>CM062249.1:7020131-9711694 GCA_031216285.1 Syzygium syzygioides
TTGATTAGGAATGTTAGGTTCTTGTATTGGTTATTGCTTATCCTAGTTTGGTTAAGAGTCGAATTTTGAGACTCTTGATTTGTGTGATCACATTAGACGGTAATTGAATAAGGTTACGTACAAAAAATGGGACTAATTGGTCAATTAGTGTAATCAAGTTCTCGTACCTATTGAATCTCTGACTCGTAGAAGTGAAGCATTTTTCCCGTGCTTTACTTGGGTGCCTAATCGATCCGCCAAAAACTGATTAGTAGCAACTCCTAAACAAAATTAATTTACATATTAATAACTTAAACTTAAGTCATGGATTGATATGGGCTTAGGAGAGTTCGATCTAAGTTTAACTTAGTAATCCATTATCCAAACCACTTAGGCGGCGAACGCCGGTTCGAGGAGGTCGCGACAGTGGTCTCTTCCTAGATTTGATGTACGTCTTGACTTCACTTGCTAGGCTAGAATCACCTCCTCTCTTTCTCCTAAGTGACGACTCTAGCTCCTGAACGCATTCCTTCATTTGCGAGAACACGTCTCTGATAGTTCTACAAACATCCTTTTAATTTCTTTTAATTTCTATTCTAGAGTCTGTTGAAGATATGAACCCTCTGTGTGATGATTTGGATGTGTTCAGGATGCAACTGCATCTCCCAAAGTTGTACTTTTACAAATGAGAATATGAACCAAAGAGGCATCAGCCCTCTCATTGATTTAAATGTGACAACTCTTGCAAAACCAAACATTGGGTTAAACTGTCACTCTAATATTTGATTTTGATATCCTATTCATTTGCACAAGATGAAAACGATATTAAACACTTCAACTAAAGAAACATTAAACTGAGTTCAAGAACAGTAGGCTTAATCTCTGCTCATTCAAAATTGCAAACAATGCCGCAATAGATGAAACGAACACAAAGCATATTAAAAGGGCAACTTTATATGCCAAAAGTTTCCTGTGTCCAAATATCAATAACTAAATCCTTCAAAATAACATTATTATGCCCCAAAACAATCATAACAATTAAGTAGAAGCTGGTGCTACGTGTTTCCTTCACATGTGTGCACGGAAAAGCCGAAGTTTGAAGAGTCTCATTTGCGAATTTTCTTCGTGTTCTACTGAGAACGAATGCAGCTTGGTCCCACATTGCAGCTGTTGCTTCTATACAATATCCAGAATCCCATCACCGAGGAATACCCTCACTGGGATAAAGGAAATCTAGTTCAAACACCTAAATAAGAAATGGTTATATTAGCTACTTATGCATGCGTACAATAAAAAGCAGAAATTTTCACCATTTGCAAGACCTGATAAAAGAATCCTGCATCACGAGGCATAACTATTGCCCATCTACTATCAGCTGTACCCATAGATGTCACGTACAGACCCTCCTTCCACTTTTTGGAGATCCACTTGAACGGAATTGATCTGCTAGTGGACAAGCCGCCATTTAATACAAATATGCACCGATGACTGCAGTCAGCATAATGACACAACAAGACACTTCATCAAAATTAGACATGGGAGCTGGTTAGGGGGCAATGCAAAGATACTTCCTACATCACTTGTTCCTGAGTACAAAGATAAAAAGGGCAATGCAAACTACAAATCAAAAGTTCGAATGATAATGCTTTTACTCCATAATCCACACTGTACAATCATGCAGTGATACTTCGAGAAACCTCTTCCAATTTATTATTGAAATCAACAATAATGGTCCTGTTCATTCATGAAGTTCTACAAACCTTTATTTTTCATCAGAAGAGGTTGACACATCTAACCACATAAAATACATCTTGCTAGGATGGTTCTACACTCTCAAGTGAATCAAGGCTATTCAAGCAAAATATTGCAGAGTCCATCACTATATTCCGCAGGTGAAATGGCAGAACATATACCAGAATATGGCACTAGCAGAGTAGTAGTTTATCAACATATCACAATGGCATACCATTGATGCTTGATGCAGTAGCAGGATGAAATCATTATTCTTGTTCCATACATGAATTTTGCCTGTAATTTTCCTTCCGATTCTCACAACTTGGCAAGAGGCATATTAAAAAAGGTAGCTTTTATGAACTTTACCTTAGATAGAGTCACCTTTCTTCCGGTTCTCACCATAGAAGCATCAATGACCAACTGTAACTCCTCGCTGAAACCTCGAATGCATCGAAATCAACACCAAAAAACAAATAAAAAAACAAAGCGATCATAGTTATCTTGCACTAGGAACAGAAATTTAAAAAAGAAAAAGAAAAGATAGCATCAGATCAGTCTTTTACTATGTACCTTGCGATAACGGAGGCTAGACGTTAGCATAAATCATCTTTCCTTTGGAGGGTTAGGGTTGGTAGGAACCCCATGACGACAAACCAATGCTCATGTCGTAGCCATTGAGGAGGATCGTCTCCTTTGGAAGGCGGTTGCTCCAGTTGGGCAACGGGTCCTACAGGGGCAAGTAGCCAGCCCCGGAGGTGTAAAGTGGGTCGAGTCCGGGTCTTGGCAAGGGCCAGCCGTGGCGTCGAGGAGAGGAATGGGGAGGCCAACACGGAGGTCTTTGAAGCGGTAGTCGGTCTTCAAAGCGAAAGCGGCAGTCGAGTGGCGGTCTTCGCGATGAAGGTCTTCGAAGCGAAATGGAGTTCTCTGAGCATAATCGCTGAGATCTGTGAAGAGAGAAGTAAAAAGGGACGAAGAAGATAAAATTTGAGCGGGTGTTCAAATTTTTTTCCTGTAAAAAGCTACCCTATGCATTTATTGCCATAAGTCCACTTTTTTAATGATTTTATCTAATTGTAATCGTAGGCGAACCCTCTGCTCATGGATCAGTTTGTTGCTGTAGATAGAAGCGTGTTCGTCTTTTCGCAAAGCTGAGAGCATTGTTATGTCGATAAGATATGCAGAAACTATGTATGTCTTTAAGTACTTCATCTACAACTCTCATTTGCTCTAGGTATTCACCTGGATATGTAATTCTGCTCATCGGCATTGTCTCACCATAACAGTTTTTGGTGGTTGTGTCGATTGTTGCTCCAGCACTCCATTCAGTCGGGCTGTAGATGTCATACAGTCACTTGATTCAATCACGTTTGTTACTCAAAGAAAATCTTTAGTTTTCGAACTAAGTCTATCTAAAACTAGCCCTTAGAGATAACAGCAGTGTAAAGCCATAATCATGCCTTTCCTACTTATGCAGCATATGTATACCACCAAAAGCAGCACATAGAACACAACAATACACAATATGGCTATGGCAAGTTTACCACCAGTGGACAAGCCGCCATTTATACAAAATATAGGATATGCGAAGAAGGTATACCACCCAAGCCTTTGTTATGAAACAAAATGCTCAAGAAAATGCTTCAAGCTAAACTGGTTCTCAGCATGTCAAGGCTTTCTTCATTCTTAAAAAAAAAAAAAAAAACAAGACAGAAGAGACTCTCGATAACCATTAATCGGTTTATAACATGCAAACTACATTGATTAATCTTCGGATTCGACAGTAGAAAGTATTATTTTGCAAATAAATCTCATGAACAATTTGTCGAATAGGTTGTGTACACTTTCAACTCAAGTCCAAACTATGACCAACAAACAAGCACGGCATCACCTCTTCAATGCTTCCGGACACAAAGCAAAAAAGAATAGGGATGGTTTTGTACCCTCTCGAGACCCCGATGGCTAATGACAACGAGCAAAGGTGAGTGACGCTCGACCGCGTTTACGAAAAAGGCCTTTTTTTTTTCCTTAAGCGATTTTCTCTCTCTCTCTTAACGATGCACAAAATCAAGGGCAACTAAGGGCAACAAATTTCAAGCAATAGTCAACAGCAGCAGCAATGGTAAGGTTGCACTAGTCAAGAGCGGCAAAAATGTAAGCTTACCGTTGGTGTTGCTTAACGAATCACCTAATCACCTCGAGACGGAGGCAGAGGAGCGGGAGGAAGAGGAGAGACGGAAGCAGGACGAGCAGGCAACTGAGAAGATGTTACTGCTCGTGAATGCGGAGCTAGTGATGAGGACGGCGACGGCGTCGACACGGAATTCGACTCTGCCCCTCTTCTGGGTCGTCTGGCTAGAACCACGGCTCACGTCTGTCTCTCTCTCCGACGACCTTCTCTTCAGAGGAAAGCTCGTGCCATCGGCCCTCCGACCTCGACTCCGCTCCACCAAGCCTCCGTCGTTTTCCAGCAACACGTTCGGCGATGGTCATCCGGAGATGATCGTCAGGTTTTGTGAGATGGAGAGAGGGAGGTGTGAGGCGTGGAAGTTTGAAATAAAGAAATGGAGAGGGTCGAGGAGAAGATGCGGAAAAGAGAAAGAGAGCGCACGCGTAATTGATGAGGAGAGAGGGGGGATGCTACAAGCCTAAAAGCTTTCAATTTTTCGTTTTTTTAATTTCCGCGCCACTTGACACGTGTCACTTTCCTAATGGAGCATATATGCCATGTAGGATAATGACTTGGCAGTATGGTACTAGTGAATATTTTCTCAGCCCAGGGAAGGGAATAGAGGCATACATGTGTTGCCTTGTTCAATGAGGACCTCAAGCCTGCTGGACTAGAGCAACATTATGGATTGTTCTACCCCAACATGACTCAAGTTTATCCCTTAAGGATGCGTTTGGTTCGGTATTCCCAAGGGATTTTAGGGGAATGCAAATACTTTTAACTTAAAATCCCCTGGAGAAATGTAAATTGCGTTTGGTAAAAAATCCTCTGTGAAACTACTTTGATCAAAGTAGTTTTTGGCAAATCTTATCTTGCAAAGGGCTTTGGGATTTTTTTATTAAAAAAAATAGCTTACCCTACACATGAGCTGGCGATGGGCTACGGTTGCCGGCAAGGGGCTATGGCCACCGGCGAGCTGGATTTGGCGTCGGCGGCTGTAGCCCATCACCGTACCTCAGGCGACTGTCGCCAAGGTCGGGTGACCTCGTCGGCCCCTCGCCGGCCTCTCGCTAAAGTTTCGCCATCCCAATCTGGTCTCTAGTGGCTCTGGTTGGCTGCCCTCAGCCCAAAGAAAATGAATAGTCATAGGGGGCAAATTTGAAATATTAAAGAATTAGTGAGGGTGGTTTGGGAAGAAAAAAAATTGGTTTCAACATTAGGCAAATGTTGGTTTTTGGCCAAAAGCCAGATTTGGTCGAAACAGCTTTGAGCTTTCGAAATTCACAATGCTGGCTTTCGATCGAAAGCTTATTGGAACTACTTTCCATACGTCTAAGCATTTCTTCAAAGGATTTTTGAGGCTAAAAGCCCATTGAGAATACTGAACCAAATGCACCTTAAGTTTTTAGACCATGTCATGTGAAAATCTTCTTTATTTTATTTTATTATTTTCTGATTTAGAGAGGAATGGAAAAGAGATAATTCAATTCAAGATGTTTTCATTATTTTCACATCAGGACACATTACAAACCTTGATTGTGCATGATCACCGGCGGTGTTTAGTGTACATAATGTTGAGGAAAACTCCTATTGATTTTGAAGTTGACAAAACCTTCCATAATGTTTGTAAATCTGATGCTTATTCTGAACCTTCTCATTTTCAGGAATATATGTTCTGGAAGCTTAGAATGAAGTTATTCAGATTTTACAAGTTAAGAAGAATTATTTAAGTTCTGAGAAATTTTCCAGACGCAGAAATAATTCAGACTCTATGAGTTCTTGAGGACCCACGAAAGCTAAAGTTCTGAGATTCAGGAATTTCCAGAAGCAGACGCGTAAGCTGAAATTCTTCAGAAGCAGACGCAGAAGCTAAAATTTCCAGAAGCAGACGAAGATGCAATAATTCTTCGGAAGCAAGCGAAGATGCAGTAATTCTTCAGAAGCAGACGAAGACGCAGTAATTCTTCAGAAGCAGACGAAGACGCAGTAATTCTTCAGAAGCAAAACCCAGAACGAAGAATAACAGCTAGTGATCTGGAATGGATTTCATAGAAGGAAAGTATTGATTTGTTCAATCTTAATCAAATTGATTGACAATCAAATACTAAGACAAGAATGATCTACTAACGGACAAAAACTCTACTTATGGAAACCAAGATTCTGTTTGTATGGGCGACCAGAATCAGTGGGATTCAGAATCTATCAACTAACGGCTACTCAATCCTTAGTTTACAAATCTGTCCAAGGTGAAGATTGGAAGATGATCCTCTATGAGTTGTCCAACGGCTAGTGTGGATGAAGAGGTGTATTTAAGGAGAACATGAGCAGCAGAAGTGAGAGAGATTCAAGAATTAACAAGTCCAAAGTCTGAGTTCACTCCAATCTGTTCTCTTGTCGTTCTGAACTTAAGATCAAGATCTTGAGGATTATTTTGTAAAGAGTATTTGTGTGAGATAGAGAGTCCTATCATACACAATAGTGCTGAGACTCAAAGTCTGTAAATTCCTCTTGATTACATAGTGAAATCCAGCCAGTAGGCTGTAAGCGTGGGAGAGTGGACGTAGGCTTGCCATAAGCCGAACCACTATACATCTGTGTGCAGATTCTCTTTTCCTTATCTCTCATTTTACGTTTTGCATTTCAGTACTTCGTTCTTTAGATCTAACTTTAATCTAAATTTTATTCAGACTCTTTTGTTCTACATTTCATTTCCGCGAAATTTATAAGTTTTGTTAAGGATCACCTATTCACCCCCCTCTAGGTGACCTGTGCTAGCCACTTCAATTGGTATCAGAGCAGGTTGCTCATTTTACTGAAGTGTTTTACTTCTGAGCTAACGATCTATATGGCTAGCTATGGTGCTCCAGGGCTCATTGAAGGACAGAGTAACAACAGACCACCATTCTTCGATGGCAAAGAATATAGCATCTGGAAAAACAAGATGAAGGCATTCATCAAATCAATCGATCACATGCAATGGGATGTGATTATCAGAGGAGTCAATCCAAAGTCTTCAGACTCAAAAGAAAAGGCAGATGCAAGCAAGCCAGCAGATCCTCCTCTATCCCAAACTGAGATAGCTAAAAGAGAGACTTTAGATTCTAAAGCAATTTATTCTCTTTATTGTGGATTATCTCCTACTGAGTATAAGAAAATTGCTGCTTGTGAATCTGCAAAAGAAATCTGGGATACTCTTTATGTTACGTACGAAGGAACAGATCGAGCCAAGGAAACTCAGATCAATATTTTGCTTGGCCAATATGAATCCTTCAAAATGAAGCCTGGAGAACTAATTGCTGATTTTTATGACAGGTTCACTGACATAGTAAACGGTCTTGCTTATCAAGAACAGCCAGTCCCAGATGCATTGAAAGTGAACAAACTTCTGAGAGGACTGACAGAACAGTGGGACAACATCAAAACATTTCTTCGCGAAACACAAAGGATCAAGCCTCTATCAGTAAATGAATTGATTGGAACTCTTCAATCATATGAAACTGAGAAGCGAAATGAGCAAAACATATCCAGAGGTAATAAGTCAATTGCTTTGAAAACTAACGATGATTCTGATGCAGACACTGAAGATGTAGATGTTGACGATGAAGAACTGGCTCTCTTCATAAAGAAGTACAAGAAAATGAAAATCAGAGGAAGAGACCTCAAAGGAAAGAAGCCTTTTGAAGACAAGAGATCCATCGATGAAACACAGAGATCAAAGGAGATAATTTGCTTTCACTGTAGGAAACGTGGACACATCAAGCCAAACTGTCCACTTCTGAAAAAGAAGACCAAATTCGAGAAAGCAAAGAAGGCCTTAAAGGCAGAAACTTGGAGTGACACAGAATGTGAAGATAGTGATGAAGATGTCTGTCTGATGGCAAAGTCAGATTCAGACTCAGATTCTGATTCTGATCCTAGAGTGGAAATTGAGGTAAAACCCTCTGAAATGTCTATCGAAGTGTCAAACTATATTGATGAATTGTGTTTTGAATTCAAGACTGCTCTTAAAAGAATCTCTTCTTTGAAAAAGGAAAATTCTTCACTACGGCAACAGGATGCTTCTCAAAAAGAAAGGATCGATTTTCTCCAAAAAGAGTTTCATCAAATCAAGGAAAGTCGAGATTTTCTTTCCAAAGAAAATGATGTTTTGAAAAAGGAAATTTCAAAAATTACTTCAAATTTTTCAAAAGGTTCAGAAACCTTGAAGCATATCCTTTCCATTCAAATTCCTTACTATAACAAATCTGGTCTTGGATTTGTAAAGGAAAGTGATAGCTTAATCGATTTTCCAAAAGTCAAGGAGAGATTAAGACAAAGACCTCCTAGACAAGTTTACAAAAACCATTTCAAAAGGAATTTTGTAAAACCTGTTGGCCGGAGTGCACTCAAGTGCTCAAAATGTGGAGATCCACAACATTTTGAGAATGAATGTCCTAAGGTCTCGAGACCTGTTCGAAGGGATTTTGTTAAGACAGCCTATACTAATACTCATGGACCCAAGCAAATTTGGGTACCAAAGAAAACTTGAGTTGTTGTGAATCTTGCAGATCACCACTAAAAGAAAAAGAAAGTGGTATCTAGACAGTGGATGCTCCAGGCATATGACAGGAGATCCAAGCATATTCGCTGATCTACAAAATCTGAAGGGTGGAAAAGTATCCTTTGGAGGAAATACTAAAGGACAAATCATCGGCAAAGGAACAGTTGATATTAGAGGACTAAGAATCAATGACGTGTCGTTGGTAAAGGGACTCAACTACAATTTGATCAGCATAAGCCAGCTTTGTGACACAGGATTCAGAATCAACTCTCAAGAAGATACATGCTCAGGAACATGCAAAGATTCTTCTCAAACATTCACAGGAAGAAGACATGGCAATATCTATCTTCTGGATGTTAATCCAAACTCCAATCACTGCTTGATTTCAATTAAAGAGGATGAAGATCTTTGGCACAGAAGGTTGGGACATATCAGCATGAAACAGATCTCAAAAATCTCTAACAAGAAACTGGTTCGAAGTTTGCCAGATTTGAAATACAGAAAGACAGACTTATGCAATGCTTGCATGCTAGGAAAACAAGTAAGAAGTTCTTTCAAATCAATACATCATGTTTCAACTGATCGTGCTTTGCAGCTTCTCCATATGGATCTGTTTGGACCAACAAGAACACAAAGTATTGGTGGTAAGAGATATTGTTTAGTTATTGTTGATGACTTTACTAGATTTACATGGGTGTTCTTTCTTGCACATAAAAATGAGGCATTCTCATATTTTACAAAATTTGCAAAAACAATTCAAAATGAAAAAGGCTATACTATTTCCTGCATTAAAACTGATCATGGGGGAGAATTTGAAAATCAAAATTTTTCAGACTTTTGTGAGGAAAATGGCTTTCAACATAATTTTTCTACTCCATACACACCAGAACAAAATGGTGTTGTGGAAAAGAAAAATCGTTCTTTGCAAGAAATGGTAAGAACTTTGTTGATTGAAAGCAGGATTCCTTTTCATTTTTGGGCAGATGCAGTTTTTACAGCATGTTACATTATTAACAGAGTCTTTCTCAGACCCATTCTTGAGAAAACCCCCTATGAGCTTTTCAAAGGTAGAAAGCCTAGTATTTCTTATTTTCGAGTGTTTGGTTGTAAATGCTTTATTCTCAAAAACTCGAATGATCGTCCTGGTAAGTTTGATGATAGAGCAGATGAAGGATTCCTACTTGGATATTCTACAACAAGCAAAGCATATAGAGTATTCAACAAGAGTTCTCAGACTGTAGAAGAGACAATGAATGTAAGGTTTGAAGAAAATGTTCAGACTCACAAAGATGAATCTGAATCACTTCCCTATATTCAAGTATCTCCAGAAGGTCATCTAGAATCTCAAAAGTTCGAAGATTCTGTGGAAGAAGGAAAAAAAGACTATGTACAGACTCAACCAGAAAATCTAGAGTCTGCAGATATTCAGAAGGAACGTTTTGACAAAAACTGGAAACATAAGTCCAGTCATCCGAAAGATCTCATCATTGGAGAAATAGAAGATGGTATAAAGACCAGATCTAAACAGAAGGAGATCATCAGCAACTTGGCATTGATATCTGAAATAGAACCAAAAGAGGTTGGCGAAGCCTTAACAGATGAAAGCTGGATAGAAGCTATGCAAGAAGAACTTCAGCAGTTCAGGATAAATGAAGTATGGGAGCTTGTGCCAAGACCCAAAAATCGTCCAGTAATTGGAACAAAATGGGTATTCAGAAACAAACTAAACGACAAAGGAAAGGTCACAAGAAACAAGGCAAGACTGGTTGCAAAAGGCTACTCTCAAGAAGAAGGCATTGATTATGATGAAACATATGCACCAGTTGCAAGGTTAGAAGCCATACGGCTATTATTAGCATATGCTTGTTTCCATAACTTTAAACTTTTTCAGATGGACGTGAAAAGTGCTTTCCTGAATGGATACATTAAAGAAGAAGTATATGTGGATCAACCACCTGGTTTTGAAGAACCAAGGAAGACAGATCATGTTTACAGACTCAAAAAGGCTCTTTACGGTCTGAAGCAGGCACCCAGAGCATGGTATGAAAGGTTAAGTAATTTCCTTCTATAAAATGATTTCACAAAAGGTAAGGTAGATACTACTCTTTTTGTTAAGAAAAAGGGTAAGGATTTTCTACTTGTTCAGATCTATGTTGATGATATTATATTTGGATCTTCTAATGAATTACTTTGCAAGGAATTCTCTAAAAATATGCAGAACGAGTTCGAGATGAGCATGATGGGAGAACTAACATTCTTTCTTGGCTTACAAGTGAAACAAATGAAAGATGGTACTTTCATTTGCCAAGAAAAATATGCCAAGGAGATTGTCAAGAAGTTTGGTCTGCAAAATTGCAAGAAAACAGATACTCCAATGCCTCATTCATCCAAGCTAGACAAAGATGTGAATGGTAAAAAGGTTGATCAGAAGGTATATAGAAGCATGATAGGTTCTCTATTATATCTTACTGCATCTAGACCTGACATACTTTTTAGCGTTTGTATGTGTGCGAGATTTCAGTCAAATCCAAAGGAATCGCATCTTTCTGCAGTAAAAAGGATAATCAAATACATTGGGACTTATCCAATGCTAGGTCTTTGGTATTCTAAGGATTCAGATTTTACTCTTACTGGTTATTCAGATGCTGACTTGGCTGGATGTAAAGTGGACAGGAAAAGTACTACAGGTACATGCCAACTGCTTGGGAATATGTTAGTATCCTGGTATTCAAAGAAGCAGAATACAGTCGCACTATCAACAGCAGAAGCAGAATACGTAGCCTTAGGAAGTTGCTGTGCACAGATTCTGTGGATGAAGCAGCAGTTGCGAGATTTTGCTGTTGAAGACTCAAATGTTGCAATCAGATGTGACAATACCAGTGCCATCAATCTCACTAAGAATCCCATTCTTCACTCTCGGGTTAAGCATATTGAGATCAAACATCATTTTATTAGAGATCATGTGCAAAATGGTGATGTGAATATTCAATTTATTGATTCCAAGAATCAATTAGCTGATATATTCACAAAACCCCTTGATAAATCATCTTTCGAATTTATTAGAAATAAACTGTGTATTACTTATCCCTCTTGAAGTGTTTTGACAGACAGGAAAATTCTTCAGACTCAAGCAGTTTCGGTCTGAACATTCTTCAGACTCTCAAGAACGGTACGTACATAGTTTAAATTTTGGCAGGAATATTCTTGGCAGGATATTCACACATTTGTTATATTTGGAAGTAAATCAGGTACGTATCTAATCTTATCTGATTAATTGAGCTTAGAATATTATCTGATCTTTTTGCTTCAGAAAATATATTTCCTTTCTATTTACTTTGAGGTTATTTCTTACCTTCTAAAAATAACCTCTTATTTCAAAAAGATTCGTATTTCCCGTTTATATACCCCTTATTGTCTCTTTCCAAAACTCTCATCAGTACACTTTTCGGCTCAAACCTTTTTCGACTCTCAGAAACCCTCTTCATCTTCCTTCTCCAAAGTTCAAAACTTTTCGATCAAGAAGACTTCAGAATGCCTTTCAAGCGAAGATCATCACGTATCTTGAATCAAGAATCGAAATCTTCTGCTCCGCCAGAGTTTATGGAAGTATCAGATACAGAATCGGAACATCTCGAAGAATCTGCTCATGTTACACCCCCGCCTCGGTCGTATTCATTCAAACCAGAGGGTGACAAAGATTTTCACTTCAAAAACATCAAGCTCTTATGGCAGAATTATCAAAGACTGAAGAGAGGTAATGCTGCTGCTGATACTCTTCTAAAATGTCTTAAAGATAATCACTTTCGGTCGGAAACTCATCTAGTTCAAGAGTATTCCAAACTTTCTGCTGGGTCTGCTCCAACCCTTGCTTCCACAACCCCTTCCTCGCATCGCTCCAAGAACGGGAAAGAAAAGGTCGGACAATCATCTACTCCATCCGTACAAACGCCAGTGGTAAGCCCTAAATCCTCCTCGAAATTTGTCGTTCCAGAGGATGACGCTCGTCTGTTCGAGCTTTTTGAGAAGAAAGTTGGGATTGCCTCTAGAATGCCAGGAACAGGAAGATTGTTTAGAAGTCCTGAACATCACACATGTTATCAGCTTTTACTTGCTCGTGGTGTTATGAATCATAGGACTGTTGATTTTGCCTACTTAGAGAATGCTGGATTTTGTGTTCAACGCAAGTTTGAAAAGCAAGGAATCTATGAGTTCTGCCTTCAGTCTGCGGAAGTTTATTCTGAACTAACAGCTTATTTTTACTCTAATCTCTCAATCTTGTCGCCAAATTGGCTTCAGTTTACAGTCGGTGACAAGAAATTTGATATTAAGAGTGATTTGTTAGCAAGAATAATGGGGACAAGGCAGTCCAAATTCATTCCTTTGGAGGTAAGTTATGAAGAAGCTTCCAGGGTAGCTTCTGAAGATTCCACTTTTGCTTTGGAACCAAAAAGGCATACCACATACTATGACTTATCCAGAAGATCAATCATTCTGCACAAAATCATCATCAATTGCTTGAAGCCGAAGGCAGCCTCCAAAACAGACTTGTCCAAATCAGAAATGAAACTCATCTGGGCATTACTGAAAGGTCAACCCTTTTCTCTTCCTCACATCATCATATTCCACATGTACAGGACACTTCACAAGGACAAGGGACAACTTCCCTATGGAGCATTAATTTCACGAATTTTTATGTTCCTACAAATATCAATTCCTGATGAGTTGAAACAAAATAGTGTTTCCTGTATGATTGTTGGAGAGAGGATGCTCTCCAAGATGAAACAGTTTGATGATATTAGGGAAAAGATCAAGGGAAAAGAGACGGTTCATTCTGAGGCTACTCCTTCTGTTAAGTCATGTAAAAGAAAAACAGAGCAAAGCAAAGGGGCAGGAAGTAAGAAGAAAGAAACTTCAGTCCAGCTGAAAGTGTATAAAAAGAGAAAAATCCTTATGCAAGATGAGGATGATGAAGCAGAAGCAAACCACTTTCATACAGGTCATGCTGAAGTTCCAGAACATGGTTCTGCACCAGTTCCAGAACCAACTTTTACAGAACATGTCTCTGAGGAACAAGCACCTGTTTAGGGGGAGTTTCAACAAGAAGCAGCCCAAGGGTTCGATCAGCCTGAGCAAGCAAATGTCCAAGAACAGTCTTCCAACAATCAGAACATCCTTTCTCTTCTGCTTGAGATCAAAAGCAAACAAACTGCACTGGAACAGGAAATCCAGAATCTGCAGAAAATCGTTGAGGAAAACAACAACTCTCAACAACTTCAAGCAACAGTGAACAAAGCAGAACTTAAGGAAGCCATTGCTCAATGCAGTTCAAGGATTGATGAAGCCGTTTCCATTTTGGACAATTTTCAATTGATCAGAACCCCTTCCAAATCTTAGCCTGTTTTCAATTTTTCTCTCATATTTTCTTTGGTCTGTAATGACTTTGACATTATCTATTTATCTTGTTATATCAATGCTTTACATTATCTACTTTTATCTTTTTGCTGATGACAAAAAGGGGGAGAATTTTTATGCAGATTTATTGCAGGTTATAGACAAAGGAAGAAATGAAGCACGGATTTTAACAACAGAGTTTAATTCTTTCAATCTGTGATTTAATGCGCTGAATATGATTGCTCACTTCAAATTTATTCTAAATTGATTCAATCTGCAGGAAAGTTTTGTCACCATAAAAAAGTAGGAGATTATTGAGGAAAACTCCTATTGATTTTGAAGTTGACAAAACCTTCCATAATGTTTGTAAATCTGATGCTTATTCTGAACCTTCTCATTTCAGGAATATATGTTCTGGAAGCTTAGAATGAAGTTATTCAGATTTTACAAGTTAAGAAGAATTATTTAAGTTCTGAGAAATTTTCCAGACGCAGAAATAATTCAGACTCTATGAGTTCTTGAGGACCCACGAAAGCTAAAGTTCTGAGATTCAGGAATTTCCAGAAGCAGACGCGTAAGCTGAAATTCTTCAGAAGCAGACGCAGAAGCTGAAATTTCCAGAAGCAGACGAAGATGCAGTAATTCTTCGGAAGCAAGCGAAGATGCAGTAATTCTTCAGAAGCAGACGAAGACGCAGTAATTCTTCAGAAGCAAAACCCAGAACGAAGAATAACAGCTAGTGATCTGGAATGGATTTCATAGAAGGAAAGTATTGATTTGTTCAATCTTAATCAAATTGATTGACAATCAAATACTAAGACAAGAATGATCTACTAACGGACAAAAACTCTACTTATGGAAACCACGATTCTGTTTGTATGGGCGACCAGAAGCAGTGGGATTCAGAATCTATCAACTAACGGCTACTCAATCCTTAGTTTACAAATCTGTCCAAGGTGAGGATTGGAAGATGATCCTCTATGAGTTGTCCAACGGCTAGTGTGGATGAAGAGGTGTATTTAAGGAGAACATGAGCAGCAGAAGTGAGAGAGATTCAAGAATCAACAAGTCCAAAGTCTGAGTTCACTCCAATCTGTTCTCTTGTCATTCTGAACTTAAGATCAAGATCTTGAGAATTATTTTGTAAAGAGTATTTGTGTGAGATAGATAGTCCTATCATACACAATAGTGCTGAGACTCAAAGTCTGTAAATTCCTCTTGATTACATAGTGAAATCCAGCCAGTAGGCTATAAGCGTGGGAGAGTGAACGTAGGCTTGCCATAAGCCGAACCACTATATATCTGTGTGCAGATTCTCTTTTCCTTATCTCTCATTTTACGTTTTGCATTTCAGTACTTCGTTCTTTAGATCTAACTTTAATCTGAATTTTATTCAAACTCTTTTGTTCTACATTTCATTTCCGCGAAATTTATAAGTTTTGTTAAGGATCACCTATTCACCCCCCTCTAGGTGACCCGTGCTAGCCACTTCACATAACACACTTATTGAGTAGTTCCTCGAAGTCAACATGCGGTAGATTGGAAATAAAAATAAAAAGCACTTATGTTTTATCAACATGTGGTTGATATTCTAATTTCATCCATTGTTGAATTATGTTACCCGTTACGATATTGACCGTCATCTTAGAAATCTGATTCACTGTGTATAAAATTATAGTCCAAACGATCACAAAGTTCGAGACCATCTAAAATAGCTAATGTCTATGAATTTGCATCATTAAAATGAACAACTCCCAGAAAAATCTGCCAATTTTCACTGCACCTAAAAACCAAGTCTTAAGATTTCTTTAATAGCGATATTTATACCATTTATGAGAACGATTTAATGAAAATTGTTTTGATTAATAACAACAATTTAAGCTTAAATATTTTTATTGATAATAAAAATGTGTTTTGTTAATTCACTCTGCCAAGTGATATAAACATTTGAAATTGGGATTTTTTTTTCAATTTTTTAATTTTGGCCGACACAAAAGCTCCCTTATTTCTAAATTTTTCGCGGCCATTATTTTCGCCAGCATCAACTTGCCATGAGGCAGGGCATTCACACGCTAATCCCTCCCATTATGCGACTCCAAGACAACCCATATGCCGATCGCCTGGACCTCTACCTCGAGATCAATGACAAAGTTGTTCCCATCGACTAGGACAACATCTCTAAGGCCATTACTGCCGCCAGGTCCAGCGAGAACCAAACCGGGCATAGACTTTCCAATCCGGCTAAATACGCTGCTTTCTCACAACGATTGGAAAGAACACAGCGAGGCGCTTTCAGCCATCGCGGATCCGATGGCGGGGAGTTGTCGAATCACATGATGGTGAGCGATGTGTCGAAGTACTCCCTCGCCTGGGTGACCATCCCATTGGCAGAGACCGGCCAGGCATCGAGCGAGTTTGAGTCAAAGCCCTCGGTGATCACGGTGGAGCCAAAGGAGGTGAAGGAGTCGGGGACGAAGAGGAAGGTGTCGTCCAATGTGGTGGAGGAGGCGCATCAAGAACTCGGGGGACGAAACCATCACTCGAGGTTGGGGCGAGGATGTAGTGGATGGCATCGCAGTCGCGGAATTGGAGGACCTCCTACAGGGTGCGGACCACCATCCGATTTGTGGGCTCATGGTCCTACGGATGCTGAAGAAGAAAATGAAATTTTGCTGCTAACCTTTGCTTTGGCTTCGATGGAGAGAGAGAGAGAGAAGATGGAGAGTTCTAACAGTCAATGATGTGGAACTTGGACAAGGGTGAGGGGAGAGAAAATGAAAAGGAAAAAAAGAATAAGAAAGTTAGACAGGTGGAATTATAAGTGGACTTTAACGTGTATATTGGACGGAAACCTAGCTATGGGAACTCATTAGAAGTTGCTGGTTTTTCGCAGGACAAAAAAAGTTTGGAATAGATGTGAGTCTAAATTTAAAGTTTGGGATATTTTAGGAAATTAGGCTTAATTATTATCCAAACATCAACCATTTAAGAACACACGTGCCATTATTACGTGTCAGTAGTTGTACTTTAGTTTTTAGCGATGTCTCTTTGTTTCATGAGAATTTCATTTTAGATGGCTATTTTTTTATTTTCCTAAAATTAGTAAAAAGTTTGGATTTTCTTCTCATTAGATGTATTGTTTACTCATGGACTTTAAAAATATAATTTATTTTACGAAAAATAAATAATTTATAAAATAATTTCCTAAATATAATTGCTTGTATTGCTTATAAAATTGAATGACTGAAAAATATTTTCATCGTCCTCAAAATTATTTGACATAAATTATTGTTGGCGATAAAAAATATTTTTTATTTCAAGTGATATGAGCGATCATTTTTAGAAAAATATTTCTCAAACCTTTGATTTTTGGGAAAATATAAGGATCCTTAAATCGTTCTCACAATTTCTTATTTATGGACTCTTTCGCTAAATAAATTTTCAAAATTTGTATCCTAAAATTGCGCCCTTGTTCATATTTCTAAAGCACTTGTGCGAAATGATTTATGAAAATGAGTGGTCAAAATCAAGATTACTAGAAAGTTAGGAATCGGAACAAGATTAAGTAAAACAAAAATTTGGGATAAGTTCACTAGAAATTCTAAAACTTATCATCAAAGTGCAATTGAGTCATAATACTTGTAAAAAGTGCAATCGATTTCTAAAACTTGTCAAATTAGTTTAATTGAGTCCTAAAGTTAACACCGTCCAATTTAACTAATGAAAAATGATGATGTGACTTTTTAAAAAAATAATTTTTTTATATCCTATATGGCGATGACGTGACTTTTTATCATTATTTTTTATATTAATTTTATTTAAATTAAATTTAAAAAAAAAGCTATTTTTTTTAAAAAAGGGGAGGACAGGTAGGGGGAGGGCAAGGCTTGCCCTCGCTGCCGCCACTCTGCCATCGTCGAGAGGGGTTGGCGAGGGTTGTTGGGCCCCGGCCAAGGGCCTACAACCCTTGCCGACAACAGGCGAGGGCCTGCAGGCGCTCCCCTAGATCGGACAAGGGTCTCTATCCCTTGCCCAAACTTGGCCAAGGGTCACCAATAGCAATTGACCCTCACTCGATCTAGGGGAGGGCCGCCACTAGCAGGGGTCGACCACCATTGGCGACCCTTGGTTAGGTTTGGGCAAGGGTTAGTGACCCTCGCCCGATCTGGGGGAGGGTTAAGACCCCTCGTTCAGCCCGTAGGTCCTCATCTTTCGTTGACATGGGTCACCCGGTCAAGGGCCGCGCGACCCCCACTTGTTGACCCTCCACTCTTGTCGGCCCCTATTGGCGATGGTGGGGCAGTAGCGGTGACGATTAGGGCAAGCCCTCTCTCTCTCTTCTTGTCCTCCTAATTTTTTTTAGTTTTTTTAAATTTAGTTCAAATAAAAATAGTATTAAAAATTAAATTTGGGCAAAAACGATATCGTGTTAGCCATGTAGGAAAAAAAATATTGAAATAAGTCACGTTAGCGCCACGTCAATATTTTCCATTAATAAGTTTGAAGATGTCAACTTTAAGACTCATTTGAATCAATTTGACAAGTTTTAGCACTTGATTGTACTTTTTGCAAGTTTTAGGATTTAATTGCACTTTGGTGAGAGGAAGAAGAACAAGCACAAAATTTAAAATATTGAAAATTGTAAATCACACCTTGAAAAGAAAAAAACAAAAAATAAAAATACAAGAAAGGAGAAGAAGCTAGGCGGACGATTCTTCTTCCCTATCCTTCTTCTCCTTCTCCTTCTCCTTCTCGACCTTCTCCTTCTGTCTCTCTCTAAACCCTAGTGAGAGAGGGGGGTTTGCAGTAGGGCGTTCGATCCCCAGTTCCAACCTCGACTTCATCCGCCATACCCAAATGTCGAGCATGTGAAATCTTGAGGTGGGTAGCGGAGAAATCGAAGCGGCCGAAGGGGCGGTAGAATGTCGTTCTCTTTCTTCTCGACCCCACAGCCGCCGCAGCAGCAGCAGCAGTCTCCGTCGCTGTTTCAGGCCCAGCAGCAGCAGCAGCAGAGCACACCCATTTGGTCGCAACAGCCACAGCAGCAGCCCCAGCAACATATTCATCAGCAGCAGCAGCGGCAGCAGCAACAGCGGCAGCAGCAACAGCAGCAGCAGCTTTATCTCTTCACGAACGATAAGACCTCGGCGAGCTACGGCACCAAGTGGGCGGATCTCCACCCGGATTCTCAGAAGATCCTGCTTCAGATTGAGTATGTTCTGGGGGTCTTTTTTTCTTGTTGGGTGTTGTTGGGTTGCTCTTGTTTTCCGTTGTTAGACTGGTAATGGGTTGGTGGGAAAATAAGCGGATGAATTGGCGTAGGGCCTTCGGCTGTTCTTGAAGATAATCGCCGAAGTCTTGTTCTCTTTTTCGTTTTCCTAGTATGCGATTTTGCAAGTAAGGGAATAGCTGGAGTGGACAACTAGAGGTTTTTTTTGGTCCTTTTTCTTTTTTAGATTATCTTGGCTCTTGATTGAATTTAAGCTGATTACAAAAAATGGGACGTCCTGTCTTGTCCTGGCTTTCTGTGGGAGGTAACCGGTGATGCAGGGGGAGCAGTATGCGAGTTGTTTGGAAATTTGTCTCTTTTGTCAGTGGCAATTCATTCGCGGTTCAGTACTGGAGCTGGAGTGAGAATTTAAAGTAGTTTCAGCACAGAGCACTGAGTTTCGGTATTGATTACCTTTGAGTGTAGCTTTTATCCTTGTTTTGTATGCAGGGAGAAGATACTAGAATACAGGGTCGAGAACCAGAAGCTCGATCAATGTAGCCGCCTTTATGATTCCTCTGTTTCCAGTGATGGTTTTGAGCATGATGCAAGCCATATTGTACAGGTTGTTCCTTTAATCTCTTTTCATTCCTTGTTTAATCTTCTTTGCTTTTACTTCTAATTTGTATCATCTTTAGATTATGGATGCAAAAAAATTATGGTTGTTAACTTTAGACTATTCCTCATGGAGTCTGTACGGCTACTGTTCTTTTGAATATGTTGAGAGAAGTCTTAAAGTTTTGCTTTTCATAGAATGTGATGAAGCGTTAGATGTTCATGGTCAAAGTTGTGTTTTGTAACCATTATTTGATCGACTCATCCTCTCAGTTGCTTATTACTGAACTTTTGAGGGGAAAAAGATTGATTAGGTATATGGTCAACAAAGAATCCATGTTTGACTTCCTGTTGCTAAGTTGACGGGGAAACAAGGTGGAATTTAAAAGGCAATAAAATTGCCTTTCCTTCTTAAGACATAACAGACAAGGGAATACTCAGGCATTGTGCATGATGTTTTTGCTTTAGTACCTGAGTTTTTACTTGTGCACCATGGTTTAGTTTACAGATGTTCCATTGAAGCTCTTGATATCCATGACATAATGTCTACTTCTTTTTCATTAAAACATTATAATGTTAAAAGATCTTTCTGCTGCGTGTGTCTAGGAGCTTGGGGGGATCAGCACCTCTATGGAACGTCAAAAAGCTTTGCTGCAGGAGTTGATGGCTGCTGTTAAAGATATGCTACGCAACACTGAGGTAGCTGTTCGTTCTTTCATGATGCTGCGACCAAGGTTCATTCATTCAAATGCTGGAAGCAATACAAATGCCACAGCACCATCCCAAACTCCGGGAGCAACAGTTACTCCAAGTTCAAGCGGTCAACCAGCATCAACCTCTGTAGTTCCCGTATTTGATTTCTATAGTGGACTTCAGAAGAAACCATCTCCCTTTCTAAAGCAAACAGTGGCCAGATTTGAGAAGTATCTTGGTGCATGCCGCCAGTGGGTCGAAGAGTTGGAGCAGCTCCTGCTGTTAGATTCGGACAGGAATGGTACCAATCTTAGTTCCTCATTGGTGGAATCTCTTCCCAAAGTCATATCAAATGTGCATGATTTTTTTGTTCATGTTGCGGCTAAGGTAAATGGCATCATTGTTACTGATCTTTGCTCGAGTCTTCACATTGTATTAATTTTTGAGCATGCTGTCAATTAGTAAATTTTAAGAGTAATAGTGTTTGCACTAAATGGCAATAAGTGCTTTTTCTTTTTTTCTTCATGCTTTTTGATTTTTTGAACTCTGAGGACTTTTCTTTAACAAGATTGTAGTTTGCCTCATGCTAACTCGATTACTATGCTCAAGGGACAGTTTAAGTAATAGCAGTTTTTACTTTTTATCTCTTCAATGCATTTATCTAGATATGTTTCGCATGTCTTTGTAAGGTGGAGAGCATTCATCAATACATTGGATCAATGAAAACTGCATATCTTGCTGACCAACGACATCAAGGCGATGGGAATGATCCATTTCTTGAGGCAGACAGACGCGAGACTGCCAGACAAGAAGCTGCTGCCAAGAGGGTACATCCAACCTTGCATTTGCCTCCAGTTCCTCAACCTTCAACACAAGTTGCTGGGCTTTTTGCGAGCTCTACTACTTCAGGGTCGTCGATTGCTCCCCAGACATCTGGCACAATTGTAACTGCATCATCTGGAAGTGGTTTATCGCTTTTTAGTACACCATCTTCGGCTCCTTCTCTGTCGTCATCTTCTTTATTTGCAACGCCCAGCATGTCAGCTCCAGCTTCTTCTCTTTTTGGAACCGCCGGTGCTTCTCCTCAGACACCACATTTTGGTTCTTCACCACCTTCTTTATTTGGGTCTGCGTCGACTCCCTCATTGTTTGGAAGTAGTGCTCCGTCTTTAGGTTCTACCCCTGCTGTTGGTGGTTCACTCTTCTCCACACCATTTGCATCAGGTAGCTTTTCTGACCTTTTATTGGGGCATGGTTGGTGGTCAGTGAAGAAAATGCTTAGTGCTAGAAATTTTGTTTTGTGTTTTGAAATGTTTGTTCCTGGTAATACTAACCCAAAACAGAGGGAAGAAAAGGACGAAAGATTAGAGTCCTTATTGATTTCGATGATACTTACTCAGTTAGGTGATGGTAAAACTCAGCTTTTGGACTTCTGGGGATATCCAAAAGCTGTGATTATGTTGTCATTGTTTATAAATAATACAGAGTTGCATATTTATTTGCACCTAATCATTTAGTCATTTTGTCTTGAGCTTGATAGCTTGAGAAAAAGTGACGTCTGTCTCTTCGATAGAGGTTTAATTATTTACTTGTTCTTATTGCTAGGTCCACTGCCAGTGTAAAAATATCCTCACACATTCACATTGGATGGGCGACATGTGTAGTTGGAGCTAATTTTGTAACCTAATATGTCTACCATCTAATGGTGAACGTGTACATTAATTTTTACAGGCATTGGACATCCAAAAAATTAGCAGAAGCAGATAGTTGGTCCAATGTTTCATGGTCATAGTGGTGTACTTTTACTCTAACAAAGAGAATATACTTTGTGTCCATCAATATTTCAGGTTTGCAGACAGATTACCTACAGATGCTTTCCGAAACATTAGAACGACTAAAGTTGTTTTCTCTTGTTCCTGGCAGACTAGATTACTGACCAGTTTGTCTAGCTTTTTCTGAGCCTAAAAGTTTCCCTCTTCATTTTGTCAGTCTAAGGCAATCGAATCTGATCGCTGATATTCTTTCCTATATCTTTTTTGTTTTTAATATGATTAGTATGAACCTTGAGTTATGCATAATTTCGGCATCATAACCACCTTTTGGAATTTGCCTATGATTTTTAGCAATTTTGATGTAGAAAGACATTATTTCTTCTACACACTTAGTGGGCCTGTTATGGTTTTGTTTCATATTTTATGGGTTCTAACTGCTTATAATAGGACCTAATGCCCCTGCACGTATATTTTGAGCAATTGAGCAACTAGGTAGCAGTTGCTATATTGGTCATGTCTCATGGCAGAGGTTTTTTTTCTGGGAGGCGGTAGATTGAAGGGGTTACTTTGATTGATGACTGATAGTTGCATGTATATGATTCTGTGATGAATATTAGAATACTTTCTTGAATTCATTTTACTGTAGTGCTAATAATGGATCCTTTTCCTCTCAGGTGCTGCAACTGGATCCGGGGCAAGCTTTGGCAATGTATCTGTGAGTGTTATTTATCCCACCATTTTTAATTGTTGCCTCGAAACAAGTTAAATTTCTCACATGCCAACACAAATAGCTCAACATTTTTTTAAATGGCAATCCTTGTAGAACAGCCTCATTATTAGAACAAATGACAGTTTAAAGTACTTCCTCTAAAATTTCATTTATGCCTGCAGAAATCAGCTAGGCCAAAATCTCGGACAGCTCGTCGTTAGTGAGTGGGATTCACATGACTAACTCTGGCTGCTATCATCTCACCCCTCCTAAATCGTTTTCCAGCCGCCTTGACCATAGAAAAGCAGAAAGCTCGGATAGGTAGCCAAATGTGCTTCAAAGAGTTGCGATTTGATTCTTTTTTTTTATTTGTGGGACTAGTGGAGATCACCTCCCTTCTTCTGGGAGGTCGACATCAAGAACATGTTACTAAACTGTGAGGGATGTGGCGGATCTCTTTTGTACCTTTAAATTCACATTTAGGTTTAGTGTCCGAGTACACTTTCAGTAACATTGTATGATCGTATCTTGTAAAATGGCCTTATCAACTGAATTTCATAGAAGAAGTTTGAAGTTCACGCGGCATTGATCTCCTTTTGGTTAAGTTGTTTTCTTCCTTTCTCTTTGCTTGTGCCCTCAATAGACTTGCTCGGTCAGCTTCAAAGCTGGAACTGCATTTTTTCGTGGTGTTGTCCAATACGTTTGTTCATCTTGTCGGCTGAATTTGTTGTTTATGAAGAGACAACTAAAGGTGGCCGAATCTTATTGGCATCTGTATCGGATAAGCTGTTTCGATGGTTATACTTAGCTTGTATCACCATTCCATACTGAAATGATGACGTAAACTCTGATGATTGGGTTGATGGTGAACTGTACTAATGTCCTGACATGTTATTGTCCCAGTGAGTTGCTTCTCCATGAATCGGATTGGCATCAAACTTTACAAATTCATGATCTATCAGGTAAAAAGACCAGTAAAATTTTTAAACATCTAAACCCGGTCACTATTTTGCCCTTGAATGGCTTGTCGTTTAGTCTATGTATCGGCAGTTGAATCGACCGCATGCAGTATTTATAGGTGGAGTTTTTTCCTGATAAGTGAAGAGAACATCACTATGAGGCACCAAGGGGTGCCGATACATTTACAAAACGAGCTCGAAGCCAAAAGAGAGAAAAGAGCTTGTTTACAAGATAAACAGTACACATTGTCAATCAAACCATTGACATTGAAGTATAAATCTATACCGTACCAAACGTGAGCAACTTTACATCAACTTTTAATGAGTTCTTAAAAGGAGACTTCTATCCTCAAAGTTACTCTTGTTTCATTCTTTCCAAATTGATTAGAGAACAATAGGAGGAAACCACCAGAAAACAGTAGGGATAAAGTTATCTATCCGCTTTGCCGTGTGCGGCGGGTTTTGAATACCTTGTCATGATGCCCACACTTTTTCTACAATAGACTCAACTATAAGATGAAATCCGAATAAGTTAAACATCCGACTAGGGCGAAAAGTATCAGAAAAGTCATAAACCTTTTGCATATGTGTTAATTGAATCATAAATCTTTTTTTGGTGCCAATTGAGTAGTAAACCTTTTGTCTTTTAGCCGATTCAGTCTTTCCAACTAATTTTGATCGGATTTTGTTAAAGTGGACAATTTTTAATAAAATTTTAATTATTTTTCTTATTTTTTCCTTTTTTTTTCCTCTTCTCCCTCCTTACTCCGACGGGTTGCCCTCGCCAGTGGTTAGGCGAGGCTCGACCACGTTGGATCTGATAAGGTCGAGCCTTGCTTGGTTATGGCAAGGCTCGCCTTCACCGTTGCCGTCGCCAACGAGGGTCGAACCTCTCTGGCCATGGGTGAGGCTTGCCCTCGCTAGCCTAGCGCAAGGCCGCCCTTGCCAGCGGCTAACCGCGCTGAATCTGGCGAGGTCGAGCCTCGCCTTTGCCATCACTGGTGAGGGCGAGCTTTGCCCATGGCCGGCGAGGTCGCCCTCGTGGCCATCTAGCGAGTTTGAGCCTCGCCAATGGCTGGCCTTTGGCCGGTTGCCGAGTAAGGAAGAAGAAGAGGAAAAAAAAAGAAAAAAATTCAAAAAAATTCAAAAAAATATTAAAATATTATTAAAAATTATCAACGTCAACGCTGGCCTATGGCCGTGCCACGTAGGCCAACCCGCTAACACGTCAACAAAATCCAGTCAAAATTAGTCAGAATGATTAAATTGGCACAAAGACAAAAGGTTCAGCATTCAATTAACACCAATGTAAAAGGTTTGAGAATTTTTTTGACACTTTTCTCTCCGATTAGGACTTTCGTTGTTGCAAGAAGTTGGTCACAATTTCACTTAATTTTGATCACAACTTGAGAAGATACCATGCCGAATTTTCGAACTTTAGTCAAGAACTGCTTTGTCAAAATAAGTTTCAACGTTCTTCGTCGACTCCGGAAGGATTGGATAGAATCAATTTTATTGACTTCTCTACAAGGAAAAGAAAATCGCATCGACAAGAGTCCAATTAATTACGGACCCACAAGACAACAATTATTTAATCTCCGACCCTTGCAAAACACAAATCCCGAAGCAACCAAAGCGAAGCTGGCAAAAGCCTGAACACACACGAACCGCGCACAACTCATCAGATATGGAGGGCAAAGAAACAGGGAGAGAGAAGCACTTTGTGCTGGTCCACGGGGCTTGCCATGGAGCTTGGTGCTGGTACAAAGTGGCCACCCTCCTCAAGTCCTCAGGCCACAAGGTCACTGCCCTGGATATGGCCGCTTCAGGGGTCCATCCGAAGCAGCCTCGAGAGCTGAACTCGATCGTGGAATATGCCGGGCCCCTGTTCGAATTCTTCGAGGGTCTCCCACGAGGAGAGAAGGTGATCCTGGTGGGTCATAGCATGGGTGGGATTGTGATTTCAATGGCCATGGAGAGATTTCCTGAGAAGATTGCAGTTGCAGTGTTTGTAGCTGCATTCATGTATGGTCCTGAGCTCAGCGCTGCCTCTGTTGTTGAGGAGGTAGGTGCTTCTTTCTACTCTGACAAGTAAATTAAGGAAAAATAAACATGTTTTGATCGTAGTTTCGATTCTGATCCGGAACGACTCGTGTATATCAACAGATACATTCCCATTTAGCCTCCGTTAATCACTCTGTTGACCACATCGGTTTAAATTCAGTGTAAGACAAATGAGTTTGGAATATCAGTCGACATACATGGTCTAGATTTTCCATTTAAGAGCCGGGTGATCGAGTTGGGAAAAAATCTGTCATGGAGAGGCAATTATCTAGTTATCATCAGGACCAGAAAAACAAACAGAGTAGTCCCGAAAGGTTCTATTTTTCAAACATGGTAGAAAATCCATTGCAGCAACTAAGGTGTTTCATGATCTTCAAGAAGAACATTTTTTTTGGTATAAGATAATTCAGCAGCTCACTCCAGTGACATGTATACTGCTTGCAAATTCTCAGTATACACGCAGGGTGGATTCATACATGGACCCAGAATATGCTTATGATGATGGCCCTGAAAAGCCTCCAACCACTATGCTGTTTGGATACAATTTCATGGCCTCTAAGCTGTATCAACTTTCTCCACCCGAGTTAAGTACCTTCATTGATTTTATCAATGAAGATTCTCCTAATTTCGTTTATTGACATCAAACAAAACTTCGCAAGTGATTAACGAGCTCAGAATCAAGTTCTTTTATTAGCAGTATCAGTTCTATTTAGCCGAGTTAAGATGCATTTATTCACTTCATTTTTTGTAGGATTTGACATTGGCCTCCTACTTGGCGAGACCTATCCGTATGTTTCTGGACGAATCCAGATTGAAGGAGGCAGGAACGGTCACAGTAGCGAAGTATGGTTCAGTCCGTCGAGTTTACATTGTGTGTGACGAAGACCTGGTGATAAAAGAAGACCTGCAGAGATGGATGATTGAACGCAATCCAATAGACGAAGTGTGTGTGATCTCTAATACAGATCACATGGTCATGTTCTCTAAACCACTGGAGTTTTGTTCTACTCTTAAACAGATTGCAGAAAATTATTTCTGAGGATTGTAAGTGTACTTTTTGTCAATACGACTAGGACTCAATTAAGAGGCATGTGCTTCTATAGATTTCTAAGCCGTTTTGACGAGTTAATGTTTAAAAATCAGGTGTCCAAACCATCTCCAGACTTTCAATTGGTTCAATAAAATCCTCATACTGTTTTGGTACGTTCAATACCGTCATCCCATCAGTTTGCGTAGATGAATTTTGCTAAGATGGACAAACAATCTAATAAACTTCACACTGAATGGAGAAAACTATTCACGTGGATTTCGTCACTGCAGAAAATAATATCTAGTATTCATTTTAAACAGACAATTTAATATTCACTTAATCAATGGAGTCGACCTTCCATTCTCTCTTCTATTAGCAGGTTTTAAAGTATAGCATCATGGGCTGTGGAATAGCCCGTGTGGCGCCTGGCAAGTTGAGAAGACCCCACGCCAGCCTTCCTTCTATGGGTGTTTCAAAGAACCGCATGGAAAATATTTTTCTCATATCGGATTGTGCCACTCTGAGCTTAACTTGGGTGTCTAGTCCATCAAGCGAGACACATGAAACATTTTAGGCATAACAACTGGTTTCAACCTGCCATACCCTTATCTGGAGAGCAGCATTAGCTCTCGACCAATTTATGCAAGGGAGGCCAACTCCGCTTTCAGAATTCCATAGAGATATAATCTTTCCATTTTAAAATTCCTAGCACCAACCGTCTTGACACCACTCTCATGAACCAGTCATATGCATCCCTTCTGCATCATCACTCTTCATCGGATAACCCTAAGCTCCAACCACAAGGGCACATGAATACGGAAGAGCTCCAGCCTCACTTCAATCCGTGATATGTTTTGGGGTCTACTATCCAGTTTCATCGGTTCTTGATTTCCCAGTAAACTCCAATACCTCATATATGTGTTGGGATCTCTGTCGACACGAGATCAATCCAAGAACGGGTCACGTGATAGAAGATCATCCGTTGCCGCTGTCTCGTCTTCAAGTTGCAATACCAAAACAAAAGCCACAACCTCTCAAAGGTCATATCCATGGCTGAACCCCAAGCTACGTGTGGCCCATAGACGCAGACTCACCCTTGTCCCGACAAGCCGCCCCTGCAACTCTCTTTTGTTGCCATTTGATCGCCTTTACTCTCATCTGTTCCAGACAGGAGGAAAGATTACAGTAGCAGTATGAAACTTTCTCTTTATCGCTGGAAATTTGATAGACATAATTAGTATTGCAATTGTGCCAATCCAATTCAAAACCTTTTTGTTTAGTCAATTGAGTCATAAACCTTTTATATTTGTATCAATTCTGTTCATCCGGTCAATTTTGACCGGCCGGTGCTGCAGGCTGTCATATGTGGTGCAACCGGCGTTGACGTAGATAGTTCTAAAAAATCTATAGTTTTTCAAATTATTTATTTATTTATTTTCTTTATTTTCATTTTATTTTCATTTTATTTTTCTTTCCTTCTTCATCTGGCTGCCGAGGTTGAGCTCACCCTCGTCATCACTAGGCGAGGTTGAGCCTTGCCATATCTGGGCGAGGGTGAGCTCGACCTCGCCAATGGTCGGCAAGGTCGCCCTTCTCGGCTTTAGCTTCTGGCCGGTCGCCGAGGTCCAATGACTAGCCAAGGGAAGAAGGAAATAAAAAAAAATAGAAAGAGAAAGAAAAGAAAAAAGAAAAAGAAAAAGAAAAAAATTTCAAAAATGTTAAAATATTATTAAAAATTGTGCACGTCAACGCCGGTTGCGGTACGTAAGATGGCTGGTGTCCATGTCAATGCTAGTCGGCCAAAATTAGGCAGGTGGACTGAATTGACACAAATGCAAAAGGTTTAGGATTCAATTAGCAAAAAAATTGTTTAGAACTGAATTGACACAATTGCAATAGATTTATTATTTTTTTAGTAATTTTTTCATATTTTCAATTGAACCTATCCTTACTCTATTGAGCAATTATATCACTGGTAAAACATTTTAGGACTCTTACGAAATATACCTTACACATAATAATATATAATCTCCAAAACTGAGTAGTGGAGGGCCTAGATTCAGCTGACAAAGTTTTAATCGGTTTTCCCAATGGAGATTCTTTCAGACGTATGGACATCGTTTCATCTTTACACCTTTTGGTCAGTTCCCTTTGGCTTGAGCGATAATTGCATTAATTGTATATCCTCTTCTCCTGAGGCCAACCTTAATTAGGACTGAAGACAATGGCACAAAGAACAATTTTCATTGATTTCCAAAACCTAATAATATATAATCTCCCAAACTGAAAGCCAAATCCAATCTTTCTAACATGGAGGACAAACAGACTCAGAGAGAGAGACACTTTGTGTTGGTCCATGGGGCTTGCCACGGAGCTTGGTGCTGGTACAGAGTGTCCACCCTCCTCCGGTCCTCAGGCCACAAGGTCACTGCCTTGGACATGGCCGCTTCGGGGGTCAATCCAAAGCAAGCTCAAGGATTGAATTCGATCGTGGAATATGTCGACCCTCTCTTCGAATTCTTGGAGGGTCTTCCTCAAGAAGAGAAGGTGATTTTGGTAGGGCATAGCATGGGCGGGCTAGTCCTGTCAATGGCCATGGAGAGATATCCTGAGAAAGTAGATGTTGCTGTTTTTGCTGCTGCTCTCATGCCTGGTCCTGAGCTCAGTATCCGGTCCATTGGTGAAGAGGTATGCGGGAACCGACAAATGGTCCAACTTTTATTTGGGTTATTTGGGTGCATGAAATAATTTATCAAAGAGAACTCATCATCATCAAAGTATATCTTCATCTGTACATCCATGCATGCAAGATGATGATTGATGAATCACCGCTAATATTTCGACCAAAAAGAGAGAATTGCAGCTAGTAAAGTTAACCATGGTGCTCCTGGATGCAACTTGTTACAACTTGTAAGGGTTTCTTCCAAATTAGCCTTTTAAATTTTAGTGTTGTACATGATCTGTTGCTAGCACAGGCTTAGACCCATCAAACGGGTGGGTGGAGTAAAAAATGGTCCGATCTAAATAGACCAATTTAATTCGTTTCGTCTCATTTCTATGCAATGCAAATTTAGTGACCTATACACGACCCAATCCATATTGATAAAAAACAACCATATTTACCAAATATAGGAAAACTTATACCCAAACCGAGGTGAGGATGCGGAGTGAGTGACTGCAAGATCGAGTGAGTGCGAGAGAAAATGAAGAGAAAGTCATAAAGGTAAGTTGGGGTTTAAGTAAATTATAAACCCATTTGTGATCCATTTAACACTCATTTAGGACCATAGACCGAATAAAACTAACCCATATGATAACTCATCTTTTTATATATGGGTTAAGAAATAGGTTTATGGTCTATTTTGACAAATCTACACAAGCTCTATGTGCCCATTAAGACATGCTTTTAGCACAGGCTGTCCAAAACTTATCATTTCCATGGAGAGGTCCGCATCGTTGTGTGAAGATCAATGCTTAGATTAAACAATTTGATAGGTCGAATGCGATATTATCAAAGTGATGCGATATATTTTTGTTTGTTGTTTGAATATCATCCACTTGTTTAGATTTAAATATTCATAAATTTCGTCATTACCCATTTATCGATTTGCAAAGAAGTATTTACATGTGTGTACTCTGGTTACAAACATAAAGTACAAAAGAAAGGGTTCTAGAGACAACATCACTTAGAAAGACAAATGGAATGAGCAGGGGAAATTATTTAATTTAGTCCTAAATTTTTTAGCTTGCCAATTTAGTTCTACAACTTTGCGTGAAATTTCAATGTAGTATGTCTAATCAATTTTTTCTAAAAATTGTTGATGTGGCGATGTGCCAGATAAGACGAAATTGATGATGGCTTACGATGACTGAATCACCATGTCAATAATTTCTGGCAGAAATTAGTTGAAATGACTATATTGGAATTCCATACCAAAGTTTAGGACTAAATTGGTAAAATTGAAAAGTTTGAGACTGAATTGGCATCCGTATGATGAGTTCGGGATTGATTAGGTAATTTTCCCGAATGAGCACTATCATTAAATATTAGAATTGTCAAGCAATCTAAATATGGTTTGGCCAAAACCAAAGTAGACCAAAAAGGGGGAGAGGCCGCCGCTCACTGAAAATCTGGGTATTGCATCTTATTGCATCGAAAACATCCTTTATCAAGGGTTTTTTTTTTTTAAATTACCAAAATCAGATCCCCAGGACCTCATCACTCTTTATCTCTTTTTCGCTGGAGGAGAATTTGCACATAGTGCCAAGAAAAAAGAACACGTACGTTTGATGTTCTGATTTCTGCCGAATGTCCATTTGACGTTGAGAGTTATACGACTTCTCAAATCGAACTTATAATAGACATCCTCTAAAACTCAGAATATCTTCTTAATTTATCTCCTCAGAGGATGGCGATAAGCATATTGAATCTTCAATGGCTCAGATGTATTCTTGTTAATTTTTATTTTATTTTTTTTCCCTTTTTTCCACTTTCCTTATTAGTGGAGAATAAAGACCTACGCACGAGATTATCGCACGACTCTTTTGATTCGATTTACCCTGCAAATCCATCTATAGCATGCTCGCAGATTGGACTACAGCATGGGCTCGGCATATGCTTTCGATGATGGCCATGAACAACCTCCCACTTCCCTGTTATTTGGATTTGACTTACTCTCTTCCAAGCTCTATCAACTCTCCCCACTTGAGGTTGGTGCTCGAATCTTCTTCGGTCTTTTTACTTTATTTTTTGTCTTTCTTTCTGTGTTTCTCTATAGAAGTCACTGAATTGAATCAGCACTTAGCAAATGTATAGGCGGCATGGAAAATTTTTATATAACGATGTTGCCTTGATTATGGTTTGCTGTAGGTCGAGGCAAGGAATCGGGCATTGATAGAGGTGGCAACATGGGTCTAATCTAATGGGTCTGAAAATACTTCTATTAAATAGGTTGAAATGGGTCTAAAAATACTCTAATCTCATGCGGGTGTTATATAGTAGTTTTAGAATAAACCCGGTTTCGGTCCAATTTTAACAATTCAAAAAGGACGGAGTGATTAGATGAAAGTCCACGGCAACAAAGTACATTGGTGGTGTACCCATGCAGCATGGGTGTACACCAATTTTCGTCCACTTAAGATTGTGGTTCGTTTTAAGGAATTCATGTGGATAATTCTCCCTAGTATCATTGGAAGATAATATAAGGTTTTGTAGTTATATTTCCTTTGAAATTACAAACACAATGCAATGTGTTCACTATTGGTAATCGAATAGAGGTAGGCACTAATCACCGTAAATGGTTTTAAAGAATTCAATAGCTTCGACTAGGCCACAAATCCTAGATTTATTTAGGCATATGTTTGTCTTAATTCAATTAGTATGCGATTAAGTTGCTCGAATCTCTAAATATGGCGGTCTAGAACAGAAAAATATCATTAGGAATGATAAAATCAGATTATGGTTCTCGAGGGAGTCGTCACTGATCATGGTAAAAGTGATATATGATATCGTTTATATCAAAATTAAAGTTGCGTTTTGATTTTCTCATGATGAATAATTGCAAATGTCGTAGGATTTGACTTTGGCGTCCTACTTAGTGAGGCCATTCCGTCTGTTCCGTGACGAAGCCAAGATGGAGGAGGAGGTGGCAATCACGAAGGGCAAATACGGCACCGTCGGCCGGGTTTACATCCTGTGCGACCAAGACCTCATCCTACCAGAAGACGTGCAGAGGTGGATGGTGGAGATGAACCCGCCAGATGAAGTGAAGGTGATCTCTGGCTCCGATCACATGGTCATGTTCTCTAAGCCACATGAGCTTTGTGGCGCTCTTGGAGAGATTGCTGAATGTTATTGCGCTTGACATTTGTAAGCCATGCAAGTTCTCTCTATCACCATGGGAATAAGGTGGATTGGTTTAAGACATTTGGAGAATTATGCACAAAATTATATGAAAACACATCGATTAAAAATCTATTGACGTGCATAAGAATTAGAGATGTACTAGGATTATAGAATTTGCTAAAGCGAAATATAGAAAATAACTTACTGGGGCAACCTCGTATTTGAGCGTGCCGCATGACTCAACCTTGTATGAGCTTTTACCCAAAGGATCGGAGGATGACAGATTGTAGCCCCACCAATCGGACAAGCAGAGATATCATCGGGGGAGATCTTATCCAACCAATTATTTAGGAAAACATGCCCATTAATATGTGGTTGTAAAACCCTATGTCCCTAGTTTTAAAATGCATCAAGTTTCGTACTGTCGTGACCTAAATTTTCTCTCAGGCTAATGGATTATTAAGACTAAGCCTAACTCGAGCCCTCTCAAGCCCTATCAATTCGCAACTTAGGATTTCAGTTTTTAACGTGCAAATGTTTTTATGCTTGGAGTCGCTACTAATCTATTTGCGGTAGGTTGAATAGAAATCTAAATAAAATATAGGGAGATATGTTTTATTCCTACGAACCAGAGATTCTAAGCTCGGGGACTTGATTACGCTAGATCTAGTCTAACGCCCTTTCGGTACCTTTTCTTTTCAAAAATATTTATGCAGACAGTCTGAATCCATTTTAACTTAGTCACTAGCATGTGAGGTGATCATGCGGGTGCGCAAACCACCAAAGTAACGCCCAATAATCAAAACATTAAATAAATTGCAAAATTGGGAGGATTACTTACCTCGAAGCAACGTAAGCATCTGCATTGTTAGTTAGAAAATCACATTAACAATCCTAATATGATTTCTAATTACAAACAGTTCACTCAATATTTTTAGGATTTTCACTTATTTAAATGAAAGCTAACCTATATGTAATGACGTACAAAAATTAACATGCAATTAATGCAGCTTAACATGTAAACTATATGTCATGCGACGACGTGACCTAATTCTAATGACGGGCAAATGATTTATTTTTGGTATTTTTTTAAATGAAATTCGGAATAAAAATGCCTAAAATAACATGCAATCTAACAACTTCTTTTTTTTGGTATTTTTTTTGTTAAAATTCGAAATAAAAAATAATTACCCTAAAATGAACCATCAAGATCAGGATAATATCTAAATTAAACTAAGAAATAAATTACTCTAATTCCTAATTTAAATTAAAAAGTTATTCTATCGACTTATTCAAAGCAAGTTATTCTAACCCTATCCTAAACATGCATCATTATCCTCTAATAAATTAATTCAAATTGCATCTAATCTTTTTGGCTTTTCTTTTAAAGAAACAAAATCAAATAAGAGATAAACACCACCATCAAATCAATATCCACACGATCCACAAAATTTTCCTTATCAAATTTAAACGAGGCAAAGAAATCAAACTAACGGCCATATCTATAGGGTTATAGATATTGACGGAAAGTTGATCGTTTAAATTTGAAAAGCAAATAAAATCTATTATTGTGTCTAAGTGATTATGGACAAGATAACAATTTTCCGTATCGCCGCGTATCGTACCTTAGGGATAAGGTCGGATAGTCGTCCAGATACGTTGCTAAATTAGACAAAATTCCTAACTTTAAGTGTTTCAAATATTGCGGATATCGCAAATATTATCCTAAGATTTAGCAATCCACCAAAGAATATCCACGAAATATTCAAACACCGAAAACTTAGGAAATTAAATATTTCAGAAAATATTCGGATAATGACCTTACCTAATTTGCGGATATCTTCCAAATTCGAATCACGGGCGGATCGGGATTGTGGAATGACCGGTAGCTGACGGCAGGCGGTGTCTTGCGATTGCTCAACCAAGCTGGCCACGGCGAGGCTCGCGGTGGATCACGTGCAGCTCGTCGGCGTTGCGGTGTGGCTCCGGTGTTGCTTGGTGAAGTATCGAAGCCCGGTATGAACCAGTGGGCGTTGAACAATGGTCAGCAAATCTGAGAGAATTTTCACCGTGGCTAGCTATCATCGAGCTGGATTATAGCGTGCATTGAGCAGGCCCGTCGTAGATGTGGGAGGTGTAACAGCCTCAATCGCGGAAGGGAGAGGGCAAACTCCTTTGTCTTTCTCTCCCAGCGTGTGGGTTCCCGTATGGAAACCTCTACTCCCTTTGACTTCTTCCCAGTTGACAAAACGTGGCCTTTGTCTCAACTCTTCCACTATCTCCCACGAACGGCTAAATTTGCACCGCTTCAAGCTGAACGTTGTCCGCTTTTCATTTGGTCTTCCTTTGGCTGAGACTCATTGGCTCCATAGATGATCGTGAATCGGAGAACTAAGAATTCTCGCATCCTTTGATCCTATTTCAACCACTCGTGAAGTGGGTTGATATACTCCAAAGTGCGAACGCCGGTGAAGTTCCTCGCAGATGATGATCCAAGAGCAGGGAAACGCCAATGTATTCAAGGGACATCAAAGTAGTGTTACCTGCAGACGTAGCTCAGTGGATACCAGAGAAAATTTTTGAGAGATCATGCGTAAATCTCCTCTCTCTTTTGTGGTTCTCTCTCGCTTTCTCGTGACCGTGTATGAAATTGTGTGGCCTCGCGCTCTCAGGAGTTGTGTTCTGGAAAATTATGATAGTCCTTCTCATTGAAGGGTAGAGTCACATATTTATATTGAAACCCTAGGTTAATTGACCGGATTTCCTAGTGCTAATGGGCTTTTGCTTAGGATTTATCCTTTAATTTTTATTTAATTCCAAATTGACTGAATTAATTTGGGCTTTTCTTTAATTAAGCTTAATGGGCTGATTTAAGCTCAAATTAAGACAACCAAAGTCTTTTAGACTTGTGATTTTTGGCCCCCGATCCCTTGAGTGAGCCGAGTACCTGAGCTCGGTTTACACGATGAATTTTTAGTTTTCTCGTCACCGCCGGTCCGATACGGAATGCAATTAACCTATATGAACTTAAACTATATGATATGCAATTTTAATATTTTTGTTTAGGGGTTAGAATTTAATCCCTAATTTTCTATGCAAATTATTATTAAATGGTCGGTCGAAATTTAGGTGTCAACACGTACAATTTGAAGTCTCCTGGAGAAACTTATGGCCAAATTTCTAAAGTATTGCTCAATTCAGCTAGATAGAGTTTTTTAGTTTTTCTGTGTAGTGTCCCACAATTTTATTTTGTTTACTTAGTCAAGTAGAGTTAGGGTCAATATAGGTACTATATTTTGTCCAGGAAATGCTGTTCTTGTCTCGAAAACTTGGATCTACATAGATGCTCCCTTTGATGATTCAATAAATCTCAACTGTTGATTTTTCTAAATGAGGTTTTGATCAATAATTGGAATTCATCGAGGTAAAGAGCACCAAATGGGATAGAGGATCTTCTTCCAAAACTCAGTTAATCATTGTCATGATTTTTCCTATATTTGGAAGGATGTTACAAAGCCAAGTCTATTTAAATATCTCCGCGGGCCTCTCGAGGATTAAATGAGTGTTTTGATTAATGAATTTTTATATTTGAACTTGTGGATTGGAGCGTCGCTTCAATTTTATACATTTGTTCAAAAAAGAAAATTCTATACATTTAGGTGGATTCCAATGTAGTGAGCTACATGTCATGTATCTTAATGTGGACTACCTAGAGAGCGAGAATTTTTCTTGTGGAGTTTGTGTTACATCGTTCAAAATCTCTCATTGCTCTAGTATCAAAAAGTTCTTATTTATTTCTATGTATAGTGAGAAATTAAAGTATTTGAAATAAACTCACCGTGTATTAGCATGCGCGACAAGTTAAATTTAGTGTGCTACACACATCAATCGATACCTAAACTTACATTAGTATATCTTGTGAATTTGATGATGTTAGTGAAAGTTAAAATCATACAAATTCTGTAGATTATACAAGTTTCTAGTATATTATACACCAAGCCTACCATAATAATAACTAAAAGAATAAGAAATACGCATTTTCTTTATTATTGCACCCCAACTTATGAGCATATTGACACATTTAAAGTATTTAATATAATTTCATGTCATAAGAGGATGTTGCTATCGTTCTTTGTACGGGGAATGAGCAATCTAACATGGAGATGCAGCCTCAGATTCTCCTGGTAGGTACATCAAACAAAATTGACCAGAATGATTACATTGGCAAATCGTCAAAAAGTTTAGGACTAAATTAGCCAAATTAAAATATTTGAGACTACATTGACGTTTATATAATATGTTTAGGATTGTTTTGGTAATTTCCCCAACTAACAAACTATGCTCATAAAATTTAAGTATCCTCTCTTGAAAATAAAGAAAATATAGCATGTTATGAAGAAATTAGACTGCTGACGAGGTGAAGTAACCTAAATAATTTTTTTTCAAATAAATTAGCTGGGTGTTTGTAAGACAAGGAAATTTGGTTATAATAGCTTGTATATAACCGGTGACGTAGATGTTCTTAATTAAAATATTCTCTCATATTTAGTACGATTCTAATTAAAACAAGCATATGCGAATCATCCGTCTTTTTATCGTGATCAGATCTTGTTTCTCTTACATGTTGAAATTGATATCATTTTTAAAAAGTCGGGGACACTTGTCATTATTTGCTATTATTTGCTCTGTGTGTGATCCCAAACCACACAAACAATTAGTTGAACGTGAGAAAGGAAACACAAATGCGCAAAGAACAAGGTTATAAAACAAAGCCAATCAGAGGCCTAAGCTAACTCCTCACTAGACATGGAAACAAGGAAGCTCAGAGAGAGAAACACTTGGTGCTAGTCCATGGGGCGGGTCATGGAGCTTGGTGCTGGTACGGAGTGGCCACTCTCCTCAAGTCCTCGGGCCACAAGGTCACTGCCTTGGACATGGCTGCTTCGGGGGTCCATCCAAAGCAAGCTAAAGAGTTGAATTCGATCGTGGAATATGCCGAGCCTCTCTTCGAGTTCTTGGAGGGTCTTCCTCAAGAAGAGAAGGTGATTTTGGTGGGGCATAGCATAGGAGGGCTTGTCCTGTCAATGGCCATGGAGAGATTTCCTGAGAAAGTAGATGTTGCTGTTTTTGCTGCTGATCTCATGCCTGGTCCTGAGCTCGGTTTTCACTCCATCCTTGAAGAGGTATGCGTAAACACCTCTCTCTCTCTCTCTCTCTCTCTCTCTCTCTCTCTCTCTCTCTCTCTCTCTCTCTCAGGAAGTTTACTTTAATGTATAACACGCACACTTGCTCTAGAGCTAACTTGCCGTCATGGGACGGTTCATGGCAATGTCCTATAACCGAAAAGAAGGCCCCTGGAAATACCAACACGAGGCAATAACATGTCCAGTTCTTGACTCGTGACTAATACTTGGTTATATTGTTTTTCAGTGTGATTGGATTTTCAGCGTTTGATCAGATTGTTTTTAGCGTTAATCTGCTCTTACATCTCCTAGTTAGGAGGAACGTGTATAGACTCTCTGCCACTCGTAATGCAAATTAGTTCTCAATATTTGCAAGAATCCGATAAATTATTACAGAAAAACCTGGTGTATGTACCTCAAATACATGTGAAACATAGAGTCCTCTGGGTTTCATGCGAGAGGTTCTTAAGATTGTCTAAGCTACAAAAGATAGGAGGGGATTAAAACGTTCCACACAGTGATATGGAAGATAGTGCACGATACACCAAGATGGAGCTATTAAAATGATTAAAATACAAAAAAAGGAATGGTCTTATTGCAGAAAAAGTGTAAAAAAAGTCTTAAACCTTTTGCATTGGTGCCAATTCAGTCCTAAACCTTTTTTTGATGCCAATTCAATCCTAAACCTTTTGCATTTGTGCCAATTTAGTTCTAAATTTTTTTTTAATGTTAATTCAGTCATAAACCTTTTGCATTGGTGCCAATTCAGTCCTAAACCTTATTGTCTTTGTGCCAATTCAATTCTTTTGGTCAATTTTCGCCGGATTTTACTGACGTGGATGCCGGCCGGTCATCGACACTGACATGGACAACTTTTAATAATATTTTAATATTTTTTGAATTTTTTATTCTTTTCTTCTTTTTTTTCCCTCCCTCCTTCCTCCAGTCGGTCATCGGACCGGCAACAGGCCAGAGGCCAAAGGCCGGTGAGATTAACCTCGCCAGCAGCTGGGTGAGGCATGACCTCACCAGATCTGGCGAGGTCCAGCCTCACCTAGCCATGGTGAGGCTCGCCTTCACCATCGCTGGCAAGGGCTAGCCTCGCCAGTGACCGGCGAGGACCTCACGGGCCTTTGGCCTCACCAGCGACCGACTGGAGGAAGGAGCGAGGGGAGGGAAAAAAAAGAAGAAAAGAAGAAATAAAAATTCAAAAAATATTAAAATATTATTAAAAGTTGTCCACGTTAGCATCAATAATCGGCCGCTAGCCGGCTGATGTCTACGTCAGCAAAATCTAACTAAAATTGGTTGGAAGGACTAAATTGGCACAAAAATAAAAAAGTTTAGGACTGAATTGGTACAAAAAAAAGGTTTAGGACTAAATTGGCACAAATGTAAAAGATTTAAGACTGAATTGACATAAAAAAAGGTTTAGGACTAAATTGGCATAAATTCAAAAAGGTTTAGGACTTTTTTGGCGCTTTTCCCGTCTTATTGCATCATCGCTTGAAAAAGAAGATTGAATGACGAGCAGCATTATTAAGGGTGGTATATAGTTGTTCCCTCCCAACTATGTTTATCCTAATAATAATTTCATAAATGAGCTTACAAGTTATGCAAGTAATATTGGTGGGTTCAGTGCGGGATATTAGCTGTCATTTCGACGTGTTTCTTGTCCTTTTCTGCATAAACTAAACTCTTGATGTGTAGCCCGTCGGGTTTCATGTGGAAATTTTATGTAGCTCAGCAGATAAATGGTCCAAAGTTCATTTGGGTGCTTGAAAATATATCTCAAAGAGACTCATCATCACCATCCTCAAAGTGATACTTTCTCTGTACATCCATGCATGCATGATGATGATGAATTACCACTAGCATTTTGACCAAAAAGGAGAAAAAGAAAATCTACTAATGAAGTTAACAATGGTGATGCTGAATATAACTCGTAAGGGTTTCTTCCAAAGTAGCCTGTTGGATTTTTAGCACTGTACATGGATCTGTTGCTAGCACTAGCTCTATGTGCCCATTGAGACATGTTTTCAGCGTCGCATGCCATCCGGAACTTATGGCTTTTTGTGGTCACTATCGCTTGTGAAGATGAATGCTCAGATGAAACAGTTCGATAGGTTACATGTGATATTGTTGAAGTGATTTGATAGTTTCTTGTTAATTGCTTGACTATGATCTACCTGTTTAAATTTATATATTCACAAATATGGGGTTATCCAGTTATTGATTTGAAAGGAAGTCTTTGCGTAGATGAATCTGATGTCTCAAAATCAAGACCGAGGGACTACGAATTTGAAGTGCAGAAGGAAAGGGTTTTATAGACAACATCACTTAGAAAAAAAGAATGATCGCTCTCATTGAGGGCTAGCACATAGTTTCGTGGGCGAGACCAAGGAAGAAGAAGACTGATTAGTGGATTATCTAATATCTATGTATGAAATAAAGCAGTCGGTTAAGCAAGAACAAATTCGGAATTAGTAAGCAATCTAAATATGGTTTGACCATAAATGAAGTACTTGGTTCTAAGCATGACCTTAAAATACTTCATCTTGATCTTCGTCCGAATCTTGAAATCACCTGGATGTAAAACAAACAAGAGGGTATTCCCTCTCCCGGGGAAAACAAAGATACACAGGGAATTGGGGGTATGAGGTTGCGGATATTAGCACATTATAATAAGAAACGCATCCGTAGAGCCTGCCGTCCCTGTATATCAAACGAACAGGCTGTGGAGACTCTCTTAGGAACTTCGGCTCCACGTGCCTTTACAATTCAACAATTGTTCCTTTCTTATTTCCGATATTGATCGATCGGAAATGCTTTTGCGTGAGGTTATCGAACGACTCATTTGATTCATATTGCCCCTGCAAATCCAAATAGCATGATCGCAGGTTGGATTTCAGCATGGACTCGGCATACGCTTTTGATGATGGCCCTGCACAACCTCCCACTTCCCTGTTTTTCTGGATATAATCTACTCTCTTCCAAGCTCTATCAACTCTCCCCACCTGAGGTTGGCGCCCGAATCTTCTTTCTTTTTTCTTTTTGTTTCTCCCTAAGTTTCTCTACGAAGGTCTCTGAATTGCACAGCACTTAGCAAATGTATAGGTGACATGAAAACGTATTTATGAGAAAAGTTGACTAGATTGTGGTTTAGCAGGTTGAGTTTAGGAATTTGACATGGATAAAGGTGGCAAAATGGCCAATCGCACACTTTTTAACTCGAATATGTTGGGCTAAGTTGTTGCATATTAATAAAAAGAACTTGTATTAGAAAGGTTGAAATGGGTGTAAAGTCTAATCTCGTGCGGGTGTTAATGGGTTTAAGATAAACCCATTTTCGACCCACTTTCAACAATACAAAAAGAATGACGTTATCAAATAATAGTTCGCCCCAACAAATTACACTAGTGTTGTACCCCATGCAGCATGTACTGTTCTTTTATAAGGGTTAGTTCGTCAACTTGAGGTTGCGGTTGCGATTCGTTTTGATGGATTCATCAGGATATGTCCTTATCATCATAGGAAGATAATAGAATGTTTTGTAGTTTTATTTCCTTTGAAATCACAACAATGGGTCGATTATAAGTAATCAATAGAGTAGCCACTGATCACTGTACATAGTTTTTATGAATTCAATAGCTTAAGTTAGGCTGAGAAATAGACTACGGATCCTAGATTTATCAAGGACTATTATGTGATGGGGTTGCTCTGGATGGCAAGTAAAAGTATAATTTGGAACGATAAAACAAGATCGCGGTCCTTGAGAGTATTGGTCATGGTCGTAGTAAAAGTGACATATAATATCACTTACCTCGAAATTGAACTTATATTTCGATTCCCTTGTGGTGACTAATTGTGAATGCTGTAGGATTTGACGGGTTGTGGCCCATCCGCGACCAAGCTTGAGCTCGTCTGCAGGCATACGACCTTTCGACTTTCCATGTCAGACGATCCTTCAACTGAATGACCCTACAGCTTCCCTTGGCAAGCGTCCTTTGAGCTCCTCCATGCCTCTAGGGCCTCTTGAACTTCTTGTACAATTATGTAATGATTGTATCTGTTCAAACACCACAGTTGGATCATGAGGGGATCAACGGTTCAGAATAGCCCTGCACTTGTATATATAGGGGACTGTTGAAAATATGTCTCAAGTTTGAGCCCGAAGCGAAAATATAAATTTGAAGAAAAAAAAAGGAACGAAAAAATCTACTGTGCATTGGACTGAGCGGCTGAATTTGGAAAGTGAACCGTGGAATTTGAGTTGGACTTTGACTTAGCCTAACAAAGGTTAGAGAAAGAAAAGGAAAATAGAAAGAATATTTTATTCTTTCCTAATTCTAGTGGGAGTCAGAGTTTGCCAAAAAAAGACGAAATAGGTAAGTCCAAACTTGGACTTGTTGATCAAATTGTGGAATATCTTCTCCACACTGAGTCGGCCACCATGTGTTCCTTTGCTACGGAATATATATATTGCAGGGAATGTCGTGGCAAATGCAATCCTGAAGTGCCCTAATGCGAGTGCCTGATAATTGGAATACTACTGTTAGTGCTGTTAGTAATTCCTCTGGGTCAACAAGTTTGATGTTTGATGTTGTTCGAGATTTAATTCTAAGTGAGAACATTCGTAGAAGAAAATTTGGCGAACATGTATCTACTGCTTTAATAGGTGAAAATAAAGGAAGAACTTGTACATGTGTTAGCAGAAGTGATATGAACTCGAATAGACGAAGTCAGTCTAGGACTGGTGGTGTCATCTGTTGGAGTTATGGTAAGAGAGGGCATCTTAGAAGAGATTGCCTTAAGCTGAAGAACGACAAGGGTAAGGGAATTAGAGTTGATCCTACGGATGATGTTGCAGCTATACTTGATGATTGTAATTTGAATAGTGCTGATTATGCCTTGTCTGTCACTGAAGATTCGTCGTTTGGAGGATGGATTATGGATTCTGGTTGTTCTTTTCACGTTACACCAAATAGGAACTGGTTTACTACTTATCAGTGCACGATGGTAGTCAAGTGCAGTTGGGGAACAATTTCGAATGTGATGTTATAGGTGTTGGTGATGTTAGAATCAAAATGCATGATAGTATCGTGTGGACATTGAATGGAGTGAGGCATATTCTAGAGTTGAAAAAAAAATCTGATTTCCTTGAGTGCCCTGGATTCAGCTGAGTGTCGATATTCTTCAGAATGTGGAGTTTTGAAAGTTGTTCGAGGTGCCTTGGTGATAATGAAAGGAATCAAGTATAGTGGCCTGTATGAACTTTAAGGTGAGCTAGTAATGGAATTCACTGCAGAGACGTTGGATGCATCTGTTCGAGAGTCTAAATTGTGGCATATGCGTTTGGGGCACATTAGCGATAGAAGACTGAAGGTTCTAAGTGAAAGAAATTTGCTATGTGGTTATGTGGCTAACGAAGTGAATGTATACAGGTGCTATGATTTAGATCAACGGCGGAAAGTGCAGTTCAGTACAGTTGTTAAGGAAATCGCGGATATTGCAGAATTAATTCACTTAGATATTCGCAGGTTATCGCGGTTTCCTTCGAGGAAGAGTGCTAGGTTTATGCTAACAGTTATTGATGACTACTCGAGGAAGACTTAGGTGTTTGTGCTTAGGTACATGTTTGATGCTACTGTCAGGATCATGCAGTTGAGAACTTTGATAAAAAAAGGAGACTGGTAAGAAGATCAAGTATGTGCGGACTGACAATAGTATGGAGTTTTGCTCAGAGCTGTTAAATGAATTCTACATGAAGAAAGGTATAGTGAAACACCACACTAGTACCAATAAATCACAACATGTTGCAGAGTTGATAAGCAAATCATTACTAGAGACGGCCCATAAAATACTCTCTAGTGCTGGTATAGCTAGGAGATTCCTAACGAATGCACTTAGTACGGCGAGCTACCTGAAGAATAAATTCCCATCGACTGCGATTGGACGTCAGATTCCCGAAGAAGTGTAGTCAGGAAACGTTGCCGATTATTCTATTTTTAGAATATTTGGTTGTCCATGTTATGTTCGAGTTAGTGATGGTAAGCTCGATGGAAGGACAAAAAAGTGCATGTTCCTAGGTTATGCATAAGGTGAGCGAGGCTATAAGTTGTGGTGTCTAGAATTAAATTCACTTGTTATCAGCAGAGAAGTTATGTTTGACAAGTCTTCAGTACTTCTAGGTATGAATGTTAATAGCAGTGTTCATACGGATCTGAACGGTGTTCAGCTTGAGGTGGAGTTGCAACCAAAAATTCCTGAGATAGCGGATACTAGTGGAGTAATTGACACATATGGTGCTCATAGCAAGGTGGAGCCTATAGATCTGACGATTGTTGTAATTGCTGAAATTGACAAGGTGTGTATTCAGTCTTCTTGTAAATATAGATGCAATGATGGTTTTGTTTTATCTACCAATTGAGGAGATTTTGTCGAAAAATCCTTGTAGAGCAGTTAAAGGTGCATGTGGAGTTGGTATTCTGATAAGGTTCACAGCTATAACGAAGTTCAAGCGATGCTTAGACTTGGAAGATGTTTGTGGCTGTAGCACTCCTATCTCGGGGTCATATACGTGACGTCCCGTTCATTATTCTTTTTCATTACACACAAGCGGAAGCATATCTTCGGTATAATCACACTAAGAACAACAACAGGATTAAGACAAACAGTATCATAAGCAAACCTTATATAATAGCTTGCAATCAAGAAAAGCACAACAGGCATAACATGCTATTTCCATTTTACTTAAACAGATTTTACAAGCCCTTTTTCCACCGGCTGTTCTTCATACAAATCATTTCAAAAACGGAGGCTGAAGTTAATCCTAGCTCCTTTATGTCATCATTCATCTTACGGACCTGAAAAAGGGGAAACAATGGGAAATGAGTCGGGGAGACTCAATGAGTAAATTCACTAATACTCGTGCAGGATGATGCCTCGTCATTATACTAATGCATACAAATACTTTCCTCACCTTATGTCGATGGCAAATCAATAGCAAAGACTTTGACCTTACCCTTACTATGTTTTCGTGGAAACTCACCTGTAAATGCACATCCTGACACATATATAGAATTCATTTATCACATACCGACACCTATATAAGAATCATTTACCGTCATCCTGGCTCAACTAGGGCATCCCGAGGCTAGCTCACCCGAGGCATTTGGGCTCTACCAAGGCATCCTAGCTCAACTAGGGCATCCCGGCACTAGTTTACCGAAGCATCCAGGCTCAACCCAGGCATCCTAGCTCAACTAGGGCATCCCAATGCTAATTTACCGAGGCATCGCCGCTAATGCGACGGTCTTCTTCTTTTATTTAGTGGTCACACGAGCACTCGAGCATTCAAGTCAATTCTTATATTTTCATTAGCTCATGTAAACATGATTTGTGCTCATAACAATGCCACAATACAATTTAGCGTGACCACTTATGCAAACAGCTGCTCGATTTTGCAAGGACACTATTTCGAAATATGTTTTCCTTCTCAAGATATCGAAATCCTTTTGTAAACATAGCAATGAAATTAATCCATTTTCAAAGGACTTTGTAAAAACATCATTTCAAAGCATGCTTTCCTTCTCAAGACATCAAAATCATTTCTTAAGTAAAAATTCCTTTTCAAGATTCTTAATCTTTCTTTGAAATCAACTAGTCCAATGACCGAACAAAGTTCAAGCAAACCACGTTACCTCAAATATGACATATAAGCAAGCCATGGAAAGAACCAACCATAACCAATCAAAAGACTGAACACGGTCCAAGCAAACCACGTCACAAGATTAGGGAACTCACTTACATACGGCGTTCCAATCACATAACACACTGCCCTATCCAAGTGTTAGGGAATCCATTCACCTATAAGCACAAGAAACATCTACGACGGTCGGCGATGGCACAAGCACGGGCAAGGCGCAACCAAGAGGAGAGAGGGTGGCCTAGAGAGTGAGAGCGCGAGAGAGAAAGGTGATGGTGAAACCATGAGAAATGAAGGAGTGGTGCCTTTATTTATAGGCTCCATTTGTTTCTTCCCCAAGCCATATCTTCTTATCATCATTACTAAATCTTCCTAGATTTTGTCATTATTACAAAATCTTCTTTTATTAATGACTAGATTTGGCCATCATTACTAAATCTTCCTTAAAATTTTAGTATTAATGAATATAAGCCAAAAGTTATGATGAAATGCCATTAATAAAAGATTCTGAAAATCTTGACATCAATGAATAAGAGCCAAAATATCATGATTAAATGCCTTCAAAGTCAAATGTCATGATTATAAGGATTCTGAAAATCTTGGTATTAATGAATAAGAGCCAAAATATCATGATGCAATGCCTCCAAAGTCAAATGTCATGATTAGAAGATTCTAAAAATCTTGGGATTAATGAATAAGAGTCAAAAGCCATGATGAAAGGCTATTAATAATTTGATTTTGAAAATCTTTGTATTAATGGACACCGGACAAAATAACATGATGAAATGTCCCTAAAGTCTTATGGCTATTAATGCATGTCATGATGGTAGTGCCTTCAAAGTCCAACTAATTAATGCAAGTCATGATAAAGGGGCCTCAAAGTCTTCGTTTATTAATGCATGTCATGATGAACCTTAATAAATGAACTCTTCCAAGTCTAACTTGTTCCCCAAGTTCTTGACCAACTTGCTTACCAAGCTTAGACTAACTTGCTTACCACTCCAAGCCATCAATGCATGTCATCATGGAGGGGCCCTAAAGTCTTGATTTATTTATTGCGAGTCATGATGAAGGGCCATCAAAGTCCAACTTTAATAAATGCAAGCCATAATGAAGCTTGGAGGATAAGTATTGACTCGGTCAAGGCCTTATCCTCTAGATTCTTCTACCAATTTCCCGAACCGTATACTCCCTAGAACCTTCTAACTTTACTGAATTCTCACGCAAATGACTCAAGCCAATCGGGTCATACGAAATAGACTAATCGGCACTACAATCACAACCCTCATCATAAACATCTAACTTATTCTCTGAGGATTTTCCTGAAATATAACATGCTCGTTAATCCCATTCAACCCGAGGTTCGGTGTGGGAAATCCTCTAAATATGCCTCAAATATCACCAAAAGACATTAAGTCGAGATTCCGACGTTCTCATATAGAAACTGATAAATCTTTGAAATCTAATAAAACCATACAGTTTTGTACTGTTCACGAAATCGGACTTGAAAATATAGTAAACGGACTTCGAAAATTCTCAAATTTGGATGTGTCATAAACAAGGCTTTAACAAACATTTCTCGTGAAGAACACAAAATCAGAATCTCTCTGTAAACATTATTTTTAGTAGCTCAAATATAGACTAAAAACAGTTCACTGGAACAGAATTTGTGTTTCTCAAATAAAGCTCTGTCCAGAATCCAAATCATCTCGAAAAATTTCCAAATTTGTACACGTTATAGAAAAAGAAGTTTTCAATAACTTTTGTGAAGAAAACTTTTCCAAAATCAGCCCAGAAAAGCTTGTAGAAAATAAAGACGATGTGAACATCACCAAAATACCAATTCTGGGCAATTTTACACAGTCCAAAACTCAGGCCATCGTACCACACATATCAACTCCAAAAATTTTGAAATCAAAGTATGTAAAACTTCATGATACTTGGAACAACTTTCAAGAAGGAAGTGTTTGGAAATTCGAATCATAAAAGTCTCTCCAAAATTAGCAAAACTAAAGGATACAAAGAATCCGAAATTGGGTTTTTCAAAACAGAAGTAAAAATTAGTTCCAATTGGAAAACCACCATACTTGAACCATAGCTATTTCCCAAAGACTGAAATTGAGGATATGACAGTGGCGGTTAAGCTCATTGGGGGCTATGGAAGAATAGTAGTGAAATTTGGATTCTATCAAATCTATTGTAACTTGGCTCAAATGTTGAGTCAAGGTGGAGATTGTTGAAAATATATCTCGAGTTTGAGCCCAAAGCGAAAATATAAATTTCGAGAAAAAAATAGGAACAAAAAAATCTATTGCACATTGGATTGAGCGACTGAATATGGAAAGTGAATTGTGGAATTTGAGTTGGAATTTGACTTGGTCTAACAAAGGTCAGAAAAAGAAAAGGAAAATAGAAAGAATATTTTATTCTTTCCTAATTCTAGTGGGAGTCAGAGTCTGCCAAAGAAAGACGAAATATGAAAGTCCAAACTTGAACTTGTTGATCGAATCGTGGAATATCTTCTCCACATTGAGTCGTCCACCGTGTGTTCCTTTGCTATGGAATATATATTGCAAGGAACGCTGTGGCAGATGCAATCTTGAAGCGCCCCAATGCGAGTGCTTGGTGTGCCGTGCAAGTGAACAAGAAGCATTGTTATTGTTCATGAAGAAGGAAGCGCCGCGTTCGTGAGTGCTTGGCGGTGGGTATTTCCATGGATTCTTGTTCGTGAATTACATCCAAGAAGAATTAGTGTTCAAGCGATTAAATTCTTGTGGTAAGAATTTGTGTATAATTTCTTCACAAGATTGATAGATTATTTCGTGAGAAATTGTAGGGTTAAACACTGCGTGAGTTATTAGGTGTAATCGAGGCTTGAGAAACACTAAGAGTGTTTGAGTGACTCGAGTGTGGTTGTAATCTCCGTTATATTGCTTAATCTATAGTGAAATTCTGTGCTGCTCTTCCAGTGGACGTAGGTCACTACGACCAAACCACGTAAATCTAGTGTCCGATTTATTTTTGTCTGTTAATTTTATTGTTCGATCGCTTGGCTTCCGCAATAGAGACCTTCCCTCTTCATTCGTACTAACTTATTTACAAGTAATACTGCTACGCTGCTTTCTCTTCAATCTTGTGAATCGAGTAATCATAAGGCTGTGCGGGTGTGGGATCGTTGTGAATCAATCAACTCGTGACCAATGGTATCAGAGCCTTCGTTCCTAGCGAAATGGCTGATCCACGTTCCAATGCTGCGAATGCCTAAGGTGAGCATCACGAGAATCGTGGAAGGCGATCGAGAGAGTCGGTGTCCAAACCAAGAGGAGTCATGCTGCCTCTAGCTCGAAGGATCTGATGGGTGACTTGAAAGGCCAAATGACGGCATTAGAGGGAACTGTCATGGACGTCCAAGGGATGGTCGATGATTTGCAACAAACCGTCGAAGGAGTGGATGCCGAAAGGGAAGAGCTCTTGATCGAGTTGCAAGAGCTCAAAACCAGCATAGGAGAGCTCCACGACGAGTTGTTAGAGGTCGTGACCCATGAGCTGCAGCAATGGGATGAGACCTGGGGGGCGCCGCTGAGATCGCCGAGCACAAGGGGAAGGTCGCTGAGGTAGAAGCAGTACGCGTGAACGGGATGATTACCGTGCATCCACGTATGGACATACCCAAGCCAAGAGAGTTCAAAGGCTCGCGAATGGCCAAAGACGTGGACAACTTCCTGTGGTAATTGGAGCGGTACTTCCAGGTCACAAGGATGAACGATGACATGACCCGGGTAAACACATCAGTGATATATTTAGCTAATAATGCTTTACTATGGTGGCGTCACCGCTTTACTGTGGTGGTGTCATAAGTCAAACAATAAAAGTGGTGACTCTATCACGATCTAGATCAAGTTCGTCGAGGAATTTTGGCGGAACTATTATCCCGCCTATACGGAGGAGGAAGCTCGCGACGAACTCAAGCGCCTTGAACAAAAGGGCATTGTTCGTTAGTACGTGAGGCAGTTCTCAGAGTTGCTACTCCACATCCCATTAATGAACGATACAAAGATATACCACAAGTTCATCAGTGGCCTCAAGCAATGAGCCAAACAAGAGCTCAAACGGTGCAATGTGAGAGATCTCACGATGGGCACTTCCGTGGTGGAGTCCCTAGAGGAACTTAAAGTTTCGTTCACAGCCAAGTCCGACTTTCGTTTGAGGGATAAGGCTAATGGTGGGGGAGACCGGAACAAATACAAATGTCCGAATGGAGGCAAGCCAACAATGGCACTACTTAGGGCCCAATCGGAGTTGAGCGGTTTGGGACAACGAAAGGTACGCACCTATAAGTGCTTCTTTTATGACGGGCCACACATGGCTCAGGAATGTTCCAACAGAGGCAAGCTAGCAGCCCTATGCAAAGAAGATGAGCCGCGAGAGGAGGCACAGCTAGGTTCGCTGCGAATCTTTAGTTCCATCAAGGCCAAGGAGGCCAAGGAGTCCAAAGGAATGATGTTAGTGGACATGAAGATCGGGAGTACCACGATGAGTGCGCTCGTGGATACCGGTGCATCCGACCTCTTCATATGCCAAAAGGCCATGAAGAAGCTAAATCTTCGGATGGAGAAAGGAGGAACCGATTGGCTCAAAATGGTGAACTCCAATGAGGTCTCGACTAGCGGTGTGGCTAGAAACGTGGAGTTTTATCTTGGTCCATGGACGAGTAAGGAAGACATCGAGGTAATCCTCTTTGACGATTATGATCTTGTGCTGGGTTTGGGATTCCTTGGTCGTATAAATGCGGATGTGATGCCCTTTGCGAATTGTATATACATTCTAGACACATGATGCTAATGCGTGGTCCCAATCCACTGTGAGTCGGGGTGCGATCAAAAGATGCTCTCGACTATGCAGCTTAAGAAAGGAGCGAGAAAGGGTGAGGTGATCTTCTTGGCAACCTTGAAGGTCGAGGATGACAAGGGCAAGGGCAAAGGCAAAGGCAAAGAAAGTGATGTCCCGACCGAGGTTGCCCAAGTCCTTGATTCATTCTAAGATGTGATGCCACCTGAACTGTCCAAAAAGCTGCCGCCTCGAAGGGAGGTGGATTATCGGATCGAGCTGGTGTCCGATGCCCGACCATTGACCATGGCGCCCTATCGCATGGTATTGCTCGAGTTGGAAGAGCTACGGAAGCAACTCAATGCAAGGTACATTCAACTGTCCAAGGCTCCGTTCGGCACCCCGATCCTATTTCAAAAGAAGCACGATGGGTCCTTCGGATGGGCATCGATTATTGAGCGTTAAACAAACTCATCATAGAGAATGAGTATCCAATCCCTCTAATTGCAGACTTATTCGATTAGCTTGGGCGAAGCCCGATGGTTCACCAAACTTGATCTTCGATCGGGTTACTATCAAGTACGGATCGCCGAAGGGAACGAGCCGAAGACCGCACTCGTGACACGATACGGGTCATATGAGTTCCTCGTCATGCCATTTGGCTTGACCAACGTGCTAGCCATATTCTGCACCTTAATGAATAACGTACTTCACTCATTCCTTGATCAATTCGTTGTGGTTTACCTTGACAACATTGTTGTTTATAGTCGGACGCTCAAGAAACACGTCGAGCACTTGAGGCGAGTCTTCCAGGTCTTGCATGAGAATAACCTATTTGGTAAGCATGAGAAATGTGCTTTTGCCCAACAGAGGTACCATTCCTAGGGCACCTCGTCAGGGATGGACAGGTACGGATAGACGCGGCTAAGATCCGTACCATTGTCGAGTGGGAGCCTTCGACCAAGGTGACGGAGCTGAGGTCATTTCTCGACCTCACAAATTACTATCGACACTTTGTTCGGGGATATTCAAGTATCACTATGCCACTCACGGACATGTTGAAGAAAGAAAGGCTGTGGGAGTGGACATATTAATGCCAAGAAGCGTTCGATCAACTAAAACGGGCCATGACCGAGGAACCAGTGCTCGTGCAGCTTGATCATGCCAAGCCGTACGAGGTAAAGACTGATGCTTTCAATTTGCGATAGGTGGTATTCTCATGCAGGATGGACACCGGTAGCGTTCGAGTGTTGGAAGTTGAATGAGACCGAACGACGGTATACGGTCTAAGAAAAGGAGATAACCGCAGTAGTGCATTGCCTTCATATGTGAAGGCACTATCTCCTGGGATCAAAGTTCATCGTGCGGACGAATAACGTGACCACGAGCTACTTTCAGACCCAAAAGAAGCTAAATCAAAAACAAGCTTAGTGGCAGGACTTCCTGGCAAAGTTTGACTACATGCTGGCGTATAAACTAGGAAATGTCAATTTAGTGGCAGATGCCTTGAGCCGAAAGATGGAGTTGGACAACATCATAAGTTGACCCAACTGCCCATGGATCGATCGTATCAAGGAGGGGCTCAAGCATAATCCGACAGCCTAGCAACTCCTTGATTATGTGCGGGAAGGCAAAACTAGACAATTTTGGTGGGAGGACGATCTCCTCTACACCAAAGGACAGCGACTATACGTGCCGCTTTATGGGAAACTAACGAATGAAGTGCTCCAACAGTGCCACGATTCTAAATGGGCGGGATATCTGGGGATCCACCGCTCCATGGCGCTCATTGAGGACCAATAATACTGGCCTTACATGTGGGACGACGTCGAGGTATATCTACAACCGGACAAGATCGAGTGACATTCATCGTCGAGGCTCCTCGAGCTACTTTCCGTCCCAAAACGTCCATGGGAGAGTGTTTGTATGGACTTCATTGTGAATTCACCCAAGTCCGAAGGGCGTGGACCCTCATGGTTGTGGTGGACCAGTTCTCTAAGTATGTGACGTTCATGACCGCAACAAAAGATTGTACGGCCAAGGAGGCGGCCAAACTATTTGTCAAGCACGTCGTCAAATACTAGGGAGTCCCACAGACAATCGTGAGCGATCACGATCCTCGATTCATCGGGCGGTTTTGGACCGAGCTTTTCAATTTACTAGGGTCAAACCTCAACTACTCTACGAGTTCGCATCCCCAAACCAATAGATAGACGGAGATGGTGAATGCACTCCTCGAAATATATCTCCGGCACTATGTGAGCGCAACGCAAACAAATTGGGCGAGACTAATCGATGTAGCTCAATTCTCGTACAACTTACAACAAAGCTAGTTCATAAACCAAAACCCATTTGAGATCGTGACGGGGCAGCAACCGCTCACTCCAAGCATGGTTGCCTCAGGCTATCGGGGGAATAACCCATCTGCGTACAAGTTCGCCAAAGAGTGGCATAAGCAAGCGGACTTGGCACGGACGTGCCTACACAAGGCCTTCAAACGCATGAAAAAATGGGCCAACAAGAAGCGACGGTACGTGGAATTCCAGGTTGGGGACCTAGTGTTGGCCAAGCTACATGCGATCCTCCGATGCAGAGACATGCACAAAGACTTGATCCGTCGCTATGAGAGGCCCTTTCGAGTGCTCAAACGGGTTGGGAATGTCACGTACAAGCTAGACTTGCCACAAAAGCTTAATCTACACCCGGCGTTCCATGTAAATATTCTTAAGCCCTTCCATGTACATGAGGAAGACCCTGACCGAGGGCAATCACAATGGGCGCCACTTGGGGAAAAAACCTCATATGACAAAGACATCGAGTGCATCATGGTTGATCGAATCATACGGAAGTGATATTGTGTGCTAAGGCGAGAATACTTGGTTCGATGGAAAGATCTTTCAGAGAATGAAATAAGTTGTTAACCTTCTGAGGCTCTTTGGCAGTTTCAGAAGCACATTGATGTATTCCATGCCGAAGACGCTACTAAGGCATCGCCCGATTAGGTGGGGGAGAATGATACGGCCTAAGAGCGCGAAGGGCTTCGAGCTAGCTCGAACGAGGGCCACCAACGGGTTGTGGCCTATCTGTGACCAAGCTCGAGCTCGTTCGCAGGCCTACGACCTTTCGGCTTTCCATGCCAGACAATCCTTCAGTTGAACGATCCTATAGCTTCTCTTGCCAGGCGTCCCTTGAACTCCTCTATGCCTCTAGGGCCTCTTAAACTTCTTGTATATCTATGTAATGATTGTATCGGTTCAAACACCACCGTTGGATCATGAGGGGATCAACGATTCAGAATAGCCCCGCATTTGTATATATAGGGAACTCTCCGCCTTCATATTTACTAGCTCATTCACAAGTAATACTACTACGCTGCTTTCTCTCCAATATTGTGAATCAAGTGTGTATGTGTACAAGACTGACTTGGAAGTAATCCTAAGGCCATACGGGTGTAGGATCGTTGTGAATCAATTGACCCATGATATTAGCGTCCTACATAGGGTGGCCATTTTGTCTTTATCTTGATCAAGACAAGATGGAGGAGGAAATGGCAATCACAAAGGATAGGTATGGCTTGGTTCGCAAGGTTTACATTGTATGCGACCAAGACCTTCTGTTAATGATAAACCTACAGAGGTGGATGGTGGAGATGAACCTGCCAAATGAAATGAAGGTGATCTCTAGCTCATATCACATGGTCATGTGCTCTAAGCCTCTAGAGCCGTGTGCCTCCCTTGAAGAGATTGGGCAACATTATTGTTACTTGAGATTTGTTATGCAAGTTGAATTTTTTTCTTCTAACATGAACAATAAGGTTGATGAATGAAGAGTGCGCTTGTTTCTTCGTGAAGAAATAAAAATGTTGAAATAGTTTGTTATCATGAAATTAAATTATTATTGGATATGAAAAGAGGTGATTGTTGAATATGAAAAGAAGTAATTGTTGAGACGAAGAGAAGTGATGATTGATTATGAAAGGTAGTGATGGTTCCAATAAGGTATCAAATCTCAAGAGATGTGTTGTTTGATTATTTATAAATAGAATCAAATCACACATTGTTCATGTTAAATGACACTATTTCACCAATGAAGTGTGTTATGAGTGGCACCCTTTGAAAAGGTGTGAGCTGTCTTCTAAGGGTAGTTAAAAATAACTTCCTGAAGATAGAGATGAGATAAGACACTCATGTACAGAAAATAACTTACGCTTCCTCTCTATTGAATAACACACAAAAAGGACTTCTATTGTTACTTTGAGAAGACGATTGGCATTAACGCTGTGGAATAAGAATATTTTTCTCGTGATTATATTTGGAATGGTGTAAAGTTGTAGATTCATCCAACATTTGTTGGTGATTCAATTCACATTCCTAGGTAATTCTTTTGTTGTGCATCGAAAGGTTAGTCAATTTCTTTCACGATCTTTTTCCCAACAGTTCAAAATAAGAACAACAACTATCTCTTCTTCATAACTCTCTTTCCTTCGTAACATTCTCTTTTCCTCTCTTTTCATGCACAAGTTTGATAACAAATTCAAGGTGAAATTCTAAGAGGGAAATTATGAAATTGCTTAGCTCATTTCTCTATGATTATGGTATATTGGAGCTATAATTTGTTTCAAACCTGGTGGTAACAATAATGGGGTAAATAATACCTTAAGGATTTTGATTGCTATCACGTATCAAAGCATCAAATGACTATAAACTATTGTTCTATCTTCATGAACAAACAATTTTTTCCTGACAATCTTAAGGTATTATTTTCGTGGAGATGGACATAGTGACTGCGTCAAGTGCTCACAATTCGGACAGAGAAGTATTAATGAAACTTTTGTTTCTATTTATATGGTTGAGTCATCTTCCTTATGGCATAATAGATTATCTCATGTTGCTATAGTACTTTGAAATTTACGTATAAAAGTGGTTCGATATCATGTGATAATCTAGATAATAAGGATTGTGTAGTATGTTCAAAAGAAAAGATGACTAGGATATCGTTCTCAAAGGTAGAAAGATCTACCATAGTATTTGAATTGGTGCATTCTGATATTTGTGAATTATATGGTATAGTAACTAGAGGTGGAAATGTTATTTTATTATATTTATTGATGATTACACTAGATATACTCATGTTTACCTTATGAAATCAAAAGATCAAGCTTTTGATCTGTTCAAGGTATGTAAGGCCATAGTTGATAATCAATAGAATGAAAAAAAATCGAAATGTTGAGAAGTGATCAGGGAGGAGAATACTTCTCATGAGATTTTTCTAGCGTTTTGTGAAAAAAAAAGGCATTATACATCAAGCAAGTGTACATTATACACCAAAACAAAATGGAATGGAAAAAAGAAAGAATCAAATTTTAGTAAATATGGTTAATTTCATGATCTTATGAGCAAATTTGCCAATCAATATGTGGGGAGAAGCACTTCTTGCTACATGTCATGTAAATTCCTTCAAAAAAAATTTAAGATATCTCCATATGAATTATGGAAAAGAAGAGCACCGAATATCCATACTTTAAAGTATAGGGATGCATTGCGTATTATAGAATTTCTGATCCTAAGTTAACCAATTAGCACCAAGGGCATAGAAAAGTATGTTTTCTAGAATTGTTGAAAATTTTAAAACTTATCAATAATTAGATATTAAATATGATATTATTGTGGAATCAAGAGATGTTTAATTTCTTGAACACAAATTTCTTAAAGATTCAAGTGTTATCTCAGCATATTCACAAACAACAATTGACACAAGCAATCCTTCATTAAGTAAAATAAAATTGTTTGATTCTCCGAGTGAACCGAGAAGTCAAAGAGTGAAGAACATGAAAGATTTTGATTATGATTTTGTAAATCTATTGGTAGAAGGAGATAAGGAAAATGTTACGAATAAATTACCCATGTTATTTCACTTCGATGAAGATCCAAGAACGTTCAGTGAGGCTTGACATTTAGAGATGCATCATTTTGAAAGGAAGAAATTAATGATGAAAGGTGCCAAGAAAGAATTCTTAATGCTTTGTTAGATCGTCTGCATGAAATTTTTCGATTTTACACAAATCTCAGTTGACATACAAACAAAGAATAGATGGATTTACTGCTTTGTTATATTTTGAATTTATCATATGATTAATTGAAAATCTATTTCTAAGCAAGTGGAGGAATTTCAAATATATGTTACCAAACTCAAAGTTCATTATGATTGAAGTTTGTAAACCTTTTCAAGTTACTAAAATTATTTCAAAATTGCCTTCAACTTGGAACGAATATCCCAAACTTTCCCACACGATCAAGAACCTAAATTACATGATTTCATGATGTGCCTACTTGATAAAGATGAGATTACAATCTTTCAATTGCACTCACTCTTAAGTGTTTCCCCATCCTAGATTACGCCCAAACCCAGGATGATCAATCACAAGAAAGGGGCTTTATCACACTCTCAAGTCTCTTGGATGACGGCTCTCACTACTATTTGTGTCTCTTGCAAGTTTTCACACATATCAAAGCACACTCACTATGCACACGAGACCAAACTCTCAGGCCATAATGCATTTTTTTATTCTTATCTTTTAAACAAAATTATAACTTAATTCCTCCAATTTAGCTTGTCGACTTTTCTCTCTGATTATTTAAACCTTTTCTTTTCTTTTCCTTTCAAATTATCTCTAATAATTATGGGGATAGTGATTAATTTAAGGTTTAAAACATGATGCGAGGCAAAAAGAAATTATAGAAAACAGATGATGATAGCGACTCTTCATCGGAGAATTTTGAATGACATGACTTAGTCATGGCAATTAGTTGGTATGGAGATTGGCTTAGCAAATTTACCTGTAAAAACATACAAAAAGAAGTTGCCTTGACTTGAGCAAATAAGACCAAGCCGAAAATGAGGTGAAGCAAGCTAAACAGTTTCTTTTTTTTTTTCCAAATAAACTGATTGGGTGTTTGGAAGACAAGATAATTTGATTATAATAAGTCGTATATAATTGGTGTGATTCTAATAAAAAGAAATGGTCGCGTATCATCGATTATCTTATTGTGAACCCATCTATTTCATGTATCGGATCCCAATACCTCGTGTCGTTCGTTCATAAATTTTGAAAAGTCAGTGACACTTTGCCGTTATTTCCTATGTGATCCAACCTCGAAAATAACATTGGCCAACCCTGAAAGTGATGTTGATTATAAAGTAAAAGGAAACACACATGCGCCAAAGAATAGGAACGGTGTTAGGTATCCTGTTACTGATGTAAAACCCTTTCAAACCTAGAGAATAAAAAAAAGAAAAAGTCAACCTTCAATGTTCTCCAATCGCATATAAAAACTCCAACAGTGAAACCAAAACCAACCGTAGGCCTGAGCTGACTCGTTACTGGACAAATGAAAGCAAAGTCAACCATCAGTATATTGTTTTCCATCCCTTCTAACTATGCTCATCCTAATGATAATTTAACAAATGGGCTTCAAATTATGCAAAAGTATTTCGGGGAAATTAGAGGCACAGGACGTATGAGCGCAAACACGTTAAAATAAGGAACGCATTCATAAAGTTCGACATCCCTGTATATCAAACGAATAAGCCATGGAGGCCCCTATGGGAGCTTCGGCTCTTTTTCTGTAACGAGGTTACCTCGTAACCAAACACTAATGATCCATAGGAGATCCCTGATTATGAGAATGTATTGGAGACAAAAAATGAGAATTTGTAACCCGCAATTCGAGACACACTTACAATAAAATGTGGTACACAAAAATTTCATGATTGCTATTACAATATATTTTTTCTCACCACACAACGAAAATACTTAAAGCTCACTACTAGCTTATATAAGGACACACCCACAACTCTTAGTTTTTTATGCTCTCGTGGCTTACTCCTAAATTCACATAAAACTCTATTTGTAGAGCAATGGTCGGCAGGCATGGTTACAGAAGCTGCTGCACGAGGAAAATATTGCGGCCGAATATATTGAAGTGAACAACTTTGCTTCGCGCGTGATTGAGATCTCTGAGAAAGAACAACACTTCTTCAATTTGTATTACGAAGGAATTTAATGCCGGTGCCTCTAGCTAAGGAGAGTTTTGCTATTGATTTCAAGAGGTGTTGACAATTGAACAATCAAGATCAATTTCATAAAGATTCACCACTTGAGGATCGGAATTTCTCGTGCAAGATTAAAATGGGTAAGTGGGTCGATCTACTAAGAGACAGTGCCTGTTTAGGGTAACAAAGATCCCATTAATTGCATTTAACCAGCCGAACAATCGGATTCGACGTGCAAATGCTCAGCTGCTACAACACGTTGCCCTTGGAGCTTTTGCTATAATGTTTCCATTGAAGGTAAAAACAAACCAATCCCTCGACATTATCTTCTCCACGCTCTTTATATCTTCTTGAAGAAACAGACATAACCTTCGTTCATCAACCTTATTGTCTTTTTGATGACCATGGGATCAATAATGCTGCTCAATCTCTTCAAGGGAAGCACAGAGCTCTAGCGGCTTAGAGAACAAGACCATGTGATCGGAGCCGAAGATCACCTTCACTTCGTCCGGCGGGTTCATCTCCACCATCCATCTTTGCAGGCCTTCCATTAGTAGCAGGTCCTGGTCGCACATGAAGTAAACCCTACGAACCAAGCTGTATCTGTCCTTCATCACCGCTATCTCCTCCTCCATCTTGTCTTGGTCGGGATGGAGATGGAAGGCCGCCCTAAGTAGGACGCCAGCATCAAGTCCTTCGAAACAATGAAAGGAAAATCACAAGATGAGTTCTAATTTTCGATACCCTTTTTAATTTTTTGTGAATTAATTACAATTAAACTATGTTTAGTATTGATAATTTTATGTGTATTAAAAAAAAATAGGTGGACTAACCTCAGGTGGTGAGAGTGGATAGACCTTGGAAGCCAGGAAGTCAAGTCCAAATGAAATATAGGTTGGAGGCTGTTCGGGGCCATCATCAAACCGGTATATCGGATCCATATTATATTCCACTCTACGAGAATGCTACAATCATACAAAAAGATAATGCAACATCAATGATCACGACACAATTAAATATATACATGTATATATATAATGATGTGACATAAAGAGAAGGTTAATTTGATATTTACTGTGTAGATTCTCTCGAGTACTTGACTTAATTTAGACAATCATATCATGTCAATGCATTTAATTGGGTCCCATTTGTGGCGCTATACATCCCAACATCTTACGCAACGAAAAGTACATTAGAAATCGATAACAAAATGCCACATCGCCGTTTTAGACAATCTAAATCGTTAGAGCAACTTAAATGAGCGAAATTTAAAGTTAATGAACTTAAATGAGAGATCGAATAATTGCGGCATTAAACTGAGTGATTTGTGAAAGATTTGAAATTTCTAATGTACTTTTCTGCAAATGCACATTAAAGGGCAGAGTTTTATGTCGGCACCATGTTGGCGAATGTTCCACTCTATGGACCTGTTAAATAAAAGCTACAAAAGGAAATTAACAGATTTTTTTTTTGTGACGATCATAGCTAGGCTTTTTTGCAAAATCAAGTGCAATAAGAAGCATGTTACCATGCCACAAATGAAAATGAAAAAGAAGATGCATTACCATGCCATGTGAGCTGATAGTAGTCTTATTCCTTATCAGATAGTGGCCGGCTTCGCCTCCCCTATTCGGGGGTAATCTTTTGTAGCCATCCCATAATTAGATTACTTGATAATCTCAAGTACGATACTGCTTATACATAACAGGACAAGAAACACCTCGAGATGACATCTATATAGGTGTTTGATACATTCTATAATCCCTTAAATTGTATTATTAAATTAGGTTTCGCATGTGTCCCGCACTGAACCAACCAATAATACTTTTTTGCCTAATTTGAAAGCTCCTTCAACAAAATTGTTATCAAGATAAACATAGTTAGTTGGGATGGAAAACTATATGCTAACCTTAATGACAAAGCTTATCATTCGATCATTCCTTTATAAGTGATGATGGGGAAAATTACCAAAAAAGTCATAAACATTTTGCAATTTTTTCAATTCAGTCCTAAACCTTTCTTTTTGGCCAATTCAGTCCTAAACCTTTTGTAAATCAGTAAATTCAGTCCTTTTGGCCAGCCAGCGCTGACGTAGCCGCCGGCCGGCATCCACATGGTAATATTTTAATATTTTTGAATATTTTTTTATTTTTTCTTTTCCTTCTCCCTTTGCCCTGTTTGGCCAAGGGGGAGGTTCGTCGGCAAGGGCCCAGCTCCGCCCTTGCCAGATTTGGGCTTACCTAGCTCCGGCGAGGAGGAGCTCACCTTGGCTGGGCGAGCTCCGCCTCACCAGATCTGGGCGAGGGCGGAGCTCGCCCAACCATGGCGAGCTCCGCCTCGCTGGAGATGGGTGAGCCTAGATTTGGTGAGGGCGGAGCTCGCCCTGCCATAGCAAGATTTGCCTCGCCGGAGCTGGTCGAGCTCAGATCTGGCGAGGGCGGAGCTCGCCCTGCCATGGCAAGCTCCACCTCGCCGGAGCTGGTTGAGCCTAGATCTAGCAAGGGCGGAGCTCGCCCTGCCATGGCAAGCTGGGCAAGCTCCGGCGAGGCGAAGCTCGCCATGGCTGGGTGAGCACCGCCCTCGCCCGGCCAAGGCGAGCTCCGCTTCACCGGAGTTGGGCGAGGGCGGAGCTTGCCCTACCATGGCCAGCTCCGCCTCAACGGAGCTAGGCGAGCTCGCCATGGCTGGGCGAGGGCGGAGCTCGCCCTACCATGGCCAGCTTGCCCAGCTCCGGCTCCGCCTCGCCGGAGCTGGGCGAGCTTGCCCAGCGATGGCGAGGGCCCAGCTCGCCGGAGCTGGGCCTTTGCCGGCGAACCTCCCCCCTGGCCGGACAGGGTAGGAGGGAGAAAGAAAAGAAAAAAAAATAAAAATAATTCGAAAATAATAAAAAAAATATATTAAAATATTGCCACGTGGACGTTGGCAGGTGCCGTGGACGCCGGCCGCGCGGCCATGTCAGCGCCGGCCGGCCAAAAGGACTGAATTGGCTGATTTGCAAAAGGTTTAAAACTGAATTGGCCAAAAAGAAAGGTTTAGGACTGAATTAGAAAAATTGCAAAAAGGTTTAGGTAGACCCGTCAAATGGGTGGGTCGGGTTGGGTTTGGGTCGGGTCATAAATGGTCCAACCCAAATTGACCCATTAACCCGTTTATGACTCATTTATGCGCAATGCAATTTTGTTAATCCATACCCAACCCGATCCATACCCGACCCATACCCAACCCGATCCATACCCAACCCATACCCGATTAGACCCATATTGCTAAAATACTTTCATATTTAATTAAATATAGGAAAATTCATACCCAAGCTGAAATGAGAGTGCAGAATAAGTGAGTGCAAGATTGAGTGAGGGTGAGAGAAATGCATTGAGTTTAAATAAGTTGTAAACTCATTTATGACCCATTTGCGACCCATTTATGACCCATTTAACACTAATATAAGACTTCTACCCATTTATGACCCATTTACTAATAAATGGGTTAAGAAATGGGTTTATGACCCATTTTGACAGGTCTAGGTTTAGGACATTTTTGGTAATTTTCCCAGTGATGATGCAAGTAAGACGACTTCATTTTTGTACTTTTAATTATTTTAACATCTCCATCTCGAAGTAGAGGAGATGTTATAGATTGGACACTTGGAAAAATTATCCAAAAAGTCCTAAACCTATTGCACTTTTACTAATCCAGTATAAACCTTTTAAGTTTGCAAATTCAGTCCTAAACCTTTTCACTTCTTGCCAATTAAGTCCATTCGGCCAATTTTGGCCGGCCAGCGCTGACGTGGCCTCTAGCTGGTGCTGGCCATCCAGCCAGCGCTAACGTGGCCACCGGCCATCTAGCCAATGCTGACGTGGCAAATTTTAAATGTATTTTTTTCTCTTTTTTTTTACTTCTTCTCTCTGGCCGATCCGGCGACTATCAACCTGAGGTGAGAGCCAGCAAGGTCAACCTCGCCGGCCTCTAGCAAAGCTTGCCCCCGCCGGTCACCAGTGAGGCTCGCCAGCCCTCGCCTCTGGCCGGGCGTTGGGCGCCAATCATTAGATTGACCAGAGGGAAGAAGTCCAAAAGAAAAACAAAAGGAAAAACAAATTCAAAAATTCAAAAAAAATTATTTAAAAATTGTCGCCGGTCGGCAAAAATTGGCTGGATTAACTTAATTGGCAAAAAGTGAAAAGGTTTAGGACTGAATTAACAAATTTAAAGGTTTGGGATTGAATTGGCAAAAGTACAATAGGTTTAGGACTTTTTAGACGATTTTCCCTTGGACACTCATAAGAACCTTTCTAGGGAAAATTTGTATTCATCATCATATGTGTGGTTTACTATAGCAGAAAAATATCCAAAAGCTACCATTTTGCTAGCCATGTTTCATAAGAAAACATTATGTGGAGAGAGAGAGAGAGAGAGAGAGAGAGAGAGAGAGAGAGAGAGGTACCTCTTCAAGGATGGAGTGATAGGTGAGGTGAGGGCCAGGCATAACAGCAGCGGCAAACACAGCAACTGCAATTTTCTCAGGAAATCTCTCCATGGCCATTGACAGGACAAGCCCTCCCATGCTATGCCCTACCAAAATCACCTTCTCTTCCTGACGAAGAATCTCCAAGAATTCGAAGAGAGGCTCGACATACTCCCCAATCGAATTCAATTATTGAGCTTGCTTTGGATGATCCCTGTAGCGGCCATGTCCAAGGCAGTAACCTTGTGGCCTGAGGACTTGAGGAGGGTGGCCACTCGGTACCAGCACCAAGCTCCATGGCAAGCCCCATGGACGAGCACAAAGTGCTTCTCTCTCTCTCTCTCACTTTCTTTGCAATCCATGTGTAGTAACGAGTCGGCTTAGGCCTCTGATTGCCTTTTCTTTTAGGTTGGATTTCTAATGGGAGCTTCAAGAGTGTTAAAGGTTCTATTTATAGAGCAATGGGAAGGCATGGTTACAAAAGCTGCTGCACGAGGAAAATATTGCAGCCGAATATACTAAAGTCAAGAACCTTGCTTCACGTGTGATTGAGATCTCTGAGAAAGAACAACACTTCATCAATTTGTATTCTGAAGGAACTTAATGCTGGTGCCCCAAGCAAAAGAAAATTTTGCTACTGATTTCAAGAGGTGTTGACAATTCAACAACCAAAATCAATTTCATTATACCTTGACATTAACTCCTTCCAAACGGGGTACCAAGTCTCCAATCGGTATAACTATAGCTCAACCATTGATGCACTTAGCTACTACTTACACAAAATAATCATTCACATCATCGACAATAGAGAGGATAAATAGTGTACAAGAGCACCTGCGGATGACGTTGGATTCTCTTGAAATCGAAAGACACTGAACCGACCGAATTAAAAAGCGTAAAGATTCACCACCTGAGGATCGGAATTTGTCGTGCGAGATTAAAATGGGTAAGTGGGTCGATCTACTAAGAGAAAGTGCCTGTTGAGTATAACAAAGATCCCATTAATAGCATTTAATCAGCCGAACAATCGAATTCGACGTGCAAATGCTCGGCTGCTACAATACGTTGCCCTTGGGGCTTTCGTTATAATGCTTACATTGAAAGTAAAAAAAACCAATCCCTCGACATTATCTTCTCCACGCTCTTTATATCTTCCTAAAGAAACAGACATAACCTTCGTTCATCAATCTTATTGTCTTTTTGATGACCATGCGGTCAATAATGTTGACCAATCTCTTCAAGGGAAGCACAGAGCTCTAGTGGCTTGGATAACATGACCATGTGATCGGAGCCGGAGATCACCTTCACTTCGTCCGGCGGGTTCATCTCCACCATCGATCTCTGCAGGCCTTCCATCAATAGCAGGTCTTGGTCGCACACGATGTAAACCCTACGAACCAAGCTATATCCACCCTTCGTCACCGCTATCTCCTCCGCCATCTTGTCTTGGTCAGGATGAAGACGGAATGGCCGCCCTAAGTAGGATGCCAGCATCAAGTCCTTTGAAATGAAGAAGGGAAAATCACGAGATTAAGTTATAATTCAAGTACCCATGTAATTTCTTGTGAATTAATTACTTTTAAACTATGTTTAGTGTTGATAATTTTATGTATATTACAAAAAATAAGTGAACTAACCTCAGGTGGAGAGAGTTGATAGACCTTGGAAGCCAGGAAGTCGTGTCCAAATGAAATATAGGTCGGAGGCTGCTCGAGGCCATCATCAAACCGGTATATTGGATCCATTTTATATTCCACTCTGCGAGAATGCTATGATCATACAAAAAGAAAATGTAATATCAATGAGAATGACGCAAATGAATATATACATACATATATAATGATGTGACATAAAGGGGAAGGATAATTTGATATGTACTGTGTAGATTCTCTCAACTACTTTACTTAATTTAGACAATCATTTCATGTCAACTTGCCTAGAAAAGTAATGAATAGTTGAGATGCATGTACAAGTAATTTGTCTAAATCACGTGGAGGGTACATGTTATAATCATTGAGCTTCAACATCAATGCCTGAAATATTTGTTATTACAGGCAATCCTAATGAAATGAAGACAATGCATTTGATTGAATCCTACTTGTGGCACTGTATATCACCCAATATTAGACACAGCGAAAAGTAAATTGGAAGTTCCAAATCATTCAGATGACACTCAGTTTTGTTCTACAACTTCTTTATTATTCCTTTAAGTTCCTCAACATTCAATTTTCGTTCATTTGAGTTACGTTAGTCACTTGCTCACGTGAACAATAAATATGACATTATTTGGAAAAAACCATGCAGTAGCAATCTTCTCAATAACAAAATGCCTCATCTCCATTTCCAACTATCTAAGTCATCAGGGCAACTTAAATGAACGAAATTTGAAAATTAAGGAAGTTAAATGAACGACTGAAAAGTTGTGACATTAAATTGAGTGCCGTACGAAAAATGTTTAATTTTCAATATATTTTTCTGCAAATGCACATTTGTGTTTCGTTGGCAGCATGTGTGCAAATGTTCCACTATAGTGGACGTGTTAGTTAAAAGCTACAAAAACAAAATAACAGCTTTTCGGTGAAGATCTCAGGTGAGGTGTTTTTCCAAATTTAAGTGCAATAAGTTGAATTATCGTGCCACAAATGAAAAAGTACCATGTGAGACGATATTAGTCTATTCCATACCGATTAGTGGCCGGCCTCACCTCCCCGGTTTGGGTGTAATCTTTTGTAGCCATCCCATATATAGATTACTCGATAATCTCAATTGGGATATGGCAAGAAGCACGTCGAGATGACAGCTTCATATGTGTTTGATACATTTTATGTCGCATGAGTCCCGCACTGAACCAACCAATACTGCTTGTGTTGTGCCTAATTTGAAAGTTCCTTTAACTAAATTAGTATCAAGATAAACATAGTTAGTTCGGATGGAGAACTATATGCTAACCTTAATCATACTGCTCATCATTCGATCTTTCCTTTCTAAGTGATGATGCAAGTACGACTTCTTCTTTTTTGTACTCTTAATTATTTTAACAGCTCCATCTTGGAGCATTATGCAGAGTCTTCCTTAATCACATAGAACTCAGTAGCGGGTGCATATGTCTAACAAGATTCGGACACGATTAGTTCGAGAATATCACCGTTTGAAGCGTTTGAATCCCCCCTTTTGAACTCATAGATTGAGCACTCGTAAGAACCTTTCTAGGAAATATTTTTATTCAACATCATGTGTGGTTTACTGTAGCAGAAAAATATCCAAAAGCTGACTTGTTTACCATTATGTTAGCCAAGTTTCATAAGAAAACATTACGTGGAGAGAGAGAGAGAGAGAGAGAGAGAGAGAGAGAGAGATACCTCTTCAAGGATGGAGTGATAGGTGAGGTCAGGGCCAGGCATGAAAGCAGCAGCAAACACAGCAACAGCAATTTTCTCAGGAAATCTCTCCATGGCCATTGACAGGACAAGCCCTCCCATGCTATGCCCTACCAAAATCACCTTCTCTTCCTGACGAAGACCCTCCAAGAATTCGAAGAGAGGCTCGACATACTCCTCGATCGAATTCAATTCTTGAGCTTGCTTTGGATGGATCCCTGAAGCGGCCATGTCCAAGGCAGTCACCTTGTGGCCTGAGGACTTGAGGAGGGTGGCCACTCTGTACCAGCACCAAGCTCCATGGCAACCCCCATGGACGAGCACAAAGTGCTTCTCTCTCTCATTTTCCTTGCTATCCATGTTCAGTAATGTGTCGGCTTAGGCCTCTGGTTTTCTTTGCTTTCACTGTTGGAGTTTTAATGGGAGCTTTCGAGAATGCTAAAGGTTTCATTTTCCTCTTCTTCTTATTCTCTCGGTCCAAACGGTTGGGCGTCAATTTCGGTGCGCCAAATATTTTTCATTGTTCTTCCGCGCATTCGGGTCTCCCTTTTGACCTTCAACGGACATCGCTTTCGCTTTCAATGCTTCTTTTGGATCACGGCCAAAACATATTTGTCCGTTTCGATATCGGATCACCCGTATGGAAGATGAGAACAAGGATCACTAACTTTTTGACAATTATATGAATAAGCGTCTCGTATCGAAAATCAATGCATGTGAAATAAATTTAGTCGCAATAATGTGTTTTTTATTAAAATTGTTGGAAAAATGTTAGATAATATGGAAAAGATAATAAGAATTGAAAATCTATTAAAAAATATGAGAAAATAATATCAATTGTCTGAGGCTTACAAGCATTGTCCTTAAAGAGAATTTCGCTCCTTAGAGTGCGAAACTCGGTGTGTAAGACTCTAGCGGCTATCCACCCAAAATACAACATATCTTATTCTATACTACGTACTGAATATTAGAAGGAATAGAAACAATATTATGTGTATAACCCAATAAAGAAAAAAAATAAGAACGGAAAGGAAATTATCTTTTTAATTCATTATCTTCAAGGGTTGTGGTTTGAAATATTTATATTCAGATTAAAAAGGGCCCTTAAATAGACCGCTATAAATTTATTGATAATTAATAGATGAACCCCATATGGCCATTATAAAATAATGAAGAGTTTATATAGAAATAAATCAACATTACATGGCCGTTACAAAGCTATTATAAAATGTTACAAAAATCATTTTACATTAATAGCAGACGTAGACCATTACAAATTGATTACGGTAAAAAAAACATTACGAAATCAATAACTTCTGGGAAAATCTTTGCATTAAGAACTTCCATTTCATCAATTATTTACAACTTATTATAATCTAACATCCTTCTCTTCCAAACAAACCCACCCAACCAGTTTACTTTGAAAAAGTGTTTATCTTGCTCCACCTCGTTAGCAATATAATTTCTTCATCAGACGCTTGTTTCTGCTAATTTTCATGGGAGGAAACTTAAATTTGAACGAGCATCGTCTATGAGGGCGTTACTTGGTATTAAATAAAATGATAAATGGCACCTATCCAGGGAATATTACTCTCGGTTTTGCTCAGGTCAAGACATTTTCCTATTTCCAGATAAACTCAGATTCAACTTTATGTCGAAGGGGGGAAGAAGACAAAAGATTGATCTTTGTTCCTGCTAAATGAATCCGAGGCAGCATCTCCATGTTGAGCTAACGATAATGTTCGGTAGCTGCTACATTAAGAACACATCATTGTAGAAGTTAACGAATATTGATGCCGAAACGCGAAAGAAAATTTGACTGAACAAGAAAATTCGACGGAAGAACAATTTGTTCTCCAAATATGATTATCAAATCAAAATATCTCAAAGTCTACTCAAAGGAAACCCTAAAACAAGCTTATATAGACTCAAACCTAATCCTATTAGGAAACGTAATCATCAAAACGTAAATTAGGAAACTGCCAATTATTAAATTAACCCAAAAAAATACTAAAAAAAATAGAAAAATTCATCTAAACGATCTCGTATTGCTAAAATACATCGTTAGTCACGGCCAAAGGTGGTGAGTATTGATCAGCACATCGTTTCGCTTCAGCCGACCAAATTTGAGCTCAATCGGACATCGTTGACTTCAAGCCCGCCGGTTCATCCAGTCGCATAACGGGTCCCCTTAAGTGCATCAAATATAGTCATGTGTCAAGTACTGATTATGGATAACTTACTTAATGCAATAGGACAGCCAGCGCAATAGGACAAGGTGCACTGACGTTGATAGTTTTTATAATTTTTTATTCATAGAAAAAAAATAAAAAGATAAAAGAAAATTTTTAAAAAATTCAGAAAATTTAAAAAAATATATGTTAAAAATTGTCCATGACATCATTGTCGGCATTCATGTAAGCAATTTCCTACCTAAATTGGCTGGAATGACTAAATTAACAAATGGTCAAAAGGTTTACGACTAATTGGCTAAATAAAGTGAATGATTTATAACTAAAATAACACAAATGCATTAGGTTTAGGATTTTTCTGAAATTTTTTCAGAATAGAGTGTCACATCATGAAACAAATTCGAGTAGAGTCTTCAATTAAAGAACCCCAAAAAAAAGATGGTGATTGATGTTGGCTTAACACCTATCGCGCCCGAAAGGAGGGGCCGAACTACTCAAATAGGAATGAAATTCGGTGCATGAAGAGGCAATAGATTTTCGATTATGTCAAGATAGAAATTCTTTTCCATGCCTTGCTCAACTAACGAATCATTTTGTGCTCAATCGCGATTAACGTCAGAGTAATTTCCAACAAACTATCACCGTCTCTTAGAACTTACTTCGATCATAGATTCTCGCAATGTTGAGAACTTATTGTGATAACCAATTCTAAAGCATATATATAAGTTCAAACTCAAAACAACCTTAAAACGGGTGGCATGGAAATAAGATGATTTAAACCATGCCTTAGACCGATCCAACTTTATTTTCATGGTGATAGAGAGAGAACTCGCATGGCCGCAGATCTCAAGAGCAACAACGTTCAGCAATCTCTCCAAGAGCATCGTGAAGCTCCTGTGGCTTAGAGAACATGACCATGTGATCGGAGTCGGAGATAACCATCACTTCATCCGGCGGGTTCATCTCCACCATCCACCTCTGCATGCCTTCCGTTATAGTGAGGTCCTGGTCACACACGATGTACACCCGACGGACGCCGCCGTATTTGCCCGTTGTGACTGCTACTTCCTCCTCCATCTTGGCTTGATCAGGGTACAGACGAAATGGCCTGACCAAGCTGGACGCCAAAGTCAAATCCTATGACATTTGCAGATTATTCATCATGAGCGTATCGAAATATATGAGGTTAATTTCGAATTACATGATATCGTATATGGCTTTTACCGCAACCACCGTTTGCAATCTGATTTTATCACGCCATATCTGGCCATTTGAACGAGCCAATCACATACTAATTGAATTAAGATAAAACATACTATTATCTTCCTATGATACAAGGGAATATCCCAATGGATTCCTCGAAACGAACAGCAACCTTACTTTACAAACCAACCCTAACCAAAAACCCTCACATGCCGCCAAAAAGTGGCGTACCCCCATGTAACAATTGTTGTGCGACCGAGAGCATGGAATCAGGACGTGGAACAGAGTGGAAGAAGAAAAATAAATACGAAAAGTTTACGTGATTTGATCGGAATATCAGAACCTACGTCCACGAAGAGAGCTAGCAAATAATTCATTATCAAATTAGAGGAATATGATAGAGTTTACAATCACTCATGCTCGAGTATTTTTTAACTCTATAAATTACACCCGATAACTCACGATATTTTCTATACACACAAATCTCTTGGAGCTCTAATCTCTCTCTCGTTGATGAGCTCTCAGTCTCCCCTCTCGGTGCTAAGGACTCGGCACACCTTCTTCGTTGGACGCCTCTCCCTCTCCTATAGCGTAAAAGAGAGAGAGAGTCCCCATCATACTCCTTTAATTAACGCGCACATGGGACAGCTTCACCTGTTCTGTCCTTTCTATGGGCATGCATGCACATGGCGTGTGAATGCATTAAAGAGGGAGGACAAAGAATGGACAACATAATCAATGAGGATGGGCGCCCACCATACTATTTAATAAAGAAGTCCAATATTCTTTCTTCTTCAGGCTGCACGTTTCCTTCGTTTAATGTCAAGGTAGTGACGACTCCTTTCTTCAGCTGAAGCAAATCTCTTCTCCGACTTTCCTTGCAGTCCCGAGCGAAGCCAAGGAAATAGGGAAGGCACGCGTACTGCTTTCTTTGGATTCTTCCTTCTACGCAGAAAAGTCCGACTTGGACTTTGTTCATTCGGCTAGACTAGCGTGTATTTATCGAGCTCAAACTAGAGATATATTTTAACACTAATTTATTCTGTTAAGGTGGAATTTTATTTAATCTTACCATTCTTATTGTATATTAAAAGTGGATCGAAACTGGGTTTACTCTAAACCCATTTAATACCAAGCATGAGATTTAATTTTTTTGTTCCATACCTAGCATGAGATTAGACTTTTATGTTTTTAGACCCATTTCGGCCTATTTATAAGAAATCTTTTTTATCCGTATATGACTCAGCCCAACATATTTGAGTTCAAGAGTGCATGATTGACCCATTTTGCCACTGCCATGCCCAATTCTTTACCTCGACCCATAGCAAATCAAAATCTAGGCAACATTGTCACACACACACACATATAATATATTTCATCTATCCATTTGCTAAGTGCTGATGCAATTTATTGACTTTTATAGAGCAACCCAGAAAGGAAAGAGAAAAGAAATAAAAAAAAAAAAAGAAGAAGAAGATTCGGGCACTAACCTCAGGTGGGGAGAGTTGATAGAGCTTGGAAGAGAGTAAATCATATCCAAGTGACATGGAAGTGGGAGGTCGTGCAGCGGGTTGTGCAGCGGGTGCTGAGTCCCTGCGATATTCCATTCTGCGAGCATGCTATATGGATTTGCAGGGTAATACGAATCAAGAGAACAAAACAAGGAGAATACATATCAGCCATTGAAGACTCAATATGTTCATTGTCATCTTTTAAGGAGATCAACCACGACAACATTCTAAATTTAGAGGATCTCGACTCTAGATTTAATTTGTGCGATTGTATAACTCTTGACGTCAAATGGACATGCAGCCGAAATCAGAACATCAAATTTATGTATTTTTTTCTTGTGTCTTAGCACTATGTGCCGATTTTCTAGCAATGGGGGTAAAATTTAAAGGCTGAGGAGGTCTGAGGCACCTGACTTCTGTAAAAACTTCGACAAAGGATGTTTTCGATGTAATAAGATGTGATGTCCAATTTTCCAGTGAGTGGCCAGCCTCTACCTAATTTTGGTGTACTTTCTTTTTTGCCAAACCACGTCAGATTGCCTAGTGATTGCAAACGTGATCTTGTCTACGCACGAAAGGACAAGAAACACATCAAACTTACTGTTTTTTTTTTTTTGGTAAGGTAAACATCAAACTTACTGTTTCATACATAGAAATTTCATTAATTAGTCTATGTCCTTGGTCTCTCCCACAGAACTATATACTTGCCCTTTAATGATGGTGCTCGTTTTTCTAAGTCTCTAAAACCCATTTCTCTTGCACTTTAAGTTTGTAATCCCCTGGTCTTCATCTCGAGACATCGAGTACATATACCCAAAGACTTCTTTACAAATCGATAAATGGATAATGACGGATTCATACATATTTAAATTTGAGTAGGTGGGTCCTATTCAAGCAATCAACAAGAACCTATTTATGTCATTTTATTTATGTTGCATTCAACCAAATCAAATTGTTTGATCTAATAAGCATTGATCTTCGCACAATGATAGTGACTTCTCAGTGAAAGGCATGAGTTTTGGATAACTGGCAACGCTAAGAGCATGTATCAATGGGCACAAAGAGCTTGTGCTCGCAACAGATCATCTACAACGCTAATAACGAAAAGGCTAATTTGGATGAAACCCTTAGAAGTTGTATTCAGTATCACCGTCTTTACCTTTATTAGTAGTTGTTCTTTTCCTCTATTCTGGTCAAAATATAAGCGGTGATTCATCCTCGTGCATCCATGATGCTGACGATGTCTCTTTGACAAATTATTTCACGCAACCAAAAAGAATTTGGACCACACGTCCGTTGGTCCACATCAAATTTTCACGTGAAATCCAGTGGACTCAATGTTTCAAATTACTCTATAAATTTCGTATTTCTGGAAGACAATTCCTTCTCAACTAGTTTTCCAACCTGTACGCACATATTGTGAAGGGTTTAATTCGCATTTCGAGAAGTGGAGAGTTCCTACACATTCCCTTACATGGAGATGTTAGATCAAGTAAACGCTTAAAGCAATATGATCAGCACTTGTGTTCATTTTCCACGGCCTTCTTTTCTATTGGAGGACATTGTCAAGAACCTTTCCACAACCGGCAATTAGCTCTAAAGCAAGTCTGTATTTGCGTTTGTCTCATTGTATAGCACACAAAAGAAAAAAGAAATACTTGCTCCCGCAGGGCGGGGGGGGGGGGGGGGGGGGAGGGAGAGAGAGAGAATATGACAACATACCTCTCGAATGATGGAGTGATAGCCGAGCTCAGGACCAGGCATGAAAGCAGCAGCAAAAACAGCAACATCTACTTTCTCAGGAAATCTCTCCATGGCCATTGACAGGACAAGCCCTCCCATGCTATGCCCTACCAAAATCACCTTCTCTTCTTGAGGAAGAACCTCCAAGAATCCGAAGAGGGGCTGGGCATATTCCACGATCGAATTCAACTCTTGAGCTTGCTTTGGATGGACCCCCGAAGCAGCCATGTCCAAGGCAGTGACCTTGTGGCCTGAGGACTTGAGGAGAGTGGCCACTCTATACCAGCACCAAGCTCCATGACCAGCCCCATGGACAAGCACAAAGTGTTTCTCTCTCTGAGTTTCCTTGTTGGCCATGTCTAGTAGTGAGTTTTTGCTTTCACTGTTGGAGTTTCCACATATAGGGTTATGTTTTGTCTAGGTCATGTTGATCTTGTCTCAAAAATTTAAAAAAAAAAAAAACAATGAGGGATTTGGATCTAACTCATAGGATGCTTCCCTCGTGTTGTGACATTCCCAGAGGCGAACTGCCAAAGGGAAAACTAATGGATTACAAAGCTCAAAAACCAGGCTCGAACTCCCAAGCCCATGACAACCCAACTTTCGAGTTTTAATTTAATCAATTTGAACGTGCAATTCAATTTACGTAGGAGTCGCCACTAATCTATTGTGGGTCCATTAGAAGCCCAAGTGTGAAAGAATACTGTACTTTTACGAATCAGATATATTATGGATACGAGAACTTAATTATAATAAATTAATCTGACGCCCTTTCAATACTTTTTCTCTTATTTCGAAAACATTTTGTAGGCAGTCTTAGTTAATTTTAATGTTAAACCACTAACAAATGATAGGTATTTATGCGGGTGCACAATAAAAAATGTAACGCTTAGTAACCAAGTAATAAATAAATAGAATGTGAAGAATAGGGCTAACCTCAATGCAATGCAATGCAAAGCATAACCTTACCATGATTAATTTTCCAAATATCTGCATAGTCTAAATAAAAAAACTCATGCCTTGCCTAAACATAATTTCTAATGCAATAATAATGAATTATTTTTTAGATTTTTCATAAAAATTTGGCTATGGGCGATGCATGAAATACAATCTATTTCTAAATTATGACTGTGATCTAATTTAACATGACATGTAACATGCAATCTAAATGACCTAATTTTAAAGACAAGTAAAGTTAACACGAATTAATCTAACATGACATGTGATTTAAGTTATATGACCCTAAATATGTAATTATTATATGACGTGGACATGGTGACATAGTAATGATGGCGTGGCAAGTGACGACATGACAACAATGATGACATGATAATGATGACATGGCAACGTTGACGGGGCAAAGGACGATGCATAATGGATGCAACTAATTCTATATGATATATGAATGTTATTTTTGCGGTTTTCTTTTTAAAGTTAAAATAGGAAACTACCTAAAATAGGAGATTAGGAAATAATTTAAATTAAATAATGTTCTAAACTAGGAAATTTCCTAAATCACTACAATGCTCCTAGATATGCAATTCTAAAATAGGAAATAACTCATTAATGCAATTTATCCTAATATGAATGCAATTTTTTTTTAGTATTTTCAATATAAGAAAGTTTTCTAAATTAATAACCTGCAATATTTGAACCCACATACTCAAATATTCAATTCAACCCAAAATAGGAAAAAAATGAATCCATAACCGAATGTCAATTCTTACATATCGAATTTTCAATTATATACACAAGTCAAAATGGAAATTTCCTAATTTGGATAATGCCCAAAATCTCAAGCGGGATAGACTTCAGTGATTGCAAATTAGGCAACGAAGTATTGTAATTGGATTCGGTTTAGAGAGTTACCTATTTCGGAAGATGTGTTTCCAAAATGGACCGGTGGCGAGGAGAATCACGGTGACCGGCGAGACACGAGCTAGAAACGGCAAAAGGCAAGCTGCAAGCAAAACCGGCAATGGAGTGGTAACGGCGAGGGGCAGCAAGAGGCTCACAGCAACGACGAAGGAGGTGAGCTCTGTGAGGAGACGGCGACAGTGGTCGGCTGTGCCGGGCTGGGACACACGATGGTAGACTTTCGGGATACCGGGATTGCTGGAAAAACGTTAATAAGGGACTGAGGTGCCGTCCGAGGCCGTTGATCACAACGGCGGAAAACCTTCAGAAAATATCGAGGACCCTGCAAGTTATTCGGGGAGTTTGCTGGTGGTGATGAACTGTTGAGCGAAACAGCGAGGTGTTGTTGGATGGCGTCAGAATTGGACAGAGTCCTGGTGCACGGCAAAGTTACTGGTCGCGACAAAGCAGCAGTGCCGCAACGTAAGGGTGTTGCAGGACAGCAGCGGCTCGGCGACGTTATTTATATGGCGTCGGACTGAGGAGTTGATCAGACGATCTTCGGAAACACGAGCGACACAAGGGAGAGCAGTTTGTTGCACGTAGGTTGCTGCGGAAAGGAAAAGAGCTCAATCCCTTTTTAAACGGGTACGTGTTGTGTGTACCGTGCTCTGCAATCGTCTGGTGTTTTTTAGTATCGTGTCTTTTCTCTTTTGCCTTCAGAAAAGGGTAACCGGCACAAATGGTCCATAAATTTTGGCTCAATGTGTAACGTGATTCCTGAACTTTAAATTTGTTTACTGTAGTTCATGAACTTTAGCCAAATGTAAAATATCGTCCCTGAACTTTTAATTTGTGCAATGTGATCCCTAAACTTTTAATTTATTTTCAATTTAGTAGCTAGATTGTATGAAAATTTTTAATGTTGTCCCTAAACTTGAATTAATAGAAAGACAAATACTGAACATTTTCATACAATCTAGTAACTAAATTGAACATTTTTAAAAGTTCAGGAATAACATTGAATAAATTAAAAGTTGAGGGACGACATTGCACATTGGGTTAAATTTTAAGGATCATATTGAATAAATTTAAAGTTCATAGATCACATTACACATTGAGCCAAAGTTTATAGATCATTTGTGTCATTATCTCTATGAAAAAATGGGAGAGAACTTACAAAATATAACTTTTTGATTCCCAAACTTGAACAAAGAATTAAATCTTCCAAAATTTTAGTAATCCACATACTAATTTTTGCCACCATAGGTCTTTAATGGGCTTGGCCAAATTTCGTGGTCTAGTGGGCCTAATCCAAAAATTAAATTAAGCTCAGAATCCCTCCTTACTTAAGTCATTTAACTCCAATGCAATATTATATAGGCTTACTTAAAATGCTCCTAATATCTACTTACAATTTAACTAATATTTTTGTTTAGAGCCCAAGGTTGATCCCTAATTTTCTATGCAATAATTAACTAAATAGGGTCGTCAAACTTTAGGTGTTGACACCTTGGTAATTTGATAAATATCAACCGTTGATTAGTGAAAATGAGATTTCGATGAACGATTGAAATTTGTCCAGGTCAAGAGCATTGCATGGGATAAAGCATTTTTTTAAAAAAAAATTAATTAAGAATTGTCGATCCATATTTCCTGGACACGAATTCATGGCTTCCCAAGCTCTTTCAGCTCTCCCCACCTGAGGTCAGTCCACACGCCCCTGATCTTCTTCTCGAATTGAAAGAACGTACAGCATCAATTATCGACGTTTAACAATTATTTCAATGTATGATTAGGTGCCACAAAGTTAAATCCGACGTGTTTTTGAAGTTTCAAGTCATAGCAATGACACCGAAAGGCGACAGGACGATTCGTACACAGGTTTGATTGAAAATCACACGCTTTTACAACTGAATATTTTGGGGATGGTCGATTTCTTCCCCTATGGGAATTGAATGCAACGATTTTGAATCGTTTGATCTCACAAAAGGATTTGAATCTCGAGTTCTTAACTATTCTAACTTTAGTTTGACCCGACGTGGTTATAGAGTTGTCATCTCAGGCAACGAAATAAAACTATCTTATCCTTTTGAGTGCAAAACTACAGGATTTGATGTTAGCCACCTCCTTGGTGAGACCTTTTCTGCTTTATCCCGATCAGTCCAGAATGAAGGAGCGAATAGCCTTCGCGAAAGTGAAAAATGGTTCGGTCCAGCGCGTTATCATTCTCTGTGAAGAGGAGCTTGTGATGAGGGGAGACGCTGAAGTGGATGGTCAAGCACAACCCACCGGATGAAGTGAGGATGATCTCTGGCGCCGACCATATGGTTATGTTCTCCAAACCACGAGAGCTTCGCGCTGCCCTTGAAGAGATCGCCGAACATTGCCCTTGAGATTTCGCCTGTTCGAGTTCTCATGGCCGTGGAATAACATGGAGGTGTTAAGGGCATGCTTGTTTCATCAGAAAGAAATGAAGAAATGGGTGAACAACTTAAAGGTATTGGCTCAACGAGCATCTGTGTATCAATGCCATGACTCAGATCATATTCTCCATCATTCAACATTCGATTAAGGCCTCCAAATTAAACTTTGCAGAAGAAGGAGAAGAACCTCTTCAAGTTAGAAACGTATATAACGCATTAATCATGCTGGTGATCGCTAGAGTCAATCAAGAGTAAGTAGCTGGAAGTATAAGTGAGAGATGCACAAGTTTAACATGAGTAGGATAGTATTTGCTAATTTAACTCAACTGCGGAATACAAAGAGAATGGAAATTACAGCAATGCAAAGGGAAAAGCTCCAAATATAGATACAAAAGAGTTTGTACAAGGATGAAGCGGATATTTATGCAAACGAGCATTCGCTTATATGATGCTTCAGTAGCTTTTGTCCATTGGGAATATGTACACAAAGTTAACCAATATGGAGATATGAAGCCTTCATAACACAAGATACCACACCTAAGAATGTCAATCAGCTCAGCATAGTAGGATGTCCAGTCTGAAGCATCCTCTTGATCATGTCCATTCCAAATGAAGAATCTGACGAACTGTTAAATGACAGGTAGATGTCAAGAAAGGGTCACAAGTTCAAGATAAATTTAATTCGTAACCAGAAAATAGAACACAATCAACTCGTTAGAGGACATGACACGGGGTTACAACTCAACAAACTCTGGCGTGCTGCCAATTGTGCAGTGTGCCATGGCCACGCTCATACATCAAGCGATGTGTTACAGGAATTCACACCTGTCATCATGCTATCACAACTTTCTTCTCGACTATTAAAGAAATTGCAATATCTTCAGATTCATATATGTATATGCTTATTCCTAATTTCTTGTAATTCCTATCTTCTGTGCTGCAGATATGGTTATTTAAACAATTTGCTTTTGACCCTGCCTTATGTTGGAAGGAAACAGTGACTACTATATTTACCACAGGCAAAAGAAAATCCTCGCCAGGACACAGAAAGCAAAAGTTAACAGATGATTTCCTTCAAGAGACTTTCATCCACCATCTCCTGTGCACACAAAGAGCAAATGCAGATAGCAGAAACCAAAAAGGAGTCAAAACCATCTAGGCCCACTTTACAGAGACAAGCTATCGTTTCAAAACCACTAAAATTCAGATTCGGGCACCTGAAAACTACCAGACCAAATTGAGTAAATGCTTTGAAGACATTTTTTGGGTCAAGGTGTCAGATTAATGATTCTAAAATCTTGCATATACATCTCAGAAATTAGAACAGATGCCAATTCACTTATTCCAACCACATCAAAGGCCATCCATCTGCTCTTATTTCAAGCACTCAAAAGGAATATCTGATGAATGATATATCTGTCGAATGCACTTCAGCAAGAAAACTGACTTTTTCTAATATTAAAGAAATATAAATCTGATAAAGTCATGCTTATCAATGAACAAGCAAACTCAAAGATTTGATTGTGATCTTTTAATGTTTACACAATCGAGGCACCAAAACTGGTTACTTAGTTCCACCTAAGAGCTAACTTTCCAATAGGATTGCAACCAATAAACAGTAAACGATTGAAAGCAAACAAACAAACAAATTCTGAATAAAAAGCCAATAAGAAAGCATATATCACCCAAAAATTTTTTATAAATCGAAAGTTCAGAAACCAGACAGAGATAAACTCGTATATGGTCTGGATAGGTTGAGAAACTAGATCAACTGACCTTGGGATAGCAATTTCATACGGAAATGAGATGACTCCTTCGCGTTTTGGAATTGGAGGCACATGTTCCTTTTTGTCATTCACGAATCTTATAATCTGAAACAGAACATCGCGAAGAGAGGCTTCCAGGGATGCCCTGCGGATGCTTCTCTCCTCTAAGGTATTCTCTGCATTAAAATATATATATTATTGTAAAACAACGAAATGAGGCAACAATGCATCTCAAATCAGATGTACATAATTGGCCATACCCCCAGTGTCAACAACTTTGGAATTATGCGACTTGACAGAATGTACTTTCGGTTGTTGGGCCACATTCAAATTGATATACCAATGCTCCCAATCTAGCCGTTCCATTTGCTTGCTGAACCATGATACCTGTTTGTTTTTTACTTCATAGAAGGATAAACATATCTGGATCACATAATTCAACATTAGTTAGGAAAAAGAGGAACCAACACTATAACCCCCACGCGCTCCCTAAGGTTTCAAAATGATGCTAATTCTAATCTCATTAAAGAATCATGAGGGGCATGATATATTCAAGGCCTCATAGGAACTGCTTATGTTTGGATATTCTTGGTTTAATCTCATCAATAAGCCAAGGGCTGATGTTCACATGCGGAAAACTTTCAACACTAACCAGATGCATGAGACATGCTTCTGTATAGTTTACATGAGAAACACTCACTTCCAAATTCAAGCTTAACTAACAATTACCATTACGACAGGAAAACACCAAAACTATCTACGTATCAAGTAACATGTTCACAGCTTGAAGTCCTAACCTGGCTTTTCTTATTTGGATGCTTCTCGACCCAACCAATGAACTGCTCTATCTTCTCATCAATTTTCTTCTCAACTTCTTGATCCCCACATTGCACCTATATCATCAAAACATAGAAGCACAACTCCATCATGTAAAGTCCTAGATATCACAATTTAATAATTAAGGATTGATTAGAGCTAAGTTAGATTATACCGAACAAGCTGGAAGCTTGGTTTGGTTAAAATTGATGCTTTACTATTTGAGGATTTCCATGTACCATAAGATGCAGAAAGTGAAACACATGGTCCATGCATATATGAAGAGGTTATCACCATTATTGACCACGAAAATCAAATAATCAAGGGAAGTTTGCTTATAGTCGTTTAGATTCATGAAACAGTAACGTCAACTATCTTCCACAGCATATTGCACTTTGCCGATACATGTCTACGTTACAAGGGGTAAAAGGCTTAATTAAACATGGGCGCAGACCATGGAAATAACTCCAATGAAGGGGACTCAGGGAGGATATTCAGCTAAAATCAGACAAAATGGCATGTAACGAACCATGCTTAGAACAGAAACTTTACCATTGTTACTTTCATAGAGAAGTAAAGAAAATTGTTAGGTTTATATCTATCAAACTTATACCATGTAGTTGACCTCGAGAAGCAGAACTATCCAGACAAATTTATACCAAAAATCACCTCTGTTTTACAGGCAGATGACAAGAAACGAATCACAGAAATGGTGCATTGTAAGCCTCGAACAAGATTAAAGTTCCTAGACAATTACTAGATGATAGGATCGCGCCAGCTCTATGAAGTCACAGCAGAGCAGAGCAACCATACCAATTGCCAACTACTGCTAAGATTAAGATAGCAGACTAATTTCAACAGGATGGAGGATAGAATGAGTAGCTCACCCACTTACATATGTAATTTCAAAAAGTTCCAAGTCGATTTCTTTGGGCCGCACAAGGCCTAATGCTCGGTGGAAGATAATAGTGTGTAGCAAACCTGCAAAACATCACCCAATTTGATCATTCAACTAGGAGCAGAGAAAAGGGAAAGTATAACAGAGAATCGGTTTAAACTCTGGCAACAGAAAACATGAAATTAATGGAAAACCACTTCGACAGGAATCACAACCAAATGGGTGAAGAATGATATTAGGGCAAAAGCGAATTCTCCTAATGAAAACACACAGAAATCTCAGCAGATACAAAAAAAAACCAAGTCTCACGAAGCTGTTCTCTCTCATGTCTGTCCCAAAAATAGTTCCTACCCCAACAACCATCATTCGAACTTAGAATCAAATTGCTAGAAAAATTCCTTCAGATGATGCAAACTTACATCGGAGCACATCCCGGATCTCGTAGTGCTCCACCTCCTGCGAAAAACAACAAAGAAAACCCGCGGGTTCGCATCAAAAAGCAAGAAGCCAAGCTACACTGACCAGCACGAATCGACCCAACTGAACACGATGTCAGGGGGTTCAATTCTCGTACTTCGCAACCGGGTAAAAGCGAAATCGCCGCGCGTTATGCGTACCAGTTCTTTGAGATGGCAGACTTCGCAGTTCATGATTGGCCGGCGAGACAAACGAAGGAAATTTGCCAAGACCCAGAAGAAAAAAGATGCGAACTTTTTGCTGCTGATCGGTCGATCGGAGAAGAAGAAGTTAAGGGGACAGGACCCTCGATCGCAGGGAGCGAGGCGAGTGGATTTTTCCGGCGAGATGAGAGGGGGTGATTGAGAGAGCGTCGTTGATCTTGCCTTGAACGCAAAAGCTCTCTCTTTTCTCTGAACTTCTGCTGTTTGGCTTTGGAAGAATGCTTTTTCCAAAAATTTTTTTGTGCTTATTTTTTTCTTTCAATTCTTCTCATAAAAAAAACATAGAGGAAATGGGAAATTCTTTTGTTATAAATAATAAAAATAAATAAATACATTTTGAAATTAGATTAAAACTATGAAGGTGACTTTCTCTTTCCTTTTCGGACAAATTGACGTGTTTTTTTAGAAAAGAATTGAATTCATTGAAACTCAAATGAGTACTAGTTTCTTGTTGGAAACATGACTCAGATAGAAAACCAGCTGTTGAGTTGAGTGTATGGTATGCTTGAGCTTGACTCTAACAAGTACTTCGGCAGCTCGAGCTCAAATCCCACTCGAATGAGGTGCATCAATCTCAAGCGATGATCAATCCGCACCGAACCTACCCACAACTAGCTTGACTTAGTCTCACCCCTATCAATCAATATCAACCTAATTCAAGTTTGGTAATGGTAAAATAACGTAATTACACAATTCTGCAAGTAAGATTGAGAATCCCGTTACACATAGCATAAGTCAAAAAGACACAAATGGAACTAATCCTAGAAAGAAAGATAATAAGCTTTACGTCCTATAACCCTTTATCCCTTGTTATCGTTTTCCTGCCGCAACAATAATTATGAAAAAAGAGGTGCTATAATTTTCATAAGGCGTTTCGACACCCTACCTATGGCTGCACCATCTTGCAGTTGCAAACTTACAATAGCTTTTAGAATGTCTGTCTTACATAACTCCGAGCTGCTGTAGATTAAAAGCATAAATTACCAGACAACACGGCATTGCTGTAGTTAAGCACAGCTACATCACAACCGCAGCTGTACCAAACAGATATCGGGTATATCCTTTTGTTCAGCAGCAAACCTTTCGAGTGTTGCTGCTGATCAAATTGTTTTAGGGAAGGCCCAAAATGGAAAAGGCCAAACAATCATCAAATTTAATGATTTGGGCCTAGCCCCAGATTGGTCGGCCCAATACCCTTGTCATATGGACTCTTCTCTAAGCGTTGGCCCGAAAACATATGGACGCTCCTGAGTGTCTGTCACACACAATTGCTGATGCTTCTTTCGGGCCACCATGGTGGCAACTTGGAAGTTATGAGTCGTCTCAATGTGGAAGTTTGAGCAGAAGTACAGTTCATAATCAGTTCCATGATCTGAGGTTTTCTGGAGAGAGGATGGTTGATGTTACTCATTCAATCGATTGACCTCGTTTCGGAAGACAAAAAGATTCTTTTGGATTTATACATGCTTTTGAACCATGAAGTCGATTATTTTGTGTGTTGGATTGAGATCGTGTGCCCTCTTACTTGTCTCCCGTTCGGTACCACATCCATACAAACCATCGATCCATGCGAATAAGGATGATTGAGTAATTTATGGTTAACTTAGGAGAAGTTGAGATTTGTTGTTTCACTAGTAGACACCGAAAGGGGAGGAGCATCTTTGTCTCGCTAATATTTCGAACATCATGTCCACTGAAGATACCCTGTCTCTTTCTTATTCCTCTTTCCATTCCATGAAATGGTCATATGCTAGTGTTATATATGGCTTTGTATCAATAACCACTCCCCCTTAACACTATATTCCATTTTCTGTATCATAACAATAACTACTGACATCATCTATAGTTAGTAGATGCAGCAATAATATGATTGTTCTGGGTTTCTCACAGTATTAAATTGATTGAAAAAAAACCATTATGTCTTATATCAAGAAAGAGACGATATATTGATCATTTTACCTTTTCAAATAAAGCTGTTCTATAACGAACCTTTTATTTTATCATTCGCCATCAAAGTTATTGTATATATTCCACTTCCTTTCGTTCTTAATAGATTTGAGCAATAAATAGTGGACAGGTTCTTAGTATTTCCATGAGAATGATTTGTCAATATTCAAAGCATTTCCATGACATAATATAATCAACAGTGTATGATGAGTAGGATTATTGAGCTTAGTTTATACCTGTGTAAGCCTGTTTGGCCTCAGCAGGCCGAAAGCTGCCGTTGAGCAAAGTTTATATTTGTTCGGGATCTTCAAAGTAGATTTGCTGGAGTTTTAATCACATGTAACTGCGAGTTATAATGTACAAATAAACAAACAAGATGCACTCGCAAAATCTAATCTTGGGTGAGGAGAAATCTCTCTCAATAGTGAAAGAGAATGGGCTGTCAGTTATATGTCAGTGAACTATATTCTCTCTCTCTCTCTCTCTCTGGGTGCCAAGTTTCTCCACAAACACCTGTAAATTCCTTAACCCACATGCTATTATCTTTTGTGAAGAGAGACCTGATCCTGTTCTTGTCACTGCTTCACTTTTGTCAGGGTTTTGAACAGCTCCATTGGAGTTCCAACAGTTTTGATCAATCTGCATTTTTTTTTCCATCTATTTGGTCTCCTTTTCTCCAGAAAAGGGTCACTCTCATGGAATGTTATACCACCGAGAACCATCCATTTTTCTACTTTCAATGTACTCTCTCTCTCTCTCTGCTCACATGTGTTCCATTGGAGGACGAATACTTACAAGATTGAAAAACCCTTTGGCAATTACCTATAACTTTGAAAGGGAAGTTTGTAGATCCCTAGATACAGGTGGAAGAAAGCCTAATGATTTTTGTGTTTAATTTTGTTGCGTTTTTTTCTTCTCCTTTTTGACCGATTGTGTGTTGTCGCCCGTCAAATAATGCAAGTTGATATTGTCGCTCATCGATGAACGTCAAGAAATTAATGCACACGGTGTACCCTACCCTAGCTTCTCTTGGCCTATTTCTGTAAAGCTTTTTTGCAGCCTTACATCCCATCAGAATTTGAAGCCATAATTTCTAATTTCTACACCCTCTTTCATCACTTTTCTCATGCATTAGACCCAGCTTTTTGATATGAGCAATTCAAAATACAAGTGTTTTCATACTATGGGTATTTGGATTTTGTTTCGAATTGAAAAACACATTAAATATATATATGAGTATGTTTAGTTGCTAATTTCGAAATCGCAAGTACGGCAAAAGTCATCTGTTCAGCCTAAGCACAGATAGTCGTCCATTTACACGGAGATAAATGAAAAACGCGAACTCGATTTGCATGAATAAAGGTACATAATACATATGAAAGTGAACAAATGAATCCTCCTGTGGGAGATAAACCAATGGTGACTCCGTGAAAGATCAATAATTGAGAGCGTGACATGATTTAACAGTATATTCTCTGTATTGTAATTTGATGGGGGGAGATGTGACGCCCCCTGTCAATTTGAGTAAACATAGGAGGGTAGACTTTTAAAGTTCTAGCTTTTTTCTATGTCGTTGATATTCAGAATCGTAGAGATGTCCATTGGTTAATACAAAAGGACTCTACCCAGCAAACGTTAATCAACCTACGGCACGAGTTCAAACTAGACTTGGAAAAATTGCTCCCAATTAGCGTATCAAAGAAGCCGCTCGCCAAGTTTCTATGATATGTAAACGCGAGTTATTGACGACAGGTCAGAGCAAAAAAGAGGAAGCTCGAGTTGAAAGCTCAAAAAGACCGCAGTTGACGCCGCATAACCAAACCTGGGTCAATCTGTTCGTCTGCATGCATGATGGATCCACCATCATCTTCTTTACTAAATGTCTGCATAAGCCATTCTTATTGCTCCCTAGCTGGAAAGCTATAATGAAAGATGGGTATGAGAAACCACTCTCGACGTGGCTTTCCTGAACTTCTGTCTGCTTCTTCTCTTATCTCTTGGATTCCTTCTGCCAAGCTAATATCGATTAAGCTTCATTAACGAGCTCGAAACACATTCGATTCCATCGTATAAAAAAGCAAACATGTTTCAAACCTGGAACTGTTACCGTAGGGAATCCTCAGTCACCCCAACATTCCCATTTTCCCACCAAAAACGAAAGAGGACGAATGTTGAGAAACCCTAGAAAAGCTAAGATTGCCGCCAAAGCGGGAGACACGGCGGGGGGCCCCCCGTTAGAATGTGGGTGCGTATCACATCCATGCATCGTTGTCACCCTCATCACCTCCCCCTAATTTAGCACATCTGGCTGCACTTCCATCAACTGATTAGTCGTCAAGACCTTCGTGCCGCACTGCTTGCATAATATAAATATATATAATGATTGTATTCTCGCTGCGTGAAAATTTCTAATGCTATTCGTAGTGGGTGGGACTTGTTTATTCAAAGGTTAGGTTTGATGGAGAGATTCGGCGGGAAAGCGAATCTCACTGGGACTCCCAAGGGCGAAAGCAACCGATAGCGACCGAGCATGGAAAGAGGATGATAATGCAAAGAGAAAACTTAGAACGGAGGAGATGAAATGAAAGAGGGAGAACTTACTCCAAAGGGCCGAGAATAAGAAATTTGATGTGTAAATTCTTAGTATGGATTATTGTCTTGAAAGTTGAGACAACATTACGGAGACATAGGGCCGGTTTGGTTCAGTATTTGAGTGCTGCTCTGGGAGTCTAAAATCCCTTGAGCAAATGCAAAGTTGTTTGGCAAATGTTTTGGCAAGCTTTGTGGAAATGCAATTGCATCTCCAAAGTTTTCTAAGGGCCTTTGGTTGAAGGAAGCCCATGAGGAGCCTTGGCAAGTGGCATTTTCGGAATTCAATCGGGTACTGTTCATCCTCTTCCCGAGCAGCCGGTCCGGCTACCGACGATCACTTGTTGGGATTTTGAGCAAATTGGAGGGAACTCCAAATTGCAAATTTTGGAGCCAAAATCCATCAAATTGTTTGAATGATATTAAAGATGAAGGAGAAAGTCCCACATAGGAAAGATGGGAGCTTGAAGTTGGATATATTAGCTTATGTCTTCCATGAAGGGTTGGGCCCCAAGGGGTACCCCACTTTTGTGGAAGAGAGAGGTGTTGCTCCAAGCAACAATTATCGCGCGCCCCGCCGCCGTCCGTCCGGTTCGGGAACGGGGAGAAATTATCCAACTCATTTATTTTTTTTTATTTGCAACGGTTCGGATTTATTTTTTATTTGCGACGGTTCGGGAGTACCGGTTCCTTCATTGCGTCGGTTCGCTTGAATGGTCAATCCGTCCGTTCAACTCGAAATTGATTGTTGACTCGTGACTCTTCGGACTTGCTTTTTAAAACTCATTCGTTTTCAAACAAAGGCTAGCCGTGCATTTTTTGTCGAAATAATCTCTCCCTCATTCGGTTTTTCCTCGCGGAATAACAAAAGGCTTTCTTTGTGCGATCAATTCCGCGACGTTCCGTTCGCTGTTTTCCTCCGAGCAAGTGCCGGCTTTGAGGGAAGGATCCGTTCTATCCTGGGAGACGATTGTCCATCGACCTTGGGTACCGAAAGAGGGGGGCAAATTTGTCTTAAGGACACAACGTCTCTTCGTTGGGCTCTGATCAAACTTGCTTGTGTTGTTCTTTTCGACGCTCAGGTTAGTCGGCTTCTCTTGTTTTCTACTATTGAAGTACGTATGTCGTATTGTATGTGATCAACATATTACGTATGATATGCTAGGGTGACAACAATCTTAAGACAATTTTTTATGTTTGTTCATGTACGTGTACTGTTGCTTCGCATTCTGTGTTCATACGTACTTGCTTATAATCGGACCTTATTCTCTGTCCGAATTGGTGCTAATATTCTGTGAACTTTGCATTCGGTTATGGTGATAATCGTGGGTTCTGCATATTATACATTCGGTGTTATTGAGTTCGGTGAAGTTTGTTTTCGGAAATAGTTGATTTTTCTACATTCGGTGTTACTGACGTGTGCGGTCTTCATCATCTGAAGTTTATAATCTTTTAAGTTTCTATTTTCATTTAGCCGCACTACCACAAAACTTGGTTTTTACACTTTCTCAGTTTGAACTTTTAGATCATCAAGTGTTCGGTTTTTGGTGAAAAGCATTTTTGTTTCGTGTTAATTAAACAAATTGGTGTTCGTATATTCAAGTTAATCATTTTGTGTTTGACGCTCAGAAATGGCGACTGTGCCTACTTTGTCGATCCCAACTCATGGAGCTCATGGAGAAAAGCCTGAGAAGTTCACCGGTGTTGATTTCAAGAGGTGGCAACAAAAGATGTTGTTCTACCTCACAACTTTGAACTTGGCTTGATTTCTCAATGAGGATGCTCCTAAGTTGGATGAAGGAGATATTGATAAAGAGAGGCTTGCTGCCGTGGATGCTTGGAAGCATTCAGACTTCCTTTGTCGAAACTACATTCTCAATGGTCTGGACAATGCCCTTTATAATGTGTATAGCCCTCTGAAAACGGCTAAGGAATTGTGGGATAGTCTGGACAAGAAGTACAAGACTGAAGATGCCGGACTGAAGAAATTCATTGTTGGCAAGTTTCTTGACTTCAAGATGGTGGACTCTAAAACTCTTTTGAGTCAAGTCCAAGAGCTTCAAGTGATCCTGTATGACATTCATGCTGAAGGAATGACTCTAAGGAATGACATTCATACTTGCATTTCGGAAAACTCTTTTACCTCAAAGGTCTTTGTATTTTGTCAAATTCATTTTCCAAAAGCTGAACCAAACAGGCCTTTAGTAAAGATCCAAACCACTCTTGTATCCCTAACACGGTTTGTATTGCACGTCTAGCGTGCAAAAGTTTTAACTTGACGCAATCTTGTCCACACTTGTTTATACACTCCGAATATTACCATATGCTTTTTGCGCATTCCTCGTCTAAAGTTTCGTCAAATGAACAATGTGAATGCACGCAACGCATGTAGAGTTCATACATCATCTAAGAAGTCGACAGGCATCAAGAATATACAGTGACTTTGATAGCCGATAGAGACTTGAGAGCTCGCCTTCCCCACTTGTGCAAAGGACCGCTGTCAAGCTGCCGTGAAATTAATCAGTCCGGAGCACCTAACCGGTCGTGATCGATGACAACTACAGGTCCGACATGAATCAACACTCACAGTACGTGACCCTCACAATAACGATCAATCTTCGTAACCCTTCCGCGCAAGCATTCTCATCGCATCTCGCGCGCCTCACGAACCGAATCCGAAGATGCCCCCACGGTGGCCCGCTCGAAACGGGCTCTGATCGGTCCCGTGCCCCCCCACCCGCATTTTCTTTCCAGGCGAAAAGAGGGGTCCATCTTCGAATTCCGCTTGCTTTTTTACGATATACTATTGTCATGGACCATCATCCCAGATGCACTAAGTTGAACACAATCTCAAAGATCGATGGATAGAGAGAGAGAGAGAGAGGGGATCGTGCGAAACGTGAGGTCGTTTTCGTTCATTCCTGACAAGGACGGGACCCGGGCAGCGGGCAGCGGGCAGACTCCGCGTTTCGGTCTCGCGGACCGGACGGCACGCGCGGTCTGGGGGGCGCCTGCAAAGCGCGCGCGAGTCAAAGCTCCGTCAACAGCGGCTCAAAAGACCAGGGAGGGAGAAAGAAATAAAAAGTAAAAAAAAATTGGAATTTCTTCTCTTTTTTTTTTGGGTCGGGAAAAAAATGAGAAAATAAAAAAAATATATATGGAATTTTTAGCGAGTGGGAAACGAACATGGTTGGTGGGGGGCTTTTCGATATCCCCATTTTTCCCAATCGCGTCGTGATTTCGCTTTCAATTTGACCGTGGCAAGTTGTCCCTCTCTAACTTGCCATTTAATCTTGTTATTTTCGTTCGTTTTTTTTTTTTGGCACGGCTGGATAGCTTCGAGAGCTGCCATCCGAGTTAAGTCGCTTGGGTTTCTCGTTTTTTCTCTGGGTTTTTTTAAGGAAAATTATCCGATCAGTCCTAAACATGAACCTGTTGTGCGAATGCTGCCACGTCATCACCGGCCGTCTTACATGGCACACAATCATGTCGGCGGTTCTCGGCGAAAATCGGGTCGGGACATCTACGTTGGGATTTCGCGCAAATGGTCATGATTGAATCCGTATCTGTGCAGTAGATTTTATCCAATCTTTTTGGGCACCCAGTGCATGTGAAACAATGACTACGCGTCAAACCCCAAAACAAGAATTGGACAAGACGGACATGTTTGAACGCGAGGAGGTGCTCATCCCACTAGCACTATTGTTTTCACTTGATTTTACGTTAATGGGTGTGGGTGGAGTTGGGGAATACGATCAATAATTGCGTCAAGGTCTAGGGTGGAATCGAGTCAACCTAAGCCGCCCCCCTACAGGAATGTGTTTTAGCGTGCAAGAAAATTGTCTGGAAGACGAGGCGCCGGTTTACACCGAACTGATGTTTAGCGGACTAACCCCGCCAAGACTTTTCATTAAGAACGAATTTGACGATTGCAATGAAGCAGACCACCCACACTATTTAATGGGAACACATGAGAACGTCCGAATGGAAAATTTTGGTCTTAAGCTGTCCATACAGTTTAGAAAGTTGATTAGTAAAACGCCCGTTGATTAATGCTAAATTGAAGCTCAATTTCATGCCAATTTCCAATAAGAAGAAAGTCGCTCTTTTTTATTTTATTTTATGTATCATCAGGATATGAACATGAGAAACTTTCAAATGGAAAAAAAAAATTGGCAGACTTAATCAACGAATTAAGACACCCGGCCTATGTGCTTGCTAATTTATCGTGCACTTATTAGGAAACAAATTTCTTTTTTTTAACATAGTATACTGGTTTGGTTGTTGTGGCACTACCCTTTTGAGGTCCAGCAATTATCTAATTAAAATCACGGGATTGTAAGGATTAACTAATCTCCAAAGCAAGGACACCCAGAAGTCAATGAGCTTTGCCATATAATAATATTTTTCTTGTCATGATTAAAACGCATCATATCAATAATTAAAACCATGTCCACAAAGATTATCTTCGAAGCCAAGTGATAAGATTTCGTTCTTCATCACGAATTATTTCCACATTGCGATGGTGATTGACGAATGGTTGTACCAATCGGGGGACAAGGGGACCCCGCTCCTTCTTTTCTTTCTTTCTTCTTTTTTGTTTTGCCCCTTCTGTTGTTTTCACTGCTTTTTGATCTTATCATATCGTTTTCCCAATGTATCTGTCAATTTACGTGGTCCAAGGTTTTCCAACTTCTAACCACAGCTTCTTCTTTTTTAAGGTAGCTTCGTTCACATTATCACGACATTTGACTGTGGATTTTGTCGCAGCATCGGTCACGTTTATCAGGTCAATACTGAGTGTAAACCAATCACTTCGCTAGTAGCGGACAATTTTAAGTGTCGTTTGATTTGATCTGCGGTTTTTGTCTCATGCAATTGTCACTGGGGGCAACGGTTTCAGGGGACGACCCCGGTCATCACGACTTCTAGTCGAGATTCATGAGTGGGATCCTTCGAATTGCCATGTTATCGATTCTTTTTCCGTATGCTTCGGGCGCAGGTCCGTCGACCACATACCAAGATTTGCTCGAATGCGTAGCAGATAAGTCGTGAATCACATAGGTTGTTTTCATATGTGGTCTCGCATAAACGTAACACTTTGAATCGCGTCGATTTTTTTTCTCTTTTGGGAAATCCTTTTTAATTAGGGTGATATTCATTTCCCCTTTTGAATTTTATCTTTTCTTAAAGTGTTCGGGGCTTGTTATAATGTAATGTTTAAGGTCATTGAACGAGGATCCTGTGGTGTATTTGTCCAATGTGTTCATTGCTTATTAAAAAAAGATAAAATTATTGTCATTAAATGAGGACCATAAGGTGCATTTATCACAAGTCTCCATTGCTTAGTAAATGATAAAATTCTTCTGAAAAATTCTAGCAAATATATTGTTTATTGAAAAGATAAAAAGTACATGGGATATTATTAGGGGTGAGCATGGTCCGGATGGACAGTTCTCGCCCTGGAACCAAGAACGGCTCACTAAGGACCAGTTTCGAAAATTTATAATTGGAAACCACCTGTTGGTTCCATATATCCATCTAAGAATCGGACCACTGATCTAGTCTGGTTCTCTAGTAGGTCCATAGAACCAGTTCCCAATCTCCACAAAATTGCATCCATCAATCAATACCTTGGTAAACCTAGTTTTATGTGGGTACTTTTTCGGTTTCATCACGCAATTAATAAAAAAGTATTGATTATCAATCAATAGACGACTTATCAAAGAATTGTCGAATAAGCAAGAGAAATAATGAATTTTCTTTAAAGGCTATCAAATTATCAAACAAAGAGGAAAAAAAAAAGAGTCTTGTGCATCTACCGGTCTGTATTGCTAGTCCGTAAAATATATCTTAATCAATCATCCATGTTCACACCGATATGTTATTATCTCAATATGATCACGCAAAGTATGTTCACCATTCTGATTCACATTTCACATCGAGTGTAACACGAATTTTAAACTACTTTCTCGGAAGTTATCCTAACAAATCCAAATTAGTAGTCAATTGAGACGACCAAAGTCAACTGTAAACAAATTAAGTGTAGCGTTAAAGGGCTTTCTGACCCTAGATTCTACTTGTTTCTATTATTTAGTGCAGATGGTTATGCGGCACATTGGAAACATGGCTAAAAAGTAAAATGTTTAATCTAGAAGCAAAATTATGTCTCTATATTTTGGCCTTGTGCCTTTGGCTTTAGGACAAAATATATATTAATTATCGATTATACATTTATAAGCGGAACATTGCAATACCATATATTCCATCTTAGTGATTTACTCAAGTGAAAGCCACAAGACTAATGATTTAATAATTTACAATTTTAACTTTTTAGCTTTAAAAACGAAAGAAAAGGTTACTTACACAAACAATACCAAACACAACAAACCAAGGAAATTTTCCAATCAGTCAAGCTGGGTGTACGAACGTCAATTTAGTCCTAAACGTTTCGATTTTGCCAATTTAGTCCTAAACCATTGCACAAAATTTCAATATAGTCATTCTGATCAATTAACGCCATAAATCGTTGACGTGGCAGCGTACCATGTAGGATGGCCGGAGACTAAACAGCCATGTTAATGATTTCCGGCGAAAATTGACCGGAATAACTACATTATAATTTTGCGAAAATTTTTAGGATTAAATTAGAAAAATTAAAAATTTAGAACTAAATTGACATCCGTACAGTTTATTTATGACCAATTGTGTAATTTTCCCCAACAAAACCTAAATTCATACGTAGAACCATATAAATCTTTATCGCCCTCGATTTCTAATAGTATACAAACACAAATAAAGTGATTGGCATTTATCTACATTAATATATTATAAGAGAATTACCTATAAGTGTTGTCTCTAATTGTGCCACTTAAGATTGTATATTACCAAAATGACCCTCTCCTCATCATAAGGGATTGTTTTGGGGAAAAAGACACCACAAACGTTATATGGTTCTTATTTGAGTGCCATAACTTTTTTTTCCGATCACTTGAATGCCGTAACTTTTAAAAAAATGTTTACCGTAAATGCTATGCCATGTCAGATTTCCAGCACTTGGGTGGATGTTTTTAAAAATTTTCTGGCACTTGAGTGCCATTACTATCGATATTATTTTATACAAAATTGAGATGGTAAAGACTATACGAAGGATATGTCATATCATGTGATTGCTCTAAAATTTAATGGAAAAATTATCCAAAAAGTTGTAAGCTTACTGTACGGTCGCCAACTCAATTCTAAATTTTTGAATTTGGCCAATATAGTCCTAAACCTACTTACGATTTTTCAATATAGTCCTTCTGGCCTTTAGATCAGAAATTGCTGATATGATAGTCCAGTCAGCACCAACTATCCTATATGACATGACCCAAATTTGACATGTCAAACGGGTATCAAAACAATGTTGTTTTGAGAAAATTTTAATTATTTTCTTTTCTTTTGTTTTTTTTTCTTTTTTCCCTTCATCCTCTCGGATTTATAGCCGACGAGGCCATAGGCGATGGCGCCTCGGCCCTCGCCCAAATCCAAGCGAGAGCCGTACAATGGATTTAGGGCTTTGGGCTTTTCGGACCATTTTTCCGATCTTAATGATTTTTGCCCTCGCCCAAATCCAGGTAATAGCCATACAATGGATTTAGGGCTTTACGCTTCTCGGACCATTTTTCCAATCTTAATGATTTTTGCCCTCACCCAAATCCAGGCGTGAACCGTACAATGGATTCAGGGCTTTCCGGACCATTTTTCCAATCTTAATGATTCACTTACGTGTACAACTTCATATCATCTGATGATATGTTAACGAATCGTCATATTTAGGATTGGATATCTTCCGCACTCCACTTCAATCCCACACAACGATTCGCGCGAACCGCAGAGTCCATGTCCAGGTTATCAAAAAAACAAGCAAGATGGAAGAACGACGCGCATGCATGGGCAAAGCTGCTTCACCGCACGCAACGACGTACGTGCGGGATATAATTGCATAGCGCATTAAGATGTCCCGATGTGCCACGCACGATGGGGCACGGCAAATCATCTTTTTTTCCTTTGAAGGTTCAGCCATCAGTCTCCGCCATTGATCAAGCTTTTATTATTTAAGAGAGAGATTGGCTGATGTCGTCGTGGGGACACTCAGCTTTACACGTTCCTCCATGTGATAAGCCTTCTCCTTTGTGACCAGTAATCATTGTCTATCAACCAATCATCTTTATTTAATGAAGGGGACATAATACCTCAACATTGATTTATATTGTTCCTGTTTTTTTTTTGTAATTTTTATATTATTGGGGTTGTACACACTAGGATTATTCTTTTAGAAATCTTGATTGTCATCATAATTATGATCTCCGTCTCTCTGTGCCAACAATGTGTAAAATATTTGGGGAGCAAATCGATCGCTACCATAATCTTAGAGCACTACACCAGATCATTCTTGAGATGCTTAGTTTCGTCATACAAAAACATGCATTGATTTGTTTATTCACAATAAATTGTAATGAGTTTTTCCATAAGAATCCGGCATTTCTTTCGAGTCATTGTGTAGGTTTTACCTTAATAAGATGATAGAGAGATCTAGATGTCTAGAGGAAGGTAACTTCGTGTTCGTCAAGTTTTAATATTTCGACATTTGTTCGGTGAATTTTTGTTTAGTGAGTTTCTTAATTTAGTCAATACATACAATCAAGTATTTTCGTAAAAAGAAATGTTATGAGAGAGAGGGGAGTGGGGGGCTTTGGTGGCAAAACCCTATAACCTAGTAAATCCTTTTCGCAAGTCGAAGACCCTCATTTGAATTCAAGTGATGGCCAATCACCCCTTCTTGCCGTGCCGGCTAGGGTTACGCAAAAGAAGGCTGTGATCTTTGCCCAAATTGAAGTGAGGACATCATCACACATGTGAGGGGCTGTGGTGGCAAAATCTTATAACCTAGAAATTCATTTTCGCAGATCGGAGACTCCCATTTAAATTCAAGTGATGGCCGATCACCCCTACTTGTTGCGCCGGCAAGGGTCACGAGAAAGAAGGCTATGATCCTTGCCCAAATTGGAGTGAGGGTGTCGTCACATGTGTGAGTGGAAAGAGTTACTCTAACACCATATCCAGAACTATCTCTCTATCAAATGATGGTAAACGTGTAAATACTGATTGATATATAGAGTTGGTTTAAATATCAACTTATTTACATACTTGCACAAAACATATCCGATTATATTTTAATGAATTTTGTAAACTAGTCTTCGCACACTAAAATTTCTCATACTTATATTTCTAATTAAACCGTTCTTCAAATTATAACCTATGACTTAAAATCCACTTAAGAAACAACTCACATATTATTGCCAAATTTATTTCCAAAATACACCTTATGGATGCATGAGAGGTGTTTGAGAAAATGTAATAAGATATTTGCTGAAATTTTTTCCCAAAGTCTTTCAACATAGAGGAAAGATCGTTGTGGCAATAGGGAAATTTGTCGATGACATTGTGAACTTCAAATCCTCAAAAGGTAGAACAATTTGGAAGGGTCAATTTCAATGTGATCGTAAGGTGGTAAATTGAACCCTCAGTTAACATATAAATTGCGAGGATCAGTGGATATATAATTAATTATAGGCTGCCTGTGGTCTTATATATATATATTTATATTTATCGAACTTGCGTTTCAAGTTTCCTCACTCAACCTCAGTTTGAATTAAATCTCTTTTTTTGTGTGTGTATAATTCTCTCATGTTAAATGGTACTTTTATTTACTTTTGTACCTTTATTGTTTTTTCTTTTCCGGAAACCTGTAATTCTTTATTCAATAAAAAAAAGTTTACAAAGAAACTAGGAATTCTCGATGTCCATTGATTTCTACAATTAGTACATGTAGAATCAGCAGAAAGCTTTTCTACTATAGAAAGCAAAGCAAGACTTAAGCTCTACAATTTTGGCATAAGAAAATATCAAATCCATATTTTGTCAAATGTTGATTTCTCTTTACCCAATAGCAAATTGTATTTTTAGATATTAAACAAGTTGAATCAAACCATTTGCTTCCATCTTACTTCTGGCTAGCAACAAGTGTAGTTCTTAAAAATAATATAGAGATGAAGTGAGACATAGTAAGCACAAATGCTCAAACTCTCACCCAATGGTCTTCCAAATTTTCTAGCATTGTAACCCTATAATGACCCATTAGCTATAAAAAAAAATAAATTACTTTTTGTCCCAAAGCGATTTTCTATAACAATTTGGTAAATTGAATTCTCTGCAATTTCACTAACATATGAACTCATCTAAATCGAATCTCATTCCAAATTAATTTGTTGAGTGATCTCTTCTAAGAAATAATTAAAGTTCAAATATTGGTCGTGATAATTGGCAAAAAAATTCTAGCTAAATCTCAATGAAAGCATAAAATGTATTTTGATACCCCAGAGCATGATTGTGCTCCAATCTTCTAATCAAACCCGCGACATTTTTGTAATCCATAGGCCAAAGATGTTCCTTAGATAAATTTATACAAACAAATTTGGAAATTAGAAGAGTAGGAGAGATATTTAAATCAGATTGTTTTATCAAGTGTCTTAACAGTAAACAAGAAAAAGATGCAAGACAATAGGAGACAGATGAAATTGAAAAGGCATATCGTTTAAAGAAATAAAAGGCAAATCTACAAATGCTTGAGTATATACTTGTGCATGAAGGAAATTTTGGTCAATTTACTTAAAAGTATGTGGTTTAAGCTAAATAGAGTGTGTAAACAGCCCACCCTCAAGACAAAATACTCGCAGTAAGTTCCATACACTTGAAGATCATACAAAAAGAAAAATTGTTGCCTTTAGGCAAAGAACCACGCCATCATCGCGGGTGGTCGTCATTACCTTCGCCGAGTATAGCAAACCTTTGGCAATGGTTTCAAATCCAATCTATCAAATGTAGTCTTAATGTCAGGTTAAAAGTGGAATATCTCATCTTGCAACTATTTTACATGAGAAATTATTCTTACAAAATGACCACATACCAAAAGTAGTTCTATTGTGGCAAACGGAACCTAATCTGTTTATACAAGATTCAAATATCAACGTTTTATTGACATCAGACCCAAAAAATTCACCCAAGAACCTAATTGCTATATGTATTATTTAAATCTTATCTTGAGTTCACGTTCTCTGTAGCGGGAAACTAACAAAGATCAGTGATTTTGGAATGGACTTTTAATGAAATAAAAAAAATTTCAATTTATAATGGAAGGAGCCTATTGTGTACTATTTCTACATTTGAAGTTTGAACCATTCCCACCAGCAACGAAACAATTCGTCGACAAAAAGCCATCCAACTCAGCTTCCTAGGGCAACCGAATGTGTGCCTCTCTCTCTCTCTATTTCTCTCTCTCTCTTTCTCTATCTCGCGATCATATCCACGGTACTATAAACTAGGAAAAAGAAAGGAAAAACCCTACTTTGCTTTAGCTTTTGCACTACTCAAAAAGACTCCCTCATCTTTGCTTTTCTTGTTTTTGGATTGTTGTTAGATCCACCCAAAGAGAGCGGAAAAAAGATGATTCAAGAGCTGTTGGGGAGTCCTGCACTTATAGGAGAGAGGAAAATCTCCATGAACCATGGCGCAGTCATTTTAGAGGGCATGCCTTCTCCTTCTCCTTGCTTCTCTCCGTCTCCCACGCCTTCGCTTTCTTCTTCCTCCTCCTCAGCCATCGCGAAGACGGCAGCGCAAGCGGCGGCGACGACAACAACCACTGCTAATGGGACTTCGACGACAACGAATTCATCGAATCCAGAGAACTTGAGGTGCCCGCGCTGCGATTCTTCAAATACCAAGTTTTGCTACTACAACAACTACAACCTCACGCAGCCTCGCCACTTCTGTAAGACGTGCCGTCGCTATTGGACCAAAGGAGGAGCCCTAAGGAATGTTCCTATAGGAGGAGGATGCCGAAAGAACAAGAGCTCAGCTGTGTCATCCTCTGCATCCAAATCAAGCGCTTCCAAGTTCAAGAACCTATCGTCTGAGATCGGACGGTCGAGTTTCATCAGTGCTTTCGATCCCGATATCCCACCAAGCCCGGTCCTTTGGGCCTCACCACAGAATTCCCACATCCTGGCCCTCCTGAGAGCCAATCAGAACCCTAACCCTAACCCTAGTAGCCTTGGTCACCAAGCCTCTCCATTTGTGACTCTAAAGGAAGAGACTAATCTGACTGGAAGCCACGTGATGCCTGAGCCAGGAATTGCAGACGGTGCAATGAATAATGCAAGAAACCTGGCCATGATGGACCCTCTCATACATTTTCCCTCTTCTTGCACCTCTTTCTTGAGAGGCAACCATCAACAAGCCCCACATCAACTCAACCATCACCAACAAAATGGTTTCTTCCTCAGCAGTGAAGCTCAAAACTCCGGGATACAATCGCTATACCAAAGGCTCAGAGCTTCCACAGGTAATAATTATGGTTACAGTGAGCACTCCCCGGCAATTCTAAGCAGCGTGGCAAGTACCCCGCCGCTGTCGTCTTCCCTCTCCCCGTCCATTCTAGAGTCAGTCCCAGCCACGGCGACAAGCGAACTTGGGTACTGGAACCCGGCTTTCTGTGTGTCGGATCTTCCCACCACAAATGGTTCATATCCTTAGAGACAAATCACACTCTTTCTAATGAATTTTATGCATGCCACTTCATTTTCTCCGTCTTCACAAAATTAGCTTAGGACATGGTCGTGATAGTTTCTTCTCTGCTTTTCTTTGGGATTGTGTGGTTCACTGAGCTAGACTTTAGCGTCGGCTCTCTAAAGCTATATAGGCAAATTTTATTAGTTTTGTTACTTTTCTCTGTTAGTGTGGTGTGTGCTTAGTGCTCTTTTGTCGTGTATCCAACTTCTGGGGTTGTACCAAGGAGCCAAGAAATCCAGAAATGAAAAATTCAAGTGTTTCTTTGAGGTTGGATGTAGAAGAATATATTTATGCTCATTTTCTTCATTAGTCTTTTGCCTAAACATTAAAAGAAAAACAGACAAAATTGCAAGATCTTACTCGGGAAGCTTAAAAGCTTATCGTCTTGGTCGACTCAAAAACATCTTAGGGTTTGTAACTTTCGTAAAAATAGCATATGAACGTAAGATCTATGACGGTAGTTTCCAAGCTAGTGTGTGGCACATGACATGAAGATTCTGTTTTTTCTCTCCTTCATGTGTTTTTTATCTTGGATTTGATGAGGAATACCGAGTTTCATGAGGGCACTATGCTGAGAAATTTGATTATTTCTCAATCGAATCAAAGTTCGCAAAAGGAGGATTCCTATTCGCAGCCTTTTCGTCAAAGACCCTGTAAAAAGTTTTTGTCTGCCACTCGCCTTCTCTTTTCTAGCTTCGTAGATTTAGCATGGAGAATGATAGAGATCACTGTGTGCTTGCTTTTCTATTCGCAAGCGCTTTTGCTTCTTGCTTTTTTACTCACTATCTTTGGAATGATGTTACTGTGTCCACCTTCTATTTTGTAATTTTAACTACGACTTAATGGTTTTTTTTGCTCATTCCATTCTTGTTTTCGTGGTTTCTGAAGCTATTTCCCTTTTCAATTTTCTGCTTTCATGGCATTGTTTGTTTTCAAATTTTCTATTTATGTCTATTCATAGTTTGTCGTTCATATATTTTAGTCAGTAATCGGTAAATCATGAGGAAATTTTTCGTGAAATTTCACTTTTTCATCACCTTTTAGTTGGAAAACACTCGAAACAATTTGCTGTGTGTTCCAAATTCGTTAGAAAAACTGTTGTTTTTGGCTTCGCGAATTTGAAAAGCAGTGGTGCCAGCAAAGATGACTCTAGAACAGCAACGTTGTCCACACTTTGAAACTAAAATAAAACGATAAAAAGATTATTCATAACTAAGTGGTTATCAATACTATTCGGACATAACCTTTGGTACGAATTGTACTATTATGTTTGTAAGAACGAAAGGGGAAAAGTTACATTTGGGATAGTCTTAACCTAAAATTTTACCTTGGACATAATTGCATCTTACTATTCTTGTGGACTTAATTGCATTTTTTCATTTTTTATATTTTTTCCGATATTTTTTTTGCTTTTTTTTTTCCTTTTCTTCTTCCCCTGGCCGGTCCGGCGACCGCCGACCGGCCAGGGGCTAGGGCCGGCGACACTGGTCGTCGGCCACTGGTGAGGCTCGCCCTCGCCGTCGAGGGCGAGGTCGGCCGAGCGGCGGCCATGGCGAGGCCGCTCGGCCTCCCCCAGATCTGGGCGAGGTCGAGCGGCCTCGCCATGGCTGCTCGACCTCGCCGTCGCCCAGATCTGGGCGACGGCGAGGCGGCAGCGGCCCCCGCGACGCCGCTCGACCTCGCCCAGATCTGGGGGAGGCCGAGCGGCCTCGCCATGGCCGCTACTCGCCTCGCCGTCGCCCAGATCTGTGGCGACGGCGAGGTCAGCCATGGCAAGGCCACTCGGCCTCGCCACAGATCTGGGCGAGGCCGTGCGGCCTCGCCATGGCCGCTGCTCGGCCGACCTCGCCCTCGACGGCGAGGTCGTGGCTCGCCCTCGACGGCGAGGTCGTAGCTCGCCCTCGCCGGTGCCGGCGAGGGCGAGCCTCACCAGTGGCCGGCGACACTGGTCGCCGGCCCTAGCCCCTGGCCGGTCGCCGGACCGGCCAGGGGAAGAAGAAAAGGGAAAAAAATTTAAAAAAAATTCGAAAAAATAAAAAATATATATTTAAAATTGTCACGTCAACGTCAGTCAAAGGTGCCGGCCAAAATCACTTGGATAGATTGAAATGTCACAAATACAAAAGATTTACGACTGAATTAGTTAAAAAAAAGTTTAAGACTAAATTCGCACAATTATAATAGGTTTACGATTATTTTTGTAATTTTTTCACATGTGCAATATATGGCATTTTTCTTTCACATGAAACGAGAATTTTGAAGCTGCGGTTACTCTATGCTTATGCACTCCATTCAAGTTTTGTTTCTAGATTATGTTCCTTATTGATTATATTATTTTTCTCCTTCCTTTGATATGAAAAAGCTTCATAGTTTTTGGATACTCCATGGCCAAGGTCGATTCGTGCCAAGGCAAGTAGAAGAACGTTTTATTTGGTATTCCCCGTTTGAGCATCGGTCGATTATCTAACCGAGTTTAGTCCTCATTTTCGCGTAACTTTGTAACTTGTTACCGCCCATTTTGAGAATTATCATTTTGCCAACATCGGCAGGCCTTTGATCTTGTTTCCCTATATTCACTTGACTGCGTTGGATAGGTACACAACTTATGAGGGCTTGATTAAAGCCAGACTAAGATTAAGTTTTGGGTGGTGATTATATGGTCGTGGGACGATGAGGCAGACAGTATCCATGCATAAATGCACAGGCCAGCAAATGAAATCTCGTGATGTCTTCGGTAATATGACACAAGAAAAACTACACTATAGTAGATAAAGAAAGCGCGAGAAAGAGAGGGAAAAGAGCTTTGATGTTCTTGCATGAGTAACTTGGAAAAATTTCGTTCGCATGTACCCGACACGATGATTGTTTGGTTGACGCGATAGGGGTTCTTACTACCGATATATAAAAATAGTTACATGAAATGACTAGGGTTAGGTCACCGCCACAACAAAAAAACTATTTAATACTTTATTGGTAATCATTAAAATGGCACCCCGTGACCACCATGCAAAGCATGTGTTTTTCACCATAAGAATGGATGGAATGAATTTACATGATTGGTCGAGATGTTACACTTTGACTGAACTCCACTGTGACATCTCTTGCATTTAGCTTATCTTAGAGAAACGAACAGTTCTTATTTCCCTATCGAAGTGTAAGATTAACGTCACTTAAGAAAAGAAAAACTAATGTTGAGATGTTTAATTTATTTCAAAACCATCTGAAACTGAAGCATTATTTGTGCTTCAATGCATATATATATATATATATATATATATATATAGATTAAACGTAACACACAAACTGTACATGTTCTCTATGCATTCGACTCTTGATTTTTTTTTTTTTACTCAGTAATTAGATGAATGGAAGGTAGGTGATTGTGATTCATAACAAAATTTAGTCTTAGGGAAAAATACTAAATTCCCTACTTTTGAAATCTCTAATATGTACCTCCAATTCTGAGAGTAAATTTCAAATTGGACCAAATTTATCGTTTTTCTTCTCGAATTTCCCTAACCACTTTTCTAAACCCTCACTTTGAGTTTCCTCTATTGAAAAGAAGGTAATTTGGTACTTTAAGTTAGCTTAAGTTGTGAACGGGGAGGTTCTAAAAGTGGAGGACGCGATTAAAAAACAAAAAAAAGGGTTGACGATGCAAAGTGATACTTAGGTGAAGCGAGGAGTACATTTAAGCTCTCCCTAATTAATTTAAAATTGTTATTTCAAGGTTTTCCAAAGCATATAACTACTCCCATTTTTGAATGCGAGTAATGAGGTTGTATTTACTTAGTTTTTTTTTTGCTAGAAATGGTTGTATTTACTTAGTTATTAGACATCCCATGTATATATCTAGTTATGAATTTTTTGAAGCTGCAACAAAGAGATTGTTCTTACGTGTTTGCCGCGTGGTATTCGAGTTAGTGTGCGTGGATCTAACACATTGCATTAGAGAAATATGTTTAAATTGATTTTCAAACTAAAAAAATGAAGTGGTATTACATAAAGGTATGATATCTTCATGATTAAAAGTTTAAAAGCCGTGTAAATTGAATCTATATCTATCCATAACCAATGCAATATTTGTTAAAGCTAATATTGTAACGTAGCTGGAGAATTAGCGGTGTCGACTACATGTAAATATTGGGAGTGAAGATATTCTACACCTAAAAGTTTTTTTTTTTGGTTCAAAATAATCGATATGTGGAGCTAGAACAAGTGATTGCTGAAATTGACGCTGAAACATAAACTTTAAACTTGAAAGAGAGGGTTTGATTCGAACAAACAATAAAAAGAGAGGGTTCGAAAACATACTTATTTTGAATCATAGGTAGAAATGCACACCTTAATTGTTTTTGAACAAGCTATGTCTTGGTCTGAGCAGAAATGGCATTTTTCTTCAGCATGTCCACAAAATTTTGAAAATTCAAAACGTCTCAGAGATAGATGGAGAAATAGGAATTATCAAACGAACTACACTCTTACATATACATCGAGAGTCCATTGATGAGAAGGGGCTAGGGAAAGCTTGGACCTGATTCCTACGGTGCAATGCGGTCATACCTTTGTAGTCTCCTCCTACTTGGGAGTTCATGGTTTCATGTTCTATTTCACTCCTTGGTGGGGGGTTCTTTTCACCACTCTCTCGACATACTATTTCACTATCGATCATCCAAGAGCATTTACCCTTTGCAAGGTGATCCTTACTGATTCACACGGAATTCCACATGCCACATGCTACTCGGGCTAGAGCCTAAGCTAGCATGCTTTTGGTTACCGGACTCTCACCATCTAGGGTGTAACACTCCATTACTTCACCTAGTAGTACGACGCTTGTGTTGTTCTCCTAGAACTCTATTTCATGGTTGAGGCTACTCCCAATTTGCTCGCCGTGAGAATTTGTTTTACTCTCTTTTCCCCTATCACTTTGCTTCTGTTTGTCTAGCTAAGATCCAAGCGCGTTCAAGTGCCTGAAGAGCACATTTACTTAAACAAATCCGATTAACTAGATAAGATATATCTTTCATTCTTCATTTGCGTTGTTTACGAAATTTAGTTTTTTTGGGGTTATGGTAGATGGTTCTTTCTCAATTTCATGTCTATTATAGAATTGGATATGAAACTTTCTTCTAATTCAATTCCTTACAAGTAAAACGATTCAAATATTATAAAAAAATGCTGAATCCACGACTCTTCGACGCGATTCTTAATAAGCAATCATAACAATCAATAAATGGAGTATATGAATTTGCAAGTACTAGATAAATCTCAACAAAAAGATACACTACCGACCAAGGTGTGTGATATCGGGATTCAAACCTATAACATGCCTCGGCCAAGTAACAAATTCGGATCGAGACAAGTACCAAAACACACTCGATCTCAACTCGGTAAGATATTGGAATAACTTGAGCTCGACTTTAACTTGACGTCGCTCGAGTCAAATTGCAGGGCCTACCTTATTGAGCACAGAACATGAATTGTTCGCGATTGGTTTCCCTCGTTCATACCCATACCAAGCAACACTTCTTACAAAAATCAACTGAACCTATTCCATGGTGTGGATTTGTAATGCTATTGAGAGAGAAGTCAAATTCAACCTAGGCATTAAACCATTCCAGCCCGATAACATTCGTCATAGGCCATTATGTCTTGGGCAATTATAGCCCCACTGGTGTTAAAAAACAAGTAAGAGGAACTTGGGCCAATGCCTACTTTGGAAAAGAGAAAACCATCAGGGCCCAGGATGGAAATTAAAACCCACAGGCGTTATCCGGTTCATTGGGCATATCGGCCGATGGCACATGGATACGAAACGGCGCAAAGGCCAAGACAGTACTGAACTGAAAAAGGTCAGTCCAGTCTAAAACAGCTTGGCAACAAGTTGAGTTTGCTCCACGGCATATTGGTCTGATCTTGAAGCTGATTAACACAGCCAGTCCTCAATATGATCCAAATTTGGTTACGTTAGATGACTACAATTTGAAACGAAACTCAGAGAAGAAAGCATTGCCCAGAAAAGAGAAAAGAACTCAGAGAAGAAAGTAACGTCGGAATATGGCCCAAACCGAACCAGTCGGATTAATGGCATTCGAAGCCTTCTGTTAGATGTAAAAGCTTAAGGACACCCAGAACCAAATAATTTGGATTTTGGACAGAGATGAATAAACTGAATAGCTTTGGCATGATTCCCGTACATGTAACTGGCTCTGAACTAAGAAACTAATAAGGAACAGCTTCTTTACTTCTTTTCAATTCTCTGCAGTCAAACCTTCATGACTAATTGAATGAACAAATTATAGAAAAAGTCTAAAGTCGTCTTTCTAATGGTGCCGTCCCACGGCTTGGCCACAGAGCAGAGCGTTGGAGGGGATGTCGTACTCATTGGCAAGGCTCTGGACCGGATTCCAGACCCTGAGATAGAACTGTTGCCCAAGATACTGCCGGTCCCATATTGCTGATCGCACATTCCACATGCCTTGGTTGTCCAATGACATGTATATGCTTGTCCATGAATTTGGATACACCTGCAAGATTTTGGATGAGGCTAAAATATTAGGCAAAGAAGAAAATCACAGTTACAGAAAACAAACACGAAGGCAACCTCCAATTGATTCGCAATTAGCACACCAAGGAGTTACCTGAGCAGTGTGTCTTGTGAGTGTGTCAACGAGATTATAACTGCTCCTACTGGCCGGTGTCCACTGCCCATTACCATACCTGTATTTTCGAAGCAAATTAAGATCAGAAATTCTGACCGACTAAAATAGAGACATCGATGTGCTGAGAGTTGCAGATCGACTCACCCAACAACCCAGAAATCATAGCCATCGAGATGCCAGGATTGAATGGTGTTCTCGTTGTTTTGGAAGATAATCTCGATAAAGTCATGCAGGGAGGCCTTTATCACTGAGGTGGCAATGGATGGAGAACCGCCGGAGGGACTAGTTTGCATAGAATCTGTGCGGAATACTCCCGGAATGTTGAAATAGTCGGCAAGTTTAAGAGGAGTATCAGCATTGATGAAGGAGACCCCATTGACGGCGCAACGTTGTTTTCCATTGATGAGAGGGGCCGAATTGGCCAACATGATCGTCCTTGATGGCGTGATCTTTCCATAGTGGAAAGAGCCTTGGGGGTTTGGTCTAGCGGCATTCGCAGTCAAATTCCACCTTAAAGAACAATCAAGAGGTGAGTCGCAGATCTATATCTCATATTGATAAATGCATCACGAACTATTGACAAGAACCATCCCGTCGTGATCTCCTAACCTTACGCTTAATCTGCTCTCTTAGAAGACCATGTTGCTTCTTAGCTTACGACAATAGTTAGACCTAGTTAAATTTATTCATTGTGCTATGACGTGTAAGATTTTATTCCCATTTGCCTAAAAATATATAAGTGCCTTGTCTTAGAAGATGCATATACCTGTAGGTTCTAGCTTGTTTCATGGACCAGTCTACTTCGATTGTTGGACCAGCTGGCAGAGGCCCGGAAACTGGGGTGCCAGAGTTTGAGTAGTGGAGAACCGCCGTTGCAGTGAGGACAGCTGTTGTGAACCGAGTTGATGCAACAATATAGTAGTCCTTTGGTGGCTGATTCAGTGTCACCAAGACAGTGATCGATTGGCCAACATGAACATCAAGAGAGTCATATATGTTCTGAACCGTGTGAGATCCTTCGACCTCAACCAGTTTCACTGTATGGCCCTGAATCCTGAAGTTCAACGAGGTCAACAGCCCAACATTTGAGATTCTGAACATGTACGTTTTACCTGAAAGAAATGACATTGAATGGAAACGATTTCTGATAAGCGCTGTGTTCACATTACATGACATGACATTTTATAGCATAACGTAATGGCAAAATAATGTTTGAATGAGTTACCTTGATCACCGGTGAAAGTCGCATGAGGCTGGCCATTTATAATGACACCATCAGGGAAAGGAAGAGATTTTCCAGAGTCCAAGTTCTGGCGTAATGTCTGCAAGTGGCAAATAGTAAAGATTGATGGCGTAAGAAAGAATGTGAGACTAGAGCGGACACAAGCAACCACTCTCCTAAGTTTTGGTTCTCTAGAAGGTGACAAAACATTTGACTCGGGAAGCTTGACAAACAAGTAACAACCAATAAACCTATCAATGTTCCCAAAATTTTCAACTATTCTCACAATGACTGCCAGGCATCACAAGAAACAAGAAACGGAAAACTGATTCAACACTAAAATAATTCCAAGTCTTCAGTTATCTCTAGAATTAGTATCAGAGGAAGCATTAAGCAAAGACATAAAACTGTAAGTTCAAAAAAAAAAACCTTTGGATCCACGGGTTCAACAAAGAGCAAGAATAGCTTTAATCAGTGTTAACATCAAACACAGGCTACCATTCTGTCATGAATGAACAATAGAAGCTTGACTAGCTGGTATTGAATCTTCACTCTTAGCTGTTTCGCTCTAATGACGAAATTTTGCAGCAAATGGCGAATGCATCAACATGGCAACAACAATTTGCAAACATCACAGAATGAAGAGTCAACGGGGTATTCGATATCGACATAGTACAAGAGATGCTAGCCCACAATCTAATGTACTTCAAGTCATGGACGAACATCAAGCACACTGGAAACATACACTCTTACCTATGCATTCATCTATGGAGTAGGATAGAAAAATCGATGAATAACTAGAGGAACATAGCCCGCACCTTATGGCTGGTCTTGAACCAATCACCAACGAGCAAGGTAAATTCTCCATCAGGAGGTGAATAAGGGATAGGAATCTGAGGTCTATGATAGACGTTAAGTGCTCCATATCCACCAGCGGCCTTGTGCAGGGCAGTCGAGGGGAAATATGTGTAGGAACCAATCTGGTCCTTGGGCTGAAAGTTGTATGTGTAGTTAGAGTTTGGCGGGATGGGACAATTTGTGCCCAGGACTCCATCTTGCCATGAGTTCTTCCTCTGTTTGATCCCATTCCTGATAGCAAAGTGCCAAGCAGGTTATAATCACTAAAATCATCCTGAGTAAGACACGAAGCGGTCTAAAAAACTTGGCCAAATGCACTTTCATACAATCATTTAGTCTTTTTTTCTCTCTTATGTCTCGTAAGTGTTCGAGCAAAGCATCAAACATTTGGCAGAACTAGATGTCCTGGAAGCATAGAGACTCCACGAAAAGGAAGAATATATTAAAATGTCGCTACTTTAAAACAACAAAATATTCAACTACTTCTGCAAATGCTGCTAGATCCATGAATTGACATGAAACTGACATTTTTAGGCCGAGGAAGTGTAAGATACAGTCTAAATCAAGGATTTATAAAACAGGAAAACATATGAAAAGAAAGTATATCCTTTTTGACTTTGCTATTCAAAATCAAGAACCTGAAAAAACAGAGCATCTGAAAGCGACTATTGCTGTTGGCAACAACCTCAAGCTAAAAATATTGCAGATATACTAAAGATGGATCTAACGGCGGACCTAGAAAAGGGAAAATAACAGCTTGAGCCAAAACAGCTTATGTGACTATACTAACACTCACCAAGTAAGAAGAAAAGGCTCGTCCAGCTTATTGATCAAGTTAAGCACTAAGTTGTCATTGGTGACCGCATCGAGTCTTGGCCCAGGAAATTGACCATTTATCAGGATAACCTTCAAAACCCCCAAAACAATCGTCAGAAAAAGAAAAGCGGAGAACTCGAGAGTTCTTCCACCAGGTCATTGACCTCAAACACTACAAAACACAGAGACAGAGTCATGCAATCAAGAACCTGTTGGGGAACACCTAGTGGGGAGATGGTGCCGTAAGTCACAGTCCACGTGTAGAATCTATAGGGGTCGTCGGCTGTTACCAGGGACACGCTGAGGAGAGCCAAGACAGCACAGATCTGGCGCACCACCCTCGCCATTGCCATTGCCACTGTACCTGCAAGAAGCACCACAATCAGCCCACAGGCCGCTCACATTCTTAAAAAAACGGAGAGGGCAATCAATGCCTACCAGATTTCAGGGATGATAGTACTCGGAACAAAGTCAGAGAGTCTCTATAAAGAAGGGGGTGAGTGGGGAGCAGTGTGCCAGCTGCAGAGCCTTAAATAAGAACCGACGCGGGAAACAGAGCTTTAACTCGACATGTGGAGTGCTAATTATTAATCTGTTTTCTTTATCTTTTTCTTGAAAGCTCTGTTCTTGATTTAGTAGGAGTGCTTTCCTCTCTGTTTTGGGTTTGAACAGGGGACGAGCCCCACCACAGACACAAGCAGATGATGAATGCTGTCTGGGTGAGGGAGGTTGGAACAGGACACGATATCATTCGGCGAGGTTTCACGCGTTTCCCCCTGTTGATGATTGATGGAATTTTGCTTGACACCAAAGTTAGGTAGCCCAAAAAAGTAATACACATTCAAAGCATACGCATGCATTTGAACAAGTAAAAATAATAAAAATACAAACTTTAGTGTTCTTTGTTTGGCATTATTGTTTCTTTGGATTCACAGTAAAGATTCAATGGATGATTTATATCCCACCGCCATATCCTCTTTGCTCATTCGTTTTCTTGGAGTTGATATCATTAAAAATTTCCAAATCGGTATTGACTATGAGGTATTTACTCCGAATGAATTTTCGTCTCACAAGATACTCTAAACAAGTAACCCTAATACATTTATCCCGAAACTAATTTTCGTCTTGCGAAAAACTATCAAAACGTGGATCTCGTGACTTAATTACTTAGAATAAATTTTCACCTTGCAAGAAAAAAAAAACCCAAATTGGTGTCTTGATTTAAATCTACCATCCATCAGTATTTCGCCAAATATCTCATTAAAATGCATACGTGTCAACACGCGTGACGGATGGCGGCAAGATGAAGCCAAGATGGAGAATGACACATTTGTCGCGAAAAATTCGCGCTTACTGGCGCTTAAGCATTTTGAACGGAGGGTGTAGATTTGGGTAGGGATATTTGTTTGGAACTTTTCAGTGAATGAAAATTAGTTTGTGATAAATGCGTTATGCGTATCAGTTTAAGAATTTTATGAGATAAAAGTTAATTTGGGATAAATATGTCATGGAGATACACCTGTTTAAAATATTTTTGTGGAACGAAACTAAATTGGAGAAATTTTATCATGAGAGTACCAATTTAAAATTTCTAGAGATATTAACCTCGTTTTATTGTTCCCTTACATTCTTTGGGAATCGTTGCATATAAATGCTCTCTCTCTCACTCTCTCAATAGTCATAGACTTCAAGGTAACATTATAAACACTACAATGGCAAGAGCACATTACATACCATAATAATGGTTTTTTTTTTCTGTATATTGTGTTGATAACGATTAGAACCAGCTTGACACCACTTCCACATTATTTCCTTTTTGTTTAGTCAAATGGGGTCCTCATGAGCAAACGAGAAAGTTCGTGCACTTCTTTAATCTCTTCTCTTTTTTCTCCGAAATTTTCCATTTCTTTATTGCAAAAAACTCAAGTTCACGTTTTATCCACCACCGAAGCAATTTGAAAATTGAATAACTCACCGCACTCCAGCTAGACCAATTTGCAGGACAGGTTGGCTAAAACCTTAAATTGATGACAACCTCGGACTTTCACACCCCTACGACTTTCTTCTTTTTTGGGGGTCAAAGGCCTTCTTTATCGACCGAAAGGCAAATTATAAATATATATATAATTTTTTAATTTTTTGAATTTCCCGCCGATATTCGAAAGTCTATTGTGACTTTAATTGTCATTTTCCTTAAAAATATTAAGCTTTTGTTGTCAATGAATGTAGTTGACCTCTGCCCACTTGTCTTTAATCCCCAACCCTCAGCTCCGGCGAGATGCCCCGCGACACATGCTCTGTTTGTGTAAAAATATGAGTAAATAAATTTGGATTTTCATTTCGTTGCACGACCCGCGTAAACTATGTTCCGCATACGAAGGGCTTGCATGAAAAAATGTCGATAAATTTTTTTTTTGCAAAGACTGGTTCCTGGAATTTTTTTTTTCCTGAGAAGAAAAAAGGGTCAGGCGAAAATAATTTTATAAAATTCCGAGAATGATGCATGCAATTAGTCAATTTGCCATGTGAGGGGTGGGGTTACTGTGTTTTTTAAAGCATACGTACATGGACCCAAAAAAGATTCTGGTCAGATTGAAGGAAGCAACATTTTCAAAAAGGAAAAGACAATAAAGGTTGCCGACGTTGGACTACCGACTGACATGAGAGGTGGTTCTAAGGTGAGGAAATTGGATTAGGTATTCTGAATCTTGCAGATATGTATGTACGTATGTATGTATGTATGTGTTGGGAAAACTCAATCCCGATCGTCTCGTTCGAAATATATTCGGAACGAATTCGATCAATGCGGAAAACGTGCTCGAGAACCATCAAACTTGTATCACTGATCGTACAGACATATCACACAATGAACATACCCGGTATTGTCACAGATTAAGTGTCACTTTGCGCTTGAAAGTTCTTCGATCGTCTTTCGTACTAGTGTGCGTTCCGAAGAAAAAATAACAGAGAAGATGTATACGAAGGAGTGTGTTTTGCATATGAAAATCACATATATTTTCCAAGGAGTGCCTGCTATTATAGATAGGCAAATAACTACCTCGTGGGCCCTTGTGGCTCACGGGCCGAGTTTGGCCCATCTCGGGCGGTCCACCCATTATGTCTTTCATCTCCTACTCACCCACGATGAGCTAAACACAACTCTCTTCCTTGCAAAGTTCATATTGGCAAATAATCCATGTGACCAGCATATTACAAAAGCTCGTTATTATATATCTGTTAGGAATATATAACAGCTCAAATTTGGGCATTATCTAGAGTAGAATTAGTATGCAGTTCCCTAGATCAATCAGTCATATTTCTTTATCTCTCTTGATCTCTTTTAGTATCTCATATATTGTATTCACAACTATAATTTACTCAAAATCATAATTGGTCGACCTGTGAATACAAATATAGAATATGACATCATAAATTAAATTGATCTTCCTCTTTCCTTAAACCTCTCCATTTCAATCCAACTCGCTTTTCTAGAAATGCCCCGTTAGACCGAATTATCATGATCATCGGCAACATCCTAAGATAGCAAATACTGAATAAAAATTTCAAAAATGAGTAAGAGTCGTGAGGGTACTTTAATTGAGAAGAATTATTTTCCTCAAGAGTCTCACACTACTTAAAAAATTAAGATCATAATTTTTTTATCAACTCTTATCAGTCATCCCATGCATATGTAATATGAAATACGTATTACGGTATTCTCTCATTTTCCCATAGAGCGTATGTCTCTACTCTCAATATCGTACAAATGATAGTTTAGACATACTCAATGTCTAACTTGAGTTCACAAATCTACTCTATTCATAAGCAAATATTAGAACTCACATCTGGCATTAAAGACAGGTAAAGTGAAATATGTGGGTCATTTCACTTTCGGACATAATAATCTATATGTCATCATCTTAACATTTTGTTAAAGAGACGTCCATGTTTCAAGCTTAAGCTCTCAATTATTACCTAGATAACAAGCTTAAAACTGTCTCATCTCTATTCATCACACAGTGAGTAGAGGCAATTGCCCATGTGAGTGGGCTAATCTCTCATTTGTCCGACATACCTTTTCAATATAATGCACTCGGCATCGACATTCACAAACGTCATACAAACTTATAGGCATTGATAATAACAAACTTCATTAATAGTAAACATTCTGGGAAAAATACAATATATAGTACATCATATTCTACACAGTTCTAGAGATCTCACATGATCATGAAAAACTTCTCTAGGAATCAACTTTGTCATAGGATCTGCTATCATCCTTTGTATAGATATGTACTTCACGTTCACTTCCTTTCGTGCAACCATGTCCTTGACATAGTTATACTTGATATCTATATGTTTGGTCTTTCCATGGTACTTGGGATCCTTAGTGTACGCTATTACTGCTTGGCTATCACAATAGACCAATACTGGGTTTGCAACTTTATCAGTTACACCTAAGTGATCCAAAAATCTTCTAAGCCAAACAGCTTCTTGTGCCGCTGCTGATAGAGCCACAAACTCGGCTTCCATTGTAGATAAGGCTACGCACTGTTGTTTATTACTGCTCCAAGATATGGCGCCATTATTCAGTAAGAATACATATCCAAAAATAAATTTCCTTTTTTTTTAAATCTCCTCCCTAGTCAGCATCAGTATAGCCTTCAAGGTATAGATCACTTCCTTAATAAGTCAGCGCATAGTCGGCACTTCCCTTTAGATATCTCAGGATTCTTTTAACGGCGATCCAATGTGCTTGACCTGGATTGGATTGGTATCTACTTACCATTCCAACTGCATAACAAATATCTGGTCTTGCACACATCGTAGCGTACATCAAGCTTCCGACAGCACTAGCATATCGAACTTGTTCCATTTGCTCCTTTTCTTGTGAAGTCTTAGGACACATTCTGTCGCTTAATGCTTCGTCTTTTGCAATAGGAGTATCTATTGGTTTACAATCTTACATACAAAATCGCTCAAGGATTTTATTCACATATGTCTCTTGTGAAAGAGATAGGGATTTTTTTGAGCGATCTCTTGAAATCTTAATTCCAAGAATGTATGCAGCTTCACCCATATCTTTCATCTCAAAATTGGAAGATAACCAATTCTTGACTGTATTAACTAACTCCATACTACTTCCAGCAATTACTATATCATCAACATATAATGATAAGATCACAAATTGATCTTTGAATCTTTTGATATATACACAATTGTCTTCATTAATCATTACAAAATCATATGCCGTTATTGCATTGTAAAAACGTATATACCATTGTCTCGAAGACTGCTTAAGGCCATATATCGACCTCAATAGTCGACACATTTGTGCTCCTGGCCTTTTGTAATGAAACCAATAGATTGTTCCATATAAATTTCTTCCTCTAATTCTCCATTGAGGAATGCAGTCTTTACATATATTTGATGTAATTCTAGATTCATACTAGCTACTATTGCCAGAATAAGGCGAATAGAGGTAAATCTAACTACAGGAGAAAAAATTTCTTCAAAGTCAACTCCTTTCTGTTGATTATATCCTTTCGCCACAAGGCGAGCCTTATACCTCTCTATTGAGTCATTAGCCTTACGTTTTATTTTGAGAACCCACTTGTTTCCAATGGCTTTGCGCCTTTTTGGAAGGTTAACCAATTCCCAAACTTAGTTTGATCTTAATGACTCCATTTCCTCTTCCATTGCATGTATCCATTCTTCCTTATCAGGGCACTTTAGAGCATCGTTCACATTCTTCGGCTCATCTTCATCTTGTGGGGCGATCATGAAAGCTTCTCCTTCAATGTTAAAACGTCAACAGGGAATCCTATTATGACTCGACTATCGTATGGAATGCTGTACTCCTGATGATTCACCACGTTCCATTACACTCCCACTCGAATGAGATAATGGTAGTGTCGTCTCTTTAAGTAGTTGCAATTGAGTTTGGGTTGCATTCAACTCTCCATTTGTCACAATGCTTCCACTAACTTCACTATCACGATCCATAGATTCGTATAGTGAGTAATTACCACCTACTTCGCCCTTTTTAGGAAATTCATTCTCTAAGAATGTGACATCCCGTGATTCAAATTCAGTTATACTTCCGCTTTCTTGCTCACCTATGAATATATATCCCTTTGAGTACTCTGAGTATCTTATAAAAATACTATTTTTGCCTCTTAGGCCTAATTTTCCATACTTGTGAGAAGACTCACGAGTATAGGCAGCACAATCCCAAGGTTTTAGGAAGCTTAAATCAGGCTTTCTGCTTGTCCATAATTCATATGGAGTAGAAGCAATTGATTTAGAAGGCACACGATTAAGTATGTAGGCAGCAGTCAACAAAGCATCACCCCAAAAGGTGATTGGCAAGTTAGCATATGCCATCATTGATCTAACCATTTCCATTAGAGTTCTGTTTCTTCTTTCCGCAACACCATTTTGTTGAAGAGTATATGGAATAGTCAGTTATCTTTCTATTCCATTTTCATCACATAAATTTCTAAACTGATCAAACAGATATTCTTGACCTCAATCGAATCTTAATGCTTTTATTTTCTTGTCTAATTGATTTTCCACTAAGCTCATAAATCTTTTAAAGCAATTTAAAGCTTCGAACTTATGAGAAATCAAATCTACATGTCCGAATTGAGTATAATCATCAATGAATGTGATGAAATAAACAGACCCGTGCCTTTCTTTTATATTCATTGGACAACAGATGTCAGTATGGATTAATTGCAAAGAAAATTCGGCTCTTGTTCCTTTTCCAAATGATTTCCGTGTTGTTTTTCCTTCCGGGCAATGCTCACATATGAGCAAATCAACCTTTTTAATATTGCCCAATAAGCCATCTTTAGCCAATCTATTCATTCTTTATTGGCCAATATGACCAAGTCTAGCATGCCGCACGTTCACATGATTCTCATAAGAATCAGATGATATAAATAAGGAATAACTAACATTAACTTCACAATAGTCAACATCTAATACAATGAAACCATCTAAAAAATATCCGGAACCATAATAACTTGTTCCTAAACACAAGTTTACACCATTGTTATGGAAGTTTACACTAAAATCAAGTCTAACTAAAATCAACACCAAAACTAAGTTCCGACGAATCTCTAAAGCAAATAGCACATCATGTAGGAATAATGTGCGTCCACCGCGCATAAGTAGTTAACAAGTGCCAATGCCTTTGACCTCCACTCTTGAATTGTTCCTCACGTATATCCACTTCGTTCCTTGTGGAACTCGTCGGAACTCCACGAAAGCTTCTCTATCCTTCGCTACATGGTTTGTGGCTCCTGAGTCTACAGTCCACAAAGGATTAGATTCGGTTAGAAATACTGAACTAGACACATAAGTATCATTTTCATGAATGCTAAGGGTTTCTGCCTTCTTTGGCTCGCCACAATCGCGAGCAAAATGACCCTTCTTGCTACAGTTGAAACATTTCACTCTTGAAATGTTCTTTTTGAAAGGACGCTTTCCTTTCTCCCATTGGTTGAGCCTCGGCTTCTTCCCTGAAGGACTTGGTCCTTTGTTTTTCCACTTCTTTAACCCAGCAGGGTGCTTGCTCTTGGAGCCCGAAACTCCATGCGAGCTAGAATCAGCAAAGTAAATATCAGTTTCTGGCTTCGCCGCCATGAGGCGATCCTCTTCCAGCTCAAGATGCCGCATAGCATCCTTGAAGGTCTTGATACCCTCATTATGGGTCAAATGGATCTTCATGTGCTCCTAGCTTTGAAGCAAGGAGCGGATTACAGCCTGCACCTGCTGTTCATCAGTGAGTATGTGCTCTGCATCCTTTAGCTCATTAATCATATTCGACATCTGCCTCAAATGTTGTTTCATGGTCTTTCCATGAGACATCTTGTATGAGTCAAAACGGATAGTGAGTTATCTCAGTTTGGTCACAGAAGTTCAACTAAATCTTGATGCCAGTGCAACCCCTATTTCTTTAAGGCTCTGGAAACGTCCGAACTCTTGCATAATGTCATTGTCCATGTTGCTTAACAACGTAATGCAAGCAAGAGAGTTCTTTCTTTTCCAAACAGCAGAGGCATCTTCGTCTCTCTTGTGTTGGGCAGTTGTCCCATTCTTAGATTCTTCCATAATCTGGTTAAGAGTTTCGAGTGCCTCTTGCTCTTCCAGCACATATTGAATCTTGAGACTCCAAATATCATAATTGTCGTCATTCAATTTTTCTCCCTTATTAAGTTCAGCCGCTATATTCTTAGTTGCTGAAGCCATCATATTTGAACATTTCAGACACATACGCACGAATTATTAAAGCTTATCTAAATGCATCATCAGCATCATGATTACATAAACTAATCATGTTAATGAATAGTTTCACTAAAGGTCTTAGAGTCGAAAGTTCACTATGTTCCAAATCATCGTCTAAAAAACCTAATTTGAAATTACTATTAACATAATCATTTATGTATTGAAATTGGTTCTTCAAAAGTTATACAAATTTTGAAGAACTTCCCGCATAAAATATAACACATAATATGGCAATATAAAATGAGAAATCACAAAAAGAAAAAATCATAGCCATATATATATCATAACACATTCACAAATGTTTAAGAATATGTAATATCAACTAAAAACATGTACAGAATTGGTTTCAAATCCTAAAAGAACAATATCAAGTGTATCAATCCAACACATAGACAGGAAAGGACTCATAAAATTCTTTAGAAAGTGTTTTTTTCTTCTGAAAAAAAAACAGAGGCTCCCGGAAAACCCCTAGATCCAGGCCATGGTTTGCGCCGAGACCCATTCAATGCAAGGGTTGATGTTCTTCTTGTCCCAACCTTTATGTATTGTTGCAAAAAATTCTCCATAAACATCTTATAGCTTGGACCCTTTAAGGTTTCTCTAACCTTATTAAGCATTCTTCTCAACTCCTTAGGAATAGTGCATTTTAGGGTTCCGACCATTACATATTTCGGCATTACAAAGTCGTTCCAAATGATATTCTGTATCATTTTGTTGACCTTGATGATGTGTGTCATCATATCATCTCTAGCATCCCATCGATAAAGAGCTAGCTTGATTCTTAGGTTCTCAAGTTTCTGCTTTTGAGCTGCTGTTCTTGGGATTATCGAAGTGCGTCTCAAGTGTACCATTATTCTTGCAACGAATGTAAAACAAAAGATTACTTATAATCTATGATACACTAAAATAAGGAATGCTTATTCATATATATATGATCTGACACTTGTATTTCAAAAAATACTAGAGAAAATGCCAAAAAATATACCCCTAAGTATGTGTACATAGGGTTTATCGCACATTTTCACATTCATAAGTGCAGCAAAAATGTAATATGAATATACCATGGCGTAGAGCATTCCGATATGAGCACATCGATATCAAGAACGCCCAAATTGTAGCTCAAATGAGCTCGAACGGGCCGAGAGAACACACAAGGGTCATTCTGCCGGTTTGAACCGGTCTGGTTCGACTGGTCCAATCGGGTTGACCAGTGCAACTGTTGATCGTTCAACTGTCAACGGGTCGGGTCGGGTAAGTCGGGTCGGGTCAAAGGTTAATGGGTCGGGCCAGCGGATCGGGTCGGCTTCCGATGATGTCATCATCGGCGGTAAGCGCGGCAACCGACGCGCCGTTTGGCACAGCCGCACGTGGGCCTCACATGCCGTCGCACACACGGCCCTTGCCGGCGTGTGAGGGCACGTACGGCATCCTTCGGCGACGTGCCACCCATCATTTTGCTCGTCTCGACGAGCCCTTTCTGTTTATGCAATAAAATTCAAGTTTTGACGAAAGACAAAAATCTAAACATACATGAACAGTTCGGCGACGCGAAGAAAACGAATAAAAACGAGGCCAAAACGAAAAAACAAGGAGTATACACTTCAGACGATACATAAGCATGATCGGGAAATAAGTAAACGGGCTCTGATACCAATTTTGGGAAAACTCAATCCTGATCGTCTCGTTCGAAACATATTCGGAACGAATTTGATCAATGCGGAAAACATGCCCGAGAACCATCAAACTTGTATCACCGATCGTACAGGCATATCACACAATGAACATACCCGGTATTATCACAGATTAAGTGCCACCTTGTGTTTAAAAGTTCTTCGATCGTCTTTCGTACTAGTGTGCGTTCCGAAGAAAAAAAACAGAGAAGACGACATATACGAAGGAGTGTGTTTTGCATATGAAAATCACATCTGTTTTCCAAGGGGTGCCTTCTATTATAGATAGGCAAATAACTACCTCGTGGGCTCTTGTGGCTCACGAGCCTGGTTTGGCCCATCTCAGGCGGTCCATCCATTATGTCTTTCATTATGTATAATTTATGTTTAATTTTCTTTGGATAGCGGAAAGGGTGTAGAATCTCTCTGCAAAACAGACAATTTGCTCCTTTTTTCCCTACTACTTACGGAAAATATTTGGCGCATGAAATGAAAAAATTTACTTGAAGAACTGAACTCTTAAAAACCCTGTGTAAATGTCTTTCAGTATTCCCAAGAACAAAGATATTGTTTATATTTGGCATTTACGAATGCGCTACTTATTTAACTTCACTTTGTTTGGGGGGTCGTTCCTTTTAATTAAATTTGCACATGGAAAAACTTGGCGTCCACACAAAGGTGAACACCATTACATGACCGATAATATCAGTTCGTCTCTGTATGATCCTCAATCGCATCTCTGATTGATGGGTTGCAGATTGTGGGTCGAACATAAGCAAAAATAAATGTGGATGTATACATTACTGTAACCCAACAATCAGAAAATTGATTCAACGTAAATTTCCTTCATCGGATAAAAACGGAACTACTTCAAAAGCTGTCGATACCATCTGTATTTCAAACAGTCCGCATTTTCTTTTTCCTTGCAATGGGAGTTTTGCCATGCCCATCACAATCATCCGTAATATTGAAAATGGAAAGGCATCTGAAATGGATTGAATCCTATGAACGGAGCCGATAAAATTGCATCAACCCCATCAATACCTTGGCTCTACTTATTTGGCTCCTTGATTGGCCGCAGAACTGAATTAGCATTGGCAAACAGGTTGTGGCTCCAATTCTTGGGTGTTAAAGCTCATATGCAGAAGCAAACATCATCTGGCTCTAGCAATAGCTCTTACTCTTACTAGCTAATTAGGAGGTTGAAAAGTGAATAAATATAGATCCCTTAGAATTACTCCATACTAATCATCGCCAATCCCCTCATACAAAAGACACTGCTGTACTCATATCTAGTGGATCCGATAACTAAAATAAGAACATCCCGCTTGGGGGTCTGCTCCTGCAAACTTAAGGTTCGTTTAACAAGGACAAATCATAAGGTTATTCTTCATCCAAGTCATAAAATTGATCAGACCATCACACAACAATGTGCTTTAACTAACCTTCATATAGTTTAGCAGAGACCGCAATGCAGCATTCTTGACCTTGAAGTTCCTGCCAACAGCTGCAGATTTTTTTTTCTTTTTTTTGTCCTCCCTTTCTTGATAACCAGGGAAAACCCACGACCACAAAGATCCGTGGGCTGCATAGGAGCAGGCAAGTTGCCTTATCACCCCACTTCCGGATGAGATGTAGATAGGTGCCTCAAGAGGGGAATCGAACCCTCCACCTCACGGATCGAGTTTTGGGTCTCCCAAACACTAGGGCACACTATACCGGGGCTGCACCATGACTGCAAGTTATAAAGCGGCTTGGACATTGAGCATCCTGAGATGACTTTAAGTTTAGGAACATTAGCTTATGTTTTCAGATAATCAGTCAGCTTTAGGGGAGCATCAGCATTGCTCACTCTTTCCATTGCTGAGCAGGCTTGTCTGGGACAATACAATTATTCATGGGGAAGTGGCTTTCCATAGTGGAAAGGCCCCTGTGGGCTTGGTCTGGCAGCACTTGCAGTCAAATTCCACCTTCAAGAACAATCAAGATGGAAACTTTAATTCGCATTGTACAAAAATTGGTAGTATGTCAACTCATGATAAATATCAGTTCTTTCCCTGCTAGGATTTACTTCGGTTTTGGACTAGCACAGTGCATTACGTTAGGACACATTTAGACATGAAGACAGCTAATTTGATAATTCCACATCACAAACCACTAGCAACCATGACATATTCATTGGTCTTCTCTTTGATTAATCTACTGTTACAAGAAGACAAAGCTGTCTTATTTGTAAGATAGACTCGGTTGAAATTGAAATCATTATTTCTGGTTAAAAGCAAATTGTGTTTTTCTCACTTACCACAAAATATAGAAGTTCAAAGAAATTTGCCCCTTCTGAGATGAAATTTCACTCATTCAGTGACTAAAAATTCAGTCATTAGTTATAAATTAGCCAGCAAATGGTCCAGTTCACCAATCGCACAGTACATTCAGTAATTTAGATCATAATTAAGTGATCAATTGCAAACTTGCCAAGATGTATATAACTGTATGTTCTAGCTTGTTTCCTTCATCAGTCTACTTCAACTGCTGGACCAGCACCAGCAAGTAGAGGTCCAGAAACTGGGGTGAGGGAGTTTGAACAGTACTGTTGAAGGGATGAATTGAGTAGATAAATTTTACCTCAAAATTTCTGTTCCTAGCTATGGTGATGTTGGTGGGAGGAGTCGTCTTGGTTCTAAGTGCGGTGCTTGTACATCTGAGGAACTTCGAAAACCTTATAGATCAGCTCTAAGATTCTCTTTCGAATATCTAGCCACCAAAAGGCAATAACATGAAATGAATATCAACTACTAAGATGCAAGCCTTCTCAGTTGCTCTGAAGATTGTATTGTTCATATGTCAACATTGACAAGTGCTCTAACTTTGCTGTTCTGGTGGACTAGAGAAAAGCAAGATGAACTCAATCGTCGATGCATGGCCACATCTTCTTGAATAAAAAATTGCATTTGCATTATGGCTACCTGATTGATGTCGCTAATCCCAGAACTTCCCTTTGGAGGATGACTTAATACTTTTTTGCAACCAAAAGCAACAGCCTTTCTAAATATCCAATTACCAGATAATTTGGGTGAACAAGGACACCTCGCTGAGATAGGTCATTTAAATCTCATGCACCAGCAATCTCTGCTATCAACAAGAAAATTTTGAGTCTTCATAGAAGACTCCTAGGATGACATCTTCATAAGACCCATGCAGATACTGGGCATACTTAAACTTTTCTAATCACCAATAATCTCCACATGAACAAATCCCATTCTCAAAGCAATGGAACCGATTCGAGTCCCGCACTATAATCTTCCTCCTCATAATCTTTGAGATGAATTTGATAGCAGTGTGGCAGTCTACACATGTTCGTAAGTTCTTATACACCTTAATGGGAGTTCCTGGCAAGGTTGAAAGAATACCATAAGCAACTGCAAGTTTCTCACTATGGAAGGCAAGATTTTGCACTTTTTGCTCTTCCTCCACATCATGTAGCACAAAATTTGTGTCAGGCACATATCCTTCTTCTTTCATCCTCTTGGAGATCTCCGTCAAAAATATATGTATCTCATTTGATTTTGGATGGGATGTATCTCCGACTAAGAAAACATGTTGCTTTCTCCCAATCTGAGTCCAGCTCAAACCAGGTTTTTTCACCACTCCTCTATCTTCCATAATCTTTCTGATTTTTGTAACTTCATCCCACATACTAGCCGTGGCATACATGTTAGCCATAGTGATGTAAGTAGCTGGATTCTCGGGCTCAATTTGAAACAATTCCTCGGATGCTTGTTTTGCCAGTTCCATGTTTCCATGAATTCTGCAGCCCCCGAGCAAGGATGCCCACAAAAATCTGTCAGGCTTCATTGGCATTGTGCTAATGATCTCTTCAGCTTCTTTAAAACGGCCTGAACGAGCTAATAAATCAACTATACAAGCATAATGATCAGGAGTATGTGTCATTCCATGCTGTTCAGTAATTGAATGGAAATACTCGAGACCTTTATCTACTAACCCAGCATGAGCACAAGCAGAGAGAACCCCGACAAAAGTGACATGATCAGGCCGAATACCTGATTCTAGCAACATGTCAAAATATTTAAGAGCTTCCCTAGGAAGACCATTCTGGGCAAATCCAACTATCAGTGATGTCCATGAAACTAAATCCGGGTGTGGCATCCCTCTAAGCACTCTCTCTGCACTCTCCATATTTCCACACTTGGAATACATGTGGACAAGGGCACTTGCTGCAAATGAAAATGGATCAAATCCACTGCGCACCATGTACCCATGGACCTGCTTACCAACCTCTTCTGCTGCATGATCAGCGCATGCATTCAAAACCCCTGCAAATGTGAACTCGTTTGGCCTAATCTTGGAGTACATCAATTCAGAGAACATCATAAAACCCTTTTCGATCCTTCCATCACCGAAGTACCGATCTATCATTGCTGTCCATGTGACAACATCTCTATCCACCATCCTATCGAAAATGTGCCTAGCCTCCTCCACACTCCCACATTTACCGTACATATCCGATAGAGCACTCCAAACAACCTCATCCGACTCCAACCCCAGTCTCAATATATGACCATGAATCTCTTTTCCTTTGCTTAAACACAGAATAGCTGCAGCCGCAGCAAGAGCACTGGAAAAAGTGAACTTGTTCGACATCGGAATCTCAAGCATTTGCATCGTTCTAAACAGTTCGATTGCCTCTCTGGGCATGTCGTGGCGAACATAACCAGACATCATTGCCGTCCACGAAAAATTGTCTCTTTCTGGCATTTCATCGAACAATCTCCTCGCGTCCGAAAGTCGACCAGCTCTCGCATACCCGGATATCATAGTATTCCAAGAACACAGGTCCCTATGACACATTTCATCAAACGTCTTCTGGGCATCGACCAGGCTATCGCATTTCGTGTACATGTCGATGAGCCGGTTAGAAATGACAACCCCGGGCAAGAACCCGGCTCTACCCATGTGGGCATGGACCATTTTGCCGGCTCCGAGGTCTCGCTGCCTGCGGCAAGACTGCAGGAGGGTCGAGTAAACCAAAGCAGAGGGGCGTTCGATTCGGTCCAGCAACCGGATCGCGTCCCTCAGGCGCTTCTGACCGCACATGACGTCCATGGCTTCCTTGAACTTCTTTTCCTTGCACAGGCGATGCACGGTCCCGTCCCTGGCGTTCGGTTCGAAGAATGTCTTTTGGGCAAGCGGCTTGCGTTGCCGGGCTTGAGAGGAACAAGAGCGAGAGAAGAAGAGTCTTTCTACGAGGTGAAGCATTCTCGAAGAACGGCGGGGCTTGGAATCGAAGATGCTCGTGCTTCGGTGGGGGTCGAAAACCAAACTTCAGTACTCGAATATGGTGCTCGAACTCTCTTCTCATGGTAAGACGAGGAGGGAGACGAGAGCGTCGTCAACTGCCATTAGCGAAGGAAACCGCCAAGGCAAACTCTGTTGCGCACTTTGCTTTGGGTTAATACCATATAAAACACTCAGTATTGCATGCCTACGGTAAATTTACCCAAATTAAATCAGAATACCTATTACAAATTTATCTTCTTTTAATTTCTATTAAATTTTATTATCAAAATATTAAGCTAAATGACGCGTGACAGTTGACAGGCGTACTAGTTTAATGTTTTACCTTCCATTTGTATCAGTTTGTGATTTTTCATGATATTAATCCAATTTAACAGAAATTAACAAAGGGTAAATTTATCATAAATATACTAATTTGGAGTTTTTATTGATCAAAGTATCAATTTGAGGTTTTTCGTTGTATTAACTATTAACCCAATGGACAAAATCAAGTGAATTAAAATCTAAAGTCTACAATCTCAACTTTATCACTAAACAAACATGAGATAGTTCTCTAGGAGGTTGCAAGTAGAATGTAGTATCCAATAGCTTCGCTAATCCAATATCGACAAGCATATCAGCAAGCCAATTGCCTTCCCGAAAAATATGATGTACTTTGAACTCAGAGCCCGGGAATCTTTTGATATCTTCAAGTACGTAGTGTTGATCCATTGTTATCCACTATATTCTTTTAATCTTGGTTAATAAGTTCAGTGATAATTTTGGAGCTCAATAATGAGTTTAGGGAAATCATGTTGCTTTGCGATGGTAAGTCCCAACCATAGCGCCTGTACAGCACCTATAGTTTTGCTTGTGAAGATGAGCATATTCCAAGAAACCACCAAGCTAATCACCCCCTTCATATCGGAATAATCCTCCGACTTCTGCAAGTCCAAGATTACCTTTGGACGTACTAGGATCCCAAGCGACCATAATGGGAGAAGTACCTTGTCCACGTTTAGTCAAGTTGATCGTGAGCGAAGTTGTGATTTTCTTTGTGTGTGATTGAATTACTTGTACAGGGTTCGAAGGGAAAAAAAAAAAGAGCTTTCTTGCAAAAGTGACTTATTTCGCCGTTACCAAAAAAGTTGTGGGAGTTGCATGTCCCATTGTTAGCTAGGTTGGATTTTAACCATTGAGATAAATTCATTGAGAAGGACTTTTCAGGATAATGTTGTGGGACGAGGTTAACCCATATGTTTAGAATAACTGGAAAATCTCGTAAAACATGCAAAGTTGTTTCCGTTGAAGAATCACACCGCGGACAGCAAAGGTTACATCCCAGATTGCGAAATGTCATCAATTCATTAGTTAATACCTGCTAATGTGCCACAAGCGAGAGGGAGGTTCAAATGTGTCGAGGCTCCCTACACTTCCATGTAAGGGGTCAAGTCCAGTCAATTTCTTCATTGTCGGTCCCTTCAAAAATTTCACAAGCTAACTTAACAGAGAAAGGCCTACTGCTATTACCTTTCCACGATAGACTATCTTTCCCATCGGAGGCTATCTGGGGTTTGATAGACAACTCTGTCGCGTGTTTTATTTACTGGAATATGTATTTTTCCGCCATTTGATTTGAAAAAAAGAAAATTTATGAAATCGGAGAAAATATCTATATCATATGACATTGCAATTACTTAAGTAACATAAATGGTTAGATGAAATCAAGGATATATTTAAATTTATATGTCATATGACCCTGCAATTATTTTACTAATTATACGTGGTCAAAGTAGATTAGGAAAATAAAGATGCTCAAAACTGTATATAATGGACGAAATTTTAATTGGTGTTAATTTATGGGTTGGTCCATACAATAGAAGTAACCATAATTTTTGTTTAATTCATAATGATGGTGTACAATTTAAATCCGTGTAATATCATTTATTATACACAGAATGGCAAGTCCTTTTTTTTTTTGTCGGTCCTACTCTATCTCTCACTCACGAGACACACTCAGACTTTCGCTCCTTGCAGGGCGTGGGCGTCGAAACCCACATCTTAAACTACGCGCCCCCAACCCTACCCTCCCTACGAAGGTGAAGATTCGAACTCCCTACCTCCCCCTTCTCAAGTGAGAAGGGTGATCACTGGGGTAAACCCCCAGTGGTTGGCAAGTCCTATTTGCAAAGCAATTATTAACATGAAATAATATCATTCGCATTAATGAAATTTCGCTCATTAAAAATATCTCTATTTCTCTGAAGTTAATCACAGGCTATGTGGGAATAGTTGGACCTTATGCCCATCTTTCCATAAATCACATGGGCCCATTCCCCTCAAAATCCAGTGGGTGCTGGGGCTTGGATCATTACCCTTTGGATGGCGGTATGCTGTTTTTTCCAACACGCATGCCCTGTCTCCCTGAAGCAGTGAATGAGACTGCTTGTCAGTTTCCGAATGCCATCGATCTTCCATCTTAAGGCCTGTCTGGCCTCGGACCGGCGTTCTGATCCGTCTTTTAGCGACAATTGGAGAGCATGCTTGTTGAACCATCTCATCTTATAATTGCAATTTTCATCGTTCGACTGTCACCGGGCCTAGACGAGAATGATTTGGAAGAACGTAGCAGAGAACTCAAGTAGAATTTTGGGAAATTTTTTTCTTTTCACGACCTAGGTTTTTACTCGAACATCACCTCCTCCTGTACAACTGAGGTTAAGAGCGATACGGACATTTTTCAAGTCTAGCATGGCGAACAAAGCATATGATAGAATGCCAAAAAAATATCACAAAATTATTGGACCGATAAAACGTGACAAGATCCGATACATACTCAACAATACGACAAACCTTACGGTGTTAACTTTATCACAGTAGTCACGTGAACTCTAATAAATTCCCTCACATATTGATGGGTTCCTGATCTTGGTCGAAGTGAGAACCTTCATCGGAGCTAAAATCTAGTTACCACGTGTCTTCAAGATGTGATTTTTCTAAAGTCCCGTGGGTCTCAGGGAAGACCCATTGGTTTTGGCCGATTTCGCTTGTACTCATCAAATGTCTGGCGGGTGGCATCTCTCGTGGCATGATATGCATGGGGAATAATCCCTCGGCATTTCCTCTTGACAAGTAACATGGGTCACAAGAACTTCGGAATAGGTCGATTCTTTATCTAGGATCCTTTGGAGTTCTCGATATCCTCCGCGAATTTCTATGAAGCTCCATCTACAAGATTTGCGCAATTTCAGCAGTAGGATCTAGATAGCTGGCCTTGAAGTGTAAAGTTTCCATTCCCTGTTGAAAAGATAGGGTTTGTATGGACGGACTTCTTGGAGCTCTGCACTTCAGTTCAGCGTGAAGCAGGTCCTATGCCAATGAGGCATCGGGTTTAAAACCGCTCACGAAACCCTACCGCACGCGCAAGAGAATATTCCTGAAAACCTTCGGTAAGAAAGGTAGGCAGTAAAAAACCAATGGTCAGGATATAGTTGCGAAACAAATATCGATCTAAACGGTTTAAATTACTCCGAAAACCTGGCGACGTCCAAATGTAAAGATGACGGATCAACGGCAGTTTGGCCTGATCCCAACAATAAAAAAATCCGAGATTACCTCCACGTTATCCGAAAGCGGAACGATTTACACGTTAAACATACGTCATTTATCCGAAGCGATTCATCCAGGTGCGGCCTCTTTCTTCCGAAGGCGGGCCCCCCTCCCCAGGGCAGCGAAACGGCGGTACGACACGTCGATACGTACATGTCCGACGCTCTTGTCTTTACACTCGTGTGGACGCGTGACGGGGCATCGGCGACCAAAACCCATTAGAAACACGTCCCTAGAAAAGAAGAAGAAAATAAAGAATTTTGGGAATCGCCAAGGGGAGCAATGAAAATCACGGGGCCTAAGTTTTGCACGGAAAGGAGGCCGAAAGGGGAGACGGAAAAGTCGAAACGAATGGCGACGGAGGGGCGGGCTGTCCATTTCCAAGGAAACGGCATCACCAATTCACCATCACCATCATCTTTTCCCTCCCTCCCCTCCCCACCCTTCCTCCTCCTTTCCTTTCCAACGTCGTCGTCCTAAAAACAACCAAATTAATTACAAAGCAAAGGGAGAGGCGAAAGGACGATGGCGAATCCTTGGCAAGAATTTCTTCTCTTCCTCCCCCCCCCCCCTATTTTCCCACGGACGGAAAACATGCACGATCGAAACCGGATGCTCCGTTCGACCACCACGAGAAAAAAAAAATGAAAGATGATGCTCTCGACGTGTGTCTCCCCCGAAGAGAGGAAAAAGATCCGAACGAGGAAGATAGGGGCGCGCGATCTCCGCGTCGATTCCCCACCTTTTCAGTGAGGTTAGGGGTGGGGACGTGTAGTTTCAGATGACGTGAATCTCGACTGATATGAATTTCAACTTCCATGCCCTGCAAGAAGCGGGGCAAAAGTTTTAAGAGTGAGCCGAGAGTTAGAACATGACAGACTCAAAAAGAAGAAAACATTCTCTGCGTCGGGCCAGGGAGGGGAATGTGAAGGGGGAGGTTCTCGCCACGTGTCGGCATCGCGTTGGCTGGTGCCGAGGCGTCCCTATGGACGGACGGGCGGATGGATCGGAGGCGAAAAGCTGCGGTGGCGCTGAGGAATCTCGCATGTGAGAGGGGTTCCCACACCCCCCCAATTCTCGACCAAGGCTCATCTTTTTTTTGGCTTCGAAAGTTAGATTCGATTCTACCCCCCCATTCTCCAATCGTGGGATTTGTTTCTTAATGCTCTTCCACACTTCTTTCTTTCCCACCTCTCGTGTCACGCTCGTCGCGCTGTGCACGGAGAGGCTTATGCTTTCTGCTCGATTTTACTACCGGCCTCGAGCTAACCGGACACGCGGTCGCCTCCCCGATCGGGGGTGGGACACGCTCGTGCCCCCGACGATAGCCCGGCGGGCGGTCTATTCCGTCCGGCTACGAGACCGCCTTCGACGGCATTCGATACGAATCGGCGCGAATCGGCACGTCGAAGGGGAGCTGGGAATCGGCCTGACTCGAAAGACGAAACCATTTAAAGGGTTGACCGAATGATCGATTGCCTTCGTCCGGACATGGCAAACTCGATGCCGCAAAATCACATCGATTTTAACTTATGGCGAACTTGAACGCCGCCCTCGTTTTTCTATGGGACGAAAAAAGCAACACCAAATACGGGGAATAAAAGTTAATCAGGAGTAACCATCGGGGCAGGTTTTCTCCTCTGCTTAAGTTGCGTTAAAAGTACCGAATGCATCTGCACCGTATCACCACGTCCGAGCAAAGCATTTTCCATCACGGAATCATGAACAGCACGTCGGCAATCTTAAAAAAAAAAAAAACTTCGAGCACGATGCTAAATTTTTTTTGTGGGTTAATATCACGTAAAACTCCAAACTGGTATACCTGTGACAAATTTACCCCAAACTATTTTTTTAACTACAAAAAGCCCTAAACTGGTACACCCGTGATAATTTTACCTTGAACTACTTTTTTGACCATCAAAAACCCTACACTGGTATATATGTGATAATTATACCCATGAACTAATTTTTTAACCACCAAAAATCTCAAACTGGTACACCTGTAATAAATTTACCCTCCGTTAGTTTCCGTTAAATTTTATTATCAAATTGCTAAGTTTAATGACACGTGATAATTGACATGTGTACTGATTTTAGGTTTTACCCTTCTATTTGTCACAAGTTTACCAATTTGTGATTCTTTGTGATATTAATATAATTTAACGGACACTAACAGAGGGTAAATTTGTCACAAATATACCAGTTTGATGTTTTTAGTGGTCAAAAAATTAATTCAGGGGTAAAATTGTCATAGGTGTACTAGTGTGGGGTTTTCGGTGGTCAAAGAAATAGTTCGGGGTAAAATTGTCACAAGCGTACCAGTTTGGGATTTTCGGTAGTTAAAAAAATAGTTCAGGGTAAATTTGTCACGGGTGTATCAGTTTGGGAGTTTTTGTGGTCAAAAAAATAATTCGGGATAAAATTATTTTAGGTATATAAATTTATGATTTTTCGTGATATTAATCTTTTTTTTGGGAGGGGGGGAAACGTGTTTTCTCGGTCATTCGGATAAGAGTTTCGAGACCATCATACAAAAAGAGCATTTCGGAACGGAGCAAAAATCCCACCGTTTTCTCTCCGTTTCGCAACCCACCAAAGCAAATCTCGCGCGAAGATCCTCTCGACCAGATTTCTCCCGGGACCGCGAAATGACCAGATTGCCCCCCGGCGCGGTCCCCCACCGGACGAGGGGGGGCACGTGGGTGGGGGGGGGGGGGCGGCGGCAGGTGTGTCCCCGGGCGAGGGCAGAAATGGGAAATGCAGGGAGCCGCGCATGGGCGGCCTCGGGGTTTCGCTTTGCATTTTCGCCGCGCGCGAGAGAGTCCACGGAATCTCGGAGATTCTCGCCCGATCCGACCCGGGGAACTCGCTCCGAGTCCCACGCCCGAGTCGCCGAGTCCCCACCCCCGCCTTCGCAAGCGAAGTACGCGACGACCCGAGAGAGGAGGCGAGGACAGGGAACCTGAATCTTTTTCACCGTCTCCTTTTTATAAGGAGCAGAAGAGAGAGAGAGAGAGAGAGAGAGAGAGAGAGAGAGAGGCGGGCGCGCTCTCTCTGTCTGTGCCTTTACTGTCCTCCTCGGGCCGTGCGCTCAGACGCATGTGGATTGAGAGCGAGCGAGAGGAGGAGAAACCATCGCGCGGAATCGAAGGGAAAGGAAGGAGGACCGAGGAGGAGAGGGAGGGAGGGAGGGAGGGAGAGAGGAGAAGTCTCGTGGGGGAGGGAGGAGAGAGAGAGAGAGAGAGAGAGTGATGGAGCTGAGCTTGGATTTGAGCTTGGCTCGGGAGCCCCGGCCGGTGTCCGAGTTCTTGAGGGAGGTGTCCGGGACCCCGGATCGAGGCGAGAGGGTGTCGAAGGTCGATGAGTACGTGGCGAGGTTGGAGGAGGAGGTGCGGAAGATAGACCCTTTTAAGCGCGAGCTCCCTCTCTGCATGCTCCTCCTGAACGACGGTGAGCTTCTCTCTCTCTCTCTCTCTCTCTCTCTCTCTTCAGCGGTGGGTTTTCGGTGCTGCGATGGTCAAGGCGATGAATTGGCTGAATCCCGTGGGATCATTTCTTGGGAAGTTCTGTCTATTCTTCGATCTTTTTCTCGCCAAGAAAAGGAAAAAAAAAAAGGGAACTGGCGTTTTCACCGTTTCTTGGCATGACTGATTCCTTTGGAAAAGCTGAAGTTTTTGTCTTGAGAAAAAAAAAATGGATCTTCTGAATGAGTTTTTGGTGTTTGGGTTAATCTCTGTAGCTATGGAAAGGTTGAAGGAGGAGCAATTGCAGTGCAAGAGATCGGAATCTATTCGACCGAAGAGGAATTCTGATAGGGATAAGAGGTTAGAAGTGGAAGACAGGGATTCTGGTGATCAGAAGAAGTGGATGAGCTCTCCTGATCAGATTCTGGTGAATAAGACCTGTTCATCGCTAATCGGTGTTAAAGTCTTCCCGATTTTTTTTTTTTTGGGCTTTTGGTTGCAAGATATGAATCCTTCTCGTGTGGAATTCAGGATCACTGTGCGGCCGAGGAGAACCCAATTGAGCCGTGTAGCTACAAGAAGAAAGGAGGGGAGTTCTTGCCGTTTGGTCTCCAGAGAGCTCCACCCAAGGAGGGCAAGGATACGTCACCGATTTCTAGACTTACCCTTTCGACTCCGACCTCTATGTTGGCCTCTCCTGATAATGATAATCTCAAGAAGCTCGGTATCGAGGCGCCCTTCTCGAAGGACCACATGAAATTGCAGAGAAGTCCACAGCAGCAGCAGCAGCAGCAGCAGCAGGCACTTAGGAAGCAAAGGCGGTGCTGGTCACCCGAGCTCCACCGCCGGTTTGTGGAGGCGTTGGAGCAGCTCGGTGGAGCGCAGGGTCAGTCACTAGAACCTGAATTGTGTCTTTCTTGGATTATTACTTCTTGGACAACCGTAAATTGTGACGAGATCCAAACCGTATTATTCAGATTGTGAGTGATTTCCGCCATTGTTTTTTGTTGATATAACGGAGTTCTCACCTGAATTGGAACTTTTCGCACTTAGTTACTCCATCTGTCTTTGGACTTGAGGGAAGCTTGTCTGACAACTTGTAGTTCGATTTATTCCAAATGATTGGCCCGACCAATCTGGTGCAATCAACACGAGCATTTGCAAAGCCCTTTAACAACATTTAGCTTGTCCCTTGTCCTACTTGTAGAATTGGAGTGATGAAAAAGAGTGGAAATGCCTATCGCTCTCTGTTCCCCTGTAGTTTCATGATTCCCCAGATTTGAATTGAGTTCACGATGATAAATGAGGTCACTTGCTCTAACTTATGTTGTCCGAGTTGATTACTGTCTGCATAGGGATTGACGAAGCCGCCCGCATTTTCCGATAGATAGCAGATGAAATCTGATGTCTCTCTTTTTTCCTGAATTGCAGTGGCTACTCCAAAGCAAATCAGGGAACTCATGCAAGTCGAAGGCCTCACTAATGACGAAGTTAAAAGCCATTTGCAGGTAAATTATCGGTCATCCATGGTGAAGTTGCTTCTCCAATTACCTCATCATTTGCTAATTCCGATCACATAACTGTTTCCAAATTCTTGCAGAAATATAGACTTCATATCAGGAGAATCCCATCACCATCTGCCGCCATGGAAAATGGCTTATCTTTATTGCAAGAACGGCGTGCCGTGGACCGCTCAGAACTTAGGACCTCGGAGTCTGATGATTCTCCCCAAAGCCCTCTTCTTGCCCGTGCATCTGCTCTAGCAGTTTCTAGTGCCGGAGGGGAAAGCACGGAGATGACAGATGGAGAAGAGAACTCTGAAGGCCACAGTTGGATAACTGTGCTGGGAGAGAAACTCGCCGCCCACTAAACTCGGCAACCGAAACCGCTAACAGGATCTTAGAACGTATAAATAAAACTCAGGTGATGAGGAAGGCTAAGGATCATTTTCTCTTTCTTTTTTTACGAGGCATTTTCGGAGGGCATAAATTTCGCCGGTTTTAGTAGAGAGAAAGTAGAGAAGTCTCGGATTCGATTCCTCTCTTCCCGTGTTTACGAACTCGCTCTCTGTTTGTATTTGTTTGGGGCTCCATATCTTCCCTGGACGAAGAGGTTTTCTCTGGAGCCATTGATGGATTCGCGAAGTTATGTTTAACTCTGCTGACTTCATCAAATGCGAGGGTACTTCCATATGACTGGTGCCTCACTGATCTCAGTTGGCGGTGAGGTGCTGTCCAATGCTCCCAACGATTTTGAGCAAGAGTGCAACCACCATTTGAGTCGCTATCTTCTGCACGTTCATCAGATACCGTCGCATCAATGCTAGCTTCCGTACAGTGCTCTGCTGTCGGATCTGCTTGTGGGGGGGAATTCAAAGGGGAGCGGTGAAAACTCGGGAAAAAAGTATGAGAAAGAAAGCCGCGCAAGACTGATCAATGATACTGTCTTAAAAGACGCTAATTTACCCGGACAGATTCTTAAGCCAGTGCAGTTGGCTCCGATGGAAATGCTGTCCCTAGGGAACAAATGTCCATGCTCAAAAGTTGCCCTTTTAGCATGTAAAGAGACTCGATCGATAGGCGAGTTATGCTAGGCTCATCGGCCGAAAAGTGCTCGCTTGATCCCGAAATGATTTTAAAGGAAAATTAAAGTCAATTTTGCCAATAAATCAACCAATATAAGTAGGTCAAGCCTGAAAAAGGAAAATGCTTGTACAGGCTCGTCATATGGATGCTTTAAGTCCTGGTGGTATTAGGTGAGGCTGGTCGGTTCAGTGAGCTGTCAGACTATGATCAGATTTACATTTTAAGTAAGGGTATAAATGCAAAAAAAACTAGGGGCGGACAGTTAGCTTGCTTGATGTCGAAAATCTTTCCTTTAATGTGGATGCACGATTATAATGTGTCGATCAAATCTACCAACTAAAACTAAGATTTTTTAGTACATGAAATTGTGGAAATCTTCTTAATCAATTGAATGAATAGGTTCCCCGGTAATCTTGCTAGGAACGAGACGTTCAGCCAATAATTATGTATATGCGCTTTCCGCGTTATTTTCTTTTTAATATGTACTTGAAATTTTCCAACTTACTTTTTCCCTCTCATGTCCATTCAATAGGGTTTCCCATAGAAAAAAACTCTACGGATACGTTTGTTCAAGGGAAAGTGTTTTTCAGGATTTTGTTTTCCAAACTTTCACTCATTTGATTCGTCGAAAATGATTACTCAACTGAAAATACTTTCAGGTCAAGGAAAATATTCATGTATAAATTTAGGAAAATGAATTCCCTAATCTAAGAAGGTGAAAACACTTTCTGAAAATTGCTTCCCCTTGTTCTTTTCTTTCTTTTCTTTTTTTATTTTTCTTTTTTATTTTTAAAAATAAAAATATTAAAAAATTCGAAATTTTTTTTTTCTTGAGATAAAATCATGGGATTTAAGTCATTTTCCAAATGATATCCAAACACCAGAAAAAGTTTTCGATCACATATCAATAAACAAAGGAAAACTAACTATTTTCCTGGAAAATGATTTTCCAAAAAATATTTTTCAAAAACGTTACGTTTTCCGTGAAACAAACGCGTCCTAAGTCCCATGTGGAATTGAAGAGAGCTTGTTGATTGATTCATAAGTGAATACCGATCCCCAAGGCCAATTGGGCATTTCTCTTTTGGTTGGTAAAAAAATAGTACCGGGACGAGACTTCCCCCAATAGACGTATGTTTCGTGGACCGACTAACTTCCAACTCCTTTTCAAGAGAAAGTACCCATATGCAATATGGCGATGGCGCGTGGAGAAACAAGTCAATGAGAAAGTGAGGAAATTCAAAACTCATACGCAAAATCGGATGAGAAGGCAAACCGTGTAAGAAATGCGGTTGCACACCGTATCAGCGGCGTCATCAAGTCGACCAGTACATGAAATCCTTTCCTCCTGGTTACGCCCACTTTGCTCTTGATTTACATTTTCCCAGATCTTGTAATGTCCCCCTTTTCCATTTGCTGGCCAGAAACTTACGTGCATACTTCCAAGGAGCAGTTGGGCAGCAGATGTTTGTATTATCTTAGGCTGCGGTGAGGGCAACTTTTCCTACCATATCCTGTTCACTGTTCAGCATCTGGGAAAACGATTAGTCCACTTTATCATCTTAGTAGGCTAGTTTACAGGTACAACCCTACGCACCAAGCAATATTGACAAAGCGGTCATTTTCAAGATTAGACAAGAGATCAGGATACGGTGACCCCACGAGAATATTGCGCTGAGGCCAATGGACGACTCAGAGTCGCTTCGCTTCATTGCAATAATACAGCACCCCCACATGCTTTCCATCTTCATCCCGTCTCCAGCCTCCTGCTGATGAAGCTCCTGCTCACTGCACATACATCTTTGAGCGAGTGCAGAAATTTCCCGCAGCAAGCCCCGGACAGCAACTTCAGGAATAATTTATCTGAATGCTTACTCACTTCGATTGTATAGAGTCAATTATGGTGGATCCCGCAGTAATGCGTTGTTGCGAAAGCCAAGCGATCGAACAATAAAATTGACAGAATAAGAAAATAAATCGAACACCAAATTTACGTGGTTCGGTCGTAGTGACCTACGTCCACGGGGAGAGCAGCACGGAATTCCACTATAGATCAAGCGATACAACGGAGATTACAACCACACTCGAGTCACTCAAACACTCTAAGTGTTTCCCAAGTCCCAATTACACCCAATAACTCACACAGTATTTAGCCCCACAATTCCTCACGAAATAATTTCTCAAACTCGCAAAAGAATTGTACACAAATCTTATCACAAGATTTACTCGCTACGAACACTTGAGCTCTTAGCGTAATTACACGAACAAAATCCCAAGGAGATAAACCCACGCCAAGCACTCGACGTCAACCGCGGCGCTTCAATACTCACGATCAACTCCTCCACTGGAACCAACGTGAAAGCCATATATAATCTGCTCGTATGTCCACCGCCTAAAGGAGTGCAAGATTTGGTCAACAAAGTCCACGTCTGACTTTCCTTTTTTTTTTTACTTTCTTGACCGATTTGCTTTCCTTTCGTATTTGCTTGGCCGACAATCTCTTCCACACAAATATATTATCAAGACAAAATAGGAAAGCTTTTCCTTTTTTTTTTTCTTCTTTCTCCGATGCTGAACAAGAAATCTATATTTCCATAGTAGAGGTCCACATATAATCAATCTCGGACTTTCCTTTAATATATTTTGGGTTGGGTTTCGTTTAATGGATTCAAACTCGAGACATATTTGCAACAATCTCCACCTTGGCTCGATGTTTGAACCAAGTCACAATCGCTTTGATAGAATCCGAATTTCGCTACTACTCTCCCACAGTCCCCGATGGGCTCAACCGCCACAGAAGTCTTCCAAGTCCAAGCCTCGCTTGAACTTCGCCATAGCCGTAGACCTCATCAAAATACCAACTCCACATGCACCTTTAACCGCTCCACAAGGATTTTTCGACACAACCTCCTTAATCGCAAATAAAGCAAAACTATTGTTGCATCCATATCTATCAGAAGATTGAGTACGCACCTTATCAATATCAATAGTTACAGCAACTGTTGGCTCAATAGGCTCCACCTCGCTACAAGCACAATCCTTGTCGATTACTTCGTTAATACCCGCTACCTCAAGAGTTTCTGGTTGCAACTCTACCTCAAGCTGAACACCGTCCAGATCCGTATAAGCACTGCTATTAACACTCATAGCTAGAAGTACTGGAGACTCGTCAAATGTAACTTCTCTGCTGATAACATGTGAATTTAATTCCGGGCACCACAACTTATAGCCCCGTTCACCTTGTGCATAACCTAGGAACATGCACTTTCTTGTCCTTCCATCGAGCTTATCATCAATAACTCGAACATAACATGGACAACCAAATATTCTAAGAACAGAATAATCAATAACGTTATCTGACCATACTTCTTCGGGAGTCGGACATTCAATCGCAGTCGATGGGGATCTATTTTTCAGGTAGCTCGCCGTACTAAGTGCATCCGCTAGAAACCTTCTAGCCATACCAGTACTAGAGAGCATTTTATGGACCGTCTCTAGTAATATTTTGCTCATCAACTCTGCAACCTGCTGTGGTTCATTGACACTATTGCGGTGTCTCACTATGCCTTCCTTCATGCAGAATTTGTTTAACAGCTCTGAGCAAAATTCCATACTACTGTCAGTCCGCACCTACTTGATCGTTTTACCAGTCTCCTTTTCGATCAAAGCTTTTAACTGCCTTATCCTGACAACAGCATCAAACTTATGCTTAAGTACAAACACTCACGTCTTTCTCGAGTAGTCATCAACAACTGTTAACATAAATCTGGCACTCTTCCTCGAAGGAAATCGCGACAACCTGCGAACATCCAAGTGAATTAATTTTGCAATATCCATGGTTTCTCTGACAACCGTCCTAAACTGCACTTTCCGCAGTTGATCTAAATCACAACACCTGCATACATTCAGTTCGTTAGCCACATAACCACATAGTAAATTTCTTTCACTTAGAACCTTCAAGTTTCTCTCACTAATGTGTCCCAAACGCATATGCCACAATTCATACTCTCGAACCGATGCATTCGACGTCTCCGCAGCGAATTCTGTCACTGTCTCTCCTTGAAGCTCATACAGGCCATTGTGCTTGATTCCTTTCATTATCATCAAGGCACCTCGAATAGCTTTCAGAACTCTACATTCTGAAAAATACTAGTACCCAGCTAAATCCAAGGCACTCAAGGAAATCAGATTTTTCTTCAACTCTGGAACATGCCTCACTCCAGTCAATGTCCACACAATACCATTATGCATTCTGATTTTGACATAACCAACACCAATAACATCGCATTCAGCATTGTTCCCCAATTGCACTTTACTATTATCCGTGCACTGATAAGTAGTAAACCAGTTCCTGTTTGGTGTAGCATAAAAAGAACAACCAGAATCCATAATCCATCCATCAAACGATTAATTATCAGTGACAGACAATACATAATCAGTATCATCCGAATTACCATCAGCTATAGCTGCAATATCATCTGCAGGATCAACTCTAATTCCATTATCTTTGTCGTTCTTCAGCTTAAGGCAATCTCTTCTAAGATGCCCCCTCTTGCCACAGCTCCAACAGACAATACCACCAGTCCTAGACCGACTTCGTCTATTCGAGTTCATACTACTTCTGCTAACATGTGTACCAGTTCTTCTTCTATTTTCACCTACTAAAGCAGCAGATACATGTTCGCCAGATTCTCTTCTACGAATGTCTTCGCTCAGAATTAAATCTCGAACACCATCAAACGTCAAACTTGTTGACCCAAAGAAATTACTAACAGCAGTAACAGTAGTATTCCAACTATTAGGCAATGAGGATAATAGAATCAAAGCACATACCTCATTTTCAAAGTCAATATCAACTGAACTCAATTGACTAACGATCATATTGAATTCATTAATATGATCAGCAACTGATGCACCTTCGCTCATCTTCAAATTAAAAAGACGTCGCATCAAGTAGACTTTGTTGATCGCAGAGGGCTTCTCGTACATGTCCAACAGGGCTTTCATCAAACCCGCAGTGGTCTTCTCATTCACGATGTTAAACGCGACGTTACGAGCCAACATCAGCCAAATAACACCCAAAGCTCGTCTATCTAGCAATTCCCAATCGGCTTGCTTCATCGTCTCTGGCTTCTCCCTAGACAGGGGCACGTGCAATTTCATCTAATATAGTTGATCCTCAATCTGCATTTTCCAGAAACCAAAATCCTTCCCATCAAATCTGTCGATTCTCACTTTTCCTTCTTCTATCGCCATCAATTCACTTCAATTCAGCCAAGCCAAGCTCTGATATCAATTGTTGCGAAAGCCAAGTGATCGAACAATAAAATTGACAGAATAAGAAAATAAATCGAACACCAGATTTACGTTGTTCGGTCGTAGTGACCTACGTCCACGGGGAGAGCAGCACGGAATTCCACTATAGATCAAGCGATATAACGGAGATTACAACCACACTCGAGTCACTCAAACACTCTAAGTGTTTCCCAAGTCCCAATTACACCCAATAACTTACACAATATTGAGCTCCACAATTCTTCACGAAATAATCTCTCAATCTCGCAAAAGAATTGTACACAATCTTATCAAAAGATTTACTCGCTACGAACACTTGAGCTCTTAGCGTAATTACACAAACAAAATCCCAAGGAGATAAACTCACGCCAAGCACTCGACGTCAACCGTGGCGCTTCAATACTCACGATCAACTCCTCCACTGGAACCAACGTGAAAGCCATAAATAATCTGCTCGTATGTCCATCGCCTAAAGGAGTGCAAGATTTGGTCAACAAAGTCCACGTCTGACTTTCCTTTCTTTTTCTTTCTTGACCGATTTGCTTTCCTTTCGTATTTGCTTGGCCGACAATCTCTTCCACACAAATATATTATCAAGACAAAATAGGAAAGCTTTTCCTTTTTTTTTTCTTCTTTCTCCGATGCTAAACAGGAAATCTATATTTCCATAGTAGAGGTCCACATATAATCAATCTCGGACTTTCCTTTAATATATTTTGGGTCGGGTTTCGTTTAATGGGTTCAAACTCGAGACATATTTTCAACACGCGTGTTAAACACGCTTGACGTAATGTTTTAGACTTTTAAAACAGTTGATAATGATCTCGTCATAATTGAATATTATATATTATATCGGAGCAAGAGGTCTTTACACTTGAATTTAAAATATTTTCAAGCAAATCGTTGGCTTCCGTAATTATCGATTTCCACGCTTTAGACTTAGGCTGACTTACACATCCGCCTAAAGCCAAAAATATATTTATTGGTACTAGGCAAATATATAGAGAAAAATTGGGAAAAATTGATCATAAGGGTAGGTTCCTTCCCAGCAAAAATAAAAATAAAAATAATAAATATATATGTATTAATATCAACAATATAGAAAGTAATCTCATATTTATGTTTCAAAGCTCAAACACTTTTTTAACCAAAAATTTACGTTAAAATCTATGTAAATTTATCGAAACTGAACAACAATTGTACTCTGTTTGCGATATGCAAAGGTGTAAATCCATTGGACAAGAATGAAATATCTCAAATCTAAAAGATGTCTTCTCATCTATGAAATATTTGAATTGTCTTCATCTAAATAGATGCAAATGATTTGTCTATTTCCTTACCAAAAAAAAAATGATTTGTCTATTTCTCTTTGTTGCGTACTTTCTTCCACTTTCCAATGGATTAAAATAGTGACACCTAGAACAATTACTGTCTATATCAAATGAACATAGAATTGATTTAGAAGTCACCACGAAATACTTTTTAGTTTGTTTGAAAGATGAAAACCAGATAACGAATTCAAATTGCATGGGTCATGTGTCTGAAAAAGTATTCTTTTAATATTATACTCTCTTTTATCCTACCTTATATTTATGGGAGCATTTATATCCTCACTCATATGGCAATGTATGTTGCCTAAGTAAATTTTCCATCCTTAAAAGAATATTATTTAAATATGGATGAAGCCGACACCAATTGAATATTTTAGTAGAAATTTTACTTGCAATAAAATAACTTTTAGTTTTTTTTACAGTTATAATCAAGATACTTATTTACGTTCATATAAAAAGTTCGAGAACGACCTTTAGGAAATTTCCAATTGAACTTTGTATTTTTTAAAACTCTTTAATGACTAATAGACACTTCGGACGGTGTTTGTTTCACGGAAAATGAATAATTTGAAAAATATTTTCCTAAAAAAATCACTTTTATAGCTTACCAAAATGAACGAACGAAAAAAATCTCCATTGTTCATAAAAATATATAGACATTAATTATTCTCAAGAATGAAGAATTTTTTATTAACTAATTATTTCAAGCAATACAAGTGATTATATTTAGAAAAGTATTTTTCATATTATAATTTTTTCGCAAAACAAACGGAGCCTTTAATAGTGTGAACTTTAGTCAAAATTCCCATGTAAAATTTTGTTGACTCCATAGCTACCTACTGCCAGGGGAAGTGTTACAGTATTCAAACATTAAATTGCTCCTTCATCGATAACTTAAGACTCTATTTGTTTAGCGAAAAATATTTTTCTCATTTTTCGGCATTCGAATCGCTCAAGAAAATGAGTCAATAAAAAATCTATGCTTAAATTCAAGAAAATGATTTCCTCTTTAACAAATTGGAAATCATTTTTCAAAATATGATTAGACATCGACGCTTGGATTAGACACTCTGCCTTTAGGTATGAGAATCCTAATGCTTGTTCTTAGGCCCTTGATAGCGAACCTGGGTGTAGAGGCCGGGGCCAGGTCCACTTGGGTCCATCAAGGCCAAGCCCAAATCCAAAGAGGCCAAGTTCAGAACTCCGATGCCTAGGTCGGGGTCCACAAAGGTTGGGCTCGAGATACCAGTGCTAGTGGCTAGGCTTAGGACTCGGGTAATGTTGTTTGATGCCCTGGCCAGGTTCACAAAGGCTAGGCCAAAACCCCCGTGCTCGTGCTTGGGTCCATTGATGTTGAGCTCAGGTCCACAATGCTTAGGCTTGAGATCTCATGCCTGGGATAGGGTCTATCAAGGCCAAACTTGTGATCTCGGTACTAGTGCGCGAGCCTAGGTCCATTTAAGCCAGGCTTGGGCCCTCAGGGCTTGTGCTTGTGCCCTCGCACCCAAGAACAAGTGCATCAAGGCTAGGCTTGAGACCTCAATGCTAGTTCTTAGTCTCGTGTCCATTGGCTCGAGCATAGGCGCTAAGTGTTTGGGTCCATTGAGGATGAGCTTGGGACCTCAGTGCTCGAGGTGGGCTCAAGTTCATTGAGGTCAAGCCTGGGACTCTGGTGCCCGTGCTCAGGACCCAAAGCCCGTGCCTTGGTCCTCAACGAGGTGGGCTCAAGTTCATTGAGGTCAAGCCTGGGACTCTGGTGCCCGTGCTCAGGACCCAAAGCCCGTGCCTTGGTCCTCAACGCTCGAGTCCATCGAGATCGGACTCGAGTTTGATGCCCAAGAACAAGGTACCCATGCTTGGGTTAGGGTCCATCAAGGTTGAAACCTAGGCCATAGTACTTGTACTCGATTTCCCAACTGTCCATGTGTAAGTCACTAGCATCGGAATAAGTTATGTATATTTAGGAAATCAAATCAGATTTTCCTAACCAAATGATGAAAAATATTTTCTAGTTTATTTTCGGATTTCAACAAACACTGGAAAATATAGTTATTCCCTGGATAATGACTTCCTAGATAACATTATTAACATTATTAAGAAATTTCACATTTTTTGAAAAAAAATGGAGCCTAAGTTTTTAGAATAATTGACAATTGTTTTTTAAAGTCTTAGTGAGCCTTAAATATTGAATCTTCTTAAGTTATTTCTGCACTAAGTGATCCCATCCAAACAATTGATAAATTTTAACATATTATATTGTTGACACCAAAAAATGATCAACTTTTGGTTAATATCGACAAGTGTCAAACGGAGTCAATGGAGACAATTTGGTCAGAATAGTCAACAACATTGAAGAATTGCCAACCCACTAGTGAAGTCATCAATAATAGACATTGTTGACACCCGAATTTTCGTCGACCATTCAAGCATCCATTCTTTTGGCAAAATTATAAAGATAGAAATTTTCGGGAAAAAAAGATAAAATCATTTGGGCCTAATTCACTCGTTGGCCCATTCGTTTTTCAATTTTACTTTCCAGCCCCAGCCTTTCCTTCACTTCATTTCCTTTCGGCCCAATTATATTACGGAAGCCCAGCCCACTGGCTCTTTTCCCATCCCCTCCTTACGCTCACTTTTGCGAGCAAGGGAACAGGAAGGTGACGAAGAAGGAAGGGGAAGAACAGAACCGAGTTTTTGGGGCGGAAGAAGGGTTTCTTGGTGAAGAGAGCGTTCGGTTCCTCTACTCGCGCAGAGGAATTCCGGCAAATCTCTTCCCCTTCTTCCGTCGTCTGTTCACCGTCGCCGGAAAAACGATCCCAGTTAATCGCCATTTCGGATACGAGAGGTACCGTTGTTCGTCGCTTCGGACGCACGAGCCATCCTTGTTCGTCGTTTCTTCGCCGTGCCCGAAGACGCCTAGTCCCGTTGCGGTCCCGTTCGTAGGCTACCGTGAAGGTTTTGTACCGTCCACGAATCAGGTGAACCTTCTGCTTCCAATGCTTTGTTTTCTCTGTTACACTGAGTCATAGAGCGCCGAATTTAATCAATGATTTCTAGTCAAAAATCGTGTGAAACCGAAGTAGATTTGTGGAATATATTGATGATTCAGAACTTTGTATGCTGTGTTTAAACCGAAAATCGTTTGAAAATCAAATCGGAAAAGCGTTTCTGAAGTTGCATATCCTATGTTCGACACAATGCTTAAAAGAAGAACCGAATTGATTTTTGTGAAATCAATGCGTAGAACTCGTTCTTTTATGCTTGATGTGTTCTTAGGTTGATGAATCAATACTGAATCCATATTTTTTTTCATTGATTTTCTGGCATGAACATCGTTGTCTGAGTTGGCCGTGCGTGCACTTCTCCTCCGCCGGAAATTCATCCCCTCACCGGAGTTGCCCGCGGTTTGAGGCCGCTCTAGTTAGTCCATTTCTCATTCTCTGATATGTATATGTATGCTCTGTGTGCTAGAGTTAATAGAGTTTCAGTATATACGATTTCTGAGTTTGAAAATCTCTCATCGGAGTTTGTTCGGCAATGTAGTAACCATTGGCCAACTAGTGGCCGGTGGTGATTCGTGGGTGGCGGCTTATCATCGGAGAATAATTTGGTAGTGATTGAAGTGTTGTTTTAAGATTTTTGGCGAAGCTCAGTGAAGGCGTGAGAAGGGTGAGCCCTCAGTGAAGCTTCGGTGAGAAAGGTGAGAAAGAGAGCTATCGGGGAAGAAGACTAGAAAAAAGGGAATAAAGAAAATGGAATAAAAAAAACTAGATATAAAAAAAAATAAGAAGAGTCGAATATAATTAGGGGTGAGCATGGTTCCAAATTCTACCTTGAACTTGAGAAACCGACCAATGGAAATCTCTAGGTTTCAGGTTTCAAGGTATGCATGGTAGGTTCTAGGTTCCAAAAATTGAGAAACCTATTTTAACAGATAGGTTCCAGATTCTAGGTAGGTGGAATCTAGAACCCGAACATGACTTCTTGTGATCCTGCAGTGTTTCATGGTAATAGATGATGAGTGTATGATTCATAACCATTAGTCTGAGCTTTTATTTTATGACTTGTTAATGTTTCATATTTTTCGTATGTCTAAATATAAGTTGTAGTTAGTGGATTATAACAGTAAGTGGTGGTTATTAAATGTAATGATTCACTGCAATTATTCAAATAATACAAGCGGAATCTGAGTAGACTCTGGAATTGACTCTCGAACCTGTGATAGGGTAGTTCCAAGTTCCAAAAAATGATAAACCTATTATCATGAGTGGAATTTATACGGAACATAGAACTGCTCACTTCTAGTATCGATTCATGCAATGACTTCTCATTTTAGTTATATTTATTTGAATATTAATGCTAGCAAAATTAGTATTTGGTATTCTTTTTGATGAATGACAAGCTTGTTTAATATTGTTGCAATCATTATTATTTTATTTAACTAAAAATGCAATAAAAAAAAGAACCTGTTAGATCTTAAAACCTACCTTGCATCCTGTGACAGGGTAGGTTCCAGGTCTTAGGTTCCGATCGGTAGGTTCTAAGTTTCAAAAAATGAGAAACCTATACCTGAGGGATAGGTTTCAAGTTACATGTGGAATCTGTAAGGAAATTAGAATCGCTCACCGCTATATATAATGGAGACCAGATCAAATTCTAATTTGGGTGGAGCAGAGGTACAATGGGAATAGGTCAAATCAAGTGAAGGGGCTAAACTCGAAATTGGGCCAAAATGAATTAAACAAAAGATGTTAGCAACTTGGGCTTGATTTGTTGTGATGGCCCATCAGAAGAGACCCAAATTCAGACAAGGCCCAAAGACTGGTCCGAATTACGAGTCTGACCCAAACCGCTAGAGTCCGGATCAGACCGGCTAGTTGGACCGGGTTCCTTGACTGGGTCCAAAGTCCTTTTCTTTTTTCAAAATAAAAAATCCAGAAAATTAAAAAAATGAAAAACGTGAGTAAAGCTAAAAAAAAATGTAGAATTCTCTTAGTTTAGGGTTTTTGATAAACACTTTAGGCTTGAAAAAAAATTGAATCTAAAATTGAATAAGCCTTTAGGGCTTTACTTTAGGAATTTTTTTATTGCTTTTTTTCTTTTAGAGATGATGCTAGGTCGTTTGTGTATTTTCATTTTTGATTTCAATTGATTGTACATTTTAAATACTTTGTTTGTTGTTCTCTTTAGAATAGTTAGGACGAAATTTCAAGATTCTCGATTAGTAAAAAAAAATTGCCCCGGCATGTTGGTTAACAAATAGTTGAGTTGTATTGAAAAGGCATTAGTTGAAAAACTAGTGTAATCAAGTTTCTGATCTCTAAGAGTCTCTGGTTGAGTATACAACGAGATGATACTCCCACATCTCAATTTTAGAGTTTCTAGTCGACCCTTCATCGTGGCTAGTGACGACTTCAAATAGAATACATAAATTTAGGCAACCAACGTCACGTGAGATACGGACTTACAGAGTGTTTTGTAAAGTACCTCTAAACCTACTTTTCTTGAGGCGGCCCTTGAGGGTTAGGTCGTGACAGGCATCACCAACTGTCAATGAGAATCTTCACCGATCGACAAGGTCATCGATAGCTATTGCAAATTTTATTAAGTGTTGGAATTCAATGGTAGTAATGATGAATCGACACAAGAACGTAACTTTTGGGTAGTTATTTCTATAGAAGGTTTGTTATTCTTTGTGAATAAGTGTTGTAATAGGAGATCACGTAACTTCTTGTAACCACCAATAAGATTAGATAGTTATTTCTTTATTTGAAGTATGTAACCGCCATATGTAATCGTCTGTAGAGGATTATAAATATCCCAAATGCATTCACTGTAAGTCCCACCAATAAATTAGAGAACTCAACGTTCTCACAAATTTATCTTTTATCTTTATTTTCTTGGAATTTTCATGGTTGGACATGATTTTCTCCGGTGTCTGTACATTTAATTTTCTTGTTATTTACTTTTCTATCCAAAATCTATAAAGGACCATTTGCAACCTTTATCGATTCATATCGATTCATCAATATTCGTGAAGGATACGTCATCACATTATTGGCGAAATAAATAGTTACTAATAAAATCAGAAAATAGCATGGAGCTTTCTTTTTTGAGGTGCCAGAATAACACCTTTTTACTGGCCATTTATCTATTCGAAGATGATCTTAGATTTTGTGAAGTGGCCAATCGATTGGTTTCTATTTAAAATATGCTAGTTGTCCTGCTTGTGCTATACATATGCAGTACTACTTCCGAGATAATATTAGTTAACCATATCTGATGAATTAATTTAGTGATATTATTCTAAAAATAGAGGGAGAATTGTCCTATATAAAAGTACAGGTTAAAACCTTATTCAGCGTTAGAATGATATTTGCGCTTGCATAAAGTGAGATTCTCAGACAAAATGGTAAATGGGTGGTTGCTAAACAAATGAAAATTACAATTGGTAATTTTGAAAAGTAAAAAGTGAGATGGATGGCATAAATTATACCCTAAGTTTTGGGCCTTCTATTTCATTCCTTGACCAATTGCTAGGTTGGTGGTCCAGACATATATGAAGAAAATGTAGTCGACAAGGAAGTGTACAAATCAAACCATCACAGCTTTTGGGCTAGAACAAGAATATTAGGAGCCCATTTATATATGGACAAAATATCTTATGCAAATCAATTCATGACACCTAAATTCTGTGCAAGAAAAGCAGTTTGTACTTTGTAGGGATGCGTACTAACAAGTAAGAGATCGACGTTAAAAAAAAAAAAGGAAGCAAAGAAATTAAATTTCTCTCGATCATAGCATAGTTCCGCAAACTTATGTCATATCAAATTCTTAATTATCTAAACTCTATTTAGTACATGCATATTTATTTATTTAATTAAAAGTTATTCTGCATAGTATCTCTACTTTTGTGCAAGGTACCCCGCGCACATCAGAATAGGTCAAACATGACCGCTATGGTTTAACGAAAATAAGGATGTAAAAATCATATCTTAAATTTGAGAGAATTTATAATTGTCTGTTGCAACTTTGCTTGTGTTTACGACTTTGTGCATGAGATCCTAATTTTAATTAGCATCATTATTTTGTAATTAATGAGATTTAAAAAAAACATTTATCTACGTACGTGTACATGCACTCTTGTTTATATACCTACTGTGCATATAAAAGTTTATATATATCTTATAGATAAAGAAGGGTTAATACCACAAAAAATCTCAAACTGGTACACCTATGAAAAATTTACCCCAAACTTATTTTTTGACTACCAAAAACCCCAAACCGATACACCTGTGACAAATTTACCCTATGTTAATTTTCATTAAATTGGATTAATACAAAAAAAATCACAAACTAGTACATTTGTGACAAACGGAGGGTAAAATCCAAAACTGGTACACTATGTTAATACCACGAAAAACCCTAAACTGGTACACCTGTGATAGATTTACCTCAAATTATTTTTTTGATCACCAAAAATCTCAAACTGATACATCTGTGACATTTTTACCCCAAACTATTTTTTTGATCACCAAAAACCTCAAAATGGTGCACATGTGACAATTTTACCCCGAACTAATTTTTTAATATTATTTTTTAAAATTTTTAAATATTTTTTATTTTCTTCATCTTCTTTATTTTCAACCTCTAGCCAGCAAGGTCGGCCTTGCCTCACCTTGGGCGAGGTTCAACCTCGCCAGTTGCCGGCGAGGGGTCGTCCTTGCCGTCGCTGGCGAGACTTAGTCTTGTCGGCAACTGGCAAGGTTAGCCTCGGCCAAAAGTGGTGAGGTTGAGCCTCGCCAGCGACGGCGAGGACGACCCCTCACCGGCAATTGGCAAGGTTGGCCTTGCCCCACCCCTGGTGAGGGGTCGTCCTTGTCGTCGTTGGCGAGGCTCAACCTCATTACTTTTGGCCGAGGCTGACCTCGTCAATTGTCGACAGGGCTGAGCCTCGCTAGCAACGGCGAGGACGACCCCTCGTCGGCAACTGGCGAGGCCGAACCTCGCCTGGGGTGGGGTAAGGCCGATCTCGCTAGCGACCGGCGAGGTCGACCTCGCTAGCGATCGGCAAGGTCAACCTCGCCGACCAGAGGTTGCAGATAAAGTAGATGAAGAAAAAAAAAAGAAAAGGAAAGGAAAGAGAAAAGAAAAACTAAAAAAATACAAAAAAATAATATTAAAAAATTAGTTCGGGGTAAAATTGTCACATGTGTATCAGTTTAAAGTTTTTGATGGTCAAAAAAATAGTTCGGGGTAAAATTGTCATAGATGTACCAGTTTGAGTTTTTTTGTGATAGAAAAAATCATTTGAGATAAATCTATCACAGGTGTACCAGTTTAGGGTTTTTGTGTTATTAATCCTTTAACAAAGCAATTTAAAAGTAAAATTTAACGGAAACTAACGAAGGGTAAATTTGTCACATATGTACCAGTTTGGGATTTTTGGCGGTTGAAAATTTAATTTAGAACAAATTTGTCACACGTGTACCAATTTGGTATTTTTCGTGATATTAACCCAAAAAAGAAACATATATAGGTACATATATATCCCACCACTATTAAACGTTATTCAATCACAAAAAAATCTAAACTTATATTTATAAATAAATAAATAAATAATATATATATATATATATATAGACACAAATATATAGTATATACGGCTGATATCTACTTTAAAAATCACTGTCTGTGAACATAATTTTTCAGAAGCTAGAATCTACATTAGAATGGAATAAAAAGAGATTATTGTTAATTGAGTTGTATGGTTATTGTCTCGCTTGTTCAATTTTTTTTCTTGTTCAATTTTTTTTTATTTGTTTGACAATGGATGATTTAGAGCTCATATAAATCATATGGAATCAATTAATTTGGAGATTCATTCAATCTTTCTCTAGGGACCAGCACCACGTTGCTTTCGCAATTTCACATGCTAGTGCTAGTTAAAGCTACATGAGCATCATAACCAAATAAACAAACAAATAAATGAATGATATAGAACAAATGCTATACGAGCATTGAACTAGATGTGTACTATATGACATAGAGTAGGGGTGAGCAAGATGGATCGCCCGAACCGTGATCGGACTGGATCGACCGGTTTGGTCCGGTTCTAGGGAATATCGGTCCGGTTTTCAGTTTCTAAAAGTGGAACCGGTTTCTAGACGATCCGGCTCCCGGTTCTAGGGTGGGAACTGGACCGATCGGACCGGACCGTTAAATAGATATTTTTCTAATTTTTTCATATATATTTATTTACATTTTAAAATTTTTGAAAAAAATAAAAAGCTTAATCTAATTTCTCCAATTCCTTTTTGTCTTTACCAATAAGTGATTGGTCCCATTGGAACCAGTTCTCGGTTCCAAGACTAGTCGGTCCGGTTTCCAGACCTAAAAACTGGGAACCAGTGCCCCCGGTCCGGTTCTCGATTCTTGGGTTGGATCGGATCGGATCAAGAATTGATCACCCTTAACATGGAGATCGTAAATTGACCAATTTTTCTCCTTTTAATACACATTTAGTGCACATATTATAAACTAATGGATCGCACATGGTCATCAAGTCATTTCACTGAAATCTATAAGCTGAAAAGATTGGACTTTGGACAACTTCGAAAATATCTTAGTTTTATTATTAATGATAAATACGACAGTGCGATGTTAGATTAGATTGAACTGAATGTTTAGATCCGCCGGTCAACATGGGCTCCTAGTATTAAATCCTGGTCAACTAGCTGAAAGATAAACATATACAAAATAAAACTTAAATTAAATTAAATCTAAATGATGCCCCAGATAATGAGGCAAAAATAAAATATCGATTACTTGAGGGGTGATTTTCCGGGGTACAGAAAATTTTTCTGGTGCCATCGAGCCACCCAAGTCGAGAAGAAATTATTTTATCTAGCGCTAATAGTAATGTGTTAAATCAAATTCAAGTTCCAGAAAGGTAAATTGCTCGTGAAGTAATTGAGAGTTACGTCCGTAAGGTATTTCTTTTTCCTTTTGTTTTTCAACTTGGAGAAAAGTCAAAGCCTTAGACCTTTTGTACGAGATGCAATCAAATCATAACATGATAGTTTATGGAATATAATCCTAATCAAATATTTGTTTTCGAAAAAGTTGTGATGCAATCCTTCCGGTCATTCCCCCACTTTTCCTACTTGGCATTATATAAAAGCGAGCATATCCACAGCTACCATTAGGGACAAAATTTAATAAGACCATAAATAGGATATTTTTTTTTTGGACAGAATATATAGGCTATTTAGATACTTAATTTCAAAAAAAAATATATATTCTGATCGATGTCAGATTCTCTTTTCTATTCCTAACATTGCTTCCGTTCCGTTTCAAGAACCTGATCAAGACCCAACATTTCATAGCACTGCCTGAAATCTTGATTTGTAGCATGCAAAGTCATATATCAGAACGATCTCTAATGGGATTCTTGAGAAAAGATCATATAGATGAGTTGACAAATCGATGTGCTTAAGCTAACCGTTGCTACTAATTGACCGTAAATATATGGTCTGAGTGAGGAAATGCCTATAGGTACTATCTACCCAAAACTGAACCAAACAAACCTGTAGTACTATACTTTTATTCCGTTGGATTGACATGCGTTTGAGTTTACCTTATTATATTGGCGGGCAACGTATCATAAGTCCTTAAGGGTATGCAAAATTAGGTACCATCTAAATGATATCCATGAGTAAAACACGATACGGTTACATTTAACTCAAAGATAATCGATTTAAGACACGATAGTAGAAAAAAGAATGAGAAAAATACTAGCATTTTCCACGATACAAAATTTAGCATTTTCCACGATACAAAATTTACAAATTTTTTTCAATGTAAGACAGAAGCATGAACATCATTACACTAACAATGAAATTGTACTTCAAAAAATTATTTGCTCCTAGAAATTGTTCTGTAACGCTAGCCACTTTTTTGTGTATCTCCCAGGAAGAAGAAAAGCTTCAGAACCTGCATATATCCATTGGGGCAAAATGAACAACATTCTCTGCATCTTTGAATCTTCCACTTGTTTCTTCTCCTCATCTATGAACTGCACAAGTGTAGAATTACAAAAAGAGAGGGTCATCAGCAGAACTCTTGACATAAACCCTGGTTTGATTTTGCACAAAATCAATAAAAAATGTGGCGCTCCTTACATTGATAACATGAATTTAAGCAATAAACCATCGATTCAACGGTTTTGGTTTGATTAAACCCTAGATGTATCACTCTACTCATCCTTAGTGCTTGACTAAAACACACCGAAAGTCAGATTTTGTACTGTGCATCACTAGCTCACAGAAATTACAAGCCGGAATCTCGGGCATTGTACTGGGAACAAGAGCTATTTACTAATTGCTCAACTCAAAAGCAACAGAAACATCAATTTCCATAGATGATTATTGAAATGGAAGGTTCCCATCAAACTTATTAGGTAGGCACTTTCTGATAGGGCTTGACTTGTCCTTTCTAGGAAAAGAGGAGCATCATAGCACCAAAGTCAATGCACAAGATCTCCTTTCGCAAATATGCACATGCAGAGGATCTGATAGTAACCAACTAAGATGTTCATCACATATATCACAACACTTTCTTCCTTGTTGCCGTCAGATGATATCTTTAGTCAAATTTCATGTGATGGCACCTCCAAGGACACACTGAACCAATTATATTCCCCTCATAAGTTAAACCCAAATAAGCACTTTCTACGTAATTCTACATGTTCATAGGATGTGTTGACATAGGGTTGCTACCAAGGATTGAACATTCCTCTCTCTCGGTACAATTAACAAAAGAAATGTTCCCCCAAAACCAATCTTTGCTGGTTCAATCATCAACTATAGGCACTAATTTGGGCTCTATGGGTCTCTTGAGCACCATAATCTCCCTATTATGACGATCGATAATCATGTGCATTTTGTCGCAATTCCAAAAGATCTCATCACGTGCAAAACCTTGTCTATATGCCGCGATCTGATGGCTACCCAGGCCCCCGAAAACAACCATGAAATTTAACCTTTCTTTTGCCTACCAAGGCCACCTTCCCCAATTTATGAAAGAGAATACCGGACTCCACACTTCAAGCACCAGCACTCCATAAATGCGGAAGACGACAAACAGAATCACTCACGGAATAGAAAATTCCTTTGGTACAATCAAAGCAGAGAGAGAGAGAGAGAGAGAGAGAGAGAGAGAGAGAGAGAGAGAGAGAGAGATGCACGTACCTAGAACCATAAAAACCGCCTCAAGAAACTCAGCATGGGAAGAAACAAGAACTTAGCCAAAAAAAGGAAATTGTTCATCAACAGGAAGGACCACAGTTGTTGTTGTTGTTGCTTCGCTCCTCACTTCCAGACCTCTGCTCTTGGCCATGCTCTTGCTGATCTTGCGCTTGTCCTTGTTGTGGCTGCAGCGAGAGCTGGTGCGCCTGAATCTGGTATGGATTGTCAAAAGTCCCCAACGCCAGCGACGGGGAAGCTGGTGGCGGAGGAATTACATTGCTTGTGGGGTTGTACCTGGACGGAGACACCGAGTTCCCGACACCGTCAAAGCCGCTTGCATCGAACTTGATTTCAAGTTGTTGCTGTTGCTGCTGTCTAATTTGCTGCTGCTCATAAGCCCTAATCATCTCTTGCTGCTCCCTCGCTGCTACGGCAGCTGCGAGTTGCTGCACGTCGAACGCCTGCTGCTGCTGCTGCTGGCTCTGGTGGTCCCTGATGACTAGCAGTGGCCCACAGGAAGCGGCGGCAGTCGGGATGCCCATCATGGGCATCATGTTGTAGGGCACCACTGTGGACATCGAAGGATTCCCCATGTACGGTGGAACTCCGGGGGGTTGCATTATTGTAGGGACCATCGCGTGGGGCCCCATGTAAGCGGCGAGCTCCTTCTTGGCAGTGGTGAGCTCCTTCTGGAGCAGGTCAAGCTTGTGCTGGAGGATAGAGATGAGGCCGACGCAGCCGTAGACAGGGTCCCGCAGGCGGGTCTCCGCCTCGTAGGCGAGGGAGTTGACGGCGTCCTCGCGCTGTGAGACGTTCAGCTCGTTGAGGAGCTTAGTCACGTTGCTCGCGCCGAACACTTTGTGGACGTAGGCGAACTTCTGCGGCTGGTCGGCGGGGAAGTAGGGGGCGAAGACACACTCCTGGGTGCACTTCCTGCGGAGGCACTTGCACGCGGCGCACGGAGAGTTCGATGACGACATGTCATTTGCCCAATCCCTCGTGGGGAGAGAACCTCATCAAAGAGAAGAGACCCAAGATCTATCAAGAGCGGCACTGCGAGATCAAAGAAAAAGCTTCAAGGACGGATTGAATCAAGCACGCGAAAAAGTGAAACTTAGCGAAATACTCGAATCGAGTTCATTGACACTCCATGTATGGAAATTCCGTGGAAATTAAACCTAGGTAAATAAAATTCGAAGCTGTTAGGTGGATGGTTAGCCTGTTCGTCGAAGAAACAAAGGAATCAGATGCAGATGCAAACGCAAATGATTAAAACTCAATCCGAGAGAAATCTTAAAGAAAATAAAAGAACGAATGAGAAACTTCGTCAGATCTTCCACCAAATAATCGCCGTCACCACAATCTATGAACGACGGAGGAAGGCGTCAACGCAGCCGTGATCCGGTGAGTCCGGCGGGGGGATTTCAGAAATGCAACCTAAACCTAAGTGGTTTCGAAAAGGTTCTTTCTTCCCCGTCTCGGAAGAAGGTGGACGGAAATCAGACGGTTGGTCATAAATCATAACCTCATGATTACCTTCACCTTTTGCGTCTAACGCGTAACTCCAAATCTGAATCTGAAAAATTCCCTCTCTCTCTCTCTCTCTCTCTCTCTTCTCAGGTCGTATCATACCCCACCATTAACAGCCGCAAAACAAGATTTCCCCACCGATCCTCCTCGTTCGTCTCTTCCATTTCAACACCCCCGAACAAAACCCAGAAAATATTTTCTCGGAAAAACGAAGCATTTCGAACGAAGAAGGGAAAGGAAAAACAAACGAAGACAAAAGCGAGGGAGAGAGAGAGAGAGAGAGCGAGAGAGAGAGAGAGAGAGAGAGAGAGAAGAGAACGAAAAACTCAAAGTTTAATCACCACACCATCGGTATGTATGACGTACCTCGTCCACGGTCTCCAACCTGAGCGATGAATCTCCCTGCCTCTCTCTCTCTCTCTCTCTCTCTATGTGAAAGGAGAGTGCAGCGGATAGAGACAAAAAAACGATTCAAAGGAGAGGCGCTGAAACTCGAGAGAGAGAGAGAGAGAGAGAGAGAGAGAGAGAGAGAGAGAGAGAGAGAGAGACGCGGGTGTGGAGAGGAGGGATTGCGCTTATTTTAAAGGGTGGAAATATGGGGGAGAGGGGGGGCGGATTAGTAATGACAAAGCTTCATCATTGACCAAATCCGATGGCTCCATGGAATTTGTGGCTTCCTTTTCATTTTCCTTCCATGTATTACAAATTTTGTATTCATACGACGGGGGGTTTTTGACTTTTTCCTTTTTGTTCTCTCGGTTGGTTTCGTTACCGGGATAACAACAAAAGTTGGTTTCGCCTAGGTTTGACTAGTTCTTGGGCGTGGGGGTTAAAAAGCTGCTGATCTCCACGAAGCCCCTGTTTGTTTATCAACACATGCGTGCGTGCGTGCGCGTGTCTGTGTGCTTGTGGTGATTCATTTTGATTTTCGGGTCATTTAAGAAAATGGGGGGCACACAAGGAGACAAAAAGTAAGAAGGTTAAAAAAAAATACCCTGCAGATCGATGTAATTATCCTTAAGCATGGTACGAGCTCTCTGTGAGTAATAAAAGAGATGGAACTATGCTGTCGAGATACACAGACCGGTATATGTATAGCGATTTTCCATAAATAATGTTGGAAAAGTTCGATGCAACAATATTAAGATTGTAAGAATCATACCATCATGATTTTATGTTGGGTCTAAATAAGAAGAGTTTACGATTATAATAGGAATATTGGAAATAAGAAGATTTTGTAGAAATGCTGTATCGAATGATTGAATTTTGTTGCTGATTTGGGTTATCTAACAAAAAAATCACTAGAATGTTATATTTATTTTCGTGATGTGAGATCAAAAGGATCATGTTTTGGGTATGCAAATTATTCTTGACCTACTACATCATTAATCGACTAAAGAAAAGACATGAAATAAGTGCAAAACCGACGTATTTTTAGTTACTTGTGTATAAGATGACATGTATTTTTTTGATAACCTATTTTTTTTTTGATAACCAGATGACATGTATTTTTTTTTTTTGGTAAAGACCAGATGACATGTATTTTATATGTGTATACTTCGGTTTTTTTCTAAAAGAAGAAGTATCTATCTTTAGCAAATGTATCGGAGACGGGATATTCATTGAAATCGCGTACCTACATGTTTTTTACATGAGAGCATGAGTATTTTTACCAAAAGAGATTACAACTACTAACTGACATAACAAACCGTAACTAATATTTAAATAAGCTGATCACATTTATGGGGTTCGTCTATAGTCCAATTGTGGTAATTAGTATGTCGTTCAAGGGGTTCGTCTATAATCTAATTGTGACAATTAGTATATCGTAATCGTAACTAACGTTACAAGCAATAACTAGTTTGTAGGTAAAAGGATCGCATTCAAGGGCTTTGTCTATAGTCCAATTGTGGTAACAGGTATGTCATTCAAGAGGTTGTCTATAATCCAATTGTGATAATTAGTGTGACGTAATCGTAATTTTCTCGATATTATTGTAATCTACTCAATACCTATAGTAACATATTACTAGTTCCATTCATTTTCAGAATAAGAAGGATGAAATAATAGTCACAGGACCATAGAAAACCCTAGAGAAATATATATAACAGCCTCTCTAATCTTTGCAACTTTACCACTTCGCTTTTAGATATACATCTTTTGCATCGTTAGATAATTGTCATCCTTTGAAAGATCCCAATCTCTCAAATTCTCCACAAACCCAAGCCCCCAATCACTGAAAAACCCTAATCTTCCACCAATCATCATCGCCCATCGTCGCCAGCCGCCTCTAATTGGCTTCTCCTTTCTAGGTGCTGTCACCTTATATGGGAGAGGGAGGGAGGGAGAGAAAGAGAGGACCGGAGGGCGAACTCACATCGGAGAGAGAGAAGGGAGGGCTGGCAGCGAGTAGATTGGCGATAGCCAGAGACAGGCGACAAGCAAAAAACCTCTGATGATTTGATAAATAAACTCAAGTTGATGTTAAAGTTACCAAAATAAGGGTACAAAGATTAGGATGCATTTGATGAAAAGTCGGTAGTTTTTTCCAATTTCCCATCATCCTATTCAAGGACAAGGAGTCCATCATATATTTTGTAAACAATTGGTATCATTCATTGCTTAACATTCCATAAAGTCACTTTAACATCAACTTATACAGAGCCTTTTGTTATGGAGAAGCAAGAGAGCTCAACTCTAGGAAGTTTCTCAAGTGGTAAAAGCATGTTTCGCCTCACTCAAAGCCAGGATTAAAATTACCACTTGCGTAATCTCTTTGCCTCCACCCCCACCCTCCTCCGCCCCCAGAAGTACACCCATGCATATTAGTCGTGTGCTCAGCCAACCACCATGAACCACAACCCTGACAATCAACCAAAAACTCCACATTCACGCAACCACCATCAACGAGACAACTGTGCACCTCGGATCCGACGTCATGAGACGTCTGTTAAAGGCCAGAGAAAGAGAATGTGACTTGCAAGATAGATGCTCTAAGCGGGAGAGACGAACCAAGTGTGGGGTCGGAGGCGACGACGAGAAGCCATTTTTGAGTGAAGATGTGAAATGATAATGAAACGGTTCAGGAGCATCGGCTATAGTCATAAGTGAATTTGGCCAACTCTCTGACTAAACCTTAGGGAAGAAAATCAATGATGCATTAAGGGGAATGTGACTTAAGCCAATCGAGGAAAATCAATAGTGATGGTAACCCAACCTATGTAATTTGCGATGCCATGAATTAGGTTCATATGGGTAATAACAAGTCACTTGTTAATCTAGTGACCCACTATTAAAAATTATTGTCCATCCTAAGGTGAGAATAGGGTAAGACTGCAATGAAAAAGAAGTTGAACTAAGCTCTTGATGAATTTCATAGTAATTATTGGTGATGTATTAAATTGCATAATACACTTCATGAAATCATTTATATAAGTGGGGAGTGAGGCTACTCCCATGAGAATTTTGGCAAAATATCTACAGCACTTATGAATAAATCTAGCACGCGAATGGGTCTATTAGTGCAAAACAACGTTAAACAACAAAATTTGTGAGGATTGTCATGTGATTGGTGAAAATTATGATTTACATGAGAAATTCTTGATTCATTAAAGTTGTAAAGTTCGCCAATGACTTCGTGAATTGTATTTCATTCTTTCTAGGTCTTGTTCATAGCCAAAAAGTCACCAATTCTAATGTATTTCATTCCATTTAGTTTAACCAAGTATTTATCTTTCCTTGCTTTTGAAAACCTTTTGAAATATTTGGGTGATTGTTGGATATTTTTAACAATTTTGAAAATCTGAAAGCCCTCAAATTGTAACGGCTTTGTAACATCTGATTTGATTTGTTTCTTTATGAGAAAATGACATAAATAGTCCATAAACTTTGGTCCAATATGATTCATGTTTGTTTCATGTGGTTTTTGAAATTTAAACTAACATACAATATGGTCCCTGAACTTTTAATTTGTCTAAATTAATCCCTGAACTATTGGTTTATGTTCAATTTAGTTCTCGAATTACATGAAAATATTTAATGTATTCCTTTCATTAATTTAAGATTAGGACTACATTGAACATTTTCATATAGTTCAGGAACTACATTGAAAGTGTATTAGAAGTAGAGAAACCATATCGAACAAATCAAAAGTTCAAGGACCACATTAAACATTAGACTAAATTTCAAGAACCACATTAATCAAATTAAAATCTTACGGATCACATTGCATATTAGGTTAAAGTTCAAGGACCATTTGTGTCATTTTCCTTTTCGTTGTTAATCATCTCCTTCATTTTCCTATAAAGGGAATCTCCAAATCATAATCCAGACATACCAAACCAAGAAATTCTATCTTTTCTTTCCAATTATTTACTGGGTTTTGCAAATAACGTGGATGTTCCTATTACCTCTATTTATTTAGTTTGGAGTAAAGAGGAAGATCCATTGTATCCTAGGATAATAGCCGCTAGAGTTTGTCGTGCCGAGTATCATACTTTGAGCGACGTAACTTTAAGGACAATATTTGCATATCTCAGATATTGATTTTTATTTTCGTCTTTTCTAACAGATTTTTCAACAGAAAGTTCACCTACTTAGATGAACACAAAAAGGGTTAGGTACCCGATTGCAAATCCGGTAAAATTCAGGCACTTAGGTGTCATTATTCCATTATTCAAGAACAAGAAAAGAACGTCTTTAAGTTGTGTAGATTATTGCATTGTATGGCCTAATATTGCACAATTCTTGGAATGGAAACTCGACAATGGTCGGCAGGATACCGAAATGCAAATGTTGGATTGGGAAATGTTTTCCAACAAATTCAATTGACACTTCAAACAATATGGGAATTCAAAATAGGAATATTTAGACCTTCTATATAGCATGCACCTTGCTATTTAGGTTGACCTAGAGCGACATTATTGGATGGCGAAAATATTGAAAGGGTCCAAACTTTGAATATTATGGGAATTTGAATGGTTCAATTTTTTTTTTCCAAATGCACCATGGATATGAATAACGAATTGGGATAGATCGACTCATTTTCAAAAAAAATTTGGGGTGAAATTGACACAAAGAACGATTGACGTTTTGCGCTAGAGCCCAAAGTATGAAGGCCCCTATGTACAAGTTCATTGTCTGGTCATTTGATCTACTGTTAATATAAAATATTAGGTGTTAGATTTACCGATGAATAATTGAGATTGGGATATGAATAGGATTTTTCTGATCCTATATAGGGCCCGCCCGAGCACAAAGTCGAAAAGGGCTTCCACTTTTTGGCAGAAACCTACCTATGCCATGCATGTCAACCATTTTGACTCCTCCTCTAATTTTATAACCACTTTTCATTGTCCTGTTTTGGCCCTTTCTCTACTCCTCTCCATGCTCAGGACTTTTCGGTTTGAGGTTACCTATCATGTGCATGGCTTTGAGGTACTCCTCTCCATGCTCAGGACTTTTTCGGTTTGAGGTTACCTATTATTTATTTAATGAGTAATTTTGATATGTATAAAGTTTAGTTGATGCAATATGGCTCATTTTGATATTATATCCTTGTTTTGTCCTCTCCATGCCTACCGTGTTAGCGCGCTAGTCTTTTTAGGTAGTGAGTTGGATGTTTCATTTTGAGTCCACGTGATCATGAGTTCTAAAGATAAACGAGTCATTATCTCTAACGGTCGCCAAGGTGAGGCTCTGGTGACTCTCGCTGGCTATAGCGAAAAAGAAAAGAAAAGAAAAGAATAAAATATAAAAAAATATAAAAAAATTCAGAAACATTTTAAAAAAAGTGCAAAAATTATTCATACCAATGCCGGCTGTATGATGTGGACTTCACGTCAGAGATTTCCAATCAAAATTGACTGAAAAAACTATATTGGCATTTTGGTAAAAGATTTAGGACTAAATTAGCAAAATTAAAAGATTTATGTTTAAATTGAAATTTGTACAGTAAGTTTATGACTTTTTTTGGCAATTATTTCACTGGAGATGTGTCTCAAGATTCTCGATGTGCACCTTCGACGAGTAGACAAGAGCATCATTATGATAACATTCCCGGCTCTCAGAAAGCAAGTGATGAGCCCCCACCAGCTTATTACCCAAACAAATTTAGCTGGAGTTTGTCAAGTGAAGATTGATTTGCATCGTCAAGTAAAGGAATCAAGCAGAGGTGAAGCTACTCAAATGAAAAGTCTAAGAGGAATCCGAGAAACGCAAACTCACACGATTAGAAAATTGTCATAGCAAATCGTGACAAATACTCGTTTCAGGGAAAGACCCCACCTTAACACACATTTTTTGGGATCTTCGTATATTATCCCATTAATTCACAAAATTAACCTACAGTTAGAATTACAAACTACAAGTAACTAATCAATAATATGATCATACTAAATGTTTTTGGACAATTTATTTTATTAATATAGAAATGATTTTTTCGGTTTTCATGCATTTTTTACCTTATGACGTGAATATGGAGAATTTTATAGCACTCCATGTAGTTTTTAGTTTAGCCTTATGCTTCTTGCAGTTTGATAAGAACAAATTTTAATGATCAATCTCATTCACGTCTCATTAAATTTTTATTTTTTCAATAACAATATTTACAATGAATGGCATCATTTAAGAGACTTTTTTTTTAGATAGAATCCATCTTTTAAGTATCAATAAATTATTATAATAAATAGACCTCATTTAATGTCGTTCGATGAGAACAATTCACTCACTACTCTCATTCGAGTTTTCAATAACAAAAAATATCTGAAATGAATAACATCAGTTGATAAACATTTTAAAGAGATTTTAAAGAGATTTTATCTTCCAACAGACCTCATCTAGTGAGAGGATGCAAGTGTATAATATCACATGTAGTGATATATAAATTTATAGAATGGAGATGCCCTAGGAGTAGGAGATCTATTATGAGTGTGCAAAAGAACCGGAAATTATTTCAACGGCCCAAGATGACCGGTTCGATGGACTTACCTGAGGACCGGATCACTACCATTGGGTGGTTCTCAGTTTCCATTTTGTGGAACCGGTCTTTAGTGGGCATTCCCGGTTCCAAGGTGGGAGGAACCGATCCCCCTAGGATCTACGGTAGATTTATGCTCTCAACAAGCAACTTCTTTAATTCATTAATAGTTTGAAACTTGATTTGACATCTCTAACATTATTAAAACAACATATATTTCCAATTCCAATGTAATAACTCACCGAATATCTGAATGAGAGAAAGAGAGGGCACACACCTAAATATTAAAAATGGCCCCCGAAAATCTCAGGCATCAAAGATAGAATTTAGTGGAATGAAGTAAAAACGTTCAACAGGAAAGGCTAAAATCATTACACCGGCGCTCCACGCCACCGGATCTTTGCTCTTGAGCTTGCTCTTGATGTTTCTTGATGCATGATGCTTGTTCCGACTGCGATGAGAGACGATGAGCTTGAATGTGGTATGGAGTAGCGAAACTCCCCAATGCTAGTGATGGCGAAGCCAGCGATGGAGGAATCACATTATTAGCGGTGTTGTAGTCTATTGCAGAAACAAATTTCCCAACACCGTCAGAACCATTTGCACCATACTTAATTTCATGTTGATGTTGTTGATCATGATGCCCCCTAATTTCTTGCTGCTCACGAACCCTACCCATGTCCTGTTGCTCCCTCGCTGCTGCAATAGCCGCAAGTTGATGCTCTTCAAACAACTGTTGTTGCTTTCCCAATGTCGACCCTCCACCATGCCACAATGTGTCACCCTCGCCCCTAGCCGTGATGCTCGGCGCCCTGTTGTACAGCGCCATCATGGACGACAAGGGATTACCAGCCATGAATGTCGCCCCGGGAGGTTGCATTATGGTTGGTATCATCGAGTGGGGTCCAATGTAGGCAGCAAGCTCTTTGTTGGCATTGCCGAGCTCCTTCTGCAGCAAGTTGAGCTTGTGTTGGAGGATAGAGATCAGTCCGACACACCCATAGATGGGGTCACGGAGGCGGACCTCGGCCTCGTAGGCAAGGGAGTTCGCCGCGTCTTCTCGCTGCGACACGTGGAGCTCGCTCAAGAGCTTGGCTACATTGCTCGCGCCGAAAACCTCATGGACGTAGGCAAACTTTTGGGGCTGGTCCGCGGGGAAGTATGGCGCGAACACGCATTCTGGGGTGCATTTCCGGCGTTGGCACTTGCACGCCGCGCACGGAGAACTCAGCGACGACATAACATTTGTCCACTCTCAATGTGAGGAAACCCCGTCAAAGAGAATGAATGTCCCCAGCTGCACGATCATAGAGAAGGAGAGACATTTAAGGGTACTTGAAAGATATGACTCTAGATTCAACCAAGTAGGCTAAAATCAGAAATTAACATAATCAATTCAATTCACCTATACTCCATGTTTCGAAACACAATGAAAATCGATCAAATTAGACGTTTAAGTTGTTAAGCGAAAAGATAATCACTTCTTAATTCAGATGCTCAACCAGAAAACATGTATATTATTAATTTGCAAATGATCCAAACTTAATAGGCTGCAACCTAAGCCGCAGATTTTCGATTAGTATATATATCTCCGTACTTTTTTCTTTCCAGGATGTTGATCTCAAATCATATCACCTCGATTTCGTCTCTCACGGATGAGTTCAAATCTGAATCTGGAATTCTCTCTGCAAAGATCATCTCAAGCATCCTCTCTCACCTCTTTTCACTTTCACACTCTTTTCAGAATACAGAAATGGTCGAAAATCACTTCTTCCTTTGATTCTCCTCACTCTTCCCTTCTTTCCAATTCACCCAAACAAACCCAGAACAGCAAAAGCATTTCGAGGAACAAACGAATGAATCAGACAGAAATATTACGTTCAGCATTGATGCACGACGTACCTGGTGCACGGTCTCCTCCAGCCTGAGCGATCTCTCTGTCTCTCCCTCTCTCTGAAGAGAGTGCAGCGGATAGAGACAAAATTGATTCAACAGAGAGATGTGGATGCTGGAGGAATTGTTATGCGTGTTTTTTTAAAAAAGGAAATGCAATCTAATCTATTATTATTTAGTATATAAATCCAGATAATATTATATCATATATCTGTCTACCTTAATATTACATCATATAAAGCAAACTCAATACATCTTCCTACCTTAAAATTTCATATAAAAATGCTCTAATCAAAGCCAACATCCATTGTAAGATTAACAATGGTGTACATGACTGATAAGGTACTGATTTAAATGACTTGCTTGAGTCTTTTAAAATATAATAGAAAGATAGATGTTTTAATCTTACAATAATTTGAATTCATTTCCATGAATTGTAGCAACTCAAAAAAAAATTTCTTTGCACTATATTTGTTAGGAGGGATTAGGAGGGAAGGAAAGGTTTCTGAAAACACAATCGTGTTTAGGGATTAGTAATCAGTTTTTATGTAGAATTTGATGGGATTTGTGGATTAGTAAACAAATTTTATTTTTCTTTCTTACTTATACCCTTATTTGCATTAAAGAATTTTCATTTCTTTATTTCCCTCGTTAAATATTATAATTCAATCCTCTCTAATCCCTTCTTTGCTTTCCTCTCATAATTGTTTCAATCCATTCTTTTGCTTCTTAATTACTAAATCCAAACTCAACGTTTAAATTATTTTTTTTTATTTTTCCACACGCGTGTACAAATAACCTAGAGGATTCTTTTTCTATGAGTATCACTACATATCTATACACATCCCATGTAGACTTTTTAATTCTCAAGACATTATTCGTGAACATCAACTGAAGTAATCGTAATGCTTATAATTGAATTACCAATTAACATTATTTTCAGCGAGGACCATGAAAATTTATGAAATTTTTTTCTAATTTACCTGACTTGTACAACGTGATGAGTTGCTTTTATTTTTAGATATTTTTATAGGAAATTTCTTATTTCAAATAATGTCTTTTTTTTTCAAATAATATCGTTACTAATCACGACTTATTCACTTTACTATTTACATAAACAACTAAATACAACACTAATAAAAAAAAGGCTTGTTACAATACTATTCAAATTCACAAACTATGTCGAGCAATGTTGGAGAATTGTTTAGGATACATTACGTATGAACTCTTTACATGCCACATGGATCAATCATTTCTGTTCACATGAAAAATGTGAGGTGATAGGATCCGGACACATGGGTAACCTATTTTACCCAGCTTGGTGCTTATATATTGCACCGGTCACATATGTTTTAATAAGTAGATAACAAATTATGATATTCTGAAAGTCACACAAAAAGAATATTATCTACAAATAATCCAGAGGATTCATTTTTCTCCTGTTATCATTACATATCCTATTTAGACTTTATGATTGCTCAGACATTACTTATGAAGATCAGCAGATTAATCATGATGATTACTAAATGGATTGTCAATTACTATTATTAAATCATGGAAATTTAAAAAAATCATTTTCTTGACTTTTACAAAGTAGTTTGCTTTTATAGTTAAATCGATTTTCAATTGTTTTATGGATGATTGCACATTTTCAATTATTTTTTTACACATCACAATTGAATGACTTTTCTATTTTACATAAACAACTATTGTATAGTTTAGATTATACTTATTCAATTAATTAAAAATAATTATTAATGCTGTCGCTTTATACGACTAATAAATGAAAAGAAAATCAATAATGAATTTAGCTTGTGATTGATTACAAAATGAGAGATATGAACAAAGTCTAACGCTTGATCAAAAGATGGCGAGTTTCTTCATTTTCCACCTTTTTATAAATATCCACTTTTATCTTCTATTCGAGAAGTCTTCGAGCCACAATTTCTTTAGCCTGGTACTCTAAAAAATGAATGCTTTTGCAAATCTCTCATTTTCCTCTAGATAATCAAAGGCATATGAGAGGGTGGATCATTCATGAGCCCTTCACATATTAGAAGGATCAATAATGTTAGTTTATACGAAATAGAAGAGTCCACAGGATCATCTTTAGTGTAATAAGTAAGTGACAAGTATAGAAATTACCACGACAATCAGATTGTTAAAATCGTATGAGAAAATTCAAGCAATTAAATCACTTCAGTTTCATATGAATTCAGTTCATTCCATTAGTACCAGAAAAAGAAGACATGCTTTGCGTGTGAAGAGAAAGTAGGAACAATTCATTCTATTAGGCAATTCTTATGGGAAGGAAAAGCTGAAACTCGCAAATCCCACAAAGTTGCATAGAAAGTAGCTTGCTCGATCTGAAACTCAAGAATAAAGTATTGCTGGGCCACATGCTTTGGAGTCTCATCAATCATTCGTCCTCATCCCAATGCAATATTGGATTTATCACACTGAATGTAGAGGTACTAATATTATGCAACTCAACATAAAGTGCAGTATGGCTTGGAGTTGGCAATGTATTCTCAAGCTATGACTTGCTCTAACACCTATCATCTCTAGCAAACATACTGTTTCAAGACATATACAAGGAATTCAGATGAGAGGGACCGGGAGTGAATTGGTATAAATTGACTTGGACTACTTGTACTAGCAAGTATAATTTTATCGGCTTGCTTGTTTGTAGAGATAGGTTACTGACAGAAATAGTCATATCACGATGGTTGTCTTTAGTTAATACTAATTATAACTTTTGTATGACTGGAATAGCAGATGAAAATCACTTTTTCTTTGAGTGCTCTTAGATAAGAAGTATATGACGCAATATTCTAGCACAAAATGGAATTAGGCGTTCTACAGGAGGTTGGAATTTAAAATTTCAATGGATGATCAAGGCCACCAAGAGCAAAAACTTGGTAGCAACACTCCTTAAGCTATCTTCCTTAGCGAATATCTATTGTATTCGGATGGAACGCAATGACAGAATTAGTCTCTACCAACATTGTAGGCCTTCTCGCAAATGGTTTTATTGACTACTGTATGGAGGCGTCTTTCCTCCATCTTCTCGCATAATTAGTCTCTTTGTAATGCTAGGGGATTCTCCTAACCTTTTTAACCTCATATGATTAATGATATTCACATATTTACACACAAAAAAAGGTGGGAACAAATTAAATTTATAAAAAAAAGAATGATTTTTATCAAGTCCACTCCCAGTATAAAAAAATAACTTTCACATTAACTGTTGGATGGTAGACATATGGGAAAATTCAATTATAAAATTATCTCCAAACACACATGTCACTTATCCAACGGTGAATGTGTAAGGATATTTTTACTCTGACATTGGACCTGATAATAACTATTAAAACAATATGTTTTGTATATAATTTATATTGTCGTAAAAGGAAAAGTGAGAGATCCAAGGAATAGTTAACAAATATATTGAATTGGAATTTAGAAGGTAAAATATGCATTGATTACTTGCGAATTATCTTGGTTATTGTAAACTACGGTTTTGTCCATCTATAAGTATCTGCAATCCTAAGGTATTTGAAATATATGCAGCGGTTTTCATGGAAATTTCTTCCTTAAAGTTTGGGTTGAAGTGGTCGATGAGCTTGCTATTTTATAAATATGAATTTTCTTGATGTTATCTGTCTTGGTATATCCAATGAAAAGATGAACTTTTGATAATTTACACATAATATATTAATTGAGCTTAAATTGAGAGAAACAAATGGAAAATAAAAATCATGCGCAATGTGCGGATTGACCTATTCTAATAGATTTGATGGAATGTGTGATTCCTCCTTATCCATGTTTTTCCAGACGTTTTTTTTCACTATTTCCATTTGTCGAGGGGAGTTTTGTTACGAGGGGAGGATAACAAAAGGTTCGTTTTGCAAACATTGAGTGTTCTTGGGGGTAAAACTACGAAATGCTCATCGAATATTCATGGTTTTTGTATGAAAAATGAACGCAAGTTGACCAAAAATTAACCTAAGAAAAGGATTTATTACTCTTAACTTTAGATTATTTACTACCCACCCATGGGTAGCTCAATTGGTTAGGGCGTATTTGGGATTGTGTGATTAGGTGCACTAGTCCCAGATTCGATTCCCCAGCTGAGTACTTGTGATTTAAGTAGGGAGCCATAGCGGTTGGTTGCTTTGCTAGTTTCCCCCGATGAATAGTTGAAGTGCACGCAAGCTGGCCCGGACACCTCAATTACCAAAAAAAAAAAATGTAAACTCAACTTTTCTTTGGCTACTGTCATGTCCGAGTGCATAGATGCGTACTTCTGTCGTTAAATTATGATCGATGTTTACGCATGACAAATATATTACTATTCATCACAATGTTTCTAAACTTACTAACAGGGACTTGTGCCTAAAGACTTAGTGCAAGTACACTTTGCGCATCGCATGCATGACCTTTGCGGAGTTAACTCTGGATTAGTGGTGTGATCCCAACTTAACACCGTCTAATTAAGGATAATTTAGAGAGTTTTGATTTGGAGGATCTCCGGTTTACCTACCTCCTAACCTTTTTCTATCGGGCTTCATGTTGACCCATATCGTTATTACATATCTCTATTCGCGAGGTAAGAATCTTTTCCATAATAAATAGTAGGCATAAACAGAGGGGATGAAAGTAATAACTAACATATAAACTCAATAATAGATTAAAAAAGTAAGCAAAATAAGTAAAGAATTGGATTTGTCAAGGTAGACATTTTGTAGTGCGAAGCAAATAAATGATTAGAAAATGACTCTTTATATGCTCAGCCAATGCCAATGTAACGCTTCAACTAAGTTAAGAAGCTTTCATTTTCAAAAGGTGCAACAGGGTCAACCAAATCATTTGGATCTTTTTGACCAGCAATTAGTATAGTTGATGTGGCACAAATTTGTTGATTCATCAAATCTAGTCATTAAATGCTGAGCATGTCATTTTAGAAGGGGGGAAAAGACAATATTCACGAGCCATATAATGCCAAGAAATAAACAATTGCTAGCTGTTGACTTGCTAACAAGGGTTAGCGTGAGCGGCCATCTGAAGAAATTAAGCACAAACGGACAGAAAGGGACCGCTGTCGATTGGAAAAGTTTTTCAGTTCATTAGGTATTTTCATGTCACCCGTGTTGAGATTATGATTAAGATGGAAATTGACTAGACTTCAATTTATTGAAGCGACTAGATATTTATCGATCACGGTGGAGCAAACGGCCTCGTTTCCGTGGTCTTTTGCCAATTGGATTTCTCTAGCCGAGCCACGTCGACCGATTTATAATCGATTAATATCAGGTCAGATTTTTCAGCAAGAGAAATCGCCGATAGTGCTCAAATTAACGGTTTTTAAAAAGGTACAAAAAAAAGTGAATGATGCGTCATACGAAATTTATGGGATTTTTTTTCTTACTAGATATATTATCCTTTCTTGGTAATGTGCGAATTAAAGGAGTGCTACAGTTGCTTTCTTCCCAGTTGTCAACCATCGCTTTCAAGAAGGTTAGACGCAATTCGGGCACAATAATTTGCTCCTAGTAGTTGACCGTATATGTTATCTAAGTATTTCACATTCTACTATGGTCATACTATAATATAGACCTCAAATTTGTGAATTCCAAGGCACATGGTCCATGCGCAATTGGTCATCATGCTAGCATTTTCAAATGAAATTTTAGGGACAAGGACTGTACGTTTTTTTTTATTATCCACTACATAAACTGCCCTCTAGTTTAGATGTTACGTTGAATATGTTAATGGTGTGTGTGAGGGCGTGCAAAATTTTTTTTTTATTGGTAATGAGAGGAGAAATCTAGAGGGCTGGACCATGAGATATTTGCCAAATGGGATGCTCAATAAATATTCTTAGAGCACCCGTTAACTAGCTAAACAAGAAAAATTTCCAAATTACAATATATCAACTTTTTTTCTCCGTCTTTACCCAAAAAAAAAAAAAACTTTTTTTCTCCGTAAAATGTGTAGTCACCATGATTTTGTGTGGTAACAAGATAAAGTCGAACGAGATCACAAAGAATATAACAAATCATAGTCCCACACAACACCCTCCCTGAAAAAGTCAAACTCAAGGTGATGGTGACGCACGAGGCTCGACATGGGAGAGAAGATAACCACGATGCCCCTATAGAATGACGAATCTGGTTCATTGAAAATGTTGCCTCCCACGTGGGCCTCGTGAGATCTGACAATCCAGATCCGATTTGGTATGTCCATCAAGTTCATGTTAAAACTGCCCCAATTCCTTGTTCTGGTAACGTGCCATCTGCTTAGGGGGGAGAGGGAGAATTAACATGGCATTATGGTAAGAACTGAAGTAGGGTATCCAACGAAAAAGAGAATGGGACGCATCCCCTCTCATGCTCTTCCCTATAGCTCTCGTGACAAAAAAAGATTATATAAAATACGCCGTCAATGTAAGGTATTTTTTACACAAACAATCATGGAATAGAAACTTTCATCTGCTCATAGAATAACTACATATACTAAAAGTAAAAATTCTAAACGTGTCAGCGCCTGAACCCTGCTGGCGTAACTTTTCCTCTTTTTTAACACCGCCGGTGTACCAATTAGAAGTCCTTAAACAAGAGATCCCACTAATCCTAAGATGTTAGACCGAGCTCCTCCAAGCTAGCCAACAGTTCAGAAATATTTAATGGGCCTCGCCCGGTTGGCCCACGAAACTTTTCAGCCCGATCCCATCTGCCACGAAGAGGAATCTTGGGGAAGCCCAAACATGGAAGAAGAAGTTGAACCGAGGCGAGAAATCCGACTTCAAAATCACCTTCCAAGTGCTCCAAAGAGTTAAGAGACATCATGCCTACTCCTGATTTTATTCAATCAGAAATATTTATCATCATATAACATTACTGTGCATAATTAATGACTTGAAATGATAGGCAAATAAAACATAATTTATAAGAAAAATGTTTAACATTAAGTTTTGAATGGATGAAGAAGAAAAGAGAGTGAAGCATTAGAAGGGTAAGTTCACAAAACTGAAATTTGCAGTAATTTTGTGGGTTACAAGTTTTATTTTTCCTATTTCTAGAACTTGCATAAGATATTCTAGGACGAAGGCAAATTTTGGTGGCCGTTGGTTAGCTGTGGCAACGAAAATTTTTTGATGTACAAGATTATGTAGACGCTTTCAATCTAAATTGTAACTAGAATGCATCATTTGAGTCTATACTTGTTATTAGTATAAGTCATAATCACATGCCATAACGCGATGAACAAAATCGCAATTCTCTAACTTGTAAGATATCATTCTTTTGTACATAGTGAAATGTCCGAGATTCATTGAGCACCTGATTAAATCCTCACTATATATGGCATCTGCTAGTCTGACGGCTGCCGATTGATTACCGAAACGCACAAACATGTGCGCTCTTAGGTGAAAATGCTTGAAAGAATGCGCTGTGGTGATGCGGACACGAGGCTTGAGTAACAAGAATGAACCCGCTATCATTTGGGCAACCCCTTAGGGTTAATTGGAAAGTATCCTTAATATGTCACTTACAAGGGGTCGATTCAGACCTCCTCATCCACAAAAATTCATATTCTTCTCAGAGCATCGAATTTTCAAACATATGATCCCTTTTAAAAGTTTAAAACTTTCTCTCTGTTTTTTTTTTAATAATTGTTTCCTTTTGCTCACTCATAAATATTTCCCCTAAGGTCGGTTGTTCACCTATGCAAATCTTCAATCTGATAAATGTTATCTATGCAAGTCAGGGAAGAAAAGGAATGAGAAGTGCGGCTTTTTAGACATTGCAATCCTATTAATTACAATGGAATTTATTGACTAGTCACCTCCAGCTCAATTCCACTAAAATATTTCCTAATGGGTAAGTACCAACTTTATCAGTCTGGCTACACTAATGAGGAATAATGCTAATATTCCTCATACCCGGTCACTATAGTCTAAAGTATAGCCGACCATCTAATGTCAATCTCATGACCAAGAGATTCCACTTACAACTTTGGCGAAAGAGAAAAAGCTGAGATAGCACTCACTATGAAAAGTATCATATTACGTTGGAAGATGAATTTCATAAGGAGATAGATGTGAAATTGTCCTAAGAAAAACTTTAGAAGGCTTCATCCTGTGTTTCATCCGGACCTCATGATCTCTAGAATGTAAAGCCAATAGAGGGGATTCTCTCTCTTCAGAAAAGAGAAAGATATGGAGAGAATTAAGGGTGCAGAGCATGCAAGTACCGGCACATCAAAATAAGAAACACATCCATAGAGCCCGTCGTCCTTGTAAATCAATTGGACAAGCCGTGGAGGCCCATATGGGAGTTTCGGCTTCTTTACCATGGTGACGTTACTCCTTATAGCCGACCATCTAATGTTGATGTGATGACCAAGAGATTCCACTTCCAATTTTGGGGAAAGAGAAAATGCTGAGATAACACTCACTATGAAAAGTATCGTATTAAGAAGGAAAACAAATTTCTTATGCAGATGGAAGTGAGATCAGTCCTTAACAATTATCCCGTTGGTCCATTGAATTTCACATGTACTTTCTTCGAACACTATGTGAACTAGTTATTGGTTTATTTCTTATGCAGGATGATCACTACGACGAGGACCGCGATGATATCTATTTGCATGTTTGCTTGGTTTTCAGGTCAAGCAATGGAGATAACAAAATGTTATACATTTTAAAGAATTACTATAGAGGTTTAGTCGTAGATAACTCGTAGCCGTTTGCAGTTTAAGTTATTCTGATAACTAGCTATATAGACATAAGAACGAAGAAGAGTTTTCTTTTTTTGTTACATGTTAACACACTCATTACAGTTGGGAACTCCAACTCGGGATCTAGGTCACGATCAACATTGTTACTAGCATGTGTCGACGTTGATGCTGTTGGCCTATGAGAGAAGAATATGGTTTTGGTTTTTGATCTTTTTGAAAGAACGATCAGTCGTTGAATCCGGCAAAAAAAGAAAAAAGGAAAATAGTCATAGAAATTCAAGATTTTCATTAGAATGATGATTGTGATAATTAACATGCTTATGTTTAACAAGAATTATAAAAGATTATTCCTTTTTTTTAATATTTCGAAGTCATGTATTTCTAGTGATTAATAAAAGGCTCGAGCTTTTTCTCACTCTATTTTTTTTTTGCTACAGACACTCCCTACATCTTGATATGTGGCGAGCTCACTCGAGGCTTCTCAAGCTCATGGTTTCGTGGGGGCCATGCGAGGTTACCCTTGAGCTTGCTATGGTCGCAACTGGCTGCACGAGCTCTACAGCAAAGCTAGCGAGTTGCACAATCATGATGCATAGCCCAATCACGTAGCTGCCATGGTTAACGAATCGAGGTCATTTGACATCGATCTAGCTTTAAGCTGACCTTGCAACTGTCATTGATCTGAAATTAAGATCGGTCACGGTTGCGATTGCCTTTGGAGGACTGACAATGGTTCTCGCAATGCAAAGAGGGAGATTGATGCTAGGTCTATCCTTGGGTAGAGAGAGCGAGAGAGAGAGAGAGAGATTTCTTGCAGGGTAGTTTGAGAAAGAAAACGACAATTCGATAACTTTTGTTTATATGAGAGATGCAACTCAAAATCTAATGTAAAAAGTGAAGATGGTAATTATAGGTTTTGAAATGTGACGAGGCATTTGATAAGAGAAAATAAGATTTGAAATTGGTTCTTGTAATATTTCCATTAAAACATAAACGCAAACAAAAATGAATATTTAAAAGCATCTACTTTGTGGGTGGATGGTATTGGAATGTCCAGATCACACACTATATTTGAGTATAGTACAATCGACAGAAATGGACCAAAGAAAAAGATAATGAAACCCCATCAGGCCTCTCCCTTTCATAAGTCCGGTGTCACATGAAACATAAAATAAAACAAAATAAAACCTTCACAAGTCCAGCACTTCCCCGGTCGTTCAACTTTTTGATGATGCGCTTGCGATGGATGATGTACACTTTTCTTTTTCTTTATTTGACTCGTTTTTACCATAACTGGGTCAACACAATGTCTCAAAAAGTATACCCTTTTTCAACATTTAGAATATATTCAGTAATAAAACGGCTAAAGTACACCACAAGTGCTATAACTTGTATACGGCGATCACTTTGGTGCCATAACTTTTTTTCGGATCACTTTGGTGCCAAAATCGGAGAAAAAAGATCACTTTAGTGCCAATTTGGCCGGAAATCCGACGTGGCATTTTTTATTAATTTTTGACGCCGACGTGGCTCGCCGGAGGGCTGAGTCAGTGTGTACAGTCAGCATTTTTTATTTTAAATAATTTTTTTTAACGTGTACAGTCAGCATTTTTAATTTTAAATATTTTTTTCTTTTTTTTTCTTTTCTTTTTTTTTCTCCCCTCGCCGGCCGGCCACCGGCGAAGCCCTACAAGGGCTGGGCGAGGGCGGCCTTGCCCATGGCCGGCGAGGGGCGGTCGACCCTCGCCGGCGACCGGCTAGGCCAGCCCTCGCCGGCCCAGGCGAGGGTCGCCCTCGCCAGATCCGGCGAGGGCGACCCTCGCCAGATCCGGCGAGGGCGACCCTCGCCGGCGTGGGGCGAGGCCGGCCCTCGCCGGCCCAGGCGAGGGTCGCCCTCGCCAGATCCGGCGAGGGCGACCCTCGCCGGCGTGGGGCGAGGGTCGCCCGCGCCCGACCAGGCGAGGGCGACCCTCGCCGGCCCAGGCGAGGGCCGCCCTCGCCCGCCCAGGCGAGGGCCGCCCTCGCCCGACGCCGGCGAGGGTCGCCCTCGCCGGATCCCCTCGCCCGACGCCAGGCGAGGGTCGCCCGACGCCAGGCGAGGGTCGCCCGACGCCAGGCGAGGGTCGCCCTCGCCCAACGCCGGCGAGGGGCGGCCTCGCCCGTCGCCGGCGAGGGTCGGCCGCCCCTCGCCGGCCATGGGCAAGGCCGCCCTCGCCCAGCCCTTGTCGGGCTTTGCCGGTGGCCGGCCGGCAATCGGCCGGCGAGGGAGAAAAAAAGAAAAAAAAAAAAGAAAAGAAAAAGGAAAAAAAAAGAAAAAAATATTTAAAATTAAAAATGCTGACTGTACATGTTGAAAAAAATTATTTAAAATAAAAATGCTGACTGTACACGCTGACTCAGCCCTCCGGCGAGCCACGTCGGCGTAAAAAATTAATAAAAAATGCCACGTCGGATTTCCGGCCAAATTGGCACTAAAGTGATCTTTTTTTTCCGATTTTAGCACCAAAGTGATTCAAAAAAAAGTTATGGCACCAAAGTGATCGCCGTACACAAGTTATGGCACTTGCGGTGTACTTTAGCCGTAATAAAACCAAGGCATATCGGTTATTTTCTTTGCTAGTGCAATCACGTGAAGATATCCCCATCACCATCATCTGCAAATTTCACCATTCCTGTCCATTAAACTCCTCCTTGAAGTAGAGGAAGAAGAAGAAGAAGCGTCACCCCTCGCCAGCATCCACAGTGAGAGAGAGAGAGAGAGAGAGAGAGAGAGAGAGAGAGAGAGAGAGAGAGAGAGAGAGAGAGAGAGATGGAACCACCTCCGACCCAGGACATTAGCAAGAGTTACGCAGTGACAGAGGACGAAAAGGACAAAAAGGACAAAGCCATCAACGAGTGGTATGTGTTCTTTTTTCCTTTCGGGTCTTGCAGAATTATTGTTTTAGAAAAGCCGGGTTCTTGTTTATTTCTAAGTTTTCGAGATGTTGCGTTTGGTTGATCTTTGGGATGCAGTTGTTCCTGCTGCTATGACTGCTCGGACAGCTGCTTCGATTACATCTTCTGCAACCTTTGCTAGTGGGGCGACCCCCTCCAGATGTCAGATATGGAAGACTTACCGTCAAATTCTGATCTGCGGTTCCTCATCATCAGCAAAAACTGTAGAGCACGCTGAGAGAGAAACGTGGTGCTATTTATTGGGTTCTCTCTGAACTGTTCTGTGATGTTTATGAAGCACTGGATTTCAGCTAGATAGTATTTTTTTTTTCTGGCTTGTTTTCTGATGCAAGAAATCTCTGTTCTGTGATCTCTCGTGTTCGAGATGTGGCTAAAGGTCGAGGTCCAATAATTTGGATTTGGGATTACAGTTCCCTGTGCTCTGCATCACCTGTGCTTCTCTCTCTTACATATTGCTTCTATGAGAAGCTTTTAAGTTAATTTTCTGGCGGGAGACATCTAATAAAATTGGAACGATAGAGAGAAGATTAGCATGATGCGCACAAAGGAAGCTTTGAGTTCATTGATAGGATCGTCTGGCTCTGTTACCTTACTGGTTGGCATTAAGGGGTAACTCTAGTGTCGCGTGACTCGTGTCAAATGGTACCAGAGCTCACAATTGGTTCTAGAAAAGGACTACACGAGAAATTTGATATTTACAGGCCGAACTAGATGACAGGCTGGGAGTACAAAGATGACTGTCCGATTTTGCAGTAGGGTCAATATAGTTCAGTTTCCTTAAAAGACTAGAGTCACCTACCGATCAATAGTGAGTTAGGTTCATTGTCATTAGTAATTTGAAGAAATGATAATATTGAATTGAAGCCTAAGAGAGTTGAAACTTGAAAGCAGTGGCGAAGCATGGTTTTGGCTTCCAGCGGTGAGTCCTTCTCAGACTTGCATCTCTCTCTCTCTCTCTCTCTCTCTCTCTCTCTCTCTCTCTCTCTCTCGCTCGGCCGAGCCCTACAAGGGGCCTCTGACTCTGGCTTTTTCATTTGCTCCGACTTCAGTGTCCTTTTAACAGCCAAATCATGCATCTGCCATAAAAAAGAGGTCGCTAAAATATACTGCCTGCTCAATCTTCTAATGGAACTATGAAAGGATCAGAATCGGCACTTGGCACGAGGATTCGTCCACTGCAAGTAAAGAAATTCAACTTGTTTGAAAATACGAAACGTCTAAGGTGATTGCCACGAGAACAGGAAAAGAAGAGTTATAAAGAAAAATGGACCCGATTCCCTAAAAAACCCTCAACTTTAGGTCAAGTTTCAATTACGCCCTGAATTTTTCTTTTTCTTAGAAAAAACCCCAAACTTTAGGTCGAGTCCCAAATCTGCCCAAACTTTTTTTTTTCTCTCAGAAAAAACCTCAAACTTTAGGTCCAGTCTCAAATTTGTCCTAAATTTTGTTTTGTATAAAAAAATCACCAAAATTCAATTTATTTTCGAAAATATACCCTCTTAATCTAGTCCCAACTTGACATGGCACTTCCACATCTATAACAAATCCACATCAACAAAGTAATGAGGCTTTTTTTTAGATAAAGAAAAGTTCGAAGCAAATTTGGACCGAACCTAAAAATTATGTTTTTTTTTAAATTAAAAAGTTTTTTGGGGTGGATTTGTTGTCGTCCCTAACTTTCATATCCTAAAATGATTTTATTTTGGAGAATTTCAACAATTTTCATTGGGTTGGATTGGTTATCAAAGTGGAAATTGGACTTCGATATGTACCTATCGCCTCATTACTTTACCGATGTGGATTTGTTATCGATGTGAAAGTGCCATGTTAAGTTGGGACTGGATCATGGGATATATTTTTGAAAAATAAGCTGAAATTTGCTGATTTTCTTTTACACAAAACAAAATTCGGGATAGATTTAATTTAAGACTGAACTTAAATTTTTGGGTTTTTTTTTAGACAAAAAAAGTTCGGGGCAAATTTGAGACTTAACCTAAAGTTTGGGGTTTTTTTAAGATAAGAAAAAGTTCAGGGTAAATTTTGGACTTGACCTAAAGTTGGAGTTTTTTTAGAGAATTCACCCAAGCATATGAAACTAGAGAAACCAGCCCACATAGCGCAAAAGTTTTGCCCCCATTGAAACGGGCTCAGAAGGATCTCTTTATGCCATTGAAACGGGCTCCGAAGTTTTGCCCCCACTGCAATCGACAGCAGGCAAGGTTTTGCATGCAAGTCGGAGGATTTGGATTTAGTCTGCCAAGCACGAACAGAGTGCCGTCGAAGATCCAATTCAATATTGGTCATTCGACGATTAAGTTGATCAGTGAGCATGATGCACCAGCAAAAATTAAGTAGTGAGTTGGTGGGAGCACACATACCTTCACCCACACACCTTACCAGGATCAAAAGTTCTCAGTGTTAATGCTGTGTCAGTCAATGCGACCTTTTGAACTCAACTTGCGCTAGTTTGATGTCCTAACATCAGTGGTCGTTGACAGCTCTCGAGGGGATTTGACCATCTAGAGGGCTTGTTGCAACTTTTCTCAGCTTCCCAATGAGTCAGCACGGCTCGTATGATCCTATTGATGGCTCAACGACCCGACTGAGGTGGCTTCTAGAAATAAGTTCAAGCCCTTCATCTGATCCGTTCGTTCTTTGTCAAACATGGCACTCGATTAACTGGTTCAATTTGTGTTCAAGATACTGGTATATTATGGACTACACATCTTCAATACTTGACAGGACTCTGGAGCTGTAATAAGTCAGATCGGTATCTAGGGAAGGTAGATGTCCTGGTCCTTCAGTTTCCTTTTCTCCCTAGACAAAAGAGATCAGCTGCCTTTTTACTCCATTTTACCGTGGCAGTTTGTGAATGACGATGATGATTCTAAGCGTGAGCCATGCCTGTTTTACCGCTTCTGCACATGAGCATCATGCTTCATGCAACGCAAAAGCCGTGTGCTTGAAATCGAGACCCATAGAACGATGTTGAAGCTGCCCTCAGATTCAGACGAAAACTCCATGTAACCACACTGTAGAGGGTCCATTAACATGTCATGAATAAACTCGGAATAAGCCATTTTCTGAGATCATCTGTTGAAAAATCTATAAAACAACTAGGAACTCTGCATGGCCCAATCGAACAAACTTTATTTAAGCTGCAAGATTAGCGGACGTAATCATTCTCTATCCACGTAGATGAGTAAATGATACTCGATTCTTCTCTGTTCCTATCATCATCTCCACCAGGTAATTCTGCATTTTGAAGGGAGGCCGATCTGAATTTGGACATCAGAGGCCTAATTCAAATGCTAGCCAGATTGATGACAAACACCTACTCTTTTATGACTTTAGGAAAAAATTGAAATATCCGAGATCGATTTTACCACTTGGGCCCCTAATCTGCCCTTGCAGAACACTACAATTTGCTTTTGCTACTGTATGATACTTGACTTTCACCACCATTACTTGCATGGCCGGAGCTCTACTGCCAGTGCATAATGGATCATTCCACTAAGACACACTTCAGATAATCATTTAAGACTTTCAGCATTTTTAATAGCTATTCCTCGCTATAATATACACGCACCTCGGTTCTAATTGATTCAAAAAATGGGGGCGTATCTGTATAGAGCAGATCTTTCTTTTTCACGTGCGAGATTCAATTCATCTTCGAGAGTAAGTGCACTTTATGGACTAATCACTGTTCTTTCTTGGAATAATGCATCACTTGCCACTTCCCTATGCCTCTCTCTTTCTCGGTCTCCCCCCATTAACTAAAATTGTGGAATTGCACCAAACTCATACGAAAGCGACGTCCAATAGTGGCCCTTCCACTCTCTGATGTAGTTAAATTCCAATTGACAGTCAGTTCCAGCTGATCTGTGTTAGCTCTTCTCGTATAAATTGCTTGTGCTGATCAGTGATCTCTACCACTTGTCACTCAACCAGTATCAAAACAGCCGTCATTTTTTGTTGTGAAGATATGAAGCACAGCTCTGAACTTTCATGGCTTCCATGCTTCTGCATCTTGTTCTGCAGCCTTCTTGTCTCCTCTCAGCTCGATTATAAGTTCTATGACAACACTTGTCCCAGTCTGACAAAACTTGTCCGGTATGGCGTTTGGTCGGCTATCGCAAACGAGACCAGGATGGCTGCTTCTATCTTGCGCCTGCATTTCCATGATTGTCTTGTCGATGTAATTGAACTCTTCGATTGCTTCTCGCAGATTTTGTAAATAGGCACATCCAAAATTTTCTTTTTTGAAACTTGGACTAAACTTAAATTGGTTTATGTGACAAGATCTAGACAGCTAAAATCTTTGCACGGCTCAATTGAACCTGCTGAAAGAATATAAAATGCTTTAAGCTATACCGTTACTGAATAAATTTTCTTTATCTGATGAACCTAATTGCAAACTATTCCTAAAAACAACTTTTCTTGTTTTCATTATCAGGGATGTGAAGGGTCGGTCCTGCTTGATGATACAAGCACAATAAAGGGAGAAAAGAATGCATCTCCCAATCGCAATTCGGTGAGAGGTTTCGAGGTCATCGATGCCATTAAGGCGAATGTCGAAAAAGCATGCCCAACCACAGTTTCTTGTGCCGATATTCTCACTCTAGCCGCAAGAGAGGCTGTTTTTCTGGTAATCAAGTCTGCTGTTGTGTATCCACTCTTCATGAGAATAGCTAGATTCGCCTTTCGACGAGCTCATTCTGATTCTGGGTCACTAAACGAACATGCATTTGCACTTTTTTTTTTTATCTTTAGACAGGAGGGCAATTTTATGCAGTGCCCTTAGGTCGCCGAGACGGCTTAAGTGCAAGGGAAAGTGCCGTCAACGAGCAGCTGCCTTCACCCATCGAGCCCCTGGAAAACATCACTGCAAAGTTTACCTCGAAGGGTCTTGACATCAAGGATGTGGTAGTGCTTTCAGGTTTATATGTCTCTACACTCTACTAACTCATATTATTTATCCTAGCTAAGATGATATGACCAATCCGCGCTCTTTATTTCGGGATGTGCAGGTGCGCATACGATTGGCTTTGCACAATGCTTCACATTCAAGTCGAGGCTCTTCAATTTCGATGGCTCCGGCAAGCCTGACCCAGCACTAGACACATCACTTCTGCAAAATCTACAAGTCACATGCCCCAACCAGGACGACTCTAACTCCAATTTGGCTGCGTTAGACACAACCTCTGATAAATTCGACAACAACTACTACGAGAACCTCATCAACAACTCCGGGGTTCTCCAGTCGGACCAAGCCCTCATGGGCGACAACAGAACCGCTGCAATGGTCATGTACTATAGCAAGTACCCCTTTCTGTTTCCAAGGGATTTCGGAGTGTCGATGGTAAAAATGGCCAGTATTGGCGTGCTCACCGGACAGAATGGTCAGATTAGGAAGAATTGTAGGGTGGTGAACTAGAAGCGTAAGCATGCAAGGACAAGAACTAGCCAAAGGTGGTCCAAGTTCTTTTTAAGTGTGAAACTGCTGTCTTTGTAAATTAATCAACTGTAATCTGCAGTCAGTGTTGTATAATCAGTGGCTCCATAAGCAACTTTATGCAATCCGACCAAATACTCTCGGATGGACGAGACTACTTCGATGTTATGACTGGAAAGGAAAATCTTATAGACATGGACTGCGATCTATCGTTCTCTTTGTCCAATATATAGATTATAGACTGTCCAAGCCAACATCTTGATTTGTCGGCATCAGATTCATATGACGGCAGTCATGAAAACTCGAATCTTCAAGGAAGACCATATTTTATTCACACAACTGAGAAAGACATCAACATTTGCACTCCTCATATTTTTCGGCCAACCTTAAATCTTTGTGAACCCTGAAAAGACCGTGTAGATATTTACAAGGAATGAGGAATCAATCCTGCCTTCAACTTGTATCCGCCGTGTCTATGCAGATTGTCGGAGTGATTCAAACTGGGAAGAAGCGGTCTCATATGGCTAAAATAAGATTACTGCAATGATTCGAACTACTTGCTTCCTTCAAAAGGTGAAAGAACCTCCTCTAGGAGCAGTTCCGACACCTCGGCATTAAACCGAGAGGGAGATTTGCTGCTTGTTTCAGGGCATTGTCGAACTGATTTTATACCAGTTCAATGCGAGCACTATCTGAACAATAGCTAGTGAGTAGTTTGGATTCGGACTAGGCTTCAAGTTCTTCGGCTCCAATAGCCCCAATCGCCTCAAATGGAAAACACACGAGGCCTATCAAACTGGCGTGGCCTGAGGAAGACCGCATCCGACTTAGAACCACTAGCCAAAAGTACGACAACCCAAGCACGATGGACACTGCAGCGCCAACTTCTCGAGTCGTATCAATCTATCGATAACATCGTAAGGTGAATCACGGTCAAGTTACCGATGGTACAAGGCATTGGGAGAGACCATGGCTTGGCTATGAGCCAGAGAGCGAGACACAGACAACATTCACTGGATGACCCGCAGTCGAAAAACGACTGTGGTACCGAGAAATTATTCAGTGAAAACCAATCATAAACCACAGAACAGAGGATGTCCGCATTGATATACAAAGGGCAAGTATATGTATTACTTTCGGTCTAACATCAACCGAAGATTTTCGCGATACTCTTTGCAAGAAACTTTCTTATGTTGTGAAAAATAGACGGCGGGGTCTTGTTCTTCCTCCTCCTCGCTACCTTTCTCTGGCCATCGCGTCCTGTTCGTCCCGACTGCCGTCCTCTTCCTCCTCCGTGATCAGCCTCCCCTGTCATTGCTCGAGCTCGAGCTTTAGGAAAGACACTCACTCTGGCACTCGCTTTGCCTTCAACACCATCTCTCGAATCTCCTTCTTCCTCGATTTTCTCCTCCTCTTTCACCCTCCTGCTCGACCTGCTCTCTCCTCTCGCCTCCCTCAGCCTCGCCAGAGCCAGGTCCCTGCTCCCCTCCGCCGCCTGCTTCTGCTCCATCGATGCCGCAACCCGCCACTCTGCCAGCGACTCCTCCTCCTCGGCCCGCCGCACCAGCTCCCAGTACTCCTTCCCGCTCAAGCTCACGACGCCCCTCTCCTGTTGGGCGCAGTTCATGAGCCGGGCTGCCTCCGCCTCCGACTCTCTGGCGGCCTCCGCCTCGATCCTCACCGCCCGCAGCCCGAGCTGGAGCGCCCGGAGCCTCTGCCGCGTCACGCGCAGGACCTGCTTGAGCTTCTGCCGCACCCGCCGCCCCTCGTCGATCTCCTGCTTGAGCGCGTCCGTCCTCCCACGCGTCCGATCTAATTCCAGAGTGAGCTCGTTGACCTCCTTCGTCGCTTCGAGCTCGTCCCTCTTCTTGGCCTGGATCGACGCCTCCGTGGACTCGAGCTTGGACTGTAGCTCCGAGACGAGGACACTCGACACGGAGGCTCTGCTCCGGGCGCTCTCGACCGTGGCCTGTAGCTTCTCGAGCTCGTCCAGGAGAGGGCGAGAGTCCAGCCACGACTGCGTCGCCCCGTCTCTGGCTTTCTTGATCTCGCCCTTCGTTCTGGTGAGCTCGGCGATCCTGGCCTTCAGCAAATCGCTTGCTCCCGCGTTTCTTGGTCCGTCCAAGTAGTCCTGCGTTCCCTCCTCATCGAACGACTCCATGCCGGAATCCTGCCCCTGTGCATGGACTGTGGAAATCAAGGTTGCATCCTATATCTGTCCTTTGCAAAGTGAAGGGTCTTCATTATTTCTCCAGTTCCATGGCTTGCCGGCTTATATGTTCCGCCATTTTTGTCGTGGTGGGCATGAGCTGCAATCGATCTTGAGTATAAAACCGATCAAGAAAATGGAGTCCCGCTTCGAAAGCTGCGTGCTTTGTTCTGTCGGGGCGCCTAGGGAAGCAACTGTCGCATGCGCTGGCTTTGCATGCACCTGATCGTGAAAGCCGAGGGAGCATTGCCGGCGGAATCCGAATCAAAGTGTCCGAACGACAAAAACAATCCGTTTTTGGTTTGATCCTTCCTAAGCAGCCTCTCTGCTTTGTGTCTTTTGTGAGATGGGCAGGGATGATCCCAAGTGAGCATTTTGGTCCTCGTCTTTCTCCTTTTGCGATTAAGTGGTAAGATGGCTCCGTTGGTAGATTCTCGTGTGAATGTTGATAAGAGAAAGGGAATATTTGATCGATTGAAGTTTGGATCTCCTTGAGTTGATGAGTTCAAACCTCTAAGCTAATGCCAATCATTGTCCAAAGTTTGGCTACAGACTGAGATCTGATCTTGGACAGGCGGCCCGTGGGGCCCCTCTGGGCTCGACCCGTGCCGCCGGGGGCCGAAGGCACCGCTGCATAGGCGTGGGTAAGGGCCTAAGTTACAAGGCCGGGCTGACCCCGTCCAGTTAGTATATCTCTTCTGCGAATGGTTGGCTCGAGAATATTAGGCTGCAATGAAAGGTTTCGTCCATTAATTTCGAAACTTGATGGCCAAGCTACCCTTTTTTTTGTTTCTTTTAAGTTTTCGTCCATTATAGTCATGTTCATGCCTTTTTTTTTCTTTAAATCTACTTTGTTGATGACTTAATTCCATTAAAACTTACTTCCTCTATTTTCTCAAAATTGTTTGCTCTTTAGAGTTGCACCTTTTTTTTTTCCTCCAACCTATTTGATCTTTATTAATTCTCTGCTGTGTTTACGGTTTCGTTCATTCACATGTTGAAGTTTTCTTTTAGTGAACGTATTGATTTCTCTTCTTGCCGTAACTACCCTTTTTGGTTGGTAACTCTTTAAACAAATTCGGGCAAAAAAAGAGGGGAGCCACCGGAGCGTAAGCCCCGTTCTGTTATAGCCCAATCCGATCGTGTCGGATGTGGGCCAAGCGAATGACTGTGGGGTCATCGGCCAATTCAAGCTCCGGTGAGGGTCCCGCGGAGGCTCCGCACGCGTCTCAGCCTCATCGCGCGGCGGCGATGGGGAACTCTCGACACCTGAAGCCGATCTCGTTCCCGAGACTGCATCTATGCAGATAATGGCCCGGGGACTTTCCTGAGCCAGGCCCACCAAAAGACGGACTGCGACCCATTCACTTCGTCCGGTGGCTCGGTGTTGCCCCTACGCTCAAAATTTCTTACTTAAAGAGGACAAATTAGGATCTTGTAATCGATGTGGGACAAGTTGAGAGAGCGAGCGCCCCAAGTTCATCATCGTCTCTTCGTTGCAGATTTTTATGTTCATCTCATCTTAAACTCTTTTTTCCTGGAAAAACTCGAAGAGATGCGTGTGATTTTGGTGGGCTCTGTCCTGTCATGGAAAATGAAACTTTGTCTCGACTGCATCTCCTCGAGGTTGCTCTCTCTCTCTCTGTCTCTCGGGTCTCTGCATCATCGGTTTTCATTCAATCGTCACTTTGGAGGTGTTCCAACGAGGAGCACTTCGAGTTTTGACAGGTTTCCGATGGGACGATTTTCACCTGCCGGGAAGACTTTCGATTTTTCACTCGAAATAAATCTATCGATGATTTAATCAAGCAATCTTTAAAAGGTCCCCCCCGTCAATTTCACATCTTAAATAACTTTAGGCATTTCTCGAAATTTAGATGGTCCGAAATAGCCATCATCGAGATCTCGTTAATGCCGAGATCGGTGAAAGAGGAAAAATATGACTTTAATATAATTATCTCTATCAACCTTTTCTAAATTGTTGTTTCTTTTTGTTTTATGCTTTATTAGATAAGTTTACATATCCGTTGAGAATCGTCTAAGATTCAAGTAATTTCTATCAATTTAATTATCAAGAGTCTAATTTGGTAGAATATCAATAAAGTATAGTTATTTACTACGTTTTTCCAAAGTTCAATTTGGAATAACTCCTTGTAGTATGCAATTCTTTAGCTTAAATTTTTCTGAGGGGAATTATTCGGTTAAAATCATGAACTTTTTATGATTATAACTTATATTAGAACATGTTAATTAACTAAAATTATCAACAAGGTTCAAACCCATTACAAAAAAATCTTTTATAGAGGTCAGCTTGAGCACATTAGCAGATAGAAGAAAGGAAATGAAATTTATATAAAAACGAACGGAAAATAACATAAGATGGTGGAATAAAATAGCATTGTCATATGATTAGTACGGTCAATCTTGTGTTTTCACGACAATGCGTGGTTTTTTGCATTATTAATGAATAGCAACTTTTATCCTTTCCATTCATGATTTCGATTGGTTAATTCTTTTGAGGTTATTTTCATCATCTCAATAAGTTATGGAGTGTCATTTAGAGGATGTAAATAACGTGAATTTTGTCAAAATGACTTCAAGCTCTTATTTTGGCATTAGGAGCTTGTATAATTGATTGGAAACATGTTATAATTGACCATCTTATTTTAGATATAAAAAGAGGTTTTAATTAGGAGTAAGCGGTTCCAGGTTCCTTACAAGTTCCACCTCTAACTTGTAACAAACCTATCGTTACAGGTTCTTTATTTTTGGAACCTAGAACCTATATGTCGGAACTTGAAATCTATTCTGTTACAAATTCAAAGGTCAGTTTCAGGGGCTAACGGGGTCCTTTTTTTGTTTCGTTTTTAGCTAAGCAAAACCAAAATGAACAAAACAACAAAAATGAAAGCTTCTCATTTATCAATAGTAACAATTCATAAAAGATGAACACGTAAAATAAAATAAATAAATAAAAGTTCAAAACAGGTAATATAAGAGGCCGGTACTTTCGTAAGCATATACTTAGGAGATCCTCTTGCCCTCACTATATCGCCTCTATATAAACTCACTGATTCTCACATTTTCTTGAGTCTCTTTAATTTGTATTTTCACTCCCCCAAGTATTCCTAATCCTCACTTTCTTCGTTTGGGTCTGAATTTCCTCTCTCTCCATTAAAGAATAGGTGATGGGTTGTTTAGAAGCCATTAATGGACGTGGAGTATGGGCTCGTGGAGGTGACTTTGAGGAAAAGGCAGGGTGGTGAAGAGTTTCTACACAGGTGAAAGGAAACCCATTTCTTCTTTTCTGGGCAATTGCTATCTTTGGCATTTCACTGAGCTCGAAGGCGAATTGAGTTAGAAGAGAACAATTAGAATTATCTCCTACCGTTGCTATTCTTATTACTCTGAAAAATGACGCTGATCCTTGCTCTTCAATGTTATTTTTGCAGTATATGTGTTGCTATCACATATAAACAAAGACTGAAGAGACACATATTCCGATATTACACAAATGAAAATAATCCTCGTTCATGGAATGCATAGATATGCTGCTAAACTAGGACACCAGTGTGGATTATTCTCTCTGGTGCTAGTTAATATGTTATAATGGGGATAATTGTCCAAAAGTCATAAACTTATTGTACGACGATCAATTCAGTCCTAAACTATTCTATTTGGCCAATATAGTCCTAAATCTTTTGACGATTTGTCAATGTAGTCTTTCTGACCAATTTTGAGCAAAAATCGCTAACGTGGATAATTTTTTGTAATCTTTTTACTTTTTGGGGGTAATTGTGCTACATAAGTATAAGTTTGAGATTTTTGGTGTAAAAAAAAATAGTTTTTGGTAAATGTGTCACAGTGGATAAAGTTTAAGGTTTTTAGTGGCTTTTACGCTTTCTTTTTTTTCGTTTCTTTTTTTTCTTATTTCACTCCACCAGTCTGCCGCCTCAATGGACGCCAAAGGTCGTCCACCACAAGCAAAGGCTAGCTAGGACGCCCTTGCCGACCAACAGGCGAGGGCCCACAATCCCTTCTTGTAGCCGGCGAGGGCATCATGGGTTGAGCTAGATGTGGTCTCAGCGAGGGCATCACGACCTTTGCTAGTGGCCAGCGACCTCGATGGGGGGAAATAAAAAAATGAAAAACAAAAAAGGACAAAATGACAAGGAAAAAAACGGAAAAAATTCGGAAATTTTTTTTAAAAAAATTAAAAATTATCCACATCAGCACTGGCTGTGCCATCTATGAATTATTTAGTGTTATTTTTTCATTCCCTTCCCTTGATTTTATGCAAGTAAATGCCAAAAATCACAAAAAGCTTTATATAGTTGTAGAGTCGGAGATTTTGAAGGATCAAATATGATGACTCTTCTCCTCTGGAACCGTCGGCACAATCGAGTCATGCGGGCTCACATGATAACGACTCTGTTTATCGTTTGGCAATACATATCGAGCAATTATAACATACATCATAAATGTAAAAAGAATTTTCCGAAGCAGCTAACTTTATTCATCACGGATTTGATGGTCACTGAGATCGTGGATGGTTAAAACTCTTGAACCAAAGGTGGACACCATCACTTGCGAAAAGGTTTTATTTATAATGATATGATTCCTCGACAACTGAACATAAAGAATGTGGCTTTCCAAACAACTTCAAAAATCACGAGAAATTGAAATCCCAAGACCCACACCGTGTTAAGCGTGCTATATAGGAAGGGGCAAGTGGGTGGTGAGGAACCACCAATTGGAAGACCCACTTTGCACCAATAACGAAAATTGCATTTCCAAATTATCTTCTCTTGGGGAGCGCTTTCTTCGCAAAGGGACAAGTTGGGTTCCTTTGTTAAAAGGACAAAAGGAGGTATATATGTCCTAAATTAGGACACGAAGTCCCCTTGACGTCCATGCAAATATGGCTTCCCACCTTGCGTCCTCAACTCACCTCCTTTGGTGGACCAAGAGACAACGACTTCTCGTCCGACCCCCGCGTTCCCGTTCCCATCCCCCTCGTACAGCACGTCAGGGACAAAAGGGCGGCAGAGAATGTACGTGACGCTTTGAATCCACATCGTGACTGTACGCGGATGCCGCGTCGGCCAAGCCCGAGCACGCCCGATTGGCCCGAGCCGAACCGTCAAAAGGGTTTTCCCTCTTGGCGACCTCGGGGAGGTGCCGACCTCAACTGAACAAATCACTTTGCTATATCGCTTCGATTATCGTAGGAAGTTTACACAGATGAAATTCCACACGCTTCCACGAAAGTTATCTTACACTTCGGCGAGCAAAAGCAATCATTGAGCTCATATATGTGACGCCATCTACAAATCATCAACTAGATCCAAAGAGAGAATCAAATAGGAGACGCGGAGGCCCATTTCTTCTTTGAAAAAATTTCTTCGAGCTCTTCCTTTCCTGCGTTCTCGCAATTTAATGACCAGATGAACTTGTGTTCTCGTTTCGGACCACGGAATGAACGGGGTAATATCTTCCTTATGAGTAGGGATTACTAGAAGAGTCGGAGATCGGTGGGGCGGAGGTCGATCTCCTGCGTCCAAGCGGCTCGGTCCTGAACATGCAAGTGCCAGTAGGTCTGAGCCACTGCATCGGGGTCCATCGCCGTGGAGTTGGATCCGGACGCGACTGTCGACCCGGACCCATGATCTCCTCCTCCTGCGCTGAAGCTTTGCTGTTGTTGCTCCCCAGCCAACGCTCTCTGTGCCGTCGATGGTCCCCTGCATTTTCCCCCATTCATTGCTCATCATCATCATCATCATCACCACCATCATCAATCACAACTGCCTTCTCGTTGTTTCTATGTTGGTGATGTCCAATATGTTCAATTAAGGAGAACTTTCTTATATTAATCAAAGGACGAGAAGGGACGACCGGCATTAATGATTCACGTTAAACTTACTAAGGATTGTCCGGATTGAGTCACGATAACTACATGCTATTCACGACTCGAAAGATCGAGATCGACCAACTCGTCTCTAAAGTCTCACCAAGATACCATCGGTTGGGACGTAGCTGGGTAAAGCACCACGAGCCGTGTGCTCGCAACTGAATTGAACCTCACGGAAGACAGGTAACCCCTTCACCATCGGTCCCGCCATCTCGGCAATTTTGTTCAAACTTATGTTCTACTAAAATAAACCATTCCATTCACTAACTCATTAAAAAGAAAAATACATTATCAGTGAACTTTGCTAGCGGGTTCAACAATTACGAGAATCAATTTCCATAAATAATTCCGAATTTTATAATTAGATTTTGCAAATTTAGGATTGGATCTGCTCGTTTACACTCCTGATTTTTTTTTATTTCCCTCTAGAAATTCAATAAACAAAAGACATGTTCGACCTAATAGAAAAATCATGTATGGTTCTTCTTCTTCTCAATATAAAAAAAAATTATTTTCAAAAAAAAAGTACATATTAAAAAGGGAAAATCTCTTCAAAGATTTTTTTCATTGGCCAAATATTACGTCATCTTCATCCACTAAGCCTATCAAATGACACGTCAACGCGAGTGGACAGAAAGCGACAAAATCTGGTGGGCCCCCCCCGCGGAGACTTATAAAAGGCGCTAATAAGGCCACGCTTGCTTATATCACTCCCCGTATTCAACCTCGGCAAGTCGGCATGGGACAAAAAACAAGAGGGGTCGGTTCCGGAAATTACAAAAGTGCCACGACAAATTATACAACTTTATTTTCTGCATCTTTATAATTTTATTTAATTTCGTGATTTTCCAATGCAATTAAACAAAGATGAAGGCTAAGTTTGACAAGGCGGTAGTGCTAGAATTGTCAGATTATTAATTATGTGGATTAATATATCCACGAAAGCTCGGGGCACTATTCTTAGGATGCACTCTTGGGAATTTCGATTTTCGAGGCTGGTAGAAGAGCGCGCGGTTTTACGTGAGGAAAGACAGATAAGTCGTAAATGTGCTGTGAAAAACTAAATATTTGGAGGTTTTTTGGCTGGTTTTCTTTTGTTGATTGGAAAGTGATAAAGATTTAGCTTGCCCAAAAAAGATACGAGAAATTCAAAATGGAATATGGAGAGTGTTTTAAAGATGTTAAGGAAATTATGATTTTGGACGCTAGAAGTTTATTTACATTCGAATCACGATATGGCCCCTTTGAGAATCGTGATTTCTAAGAATTTAACTTGCTTTTGAATTATGAATTTGGGATTTCATTTCTTTAAGATTCATTGCACTATCATGATTCACTTAGGAGAATATATATATATATATGTGTGTGTGTGTGTGGCTTTCCATTAGACTTTTATAGTAAGGAATTTGAGACTGAAACTAGCTATATTGGATATGATTTGTTACATATCTAGACCAGATGCTTTCAACTTTTTTTTGGGCACTTGTTCAGTGTCCTAGGAACTTTCAATTTCTTGGAGATGCTTCGAACCTCTTTTCGGGGGCACTTGCCAAGATACTCCCAAGAAGGTCTAAAACACTTTCTTTTTATAAAAGCGAAAGGCAGCAGCCTTGAATCATCATCGTCACTCAAAAAGAAGAGAAAAATCAGTTCAAAAACAGACCGCATTTTACATCTAGCGATCACTAACAAGCCTCTATTTTTTGCAAATGCAGACCACATGCACTTCTCACCTTCGCATCGATTGTTACTATGTTCCTACTTGGAAAAACTCTTTTTTTCCCCAAAAATGTCCGACCCCAAAAATCCTAAATTCTTACTCTCACCTGAAACCCTCAAAAACCAACTAAACACTAAACCACCCAAACCCTAATTATAACATGTTGAATGAGTTTGCAAAGAGAGAAATAATGCGTATAAAGAGAAAGAGGGAACCTTGGTGGGCCGACGAGGCCATCGAGGACGATGTGAGCAACGTGCACACCAAGCGGCTGAAACTCTCTCGCCAAACACTGTGACAGTGCCCTCAATGCGAACTTCCCACAGCCTGTAAATTTCACAAATATTTCAATAAGATAAGACTGTCATGCTAGCTAAATCCTTTCAATAACTCCATTACTCTCTCTATTTTTATGGACGATCATTGATTATTATGAATCCCTGAAATATGAAAGAGAAAAAAAAAACTGAAATTGTTTTGGAAGAGAGTTACATAATTCAGAGAAGCCTGCAATGCCATTGAGAGAGGCTGAGCAGCCCGTGAAGAGTATTGTCCCTCTGCCTCTCTCCACCATCCCCGGCAGGACCTTTTCATCAATCAAAAAGCACCAACAACCGCTTAATTAACCAACTGATTTACTTGGAATAATGCAGAAAAAATGTTTAGAGAGAGAGAGAGAGAGAGAGATGAAGAGATCTTTTGCAATGACCCATCTCCTTGGATGAGATGTAGAAATTCATATGGACATTCAAAGCCATGTCATGAATTAGTAAAGATTGCGTTAGACTCGGACGTGGAAGTGTTGAGTGTGAGACCGTACCTGTTGAGCGCAGTGGAAGGCACCGACGGCGGAGACGGCGAGGGACTTCTCGAAGGCGTCAAGGCGGAGGTCGGCGAAGGAGGTGGCTGGCACAGGCTGGTACGCGTTGTACACCAGAATCTCGACGAAGCCAAGAGACAGCACACCCTCAAACGCCTCCCTGATGCTCCTCGTGTCCGAGCAGTCTATCCTTATTGCGAACACCTGCGCCTTCTCTTCCCTCGCGATCTCGTCTGCGAACCTCGACAACCTTCCTGCGCATCGACAATACAACCACGTAAATTCAATCAGCGTTCTCCATTATTCATCGAGAACTACAAGGTGTTTGCAAGGATTGGTATTACAAACACCCCACCGCAGGACAGATTCTTAGGGAATTGTAAAAGGGTTTTTCAAGATTTGGAGATTACAAAGAGAGCAAAGCTAATTATTTCACTCTAGATTTTGTGCGTCTGTGTGTGTGAGAGAGAGACCGAGGTCACGGGCAAGAATGGCGACGGTGTAGCCCTCGTGGGCGAACTTGCGAGCAACAGAGCGGCCGAGCTTAGGGCCGACGCCAACAATGGCGACGATGCCCTTGGAGGCAGCAGAGCTGGCGACGATGCCCTTGGAGGCAGCAGAGCTGGCCATGCTTCGCATCCTTCTATCGTCCTCCTCCTCCTCGAAACCGAGTTGCAGAGAGCGACCCAAGTCAAAGAATCAAAGAGAACACAGATCGATCCTCCCTCGAGCTTATTTGATCGAACTGAAGAAGAACAAGAACAAGAACAAGAAGATTTCTGTGAGAGAGTGAAGAAAATTTAGCGAGGATCGAGGGATGAATCCGTGTCGTTGATGTCTGGATCGCTGCCTCCTCTTCGAGAGGCATCCTCGCCTAGCTACACTCCCTCTTATGTCTTTGCTTTGCTTTGCTTGGCTTTCCCCAACTCCTTCCCTTTTTCTCGACTCTTTGCCTCTGCTAGTTTCATTTTTACTGGCAAGAAAAGGCCCACCTCTATGTGTGCAGAAAAGATTGAAATCTAGGAAAAAGAACAGTAATGTCGTTTCGAGTTTGGATCAGTTTAGGGAATACATTTAAAATTATTTATATTTAATTGAAAAGTTTTAGAATCTTGAGGGCTTTATCCTTAAAACAAATACTACTTTGTCCTTTGTTTAATTTTTTGCTTATACCATTTATTTTAATCACTTATGTACATTACTGAAATTTCCAAGCTTTGAAGTCGAAAGTTGTTTTGGGTTTTTCTATAAAGATTATATATAAAGGAAGGAGGGCATGTCACAATCTCAATCGGTTTTTTTCTTCCTGCAAGTATGATTCCTCGAGCTTATTGGACCAAATTGAAAAAGAAGAAGAAGAAAACTTGTGTGAGTGAGTGAAAAAAATCTAGCGAGGATTGGGGGACGAATCTGCATCGTTGACGTCTGAATCGCTGCCTCCTCTTGAAAAGGCATTCTTGCCTCGCTAGTTTCCAACTTTATGTCTCTGCTTAGCTTCCCTCAACTCCTTTTATTTTTCTTTTTATCGGCTCTTGCCTCTTCTCTTTCTTTTTTTACTAGCAAAATGGCACACCTTATATGTGTGAAAAGATTATTAAAATCTAATAAAAAGAAGAAAAAGTGTGATTTGGAATTAGGATTAGTTTTGAAAACAAATTATTATTATTACTATAGTACCGAATTGGAATTTAGAATCTCGAGAGATTTATTGAAAACGCGATTATTATTATATTAAGAGTTTTATCGAAAAATAAGATCATTTTGTTTGTTCTTAAAAAAATATAATCTTGTATATTGTATAATATTTTGTTTTCACTATTTTTTTTTCAGCCAACTGTGACATTGTTGGAATTTCTAAACCGAATTTAAAAATTGAAAGTTGTTTTGGATTTGTCCATATAATTATATAAAATAAAGTGAGCATAAGGGATTTTGTTGGAAATCGCAAAGGATTTTTCAGATCTCAAGAAGACTCTTCGTAACCCAAGTTCATCTTGAAACTTGGAATCTAGAAAGTTGTTATTGAGTACATTAATGTTTAAGTTGTTATGTCTTTTAAGATAGCATTTAATGTTATGAATCTAGACGTGTCTGTTCATGTGACTAGAGTAAATGAAAAGTCGTGTGTTAATCCTATATATATGTGCGTCTTGTAATCTTTGAAGAATATGAAGTGAATACAGTAGTATTTCAAATTTTCTTCCAACATTTGGTATCAGAGCCAGCTGGCTAAATTTTGAAAGATCTCGAGTTAGATGGCTTCTGTGAGTAGTGCCGGGAATGTCCAACCTCAACTCCCAAGGTTTGATAGGAAGAATTTTGAGCATTGGAAGATTCAGATGGAGGTGCTGTTCGGATTCCAGGAGCTGACCGAGATTGTTGAAGAAGGATTCGTCGAGCCAGAAGCAGTAGCAGATTTGACAACAGAGGAGCAGAGGACGATAAAAGAAAATCGTAAGAAAGATCGTAAGGCTCTCTTTTACATCTTTCAAGCGATAGATTCGTCAATCTTTGAAAAAGTGGCGAATTCGAAGACGGCGAAGGAAGCATGGGATACTCTCATCAAAATTTACAAAGGTGTCGAGAAGGTCTAGAAGGTTCGGCTTCAAACTCTTCGTCGTCAATACGAGCTCCTTCAGATGGAAAAGTCGGAGTCCATTTCTGACTATTTCTCACGCGTATTGGCTCTTGTCAATCAAATGAAAGCCAATGGTGAGACTTTTGGTGATCAACAGATCGTCGAGAAGATTCTTCGAACGCTAACATTGCAGTTCGAATATATTGTGACTTCCATTGAAGAATCCCGTGATCTCTCAGTTTTGACCGTGGATGAGTTGATTGGCTCTCTACAAATGCACGAGCAACGACTCAAGGAGAAGTCCAAGACGGTGGAGGAGGCTCTACAAAGCCAGTGGGTGCTACCCGATGAAAAGAAAAATCTTTCTACTCAAAAGAAAGATAAAAGGCAGCAGGAGAAGCAACCTCGACAACAAACAGATAAGTCCCATATTCAATGTTTTAATTGTAAAAAGTATGGGCATTATAAATCTGAGTGTCGAAGCAAAAGGATTAGTGGTAAAAAGTTTCATGCTAAAGTGGCAAGTTCTGTCGATAGATTTGTTGAAAGCAATGATGAGCATGGTAATGCTCTTTTATTCACGTGTAATGCTTCAGTGGAAAACCAGAAGAATGTTTGGTACTTAGACACCGGATGCAGTAATCACATGTGTGGCGAGAAGGAGTTATTCTCAAATTTTGATGACACCTTTCGTTCGGAGGTGAGGTTCGGGAATAATGCCAAAGTTCCTATCATGGGAAAGGGGACAATTAAAATCAAGGCGAAGGATGGGTCGGTTCAAAACATTTCCGACGTTCATTATGTTCCCGGTCTTCGAGAGAATCTCTTGAGCATGGGACAATTGTCCGAGCGAGGCTATCACATGATCATCAAGGATGAGGTTTGCACGATTCATGATGGCAAAGAAGGATTGATTGCGAAGGTAAAAATGGCCCGAAATCGCCTTTTTCCTTTGTATATTAATTACGCTACATCATGTTTTAGTGCCTCGGTGCAAGATTCTTCATGGCTTTGGCACAAGCGGTTCGGACATGTGAATTTCGACAGCTTGAAGCTGTTGTGTCAAAAGAAGATGGTGCGAGGTTTGCCCGAAATTTCTTCTCCAAAGGAGATATGTGAACCATGCGTCATTGGGAAGAAGTCCAGAGAAAGCTTTCTTTCAGGAAAATCATGGAGAGCGTCGAAGCCATTGGAGTTAGTTCACTCCGATCTCTGCGGACCACTTGGTGAATCGTCGAATCGCGGGTACAAGTATTTTGTTACCTTTATCGACGACTTTAGCAGAAAAACATGGGTTTATTTCTTGAAGCAGAAATCCGACACCATCGATACTTTCAAGGAGTTCAAAGCCTATGTCGAAAACCAAAGCGGGCACAAAATTCGGATTCTCCGAACTGATCGTGGCACAGAATATTTGGTTGGTGACGGCTTCTTCAAGCAGTGCGGCATCAAGCATCAATTGACAGCACGATATACTCCTCAACAGAACGGAGTAGCGAAGAGAAAAAACCGCACTATTGTTGAAATGGTACGTACTATGCTTTGTTCTAAACATTTGCCGAAGCATTTTTGGGCGGAGGCGGTTGCTTGTGCTGTTTACTTGTTGAACAGATGTCCCACTAAAGGTCTTGAGTTCAAGACACCGACGGAGGTGTGGAGTGGTCGAATCCCTTCAGTTCAACATCTTCGTGTGTTTGGGTGTATTGCTTATGCCCATGTGCCAAATGAACTTCGTAAGAAGCTTGATGAGAAGAGCGAGAAGTGCATCTTTCTCGGTTACAGCAATGAAACCAAGGGTTATCGGTTGTATAATACGATAACGAAAAAGGTGGTAATCAGTCGAGATGTTACCTTCAACGAGGAAGGTGAGTGGACTTGGAACACGGAAGAAAAGAAGCAGTTTCGCTTTGTCCTAGATGAGGAGGAGACGGTTCAGCCCGATTTATACAGTCAATCTGAACCAGTAGCGGCTTCGGTTGAACCAAGTTCGATAGCACATTCGATAGTAGAAACTTCGACAGTAGTTACTTCATCGACTTCTGTTGAAAATCCTATCGAAAATATTGCTGAAAGTTCTTCACGTCCACGGCGAGAACGAGTTTTACCGGCTCGTTTGAAGGATTGTGTTTTGTCCAATGATGATGATCCCTCTGATGAAGAAATTATCAATTTTGCTCTCTTTGCAGATTGTGATCCAACAAAGTTTCAGGAGGCTTCCCAAGATAATGGTTGGGTTCGCGCGATGAATGATGAGATCCACGCGATTGAGAAAAATGATACGTGGGAGCTCACATCTCTCCCGGAAGGCAAAAAGTCCATCGGTGTGAAATGGGTCTATAAGACCAAGTACAAGCCTAATGGTGATGTTGATCGGTTGAAGGCTCGTCTCGTAGTCAAAGGTTACAAACAAAAACCCGGGATTGACTATTTTGAGGTATTTGCTCCGGTTGCTAAAATGGATACCATTCGTATGATATTTGCCTTGGCTGCTCAGAAACATTGGAAAATATACCATATGGATGTCAAGTCCGCATTTCTCAATGGCGTACTTGAGGAGGAAGTGTATGTGGATCAACCTGAAGGTTATGTCAAGAAAGGACAAGAGGGCTTTGTCTACAAATTGAAGAAAGCTCTTTACGGCCTTAAGCAAGCACCGCGAGCGTGGTATACCAGAATTGACTCTTATTTTCTGAATCATGGTTTTACTCGATGTCCTTATGAGCATACTTTATATGTTAAGAATGGCTTGAATGGTGAGATGCTTATTACTTGCTTATATGTCGATGATCTCATATTTACTGGAGATTGTCAAGAGATGATTTGTGATTTCTGGGAGGCTATGACTCGTGAGTTTGAGATGGTAGACATGGGTCTGATGTATTATTTTCTCGGCCTAGAAGTTACACAATCAGAGGATGGTATTTTTATTTGTCAACAAAAGTATGCCAAGGATATTCTTGAGCGTTTCAAGATGGCTACTTGTAAACCAATCAGCACTCCCATGGAAGAAAGGTTGAAGTTGACAAAAGACGGAAGTGGTTCCGAAATTAATCCCACGTATTTCAAGAGGCTAGTTGGAAGTCTGAGATATTTGACGTCTACTCGGCCAGATCTTGTTTTTAGTGTTGGGATGATAAGCAGATTTATGGAGCATCCTAGACAATCACACTTTCAGGCAGCGAAAAGAATTCTGCGATACATAAAAGGTACTGTGAATGATGGTATATTATACACTGCTTCTGATAATTTTCAGCTTATGGGATATTCAGACAATGATTGGGGAGGTGATATTGGAGAAAGGAAGAGTACTTCCGGTTATGTTTTCTCTTTGGGAAATGGAATTTTTTCTTGGTCCTCGAAGAAGCAACAGGTGGTTGCTTTGTCCAGTGCAGAAGCGGAATACATAGCAGCAGCTTATTGTGCTACTCAAGCAGTTTGGCTGCGCTCGATGCTCGCTGAGTTACAGCATAAGCAGGAGCACTCGACGGTGATTTATTGTGATAACAAGTCAGCAATTGCCCTTGCAAAGAATCCAGTCTTCCATGGAAGAAGCAAGCACATTGATATAAAATACCACTTCATTCGGGATCTGGTGAAGTCCGAGGAGATTGTGCTGCAGTATTGCAAGTCGGTAGACCAAGTGGCTGATATATTCACTAAGCCATTGAAGATAGATTCCTTCCTTAAACTTAAGAGAATGATCGGCATGATCAAGATGAACTCGGCTTAAGGGAGGCTATTGGAAATCGCAAAGGATTTTTCAGATCTCAAGAAGACTCTTCGTAACCCAAGTTCATCTTGAAACTTGGAATCTAGAAAGTTGTTATTGAGTACATTAATGTTTAAGTTGTTATGTCTTTTAAGATAGCATTTAATGTTATGAATCTAGACGTGTCTGTTCATGTGACTAGAGTAAACGAAAAGTCGTGTGTTAATCCTATATATATGTGCGTCTTGTAATCTTTGAAGAATATGAAGTGAATACAGTAGTATTTCAAATTTTCTTCCAACAGATTTCAATTGTGTTTTTTCTTCCTTCAAATATCCTTCCTCGAGCCTGTTATATCAAATTAAAGAAGAAGAAGACTTGTGTGAACGAGTGAAGAAACTTCAACGAGGATTGAAGGATCAATCTGCGTCGTTGGCATCTGAATCGCTGCCTCCTCTTGCAAAGACATTCTCGCCTTGCTAGTCTCCCACTTTATGTCTTTGCTTTGCTTCCCCCAACTCCTTTCCTTTTTCTTTCAAATCTTCCTTTTCTCTTTGTTTTTCACTTGCAAAAAAAGGCACCCTTTGTATGTGTGCAAAAGATGGTTCAAGTCTAACAATAAGAAAATGACATTTGGATTAGTTTAGGGAAAAAAAAAAGGAATTATCGCAATAGTATTCAATTGAAACTTAGAAGCTTGAGAGTTTTATCGGAAAATTTGTTGGTCCTTAAAAATGATATGAATTTCTACATCTCATCCAAGGAGGTGTAGTCTAAAACAACATATGTTCATATTAAATATAGCAATCTTATGCTAGTGTGTATATGCTTACATTTCACATCTAATTGACCGTGTGATTAGTGCAATTCTCTTTATGGTAATGAATGCAGCTGAAGCTCTCAACTCGGAGGAGTTATCACACGAATAAAGAACATGTTTTCATTAGTGTAAAGTAAATATTTACATAACCGTCTTATTCACCATATGATTTGAGAATTATAATTCTCCAATCTTTTAAATCAATGGTCCGATCATGTGTGCAACTTTTTCTTTAAAAACAGGGATGTATATTGTAGGTACAGGTAGCATATATTATAAATTGAATTTAGATCATAAATATCGGGACACTCACATAAAACTCACACGGAGTAAATTAAGTGTGTTTATATATGTATGTATGTATGTATGTATGTATGTATGTATGTATGTATGTATGTATGTATGTATGTATGTATGTATGTATGTATGTATGTATATGTACACACTCTTAATGATGATGATGCGATGCGTGGTGAAGTTGAGTGGTGGGATCCAAATGAAGACCTTTTGAGTGGCAGCGCCACCACTCAGCAGCCGCCTTAGAAGAATCTCTTTCTTTTTTTTTTGACCTTTCTTATTTTCTACAAATTATCTCATAAATAATTCATGAACTACGGCCCAATATGAAATATAATCTCTAAAATTTTAATTTGTTCAATATAGTCCCTAAATATTAGCTCAATGTGAATATAATCCATGAATTCTTAATTTGTTCAATGTGATTCCTGAATTTTTTGTACATATTCAAACTAGTCCATGGACTATATAAAAATGTTTAATGTTTTCCTTGACGTTAGGACTATATTGAACAAATTAAAAGTTTATGAACTATATTACACATTTGGTGGAAGTTCAAGGACAATTTGTGTTATTTCCCCCTTTTTATTTTAGAATTTTTTAGTAATTACAGTTTCGATTTTATATACTATTGAATGTTACGGTGTCATTTTTCGATGCATTATTTTTGCAAACAAAATCAATATTAAACAACAGTTTGTGTTCTATAAGTTATCTGGGGTTGAATCTTTATATGAATATGACCGTAGATTCAATTCAATCTTAGACAATAGTTTCTGTCTCTTGATAGCTCCATCTGTCCCCTTTGGCTCAAAATACTTGACAATATTACCCTATTTTTATTAATAGGTTTCTAATTAAGGCAATACCGACTTCCCAAAAATACCAACAAACGAGCAACCGCGACCTTTCATATCGTACCTCTCTCTTTTGCCACTTGCGTCGGTCGTATCCCACCAGCACCACCTCGGTATTTGCGCTCTATGCGTCTCCAATCATTGTCATCGTCAATGATACACACGACCGACCCTACACCAGACCCTCTCTCGCCGCCCACCACCCGTCTTCTTGCCTCACTTCTCAACCTCATTCTCCCACTGTTAAGATCAGACAAGAACTTTCCTATTTCAATAATGGTTTATTGCTCACGAACCTCGAGTACATTGAAGCCATGAGAAGTTACCTCGCGATCCTTTTACCTTAAGGACATTCGTAATTTACCGATCCATTGTCTTTTCGAGTCATGCCTCCAATTGGTGTATGTATGTCACCCATATGCAAATTTACAAAAATATCAATGCAGATAATATCCATGATTATACCCCATTAACTTAGTTGATTTGGAATTTGTTTCTTCGGATTAGAGATGTAGGAGAACGTTTCCCTTCTATCAAGGTAAGTATATGTTGCTTCCATCTAATTGACTAAACGACTGCATGATATAAACCCTCTTTTGATTTGGCCCCGAAAGCCAAAAGGAAAGACACGAGAAGAAGAACAGAAAAAGAAAGCAACACCGCCCTCGAAAGAGCGAAAGAGATTCTAAAAAGGTGTGGCCACCTAGTTGGGAGGTAGGATTCCTCTGCTCAGGTAAGAACACAGCAAGATAAGGACTCCAGCGGGGCTCATGTCCATATGATTCTTGCAGCAGGGGGAGAGGAATAAGAGAAACTACAAAATCCCCCTCCCCCCCCCCCTCCCAAAAGATTCAATCATGGAAGGTTGGGGACTAGAAGCGAGTCCTGTCGCATGCCTTTTTGAGCTTGTACGTTACTTGAGTCAGGGATGGCCCATGTTCTAATTGCAGTAGCTGTGGATTCTCTCATTTATGGGATCGGTTTATATCTCGGCGGGGCCATTGACCCCCGAAAAGGAAATGGGGAAGAATCGGCAAGTCTCCGTTCCACCACAGATTGAATCATCAAATGTCACTAACCGGGTGCTCCCTAGGCTCAAAGTTTTCACGTTCCTTGAAGTTACATAGTTAAAAGAATGACTACACTTCTAGTTCTAATAATCGCGACGACTGATATTTGCAATTTGGCATGGAAACTGAACTAAAAACTAGAAGTTTTCAGAGAGATGGACGTCTACAGACCACAGGGAATTCTAAATAAAGTTGCATAATTGACACATGCCATCTCGTGATCCTCTCGCGCATAGAATTTGAGAAAGAACACAAGGGGTAAAAGGATGAAACGTTAAACGTACAGTCATTATCTTAAAATCCCCTAAAAACCAGAAAATTACGTTCTCTCCTTGGAAAATATCAGTCTGGGAAAGAATACCATGAGGAGATTGAGGAAGAGGGATGGAGACAAGAAGAGCTTTTAGTGAGCTCCGTCTCTATTCAACTTGTCTTGGCCCTGCCCTGGCTGCATCTTGGATGGGATGCAGCTGGAGTTTGGCTGTGGCCATTAATGAGCTCCCATGTCTCTGGGAGTTCCCATTTTGGCTCCTCGCGTTTCCATCTTTTAAAAATCTGAGACAACATTATAAACTATCATTATCTTGCTGTAGTTCTTATCCTCTAGGTGGCCTTTACAGTTTCCTTGGAATCTGCATTAGTCTTAACATGCAAACTGTATCTGCATCTGCAATCCCAATTGGCCAATAGCTACTTATACTCCTAGTTGAGGATGAGTCGAATAAGTTTATTGTTTTGTTTTTCCAACACATTGTGCAGAACACTAATGAGAATGGAAGGAAAACCCTCCTCTTTAATTATGAGAGATTTTTGCAGACTTGCAATTGACTGGAGAAAGCGCTGAAATACTCCTGTCATCATGACTGAACTTGGCGAGGGCCACGTCGTTCGCTTGAATTTATGTCGGCGGTGGAGTGGGTCGGAGGGCGATAACTGTAACGTGTACTGTGGACTTGTAGGACACTCGAATCCCTCTCGCTTTCGCCGGTGCAATTTCTACATGCAAATTCAAGTCCATTTATCTCGTGCATGCGTGTCAATGATTGAAGCATAGCTAACATGGCATCCTCCATTGATACCCGATCGTTGCTTTTGGGGCTGTCTTAGTTGTGGAGGGGACCAAAACTTCCCTTGACCAACAACTATGTACCCTCTTGTTGAGCTAGACATATACAGAGAAGGGAAGAATGATTTGCCCTTCGTTTTAACTGTAAACCCAAGTTTCTAAATCACAATCAATCAAGAAATATATTTGGAATTAGGATGACTTGATTTACATAGGCTAAATTTGTTCTCTCTCGTTATTCTCTCTTGATCTCGAGGTGATGGTCTCCACGCCCACCGCCGTGACTAGGTGAAGGTGATTCCTCTGCCCATATTAAGTGAGGTTGCCTAATAGCAGTTTTGCTGAAGGTTGATTTGATTCGAGTCAAAGTTAGTACCATTTTTAGGATGTGTCATGACCCCTAAAGTGAAAATAGCAAATTACACCGGTGTTGTGATTTTTCTATTGTTTTGACCAAATCGGTTTTAAATTGTGTGAGAAGGCTTTCAAGCTTTGTTGTGAGGAACTGCGTGATAGAAAATTTAAATATTAAATCATACATTTATATAATAGCTTAAACTTTTAGAACAATCGTTAGTGATTCCACAAAATCTTAAATGGTACATATTTGTCTTTCTAATAAATTATTTTCACGTTTAGGGTGATAGAATATTTAAATATTAAATCACACTTTCATTGTGACATTCCAAAATTTCTGTCAATTGGAATTATTAAATAATTGAATTATATGAGGTGTGCTCGTAGTAAATTTCTCGCCCGGAACTGATCATTCCTGGGAATGCTAACCATTAGGGAAAGGCTAATAGGGGAATTAAATTCGCGCGACTAGAGAAAATTCGATCATGAATGGATTTCGACCATTAAATCGCGCAAGTGATATTTTGAGCCACTGTTGGTCGATCTAAAGATAGTTAGGGGTCAGTTCGTCACTGTCCTAGTAGTGGATCGCGGGTGATTCCGTTTGACCACGAAACGACTTTACGAATGATTCCGAAATTATATCGAACGATCGTACCCCTCGGATCAAGTGATTGATCTTCGCGATTTTAATGACAACCGAGATCGTCACGCACTGGATGGACTTGCACGTGACTCGATTTAGTATCAGTCATGAGTCGATTTCACGAATTTCCCCGGTAAGCCGCCCGTTAGCTCGAGAAACGCTCGACTCGCGTTTAATAGAATTTAATTATGGAATTTTTGCCCAAATTGGACATCGGAAAATTAGGAAGTCACGCCGGAACATTAGGACGACGTTGCATGTGACACGTGTCAATTTTTGGTGCGCTTAAATCCTTCGGAAAAATTTGATTTCGATGAGAAATGGAAAAAGTGACGATTTTGCCCTTATGGATTTATAAAGGGTTAGTTTTAGGGGCAAGGGGCATTTTGGTCATTTCGGCCCTTGGATATTTTTGGGTCAAAGTTACTATTCATGGCAAGACCTCTTTCTCTCTCTCTCTCTTCTCTCTTTTCCTTTGTGAATCTTCCCCCCCCTTTTTCTTTTTGGCCATGAACCCTTCCCCCTTTTTCCACCGTGAGCTCCTTTGGCCATTTCTCTCTACCGCCGGCACCGCCGCTCGTCGCCGCAAGCCGGACCGCCCTCACGCCGCCGTCCACGCCGCCGTACACCACCACCATCAACCTCACCGCCATATTTCTCTCCCTTTCCCTCTCTTTCTCAAGTGGCCGTAAGCCCAAATCAAGGAGCCAGACCGCCGCCGCAAGCCGATCGCCATCGCCGAGCTTTGCCGCCGTCCCCGCCGTGTCCGTTTATGTGCTGCCGCTTCCCGTTCTAGCCGTTTTAGCCTAGAACGCGGTAAGTCATACTCTAATCCCGATTTAGGATTTTGGGTATCGCCGAACAATTTGATTTTGGGTAAAATTGGACTTGTGCGGGTGCGAAATGTTGGGGCTTTAGACTGGGAATGTAAGGCGGGCCTTGAGGAATTAATTTGGAATTTTTGGAGGACGATTTGAGGAAATTTCAAGCTGTGAATCACTGTTCACGAGCTGTAAATCACTGTTCATGAGGCTGTGATGCTCGGTTCGGGACGCAAGTTGGATTTTTGAAACTGAGAATTTATGGTGAGAAAGTCCCGTGAAGGACCGGAATCGATTTGATATCGTTTGGTTAGAGAAAAATAACGATTTTTATATTTCTAGAACGCGGATAAGTCGCGCTCTAAGCCCAATTTAGGACTTCGGGTATCGACGGGCGATTTTGGGCGAAATCAGTATGGAATTAGGTGCGGAATTGTATGAATAGGCAATGGAAATTTTATGGCGGACCTTAGGATTTAATTCGAGCATTAATTATTGGAAATTAGAAAATAACAGTGGCTGTGATTTACTGTTCACGGGGCCGTGATGGGCCTTTGGGCAAAATCTGTATAAAGTTAGATGCGGAATCGTATGAATAGAGAGTGGAAATTTTATGGCGGGCATCGGGAATTAATTCGGACAATATTTATTAGAAATTCAGAAAATTGGGGCCGCGAGTTACTGTTCATTTGCCTCGAAATACTGTTCATATTCCTTGAAACACTGTTCACCAGCTGTAAATTACTGTTCCCGAGGCTACGAGGGTCCGATTGAGACGCGAGTTGAATTTTTGGAACCTAGAAATGATGGAGAGAAAGTTCTGTGAAGGCCCGGAATTAATCCGATGCCAATTAATAGGAGAAAAATGGGAATTTACGTGTTGGATGTTTAGTTAATTATAAATAAATGGTGGTGAACAAATTTAGCATGTGGTTGTGCAATTGAGTGATTATATGTGCTTGTTGGGTGTACTCGTGAGTTTGATTAATTTAATTAATGATGTTACCATGTCCTATGATGAGTGAGCTTGAATTATGAGCTAAATAATGCGCGTGTGGACTGCGAGTAATGGGTCAATTGATCGTGGTAATTGTGTGCTGAGTATGTGCATGAGTAAGTTGAATGTGTGCATGAGTAAGAAAGAAAGGATGTGTGGCATGACATGAAAGATTGTGGAAGGTTGTGCCGTCCTGAAGCGTGTACGTTTATGCGGGACGATGCCCGGTATTTCCGGAAGACTGCCAATCTGAGGCGTGAACTTTTACGCGGATTGTGCAGTAGGTGGCAGATGTTGAGCCTGAGGCGTGTACGTTTACGCGGGCAAGAAACATGGCCTGAGGCGTGTACGTTTACGCGGGGCGGAAGAGTGGTGATGAACGATCGCAGTGTACCTGAGGCGTGTACGTTTACGCGGGTCACTGGCGAGTGTTGTGAAAAGTGATTAGTGGTCGCAGTGTACCTGAGGCGTGTACGTTTACGTGGTTCACTGGCGAGTGATGTGAGAAGAGGAAATGAGAACGGAATGGATACGTGGAATGAGAATTGAACATGCGCGTGTTTGCATACGACATTATTGTGATTGAGTGCAGGTTGAACGCATGATTGAGTCTGGCAAGAGTGACTGATGTGCCTGCTATGTGATGATTTGATGCGTGCAAATGTGTATGTTTGTGTGTTTTGTAAAATTGTCTGGAGGTACGTGATAGCCTAGATTGGGTTTAGGGTTGAACTTACTGAGAAGTGTTCTCACGGTTGTTTCAACCAACAATTTCAGAGCCCCCGCTTGAGCCATGATCCTATTGAGGCAGACTCGGAACTGTCGGGTGAATAAACAGCGGAGGAGGATTCATGTGGTGATGCCGAGGACAGTGAGTCAGAATGGACGTCTCCGAGAGGACGTAAGGACTAGCTCTGGGAGTGAGGCAATAATTTGATAGTGCCCCATTTTTGGATAATGCCGATCCTTTTTGTATTTTGGAAGTTAATAGTTACTGGTTTGGTGTGCTTGTAATAATAATGGATATTGTAAATATTTTGGTGTAAGTTTGGGTAAATGGGAACGAATATGTTCACTCTCCCTGATTGTTTTCCCAGTTTTAATTGTCCGGGTTTATCTGTTGATATCCGCTGTGGCAGTAAATCTCTGATGGCGTTTTGAGGTCAGCGACATTCCTGGGACGCCGCTTGAATTGATTAGAGGCGGATGTCGCGTGCCTGTTAGGGTTCGGGGCGTGACATCCCCGTTTGAATTGGTATCAGAGCAAGGTCAGCTCGATCTAAGATTGGTCGAAACTTGGAGTGATAAGGAGCAGAAACCCTGGGGTAGAATTTAGGGAGACTTAGCAAGTTGTAAGGTGGAATGAGCTACGCGTGCCTCCAGATTGTTTGTTGTGATTGATTGAGTAAGTTAAATTGTTGTGTGGTAATAAAGTTGCAGGTGCGTCTGGACCTGAGGTAAGTGTTCAGACTCTGATGATGGTGATTTTGTGATTTGTAGTAGGGAAATTGCTTGTTGAGTAAACGGGTGTGTTGATTCGCTGCTTAGAATCAAATTGATTTAGTTGGCCTAGATTGCTAATTCCTGAATGGAATTATGGTAGGTAGGTGATCATTGAGGCAGTAAGATTGAGGAGAAGGGGTAAGAAAACCCAAAGGTATTTAAGTGCGGTAGGCCAAGAGGCCCAAGACTTAATGTTAGAGGTTGTGACTCAGACCCTATAAGAAATAGGAAATGTATAGGCAGGCAAGCTCGGGAAAAGGGCCACCGTTATTGCCTAGGCTGCCGAGGTTGCAGTGATTACTACTATGAGTTGGATTAATGCCATTTAGGCCAAACGCAGATAGTGGCCAATAGGCAAAGGCGCTAGTTGTTGGAATGGTTTCTCAGGTCGAAATCGTATAAAGTCAATGGTAAGGGTGATTTCGAGATTGCACCGAGGTGGGTGTAGGAATTAGAGAAAGCCTTTGAGATTTTGGGGTGCACCGAGACTAAGAAAGTAATGTTGGCGAGGTACTAGCGGCAAGGCAATGTTAAATATTGGTGAAAGATTGCCAAGGATAAGATATCCCCAATAAGTACAGCCCAGATTCGAGCCATGATTGTTAAGAGTCCCTATGGGAAAATATTTTCCCAGAGAATGCCAAAAGAAGAGAACTGACGGAGTTTAGGTGATTTGCCGAGGGCAGATGACTGTGAAATGATATGAAATGGAGTCCATTTGATTGGTTGAGAATCCATAAGACAAGGTTCAGAAATCCCGAGAAGGACTGAAGTTGGATCTTTGAAACCTAATGATCTCATTGAACATCAGGAATGATGGGGAAGTGTATAAATGAGCTCAAGTAATAGAGCTGGAAAGTGCAACTACTCCTGGATAGTGATTTACTCAAACTAAGGATAACCGCCGCCTCGAGAAGAGGCAAATGGCGGGGAAATAGGCGATTCGTTCCACCGGTTAGGAAAGATATTAGAAAGTCGAATCGTCAAGCGAGCAGTTTTAAGGCTTGCATCGAAATTGAGAGTTGGAACAACTAGTTAAACTGAATAGGATTGAGTCTGTTGTGCTTGAGTCACGTTTGGTGTGACGATTCCTCAATTGATAAGGCGATGGTGTTGTTAAAGTGTCTTAACTATGAGATAGTAATTGAGAGTAGAGAAAAGAGTGTCAACTTGACAGTGTTGGTCAGGTGCGATTTTGAGTGGAGAATTGAAATGGATTGGCTAATAAGACAGAAAGCCGTTATAGATCACGATTAAAGGACGATCTAGTTCAACCCAGTTGAACATCTTAGGTTTGATCTTCAAGAAAATCGAGGAGGACTCTCGATTCCTTGAATGTCCTCGTTTGAGGTGACTAGATACCCGATGATAGTTGCGAAGGATACGAGGTGAATGTGGTTGACCCGATCATTACGAAATTAAAGTTGAAAGAGTAAATGAGATGTGTGACCTTTCAAGATCTTTTCTTAGGAATTGTCGGGTTGCCACTAGAACGGAAAGTGGAATTGTGAAAGAATTGGCCCTGGAGTGAAGCTGATTTCGAGGGCGCGGTATTGAATGTTCTTGTTGAAAATTTAAGGAATTGAAAGTCTAGATGCAAGGACTCATGGATAAGATTTTATCCACCCTAGTATGCTTCCGTGGAGAGTTCCTGTAGTGTGTGTGAGGAAAAAGGACAGGACATCGAGAGGGTACGTAAACTATCGGTAGTTGAAGCAGTCAGCGGAAAAGAGTAAGTACCTACTGTCGAGGATCAATGATTTGTCTGGTCAATTGTAAAGACCTCAATGTTCTCCGAGATTGAACCATGGATTTGACGTCACCAATGGAGACTCTAAAAGGAGAATGTTCCTAAGATTGTATTACGGGCCGGAAATTATCCGTTAAGGATATGAACAGGAGATATAATTATTACTGCTTAACGAATGAGGTGTGGGCACTAGGAATACATAGCGATGTCTCTCAGTTTAGGGAATAACCCACTATTTCTGTGGACTTAAGGAACTAGGAATTCAAAGAACTTGTGGATTAGTTTGTCATGGTGATCATTGACGACAGTTTGGTTTATGTGACCAACTCCAAAGAGCGTAGGTTACAATCGACAGAGATACTATGAACTTTAATAGATCGCGCACTTCGCGCCGAGCATGGCAAGTGCAAACTTTGGCTTGATAGAGTCGCGTCCCCTAATCATATAATTTCGAAAGATGGAATTGGTAGATTCGACTAAGGTCGAGATGATGACTAAGTGACCGAGATGGATGCTAATAACTGAGGTTCACAGTATTCTAGATTTTACTGACAATCATCGATGTTTGGTAGAAGAATTCTTGTCGATAGCTGTGCTGTTGACACGGCTGTTTAAGAAAGAAAACCAAGTTTGAATGGAATGATAAGTATGAACGGAGTTTCAAGAGCTGAAGCGTAGGTTGATAATTGCCCCGGTATTGAATATTCAATCCAAACCGGGAGGATTCGAGATCTATAGTAACGCTTCATTAAAAAGACTTGGGAGTGTATTGATACAACACGGTAGAGTAGCGAGTTATGCATCGTGCTAGTTGAGGCCACGTGAAAAGAATTACCTGACGCATGGCGGAAATTTGACTGCAACACCCTATATTGCCATGGAAAGATTGGAGGAGTAATAGGTACGTTAAGTCATGAGTCGATTGGGACGTATAGGGTGGTCAAGGAATGAATCTCGTTGGGGAAGCTCAGGGACTTGGAAGTTAAAATTGAGGTGAACTGGATGTGGAATATGTTGACCGCCTTGAGGATTAGTTGGAATTCTAGGCCCAGGACAAGGAATGGCAGTATGTGGATCACAAGATGCGAAGAGTCATCAAGGTGGATACTGATGAGAGGAAGTCAGATTTCCATATATTCTGGAATAGAAATCTTGAGGTTCTAAGAATGATTGTGTGTAACCAATGAGGCAAAACTCGAGGAGGAAAAATTTGAATGGAAATGTGATATGATCTCAAGGATATTGCAATAGGATCAAAGTGAAGCCAGAGAAAACTCGATTCCATCAGAATATCAGATGATAGACTGACTAAGTCAGTAAGCTTCCTGACATTGTAAACGAACTTTGAGTCGGACAAATAAGTGGAGTTGTCAGAAAGGTATCATAATTGGAGACGACAACTTTTAAAGCTTGAGACTGGGAACTAAGTGACAGCCCAAGTGTTCATCAATGGAAAGATTATTCTAGCTTGACAGAAAAGGGAAGTTGAGCCGAGGCATGTCAAATTGTTCGATATTCAGGAAAAGATCGGAGATATGATCTAGCAAATTGCCTCGTTGCCTAATCTGTCCTCAGTATACAATGTATCCCGCATGATGACGTTGAAGAAGTATAAACCAAAAGATGACTCTTGTTAAGAGGAAATGGATGTGGATGATAAAGTGTCGTCCGTGGAAAGGGCCGATGAAGCTTGAGGACATAAAGGATCATAGGTCACATAATAAGTCAGTCCCAATGATCAAAGTGTATGAGAGCACCGAAGGACAAAAAGGTACCATTTGGGAAAGCGAAAAGATGATGCAACGTTAATACCCCCAGCTGTTTGAGCACTATTAAGGTTGTAAATCTTGAGTATTGGTGGGATTTATAAATTTCGAGGACGACATTTCATAAGGGGGGAGATTGTGACATTCCAAAATTTCCGTCAATTGGAATTATTAAATAATTGAATTATATGAGGTGTGCTCGTAGTAAATTTCTCGCCCGGAACTGATCATTCCTGGGAATGCTAACCATTAGGGAAAGGCTAATAGGGGAATTAAATTCGCGCGACTAGAGAAAATTCGATCGTGAATGGATTTCGACCATTAAATCGCGCAAGTGATATTTTGAGCCATTGTTGGCCGATCTAAAGATAGTTAGGGGTCAGTTCGTCACTATCCTAGTAGTGGATTGCGGGTGATTCCGTTAGACCACGAAACGACTTTACGAATGATTCCGAAATTATATCGAACGATCGTACCCCTCGGATCAAGTGATTGATCTTCGCGATTTTAATGACAATCGAGGTCGTCACGCACCGGATGGACTTGCACGTGACTCGATTTAGTATCAGTCATGAGTCGATTTCACGAATTTCCCCGGTAAGCCGCCCGTTAGCTCGAGAAACGCTCGAGTCGCGTTTAATAGAATTTAATTATGGAATTTTTGCCCAAATTGGACATCGGAAAATTAGGAAGTCACGCCGGAACATTAGGACGACGTTGCATGTGACACGTGTCAATTTTTGGTGCGCTTAAATCCTTCGGAAAAATTTGATTTCGATGAGAAATGGAGAAAGTGACGATTTTGCCCTTAAGGATTTATAAAGGGTTAGTTTTAGGGGCAAGGGGCATTTTGGTCATTTTGGTCATTTTGGCCCTTGGATATTTTTGGGTCAAAGTTACTATTCATGGCAAGACCTCTTTCTCTCTCTCTCTTCTCTCTTTTCCTTCGTGAATCTTCCCCCCCTTTTTCTTTTTGGCCATGAACCCTTCTCCCTTTTTCCACCGTGAGCTCCTTTGGCCATTTCTCTCCACCGCCGGCACCGCCGCTTGTCGCCGCAAGCCGGACCGCCCTCACGCCGCCGTCCACGCCGCTGTACACCACCACCGTCAACCTCACCGCCATATTTCTCTCCCTTTCCCTCTCTTTCTCAAGTGACCGTGAGCCCAAATCAAGGAGCCGGACCGCCGCCGCAAGCCGATCGCCATCGCCGAGCTTCGCCGCCGTCCCCGCCGTGTCCGTTTATGTGCCGCCGCTTCCCGTTTTAGCCTAGAACGCGGTAAGTCATACTCTAATCCCGATTTAGGATTTTGGGTATCGCCGAACAATTTGATTTTGGGTGAAATTGGACTTATGCGGGTGCGAAATGTTGGGGCTTTAGACCGGGAATGTAAGGCGGGCCTTTAGGAATTAATTTGAAATTTTTGGAGGACGATTTGAGGAAATTTCAAGCTGTGAATCACTGTTCACGAGCTGTAAATCACTGTTCATGAGGCTGTGATGCTCGGTTCGGGACGCAAGTTGGATTTTTGAAACTGAGAATTTATGGTGAGAAAGTCCCGTGAAGGACCGGAATCGATTTGATATCGTTTGGTTAGAGAAAAATAACGATTTCTATATTTCTAGAACGCGGATAAGTCGCGCTCTAAGCCCAATTTAGGACTTCGGGTATCGACGGGCGATTTTGGGCGAAATCAGTATGGAATTAGGTGCGGAATTGTATGAATAGGCAATGGAAATTTTATGGCGGACCTTAGGATTTAATTCGAGCATTAATTATTGGAAATTAGAAAATAACAGTGACTGTGATTTACTGTACACGGGGCCGTGATGGGCCTTTGGGCAAAATCTGTATAAAGTTAGGTGCGGAATCGTATGAATAGGGAGTGGAAATTTTAAGGCGGGCATCGGGAATTAATTCGGACAATATTTATTAGAAATTCAGAAAATTGGGGCTGCGAGTTACTGTTCATTTGCCTCGTAACAGTGTTCATATGCCTTGAAACACTGTTCACCAGCTGTAAATTACTGTTCCCGAGGCTACGAGGGTCCGATTGAGACGCGAGTTGAATTTTTGGAACCTAGAAATGATGGAGAGAAAGTTCCGTGAAGGTCCGGAATTAATCCGACGCCAATTAATCGGAGAAAAATGGGAATTTACGTGTTGGATGTTTAGTTAATTATAAATAAATGGTGGTGAACAAATTTAGCATGTGGTTGTGCAATTGAGTGATTATATGTGCTTGTTGGGTGTACTCGTGAGTTTGATTAATTTAATTAATGATGTTACCATGTCCTATGATGAGTGAGCTTGAATTATGAGCTAAATAATGCGCGTGTGGACTGCGAGTAATGGGTCAATTGATCGTGGTAATTGTGTGCTGAGTATGTGCATGAGTAAGTTGAATGTGTGCATGAGTAAGAAAGAAAGGATGTGTGGCATGACATGAAAGATTGTGGAAGGTTGTGCCGTCCTGAGACGTGTACGTTTACGCGGGACGATGCCCAGTATTTCCGGAAGACTGCCAGTTTGAGGCGTGAACTTCTACGCGGATTGTGCAGTAGGTGGCAGATGTTGAGCCTGAGGCGTGTACGTTTACGCGGGCAAGAAACATGGCCTGAGGCGTATACGTTTACGCGGGGCGGAAGAGTGGTGATGAACGATCGCAATGTACCTGAGGCGTGTACGTTTACGCGGGTCACTGGCGAGTGTTGTGAAAAGCGATTAGTGGTCGCAGTGTACCTGAGGCGTGTACGTTTACGCGGGTCACTGGCGAGTGATGTGGGAAAGAGGAAATGAGAACGGAATGGATACGTGGAATGAGAATTGAACATGCGCGTGTTTGCATACGACATTATTGTGATTGAGTGCAGGTTGAACGCATGATTGAGTCTGGCAAGAGTGACTGATGTGCCTGCTATGTGATGATTTGATGCGTGCAAATGTGTATGTTTGTGTGCTTTGTAAAATTGTCTGGAGGTACGTGATAGCCTAGATTGGGTTTAGGGTTGAACTTACTGAGAAGTGTTCTCACGGTTGTTTCAACCAACAATTTCAGAGCCCCCGCTTGAGCCATGATCCTATTGAGGTAGACTCGGAACTGTCGGGTGAATAAACAGCAGAGGAGGATTCATGTGGTGATGCCGAGGACAGTGAGTCAGAATGGATGTCTCCGAGAGGACGTAAGGACTAGCTCTGGGAGTGAGGCAATAATTTGAAAGTACCCCATTTTTGGATAATGCTGATCCTTTTTGTATTTTGGAAGTTAATAGTTACTGGTTTGGTGTGCTTGTAATAATAATGGATATTGTAAATATTTTGGTGTAAGTTTGGGTAAATGGGAACGAATATGTTCACTCTCCCTGATTGTTTCCCCAGTTTTAATTGTCCGGGTTTATCTGTTGATATCCGTTGTGGCAGTAAATCTCTGATGGCGTTTTGAGGTCAGCGACATTCCTAGGACGCCGCTTGAATTGACCAGAGGAGGATGTCGCGTGCCTGTTAGGGTTCGGGGCGTGACATTCATCTAACAGCTTAAACTTTTGGAACAGTTGGTAATGGTCTTACAAAATCTCACACTGCATACTCGATCATCAACGAAGTGCATTGATCACAAATCAAGGCGAGAGGCGCAAGAGTTCCGTGCTTCCACAAATAGTCACTCGCTTCATTGTAGATTCTGGTCTATCTTCTGTCGGACTTATTGAGATTGATATGGACTCCAAGGCCAAAGGATCAAGCTTACGGCCCACGATTTTGAGTCTAGTTTACAATGATGGGGTTCACATGCTGATTCAAAATGTAGCTTTTCATACAAGTCATTTTCTACAAGGATGTTGCCTGGCTCTGTTCTCTCTCTCTCGTTTTTTCCACGAATCCCTCTAATTTTTCCTCTAAAATCCACCACTCTTATCCTAAATATTGAGAAAAACAAGGAATCAAACATAATGATATACCCCGACCAAAAAGAAAAAAAACATAATGATAAGCAAAACTATAAAATAAAGTCAACATTAAAATTACGTGATTCGGTTGGTGTGGCATACCACATGGGGAGAGAAGCACAAGATTCCACTATAAATCAAGTAATACAATGGAAATTACAACATTATTTGAGTCACTTAAACGCTTTTAGTGTTTACCAGTCTTTAATTACACCCAATAACTCACACAGATTTTTTGCATTTCCTCTCCGAACAATTTATCAATCTTACAAAAGAATACAAAAATTGTGACCACAAGAATTTCTCAACATGAACACGAATTATATGAAACTTTTGAAGAAACAATTGTGCCGCACAGAGTTGATCTCACAAAAAAGATTTCTTCAAGTTGGGTGCAAAGTGAACAAAACTCATGGAAGAGTTTCTTATTGAGATGCATATGTGAATTGTGTTAGAAAAGTCCCACATCGGAGAATTGATCTGGTGTAGAGTAGTTAATATACTCTAGTTGGCTCATAACTCATTGACTTAAGCTTATGAGTGAAAATGGATCATATTGGATAAGTTGACAGACTCAAAATTGGGCTCCCTCTTAACAATTGACTTAGGTAGGTATCGAGCTTCTATTGTAAGCTCTCAATAATGGTATCAAAGCTGATGGTAAATCAGTGGCCCACTCCCAATGTGTATCTGTAGTTGGTGAAAATCTTAAGGAAGTATATATGACAAATGTGGTTAGCAATGTGATCCCGATGGTAGCCTTCATGGCCTAACATTGAAATCACATATGAAGGAGAAATTGTCGAGATGCATATGTGAGTTATGTTGGAAAAGTCCAACATCAGAAAAAGTCCAACGTCAAAAAATTGATATATGGTGTGAAGTAGTTAATATTAGGAGTGTGCAAAATAGAACGCCCAAACCGAGAACTGTTCGGACCTGATCGAACCGGCCAGTTTGGTTCAATTCTCAAGAGTGTCGGTTCGATTTTTGGTTCCTAAAAGTGGAACTGGTGTCCGGGCGGTTGGATCAACTGGATTGAACCGACTACATATAATTTTTTTTTGTGATTATATGGAGTCAGCATAGGGAATACAATTCTAATTTCAGAACATATGTGCAGTCGGTATAGGAAACACAATTCGCCATCGCATTGCTTGAATTGCATGTTTGTTTTTGTGATTATGTTTAGTTGGCATGAGGCACAATTCTAGTTTCAAAATATATAATATCGAATGGTGGGAAAAAAAAAGTGACTAGTTCCATTAGACTGGACTAGAGCTAGACCCAACCGAAAATCGATCACCCCTAATTAATATACCCTGATTGACCCATAACTTGTTGGCTTAAACTATTGAGTAAAGTGGATTTAATAGGATATGTTAACAAGCACAGGCTTAAGTTCCCTCTTAGCAACTTTCTCAATTAAGGTATTAAGTTTTTGCTATGCGCTTCCAACATTCCTCTGCACATTCTTCGCACACCAAGGCGCAAAGCCAGAGGACAATAAGGATATTCATATTAAACTTCTGAGACCGACTTTATTACGAACTTGGATTTTCGTAATCCACACACTTCAAATTGGTTTCCATGAAGATTATTGTCCACAAAATTTTTTTTTTCCATCTTTCAAATCAGGGACTCCTAATTTTAAGCGTGAACATGTTCTTCGATCGTAAAATGTTTTGTGTTGACTAACCATGTCATGCATGAGAATAAGGAAGGCTACGAGCCTCCCCTTAGTCCGGTCACGGGTGGAACCTCACTCGTGAGCAGCTCATGGCCGTTCCTTCTAGTGCGGTTCCTAAGAGGGATCCTATAGCTAGGCCCTGACTCCATCTATCGATTCTTGGTTAGGCCTGGGGAAGCACCGACGGCGAGAAGGGTCCACCTTTGAATGTTAATTAATCGAGGGATTCAAGAGCTCTACCAACTTCATCGTTAGTCGTTCCATACGTGTGGAAAATACGACGAGAAATGCTAGTGCAAGAACATATATTATAGTTTTTTTTTTTTTTGGGTCGGAGGTCGGATTCCAAAAATAGGAATGAATTGGATTCTTAGTTTGAGTAGTTTCAACAACGCGCGAAAGGGGACCTTTGGGGGCGAAAAAGTTTAGATGTCGATGGGCCGTTTTAAAGCTCCGAACAAATTTTATCCCCCTTTAAGACTTCTTACAAGTTTCTTGCATTAGGCCTCATTTGTTCATGCATAAACATTACTTTCTTTTCTTTTTTTGATGATTTGTCCTTTTGTTTTTGATAGCCCGTTGCTCGTACATGAAAAAATGATTTGGCCTTCATATATATATTGCGAGGATCTTATTAACGAGTATTTCATTGACACTTTGTAAACAACTAAAGAAGATTTTGTAGTGCTTTACTCATATTATGTTGAATTGAAACTTTGAAAATCGATATATTTCTATCTTAATATGCTTGTGAGTGCTCCGATTTTGCAGGGGTACGCCTTTTTCGGATGTGTGTCAAGGTGGGTCGATGAAGTTATCATGATCATGTCCCTATCCCGCATAAGTCGGGCAATTTTCAGCAATATATTTAGGGATAATGACACAAACAGTCATGAACTTTAGCTCAATATGCAATTTGATCCACAAACTTTTAATTTGTTCAATGTAGTCCTTGAACTTTGGCCTAATGTTCAATTTGGTCCTTAGACTTTTAATTTGTTCAACATAGTTTTTGGATTTTTAGTACATGTTTAATTTAGTTCTTGAACTATACGAAAATGTTCAATGTAGTCAATGAGCTTGAATTAATGGAAGAACTACATTAAACCTTTTCATATAGTTCAGGGACTAAATTGAACATGTACTAAAAGTCCAGGGACCACATTATACATTGGGTCAAAGTTCAAGGACGGTTTGTGTTATTTTCTCATATATTTATCATGTGGATCACTAAATTTCACAATTATTAGATGAAAAGTAATTTGTTGGGGGCGGGGAGATTTCATCAGGACCCCACGTGATCTTTTCTCATCAATGAATTGGAGAACCCATATTTCATAAATATCAATTTAAGGCCCTCGATAGGGATTGAGATTCTCATAAAAAAAACCCCTATTTTTTTCCTCCTCAAAGGACCACAAGTCTAGAATCTATGAAAATGAAAGGAGTCCACATCGAAAGCAACACTATGCGAATGTACATGAGTAATTGTTGTATCCATAAGCGATTGGTGTGCAGGAAACTGCATTGAGAATAAAGTGAATCACCTTATATGTAAATTATCGGGTTGGGCGGGCCTCGGCTTAGGCCCCTAACTAGGCTAGACTGAGTCTTCTCATTGAATGCCCTTACCCGAGCTTGCCTGAAGTGTCTCTGGTCCCATGTGGCTCAAATTGGGTCTGGGCAGACCCACGGGCCGTCATGCCCATACTCAGGTCTATCTGCATCGTGTCGTCGCATGACAATCGTTACAACTGGGGAAGGGTAGTATGACTTTGGCCAGAGGGCCGGCGAGGTCAGATGTGGCACCACATTTGCATTACGTATACACTCAAATTAACCACATCAGCATTTGGTTGCAGATTCTAATCAGATTTTGATCGAACTGCATCAGTTCGTGGGTCTCTAAGAGAATCAAGAAACTGTCCCATGTTTTGCAAAGTTTGTATCAATTCTTATTGGGATAAGTTCACTAAAAGTCTTAAAACTTGTCACAAAAGTACAATTGAGTCCAAAAGTACAATTAAGTTCACCGCCTCGTAGAATATAAAAAATAATAAAAAAAGCCACATCAGCATTTTTCGTTAGTCAAATTGGACGGTATTAACTTTAAGACTCAATTGAATCAATTTGATAAGTTTTAGGACTTGATTGTACTTTTTACAAATTTTAAGAATCAATTACACTTTTGTAATAAGTTCTAAGACTTGTAATGAATATATCCCGTTCCTATTTTTCCTTTGTTACAAACAGTGCAATAAACACAATTGAAAAAGAATTGGGCTAGGTATATAACCCACTAGTCGAAACGCCCATTAGACCAGAAAATCCTAAATTGGGCTCAAGAAGCGAGTTGCTTCAACCGAGCCCATCTTAGACCAGTTTGCTTTTCAGGCCCGCTCTTTAATTTTTGGCTCAAGGATGCTGAAGTTTGAGAAAGCTCACCGGCCTAAAGTGACGGGAAAAATTAACATATTTTAAACTATGATATCTTTGCTACGGAAACCTTCCAAAGTCATGCGTAGACATAATAGAGACGTGAAATTTAGCCAGTAAATACCAAATAATCACAAGATGGGATCGCGGAATGTTCAAAAGGTGGAGAGAGGAAGAGAGAGAGGCGTGGCTGGGCAATTGCTATGTGCCACTACCTACCCCCATCGACCGATCCGACAAGGTTTGGGGACACTCATAACTTATTGGGCCACGACACCCGTCCCAACAGTGGGAGGGGGTCATCGAACCCTTGCTAGATTAGGGGCAAGGGTCTCACAACCCTTGCTAGCAAATGGAGATGGTAGCGTTTAGGGGTAAGCGTTGTCCGGGCGGGCGATTCCTGACATGGAATCGGGAACCGCCCACTAAGGACTAGTTTCGAGAAATTGGAACCCGGAACCGCCCGTTAGTTCCATGGATCCACCCGGGAACCGGACCGCTGGTCCAGTTCGGTTCCCAGGTGGGTCCATAGAACGGTCCCACCAAGTTTCACGCAAATAGAGGTGACCGAGAGTGAGAAAGGAAGGCGATGAATGGCTAAAGGCGTGGCCGTAAGTTGATGGGAGTTAAGAGTCGAGTTTTAGATTATGGATTTTATGGTTTTCATTTTTCTAAACATGTTTTCTTTTTTTTGTTGGTCAAAATTTTCCTAAAAAATTATATATATGTATATATATTACTGGTCCAGTCCGGGTAGACGGATAGGCGGTTCCATGCCTAGAATCGGGAATTGGACCGGTACTCACCAGTTCTAGTAAATTAGAACTGGGAACCGGACCGATCCTCACGGGACCCACCTGTTCCAGGTCAGTCTTGTCCGGTTCCGGGCAGTCCGGGCGGTTCTCGATTCCTTTGCACACCCCTAGTAGCGTCACCCTCTCTAACAGTCGGCGAGGGTCCCTAATCTCTTCCAAAGCCAGCCACTCTCCAACCACTTTCTTTATATGTTGTCCTTCTAATTATGATATAATGTTATATTGTTCTATGTTTTTTTAGAATAATTCTTTTTTCCTTTTTAATTTTATCTATCTTTTTTCTCGATTTTCTTAGTGTGTTAAGAAAAGATAATTTGGTTTTGGTTGATGAAATTTTTTCAGTATTATACTCATGAAAATGAGATATTACTAAAAACATTATTTTATTATGAATTTGCGTGTTTACTATACATGAAATATTTTACCACTAATGAGAATCATTTACCGTATAAAAGATACTAATTCAAGTTGTTTTGCTGAGAATAACAGGCAACTTGATCAGCAGGTTGAAAAAAGGATGGTCCGATTGATTGTAAGATTGAAGAGATCAAATCTTATAGTTAGGTCACCTAACAGTAGATATCCAGTCAAAAAGAGTTAGTAATCTCTTACAAATTTTATTGTAGAAAAACCATATTGTCAGTATTTTAACATCTACCTAGAAAATTTAACCCAAGTAGAATCACCCTCATTTGTAACACCAAAATCTTGAGTTATCTCAGCCGATTAAACTCAAACAATGAGCCGAACGAGAAGGGTACGTTTGAAAGGGCATTTCCAAAGTCTTATAGGCCTCGAAAGGCACCTACATCAAAGTTGAGATATTTGATAACATATTACCAAAGGCCCTTAACATTTCCAAAGCCCTTTAACATAATGCAATTTCCACTTGCCATTGACTTTCAGCATTTTCGGAATGCTACTTCATGGGTTAATGGATTTTCTCTTCCAGCTTTGCCTTCCTTGAACTATTTAAATTCCAGTTTTAACCTCACCATCACGGCAAATCAACAATCCTCAATGCATAAGAGATTTGACCGGCGGACCACGGCTCAAGCGAGCTTAGATCTGATTGGCATTGCGCGGCCTCAGTGTCACATCACTTGAGGTGCCAGGACTTGCTTGAGGTCACGCGAGGCCCGGTCGAGATCTGCACCAGAGATGGCGGAGGTTGAGGAGGACAAACAGTTCTTCACCATATCAGGATGCCAGCAGGGGAGGTCGAGGGACACTGCCGGCTGTGGCACCTTTCCTGGACTCGCGCGGCCTCAATGTCACGTCACATGAGGTCTCGCCACCCCAGCGTCACATCGCCTGAGGTCGTATGGCCTGGGCAAGAACTGTCTCACCTCAGGACGTTTAGCGGGTCGTCGCGAGACAGGTGGGGGCTAGCGGAGTCGGTGGAGAGGGTAGAGGCTTGGCTGGGCATGCTCGTGTCCAGTGGTGGGGGCTGCTGGTCGACTGGTACCGTGCACAGTGCAGATGCTGGTGGGAGGCAGCGGCGGTAGTGAACTTCGAGAGAGCCCCCAAGGAAGGAATAAAAAGATCAAATTCCGAATAGTGAGAGGCTAACGATGGCAGACGAAGTACATTTTGCAGAGAACAATGTTCATGAGAGCATAAGTCTCTGTCAGCTGCCTCTGGGAAATGGGGTGGTGGGCGTTGAGCCCTTGTTGGAGAAGGGGAGCTTCATCTTCCAATGGACAAGAAGCTGAGGTTTAGTGGGAGAGAACATCAGAAGTAGACTATGCACAACGAGTTTTTTTACAAGCCCCCAAACCACTTTTCCATCTTCATTCCATCGAAGGCACAATACATCTTATTGTGACAGAACCCACCCCCCAATATAACCAAAAGGGGAATATGTATAGAGAAAAAGAGGATGGACATGTATAAGTTGTAGACTTTTGAATAAATCAATCAACCAAATACTTTTTAGGCCGCCCCAACCAAAGAAAGAGAACATCAAACCCATTCACTGCTGCAACAGCAACCTGAAACTGAAGTCGTACGGCGTCACTTGCACCAGCTGCGACAGCGGCTCTCCCTTCTTCTCAAGGCACCGGACGGCTTCCCTGCGGAGGTCGTCCGGTAGCTGCAGGCACACCCAGTCCAGCAGCGACTCCATGTCCTTTGCGAAGTCGAGCAGATACCAGTCCAAAAGCTTCGGGATTATCAACTTGTTGGTTCTCGAAATGCCCACCGACGCTTGGAGATAGTCCCTCTTCGCTGCTTCCAGTTCATCCTCGACGCGACATGCAGTATAGACACGCACCTAATTCACGACGAGTACCCGACGTTTATTCATATCTAGTTCTAGCTGATACTCGAGGTTGAAGCTATGCTCAACAAACTCGAACGAAATTGATTCGACATGCATAACGTGAGAGGTCTGTTGATAATGCCATTGAACTTACTGCAGGCGATGACCAGCTGCCACAGGAGAGAGCGAATGTAACCAATGGCTCAGACCACTCCAACCCGAATGTGCGGCGCGCTTTCACGTCCTCATTCTTCGAAGCTTTCGGACACGTCTAAATAAACAATCAATCCTAGTCTGATTCGAGGAATTTTACAGATTCACAAACAAACCTCTCAAGACAATCTTAGAAAAGGTTTGCGTTTATACTTACAAATTTTAAGTGGTAAGGCAGCCTCAAGATAAAATGCTCGATGGTAATTGCATTCATCAGCTGACCCCCAACATCGATTGTCGCCTGAAGCAAACACAGAACAAACAGTTGATAATTTAGTCCAATAAGCTAAGTTCAATCATCATTCTTTTTTCACCGCCTTAATGTCTACAAAAATGATTTTACATTAGTACCCAAAATCTGAAGAACTTGGAAATGCACACAGGTTGTGTTACATACACAGTGGCTCCTAAGACAGTGAAATGAAACTACTAGAGAATACATTAATCAACCAAAATATGTTTGTGGCAGAACCAAATATTAGCGCATCGCAATGTAACACAGATTACAATCTCACCAGTTGCATCAGTGCAACTACTGTTTCAGGAGTCTCTGGTATTCCATGCTCCAAAAATGCCTGCACCATCGATCATATTAATAAGCTTTCGGGCAAAGTAGTCAACATCACTTCATGAAATTGGGCAAGTGTGTCAACTGAGGAACACCGCAATAAAGGAAAGACTCACATTCATCGTACAAGAATTGTAAGTGTTTATCCAGAATGCTAACTTCTGCTGATGAGTGAGCCCTTCTAGGTTAACGGAGGCAAGCTTCCCAAGAAGAAACCTGAAGTCAATTAAACGACAAAGTCAGATCGATGACACAACTGGATGTCAAGTGCGAACCAAGAAGGGGAAGAACTTACTTCAGCCTTTGGATCAGAAACAGAGCATTCGTTTTCCGATTAACATCAACTAAATTAGCATCCACCGTGCAGATATTTTTGTAAGGACCAACATCCCTCTTCCCGAATTCTGGACATATTTCGTAAGGATCCCAGTAGGCTAGTTCTCCATTTCTCCCTTCAAAGTTCGTCAATTCAGACGGTGAATTCGACAATCCAAAAGCTTTTGCTTTAGATGTGCTCATCCTTACAAAGATGCTAGACAGGCACTTAACAATGTCCTCTGATATCTTGTTTGGCGATTCATCCACTTGGGCTGCTCCATCATGCGAAGAGCTAAAGGAATTCTGCTGTGCTTTTTCGTGATCTCCAAATCTGCTCTCTAGCTGCACGATTCAAATCAATAATCAGTATGGCTAAGTTCTAAAAAATATGAGCCTGGAAAAAGAAAAACTTATAAATCATACCTGTGGCTTTGAAGATTCTAGCATCTTCTCTGCCTGTTCCTGCTTAATTGGACTTTTCTTGATTGGTGTGGAATTCTTCGAAGTCTTCTTTTGAGGCGACACTTTGTCCTTCAAAGAATTCACGTGCAGGCAATTCTCCTTTCCTCGCACATCTTCCAAAATCGGCGGAGGAGAGATGAACTTTTTCTGCGCTTGTTTCCCATTCATCGCCCTGCTAGAACTATTCCCGGTCCGATCATGTATAGATTCTGAAAAAAAGAGTTTGCTACTAGATACGCTCCTGGTGAGCGCTGGTTGATGCCCGGGAACAGATGCTAGAGAACTGAAGTCACTCTGTGACATCGACTTCGACCGCTCGTGTTTAGCCCTTCTCGCTGGCAATTCATCAGAGGCATCACTCGAAACCTCGGCGTTCCTCTTGGAGGATATGTAAACAGCTTCTTGGTATAGACCCTGTCTGAAATTCACCACCTGCTCTTCTAGTCGAACAATCTCCTCTTCCAAAACAGCTACTTCAGCAAGAAGTTCTAACGTCTAGAAAAGAAAACACATGCTTTATCAGTGACTCCATTTGCATAATTACCAGGATCAACACAAACACAAACAGTTCACACATAGAATTTGAGCAAATTATATTGAGATCAAGTTTATCTGGGTCTTTTCATCTCCATTATTGCAACATATAAGATAAAATAAAAAATTGGACATGAGAGAGTGCACGCGAGATAGAGAGAGAGAGAGTTAATCAAAGGAAAGAAATGATAAATATACTAACATAAGGAGGGAGATAAGGAGGGAGACGAGGAAGAGCTCCAAGAGGCCTAGTGAAGGCTCTCTCTAATGCTCTGTGAACATTTTCTTCATGTCTGAGCTTCTTCTTTAGCTTATCCACCTGCAAATTCCCGACAGCAAATTCAGTTTGAAGCTATTGAAACTACCAGGAGTTACAAGCTCAAAATCACCCACTAAAAAGGACGGAAATATTCAAGAATTGATGGTTTCCGTACATCTTGAAGTAGTGCCAATTTCTTTTCTCTGTTCAAGCGTCGCCTATTGACCACGGGCTTCTCAGCTCCCATCACTTTGCTTCCTTGAGTCTGCATTCTTTCCTTCTTTGGCACAATGATATCAAAACCAAAAGATCAAACCCAAACTAAATACGTAAGTTCAAAGTGAAGCAAAAAGAAGACCAAAGAAGAGAAGCCATATTCTTTTCTTGAGAATAGTGAAAGAACCCAGTTCAGATTCCTATCAAAAGCGACGGCCTTTTCGGTCCAGAATCAGATGATAACACATCCAAAGAATATCTAAAGGACACTCAGACATTGACAAAACAGGGGAAAGCAAGGAAAAAGCAAAAGCAAAAAAGAAAAGAAAAGAAAAGAAAAAAAAGAGAACATCAATTATTGCGGGAACAGAGAGAGTGACTTGAAATTGAATTGGACGTTGAGTCATTCAATCTCAATCAATCGTGTATTACCCACTGGGAAGAAATTCACATAGCGAAGTCTGATTGTCAAGAAGAAGCTGAGATGTTGAATTGGTAATGTTATGCAGATGAAGTAAAGGGGTAGAAAGAAAAGAACTTACCTTCTCTGGATTTGGAGGAGATTTCGTGGTTTGAATGGCAGTTCGAGCTCTTGAGTTCATCTTCTCTTCACTTTCCTGGGGGAGAAAACAAATATCGCAAGCACTTCAATATCAGTCCCACTAACTAAAACGAGGATACAATAATGAATTCTTGATAATAAAAAAATATAGGCTGAAAATGGCAGTGTTTACAAAGATGGCGCAGATAAAGCTGAATCCAACCGACTCCTTCAGAAATTTGGCACGCAGAGACAGAGAGAGAGAGAGAGAGAGAGAGAGAGAGAGAGAGAGAGAGAGGTTCGATGCAATGTTTAGCAATTCATTTCACAGACCCTTTTGCAGAGCGGGAAAATTGAAAGCGGTGAGCATCGGAGACACTCTAGTCTAGAAAGAGAGAGAGAGAGAGAGAGAGAGAGAGAGAGAGAGAGAGAGAGCGGAAATGCGCCTGCTCTGCTTCTGCATATACTGTATTCCTCGGTCTCGGCGAAAAATGCTAAACAACAAGCACCCCCAGAGAGACAGAGCGGGAGATGAAGAACCATAGGTGACGAAAACGACGAGGTTTCGAGGTTTAAGGAGGTGGGGGGGAGAGATAGTGACACCGTCGACCAAGAAAAGCGTAACAGTTGGGCAACAACAAAAACAAGAACCAAGAACAGAGCTAATTATAATATAACCCTTCAACTCCAATTTAAACTTAAAAAAGAGAACGTACCACTTGTTTACTGCATCATCTCAGTAATATTATACTCGAGAGCGTAGACCATTGAATTTAGTTAAAGGAGAAAAGAAGATGACAATCGAGAGAGAGAGAGAGAGAGGCCAAGAGAGAGAGGCCAAGAACTCTGAATCACATGCTCTTACTCTTCTGTACTGAAAGCTTCTTCAGCCTCATCTCAGCAGCTCCACCATGTCCTTTTGGAGAGAGAGAGTGCAAGTGATCTGGCCATGGCAATTGTCAGATCTGTGATTCACTTTAAGATCTGTCCCTGTGCGTGTGAGAGAGGGAGAGGGACAACATGCGCTCCCTCATCATGAAGAAACGTGAGCCCTTCCTTTTATATCATCACTTCCCAAAAGTCTATCCTCTCTTTCCACCTCATCATTTCATTTAAATTCAAAACATAGAATTAAGGTCTAACTCCGAAAGAGAGAGAGAATTGCAGATGTTTAATTTAAGGAGCAGGTTTAGTAAGGCCAAATGCATCCTTATTAAGCGAAAGAGACTCAATATAAAAATACAACAGGCACAGAAACCTTTTCCTTGATATTATATGCTTTGTGTTGACAGTATCCTAACTCACTTTATGAGTATAACTTCACAAAAAAATCTTCAATTTTTAACCCATCGCCTGAACCTCCCGCTCGACGCCCGACGAGCTCGCCCCCTCCGTGACCTCGTCCGGATCCCGACGCCCCACTGCCTCTTTTCGCAACCAACCTGGTCCACGGCCCGCCTGGTGCCAAACTCGTATTGGTCACGGTGCTTTCGAACCCCTAATCCAGTATGCCCTACTTAAAGATCGAAGAAAGCGACCTTGTCTAGTCCTAATAAAATAAAGGGGTCGAATCTGACCTACTCTAATGGAAAGATGAGCTAGCATTCAATTGAGATCCAGTTGTTGGTTTCGTTCTGCCAGGATGTGTTAAATTGGCTACTAATTTGATGTGTGCTGCAGCGTTTTCATTAATAAGATGTCATTTTCCGTGGTTACTTCTCCGTGCACGATTGAGTGCGAAGGAATTTTTCTGAGTTAGTCCAAAGTCGACAGATGAATTTGTCAGGCATTTCTGGTAACAAGAAACAAACGTAGGTACACCGTACCTTTAATGCAAGTGCCAAGCTAGGCCGCTTATCGGAAAAAAGGACGGCTACTTTGCTAAAATTTAATAACCGGGTCTCATTAATATATATGGATAATGATATAAATGATCTCTGAATTTTGATTCAATGTGTAATGTGATCCCTGAACTTTTAATTTGTTTAATGAAGTTAATAAACTTTAGCCCAATGTGTAATGTGATCTCTGAACTTTTAATTTGTTCAATGTAGTCCCCAAACTATGTAAAAATGTTCAACAATATTGAATATTTTTACATAGTTCCTGGAATAAATTGAAAATATACAAAAAGTCCAAAAGCCACATTAACCAAATCAATAATTCAGGGACCACATTATACATTTGGCTAAAGTTCATGTACTTTATTGAATAAATTAAAAATTCATGGACCACATTGCATGTTGAATCAAAGTTTAGGGATCATTTGCGTCATTTTCCCTAATAACTACCCCCGAGATCATTTAGCGTAAGCTATTAAAATAAGTAGTAATACATATCGGCATATCTTGAAAATTGAAAAGGAACAGATGGTTTAAAAAAAATGATGTGTTTCAAATAGAATGTTCATATTTTCAAAGCAAAATTAATGACTTTTGGCAAATGCTTTAAGGATATTTTTTTTTTTAAATTCCATGTGAAAATGGGCCGCCTCTATAATGACTTTTGAAGTAAGTAAGAGGAACGTGCTAATTAATGACAGATGAAAAGAGCATTCATTTTGTATTGGGATAGTAATAAGAATGATTATGGCAATCTGGACGATAGCATCTCAAACTATCTGCCACGTACCTAGAAGAGCTTTGGCTCAATGTCATCATTAAATAAAATACAATGTGAATAATTATCAAGTGGTCTTAATTCCTGATAGTATATTAAAAACGGCGCAATAATTGTATGTTAGACTGCGGCATTATGTCATTTGAGGGTACAGTATCCTAACATAAATCTGAGTGAATAATCACATTAACGATTTTTCTAAAAGGTTAATAACATGAAAAATATTAAATTAGTAAACCTGTGATAATTTACCCCAAATTAATTTTTGAATCACCAAAAATTTTAAATTGGTACACATGTGATAAAGTTATCCTAAACTAATTTTTGAATCGCCAAAAATCTCAAACTAGTACACTCGTTACATATTTATCCTCTGTTAATTTCCGTTAGATTTTACTGTGAAGTTACTAAACTAAATGATACATGACAATAACTCAATTGACGTGGCAAGTCCACGTGGAAATCCATAACTCTATCTTGAAAACAAATAGGGCTCATTCTCCATCTCCATTAGAGTATGAAAAACCTTAGATCATCTTCCGACGAACTTCATTGATAGAGCTGGAAGATGACGTGCTTCTCTTTGAACCACTTTCAATTGAAGCCACTAAACATCCTAATTTGGTGATTTGGATGAGTTAGCCAAACAAGTTGGCAAAAAAAATTTGAAGGCGAGAAGATTATTAGAGATAAAAGTGTACTCGAACGATTTATGATGTCTAATCACGAAGACAAAGACAACGATGAAGTAGTGTGCTCGATAAAGAGAAAGGCGAAGAAGGATTAGAGTGCTATGGAGAGAGAGAGAGAGAGAGAGAGAGAGAGAGAGAGAGAGAGAGAGAGAGAGAGAATGAGCCCTATTAGTTTTCGAATTAGAGAGAAAGAGAAAGATTATTCAACTTATCAATTTCACGGTAAAATTTGACAAAAGTTAGCAAAGGGTAAATGTATCACGCATGTACCAGTTTAGGGTAAATTTATCATATGTGTACTAGTTTGAGATTTTTAGCGATCCAAAAATTAGTTTGTGATAAATTTATCATAAATATACCAATTTGGGGTTTTCGTGGTAATAACCCAATATAAAAAAAATTAATTGTTAGAGAAAGGGCTGAAAAAGGTGCCACAAAGTGAAATTGAAGGAGTAAAGTTGAGCCTGACCAAAAAAAGAGAGAGTAAAGATGAGAAATCAAAATCCAGATTAAAAGCCAAGCAATTGCTACTTCGAGTAATATCACCTAAGGCCAATACAAAGTGAATTTACAAATGGTTAAATTCGGCCAGAGTGAAAAATACATAGTTCTTTCTTTATTAAAAAATAGGTAAGAGTGAACTTTTCGCGTTTGTGACGCTCTAGATGTTTTTAGCAAGAGTTCCACACCTATGATAAAATGTTCGATTTGAGCCAAAATTACTATTCATTTTGAGCAAGTTTGTTACCTCTGCCTAATCACGGTGTCAATGAGAGTGGAGTTGAGTTTATCCTAAACAATGACACTGTTGAACATATGCTGCAGAAGAACCAAGGCTTCCGAAGGTCGAGGAGTGACTAGTGGGTTTCAAATCCACGACCGGGAGCTTAATAGGAAAATCATCATAGATATACTCGAAATTGAGGGATCAAAGACCAAGATCGAATCAATGACTAAACCTTTAAATAGGAAAATAAGAAATCTCAAGCGGAATAGCTAATTGCATCCGATGTGTTTGGGTGCACAAGATGATACAGAAACCTCAACGCCCTCAATCGAGTCAGAGTCATTTGTTGATTTGCTACATAACTACGTACACACCACGCAATCCGCAATACGTGAACTGCCCGGCAACTCGCTGATAGGGATAAGGACCGAACAAATTACTTATCACTTAAAAAAAATAATGTGAACAGCACCAATTATGTGGATGAAATTACATGGGTGGATGGTATCGAATGTGTTTTTTTGTGCTGGAGACTGTTGATTCCCCCTTCCATGACCACTAGTCTAAGGGTCCTAAAGCATATCGACGGATGGCATGACAATGCGAAATAATATGAAACTGTGATTGCCTTTCTATGTAGAATATATCTTATTTTATGTTGCATTCTTGTTATCACTCTAATTCAATATCACGAGACAACTGAATACGACCTCTAGAAATGGTTTCAATGAGTCACGAGCGAGCTTAGTGTAATGTACTATAGTAGCTCTTATCATCCATTGCGGGGCTCTACAACACCTTATACATACATCTTAACGAATTTTGACGACTGTGAACCTATCTTATAGGATGAGGACTATTTACAATTGGGATAATCTAGAGTTGGGGAAAGTTACCATCTAAGATTCGAACACATCGGTTGCAAGATAATTGAATGGCTCAGATCGGTTATAATACCTTTTATCCCTTTTTCTTTTCTTTTTTCTTTCTCTTATTTTCCCTTTTTCTCCTTTCCAACTTTGCCCCTTGGTCCACCTGTGACACGATCACCTCCACGCACGATCACTAGCCAACACCGCACCTCCAGTCGTGCCACACCCGAGTGAGGGAAAGCATCTGCGAGGCCCCCCTTGCCTTTTTCAGCGAGGCCAACCCTCGCCCAAGCCAGGGTGGCTTTGCTGAGCCTTGTTTGGGCGAGGGTTGGTCACGAAGACGTCAACAAGTAGAGCAAGGAGGGTGCCATGGAGAGGGACAAGGCCGATGACGCTCAACCATCATCGTCACTTGACCTCCAAGGTGAGGGTTGGTCACGAAGATGTCAACAAGTAGAATAAGGAGGGCACCATGGAGAGGGACAAGACCGATGACGCTCAACCATCATTGTCAATTGACCTCCAAATCTCACGTAATAGTCGTAAGCGAGGGCAATTTCAAAGAAGACGAACCAGGCGAAGACCCTCGACAGACACCTAGGTTACGTGATCCCAAGTTAAGACCACTGAGAATGCGTGATGTCGGGTGAGGTGACGAACCTCGCCCAGGCAAGACCACCCTGGCCTGGGCAAAGGTCGGCCTTATCAAATCTGGCAAGGTTGGCCTCGTCGGTGCTCACCCTCGCTCAAGCACGGCCCAATGAGGTTGACCCCTGCCCAGGTGAGGCCAACCCTCGTCGCCCATGGCCACCGTCACTGGCAAAAAGAAAAGGGAAATAAAAAAAAAGAAAGGAAAAAAATTAAAAAGAATTACTAAAATATAGATAAAAAAATGTACACACCAGTGCCTATTATGCCATTCACGTCAATCAATTTAGGCGGAAATCACTAATGGGGATGTGAGTTGTCCTATATGGCGTGATTAACATTGATGTTGTTTTCATTATATGTGTGAGACAACATCGTTTTTAGTGCTTATGGAAGCCGCTTCTACTGACATGATACTCTTCGTTTGCCATGTCAGCGCGCATTTGCTACCTCATACATTACACACACATTTTGAAGGAATTTTAACGACGGCCAAAATGGTATCTCAGGTGTTTATGCATTCTCATCCGACACTTAGTTGGAGCCAAAATTGTCCCATCAATTAAAGTTTGGGGAAAAGTATTAGAAAAATCATAAACCTATTGTATTTGTGCAAATCTGATCATAAATTTTTTAATAGTGTCAATTTAATCATAAACATTTGACCTAGGCCAATTTAGTCATTTTAGCTAGTTTTGACCAGATATTGTTAACGTGGACGTCGGCAGGTGCGGATGTAGACATTTTTTAATAATATTTTCTTAAAGTTTGAATTTATTTTTTTCTCCTTTCTTTTTCTTTCCCTTCGTTTTTTTTCCTCCTCTTTCCTCTGGTGGTTGGCACGGCCATGGCCGACAAGAGTGTGCCTCACTTGAGCGAGGGTGGCCCCCACCACCACAGGCGACAATCAGCCTTGCCAGGGCGAGTGCAAGCATCATGGAGGCTACCCTCGCTAGATATGGCGAGCCCAGGCATTACTTGGGCGAGGGCGGCCTCGTCGAGTGTCGCCTAGGCAAGGGTTGGCCTCGTCGGGCCTTGCCCTAGCTTAGGCTACACTTGACGAGGCCAATATTGCTTGTCAAACTCACCAAATTTGGTGAGGCCCAATGAGGCCACCCTCGCCCGGGCGACGCTTAGGCTTGCCAGATCTGGCGAGGGCAGCCTCGTTGGGGCTCACCCTCGCCCGTACGAAGCTAACTATCGCTTGTGGTGGTGAGGGCCACCCTCACCAGCCATGGCCATGTCGGACACCAAAAGAAAGAGGAGGAAAAAAGAGAAAAAAAAAGGAAAGGAAAAAAATCGAAAATTATTAAAATATTATTTAAGAATGTCCATGTCAACATTGGCCATGCCACGTAGCCGGCCAACATCCACATCGGCAATATCTAGCCAAAACTAGCTGGAAGAACTGAATTGGTTATAAGTCAAAAGGTTTAGGACTAAATTGACACCATTAAAAAGTTTAAGACTAAATTGTCACAAATGCAATAAGTTTAAGACTTTTTTAACACTTTTCCTCGAAGAGTTTATACTTTTCTATTTGACACTTGAGAGTTTGGATCAAAATGGGGAAGATGTTGCCTTCTTTTTTCCATCAAAAACCCAATGAAAAAGGATTAGGAAACGAGGGGTCGGATTTAGTTGTTTTATAAGAGGAAAGATTTTCCATCTCAATGAAAATGAAAGGTTAAAAGAAGACTTTTTGGACATTCCCGATGCATCAGATCATATGCATAATTAAATCATAGTTAAGCGCATGGATTGAATCATAGTTACGGGCATACTTTATTAGCACGTGAGTCGCAACTCGTGCATCTAAGTGCGGTTTGAACAACATTTCTCTCTTCCTCTCTCTCCCCCCACCACAACATGCATCACAACGTAAATAATGTAGACTTCTTTTGGTCGGGAAAGGCAACCTTAATCTTATCTTTCTAAGCGGTGCACAAATTATCTGTTGAAGTGTATTTATGGATATTAGAGAATTCTCTATTCAAAAAATATTTTTAGAGTTATTAGGGATATTATTTGATACTTTGTTATATTTTAAGATAGTTTAATTACATTGTTAGATTAGATTATTTCCTTTTCTATGCATTTTGTTTGGGGTGCAAATACCCTTCCCTAATAAAGTGTAAATCAAGTTAATTAAGTGAAGATGTAATTGTTATTGATTCTCTCTCCCTCTCTCTTGAAGATCTTATCTATTTACATTATCAGCTAACCGGTAATAATATCTTTATGAATAGTTGGAAGTGACTCCGACACACACGGGCTACAACCAACGTGTGTTGGGGCTAGGGCTTTTCGTGGTGAAATCAAAGATATAAGTTCTATAAGAAAAAGTGGAAAGTGACTCCAACAGGGTGCAATTTTCCTCACATAGTTAAAATTGTGTATTACGACTTCAATTTCTGTTTTTGTTATCAATAAGATTTGTGACTCGATACAATAAAAGTGATTTGATTGAGAACTCTTACGAAATTTGAAGTGGAAGCAAATGGCTCGAGTCAAAGTTAGCTACTTTTGTTATTCTAACTCTCTTTCTATGAACTCTTGATGTTACAAGTTCGGAAATTTTCAGTTTTAAACATATCAATTGGGCCAATTTAGTCATTAACATTTTGAAAATTTACCAATTTAGTCCTAAACCTTTCAATTGTGTCAATTTAATCTTCAACATTTTGACAATTTATCTATTTAGTCCTAAACCTTTTTATGATTGGCTAATTTAGTCATTTCAGCTAATTATGGTCGAAAATAGCTAATGTGGTGGATTAGCTTGTGTCGGCCTTCTTATGGGGCACAACTGGCGTTGACATTGACATTTTTTAATATAGCACAACTGATGTTGACATTGACAATTTTTAAAAGTTGTATATTTCTAATTTTTATTTTCCGTTCTTTTATCTTTCATTTTTATCCCTTTTTCCTTGATCAGTCATTGGGCCTCGATGATGGCCGGCTATTAGCCATAGGTGAGGGTTGGCGAAGTCGAGCCTCTCTGGCCATCGCCAAGGCCCACAACTGGTGGAGGAAGAAAGAAAATAAAATTAAAATTCATAAAATTAAAAAAAATGTAAATAAATTGTCCATGTTAGCATCAATCGTGCAACAAAGGACAATGGGCGTCCATATCAGCAATTTGCGACTAAAACTGGGCAGAATGATTATATGAGCAAATTATCAAAAAGTTTAGGATTAAATTGGCATAATTAAAAAGTTTAAAACTGAATTGACCGCCGTACAATAAGTTTAGGATATTTTTGGACAATCTAATCTCTAGATATATCAAATTGGTATTTTGAAAACTGAGGTGTGAATGTGGCACTCTTTTGAATAGTGAGACATGCGTTTAGTAGTTTTCCCTATTTATAATTACCAGCTTCTCCAAATTAATAGTAACTTTTTTTTCAAAAGAGTAATTTGAGGGGGAAAAGTACTACATGCGCCAAAACTCCCGCGTGGTGCTGCGATAGCTGTCGATCACTTACTTAAATTCATTTAACTTTCAAATTACCTGGTAAAAAATTAAATACTTTTGAGTCTTGAAGTCAATTATCTAATCCTGAGAGCTCAGAATTACTGTAGTAGCTATCGCAGTTATACAACCTTGATCACAACAAAAAAAAAAAGGAAAAGAGAAAAAGCAACACTCTGAATTTTATTGATTGTACCTTATACGCGAACATTCATCTTTTTAGTCTTGTTTGGATCAGATCAAACTTATGTTAATGAAGATTGAATCACGCGTCACGCTTGTTGCATCATTGTACTCTCTCTCTCTCTCTCTCTCTCTCTCTCTCTCTCTCTCTCTCTCTCTCTCTGTCTCTCTCTTTCTGTCTCCAGCTTTTATTCTTTTCATATCTTAGTGCATGTGGCTGATCAGCTAGATTGGCATCAGCATATTACTTGCTTAAAGTGTGTACAGTCCAAACCGAACTTGATTAGATCACATCGCCGTGCCCTTATTGGATCCAACCCTGCATAAACAGCAAACAAGCGACCAAAATTAATGTGACTCGAGATTATTGAGAACTTATATAACCCACAGAAACCCCAAACGTGCAATTTAGCAATCATCTCATCAATATCATCACTTACAAAACACTAACGCAAAGTACTGTCTTCTTATCTGATCGCACATTTTACCGTGTACTTTCTAGCTAAGCCTTCATGTGAGGGAAGATTCCACCATAAACATTATAATTCAGATGTGAACGCAATTGGCGCACGTTAAACGTTCTGTGAGCCTTGTAGGCCTTGTCACTTGAAAGCTGAGAGGGAAGAGAAAGGATTAGCAAGGTTCAGAGCGAACGCAAAAAGATAGAAAGTGAAGGACGTGGCAAATCTCAGGAAAGAACAGATGGATATATATGTATAACAAATGGTCCCAACCGTCCTCTTCTTTAACCTCCTGTCTTTCTTTTTAGTGGTCCTAGAGATGAAGACGCATTGATCCACCATAGAATCTTGGGTCTAACTTTACTCTTGGTAGGTATTGGGTGAAGAAGTGTTACAGATAAACAACAGGTCGAGTCGCACTATGCGATGTCCTAACTTGATGTCATTAATTCCATTCAGTTGAATGTGCTTGGTTTTGAGAATTTATTGAAGTGATTACCAAAGAAACCTAAGCACATCCGATAGCATTTTGTGGTAGTTCCTCGAAACATCTACTAGATATACACGTGGTTTCAAAGACTTGATGATGACTGCGAGTCCAGATATATAAAGTTGGGGACTGATACTGGTGCAGCAGAAGCTCATGAAAAAAGGGCAAAAGCAGAGCCACATGCAAAAAGGGTAGGGGCTCACATCCCTTGTCGTGACCTTCACTATGTTTTCTTTTGGCAGATGCGATCATCTCTCTGGGTGACTTTTGGTTTTGCAGCTTCTGTGATAGTTCTATCCAAATCATCATGAATGTCTTGAGTAATCTTCAATCAAAAAGTAGTTTATATTAGTGTTTCTTTTCTTTAGTTTCTCTGTACGATCCTCGAGCTTACTTTCTAAAGGCTGCGGTGGCTTGTGCCTCTCATCAGGTGTGGATGATGGGGGGGAGCATGCCAAATGCTCATCAAATACGGTTGTGAGACTTACATATTTTTGTATCCAAGAGTAGCATACCCTTTATAGGTAATAATATTTTTGTCAAAAGCACACAAAAATTAGGATTGGGATTCTAAAAAATAAAGAGGGAATGTTACTTCTTAAGTTTGTCCTATTGAATGAAGGACACATCAAAATATTGAATTTTGTTGGGACGCGCAACAAAAGGCCCATACATTCACCTGAGAAGAATTCAAAAGAGAATTCAAATATGAGCCCGGTAACATATTTAATTGGACTCACCTTTAACTCAAAAACTTAGGACAATAAATTATTGATAATTATGATATATTAACTGCTTCGTGTGATGTCAATTCTCCTATGTTTGATAGACGTGCACCTCAACAAATCAAAAATGCCCCTTCACATGTGCTCTCCCTTAATTTAAGTATTGCTCGGTGCCAATGATTATCTCAACTCAAATCCTCGACCTTGTTCCTCATTCTTTGCTTCTTCTTTGTCAATACTTCCCAAGGAATGCGAGTAGGAATTTCACGAAAATATCAAAATTTGACTACATAAACACAAATAGCGAAATTATAATTTAGAAAAAATACAAAAAAGAAGTACTGAGCTTTCACCTCAATACCAAAAACATACTCCTGCTTTTAAATCTACAAGTCTGCTAGCTTAATTGGGCATAATTATGCATTTATGTAAAAGATTGCCATTTATTATTGCAAAAATGCCGTTATCCATTATCTCACTCACCGGCATACATCCAAACCCTAGCCAACAAAGCATAAACTAACACATTGCTCAGCCACCACAGCCCCGCTGCCGAGGTCTCATGCCACTCATCCCACCGCCACTTACACTGTGGTGACTCCGCCCGACTCAAAAATCTTTCCTATGCTTGTCATTCTTCCCAATTTTCTCTCCATTCTGCAGACTGGTGGGGCACTTGGGTTGAGAGTTCGGATGTGCAGGCGGTGGAAGACTAAGTTTTTTGAGTGTTTTACATGAGAGATGGTATTTCAGACATTTTAATAAGGCTAAGATAGCGAGGTTGAGTTTTAAAAGTGCAGATAGCAAAGTTGCAGTCTTAAAAGTAGAGACGTGTTTTTGTTACATGGGTGAAAAATCAGGTATGTTCTTGGTATTATTCCAAATTGTAACTTTTGCTATATTCGTTTATGTAATTATAGACTGTGATAACGTTATGAAATGTCCACCAGCATTCCTTGGGAAATTTTGATCCACGTTTGAGATATATTTCAGAAGATGAAGACATAAATCAATGTAAGCGTTGTCCATTTTTCCGGAAGCTGATCAGAAATAGAAAAGCCGCCGTTGTCTTCTTCGATATGGGATGGAATAAGATGCCTATTCCACTGTCGCGTCTCTATACTTCCACCAAAACTAAGAAGAAAACGGTGAAGCACAGAAATCCAACTTTCGAAAAGATTCTCCTTTGAATGGAACACCTTGGAAGACTTTTGTCCGGGCCTCATCTTCCCTTTTGTGCGTATTGCTAATGGCTGTCACTATATGGGTTTAATCTAGCTTTACGAATGGAAAGATAAGAAATATAGGTACAACCGTCCAAGATATGAGGTTTTCAATGACCATAGGTTCAAGCATGAGTGCGACCAATTCACATCACAAGGTCAGTTTCCTCGTAGCATGGACCCAGCGCAGGTTCATGTGGTCTCCAACCTCTTCTAAACCACCGGAAGTTCAAGGTTGGGATGTTATTTCATGTCTTGATTTTGATACAAAATCGAGGAAAACCGGCTTGAATCTAAAGTGTGTCGTCAGAGGCTGTCATGGCGAAAAGGTACTAGAGAACAAACTTCATGTTGAGGGTTGGCGTCAAGCGGTTCAATTTCGGGCAGCTATGTGGCGCCCATGGTCACTATGTAGGATCGGCATCTCCGGCCCATGGCCGGCATGCCTAGCAAAAGAAGGCTAGATATCTGGCTCGGGTGCAGTAAGCAATGAGTAAACACTAAAAAAAATTTGTTTTTTGCGATGGAATTTGCGACGGAAATTTCGGAAAAATCCGTCGCAAATTCAATTTGCGACGGATTTTGCGACTGAAAAAATTCCGTCGCTACTCAGGTGTCGCAAAATTTTGCGACGGAAAATTAACAAATCCGTCGCAAATTTGCGACGGAAAAAATTCGTCGCAAATTAGCCACAAATACAATCCGTCGCAAATTTCGTCGCAAATATTCCGTCGCAAAAATCAGTCGGAAAATTGCGACGGACGTGTGTCTGTCCGTTGCAAAAATCCGTCGCACATTTGTCCCAAATTTCGTTGCAAATTTGCGACGGACACGATCCGTGGCTAATTTATTTCTTTACAAAATTGGTCGCAAAATCATTGGAAAATTCGTCGCGAATTTCGTCGGAAAATTCGTCGCGAATTTCGTCGCAACTTAGCGAAAAACTTTAATAATAGCAAAATTTGGCTTAAAATATTCGTCGTTATTTTTACATCATTTCGGCCACAAATTACTGTTCATATCAATCAAAAGAGACACTGACATAAAATTGAAACAGAAAAACTAACAAACCATAAATTCTGACAAATCAGCCACAATGACATATAATTGAAATAAATAACAGAACGAAAGTTATAAAGTCTGACATGATGCTATTTGATATCCAATATTACAATACATTCAAAACATGAACTAAGAGACAGGACAACCATAGAAGACGCAAAAAAACCATACAGAAGAAGAGGCGGCTTTGGTACGCTGGCAGGACACCAAAAGTAGTCACCTTCGTCAAGACCTGAGGAAATGTCGATACATAAATCAGTCTAGAATATAACAAAAATAACAAAAATACGTTTCAGGACGAACATAAATGTTCTTACATATGAATATGAGTGAAATTAAGAAAAACCAAGATTATGAAGCAAGCTTACCCAAAATTTTAACTAGGGAGACTGGAGAAAATCATCATCATGATCATCATGATCATCATCATCATCATCATCAGCATCAGCATCAGCATCAGCATTCTCGGCATCAATGTGTTGGTCATCACCTATTGGATTGACTGGAGGTACAGGAGGCCCGGCATTGCGTTGGAGGTTAAGGTGTTCCATAACCACTCTCATTTGTTCTTCCAAGTTATATATTCGTTCATCCTTCTTAAAAAGTAAATTATTCAGACGATCCACTTCTTGGTCAATTGCTCCTCCACTCGTGACTTCCTTCGACCAGTCCCAGCGGCTGATGAACTTCCAGGATTATTCGGCATGTATATCCTTGACAACGATGCCAACCCAAATATTTTCCCTTTTTTCGGCCCACCCGATGGCTCCATCCATAATGCCATATTATCAACTGGTGGCTGGGACTCAGGACAATCATCACTACCACTAGCACTAGCACTTGCACCAATTAAAAGATCATCATATTTTTCCTACATTAACAATATAGATGAAAATAAAATCACTATATATATATATACCATAAATATTGAAAGCATTAATGGTTTTGCATTATAGTTTACATATAAGTCAAAGTATAACCTTACATACCTTAACAGCTTTTGCTCGATCGCCAGTCCATGTCTTATCTTTCTTTTGGAATGTGCGTTCAAATGTAGCTGCAAATGTCGGTTCTGTCCCTAATTCATGTGCCTACAAAATGTAAACTTGAGTAACTGAATTAAATTAACTTATAACTCATTTAACAGACTTACCAGTCGTTTGCGATGCTCCGCAATGTTGATAGAGCCCCCAGCATATGTGGCTGACCCATCACTAGAACTAGAAGATCGATTCTTCTTATTCTGCTCACAGAGTTGCCGACTCTGTTCAGATGCCCAAAATGTGTTAATTGCCACCCAATTGTCAGCTGTAAAGAAAGATGGCTTCGCTTGCTTGCTCTTCGCTCTATTCATAACATTTCGCATAAAATCACTTATTTTTTTATTGAAAATTCGTCTCACTTCATTGTCTTCTGTTTCGTCCCACGTGAACTTCCGCTGCGATAAATAAAAACACAAATTGAAAATTATTATAATGATCACATATCCATAACCATGCACCAGACACATATAGACAGATTTTGTAAAGTTCATGTCGGGAAAAATATCTGATCCTTTAGATATCGAAAATTACAGAGTTGTTCTGGTCCCTTTACATCATTCTTGACCATCAATATACTACACCAAACTTTATTTCTGAGAAAATAAAATATGTACAACTTACCTTGAACTCATTCCGCCACATTTCTTTTACTTCTTGTGGAACACTTCTGTAATTAAGATACTCTCCCATCTAGAAGTTTCTGACTATTTTATTCAATTCTCTCACAACAGACGTAGAATCCGTGAATCTGCATTTATACAAATATTGTGCAACATGGATAATTCAGTTAACATCAATATTTAAAGCCCTAAATATGACATACACTAAAATAAAAATGAAGCACTTACGAATCTCCAAATGGACATATAAAGAATCGGTTATCTTCTTGCCCTCTGTTTCCGTCAATATTCGATTGTTCCGCCGAATAATGGGGTGGAACGGAAGGAGGGGGAGCTACAGGAGCTTGAACTGGAGAATGTTCAGTTGGCATGTGGTGAAGTCCCGTAACATGTTGTTGATTGTGGGAGGAAGGGCCAACATGCTCATATTGTGACGGACCATATTATGGTTGAGGGTTCAATGCCGGGACATGAGAAGAGGAAAGGGACGGGGACGAGGACGAGGAAGAGCCTTGTCTTCTAGACATAAATCCTCCACGTTTAAACTGACAAGTAGAAAGGTTATACGAATATGTAAAGAACTATTGACACGTATTACGAACACATAATGATGTACATGACGAAACTTACCATTTTGATGAAATGACTGAGAAAATGTTTCCTTAAAATGAGCCAATGTCGAGTGCTTATGACGTGTAATTTCCTACAAATAAATATACTACGAATCTCATTCATTTTCATATGAAACATTAATGTATGAGCACGATATGGGTGGCCACAGGTATCAAACATCACTCTATGAATCGCATGCATTTTCATTAATTTTTTTTTACCACGTACAAAAATTTATATTTCACTGAAAGCGGGTGGCCACAAATATTCTAAATCATTCTATAAAGTTTTATAAGAAATAAATTATTATTGTTATTCTTAAATTTTTTTTGGGAGGTAAAAAAAATTTCACTAAAAGTTGGTAGCCACCGATATTCTAAGACATTCTGTAAAGTTTTGAAATTTTAAAATTTTAAAAATTTTTATATTATTAATTTTAATATAATTTTTTTTTGTGAAAGAAAAAATTCCATACTAAAATTGGGTGGCCATAAGTCGTCTAAACTATTAGGTAAAGTTTTCCAAATTTTGGTCATTCTTTATTTTTACAATTTTTAAGGCACGTTACAAAAATTAAATATAACTAAAAGTGAGTGGCCATAGGTATTATAAGCCATTTCGTGAAATTTTGGAAATTTTTAAATTCTAATTTTTTTTGCCATCTAAAGATATTTAAATTTCACTGCAAGTTGATGGCCATATGTTTTCTAGGCAATTCTGCGCATTTTTTAAATTTTATATTTTTTTACTTTTTCTTTACCAAAAAAAAATTTCCCTCACAATGGGTGACCACATTTATGTTAAGCCATGTTATCATGTTATGGAAATTTTTAATTTTCTAATAATTTTTTCGCCGGAACGTTAAAAAATGTAAATTTCATTGAAAATGGGTTGGCACTATTAATTTTTGCAATTTTGTGATATTATGAAATTTTAGTTTGTTAAAAAGTTTAAAAAACTTTTATTGTCAAATTTCATATATGTTGTCAGTATTTACCGTTGTTTTAATTTTTCATAATTTTTTATAAAATTATTTAATTTTCAAGTATTTTCTGCGAAAACGTTTAATCAATTATCCTATCATCATTTAACGCTTAATCATCCACATAATAAACAAATTAATTAGTCGACCAACGATCAAAGTCATATGCAATCCTGAAATCGACCCGTAATTTAGCCAATCAAAAGTAATCCTAAATAATCCATAACCAAATCCGACTAATTACCTAAATATACTAACTACGGATTAGAAAATAGACTTACTTAGTTCAAGGACAACAAAAACGTGCGGAATGGACAGTGGCGGTCCCGGCACAGCCGTGGGTGACGGCGAGGGCAGCGGCAGCGATGGTGACTACGGCGGCGGCGGCGGCTTGCCGGCGGGGCGGTGGTGACGATGGCGGCGACGGCGGTGGCCGGCTAGCGGGGCAGTGGTGACGACGGCGGCGGCGGGGGCTTCCCGGCGGGGCGGTGGTGACGACGGCGGCGATGGCGGCTGGCCGGCGGCAAGGGCGACGAGGGCGGGGGCGAGGGCGGGGGGTGAGGCGGGGTGACGGGACACGGCGGGGGCGGGGCGGGGGCCGGGGGCGGTGGCGGCGGCGGCTGCTCGCCGGCGGCAAGGGCGAAGGGGGCTAGGGCGGGGGCAGGGGCGACGGCAACGACGGGCAGCGGGGCGAGGGGAGACGGCGGGGGCGGGGGCGGGGGCGACGAGGGCGAGGGGAGACGGCGGGGGCGGGGCGGGGGCGACGGCGCGACCGGCGAGGGGCGGGCGACAGGCGGGGGGCTGCGGGGCGGGCGCAAGGGAAACCGGCGACGGGCGGGGGCGGGGCTGGGCGGGGGGCGGCGCGAGGGAGACCGGCGACGGGCGGGAGGGGCCTGCAAGGCTGGGCGGCGAAGGGCGGCGGAGCTGCGACGGCGGCGGCGAGGCGGGACGGCTGGGCGGCGACGGATCTGCGCAAGCAAAAACCAGATCTGAGTCGGGTGGGCGACAGTCGCGATCCGGAGGAAATAAATCGCGACAATTTGCGACGGACTACTACTGCCGTCGCAAATATTTCACCGACAAATATTTGCGACGAACCAAGCATGTCCGTCCCAAATTTGCGACGGACATGATAGGTCCGTCGCAAATTTTCTATTAAAAAAATTTGGACGGAAATACAAAATCCGTCGCGGGAAAATTCCCTCGTTAAATTTGCGACGGACAATGTGTATCCGTCGCAAATTTGCGACGGACTTTGCATGTCCGTCGCAAATTTGCGACGGACTTGTCTTCTCCGTCGCAAATTTCGCACGGTTGAATTTCCCGCGCAAATTTGCGACGGATACATTGACCGTCGCCAATTTGCGACGGACGTGTGTCTGTCCGTCGCAAAATTTTGCGACGGACGTGTGTAAGTCCGTCGCAAAATTTTGCGACGGATCTATGTATGTCCGTCGCAAAATTTTGCGACGGACATTTGTCTGTCCGTCGCTAAATTGCGACGGACGTATGTATTTCCGTCGCAAATCTGCGACAGTCATGTATAATTGTTGCGACGGCTAAAAATTTTCAAAATTTGCAATTGAAAAATCTGAGTCCAGCGTAAATTTTTATCGGTAAATATTCCCTAACAAAATTTGTGACGGACAGGTTGTGAGTCCGTCGCAATTTTGCACAAACTAAATGATCGTTGTAAATTTGTGACGTCTTTTTCTGTCAAAAATTTAGCGTCTCATTGATTAGGGTCCTAAATTTGCTACGTCTTTTTTTCAGTCCAAAATTTTGGCATCTCAAATTTTGCAATGGAAATCAAAATATCGGAAATGTTACGGCACGTGAATAATATTTGACTTGTCGGCATTTAGGGACAAAATTTCCCACAATAAATTAAAATATAAAGAATAATCGACAATAACAATAATTAAAAAGCACAATAACAATAATGATGACAACATAAAAACTAGCACTTGTAGCATTAATAATTACACATCTGTAGTGTGTTGTGACAAAAATTTTAATCTTCATCTTCGTCTTCGTCTTCGTCTTTGTCTTCGTCCTCGTCTTCGTCCTCATCTTCTTCATCTGTCTGAAAATCAGATTCAGAACATTCTTGTACATTTAATTCGCAAATTTCAGTTGGATCCACATCTATCATTGCTCCACACGGATCTCGTAAAGTTGGTATGTTATATTCCTCAATTTCAACCGTGTTACACACTTCCTCTTGTTGATAGGCTCTATCCTTCCAGTGTTCCTCGATTTTCCTCCGTGCTTTGATTTTACATACAGCCCACCAATCAGCTTTGTCACGTTTCAAACTAGGAAATGATGCATAACATACTTGAATTGCTTGTTGTGCCAAGACAAATGGTTCATACTTTATATACCTTTTCTTGTGATTTATTTCAATCAAATTGAACTTCGTATGCACCTTCATTCCTTTGATGGGATCGAACCACGTGCATTTAAATAACACAACCCGCATCATTAATGGTTCAGGATACTCTATCTCTATGATTTCATCCAACAAGCCATAAAAATCATCTTTCCAACTGTCACCATTGGATGACCGAACAGACACACCACTATTCATTGTGGATTTTCCCTTTCCGTATTCTTGAGTATGAAAATTATATCCATTATGAAATATGCTGGCCAACTTCGAACTTTTAACTGTGGACCCCATGATAGATAATATAGTAATCCTTGCCCTCCAAATTCATCATAATTACTGTGAACCTAGAGTTACACATGTAAAGTCAATAATATATATTTTACTAAATGATGTATAATGTATATAATTTTAATAACTTGGTTTTGATCCATAGGCAACTTACATATGTCTTGAACCATGCTGCAAATTGTTCATCGCACAAACGGTCAAACTCATTTGGTTGTAGTCTAGCCATTGAAGTTTGGAAAATCCTAATATTAAAAACCATATCATTATTAGAAAATATTTGACACGTAAAACATATATTTGCAAATTTACACTTACTTGAAGTATGGCTCGACTTCTGGGCAGTTCAGTAAAATATAAGTATGGGCTGCATGAAATTCTTCGCCTGATAAGTAACGAAACCGACATGCGCCGCTTGGTCGACCCAGATAATTGAAAATAGAAAATGCCGTGCAATTAGGATCAATGGGGCCCTCATCATTTCTGCCTGCTCTCCGGCTCTTGTACTGAACGTGCGGCTCAAAATAGTATGATGCAAATGTTGTCACTTCTTCCACAATATATGCATTACAAATTGAAGCTTCAACACGTGCCTTATTCTTCACTTTTTTCTTCAAATGATATAAGAATCTAGTTGAAATAGAAAGAAGCTTATCAGAACATATTATATAATAAACTAATTTGAACTGTATTTAAAAAAAAATATTACCTCTCAAATGGATACATCCATCGAAATTGGACGGGACCTGCAACTTTGGCCTCATAAGGCAAGTGAACTAACAGATGCTCCATCGAATCAAAAAACGCTGGAGGAAATATCCTTTCTAAGTTGCAAAGAATAATTGGAATATCTCTCTCTAGTTTCTCCATGTGCGATGCTTTTAACACTGTCGAGCAAATATCATGGAGAAAATTACTTAATTCTGTAATGGCGCCCCATACAAACTTCGGTAGAACTTCATTCAAAGCTATTGAAATTAGTCTTTCCATCAGAATGTGACAATCATGACTCTTCAAACCTGTCAACTTGCATTCATTCAAATCAACACATCTCCCGAGATTCGAAGCATATCCATCAGGAAACCGCACAGATTTCAACCATTGACAAACAACTCGCCTCTGCTCCTTATCCAATGTATAAACTGCTTTCGGTTTTGGTCCCCTGCTGCTTGCATGCACAGCTAGTATTGGCCGATCGCAAATATCTGTCATATCTTTTCTTGCGTTCAAGTTGTCTTTTGTTTTTCCAGCGACATCCATCACAGTATTTATGACATTGTCGAAAACATTCTTTTCTATGTGCATGACGTTAAGATTATGATGAATAAGATGCGCCTTCCAATATGGTAGATCCCAAAATATACTGCGTTTTGTCCACTTATGTGAACTTCCGTACGCAAAAGTCGTGCCATGCGAGTTCTCAACAATGGTTGGAAAGTCCTGCACACGCTCCCAAATTTGATCGCCGGTCAACCTCAATGGTGGACGCGTTCTTTCAGTCCTATTCTTGATGAACTCTTTCTTATTCCTTCTGAAAGGATGACTTGGCGGCAAAAATTGTCTGTGACAGTCAAAATAGCAAGGCTTCTTTCCATGTTTTAATCTAAATGACTTTGACCTCTCCAAACATATCGGACATCCTAAGATCCCAGCTATACTCCATCCAGATAACATTCCGTAAGCTGGAAAGTCATTTATCGTCCAAAGAATGGCAGCCTTCATTACAAACGTTTGATCGGTAGAAACGTCATACGTCAGGACACCTTCAACTCATAGTCGTTGTAACTCCTCAATCAATGGTTGCATATAAATATCTATCAACTTTTTCGGATTTTGCGGCCCTGTCACGATCAATGTCAAAAACATATAAGGTGTCTTCATACACATACCAGGTGGAAGATTGTACGGCGTTAAGATAACTGGCCAGCATGAATAACTTTTTCCTGTTTTCCCAAATGGAGCAAATCCATCGGCACATAGACCTAACCTGATGTTTCGAGGTTCCATTGCAAACTCAGGGTATGTTCTATCAAAATGTTGCCATGCCTCCGCATCTGAAGGATGACACATTAGACCTTCTTCTGTTTCATGATTTGCATGCCAAGTCATGTGTTCAGCGGTGGCTTTAGACGCATAAAGCCTTTGCAATCTGGGGATTAATGGCAGATAAAACATTTTCTTGCATGGTCTACACTTCTGATTACGACCCGACCTCCTGTTAATCTTGTACCTAGGTTGGCTACAGAATTTGCAAGATTCTGCATTTTCATCATCTCTCCAATATAGCATACAACCCCTACTACATACATCAATTCTTACAACCGGAAGCCCTAAGTTTTCCACTAGTTTTTTCATATCATAAAAATCACTTGGCATGTTGTTATCACGAGGCAATGATTCTCGCATTACTTCAACAAAAGAGTTGAAGCAATCCGCAGACACATTATGCTCTGCCTTGATATTTAATAGTCGGGCTGTCGCCGATAACTTAGTGTGGTCCTCACAACCTGCACATAGAGGTTCATCTGCTACTTTCAACACATCCCAGAACTGATTAGATTGAAAAGTTTCATTATCCACATTTTCCTCAAAACCCGTTACTCCTATATCTTCCAATTGTGAAGCATGACTAGTACTCGCTTGTTCACGTGTAGGAGTAAAACTAGTACTTGCATGATTTGATTCTGGGACAAAATTATAACTAGCTGCATCAATCACCATCCTCTCGTATGGGTTCAATTGCTCATAATAGCCACATTATTCCCTAATTGAAAATTGGTCACTTCTTCCATATCCTTCATCAGATATAAATGGTTCACCATGGGAAGTCCAATTATAATAGTTCGGAGTAAACCCAAATCTAGTAAGGTGTTCTCTAACTTGATCACACACAAGAAATTTACCATTACCGCACTTTTTGCACGGACACCTTAACTTATTTCCATCCATAAACTCATATTTACTACTAGCAAAGTCTAAAAATAGTTCTAACCCAGTACGAAACTCATCTGTTAATCCTTGACGTCCAAGTAAGTTCTTATTATACATCCAAGCCCTTTCTCTTTGCATTGTGTCTGTATTAAAATATAAAATTCTGGTAAAATATTTAAAATATCATATCTATTGTTCTTAATTAAAACTATAAAATTTTGGAAATTATAATTTTTTTTAGTCACGCAACAATTAATATGAAATTGCAAAAATAGAAAAAATTACAATGTAAAGAAGACTTACCTAAATATTTGACTGAAATATTGGTAGGACAAAGTGATCAATTTGATGAGAATTGCAAAGTCCACTTGGATTGCGAGACCTTCAATTAGGTACAAACTCAAAAAAGATTAATCACATAAGAATCAATATTTTTTATTAATTTTTAATGAACGGTGGAAACGGAATTCATCCCTCGTAATTTTGCGACGAATAAATGAAAATTCCGTTGTAAATTTGTGACGAAAAATAGGATAGGCCGCAAATCGTGCTCAGTCGCAAATTTGCGACGGAGAGCGATTTTTGCGACGGAGAAAAACGGTTCCGTCGCAAATTTGCGATGGAGAAAAACGTTTTCGTCGCAAACTTGCGACAGAAACCTTTTAGTACGTCACAAATTTGCGACGGATAGTGTATCTGTCGCAAATTTGCGACGGAAAAACAATTTCGTCGCAAATTTGCGACGGAAAAATAGTTCCGTCGTAAAACGGCGTGGCCATTCTGCTCATCCGAAGGCCGGCGAGGTCTCACCGGTCACCGGTCATTACACCGGTGATGCAGATACGAAAAAAAATTAAACATAAACATATATTAAAATAAAAATTACAATGCAACGATGAATAGTTATGAAGCTAACAATTTTGCACTTACCGGTACAAAAGCTTCACCGAGATTAATACGTGCGTGCGCGAATTTTGCTGATTTCAGATATATGAAAGCGGGAGAAAAGTGACAGAGACCGAGAGAGAGCGAGACACAGCAAGAGAGAGCGAGAGACAGCAAGAGCGAGCGAGAGAGAGATAGCACGAGTTGATAAAGTACGAATTTGCGACGGACGGGTGTTTTCGTCGCAAATTTGCGACGGACTGATAATGCCGTCACAAATTCGCGACGGATTTTGCGACAGTCGTATTATTTGTCGGAAATTTGCGACGAAATTTTTGGAAAAAATTTCGTCGCAAAATTCGTGTTTTTTTGTCGTGAAAGGTCGGGCATGGCCAGCTTATGCCGGGGATACTGGTTAGACACGGATTAATCCCTAACATGCTTCCATATGTCATACTATCTGAAATTTCGCGAAAAATTGGTTGTCACTTCTCCAAAGTAGGTCCACTATTACCTATTAGAATTTTGTACGGATATGTCAAATTCGAATCCTACTAGCTTGTGCCATAGTTTAATTCTTCAAACAACAAACTTTACCGCGGTAAAACTCAATTAGCTAGCCCAAGTAACCACACAAATGTCTAGGTTTTATGCTCAGAAACCTAAAATAATTGGTAGTTGATATTTTAGTCCCCGAACTTTTATTTTGTAGGACTATACTCTCTAGGATTGAATGTGGAGTACGACTCTTGCAAGAACCTAAATTTGGAAGATATTTTTGTACTATTTGGACTATCCATACGCATGAATACGTTGTTATATATTTAATTTAGTGAAGAGCAAGAATCGATATCTGAACCTTTGCATGATTGATTTCCCGGCACCCACTTGTATTTAATTTGCGTCACTACATATATATATATTCATGTTCAAACCGACAAACAAAAGCACTCTCCGTCCAATCTTTGTTCATTTGTATTAGTCCTATATCCATTTCATGACCGAATTTGATCTTATTCCAAACAAACTAGAACCACGATATAAGTAAAAGTTTAGGAACTAGAATCTCAAGTTCCAATCTCGAGACCAAATTACGAAAACCTGTCTGTTTTTGAGATCGTGGATGTAATATTCCTCTTCTTCCTCTTTGTCCCATTTGCTGTGCAGTAACTCTCGAAGAAGAGAGTGGAAACATTCAATGTGCTAAGCCGAGACGGGTCATCTCCATGCACAATCGCATACGGACGGGAGATGACACTGATGAATAGATGCTGACAAACAGTAAGTTTTGATCCTCAGGCCCATGATCCAAGAATGAAATGCGCGTCCTCTTCAGAAGGACGAGCATTATGATTTGCATCAGAACTGGATCCGATTGCGTGGGAGAGAGAGAGAGAGAGTAAGGACAATGTCAAGAAAGAAATGAGTGTTCTGGCGGTCGTTGACAGGCATTCGATGCTTCGGAGAGAGACTCTCAGTCTCTCGGCAGTTTCTCTCAGAAGCATGGGAGACAAGAATTGATGCTTTGAGCCGAGAATGGCGAAGCACCCACCAAATTGTTTTCTCCTTTTGCGCGAAGAACCAAGCATTGCGTTGGCTATGCGGCTCTCCCACATATGGCACCTGTAAGTATCCATTTTTAACGCAAACTAACTAGTCTTCTAATTAAATAGTCAAATGCACGTGAACAAAATTATCAAAGAAATCAATAAAGATCATTACAGATTTGTGTATTGGGGCTTAGGGAAACACATAAACAATTTTGCGATGTATTGTAAAACTGCAATTCTCTTATTAATATTGAACTTTTTTTGCAACTAACTCTCTCACGAAGTAAGTGCCTATATTCGGACCGAACTATGTAAATTTCTTATGCTCTTCATCATTCGTTGTTGATTTCTCAAGTAATTCGTTTGCTTGCATTCAATAGTTAACCGCAAAATTTGCTAATTTCCACATTATCTTACAACTATTGGCATCAGACTACGTCTAATGTAACAGCCCGAATTTCGATCAATTTTTGGGATTTATAGAACGCGTGATTTGTCAGTGTGCTTGTAGTAAAAATCTCGCCCGAGAACTTATTACTCTCGGTTATTATTTTAAACTAGAGATTTCGCTAGAATCACACTCGATCGAATTTGATCATTATTTAGACCCCGAACTTGTCAGTCGATTTTTGGGAGTTTCAGAACGAAATAAATTGGACGGTGTCGATATTATGGTGGCCAACATCGAGAATATCAGGGATAGTGAGAAATTGAATTTTTGACCGGGTGCGAATTTGGACTGGTAGACCACCCTCGTAGTATGACTGGAATTATTTTATTTCAGTCAATTGCCTTAGATTATTATTCGGGATTTTTCGGGAAGTGTTAGGCCTTTTTTCCGAATTTTAATTGGCACCGATAAGCCGATTTTTAGTTGGACCGTGTCCATTGGTTCGCGCTAAAAATTAAATATTTGAACTCTTTTCCTCTCTTCTCTCTCTCTGCCGAGGCCCCCTCCCGCGCGCGTCCCTTCTCTCTCTCTCCTTCCCTCTCTCTTTTTCTTTTTCTCTCTCTCTCTCTCCCTTTTCCCCCCCAGCCGTGCACGCTACCCCCTACCCCCTGCGCACGTCCCCTCTGCATGTTCCCCATGCACCCACTCCCCTCTCTCTCTCTCTCTCTTTCTCTCTTCTCTCTCCTCTTCTTCCTCCTCTCCCTCTTCCTTCTCTCTCCCCTCCGGCCTAACGTCCCTGTTCCGCTTCGTCCTTCTGCTCGATCGACGCCGCTCGAGCTACCGTCGTGCCGCGCCGCCTCGATGCCGTCGCCGGCGAGCCCCACCGCCGTCGCGCCTCCGCCGGCTGCCCCGACCGCCCCTCGCCGGCCTCCCCGCGAGACACGCGCAGCAGCACAGCGAGCTCGCCCCCGCTGCTGGTCAGGCCCGGAGCCGGTCCAGTCCACCGGTGCGTTGTCCGGCCACCGCCTCCACCCCGTCGCCGTTGCCGTCGCCGTCTGCAGCCACCACCCCTTCCCCCTTGTCTCTTCCTTCCCCGGACTCCTCCTGGTTCGGTCCGACGAGCCGAGCCGCGTCGCCTCGCCGTGCCGCCACACTGCTGTGCCGTGCTGCCTCGCCGCCGGTCTGCTGCCTCCCCTCAGCCTCCCCGTCTCTCTCTCTCTCTCTCTCTCTCTCTCTCTCTCTCTCTCTCTCTCACCCCGACTCTCTCTCTCTCGTTTCCAGCTCGCCCCACCGCCCGCCGGTCGCCGTCCAGCCACGCCGCCGCTCGTCGCCGCCTCACCGTCGTCGCCACCACGCCGCTGCTGCCTCCGGTCGCCACGCTAGCCGACCGGCCAGCAAGCTCAGCCGGCCGGCCAAGCCGGTGCCGCGCCGCCGCCGTCCGCCGCCGTGTGTCGCCCCCATCGGCCAGCCTCGCCCCCGCCGTCTCCCTCCCCACCGCCCTCAGCCATGACCAGCAGCCCTCCGTTTTAGGCCGAGGAGAACGTGAGTCCCGCCGGCGCCGTCGTGAGCTCCGCCGGCTTGCACCGGAGCACCGCCTTCGACTCTCACCGCACGTCGGTAGTCGACCGCCCGCTCCCGTCGCCTCAAGACAATATTAGGCGAGTAAAAATTTCTAAACCCCTAACTAGCTTAATTGTGCAATTTAGAGGTAAATGTTAGGGTTAATTAAGCTAATTCGTGGCTTAATCGTGTGGAAGTGTATATGGGTTGATTAGAGGACTTAATTGGGACTTAATGAGGACGTTTAGGTGTGAATTGGTGACTAAATGTGGACTGATAGGTACTGTTCATCATAGATCCGAATTTGAGGATAAATCGCCTAAGTTGAATTAATTGGTTCAATTGGTGGTGGGTTGATTTCGGGCAAGGTATTGGTTAATTGGGACTCGTTGGGATCCTAAGGAATGATACTAGATTCGGGGTTTCAATGATTGAGTTTGGTTGGCTACATCGGGTCCTAAACGGATTGGGATTGTGTAATGTTAACTGGTGTATTAAGTGCCGGGTACAAATGGACTAAAATGAAATGTGCTAGGCGTGCCGGCAATGAGCTGAATGAGTAAAGTTGTGATTTGTGGTACTTGATACATCGTGGCGCGGTAATTAGATTGAGTCCCGTGACAAGTGAAATTACATGTTAAGCTTTGATGTGATTGAAGTTAAATATGCTGATGCACGTGTCTGACGGGATCACTTGTGGCCTTCGGGTCGAAACAACTGTGGCCTTCGGGTCGGGCCTTCGGGTCGAAACAACTGTGGCCTTCGGGTCGGGCCTTCGAGTCGAAACAACTGTGGCCTTCGGGTCGAAACAAATGTGGCCTTCGGGTCGAAACAGTTGTGGTCTTCGGACCGGGCCTTCGGGTCGAAACAGTTGGGGTCTTCGGACCGGGCTTTCGGGTCGGAACGAGCTGTGGCCTCCGGGCCGAGCCTTCGGGTCGGTTTAATGGTCGTTGGCCTTAGGGTCGTGGCCTTCGGGTCGATATAACTCTACATGTTTCATATTACTGTTAAGTGCTTATCTGCAGGGCGAGAGTAGTGAACTGGGCTGTGGGCCCGGCTGAAATTATGTTGGTTGTTATACTCGTTCATTTAATTGTATATTTTTATTTACCTTCTGGAGGTGCACATTAGCCTAGTTTAGGATTAGGGATTATTACTTGCTGAGTTTCTCACGGTTGTAGTAAAACCGAACTTTTCAGACCCCCGTCCGTAGGATGCCGAGGGATGGCCCTCTTTTTGGATTCCCGCAGCGGATTCAACGATCAGTTAGTGTGCACCCTTGTAGGGATGGAACAGCTTATGTTAGATATCAGTCGGTTTTATTTGTTAATGTGGGAGAGGACTATAGCCATACCCAAGAGTATGTAGCCTGGTGCCACAGGGGAGCGGATGGCGTGACGGGACCCCTGATCAGAACTTTTGATGTCCCGGTGGACGCAAACGGCGTCATGCTTCCTCAGATGGTGAGCGGTGAAGTGTCGGACCCACAGCCTTCCCTCAGCGTGAGTTGGCAGAATGAGACCGTGGATGGGCCAGCAGTTATGCATGAGGAAGAGGTGGAGCAGCAAGTCATAGCCATAGATGTAGACCCGGGGGAGGATGAAGAGTTAGACCTTGGGGCAAGGGATATGGATATTGACGAAGCTGGAGAAGTTGCTGAAGTTGGGATGGACCAGGAACATTTGACTGAGGATGAGGAGGAATTTTCAGAGTCATCTGACCCAGACTGGGAGCCGTAGACTAGGCCTCAGTACTAGCAGTAGAGGCTAGCCCCCTTCTTTTTGATTGTAGCCCCTTCCGGTAGATGGCTTGACACCTCTAGGCTACCGATCCCTTTTTACTGTGTGGCCTTTTTGATGTACTTTTGTTATAGGAAGGGGTAAAGTTTGTAAGTTTGTAAAGAATATATATTATGGTTTAATTTCTCGTTTAATTGTCATCTCCTGCTATTCATGGTTGCGTTATTAAATGTCCGGGTGTATATACCCATCTTACATAGGTATATACGTCGTTTCCGCTTTTGGCATATTGACTCTGATTGGGTTGAATTCGGGTCGATGGCGCATTCCTGGGAGCGTCGCACTCTGTTTAAACCCCGGGCGGATGTTCATGCTCACGTTGGGTGCAGGGTGTGACATCCCCTATTGAATTGGTATCAGAGCAAGGACAGCTCGGTCCAATCTAGCCGAACCCTGGAGTGATAAGGAGGAATGACCATGGGTAGCTATAGGGTGACCTAGTGTGCTAAGTGTACCTTCAGATTGTTTGTGTTTAAATGTTGTGGTGATTGTTTGAATCAGTGCTATGCAGGTGCGGCAGGACCCAAGGTAAGTGTGCAAGTCCTTGGGTAAAAATTCTGTGCCGTTGTGCTAGTTGCTTGCTGAGTGCTTAATTGCTTTTGTGTTGATACCTGCCTAGGACTTAGACCAGTTAGTTGGTTCAGGTCTCTAATTCCTGGATAGAATTATAACAGGTAGTCGAGCACTCGGACTTCAAGAATGGACAGCGGAGGAGGAAGTATGGATAGAGCCCCGAGGAGGGGCATAAGAAGTGGAACCAGAGGTGGAGGTCGTGCTCGAGTTAGAGCCGTAGAAGACCTCGGGATGGGTGCGAGAGCAGTAGAAAATCCGGGATTTAATGCTGGAGCTGCAGCAGACCCCAGGATGGAGCAAGTGATCGAAACTTTAAGAGAAATAGGGAATGTTATGGGCGGGCAGGCCCAAAAGAGAGCAACAGTCATTGCTGAGGCTGCCGAGGCTGCAACAGCAGCTGCCATCGTCGGGAATCAAACCCAAGCCCAGCAAGCTCAAACTCAACCAATGGTAGCAGCAAGGCCAATACACCAGTTGGTAGAGCAGTTCCTGAAGCTGAAACCGCCTAAGTTCACGGGCAGGGGTGACCCAGAAACTGCCCCACGTTGGGTGAAGGAGTTAGAGAAAACATTCGACCTGTTGGGATGTACTGAGATAGAAAGGATTTCATTGGCGACTTACCAGCTGCAAGATAATGCCCACGACTGGTGGAAGGCAGTTAAGGATAGAGTGTTCCCTGAAAATATGGAACAGACCTGGGCGATATTCATCGAGCATTTCTATGGTCAGTATTTCTCAGAGAGTGCCCAGGAGAAGAAAATAACGGAGTTCATGAGACTTCGTCAAGGGCCAATGACAGTAGTTCAGTACGAGGCAGAGTTTGCAAGACTGTCTAGATTTGCCCCAAGGATGGTTGAGAATCCACTGGATAAGACTTGAAGATTCCGAGATGGACTGAGGCCGGATTTTCGTACCCAGATGCTTTTGCTCAATATCAGGGACTACAGGGAATTGTATGAGCGAGCACAAATCATGGAGAGAGATCAAATGGAAAGGGCAGCAGCATCGGGTTCACGGTTTAATCAGAACCGGGACAATCGTCGCTTTGGAAAGAAACCGATGACCGACAATAAACGGTTTGTTCCACCACCGAGAAGGAATATCGGGAAACCCAACCAGACGCCAATGAGGTTTGGAGCTTGCTTCCGTTGCGGGAGGTTGGGACACCAGATAAAGGATTGCCCACAGCAACGATTTTCGGGACCTTCAGGACAACATCAGCAACCCATAGTGGGAAATCAGGCCGGAAATCCCCCGCTAGCTATCCTGAGCAGACACCGGCACAGGGACGTGTATACGCGATGGCGCGCAAGGATGCCGAGGACGTGCCAGGCGTGGTCACAGGTACCGTTTCTCTCTGTGATCATGCTGCCTATGCATTATTTGATCCTGGGACAACCCATTCGTTTATTTCCAAGCAGTTTGTTAGATTGGTTGGTCTGGAGCCTGTATTACTTGAAAACATGTTATGTGTGACGACCCCACTGCATGATAGGGTGTCGGTATCTTTGGGGTGCTTGGATTGTAAAATCGTGATTGGGAGTGTAGAGGAGAAGATCGATTTGGCTGTGTTAGCCATGTATGATTTCGATGTGATCATCGGTATGGATTGGCTGACGAAACATAAAGCCGTTATGGATTGCGGCTGTAAGACGATCCAATTCAATCCGATGGGACATCCTAGGTTTGAATTTCAGGGAAACCGAGGAGGAACCTCGATCCCTTGGATTTCCTCGATAGAAGCAGTTGAGATGCTCGAGGAAGATTGTGAGGGATATTTGATTAATGTGAAGGATCCGACTTTAGAGGAACCTAAGCTAGAGGAAATCCCTATAGTGCGTAATTTCCCCGAGGTATTTCCTCAGGAATTGCCAGGCTTACCGCCGGAACGGGAAGTAGAATTCGTAATAGAATTGGCCCGAGGAACCGAGCCAATTTCTAAGGCCCCGTATCGAATGTCCTTATCGGAATTGAAGGAACTGAAAGTCCAGATGCAGGAGTTATTAGACAAAGGGTTTATTCGTCTTAGTGCGTCTCCATGGGGAGCACTAGTCCTGTTCGTGAAGAAAAAGGACGGGACATTGAGATTATGTATAGACTATCGGCAGTTGAATCAGGTGACCATAAAGAACAAGTATCCACTGCCAAGGATCGACGACTTGTTTGATCAGTTACAAGGAGCGTCAGTGTTCTCTAAGATTGATCTACGGACCGGGTATCATCAGTTAAGAATTCGGAAGGAAGATATACCCAAGACTGCATTTAGAACGAGGTATGGGCATTATGAGTTCACGGTCATGCCATTCGGTTTGACGAATGCCCCCGCAGCTTTCATGGACTTGATGAACAGAGTTTTTAAGGAATTCTTGGACCAGTTCGTTATTGTGTTCATTGACGATATTCTGGTGTACTCGAAGAGTTCGGTAGAGCATGAAATGCATTTGACTGAGGTACTACGGACATTGAGGGAACACGCGCTTTACGCAAAATTCAGTAAGTGCGAATTCTGGCTTAGTAAGGTGGCATTCCTTGGACATATTGTATCTGGAGAAGGAATATCTGTAGATCCGACTAAGATTGAAGCAGTGCTTAAGTGGCCCAGACCGACCTCAGTGACCGAAATCAGAAGTTTCTTGGGATTGGCCGGTTACTATCGACGTTTTGTAAGAGGATTCTCATCGATAGCCATGCCATTAACGCGATTGTTGAAAAAGAAAATTAAGTTTGAATGGGATTACAAATGCGAACGAGGTTTTCAGGAGCTTAAGCACAGACTGACAACAGCTCCAGTCTTAACTATTCCGTCTGGACCGGGTGGATTCGAGGTGTACAGTGATGCTTCTCTTAAAGGACTTGGTTGTGTGGTAATGCAGCATGGAAAGGTAGTTGCATACGCATCACGTCAGTTAAGGCCACATGAGTTGAACTATCCGACCCACGACTTAGAGTTGGCTGCCATTGTTTTTGCGCTAAAAATCTGGAGACATTATTTATGTGGAGAAAGTTCCAGATTTATACGGATCACCAGAGTCTCAAGTACCTGTTTTCGCAGAAAGAGCTGAATATGAGACAGCGTAGGTGGATGGAACTTCTGAAAGATTATGACTGCGATATCATGTACCACCCTGGAAAGGCAAATCGAGTGGCTGATGCGCTAAGTCGCAAATCGAGTATAGCGCACATGATGATCAAGGAGTGGACGTTGTTAGAAAGGCTTCGAGACTCAGAATTTAAATTTGAATTGAGCCATGTGTCGAATCTGCTGGCTACTTTGAGAATCGAGCCAGAGATTCAGACCCAGATTAAGGCGCTGCAGTCCACGGATCAGGATATTCAGAAAATCATGAGAATGGATGCCACTACAAGGAAACCAGATTTCCAAGTATCAGAGGATGGAACCCTGAAATTCAGAGGACGATGGTGCGTACCTGACGATACTGAGCTAAAGGAAGAAATATTGAGAGAAGCTCATCGCAGCAATTACAGCATATACCTCAGTAGCACGAAGATGTACCAGAATCTACGGCAACATTACTGGTGGAGCGGAATGAAGGCAGATGTGGCCAGGTATGTAGCTAAGTGTTTGACGTGTCAGCAGGTGAAGGCACAACACTGTAAACCTGGAGGACTGCTGCGACTGTTGGAAATTCCTGAGTGGAAGTGGGAGCATATCACCATGGACTTCGTGACCGGATTACCAAGAAGCCAGAGAGGGCATGACTCCATTTGGGTGATTGTGGATCGACTTACGAAGTCGGCACATTTCTTAGCAGTACGAAAGGATTTCGAACTGGAAAGGTATGCAGAACTGTACGTAAGGCAAATTGTTAGACTGCACGGAGTACCGGTGACAATTACATCGGATCGCGACCCGAGATTTACGGTAAATTTCTGGAAAAGTCTCCAAAAGGCCTTAGGGACAAAGGTACAGTTCAGTACAGCTTACCATCCGCAGACTGACGGTCAATCAGAAAGAACGATACAGACCCTCGAAGATATGTTGAGGGCTTGTGTACTGGATTTTCAAGGAAAATGGGAAGAATAGCTGCATCTGGTGGAGTTTGCATATAACAATAGCTATCAGCAGAGTATCCAAATGGCCCCATTTGAAGCTTTATACGGCAGAGCATGTAGGACTCCAGTGTGCTGGGATGAAGTAGGAGAACGAAGCATTACAGGCCCAGATTTGGTGCAGCAAGCAGTGGAAGCTGTCGAGGTTATCCGAGAAAGGCTAAAGACAGCACTAAATCGACAGAAAAGCTATGCCGATCGGAGACGACGACCTTTGGAATTCCAAGTTGGAGACCATGTCTTTCTAAAGGTGTCACATATGAAAGGGTTATCCCGATTTGGCAAGAAAGGGAAGCTGAGCCCAAGGTTTGTCGGACCATTCGAGATTCTAGAAAAGATTGGCGATATGGCATATAGACTTGCCTTGCCACCTAACTTATCCCAAGTGCACAATGTCTTCCACGTGTCGATGTTGAGAAAGTATGAACCAGACCCGACGCACGTTCTAAAGTATGAGGAAATAGATGTGGACGACAAGGTGTCGTACGTAGAGAGGCCAGTCAGAATTGAAGATCGAAAAGACCAGGTACTGCAGAATAAGACGATCCCGATGGTCAAAGTAGTCTGAGAGCACCATGGGACAGAGGGCGCAACTTGGGAAAGCGAGGAAATGATGCGACACCAACACCCACATTTGTTTGAGTAGCTGATTGGATTGTAAATTTCGAGGACGAAATTTTTATAAGGGGAAAGAATTGTAACAGCCCGAATTTCGACCAATTTTTGGGATTTATAGAATGCGTGATTTGTCAGTGTGCTTGTAGTAAAAATCTCGCCCGAGAACTGATCACTCTCGGCTATTATTTTAAACTAGAGATTTCGCTAGAATCGCACTCGATCGAATTTGATCGTTATTTAGACCCCGAACTTGTCAGTCGATTTTTGGGAGTTTCAGAACGAAATAAATTGGACGGTGTCGATATTATGGTGGCCAACATCGAGAATATCAGGGATAGTGAGAAATTGAATTTTTGACCGAGTGCGAATTTGGACTGGTAGACCACCCTCGTAGTATGACTGGAATTATTTTATTTCAGTCAATTGCCTTAGATTATTATTCGGGATTTTTCGGGAAGTGTTAAGCCTTTTTTCCGAATTTTAATCGGTACCGATAAGCCGATTTTTAGTTGGACCGTGTCCATTGGTTCGCGCTAAAAATTAAATATTTGAACTCTTTTCCTCTCTTCTCTCTCTCTCTGCCGAGGCCCCCTCCCGCGCGCGTCCCTTCTCTCTCTCTCCTTCCCTCTCTCTTTTTCTTTTTCTCTCTCTCTCTCTCCCTTTTCCCCCCCAGCCGTGCACGCTACCCCCTACCCCCTGCGCACGTCCCCTCTGCATGTTCCCCATGCACCCACTCCCCTCTCTCTCTCTCTCTCTTTCTCTCTTCTCTCTCCTCTCTCCTCTTCTTCCTCCTCTCCCTCTTCCTTCTCTCTCCCCTCCGGCCCGACGTCCCTGTTCCGCTTCGTCCTTCTGCTCGGTCGACGCCGCTCGAGCTGCCGCCTCGCCGCGCCGCCTCGACGCCGTCGCCGGCGAGCCCCACCGCCGTCGCGCCTCCGCCGGCTGCCCCGACCGCCCCTCGCCGGCCTCCCCGCGAGACACGCGCAGCAGCACAGCGAGCTCGCCCCCGCTGCTGGTCGGGCCCGGAGCCGGTCCAGTCCGCCGGTGCGTCGTCCGGCCGCCGCCTCCGCCCCGTCGCCGTTGCCGTCGCCGTCTGCAGCCACCACCCCTTCCCCCTTGTCTCTTCCTTCCCCGGACTCCTCCTGGTTCGGTCCGACGAGCCGAACCGCGTCGCCTCGCCGCCGCGCCGCGTCGCCTCGCCGTGCCGCCACGCCGCCGCGCCGCGTCGCCTCGCCGTGCCGCCACGCCGCCGCGCCGTGCTGCCTCGCCGCCGGTCTGCTGCCTCCCCTCAGCCTCCCCGTCTCTCTCTCTCTCTCTCTCTCTCTCTCTCTCTCTCTCTTACCCCGACTCTCTCTCTCGTTTCCAGCTCGCCCCACCGCCCGCTCATCGCCGCCTCACCGCCGTCGCCACCGCGCCGCTACTGCCTCCGGTCGCCGCCCTAGCCGACCGGCCAGCAAGCTCAGCCGGCCGGCCAAGCCGGTGCCGCGCCGCCGCCGTCCGCTGCCGTGTGTCGCCCCCACCGGCCAGCCTCGCCCTCGCCGTCTCCCTCCCCACCACCCTCAGCCACGACCAGTAGCCCTCCGTTTTGGGCCAAGGAGAACGTGAGTCCCGTCGGCGCCGTCGTGAGCTTCGCCGGCTTGCACCGGAGCGCCGCCTTCGACTCTCACCGCACGTCGGTAGTCGACCGCCCGCTCCCGTCGCCTCAAGACAATATTAGGCGAGTAAAAATTTCTAAACCCCTAACTAGCTTAGTTGTGTAATTTAGAGGTAAATGTTAGGGTTAATTAAGCTAATTCGTGGCTTAATCGTGTGGGAGTGTATATGGGTTGATTAGAGGACTTAATTGGGACTTAATGAGGACGTTTAGGTGTGAATTGGTGACTAAATGTGGACTGATAGGTACTGTTCATCATAGATCCGAATTTGAGGATAAATCGCCTAAGTTGAATTAATTGGTTCAATTGGTGGTGGGTTGATTTCGGGCAAGGTATTGGTTAATTAGGACTCGTTGAGATTCTAAGGAATGATACTAGATTCGGGGTTTCAATGATTGAGTTTGGTTGGCCACATCGGGTCCTAAACGGATTGGGATTGTGTAGTGTTAACTGGTGTATTAAGTGCCGGGTACAAATGGACTAAAATGAAATGTGTTAGGCGTGCCGGCAATGAGCTGAATGAGTGGAGTTGTGATTTATGGTACTTGATACATCGTGGCGCGGTAATTAGATTGAGTCCCGTGACAAGTGAAATTACATGTTAAGCTTTGATGTGATTGAAGTTAAATATGCCGATGCACGTGTCTGACGGGATCACTTGTGGCCTTCGGGTCGGGCCTTCGGGTCGAAACAACTGTGGCCTTCGGGTCGAAACAAATGTGGCCTTCGGGTCGAAACAGTTGTGGTCTTCGGACCGGGCCTTCGAGTCGAAACAGTTGGGGTCTTCGGACCGGGCTTTCGGGTCGGAACGAGCTGTGGCCTCCGGGCCGAGCCTTCGGGTCGGTTTAATGGTCGTTGGCCTTAGGGTCGTGGCCTTCGGGTCGATATAACTCTACATGTTTCATATTACTGTTAAGTGCTTATCTGCAGGGCGAGAGTAGTGAACTGGGCTGTGGGCCCGACCGAAATTATGTTGGTTGTTATACTCGTTCATTTAATTGTATATTTTTATTTACCTTCTGGAGGTGCACATTAGCCTAGTTTAGGATTAGGGATTATTACTTACTGAGTTTCTCACGGTTGTAGTAAAACCGAACTTTTCAGACCCCCGTCCGTAGGATGCCGAGGGATGGCCCTCTTTTTGGATTCCCGCAGCGGATTCAGCGATCAGTTAGTGTGCACCCTTGCGGGGATGGAACAGCTTATGTTAGATATCAGTCGGTTTTATTTGTTAATGTGGGAGAGGACTATAGCCATACCCAGGAGTATGTAGCCTAGTGCCATAGGGGAGCGGATGGCGTGACGGGACCCCTGATCAGAACTTTTGATGTCCCGGTGGACGCAAACGGCGTCATGCTTCCTCAGATGGTGAGCGGTGAAGTGTCGGACCCACAGCCTTCCCTCAGCGTGAGTTGGCAGAATGAGACCGTGGATGGGCCAGCAGTTATGCATGAGGAGGAGGTGGAGCAGCAAGTCATAGCCATAGATGTAGACCCGGGGGAGGATGAAAAGTTAGACCTTGGGGCAAGGGATATGGATATTGACGAAGCTGGAGAAGTTGCTGAAGTTGGGATGGACCAGGAACATTTGACTGAGGATGAGGAGGAATTTTCAGAGTCATCTGACCCAGACTGGGAGCCGTAGACTAGGCCTCAGTACTAGCAGTAGAGGCTAGCCCCCTTCTTTTTGATTGTAGCCCCTTCCGGTAGATGGCTTGACACCTCTAGGCTACCGATCCCTTTTTACTGTGTGGCCTTTTTGATGTACTTTTGTTATAGGAAGGGGTAAAGTTTGTAAGTTTGTAAAGAATATATATTATGGTTTAATTTCTCGTTTAATTGTCATCTCCTGCTATTCATGGTTGCGTTATTAAATGTCCGGGTGTATATACCCATCTTACATAAGTATATACGTCGTTTCCGCTTTTGGCATATTTTCTCTGATTGGGTTGAATTCGGGTCGATGACGCATTCCTGGGAGCGTCGCACTCTGTTTAGACCCCGGGCAGATGTTCATGCTCACGTTGGGTGCGGGGTGTGACATCTAAGGGATCTAGACTTGACTTGAGGCTTTTGCTTGTCTAATCATTGTTAGAAAATTTTGTTGTTGCACTTATGTCTAGAGTTAATGTTGAAATTGAAAAGTTTAGCAGAAGAAATGACTTTGGGTTGTAGAGCATTAAGATGCATGCCATATTATCAAACCAAAGTTTGGCCAAGACTTTGGATGGTAAAGATAAGTTGTCGGAATGATAAAACAGACGGATGAGGTTGAGTTGATGGAGAAGGTAAAGCATATTAATTCAGTTGAATTCCTTAAATGAGGTGTTGATTGATAGTGGATTCTTCAAGGCTAGCTTTCCTCTGTGAAATAGGTATCGACACCCAAATCAAACCACTTAAATATCTATTTCTTTTTATCGTTTCTCGTTGATTACTTGGATAATTTCTCCCTTTGGTGTTTGATATTCAATTGCATAATCCGTTAGTTTTCGATTTATTTCACGAAAGTTTTGCTAACAACACAATTTAATCAGGTGTCCGAAGCTCTTTAAGGGCCCGTCTGAACCCTACCCGACTGGATGTGACAGCTATCATCCCCAAACATTCCATAATTACCGAAGCAAATAGGTCCATACTTGTGGGAGTGACCCAAATAAAACACCTAAGTACGTTGATTCTTGCCAATATATGTGTGTGTCTTAAATTTGTTCAATTTCTTATCACTAACAGAGTTTTTTTTTTAATAACCGAAGTGTCCACACGACCGACGAACTAGGGCTCAAACCAGCGGCTCACTAACATAGTTCTTAATGAGGGAAGTCAAGAAAGTAGAAGCAATGCCCAATACTACATTTATGCTTGGTGGAGGCTATAAAGTGGGTTCCAAATATTCCATATTGTTTAAGTTTTCCGTTCTGCTTCTTAATTTTGATGATTTTGCTATGATTTTCATAGGGGTTTAACAAGTAAACACTTCTTAATTAGATGCCACAATTAAGTCGGCAACATAACGAGGACAAAAATGAAACGGATAGCCATGTGCAACAACAACATGAAAACGACAAATATCCTCTTATCCTCTAGCAACAGATCGGCTACTTCTTGTACTATGTCCAGGTTGTAGCTCTCACAGTTAGCAGTGACGACGTGGTGGCCGGTCGGACCCGCCATGAAAGGGTCCGGTGGGTCCATGAAAGGGTCAGGTCGCGGTCTCAATAGTCTGTAGCCGGTATTGATCCGGCCGACCTGACTCATTTGGACCACCTCCTGGGAAGAGGTCCCCAATGTGCATCCAAAAAAAATACCCACTTTGATGGACCAAAACATGAGCAGGCATGGTATCCCACGGAACATATCACCGGTTTTGCATACAATATGTACATGTACAACCTCGCAATTACTCCATAGCTAACACTGTTATATTGGTGTCAATTCGGTTCTTTTTTGGGGACTGAGAGAGAAAGGGTAAGGGCCGAAAATTCTAAACGTGATTGGACCAATCCAGATTTTGTTATGACAATAGACATTGGCTCGAGCTGAGAGATAATAGATGTCGTAGACGGAACCGACCCGATTCTAGAATATCGACATTGGAAATGAAAAAACGGAATAGACCTCCTTCTCGATTTCTTTCCCAATTTGTCAAGTGCGGCGAAAACCAAACTAAACCGGTGGGATAGATATTGGGTATTCATGTAATCGTGTTGCGTGATTCTTTTTCTATACATCTCATATCTATCATCGTTAATATGGGTAATAATCACTTGCAAAAACAATAGAACTATCTATGTCAACGGGGTGATAGATGTGGAATGTGTAGGAAGATAAGATGACACCAACATAATCCACACAAGTTTTTGTAGGCTGGTAAGATCAATTCTCCTTGACAACTTGAGACTCTTGCCAGCTAATTCCATCACAATAAACAATACCAAATAAATGGTTCCCCAAATTCCACAGAATCACATACGTCACCCATTTATCTCCATTGATTGCCTGGTCTTTCCAAGCAAACTCATGCACTCTCCTCTCTCTTGTCAACATCAACCCTATCCCTAAACAAAATGTATTTTATGCGTCAATAATGTGATTCACGCGACATGACGTAACAATAACAAGTAATTGTATTATTTTGGATGATATGCACTTTAGTTAACTTTTTCGTTTATAAATTTGAAGCTCTTGCGTCTTTATATATCGGTTTTCGTATGTGTTATTGTCACGCGATATGACCGGCACACAAATTACTTTTTTTCCGTGGCGTAGAGAGCCTAAAAGGCTGTCTTTATCTCCATCTGTCCTTCTCGTGTGTACGAACTTCCATTGATGCGAAGCAAACCATTCATGGATGTGGCAAAGAAAGTTGTTGATAGTTGTAACTGTCCAAGGTCAATCCATTTATCACTGTTGCATCAGACAATCTGTTTATTTGTTGCAAGACATAAGGTTTAATTTCGATCTTCGTTGGCAGGAAAGGGGTTGCAGTTGCATGTATGCCTTTAGTTCAGCCACATGCGTGGGGTATGCACGTACTTATGAATTGATTCAACACAATTCTTGCAGTGAGGCAGGACGAATGCAGGACATTAACTAGCAAAAAATTCTCTACTGCTCATGAAAAAGATGGCCCATGTCTTGCAGACACATTGATGTTGAATTTATGGAGTGTAAAGAGCGTTGGTTTTCGATTATGCGCGAATAACATGAGTTTACGAGGAAATAAGAAGGTCTCAAACTCATTTTATGGTGTTTTCTACATCGGACAGCTGATTCATTACACTAGTTGGCAGTAAAGGTTCGATCCTTTGTCTATCCATCTTGACCCATGAGGTAATTCATGAGCAGTGGTGCGGCTTCGATCCTAGCTTCGGGCGTTGAGAGTTCGAATCCTTTCTCATATCGAGACGCCGGTGTGCTAAGTCCAATCGGTCTCGATCATTTGAACAAGTGAAACCAGCTTGATTCGATAGGTGATATGCCTCGAACTCGTGTGCACTGGGAATATACAAGTAATGCTCATCGTCTCTGGAAGTTGGAGCCCGCCCATGACAAGCAATCACATATATAAGCCAACCGTCGTCGACCTACTTCTGTTGCTCTCGGTTATCGAGTCGTAGATGGAGATGTTTCGATGTTAGTGGCAATAGTCATAGATAGCTCACAATTGACGGATCGGTAGATAATCTCTCTTTTCCGGCATGACAGTACAGAACTCATTCGTCCACTCAGTTGTTCTCAGTGTTTTCGAATGGGAGTCCATGCCTAGTTTTCTCAATATGTTAATGACATGGATAATCTAGTTCTCATAAAGTAGAACAGGAGCAGAAAGTAGACACCGGATCGATTGATAATGAAGAAAAGAATAACATAATATCCAGTTCCTAGCCCGAAGAGCGAGTAAATCAGTCGTATGAACTGTCAAAATCTTCCATGGGAATGTCATGGTCTTGAGGACGCCTTTCAGCTTCACTCCTTTCCCGAAGCAGCATTCCATAGGTCGATCCGAGAAAGAATCAAAGTCATGTTGTGCGGCAGCTTGCTCGATTGACATACAAAGAGAATGTATATTAGATAGCCCTTCCTAGGCGTAAAATCAAATCATGGATTCGAGAATGGTCGCAAGGTAGTTTACTTGCTTACTTTGTTAGAGTAAGGCCACACTGACCGAACAGATGATAAGGCTCAGAACTATCTGATTAGTGGTATTTGTAGCAAATTGGCAGAACAGTCTCGTTCTTTAAAAGATCTATCCTCATGTCTGGTACTGCATCATTCCCCTCTACAGAGTCTAGTGGGTTTGGCAGGGGTCAATGAAATGGCTCTTTTCATTGTTTGTGTCTTATCATTTTAAAGCCCAATAGAGAAGGTAAGTTGACCCACCCAACAAGTCAACAATGTAGGCTGCGCTCATTGAATCCATTTAACAATATAACATCACCTCTTGGCAGAGAACGGTTACGTGAAGTGAAAGATGCTTGACACTGCTTGGCATAGTCCATATATGAGCTCCCCTACAAAGATTTACTCCTCATCTCCTAGTTATCCGAGGAAAATTAATCTAAGTAACAATAACAAAGCTTGCCCTTGCAAGACATCGATCTAGGGGCTCAATGCCTTAAATTTGTCTGTCAATTTGTTGGTGGACTAAATTTACCCATTTAATCACTATTGACCAAACTGTCCAATTTGAACGATCCATACCCTATCCATACCCTATCCGGTCTGTATCATACCCAAGTTCACAAAAGAATATGTATTTTGAATATATTAGTCAAGTGAACATTGTTATCTCTCCGCCATCATCATCATCACTGTCAAGTTGGTCCTGGCGAAAATTTTAGTATATTAGGAAAAAACAAGAGCAAATTTAGAAAGGATCTAACTTTCATACACACCCATCTAGACCCGCAGGCGGTTGCACTTTTTTTTTGACCTACTTCAACATGTAATTGAGATTTTAGGTGATTCGTGTATTATGTGGCCCACTAAATTTGAGTTAAAAAGTGGACTGTAGTCCTATTTTGCCACTTTTACTTTCAATACGGATCATCAAGCAATTTTACATGATCGAAGCCATCATCTATATTGTATACTATACGATGGAATGAAATATAATAGAGAGGAATTGATTAAAATGGAACTTAAAATGGGGGATTTCAATCTTTTTGTCTCGAAATTTCAGCAATAGAATAGAATGGAGATTTTGGCTTTTTTTTTTTTTTATTTCTTTTGCTTGGTTGTAACGAAAAATAGCCGCATAGAAAGAAAGACAATTTCATCGATCGAAGTAGATACACGCATTACTCCACAGCTTGATCTATCCCGTATTCGTCCTCGTTCAATAATACATTTCTGGTATCTTTTTTCAGATTTTATCATTCCTCAGGGAAATTTTCCAAATAAAATCTTATTTCCACAATCCTTTGCGCAAAGGATCACGAGAACTTTCGATGGTATGTACTGCAAACAAAACAATTGCATGGAAGAGCTCGCACGCATGATATGTAAAGAATGTGTTGCATGAGTCATACTATACAACTCCACTTAAAGTAGTTACTTCATGATATGTTACCTTAATGGGGGTCTTTTGACCCAAAGTTTACAATGAATGAATCAAATAAGGAAGGTAATCACTGAACAAATCAGCCAAGATCATTATTACAGCGCCATACGAAATCTGATTACATAAAAGATGACCTGATATCGTAATAATTGCGTGATATCTACAGATTATCCCCCTCAGATATCATAATAATGTTGATATCACAATCTCATTTTGTGTGGCTTGTCCCTATATAAATAAGGTTGAAAGCATGGGGCTTTAGATCATAAGAGCTGCACATTACTCCCTGACCACATACTTCACAATGCTGCTTGTGCCTTCGTTTATCTTTACACTAGCCTGGTCTCCTCCCACCCTCCTCTGTTTGCCCTACAGTCTAAGAGTGTGTTTTCTTCCCCCTACTTTTTAGTTTTCCTTTCAAAATTTGAAAATGAGTCGTATTTCAAAAAAATTATGAGCAATTATGCATTGCTATACATTTCAAATTCGGTGAAGCATCTAGCGTGTACAGGATTCATATGCTTTTTGTAAACATATAATCTCCCTCCACCTATAAGTCTAAGCTTTTGAATTAAACATTCTAACATAATATTGAGTCAAGTTTATTGCACCTGTGCGGATCCCTATTCGTCAAATTCTGTGCCTTGTTCCTAATCCCCATTACAAATGAGAAGGGTATTAAACTATCCCACATTGCTTATTTAACGAGTTTATATTTCTTCCCCCTGTAAGTTAGACTTACTAAAACTATCAACCAACCAACTAGCCCCACCGAGAAAACTCATAGTGTCGAATCTACCTATTCTCTTTCAGCCATGCAATGCAAAAACACATATTAAACAAAGGAAGAGAGACGTATTAAACTCATAATTTATTTCACTAACCACCTTGTTGAGAACTTAGAGATCCTGGTTGGTATTTCTTCATCAGGGTCTGCGGACCCCTTACAAAGAAGCTGTTAGAGTCACTATTTACAGCACTTGAAGTCTTGGCCGAGTCACCTGTTGACTGACCCACCATACGAAGAGCAGAGAAATGATCCCCCCAGATGTCGTATGTGAACTCGTTCCCAAATTCCGCCTTTCTCTCTGACTTGACGGTTTTTTCGCTGCACAGTTGGGAACCGGGAGCCCGAGCATGCGGGGCAACAGTTGCCGTTGAAGCCAGATAATGAGAAGAGCAATGCAAGCTCGAGGTGGGTCTCTCGGCACATGGGAACGTCGCAGAAGGCAATAGCACGGGCTTCCTAGCAGTTTTTGCTCGTGATGGAGGCTGCTCCTGAGGTACAGCAAAGCTCTTCTTGTCTGAAACTGCGGGTTCCAAAAACTTTTCCTTCTTGATAGATTCAGAGACTTGACGCCTCTCCTTAAATCGGTCTGGCCATTGAGAAAGGGGATTCCTGGTCTCAATACATTTTTCGGGATCAGGAGAGAGACTCCCCATTCTTCTGGGTGTAGGAACAGAAGAGACAGGAGATAGGGGAGATGAAGGCGTTGAATTTCCGCTTTGGCTACTCGAAACTTCAAAATGTGCACTTAACCCTGCACCAGCACCCTTTCTCTTTCTTCGCCTTCTTCCTTTGTCTTTTCCAATGCGGATACTGAGGTTACCAGGCTGCGATACTTCCTCCGACACATTGCAGCTCTCAGCAGCACCGACCAAACTCAATGGCGAACATGATCGTTCCCTTTCTTTCCGAGCTTCTGCAGGAATGACTGGTGCTCCCACATCCTGAGCATTTGACTTTGTATCTGGTGCACCAATCTCATGTTCTCGTTCACATCCACGGAGATTATCAGCATCTGCCATGTACTCCGGTAGTAAGGGTTTATCTGCAACTACAAAGTTACGAAAATGATCTTCCTCAGTGGACCCAAAAGGTTTACTACTTTTTCTACTACAGTGAACTCTTGAGGATTTTCCTTTGCTCTGCGTCATCGTAATGGAATCCTTTCCTCTCACACATTGCCAGTCCTGCAGACTAAAGACCGTCATCTGGGGGAAGATGCAAAATAATACCAACACAAACAGAACAGCAAGGAGGACCGCCTTAAATATTCTCTTCACCCGAATCAAGCACAGAGATTTCTTGCATGAACCAAGCATGGTCAAGGGAATATTGGCTCGCATGGGTATAACCACAATTCCAGTTGCCAAATCCAATTCAAGATCTCGGTGTTCCACAGGAGCCAAAAAATTGCTTCTGTAAGATATTAGAAGCTTCTTTGCTTCCCCAGGTTCCAGAGAAAAATTTGTACAATTGTGAACCATGAATCCATCCAACTTACAGTCTGTCCCAGAAACCCTTATCCTTCTAACCTCCAATGGCAAATCTCCTGTATTCTTGGCATAAATTACCTTGGTTAGAGGCTCATGACATGAATGTACGGTATCATGCATTTGGGATGTCATCTCATCTTGATTGACAATGTTCAAAGAATCAGAAAAGTGAAGGTCAAATTCTAATTTTTCAACAGGTTCCGAATTTTCAAGCAAGACAAGAGAATACGTCCCCCCGATTCCCCGCAAAGACAACCACTCCACACCAGAAAGGTTGTTCCTAACCAGCACCGAACTCCTCCACTCACAACGATCCAATGGGTGAAAGATCAAAGGCCCTAAAGATGCCTGCCCTTGAGGATGAACATAAGCTTCTGTTAGAGCACTCTCTGCTACAGAAAACCCACAGGCAAGTGGTTTGACAGATTCACCATGAACCAGGATGCCAGACAAAATAGGCTGCCCAAGTTGATTTGGGCTCTTGCACTCATCAACCATTTCTCCCGAGTTCAAGAGCAATTGCATAATGACTGGTTGCTGACTTGGATTATGTACGGTGATCCACTTGGAGAGATGAGTCCCAACAGGAACAATGTGGAAGAAAACCTCATGGTCATCAAGCACTGACATCTCACAATTGGTACCTTGAGATTTCCAGTTTACTAGCACGAACTCATCTAATTCTGCTGTCTGCAGTGCCTTCAGAAGTGAATTAGATGTAACAATTTAGTATTGGATATGAAGTTACGGAATAACCAATAATGTGCTATATTTGCAGAAAAAGCAGTGATAAATCATTACTAGGGAGGAAGTAGATTCTATTTCTTTGCAGAGAAAGTCATTCAGATAAAACAAGTTTTAATTGGCAGGTGGGACCTCAAGGACCCTTATCCAGAGATAGACTTACAGGAAGGAACACAAAATTGACTCTCTTTTTTTTCCCTTATGAACTGGAACAAGCAAATCAGTATATGAATACCAGGAACAACAGACAACATAGATCTCTTAGGTTATCAAAAATACTAAATCGCGAAGCATAATCTATCGAGGTAAATCTGATGAGCAGCAGTCATAACCATTCAACTCTTGTTCATGGAGAAACTGGAGAAAAATTTATAACAAGAAGATTGACTTGTTTTGACTTTATTTTTTGGTTCCATTAGATCATTAGTTAATAGGTAAAAGTTCAGGTACATAAAGATGGACACAAGCAGGAAAACAGTTGCATGCATTTCAGTCCTTCATCGAAGTTCCTTAACAACAAAAATCATTATTAGCAACAATCATTTATGGTCGAGATCTCAACAAACCTATTAAAAACATGAGTCAGACAACATAGCAGGTCCTCTTTGTATTTGAGACCATGCAGTAAATCTCCCACTTCATGAATGTGGAAATGGGACAATGGCAAGGTGGAGGACATGTAGAAGTGAGTGGAAAAACTGTAAAGACCAATGTGTTTCACTAGAACTCATTTCCCATAAGCTTTCAAATATTAGGAACATGAAAGATGACTTTAGATATTCCATAGTTATGTGATTACTGCTTTATGAAAAGATGCGTTATACAAACCTTCAAACAGTTCATTAATTATAAACGACTCCTGTGTTAAGTACTAAGCAGTATTCTGTATGACCGAATACATTTCATTAAGAAAATCAGCAACACTCTATTTATCCGTGTGTGTGTTTAGTAGATTCTGTACAAACCTCACGAGTGCTAGGGTGATGAGAGCCAAGGAGTCTTAAGTCTTTTAGAAGGCTTCCCATCTAAAGGTTCTCATCAGATTTTTTAGCAACTTATCTTAATTATTGAACCAGTTCATTTGTCTATGAAAAAATGACAGACAATTTATGTGTCAAAGTCTAAATATTTTATTGGTTCATAAGAGTAAGCCCCAAATTAATCAAAGATACAGAGAACAAAGCAATGTTGCTAAGAATAAATTGGATAAATCCATTTGCAAGACATCAAAGAATGGCTGAAAATAGAAACAAAAATCATTATGATTTGTTGTTTGTTCCCAGAAAAGTTTATCCACTAAAGGACGTACAATCTCATTCCGAAAATATTTTCTGATGAATTTTTACAGATTTATCTGGTAAAGACAGACTAATAAGATACCAACATGAATGAAATATATAATTATCCGTGGCATTAGGACAAGAATGGAATTTTCAGCAAACTGTCTTCAAAAGACCAAGGAAATGTTTGAAGTCTAAACTACATGAAACGTGGAATAATGTCCCCTGAATCAATAGCAGCATAGAAAGCAAACTCTAAAAAATGCACACTTTTGCAATAATCACATTGATTATTGACCCCAAAAAAAAACATTGATTATTGACAAGACAAATGCTAGAGATCAAGACCACACAGTTAAGCAAATAGCACAGCTAAGAACTGTTGTACAATAGCTAGGAAACACAGACCAAATACATAATTCATGAATGAATAACTTTGCGCAGAATTTACGTACCTCAGCATTTGCTCGCAAGTGCTCCAATGATAATGCCCTTTTATTTCCAAAATCGGTATTATGGACCTGATGATTGTAACTAGAAAAGGAATCACGTCTCGAGCAGATATGTAGAATGTCGTGGCAGAGAATTTCAATCTGACTTTGTGAGTCATTCGTCTGTATAAGAAATTTACATTTTCTGTCTACATCGAACGTCCCATGAGTAAAATGAATTTCATCTGCTACGTGATTGCAAGTAAGTACAGCAACTTGTGTAATGGTGCCGGGAAAGAGCACCAAGCCATCCATGTACTTGATCTGAAAAGGCTTTGAATTTGCAATTTCACTGATCTTCGTAACAGAAATAACATGTGTAGCGCTATTCCTCAAAGATATGCTAACAAAACTTCCAGCGACATCAGATGATGTCACGCTCTCAAGAGAGATGGAAAGAAGACCAGCTATATCATGAGTTCCCGCCATATCATCTATCTCAGCTTCAATTGGTACCATCATTATGTCAGCTCTATCTTTTGAAGACCTTGTTAACTGCATGCAAAAGGCACCCAAAACTTTGCCAACAGAACCAAAAGATAAATCTATCTCTACAATGTCCTCACTAATCCGAGGACCAATTTCCCAACTTTTATGAGATCTCATTGACATCACTGGCAAATCAATAGGACTACTCTTCACAAGAAACCAATCTTTAACACTACGTGGGTCATCAGAGCTTGAGGGGTTTTCCTGTATGCAAGTCGCTTCCATATGGAGGGAATTATTTCCCAGAGAAACTGATAACCATAGGGCTATTTCTTCCACGTAGAGGCTCTCATCGAAAGGGTTGTACAACGACAAGTTCTTTCTCCACCTTCCACCAGAAGATTCATCTACACCTAATATCGGCTGAATCCCATATGGAGACTTGACTGCAAAGCCTCTGGCCTGCACCAAAAAACCTCCAAAATTTGTTTGCACGATCAGATGAGCTGAGGACAAACCCTGCCATCTAGGCAAGAAGACAAAACAGAGAGAAGCTACTTCACCAGGTTCTAGTACTGCCTCAGTAAAGTTGCAGGGGAAGAACTGCACATCTGTGCTGAACGGCTGGTAGACATGTAAAATGCTGTCACTCCAGTTGTTTGACACTGTTAAGAAGGCTATGGAAGGACCATACAAGTACTTTTCTCCCCAGTCAAGTATAGGAGGGTATATTTCTATATTGGGTGACAAAAACCCCTCAAAGGAACCTGACTTGTCCATCTCAGAATTCTTGCCCTGACTAAAACTGGCACTTTCTTGATTAAGCAGAGGTGCTCTACAAGAAGATATATCATGTTGATTAGCACCAGATGTCTGAATATATGAGAATTCATTGACATTCTTCCTAGAGTTCAAAGAACAAGAGACGGTCCTTCCGTTTGACAATATAGATATACCATAATCTGATGACCAGCTGGAGTTATTTGCCCACTGAGTAAATTCACCCGGCCCTACTCCAACGAACAATGGATCATCGGGCCTAATCAAAGAGTCTTCCAAAGTAGTATCCTTGGTGTTGGACTTCTCAGACAAAAAGCCAGGCAGCGTTGAAGGAAAGCAGAAAAACTCTGAATTGCTACAGACATTGCCAAGGGTCATGCGAGCTTTTGAATTATCGGGAGCATAATCTGAATCAACCTCCCCAAGAATAACACTCGGAATGCCGGCACCATAATTGCCATTAGAGGATCCACATCCATTGTCTTCTTCCGCAGATTCTTGCATCCCGACTTCAAAGCAATGCACACACGCAACAAAGGAGAAGCAGATGCATGATAGAAACCCAATGACAAATGATGCCTTGGTTAAGCGAAATGGTCCCCTGGATAAAGCAACGCCACAGATAAATTCTAATAGAATCGCATTGGATCGGAAACTATACCAAAATGAAAAAGAACAGGCACCATGAAAATTCGAAACAAAGTAAGACAAGTTAAAAGAATAAGCAGGGGATACAAAACAGCCAAATTGTCAGGAAGCCTACAATCCATAAATGAATATCGACATTTTCAACGAAATAATCCAAAGACCCAGTCTGGCTGCCATAGAAGAATACCATGTTGGCTAAAAGCTGATCAAAGCTGAAAACTATTATCTATGACAGCACACATTTTTTATTTCTAATTGTAACTTTTTTCCCCTTCCCAAGCCGCTCAGCTCTAATTCAGAAACAGTCTCTTCAATGTTAAACTCTATTGAAAATTTAAAAATAAAAAAACAAAAACAAGAACAAAACGAGCTGATTAAACTTGATCACCATGCATTTAAAGAAAACCCAGCAAACGACCCTAAAACAGAACACTGAAAGATTTTTGAAAAAAAAACAATTTCAAGAAATTTTCACTTGCCAAAAGATCCCAAAAGATCAATTAAATTAACTGTTCGCTAAAAAATTACTTTTTTTCTCTGCTCTAACCCGGACCCATCACTAAAACAGTTAGCGCAAAACGGACCAAACCACTGATTAAGAGGCTAATCAAACCACTTTCCAAAAAAATCGGAAATGACGCTCGCCGGCGTCACGACCAGTTTTGGCTCGGACAATCAAACTGATGCGAAAACCTCCGAAATCTAAAACGCGACACGTCCTAGTAACTAACCTTACCTAACAAACGACAGAAACCGATGAGAAAGACAAGCAAAGTCAAAGAAAGGAAGGAAAGAAAAAGAAACGATTTCCCCTGTGAAAAACAAAAGAAAGCGGGCAGCCAAAAGAAAATCAGCTATTTTTGCGCACGCAGGCATTCAACCTCGCATTCATGGGAACGATCGGCAAGCAGGCAAGCAACCCAATCAATCCCCGACCGACCGCCCGCCGGCCAAGAAACGGATAAGCAAAACCCAAAAACGGTCGGCCGAATCGACGCCCCTTCACCACACAGCCCAAAGGACAACACAGAAAAGCGAGAACCGAGCACGCTGGAAGAAACCCAGAAGGCAGACGAACGCGCACGCAAGCAAAAAAACCGATCTTATCCTCCCGCAAAGCAAGAAACGAAAAGAAACAGAGGGACAAAATAAAAAAAAAAACAAGAACTCGCTATCGCCACACGACGGAGCACGAGCGAGAAAGAAAGAGAGAAAGAGAGAGAGAGAGAGAGAGAGAGAGAGAGAGCCGCGGGGTGGCGGGCGAACGAGGAAGGACGCGAGAGGGAGCTTCTCACCGGAGACGGGACATGGAGCGGCGGCGGCTGACGGGTAGGGTTTCAGCGTCCATGCGCGGAGCGGTCTCCCCCGTGTAGGGGCCTCTGCGGATCCTTCTCTATCCCTTCCTCGGATTTCTGGAGGGAGAAAAAGAATAAAGAAAAGGGTGGGAGGGAAATATGCTCAGAACACGAGCGGGCACACCACCTGGTAAAAACAACAACAACAGCAACAAAAGAAGCTTTGCTCCGATGATGGATGGATGGCCTCCTCGGGAGAGAGAGAGAGAGAGAGAGAGGCCACATGACAACAGTAGAGCGAGAGAAGGAGAGAGGTAGAGAGAGTGTGTGGGGAACGTTGAAAACAAGGAGGGAAAGACCTGCTTTGCCCCTCCACCGCGGACGTATTCACGAGGTCGGGACCAGTAAGTCCTGCAGCTTTCCAAGCTCCCCTTTTGGTTTTCGGTGGTTTTTCGCTTTAGTAGCAGAGCAGGCGCCGAGGACGAGGAGGTAGAAGACGAGAGGATGGGGTTGGGTGGAGGAGGGAGGGAGGGTATTTGGTGATGGTGACTGTGGATTTGTAGTTGTTCGCACTTTGACAAATGATGCGTAAGAAGTTAGAATCTTTTTTCATCTTAAGTTTCGATTTCCTGGTGGTTTCAGCTCCTGAATCTATAAATCTCCTAAACAAGGAGCTGCGCTCGAATCCGACCGCTTTTTTTTTATTTTTCGCGATACGACCGAATGTGTCCGAATTGCGAAACCGAGCCGATGCCGTTTCTTACCATTTATCGGGACGTGCCGAAAATGAGCTCGCTTTGCCTTTTCCCTCGGCGACGACACGCGTTTTCGGTGTTTCCAATCCGGCGACGACGCGCGCGCAGTAACACGAACGTCGCTCTACATCGAAACGTTTTCCGCCGTTTGCATGCCGCTGCGTGGGCCACGAGTGGCTTCGTCTCTGCATTCGACGCTCGCAGCGGCTTGTCTTCCGTGCGTGCACGGCAGGGGTTTCGGTCTCAGCGTGACGTGCACGGCGAGCACGTGCTGTTATTATGTCAGCAAACGGTAACTAATCCGTAATCAATTACGACAGTTGTTGCCTCGTTCTAAGCTTGACTCATTTACTCGATCGAACTCTTCCGTCAAAGAAAGTTCATGTCATTTCCAGAACACCGTCATCCTCATGATTGGTGCGATCGGTGCAATCGGTGCATCGGAAGCGAAAACACGACGAACACAGAATCGGGTCTCCTCGCAAGTCGTGGACAAGCTTTAGCTCTGGCCAATTTTTTGTAATTATGGTACAACTTGGAGGGCAATCAACATGGCAACTTTGTCTTGCTAACCCTTTTCTTTATTTTTTTTTTTTTTGCCACATAAGATTAAAGTAGGCATATGTGTAGATATAGCCTTCTCCCATGTTTTGGAAATACACTTTTGAGGAAACTACAAAGGGTAAAATTGGAATTGCACGGGTACCGTCTCCAAGGCGGGCTTCGGGAGGAGAGGTTGGACTTTTGGTGCCAACTTGCCTTTTTGCCCACCTTCGCTTTTAAAAAAATAATCAAATCAGATTTTCATTTTTATTTTCGTATTTTTTGGGTCGGTTTTTTTTTTCCCCTTTTTTCTTATTAATATTCTAATTCCGTTTTGACTTTAGCGAGGGAGACAGGCCCTTGTGGGGCGCTCGGTCATTTGGCGCATGGCAGCGTCGTTCAAGACGAACGGCGCACCGATATCTGAGCCCCCCCGCCCCACGAAATGTCCGCCCTGCCCCTCCCTCGTCCTCCGAATTGCCGCCCCGCCCCCACCGGAGGGAGGGGGCCCCCCGGGGCTCCGGCGGGTCGCGGCCGGGAAGCCGCTTTCCGCGGGCCCGTCGGTCGGGTCCGACGGTAGGAGTCCTTCGCCGAATAAAGTTTCCCATCTTTTCGTTCCGCACGGCTCGTCCTTGGAGGACTCGCACCGTGTCGCGTCGACCCCACACGGCCCTCGCCGTTGTAGTCGATGGGCTGAGGGCAATTTGGACAATCGGGCACCGGGTCCGTTTTTTGTTTTTGTCAATTGTTGTTTAGCACCTTTGTCGCCGTGGCAAAAAGAAAGAGCCCATGTGTACTGACGCCATCCAACACCAGAGTTTTTGCCTAAGTCGTTCTTTTCCATCATTTGCGAACCTAATAACGTGGTCTACAACACCAGCGTTTAGCGGACTAACTGGAGGAGCATGTAACTAATTACTTCGTCGAGAAGAAATTAATACTCTTCGTTCCTAAGGAAAAAAACATGCGAGTTTCACGACTCGTCCGTAAAATTTAGGGGCCAACAATACGCCGAGCATGTCACGTCGGAACTCATGGGAATTGACAAAGATATATATGGTTGAAATAATCGACTGCTGCTTGTTAAAGCGTGACTAGGTTTTCCACCAATGGCCAAACTTTCAAAACGTGACATCGGAGTAACCTTGACGGGAGGAAACTATTAGTCGCTAAGACTCGACTTTATTTGGAAAGCGGGACCCGACTCGGAGACAATGTCTAAGAGTATTATTATAACGCAAATAAAAAAGTAATTGGAGAAAGGGGAAAAAGACGGCGCGAGTGTCGAGATTACCACACGGTGCTTACTTTGGTCGTGAAACCTCGGTTTCTCAAACTCTTAACAAGCGATTGTTGTTCAAATACGGGTGTTTGTATGTGCATATAAAGTATAGTTGTTGGACAAACATGAAATGAGTGATCCGAATTTGACGATTGATCCGAGCCCGACGAATTCACGTTGTGTCCTTAAGACAATTTGTCACCTCTATCGGTACCCAAAGGTCGTTGAACAATTGCCTCCCAGGATAAAACGGATCGCCTTTTCTATGAAGCGGTACTTCTTCAAAGGAAATCTTCGGACGCAACTTCGCAGAATAATCGCACAAAAGACGACAATGATGAAGAATGAGAGTGCAGCAGAATGCCGTGAAAATATGAAATGTCGAGAGACTCTTCTTAAATGTTCAATTCGGTTCAGTCTTAATATTCATGAATAGTCACAAGACTTCGTTTGGTCATGTGCGAAAATGAATAGTCACCAAGGACGAAAAATGAAGAGTTGCGGTTCCCTTCCGGTTCATGAACAGTAGCGAAGGTTCACTTGAACCGAAGCGGTTTTCGTTCGGGTGAACCGAACCTCACGAATAAAGTTTGTTCAAAAAATAAATAATTAATTAGTTTCGAAAAAGTAAAAAACCGATAGAGAATGGACTTGGATCGAGCCGAGCCGGCCGGATAGACGACGGCGCGTGCACGGGGACCAACCTAGCTTGTCGTAGGTCCTCTCTCTTCCACAAAAGTGGGATACCCCTTGGGGCCCAAACCCAGGCTCTTAAAAATAAACCATCTCCCATTACCTCTTTTATTCTACGTGGGACACTTTCATCCACATACTTCTCATTCAATTCTATGGGATTTGGATGCCAAAATCCCAACAGCGATCACTCATGTTAGTTTAATAGTAAAGACTCGCTAGAGTCACTTTAGCATTTTGAAAATTAAAAAAAAATCATGTATAGTAATAAAAAGAGTCACAAAAGCGTATGTCATAGCTTTCCTACTAAATTTTTTTTTGTTAGACTCAAAAAGTAAAAAAGTAGACCAAACTCATGCGCGCGCGCGCACATCTCTCTATCTCTCCGAATAATTTTTGATAAGTTCGATTCAACATTTAAATATTCTATCGATTTCATTCAAAATCAGAACGATCTATTTGCTTTCCTCCGAGAAGAGACTTTGCTCTGTTTTGAGGTAGAAAACTAGAGCTCGAGCCCTAATGAAATTGGAATGCATTGCTAGGGCGCGTTCAAGAGCCAATTCAATCCCAAATTCCCAATTTGGGGAAGACTAATGCATCCCCCGTTTGGTACATAGCTTTAAATATTTAGTGTGAAAACTTTATAAACGATCAATATAGCGTCCAAGCTATGTGAAGGATTACTTATGTGCAAACCATCTAAAGAGAAAACATTAGATGAACATTTCGCTATTTTTTCAATGACAGAGAACAAATTCTTATATAAATTTCAACTCAACTCAAAATCTTATATAAATTTCACCCACCCGTGGGCAGCTACGCTGATTAGAGTATTCCCAGTCTTTACCCGTGAGACCCAGGACCGATTCCCCAGCACTGCTATCGCGATCTAAGTAGGGGGCCATGGCAGTGGGTTGCTGTGCTAGTTTCTCTCGAGATATAGTTGGCTGTTGGCTGTCGGTCGTACGTGCGGATCCTCGATTATCAAACGAAAAAAATCTTATATGAATTCCTGTAGATAAAAAGGCAATAGTCACATAGAATGCAAGGATGAGGTTGGTTGGACTATAATGACAGTTAAGTGATTTTTTTCCTAGTGCACTTTCTTAATGGAAAAGGAGGTAGTTAGTCTCTTTAGTTTTTTATGGGAACACAAAAGCGAGACGCCGGTCAGATTTTCCGGCAAGTTTGGTCGCGAGGGCCATCGATTGTTCCTCTTTTATTAAAAAAATCGCGACACTTCGACAAGTTTTGATACCAACGAGCACCGTACATATCTTGGCACTAATACCATCCTAATTCCTGGAAAAAAGTTTAGCCGAAATGTCAATACATATGCCATGCGTCGAACTGCCACGAAAGAGCCATTCCAAGGGTTGCAAAAAATTTGTAACGGCGGCCGGACAGTAACCATCAGTTGCGCGCACCTTTTTTTCCGTTTCCTCGCCCGTGGCAATATTGGCAGAATCCAGTATCGAACCTAATTAATTTTCTTTAAACGGCCGATATGAAATTTCGACGCGGGTTTTTATTCACTCATCTAAATAAAATCCCCCATGCACGAAATCTTTATAATTTCTAAAAATTAATTAAAAATTTTATAAAATGAATATTTAAGCACGCAAAAAGTATATTGCGACGTGTTGACCTTTTCCTCCTCCTAATTAAGGGTTAATAACACGAAAACCTCAAACTAGTATATTTGTGATAATTTTACCCAAAACTAATTTATTGAAAACCCCCGAACCGGTACGCCTGTAATAAATTTACCCCAAACTACTATTTTGACCACCAAAAAATAAAAATCCCAAACTAGTACATTTGTGACAAATTTACCTTTTGTTGGTTGCGTTAAATTTGATTAATACCACAAAAAATCACAAACCGGTACACCTATGACAAACGGAGGGTAAAATATAAAACTGGCATATCAGTCAGCTGCTCGGTGTCGTTTAATAAAGCAATTCGACAGTAAAATTTAACGAAAACAGGCCGAGGGTAAAATCGTCACGGGTGTATCAGTTCGGGGATTTTCGGCGGGTCAAAAATTAGTTCAAAGGGTTATAAAAAATCATAGCGACGGCCAGACAATAACCATCAGCTGCCCGCACGCCTTTTTTTTTCCCGTTCCCTCGCCCGTCGCAGTATCGGCATGATCCGGTGCCGAGCCCAATGAATCTTCTTCAAACGGCTGACATGAAATTTCGATGCGGCTTTTAATTCGATTCGCCCATCCGAACAGAATCCCCCCGCGCGCACGGAACCTTCACGATTTCTAAAATTAAAATTAAAAAAGAAATTTCACGAGAAGGGATGCTCAAGCGCGCGAAAAGCGTATCGCGACGTGTCGACCTCTTCCTCCTCCTCCTCCAAATTGACGAAACAGGACGGAATTATTATTATTGTTATTGCAAAAAGAGGAGGGTGGGGGGGGATAAAAAAGAAAGGAGGGACGTTATTAGATCATTCCCGAAACCAGCGCGCGGGGGTTCCCACGCGAGGCCTCGGCGCGTGGGCCGTGGGGTTCCACGTCGGCCTATCGGGAGAATCTACGCGGGAGTGGCGGCTATCAGACCCCGTCGGGGGGGGGGGGGGGCGTCGAAGGGAGGATCTCGAAGACACCGACGGCTCTGTCCCCGTCTCCCGGGGATTCCCCTTCCGCCCGTCGCGCGATCCGGGCCGTCCGTTCCGACCGCCCCGGGCCACGCGATCTTGGGCGCGTGGGGCCCCACCCGGTGGGGGCGGCGGCGCCCAAGTGGTCCGCCTTTCGGCCTTGGTTCACGCTTTTCCTGTTTCCTTTTTTTTTTCTTATTTTTTTTCTTATTTTCATTTTTCGGGAGAAGCCAAACGTTCATGTGGTGCGGTGGAATTGCCCGTTTTGCCCCCTCCCCGCGAGAAGTCCCGGGAATTTGATGCTCTTTTCTGTACGGTTGGTGGCGTGGCCCTTTCTTTTCGAATATTTTTTTTATTTCTTCTATTTCTTTTATTTCTTTCGAATTAATATTGACAGCCTCAATTTATTATACATAAATATATATTTTTGAAAGTACTATAGTCTTTGAGTAAACTTTTGAACATTTTTCCGTCCTTGTCGGGAATCTGTGAAAGGGTTAATATCACGAAAAGTCCCAAACTGGTACACCTGTGACGATTTTGCCTCAAACCAATTTTTTGACCATAAAAAACCCCCCAACTGGTACACCTATGACAAATTTACCCCCAAACTAATTTTTTAACTACTAAAAATCCCAAACTGGTACATATGTGATAAATTTGCTCTCCGTTAGTTTCCATTAAATTGGATTAATACCATAAAAAATCACAAATTGGTACACATGTAACAAATAAAAGATAAAACATAAAACATGTACGTCAATCAACTGCCACGTGTTATTTAACAAAGTAATTTGACAATAAAATTTAACGGAAACAAACTGACGGTAAATTTATCGTAAGTGTACCGGTTTAGAATTTTTTGTTATTAAAAAATTAATTTGGGATGAAATTGTCGCGGGCGTATTAGTTTGAAATTTTTCGTTGTATTAACCCTTTGTGAAATGGCATATTTTTTGTGGTCGCTTGAGCCAAGGCCTAATAGGTACTAAATTTAGTCCCATGAAAGCTTAGAGGGCGTGCTTTGCGCCAAATGCAAGCACAAAAAAAAAAACCGAGGCACGAACTGATATCCTTTTGACAAAAATAAACCCACCTTTCAAAAGTTCGAAAAAAAAAAAACACAAGAACCATCTTTTGCTCGAGGGACGAAGATGCCCATGAAGTTATACTGTCGTCGAGACAATCATAACCTCACTCAAACGATAAAACAAAAACACGATTTTACTTGTTAGTCAGCCATATCGACATTGGGATTTTTTCTTTTTAAAAACAAAACGATGTAGGGGCTCATTCGTTTTAGACAAAAGAGAGACAAAATGGGTTTATCCCCAAATCGAATTTGCAAATTGAACGACTAGGGTTTTGCCCCAAACCGACGAGCTTGCAAGTGAGGATTCTAGATCATCGATTTCGAGCTAGTTCGTGAAGTTGAATCAATGTTTCTGAGTTTGCAAATTAGGGTTTCCAATCATCGATTTCGAATCAATCAATTATGGGACAAAGCGGAACGGTCAGTTCGGAATATCTTTACCCATCGAGCGAGGGTTCATGCTCCTTTTTGTTGGGTCATTTGAAAAGTGAGGTTACTTTTGTCTCGGGAGTATAAATTCGCAGATATTTATGTCCCCGGAGTGGAGGAGAGTCATGCCACGTTGTTTTGGTTGCTTGAAAAGCGGGGATTGGTTTCATCTCAGAGAGTAAAGTTCATGCTTTTTGACTTTTAACTTTGGTAAATTTTTGCGGATGATAATCACTCATTGGTGCACTTGAAAAAAAGGTCGCAAGGATCGAAAAGTGCGAGCGAAAGCGAAAGCGAAAGCGAAGAAATGAACCGAGCACACGCGCTGAACCACCAGGTCGAATACCGGGACCATTGACTAATTAGACCGGGACCATTGCCGTTTTCTTTGGTTCGGCGTAGCTGCTCCACTGCCCGCGGCCGTGTGTGATTCACACGCCTCACAACCATCGCCTTCATTCCCAATTCTAAAGTACGATCAAGGGTTCTAATCGCCTTCTAAACTTAGGATATTCGTCGCGAGTTTTAGGGCCCGTGTTGTGATTATCTCGGGTCGGGGTTTAACTCGAGCGGGCCGTGCATTAAACACCCTTTTTAGAGACGAGTCTCGAGGTAATTCGGCTTCGAGTCCTCTGTTGTTGCGATTCTGAAAGGATCGTATTGAAATGGTTAGGGAGTCATTGCGGGACAACTTGTCCAAACCAATGGCAAATGTGGACCATGAAGCGTTTTGGTCAAGCAAAATTGATTGCCATAGTTAGGGCAATGGGCCACTCCTTGGTCCGCTCGAGTCCTCCTTGCCTTTCCCATTTCACAAGATGTGATGCCTATTTCATTGTGGGGCTTAGATCGCTAATAGAGACAAAATGATGGTGTTGGTGTTAAAATTATCTTGTGGTGTTTACTCTAGTGTCAAATCTTTTTAAAATGATCGTTGAGGTATCACAACTTTTGAAATAAGTTCATTTAGGTGTCATGGGCGATTTGGCTTGTCTGAACATCCTACGCAGCATTAGTTTAACAATAAGTCCAATGTGGCTTGAAGAAATTTGCACTTAAACTATGTTTGTCATTAGAGCCAAATCTTGCCCCCAAAAATGGTTCCAATTGCAAGGAAGTGTCAACCTTTTGGGCTGAGCAACAATGTTGGTCTGCATAATTTCTCGATACTTTGCCAAGCCGGATCAATTATGTTTTTCAAAAGCCGCGTAAAATGCATTTATTGTTAAAACAATGTTACTAGGGATTCTCATCGGTGATAAGTCGCCGAAGTAATTTAACCTTGCTGGAAAGTGTTTTCAAGGGAATTTAGTTTCAAGGAAATTTTCCTATGAATTTACTGTACTTTGTAACTAATATGGAAGTCATCCTCCATCGCGCCTTATGAGAAAATTATGAAACATACATTTGAGAAAAGTTTCAAATTCAATCCCATATGCCGGATTTTGGTGCCGAGGACTTGAGCTCGAGCTCTGGGATCTTGGGCGTGGCCTAGAGGACCAAAACCCAAGCTCTGAGGCCAACCCGCCAAGGACCTAGGCTTTACCTCTTGGGTCCTAGGTCTTGCTACCAATGTCTCGAGCGCCAGAAACACGGAAATAGCCACCGGGGACCTGAACACTGGCAAATAGAGTCTTAGGCCAAACCTTGAGAGACCCGAGCGAGTCCTCAGGGACCCAAGCCCCTACCGCCGGGGACCCAAACCCGGCCTTGGAGGTCCCGAGCTTAGGATCCAGGGTCCCTGACTTGAGTCACCCGGGGCTGAGCCTAAATATATATGGACTAGTGTTGAAATTTAATTATCAGATAAAATATTTTGATGAAATCTTGTTACTCACGTGGTCCTTTTTTAATCTGCAAAAAGTTTCCCGTTTTATAGTGGATGTAAGTTCATATAACGGAGCCCACATGGCCGCACGAAGAAAACATAAAGAGGGTTTGGAATCCAGTTGGGGTGTAGCTGGGATGATTCCTTCCAGATCCTCTGGATTTGAAAAACATTAAGAAAAAACACCTCTTGATTAGCAAGTACTTAGTCTACTAATGTCCCCCGATGGTTGTGTTGTGTGATGGAAGTGGAACATTGCGGTGTTAGCACATGGATGTTCTCTCTATTCTTGTTCTTGCTTTCTACCAAATGTTGTTGACTACTTACCATAAGAATTAATTGGTGACCCGCAATAGTTCTAATTGAGGACCATGGTTTGGTTTTCGAATTGCTTTAACCGCGATTTCAGGTCCCCAGACTACCGCATAATCAATTTTAGTAGGTAGGTAAGGCATAGTTATCTGTCATCGCCAGATAAATCGTTCGAATTCTCTCGACATTTCAGAGATAAATATTTTGATTGCTAGGGACCACTCGGTACCGAACGTTTGACCATCTTGGTAAGGTTATGCTCTCCAGATGACACCTTAAATAATGTGTTTCGTAATGTCTAGATGGGTTTATCAGATTCTCCAAAGAGAATCAATCAGGACTTATTGGGAAGCCAGGCACCCTCGAGAAAACCATTCAGGATTCCCACTTGAGTGAGATATTTGTGAATATTACCCCTAAGGATGGAAAGAGGTGCATATGTTATTATATTTGATGGTCTAAATGATTGGCTACTCAGTGCATTGATTATTAAACTATCAAATGGTGCTTATTATAAAAAAACAAAAAAAAACTATTGATATGGTCCTGATTTATTTTATCCATGAGTTTTTTTAGTCCTCTTCCATTTTGAAGATGAACATTATTAGAGGATTGTTTTCAAAACATAAATGGGTCAACTTTCAAATGTCTTCTAAGGGTGTGTTTATTTTAATGAAAGTAATTTTTGGAAATTATTTTTCCAAACTTTCACCCATTTGGTTTCCCATAAATGACTAGTGACCAAAAGCACTTCTTGCTCAATGAAAACATTCACGCATAAAATTAAGGGAAAATTTCAAATAAAGATTCAAAGTGCTCTCATTTACTCAAATAAAAGTTTGAAGTGGACTTTGTGGCAAAAAATGGCATGAAGTATACTTATGTTTTCAAATAAGGACATGAAGTGGTTATAATAGTTTCAAATAGAGGCCTCACCCCAGCCAAATCTTCCGGCCGGCCAAGGGCATTTTCATCCAAAAATAATTTTAACATAAATTTTACTTAAATTGGATTTAAAATTTTAAAAAAATTAACCAAAAAAAAAAGAAAATTCGAGGCCAAGGCTGATAGCCAGCCCTTCTTGCTTGTGGCCGCCGTCCCATCACTGGGGGGGGCGGCGGCGAGGTTGCCGATGCCTCAATAAGGGCCAATGAGGGGCCTGCTAGCCCTTGCCAAAGTCGAGAGAGGGCGACAGCCCTCTCCCAGATCTGGGTGAGGGCCATCGGACCTCACCTCGGTTTGGACGAGGGTTGTTGGACCTTGCCCCAGTCTGGGCGAGGGTCATTGGGCCTTAGGCCTCTAGTTAGCGAGGGTCGTCGGCCCTCGCTGAGGCGCCAGCGACCCCGTCGACCATCATCGCCGCCCCACCAGCGATGGGGCAGTGGCCATAGGCGGGGCTGGGCTCCCCTTTGTTTTTTTTTTTTCTCATTTTTGAGTTTTTTTACTGAAAAACTGAAAAAGGAAAAAAAAAGAAAAAAATCAAAAAATTTAAAAGATGAAAATGCCCTTAACTCTGGTGAGGTGAGGCCCTTTTTTGAGACTAAGATGATAGCTTCAAACCCTTATTTGAGATATTGTTCACTTCAGGCCCTTATTTGAGAAAATGAGAGCACTTTAGGTTCTTATTTGATACATAGTTCACTTCACGCACCTATTTGAGAAAATGAGAGTATTTTGGATCCTTATTTGGGATTTTTCCTAAAATTAAGAAAGTGAATCCCTCAATCAAACACTTTCCTGAGTTAATCGTCTTCTCCACAAACTACACAACTATTTCGTAAGCACTACGACAATGGAGGAGATGACACCAAACAAGTAAAAACTAAATATTTTTCTTGAAAAATGATTTTTTGAAAAATATTTTTCTTTATCATGGAGTTTTTCTTAAAACAAATGCATCTAAGTACAATTTATAGTCTTGAGTTTTACTACTAAAGGGATTGACTAAAGAAAGAATGGTAAACCCTAATAATTGAGATAGAGGGTTCATTGTCAAATTTTTAATATCAAATTGGCAATTCATCTAGAAAAGAAGTCAAATTTCTATTTTGGGTCCAGCCCGTTCACTTTTAGGGCTTTCGAATTTTTAGCCAACTAGAAGGCCCAAAGTGGAACTTGTTGATCTATTTGACCAAAAAAGTTTGGATAATGAGAAAATTTGTTATTCTTCATATTTTCATCGGAAGTAGAAAATCTATTGAGTGTTACTAGGCGAGTCAAGCTACTCGTGATTTAAATTAATCTAGCCCAATAGATAAGAAAAAACAACTGTTGCTTCGGTGTTCAATTTGAGTTTAGGGATATAAGTGTGATAAAAGTCATAAAATTTATGTATCGAGTTCACTAACTACTATTTTGAATACACACCCTTTTAACTCATCAAGGAAGAATTGCCAATTAAAAAAATGAGCTCAATCAAACATTGTTTAAAAGTTATTATTGCTACCCATTCTCTTTAATTAAACCCCAATCGCATGAAAAGAAAATTATATCTCTGCACAACGAGCTTGTCTAATTTTTCCCCCAACAAATTAATGGCAAAGAAAAGGCTTACTACAGTAACCAAGTTAATCCAAAGTTCCAAGATGTTCAATGCAAAGCCATATAATTGTGTAAACTATTCTAAAATACAAAGCAAAAGCCAAAGTGCAAAAGTGGAAAGGGGGCAAAAAGGATAAAGAAACATTAATATTGGGTTCCATGTGTGAGATGTTACTTCGTATATTCTGCTGAAAATCTGTCACTTCATTTGCCTAGAGAAATTAAATACAAAAGCGCTTGGTCGGCAACTTTCTAAATCGTGCATCTCCTTTCGTCCACTGTTGGAGGTCTCCATCAAATGTGCCGACTTTTTTCCAAGTAAAGGTGCTAATAATGAGTTGTCCATTAGGCCCTAAAAAAGGAAACTTTTCGACATCATTAATGCCTATTCAGCACCCCATAAAGTTGCTCAGGTACATCTGAGCAGATCGTTTTCCCATGCATAGTCGAAAGCATCGAGTTCCTTCAATGAGCTAGCATTTTGTAGACTAATTCTACTGGATTAAGCCATATAATCACATTTAAAGGATATCTGCTAGACTCATATTAGATTCCACAAAAAAATCTCAGATTCTCATACAGTTTCCTCTGCTGCACTTTGATTGATTCCGTTAACTACACCATCCACAACTAGATTGGGCTTTTACAGAGTTGCTTTCGTTCATAGTTGCTTCATAAGTCGTTTAGCATGTCACGTAGAATAAAATTATTCGGTTGTCTTGACGGGATTGCGGGAGGTAAGTCTTTAACATTATTGATGATGCGATGTAAGAAATAGCACAAATTTGACCGTTTGCTAACAAGAAGCTTGCAAGCGCAAACACATGCACATAATTAGATTCAAATCAACCACTCCTTGAGTAAATTTTTTACAAAACTACAAAAAATCGTACTGCCCTTAAAACCCTAAAGATTTCGAAATAACCCTAAAAATCGTACTGCCCATAAAATTTTTTACTGTACGAGGTTTAGCAAATTTTATGTTGTATCTCTGCCCATCATTTGTGCGTTTGTTTCCCATTTAAGATCTAAATATTCCAAAAAGAAATTACTGACCTCGTACTTTTCCTGGCCACAGCATGTATGACATTGGGAAAGATTGAGAAGAAAGCAGGACAACTGAAAACTGGAATCTCATACAGCATATAACGGATATCATAACTGATGCACATTTTCGGAATAATTAGCAGTTGGTTTCTAAGGAAACCTCTTTATTCTTCACTAAATAATTACATAGTTCAATTCTAAATTGACAGATAATATTATAAACACCAAGCAGGACCATTTCCAGAGGCACTGAAGAATGGCATTTTGGGACATGAGACCTAACCGAACCAGAATTGACAGGACTCACACGACACAACTCCGACTTTCTATTTTGTTGCATCTAGGCTTTTGGTTCATCATACTTGCTTTCAAATACATGGCCAACACCAGGGCTGTGACCCGGTCCAGTGGGTCGGAAATCACCTAGTACCTCCGTAATGGTTAGCCTCTCCTCATCCCCGCTCGGAGCTGACAGTTGAACACCTCCCTTCTTTGAGCCTACGAAAGAATGGCCCACTCCAGGGCTGCTCCCAGGGGTTGTGGGGCGGAAATCATCCTTGTACACTGCCTCTGACTCACCCAAATCGGCTGCCCGATCACGTGCCGTAGGGGAAGGAACCGTCTCCTTCCCCACATTAGAATGATCATCGTTCGTAGGAGACTGACTCGGAGTGAGAAATTGTGATGCTTGTTCGTGCATTTGGTCATTATTTATTGCACGGAGTTCGTCCTTCCATGCTGATTTTATCAACCTTCCCTCGGAAGTTAGAATTGCATGGAACGCGATGAAGGAGAAGATGATCGCGAATTTTGATATGACTTGGAGATCAGCCATTGCCAAAGAAATGTGGAAAAGGAAGTTTAATTTTTCTACTTTGAAGTGAGCAATAAGAAGAAATAGGTAAGGCGGAATATAGTCAACTGAATGAGAAGCACTTGAACTCTGCATTGCTATTTGTAGGCTTGAGAGAGTGACTTTTTGAGAATCTTAACCCTCTAACCAAATACATATTACACTATGGCCCCATTTGGTTCAGCATTCCCAAGAGCTTTCGGCTTCGACAGTCCATTGGGAAAATGCTAGGGCGTTTGCCAAGCATTCCCAATGGACTTTCGGCCGAAAGTCAACATTGGGAATACTCAAAGCTCAAAAGGTAGTTTGGACCAGCTTTGAGCTTTCAGTATTTGGCAAATGCTGAAACCAATTTTTTTCTTCCCAAACTACCATAACTTATTCTTTAATATTCCGGTTTTGCTCCTAGTTGTTATTGTTCATCTTCTTTGCGCAAGGGCCGGTCAGCCGACGACACTGGATTTGAATGGCGAAGGGCCGGCGAGGTTGCCCGACCCAGGCGACAGTGACCTGAGGTCGCGTGAGTCCAGGTGATGGCCCTTGGGTTGTGCAACCTCAGGCCTTGTCGCCAAAGGTTGGGCAAACCCCGGCGAGGGTCGCCTGGGTTGCTCGACCCTTGCCGGGGGTTGCCCGACCTCGGGTGACTGTTGCTGGTACCAGATCTGGCTTGCTAGCGGTCGTAGCCCTTTGCTGGCTTCAGCGAAGGGTAAGTTTTTTTTTTTTAATAAAAAGGAAAATCCCAAAGTCCTTTGCAAAAAAAAAAAAAAAGCCAAACACTACTTAGGTCAAAGTAGCTTCACAAAGGATTTTTTACCAAACGCCATTTGCATTTTTCTAAGGGGCTTCAAACTAAAGATATTTGCATTCTCCCAAGGCTCATTTGCAAAGTTGAATAAAATGGGCCCCATGTATGCGGACTTCATTGTGGTTCTTCTTCTTTGTGGATGGTGATTATTGCAATAAGATCATTCAAAGTGCATCACTCGTATATTATATGTCCTTGTCATTGCAAGACCAATATGTCTATTTCTTCTAATTTAGAAGATCTCTCTCTCTGTCTCTGTCTCTGTCTCTCTCTCTGTTGTGTGCGTGCTTATGTTAATGTTGATCTTTTTAAACTTTGCCACTTCTATCATTGATGAAGACCCGAAGTAAAAAGCGCTCTCGCCGACTTTGACAATTTTAATATTCCATTGTAAAATCCCCTCCAACTAAAACTGGCCACTGGTTGCTTTCACCTTTCAGTTGTCGTGAAGAAAAACTCTTTTGTAGTTTTGAATAGGGCATGTAATATGACAACGACGGTTCTTAATTGACCTCGTTTCATGGTTTCGAAAAGAATTTTGGGTGCTTATATAGTAAGCTTAAAGATACCTAAGGATAAGTACCACTCGACCATGGATTTAGGTTGTGAGAAAGATCAGGTTCTAGCACACGTTGAAATGATCTTGCAGATTGCTCTTAACTTGCCCAACTATCGAATGCTTTACCTAACTTAAACAAGAGAAGAGTCCTCAATGATAAATCATGGAACATGACAGTTTTGAATGTGTAGGATGTTTGGCGATGACTGGACCATTACGTCAGATCAACCCAGACGAAACTTAGCAGAGATGACTTAATTGCACTTTTGGCCTGGTTGTTTTGCTCAGTGCTTTGAATTACTTGTTAAAGAAGCCATCCTTATAATATCTACAGATGAAGGGAGTTAGCATATAGATGTCCCATAATGAGCAAAATTGGGCTTCCCCACAACAATCCACAGGCACCAAACGTTTAGGGATTCTCTGTACTCTCCACTTAGAGGGGAAGAGTATAAAATGCTGACGGCTCGTGTGCAAGCTCATACCATTTTCTTTGGTGGACAGATTCAAGTGAAATACCAACTGTCTCTGTACTTCGTTGTTTGACCCTTCACTGTCTGTATGGTTGTCATACTTAAGCTTTTAAAATTGGTTTAGAATGTGCATGCTTTGCCGTCAAAGGCATAAGAGATTCTTCCGTTTGATTGCTATTAAAATAAGGATCGTCTTAGCGAGTGCTTTTGAAAGACCGATTGAGGATACTTAATCGAATTTCTTAATAGGTGTGACCCTAGAGTACACATTAACAAAACTCATAACATAAAGAATTATGCACGACATACAAAAATTCATTTATTGAAGTAGTAGACCAAGTGACGTGAAAATAGCATTTAGGCAAATGGGTGGGTCTTATTGAATATCCAATAAAACTCTATCACATTGCTTAGTATACAGTTTAGTAGACCGTTCTTAGTAAACCTGACTTTCTTCTAAACACAAGTAATTTCTTTTGCAGCTGTAATCACTAATAAGTTAGTCATACTTGAAGGACATTTCAACTGAGAAGGTCGGTTTCTGCTAAGGAGAATGAACTTATGTTGCAGAAGCACATGGTTATTGAACCCCTTATTTAATCCATGCACCACCGTCCCATTAAAATCGAATCGCCTTTGGACATCATTCCAACCGTTTGAAAATTTCGTCGAAATTAATATATGTTAACAATGGTATGTATCCATCCTCTTACAGGAAATATTCTCTGCGTTGTCAGAACCACTTTGATGAGTAAATGTAATGAACATTCGGACAATGTTAATCTGTTTCCTTAAAGTGCTTGCTTAAAGTAAAGGAAATGCGATTGGGAAATGTGTGCAGATGGACTTTTTGCGCAAAGTATATTAAATCTACACATTTCATTCGATTTTACTTTCTTGGAAATACGAATCTTGTCACTATGACTAGCAAAAAAAAACATTAATATCGGAAAAAAAGAAGGAAGAAAAAACCTTACCAAAAAAAAAAAAGAAGGAAGAAAAATTTGACTTAGTAGACGAAATGAATTTATGCAATCATATCATTGTTATGTGGGTCATTTTAGACTACCATTCTTTCCATTGTTTAACTAGATATGGTCATTATTCATCTTTACCGCTCATAGATATTACTAGAATATTTGGGCAAAGTTTGAAGTAGAAAATGAAGTTGAGTTTACTTTGGTGTGTAGAGATTATAATGCTTAACAGAGGCCTTTAAGATGCCTCTGTTAGGTCCAAATAAGCAATCAAAAGGAGGGTGAGTTGATTTTTCAAGGAAATACATATTTATTTTTTAGAACCAACCCAATAAAATTATCACTTCCACGCGCAAAATGAACTAGCAATATAGACATCAGAAATAAAAGAGTTTAGAGAAAGATAAATTGCAAAGGAGATTTATGGAGATTCGGCTTAGGTGTGCCCACTTCTATCTTTTAGCTCTAACCGCCCAAATTGGCCGGATTTCACTACTTATGCCAATAGTATAGATACCGCCCCATTAAAAATGTAGAACCTGGTTCCACACGGAACTTGATTTCCTTCTATAGGAACTATTGAACTTTCCAATGGCGTTCTCACACCTTGTGCATATAGCATATAATGTCTTTTCCCCAAACAATAAACCACATCTCTACTAAGTGTTTTTGAAGAGTCACTTGTACACTTTATCTTTTACCTATATAAATTCCTTCACTTTAAGTACAATTACTTTTTTTGTGTGTTTACAAATGAGTTTGTCACTCTTGCTAGCTCTTAGAATCAACACTCAAATGGGTATTACAAGCTTACAAAAGAGACGGGCTCAACATCTCAAGAATACTCAATTTCTCCTGTTGTTACCTTTTCCGACCGTATGACTTCTGGCCAAGCTTGCTCCAATTCCAACGTTACACTTGAATCAAGTAGGCGTTATGTCATCTTATTCTCTGTAAAAAAATCTCGGCAAAATCCTTAAAACCACGTATAGAATCTTCCCTCAAGCTAGCCTGTCAATCAAATTTTCTATTGATGGCAAACCATCCATTATTGATGGCAGATTTTGATCACGCCATCTCCCCAATTTCTCGATCAATTAGTCCATGATTTTTCGCATAAATAATATTGGAATATCATATTTTATTGTTACGAGCTGGGTCTTTGATTTAGAAACTGCAATGGTCTATGAATCTATACACGAAAAGTGCCCGACGATCGAGTTCGATTGTTTTACCGAACCCAGATTTTGCTTTTAGACCCTTCCTAATGCAAATCTGCAGACTTCGTGAAATTTTGCTCAAATGTTGGTATAACCAGAACTTAGTATCTGCATGATTTAGGTATGATCCTTAAGACACTTAATGAACGCATTAAATATTGGGATTAAGTTAGTTCATCAAAATCCTTCAGGGATTTTTCTAACATTAGCAAGGCCTAACAAATAACAATATAACCACATGTAAAATCGCATATAGGCTCATCTTTTGCTTATTGCCGGATGGCTAGTGTGATGTCTAAATTTCCTCATAGAATATAAGTCATGCTAAAGAGCGTTTCAAGGGCACTTATTATGCATAATCAGTAGGGAAGTTTTAATTTACAAGATATTGATTACGCATATTACAAAAGCGTTAGTATTTTCAAAGATGCAATATTGCCTTATTTGAAAACTGAACTAGTGCATATGTTCTTTTTTAAAAAAGTTTAGTTTCAATCAGGTTGAATGCTTGATCTTGACCTTATGAGGTTTAAAGCTTTCAATGAATCTAATTTATTAATAATTGTGTTCATGCTGATTCTAAAAGAATTTCTTAAAGTTTGGAGCATATGTTGATGCCATAATTTATTCTAGCGCTCATATTAAAAAAAAACTCAAAAATGATACACCGATTGCTAGATTTACCCAAAATCAGGTTTTTTGTCACAAAACTCCCAAACTAATATACTCTTGCCCATTTACCTCAAACTAATTTTTGTGTCACAAAACATCTCAAATTGGTGTACTCGTGCCACATTTATCCCAAACTAATTTTTTGGCACACAATCCCAAATTAGTTTGAGATAAATGTGTCACAATGTACTAGTTTGGGATTTTTTGTGATATTAACCCTTTATTCTAAGAGGAAGAACTTTCAATTAACAGAAATAGTTCTAGTTGAGTCAAACATATACCTTATAAGGTTCAGAATTTTCAAATCATCTAGTTTATTAATAAGTGAGTGTTCAGAAACTCTATATGTAAAAGATGGACGCACTTTGTAATACTATTAAGTATTAGAAGTCTATAGTTGTTAATAGGCAAAAGTACATCAGAAGTGCTATAACTTGTGTACGGCGATCACTTTGATGTCATAACTTTTTATCGGATCACTTTGGTGCCAAATCGAAGGAAAATAGATCACTTTAGTGTCAATTTGGCCGGAAATCCGACGTGGCATTTTTTTGTTAATTTTTGACGCCGACGTGGCTCGCCGGAGGATGAGTCAGCGTATACAGTTAGCATTTTTTTTTATTTTAAATAATTTTTTTCTAGCGTATACAGACAGCATTTTTTATTTTAAATACTTTTTTTCCTTTCTTTTCTTTTTTTTCTTTTCTCCTCTCGCCGGCCGGCCACCGGCGAAGCTCGGGAAGGGCTGGGCGAGGGCGGCCTTGCCCATGGCCGGCGAGGGGCGGCCTCGCTAGATCTGGGTGAGGCGACCCTTGCCGGCGTTGGGCGAGGGCTGCCTTCGCCGGCGTCGGGCGAGGGAAGCCCTCGCCTAGGCAGGCGAGGGTCGTTCACACCCGACCTAGGCGAGGGTCGCTCACGCCCGACTCAGGCGAGGGCTTCCCTCGTTCGATGCCGGCGAGGGTCGCCCTTACCAGATCCTGCGAGGGTCGCCCTCGTCAGATCCGGTGAGGGCTGCCCTCGCCTAAGTTGGGCAATGGAAGTCCTCGCCGGATTCGGCGAGGGAAGCCCTTGCCTGGGCGGGTGGGGGAAGCCCTCACTTGGGCGGGCGAGGGCAGTCCTCGATTGCGCCGGCGAGGGTCACCTCACCCAGATCTGGTGAGGCCGCCACTCGCCGATCATGGGCAAGGCCGCCCTCACCCAGCCCTTCCCGGGCTTCGCCGGTGGCCGATCGGTGACGGGAGAAAAGAAAAAAAAAAGAAAAGAAATAAAAAAAGAAAAAAATTATTTAAAATAAAAAATTGCTGATTGTACACGCTGACTTATTCTCTGGCGAGCCACGTCGGTGTCAAAAATTAATAAAAAATGCCTTGTTGGATTTCCGGTCAAATTAGCACTAAAGTGATCTATTTTCCTCCGACTTATCACCAAAGTAATCCGAAAAAAAATTATGACACCAAAGTGATCGCCGTACACAAATTATGACATTTCTGGTGTACTTTTGCCTTTGTTAATATAATTGGAACTGTGTGTCATACTCAAACAAGGATGAGAATGATGTATAAATTGTTGGTTTCTATGTTAGAGAGATGGTGGCAACTTTTAATACATTCCTAGGACTAGCTGCTTGTCCTTTTCACATGGCCTCTCCTTTAGCTTTTAGCTTTCACTTTTAAGACTTAATATTAGTTAACAATTCTAGAGAACAAATTGACAATAGGATCTGGAAACAACCACCAAGAGAGTGTAAAGTCCCTCACAAAGCATCCACTTTGAAAAGAAGTATCAATTACGATTAGTTAATTGTAAGCATGTGGCATCTTTTTCTACCGTCATGTATGTCTTTTCATGATTGCCAAAGACAGTTGAATGAGCTGCCATAGCTCCTTTTGGAAAGAATATGCTTGAAGTTGTACCAAAGAGGCATAAAATCTCATTCTTTAAAAGGATTGATAGGATTTCATTATACAAAAAGATTAGCACTTGTCTGGGTTAATGTAGAGGAGAGCCATTCGAGTCATGCGTGCATGTTGTGGCCATTTGAGTGTCTGACTTCCTAAGAAACTTTCTCCGTGGATCCGCATATTCTTCTTAATAAAGTTGAGCTATTTGAGATTGGTGTATTGGCACTAAATGGAAAATCTAGCCAAGTGACAATGCAAGAGATATGCTGTAAACCGTTTGCCAAAATGATTTGTACTCTCATCCTGTCAAAACAAGAGCGTGACCAATGGTTCGACTGTTAGAAAAGTATGTAAATGATACACGTGTATAAGAATGATAAGAGCGCATAACACATTATATAATGTGAAACAAATCATTTCGGAAAACATATAAGTACTCCTGTAAGCAGTAATCAACTAGCCATCAAAAGCAACCTGGTGATAAAAATGAATTGTGTGAAAAGGGTTGAGCAACATATGTTTTCTGTAAAAGTCCTTAAATTATTGGAGAATTTTGTGGCATATCTTTTACATCCTGATGTATAAAACAAATCGATTATGTAATACAGCTAAGGATAGTTTTTATAAAAGTAAATATAGGCAACAGTAGAAGGGCACTAAAGGGTTAGTGCAATAGTCAACTAAAAACCTGCCTGACCAGTCACCTTTATCCAATGAACGGCTTATGTGAGCGCCGGAATTTGATCAAATCTCCAACAATAGATAGCCATTGAGTGTCTTCTTCAACCTTTTTGCTTTTCAAGATCATGTATCCTTTGTGGACCTTGGTACAATGATCATATGTTTGACTTCTATCCCTTGACGGATTCGGCCATTTCTGGGTCAGAATTAGGGTTTTTTTTTTTACTCCATCGGGAGAATTTATGTTACCATGCAATGAATGGATCTCTGTTGAGAGGCCAAAAAATGTTTAAAAGGCTTCCAAACAAGCATGGAGTATCTGACCGCAAATGCCAAGGGCATACGTTCTGACAATTCCGTCTTTCTTGAAATTCGATAGTTGAGCTTGTTGAACTTGACAAGTACATAGACCAGTTTGGAGATAAGAACAACATGAATATTATAACTTTTATACAGCGTTCATTTAAGTGTCATAACTTTTTTTCGATTATTTAAGTATAAAAAATTTAAAAAATCGATCACTTAACCGATAGCCGATAGTGGAGGAGGGTCCCGAAGCTTATATGCAAGTCTAGAACACCCTGCTTAGGTGACGTGGGACTCTTGCTCCACCACGCTCCGTTGGTGTGACTGACACTCGATCCTCATCACTGGGGGCCTTAGGGGACTTGCCCAGCGACTAGGATGTAGGGAGGAGAGAGTGATCCCGACAACGTCACATGAACGCTGGGCTCTAATACCAACTTACGGGGGTCTCATAGCTTTTGGTATGAGAACGATGTGGATGATTATCCTATGTGGCATCACCGGTGCTAACATTGACTATTTTTTTTAAAATTTAAAATTTTTTCTTTGTGTTTTTTTGTGCAGGCAAGGGTCACCGGCTACCCTTGTCGGCCACAAAGGCTTTGCCTAGATTGGGCAAGGGCTGCCTCGCTCATGGCTGGCGGGGTTGCGAAGGCCCTAGGTGAGGTAGTCTCATCTACATTTGGCAAGGGCCGTCACCCTCTTGCTCGCGGCCGACAAGGCCACCATGGCCCTAGGCAAGGCGTCGCAACCCTACCGACTACAGTGAGGGTGCAAAGGCCCTTGCCTATGGCCGGCAATGGCCTTGCCTAGGCCTTTGCAGCCCCATCAGCTTAGGGCGAGACCATCGTGGCTGACGAGGGTCGTTGGCGACCCTCGCATGCATAGAAAAAAAGTAAAGAAAAAATTAAAAATTAAAAAAATAATCTTGGGAATGGAAAATTAAGTAAAAAATTCACATAGGATGATTTATTGGAAATGGCACTCAAATGATTGATTTTATTTCGATGTGGCACTTAAGTGAGTGAAAAAAAGAATTATGACACTCAAGTGAGCGCCGCACGAAAGTTATGGCATTTTTGCTGTTCTTCACCAACTTAGCTCTTTGGTAGATTGTACGAAGCTTGACCTAGTCCCATGCATCTTCTAGCCCTGTCGTTGAGGAACCAAGAACAACGATGTAATTAGGCTTATTTACCATTTCTTTTCCTCTTGATATATTCCTCATGTACTCATGCATATTGATCATCGCAAATGTAGCACCTAATTTGCCACAGTAAATGATACAAACTTGGTAACTCGCTACAAATTGTTCCGAACTCGGGTGCCCGGCCCTTCGCCTTGTCATTCTCCACACAACTCGAGCCTTCATCCCTGAGTGCTCTGTCTCCAAACGGTCACCTTTCTAAACTCCACCTCATGTGCATCCATCTCTGTGCTTCGATCCTCACTTGAGTCGTTGGCCAAATCTTGAGACATACTCAATAGAAAAGATCATGCTTTTAATGAAGTGAAACGAGAGAAAAACAAATTTTGACTTATGTCGGGGACTCGAATTTCTGCACAAAGGTATGACACTTTGATGGTTAAAGGAAAAATTAATCCCACAAAAATCCAGTTAACAGAGATAATGAAAGAGTCGATATATTTATTAAACCAAAAGAATTATTTGAAGATTTTAGAGAATTTAAGATTCAATTAAAGTTGACATAATTTCGTATATCATAACATAATTATTCTAAACTTTTATCATCAATATTATAGGTTCACTTTGTGGTCCTTCTCAAGTATAAGATTGAGTTTCCAAACTTTCGTTTTCTTTTTCAATCAATTACTCTAACGTGAGTGTGAGAGGCGGGGAGGGGCATATCAGTGGTGCCACAAGAACAGAATTTTTGGAATTATCGAAGGTAATTGACCAAAGAATGCAATTGCGTGAATAATTAATTTAGAGGACTTACTTGCACATACAAATTTAGTTCCTATCGCACACTTTGCAAGACCATAGGCAACCAAAAGTGGACTTGACCCTCTTCAAAACTTTCAGTGAGATCTCCATATTTCAAAGTTGATTTAACCGGGTTACTCTATCAAAATATTAGTTGAAAAGTAAAAGAAAATGAGGGTATGATATTTAGGCTACGTTTGTTTTACGAAAAATAAAAAAATTTAAAAAATATTTTTCTAAAAATAATGGCTTATATTGCTTATAAGAATGAACAAAATAATTTCAAGCGATATAAATGACTATTTTCAAGAAAAATATTTTAAAATTATTTATTGTTCACAAAATAAATCAAGTTTTAATTAAACTGATTCAATACTTTAACGGGTATAATATAGCTTTTTTTTTTCTCTAAAAGGTACGATATAGCTTGTCAAGTCATGTCTGGGATAGTAATGAGTCAGATTAAATCAATCCCCAACTGCACAACTTTTGTACGGGTGTAATTGAATTTCAAGTTGTAAAACGGGTTTGGAATTTCGCTAAAAAAAGCTATAATGTTTGAGATTTAATTGGTAGGTACCCTGAAATCAAATTCTACTAATCATAACACTTCAAAATGTTTATATTTTTCTTCAAAAAACCGTTGATTACATTATTTATATTAGTTTCTTTTAATTATGTCAATCGGGTTTTGAATGTATTTTGTGTTCCATATACTTAAGCATTACATTTTTCGAACTCCATAAAAAAAAAGTATAAAAGAGAAAAAAAGGGTAAAGATACAATTTGAGAAAAAATTGTATGTCTCGTACTGAAACACTCATATCATATTTACTTCATACTAATTTTTGTATACATTCATGTCACATTTACCCAAAACATGATATACCCGTATTGCTTTTACCTCAAGTCTTGGTAAATTTGAGAATATGTTCACCAAATGTGAGAAAAGGATGGGTTCGACATTGTGATTCCTTTATGGCCTCCGTTCTATGTACCAAAATAACCTTAAAGTTAAATGCTATAATCGAAAGCAACTTAGAAGTCGAACTCTTGCATTTCAAAGGAGCAACTTTCTTCGGAAACATATCCCAAAAATATGAGAAAAAGTTGCCAAAATAGTATCATTGAAGCACCTTCCACAATCATCTTGCAAAATCTAGGTATGCACAGCAAATCTCCAAGAAAAGGAAAAGATCGAGGGTCAAATGCACCACAGCCGTCAAACTGTCCAAACGCAAGCCCCACCACTCCTCTTTGTCCCAAAAGTCAAAGTTGTTATTTTGTTCAGTCCTTCACAACTAGTGAAATGGACTAGATGATGAGCCTCCAAATTGGTATTCTATTGTTCCTACCGACCCTCCGATCTAAATGGAGCTCCATTTGTCCATAAAGCACAATTGATTTTTTATATTTAAATACTAAAGAATCTCACTAAAGAACATTGCGTGGTTGGCTCCTCCATCGACGGAAGCCTCCCGACCGCCGGTCACTAACATTTTATATTCCACAAATTGGTGACAAAAAAACAATTTGAACTTGTTAATTTGTCATTCTAGTGCGCATGGAATTTCGGTGAAATTAATTTAACTATAATAGAGTCGTCAAGGACTGGTTTGATGGTGACCTTCTGACTCTTCAAGTTAGAATTTCCTAGAGAATCTATGAATCGTTCACCCATTTTCCCACGTGTAGTACTCCCGGGGACCAGCTGAAACTAAGAAGGGCAAAAGCATGATAATTGCTTTTTTTTTGTACCCAACTATATAAAAATCTATGAATACTCTGCAAAATTTCATGAGCCAGATAAATTCAAACCTTTACCCCATGCAGGTATTCCTGATCAAGATTTAAGTTGTTGACCTTCAACTTCACTGCTAAAAATCCTTTCATGTCTAATCAACTATACCAACTATTTCAGCCCTGTTACGTTAATGCTAGAAAATTCAATTGTAATATAAAAAACATATAAATTTCATCTTTTGTATATGAGTTTTTCCAAGACCTTTTATCGATTTTGTGCATTGTGATTGACTTAACTTGTCGTGAAGAGTTTCGAGTAACATTCGATTAGTAATAATTTCATGCATTTAGCTAATACTTTGGTGGCAAAAAGTCCATGAGTCTATTATGGTTTCTCAAGAAGAACTGAAGGAGTAAAGTTGTAAGCCATGAGACGATAGCATTGTTGGCAGCAACATAGTGGGGTGTCAACGGTTCGGGTTGGGTCATATACTCAGCCTAGTGAGCAGAGTATAAGTCAGCAGCAACATAGTCAGTGTGAAATTTGAAGTCAAAGCCAAAATGTGAAGATTATCCAAAGGCGGGAGCAGTTATTGATTTTTTTAAAATTTCTAAGTGTATTGTGAGTAAGCAGATATTTGTACATACTTATAAGTTGCAGCAGAATCGAAAGACACACAGACGACGACATATCAGACATCTTTGTTTTCAATTATGACATTTACTGCAACTTACGTTTTCTTTTACTGTATCTTCGATTGATATAATTCAATTAGTTTAAGCTGCTGAAATGCATTGCACATTTAAATGGAGATCATGGTGATAAAAAAAAAATAAACTGCAAAGCCGTGGTTAACTTCTCAATGTGCTTCTAGTCGAAAACATAACAAAATGGCCCGATTGAAAGCAAAATCATGTCGGGGTAACAAAATGGTACTTGATCGAATAAAAAATGACATACATTGACCTACATGGAATGAGGACAACATTTACCTCGGTTCAATGCAAATGCAATAGTGAAAGTGAGCTCAACCCAACAACTCAAGGAGATTAACTTGAACATACTTCATTCTGGTTCAATTAAGCTTTCTTACATGTTTGGCCGAATAGAAGGCTTTCTCAGTTCATGTTGAACTCAATATGATGTACCACGAGAGGGATGCGAAATTCACTCTAGTCTGCTCGAACATTTGGTACATTCTTTTTCTCGACAATATTATACATATAAAAGTAAAGTATCTAAGAAAGATATGTCATGGTTGAAGTTATCATGTTATATGTCATGTACGTGTGCCGTAAATATCTAGTAATTCATCAGGTTTCCCACGGTACACAGTGTATCGGATGCAACCCGATTTAATAAATTTAGATATTTTAACGTTCAAATTCACATTTGATTCTTCTCATAAAATTTGATAACCCCTTCTTAAAAAGCAAATATTGAATTTTTTCCGTCAGATTTTATTGGAATAAACTTTTTCATCTGATTAGCAATTTATCTATAGGAGATGGTTTCTCCTTTTCAAGCTTTGGTCCTCTCTCTGATAGCTCAGCTTGATTAATTACAAGTCGCGGTTGTGGCTAGAGTATATCTCTTGTTTGAAATGTATCTACCATTTTCTGTTAATCAAAATCGGCACTGCTCAAGTAAGTGTGCGAGCGACTCCTCAATTACCATAGGCCAAAGCCGGAAAAGTATTTCATGACAGAAGCGTTATTGGTAACCAAAGAACTACGACCAGTCGTTGCATTGTTTTTATTACAATGCATATTTCGTGTACATGCACTATTGTTGACACTCTTTACTTTAGCTATAGGTAGAACATTTATATATGCTTGAACATCAAATATACTAAAACACACTTGCGAGGGTGAGTAATGAACCATGAGTTGCACGGAACTTAACAAACCCTAGTTATGAACCGCATGTCCTATGCTCGGGCTGTGACCCGGAGACGTGGGCCTAAAGCCTCCTAGATGGCTCAGAGGCGATGGCTCCGAGTCTTGTGACTCGTCCTCTTCTCCAACTGAAGGTATGGTGAGTGGTGACTTGACACTTTCCATGTCGGAGTTGTTTAGGTGGCCGCCATGCAAATTGATGCTGTCGTTCTCCAAGGTTTTTCTGATGCTTAGTCGAACCATGTCGTTGGTACTAGCTTGGAGCTTTTCAGACATGTTTCGGCTTGTTTTTTTCATTGGCCTTCCAACAATAGGTTGAATTTCTTGGGTCAGAAATAATAACACCAGAAGGTAGATAAAGAATAGCTTGTGGGCCATGGAGAGAGAGAGGGAGAGAGAGAGAGAGAGAGAGAGAGAGAGAGAGAGAGAGAGAGAGAGAGAGAGAGAGAGAGAGAGAGAGAGAGAGGATGAGCCGGACGCCCTAATTCCAAGATCTTCATGGGTATTTATAGGGCTGAAAGGACCATGGATTGTTCTATTTCTTCTTGTTGAGTGTTCAAGGCCTTTGAGAAGTCGCAAATCATTGTAGTCACAATAAAGGAAAAGTGGGAACCGTATTCTTTTAAAGGTACATATTAGACAGCGCATCTAAATACTTATTAAGAGTAATTAATTATGTTTTGTAAATAGAAACATTCATATTTCAATCTAATGCTGTCTTGACATATATTCTTGTTCAATTTTCAAAATGCTTTAATTTGGGGTTTTACTATATTTAGTAGTTCTAACTAGCTTCCCTAATATATTGGTTAAGAAGACAAATTCGCAATATAGAATAGAAAATTAGTGAGAGAATTTATGCATATCATAAGTTGTTCATACGATCAGGGTCTATAATGACCTTGCATTTATGTAGTCTCTCCATTACCAGATTGAAGTTCTAACTAGTTTCCTTGATACACCGTTTAAGAAGACAAATCCGCATTATAGAACAAAAAAGTAGTAAGAGAATTTATGCATTGTTTTAATATATCATAAGTTGTTCATGCTATCGGGGTCCATAATGATGTTATATTTATGTAGTCTCTTCATTACCAAATTGAAGTTCAAAAACCTTTTCTCAAACTTTGTAATATGGTATCAGTATAAAAGTTTCAATTCTTCATCCTCCATTGAACAATTCTTCGTCCCTAGTGATTCTTATTCATCTTATTTCTCGTGTTGTGGAATAAAGGCTACAACAAGAAATTACAAGGTCCAGTAAATCACAAATTATTACGACTATACCACAATTATCTAATTGTCCTTAGATCCTCAAAATTACAAGGACTATTTTTGTGACCCTTCTAAATTAACTTGCTCGAGATATTGTTTGCTTTGACTTATTCCATGCTTAGCCTCACGGTTTTGTCCTTTGATATACCATTGAGCACTTTCTCAAGAGATCACCTATGCTGAATGTTCTATCACTTGAGCATGCTAAACATTGATGTTACGATGCTGAACTTAGCCGTTATATCAAAAGGTTCCTTTTGTGAGTTGACTGCAGAAAGCTCGGCGTCAATTTAGTTCATCCATGCCCTTTCGCCATCCTAGAGCCTGTTAGGAGCCGATCCTTGTTTGAACTTTGTCACTTGAGCGATCACCTCATGATCTCATTGGATCGAATTGTTACAATTCTCCTAACATGAAGCCTAATAACTACTTCTATGAAAATTGCACTCCAAATATTCAATTAAGGAAAAAAAAAAAAAACACGCATTCGCTCCACTTTAATATCGCAAACTCCACGATTTCAAAGTACTCAAAATCTAAAAATTGTACGTGGGTTGGCCTTACTACAAGCGGATCATCCACTGAGCAAGTAATTCAACAACTCAACTAGGGGATTATACATGCCAGAAGACAACTGCACTAAACAATTTGGTAGCAAAAGTTCACATCAAAATATATATGTTTTATATGTTTCGCATTAGCCAATCACCAAAACCATAATATATACACATGCACCTCGACGGCTGGGGTCACAATGTAAAACTTTTTAAAAATACACGTCCTGATGCTCGCCCATCGCCAAGGCTGGAGACCGTAGGAGGGAAATAAGGAAAAAAGAAAAAAGAGAAAGGAAGGAAAAAAGGAAAGAAAATAACAAGGGAAAAAAATTCAGAAATTTGTTGAAAAAAATTACAAAAATCCTCCATGATAGCGATATCTGGCCAAAATTAGTGGAAAACTAAATTGATAAATCTTCAAAAGGTTTATGACTCAATTGGCACAATTGAAAAGTTTAAGACTCAATTGGCCAATAGTCAAAATGTTTTGAGACTTAATTGGTTAAATTGAAAGATTTAGGAGTGAACCGGTACAAGTGCAATAGATTTATGACTTTTTTGGTAATTTCCCTGTCAAAGCATCACTCACAGGTTCAAATAATGCACTTCCTTTTTTTCCTTTAATTTTTTGGCTGCTATTACTATTCTGTTTGTTTTCCTTTGTATTATCACGAACTTGATTTGGATACATTCATGTCCTATTTTTCATGTGTAGGGAACTGGTTATATGCAAAGAGAATTCTCAAAGAATAAATCATATAGATATTGTTGGTCGGTTCCAACATATTAGCTGAAGTTTTTTTACAGAAACATATTGAAATTTTTTAAAAGTAGTCATGTCGTTTACATATTAAAATTTTAAAATATCTCTAGCTAGCATTCATGTGTTCATTTCCCATTCAAAATCTGAATATAACACAAAAAACTTCTGTCCTGGTACTTTTACTGGCGCCGACATAACATAATATTGGGGAGATTGAGAAGATAGTAGTACAGCAGAAAACTGGAATACCATACAACATTCAACGCATATGATAGCTGATGAACATTATTTAATGATTACATATCTCAATACCAAATTGACAGATAATTTTATACACACCGAGCAGAACCATTTCCAGAGAAACTGAAGAATAACATTTTGGGACATGAGACCTAACTGAACCAGAACTGACAGGACTTACACAACACAACACAGCTTCAACTTTTTATTTTGAAGTATTTAGGCTTTTGGTTCCTCATTCTTGCTTTAAAAAACATGGCCAACACCGGGGCTGTGACCCGGTCTAGTGGATTGGAAATCGTCTGGCGTCCCCATAACAGTTAGCCTTTCCTCATTGCCACTCAGAGCTTTCGGTTGAACAGCTTCATTCTTTAAGCCTACAAAAGAATGGTCCACTCTGGGGCTGTTCCCGGGGTTTGTGGGGAGGAAATCATCCTTGTCCACTGCCTCTGACTTGCCCGAATCAGCCGCCTGATCATGTGCTGTAGGTGAAGGAACCGTTTTCTTCCCTGCATCAGAATGATCATCATTCTTAGGAGACTGACTTGGAGTGATAAATTGCGATGCTTGTTCTTGCATTTGGTTTTTGTTGTTTATTGAACGGAGTTCGTCCTTCCATGCTGAGTTTATTGACCTCCCCTCGGAAGTTAGAATTGCATGGAACGCGATGAAGGTGAAGATGATCACGAATGTCGATATGACTTGGAGATCAGCCATAGCCAGAGAAGTGTGGAAAAGAAAGTTTGATTTTTCTACTTTGAAGTGAGCGACGAGAAGAATTAGGTAAGAAGGAATATAGTCAACTGAATGGGAAGCACTTGAACTCTGCATTTCTATTTATACGCATGAGAGAGTGACTTTATGAGAATCTTAACCCACTGACCAATTCCATACTAAACTATGTATGTGGACCTCATTGTGGTGCTTCTCCGTGGATGGCGATTATTGCAATAAGATCACTCAAAGTGCATCATTAGTATATAATATTTCCATGTTATTGCAAAAGCAATACATTTATTTCTTCTAATTTAGAAGATCTCTCTCTCTCTCTCTCTCTCTCTCTCTCTCTCATATGTTAATGTTGTTCTTTTACACTTTACTACTACTATCGTTTATAAAGACCGGAACGAAAAGCGTTGGTGCCTACTTTGACAATTTTAATATTCCATGGTAACATCTCCACCAACTAAGACTGGACACTGCTTGTTTGACCTTTTGATTGTGGTGAAGAAAACCTTTTTTTTTTGTAGTTTATGAATATTCTCAAGGGCATGTCATATGACAACGACCGTTCTTGGTTGACCTCGTTTCATGGTTTTCAAAAGAATTTTGGGTGCTCATACAGTAAGCACATCGGACAGGCAATAAGCACCAATCTAGCATGGATCATCAGGTTCAAGCACACGAAGAAATGATCTTGCACATTGCTCTTAATTTTCCCTACTATGCAATATATCTAACTTAAGTAAGAGAAGAGTCCTCAATAATAAATAATGGAGCTTGACACTTGTGAATGTGTAGGATAGCTAGAGGTGACTAGACTGCCACGACAGATAAATTAGGCGAGACTTGGCCGAGTGAATTCAATTGCACTTCCATTCAAATGTTCAGGACTACATTGATTCGATTAAGAAGGATGAGGACTTGATTGACTTCCGTACAATAAGTTAGGATTTTTTTATGTGTGTGACTCAGCTGCTTTGGTCATTGCTCTAAAATCCTTGTGAGAGAAACCCTCCTTATAATAAGTAGGACATATCTAAAGACTACAGGATAAGAACCCTAATGAGCAAATTTGGGCTTCCCCACCACAATCTACAGGCACCAAACATTTAGGGATTCTCTGTACTCTCCACTTCGAGGAGAAGAGTATAAAATGTTGACGGTTACCATTTTCTTTGGTGGGCAAATTCAAGTGAAATTCCAACTGTCTCCGCGCTTTGTTGTTTGACCCTTCATTTTCTCGACGGCTTTCATAATTAAGCTTTTAAAATTGGCTTAGAATGTGCATGCTTAGCTGCCAAAAGGCATATAAGATTTGCTTTTGATTGCCAATAAAAAAAGGACCGTTTACAGAGTGTTTTCAAAATACTGATTAAGTAAACTTAATTTACGTTTTTCTTAAATTGTGTCCTTGGAGTACACATTAACATAACTCATAAGATAAATAATTGGGTATGCTAATATTCATTTAGTAAGTTAGTGCACCTAGTGACGAGAGAATAACATTCAAGCGAATGGGTAGATCATATTCAATATACAACAAAATTCTGTGGCATCACGTGGTGTATAGTTTAGTGATATTAGTAAACCTAGCTTTATTCTAAAGATAGATAATTTGTTTAGCAGTTGTAATCGTGACGTAATATTCATTAAATAGGTTGAGGCATTGAGTCATTTAAAGAACATCACAACTGGAAAGTGGACGATTTTCAGAGTCTGGAAAAGGTCGGTTTCTGCTGAGGTGAATGAACTTATGTTGCAGAAGCACATAAATGTCGAACTCCTTATTAAATCCATGCACCACCGTCCGATTGAAATCGACTCGCGGTTGGAAATCATTCCAACTGTCTGACACTTCCTACGTGATCACGACATAATTTTGTCGAAATTAATATATACTAACAATTGTTTGTATTTATCCTCTTACACGAAATATTCTCTGCGTTGTCAGAAACACTTGACGAATAAGTCAAACGAACATTCAGACGATATTAACCTGTTTCCTTAAAGTGCTTTTTTATGTAAAGGAGATGCGATTGGGAAATGTGTGAAGATGGACTTTTTGCGTTAACCATACAAAATCAATACTTTTCATTTTGTTTTCCTATATTGGAATTACGAATCTGGTATTTGTGACTGGCAAGAAGAAGAAGAAGAGGAAAGACGGAAGAAGAATTTGACTTATTTGACGAAATGAATTTAAGTAGTTGTAGAATTGGGAAGATATAAATTCAATTTGTAAGATCCACAAGAGATTTATGCAATCATATCATTGTTATGTTATCGTCGTAGATTACCATTCTGTCCATTGTCTGCATAGATATGGTTATTGTCCATCTTTACAGCTCATAGATATTACTAGAATAGTTGGGCAAAGTTCGAAGGTGAAAATGATGTTGAGTTTGCTTTGTTGTATAGAGATTATAATACTTAACAAGAGCCTTTAAGACGCTTATTAACTGCTAGGTCCAAAAAGCAATCAAGAGGAGGGTGAATTGATTATTAAAAAAAATACAAATTAATCTTTTAGAGCAAATTCTAATAAAAGTATTTCTTCTGCACACAAAATGAACTAAGAATATAGACATCGGAAATTAAAGAGTTTAGAGAAAGAGAAATTGCGAACGGGATTTATAGAGATTCATTTCAGGTCTGCCTACTTCTCTCTTTTAGCTCTAAAATCCCAAATAGGTCAAATTCCACTAGTTACGCCAATAGTACAAATACCACCTTGTTGAAAATGTAGAACTTACTGCCACACGCAACCTGATTTTCTTCTAAAGCAACTCCACTATAGCCGAAGTAACTATTAAACATTCCAATAGCCGTTCTCACACCTTGTACACACAGCGCAACAGGTCTTTCCCCAAACTATAAACCCCAACTCTAAGTGTTTTTAAAGAGTCACTTGCACACTTTCTCTTACCTGTTTAAATACCTTCACATTAAGTACAAGGTTTGTCACTTTCTCTAACTCTTAGAAAGAACACTCAAACGGGTATTACGAGCTTACAAAAGAGACGGACTCAAGAACATCTCACGCATACTCAATTTCTTTCGTTGTCGCCCTTTCTGACAGCATGACTCCTGGCCGGGTTTCTCCAATTTATATCTCTAGTTGGAACATTGAACTTTGTTATGGCTAGTTTTATCATCTAGAGGGGGGTGAATAGGTGATTTTACAAATTAAATGATTTAAACGTGCAGAATGAATATAGTCGAGGTCAACAACTCGTATAGTTAATATTAGATGGATGCGTATGACAAACTTGTATATAAATTATCGTCAGATGATTGCGTCTGATGACTAAGACGATGTTCTGACGAACTTGTTTGACAGATGTGTATGTAGTATAATGTCAGCAATAATAAATAAAAGTTTAGAGATAGAGAATACTACACACACATCTTTATAGTGGTTCCGTTTTATCAAGCCTATATTCACTCTTCACGCTGGCAGCCTGTTGACTGTGTTTCACTATTGAATCATCAGAAGATTACAAGAGCAATGTTTCTCAAAGAATAGAGTACACTATCACGTATACTCTTTACTCAAGTAATTTTCTTTCTAAAAACACAACGTGGAAAATAGTAATCACAAGTGTGTGTAAGATCGAAGCTCTATTCAGACTTTTGAATTCTCGATTATGGTTTTTGTTTCTTGTATGACGTTTGCACTCCTTTTATACTCCTCTACTTCCAACCTATCCGTTAGACAGTATTCAGAGGATTGATCTCCAAATAACCCGTTGGAGATTCTTCCCAAAATAGAATGCATAGCCGTTAGAAGAAGAACTATTATCTCTGAAAGATTTGATCACCCACACAATCAAATTAAGGTTTCCATAAATGTAGTTCTTCGTGTTTGAGGAACGATCTTGTGATTACCAATTAGGATATCTTAAAATATCAATTTGATTATCCTGCATAAACTTGTCAAAAATAATACTCATTGAATCTGATGAGTAATTTTGAGTATGATGACAAAGTCCTTTAATCGATTAAGTCAGATGACTCAGTATTTACCTGCATCAAATAATTTAAGTGTAATTCTAGCCAGTAACAGATATTTTTGTTATTCCTCAAAACTCATTAGGGATTTTTCTCAACAAACTTGAATCAAGTAGGCATTATGTCATCTAATTCTCTGTAAAGAAATCTCGGCAAAATTCCTTAAAAAAAAGTCCAGAACCTTCCCCTATACTGGCCTATCAACCAAAGTTTCTATTGATGGCGAGTTACTTTTATTAATGGCAGGTTTTGATCATGCCATCTCACTAATTTCTTGAGCGAGTTAGTCGATTGTTTGTCGCATAAAATGGCTGTCAATATCATACTTACGTGTTATGAGCTGGGTCTTCAATTTAGAAACTTCAGTATTCTTCAAATCTATATATGAAAAGTGCTCGACGATTAGGTCTAACTGCTTTCCAGATTGAAGATTTTGCTTTTAAATCCTTCATTTTGCAGATTTACAGACTTTGTGAACTTTTGGCCAAATGCTTGTACAATCAGAACTTAGTATCGGCATGATTAAGATATGATCCTCAACACACTTAAATGAACTCATTAAATATTAAGTTTAGTTATCCTCAAAATCCTGTAGGGATATTCTCCAACATTAACAAGGCCTAACAAATAACAATATAAATGTAAAATGACATATAGGCTCATCTTTTGCCTATTGTCGTATGGCATTCGGCTAGTGTATGTCTAAATTTCCTATATAAGTCATGCTAAAGGGTGTTTTCACGGCACTGATTATGCAAACTCAGTACGGAATGTTTTACTTTACAACATATTGATTACGCGTATTACAAAAGTGTTGCTATATTGAAAGATGTCATATTGCCTTATTTGAATAATGAACTATTGCACATTTTCTATTTTAAGAAAGTTTAGTTCCCATCAGGTTGAATGCTCGATCTTAATCTTGTGAAGTTTAGTGCTTTCATATAATCTACTTTATTAGTAATTGTGTCCATTTTGATTCTTAAAGAATTTCATAAAGTTTGGAGCATATGTTGATGACCATAGTTTATTCTAAGAGGAAGAACTTTCAATTATTAGAAATAACTCTAGTTGTGTTACACGCATATCATGTAAGATTTAGATTTTTCAAATTATCTAATTTATTGATAAGTGGGCGTTTAGAAAATCTATATGTAAAAGATGGATGAACTTGCTAATACAATCAACTGTTAGAAGTCCGTAGCTGTTAATACAATTGGAACTATGTGTCATACTCAAACAAGGGTAATAATGATGTATAAATTGTTGGTTTCTATGTTAGAGAGATAGTGGCTATTTTTAATACACTCCTAGGACTAGCTGCTTGTCCTTTTCACATGGCCTCTCCTTCAGCTTTTAGCTTTCACTTTTAAGACTTAACATCGGTTTTTGATTCTAGACAACAAATTGAAAATAGGATCTGGAAACGACCACCAAGAGATTGTAAAGTTCCTCACAAAACATCCACTTTAAAGAGAAGTATATATTACGATAGTTGATTGCAAGCATGTGACATCTTTTTTTACTGTCCGGCATGTCTTTTCATGATTGCCAAAGACAGTTGATGGAGCTGTCATAGCTCCTTTTGGAAAGAATATGCTTGAAATTGTACCAAAGAGGCACAAAATCTCATTCTTCAATAAGATGAATAAGATTATATACGGAAAATCTCCTTCTGGGTTGATTCGAGTCATACGTGCCTGTTGTGGCTATTTGAGTGTGTGATTTCCTAAGAAACTTTACAATGGATCCGTACATTTTTCTTAATAAAGCTGAGCTATCTTAGATTGATGTATTGGCACTGAATGGAAAAGCTAGCCAAGATGGATAATTGAAGAGATATGCCGTAAACCGTTGGTCAAATACTATTTGTACTCTCGACTTATCAAAGCAAGTGCATGACCAATATTTCAACGTTAGAAAAGTATGTAGTAATCAATGATAAGAATGATAATACTGCATACAACTAAATAATGTTATAGAACCATATAAAAACATATATAGATAGTTCCATTAGTAGTAATCAATCACCCATCAAATCCAATCCGCTCATAAAAAATAATTGTGTGAAAAGGGTTGAACAACTTATGTATCCTTTAAAGTCCTTAAATTGTTGGAAAATTTTATGTTATATCTTTTACATCTTGATGTACAACACAAATCGTTTATGTGACCCAGCTACTGATATTTTTTATAAAAGTAAATATATGCAACAGTAGAAGGCCCGGAAGGGTTGGTGCAAAAGTCAACTAGATAACTGCCCAACCAACCACCGCTTCCCAATGAACGGCTAATGTGACAGACGGAATTTGACCAAATCTCCACTAATTGATAGCCATTGAGCGTCTTCTTCAACCTTTTTGATTTTCAAGATCATGTATCCTCTGTGGGGACCTTGCTACAATGATCATATGTTTGACTTCTCTCTCTAGACGGATCCGGCCTTTACGGGTCAGAATTTAGGTTTTTTTCCCCTCCATTGGGTGAATTAACGTATTATGAAATGGATGAATCTCTGGTGAGAGAGGACAAAAGAAAAAAATATTAGAAAAAGCTCCTAAATCAGCATGGAATATGCGACTGCATATGCCAAAGGTATAGATTTTGACAATTTCATTCAATCGGACCAGTCTTCATTTAAAAATTTAAGCCATAAATTATTGAACAACTAGAATATATTAATTATTTTATTTTACACCACTTCTTTAATTTGAAACTTTTTTCGCCTAACGCACTCAAATGCGCTCTTCAAAAAACTCTCCCTTACTTGTAAGCCATCTCAATTCGAATCTCCCCTTTAATTCGGCAGAATTTGGAAGATGTTGGAAGCAAAACAGACAATAAGTTCTCCATATTTCAAACTTGATCTAATTGGGTTACTCTATCAAAGTATCAATTCAAGGTAATAAAATTGCGGTCCGATACTTGATGGAAACAAATCAATTAAATAAAAGAATGCGAAAGAGAGAATTGGGTAATTTGTTTATAATTCAATATATAACGATGAAGGTTACATATGCCTATTTGTAGGCTTTATGAGACAATTCTCTAAGGTAATATATATCAATCAAGATATGCACAATCAAAAGAGAGATCCTCACAATCTTAAGAGATATAGAAAATCATCAGAATTATCCTAAATATCTCTAACATCCCTCAAACTCAAGGTGCATTGAAGATGTCAACTTGAGTTTGAATACTAGTTTGAACATTTTCTAATAGCTGGCAGATGAGGCAACAAACTGTTCATGGCGAAACTTCTAGATCTTGCTAGTCTGAGAGCTATGAGTCTGGTGGTGGTGTAGCTTCTTGAAACAACACACGAAACGTCAAGAATCGGAGGGGAAACAACAAGTGGTTGATGCTACTAGCTTGCGAAATAGTAACTGAGCGACACGACCTATATGGTTGGCGTCGTAACATCAAGCGGCCTATACAGGTGGCTTAGAAAATAGTTATTAGGATGCGGCATGAGCAACTGTCATTGAAAGAAAGCCACCTCCATGAAAAAGGCTTGATGGGCGACACGGTCAGTGTGATTAGCGTCAAAATACGACTATTAAGCAAATGACTCGATTAAGTTTTTTCTCATATGAGAGTTGTGGGCACCAAGTGAACACTCTTGAGCAGCGATGATGAGGGTGGATTTATTTGGATGTGAACCGAGGTATATGGGTGCACCGGTATACTTCAGTTTGGCTGTGATACCAAGTTAAATATAAGAACGCTGAAGAGAGAATTGGGTAATTTATGTATAATTAGATATATAACAATAAAGATTACATCTACCTATTTATATGCTTTACGAGACAATTCTCTAAGATAATATTTATCAATCAAGATATCAATCAAGATATGCATAGTCAAAAGAGAAATTTTCACAATCTGAGAGATATAGAAAATAATCAGAATTATCCTAAACATCTCTAATAAGATCCAACACATTTTACATGTATAATATAACTTGTCACGTCATGTTGGGGAAAGCAGCGAGTCAAATTAAATCAAGTTCTCCAACTGCCCAACTTCCATACGGGTGTAATTGGATTTCAAGTTGTAAAACTGGTTTGGAATCCCATTGAGAAAAGCTATAATGTTTAGAAATCAATTGGTAGCTTCCCCATTTACACTAGAAAATGACCAACTTTTAGTTACTATGGACAAGTAATAACTTAGTTGATGATATCAAAGTTACTAATGAAAGTAGAGTTAGATGATTTATGAATAGAATTGTCGTTAATTTAAAAAGAATTGACAACTCATCAATGAAGTCATCGATGGCATACGACAAGAACCTTGAAGTTGATCAATGAAGTCAACGATATCGACAACGAGCAATTGACATGAGGATAACCGCTGGGTGGTTATTTCCATTCCCACTATTTTAGGATCGTTGTAACTTCTTATAGATAAGTGTTCTAAATAATAGAATTTAGTGGATAATGTAATTTCTCATAACTACTAAGAAGCTATTTCTTTTTCAATACTTGTTTGTAACCTCTGTTAGTCACCTACGTTTGCAACCGTCAATTGTAGGCTTTAAATAGTAACATCATACTCTTTGTAACCCCGCCGCAAACAACACAAACTTGTTATCTTTCAATTCATGTATTGTAGTCATAACTGTAGTTTTCAAATATCCTATTATCGATTAAATTCAGGCGTGTATCTTGATTATAGCTTTCAAATCTTCGTCTTCATCATCGATTCAATTCAGAGAATATATCTTTCTCTCATCTCTCTTTGTCATTAATTAAATTCCGACCAAGTGTTGTGTACTTTGACATTGATTAAATTCCATTCAAGTATATCTATCGATTTCATTGTGCTCCGGTGATCTTTTTTTTTGGTCAAGTGCTCTGGTGATCTTTACTAACTGAAATCACCACAGAAGTTGTCTCTTATTATAGAAAAATCGAAGAACGACTTTCGGTAAAAGGTATTTGTTCTTGAATCCAATTTCGGCCAAACATACCCCGAAACCCGAACACTCTTTTGTTGATAATTTCTACACTGTTTTTTTTGGTAAGGGATAATTTCTACACTGTTTGATGTCGATAAATCCATTGGTGAGTTATTAGTCTCTTTTTCATGTCAACAATGATAAAAAGGGGACAATGTTGGAACTCAAAAGGTATTGAAGTCAAACATGCCCCTAAAAAGAAGTATAGGAGAGAAAAAAGGTAAGGATACGCTTGAGAGAAAAATCAATATGTGCTATTTTAGAGGAAAAGTCTCCTTCCAACAAGGAAATGGATATCCCTGCCATTAATTGTTGGATTTGCCATTCCCATTTGAATGCCCATTGAAACGAGAATATGGTCACCAAATATGAGAGAAAGAATGGGTTCAAAATCGCGATTCAATTTAAGGCCTTCGCTAGATGTACCAAAATGGCCTAAAGTAAAATGTTTTAATTGAAAGCATTTTAGAAATCGAACTCTTTCTTTTCAAAAGAGCAACTTTCTTCGGAAAAATATCCCAAAAATATGAGAAGAAGTTACCACAATAGTATCATGGAAGCACCTTCCACAATCAATTTGCAAAATTTAAGTAAGCACAGCAATTTCCAAGAAAAGAGAATGGGTTAGAAATAGCAATTCTTTTCCGGCCTCCATCCCATGTACCAAAATGGCCTAAAAGTTAAGTTCTATAATTGAAAGCAATTTAGAAATTGAACAAGTTAATTGAGACGAAACATTGAACATGACCCCACCAAATGTCAAAATCTAATATGTACAGAAATTCTCCAAGAAAAAGAAAAGGTCAAAGGTCAAATGCACCACAGCCATCATACTCTCCAAAGGCAAACCCCACCACTCCTCTTTGTCCCAAAAATCAAAGTTGTTATTTTGTTTAGTCCTCCACAACTAGTGAAATGGACCAAATGATGAGCCTCCAATTTGGTATTCTCTTGTTCCTACCAACCCTCCAATCATAATAGAACTCCATTTGTCCATAAAGCAAATTTGATTTGTTGGCTCCTACGTCGGCGGAAGCCTCCCGAACGCTTGCCACTAGCATTTTATAATCCACGAATTGGAGACAAAATCATTTTTATTTTGTTGATTTGTCAATTTAGTACACAAAATTTCGGTGGAATTAATTAAATTATGATAGAGTCGGCGTGCACTGGTCTGAAGGTGACCTTTTCACTCTTCAAGCCAGAATTTTCTAGAGAATCGAATCTATGAGTTGTTGACGGATTGCCCACGTGGACCATCCCCAGGACCAGGCGAAGCTACAAAGGGCAAAATCTTGATAATTGCTTTTATTATGACCTAACACAAAGACCCGACCATAACAAAATCTATGAGTACTCTACAAATTCCATTAGCCATATAAATTTAGACCTTTACCCTATGTAGCTGGTCCCGATCCGAATTTAAGTTGGTGACCTTCAATTTCAGTGCTAAAATCCTTTGATGTCTAATCAACTATGCCAACTATATCAACCATGAGAAGTTAATGCTAGAAAATTCAATTGTAACATAAGAAACATATAAATTTCATCCGTTGCATATGAGGCCTTCCAAGCCCTTATATCAATTTTATGCATTGTGATCCACTTAACTTGTCATGAAGAGTTTGAGTAACATCCTATTAATACTAATTTCATGCATTTTGCTAATAATTTGGTGGCAAAAAGTCCATGAGTGTCTATCATGATCTTTTTCAAGAAGAACCGAAGGAGTAAAGTTGTAAGGCTGGAGATGATAGCATTGTTGGCAGAGACGTAGTGAGGTGTCAACAGTTCGGGTTGGATCGTGTACTTGGCATATTAAGCAGAGTATAGGTTAGCAGCAACATAGTTAGCGTGAAATTTGAAGTCAAAGCCAAAATGTGAATATTGTTCAAATTAGGCGGGAGCAGTTATTTTTAAATTTCAAAGTGTACTGTGAGTAAGCAGATATTTATACGTACTTATAAGTTACAGCAGAAGGGAAGGACACACACAGACGACATATCAGACATCTTTATTTTCAATTATGACTTTTACTGCAATTTACGTTTCCTTTAATGGTATCCTTGTTTCATTTAATTCAATTAGTTTAAGTTGCTGAAATGCATCGCGCATCTAAATGGAGATCATGGTGATAAAAGAAAATAAAACTGCAAAGCTGTGGTTAACTTCTCAAAGTGCTTCTAGCCGAAAAAGTAACAAAATGGCCCGATTGAAAGCAAAATCATGTCCGGTTAACAAAATGGTACTTGATCGAATAAAAAAGGAAATACATTGACCTACATGAAATGAGGACAACATTTACCTCGGTTCAGTGCAAATGCAATAGTGAAAGTGAGCTCAACCCAACAACTCAAAGAGATTAACTTGAACATACTTCATTCTGGTTCAATTAAGCTTTCTTACATGTTTGGCCTAACTGAAGGCATTCTCAGTTCATATTGAACTCAATATAATGGACCACGAGAGGGATGCAAAATTCACTCTAGTCTGCTCGAACATTTGGTTCATTCTTTTTCTCCACAATATTATACATATAAAAGTAAAGTATCAAAGAAAGATATGTCATGGTTGAAGTTATCGTGTGCCGTAAATATATAATAATTCATCATGTTTCCCAAGATACACAGAGCGTATCAATGCAACCCGATTGAATAAATTTAGATGTTCTGACGTTCAAATTCTCATTTGATTCTTCTCATAACCGTTGATAACCCCTTCTTAAAAAGCCAATATCGGATTTTTTTTCCATCAGATTTTATTGTAATAAACTTTTTCATCACATTAGCTATGTTTATATAGAAGATGATTTCTCCTTGTCAAGCTTCGGTCCTCTTACTGATTGCTCAGCTTGCTTAATTACAAGTCGCGGTTGTGGATAGAGTATATCTCTTGTTTGCAATGCATCTACCATTTTCTACTAGTCAAAATCAGCACTGCTCAAGTAAGTGTGCGAGCGAATCGTCAATTACCATGAAGCAAAAAGGCCAAACCCGGAAAAGTATTTCACAACAGAAGCTTTATTGGTAACCAAAGAACTACAACCAGTCGTTCCATTGTTTTTATGACAATGCATATATAATGTACATGTACTATTGTTGACACTCTTTACTTTAGCTATAGGTAGAACATATATGCTTGAACATCAAATATACTAAAACACACTTGCGTGGGTGTGTGTGTGATACATAATAGCACACGAGGATCATTTGGTGAGTTATGAACCATGAGTTACACGGAACTTAACAAACCCTGGTTATGAACCGCATGTCCTATGCTCGGACTGTGGCCCGGAGACGTGGGCCTAAAGCCACCAAGATGGCTCGGAGGTGATGGCTCCGTGTCTGGGGACATGTGCCATTCTCCAACCGAAGGCATGGTGAGTGGTGAGTCGACACTTTCCATGTCGGAGTTGTTCAGGTGGCCGCCATGCAAATTGATGCTGTTGTTCTCCAAGGTTTTTCTGACGCTTAGTCGAACCATCTCGTTGGTACTAGTTTGCAGCTTTTCAGACATGTTTTGGCTTGTTTTTTTCTTTGGCCTTCCAACAATAGGTTGAATTTCCTGGGTCAGAAATACTATCACCAGAAGGCAGATAAAGAATAGCTTATGGGCCATGAAGAGAGAGAGAGGATGAGCCGGATGCCCTAATTCTAAGATCTTCATGGGTATTTATAGGGCTGAAAGGATCATAGATCTTCATGGGTATTTCTTTTTGTTGAGTGTTCAAGGCCTTGAGAAGCGGCAATCATTATAGTCACAATAAAGGAAAAGTGGGAACTGTATTCTATTAAGGAAAAATTCCAAATAAGGACTTGAAATACTCTCATTTTCTCAAATAGGAGCATGAAGTAAATTATGTGTCAAATAAAGACCTGAAGTGCCATCATGTTTTCAAATAAGAGCCCGAAATGAATATTGTCTCAAATAAAGGTCTGAAGTAGCCATCTTCGTCTCAAAAAAGGGTCTCACCTCACTAAAGTCAAGAGTAATTTCGTCTTTTAATTTTTTTTAATTTTTTTTCCTTTTCAGTTTATTTCCATAAAAACAAACTTAAAAATGAAAAAAAGCTAAAGTTAAAAAAAAAAGGGGAATGCTAGCATCGCCTGTGACAGCTGCCCCATTGCCGATAGGGCAATGGTGATAGCTAGCGGGGTCGCCAGTGCCTTAGCAAGGATCGGCGACCTTTACCGACCAGAGGCAAGGGCCTAGCCCTCACTAGAGCCGAGAGAGGGCGACGACCCTCTCCTAGATTTGGGCGAGGGTTGTCGGACCTTGTCTCGGTCTGGGCAAGGGTCGCCAGCCCTTGCCCACGTCTACGAGAGGGTCGCTAGATTTGGGAGAGGGTTGTCGCCCTCTCTTGGCTCTAGCAAGGGCCAACAGGCCCTCGCTAAGGCATTGGCTATCACCACCACCCCACCGGCGATGGGGCGGCGGCCATAGGCGGGGAGGGTCGACTACCAGCCTTGCGTCTTGTTTTTTTCTTTTTTTTAATTTTAAATCTAATTTAACTAAAATTTATGTTAAAATTATTTTTGGACAAAAATGCCCTTGGTCGGCCGGTGGGGTGAGGCCTCTATTTGAAAATTTTATAGCCACTTTAAATCTTTATTTGAGAAAATAAGTCTACTTTAGACTCTTATTTGACACAAAGTCCACTTCAGCCCCTTGTTTGATAAAATGAGAGCACTTCGGGTCCTTATTTGGAATTTTCCCTTCGATTAATGGTAAATATTAACAGTGCATCTATATACTTTTTAAGAGTTATTAATTATGATTTGTAAATATAAACATTCCTATTTCAATTTCAATCTATTGTTTTCTTGAAATATATGCTTGTTCAATTTTCAAAATGTGTTAATATGGGATTTTACTATATTTAGAAGTTCTAACTAGTTTCCCGGATATACTGGTTAAGAAGACAAATCAGCAATATAGAACGGAAAATTAACGTGCAACAATCGTGTTCTCCTTAGATCCTCAAAATTATAAGGACTATTGTTGTGACGCTTCTAAATTAAAATACTCAAGATATTGTTCATTTTGGCCCATTCCATACCTAATTTCATGATTTTTCCTTTGGTGTACAATTGAACACTTTCTCAAGAGATCACCTATTATGATACTTCTTCACCTGAGCACTCTAAACATTGATTTTGCAATGCTAAACCTAGTCGTTTTATTAAAAGGTGCCTCTTGCAAGCTGATTACATAAGGCTCGATGTACAATTCAGTTCATTTATGTTCTTTTGCCATCCTAGAAACATGTCAGGAGCCGCTTCTTGTTTGAACCCTGATGCCGGAGCATTCCCTGAAGATGTCGAGCATGCAAGAGAGTTGCTGGTCTAATGGACTAGCCAACGATGATCTAGCAAGTTGCCGATTTGCAAGCCTATTGTTGAATTCCTAGTCTAATCGATTACAGTGCGTTCGGAGTTTGTTCGCATTCCATGAAGACCATTAATTTAGTCTTTAGAACTAGCAAACCATGGAGACCCCCAACAGACTAAACTTATTTCCCATATTTTTAAGGTCTAGCAAATGTCGTTCAAGTTTCTAAAGTCCTTATTTAATTATGGTTGTTTTCTAGTAAATCTTGTCGTCTTTCCTATGAATCTTTTGTCTTTCTTATGAATCTTCACAATTACTCATGCTTGGAGGGTTGTTCCATGCTCATCTATATAAGCATGTTATGATGAATAATAGAAGAATACTTGATTGATTCATAAATTATTTGAGCCTTTAGCTTGACAACAAAAAGTTTTCTTGTTTTGCTCTTATCCCTTAGGTGGATTCCAACGAGTGGTGAGGATTGCTCTTATCTCTTAGGTTAATTACCTACGAGTGATGAGCAACCTATCTATTTAAGTTCTCATTTGTTTTACCTCCTACTTCTCTACACTCTTTCTAGCATCAAATTGGTATTAGAGCAGGGGATCCTTCCAATAGGTGGGTGATTCGTGGAAAGCCTGTGATCTTCCCGGTCCTATGAGGGCGGAGGGTAAATCGCGGGGGCTAAGAGAGCTTGAACAACGTGCAGATCTCATCTAACTTGTAGGATGGCAATGGGCCACAGGGTGAAATTGAATTGCTCACTAGCGGGTTAGACATGTCATAAGACAAATGTACTTAACAATTTTGTAGCAAAAGTTCACATCAATACATATATATAGATATATATGTATGTATGTATGTATATTTCCCATTAGCCGATCACCAAAACCATAATATTTACACGTGCACCTCGGTGTTGAATCAAACGCTCTCTGAGCTAATAAAAACTGGGGTCACAATATAAAACTTTTCAAATATACACGTCCCTGCCCTCGCCTTTGCTGGCAACTAGCGACCTCCGCTCGGCAATGTCCGCCGGCCCTTGCCGAGGCTGTCGAACAGCAAAGGGAAATAAGGAAAAAGGAAAAAAGAGAGGAAAAAAAAGGAAAGAAAAAAAGAAAAAAGGAAAAAAAAATCGAATTTTTTTTTTAAAAATTGCAAAAATCGTCAACATTAGTGATTTTCGATCAAAATTAGTTGGAATAAGTAAATTGGCAAATAATAAAAAGGTTTAGAACTAAATTGACCAAAATAAAAGGTTTACAACCGAATTTGTACAAGTGCAATGGATTTGAAACTTTTTTTTATAATTTCCCCGCCAAAGCATCGCTCACAAGTTCAAATAATGCACTTCTCCTTTTTCCTTTAATTTTTTGGGATGACTGTAACTTTTTCGCTGCTATTACTATTCTGTTTGTTTTCCTGTGTATTATCACCAACTTGATTTGGATACATTCATGTCCTATTTTTCATGTGTAGGGCACTAATTATATGCAAAGAGAATTCTCAAAGGATAAGTCATATAGATATTGTTCGTCGGTTCCAATATATTACCTTAAGTTCTTTACAGAAAACATATAAAATTTTTGTAAAATATTCCTTACGCAACTTCCAAGTCAAAATTAGCCACGTCGTTTTTACTGTACGAGGTTTAGCAAATTTTATGTTATATCTCTGCGCATCATCCGTGTGTGTATTTCCCATTTAAAATCTGAATATAACACAAAAAAACTTCTGTCCTAGTACTTTTCCTGGCTACAGCATAATATAACATTGGGGAAGATGGAGAAGAAAGGAGTACAGCAGAAAACTGGATTATCATGCAACATGCAACGGGTATGATAGCTGATGCATATTTTTGGAATAATCAGCAAGTTGATTTCTAAAGAAACCTCTTTTTTTTTATTTAATGATTACATAGTTCAATTCCAAATTGACAGATGATTTTATACACACCGAGCAGAACCATTTCCAGAGAAACTGAAGAATAACATTTTGGGACATGAGACCTAACTGAACCAGAATTGACAGGACTTACACAACATAGCTTCGACTTTCTATTTTGAATTATTTAGGCTTTTAGTTCCTCATTCTTGCTTTCAAAAACATGGCCGACACCAGGGCTGTGACCCGGTTTAGTGGATTCGAAATCGTCTGGTGTCCCCATAACGGTTAGCCTTTCCTCAACGCGGCTCGGAGCTTTCGGTCGAACAGCTTCCTTCTTTAAGCCAACGAAAGAATGGCCCACTTCCGGGCTGCTCCAGAGATTCATGGGGTGGAAATCATCCTTGTTCACCGCCTCTGACTTGCCCGAATTGACCACCTGATCTTGCGCTGTAGGTGAAAGAACCATTTTCTTACCCGGATCAGAACGATCATCAATCCTCGGAGACTGACTCGGAGTGAGAAATCGTGATGCTTGTTCGTGCATTTGGATTTTGTTATTTATTGAACGGAATTCATCCTTCCATGCCGATTTTATTGACCTTCCCTCGGAAGTTAAAATTGCATGGAAGGCAATGAAGGTGAAGATGATCGCGAATCTTGATATTACTTGGAGGTCAGCCATGGCCAGAGAAGTGTAGAAGAGGAAGCTAAGGTGAGCAATGAGAAGAAATGGGTGAATTGGAATATAGTCAACTGAATGAGAAGACACATGAACTCTGCATTGCTATATATAGGCTTGAGAGATGATGACTTTTGGAGAATCTTAACCCACTGACCAATTCCATATTAAACTATGTATACGGACCTCATTGGGGTTCTTCTTTGTGGTTGGTGTTATTGCCATATAATCACTCAAAGTGCATCTTACACTAGTATATATTATGTCCACTCTCTCTCTCTCTCACTTCTGTCAACGTTGTTTCTTTAAGGCTTCGTTAGTCATCTGAATTTCTAACTAGAATAGCACTAGATAGGATAGAATATGAAATCTTGAGATTTTACTACATCATATCCATTACTTGCTGAATCATAATGATAAAACCCGATATTTTCACATCTTATCATGTCCATTATTTGATATAAACGATACATCAATCTAAATGAACCTAAAAATTACACAAACAGAGATGGTAAAAATCTCTCATGACACTCTTGCCTAATTCATTTTTATTTGCCTATTTTTTATTATTTTTATCTCTCTTCTTTTATACTTTTCTTTTTTCCCCTTCCACCATACTCTAATAAAATTTTATTAATTAGTAAATTATACTAATACACATTAAATACAAAAAATACCTAAAAGTATGGGATACATATTAATACTAAATATATATTGAATTTATATCATAAGATAGAAATATTTCGAATATATATAAATAGGAATAAATAAAACGAAATTTTGTTATTTTGAAATTTTGATTGTATTCAAATATCATTTTAATTTTATTAAAATTTAAGAGTTCGTTATTCGGGCCTATCTCACCTCCTCATGGAACAATTTTATCCGGATTATATCACTCTTATATTCTATTTTTGTTGGGAACAAAACTCTATCCCCTATCTCTATCCCCCCTATGTTATCCCCCCACGTGTGAGCTCATTGTTAGGTCTTGCTCCTCTATTTTTCTGTCCTCCCTAATCTAGATATTCTTCTATATCAAGATATTTCAGCTTGAATATCCATAAATGCCTAACTCCATCCTCCTTAATCCAAGTATTCTTCTATATTAAGATATCTCAGCTTGAATCTCTCCATCAACGCCCAACTCCATCCCCACCTCCCCTCCCATGTGAGCTCAGTGTTAAGTCTTGCTTCTCCATTCTTCTATCCTCCTTAATCTAGGTATTCTTCTATATCAAGATATCTTAGCTTGAATCTCCATCAAGGCCCGGCTCCATCCCTTATCTCTTTCTCTGGGACGAATATTGAAGTCTACCATTGGGCCTTGTTATGCCACCACGCCTATCGCCCGAAAACCGGGTTGATCACTAAATTCATTCCTTGAGATATTTAACCAAACACCATAACAAATTGGAAGCTCACCAATTTACCATCGGCTCTGATACCAATTGTTAGAAGCATGCAACAGAAATCGGATACCTTCACCTAGGGAGATTGTCAAGAGAGAGCCCAAGTTTGAGCCCATCTACATACCTAGTCAACCCACATTTATTCAAAAGTTTAGTCAATGAGTTATGGGCCAACTATGATATATTAATTGCTTCACACCATACTAATTCTCCAATGTGAGACTTTTCTAATACAACTCACATTTGCAATCTAACAATTTTATCCTGTCTTGAGCACGCATCAAACACAGATTTGGATACCTTGAATTTTATTACAACTACCGAACATAGCTTTTTACTTCATCACTTATATCATTGATAAACCCAGAACGAAAAATAGCTCGCGCAGACTTTTGAGGATATTAATATACCATTGTAACATCTCCACCAACTAAAACTGGACGGTGCTTGTTTGACCTTTTGATTGTGGTGAAGAAAACCTTCTTTTGTAGTTTATGAATATTCTCAAGGGCAGGTAATATGACAACTATCGTTCTCGGTTGACCTCGTTTCCTGGTTTCCAAAAGAATTTTTGGTGCTTACATGTAAGGAACATAGGATAGCCAATAATAAGTACCAATCCACCATGAATTTAAATTGTGAGAAAGATACACCAGGTTCAAGCATATGAAAAAACGATCTTGCACGTTGCTCTTACTTTTCCCTCCTATAGAATTCATCTAACTTAAGTAAGAGAAGATTCCTTGATGATAAATTATGGAACTTGACACTTGTGAATGTGTAGGATGGCCAACGATGATCGGATTGCCATTTCAGATGAAGCAGGTGAGACTTGGCCGAGTGAATTTAATTGCACTTTCATTTAAAAGTTTAGGATTATATTGGTTCAATTAAAAAGGTTGAGAACTCGAATGGTTTCCATACTATAAGTTAAGATTTTTTATGTGTGTGATTTGGATGTTTTGATCAGGGATTTGAAATCCTTGTTAAATTAAACCCTCCTTATAATAAGTGGGACATATCAAGAGGTCAAAGGATTTAGCATATAGATGAACCATAATAAGCAAATTTGCGCTTCCCCACCGCAATCTACAGGCACCAAACATATTAGGTATTCTCTGTACTCTCCACTTAGAATAGAAGAGTATAAAATGCTGACGGCTCGCGTGCAAGCTCAAACCATTTTCTTTGGTCGACAAGTTCAAGTGAAATACCAAATGTCTCTGTCCTTTGTTGTTTGACCCTTCACTTTCTCGATGGTTGTCATCATTAAGCTTTTAAAATTGGTTTAGAATGTGCATGCTTAGCCGCCAAAAAGGCGTATAAGATTCTTTTGTTTGATTGCTAATAAAATAAGGATCTGTCTTACCGAATGTTTTCAAGACCCCGATCAAGTACAGTTAATTTAGTTTCTTAATGAGTGTGTCCCTGGATTACATTTACAAAACTCATAAAATAAAGAATTATGCTCCGTATACTAAAATTCATTCGTTAAGTTGTGAGGTGAGAATAGCATTTAAGTAGATCGGTGGGTAATATTCAATATCCAACAAAACTCTGCCACATCACTTTGTGTAATTTTTAGTAAACCATTCTTAGTAAATCTAACTTTATTCTAACAATAAATAATTCTTTAGCAGTTGTAATCGTGACTTAATATTCAGTTTAACAGGTTGGGGCATTGAGTCGTATTTAAAGGACATTTCAGTTGGAAAAGCAGACGATTTTCAGAGTCTGGAAAAGGTCGGTTTCTGCTAAGGAAAATGAATTTATGTTGCAGAAGCACATGAAAGTCGAAACCCTTGTTTAATCCATGCACCACCGTCCCAGTAAAGTCGACTCCCCGTTGGAAATTATTCCAACTGCTTGAGCCATCGTACGAGATCACAACATAATTTTGTCGAACTTAATATGTATTAACAATTGTTTATACCCATCCTCTTACATGAAATATTCTCTACGTAGTCAGAACCACTTGCTGAATAAATTAAATGAACATTCTGACACCGTTAACCTGTTTCCTTAAAGTGCTTGCTTAAGTAAAGGAAATACGATCGAGAAATGTCTGAAGATGGATTTTTTGCGTTAAGCATTTAAAATCAATACATTTCATTTAGTTTTACTATCTTGGAAATACGAATCTTGTATTTATGACTAGCAAGAAAAATCATTAATTTAGGAAAAAAGAAGGAAGAAGAATTCGGCTTATTTGACTAAATGAATTTTAAGCAGTTGTAGGATGTGGGAGTTATAAAATAACTTTTAAAATGTACGAGAGATTTGTGCAATCATATCATTGTTATGTGGGTCATTATAGATCACCATTCATTCCATTGTTTAAATAGGTATGGTCATTACCCATCTTTACCACTAGTAGATATTAAAAGAATATTTGGGCAAAGTTTGAAGTTGAAAATGATGTTGAGATTGTTTTGTTGTATAGAGATGATAATGCTTAACAAGAGCCTTTAAATGCCTATGAACTGTTAGGTCCAAATAAGCAATCAAGAATAGGGTGCATCGATTTTTCAAGAAAATACAAATTAATCTTTTAGAACCAACCCCTATAAAAGTATTGCTTCTACCTGCAAAATGAACTAGCACTATAGACATCGGAAATTAAAGAGTTTAGAGAAAGATCAATTGCAAATGAGATTTATGGAAATTTGGCTTAGGTGTGCCTACTTCTCTCTTTTAGCTCTAACAACCCAAATAGGCTGGATCCCACTAGTTACTACAGAGTACAAATACCGCCTTGTTAAAAATGTAGAATTGTTGCCACATGGAACCTAATTTCCGTCCATAACAACCTTGGTGTAGCCTAAGAAACTATTTGTTGCGACCCACCGAATTTTTCCTATGAAGGGGGAAGATGCGGCGTAGCTTGGTATGTGCTAAGTCTAGGTCTGGAACTTACCTTGGACTCTCCCAAGCCCATACTATATTGCAACTTGTGGTTTAGATTTTTAGCCTGCAAGTAATTTTTATTTAGGAGTCGCCACTAATTGATTTGAGATGGGTCGATTAGAAACCCAAGTAATGTGATGGGAGAATCACCCAACTTCTATGAATCAGAGATTAAATGAGTTTGGGGACTTAGTTACACTAGTTGAAATACTAATGCCCTTTCGGTATCTTTTTACCCCGTTCATTTTAAAAAATATTTATCAGGCAATTTGAATGGACTTTAGGACCTATCTCCTAACATTTGAGGTGATCAAGCAAGTGCACAATCATTAATGATTATCAGTCAGACTAGATATGCAGCCTAGGGTTCTAACCCTAACTAAAGCGACAACATTCAAAACACAACAGTTTATGCAATTATATTATAATTAGGAACAACATGCATAATAATAATACAACAGTAGTAAAAATAAACCACAAAATCCTACCATATAGTCCTATAAGCTTATATGATTTAAACATGATTATTAATGAAAATAATTCACCTAATTTAGAAAAATATTCAAAATACTAATTTCTAAGATATTTTCTAATTAAATTTTTTATCATTTTATAATAATGATGGTGATGATGATGATGATAAAAATAAAAAAAAGTTAAAATATTTTTTTATTTTTTATTTTTTTGTTTTTTAATTAAAAATAATAATATATTAATATAATAATGGACCCAAGTCGGGTCGGGTTGATGGACCCGAGTCAAGTCAAATTCGACGTCAGTCGAGCAAGAATTGGGTTGGTCAACTCCTGCCTAAATATCGCCTCTAGGGACCACCACTGAGCCTCCTCAACCACCTTGCTCGCCGTTTGACCACCTACTCGCCGGCCAGAGACCAAAATCAATTCGGCCTCGATAAGGCATTTCATCAAACACCTAGCATGCACAACTAAAAATCGAGAGTTTTTTTACCTGTTATGGGGCTTCGGCGTCCTTCGGCAACTTACACTTACCTTCGGCGACGGCCTATGGGGAGTAACAATATATACCGGGATTTGCATGAAACGATCGGCACGAGTGCCGATCAACCAATGAACCAGAACAGGGGAAAACAGGGGCGTACGAGACCGGGAGAACTTAACAGTCGAAGGCGCGCCTAGAGGGTGTAACAGTCCGGATTTTAGCCCATTTTTGGGAATTATAAAACGTGTAATTCGTCAGTGCGCTTATAATGAAATTTCGCCTGGGAATTGATCACTCTCGGGTTCTTATTTTTAAAATTAGAAATTTTGCTAGAATCGCACTCGATCGAATTTGGTCGTTAATTATACCCTGAACTTGACAGTCAATTTCCTGGAGTTTCGGGACGAAATAAATTGGACGGTGTCGAAATTATTGTGGCCAGTATCGAGATTGTCAGGAATAGTGAAAAAGTGAATTTTTGACCGGGGACAAATTTGGACTAGTAGACCTCTCTCGGTAAAAATTTAGTTAAGTTAATTTGGCCTTTGTCCCTTTTTAGTTGCGGGGCTCACTCGGGATTAGCAGGCAATTTTCGGATTTGGATTTGGACCCCCGGTTTGTGTTTAATATTTGATTGAGTTTAAAATTTTTAAAATTCTCTCTCTCTCTCTCTCTCTCTCTCTCTCTCTCTCCTCCCTCGGATTCCCGCGCGCCCCCCTGTCCTGTCCGGTCACGTCCCCCACCTGCTCCCTCTCTCTCTCCTCTTTCTTTTTCTCTTTTCTTTTCTTCTCCTTTTTCTCTTCTTTTTCCTTCCTCCTTCGCTGGCTTCCCGATGCTCCTGCTTCTGGTTCTGCAACTCGTCGCCGGCGCCCAGCCCAGTCGACGCCGCCACCGCCCAACGTTGCTCCGCCGTTCGCCGTAGCCAGCGAGCCCGGTCGGCGCCGCGCTGGTTGTCAGCTTCCGCCCCGGCCGGCCTCTCTGTCTCCCTCGCACGTGAGCGACAGCGAACCGTCGCCGCTGCCCTCTGCCTCCGCCTGGCCGTCGCCGCCATCCCCTCGACCGCTCCGACAGCCGCCGTCGCCCCAGCAGCCGCGCGACCCCCTTTCCTCTCCCCCTCTCTCTCTCTTTTCTCCCCGAAGCCCCCCCTGTTCGGGCTTCTGCCCACGCGCGCACCGCCCCTTCCCGCCGCCGCGCGCCGCCACCCCCTAGCTATCGCCGCCGGTCCGTCCACCACCGGTCGGCCCCCGGCAACCTTGCCCAGCCACCTCGGCCCTTTCCTCCCCCTTTCTCCCTCTCCCGGTCTCTCTCTCTCTCTCTCTCTTTCCCCCTTGTTCGGCCGTGGGAGGCCTTCGCCGGAGCGCCGGTGCCGCCGCCGGAGTCGTTGCCGCCGCCGGTTGCCGCCCCGGCCCACCAGCCAGTTGCTTGCCTCGCTGCGCCGCTCCCGAGCCCACCTGCTCCGCCGTTCCCGTCATTGTTCATCGCCGGCGTTACTGTTCCGGCAAGTACTGTTCACCGGCGAGCACTGTTCACCCGAGCCCGATTCGGTTCGTCCGGCCCGTTTTAAGCATAGGACACCCGGTGAGTACAACCCTAAACCCTAATTAGGCTAATTTGCATTTCTAGACGGATTTAGGGGTTAATTAGGGTTATTTAGGGGTTAAATTGTGGAATTGATTAGGGACTTTGATTGTGGTCGATTTGGTGGATTATTCTGATTAATTAATGGAGGATTAGTGGCCCGAATGGCGCGATAAGTGGGCTGGACAATTTGGATTAAATCGACCCGAGTTTGGGAAAGTTCGGGTTCGATACGTGGATTATTGTGCGCGCCATATTTCGATTTTGTGGTGGTCACTTAGAGTAATGTTTGGGGAGTATGATGGAGTAATTCGATGACACTTATTGACCTAGAATTTGTGGTTTAGCGAATGGCCACGATTGGATTGGATTGGATTTGATTTGGGGCAAGGCGAGATTATTTTGAGGTTTAATTGTGCAATTACTGGGATTGGTCGATTGGTGTAATTGACTGGCTAGTTGAGCCTCGAGTGTGATTAATTTGATGGAGTCCTGTCGCGTGTCTAGCGGGACTAGAAATGGTTTAGTTTGGTGGGCATCGAATGTGCGAATGCTTGTTGACCTGGTTATGTGAATTTGTGCATGGATGGTGTGCTGATTTGATGCTATGGCTGACTTAAATTAACTGTCTGACTTGGGCATGTGGATTTATGAATTTGAATATGCGCGGCACAAATTGAGTGTGTTATCTCGTAATTCGCGCATGTGGATGCCCAAGTGTGAACTTTATGGCCATGGCTGCACATCTCAAGCATTGGCATGGCATTTGCATTTATAAGTGTGCCCGAGTGACATGTGCATTGTGATCACCTAAATTGCCCTGATGCGTCTAACGCGGGGTTCAGATAAAATTGAGGTTTGAGAATGTGTGATCACAATAAACCCTGATGCGTTTTACGCGGGGTAGTGAACCCGTCCTGAGGCGTGTTACGCGGGACGATGCCTGGTTTACCGGAAGATGTCCGGCCTGATGCGTTTTACGCGGGCTGTGTGTCATGAGCCTGCGGGCTAGAGATCGATCTCAAAGTTTGGACCTGATGCGTTTTACGCGGGTCGGACCTGATGCGTTTAACGCGGGTCGGAGGAGAAATTGAGAAATGGCTGAGTGCTAGTGTGCAAGTGTGCGATAATGCATTGATGAGGCATGAGCATGAGTGCGAGCACTAGCATATGCATAGCATACGTTGTGACATAGAAATGTACGTGTATGTGCTGTGATTGAATTCTGCCGCGTGACTGTTTTTGCTGATTTGACGCCTAACCTGCAGGGTCTAGTGAGATTAGATTTAGGCCCGAGGGCCTGAGTCAGTTATGCGTGCATTATGTGTTGTCTAGTACTTGTCAGGAGGTGCATGTTAGCCTAGTTTAGGTTTAGGGAATTACTCGCTGAGATTTATTCTCACGGTTGTTGTAAAACCGACTTTTCAGATCCCCGACCTTGAGGACGGCAGGCGTATCGACACATTTTTGGGAAGAGCCCCAGCTAGTCGTAGTGGCCTTGAATCGCTTTTGATTTTTGGTATTTGAGCTGTATCTAGATATTGTAAATGATTTCCAGTATTAGTACAAGTATTGATTTCAGTGGTTACCCTTGGTTATGCGTCTTTCTGTGTACGGGTGGTTTTTATGACTTCCGCATGTGCTTTGAATCTCTGTCTTGGGTTTGGGTCGGCGACGCGTCCTGGGACGTCGCACGCGAATCGACCTCTGCGAGGGATGTGGCGCACCGAGAAGTGCGGGGCGTGACAGAGGGTTTCCAATTAATCCGCAGGTGACGATGGGGCTACTGAAACTTGCAAACACTCCAAGCCTCCTCTCTCTCTCTCTCTCTCTCTCTCTCTCTCTCTCTCTCTCTCTCTCTCTCTCTCTTTGCTCAAAGGGGCCGACCTCTTTTCCTCTCTTCTTCATCGCTTAAATAGCGGTCGGCGACCGATGCTTTGTCTCATAAGTCATTGTCTTAATGGCCCTGTACCAACCTTGCCTGTGCCACGACTTTGGTGGCCATGGCTGCATGGTGAAGCAGAAAATCCGCACTTCCCAGGTGGCTGGTCAGGGTAGGGGAGAATAGAGGATAAGGAGGAGAGAGGGAGAGAGGCTGGGCTGGCGAAGGGGGGGAGAAAGAGAGCGGTTTGGGCCAGACCTAGCCGCGTGGAAGGAAAAAAAGAAAATTGAGCGGGCTGGGCTTGCTGGGGGAAAAAGAAAGAGGGCCGGGTCGACCCGGCCCATTCCAATTTTTTAAAATTTTTTTAATTAAAAGAGGAAAAATATTTTCTAATATTGCAAAATACATCTATGTCTATATGCAATGCAATTGAAACTAAATAATTTTTTGGGTTCAGGAATTAAGGACATTAACCCCTAAATTTTGGGTAATTAATTTTGGGCAATTAAAATAGGCGCCAACACTATTGAAAATTTCAAGAGTCGTTCTCTCGCCTTGTACACATAGCTCAACGGCTCTTATTCCCAAATAATAAATCACACCTCTAAGTGTTTTTATAGAGTCACTTGCACACTTTATCTCTTGCTATCCAATGCCTTCACTTTAAGTGTAGCCACTTCTTTTGTGTGTTACAAATGGATTTCTCATTCTGGCTAATTCCTAGTAAAAAATGGTCAAGTGGCTATTGCAAGCTTACAAAGAGACAGACTCGAGAACATCTCAGGAATACTTTGTTTCTATTGTTGTTGCCCTTTCCGACTGTATGACTTTTGGCCAAGTTTTGTCCAGTTTATAGAGCTCCAATTCAAATGTTGCACTTTAATTAAGTAGGCCTTATGTCATCCAATTCTCTTTATAAAAATCTTGCAAAATTCCTTAAAAAAATGTGCAAAATCTTCCCTCAAACTAGCCTGTTAATCAAAATTTCTATTGGTTAACTTTTATTGATGGCGAGCTTTCGTCATGCATCTCACCAATTTCTTGAGCGAATTAGGCATAGATAATCTTGGAACATCATACTTTATTGTTTTGAGCTGGGTCTTAAAATTTTGAAACTCTAATGTCTTCCAATCTATTTATGAAAAGTGCCCGTTGATCATGTCTGACTATTTTGCAGAACCAAGATGTTGCTTTTAGATCTTCCTTTTGCAGATTTATAGACTTTGTGAAATTTTGCTCAAATGCTTGTACAATCAGAACTAAGTATCTACATGATTAAGATATGATCCTCAACACACTTAAATGAACTCATTAAATATTTGGATAAAGTTGAACTATCGACAAAATTTGTTACGGATATATTCCAACAGAAACAAAACCTAACAAATAACAATATAACCGCATGTTTGGGCAAAAAGAAAAAACAATATAACCACATGTAAAATGGCATATAGGCTCATCTTTTGCTTATTACCGTATGGCATTTGCCATACTAGTGTATTGTCTAAATTTCCTCGGGGAATATGGGTCATGATAAAGAGTGTTTTAAGGGCACTTTTTAGACAAACTCAGTGAGGAAATTCTTAGCTTACAAAATATTGGTTACCCATATTATAAAAGTGTTGCTATATTGAAAGATGCAATATTGCCTTATTTGAGTACTGAACTAGTGCGCATTTTCTATTTTAAGAAAGTTTAGCTTCAATCAGGCTGAATGCTTGATCTTGGTCCTATGAGGTTTAGAGCTTTGAAATAATCTAAATTATTAGTAATAGTGTTCATTTTTTTTCTAAAAGAACTTCATAAAGTTCGGAGCATATGTTGAGGGCCATAATTTATTTAAGGGGAAGAACTTTCAATCATCAGAAATAGCTCTAGTTGCGTCAAACACATATCTTGTGAGATTCAGAGTCTTCAAATAATCTATAAGTGGGCGTTCATAAAATCTATATGCAAAAGATACACGCACTTTGTAATACTATTACGCTTTAGAATTCTATTATTGTGAATACAATCGGAACTATGTGTCTTACTCAAACAAGGATGAGAATGATGTATAAATTTTTTGGTTTCTATATCAGAGAGATGGTGGCAATTTTTAAGACATCCCTAGGGCTAGCTACTTGTCCTTTTCACATGCCCTCTCTCCTTCAGCTTTTAGCTTTCACTTTTAAGAATCAACATGACAACAAATTGAAAATAGGATTTGGAAACAACTACCGAAAGAGTGTAAAGTCCCCCACCAAACATCCACTTTAAAAAGAAGCATATGTTAAAATTTGTTAATTACAAGCATGTGACATCTTTTTCTACTGTCATGTATGTCTTTTCATGATTGCCAAAGACAGTTGATAGAGCTCGATAGCTCCTTTTGGAAAGAATATGCGTGAAATTGTACCAAAGTGGCACAAAATCTCATTCTTCAAAAGGATTAATAGGATTTCATTACATAAAAAGATAAGCAGTTGTCCGGTAGTGAAATAGAGTAGATCCATTCGAATATTGCGTGCATGTTGTGGCTATGTGAAGATATTCTTTCCTAAGAAACACTTTGATGGATCCGCATATTCTTCTTAATAAAGTTAAGCTATCTTACATTGATGTATTGGCATAGAATGGAAAATCTTGCCAAGATTGAGAATGCAGGAGATATGCAGTAAAGCGTCGGCCAAATACTATTCGCACTCTTGACCTATCAAAACAGGTGCACAACCGACAGTTCAACTGTTAGAAAAGGATGTAAATGATATATATGTTTAAGAATGATTAGAGCTCATAACACATTAACAAACATTAATAAACTTTTTCGGAAAACATATAGGTAGTTCTGTTAGCAGTAATCAAATAGCCATCAAAACCAATATGGTGAGAAAAATGAATTGTGTGAAAAGGATTGAACAACATATATATACCATAAAACTCCTTAAATGATTGCAGAATTTTGTGGTATGTCATTTACATTTTGCGGTGATAAAAAAAATTGTACATATCCCAGCTACTGATATTTCTGATAAAATTAATCGTAGACAACAGTAGAAGGGCACTAAAAGGTCAGTGAAATAGTCAACTAAATAACTGCATGACCAGCTACCGTTACCCAACGAAACAGCTTATATGTGACAACCGGAATTTGACCATATCTCCAACAATTGATAGCCATTGAGTGTCTTCTTCAACCTTTTTTTCTTTTCAAGATCATGGTATCCTCTGTGGACCTTGGTACAATGGTCATATGTTTGGCTTCTCTCTCTACTCGGATTCGGCCTTTCAGGGTTGGCATTAGGGTTATTTTCCCCTCCACTGATAGAATTAATGTATCATGCAGTGAATTGATCTCTGGTGAGAGAGGGGCAAAAAAAATATTATGTTAGAAAAAGCTTCTAAACCAGCATGGAATATGTGCCTGCATATGCCAAAGGTATAGATTTTGACAATTCCATCTTTCTTGAAATTCGATATTTGAGCTTCTTGAACTTGACAAGTACTTAGGCCAACTTGAGTAGTCAACTAACTGTGCTCTTGAGGTAGATTGCATGAAGCTTGACCTACTCCAATGCATCTTCTAGTTTAGTCACTAAGGAATCAATAACAACCGCTTCGTTTAAGCTTATTTTTCGTTTCTTTTCTTCTTCATATATTCCTCATGTATATATGCAATTCTAACAATTTCAAATCAGCCGCTAACAAATGGTTTCAATTTTAGATCCTATATGTAATTTCATGATATTATGAGACATGATCCTTGACGGTAGTAACAAATTGTTGATTCCTGCAGTAAACACTTTTATACCTTCACTTGAAGAGATCACCAGAAGAGAGTTTGAGTTTAAATCCATCAACGTATCAAATTGGATCAATCTTCACTTAAAATTTTAAGTATGTCATGTCTTGTTGGGGATGATGCTTTGTGAAAACTGATCCAACACTTTTTACATGTACAATTTAGCATGTAATGTCTTGCTGGGGATGGCGGCAAGTCAAATCAATCAAGTTCCCAAACAATCCAAATTATGTACGGGTGTATCTGGATTTCAAGTTGTAAAACATGTTTCGAATCCCATTAAGAAAAGCTATAATGTTTGGGAATTGATTATTAGGTACCCTAAAACCCAAACCACTCATCATATCACTTCAAAATATTATTTTTTTCTCCCTCCAAAAAATATTGATTAGATTATGAAATGATTATATTACTTAATTTTGAATTATCATTTACTGAAAAATTAATGAAAAAATATATATCAATTGGGTTCTAAGTGTGTTAGAGCAATTAAATACTACATCACATTTTCATTTAATAGCTTGAGCTTTTAAAATAGTTGGTAGTGGTCTAAAAAATCTCACATGGTATTAGAGTAAAAGCTCCTCAGTTCAAATCTTTCTAGGCCCATAGTTGCCTCCCCAATTATATATTTCCACACCTAGGCTTTAGCCAAACTCCAGCCTACGCGTGAGGGAGGTGTTAGAATAATTAAAATATTAAATTATGCATTCTTCTAACAGCTTAAGCTTTTAGAATAGTTAGTAGTAGTCTCACAAAATATTTTGGGAAGAGATACATCCTATTAAGGACTACTCGGGTTTGGGACAAGGTTGAACATCCTAAACTTACCCATTGTAATATCTATGGCTGATCAAAAATTTCTTTACTTTTTCAATAGATAGTTTCTTTACTTGAAAGTCCCGATAGCATATTTGGCGGGACAAACTTGAAGGAGCTGGAAATAAAATGAAGGATTGGAATGGAATGCTAGGAGGAATATGTATATATATATATATATATATATATATGTTCTATATTTGATTGTTATTAAAAAAAATTACAATGCTCAAATTCAAAAGGTAATAGAGTCAAACATGTCCCTAGAAAGAAGTATAAAAAAGAGAGAAAAGAAAAGGTAAGGATGCACCCAAGGAAAAATGAATGTCCTACCCTATGATCTATTAGAATGATTAAATACTAAATCATGCATTCATATAACATATTAAACTTTTACGATGGTTGGTAGTGATCTTAGAAAATCTCACGGATTATTAAAACCATGTGTTATCACTTTCGCGTGTGTGTCCACCCCGTTAATTAAATTCCACGTGACACTCCTAATCTGATTTGCACGTGAGAGAGGGTGTTGAAATATCCAATATTGCTTGACAATGGATTTTATATACTTTTTATATACATGTGATCTCCTTCCATCCATAAGCTTAAGCTTTGGATTGGATTTTCTCACATGGTATTAAAGCGGGAGCTCCTAAATTCAAACTTTTCTAGGCCCCAATTAGCCCCCTATTATATATTTTCACGCTTTAGTCTTAGGCCAAAGTCTGGCTTCTAAGTGAGGAGGAGTGTTAAAATAATTAAATATTAAATCATGCATTCTTCTAACAGCTTAAAATTTTAGAATAGATAACAATAATTCCACGGATTCCCTTAAAATTTTAGAATAGTTAGTAGTGATCCCAAGAAATCTCATATAATCATTGGATTTGTCATTCTCATTCAGACAAGAATATGCTCATGCAATATGAAAAAAAGAATGGGTTAAATATCGCGATTCTTTTCCAGCCTCCATTCCATGTACCTAAATGGCCTAAAAGTTAAATCCTATAGTTGAAAGCAATTTAGAAATTGAACAGGTTAACTGACTTGAACGTTGAAAATGATCCCTCAAATCTTGCTTTTCAATAAAGCAACTTTCTTCGGAAAAATATCCCTGAACTATGAGAAAAAGTTCCAATAATAGTACCATGGAAGCACCTTCCACAATCATATTGCAAAACCTAATATGTACAGCAAATCTCCAAGAAAAAGAAAACTCAAGGGTCAAATGCACCACAACCATCAAACTGTCCAAAGGAAAACCCCACCACTCCTCTTTGTCCCACAAAATCAATTTCTATATTGTTTAGTCCTTCGCAACTAGTGAAATCGACCAAATGATGAGCCTCCAGATTGGCATTCTCTTGCCCCCATCAACCCTCCAATCACAAGGTAACTCCAATGGTCCATTTAGCAAATTGAAATTTTTTTTTATTTAAATACCGAAGAATCTGAGTAAAGAACATTGCGTGGTTGGCTCCTGCATCGGGGGGAAGCCTCCCGACCGCCTGCCACTAACATTTTATAATCCTCAAATTGGAGACAAAAACATTTTCATTATGTTAATTTGTCAGTTTAGTGCGCACGGAATTTGGGTGGAATTAATCAAACTATAATAGAGTCGTCAAGGACTGGTTTGATGGTGACCTTTTGACTCTTCAAGACCGAATTTCTTAGAGAATCTAGGAGTTGTTGACCGATGGTCCCACGCGTCGCATCCCTCGGACCAGCTGAAACTAAGGATGGCAAAAGCATGGTTTTTATTTGTCGGTCGGACTAGCTAAAAATCTATAAAATACTCTGTAAATTACATCAACTAGTTAAATTCAGATCTTAAAATCGTGTAGATTAGGGGTGTGCAACGAGAACCATCCGAACTGACTGGTTCTGGACGGTTCCCATGAGCGCCGGCACGATTCCTAGTTTCATAAAATCGGAACCAGTGGCAAGCGCTAATTCTCGGTTCCAAGGTAGAAACCGGATTAACAGGGCCGATTTTTTCACAGGGAAATCAAAATAAACATTACTTCTCCATCTTCTTCATCTCCCTAGAGTCTCCACCTCCACATGTACTGCTATTCCCCTACCCAGCACAGGGCCACATGCTTTCGCATCTGGACCTCGCCCACAAGCTCTCCGGAGACTCGCCCTCACCATGTTGGTCACTCTAAGAACCTGCCCCTCCTTAACCATCTCCTCTCCGCCCAGCCCTCCATCAAAACCCTTGCCCTTCCCTTCCCTCCCCACCCCAAACTCTTGTTGGGTATCGAGAACGTTTGCGACATCGATCACTTCAACAATGTCTCCATCATCTCCACCCTTTGCCTCCCCCTCATCCAGTGGTTTGCCTCCCACCCCAACCCTCCCGTGGCAATCCTCTCTGACTTCTTCCTCGGCTAGACACTCGACTTTGTCTGACAAGCTTGGCATCCACCGGTTTCATTGGACTGCTCGGGAACCGAACCAAATCAATCCAATTTCAGGACAAGGTAGTCCGGTTGCTAGTTTCTGGGTGGGATCGGACTGGACAGGGAACCGATCACCCCTAGTGTAGATGATCCTAATTCCAGAACAATTTTCTTGGTGCGATTTAATTGATAATCTCTAAATCATGTGTCGAAAATCCCTTGACACCTAATCAACTAAACCAACCCTAAAAGATTGATATTGAAAAAATTCAATTATGAAACAGGAAACGTATAAACTTTATCTGTTTATTTAACCAAAAAAAAAACTTTATCTGTTTAGTATGAGATCATCCAAGCCCTTTTAGTGATTTTGTGCATGGTGATTGACTTTACTTATCATAAAGAGTTGTGGTTACATCCAATAAATTCTAATTTTATGCATTTTGCTCATACTTTGGTGGCAAAATGTCCATGAGTGTCTATAATTGTCCTTTTCAAGAAGAATTGAAGAAGCAAAATTGTAAGCACGGAGATGATAGAATTGTTTGGAACATAAAAAAATATTAGATAATGGCTAATTTCTATTTAAGTCGGACATATTTTAGTTTCAATAATATTGTTGTTGTTGTTGTCGTCGTCGTCTGTGGCAGCGGCAGCGGCTTCTTCTTGTTGTTGTATATGTGTTGCCACTACAAAAGAACAAGGATTTTGCCACGGAATTTAGCGACGAAAAATTTTTTGTCGCTAATTTGCGACGAAAAATAAATCTGTCGCAAATTAGCGACTGAAAGTTTTCGTCGCTAATTTGCAACGGAATTTGCCACGAAATAAAAATTCGTCGCAAATTAGCAACGTAAAATAAATCCGTCGCAAAAATAGCGACGGAATTTACGACAGAAAATAAATCTGTCGCAAATTAGCGACGGAAAATAAACCCGTTACAAATTTGCGACGGAAAATAAATCTGTCGCGAATTTGCGACAGAAAAATAAATCCGTTGCGAATTCGTTTAACGACGAATTTTGCCAAATTTTTCGTCACAAAATTCGTCACTAAAACCTTGTGTTTTTGTAGTATTCTAAAACTAAACCTAAGTTTTTCTAAGTCTAATCACGATAATTACCATGTCTCAATCTCTCGTGATAAGGACAAGGACTACATAAGGAATATATTCCATCACAAGACAAACTAAATATTGCCTAATGAAATCAATCTAATGCAAACTAACAATTATTCATTAAAATTCAACTAAATTGGATGATTGTCACAAGTTCAAATTCAAAAGAGATTGGACGATTTGCTACAAGTCCAATTCTAAGAGAGATTAGATATTACAAATTCAAATTAGATAAGAAGATCTATTATAAACTCAAGATATTAGATAATCTCTTAAAATATTCTCGTCCCAAATAAGCTTTTTTAAATTCGATAGGTGCAAATCTTATCTTATTTTTTTTCAAGACTTAGATATAGATAACACAAATATCTATTTAGTTGAATATGGCGGTTTCCTCCGTACGTAGATCTTATGTATGGGTAAATATATGGGTAAATAAATTATAGCAATTTTCAAATAGATCGGAATCGGGTAGATGCATGAAATGTAAAGTCAATGTATCTATATGGGGATATCTATAGGAGATCATACAAAAGAGATATTCTTATTTAGACCTAACTAATTTGATCTACCCAATTAGATAAATTACTCCTAAAGGGTTACATCCGAATGATGAGTGAATAGAGGGCATGCATTCTATTAGAGAAATATTTAGATGATTCTCTATATTTCCTTTAATTGATTATAATTGTATTTTCACTTTTAGATAGTCATCCTATAAAACCGATAAATAGGTTCGTGTATTCTTCATTTGACAATGATATATATATATATATATATATATATATATTGCTTTTAATTTTTTTATCACATTCTTGATTTAGTATCAGAGACCTAATGTTATTTTTGGAATCCGTCATAAATTAGCGACAAAAAATAAATCCGTCGCAAATCTGCAACGGATTTTGCGACGGATTGGAAAAATGAAAATTTGCGACGGATTGGAAAATGCATTTTATTTTTGAAATCCGTCGCAAAATCCGTTGCAAATTTGCGACAGATTGGAAAATGCCCTTTATTTTTGGAATCCATTGCAAATTTGCAACGTAAAATAAATCCGTCGTAAATTTGTGATGGAAAATAAACAATTTGCGACGGATTTTGCGACGAAAAATAAATCCATCGCAAATTTGCGACGGATTGGAAAATACCCTTTATTTTTGGAATCCGTCGCAAATTTGCGACGGATTTTGACCATAAAAAAGGAAAAATTCCCGCCCATTTGACCAAAAAAAAAGAAAAACTCCCGCCCAGACCGTCCTTTTCCCCCTTCTCTCTCTTCCTCTTTCATTTTCTTGTCTTCTTCCTCCTCGCGCGCACATCCGCTACTCTGCCTACAACTCACCGACGGGACCCCACCACCACGGGCCACTGCCACTCGTTTGGTCGCCGCGTCGTCGTTCGACCGTCAGGCTCCACCCGGCCGCCGCGCCATTGCCGTCGCCCCTCGACCGCGCCTCACCCCGAGCCAATCGCGAGTGAGACCTTTCACGCAGACCAGCAATCGTTGCTCGTCGCCCCATCGCCATGCACTGTCCGCCTTGCGTTGGCTCTCGTCTGGCTGCCCGTCGCCGTCGCTGCCGCCGTCCACCGCCGTGCTTTTTTGCCTTGGCCGGACCGTCTTCCTTTTCCCTATGCGCACGCACGGCCCTTCGCTCGCGTCGAGTCCAGCCACTTGCCCCGCGTTGTTCGGCTACCTGCAACGCCGCCGTGCCACCCCTGACCACCGTCCAGTCACCGCACGCCGTTGCCATCAATGCTAACCCCCTTGTTCTGGCCGTGCCCTCCATCCTGGCCAGCTCGTTGTCGCCAGACCGCTAACCCGTCGTCCCCGTCATCGCCAGCCCGTCAGCCGTTGTCGCCGTCGCTTGCCTTCTCACTGCATGATGCCGTCGCCGTCACCGCCCAGTAGCCGCTCGTCGCCGTCATTGCTCGCACCGTCATTGCTTGCCCAGCTCACCGTCGCCATTGTCACGCTTGCCCGGCCAACCTAGCCGCTCGCCCAGCTGCTCGCCTGGCTGAGCCTACTGCCGTCCCAGCCACTGCCTCGGCCACTTGCCGCTCGCCTAGCCGCTTCCCGGTCATGCCGCTTGCCCCCTCGTCGCCTAGCCGCCCAGGCCATCGCTCGTCGCCGCGCCCCGCTCGCCTTGCCACTTGCCCTGCCGTGGCCGAGCATCTAGCCCATGGCCAAGGGCCATGATGACAACTGTGCAGAGTCCTCGCTCATTGGCTGACCATTGTGCCAACCGCCGTGCCGAGCCCGTTGAAGCTGCAGTTACTCCATTATTTAATCAATATTAAATATAAATTCTAGAAATTAATTTTACTTTTAATTATATTTAAAATCCAAATCATCCGTAAACAATATTCGTCGTACACTTTGTCGCTAAAGAATTAATAAAAAAATCATCACTAAATCCGTTCCGGATCAACGTCTGTGGCAAAAGTCAAAATTTGGAATGGCAAATTAGTGACGAATTTCACCATGGATCAGTTGGTCGCAAATTAATGACCCAAAAAAAATTCATTAAAAATTAGCGACGAATTTTGCCATGAATACATTTTGATCCATTTTTTAGACCAAAAAAAATACGTTTCATCGCAATTTAGAGACCAAAAAAAATTTTGTGGTACATTAGCGACAAATTTTGCGACGAATAGAGTTCATGGCTAATTTGCGATAAATTTTGCCACGAATAATTAGCGACGAATACAGTGCGTGGCTAATTTGCGACGAATTTTTTTCTTCGCAAATTAGCGACGAAAATTGATATTTTCTGTTTCTAAATTGTGCGACGCTGAATTAGCGACGGATTTTTTTCCGTCGCAAATTCGTTTAGCGACGAATTTTGCCAAATTTTTCATCGCAAAATTCATCGCTAAAACCTTGTTTTTTTGTAGTGTGCCAATGATAAATTTTATAGCAAGCAACATTGTCGGTGCACAATTCCGAGTAAAATCCAAAATATGAAGACTTGTGCAAAGGCAAGAGCAGTTATTGCTGTTTTAAATTCCGCAAGTGTATGGTGAATAAGCAGTTATCTGTAAGTACGTCTAAGTTGTAGCGGAAGGGGAAGAAAGACACGCAGACAACATATCAGACATCTCTGTTTTCCATTGTGGCTTTTTCTGCAATTGACGTTTTCTTTTACTGTATCTTCGTTTGATTTAATTCAATCAGTTTAGTTATCCACAATTTCTTGATATCAACTTCACGAACCTAAAATCGAGTAGTGATTCCTTTCTCGATTGTCAATCATCTTTTCACATGATCGTTACATATAGTGGTCTGTTTTATGCCCTGATTCACTGATTAAATTGCTGAAATGCCTCGCAAGTAGAAGTGGAGATCACTGGGGGAAAAGAAAAATCAACCACGGAGCCATTGTTCATCAAGCAATGTGCTTCTGGCCGAAAATGTAACAAAGAGGCCCGATTGAAAGCCAAATCATGTCGGGCTACTTGATCGATCAAAGAAAAAATACATTGACCTACATGAAATGAGGACATTATTTACCTCAATTCAGTGCAAATGCAATGGTGAAAGTGAGCACAACCCAATTGCCCAAGAAGATTAACTTGAACATATATCATTCTGGTTCCTAACTTGAACATATATCATTCTGGTTCCACTAAGCTTTCTCACTTGTTTGGCCAAAAAAAGGCTTTATCAGTTCATATGGAACTCAAAGAAAGATATGTCGTGTATGTATGTCGTAAACATACGATAATCTGCAGGTTTCCCAAGAGATATATATAATGTTTCAGATGCAGCACGATTTAATTAATTCAGAGGAACAAGACGATTAAGGGATTCAGCAGTGGCACCAACCAGGCGATGTCGGTATTCGTACGGAAGCGACTTTATGAACAACTTCACTTGTTCCTGATCAGTGAGTTGTGGAGTAACCTAGGCGGTCAAATTTCTCCATCTGGTAGCGTACTCCTTAAAGGACTCACCCTTCTTCTCAGCGCATTCCAAATCATCACAAGTAAAGGTGACGTCAAGGTTGAATTGATATTGCTTGAGGAATGCATCGGCGGCATCATCCTATGACTTAAAAGCATCCACATCTTTCGACATATACCATGTCAGGACTGGTCCTGTCAAACTTGCTTGAAAAGTCTGAATCATGAGGGGTTCATTATCAATGTATTGGGTCATTCGCACATGATACATGTGTAGATGATGCCTGGGGTATGAGGTACCATTATACTTCTCGAATTCCAGCATCTTAAACTTTCTGGTACTTTAACCCGTTTGTATATAGACAGGTCAAGTGGAGCAGCATGCTGCATGCATTGTAGCTGTTTCAGCATCTCCTCGACTTTTGCAAGGCATTTGTCATACTTTATCGTCGGTGCAGCTTCAAGTTGAGGCTTCTTGATAGCAAGGGGAAGCGGATCGTCCTCTAACGGAGACATTTTGCTATCGCTAGCGGAGACTTTATCTTTTCCAATAGACGGTGGTGATAACACCACCTCAACTGCTGCAGGCATAAGCATGGGTGTGAGCTTGCCCTGAATGGATTCTACCTGCTTTGTGAGATTTTGGATCGCATTAAGGACCATCTTCATCTCGTCTTCTATGTTATTGAGACGGATGTTTTCTTCGGCCATTTTTTTTAATTTCCGGGGAAAACGTTGAAATAAATGAGTATAATGCTCAATAAAGAATCATTTTATAGCCTAGTCATATTATTATTGCATAATTTATTTATTTGCAAAGAAAAAATGAGGAAAAAGATTTTTTTGTTTATATATTCATTACAAGCGGCGTCCCCGGGACTCGAACCCCGGTCACCTCGGACCGTTACGCCTCATCCCCGGATACCACTGGGCCGAAGGCCATGGTGGTGTCACTAAAGGGCAAAAAATTTTATTTAAAGCATAAAAAGTGGCCCAAGTCATATTAGCATTAGTACAACCCAAAAACACTTTTAAGGAAGAAAACCAAAACCCCTAAACATAATTACTAGGAAATATAAAAGATAAAGGCTTTTTAACAAAAGGGTGCCCTTCTCGGATACTCATTTTGTAAATGATGGGGAAACCACGGTCTCTCGGGGGCGCTTATCTTTACGAACAAGCTCCGTAATAAGCATATCTTTGGTATATAGAATGCAATCAACGTATGGTCTAACAATAACAAATCAATTGAATAAGTAAGCTATATAATAAAAAAATGAAAAGGGATAGAATATATACCTTTTTTTGAGCCATGGCAATCACAATAACGTGCACATGAGGAGTGAGGCTCGATTTCTATCTAGACTAGGTCAGCAAAGTGAAAGTAAAAGGGTGCCTAACGGTCGCAATCTCACATTGGTGTCAAGTCCTTTTAACCTCGGCCAATTTGAAAAGAATATCTTATAGTCACGCAAATAGCGGCTAAAGATATTTCTTTACGATTTTTTTAAAAATAAATTTCGGGGAAAAGGAAGACAACTTCTACATCGCGGGCTCGCGTTCAAGGTCGTATCTTTCTTAACACTATCCTAAAATGCCCTATTGCGGCCCAGGTCCGGCAGCATGGTTGTGTGTGCCATAGTGTAGTGCTAAATCATTAAAGCATGCACAACAATTTATAAACAATCAATTCGAACATACAAGACAAATAACACCTTAATGTCAGGATCACACCTAGAGTCCTTTCTACCGGACAAAAATTATTTTGAACAAGGTAAAAATTTTGGCTTAAGTCCGCTTTAGAAAATGCAAGTTTCCAGCGGAGTCGCTAGTCTGTCGCGACCGAACTCTCGAACCTTTTCGAATGACATGTGAAAAACAAGAGGGGTCGCCTGGTACGTGCTAAGTCTATGTTCAATACTTAAATCGGGCTCTCCCAAGCCCATATCATATCACGACTTAGGGTTTAAATATTTAATATGCAAGTGGTTTATAACAAGGAGTCGCCACTAATCGATTTGGGGTGGGTCGATTAGAAACCCAAATAGGATGATGGGAGAATCACCCTATTCCTACGAACCAGATATTAACCGAGTTCGGGGACTTGGTTACATTAGTTGGATGACTAATGCCCTTTTGGTACCTTTCTACCCTGTTCATTTTTGAAAACATTTGTCAGGCAATTTGGGATTGATTTTATGACATTTCTCTTAACATGTGAGGTGATCAAACAAGTGCATAATCAGAAGCGATTAGTAGTCAAAATAAATATGCAATTGTAGGGTTCTAATCCTAACTAAGTCACATGACATTCAAGACACAATTGTCACGCCCCGCACTTCTCGGTGCGCCACATCCCTCGCAGAGGTCGATTTGTGTGCGACGTCTCAGGACGCGTCGCCGACCCAAACCCAACACAGAGAATTAAAACACATGCGGAAGCAATTAAAAACACCCTTACATAAATGACGTATAACCAAGGGTAACCACTGAAATCAATACCTGTATTGATACTGGAAATCCTTTACAATATTCATATACAGCCCGACTACCAAAAATAAAAAATGGTTAAAAGCCACTACTGACAAAAAGGGATAAGTGGCTCGGGGCTCAAGCACTACAACTAGCCAGGGCTTCTCCCAAAAATGCATCAGTACACCTGTCATCCTCAAGGCCGGGGATCTGAAAAGTCGGTTTTACAACAACCGTGAGAATAAATCTCAGCGAGTAATTCTCTAAACCTAAACTAGGCTAACATGCACCTCCTGACAACTACTAGACAACACATAATGCACGCATAACTAACTCAGGCCCTCGGGCCTAAATCTAATCTCACTAGACCCTGCAGGTTAGGCGTCAAATCAGCAAAAACAGCCACGCGACAGAATTCAATCACAGCACATACACGTACATTTCTATGTCACAACGCATGCTATGCATATGCTAGTGCTCGCACTCATGCTCATGCCTCATCAATGCATTATCGCACACTTGCACACTAGCACTCAGCCATTTCTCAATTTCTCCTCCGACCAGCGTTAAACGCATCAGGTCCGACCCGCGTAAAACGCATCAGTTCCACACTTCGAGATCGATCTCTAGCCCGCAGGCTCATGACACACAGCCCGCGTAAAACGCATCAGGCCGGACATCTTCCGGTAAACCAGGCTCATGACACACAGCCCGCGTAAAACGCATCAGGCCGGACATTTTCCGGTAAACCGGGCATCGTCCCGCGTAACACGCCTCAGGACGGGTTCACTACCCCGCGTAAAACGCATCAGGGTTCATTGTGATCACACATTCACAAGCACCAATTTTTATCTGAACCCCGCGTAAAACGCATCAGGGCATTTTAGGTGATCACAATGCACATGTCACTCGGGCACACTTATAAATGCAAATGCCGTGCCAATGCTTGAGATGTGCAACCATGGCCATAAAGTTCACACTTGGGCATCCACATGCGCGAATTACGAGATAACACACTCAATTTGTGCCGCGCATATTCAAATTTATAAATCCACGTGCCCAAGTCAGACACTCAATTTAAGTCAGCCATAGCATCAAATCAGCACACCATCCATGCATAAATTCACATAACCAGGTCAACAAGCATTCGCACATTCGAGGCCCACCAAACTAATCCATTTCCAATCCCGCTAGACACGCGACAGGACACCATCAAATTAACCACACTCGAGGCTCAATTAGCCAGTCAATTACACCAATCGACCAATCCCAGTAATTGCACAATTAAACCTCAAAATAATCGCGCCTTGCCCAAATCAAATCCAATCCAATTCAATCGTGGCCATTCGCTAAACCACAAATTCTAGGCCAATAAGTGTCATCGAATTACTCCATCATACTCCCCAAACATTACTCTAAGTGACCACCACAAAATCGAAATATGGCGCGCACAATAATCCACGTATCGAACCCGAACTTTCCCGAACTCGGGTCGATTTAATCCAAATTGTCCAGCCCCCTATCGCGCCATTCGGGCCACTAATCCTCCATTAATTAATCAGAATAATCCGCCAAATCGATCACAATCAAAGTCCCTAATCAATTCCACAATTTAACCCCTAAATTAACCCCTAAATAACCCTAATTAACCCCTGAACTCATCTAGAAATGTAAATTAGCCTAATTAGAGTTTAGGGTCAACTCACCGGGTGTCTTACGCTTAAAACGGGCCGGATGAACAGTACGGGCCCCGGGTGAACAGTGACCGGCCGGAACAGTGCTCGCCTGAACAGTGACGGCCGGACTGTTCGGGAGCGGGAACGACGGCGACGAGGCGGGCTCGGGGGCGGCTCAGGGAGACCGGCGACTGGCTGGTTGGCCGGGGCGACGACCGGCGATCGGCGGGGCGAGGCGGCGACGGCCAAGCGTGGCGGTGACGTGCTGGGGAGAGAGAGAGAGAGTAGTCGGGTGAAGGAGAGATAGGGAACGAGAGGGAGAGAGAGGGGGAGTGGGAGGACGGCGGACCGGCGACGACAGCGACGGCGGCGAGCTGGACGGCGGGGACGGCGGCAACGACGGCCAAGAGCAGCTGGCCACGTCCGGGGCGAAGAGCAGCGGCGACAGCTTGCTGTCGCGCGCGTGCGACGGAGAGAGAGAGGGGGGCAGGCGGAGTGGCGGTGACGGGGCGGCACCGGCGAGCTGACGGCGACAACGGGGTAGAGCGGCGAGCTGGCGGCGACGGCGAACGGAAGGCAGCAGCAGCTCGTCGGCCCACTGTCGCGCGCGCGTAAAGGAGAGAGAGGGAGCTGTCGGGGCGGAGCAGGCCTGGTGGCGCGGCGCGGCGGTCGAGGCGACGGCAGCGCGGCGGTACGGCGACGCGGCGGCTCGGAGCGATGACGAGCTCCTGTCGGACAGGACTGAGCGAAGCAGAAGACAGAAGCCGAAGAAGAAGAAGAAAAACCGAAGGAGAAGAGGAACAAGGAAGGAGAGAGGAGAGAGAAGAGAGAGGAGAGAGAGGTAGGTCAGGTCAGCAGGGGTCAGGTCAGCAGGGGGGAGAGGGGACGTGCGCGTAGGGGTAGCGTGCACGGGAAACCGGGGAGGAAAAAGAGAGAGAGAGAGAGAGAGAGAGAGAGAGAGAGAGAGAGAGAGAGAGAGAGAAAAGGGAAGAGAGAGAACGTGCGCAGGGGTCGGCCGGAGAGAGAGAGGAGAGAGAAAAGAGGGGAAAACGGTACAATTTCAAACTTTTATGCGCGAACCAAAGGACACGGTCCAAACTAAAACTCGACCTATCGGTCCCGATTAAAGTCGGGAAAAAGGCCTAACGGTCTCCGAAAAATCCCGACAATATTCTAGGGCATACGGCCAAAATAAAATAACCCAAACCACACTACGAGGGAGGTCTACCGGTCCAAATTTGCACCCGGTCCAAAAATACACTTTTCCATTATTCCTGATAATCTCGACGCTGGCCACAATAATATCGACACCGTCCAATTTATTTCGTCCCGAAACTCCCGGAAATCGACTGCCAAGTTCAGGGTATAAATAACGGCCAAATTCGATCGAGTGCGATTCTAGCAAAATTTCTAATTTTAAAAATAAGAACCCGAGAGTGATCAGTCCCCGGGCGAAATTCTATTATAAGCGCACTGACGAATTACACATTTTATAATTCCCAAAAATTGGCCAAAATCCGGACTGTTACAATTCTTCCCCCCTTACAAAAATTTCGTCCTCGAAATTTACAATCCAACCCAACTATTCAAATAAATGGGGGTACTGGTGTCGCATCACTTCCTCGCTTTCCTATGTGGCGCCTTCCGTCCTGTGATGTTCCCAAATAACCTTCACCAACGGTATCGTCTTGTTCCTCAGCATTTGCTCCTTCCTGTCCTCGATTCGCACTGGCTTTTCCACGTACGACACTCTGTCGTCCAGGTCTATTACCTCATGATTCAGCACGTGGGTCGGATCCGGTTCGTACTTCCTCAACATCGACACGTGGAAGACGTTATGAATCTGTGACAAATTTGGCGGCAAAGCTAGGCGGTAAGCCAACGTCCCAATCCTTTCCAAAATCTCAAACGGGCCAATGTATCTTGGACTCAGCTTTCCTTTCTTGCCAAATCGAGACAGTCCTCTCATTGGTGAGATCTTGAGAAAGACATGATCGCCAACTTGAAACTTCAACGGTCTGCGCCTTCGGTCCGCGTAACTTTTCTGACGACTCTGTGCTGTCCTCAACCTTTCTCGGATAATCTTCACCGTTTCCACCGACTGTTGAACCAACTCCGGACCCGTAATACTTCTTTCTCCTACCTCATCCCAACACAATGGCGTTCTGCAAGCCCTGCCATATAATGCTTCAAATGGCGCCATTCTGATACTCTGCTGAAAACTGTTATTGTAGGCAAATTCCACCAAATGCAACTGTTCCTCCCACTTGCCCTGAAAATCTAGCACACACGCTCTCAGCATATCCTCCAAAGTCTAAATAGTCCTCTCAGACTAGCCATCCGTCTGCGGATGATAGGCTGTACTGAATTGTAACTTAGTTTCCATCGAAGATTGCAAACTTTTCCAAAAATTTGCAGTAAATCTAGGATCACGGTCCGAAGTAATTGATATTGGCACTCCATGAAGACGAACTATCTGTCGTACGTATAATTCTGCCAACCTTTCTAGCTCGAAGTCCTTTCGCACTGCTAGGAAGTGCGCTGACTTGGTCAGTCTATACACTATCACCCAAATAGAGTCGTGTCCCCTCTGGCTTCTTGGCAGTCCCGTTACAAAATCCATGGTGATGTGTTCCCATTTCCATTATGGGATTTCCAACGGCTGTAACATCCCACCAGGCTTACAGTGCTGTGCCTTCACTTGTTGACATGTCAAGCACTTGGCCACATGCTTGGCCACGTCCACTTTCATTCCGTTCCACCAATAGTGCTGTCGGAGATTCTAGTACATCTTAGTGCTGCCCGGGTGAATACTGTAATTGCTCCTATGAGCTTCCGACAAAATCTCTTCTTTGAGCCCCAAATCATCGGGCACGCACAAACGTCCTCGAAACCTGAGAATTCCATCCTCGGACACCTGAAAGTCCGGCTTCCTCTTAGAGTTATCCATACTCAAAATTCTCTGAATCTCAACGTCCGTAGACTGCAACGCCTTAATCTTCGCTTGTACTTCTGGCTCAATCCTTAATGTCGCCATTAGACCGGAGAGGTGTCCTACCTCAAACTTAAATTCTGAGTCCCGTGCTCTCTCTAATAAGGTCCACTCTTTAACCAGCAAATGCGCGATGCTCGATTTCCTGCTCAAGGCATCCGCTACCCGATTGGCCTTTCCGGGGTGATACCATATGTCGCAGTCGTAGTCCTTCAACAATTCCATCCAACGCCTCTGTCTCATATTCAGTTCCTTCTGCGAAAACAAGTACTTGAGACTCTGATGGTCCGTGTAGATTTGGAATCTTTCTCCACATAAATAGTGCCTCCAAATTTTAAGTGCAAAGATAATTGCTGCCAATTCCAAATCGTGGGTCGGGTAGTTCATTTCATGAGGCCTTAACTGTCGCGATGCATAAGCGACCACTCTTCCATGTTGCATTAGTACGCATCCCAATCCTCTAAGTGAAGCATCACTATAAATCTCATACCTGCCCGGTCCTGAAGGAATCGTCAACACTGGTGCCGTTGTCAACCTTTGCTTCAACTCCTGAAAACTCTCTTCGCACTTTTCAGTCCATTCAAACTTGGTTTCCTTTTTCAGCAACCTCGTCAACGGTGTGGCTATCGCTGAGAATCTTTCCACAAACCTCCGATAATAACCCGCCAGTCCTAGAAAGCTTCGAACCTCAGTAACTGTCGTCGGTCTCGGCCAGTCCATTACTGCTTCAATCTTTGTCGGGTCCACGGAGATTCCTTCTCCGGATATTATGTGCCCAAGAAACGCTACTCGGTTCAGCCAAAACTCGCACTTGCTAAACTTAGCATACAGTGCGTGTCCCCTTAACACCTGTAGAACCTTTTCCAAATGCACCTCGTGTTCCTCGGGACTCTCGAGTACACTAAAATGTCATCGATGAAGACAATGACAAACTGGTCTAAGAATTCCTTGAATACCCGGTTCATTAAGTCCATAAAAGCAGCAGGGGCATTAGTTAGTCCAAACGGCATCACTGTGAACTCATAGTGCCCATATCTAGTCCTGAATGCTGTCTTTGGAATATCCTCCTTTTGGATCCTTAACTGGTGATACCCTGTCCTCAAGTCAATCTTAGAAAACACCGATGCTCCTTGCAACTGGTCGAACAGGTCGTCAATCCTTGGGAGGGGATACTTATTCTTGACCGTCACTTGGTTCAGCTGACGGTAATCGATGCACAGCCTTAGCGACCCATCCTTCTTTCTAACAAATAATACCGGCACTCCCCATGGAGACGCACTCGGGCGGATAAAACCTTTGTCCAATAGTTCCTGCATCTGGACCTTCAATTCCTTCAACTCTGACAATGACATGCTGTAGGGCGGCTTCGAAATTGGCTCAGTCCCAGGAGCCAACTCGATAACAAATTCCACTTCCCTTTCTGGCGGCAATCCCGGCAATTCCTGAGGAAAGACATCGGGAAAATTGCACACGACTGGCATATCCTCAAGCCGTATTTCACCTACCGTCGGATCAACCACACTGGCTAAATAACCTTGACAGCCCTCGTCCAACAATTTAGTTGCTTCCATAGACGAAACCCAAGGGATCGAGGTTCCTCCTCGACTCCCTACAAACTCAAATCTAGGGTGGCCAGCCGGGCTAAACTGGATCACCCTGTTACCACAGTCCATTACAGCATTCTGCTTAACTAACCAGTCCATGCCCACAATCAAGTCAAAATCATACATGGGTAACACTGCTAAGTCTATCCTGCTTTCTACGCCACCAACTACTATCTCACAATTCGGGCATCCTAGGGATATGCATATCTTATCCTTCAATGGCGTAGTCACACACAATTGCACTTCTAACATAACAGGCTTTAATCCAGTCAATTCAACAAACTGAGCAGATATAAACGAATGTGATGCTCCCGGGTCAAATAATGCATACGCTATATGATGGCACAGAGAAACCATACCTGTGACCAACCCGGGCGCATTTTCCACTTCCCCTCGCGCCATTGCATACACCCGTCCTTGTGCCGGCGGTCTGCTCATAATAGCTGGCGGGACACTCCCAGACTGGTTTCCAATTCGAAGTGGTTGCTGAATCGGGGGTCCCGCGGGGCGTCGCTGGGGACAGCTCCTAATTTGATGGTCCAAACTCCCGCATATGAAGCAAGCCCCAAATCTGTTCTATTGAAGGTTCGGCTTCCCGATGTTCCTCTTGATCGGTGGGACAAACCGCCTGTTTCTCGCCATCGGTTTCTTCCCAAAACGGCGGTTGTCCTTAGCCAGGGCGAACCGCGATCCAGAGGCGGCTGCCCTATCTACTTGTTCCCGCTCCATAGCCTGAGCTCTCTCATACAGATCTTCATAAGTTTTCAGATTTACCGGTATCAGCTGTCCGCGAATGTCTGCCTTCAGTCCATCCCGGAATCTTCGCGCCTTATCCTCCGGGTGTTCCACCATCCTTTGCGCGAACCTTGACAACCTAGCAAACTCCGCCTCGTACTGATCCACGGTCATTGACCCTTGACGGAGTCTCATGAATTCTGCCAGCTTCCTTTCTCTGGCGCTCTCAGAAAAGAACTTCCCCAAGAATTTCTCAGAAAATACGACCCAAGTCTGGGCGGTCCCTTCGGGAAATACTCGTCCTTTGGTAGCTCTCCACCAATCATTGGCGTTGTCCTGCAGCTGATATACCGCCAATGTCACCTTTTGAGCCTCGGTGCACCCTAGTACTTCGAAGGCCTTCTCTAGTTCCTCAATCCAACGGGGTGCAGCCTCAGGATCACCTTGGCCGTTGAACTTCGGCGGCTTTAACTTCAAAAACTGCTCTACCAGCTTAGACATCGGCCTAATCACATTCACCGGTCCCGGGATTGGATTCTCCACATTTCCCTGATTTCCACCATTTCCATTATTCCCGTTATTTCCGTTGTTCCCATTTGCCCCATTGGCAGCAGCGATGGCAGCCTCAACAGCAGCAGCGATAGTGGCATCTCTCTTCTGAGCCAATCTGCCTCCCAGAATTCCAGCTTCCTCGAGGGCTCTTAGGATTCCATCAACTCTCGGATCCTCGGCCACTCTCACTTGTGGTTCAACACGATCCGGCTCAGGACCTCAACCTCGACCTCTACCTCTTCTACGGCCTCGACCTCTACCTCGTCCTTGGTTACTCGTCTCTCCAACTTGCAGGTCCATTCTCCTGCTATAATTCCCACATCGGGATTAGAGACCTAATCCAAACTAAACCGGTCTAAGGTCCTAGGCAGGGAGCTTAACGCTACAGCAATCAATCACTCAGCATGCGATTAAGCATAAATAGCACAGGACTTCAGTCACAGAACACGTGTACTAACCTCGAGTCCTGCCGCACCTGCACTATACGGGTCAACTAAAACAAGCACTCAATCAAACACAAGCAGTCAGGAGGTACACATAGCACACGAGATCACCATACTGGCTACCCAAGGTCATCGCTCCTTATCACTCCAAGTTTCGACCGAATTGGATTGAGCTGACCTTACTCTGATACCAAATCAGACGGGGATGTCACGCCCCGCACTTCTCGGTGCGCCACATCCCTCGCAGAGGTCGATTCGTGTGCGACGTCCCAGGACGCGTCGCCGACCCAAACCCAACACAGAGAATTAAAACACATGCGGAAGCAATTAAAAACACCCTTACATAAATGACGTATAACCAAGGGTAACCACTGAAATCAATACCTGTACTGATACTGGAAATCCTTTACAATATTCATATACAGCCCGACTACCAAAAAATCAAAAACGGTTAAAAGCCACTACTGACAAAAAGGGATAAGTGGCTCGGGGCTCAAGCACTACAACTAGCCAGGGCTTCTCCCAAAAATGCATCAGTACACCTGTCATCCTCAAGGCCGGGGATCTGAAAAGTCGGTTTTACAACAACCGTGAGAATAAATCTCAGCGAGTAATTCCCTAAACCTAAACTAGGCTAACATGCACCTCCTGACAACTACTAGACAACACATAATGCACGCATAACTGACTCAGGCCCTCGGGCCTAAATCTAATCTCACTAGACCCTGCAGGTTAGGCGTCAAATCAGCAAAAACAGCCACGCGGCAGAATTCAATCACAGCACATACACGTACATTTCTATGTCACAACGCATGCTATGCATATGCTAGTGCTCGCACTCATGCTCATGCCTCATCAATGCATTATCGCACACTTGCACACTAGCACTCAGCCATTTCTCAATTTCTCCTCCGACCCGCATTAAACGCATCAGGTCCGACCCGCATAAAACGCATCAGGTCCACACTTCGAGATCGATCTCTAGCCCGTAGGCTCATGACACACAGCCCGCGTAAAACGCATCAGGCCGGACATCTTCCGGTAAACCAGGCTCATGACACACAACCCGCGTAAAACGCATCAGGCCGGACATTTTCCGGTAAACCGGGCATCGTCCCGCGTAACACGCCTCAGGACGGGTTCACTACCCCGCGTAAAACGCATCAGGGTTCATTGTGATCACACATTCACAAGCACCAATTTTTATCTGAACCCCACGTAAAACGCATTATGGCATTTTAGGTGATCACAATGCACATGTCACTCGGGCACACTTATAAATGCAAATGCCGTGCCAATGCTTGAGATGTGCAACCATGGCCATAAAGTTCACACTTGGGCATCCACATGCGCGAATTACGAGATAACACACTCAATTTGTGCCGCGCATATTCAAATTCATAAATCCACATGCCCAAGTCAGACACTCAATTTAAGTCAGCCATAGCATCAAATCAGCACACCATCCATGCACAAATTCACATAACCAGGTCAACAAGCATTCGCACATTCGAGGCCCACCAAACTAATCCATTTCCAATCCCGCTAGACACGCGACAGGACACCATCAAATTAACCACACTTGAGGCTCAATTAGCCAGTCAATTACACCAATCGACCAATCCCAGTAATTGCACAATTAAACCTCAAAATAATCGCGCCTTTCCCAAATCAAATCCAATCCAATTCAATCGTGGCCATTCGCTAAACCACAAATTCTAGGCCAATAAGTGTCATCGAATTACTCCATCATACTCCCCAAACATTACTCTAAGTGACCACCACAAAATCGAAATATGGCGCGCACAATAATCCACGTATCGAACCCGAACTTTCCCGAACTCGGGTCGATTTAATCCAAATTGTCCAGCCCCCCTATCGCGCCATTCGGGCCACTAATCCTCCATTAATTAATCAGAATAATCCGCCAAATCGATCACAATCAAAGTCCCTAATCAATTCCACAATTTAACCCCTAAATTAACCCCTAAATAACCCTAATTAACCCCTAAACTCGTCTAGAAATGTAAATTAGCCTAATTAGGGTTTAGGGTCAACTCACCGGGTGTCCTACGCTTAAAACGGGCCGGATGAACAGTACGGGCCCCGGGTGAACAGTGCTCGCCGGAACAGTGACCGGCCGGAACAGTGCTCGCCGGAACAGTGACCGGCCGGAACAGTGCTCGCCTGAACAGTGACGGCCGAACTGTTCGGGAGCGGGAACGACGGCGACGAGGCGGGCTCGGGGGCGGCTCAGCGAGACCGGCGACTGGCTAGTTGGCCGGGGCGACAACCGGCGAGCGGCGGGGCGAGGCAGCGACGGCCAAGCGTGGCGGTGACGTGCTGGGGAGAGAGAGAGAGAGTAGTCGGGTGAAGGAGAGATAGGGAACGAGAGGGAGAGAGAGGGGGAGTGGGAGGACGGCGGACCGGCGACGACAGCGACGGCGGCGAGCTGGACGGCGGGGACGGCGGCAACGACGGCCAAGAGCAGCTGGCCACGTCCGGCGCGAAGAGCAGTGGCGACAGCTTGCTGTCGCGCGCGTGCGAGGGAGAGAGAGAGGGGGGCAGGCGGAGCGGCGGTGACTGGACGGCACCGGCGAGCTGGCGGCGACAACGGGGCGGCGCGGCGAGCTGGCAGCGACGGCGAACGGAAGGCAGCAGCAGCTCGTCGGCCCACTGTCGCGCGCGCGTAAAGGAGAGAAAGGGAGCTGTCGGGGCGGAGCAGGCCTGGTGGCGCGGGGCGGCGGTCGAGGCGACGGCAGCGCGGCGGTACGGCGACGCGGCGGCTCGGAGCGATGACGAGCTCCGGTCGGACAAGACTGAGCGAAGCAGAAGACAGAAGCCGAAGAAGAAGAAGAAAAACCGAAGGAGAAGAGGAAGAAGGAAGGAGAAAGGAGAGAGAAGAGAGAAGAGAGAGAGGTAGGTCAGGTCAGCAGGGGGGAGAGGGGACGTGCGCGTAGGGGTAGCGTGCACGGGAAACCGGGGAGGAAAAAGAGAGAGAGAGAGAGAGAGAGAGAGAGAGAGAGAGAGAGAGAAGGGAAGAGAGAGAACGTGCGCAGGGGTCGGCCGGAGAGAGAGAGGAGAGAGAAAAGAGGGGAAAACGGTACAATTTCAAACTTTTATGCGCGAACCAAAGGACACAGTCCAAACTAAAACTCGACCTATCGGTCCCGATTAAATTCGGGAAAAAGGCCTAACGGTCTCCGAAAAATCCCGACAATATTCTAGGGCATACGGCCAAAATAAAATAACCAAAACCACACTACGAGGGAGGTCTACCAGTCCAAATTTGCACCTGGTCCAAAAATACACTTTTCCATTATTCCTGATAATCTCGACGCTGACCACAATAATATCGACACCGTCCAATTTATTTCGTCCCGAAACTCCCGGAAATCGACTGCCAAGTTCAGGGTATAAATAACGGCCAAATTCGATCGAGTGCGATTCTAGCAAAATTTCTAATTTTAAAAATAAGAACCCGAGAGTGATCAGTCCCCGGGCGAAATTCTATTATAAGCGCACTGACGAATTACACGTTTTATAATTCCCAAAAATTGGCCAAAATTCGGACTGTTACAACAACAGTTCATGCAATTGTATTAAAAACATGCATAATAATACAGGATAATAGTAAAAACATGCAAGGTACTATCATGCAACCTTAGGCTTGTCTAATTTAAATAAAACAATAACATACATAATAATTACAACAATAAATTAAAACACTTAGATAAGTCACATAAAAAAACTTTTTAAAAAAAAATTTCAAAAAAAAGAAGAAAAGAAAAAAAGAAAGAAAAGAACTTTTTTTTTGAATTTTTTTTATTTTTAAATTTTATTTTTAATTTATTTTTAATTTTTTAAATTAAAAAATGGAAAATAAAAAGGAAAAAAAACCCTTTTTTAAAAAAAAATTTAACTTCTTTTTAAAAATTTTTAATTATTATTTTTTAAAATAAAATAATAATATAATATAATATAATATAATATAATATAATATAAACCGGTCTGGTCGAGTCCAACCCGGGCGTTGACCCGGGTCGGATTAATTGATCCGGACCGGGCAGGATCTGACCCGGGTCAACGGATCCGACTCGGGCGTTGACCCCGGTCAGATTAGTTGATCCGGGTCGGGTCAGACCCAGATTCACAGATCTGCAAAGGGAAGCGCCGGCGAGGCCAAAATTGGTCGTCTGCCGGCTGACCCAGACCAGCGCCGGCCCCAAATCCGACCTTTGGGATCGTCCCCGAGCCTCCTCTGCCGTGTGCTTACCGTCCGACGTCCGGCTCGCCGGCTGACGACCAAAAAACAAATTAGCCTCTTTGAGGCATTTCATCAAACAAGTGGGGGGCGCTGCGAAAAACGGGGGTTTTTGACCTCCTCCGGCGATTGGGTCGGCTCGGACGTCCACAGTTCATCCCCGACTGAGACTAGGGACCAGGACCGGCGACGGCACGGGCTGGGAATTGCGCGACACGGCTGACGCAAGTCCCGGCCCGACCGTTCCAGAAAACAGAGAGAAACAGAGGCAAGTCGGGGGCCTGGGGAAGCTTACCGGCCAACGGCGAGACAGGGGGTTTTACGACTAGTCGGGGGGTGCCGGCGACGTTGCTGGCTTTTCCTTTTCGTCCGACGGATCTCGGTTCTCTCTCTCTCTGTGTTTCTTTCTCGCTCTCTCTGCTCTATTTTCCTCGAAAATGGCCGATCGGGGCTCTCTCTCTCCTCTTCGGCCTTTATAGCCGGCGACGACACGTCTTCTCTGCCCCTCTGCGTCGGCGTGACGATGACCTGCACCGGCCTACGCCTTCCCACGACTTTCGTGGCCATTTGCAAGTCGGTGCAGAGCAGGGCAGAGCAGAGCAGGGGGGCCGAGAAGGAGGAGGAGCTACCGGAGCCGGAAAATGGGGAAGACGGGATTGGCCATTAATGCTAGTCCCATTGGCGTGCTCATCCGAGCCTCCTCTGACCTGCTGATGATGGTGACGAACGGCGCCGCCGTGCGTCACGCTGCCGTCGTGAAACAGAGGCGAACAAGGCAGGGGACAGTGATGGGCGATGGGTAAGAAGGAAGGAGGAGAAGGGCCGGGCCAGGTCCAGACCAAGTGAGGAAAAGAAGAAAAGAAAAGGAAAGCGGGCTGGGCCCGCAGGGGGGAAGAAAAAAGAAGAAAAGGGCTGAGGCCCGCGTCGGGGAGGGGGGAAGAAAAAAAAAGAAAAGGAAAGGGCCGGGAGCCCGTGCGTGGGGGGGAAAGAAGAAGAAAAGGGCCGGGTCAGCCCAGCCCCAATCCGGCCCGGTCCAGATCCAAAATTTCTTCTTTTTTTTTTTAAGTTTGAAAGTTTTTTTAATAGACCCTATTGATGCAAATGTGCATAATTTCTATATGCAATGCAATTAAAAACTAAATATTTTTTGTTTTAGGAACTAAAAAATTAATTCCTAAATTTTGTGTAATTAATTTTGAGCAAATTAAAAATAGGTGTCAACATGCACTATCTTTACTTTTTTTTGTTTTTGGTCGAAAAAACTTGATTCCATTTCATTTACGTAGGTAAAGTAAAGGAACAACCCAAATGGGCTTCAGCACAAAGAACATCCATGAGGGGTTTAGAAGGATTGGACAACCAGCTCTGATGAAGGTTCCTGCGAAGTTGGGTTTTAGCAACCCAATCCGCTGCACTGCCTTTATTACAATGCATTATTTCATGTACGTGTACTATTACTGACACTCTTAACTCTAGCAATAGCTGGAAAACATAAGCAGACCATCACATGAACTAAAAGACACGGGTGTGTGTGTGGGATATGTACCACAAGAGGATCATTTGGTGAGCAATGAACTGTGAGTTACACCGAACTTAACAAACCCTAGTTATGAACCGCATGACCAATGCTCGGGCTGTGGCCTAGAGATGTGGGCCTAAAGTCGCTTATATCGCTTGGAGGCGATGGCTGTGAGTCTTGGGACTGGACCGCAACTCCAACCGAAGGCATGGCAGGCGGCAAGTCGACACTTTCCACGTCGGAGTTGTTTAGATGACCGCCATGCGAATTGATGCTGCTGTTCTCCAAGGTTTTTCTGATGATGAGTAGTATCATCTTGTTGGTAATAGCTTGGAGCTTTGCGGACATGTTTTGGCTTGTTTTTTTCATTTGCCTTCCAACAGTAGGTTATGAGCCATAGAGAGAGAGAGAGAGAGAGAGAGAGAGAGAGAGAGAGAGAGAGAGAGAGAGAGAGAGAGAGAAGCTGAGCCGGATGCCCTAATTACAAGATCTTCATGGTTATTTATAGGGCTGAAATTGTTCAATTTCTCATAATTAGTGTTCAAGGCCTTGAGAAGTGGCAAATCATTATAGCAAAGAATAAAGCAAGTGGGATCTTTGGATGAAAAACATTAAAGAATTTATCTAGACACCTATTAAAGGTCATTAGTTACGCTTTGAAAAGAAAAAGATATCGTAAGTGTAATAACTTTCGTGTGACAGTCATGTTAATACTGGAATACTTCAATAACTTGAATTCCATAACTTTCAAATAAAATCAACTTAAATGACATCGGCAACCTCCTTTGTTGGAAAATTCGACCCAGCATTAATTTAATTTAAATGGTCTGATGTGACTTGTCAAGGAAGTAAGCAAAATCATGAAGAAACAACATTATTTTGGCCCTTTTGTTGTCCTGGATAAATCGGCTTTATCTACAAAATACTTTAATACAACACGATCGTTATTTTTAATTTATTCTGAACACTCTTTCAAGCAACATAATCACCGTCACTTCAACAATTGAGCCAATGGTTAGACCAACCAATTTTTCTTCTTCTTTCTTATTCTTGCGCACAAATATAATTTGTAAAACGCAAAATCATTCATAATATGCAACATCTTGTTCTTTAGCTTTAAGTGCATCCTTCATATGCAATTTCACTCTGATTTACACATGAGGGTAGGGGTTAAAAATCCCACCCGAGCCAAATTAAAGTCGACCCATCTCCCCCCATCTATAAATTTAAGTTTTTCTAAAATTCCCTAACATTTCAAGTCAATTCTGTTGAAGTTTGCTCAGAAGGTCATCAAGGATTCACAAGAGTTAAGAGGAGAATATGAATACACAACCTCAAGTCACTCATGTGTCGATGATTAATTATCAAATAATTGTCAATAAGTTAGACTTAATTGACCTTTTTTTTTGTCGAGACTTAATGCCACTATTCATACAATTCAACTATCTAATAATATTACCTTCCTAATTAATTCGAGAACTAATTTTCTAAATTAATCAGTTAGACTATTTGAATCTCTAAGTAAAAGTTAATCATCACTTAGGAGAATACTAGCAATTCGATCTTTTTTTTTAGTTTACATTAGTTTTTTTTTTTGATAACCCAGGGAACCCCCGCACGGCTGACAGCCGGGGAGTAAAACCTGGGGGCGACAAGTGCTAGCCATCACACACATGCTACCAGTTAAGTCACCCTGCGGCACCCGGGATTCGAACACTCAACCTTTTGCGAGAGGAAAAGTACGCGCTCCAGCAACATCACCCAGGCGGGTGGTAAGTTCTTTTGTACTATTTCAAGAAATGAGGATATCTACATAACAAGTTAAATCGTCACTATCAGCATTTCCTCAACCATACCTCCTGAAAAGTTTAAGTACACAAATTGTGTAACCCTTTTTTGCACATCCTACATTTAACACCATTAATATGTGTATTTTTATTTTTAGCATTACTCCGAGTTGCGGGGATGCGTAGAAAGAAGTTACGTGGACTGCGAATATAACATTACTCCCCAAAGTAATACGTTAAGACCTTGATATTGTCAACATCCCCCGGAAGCCATTCCTTTACTTCGAGTTTCATATCCTGAAGGACATAATAACGACAAGAAGGTATTAATGCCGGACCAATCGGATCACTCACAAAAAAACCTAATAGGGATTGGCCAAGCAGTTACTATAATTCAAACCTCGCACGTCAAGTGCGTGGGATTGAGAAATCCAGTTCTCATTCAGCGCGACACAGAGTAAGATTTCAGAGGATTTCCTGATGTGGATCAAGCAAAATCGACTAACTCCATACGATTGGGTGAAGGGAAGTAGAGAGTGATAAGATGACACGGTAGCGATTTGCATGGCTCGGACAATGGACCTATGTCCATGGGGCCTGGTCGAAGGAGGAACAGGAAGTCACTGGTCAAACTTGGAGTGCTCCAAGGAGAAGAGAAGCCATTAATGCACCAGCCTCATTTACATCGTTTATCTCACTCTCTTTGAAATATAGTAAAGGGAAAATTTATATTTAAACCGTAAAAGAGAATATCGTTAATGCGAAGTCCCTCCGCTTCTACCGTAAATGATCATCAATTGGCATAATTTTAATAAGTTTATGACTTATCAAGCTCAGGTCATAAATCGGGCTAGCACAAAAAATTCCAAATCACAAGAAACCAGTTAACTATTCCTCTGTAAGCTCTTCAGGTTTTGAAATTGCTTTGCCAAATCACAAGGGATGGGCAGACCACTAAGCCAATCATGGATAAATGGGCTTGCAGCATCCATTGAGGGAAGGCAGTAAGCGTGCAGATCGGCTCGCTAAACTTGCATCACATGCAGCATGATTGCTGTATTTTTCTTTCTTTTTAGGCACTGCCTCCGATGTGACCTGGAAAATGAGGTTTTAGTGAACCGACTCTTTGAGTTGACAAATTCCAAATTTCATAGCATGTATGTGTTGACAAATCACAAGTTCTGATGTATGGCTATCAATTTCAACAAAAACCCTTTCTTCAACAGGTAACTAAGCATGTCTGGTTAAGTTTAATTTGCTGTATTTGTATCAAGTGGATTAATCGAACTATGCGCAAACAATTAGCCAATTGGCCGTTTCAACGGGTATGTTACATACTCAGACATGTTTAATTAAACATTAACAAGTTAGTAGTGCCAAAATGGCACATTTAGATGCGAATGGCATACAAGATATCATCATTTCACGCGTTAATCGTGTCACGTCATTTAACCTATTAACAAACATGCCGTATAGGCACGATGATGAAATAATTGTCCTCATCAAATGAGACAAATTTGATACAAACACGATTTTCATAGGCCATAACCGCATAAGCGCAAACATGAGATGCCAACCCTAGTCCGTTCCCACCATTTCTGATAGATCCATGTCATATTCAGTGCCATTATCATACCAAACACCCCGATGGAAGGCCTCTTGTGGAACTTCGTCGTGTATTGAAATTCATTCTCAATGTCCGATCCCACCATTTATGACAGATCCATGTCGTATTCGGTGCCATTATCATACCAAGCACCCCGATGGAAGACCTCTTGTGCAACTTCGTCGTGTATTGAAATTCATTCTCAATGTCAGTGTCACTAGTTTTATGACCAATGATGTTTCAACAAAGGCAATAAGAGAGCACACTAGCTGCGACTAGACGAGCAATTCATGTGCACGTCAGAGTTTAACTTGTCCAAAGAATTAAAAAGGAACGAAACAAGTGTCTGCTACCAATATTTCTTGCGAGTTGTAACCTATGTTTGATACCTAATCGAGGCCTAACATACGTTCACTTCACCAATGTATAAGGCTACATTATCTCGGACACAAACATTAGACGGAAGTCATAATTCAAAGGTTCCTTCTTGAAATCTCGCAAACAAATGAAAAGGGCAAGGAAATAGAGAAGGCATAAAATCAAACCAGTATTGGTGTATAACTCTGAACTTCATTATCACTCTCAGCCTCATTACAACCTCTTCTCAATTTTTTTTCAGTACATGTACACGGCTTCTATTACAAAGGAACTGTAAGGATCGGCAAGGTGTTGGTTCTTCTAGCTAGGATCAACAACGTGTTGATTTGAAAAGAAAAGAAAAGAAAACAAGAGTCGTACCAGTCTCATCCAAAATTTCAGCAGAATTGCACGCAAGGTCGGCCTGAGGAGAGTATCAAAGGAGCCGAAATTTGGTTGTTGCGCCATAACATTGCAGCCGCTCAAATTTCGGGATATCACCATCGGTGTTGGTTAGCTTCTGCAGTAACAACTATTTGAGAGAGCTTGACTGCATATATACACAGAGCACACTATCGTATAAGTTAGAAGTTTCCTGGATTCAGCAGTCATCATGGATGAAGCTCTCGTAAACAGTTCCGCTGAGTGCTCGGTTGACTTTGTCCCAGTTACTAATCAAGTCAGATACTGGCCCTCTGTGTATCTTAACCTGACGGCTCGTAAGTTTCATTACCGGCAGATTAAGGAATTCTTGAACATCTTTTAGTTTCTGTGAAAGAAGTTTAAAGTAAATGAAGAAAATAATTAGAGGTGAGATCAAATATCTTACCCGTGCAAGTTGCATTTTGAATATGATCAAGTGTACAGGGAGAATCTGGAAATAATCGACTGGAACCAGATCAATGAGCTTCACTACTTACAGTTCGGTCTTTTATGAGATCCTCATAATACAGAATGACGTGTCTGGTGGTGTTATAAAATGCTAAAGCCTTAGCAACTGTCGCCTCCACTTCCTTCAGATCATCTATCAACGATGTGGAATTAATTGTCGGCTTGTAACTTGAAAGTGTATCAGCCTGAAAAAAGTCACCAGATTAGAATAAGGATATACAAAAGCAGAGAGAGAGAGAGAGAGAGAGAGAGAGAGAGAGAGAGAGAGAGAGAGAGAGAGAGAGAGAGACCTCTTCTGGTGAATGCACATGAGACTTGTGGGTACCATTGAGTAGCTTGGCCGACCGATCATAGGAATTAGCAAGCACCGAAACCATGCGTCGCAGAAGATTTCTTCTGAAGAGAAATACTACAGACACACCCCTACGGTTCAAATACTCTAGAATTTCTTTGTGGTGTTCCATTAATCCCTGCATCAATCACAGATAAGAGGATAAACTATTGCACTATACATTCATTGAAGCAAACATGGGAGGACAAGAAAAACTAATATACTTCATGGACTTGGATAGATACTCGTTTTACAGAAAAAAGACTGAGACAAAGTGAAGACATTGAAGATGATGAAGACAGCATTTAGAAGCTTTTGCTCAAGCCATCAAATTTATATTTCCATATTCTTGAGTACAAATAAATCCCATTCTATCCTTACCAAAAAAAAAATAAATCCCATTCTATTATTAATCCATCTTTGAATTGAATACGCAATTCCTGATATTATGTTCATTGTGAACATCTGACAACAAATGTAGGTAACATTCAAGACAAGGTCAAAGGTGGAAAGAGCACAGCTCAATGGTAATGTTTTTTACAACAAAATTAATTGCAATACTTGGATAAGCTGCTTCTCAGTGCAACTGCTAATTGCTGAGTCACATGTTATTCTAAGAAAAGGCCAATTAATCAGAGAAGAACTTGAAGAATCTAACTGTTTAATAAAGGCATCAGATGTTCGAACATCACAGCTCTAAAGTGACATCCATGGGACCAAACTCTATAGGACTATTAAAGATAATAAAAAAAATTATTGGAATCCATCCTGTAACCTTCCAACTATATCGCTTTTGTTTAATTAATGCAGAGCTACTCTTAGCTCTCTAAAGAGAAGAGAAGACTCTTGTTCCTTTTTCCAGGATAAACCTGGACAAAAAGGAGAATCAATTCCATTGTAGCACATGAACTTTATACACAGGCCACATACAGAAATATTCCAGAATGTGAATATCCTCTCTTTTTATTGACTGTAACAGTCTTTCAACTATTATATAGAGGATACAGTTGAAGGGAAAAGCTTCCCTTGAAAGAGTCTAATGTTTTCTTCACTGCCAAACACAAAGGGGACCAGAAACCGAGTCCACCTCCTCCCAGAGGACCCAGCCAAATTAAGTGGCCAAAAGAAAAAGAAATGAATGAAAAAAGTTTGGTACAGGTTTAGACTTTGTAAGTATTGTCACCTGGAAGTTACACAAATTATCGTATTAATGTAATAGCCTCATCTGTGAAACGGTAAAAGTATTGGCAAAAGGAAAATATACAAAAACTTAATGCTTTATTCTAGCTAAGCTGACAAACCATTCAGGGGTTGCCAACACACACACACACACACACACACACACACACACACACACACACACACATAATTTATAACCATATAAAAAATACATATACACAGCAAGCACGCCACTAACTTGAAAATGTCAGAAGCCACATCAACTCAAACCAAAGTGAAAATATATATTTGGCTTCATTCTTAATTATTTCATGCCTATTATCAAGGAATGGAACACAAATTAAAGTGGGAAACAGATATCAATTCTTTTTCACCTTTTGGTCATTCCAGTAAAGTATGAATGTGCATTTCTTGCAAGGGCCATTCAACCTAAGCAAATAGAAGAAGTAACATACCTACCCCTTTGCAGTGCAATGTACTTTCCCCCCACCACAACCTTATAATTGTATAACTATTACCTATATTTTTTTTAAAGGACATTATTTTGGCTTCTTAAATACTTATTTAAACCTCCGTTCTGAAACTTATTTTTGTAATTAAATACAAGATCAGAATTATTATTATCATATGTATGTTAAGACGGTTGCGGAGAATAGGTGCAACGCGGATTCTTTTCTTTCGGCTCTGTCCTTCATTCACAAGTGCCTACTTCGTTCCCTCTAAACTTTTTCTACATGGATCAGGTTCTATTCTTTCCTTTCTGGTTAATCGAAGAACCAAGCCCCCTCATCTCCAGCTTTTATCATTTAAGTCACCGGAACCAATCTCAGCCAACCTTACCAAAATCCATCTTACAGTAATAAAACCTCAACAATACTCCAATCCAACTGGGACTTTGATTCCGATTCTGAATGCTACATGCATAGCAAAATATGCTTTGATTTTTAATTAAGCAGATTCTACACAGTCTACCTGAAAAGTAGGATTATGAAGAGCGAGAATATCAAAGAATAAGAGCCCCTCACTTCTAGAGGATATCAAGACATCTTCGTTTTACTCCCTTAAAAAGTCACCGTGAATGTAATGATCAATCCAATAAATCCTCTACCAAGGCATCATGTCAGCAAGAAAACTACATCCAGTCAAATTTAAAATTAAAACAAAAAGCAAGCTTGCAGATGTTTCAACTAAAACAGATTGGCTTTTTCAATCTCATTCAATCATTTCTTCTTGAGATAATGTGGCAGTCTCTCAAGGGTAAACCGAAGATACAAAATTGACTCCATAAACTGAGAGGATCTGAAAACATAGACGAACCATTCTCAACATGAACAAGTAATATACCTGATTAAGCATCCATTTGAAGCCAACTGCAGCAGAACACTCGTTCTTGGAAGCGCTGTTGAACCAGTCTAAGTTGTAGACTCTATCCAGCGTTTGTATGATAGAAGAAATATTTTTCCTCCTATTCCAAACAAAGAATATCTCCCCGTTTGAGCTAACATTGACATGACTATTCAAAAGAGTCTCAAACCATCCACTCCCTGATCTCTGCATCGATATGATCGTGAAGAATCGCACCGGATTATGTGAACACTCAAGCCTGTTTATATTAAAGAGAAGAAAATCAGGTGAACACTCTGAACGCTTATTTTCCAATACCAGCGAATGATTCTCATTTACCTGCTAAAAGTTTGAGGTCTTGGGTAATGCATCGAAGGGTTTTCGAATTTTTCCATATTGCCAGTGCAACAGGGCTCCTTATCAATCTGGATGTTCTGAAATCTAGTCTTAGACTGATTGCCTATCTGCCTGATGCAAATTGAGCAGATATAGAGTCCACACGTCATCGCAAACAACAATACTATCGTCCTATACAATAAAGGAGAAGATTTCTTGGGGGGCTTTATGATAAATGTATCCTGCCATTCACATAGAGAAAGGAAGAGTAAACTCATGTCAACAACCAAAAAATTAAAAATTAAAAAGAAACAAGATGCTGAATTAATGTGACAGATATGGTTGTAAATCTAATTCAAGCTTGGTTTACCCAAAAAGAAAATAATACCATATGAGCCCAGCACTGAAGAGACCAATGAAGAAGATAATAATTACAAGAGGAAAAAGAGTACAGAGCGCACTTAATATTGAAGAACAAAAGAGAACCCAAAGCACTCACAAGTCAAGTCGAATACTAAGTTTAAGAATCAACGCCCAAACATACAAAACTAAATATTTGAGCAGCCGTCCTAATCGAACCCCCGTTGCTGCTTCAGCAAGCCCCTCCCCCAGAAAAACACCACAAAAATCAGTCATACAAACAAAAACATAAAAAAGAAGTCATTTTTTTCCTGCCAGGTGCGCTAATTCTTCGGAAGGAGAAAGCCCAATGTCCTGAAAATCACAACCATGATAAAAATTCAAAGAAAAAGAACAGAACGCAAGACCCTTTTGCTCATTCAACCAGAAGAGACATACTTTTCCACAGCACAGCAGCAGCAGCAGCAGCCAACGAACAGAGAGAAAAACAAAAGCAAACGAGCAGGAAGAAACCCACCTTCCCGAAGAAAACCATTGCCTCGGCCATTGTGACTACCCCGAAACGGAGAGGAACTAAATCGAGGGTCGAGCTCAGAATCGTCCTACACTGCAAGAGGCCCCCCCCTTCCTCCGAGCTCTCAGCTAAATAATAGTCCTTCTCGAGCGTCAGAGAGAGATACAGAGACAGAGAGACGGAGAAAGAGAGAGAGACAGAGAGACAGAGAGAGGGGAAAAGGAGGCAAAGGTAAAGTTTCAATATTTGGGTTGCCTCGTGGAAACCGAGATTCAATGCAGCATCTGCATCAGCATCAGCATCAGCCTCAACCAATTTGGTTAAGTGATTAAAAGAGTTTTCTGTACTTGGTGACCGCAATTTAGCAAATTCGGCCGGCGTGCCATTAAGGAGATTTATAAATACGCTGTCCGAACGGGAGAGGTGCGATGCCGTACCGTGATCTACCCACCACCGGCCTCGCCCGCACGAAGCCCGACCCATCCGTTGGAACTCTCGACCAAAAACTTCTCATGATGAAAAAAGCTCTGCTGCACCTCTTCCCAGAAACTTTGACTTTGGTGTTTTTTGATTCCCAACATGATTATGGAAAGGCATCAATATCCCTTTGCACAAATCAACCCCATCATCGGTTAATCCTATTAATATCTAGTTTTATTTCATGTGTTTAGGAGTTGATTAAGTTGCCAAAATCAATGATGAGAGAAGTGGCTTGTCCATAAAAAAAAAAAACCTATTCTATTAACAAGTGTTTTAGGATATCTGTTACGCGTATTTAATCACGAATAATATCGGAAATTGGTGTAGTTAAAACCACAAGTTGTTTCTTATGTGATTATTTAATAGATATCTCGAGAGCACTCGACGGTCAAATTATAAAAAGATATACATGTCGTTTATTGTGTTTATGAATGCTCAAAAGAACTTCTTTGATTCGCCTTTTTGGCCTCCACTGATTTCGTGAAAAATGTATGGTTCATAACATATATTTTTAAAACTGATCGCTTATATCATTTAAAATAATTAGTCGATAGAAAATATTTCCATTATCGATAACGATTTATGTTTAAACATATTTGTGGACGATGAAAATATTTTTCGATCATTCGTTTTTGTAAGAGATACAACTTATCAATTTGAGGAAGATATTTTATAAATTATCCATTTTTTTGGCAAAACAAAGAGAACCTTAATATTTAAAACATAAGTCTCACGCCTCCTAGGAAATATGGCTGTTATTTGCTCATTTTCTTAATCTCTTTCTAAAAGAATTTAAATCTCAAATTCTCTTTCTTTCTTTGAATCCTTTCCTTTCATTTTTTTTATCCACGATTGCCTTGGAAAAAAAAAATCAAATCTGAAGCACTGTTTGTTTATGCTTTTTGAAATTAGAAAAAAAAAATTTTACTTCTTCGTCAAAATTTAAAATACTATGCAAATTTCAAAATAATTATAGAAAGTCATATGTGAACCAACATGTTAAAATTTGTTTGATGCGAAAACTTTCAGATTTGTTTTGTATATCGCAAAGTTTAGATTAAGTAAAAAGCAAAATGTAAGTCCATCCAAATGCTAATATTTCTTTTTTTTTATTCAGCAGCCAAATAGTCTCCGAGATCACATTCACTTAAAATGGATTTCGATTGTTGCGAAACCAGTAACGGTTGTTTGAATTTTAAATTTAAGCAAGACTTATGAAATAAAATAACAAGTTTGTTGATAATTTTAAATTGACATAGTTAATGCACGGATTTTCATGAAACTTTCCAAGTTTAATAAAAGGAGAAAGTTCTCTCGAGTGTTTTATAAGGTAGAGAAGAGAGATGCGCGCTAACAAATGAGGCCTGTTGGTGTTAAATAAAAAGTTTGACTTGTTACACAAAGAAAAATTTGACTTGAATTCTCTAGAAGGCAAGTTAGCAAGGAAATAAATTTCTTAAACACAAATAGTTGCAGAACTTTAACTTAATGTACAATGTTATTTCTGAACTTTTAATTTGTTCAATATAGTCTATGAATTATTTATAGCCTTCGATTCAATCTAGTCCAGAGATTAAATTAAACATTTACCAAAAGTTTATAGACTGATTAAACAAATTAAAGTTCAAGGACAACATGGCATATTGAGCCAAAGTTCTTAGACCGTTTGTATCATTTTCTCATGTAAAAAAAAAGATGCACTTTATACCCTGAATTTGTTTTGTCTTATTTTACTTATACTGCTTCATAATTTGCAATATCTAATAATGGACAATATCGTAGTTTAAACAGTCAAAAGTAATTGTCAATGTATCCCATAAATATCTTACTCTCAGTAAATTTATGCAAATCCCTCTCATCTCACGATCACTAAAATTTCTTTCCTAAATTAATTTTTCGTATCCAAGCATTCATCTCTCTCCACATAAACTTAAATCTATCTGCTCGTGCTCTATTTGCTAGTATAAAGAGAAAAAAAAAATCTAATTGATAACTTCATCATTTCTCTGAAATCAAACAATCCAACTACTACTATTTCACGGCATCTTGTTAATTATAAAATAAACCAACAACTGCAATGACACGATATGAATGGCATGAACGAATAAGACCGATACGCTTATTCATTTTCTTAAGAAAAACACGCGACTCTATGATAGCATAGTACCGGAAAAAGATATTATATAATTATGTTGACCAAGCATAAGATCATGACGTCGGCGATGACATCGGCATTTAGCATGCCAGCCAGGGAGGGTACTAGGTACATGGACTTGAACTAATTCCCTTATCATCTTTCTTTGTTGGGCGAAGACTCAATCGTTATTTTGAAGATGACACCGGACAGGGGAAGGCGTTGAAATGGTCGAAAAGGAGTGCTAAAATAATACTTGAAGAATACGACTTCCGATAACGAGTTCCCGTTGAATTTTTGCGATAGTTTCATAATGAAACTTTAGTTGTGTCGATAAGAAAAGGGACTCGCGTTATTACTTCGTTTGCAATTATCATCGTTATCTGCGAACTGGAGCTATCGTTGCCGTCGCCTCGCCGTCGCCTCGCCATCCGTAGTCGTCGCTTAATTACACTGTCCCATTCAGATGTTGTTAGTAATCGCGCGTGTGATTAGCTTTTCTATTGATCATTTTAATCTCAAAATGATGGAAGGAATCTTTATTTGTTTAAATTCGCTCGATCTAGATTTTTTTTACTTCGAATTTTCTTTTAAAAAGAAGTTATTTTTCTGTTTTTTTTTTCCTCTCTGTTTGAAATTTAAATAAAATCAGTTTTGATTAAATGATTATCGGATTTTTTATCTCAAAAATGAAACGGGTGGATTGAAAAAAGGATCAAAGAGAGGTGATAGGTGAGTTAATGGGGAGGAGGAGGTTTTTGTGTGGGTTGTACCCTCGAACAAATTTTTTTAGATACACAACTTAATCTTAACAGCATAAAATAAAATAAAAAGAGACAAACTTTCAAGATTTTTCGGACACGCATAGGTATGTGCTTTTGGGCCGCTCTAGGAGAACACGCCAAACATGGTGATTTGAATTCAAGCCTCAAGCAAGGAGGACGAACACGCTTACCATCTGAGTGAAGGAGCAAAGGCATTGCATTTGAAAGCGTTCGTTATCGTAATACTATTCTTTCTAATTCTCTCAAGCTGGAAGACTAATTAAGCCTCTGCTCTCAGATATTTTGAGTTTAGCCTAAGAACAAAGAAGAGACTTAACTTTTGGGTAAATTAAATCCTTCTCACCTAGAGATAGGTAAATTATAACTTCCACAGTAAGGAATTATTACATTTTCTCCTTTTTTCATCATATTTTCAAAAAAAATCATGTTCTCAGTTTTGCTTTCTAGCAAAGTTATAAATTCCCTCCATTTGGAAAGGCCGGATAACGTCGATGTATGGCGCGCAGGATCATAAAACATCATCGAAAAACCAATGCGTCGGGTGATATGCGATGATTCGACGAGCATAAATCAAGCCGTGACGCTAGAAAATAAGACAGCTTTTCGACGCTTCTTCCGGTGAATATGTTTGCATAAGATGAAGGTCGGGGGGGAGAGAATAAACATACGAGACGGGGGCTCGTGATTAGGACTTTCTAGGCGGGGATGGTGCGCCAAGAAGGGAATGTTGGCACGACTTTAGGAGGAGAAGGATCTGAATAATAATGCGAATAGAAAATGCGAATTGATTGAACGGAAAGATTCAAAAAGGACGTCCCCTTTTGCGCTGGTACGTGAACCCCACGACCAAGAATTTGTGGCGTCCATCGCTCTCTCTCTCTCCCCCCGCCCACTTTTACACTCCATTGAATTATTGATCGCCTACCTTCATCATTGACTATGATTCAGAGTCGCCTCGAGAAGTTTGTTCCCGAGCACTTCCTTTCCTTTTCTTCCTCTTTTATCGTTTTCGGGCGATTCGCATCTATCCATTTATCCGCGGTGAAAGCCGGAACACTAATCCTCTCACGTGATTGTCACGTGGTAAGACTAAGAAGCATGGTTTTGCCCCGTGACTCGTGGTTGGACGATAGGATCGTAGCTTTATCCGTATGTCAATTCTAAACTTCTGCGGTTTTATAAAGTTTGAAGTGGCCATTTAGTTTTCAGCTTACTCATTTTCCATCTCTAGACTTTCCTTTTTGTTTTTATTAAAGCTTGAGAGAGCATACCCAAATTTTATCTCTCATTGAGTTTAAACTTCAATTGATAAATTAGAGAGAGTAGCTTCAAATATACCTTGACGTGACTTATTTTTAATATAATTTCTTAAATATATTCCTCAACAATGTTATAATTTCGATTTAATTGATGAAATTTTTCAATTCAGAGAAAATATTTTTAACCGAGAAAAAATTAAGATAAACTAAATTAAATTAAAATTAAAATTAAAATATAGAAAACTGCCCAATAAAACCTAGAACGAAGTGGACGAATTAAAGCATATGCTATTAATAAACAGAACTGTTCTTAACTTAGATTGTCACTTAATTATTCAAGTAATTCAATTTAATGCATCAAATAAATTACAATTAACAAAAAAGTTTGTTTGATTTAATATTACAAGATTATAAATAAGGATAAAACTCCTGAATTTTAATTATTTTTTATTGTAACTTATTTAAAGCATAGAATTTGTTTTTTTTTAAAACTCTGTGATTTGACTTATCTCGAATATAGCTTCCATGATTGTATGCTAAAAACTCACTTTTTCTACCTATGCTTTACGTGCTTAGGAAGAATAAGTTATAGAAATTGTAGACAATTCAAACATTTCAAGCCAATGACGAAATGCAACATTAACCATTTTAAAGCCCATCAAACTTTTTCACATGGAATTATCACAATTACTAAAATAAATTAGGATATCAATTCGTCAGCGTCTAAGATCAATCCCCAATTAACACATTGATCAATTGGATAAAATAAATTAAATAAACATTTATCTGGATTACATTCGTAATCGATTGGATATTTGTTTAACAATATTGGCCCAAAAATTTTATTGTAGATAAGCTATCTTAATTGGACCAACCATGAGCAATTATGAAAATCAAGGACTCCTCACATCCTCTTTATAAACAGGAGGCCTTTTTATCCAATTTTGACTTTTTTTTGGCTAAATTTTGACTTGGACAGTCCGAGATGGGATTGCCCGTGTTTAAAATTAATGCCCACTCGATGCTGCGTTATAATTCATAGTGTAGATTGGACCTCCTTTAATTATGACATACTTTTGAAAATCGTACACATTATTATTAAACAAGTTTATACTCTTCTCTTATCTCGCACGGCACATTATTGATTGTACCAAGTAGTCGAAAAGACTTGCATCTAGACTTACCCACGCTTTCGCGACCTTTCAAGGGCCTAAGAAAGTCGACGAAAATTGCTTCTTCTTAGGAATGACTTCGAGAATTCGAAGCGGGTAATTTCCTAATTTCGCCTCATAGGGTTGGGTCGATTATGAAACAAACATCCATGGAGTTTAATTTCTTCACCACCAAACGTAACTCAAATCTTTTTCTATTTTTGGGTCCACCATAGGCTTTGACTTTCGCGTTATCGATCATATCTAAAAGTCATGCAAAGCTAATCCTTTCCGGACAGCAATTGTGTGGAAAGATCAATGCAAGATTAGTTGTTAACCAAATTGACATGACCTTTCAATCCTGTTCCAAATATCGATATGGATGATCAGATAGCTGCTGAACCAATAGGGAAAATCTTCCAAAAAGTCCTAAATTTACTAAATTTTTTCAAATTCTTTAATTTTGCCAATTGAATCCTAAACATTTTCACTTTTTACCAATTAAATCTATCTGGCCAATTTTAGCCAGAAATTGCTAATGTATATGCCAGATATTCTATCTGACACTAGTAGTTTTGACATATACAATTTTTAATATTTTTTTAATATTCTTTAATTTTATTTTTTTCCTTTCTTTTTTTTTTACACCTCTAGTTGGTGACCTCATTGGCCATGAGCCTGGTTTGGACAAGGGCGCCGTGCCCTCGCCGGCCACAAGTGAGGGCTGCAAGGCCCTTGCTTTTGGCACAGCAAAGCGTCGCAGCTCTCAATTGGATCTAGCAAGGGACAACTCTATAAAACCTTTCTCCCCATTCTCTCTCTATCTATGCGCACTTGCGAAGACAAAGAGTCAAAGATGATGAATTTGTCTTCAATGGCGTCAAAGATGAAGAGTCAAGGGCCGACGCCCTTGCTAGATTCAAGCGAGGGACTTGCGGTCTCGCCCGACCACGGGCGAGGGCCACAAACGCCTTAGGCAGACTAGGTGAGGTTCGCTAGCCCTTGCATATGGCTAGCGATAGTTGGCTAACGACCTCATTGGCCAGAATTATAAAAAATACAAAGAAAAAAAAAAGAAAAAGAGCAGAAAAAATAAATCAAAAAATTATATATGTAAATAAATCAAAAAATTATACATATAATTGTTCCGTCGGCCATGTCATGTTAGACGGTTAGCATCCACATCAACAATTTCTAAGCAAAATTGGTTAGATGAACTCAATTAACATAATATGAAAAGATTCATAACTCGATTTGCAAAATCAAAAGGTTTAGGACTAATCGGCGAAAATACAATAGGTTAAAAACTTTTTAGACAATTTTCCTAGAACAGCTAAGGCTCTAATTCTTGAAAGCGAGCGCAAATGATATAATCTGGCACTGGCTGAATGAGATAATACGAAGACACTGAAGAATGCTCAAGTTAGGATTCACCAGCCCCTTATTGTATACCCCTCGATTAATGATTGTCTAGGGGGTCCTGTGGAGCTTTAATCTGGCATCGGAGGTGTTGGGATCGCTTGCCGTTTAGTGAAGCACGCATTGCAACTCATTACCAGATAAAAAGGCTTTAATGGAGCCACACATGGCGCTTACCCCAGGAAGCCACCTAACACCACTTGGCACTTAACTTTGTTCTCTGTCCTTTTCTTTTTGTTCTTTTTGTTTTTACCCTTTTCACTCCCGATACTCTATTCAATATAGGCCCTAAACTACTTGTGGCGTCCAAAGCACTCATATTCAGCTCATTACTATACGTAGCGCATCCGGAATAGGGAATGAGAACTTGACAGCAGCATCTTCAACAAGCTTTTGCTTGCTAGCCACAGAGTACGTCACAATAAAAGCTTTGCTTCGAGTTATTGTGTTTTGTACATTCCACCACACCCTGCATCATTTTAGAGTTCTTAGGGCACTCATCCTCATCAACTACACCGGTGGATAAGAGATCATCTATGGACGTGCAAGAAGAACTTGTGCATTCCGACGTTTCGCCTAACAAAGCTATGGTACACGATGAATGAATATGTGTGAAAGAATAAATAAATGTCCTCGAGCACATACAGACATTAAGTCTCAGACTACGCAAATAATTGCTGGATGACGGTTTCGGCGTTACCGTTGTACTGAGCAAGCAGGTGGATGGCATCAGCCCTAGGCAAAGCTAGAAATTCCTGCACGAAACAAAAAAGTAACCTGTCAAAAGAATGATTAATATGCTAGATCAAGATTTTACATCATGAATAATCTGAATGCAAATGCTTCCAACCCAGAAGGTCGGTTGCAAGGCCAAACCATCCTCTGCAATCATCACACCCTTCAGCGTGATAGAGATTTATCTAAACAAACGGAAGTATCTTACAATCCCTCGAGTTGGATTATTAGCAGATTACTTCACTTTCATTGCATTGTCAACTTGACATAACTCTTTGATTATTAAAATAAGCATGCCACGGTGACAACTGCCTTCTGGCAGTGAATGGATACTCTAAGGGCTTGACTGAGCTGCCATTTCTAAAGGGTCGAGCTGACACGACAGTAACAGCAAAATACATTTCACACTAGCACTTGGTCAACCCTAACATGTATGCCACTTGATGATGTAGAGCTCAAATTACAAAGAGCAGCCATATGGAGAATACACATTTAGATCAGTCAAGACCCTCAGCAAGCGCCCTGTGATATTTTTCGTGATACGCCCAAAAAAGCATAGCAGGACAGGAGAGAACTGTTAATAATGTCAGTCCTCCAAAAGCCTCATTTGTGGCCCATCCGTTGAACTAGAAAAGGCCTCTCACAATTTCCATATTCTGAAGTGCATGTGGTGATGAGGAAATCAACTACCTTAAGCAACTGAGAATTTAAGTATTTCAGCCTATCTTAAGGCCTATTCAATTTCTTAAAACTAATATGAGATCATCTTTGGCTCTAGTGCATCCAAGTTTTTCCTCAAGTTTCTTCTAGCTCCTTTGATATTCCACTCAAAAACCCAAAAAGGACAGGTTCTAGGAAACTTAAAAATTTGAACAAAAGGGCTGATACACTACAAGACATATCACAGTGCACTGAAAAAAATACTGGCTCAGGCGTTCACAAACTCACCATGACTTTAAGAATCGCACTTTCATCACATATGCCATCACTAGAAGAAAGATAAGCAGGACTGATCCCATCATCAGCCATCCTCGGACTTGAAGATGTCGTGACCACCGAGGAACCCTGAGCGCTATCGGTATTTGATTTTGATAAAGCAGCTACTGCAACCATGGGGCTGCTAACATCTTTCAAGGAATCAATCCTCAAAAGACTCTCAAAGCGATCTTTACACATTTGAAGTTTGAACGACTCGGTGTGTGTGTGAAGGGTTACCCTCATTATTTTCATGAGCTGAGGTTCTTCAATCCCAAGGCTTCTACCCATTGCAACCTATCAGAACATTAGAGGAGAATTTCAAATGTAAAATTAGTCGCACAAAGTATGCTAATGATTTCGATAGAAAAATGACAGAGATAGTGCATTGAAACTCAAAAGTAATATAACTTTTTCAAAAAGATTGACAACTCAGGAACAGTAGAACAGCATCCAAATTCACGTAATTTCGACAATTGGCACCCACTGATTCCTATTGTCCCCACTGTCTTATGTTTTCATCCTTGCAAAATTCCAAGCTTGAATATCTGATTTCCTCGCAAGATATTTTTTCATGCACCATCTCTCTTTCACATCAACATTACGTTTGAATAGTTATCACCAAACGAATTCACAGTATGTCCTCTAGTGGTGGAATACCTGAAGTGAAGTTGCAAGAGCATCCAAATGCAAGCATTTTCCAATTGAATCATCCTCTGGACGGAGTAATGCCAACAAAGTCTCCTTCAAGGGCTTTAGTAATGCTGGATCTTTTGCAGCTAAAGGACCCAAGTGGCTGCAGGCAACCCTAAGAGCACTAGAATGATCACCCGAAGTGACTAACTTAAGAAATTCAACCTGACATAAGCAAAAGCGAATCAATTTATAGTGCAGGACCTATCAACATATCCAGAGTCAATGGTCAGAGACTGGTTAACAGTACAACATCAATTTACCTGCTTAAGTTGAAACAGCAAAACAGGATTCTGCACAAAGAAATTGGGATCCATAGTGTTAATTTCTTCAACAACCTCAGCTGCCATTCCCTTGCTAGCTAATTCCTTCATCTCTAGAAGGAATTCATATTTATCCTCCCCATTTTGGTTCTCAATATTAAATCTTCTCTCTGAACCCTACACAACCGTATTCCATAAGGAGATTAATCTATTATATACTACATGATTATACCATGATAATCAGTACCTCATGCTCCCTTGATGTATCTGCGCGAGAAATCTGGAGCTCTGGTTTGATGCTTCTAACAAAGGACTTATCAGGCACGAAAATCAAGTCATCATGCCTTCCTCTCCATCGCTTGCGTTTCCTCCTCTCACCAGCTCCACTTTTTCTGTTTCTTTGAAGAAATTTTGAATGGTTGAACCGCTGGGAACTGCTCGTGCTACAAATTTCATGGTTACTTGTCGGCTCACTAGCATAACGTAGTTCAATATCAGGACCTTCCATGGTTATTACATCACTGCTATTGTCTGAGCAACCATCTATGCAGCTGTTGCTAAGAACTTCACCATCAGACTGTTTACCAGCACGAGACTCATCCAATTCAAGCAAACAATTTCCTGATAAATCGTACCCTGGTTGACCAACTTTTGGATCTTTGGAGATTTTTCCCATTTCAATCTCTAAAAGACAATAGGTCAAACAACAAGCCATCAGCATTTCAATTTGCTAGAAAAGCCAAACCCAAATTACAGATAAGCAGCCTCAGATTTACCAGAAGGATATGGAAGACTGGCATCGACAATACCCCTGTAAAGACAATACTCGTGGACGAGCTCATCAAGCATCGGAATATCCAATTTCATTCGACATAGTTCATTCTGTATTATAAAGAAAATTAGACTCACTACCAGCAAAATCAGTCAAGGTTGTCTGGTCTGAGAAGATGTCTCATTGCCATGGCCTGAATATGTAACAAATCACCTGAAACGCCAGAAACAAATCTCCCTTTGCAAATCTCAAGCTGTCAACTGCACCTTGTCTAGTGAGCTCAACAGCATGCGCTAGGGATTGGATGTCGACCTGCCCAATGAAGAGACCTGAAGACCATGATGCAACTGACTCCAACCACAGACTTATCTCTTCATAGAAAAAATATTGAATCCAGTAAATTTAGTTCCTTTAACTGCAAGCACCTCTGCTAAGGTTCTATCATCTCTCAAGCCATGAACGTAAGCCCCAACTAACATCTGAATTCAATTTTTCTATATGTTAGTGATTTTACCTCATCAAATGGGGGAGCTTCATACAAGCTTTCTTCGACAGTTGTGGGAGGATCACACTCCTCAAGGAGCAATCTTTTAGTAAGGTCCGAAATTGGAGATGATATTCCTTGGCGTAAGCAAAATTCCCTATGTATGCTGCACCATACAGGTAGGATGACTAATCATCAGAGGGAAACAGACAGGATACAAGAACCAAATAACTTTAGGGCCTAATTTACTATTCCTCATTTTTTGCTCCTTTCCCCCTTCCTGTTGAGAGAGTGGGTGAGGTGGGAGGACATAAAGCATCAGCCAAGGGTCAAAGAATTTTCTTTATTGGGCCGTAGGGGTTAAAAGTTTACCTTATCAAATATCTCAGTGTCATCGAAAAGAGTGGATCATATGCATGTAAATGAGCTCTTAATACTGATGACATCAAGCCAGCAATATCAAACCTCTTCCTTTCAGACCACTGTCAAATATCAACAATTAATCAGTCAATAGTTCAGAACCATGCAAATTTTATAGAACAGGACAAGTAGTTAGCACCCTTGAGAAATCAACACTCTATTGATTAGAAGCTTAAGACTAGAAGACACGATTTGATACAGGAGATCTTATCCTAGAATTACCTTGATCCCTTATTTTCAGTTTGAAAACAAAAGGTAAACCAATAATCTCAAGATGAGTGAAGATGACTTAGTTGGCATGTATAAATTGTAACGCAAGAGAAAATCAGCTGTATTAGAAATCTCTGGTGAGAACCATGAAATAATAGAAACGCTCCACTCCAAAGCAAAAGATGAATGAAGATAGCATAGGATTTTGGGGGCATGCTATTTGAAAGGGATTGTCAAATGACTAGCCAAATTTTACTAATTCAGGACTCTCAATTTACTGCATGATGAACAGAGGTGATATTATCCATCAGTATAATCCATAACGTGACATGAGACCTCCAATTAGTGCATTAAATAATCACGTATATCAAACAGTTGCAATTTTCGAAGAGCATGGAGCAGGGTCATCCCTATTTCTAAAGAGCTTTACACACAGTTCAGATGAAGATGAAGTGTCTACCCAAACATTTTTTTCTCTTTACCCAATTATGCCTGACTAAGTTGAGTAGGAGATGAAATTCCAGATACACTAATCAATTAACCATCACAACTTAAACGCTGAAATACATTCTCCCCTTTCTCAATTCTATAATTCCTAAATTCCTAGTACTTATGACGTCAGCAAGAACCTGTAAGTGCTTAGGGGAGCGCTATATAAGCCCACTCTTAAAAATACCATGCCAGCTACTAAACACTTACACGGAAAGGAGATACAGATTTAAACAGTGAAAACCAAGAAGGATGAGGATGATGCAAACATTCTTATTGCTTTGCCACAAAGAGAGCATTTTGCCCATTTCCTTACATAACATGGTGGAAGAGAATTACGTGCAAGATTAGCTTGGGTGGTCTGCATATTGCACAGTAGATGTATGATGAGCCAATCACAAAAGTGCTCCAGTCCTTTTTCTTCTTACTACTTGCACCAAAGTTTCTTGACAGTAATAGGCCAGGACCCATCAAGTGGAAAAATCAATTTTGAAGCCAATATCCTGATTATTGGATTATCCTGGTCTTCATACAATATATGACTCGGCTCCACCACTTAAAAAGATCAAAGAATGGTAAATGTGCTAAACCCAACTATTGACTGACAGATGGGAAGAAGATAATTAACTATCATATACTTTTATGATCTTGTCAAAACCATTATCCTCATAAGGGAGCAAGAAAATTCTAAGCACCACACTAATTGCTTTAGCATAGTGACAGCACGGAGCTTTGAATAGTGAACCCCACATTGTTAACAAGGAAAGAAATGGCTTGACAGATAAATTGACAGGTATCTCTTCTGGGAATAAGAATTTCAGGTCGAATAATCCCTTTGAAATCCCCCAACAATAAGCACCTACTTCCATCTTAAATCAGTCGATTCAAATATTCTCATAGAACAATATAGCTAAGAACTTACACCCTCCCACAATGAAGATACAAAAGATTCTAGTCTTCCATAAGATCTAATGATACTGAAAACATATACAGTAGTTAAAGCAGCCCACCTCATCCGCCACGGGAGAAGACTGATCATCCTTGTCATATATAAAGGCAAGAAGAACGTGCTTGAACTCCTCATACGCTTCCTTAAGCAAGAAAAGTAAAGGCATCAGGCTATACCCAGAAAACTCATCAAACGAAGTAGACAAAATTCAATCTCCTCGTTGTTGCGACCGACCAGAAGTTTGCAACTGCCCATACCGACGTCCACGGGCATTCTGCCCCAACCAAAACAATAAGCACCTAAATGCTTGCAATTTATTAGGAAAAAGGGGATTAAGTACCGGGTAAGCATCGAGAGCACAAGGTGCTAGAGACGTTCTCAAGCACTCAATGGCGGCGTCGCGATCCTCTGATGTGCCCCTCCTCAACAGTTCGATGAATTTCTGCACCAGAACAAGAACTTGATAAAAATTTCGACATGCCCAGTTAGCCACCAAATCAATCACCAGCTCCCTCCGAGCAGAGTCAACGAAACCCCCCCCCCCCAGCCGCGACAAATTCCACTCACTTCGCTTTCACCCTCGCGTCCCCCGAGAACAAGAGACCGAAGCGGCTCACCTGCTTCTGCAGCCGGAAGAGGATCCGGCGGTCGTCGAGGACGAAGGGCGCGTGTGACCTGAGGAGCTCGACGGCGGCGTCGACGTCGCCCGCCTCCAGCGACCGCCGGATCTGCCGGTTGGCCAGCCGGGAGCCGTACGACGAGGAGGAGGGGGACGACGACGACGACGACGGCGAGGAGGGCGGCGACGCGGGGGGGAGCGGGAGGGCGAGGGCGAGGGCGGCGGCGTCCTCCTCCTCCTCGATCAGGCGCTCCGATCTCGCGAAATCCATGACCAGCGCGTCCAGGGCCTCCCAATTGACGGGGATCGCGGCGGCGTCCATGACCGATCAGGGGAACGCCTCGCGCCGCTTTGCTTCTTCTTCTTCTCTGTCTTCTCTGGTCTAATTTTCTCGGGAAAGTTCGGAAGCCGAGAAAGCGAGGGAAAACGGAAACGTCAGGAACCTACGTTTCTCCACGAGAGAGGAAGAGGAAAACTGGAAAAGGAAGGAAGGAAGGAAGGAAGGAAGAGGAGGAGGAGGAGGAGAGGAGAGGAAGAAAGGCGGCGGGACGAGGCCAGAGACGGGGGCGGTTATATAGGCGCCACGTGTACCGACCGCATGGATTCCGGCGGATACCGCCGTTCTCTCTTTTGTACCCCCCGGCGGGCTGAAAGGTCGGTCGGAGATGACCCGTCGGCTGTCGGACTTTTGCCAAAAGTAATCGGATTTCACCTGCTTGTTCCCTTGGAAAAAGCTCGCTTTTTGGGTTCGGTCCCAATTTTGTCCCGAACCGTAGCTAGTCATGGCTACGGGCCGATTTTGATCCGGAACCGGCTCGGGTCAAATCCAGAACTGGCCCGTTGACCGGACCCGCGGTTCGGAACCGGAACCGGCCCGTGGCCTACGGGCTCGGTTCCGGTTCCAATAATTTTTGAACTGGCCCGGAACCGCCGTTTCAAAAAAAAAATTGCGATAACTATCTCTCTCTCTCTCTCTCTCTCTCACGTGCTCTGCAAGTCTGCATCTTCTTCTTCTCCTTCTCCTTCTCTCTCTTCTTCTTCTCCTCCACCCGTCCCTCGTCTTCTCAGATCTAACCCCCGCCCATGGCCACAACCGCCGACATCAACGCCGACGTCGATGCCGACGCCCCCTCCTTCTTCCCCCTCGCTACCCTGCGCCTCCTCCCCTTTTCTCCTTTGCCCGCCCCCCGTCTTCTAGATCTGACCCCCATCGCCGCCATCGCCGCCGTCGCCACCAATGGCTGTAGCTACCGACGCCAACGCCCCCTCCTCCTCCCCTCCTCCCGATGCCAGAGGAGGAGGACCCCCTGCTTCTCCTCCCCGTCCCCATCTCCCTCCCGGCCCCCGCCTTCTCGCCTTCGTCGCCGCCCCCGTCTCTGCTTCATCTCCTCACTGTCTTGAACGCCGCCTCTGCCACCGTGGCCAAGGCCACGAAGCCCGAGCGATAACTGACAGAGCATCAGGTCTGTAATTTTTATTTTATAATTTATTTTATAAATTTTTAAATTGCGAATCGGAATTGGCCCGGAACCGCCAGTTCTGAACCAGAACCGAAACCACCCCCTTGCGGTTCCGGTTCGTGGTCACATACCCCCTTGCGGTTCCGGTTCCGGTTCATATGTGACCACGAACCGGAACCGGCGATTTCTGAACCGTGTCTATGACTAACCGTGGCAACTTTCGATTTAACTCGAATTCGTGTAGGAAGTTGCTGTTCGTTTATCTGACGTGGCATTTCTACCTTAGTGAGAAATCCACCTCGGCAAGCTGACTTGGGAAAACTATGAAGAAATGCAGACGCTTCTTGCTCCCAGAATTGGAGGAAATTAAAAAGCGTTCTTTAATGAGGGCTCGAAGATCGAGAGGAGAACGATTTCTTCAAATTCCTCCGGTCTTGATCGCTCCCTCCGTATCAGATTTGGTCTCGACGCCGCGAAGCCGGCAAAGCTTCTCCGTCCTCCACGCATCCGCCCTTCTCCTTTCGCCGCCATGAACAAGGCTATCCGGTCGAGATTCATTTAGTTCAAAGGAATTGATCGCGGATGGGGGAACTTTGTCCATCAATTGACCATGCTATGGACTCCAAAAGCTCTCGAAAGGCAGACAAAGACATGCGGTGTTCAGGGAGAAATCGCTAGATCCAGTGAGGTGTAAATTGACCAAGCCGATGAGCCAGAAGTTGCTTCGATAACTCTCTCTCTCTCTCTCACATCAAAATTAGGTTGAGGGTTTTATTTTTTCTTTGTCGATTTAAGTTAATTCTTTGAGTCGAATTTGGCTGGAGTGTATATTTCTCCTTCAACTCCTCAAGTGAACAGTATTTATCCAAGTTCGGATCCTAGTTGTTACGTAAATGGAGAAAGTCTTTTGGCCATTGAAGACTAGCGAGGTGCGCTTATGTCAAGCAACAATCCCCCGTCGGAGTCTTGACACGGTGTTGAACATAAGCAAATTCCATTCGACTCAGAAGTCATTGACTAAAAAGTGGACACAATTGGATATGAAGCTGCAACGGCTTACGCTAGCGTTTGGTAAGTTACCCTACTCAGTTTTGATGTGCTGCCACCTCAAAACATGTATTATCGAACATCAAAACGATAGCATTTCATGGCACGGTTACGGTTCAATCATTGGCATCCGACACGGATTATGGCAGCAGTTCTCCTAAAAAAATGAGCTGGGCTTCCACATTGTACTTCCCTGGAGGCCCAAGGACTTTTGGACCTCAACATTCTAAAATGCAAATGAGGCTAGAACGCTGGGAATGGAGAGGCCCATAAGCTAAGAGACATGAGCATCTTTCAATTCTCCCGCCTAGGTTTTTGTAAGCAACATGAACTTAGGCCTTAAATAAATTTTTTAGAGATATGTGCATTGGCTATTTTAACCGTTGTCGTGAAATGGTGCAAAAACACGAATTAAGAAGAGGAAATCCAGATATGACACGAAATGACATGTTTAATCCTGTATGTTGACACGAATCCAGACAAGGTAGCATGTTTTCATCGCAATTCAATCATTTGAGTTAAAAAAAAAAATTACGACGTTTTATGCTAACACGTTTATGACACGTCAAGCTGAATTGTCAATTTTTAATGAGATGCATCGTCATTGCACTAAATAAAAGAAGATATCTCGTTCACATTCTGTGGCTCCCCAAAAAATGTATTATTTTTATATTATTTTTATAATTAAAAATATGCAAGTTCAAGCCTTATTCTTATAAGAGATGCAAAACTCTTGAAAAATTATGTAGGCAAGCAGAGTAGGTCAAGTGTTTCTCATCTTCACATCGTCCAGCATCAATTAATTTGACAAGGTCGGAGTTTGTTCGACTCTATTATTACAACAAAAAAAAACCTGAAGAAAAGTAAAAAAAAAAAAGTCATAAATCTATTACATTAATACCAATTCAGTCATAAACCTTTTAATTGAACCAATTTAGTCATAAACCTTTTTACTTTTTGTACCAATTGAGTCTATCCAGTCAATTTTGATAGAAAATCGTTAACGTAAATGCCAACTATCCTATATGGCATGACCAGTGCTGACATTGACATTTTTAAATAAATTTTTGTTCTTTTCTTTTCTTTTTTAATTTTTTTTTCTTTCTTTTTTTCCCTTTCATTTTGACCGGTGAGGGTTGCGGCCCTCGCCAAATTTGGGTAACAGTTGCCTCTTGCCGAGAGTCGGTAGGGTCGTGATGACTTTGGGCGAGGCCGCAGCAAGTCCATCGCGGCTGCGCCCACAGCCAATAGGGCCACGAAGGCCCTGGGCAAGGGGCCTTCGCAGCATTATAGACTAAGCCAACAATCAAATTCAAATCCGATCAAAACGTGCTATGTCCCAGAGTGCAGTACTTCAGTCCCACCAAGCCAATTATCCCATGTTTCGTGGTAACGAATGACCTTTTATTATCTCTTAAGAAGATGAACATTTTCATATGGGGGTAATCGATCGACTCAGGTGAATCGAAGGGCATGGCCCTTTTAATCTTTTGCTAAGGAAGTAACTCCTCCTTGTTTTAGGTTTAGAATTTGAATTGGGAATCCGATGCCGAGCTAAGGAGAGTGACGGTCCCGGCCCAGGCCCAGGCCCATTAGTGGGGGCCCATGGGCCCACTCCAACACCAGCTGCCATCAACGCTAATTCTTGTCCATGGGCCCATGGGTTTCTGCACAACTCCACTTGGCGCGTCGCAACAGTACTGAACATTCCCCAGCCCCTTCTGTTTTTTTTTCGGCATCATGGAGTTCGGCAAATGGTCGAGCACTAAAGACACGTTAAGATGTCTTGATCTGAACAATGAAGGTGTCTAGAAGCATTAAAACTCGTGTGCAAGAAGTGCCGGAAGGTTTTGTGCGAAGGCCGGCTTTGCGTAAACAAGTGCTCGATTCTATTGTGGAGGTGAACCCTAGGTTATCCCGTGTATCGCTTGGAGTTCTTTTGATAGTTTGAAAGTTAGAACGTAGCGGGAATGGATATTCATATGGAATGATGATAATTGGAGATAGAAAGGTCAATGTTTACTCATGAGAATGAAGGTTCGGTCGAAAGGAAAACCTCGAGTAGGGTCTACAACGGAGAGGGATTGTGGGGCATTGTAAGCCCTTTTCACCATGGTTGTTCATGCTACCGAGTATATGTGAGATTCGGTCAGAGGTGGCAACAGGTGAAAGACTCATCTTTATCAACTCGTATTTACTATATGGTGGGAATAAGAGAGCCGTAAATTGATTAAAGTGGACTATAAATGGGTTGAGAATTGTAAAGCTTTTTCATAGGTAAGTTGAGTAGATCACATATTGACCACATATCAGTGTGAGAGAATCACAATGATGGAAGCCAATATTAATTAACTGGATCTTTAAAAGGTTCGACCTAACACCCAGGCGCTCACACTTGAGACCTAGTCTCGAAAACTCGTCTTGGATCTCGATCCCGACGGTCGAACCCCGATCCCTAGTAGAACCCTGGATCCCAAGTGGCAGGACCTCAGTCTTTCGCGGTTGGACTTGGGGCCCCGATACTGGAATCTCCATACCTAACGGTAGGACTCTTGGCTCATGTACCGGGGCCTAGTAGCCAGGCTCCCAATCCTGATCCTCGATGCCTGTACTTGGTACCTCAAGGCTGAACCCGAGCACCCGTACTCGAAAGCTGCGGTGTCCCGATCAGTGAGCTCGTACACGAGACCCTCGTCCTGTTGGAGAGGCCTGAGACCTCAACAACCGAACTTGGGACCCCAGCACGTGGATCCAGGTCCCAATTTCCTGATTCAAGGCTCAATTGCATTCGGGTCCGAATCGTGAGTCAAGTAATTAGGCTCCATCGCTCCTGCGAAAAAATCATCGAAATTTGGAATTGACGAAACAGGAGACATTTTCTGTTGCTTTGACCTAGAACTAGAAGATCGTGCTAAGAGAAGAACAAGCAACAGCAAGTGGCAGAAACCCTAAGAACAAACCTCACATTGCCACTGTCGATAGCCATTTTCAATTGCCACATTAGCACTCAACTCCCACAATAAATTAGAATATTTAGGATAGAACAAAAGGATGGGAAAAATCTCACATTTCCATCCTTGTACTTTCAGGATTTTTTTTTTTTTTAAATCTAAGTCCCACACTTTTAATTTTTTCTAATCAAGCAATTCATACAAATAATCTAATCAAGACCCTTCGGCACCAAATTTGGTAAGATCCGGCCGACATGGTTGTTGAGCGACGGCGGAGTGTGATATGGATAACATTTTCCTGATATGGACGCTACCATGAAAAGTAAAACAAGAGTTCTTTCGTTTCTTCCTCTTATTTATTTTGCATGGTACTGTTTATGGGGCGTCAACATTAGCAAAATGTTTCCCATGCCACACTCCAATGTCATTGGACAATTACGTTAGTTGGATTTGTCCGGATTTGGTGCCGAAGGGACTTGATTAGACTATATGTGTAAGTAGAAAGAATCAATTTGAAAAGTTACAAGTTTTGGAATTTGATTTAAAAAAAAAAGCGTGATAGTACAGAGATGAAAAATACAAATTTTCCAAAAAAAAGGCCATTAGAATGGCCACATTCAATAGTTGGGTGCTCCAAACCAGATAGGCTTGTCATTATTTAGCTAGCAAATGCTGCAGTTGCACTTGCACCTGAGCGAGGACATTATGTGGGGATGGCAATTTTACCCATCCCAATTGATATACATTATTTTTTCGATGAAGGATATAATGTTCCACGTAAATCTAATTCCAACAAAAAGTTCATCGACCCGACAATGCTATATCATTTTATTTATAATTAAAGGGTGCGGGCATGGAGACTATGCTAGTTGGAGGTCATGGAATACCTGCAAGCCTCCTGAGCTGGTTAAATCTAGACTTTTAGCCTCTGCAACTGGCCGTAACTCAAAGGAGTGTGCGCGTGGTTGGTGGAATTCGAGTGGGTTATTTCCGGTTCCTAAGCTGGAAAAACAATGCGAAGCCACTAAACTCTCTCAACTTGCTGTGGTTAATGGAGAAAGATCCTTCACATGCGCCTCCATATTGTATTTTGGATGGAACAATTCTATTGTCCAATTAGTATGGAAAGATTGTCCTCGAAATATCATTTTCTTCCCTCCATGCATGTTCTGAAATGCTTATTTTGGACGTAGTGCGAAGTACTTAGTCCAACGGCCTATTTGGCTGTAGTGAATTTCGGAAACTCAAACATTTCATGTGGAAGTTTTTGTGTACTTGATGAGAAAAGGGTAAGGAATCATTACAAGTGGACCGATGAATGAAAATGTAAGTAGATGAAATTGGAAAAGTAACATCCGGAAAATTTTGGAAGATGCTGAAAGCTGAACATCTTTGAAGGCTTAAGTTGTTCTGATAATGATTGTAGGAGCTAGAATTTGTTTGCTTTAATGAAGTAATTTTGACAAGATAATTGAATGGCTTCTCCTTACGTCAGGTCGTTCTAAAGCAAGATATCCCTCTTTTATGGAAAAAAAAAAAAAAAAAGAAGATGGGAAGAAGCAATTAGCATTAGCAACTTCTTTTTTGGCACCACATGTTTCACACTTATTACAGAATCTTCGATTTGAGTCATGATTACTGCAAATCAAAGAAGAGAAATAGAAAAGACACAAGTTTTATCATAGAAGCCACCAAGATCGGGAGAGTAAGAAGAGGAAGGAGAATATTGCAGAACAAAGGAGGAAAGTCAGGGCATATGGTGCTTGATTCAACACTCTTTAATGAGTCATACATTAGAGTCAGCAGAAAAGTCACTAACGGGAAATAACATTGATTTATCTTCCTTTTCTTGAATGAGAATCTTAATAGTTTAGTGCTGTCGTTGACAAATTAAAAGCAGGAGGATTGCCTCGAGAGTTTGGTCACCCCAATCCTGTCCCAATTCAAGTACGTACAAAGCCAGATGCTCACCTTGACCAAAGTACCCTCGACAGATTAATCAAGATTTTCTAAGATCAAGGAGCGACGACTAAGGATGAAACCTAACACCAGACTTCTCAAAATCACTCGGAAGGAATAAGCCTTGTAAGTTGTACCGCTTTCTTTGTTTTATTTTTGGCCAAGAAGCCTTATACAACTTGGCCAAGGTGGAATTTCATGTCCCATATTGATCTGGTTATTCTAAGTTTTTACTAGGTGTGATGCGATTCAATATACAAAAATATGAAGATGAAAATCTTTAATCATCATAATCAGATGTGATGCGATTTGACAGGTGGTCGAGTAAAGATGCTTCGTTGAGGAATAGCCTTACTACAAATTTTCAAATATTTTCATGCATGAAAAACGAAAATTAATCAATCAACACCTTTCTGTTTATTATTCGTGTTCATTCAAGATCTGCAAAAAAATCTATGGATTTTTTTATAGTAAAAAGAGGTGGGGAATAATGCAATTGAATGGCTTGGGCACGGGCTCCAAAAAGAGAAAATAGATGCTGGGGCTGATTGGGCTACGGGACGAAGACATGCATGTCCCTACCAGAAGGTTACTTAATATGATACATTAAGCGTTCCAAATGGACCACATCTCTCCCTCCCTCTCTCGAGTGCACCAACCCTAAGCCAATGTACGATCTTTCCCTTTCCTTGTCATGCACGTTGCGCAAACACATGCAGATGGTCCAGAGCCAGAGGGTTGGGCTTGGCTTCCGCCATTATGACAAGTTTCGAGTGGGGAGGCTTCCATCTCTCGTCACCATCCCGTTTGACAAATTTCCAGATTACAAGCAGCCATTGTATGCTTTTCATGCCCATCGCGATCCTCTCTCTCCTTGGCTCCCGGCGCCGTGCGGTGCGTGCATGTGCGCGATACGCCGAGAGGGAGCTTGGAATCATATTATATATTCCACCTTGTGCAGGTGCCTCCTCTCTTTTAGGGGTTCCTGCAGCTGAGACTTTGAATGACAGGTAAGGGATTCGTATTTCTTTTTAAGTGTTTTTATCCGTTGGGCTCTGCTGAGGCGGAGATGGTTTCGTGGGGAGTGGATAGGGTTCTCTTTTTCTTTGTTCGCTTTGGTTTCGCTACTTTGGGCTGCAATATATAGCCTTTATCAGTAGACTAGCGATAGCTACTGCTTTTGAGATGACTTCGATCTCGCACGCTGTCCGACACATCATGGAAATGGGACATGCGTGCTGCTGGTGAAATGTGAGTTAGGTGTTTTATTAATATAGAGGGAAGGAACATAGCTATAAGCTCGAAATTGATTTTCGCTTTCGATCCTTTTGAGCTCGGCTGTAAATCGTTACATCTACATGAATTAGATGTCGACACGATCAATTATCCAATATAAGTATATGTTGAGATTGAGCTCGCACTGAGTAGATAAAGTACATCTGGGGAACGTAAAATGAATTCGCTACAAGGAAAACAACCTAAGGGAACAAAAGTTTTAGGATTTGATTATACCAACTTGACAAGTTTTAGGACTTGATAGCACTTTTTAAAAGTTTTATGACTCAATTGCACTTTTGTGATAAAATTTAGGATTTGATTGCACTTTTTGAAAGTTTAAGGATTTAATTGCACCTTCATAACAAGTTTGAGAATTTTCAATGCACTTATCCTCCGAGCATTTAGCAAAATATTACTTAACTCGGATTTAACATTCTCAATTCATTCTTGAATTTGACAGAACATGAGTGGAGCAGTTATGAGTTTTGGGCCTAATCATATGGGATAGTTAGATTTGACATTGCAAATATAATGTTCACTTTTACAGTTTTTTTTTTTTGGTCAGAGTTCACTTTTACATTGAATAAAGGTAAATGTTATCAAGTTGTGGTTTAAGACATAAGTTAGTCGCATTTAGGCTTGCATCTCCACGATTTTGTAGTGGCACATATTTGTTTTAATTGAGTTATGATTTTGTTCTTGTACTTTGTTTTATCATAAGCATGCTCTTCGTAAGCACCCTTTTTTAAGTGAGCGACAAGCATTTTTGAATTCATTAAGATTAAGTACCAGATGAAAGGCAGATTTGGGCTTTGATGTGCATATCAAGTTAAAGTTGTTATTACTGTCTAGAGTAAGTTGACTTGTACTGTAGATGTGCCTTTGAAGTTCATGGATTTACAATCCATGTGCCCTGAGAGGATGCCACATCAACTCAAACCAAGCTAAGGGTCCATTTTTATCTCATCCAGTAACCGCAAAAAGTCCAATTCCCAAATGACTATTGATCTCTCTCCATCAAGAAGCCTATAATTTCCGATAATTGGATCTCTTTGTAATGATCCGGTCCGTTTCATGTGGGCTACGCCCCAAAAGGAATATTCTGAGTAACAGCACAAGGTGATGATCGGTTGGGCGGGTGTTAGCTCATATATCACCGAATAAGATTAGCTTATATATCACTCAACGGATCTTTCCCTGAAGAACTTCGAGATGTTATAAATTCCCCTACTTACAACTGATGCCCTCGTCAATTGGCCCATATTGCCAACAATACTTTTCCTATTTGATGTGTGGTCCGGTTTATTTCCACACCCTCCACCATCCAAAAAGACTATCAAGAAGCGTGTTTTGGCCGAGCCTTCTCACCTCAATAGTCACTCCTTGCCCTTGTCAAATAGCGTATGAACCTAGTCCGTCCACAAACCAAATATCTAGTGGAGGGGGTCTTGCTCTGATAGCAGGTGGGCCAAACCCCCATGAGGTATACTTTGAACAACCATTTAATGTGGTGACCATTGGGGGCGGGTCTCTCGCCTCCAATGCGCACTACAAAAAAAACGCATTTTTGCAACGAAAATTTTCCAACGAAAAATTTTCGTCGCAAATTTGCGACAAATTTTCCAACAAAAAATAAAATTCGTTGGAAATTTCCAACGAATTTTTTTTCGTCGCAAAATTCGTTGGAAATTTTCAACAAAAACAATTCGTTGGTAAATTCGTTGGAAATTTCCAACGAATTTTTTTTCGTTGGAAAATTAGTTGGCAATTTCCAACGATATACAATTCGTTGGAACTTTCCAACGAATTTACCAACGAATTTTAATTTTCCGGATAATTATTTTAGTGTATATAATTTTCATTGAAAAATTGGTTGGAAATTTCCAACGAAAAAAACTTCGTTGGAAATTTCCAACGAATTTTCCAACGAAATGTAATTTTCCGGGTAATTATTTTTGTGTGTACAATTTTCGTTGGTAAATTCGTTGGAAATTTCCAACGAAAAAGAATTCGTTGGAAATTTCCAACTATTTTTCCAACCAATTTCAAAATCACCCGGTGCTATTCGGTATTTTTATATTCGTTGGAAAATTCGTTGGAAAGTTCCAACGAAATTTCCAACGAATTTTAATTTCCGGGGAATTTTTTAAGTGTTTAAACTTTTCGTTGGTAAATTCGTTGGAAATTTCCAACGAATTTTCCAACGAATTTCAAAAAAACCCGGCACTATTCGGTATTTTTATATTCGTTGGAAAATTCGTTGGAAATTTCCAACGAAATTTCCAACGAATTTTGATTTCCGGGGAATTTTTTAAGTGTTTAAACTTTTCGTTGGTAAATTCGTTGGAAATTTCCAACGAAAAAAAATTCGTTGGAAATTTCCAACGAATTTTCCAACGAATTTCAAAAAAACCCGGCACTATTCGGTATTTTTATATTCGTTGAAAAATTCGTTGGAAATTTCCAACGAAATTTCCAACGAATTTTGATTTCCGGGGAATTTTTTAAGTGTTTAAACTTTTCGTTGGTAAATTCGTTGGAAATTTCCAACGAAAAAAAATTCGTTGGAAATTTCCAACGAATTTTCCAACGAATTTCAAAAAAACCCGGCACTATTCGATATTTTTATATTCGTTGGAAAATTCGTTGGAAATTTCCAACGAAATTTCCAACGAATTTTAATTTCCGGGGAATTTTTTAAGTGTTTAAACTTTTCGTTGGTAATTTCGTTGGAAATTTCCAACGAAAAAAAATTCGTTGGAAATTTCCAACGAATTTTCCAACGAATTTTAAAAAAACCCGGCACTATTCGGTATTTTTATATTCGTTGAAAAATTCGTTGGAAATTTCCAACGAAATTTCCAACGAATTTTGATTTCCCGGGCTATTATTTCAATTTGTACAATTTTCCCACGAAAATTGTACAAACTGAAGAAAAAAATCACCCCGCCAAAAATAAAAATCAATTCTTTTCTCCATTAAAAAATAACCCCAAAATCCCCCCCACCCATTTTCATCCTCCTTCCCCAGCATCCTGTTGTCGCCGCTTCATCTTCCCCAGCATCCTGTCGTCGCCGCTTCATTTTCATCAACGCGGAGGATGAAGGTCTCCCTGCGCCATGGTCGCCCTCAGCATCCTCGGCCTCCCCTTCCAGTCCGGCATCGTCGCTGGCGAGCCCCGGGAGCTCGCCCTCCACCTCGACACCTCCTTCGACTTCGCCAGCCCCTTCTCCCTCGTCGTCGGGACCGGCACCGGCCCGCTTGGCTCCCCCGCCGCCGGGTCCGTGTCCATGTCCGCCGAGTTCGACCTCGTCCGCCGTGGGAGCCCCCGGTTCATGCTTCACTTCCTTTCCTTCCTTGTTCGCCGGCGAGGGGCGCGCTCGCCCAGATCCGGGCGAGCTCGGCCCTCGCCGGCGACGAGCTCGAGCTCGCCCGGATCTGGGCGAGCTCGGCCCTCGCCGGCGACGAGCTCGAGCTCGCCCGGATCTGGGCGAGCTCGGCCATCGCGCGAGGGCCGAGCTTGCCATGGCCGGCGAGCTCGGCCCTCGCCGGCGACGAGGCGAGGGCCACTTTTCGAAATAAAATTTCCGAAAAAAAAAATTCAAAAAAAAATTCAAAAAAAATTTTCGAAAAAAAAAATCCGAAAAAAACTTTCGAAAAAAAAAATTTCCACTATTTTTAGAACAAAAAAAATTTGTAATTTTTCCAATGAAAAATTTTTCGTTGGAAAAAAAATTTCCACGATTTTTCAACCAAAATTTTTTTTCTTTTAAATTTTTCCAACGAAAATTTTTTTGTTGGAAAAAAAATTTCCACGATTTTTTGATCAAAAATTCTTTTTTTGTAATTTTTCCAACGAATTTAGCCACGAATTTTCCAACAAATTTTCCAACGAAATAAAATTAGTCGCAAATTCAATTTTTCGTTGGAAAAATTTCCAACGAGCTAGTACCAACGAATTTTTTTTCGTTGGAAAATTCGTTGGAAATTCCCTTTCCAACGAATTTTTCCAAATTTTTCGTTGGAAATTTTGTCGGAAAAAGGCAGTTTTTTTGTAGTGGCGGGACTTGAGATGTTACCCGCAGTGACTAGATGTGTGAGATCATCGAATTGTTTGCCTTATTAGGCTGGACGCTGTTGAGGCTGACGACTTTTGATTTGAGATACATGATGATTAGGAGAAAAAGTGATTCAAGAGAATCTTTTAGAATAGCAAGAAAAAATGTGAGAGGGACATTGTAAATCATGAGTGAGATGGACACCGTTGATGAGGACCTCTAGTAGAGTGAAGAGATCAGTCTCGTCATATCTTATTGGCCAAATGCAGACGCAGAATTAGTGGTAATGACAACCTTTAGAAGAGGAATCCTGTAGATTCCAAGATCTTTTCAAGTGGTTATTATTTGGTTGCATTTTTCAATCTCTATAAGATCAATGAAGAAGGATCGATGTCCGATTATCAAATCATTACTCACGTCGCGAGATATCAATAAATAGGCAATTTGGCTGAATTTCCGAATCGAAAAGTGATGATCCTGATCCCATCGAAACATCGATAACTCGTCCCCACAAGGATTATAAAGTGCGCTGGGGTCACGGCTCTCTCTTTGTTCCCATCAACAGTTGGCCTACGCTGTGAGTGACAAACACACAAAAGAGTAGATCGATAAGCCGTTCCCACAACAGCCTTCTTTTTGCCAATTTTCCCTCCCGCCAAAACAGCTCCATGACAATCTTTAGGTAGACGCATGACCCAACCCCACCATTCCCACCAACCAGTTTGTGGCCCTAAATCGCCCACCTCGCGGACGACACGGGGCAGGCGGTGACCCAGGGGCAAGAGAAACTGGAGCATCAATCAAGCATGACGAGTCCCAGATAATCCAGGAATGGAGTGAGCTCTTCTCCCTCTCCCAATCTGATCAAGTTATAGTAAGGTACGCACCAGAATTCAATGGCCATGACTTCAACTAGAAGTAAAAGACGTCAGCCGCAAAAGGTCTTGCTTTTAAAAGGAGAGGGGCCAGGGAAAAAAATGTCAGAGAGAGAGAGAGAGAGAGAGAGAGGGATGAAAGGCCCGACTTTGGAAAGATGGAAAGGAATGCTTTTGGAATTGAGAGGACCATGTTTGCACCACGAAAGAAAACATGTTTTCGACATGCAAAAAGAGAAAGGGGAGAATAAAAAAATGAGAATCGTTCAATTTCAATTTGGGGGGTGGACCAACCTTTATCTCTTGCTCTTTAAGATCCCTCCTTTGGTTCCTTCAAAAAAAAATTTTTTTTTGCTTTTTCCACTCTCTTTGCTCTCTTTCTTTTCCAATTCCCTTTTAGCAAGTTTTGAATTCACATCTATTTTCACGGTTTGAGTGTCATAAAGAGAGGGCAGATTTCAAAGCTCTCTCGCATTTTTGGATGAAGCCCAACGAATGTGAATGATGAATATACAATGTGCTTTTGTCATCTCCCTTTCCAATCTCTGGGACTTCTTCCCCCACTTCAATTCTTTTGCTGCAATGGGTAATGACAATTTACTCTTCTTTTACTCATTCAAGTTGGAAAAAGCTCGGTGCAAATTGTGCTTTTACATTAATGCATGCTTACAGTTCCGCAGAACGTGGCCTTACATACAACTTTCAAGATAAGATGTAGAGAGGGAAAAGAGAGAATTTTGACTTTCTTTAAATGCTCGAGCAGGTTTTCTTTTTGGATATTCATCTTTTAATGAGTACCCTAGCCTTTTTGTTCCAAACGAGAGGGAAACCATAGAAGGTTTTGAAAATGTCCTTGGAACTTATTGAATTAGAATGGATATGCATCTTCAAATTAGGACAGTTCACAAGGACCTATATTTTTCGACTGGTTGGGTAAATTGAAATATTAGAACTAATTGAAGGTTGACATACTTGAGCACCGAAATTGGATATAATTTTCGGTATAACTAATCTTTGACAGCAGAACCATTTCATTCTATAATTAGCAAGTGTTTTAGGAGTACTCGATAACATGATGCTTTCAATAATAAATGATAATTGAGTAAATATGAGAAATTTGTTCTAGAAGTCCTAAACTTTTTGAACGAAATGCAATCAAATCCTAACCTTTTAATTGGTTCAGTCACCGACCAAAAAAAAAAATTGGTTCAGTCAAGTCCCACACTTTTATCGAAAAATATACCAAGTCATGCCCCACGGGCTTGGCTACACCTAGTCCGCACAACAAGGACTCGAAGGCACTTTCGCGCAGGCTTAGGCAAGGACCTGTAGTTATGAGGCTGGAGGTAGGCTTGCCCAACCGTATTGTTGTAATGTATTTTTTTACAGATGAGCGGGCCTGGGTAATATTTTAGTCCCGATCTGAGGACTCGACTCGGTCCAACCTAGGCCTTCCATTGATCACCTCTACCGAAAGATGCGATCGAGTTCTAGACTTTTAAATTGGTTCGGCGAAGTTTTAAATCTAAACTAGAAAATACAATTTAGGGCTAATATTATATTGTAAGTATTAGTCATTGAAAAGACTTGACTATAATTTTTAGGAAAGAAAAGGTTTAAAAGTTGATAGAACTAATTGAAAAGTTTATGATTTGATTGTATTTCGTACACAAGGTTAAGAACTTTTAGTACAATTTTTCCCTGTAAATATGATTAGTTTCTTACTCAACTCTGAGTGATGAATATCATTTGCAGTTCTCGCAACATCAATTTCCAATAAAAAAAAAAGTTCTCGTGGAACCAATTCAGTAACATCTTTCTTACTTAACAACAGATTGAGAGATATTTTAGTGGAATCTATAAGTTGAGTTTTTGTAGTAAAAATTGTTGATTTCATGACCAAGTGTCTTTGTCGAACACATAGCTTGACAATACAAACATGAAAAGAGGGGAAAAAAACAGTACCAATTAGTTCGACAAAATTGATTGCCGAATCGATTCCATGGTGCTTCTCAAATCTTGAGATTCCACACTTTGCTTTTCCCCTTTATCACTATTCTGACTTTCTTCTCTTTTTCAATGTAGCAAGGTCCCTGAATGCACAGTCGGCCCGAACTGTGCACCATCATAAAGCCACGACCAACTTAAAGGTTGATCGTCACTTTCCGTCTTAGCTCGAAGTGTGAAGGACAATAATTAGAGTTTGGTGGATCTCCTTTTGGCATTCACGATAAGGTCCGCACCAACCCTCTAATTTGTAATTTGGACATTAGTTCGATAGCACATTGCATCTCCTTGCATATGAATAGCATGCGTTTGTGAAAGGTACGTAGAGCGTGAGAGGACAAAAATTTCTTGGAGATTTCTTATTCTATGTCCTGATTTCGGTATTCGGCATGTCAAAGGACATTAAGGTCGAGTATCGGGATACCCTACATTGTTCAATAATCGACAACCCGTGTCAATTCTCAACATGTAGAGATCGAAACATGTTCATAAGATGTGCATAATCTTCGATCTACGTTTATATATAATTTGGACATTAGTTTGATAGTACACGCAACTCCTCGCACATGAATAAAATGTGTTTCAAAAGGTACATAGAGCGCGAGAGGACAAAAAATTTCTCCGAGATTTCTTGCTTTATGTCCTTGATTTCGCTCTTTGGCACGTCAAAAGACATTAAGGTCGAGTATCAAGATACCCTATGTTGTTCGATAATCGACAACCCATGCTAGTCCTCAACATGTAGAGATCGAAACATGTCCAAGAGATGTGTATTATCTTTGATCTACGTTTTTCTTTTATATAATTAGGGTTTCACATGGCTTTGTATATCGAAAGACATATTAAATGGAAACTTGGAGTAGGGTAGAGCAGGATATAGTGTGAATTATCAAGTAATTATTGCTTTTTTTAATATGAGTAAATTATTAGCCCTATTCTAAGTACCAAACGTATCTAAGAATCCGTGCATCTGATGCTGAGTAGTCATTTTCTTGACGAGGTTGTCATCAAGCTGGTGAATAAAATAATCGATGGTAGCTTTTCGTAGACCCATTTTAGTCAACGATGTTCGACCATGACATGAGCAAATAGCTCGCTCTTTATCGTTTTGGTGCATTCCCAGGAAACAGCCGAGAAAGTATCGAGTTGCCAAGGCAAATTATAGTCATCTTCTTTCGCTTGTTGAATAAAAAATCTAAAGACCATAAACTGTTTTGCAAGGGAAGAAGGTGTTTCCCGGTAGAATTGAAACAAAAAGAATTATACATGATTTTACTTGTCAATTTTGGAGTGCCGGAAAGTTTCACGGGTTTTGAATTTATGAAAAGTCACAATGCGTGAGCTGCAAGACTTAAATTAAGGGGAAAGCAAAAAACGAAAGTGAATCCAAACAGGCCATTCTAATTAGTTTTGTTCTTGTTGAGGTGTCCTTAGATCAGGCGAAATAAAGCTTACATCCGGAATATGGCATAAGGCAGGGTGGTTAAATATCTAGATAGACTGATAATTCATTAATTTAAATTTTTTAGGTGAAAATGAATTTAACTAAATATGATAACGAATTCGGATCACTTAAAAGAGAAATTCTAATTTATTCCACAAAAGAAGATTATGAGTAGATCTCAACAGCCACATCTCAGAGAAAGATATTAATGGTCACCATTATGTCTAGACCAGTTGTTGGGCTAATTAGTTTTCTTTTCCATTTTCCTCAAACTTCTTATCTTCCAATCCAAGGGATGTATTTGTGGGCATCGAGAAAAAGAACTTTTTTCCACCTCTCTTTCCCTCTCATCTTAAATTATGATTTGACTCCACTTATGTTGATTCCATTTGGACCCCTAGCCTATTGCCGCAGCCTAGGATAGAAAGGCCAAGATTGCTAATTCTGACGACACATGCAACTCATGAATCGAGATCTTCTCAACTGAAATATATGACTTAATATATCCTATTGAAATTGTAAAACAACATCAAAACATAAGTAAAGAGATGAAGTATATTGGTTGGAAGTACATATATTTTCATGTTTGATGCACCAATTGAGATAATAATATGCACAAAGTTAGACTTGCACGATGGACATTTGATCGCAGAGATATAGATTTGACGATGTTCGAAGTAGGATGAGGACGAGGAGAGGCAAGACGTGATGAGGATTGCGAATTAGCGACCAGCAACTTTTTGGTTTACAGCTCAAAATAGCGGTTAGGATTTGGATTGCAACCCAATTTAGCTTCAAATCCTCAACTTGGGGCAACATTTGTTCTCAAAACGACGTTGTCCTGATTATATTTGAAATATTCTTTTTTCCAATAGGGCAAGTTGGATGATTTAACATAAAAAAGAATGTCACATAAGATTTTCAAGTAAGCTCAATCATCATTGTCACATAAGTGACAGTTTTTCAAAAATGACGACACTTAAATGAGAGGCCAAAACATTTAAAAAGAAAGCAGGCTTGCGTATTAATTTTGGCATTGACGCTATCCTTATCCCTAAACATACAACAAACAGAGTTGTGCACTAAATTACAAGAGCGACGGAGACATGAATCGGTTTTATTTATTCGCTAGAAATTCAAGACCAGTCCCATTTTATTTCTTTGTGGGTCTACACCATATAAATGGTAATAAATGTGCTTCAAGGTTGTAAAATAATTGCTTGGCACTGAAAATGACACTGGACCCTTGTGAGATTATCATCTCCACGTATGTTTCTTCAGGTATCCCACATTATCCATGAGCTAGCTAGATCACACATTTTGTTTAAAGAACAGTCTGTGTGTTCCCCCAACAGAACATGTCAAGGCACAAAAGAATATCCCACACACAAGGTCAATCATTATATTCTGTAACTTTCCCTATTCACAATAATTAAAAAGAATTCGACTAATACGAGGCTTAAAACCACTTTTTAACATCAAAGGTTGAGTAGGTATGCCGCCTAATTCCTTGGTTGGAAAAAGAGGGTTGTTTTTCTTATGGTTTTCCGTGCGCACCCACACACAACTAATGGTCCATGTGCCTTTGTCTATTCAAAGGAATCTTTCGCTTTTTCCATCTTTTGGTCATGATGTTAAAGGCCTCTTTAATTTGAATGGCAACAGCCAACACTCACCCATCTTAGATGCTTGTCTCTACAAAAAGAAAAAAAAAAATATAGATAGTTGTCTCCGTAAATTTTTCAATAAAAAATCACTATATTCATATATACAATAGATACATGTGTTATTAAAAAAATTGGGTTTTTTTGAAGGATAATGTCGAGACTTTTGTGCTAAAAAACAATACGCGAGTTGAGTATTCAAACTTATCAAATAATCGAACTGATTGATGTATTGGATAATCACCGATATTTTTGAATCATTAGAAGCTTTCTTGTTCGTTATTTCCCAATAGAACCCTAATGGCCATCGTATTTGTGTGGTACACCGTGTCATTATTAAGAAAATAACCCACACCTCTTGGACCTTCCAATTCTCTTCCTATCTCTATCTTTCCGGAAGAGTGGGAATACCATCTTGTTGTTTTACATACTGAGGACTTCGAGGTCGGAGCGAACCCCAATTGAATCCTTTTTAAGGTCGTGCTTAGGACCAAGTCTTATGGAAGTTAACCTCCAACCACCATATTTCTCAAGGCATGGGAGCTGCCTCTACCCCGTGTGTTTAACGTCTGGGGATGCCGAGATCCGCAAGAGGCCTAGATGGGCACAGTTTAACGACTTGCCCAGGTTGGAAAGTCTTGCGGAGTTTTAACTCCAGCCACTATATTTCTCTAGGCGCGGGAGTTGCCTCTGCCCCTCGAGTATTTAACATTCGGGAATGCCGAGGTCCACAACAGGCCAGACGGGCATAGTTTAATGACTTGCCCAAGTTGAAAAAGGTCGTTATTAATCTCGAAGTTCTTCTATAACTTTTCATGGAATATTATGTTGAAGTTTTTTTATATCAGGGTTTTTTTTTCAGACTTATGCTGGGTGGAGACCATTAGAGAAAACTAATAATATTCACAAAAGCGACGAGTTTGATGAGAGGCATTTTCCATTTCTGACACAATACATGTACTGATGTCCAAAATAAACATAATACATCTGTATATAATACAGGAAGATCAAAACAAAATATACACTGGACATTACAACTCATCTTATCATCTGTTCTTAGGGCCAGCATTCACTAAATCATTCGAAGTCGAATGAGATTGCATTGACCCTCGCAATGAACGGTACGAGAAATTACGACCTGCATTCATCTGCAGGATCAAGCTATAATCCCATATGAAGACAGTACGAGAATGCAATAAAATTACATGTTCTTCTCATATTTCCTCTTCTCTTTTCAGCACAACACGTATATACGAATTCTCTACTTGGTTAATCTCCACGAAAGCTTTTAAGATGCCCATTGAGACTGCGTCGGGTCTCATTACAATTGAACGGCACTAAGAAACTATGGCTGGCATTCATCCGATAGGATCAAACAAGTCAAATATAAGACGGCGAGGCTCAATCATCAGGAGAAAAAGAAACTCCACGTTTTATATAAAGCCGTAGGCTTTTTTTTTTATGATTCAGATATTTTGCCGCTTGACTGATCTCCATGGACACATCCATCAGGTAAGGCTTCACCAGAACGATGACGGGCGTGGCCCTTGATTCGAGCACAAGATCTGGCATATTCAAATCAAGCGCCCAACTGGTGCTGTTTAGCATATCTTCTCTGTACTTTGAACCCCACGTTATTCTTTTGTTCCCAAAACTATATGACACAGTTTGGTACCATTGAGAATTTCGTATTAATGATCGACCCATATGGAGTAGAAGAAGAAAACCAAGATTATAAAGAGGGTGGTGGTCCATGTCGCCTCCCATGCAAAGAAACGAGCCCTACACACGTGCGACGTCCGTATCTTGGTGTATTATTATGCATAGCAAAGATTTTTCTCACAATATTTACCAACGAAACGCATTCACTCAAATACTACCTAACTCGCATTATGCCGTTATGGCCCTAAATTTAATGCCCCATCCTTCCTTTGTCTCTCCCACTTCCCTCCCTATGTACTCCTCCATCATTCCCAAACTCATGTCAACTTTTATGCCCTCTTGTATACAGAGTTTATACTGATAAGACTAGCAAATATCACCTAGAAGGGGGATGAATGGGTAATTTGAATATTTTTTGATCAATTTAAAGCGGAAATAATTGATCATGGTTAAATCTGAGCAATGTTCATATTTTGAACAATCTTTGAATGACAAATAAGTAAATGTGCAATTAACTAAATAAAAGGAGTTTTCAAGAGAAGAGAAAATTTGCACATAAGACGATAGTGGTTTAGCTTATATCAAACCTACGTCCACTCTCCCATGCTAATAGCCTACTGGCTAGGTTCCACCAATCAAATCAATGAGAAGTTACAGTAAGTTGTGCCACTTAAACCCAAGCACTTCTCCTCGAAGCTGGTGCTGCTTATACCAAGCCGATAAATCACATTATCTCACACCTAAGCACACACTTATAACACTGTTTACATCTCTCAATTGATTACATGTTTAAGCTTACAAAAGACAAGTATAAATGTTTGAATTTGGAATTCTAGATTCTAGACTTCATTTCTTACTTCTGCTCCTTGACATGTCGGTCTCATTTTATATTTCTCCACTTCCCATTTGACCGTTGGATAGTCTCTAGAGGATCGTCTTCCAATCTGCCTGTCGGACAGAATTGTATCAAGAAGATTATGTAGCCGTTGAGAGACAAAATCTGAATCTCCACTGAATCTGGTCGCCTATACAACCAAAGTCTTGGTTTCCATAAGTAGAGCTTATTCGCTTGGAAAGTGACTTGTCTCGAGATTGATTGCCAATCAATCAAGATGTTTTGCATATTAAACCGTTGCAAAACAATCTTCAAGATTGAGTCAATCAATTTATTTTAAGTGTAAAATCCAATCTAGATTACTAACCGTTAAGTACATTCTGAATACGTGTCACGCTCTGCACTTTACGTTATGGACTTACGTTCAAAACTTGTGTCACGGTTTGGACTTTACATTCTGGAATTATGTTCTGGACTTATATTTTGAATTTGTTTCAGTAGTGCATCATCGCCGGTGTAAAGTTTGAATCTCTTTGAGTATAAAGTCCGAACCTCTTCATCTACAATGTAAAGTTTGAATCTCTTATCTTGAAGTAATTTCACAATCTGAACAAGATTGCCATATGCTTCTCCTCCAAGAATAACTTCTTGAATCAAAATATTTCAAGGAATTTATCAGACTTACAAAATACTCATGAACAGTTTTATCAACCACAGAATATATTAGGAGCTAGGTTTTCCCAACATATACGCTCTCGATATACATGCGTCCTTCCTCTATCCGTAGGTTTAAACTTTTGAATTAGACTTTTTAACCTGGTATTAGAGTCACCCTAGTTTATTTCGTATGTGCAAGGAATCCTGTTTGTCCAATTCCACACGTTCCGTCCCTAATCCGGCTTACATAGGGTTTATATACTCTTTGTATACATGAGATCCCCTGTAAGGACCTCGGCCCCACCACGCTTCCGCTGCGCCCCCGGCGACCACTCCCCGCCCTCATCGGACCGGGTCATTACATCCCCCTCCACTTATAGGTTTAAACTTTTGAGTTGGGCTCTCTAATGACATGAGAATAAATATCAGGTCCACAGGCCGCACAACCCCTTTTCCCACACGTCTACCGCTGTTGAAATCAGGGGTTTTATTTGTAGCAAGTGACTCGATGCTCATCTCAACGGGTGAGAGATGCGAAACACATACAAAGCGAAGTTACGCAAGTTTTTGTAAGGTACTTACGAGAGCTTTTAAGACCTCAAATTTTACAGAGAACAACAATATCCCCAATTTTTTCTATAACTCTTCTTTTCCAATAATTTTGGAAGTTTTAGAAAAAGCACAAAAAAGGGTATTGTCCAATACCTTATATAGCCATGGCTAGATAGCAACACAACACGAGATATAGCATCAAACATAACGGACAGCAGCTAGAGATGATGCCAAACGAGACTCTTGCGTATTATTTGGTAGTCCCATCGTTGATTTTCCTCCAATTCCACAGGACGAGAGGTTGTTTTCGAAGGCAGTGCCCAGTCCCTTTCTTGTTTGCCAAAATCGGTTTCCAATAGTCAAAGACATAGGCCAAAGCTCCGCCCCCCCCTCCTCTCTCTCTCTCTCTCTCTCTCTCTCTCTCTCTCTCTCTCTCTATGCTCCTTCTCGACCCCTTGGACCAAGCTCTCTTGCAATAATGCACGGAGAATCCAATGCGTTGGGGGGTGGGGGAGTAGGATAATCAAAAGGTTGGTGCTTTGTGCCTCCGTGGAAAACGCGACGTCGTCTCTCGTTCGGTTCCTGTCCGGTATTAGCTTGGGAGGCTAGGCCGCGAGGTAGTAATTGCTCGTGTAGGGTGGCAGACGCGAAAATCATGCTTACTTAGGGGGGAAGAAATAAAAAGGGCTTTTGCTATGCTCAATTTTGGAAACATCAAGCGATCCGGGGGGGGGGAGGAAGTGTTGCCGCCAGCCCTCTCATTGGACCGCCATTGCTCCATGGATACAACCCCCATGACGGCGTAGACGACAGACGTGATTGCTTGCTGACGATTGGGGAGACGGGCTGGGCACGGGAATTAGCTTCCGGGATATTTCTTGACCGGCGATACCAGGAAAACAGAAGTAAGTAAATGCGTGAAGAAAGCTGATTTTACTTGCAGGCCGCTTATCATTGTGGGATTGCGACTATTGTTGAAAATATGTCTCGAGTTTAAGCCCGAAGCGAAAATCTAAATATTTTGAATTGGATATTTTGCGGACGTCCGAAATCGAGCAAAAGAAATATTGGAAATTTGCTTTCCTAATATGTCAGAGTTGGCAGCAAACAAAAGAAAAGGAAAATAGAATGAATATTTTATTGTTTCCTAATTTTAGTGTAAGTCACGGTCTGCCAAGGAAAGAAGAAATAGGAAAGTCCAAACTTGGACTTGTTGACCGCATGGTTTCCCTTTCCAAGTTGGAGTCGGCCACTCTACGTTTACTTCTTGGGCATACATATTTATTCTTGAACTTGGCCGCAAGAAGTACAAGTCTTGAAGAGCTATTGTTGATAAAGAAGTCTTGAAGCGCCGCGGTTGACGTGAAGACGTTCGTGAGTGCTTGGCGATGGATGTTTCCGTGGATTCTCGTTCGTGAATTATATCCAAGAAGGATCAGTGTTCAAGCGATTAAATCTTGTGTTAAGATTAGTGTACAATTCTTTTACGAGATTGAGAGATTATTTCGTGAGGAATTGTGGGGCTAAACACTGCGTGAGTTATTGGGTGTAATTGGGGCTTGGGAAACACCAAGAGTGTTTGAGTGACTCGAGTGTGGTTGTAATCTCCGTTGTATCGCTTGATCTATAGTGGAATTCCGTGCTGCTCTCCCCGTGGACGTAGGTCACTACGACCGAACCACGTAAATCTGGTGTCCGATTTATTTTCCTTATTCTGTCAATTTCATTGTTCGATCGCTTGGCTTCCGCAACAATTGGTATCAGAGCTTGGCTTGATTAAGTTAAAGCGAATCGATGGCGATAGAAGAAGGAAAAGTGAGAATCGACAGATTTGATGGGAAGGATTTTGGTTTCTGGAAGATGCAGATTGAGGATCAACTATATCAGATGAAACTGCGCGTGCCCCTGTCTGGGGAGAAGCCAGAGACGATGAAGCAAGCTGATTGGGAATTGCTGGATAGACGAGCTTTGGGTGTTATTCGGCTGACGTTGGCTCGTAACGTTGCGTTTAACATCGTGAATGAGAAGACCACTGCGGGTTTGATGAAAGCCCTGTCGGACATGTACGAGAAGCCCTCTGCGATCAACAAAGTCTACTTGATGCGACGTCTGTTTAATTTAAAGATGAGCGAAGGTGCGTCGGTTGCTGATCATATTAATGAATTCAATGTGATCGTGAGTCAATTGAGTTCAGTTGATATTGACTTTGAAGATGAGGTACGTGCTTTGATTCTATTATCCTCATTGTCTGATAGTTGGAATACTACTGTTACTGCTGTTAGTAATTCCTCTGGGTCAACAAGTTTGACGTTTGATGGTGTTCGAGATTTAATTCTGAGCGAAGACATCCGTAGAAGAGAATCTGGCGAACATGTATCTGCTGCTTTAGTAGGTGAAAATAGAGGAAGAACTGGTACACGTGCTAGCAGAAGTAATATGAACTCGAATAGACGAAGTCAGTCTAGAACTGGTGGTGTTGTCTGTTGGAGCTGTGGCAAGAGGGGGCATCTTCGAAGGGATTGCCTTAAGCTGAAGAACGAGAAGGGTAAAGGAATTAGAGTTGAATCTGCGGATGATATTGCAGCCATAGCTAATGGTAATTCGGATGATACTGATTATGTCTTGTCTGTCACTGATAATTCGTCGTTTGGCGGATGGATTATGGATTCTGGTTGTTCTTTTCATGCTACACCAAATAGAAACTGGTTTATTACTTATCAATGCACAGATAGTAGTAAAGTGAAGTTGGGGAACAATTATGAATGCGATGTAATTGGTGTTGGTGATGTCAAAATCAGAATGCATAATGGTATTATGTGGACATTGACTGGAGTGAAGCATGTTCCAGAGTTGAAGAAAAATCTGATTTCTTTGAGTGCCCTAGATTCAGCTGGGTGTCGGTATTCTTCAGAATGTGGAGTTCTGAAAGTTGTTCGAGGTGCCTTGGTGATAATGAAAGGAATCAAGCATAGTGGCCTGTATGAGCTTCAAGGAGAGACAGTGACGGAATTTGCTGCGGAGACGTCGAATGCATCGGTTCGAGAGTCTGAATTGTGGCATATGCGTTTGGGGCACATTAGCGAGAGAAGCCTGAAGGTTCTAAGTGAAAGAAATTTGCTATGTGGTTATGTGACTAACGAACTGAATGTATGCAGGTGCTGTGATTTAGATCAACAGCGGAAAGTGCAGTTTAGTATGGTTGTCAGAGAAACCACGGATATTGCAGAATTAATTCACTTGGATATTCGCAGGTTGTCGCGATTTCCTTCAAGGAAGAGTGCCAGATTTATGCTAACAGTTGTTGATGACTACTCGAGGAAGACATGGGTGTTTGTGCTTAAGCACAAGTTTGATGCTGTTGTCAGGATCATGCAGTTAAAAGCTTTGATCGAAAAGGAGACTGATAAAACGATCAAGCAGGTGCAGACTGACAATAGTATGGATTTTTGCTCGGAGCTGTTAAACAAATTCTGCATGAAGGAAGGCATAGTGAGACACCGCACTAGTGTCAATGAACCACAGCAGGTTGCAGAGTTGATGAGCAAAATATTACTAGAGACGGCCCATAAAATGCTCTCTAGTGCTGGTATAGCTAGAAGGTTTCTAGCGGATGCGCTTAGTACGGCGAGCTACCTGAAGAATAGATCCCCATCGACTGCGATTGAATATCGGACTCCCGAAGAAGTGTGGTCAGGTAACATTGCTGATTATTCTGTTCTTAGAATATTTGGTTGTCCATGTTATGTTCGAGTTAGTGATGGTATGCTCGATGGAAGGACAAGAAAGTGCATGTTCCTAGGTTATGCACAAGGTGAGCGGGGCTATAAGTTGTGGTGCCCGGAATTAAATTCACATATTATCAGCAGAGAAGTTATATTTGACGAGTCTCCAGTACTTCTGACTAGGAGTGTTAATAGCAGTGTTCATACGGATCTGAACGGTGTTCAGCTTGAGGTGGAGTTGCAACCAGAAACTCCTGAGGTAGCGGGCACTAGCGAAATAATCGACACGGATGGTGCTTGTAGCGAGGTGGAGCCTATTAAGCCAACGGTTGCTGTAACTGCTGAACTTGACAAGGTGCGTATTCGATCTCCGAATAGATATGGATGCAATGATGGTTTTGCTTTATCTGCGATTGAGGAGATTATGTCGGAAAATCCTTATGGAGTAGTTAAAGGTGCATGTGGAGTTGGTGTTATGATGAGGTCCACGGCTATGGCAAAGTTCAAGCGAGGCTTGGACTTGAAAGACGTCTGTGGCGGTTGAGCCCATCGGGGGCTGTGGGAGAGTAGTAGCGAAATTCGGATTTCTATCAAAGTGATTGTGACTTGGCTCAAACGTCGAGCCAAGGTGGAGATTGTTGAAAATATGTCTCGAGTTTAAGCCCGAAGCGAAAATCTAAATATTTTGAATTGGATATTTTGCGGACGTCCGAAATCGAGCAAAAGAAATATTGGAAATTTGCTTTCCTAATATGTCAGAGTTGGCAGCAAACAAAAGAAAAGGAAAATAGAATGAATATTTTATTGTTTCCTAATTTTAGTGTAAGTCACGGTCTGCCAAGGAAAGAAGAAATAGGAAAGTCCAAACTTGGACTTGTTGACCGCATGGTTTCCCTTTCCAAGTTGGAGTCGGCCACTCTACGTTTACTTCTTGGGCATACATATTTATTCTTGAACTTGGCCGCAAGAAGTACAAGTCTTGAAGAGCTATTGTTGATAAAGAAGTCTTGAAGCGCCGCGGTTGACGTGAAGACGTTCGTGAGTGCTTGGCGATGGATGTTTCCGTGGATTCTCGTTCGTGAATTATATCCAAGAAGGATCAGTGTTCAAGCGATTAAATCTTGTGTTAAGATTAGTGTACAATTCTTTTGCGAGATTGAGAGATTATTTCGTGAGGAATTGTGGGGCTAAACACTGCGTGAGTTATTGGGTGTAATTGGGGTTTGGGAAACACCAAGAGTGTTTGAGTGACTCGAGTGTGGTTGTAATCTCCGTTGTATCGCTTGATCTATAGTGGAATTCCGTGCTGCTCTCCCCGTGGACGTAGGTCACTACGACCGAACCACGTAAATCTGGTGTCCGATTTATTTTCCTTATTCTGTCAATTTCATTGTTCGATCGCTTGGCTTCCGCAACAACTATATCGGTGTCCGAACATGTTTTACACGATCGACCAAAGTCCTTTTGAGTTTTGCAAACGGTAGCGTGGAGTAGGAAGCTCTTGGGAGGACTCGCAAAACATTCCCTGTCTTTTGCTAACAATGCTAGTAATGCTACTTTTAAGCCAAAAATCGAAACATTTGATAATCGAAATTTTGTTGGCGAGAGAGCGTCTCGAGCCAGAGGCTACTCATTCAAATCCGACTAACCGCGTGCAAACCTGATCTGACTCAAGCAACTTGCACGGGCTAAAGGGGACCATATTCCCGAATGTAATCGGCCGGTGAGCTTGCACAAAGTACTTGGGCCTCTGCACCAATGCCCTGTGTCATCGAAAGCAAGGTAGAGAGTATGGGTACAGGTCTGATTTTGAAAACCCGTCATTTTACATTGTTGATTTGCTCTTGTTTGGATGGACGATGTTGTCTAGGTTTTCACTCATACCCTTCGTGAAAAGTTAACCTCTCCTTCTTTCTCGCTTTTTAATGTTAGCGACCTAACTTAGCAAAACCCAAGACAGATTGCAGGACAAAAATCTATCACGTGCGTCCTCCCGTGTCAAGTGCCACATCAATGTGGTGTCATCAAATGTCGATTAGGTGTGTGATTTCCGGAAGAAGTATTGGAAATGGGGCGTGATGATTGAATCTCTGACAACACGACGGGTTGATCATAAAACCAAAGACATTTCGTAGATTTGCTTTTTGTGACAATGTGATGAGGCATTAATTACACGTTTGAGAAGATGTTGAAATCGCGTTTAGTGGACAACGACGATCGACAACGGTCTATCTCTCCAAGAGAAAGTATCTTACACCTTTCGGTGTAACTTTGAGATAGAGAATGAAGGGTATCACTGATGTGTACGGAGGGAAATTATTCGATGCTTGAATTTAGCAAAAGTTCAAACATCAATTTTTTTTTTTTCGAGTGCCAATTTTATGCGATCGTTATATAAAATATTAAGAAAAATAATATAGACAGTCCTTTAACTTTAACTCAGTATGTAATTTGGTCATTGAATTTTAATTTGTTTAATGCAGTCTCCGGACTTTAGCCAAATGTGCAATACGGTCTATGAACTTTTAATCTGTTTAATGTCATCCATAAACTTTCGATACATGTTCAGTTTCAGTCCCCGAACTATATGAAAAGTTCAGGGATCAAATTGCACGTTGGATCAAAATTCGCGGACCGCTTGCGTCATTATCCCGAGATATTACATTGGGGGAAACTGCTTCGATCCCTTCGATCCCCCGGAAGCCAGCACCGCCGTGTCTCTAAGACGCGACTTGCCACCTTAATAAGGGAATTGACTTATTAAGATAAATTCGAAAGATTCCGTTAGAGAATGCTCCAAAGGAAAGCTCTCTCCCCGCGCGCAACCTCCGCGGTCGGCGAGCCGCGCGATTTTTACCTCCCCCCGCCTTAGAATTCCGTGACCCGTCGGTATTTATGCTAAAGAAAATATAAACATGTTTATTTATTTATTTATATTTTTATTTTTTCCGCACCGACTGTTGGATCGGGCGCTCCACATTCCTTCCATCCAATCATTGCCCCTCCCTCTCCCTCTCGGGGGCCAGTTTCGGCAGGCCCGCGTGTCGGGCCCTCATTGGACGGACCACCGGCGCGATTACGAGGGGGGGAACGGGGGATGGTGGGGCCCGACCCGCATAACGGCGCCGTCAAAATTCCCGTTTGCAGATTCCCCGTCACTGTTGACGGAGCCCCGGGACCACCGCCCACCCCCCCCACCCCCCTTATAATAAAACCCGAACGCATCTCCACCGTCCAAATCTCTCTCTCTCTCTCTCTATGTCTGTCTCTCTCTCTCTCTCTCTGCCCATCGTCGTCCTCATCACCACCACCACCTCTGGAATCCTTCCTTCCTTCCTCGAACAAAAATGGACGCAGCCAGTCGCGCAGACCTACAGGCTTCAGGTTCCTAGAGAGAGAGAGAGAGAGAGAGAGAGAGAGAGAGAGAGAGAGAGAGAGTGGGAGGCTAAGAGAGATGGTGAGGAAGTGCAGGGGAAGCGCGGCGGTGGCGGTGATGGACGCCGCGGGGGCCGGAGCGAGGACCCGAGCTGCTCGGGCCGGCCTGGCCTCGGCGGCCGCTCCCGTTCCCGCCGCCGTCGCGAAGGCCGACGCCAGCGCCCGGGCGCCGAAGAGGAGGAGGGTAGGGGCGCGCCGCGGCGAGGCGGAGGAGCTGAGGTCCTCGTGCGGCTCGCCGCACTGCGATCGCCGCGCGGCGGCGGCGGCCCCGGAGGATGATTCGCCGCGGCGCCCGGCTGCGGCGGCGGCGGAGGGGGCGGGGGCGGGGGAGGAGGATCGCTGCTTGAGCAGCCCTAGCTCCTGCGAGTTCGTCTCGGTGTCGTGCTGCTCGAGCAACGGATCGAGCGAGGTGGGGGAGGAGGTGATCGATTTCGTAGATCTGGAGGTGAAGATCCTAGGAATTACACGAGATAATATATCATCTGATCCACAGTGTTTTACGTTGTGAATTCGAATGGCGTGCAATATCAGTGCGAGAGAAGAGGCTGATCATTCACATGCCCGGTTTTGCAGGAGGACAGCAACGGAGCCGACGCTTCCACGTATCGCCGCCACCGCCGCCGCCGCCGCGCGAGGTGGGTGATCCATGTGTTTGAGCTAGAATTCGAACCTTCTTCTGGAATCCTAAGAGTTTTTAAACAGTTCCGCGACTTTTGAATCACAAACAAACGGCTCTCTTCACCCTCTTTCTTGCTTCTTTAGCTTAGCTTCTCCAGTGACCTTTCGGAATTCTGGTTCTCTCTTCATCGTCTGAACTCGTGAAATTTCTGCAGGAGAGAGAGGACGCCGTCGAGCGAGGTCGGAGGAGCGGAGTCCGACGACATGGGTTCGGCTTCCAAGCCGACGTCGGAGGCCAATTCTCGCTGGAGACCGAAAATGCCGACGCAGGCCGAGCTGGACGACTTCTTCGCCATGGCGGAGAAAAGCGAAGCTCTCAAGAACTTCAAGGAGAAGTGAGTCGAAACAAAGCTTAAAAAAGAAAACCACAGCCCTTCACGTTCGCTTCCTTTTCTCTCAGCTTTCCAATGGGGTTTAGAAGTTGCCCAGAATTCTTGCTTCATCCTTCTAAGCGCCATCCTTTTTGCCCACCGTTTTTCTCGCGGAAAAGCCGCGAGAATTTTTTTTCTGCGACGTTGTGTTACATGCGTGACCGGGAGCATGGAACTTGTTGGGTTGTGTTTTTTTCAGGTACAACTTCGATTTTGTCAAGGAAGAGCCGCTGAAAGGACGCTACGAGTGGTCTCGGATAGAAGAGAACCAGCCGCCGGAAGGGAGAAGGGACTGATCGTCGCTGTCGTCGTCGTCGTCGTCAGGGGGGGGGGGGGGCATGGCATGCACTTTCTTCCATGACTTGTCACTGTTTTAGAGGGGTACTTCGTCTCCGAATAGTTCCTTGAATCTAGTCAGCCAGGTCAGCTCATTCTAACCTCCCTTCCTGTACAGCCCCTCCCTCCCTCTCTCTCTCTCTCCATCTTCTAGTACAGTTCTTGTAGTAGTAGTAGTAGTAGTAGTGTGGGTTTAGGGAAGGCGATGGAGTTTCTGTTCTCCGGTACGGCTTGTATACGGAGCAGAAGAACCCCATCTCCCGCAAGAAAAACCTCCCCAGAAAAAAAAACACAAGACATTGTCATTCTTCTTATCGAATAAAGTTGGGAAAAGAAAAGTCGCGGGTCCAAAAGAAGGGAAAAAAACTAGCAGAAGAAGAAGAAGAAGAAGAAAACTTTGTGTTCTTTTCAGCATCAATCAAGAAAGACGGTGCGCGACCCATATTTTACCCCGTCTCCCCCAAGTGCCGCGTCTCTTTCTCTGCTACTTCTCTGTGTTTCTTTTCCTAGTACCCACTTATCAGCTCCTTTTGTTGCATTTATGGTTTCTGCGAAATCTTCTTCCTTCCCCCCCTCCTTTCATTCCATTGTTTTCTTTGTCCACTTCCTGCTCCCTTTCCAATGAAAACAGCGCAAAGTACATTCCCTTCTTTTCTCCTTTTCCTCTTTTTCTTTTTTTTTTAATCAGTGCTGAATTTGTTTGGGGGAATTTGGAGGGTGAAAGAAAAAATTTACTCGAACGAGGTGAACAAGGGGCGGCGGTGGAAACATTGGGGGTTGGGCGGCGGAGGAGGAGGTGGGTGGGTGGTCACGGTGGTGGTTGGTGGGGGCAGGCGAACGCGCCATGCTGTGTAAGCCACGGACACGTGTAGGAAGGACTGGGGAAGAGAGAGCCCACATCCATGTGACGCTCGCTCGCTCTCTCTCTCTCTCTCTCTCTCTCTCTCTCTCTCTCTCTGTGGCTCGTGCGTCGCCCAATCGAAGTGTGCATATCATTCCGAAAGCCTTCTTCGCAAGTACGCACACCCAATTGGACGAGAAAGGGGGACGAAAAAAGTGATGGAGAGCAAAGTTAGGCAAAAACGGGGAGGAGGGAGGAGCGGAAGAGAGAGAGAGAGAGAGAGAGAGAGAGAGAGAGAGAGAGAAGAATCTTTCCTATTTCCGCTCGCTCAGTAATTGTCTCCCAAAGTGCGCAGTTCGCCCACCCTTCTCTTTCTTGCAAAGCATTCAATTGTAGACCTTGCCACTCCTTAACCGTTCCAGAGTGTGAGAGAGAGAGGGAGAGTTTTGCAGGTGTCATGGCGAGAGGGGTGGTCCTCCTGCCAATACTGCTGCTCGAGTGAGAGAAGGGAAGGTGATTCATTGGATTTTGGTTATTTTATTATGACGTCGCGAGGCGGCCCCCTTTTCGTTTTCTCCTTTCTTATCTTTTCTTTCGTCTTTCTTTCGGGACATTTTTCTATAGTGGGCGGAACTGAAAGGAGGACGTTTGTCACTTAGCCCTATGATTGCTTCGGCTAAGGGCGGCACATGGTGTCCCGAGATTCCTTCGCCTCTGCTCTGTGCCGGTTTCCCATAGGATGTGGGGAGGCGATCCTCTCTTTCTTCTTTTGCATTTTCCCTTTTACGTTATTTCATTTCAGCAGGCAGGCACAGGTAGAGAGAGAGAGAGAGAGAGAGAGAGAGAGACTGCGAAAGTGCAGCTTTCCTGTTGCGGGAAATGTGGATGATCATTGCTGAGAGATCATCCCCTTGCGGCGTGCAAGGCGTGCGGGCGCGTCGCGCGGTGCTAGCAAGACTCGCTCCCATCCCATCATTCCTTACGGAATTTTGGGGCGACGAATTTGGACCACTCGACGACTCCCCCCCAAATTCGCACCAAAGCATCCCCCATTCATACCGTAAAGCCATCCTTTGCTCTTCCCCTTCACAAAGTTAACATGAAAGAGAGAGTTAAAAAATAAACCCATCCTTCGTTTTCTTTCGAATTTTCTTTTTTTGACCCCGCCTCCTTTTTTACCCATTTTCCATAATTGTGCACTGACACAGAGAGAGAGACAGAGAAGGGGGCTTGATTTCATAACTAATTGAACGTGCCCGTTCGTACCCCGCCTTTGGCCATACTGTCGGGGCTGCTGCTCGTCGAGTCATGTCATTCCTCATTGCTAATTGAATCGAATCTCCTTAACTACGGCCAGCCATGGCTTCCGCGTTTGCTTATTGTGGAAAAAAACGTGGGCTGGAAATTGGAGTTTACTCGCTGACACTCACAGCCCGAAATCGAAACTTTGCGGTGAGAATTTTGATCAGACCGAGACCGTGGCAGGCGGGAACTTTGGCGCCCGTGAGAATAGCGGACATTCAAGATGACCAGTCCCCTGCAAAGAACGAAAATTTGCTCTGTGCTTTCTCATTTTTTGAAACCCTCCTCTTGGTACGGTCTGAGAGGACGGCCGGCGATTCGTGTCTTTATTGGCGTCGGTACACACACACACGCATATGAATGTTTTCGATTAGTTGGCATGTACTTTATAAGGCAAGTACACGGGGCAGGTGAATTTTCTCAAGTTTGGGTAACGCTGGGTGCATACATTTCTACCGGTCCATGATTCTTCGCCAAGACGAAAAGGAATTGACCCGACTTGTCTTATGGATCTTACTCTTAGCTCGAACTTTAGGTTATCATCGAAACCATACACAGACATATAGAGCTAAGTTCCGAATCCGATTTTCTTAACTAGCACCTGCCGTTGGCTATTTTCCCATGAAGACAATGACGTGGCAACCTGGCTCGGTGACGTGGATGCCACGTAGGATTGTATGGTGTTGACATGGTTTTATCTCTTGACAATCAATTTATAAAAGGAAGCAGCCAAAAGAGAAAAAAGAAAAGTAAAAGGAGAAGCTGGGTTTGCGTCTAAATTCCGTCGTGGAGCGAGCCATATTTGGCTCTCGCTCAGAACAAACATCCCTGAATGAAGGAAGGAGATTCGGTGACCACCAGCAGCAGCAGCAGCACCGACAGTTGATATAGAAGGTAGACAACTACGGAAAGTCATGCGCTGTCATGTTCTATTTGCTCCATCCCGGTCCCAACTCGCTATACGCATTTTCTTTTCAATTGATAAAATTAAGATCGAGCCCTTAAACAATCGGTGGAACTCATTCATAAATTTGTACGATAGAACCTCTGCTAAAAAAGATATATCTTGATTATATTTCATCTCTTCGATAAGCTTAGCACGCCGGTACAGTAAACAATTGCAATGCGAAGAGTAAAACACGTATAAAGAGCGCGTCACGAAAAATCAAGAATTTAAAAAGGACTTTTTGACTTTGATAATTTAAAAAGACTGTTTAGGCATACTTTGTTGGTATTACGTATTAATAGAAATATTTCTCATTAATTCATTTTGCTAATCCCCGCAAATACATTCACACAAACCATATGTGTGCATATCGGGTAATACTCTATTGGTAGAAGGTGTGGCTCCTATTGTAACTCTAAATGGTAGATGTCGTGATTTCAAATTGGAAGCTATCGGATCCAAAGAGAGTTCTCGGCCAGTCGATCAACCCCTTGAGTTTGAACATTAAAGCAAAAACATTTCAGCTAATAACTTGCCCCATTATTAACTTAGATGATCGAAACAAATTTAAGATTTCGTTTGTGTCGAGGAAAATTATTAATTTGAAAAATATTTTTTTATAGTTTACAAAAATAAATAAACGAAAAATATTTACAAAAGTGTTCAGCCATAAAGTGTTCACGATAATTACATCATTTTTCATTGGTTACGATATAAAAAATCATTTGTAGAATAATATTTTTCAAATCATTCATTTTTTGTGAAACGAACGTATCTTGAAAGACAAGAGTTTTCTTCCGATGACTTAGGTGATTCTACCATCCTTCAACTTTGAGGAGCCATTCTTCGGGAGGTTGGTTACCGTTAGGTTAGGATCCTGTCCAATTGCTTGAATTTACCAAGTTTGCATCCCTCTCCTTCCGCTATCCCCCAAAAGATTATGACGATTTACCTTTATTGGGACCACCAATGAAGTAACGTGAGAGACAACTCACCTTTAATTTGAAGACCCAGATCAATGTGCATTTTATCAAATGGATTTACGTTAATTACCACATCAAGGTTGATTGATGAACTCACTGAAAATGTAAAAAGTTTTCATTTTGTTAGACTCGTGGCTTACATTAGTCAAGCATGTTCGAGCTCAAGTTCAATTGACTAAGTAATCGACACACTTGTACTCGAAAAGAGCCGAATCTAGTTTTATTGATTTACATTTGAGTACAAGCATCTCATCAGTGATTCGAATACTCGATGTGATGGACACAACATGTCACGCCCCGGTCCCCACCAAGCATGCGACATCCCGTTCACGGTCGATCGTTTAAACGCGACGTCCCAGGACATGTCGCCGACCCAAAAGAAATGCGCAAACGGAAGCATGTAAAATAACCCCGGCAATAAAAACAAAACTAAGGAATAGACAACGAAATATAATAAACACCAAACATTTTAAATCCTCCAATATTACAAAAAGGCAACCCGGCTTCCAAAATTAACCACAGTTTTCAAAAGAGGACGGTGGTTGACATGCCTATCTTCTCTACAAAATGGCACTAAAAAAAATGTACAGGGCAATTGATCTGTCCTTTAATCCCTGTAGCACTCCGGCGGTCTCTCCGAATCCATCACGGTCGTGGATCTGAAAGTGGTTATATAATAACCGTGAGACAGAGTCTCAATAAGCAACAACCTAAACCTAACCTAGGCTAATGCGTACCCAGACCAGTCTAACATGCGAACTACCAGACTTAACAATCAATCTCACATAAAGGGCTTACCTCGCCTCGAACCACGTGCCAACCCTGCATATTAGTCCAAACATGATAATGCAAGTACAAATCACCGCTACATCACAATTACTAGTACACACACATTTTCACTCGAAACTAGTCAATTCAAACAAACACCCAACCCATCCAACCAATCATCCACACGCACCACCAGTCAATTCAGTCACACTCAGCCAGTCGATTCAGTCACACTCAGCCAGTCAATCCAGTCACACTCAGCCAGTCAATCCAGTCACACTCAGTCAGCCATTTCAATCACACTCAATTCACATGCGTGACCGAACATCTAACCCACGGCTCGCGCCACTGCGCCTCAAGTTCATTCTCACTGGCTCACAAGCCATACAATTCGATCAATTTCAATGGCCGCCGTCCGCACGTCCCAAGCCACGGTAATCATACAATTCCAACGACCGACGTAAATACGTCCCGGTCCAATCACACCTTTAACGGGCCACCGTCCGCACGTCTCAAGCCCGCATCCATTGGGCATACCAGCCAGTCAAGCCTTCACACAGACCGCCGTCAACACGTCCCAAGTCCGTAGCCCTTCGATCGATCCGGGCTTTATTCCTCTCAGACAGACACACGCCACTTATTTAAATCGGATTCACACGTCACTTAATTAAATCAAATTCACACGCCACTGAATTAAATCAAATGCACGCCAAATCACATCAAATCACTCATACCCAACATTCAGTCCGAATTCACAGTTCGCCACCTCATCCACCAACCCGGCATTCAAGTCGGTCATGCATAATTTCCCAAATTAAGCACACTAACTAATCCAATTTAAAATGCATAAATAAATCACCAAATCACTAATGTAATACTCGCCCTAGCCGTTCTAGCCCAAAACTAGTCAATGAAATACCCAAAATACTAAGTAGGGTTTAGGAAGCCGCTTACCAAAATTTGGCCCGGGAAAAGTCGGCTCGGGCTCAAAATTGCCCGGGAGAGAAGTTCTGACTGGGCGCGGGCGTGGGCCACATGGGCGCGCTGACCGGCCAAAGTGGGCACAATGGCCGATCGGCGTGTCTAGTGCGCGGGCGCGGCGTGCCCGAGGCGCTCGGGCGCGCGGATGGGCTACGCGCCTGGGCAACGGGGCACGGGCACGGGCGACGGGCGCGCGGCTTGTGCGCACGGGCCACGGGCCGGCCACGGCCTAGGCGAGCCCGGGCACGGCTGGGCAAGAGCTTGGCCGGCCGGTGGCGGCTGGCCGGCGGCGACGGCGACGGCGACCGGCGGCGACGGCGGCGACGATCGGCGGCGGCTGAACAGGGGCGGGAAGGGGCTGGCCGGGCGGGTGAGGGGGGGAAGGCTGAGCTAGGGGGGCGAGGGCCGAGGGGCGGCGGCGGCTGGCGAACGGGGCGGCGACGGCGCGGCCAGGTGGCGGTGCCGGACCGAGCGAGGCGAGCCGGCGAGCGGCGACGGCGACGGGGCTGGCTCGGCTCGGGCTGGGAGGGCGCCGGGGGAAGGAGAGAGGCAAGGGGGGTGGCTGACGGGCGGAGGCGACTGGGACGACGGCGGGGCGGCCAGGCGCGGTCGCAGCGGCGAGCTGGTGCTCGCGCGCGGAGGGCAGTGAGAGAGAGGAGGAGCAGTCGCGGGGTGAGGGGCCGGCGGTGACGGGGCGGAGGCGGCGGGGCTGCTGGCGACGGCGGTGTGGCGGTACGGCGACGCGGCGGCTCGGTCGGCGTCGGCGAGCTGGGCCAGGGCGGAGCAGAACCCGGAGCAGCGGCGGCGACCAAAACCAGAGAAAAAGAACGAAGAAGGAGAAGAAGAAGGGAAGGAGAGAGAAGGAGAAGAGAGAGAGAGAGAGAGAGAGAGAGAGAGAGAGAGAGAGAGAGAGAGAGAGAGAGAGAGAGATGTCAGGGGGCAACATGCAGAGAGAGTGGACGGGGAGGGGACGTGCGCGGTGACGTGCACGGCAGCGAGGAAAAGAAAAGAGAGAGAGAGAGAGAGGGAGAGAGAGAAAGAAGAGAGAGAGACGGGCGCGTGTAGGGGGGGTTTCCGGCCGAGACAGAGGAGAGAGAAAGAGAGAAGGAGAGAGAGAGAAGAGTTTAAATTTTTAACCTTTATCGCGATCCAACGGATACGGTCCAAACTAAAAATCGACCTATCGGTCCCGATTTAAAATCAGAAAAAGGCCTAATAATCCATAATAAATCCCGACAATATTCTAGGGCACACGGCCAAAATAAAATAACTCAAACCGCACTACGAGGGAGGTCTACCAGTCCAAATTTGTACCCGGTCAAAAATTTACTTTCTAACTTTTCTTGATAACCTCGACACTGGCTGCAATAATACCGACACCGTCCAATTTATTTCGTCCCGAAACTCCCAAAAATCGACTGCCAAGTTCAGGGTATAAATAACGGCCAAATTCGATCGAGTACGATTCTAGCAAAATTTCTATTTTTAAAAACAAGAACCCGAAAGTGATCAGTTCTCGGGCGAAATTTCATTATAAGCGCACTGACGAATTACACGTTTTATAAACCCCAAAAATGGGCCAAAATCCGGACCGTTACACAACACAAATCGGAGAATGCTTTTGGCGAGTCAACGAATGATAAGTTGATGATATTTGACATGGCCAATCACTTTGTAATTCGAAAAGATTTGACAATACAAGCGTTTCCTCATCTAAGTGATATAAAAATGGAGTATCTCTTTGGCATTCGTTGAGGTATATTCTTTGAGATTTTTATGGAGGGAAAATTACCAAAAAAATCTTGAACCTTTTGCAGTTATGTCAATTCAGTCCTAAACCTTTTTTTTCGTCAATTCAGTCATAAACCTTTTGCAATTGTGCCGATTCGGTCTATCCGCCCACTTTGGCCTGCCGGCGCTGACATGGACGTCGGACGGCGCTGACGTGGACGCCGGCTGGCGCTGGGCATTTGACATGGCAATTTTAATAATTTTTTTTATTTTTCGTTTTTTATATTTTTTTCTCTTTTTTTTTGCCTATCCTTTTCCCCGTTCGCCGGTCCGGCGACCGGCGAGAGGCTGAGGCTGGTGAGGTCCACCTCGCTGGCCATGGGCAAGGTCAATCTCGACATGGCCAAGGCAAGGTCAACCTTGCCATGGCCAGGGCGACGGCGAGGCCTCAACCAGATCTGGCGAGGCCTTGCCGTCGTCGGGCGAGGTTGACCTCGCCCTGGCCATGGCAAGGTCGACCTCGCCCAGCGACGGCGAGGTCAACCTCGCTAGATTTGGGCGACGCCTTGCCCGGCGACAGCGAGGCCGCCCAAATCTGGTGAGACCTTGCTGTCACAAGGTGAGGCAGCCTCGCCATGGCCAGGGCAAGGTTGACCTTGCCAGGTGACGGCGAGGCTTCGCCAGATCTAGGCGGCCTTGCTATCCCCGGGCGAGGCCTCGCCGTCGCCATGGTAGGGCGAGGTTGACCTCACCCGACGATGGTGAGGTTGGCCCTCGCCAGTGCCGGCGAGGGCTAGCCTCGCCCATGCCCGGCGAGGTGGTCCTCGCCGGTCTCAGCCTCTCACTAGTCGCCGGTTGCCGGACCGGCAACCGGGGAAGAAGATAGGAGAGAAAAAAAAAAGAAAGAGAAAAAAATCAAAATCAAAATAAAAAAATAATAAAAAAATTATTAAAAATTGCCATGTCAGTCGATCGGCGTCGGCCGACATCCACGTCGGCGTCGGTCGACATCCACGTCAACGTCAGCCGACCAAAAGTGGCCGAATGGACTGAATTGGCACAGTTGCAAAAGGTTTAGGACTGAATTGGCAAAAAAAATGTTTAGGATTAAATTGGCACAATTACAAAATGTTTATGACTTTTTTGGTAATTTTCCCTTTTTATGAACAAAGTTAAAGGATCTTCAATAGGAACCGATTGATTAATCCAATCTAGTCATGGGCATCAAAGGCATCTAGATTAAATTAGCACGATGGAGGAAAAACTAAAGTTGACTTTGGAGTCGATATCGGAGCAACCAGCAAAGAACTTGCTAAAGAACAAATATTTTTTCTTTGAAGTGTTGTTTGAACAGGCATGGTGTCGAAGAAGGAGAGAGGGGTAGGAAGGGAGGATGTGGGGGCATTCTTGGTTGGCCACTTTCATTTTTTTCAGTGCGTAGGGTTTAGTTTTCACCTCTTTGGTCGATTATTTCGCCATTCCACCAACCTTTTTCTTTTATCGGTTAAAGGGTGGAGAGAGGCGATCGGTTAAAGAACGTCCGATATAAGCCATGGTTGCTTCACACCATTCGGGATCATGAAATCTTAAGATGGCGAACTAGTTGTCACTGGCACACCGAGGTGCTAGTAGCCAATACGGATGTCAATGGGTCGGTGCGGCTTCGTCCGCTGCTCATCCCTGGCTCGATCCAGACACGTGGAGTATGTAGTTTCTTGTGGTTCGACTCAAGACTCGACCCGCATAGCACCCGAGCCAAAATATTACGGTTTGAGTCAGGTTGGGTTATCGGTTCCTTAAAACTATGTAGTCATCCTTGATTATAAGAAAGCAGGCCCATTTAGCATGAAGCGGGGCCAATACAAATTTCGATATGTTTGGGCCAGATAATTTTTCCTTTTGAACTTTCCATGTTTCAGGATTATGTGCCGTATAAGATAAATATTTCTTTATGCATGTTCACATTCTCTGTGGAATACATTGCTTTAATTTACATAGTAAAGATTACATAATAATTCCTGTGTATAATGTACTTTGCATGTGTGTAGATATTATTTCTTGTTTGATCAAACATTTTAAAAAAGAACGGTGTAAGCTATCTTGAAACTAAGGTAGATCATCCGCAATTAACAGATCACTCATTCATCTATTTTTTGAGAGTAATGTCTCATGATTTTTGGGATCTAAAAAGATTTTTTCCTCATCAATCTCAACATCCACACAGTTCTTGATCCTTTCTTGAAAACTTTCAAGTGACCTAACAAGTTCGGCTTACTCGTTCATCTTGTGGGTTTGGTAGGATCACGTGTGGACATAATTTCTTAAAAGAGATAGGGGTAAAAAGATAACCTACTTGACTTTATGGAACATTTTGTCGTTTTGAAAAGAACTCTTTGGACTTTTTGTCCAAAGGCATAAAAAAAAGGTCCATCCTTGCCCAAATAATGCATATCTTAACTCGATCAAGACTTAGCGTTGGGTCTTTTGCTTATGGCTAGCACATTCTAAGTAACTCTTCATTAAATCAATGCATATAATATAGTTGAATTTTTAAATATTTAAGACATTGTATAATGTCTATCACGTGGTTTTATGCAATATAGTAATGCGCTTACCGAACTAAAATTGTAATTTATACCCACTTTCTTAACTACCAGTAAGAGATCACCAATCCAAATGTTATTATGTTTGCGACTGTTTGTTTGTCTAATCCCTTCATGGTCTAAAAGATAGGATGGCAGTATGCATGGCAGGAAAGCTAGAGGCGAGGACTAGCATAGCAATAGCAAATGACAATACTTCAAGGAAAATATTACGGGAGGAAAGCAAAAATACGAGGATTATCTGGACACTCAATGGCTTTAGGTCATTTAGGTTGCCTTAAAGGTCCCTCATCTAGATAAGGTATTCATGTTGTTAACAAACAAGTCCACTATGTACAACTACTAGAGGAAAGTGAAGTTGATACTTTTTTTTTGTGACAAAAAAAATTGGTATTATAGAGACTTATGCTAAGAGTGAAAATAACATAAATTGTTGTAAGCTGTCGTGCAATAAGTGTCAAGAAAAAAAAGTATGATAACCTAACTCAAAACCAAAAACCAAAAAGACCCGTAATTATTCGTTCAAGTCAGTTCGGTTCTATTTGGGTTTCGATTCTTTTTTACATCTCTAGTAGCTGGTAAGTCTCTCTATATGAGGTATGCCATGACTAAGTAATGCAACACGAATTGTCAAAATTTCAGTCACAACGAGAATCGAAATTGTGATGTCATAAAAAAATAGATGATCCATTTACTATTAGGTCAAGGACGTTACCTCGAGCCTTCTTAGAGCTAAAAAGAAGGGGAAAAAAAGGAGAGAACACAACCTATTTTGTCGATCAGCATCCCATGTACTTTTTTAAGCAATACAAGACGAGATCTGCAAATATTTGTGTGTGCCTCGAGAAAGAAACAAAGAAAAGGGATAATTTTAAGAGTTATAGTTTCCTCTTCCCCTTATTAGATTGGAGGAAATTTCACCAAATCATTAATTTGATTGGTGGGATACAAGTTACGAACATTGCCCGCAAGCAAACTTAACTGAAACTAAAAGCATTGATGTCTTGGTCTCTATTGCCATCAACAATAAGAGGTTCCTCCAACTAGGTACCGAAGGAAAACATCCCCCATAATCTCATTATTTAATTGAAGTTGAAATTTAACCCAGATTGAATCCTGATATGGATGAAGATGCAAACGAGCTCAAATACAAGAAAGCCTTATGTTGATGAAACCCACGAAGATCTGACTAGAAACAAAGCAACCTTAGTGGTCAAATAGGCAAGCCCTCAAAACCTCGACAAACCCATCAAGCGTAATTCCATCATAGATGATTACATAATTGGCAACATTTCCTTTACATGTTTTCTTATATTCATAATGAAAATTGTACTTAATCGAATATCTTCTTTCTTTTTGAGTATCGATTTTACTGTATCGTTGTTGTTTGATACCGCTGGAGAGAAAATCCCTAAGCTTACAGGGGTGAAATCCTTAAGCGTGGGATCTAGACTACATTTTACAAACTTTGCAAAGTAGTTTTGGATGTCCAAAGCATTTTGAGTGTAACTGTTCCTTACAATGATAACTGCTATGATCTAATATACCACATTTCTCGCAAGTGATTGTTGTATTGAGTCTCTTCAAATGTGCTTCCCTAGGCTCTCACACAACTTTTTTCTTCCTTGCCTTTAAAACTTTATGAGCTCTTTCATTCACTGACTTTGTCCTTTGTTTCTTCTTTATGCCAACTTGCTTGGGCATATAGTGGGAATAATGGCTCTCCATAGGTTATGTATCCTTGGAATCTACAGCGGGCACATACAACATGCGTAACATGGCTATAAGTTTGCATAAATGTTTACTTATTGAATCATGTGTGAACCCATTTTTTAAGTTGTTCACTCATATATATAAGAGCTGCCACATCATGATAGCAAGAGATTCTACTTATGTCCCATCTTTTATAGCTAAAAGTTATGTGTCTCACACAACTTTCTTCTTTCTCGTCTTCAAATTGTTATCGGCTCTTTTATTCACCGACTTTGTGCTTTGTTTCTTCTTTCTACCAATTTGATTGGCATATCTGGTGCGAGTAATGGCTCTTTACTAGGCTATGTGTCCTTGGAATCTATAGTAAGCATATGCATCATGCACAACATGGTTATAAGTCTACTTAAATGTTTCTTTATTGGATCATGTGTGAATCCATTTTTCAAGTTGTTCTCTCATGTATATAAGAGCTGCCACAGCATGATAGCAAGAAATTCTAATAGTGTCTTGTCTTATATAGCTACAACTTTTGTTTTCGATATTAACGATCCTTTTGCCTTTATATGGTCTACTCAAATTAAACTCATCATCGTCATACCATGCCTGAATTCATGATGTTGAATACTTTTTTTTGAAAATCCAATATCTCTTGGATCTTAGGACATATCATACCAGTGTATGTAACCAACACATCCCTTCACTTACGAATCATCTCCAAAAGTTGCACTCTAAGGTTTGTCCTTAGCATTAATGATACTCTTGTTAAAGTATTCACACTAGCTATTCAAGAAAACATCACATTTGAGTTTGTCCTAAAGTGAGAGTTGTTCCATTGACAATCAATCATAAGCTTTTTTATCAACTGCTTTCAACTATTTCATTGCTCGGTGAAAATCACATACCTAGTTGGCAGCCTTCTAGACCAAAGGTTTAAGTTTCAATCCTTTGTGATGCAGTATGAAATTCTCATTAAGATGTCTCAAGCAACATTTAATGTCATGTTGAAGGCATTATATTTGTTGGTGCTTGCACCAATCACTTATAGTTTTCACATAAGAAAATTCAGTAACTTGAATTTGCAGGATATGTAATTCTCTAGTCTCCTGTAATCATATTAATAAGCTAGTGTCATATCTTGTACGTTTCTTGTCCCATAACTGTTAATGCAAAGGGATACATTTGATTGTTGGCATCCCTGCCCATAACGATAAAAAGTATACCCTTGTGACCTAATGATCAAACCCCGTAAGCGCATACATCCTTTTAGAAAACCTCTCCTCAATGCATCCAAATAAATGTAGACACCTTTAAACTTAAATTGGTGTTGACATTACTCAATCTTGATTACATATGTAGATCTTAGGTTTGTATCAAAAAGCGCTTGGCAACAGTTTTTAAACATCCCAAATTGCTCCTTCTTATACCCATATGCATACTTAATGTTGTAACCCTAGTTTTATAGACCATTATCTTTCATAACTTTGAAATATCCCCGAACTCCATTATTTTCTTCATTGAAGCATCAGACTATGTTGGATTATACCTCAACCTATTATAATGCTTGCTTATTAGCTATTCAATGCTTACTTGAGATTCATGTAGCGCTCTATTACATATATACGTATCGGGTTAAAAGATTTTGTTTTGTAAAGTATGAGCTGCACTTTGGAAGCATATGTAATCCAACCACAACCATCATAACACTATCCTCAAATTATTTGGTACATTATTAGCAAACATCAATTGTCTCCTATTTTTTTCTGTATGATTCCTAAGTCCTCTCTAAACTTCATAGCATTTACAAAAGCACATCTCCAACATGAAAACAAACCACTGAACTCGAGATGTGCATATTCATTTTGGCTACTCATATTTAAGAAATCTATGTTATCAACTAAAACATTTACGTGTATGTTGATGTCTCCAACCTTCATATATTTTTTCATTGAACCATCATTCTTAGCACCTTTTACATTTTTTTTGTATAACTAATCAAAATCAATAATAACAAACCCATCTTCTTCAACAGCCTCAGTACCTTTAGCACATCTTATATTTCTTTGTATAACTAATCAAAATCAATAATGGCAAATCCATGTTCTTCAACACCCTTGGCACCATCAACACACCTATTATCAAACAAAGAACGGTTCATTTTTTCACATTCCTCACTTGGTGCAAAGTGGAAGTAAAATAACGTTAATATATTTTCAAATAAACATAAGCTGCAAAATAATGTCAGTATATGTCAAAACCTATATAAATTCAACAAAATTACATAAACTTATATTTGTACATAGAGAAACATATGCTGCAATTATAGCACATTAAGAAATTAGAACAAGTTTCATTCAAACTTATAGAGCCATTAAACTAGTAAAACTGGACAAATTTCATATTTCATGCACAAAATCCATTCTCATTTTTTTAAGTATCAAATTAGCACTTTTAAATCATTCTAAATTGACATCTACTTAGGGCCATTTCTTTATCGTAGGTAATGGAAGATTAACCAATTTTACACTAAAAACACTTATAATTTATCTTATCTAAATTTTGGATAGCAAAAAAACCAATTGAATTCAATTACCTTAGACATTTTCAAGCTTTAAAATCTACATTTCAAGAGCAGAGTTTAAAGACAAAAATTCATCACATACCCTTCTCATCCTTCTTATTATCCCCTCACATTGCTCACACTTCCCCTAGAATACCACATAATTCCTATTTTTTGTTCATATAATGCAGCAACAAACGCAATTTTCGTAGCTAACAACTTCCTGATTTCTTTTGTGAGGCTTTTATTAGTAGTTATGTCCAATATCCAAGTATTAATATGGTATTGATCTCCTTTCTTGATCCTCAATCCAACTTAGTCAATCATTTGCTTCATTGGTTCCAATGATGACAGCTGCAGAATTTGCTATTGGATTAGTCATTTTCATTATTACTTTTCGAGAGAATATGACATGAAGGATTAGTTATGAGTTTTATTATAAGGATAAGTGTATTGAAAGTCCTAAAACTTGTCACAAAAGTACAATTAAATCATAAAACTTATAAAAAGTACAATTAAATCCTAAAACTTATCAAATTGATTCAATCAAGTCCTAAAGTTAACACCGTCAAACTTATTAACGAAAAACATTGATGTGGCTTATTTTAATCACTTCTCTTTCCTACGTGGCAAATAGTCCAAGAAAAAATGTCTATGTATGCAAAACGACATCGTTTTGGATGTCTCTCTCTTCATAGTTCAGCGTCGTCTTTACTCCCCCATTAAACATCATGTCCTTCCTTCCACAGCTGAGAACAGTCTACATCCTAAGTCCCAAACTCAATCTCTAGAACATCTATTTTTCTTCCCAAATCGAAATCCTTTGAACCCTAAGCCCGAACTCAATGTCGCCTCTCTCGCTCTGAATGAACTTACCATTTGTCTCCCTTGTAACCCTAAGCCCCAAATCAAGTTTGACAATCGGGAGTTCCCTTGCGATTTGGGTTCCCTCACGAGTTAGAGTTTGACTCCCATTGTGAGTTCGAATTCTCTACTTCATCGATTGCGAGTTCATGTTAAAATCCGTCCCATAGGAGTCTCGGTGGCGGATCGAGTAGCTTCAATGACGATGGCGGCATCTCCAAGCCTCTCTCCTTCTCGCTTAGGTATTATTCTCTACATTAGTGATGTTCCGCCGTAACTTTTTAAATTGTTCAATATGATCGGGATGTGTGACTTTGAATATATGGCCTTTTTTATCTATTTAATGTGACCATATTGCTCTCTCCTGCTCACAGATAACACATGCATTGTTATCTCAGTTTGAGCTTAACTAAGAGGATGTAGAGCTTAAAGAGGAGGAGCGGGACTTTTTGTGAGAGAGAGAGAGAGAGTGAGTGCTCAAACCACTATTGATGTGTTATTGTAATTTGTAGGTGAATTATTGGGTTATGTTAAAAAAGACAGGTGATGGGTCTATAATGAGAATTGGAGAAAGGGTTTGGCAATCATCATCCATCGATGTCGAGTTTATTTGATCCCTATGAAACATGTAAGTTTATTTCCATGTTGGAAACGGGTGTGCTAAATCAAGTACTAAAGTGGCTTGACAATTCTAGGAGAAATTAGTTGATATAAAGAACGACTGATAGTTGTGGAGATTCTTCCAACTTCAGTGATATTCTGATAAGTAATGATGACATGAGAAATTGCTTTGCATACGTAAAGGAAGCTTGATAGAGAAAAAGATCAGAAAATATTTATATGGCACTTTGTAGGGATTGTGGCAAAGTTCTCTTTCCTTCTCTTCAATATTGTTAGAGCTAACAGAAGATACAAAAAGGTATATATAGGCTTAACCTTAAGCCTAGCACAATTATAAAAAATGCCCCCAACTTGTTAACACTATAATAAATAATAAATGATAAACCCAACACTCCCCCTCAAGTTGGGGAGTACATGTCAAAAAGTCCTAACTTGTCGCAAATGTATGAAACTCGTCCACGTCGAAGAGGTTTAATGAAAATGTCTGCTAGCTGTTCCTCAGATCGTGTGTGCACCAATCGTATATCACCACAATTCACCTTTTCCCGAACAAAGTGATAATCAATCTCTATATACTTTGTTCGTTCATGAAACACTGGATTGCTAGCAATGTGACCAGTAGATTGATTATCATAATGAAGAGTAGATGATCCAGTCATAGGTAGTCCAATCTCAGTCAACAACATACGAACCCATTGGAGTTCACTTGTAACATTAGCCATAGCACGATACTCGGCCTCTGCACTAGATCGAGAAACAATAGATTGTTTCTTACTTTTCCATGACATAAGATTGCCACCAACAAAAACATAGTATCTAGAAGTAAATCGACGATCCACAGGGTAACTAGCCCAGTTTGCATCAGAGTATGCTGTCACCTCCAAAGATTTAGGGTCAGAATAACCAGCTATATGAAGATGACCCCGATTATGGAACATAAGTCCTTGACCCATGTCGCGACCTAAATTTTGCTCAGGCTAATGGATTGTTAAGACTAAGTCTAACTCGGGCTCTCCCAAGCCCTACCAATTCGCAACTTAGGGTTTAAGTTTTTAACATGCAAAAATTTTCATGCTTGGAGTCGCCACTAATCTATTTGTGGTAGGTCGATTAGAAACCTAAATAAAACATAGGGAGATATGTTTTATTTCTACGAACCAGATATTCTAAGCTCGGGGACTTGATTACGCTAGATCTAGTCTAGCGCCCTTTCGGTACCTTTTCTTTTCAAAAAAATGTTTTGGCAGACAGTTTGGATTCATTTTAACTTAGTCACTAGCATGTGAGGTGATCATGCGGGTGCGCAAACCACCAAAGTAACACCCAATAATCAAAACATTAAATAAATTGCAAGATTGGGAAGAATTACTTACCTCGAAGCAACGTAAGCATCTACATTGTTAGCTAGAAAATCACATCAACAATCCTAATATGATTTCTAATTAACAAGCAGTTCACTCAATATTTTTTTTTAGAATTTTCACTTATTTAAATGAAAGCTAACCTATATGTAATGACGTGTAAAAATTAACATGCGATTAATGCAGCCTAACATACAAACTATATGTCATGCGATGACGTGACCTAATTCTAATGACGGACAAATGATTTATTTTTGGTATTTTTCAATGGAATTCGAAATTAAAAATTACTCAAATTAACATGCAATCTATCCTAGAGAAGATAATTTAATCTATCCTAAAGTGACTTCTTTTTTTGGGATTTTTATTAAAATTCGAAATTATTAAGTATCCTAAATAATCCACCAAGATTAAAACAATTTCTAATTTAAACTAGGAAATATGCCACCCTAAATCCCAATTTAAATCAAATAGTTATCTTATTCTTTTGGATATATTTAAGATTCCCTAAGCATGCAAAATTTCTAATTTAAACCTAACTAACAAATTTTTGGATTTTCTTTATTTAAAAGGAAAAAAATCAAACGAAGATAACAATCACGTTCAAACAATGCACGCAATCCGCAAGATTCTTCAAATTTATATAAGGCAAAGAAATCAAACTAACGGTCATATCTATAGGGTTATAGATATCAATGGAAAGCTGATTGTTCAAATTTGGAAAGCAAATAAAATCTATTATCATATCCAAGTGATTATGGATAAAATAACGATTTTCCGTATCGTCGCGTATCGTACCTTAGGGATAAGGTCGGATAGTCGTCCAGATACGTTGCAAAATTAGGAATGATTCCTAATTTTGGGTGTTTTCGAATATTGCGGATACCACAAAATTATCCTAGAGTATCTAGTCAATCACGTAATATTCACGAAATATTCAAACATCCGAAAATTAAGAAACCAAATATTCTGAAAGTATCGGATAGCATCCTTACCTAATTTCGGGATATTTCCAAATTTGAACTCGCGGATCGGGATTGCGAATCGGGATGACCGATGGTGGGTGGACCGGCAGCGATTGCTCAACTGGAGTCGTAACTGAATGGTTCACGAACTCACCGGAAGAACCTGCAAAACAACAATACACCTTGGCTTGATGGTTGACTAGAACCAGTGTTTCAGCACAAGCAATGGAACGTCGTGGGCCAAAAACTGTAGCTCGTCCAATGGTCTGGGGTGATTTCAAGCCTGGGAATATCGATGAAGTGGGAACATGAGCAGAGGCGGCAGCTGTGGTCGTTGGGGCTGCAATGGCTCGGGCTGGGACAAAAGCAGCAAGTCGTCGTCGCGGTTCAGGAAGGCCGCGGACAGGATGCCACGAACCAGTAAGCAGCGTCTACGCCGGGCTTAGTATCTGCGGTCAACGGCGGCGGCGGCAAAAGGGACCAGAACAGCAACACCTTCGTCGAAGTCGGGGTAGGCAGCAGCAACGTCAGTCACAGCCAGGCTTGATGCAAGGCGAAGCGGCTGGATCGACTCCCTGCGCAGCAAGAGTAAGCGCTCCACGGGATCAGCAAGCTGCAGCAGTTCGTCGGGTGTTGCTTTGTGCAACTTGCGAAGCAGCCAGGTCAGTCGTCGCGGAGCAGCAAGCAGCAACCGTTCCAGTGCAACGTCAATGGCGTCAGAAGGTGACTTTCTCTCTCTCTATTTTTCTCTCCTTCTTTGACTTTTCTTTTGCTTTTTCCTTGTCCAGAACGTGAAGACTTTGAACGAAGCCTCCCCTGGACGTATAGCCTCCTCTCTCACGATTTTCTTCTTTGTGTTTCTTTTTAATGGCCTTCCCCCCTTGAACGAAGCCCTTATTGATTTTATTTATAGGAAAAGTTTAGGGTTTTGCTTGCAATTACTTCCTATTTTGATTCAAAGAGAATATTGTAATATCTCTGCGATAATATCAATTCATTCAATTTGAATCGTGATAATATCAAGATTGATAAACCAATATTTTCCAACTCGACATTTTCCAATGAAAATTTTAGCTCTTATAATGTTCATGGGCTTGGCCAAGAATTTTTTTGAACGCGGGCTTAGTCCACTTTCATTAAGTTCAGAGCCGTTCACTCGAGTCCAACCACCGCCGATCCAATGCAAATGTAATTATATGAGCCTATGCAAATGCTTCTAATATCTATATGCAATTTAACTAATTAATTTTTTTTCCTAGGGACCGAGATCGATCCCTAATTTTCCTATGCAATATGTACCTAAATGGATTTCCAAATTTTAGGTGTCAACAACCCAAAACCCCCTTCAAATAGCGAACAATGTGTAGAATGGCTTGCCAGTGAGTGGTACGGGGAGAGCTCATGAATTGACTCATCACACTAACAGCAAAGGAAATATTTGGACAAGTAATAGTGAGATAATTTAACTTTCCTACTAACCAACGATACTTCTCAGGATCATGAAGAAGCTCTCCATGTTCATTATCAAGTCTTACCCTAGGGTCCATAGGTGTGTCACTAGGTCTAGCGTCATTCAAGCCTGCCTCCTTAAGAATGTCAAGAGTATACTTTCGCTGAGAGAGAGCGATACTGTCATTAGTATATACAACCTTTATGCCAAGGAAATATCGAAGATGACCCAAGTCTTTAGTATTAAACTCTTTCTGTAGAAACTGCTTGAGGCACTGTATACCTTCCACGTCATTCCTAGTAACAATAATATCATCAACGTAAACAAGAAGAATAACACACCCCTTTGAAGATGACATACTAAACACAGAGTGATCCACACTGCACCGATGCATGCCAAAAGTAATAACTGCATCACTAAAGCGGCCAAACTAAGCACGAGGAGATTGCTTAAGTCTATAAAGGGCTTTTTGCAGTTGGCATACCTTCTCCCCCTAAGCAACGAACCCGGGTGATTGCTCCATATAAACCTCCTCGTGAAGATCACCATGAAGGAATGCATTTTTGACATCAAGTTGATAAAGAGTCCATTTAAATCGAGCAGCCAAAGAAATAATGATACGAACGGAAGATATTTTGGCCACCGGAGAAAAGGTCTCATCATAGTCAATACCATAAGTTTGAGTATAACCCTTCGCAACAAGACACGCCTTCAAACGTTCAATTGAACCATCGGAACGGTGTTTGATGACAAAGACCCAGCGACAACCCACCAATTGTTTGTCAGGAGGCAAAGAGACCAACTCCCAGGTCTTATCATGATACAATGTAGCCAACTCCTCCTCCATAGCACTAGCCCAACCTGGATGGGACAAAGCCTCCTGCACACTACTAGGCACAGATACAGACGCAAGAGATGACACAAAGAGAGACATCTGAGAGGTTAAATTATGATAAGACACATAATGAGAAAGAGGATACCGAGATCGGGTACGGTGAGCAATAGGAGAATCGGCAGGAGTTGTGGAAGAGGATTAGAAGTTGGTGCCGGAGGTGGTGGTGGGACGTTTACTGGTGGAGAGGCACGACCCCAAATAGGGCAAGGATCACGTCTATAGACTTGAAGTGGGGTTGGTCTAGGTAATCCTGAATCAGGCAGAGCATCAATAAAAGGAACAAGCGGTGGTTCCCGCTGAGAAGTAATTGAAGTACGCGGCAACGATTGATAAGGTCCGCAAGGTGGCAGAAGATCCATCGTTAATGGCACCTGAGGAGAAACATTGCCAAAATATGCCTGATCCTCGAAGAAATTTACATCAGCAGAAACATACTCTCGATAGCGGGTAGGATTATAACAGACATGTCCTTTTTTAGTACAAGAGTAATCGACAAATATATATTTTTCAGCACGAGGCGACAATTTATCCAACCCAGGAGACAAAGAATGAACGAAACAGACACACCCAAAAATACGAGCACGAACAGTCCACAAAAGACGATTGGGATGAAGAAGAGCATAAGGGATAGCTCCCTTTAACATAGAGGACGGAAGAAGATTAATAAGATGACATGCTGTAAGAAGAGCATAGCTCCAAAATGACTTAGGCATATGGGTATGGAGAAGTAGACAATGAGCAACATCCAACAAATGACGATTCTTTCGTTCAGCAATCCCATTTTGTTGCAGAGTGTGAGCACAAGAACTCTGATGTAAAATACCATGCGACGCAAGAAATAGAATAAAGGTAGAAGAAGAAAAATATTCACGAGCATTGTCAGTGCGCAAGCACTTAACAAGATAGCCATATTGAGTATGAACTTCATTATAAAAATGGCGAAAAGAAGAAAATACTTCGGTACGATCTTTGGTTAAGTATAACCAAGTCGTACGAGTACAATCATTAATAAAGATTACGAAATAGCGAAAACCAAAAGAGGACTCTCGACTAGGATCCCAAACATCAGAGTGGACTAGCTTGAATGGCTGAGACGCATAACTCAAAACACGAGGGGGAAAAGACACACGATGATGTTTCCCCATCTGACATGTTTCGCAATCAAACTGAAGACTAGAACTAGACATAAAAGGAAAATGTCGAAGTACGTCTGCTGAGGGGTGACCAAGGCGACAATGTAATCGATAGGAGTCATCTACAGCCTTCTTTTGAACCGTAGTGGCAGCAGCAAAAATCTCGGGGTCCAAAAAGTACAATCTCCTAGCCTGACGCCCACCACCTATTCGGAGTCCGGTTTTCGGATCCTGAAAAACACACGAAAAAGAAGAAAAGATAATATCACAATCAAGTTCACGAGTAAGAGAACTGAAAGATAGTAGATTATGAGGAAAGTTTGGAACATGGTAAATAAATGATAAGGACACAGAAGAACTCAATGATACACAACCAGAACTTGTTACTTTGGACTGAGAACCATCTGCCAAAGTAACTGAAGTGGACGAAGCTGATGATGTTGAGGTAAGAAGATGCTGATCACCAGTCATATGATGAGTGGCACCCGAATCAATAACCCAAGAACGAGGGATTGCTGTAGTGGACAAGAGACAAGTATGATCATTGTGCTTTACCAAGGTGGCAACTGGATCTGAAGGAACACCAAGTTGTCGTGCCCTAATCAGCTCATCATATTCTGCACGAGTCAAATGTACCATATCCTGTCCAGACGAAAGTTCAGACGAAGGAGCTGAAACATGTAGACCCCGTAGCTCAGGATGGAGGTCATAGCAATAATTAACAGTATGTCCTGTAAGCTAACAATAAGTACAAAAATGACCCCCACTAGCTCTTCTAGAACCGCTACTACCACCACCACGAGGGGCACCTTGGCCCTGAACACCACGACCTCCTTTACCACCACGAGCCACCATAGCACTAGTGTCTTCAACAAGAATGAATGATAGGCAGTTGCTTCGACAGAGAGAGCAACCCTGATGTAGATTTTATATTAAACACGGAACAACAAAACAAATCAGGTTTCCCTTGAAACTACCAAAAAGAACAAGAACTTGCCAAGTTGCTTCGGTTTACATTTGCACACATACGTGAATGGGAAGACTGTAACATAAAAAAAGACTCTGGGTCAACATAACAAGAAGGAAAAGGAGTGATCCCAAGTATGGCGACCCACAGCAACGTAAATGCGAGAGCAAGTTTTATCGTTTCAGGTCATGCAACTTTTAGTGCATAAATGAAATAAACAACTCTTCCTGGTCAGTATGAATCAAATCTGTCAACACTGTGGATGGTTTTCAACAAATTCAATATTCCTCCACCAATACAATTCAAGTGAAGTTTTCTGTGGAAGAGAGTGGAAGTCAAGAAAGCTTGTAAGGACAGTCCTTCTCAAGCATTTTGAAGCACTTCATTTGTCCACTTATGGGAAAGTTGTTTGAAGACCCACAGCAACGTCTGCACCCCCTCCAGCCACGACCATCTCTACTTCCAGCAGCAGCAACAGGAACCCTTTCACTAGTTTCAGCCTCAGCCCTTTAACACAGAGAGCTCACACGAGCTGGAGCAGGTTGCACGAATGAGCCAGATCAAGACCAAAGCCGCTGACAAGACTAATTCTTCAGCAATGACCTCTTTACATACGTTTCGCAAAATCTTCCTCTTTTATCATCTTCCTCGGACGCCGAAAGAAGAAGAAGAAGAAGCCACGGTTTTACCAATGAATTGAAGATGGGTCATCTCGAGATGCTAATATGGCTTTGCTCCAAATTCAAGAAACAGGACCAAGAAAAGCAAATGCCTCTCACTGAGGGCAGAAATCAAACAGCTTACGTGTAGCATAAAGAGGAAAAACAAGAGCCCAAGACAAAAATATTGGATAAGATCATCGTAAATGCGCGATGACCACCTCTCTTGGATCACTCGATCAGCATGAGTTTTGACTTCAACAGAAGCCAATTGAGATTTCAAGCGTGGTTTGCGCGAAGAACAAAGAAGAAGAAGAAATCCTTCCTTTTGGGAGACCGATGATCAGGGCCTGGCTGATTTCGCGAACCCAGATATGAACAGAGACTGGGACGCTGGTAGTCCAGTAAGACGACCATAGCGCAATGTCGAGGAAGCCGATGGTGTCCCCGCCAAAGAAGGGCTTACCCTTGCTGATCTTACCAAACGCGTCCTCCAGTAGAGATGGGCCTTCCACGACTTGGTCTATCGCAGCCTTCTTCGCCTCCTCCCCTTGCGCTCTCACGATGCATCTCATGGATGGGAACCACTTCTTGTCGATGTAGGTAGCCCAGAAGCGGGCGATGGTGCGATCATACGGATCGGAAGGGAGGATAGCTCAAGAGAAAGAAAGACGAGAGCCTGAGCTCTGATACCATGTGGCAAAGTTCTCTTTCCCTCTCTTCAATATTGTTAGAGCTAAAAGAAGATACAAAAAGGTATATATAGGCTTAACCTTAAGCCTAGCACAATTACAAAAAATGCCCCCAACTTGTTAACACTATAATAAATAATAAATAATAAACCCAACAGGGATAATTTATATTTTTTCGGCAACATCTTTTGAATATATAATCAATTCTTTGAACTTTAACTTTTACTATATACCTTGATACTTAAGATTGATTTATTATTTACCTCTTTGAATATTTCAATAGAGATCTTTACATAATGCACAATTTTTAAATTTTTCAAAATGTATGTAACTATCTTCCATGTGAAGTGTTAGTCTCTTTTCCTTTGAAGCATATGTTTTATGTCTGATTTGGTGTTAAGTGAGGATTTATGTGGTTCTAGCTTTGTCGCCATACACTTAAAAATTATATTTCGACTCAATGTGTCATGTTAGGATTTATGTGGTAATACACAAATTGTTATCATAGTTTAAGCTTGACTACAATATATTGATTTGGTGATTGACAGTCCTTCGCTCTCATTATTGATCATGTAGCTGTATTGCGGTTATGTAGTACATTGTTCCAAAATTTTTCATAAGTTGATTGTTAGTCTCCTTTTAAAATATCTTTAATTTAGAACTTGAGCAAGCCTACATGACGATTGAAAGTACTTTTTGTTTCCATTTCCTTGTAGGTCCAATGGTCGAGAACAAATTTTATATCTCGTTTTATTAGAGGTAAATTTCAAGTTAGAATGCCCGTAGGTGGAAGGGTCAATAATGTGGCTGGTAATGTGGAATACGTAAGACGAGCTATTTTTTATGTATTAATGGAATAACTTTGATGTGATAAATTTATTTTACCATCATTTGCATCCTAAAATATTGAACTATAAGTTGAACATGTTTATGATGAAGTGACGTGGGAAAAAATAGGGGGCGCTAAGATGGAAACTGGAGGTCTCTCTTATGTGAATATGGAAAGAGTTGATAATGTGTTTGAAAATGTGATTGGAAATAGTGATGATGACAAGAATTGGGTTGAAGTTGCTAATACGGATATGGATGAGGGTGAGGATGATGATGCATATAATTTGATGGATGTTGAGTAATCGAGTGACAGTGATGACTTTGAACCGATTGATGCTAAGAGAAAATTAAATTTTTAGTAAGACACAGGCTCAAATTTGGCACTAATAGTGAGGCAATTAGTACTTCCCAAGAACTAGTTGTGGATGAGGCTCAGATAGTTGATGCTTCTAGGTACGAAACAAAGTACTATCATTCGTATAAGGAAGAAAGTCTTTGTTCAAGTTTAAATGATTAGGGCGACGAGGTTGATGTTGTTATTTTAAGGAAGAGAAGAAGGTTTCCATCATATGAGCAAAATGGTACAAATCCATTGTTTGTTGTTGGCATGACATTCGAGGATGCAGCTGAGTTCAAAGATGCAATTTTGAATTACTATATGGCTAAGCAAATAACAATCAAATACACCAAAAAGTAATTAAATTTGTAATAGTCAGGTGTACCTAGACAAATTCTAATTGGATGATTTATGATGCTCTTGATAACAAGTCTAGGTCATTTCATTTGGAAAAGTATATAGATGAGTATATATGTAATATAACTTTTGAGAATAAGAGCGCTTAGTGCTTACTTAGCTAAACACTTCATGATTCTCATTTCTGTAATACCAAAAATCAATGCACATGAGTTGAAGAAATTAGTTAGAAGTAAATGTCACTTTGAGTCGGTACAGGAGAACAAAGCTAAAAGTATTGAAGAAAATGCAAAGTAATTATAAGAAAGAGTATGCACAGATATAGACTACTTGGGGAAGCTTTACATTGCAAGCCCAACAAACAATTTTAAAATGAAAGTTGAAAGGTCACTACCAAATTCCCTATTATTATTTGATAGGGCTTAGATTTGCTTTGATACCTGCAAGAAAGGTTCTTTGACCGGATACAGGAAGACCATTGGATTAGATGGATGTTTCTTGAGCGGTTTGATCAAGGGGTGAGTTGTGCGAGTAGGGAGAGATGCCAACAACCAATTATATTCAGTGGCATTGGCAGTGATAAGAATTGAGAATAAGGATACATGAACTTGGTTTATAGAATTGTTAAAGTCAGACCTCAATATGTGTAATGGCAATGGTTGAGCCTTGATAAGTGACCAACAAAAGGTATGCAATACTTTTATTCACTTATCTAAAAATTGATTGCTACACTGTATGCAATGCTTATTAGTATTAATATTTTGTTTTTCTTTTTGTTTTTGTTTTTCGATATTTGTCAAGGTCTCGTCCCTTCCGTAACTGAAATTTTGCCAAATACAAAATATAAGATGTGTGCAAGGCACATATATTCTAATTGGGGTAAAAAACACAAAGAAAAACAATTGATGGAAAATGTGCCAAGAATACTAATATGTCATATTTTGAGGTACATAGACAAAAGTTGAAGGAAATGACTCACTAAGGTCATGACGATCCATTACGTATTGAGCCAAAACACTGGTGCAAAGTTTTCATTGACACCAACATTAAATATGATGTCATTAATACTAATCTTAGTGAAGCTTTCAACGAGAGTGCAAGGAAGCTAGTTGCAAAGCCATTGTGAGTATGCTAAAAGATATTAGAATCATGGTTTTGAATAGAATGCACACTCAGAGGAATGAATGTGCTAAGTGGACTAGAAATTATGGTCCAAAGAATTGTGCAAAAGCTACATCATAATACAACTACTAGTAGGTATTGCCATTTGATATGGAATGGAGATGAAGTATATAAGATTATGGAAGGTGGTGATAGATATGTTGTGGACTCGTATTTGAAGACTTGTTCTTGCAGTGCTTTGGAACTTAGTAGAATTTCATGTTGCCATGCTATCTATGCAATACACCACACGAGAAATGATCCGAGAGACTACCTAATTGAGTGCTTCAAGAAAGCACATTATATAAGTGCTTATCAATTCATGATGCCTACAATGACAGGACATAAATTTTGGAAGAAAACCAATATAGAAGCTTCTCAATCGCCACCGATCAAGAAGATGCCCAATAGGCTAAAAAGGAATGAAGAAAGCAACCAATTGAGCATGTAATAGGTGATAGAATGACTAAAGAGGGTAGGCAAATGATTTGTTCTACTTGCAAAGTAGTTGGACATAACTATTTCGAAAAAGGTATTTCCTTAACTAATTGATAATGTTGATGCTAAGCATGTTATCTTAATATGTTGTCAATTAATGCTTGCTATGTGCTTCTCAGGCCAATGTTCAAGCCCATGTATGTACATCTGGTACTCATGCTAATGCAAGTGCAGCTAAAGCTCATGCTCAATCACAGGCCAATTACATTAAACCAAGGCTCGAAATAAGACAAGTTCTAGTAGAATCATGTATTGTAAGTTTTATATGTCAATGTTCCAATTTAATGACAATGAGTATATATTCAGGCTATAACAACTCTTTAAAAGCATGTTGCTGTAAAACGAAAGGCACCATCACAACCCCAGGTAAGTTCCTAACCTCAATCATCTCATGCTACAATAGCTTCTCGAAAGCATGTTGTCATAAAGCCAAAGCCACCATCACAACCCTAGGCCAATTCCTAGCCTCAGCCATCTCATGCTAGAATAGCTCCGCGAAAGCATGTTGCAATAAAGCCAAAGCCACTATCACAACCCTAGGCCAGTTTCCAACCTCAGTTATCTCAGGTTACAACAACTCCTCTAAAGCCTATTGTTCTGGGACCATATACAAGAAAAAGCCCAAGAATTATGAATCATGTGAAGGTCGAACCTGCTAAGCCACTGGAGACCATATAATTGGATTGATATATTTGCTAAAATTAGTTGTGTTTTTAGGTGAATCAATGTTAATTATGAGCATCCATTAACAAAAGTGCCTCTATTCTTGCAAACAATCACATGCATGGTGGTTAGCGAAGATTAGATTGGCCGGTGAATTCGAGCCCTTATTTGAGATTAATTTAGCTACGTCGAGCCCTTATTTGAGACAAGTTTCAATCTAGGCTCTGTTTTAAGAAAATAACTCCACTTCAAGCTCTTATTTAAAAAACATTTAAAGGGTTAATACTATGAAAAACCCCAAACCGATACACTGTAATAATTTTATTCCGAACTAATTTTTTAACCATAAAAAATCTCAAACTGCTGCACTTGTGACAAATTTAACCTGAACTATTTTTTTTACCACAAAAAACCTCACATTTGTGCATTTGTGATAATTTTATCAAAAACTATTTTTTGACCATCAAAAATCCAAAACTAGCACACATGTGATAATTTTACCCCGAACTAACTTTTTTACCACTAAAAATCTGAAACTGGTACATTTGTAATAAATTTACCCTCCGTTAATGTTCGTTAAATTGGATTAATATCATGAAAAATCACAAATTGATAAACTTATGACAAATATAGGAGTAAAACCTCAAACTGGTACACCCATCAACTATCACATGTTATCAAACTTAACAATTTGACAGTAAAATTTAAAGAAAACTAACAGAGGGTAAATTTATCATAGGTATACCAGTTTGAGATTTTTGGTGGTCAAAAAATTAGTTTGAGATAAAATTATCATATGCGTATCAGTTTAGGATTTTTGGTGGTCAAAAAATAAGTTTGAAGTAAAATTGTCACGAGTGTACTAGTTTGAGGTTTTTCATGGTACTAACCCAAATTTTAAAATATATAATTAGGTGTGTTCAATTGTGAGTAATCTATATTAAAATATGACTAAACACAAAAATTAATGAAAGGTCAAAGTTCTCATAAAAAAACACAATGGTAATTGAGCACGTGCTTGTTATCTCTATCATCGTGTTGAATAAAAAAACTTATTGTATTGTATAAGTGGAGTGAACTATGGGTTTGCCTCTTGGGTTTAAAAAAAAAACTTAAAAACATGAGAGCTATCGGCAAGTGGAAATGGTGAGCGGATGTAACGTTGGATCCATCGTATCGATGGTTATAATGGTGTCCACTACATAGACAGAGTCTATGTAGCAACTTTTCTAGCTCGGAAAAAATTTGACATTGACTCGATACATGCAAACCGACATTAAATAACCATTAGATATTTAGGCCCTGCAATGAGATTCACATGATTAACTAATATTATCGTACAAGTTTATACAAATCAAATCTATGCAATAATTTCCCCGTGGCTCATCAAATGTATAGACCATGTGCTGTCTACTCTACTCTTGATTCCCATGAAATGGAACTCCGACAAGACTTCTGACCACTGACCCTTGGACTGGCATTTATAGGAAATGGTGCAAAATGGGCAAGTTGCTAGTAATAACACATAATTAGGAAAAATTACAATATGTAGGTAATTCACATAGTATGCGGCAATACACTCGCAGAATATTTTTCAAATGTTTGACAAAAGAGAAAATATTTTGGAAAAGAAATAGGTGCTAGATGAAGAGGATTTAAATGGCTATATGATCCAAAGGAAAAAATCGTAAAAATACCCTTAACTTTATAGATTGGGATGATGAAAATTAAAAGGGAAGCTGAAATTATTTGATGGTTATTATCTAGAAATTTGTTAAGATTCTCTCATTCTTGAAACATCCCACCAATGCTTAAATGCTAAGTAGGATGGTCTCTTTTGTTGATGACAAGGATAAGCGCACGGTGCGGTTTAAAAAGAATGAAATCAAACCAAACGAAGTTATAGTAGAAAGCAAATCGAACTATACAGCTTAAATCGACTTCAAACCTCACAAGCATTGCTCTTCTTTATTTGTTATGCTAATTCATGAATTAAGATTCATTGGGACAGATTATAAAGCATATCGAATTATTTATAAAAAAGATATCCGAATCATAGACTCTGCACAAAAAATGATTATATGAGTTACCTCATATTCAAAAAAATGATAAGCTACTAGATATTTAAATGACGAAAACAATAAAGGGTATCCGTGATACGATTTGGTTTCACAACTTAGTTCAATTTTATTACTTGAAATTGTTCTTAGATCTTACTTCAAGTCTTGATTCAAATCATCGCAAAGACAACATTAGTGCACTAATTTGTATATTTCGTCTAACTAGCTGATAATTTAGTCAAATTAAGTTGATCAAAAGGAAAAGGAAAATCGATATTATATTATTCAGTTTAATTTAAATTCAACCGTTAAAAAAACGCCAATTTTTTTATTTTTTTGGGTCGTCCCTACAAAATAGATTTTGAAAACTAGTCATAAGCAATCGAAGTTGGAAAACAACTAAAAAGCATCTCTGCTATCACTAGAAAGTAACTCAAAATTGCATCTTTAAATTCAGTTGCATTCTCGAATGTCATGCAAATAATAAATACCGGATTTGTACCTTTTTACTCATATAATGAGAACCTACTTTTCCCCCTTGAAATAACAACATCAACCTTCTCATCACTCTCATCATTTAAATCTAAATGAAGACTTTTTCCCTAATCTGAATGGCGGTACTTTGTTTCATATCCAGAAGTATCAACCAATTATGCCTCATCCATAACTAGTGCTTGGGAAGTACTAGCTTGCCTCACTGTTAGTGTCAATTTTAAGCCTATGTCTTATTGAAAATTCCTTTAATTTTCTCCTTGCATCAATTAGTTCAAAATCATCATTATCACTCAATTATTCAACATCCACCAAATTACATGCATCATCATCCTCATCCTCATCTATATCTCTATTAGCAACTTCAACCCAATGTCATCATCAATATTCATAATTACATTTTTAATCACATTACTAGCCACATTATCAACTCTTTCTATATTCACATAAGACAAACCTCCAGTTTCTCTGTTAGTACCCCTTATTTTAGCACCCATCTCTTCATCATCAACATACTTAGCATAGAAATCAATATTTTCAAAATGCTGATGATGGTAAAATAGATTTATCGCATTAGAGTTATTCCACGAACTCTGTAAACGAGAATCTCTATTTTATGCACACCCAAAGCCTTGGTAGCATCAATTATATTAGACAGTGAACCCTTACCTAAGCCCATTTTCAACAATATCGACCATTCCACCTACATATTCCAAGATCCAACTTGAAATTTACCTTTGAAGAAAATAGAAACATAAACTTTGCTCTTGGCCATTGGAATTACAAGGGAACAAAACCAAAGTGCACATTTCAATCGTTAAATTATTCTAATCTTAAGATATTTTAAAAGAAGATTAACAATCAACTTAGGGAATGCAAATTAGCACAATGCATTGTATTACCGAAATACAACTACATGATCAATAGTGAGAGCAAGGGACCATTAATCACTAAATCCATATATTGTAGTCAAGCTCAAACAACACACATAAATCTTGATAGGACACGTCGAGTTGAAATACAATTTTTAAGTATATGGCGACAAAGGTGGAATTGCATAAATCCTCACTTGACACCAAGTCGCCACAAAATATTTGCTTTAAAGGAAAATAGACCAACACTTCACATGGAAGATAGTTACATGCATATTAAAAAATTTAGAAATCGTGCATCACATAAGGACCTCTGTTAAAAGATTCGAAGAAGTACCTTTCTTTTACTTGAGAAATTCAAATAATAGATCAAACTTAAATATCAAGGTACAAAGTAGGTGTTAAAGTTCAGGGAATTGATTAGTATTCAAAAGAAGTTACTGAAAAAATATAAAGTATCCCTACAAAGTGTCAGAATAGATGTTCTCTCATCTTTTTCTTTGTCAGGCTTCCTTCACGCAAGCAACACAGTTTCTCATGTCAACATTACCCATTAGAACATTACCGAAGTTGGAAGAATCTCCGCGACTATCGGTCGTTCTTTATATCAACAAAATATCTCCCTAAATTTGTCAAGATGCTTTCGTACTTGACTTGGCACACCTATTTCCCAACATGGAAAATAACTTCCGTGTCCCATAGGAATCAGATTGACTTAACATTCGTAGATTTTAGCTGCCAAACCCTTTCTCCAATTCTCATCATAGACCTATCATTTGCCTGTCTAACATAATCTGATAATTTACCAACAAACTACAGTAACACATCGATAGTGGTTTAAGCGTGCACACATACTCTCTCTCTAGGAAAAAGTCTCGCTCCTCCTTTTTAAGCTTTGCATCCTTTTGATCAAGTTCAAACCGAGATAACAATGTGTGTGTTGCTTGTGAGGAGGAGAGAGCAATATGATCACGTTGAAAAATTAAAAAACCATACATCCTAATCATATTGAATAGTTCAAAAAGATACGGTAGAACATAACAAATGCAGATAGTGATACCTATGTAAGGAGGAGAGAGGCTTGGAGTAGTCGTCATTGTTTCTTGATCCACCGCTGAGACTTTCGTGGGACAGCTTCTTGCACGAACTCTCGATTGATGAATTCGAGCTCGTAATGAGCATTGAACTCAAATTGTATGAACTCTAAATCATGATTGAACTCCTAATGACAATAAGCGTCGAACTCCAACTTGTGAGGGGACCTAATCGTGAGGGAGCTCCATATTGTCGAACTTGATTTTGGGCTTAGGCTTCAAAGGCAGATGGGTATTAATTTTGTTCAAAAGGAGAGAGACGATGTTGAGTTTGGGTTTAGGGTTTAAAGTACTATGATTTGGAAAGAAGAAGAGATGTTCCATAGACTGAGTTTGGGGCTTAGGGTCCAAACTGTTCTTAGCTAGGGAAGGAAGGAGACGACCTTTAACTATGAAGAAAGAAAGACGTCCAAAATTATGTCATTTTACATATATAGACATTTTTCTTAAACTATTTGCCATGTAGGAGAGAGAAGTAATTAAAATAAGCTACGTCAGCATTTTCCATTATCAAGTTTGACAGTGTTAACTTTAAATAAATAAGTTTTAGGACTTGATTGTACTTTTTGACAAATTTTAGCACTTTTAGCGCACTTATCCTCGTAATAAAACTTGTAATTAATCCTTCATGTCTTGTTTTCTCGGAAAGTAATAATGAAAATGGGGGATAAGAATACTAGAAGTGCCATAATTATCGTACGACGCTTACTTGAGGACTATAACTTTTTTTTCGCTTACTTTTTTTTTTGGTAAAGACTTTTTTTTTCTTTTTTTTTCACTTACTTGAGTGCCACAAATTTGAAAAAAAATGATCACTTAAGTGTCATCGGCGATTTGCCTTGTCGAAAAATCCAACATGGATGCCAGTCGTCTTACGTGGCATTACCAGCATTGACATAGATAATTAATTAAAAAAATTCAAAAATAAAAAATCCACGTCAGAATGGAAAATTAATAAAAAAAATCCACGTAGGACAATTTGCCGGAAATGACACTTAAATGATCGATTTTATTCCGATGTGGTACTCAAGTGAGCACCGTATGAAAGTTATTGCATTCCTGCTCTCCTTATCCAAAACAGTTTTATTTATAAGCGAAAAGGTTGGAAAGGGCCAATCAATGCAATTCCGTTTGAACTTTACCATAAGAGTCCTACGTAGACAAATGCCTTGCATTAATTAATTCTTTATAAGACATATTAATAGAAGTGGGCATCATATTTATAAAACTAGGTACTTCTCATGAATGAGGCCCATTACATAGAAAATCCAAAATATTTTAAATTTAATTTTCAATAAGGATCACAATTAAAATATCATCAAAACAATCATTATGTATTAATATGTACGTAGTACATATTATAAATTACATCATTCGTCTCTCCTTTGTCCCAACCATCGTACGACCTTTAATTCTAGAAACCCATCATACTCTCTCATTATTTTACTTGCATTAACTCAAATGTAAATAAGTAGGTTAGGTTTAACATTTAAATGAGTAAATATGTGAAAAGGATAAACGCATAAAGGCCTTTTTCTATCCATTTTTTCACTTCCGCCGCCCCCTATTACCTTAAATTAACCTTAATATCTATTGCAGGTCCAGATTTAAGATTATTTCTTACCGTTCTTTTTGTTTCTTTCTTTGAAAATTTTGATGCATTTAGAATTGACAAAAAATATGTATTTGCCAATGGTTTGATTGGATTGTCTTATAATACAATTACAATTATCATAATTTTCTTATTAATAACTAATTATTCTACTTAATGAGCCATACCTTTCAGTTTTGTCAATGTAGTCCTAAACTTTTGGGCAATTTTTTTAATGTAGTCTTTCTTGTTAATTTTTGCAAAAAATCGATGACGCGTCGATGAGTCATCATTGACTGTCCTCAGTGGCATGCTCAACGTGGGCAATTTGTTGATTTTCACATCGCAATTTGCGATGGCAATTGGCAGGAAAGGCTACGTTTCAATATCGTGCAAATGTGTAGGATTATATTGACAAAATTGGAAAGTTAAAACCGAATTGATATCCATACAATAAGTTTATAACTAAATTGATAATTTTCCCAAATATTTAAATAATCACTCCTTCAATGGACACATGTATAAGCATTTTTGGGACAAGTACACTAGGAATGCAATAACTTTTGTACGACGCTCAGTTGAAATGCCACAAATTTGAAAAATTGATCATTTAAGTGCCATCGGTGATTTGCTTCACCGGAAAATTCGACGTGGCATCACTGGCACAAAATTCAAAAAAAAAATCCACGTTGGAATGAGAAATTAATAAAAAAAAAATCCACGTAGGGGAGTTTGTCTGAAATGACACTCAAATGATCGATTTTACTCCGATTTGGCACTTAAGTGAACGAAAAAAAGGTTATGTCACTCAAATAAGCACCGTATGAAAGTTATGACATTTTTACTGTTCTTATCCCTGAAAATGACTAATCCAATGGCAGATTCTGCAGCTGCCACCATTGGAACCAATGAAGCAAATAATTGATCGAGTGGGATTGAGGATCATGAAAGGAGATCAATTCCATATTAATACTTGGATATTGTACATAACTATCAATGAAAGTCTCACAAAAGAGATTAGAAGGTTGTTCATTATGAAAATTGCGTTTTGCTATTGCTTTATTGGAATAAAAAATTAGAATTGGGTGGTATTCTAGGGGAAGAAGTGTGAGGAGTGTGACGGGATAATGAGAAGAATGAGAAGGGCCTGTGATGAATTATCATCTTTAAGCTCTACTATTGAATGGAGATTTTAAAGCTTAAAAATGTTCAGGATAGTTGAATTCAATTGGTTTTGTTGCTATCCAGATTTTCCAATCCTAGGATAAAATAAATTATAAATGAAATTTCTTAGTGTAAAGTTGGTTAATCTTCCATTACCTATGATAAGGAAATGACTCAAAGTGGATATCAATTTAGAATAGTTTAAATGTGCTAATTTGATACTTAAAAAAGTGATAATGGATTTTGTGTATGAAACATGAAATTTGTCTAGTTTTACCATTTTATGGCTTCATAAGTTTAAATGAAACTTGTCCAAATTGTTTTTATGTGCTGAAATCGCAACTTACATTTCTTTTTGTACAAATATAAGTTTATGTGATTTTGTTGAATGTATATAGTCTTTGAAATATATTAACATTATTTTGTAGCTTACGTTTCTTTGGAAACATATTGACATTATTTTTGCTTCCACTTTGTACTAGGTGAGGGATATGAAGAAATAAACTATTCTATGTCTTATAGTTGGTTCGCTAATGATGCTAAGGGTGTTAAAGAAGATGGGCTTACCATTGTTGATCTTGATGAGTTATACAAAAGAAATGTAAGATGTGCTAAGGATAATGGTTCGATGAAAAAATATATGGAGATATGAGACACCAGCCCATATGTAGATGTGTTAGCTGATAATATAGATTTCTTGAATATGAGTAGCCGAAATGAGTATGCACATACTGAGTTCAATGCTCAAATTGGTATAAAGAATCTTGTTTTCTAGTTGGGGATGTACTTTTGTAAATATTATGGAGTTTAGAGTAGACTTAAGAGCTATGCATAAAAAATGGGAGACCATTCATGTTTGCTAAAAATGCACCAAATCAATTAATGATTTTTAGAGTTATTTAGACTCATTTATGCTTCCAAAGTGCAGTGACAACATACTTTACAACTCAAAACCTTCAACCCCGTACATATAATGCTACATGTTTCTCAGTGAGCGATGAATAGCTGATTAGCAAGCATTGTAATAGGTTGAGGAACATGACTTGGTGATTCAATGAAGAAAATAATGGAGACGGAGAATGTTTTGAAGCTATCGAAGATAATGGTCTATAGAGCTATGGTTACAACAATGAGTTTGAACATAGGGAATAAGGAGGAGCAATTTGGGATGTTTAAAAATTGTTGCCAAATACTTCTTGATACTAACCTATGATCCACACGTGTAATAAAGACTGTGTAATGTTGACACTAACTTAAGTTTAAAGGTGTCTACATTTGTTTGGATGCATTGATGAGAGGCTTTCTAGAAAGGTATATGCACTTTATGGGGTTTGATGGTTGTCATTTGCCATTTATGTTACAAGAGTAAACATTTTATTGATGTGGGAATAGATGTCAACAATATGGTATATCCCTTTGTATTGACAGTAGCAGGATAAGAAACATACAAGACATGGCACTAGTTTATTAATATGATTACAAGAGAACCAAGAATTAAAATTTCTGCAAATTCAAAGTATTAGATTTTCTTGTGTGACAAGTATAAGGGATTGGTACAAGCAATAGCAAATATAATGCTTGAAGTATAACATAGATTTTGCTTGAGTTATCATTATGAGAATTTCATATTGTACACGAAGGACTAAAACTTAAGCCTTTGGTTTGGAAGGTTGCCATGGCAACTAAGGTATTCGATTTTGACTTAGCAATAAAAGTGTTAAAAACAATTGATGAGATAGCTTATGATTGGTTGTCCTAGAGGCTTCTAGTGCAATGGAGCAACTCTCACTTTATGACAAGCTCAAAATGTGATGTTTTATTGAGTAGCTAGTGTGGAAGCTTTAATAAGAGCATCATTACTGATAGAGACAAATCTATCATCACAATGCTTAAAGCGATAAGAGTGTAACTTATGGAGACGATTCATAAGCGAAGGGATGAGTTGGTTACATATCTTGGTGTAATCTATCTTAAGATATAAGAGATATTGGATCTTCAAAAAAAGTATTCAACATCAGGGATTCATGTGTGGTATGGCGAGGATGAGTTCGAACTAACTAGGCCATATGAAGACAAGAGGGTCGTTAATATCAGGCACATGAGTTATAACTATTAAAGAAGGGACATTAATGAAATCTCCTGCTGTCATGCTGTGACAGCTCTTATATACATGATACAACAACTTGAAAAATGGGTTCACACATGATTCAATAAGGAAACATTCATAGAAACTTATAGACATGGTGTGCATGTTGTATATGCCTACTGTAGATTCCAAGGACATATAGCCTGCTAGACAGCCATTACTCCAACTAGATGTGCCTAAGCAAGTTGGTAGAAAGACAAAACAAAGCACAAAGTCAATGAATGAAAGAGCTAATGACAATTTGAAAACAAGGAAGAAGAAAGTTGAGTGAGACACATAAGTTGTAGCTATAAAAGATGGGACATCTATGGAATCTCTTGTTGTCATGCCGTGGTAGCTCTTATATACATAAGAGAACAACTTGAAAACTGGGATCACACATGATTCAATAAGGAAACATTCATAGGGACTTATAGCCATGTTGCGCATGTTGTATGTGCCTACTATAGATTTCAAGGACATAGCCTACTAGAGAGTCATTACTCTCACTAGATATGCTCAATAAAGTTGGCAGAATGAGAAACAGAGCACAAAGTTAATAAATAAAAGATTTGGTAACTGTTTGAAGACAAGGAAGAAGAAAGTTGTGTGAGAGCCTAGTGGAACATATTTGGAGAAAATAAATACCACAATCACTTGCAAGAAATGTGGTGAGTTATGTTGTAACAGTTATCATTGTAAGAATTTTTCAGTAGAACCAACAACAACAGAAATAGCATTTACAGCAGCATCAGTAGGTGTAACATTATTAAACCAATTAGCTTCTACATTCGCTTCATGCTCATAAAATGTGGCAAAAAGCACTCGTTTAGCCCTATCAGCATCACAACTTGAGACTGTCAAAATGCTTGCTCCAATGTTTGGCAACATTTCAAGCTCATTTTCATGTATAGAAAGAAAGAAGATGTAGATTTCCATCTGCCCTTGATTTTGTTCTAAAATTGTTTTTATTTGTACTTGACTTTGTCTTGACTAGTTAATTTATTTTTTGATATTATTGTATATAAATAGGAGGACGTGAGGACATTAACATGAATGTAGTGGAAGACAAGCAATCTTTTTGAGATATACAAGAATAATAAGACTAACAACCCAAACTTTTTTTTATTTTTAATTATATGGATGAATGTATATAGGTCTACTGTGTTTGGAAGATTTATTGTATTGGGATATTTCTTTTTTTTTTATCTATCAAATAATATGGATCAATTTAAGTTTATTTAATACTATTTAATTTGATGTAGTGTGTTGAGTTAGAAAGAGTTACTTGTGATACTATCTGGAATTGAGTTATGCTTGCCATTTAAAGTATCTAAAGTTAATGAAGTGATCTTTCATTTAGCTTATATAATATATAAATATTTCATTTTGCTTTAATGCACTGTTGCATAGTATGAAAGTTATGTTGTGTACACAGTAACATGCTACATAAAGTACACAAAGCTATGTTTTGTGCAGCATGTTTACACAAATATTTTATATTGCTTTAACATTCAGCATTTGTATTATTGGCAACAAATCTACCACCATCATTATCATCATCAAGCTTAGTTGACAAGCATCATCAAGCATTCATCATCAACCATAATCAAGCAAACATCATCGGCCATCATCATTAACTCATCATTGAATACCTAATTCATTGAATTTAAATAGTTGCAATACAAAAAAAGATGAGAATATATGTGTTTACAAACATATAAATCTCCCACTGATCACATTCACCTATGACAGTCTATTATACAACAATCAATCTACTCACAGCCTCATCGGTCTTCACTAAGAACAACTTCATTAGACCAGAAAGATAGTACATTATTAATCATGAAATTATTAATCTGTTCAATAGAATCTTCTCTCTCGTTTTGCTTTGTTGAAGGTTAGATTCAATTGATCTTGTTTTTTGCAAGAGTCCAATGATGATTCGATGGGAATTGTCGACACCAATGAGGGAATCAATCCAATTGAAAAAGCCACAATTACCTTGTTACACGGTTAGACTAAGCAACATTGTTAGTGTACTCGATATTCGCATGATTTATGAATTTTCTAGGCACGATAATTGAAAGGAGTTGGTCGAGCCTGAAATTTAGCCTAAAACAAGCATACCCTGTCTAGCTAGTAACATAGTTATTCCTTGGGACATTGCCAATAATGCAACAACCATTGACTAAGTGCCTTTACTCTTGCGGTTGTAATAGTTGCATGCCATGCCTGATGACGAAGATTTGGCTTGCCGGTGAGGTTAAGCCCTTATTTGAGACAAACTTAGCTATTCCATGCTCTTATTTGATACAAATTTCACTCTAGGCCATGTTTTGAAAGAACGACTCCACTTCAAGTTCTTATTTGAAATTTTCCAAATAAATAATGAGGCTTGTTCAGTTACAAATAATCTCTATTAAATTTTGACTAAATACAAAAATTAATGAAAGATCAAAGTTCTCAAAAACATAATGATAATTGAGTATGTGCTTGTTATCTCTATCATCGTGTTGAATAAAAAAATTGTTGTGTTGTATAAGTGGAGTGGACTACATGGGTTTGCCTCTTGGATTTAAAAAAAATACTTAAAAATAGGAGATCTACGGACAAGTGGACGTGGATGTAAAGTTGGATCCATTATATCAATGGTTATAATGGTGTCCATCTATATAGATGGAGTCTATATAATAACTTTTCCGGCTTGGGAAAAATTTGGCATCGGCTCAATACATGCAGATCGACATCAAATAACCATTAGACATTTAGGCCCCATAAAGAGATTCACATTATTAACGACTATTATAGTATAAGTTTATACAAATAAAATCTCTGCAATAATTTCTCCATAATTCATCGAACATATAGGCCATGAGCCATCCTCTTTAGTCCTAATTACCATGAAATGGAACTCCAACAACACCGCTGACTGTTGACCCTTGGACTGACACTTGTATGAACTATTGCAAAATGGGCAAGTTGCTAATCATAGCCCATTATAAAGAAAATTATAATATATAGATAATTCACGTGGAATAGATTTTTACATGTTTGACAAAAGAGAAAATGTTTTGAAAAACTATAGATCTTAAACGAGTGCTTGATGGAGAGGATTTAAATGGGTATATGATCTGAAGGGAAAAAATTGTGAAAATTCCATTTATTTAAAGATTGGGATGATAAAAATGAAGTGGAAGCTGGGGTTACGTAATGGTTGTTGTATAAAAATTATGTTGAGACTCCCTTGTTCTTGAAAAATCCCACCAACACTTAAATGCTAAGTGTGATCATCTCTTTTGTTGATAATAAGAATGAGCGGTGTGAAGAGAATGAAATTGAACCAAACGAATTTATAGTTCGGAGCAAATCAAACTCAACTGCTTAAATTGGCTTCAAACCCCACAAAAGTTACTCTTCTTTATTTGTTATGCTAATTCATAAATTAAGATCCATTAGGACAGATTCGAAAGCATACCGAAATTATTCATAAAAAAAAAAACCCAAATCATAGACTCTGCATGAAAAATGATTATGTGAGTTACCTCAAATTAAAAAAATAATAAGTTACTAGATATTTAACCCACAAAAACTAAAAAGGGTATTAGTGGTACGATTTCCATAGCTTAGTTTGTGACTTGAGATTATTTTAGATCCTAACTTCAAGTCTCGATTCAAATCATCACGAAGCCAACTTAGCGTACTAATTTGTATACTTCATCTAGTTAGCCAATAATTGGTTGGATTAAATTGATCAAAGGCAGATTAGCAAGACAGTTAAGTTTGTGAAAAAAGGAAAAGGAAAGTCGATGTTGTTATACTCAGTTTAATATAAAATTCAACCGTTAAAAATCGCCCATTTCTTGTTTTTCAGGGTCGTCCCCATAAAATAGATCTTGAAACTAGTCTTTAGCAATCGAAGCTGGAAGCAGCATCTCTGCTACCCCAGGAAGTAGCAAGGACGATTCTACTGAGTTCCTCTGATCTTGGGGAGGCTTCCTCTTCGCTTCCTCTCCTGGATCGACGGATGGCGGCAGGTCAGGTCAAGACGGAAATGCAGGACGAAGGCCCCCAGGCGCCGGCGCCGGCGCCGGAAGATCCCCGGAACCTCAGGCCTTCCGCGGCGGGCAGCGTCACCCTGGCTCTGCTCTCGCCCACCCCGGCGTCAAGAGCCAAGTCCGACGTCGGATCTTCATCCGTGGTCTCCCCCTCTCGCTCTCTCTCTCTCTCTCTCTCTCTCTCTCTCTGCCTAAAGGAAGAAGAAGAAGAGAGTTCTTCTGTTTTCTGGGTCGTTCTTGTTTTGTCCTGTTTTACCTTGTCGACTTTGATTAAGCCGGGACTTGGGTTTTTGGTGAAAATTTTTTGGGTTGCCAGGTCAGAGTGAGGAGGAGGAAAGGCACGATTCTCAAGATCAAGGTGAAGGACTCGGGATCTCAGGTTAAGCATGCGAGGATATTGCGTTGCAGTCTCGGTTTTGTTTTGCCTAGGAGAATGCCTGTGCTGTCTTGAAATCGTTAAGACTCCTTGTTACATTTGGTTACTATTAAAGTGGTTGTTAGTTGCCAAATCAAGAATCCTCTCTGTTCTCTTTTTTTTTTTCCCTTGAAAAGGAAAATCTTGGTATAATGTGTTTCTACTTGGGCGTAGAGCTTAGTGCTTGTGGTTACTTTGAAAGAATTGTCCTTTGATAATGAGATTTACACACTGTTTGCTTTGTTGGAATGATGAATGTTTTGATTTGGATCTTCGGTGTTGTTCCAACTTGTTGTCCAATTGAACTAGAGCAATACTCATTGTTTTCTCTTTTAATTAAAGCAAGAGCAAATTTTTTGTACTAAAGAGTGGAGAGATTGAATTTATGGATTAGTACCTGCAGTTTCCTTCTTTTAGGCTTGTAAGTGGAGTGCCTATGTCTTGTTTAGGAATTGACTATCACCTTAACTCACTTAGTTATGCCTCTGGCTCACAACTATGTGATCTTGGACGTCGTTTCAAAATGTCTATAAGTCATCTGAAGAAGAATCGAGCATGTTAGGATTAATGTTCAGACTACTGGTTCTTCAGCTCCTGACCTATGTTTAAGAACTTCGCTCCATACAAAGTGGAATTTGAAGTTATTGACTTTGTCTATCGACAGCCCAACCTTCAGCACTTTTGGGCCGCTGCGCATTTCACTGTTGTTTTGCGCTCTGTGTTATTAAGCCCCTGTTGTTTCTTTGCTTTTGGGTTGTTTGACGTTATTGGCAACCTCCATTTTACTTCAAATATGTGATTGCAAGGATGTGCAGTCATGCTCTTTATAATGTAGTAGATTTCCAAGTTGCTTGGATTGAGTCGCACTGTTAATGAGTTTGCTGTTCTTACTTACAGGTGGTGTCTGATCGTTCTCGCAAGTCTCTAACGTCAGTAAAGCATCTTAATTTTATACTGAAAATTCTGCTAATTCCTGGTTATATCTTGTATATTACCTTGTGACAAATGTGGACTTTGATTCATTTGAAGCTTTAAGAAAAGTAAGACCACACTTGATGGGTCGCTTGTTCCTGGTGAAGTTAAGTCCGGTGCAATGGTTCGGGCGGAAGAAGTTCAGTCTAACTTAGAACCCACATATCCTAGCTTCATCAAAGCTTTGGTCCGATCCCATGTGGGCAGTTGCTTTTGGATGGTACTATCGAAGTGCTCAAGACTTGACTTGTATTTAATTTTGTGAAACTAAAAATTTGAAACACTGATATTTCTTCTCTGTGGAAAGGGGCTTCCTGGGGTATTCTGTAGAGCTCACTTGCCAAATAAAGACACTACAGTCATTCTTGAAGACGAACATGGGAAGCAGTACGAAATGAAGTACATTGCTCATAAGAGCGGGCTGAGTGCTGGTTGGAGGCAGTTCTCTGTTGGACACGATTTGCTTGAAGGAGATGTTCTGGTTTTCCAGTTAGTTGAGTCTAACAAATTTAAGGTAATCACTCTTGATGGTGACTGTTTTCTTGACCATTTTAATTGAATTTGATTAAATCTTTATAGTAGTAGTGCCAAATGGTGTCTCCTTTAGCGATTATGCCGAGTGAACTTTGTTTGTGCATGTGAATAGATGCATTATGTATCTTCTGTAGAAAGATCCATTAGTATTAGGATCAAAATAAGTTTATTCTTTAGGTGAGTTAAATTTGAAATATTTTATCCTTGAAGTGATGGCATCACATTGGGTTGTCACTTCCTTCTAAGTTCATTGAGGATGAAGATTTCAGTAATTCGATAAAACTGCCTACCTGAAGATGCAAGTTGGTACCCAAACTATGAACGGATGATTTAAGATTTTACCATGATATCATTCTATCCTGATATAATGCTCTCTCAAATTTAGGCTGATTTTACTTTGACACAATTACCCTTGTCTTACATGATGTATCACATGCAAATCAGATGAGCACATGGGATGAATAGAATCAGGGGATTAAATGAAGCTGAATTGGAGTTTTTTTTTTTTTGGTCAAAAAGCTGAATTGGAGTTGTATAGTAGCATTTTGTGATACGGAATCAACAATTAAAGGAAATTATGAGGATATTTTGATCCAAACTAAACAAAAACTAATGATATGTGGTATAACACGGTTTAATGTGGAACCAGTCACAATTCATGTGAAATATGTTGGTGAACCAAACATCAACTATACGCAGCATTTCTCTCCGTTTCTTTATAGTCGTAGTTTTTCTCTTCTGAGTTCAAGGGAAATAGAAGTAGCTAAAACATTTTCTAGAAGCAAAAAAGAAAGTTCCACCACATTAAAAAAGTCTCATTTTTGAGTATTCAGAACTTTTTCATTCAAAGATGAACAAACAAGTGGAAGCTTAAGTTGACTCATCAATCTGTTAGAAAGACAAAAGAGTATGCTGTTCCAAGATTACAAGGCCTAAAGAGGTAGTGTCTGGATGAAGCCTAGCAAAAAGCAAATGATAGAAGAACAGAGAAAATTGTGCAATCAAACAGCAACTAACTTTTAAAAAAAAAAAAACACTAACTAACTTTGTTAAAATGGGCAACCTAGAAGCTTAAGCCAATAGGTGAAGGGAGACCGCATGAATATAAGGCCCATATAGACCCCATAGACAAGCAATGTCTGATACTTTAACACCTAAATAATTAGTGCTGCTTCCTGAACCATCCAAGAGAGTGAGACCTGAAAATGTTGACAAAAGACATGAGCAGTCTCACCTAGCTGAAAAAGGGAAAAAAAAAAGAAAAGAGAACGAGCTGTCTCATTGATTAGACTGGCAATATTTTGGCGCTTCTGAGTAATGGGTATGGCTGCGAAGGCTAAGAGTGTCTCCAGCTTGGTGTAAAATTTTCCTGAAATTTAATATATGACTTTGGTTTGCATCTAGGTTGCTTATAACTGCTTGGAAGCAATTGATGCAGAGGATAACTACTGAGTTGGAAATCATTGACTAGTGTAAATGAGAGAATGATGACTATAGGAAGTGATACTTAAAGGATAATCGGTTCATTGAAAGGGGTTTTGGTTAGATAACTGATGGAGGCAGAAATAGTAGAGATTATAATTCGATTGTTGATGGCTAAATGATGGCAGTTTATGCAATGATTTGGCAAGTTTAGAACAGTCTCAGATCACGAGGAAAAGAGAAATTTTTATATATATAGACTGCATCTAGCCCCATAAAGTTTTAGACTGCACTGTTGTTTGAAACTTGATTTATCAAACATGGGCAAGTTCAACCTGTGAACTGGTGGATAGGCATATAGGAGCTATCCCTGTATTATTGCGACAGGGAGAGTGGAATGAAATTCTTTAACCTTCCAGGTTAGCGCAGTTCTTGCCCTCAAAAGGGCAGAGCATACTCAAAGAGTGGTTTATCCATCTCTAATTCGCTAGACTATAATGCAGCATTGAGTTCCTAAAGGATAAGTTTTTACTGCTGGAATCTAAATGAAACTTCCTTCTTTCCCCTCTTCTTTGCCCGGTGAATTTGAAAGGATTTTGGATTGATATGGGTTGCTTATAATGACTTCAAAGTGTTAAATCAAGTAGAAGACTCTTTAAAAATCTGATTGGGTACTATATGCTGGTCAAAATGTGAGAATTATGATTGAGTTGCAATTCTGTGCGAGGAAATTTGTGCTACATGCTATGTCGTTCTTTATTTATTGTTTGTTGTCTCTTCAATTTTTGAAAACATAATCTGAAAAGCTCCAGCTATGTTAATCATATAAGCGTAGAGAGATGGGATGGCAAATAGCAGAAACTGACGTTGCTCGGGAAGAGCAATAGTTATTCAGTGCCATAGGATACACTTCTTAAGTAAAGTTAGACTTGGAATCTCAGAAAAGTTTTCGCTTGACACAACAGATAGACGGAATATATTGGAGAAAATAATGACCAGATCACTTAAGGCTCAATCTTTGATGGTAAAGACTACCATTTGTAAGATTACTGCATTTCGAAAGCACGAGCCTGTAGATGGCTTCAACCTCAGTTGGGCAGGGTGAATTAAGTGCACATAACTCATGCTATCATCTAGTATACAGTTTATATAACATTGAAAGCTGCTATTGTCTTTGTGTGAATGATAAAATTGAGATGAATAAATGTTATTACGCCATCATTTATGATAAGCTTTGCATAATCTGCTTCTCCTATTGGATGAACTTCTGTAAACAACTTTGAATGGCTCTTGAACTGAAACTCATTTATCATCTGCCATATCAGTTTGCCACCGTAATTTCATTATGGTTCTGCAGGTTTACATAATAAAGGCAGGAAATTTTGCTGAAGTCGATGGGGCACTTGGCCTCCTAAATCTGGACGCCCCTACCAAAAAGGTTGAAGCAGGCAAGTGTTTTCCTCTATCTCTTTCTTCATCCGTCTGCGACTTTTGTAAGTCTTTGCTTTGTTTCTATTGTTTCCTAAGCATACTTTACCGATGCTACAATGAATTTACAGAAGATGGCACCAACCCTGAAGCATCATCTAGACAACCAAGGAGGAAGCGAGCAAGTTCGCTGCCGTTAGCCATTGTGCAGAAAAGAAAAAGAAAGTCCAACCAGCGAAAGTTAACTCCTAACCCAGAATGTTTAGCGGAGCAATCCGAAAATGATAGTGAAGGCGTAAATTCAGAAGTCTTAGAAGGTTTCAAGTTGTCTCTGCCGGATGTCCAATTTAAGGATGTGGACACTTTCTCCAACTTCCACATTGCGATAGATGGGATGGTTGTCAATTCGGAGCTCTCTGAAGACATCCTGAGGAAGTACTATGAGCTCTGCCTTAGTCAGAATGTGTTTCTCCACCAGAATCTCCTCAGGGGCATGAACTATAAACTAATTGTTGGCACTATATGCGAAACCGTCAACGTGGCTGATGCGGTGAGGGCTTGCAAGCTCACTACTGCTCGAGAAGAGTTTGAGACTTGGGACAAGACCTTGAAGGCCTTCAAAATCCTGGGCATGAACATCGGGTTCCTGCGTGCTCGGCTGAAACGGCTTGTGGAGCTTGCTTTCGAGTCGGAGATGGCTACGGAGACGCGAAGGTACGTTGATTCCAAGAGAAAGCGGGACTGCACGGATGAAGAGATTAGAAATCTGGAGATGAGGCTCTTGGAATTGAAGGAAGAGAATCAAAGAGTCGGTGCAGAAATCGAGTGCCTGAAGCCGAAAGTTGAGAGCTATGAACTGAAATTCCAGGAAGAAGTAACTGCCCCATGGTGATGACTCCCCTCTCTTGTCCTGCGTTTCTTGTTCTCTGTAATTCTGTGTTTTATGTACCATGTATGTACATCCACCGATTAAAAATGTAGGTGTAGGCCTTCATCATCAATCTAGGAAACATATTTGAGTGACTGTCTAGGAAACTTTTGTGAATGTAGGTTAGACTCTCTCTCTCTCTCTCTCTCTCTCTCTCTCTCTCTCTCTCTCAGAGGTTTTCTTAGCTGGATTAACAAAAAAAAAGTAGCTAGACATGTGATCGACGTGAATATGCTTCGTTTACGCAATCGACCAGCTTGGCTCTCATACTGGCCCAGACATGATTTGGTCGTCGGCTAGGTAAGATGACAAAGCGCAAGAGGTCCAAGCGCTTACAGAATCTGAACCCAACATGTCAATTTCAAAACGCCTGGATAACTTTTAGAACTACAGAATCTTGTTGCAAACTCCTCAAAGTTGTCCATGTGACATGACCCTTAACTTCAGCAACTCATGTACCACTTGTAGAGGGAACTCAATGTAAACCGTCTAAAGATTTCTTCAGGGTCACCACGCATTGAATTTTAAGGTTGGCTCGTGAGGCGATGGGCTATCAAATGGACAATGCTCGCACATCTACAATGCAAGGAATCCGGGCTCGTCAACGTGAGCCACACACTCCAAGTAACAAAGAAACGAGCCTCGCATGTCATGCAGGCTCCAACCATCAAAATACAACATTTAATCTAATCCATCTTGGCCATTAGTACACGGGGCTACCACGAAACTTTTGTTGCGAAGAGGAGATTAGCGCACACGTTATCTTGCTAGTCCTTTTACTTGCGCCAAGCATAATTCACACTACTTATGCATGTAAAGTGCTCGTTGGAATGCATGAATAAGATCATTGTTTCATTTATCATATTGATAATCATGTTCCAGAGTTAGACATGACTATCCTACATTTTGGTGCTAGGAGTGATCGGTTCTAGAGTGAGTCAATTCCTATCTTGAAATCGGGAATCAGATCAGGCCGGGTTGATTCCCAACTCGTGGAATTAGGAATTGACCCTGTCCATCCAGGAATCAAACTGGATTGGTCAGTCCTAATTCAATTCCTGGGTTGGACTAGGACTGCTTGTAAATTCCCTTTTTGTTTATTCTAATACATGCACAAAATTTTGTAATTTTACACTCTGAGCAAGTCACACGTAACCATAAGTTATTAGAGGCTATCAGAAAAAGTCTCATTGTCGTTTAGCAAGGCAAGTACTTATGCAGCTAGCAAGAATTTATCCTTTAGTTAATTGAAAAGCTTGGCAAACGTTAAGCCAATTCTCCAGCATAACTTGTTTAAACTGCATCTCTTGACCTTGACAATGAATTCAACTTGGGAAAACTCAGAATCTACCAAAAAGAAGTGTGGATAAATTTGAACCGGTGAGAAGAACTGAACCAAGGTTTATATAATTCCACTAGTCTGGTTCTTGGGAGAACTGCCTAGAATTGGCTGGTCCAATCCTATTTTCGGGTTGGACCGGGACCATGCTCACATGCAATACTCGTTACAACATTTTGCTTTATTCAGTTACGTTTTTTTTAACTTGCAACAATAGCTAATTAGTTCTGCTTTTGGTGCTTTCTTCCTGCTTGGCGTTTAGCGGACCTAACCTAGTTCGGTAGTTATATATGTTGGGTGGATGGGTTCAGACTTCACAGTGGGCTCATTAGGAAAGTCCTAATGCAGGCCACCCACTCAACCTTTTATATAGTGGGCTCGATATTAACCCTTGTCCTTGTGACGTTGCCGCTTATCTAGCTCGCGTCCTCTTAACACGTGACGAACTATCGTAGTTTGATTCGCTCTCGCACATGTGCGCCAACACAATGATCGCCACTTGGAAAAATCTCGTTTTAAAGTCATTTCATGCAATATCTCAAGTCCCACATTAGATGGGAAAGACCCGGCTGTGTGGTTCCAAGTACACTCGGCCCTAAATGGTCATTACCTTGTACAGCTACCGAAAATACTCATCTTAGGAGTTCGACCCACATGAAATGGGTATTGTTATATGTCCCATCATGCATGGCACATCGGATCGCGTCTCTTGTAACTAGTGTCGCCTGCAAATTCGCATTGAACATCAAGACCAATGTCCTTGTAATCGCGTCTTGCCATGAGTGCGCCCTTTCGAAGTTTCCCGAGATCTTGGAGCACTAGAAGAAGAGGTTTCCGTTCATGGGCCTAATTCCCTAAAAAATCCCTAATTTTATGTTAAGTTTCAAATTTGCCCCGAACTTTTTTTTGTCTAAGAAAAATTCAAAACTTTAAGTTGAATCCCAAATCAATCCCGACGTTTTTTTTGTCTCAGAAAAACCCCCAATTTTAAGTCCAATTCCAAATCTGCTCCAAATTTTGTTTTGCGTAAAAAAAAATCACCAAAATTCAATTTATTTTCAAAAATATATCCCTGTGATCCAGTCTCAACTTGATGTGGTATTTCCACGTTGATAACAAATCCATATCAACAAAGTAATGGGGCTTTGACAAAGAAAAGTTCAAGGTAAATTTGGACTTAACCTAAAACTAGGATTTTTTTTAAATTTAAAAAAATTGGAGTGGATTTGTTATTGTCCCTAACTTTCATATCCTAGAACGGTTTTTTTTTGGAGAATTTCAACAATTTTTATTGGGTTGGATTTGTTGTCGAAGTGAAAATGCGACGTCGGTCTGTAGCTATCACCCTATTATTTTGCTGATGTGGATTTATTATCGACGTGGAAATGTCACATCAAGTTAGGATTGGATCACGGAGGTATATTTTTGAAAATAAAATGAATTTTGGTGATTTTTTTTGTACAAAACAAAATTTTGGGCACATTTAGGACTTGATTTAAAGTTTAATGGTTTTTCTTAGATAAAAAAAATTTGGTATAGATTTGGGACTGAATCTAAAGTTTGAGATTTTTTTTTTAAATAAAAAAAAATCAGAATAAATTTGAAATTTGACATAAAATTGAGGATTTTTCAGGGAACTCACCCTTCGTTCACGTCCCGTGCCTCCTTCACCCGTTCACCGGAACACACGACGCGGTTCGAACAATCAAGCCACCACCGAAACGTTTTCCGCGACAGTACTTTCTGATTACCAGCGACGGTACGATGTAACATCGACTTTACACATTGGATACTTTTAGTAACCAACGAACTAACGTGGCATCTTTATTATCTATTTAATGCACTGAATTTTATCACGCCCTTCGTAATGGAAACAGTCCTTTTTTTTATAATATGTAATTTTTTCTTTCGTCCGTATTGAAACTGTACTAGACTCGAAGCATCCTAGTAGCAGCAGCGAGCCAGCGACCCACGACAATAAATGGTCGTTCTTCCGACAATTTTTAAAAAATCGAAAATCACTTGCATTTGACCATGCAAGCCTGGTCTCCCTGACCGCTCTGACCAACCCCACCCCAATTTTATGCTTAGCTGTCCTTATTGATTGTCTGGAAAATAGGGGAGGAAGAAAAAGAATTCAAGTAAAGTTCTCTGTCCCGTTATCTGATCCTCTCTCCCTCCATTGATTCAACCATTTTCCATTCCAATGCCTTTTTATTTTCTTGAAATTTCATGTACTCGATCGAAGGGGAAGATCAAACTGGCAAGTATGAACAAATAAATAAGAACAAAGAACAAGGAAAGTTTGGAAGGGCCAGCTTGCAGTGAACAGGTCCTTGCGCAAAAAGAGAGATGACCACGAGCATGGACCCAAAGTATCGAAGTCTTCTTGCGATTCTTTTGCGTCAAAGTTCGCTTTTTACGTTACTAAAACAAATGGTGGGAAAAAGGGTAATTTCCTGGGAATGTGATCTAGGGCATCCAATAAATTATTTTTCTTAGAGATGCTAACCTCTCGAGAAAAAGAATAATTTGAATCGAGGACAAGACGTGGACAATGTTCTGTCGGGCGTGCGAATGGTTTGATTCTCTACTGCTAGTAATGTTTCTACTCCAACATCATGTCTGTACTTAGTAGATGTCTTTCGTTACTAATTATGTCTTCTTTAGCGATTGTTTCCACAAGAATGTGTCCGGGTCAAACGCATGAAAGATGGGTCAAAGGACCTCCCAAAATAAAAATAATATTATACAAAGAACAGCCAGACCACCTATTCTTTAGAACATCAGAAGCAAAACAAGAAACAGCAAGATGCCAAGAAAGGGAGGACACCGCAAGGTCAAGATTCAACTAAAAAACTGAAACGGAAACCGCACTGAACATAATTTGTTTTGTCTCTAAATCTTGGATATGACCTCCAGTAATCTTCATCCAAAGAAAAAGAAAGTAAAAAAAAATTAGCGAGAATCCAATTCTCATCCTCGGTGCTCTACAAATTCAAGAACTTCAAGCAAATCTCTCTACTTAAGCTACATCTCCATCTCCTCCTCATCCCTGCAACCATTTGACCCTCCCTCGCTCATCATTTCCTGCAAGAAATCCATAAAAGCAATGTCAACAGGGGGGAGAAATGAAGATGAAAAGTCGTCGCCTCTCTTGATGTATCCATGTTATTAACCTAGCTTGGACCTGTCATTACTTTTACCTGTGAAGTCTTGCCACGATAATGATGAATGTTATCAGGAACCACTCCAAAACCAGCAGTCCTCTTACTATCGAAAGAAGCCTCGCACGACTTATCGGCTTTCTTGGACCCTATGTGGCTCTTCCTCAAACCCAAGAATCCCTTCCATCTCCCTGACCCTTTTGGAGGCCTAGAGGATGCGCTGCAGCCGGTGTCTTCATCGCCCGCGAGAAGCTCTTCCCTCAGGGTGGTGGTGCCCTTCGCCGCCGTTGGTTTTTCCTTGAATGGCAAGAGCTTGCCCTTGCAGAAGAGCTCGTCGGCGCTCATCATCGAGTAGCTCGAGACGGAGAATTCGAAGTCGGACGAGGCCGGGGCCTCACGGGCGGCGCTCCGCTCTTGCTTCGCCACGTACTGCGACTCCGCGAAGTCATTGGAGAAGGAGATTCTAGGGCTTACTAGGTGGTGGTGGTGGTGGTGGTGGTTCTTGTTGTGTGGATCGGGGTTGTACATGACTGTGCGTGCATGCCAATGCCATATGATGTGGGGGAGAGTCTCAGCGCGACATGGGGTGGGATATGAGCGAGAGGATGATGATTGACAAAAATAGCATATGGAATTGAAGACAGACAGAGAGCGCTCCGAAGAACAATTATTTTCCAAGGGACCCTCTCGAACTGTTGCAACCTACCGAAGTAGATGGTCTGTATTTATATCGAAGCCACAGGGAGGGCAAGTGTGTGATAGGAGAAGGTTTTGTTTTGGAGGGGTGCTCGATGTAACCTTTTCCCTTCATTCTTTTTATTCTTTAATTTATCTTTTCGATTTTCTTTTTTCAGGTATGGTGACGACGACGGGGCTTGTGTCCGCGGGCTAGGCGTACGATCAGAACAAATGATCGTATTTATTGGTCGTCACGGACTCGGGTTATGGTCTGAATATCGTGCGTCCACTGAGGTATTTTATGTGCTCGGAGTTTATTCAGGTATTTAAATTGGACAAGGGGGCATGCGTGCATGCATGTCATGCGAGAGGATGTGATGTTTTGTCATGACATGGGATTTGACGTTCAAAAGGGTAGTCAATGGGCATTCAAACACTATCCCGAAAGAATCAACCTTTTTGTTCTTTTGCTTAGGTGTTTGTAACCGGGCTACTTGGGAGTATCCGGCTGCTCTTTTTCACAGCAAGAAAGCATCTAAATGGTGTCGGAGACCCCGGAATAGAAATAATATATATTTATTTATCTCATAGGTCAGTTTCCTTTTCATTTTCAAAATATACTGAACTCCTGTAAATATAAGGGATAAATTTACATATTGATTTTATCCATTTAGATGATTGATTCATGATCAATTGATAATTAAGGGATTAAGATTTATCCATCCACATCATTCAAGAATAGTTAAGAGTATTTGGATTTATCAAAATGCGTATATACTTTGAGGAAAACATGCAAACCCACACGAGCACGCGACACCGTTGTTGCTTGCCGTTACCACTCCCGCCAACGTCGCCATCGGTGTGGGAGGCTGCCACTCATTGTGGCGCTCGCTTGCACAACCACGAGAAACACCCACCATGGTGCATCTCTCTTTCTCTCTCTCCCTCTAAAGTACAAAGGATTATAATATCAATTTTTGTATGAACTGAATTTCGAATATTTATGTACCCAATATTGATGTTTACTCATCGATCTCACCTTTAATATATATTTATCATTATTGATTAATGTATGTCTTACTATCAAAGCTATGTAAGAATCTCTAACGGAGAAACGACATTATTTACTACACTACTTATTCTCCAATATAGACGCCAAATGTGTTTTGTTGCTCCTCTAGTCCTTTTTATTTTGTGTGGCTTTCTTCATATTCTAAAAGGAAACACCAGGTTCACGGATGGAACAAATCAGTGGAACAATGTTTGATGTTCTAGAGCGAAAAGAAATGGAATCAACTAATATTACGCTTTTCAATTCCGATTCTGGTTGATGGACTATTTATATTCGAGTTAAAGCATTCAGATCAGAATCTCAATTAATTTATGTTCATTTTCGACATTTGAAATTCTTATTCCATTTTGTGCCGCTTTCTGTATCTGTCGTTTCTCCATTTTATCATACTAAACAATGTGTACATTCGAATAAAGATTCCTAGGATTTTTATTTCTAAATAAAAGTTCTACAACTTGGCCAGTACAGAGATGCATATGTTTATTCTCTGTTCGGTATTAGGTCTCATCTTTTGATGTAATAATTAATATATCTCAGATGCGGTTGAAGATCCGCTTGAGAAATTCGCTGTCTATCTTGAGTTTTGTGTTTGACATTTGAATACTACTACTGGTTTGCTTTAGGTATTATATACAAAAAGGTGATTATATGGATATATGAATATAGTTCACGTGAGATGGAATGGCGCATCTAGAAAGCATATAGATATGCACTGCACCAGTTGATAGCGGCCTTTCATATATTGCAAACAAAATGTCGAGGTTTGAACTCGAGATCTGCTAATTAGAAATTGCTATAATTGGAAAAAAGGAGTTAATTCTAAAGAATTCTAAGTTGGTTGTTCAAATGGTACTTTTGTATGTTGAGCCAACTCAGGGATTGAGTTTGAATCTCCATACAAGAGGAAAATTGCAGCACAAGTTCTAAACCTTTCAATCAGTTTGGTTAAAGTCCTTAATTTGTATAAAAAATGCAATCGAGTACTCAAATTACGTTGAAAAGTGTAGTTTGAGGACGACATGTAAGCACTTTTTAAGAGACATGTAGGCAATTTTTGGTACTGTTCATCAAGAGGACTTGATTGTACTTCATGTGCAATTCCCCCCTCCCCCCGATACAATCTTAAAAAGTTTGGGACACTTCATTATTAGGACGAGAATTAACTCTTGACACACATGCATGTTTTTCTTAGACTTGCATGGTTGGATTGCAAATCCAAGCCAAGTTTTATCCTACGATTACCTTGTCGGGGAAAAAGCTTCATAAGAATGTTTTGAGAAAAAAGTAACAGCTTCCACTTACATCAATGAAACATGTGATGTGGGGTTGCGATATCGACATTTATAGGAGGTAGAAAAGATTGATGACAGTGTATTGCTTGCCCATGAACTTGTTGAGGGTTCTCACGTGAAAAATGTCACTCCTAGATGCACTAGGAAGGTTGATATCACGAAGGCATTTGACTCTGTCAAATGGAAGTTTCTGCTTAAACTTCTTGCAGCTATAAATGTTCCTCCCGAGTTCTTGAAGTGGGTGGCGCATCGGATTACTACTCCTCGATTCTCTATTAATATGAATGGGGAGCTTGCTGGTTATTTCGAGAGGCAATAAGGTCTCAATCTGGGGGATCCTTTATCTCTCTACCTGTTTGTAATGACAATGGAGGTTATTAATAGGCTTCCAAATGCGGCTGCTGATAAAGGTCTCTTAAAATTTCATTCCATGCGTGAGAGGATTAAACTCGCACATCTTTGTTTTGCGGGTGAACTTATGATCTTTCTAAATGGAGATAGGCACTCTTTAGTATCGGTTCTCTATATCTTTGAGCAGTTTTATCGTTTATCTGGGTTGAAGCTAAATCCACAAAAGACTGAACTCATTTCAATAGGGAATTGCACAGATATGTTACAGGAATTTATTTGATCTCAGCCATTACAAGCTTGATTTTCTCCCTGGTAGGCACTTGGGGCTGACTTTGATCCCAGGTAGGCTTAAAGATGGTGATTGGCTTTTGTCCGACTAAGTTCCGCACAGGCTGGCATTGGACAACAAAGAATCTTTTTTATGCAGGACATTGCACCTTATTAGTACCAGTGTCCTTGGTGTTGTTAACTACTGATGTAGTATCTATATTTTGCCTATGATAGTGACCAAACATATGGAGCAAAGGTGTGCTGCAAAGAAAGAGGGGGGGGGGGGTGGTTTTGGTCTCAAGAGAATTCTGGAATGGAATATTATTGTCTGAGATGTTAAAGGGTATATATGGAATATATTCCTTAAAGCTGGTTTCTTGAGGGTTGCTTAGATTGACAGATAAAAACCGAAAGGGAGGAGTTTCTAGTCTCTCTCTCTCTAACTGGAGACTCTTCCTACTGTTGGAAGAGTTTCTGAGAATGAAGGAAAGTAACAGAACGTTTCACAACCGTACAGGTATCTCTGGATGTTTTAGTACTGTCCTTAGCTATATTGTTAACGATGTGAGATTGAGGGTTCAGTGTTTGTAAAGCTGTCAAGGCAAAGATCCAGCTCTGTTATAGGCAGCTGTGTGATATTGTGGGCTTAGTTTTGTAGTGTTTTTCCTGCTGGATTGGGTCAAAAGTTATAAGTTCGTACCCATGTCTATAGTTATCTATGCTACTTATAAAAGGAAAGATTTGATTATGTGATCCGCGACAAAGTTAGCTATTTTATTCTTCTCTTCATAATTTTTTTTCTCAAGTTCCATATTTTAATCTATGCACTCATTTCTTTTTATATTAGAATGGATAAATTCACTTATCAATATAATTACGTGAGAGCCATCCAACTTCCGCTATGTCAGACTTGTCTTCTCTAAGATAAGAGGAAGAACCAACGGAACCCTTGTGGATGATACAGCAACAATCAATGATGACCCGTGCATAGTGAGTGAACTTTGCATGTACTTTGGACTCGAGCCTGTGTTAATGCACTCATTTACTGGACCTTGGACAAGTGAGTAAATGAAGTAAGTTGATGGCTGAATGTAATAAGTCGCGAAGTTTGTTTATATGATATTCTTATATATTTTTATTTTTTTTGTGTTAGGTGGTCGGAGGCAACAAATGGAGATTTTTTTATAGTTATGCATTCTTAGGCAAGTCGTGGCAAATTCCTGCCCTGGAAACGAAAACCCTACTCAGGCTTTGAAGAAGATATGAAGGGCTTTTTATTGTGCATGCATTGCATGTAAAATTCTCATTACACAAACTTATCTAGATTATTACAAAGTATGTACTTGAATATAAAAAATCCATCGGAATTCATTCAGACTCAGCATGTACAAAATAAAAAACCTTAATTAAAGCCGGGAGAGACATGAAAATCTAACTCTCCATTTCTTTTGCAAAAAGGGAGTGCACAATCTGTCCGAAAACAAGGAGAGAAAGTTCACAACTCTTTGTTTTTTCCCCTTTGGCGAGACACACTGCTTTGTTTTGTAGCTGCCATTTTGCAGAGAGAGAGAGAGAGAGCGAGAGAGAGGAACAGTGGCAGAATCCAGAGAGGATGGGCATGCATTGCAACAGAGTTCGTTGACCGGAAAAGATTTGACTTGTATGAAATTGGCAGAGAGCTGAGTTGGCGATGCAGACCCACAAAGTCACGTGATCACGCAGGAGGATTGCTGCTGCTGTAAGAAAGAAAATAAGAATTTCAAAAAGAAAAACAGTGACGTTCATGTTTGTCAAAACACATCTAAACATTAGTATTACATTAGTAAGATCTCCGTGATCATTTGTAAACTACAGCAATAGATTTGACAACCGCATTCGTCACGCCAGATTAACATTCTTAACTTATTGTGTTGCCTCCCTCCATTGTTATTATAGGGTTCCTAATTGGGTCTAACATCCTTAGTCGATCCGGCGATGTTTCGCTCTTCAACCAATCCCATGATGTTCGGCCGTGCTAATTCATCAACGTTGTACTACTTTTTTTCTTCCTTGCAGCACCATAGTCTTTATAAGGGTGTGCTTGGCTGGCGATCATGAAGGCTCTAGAGAACAACCCCCGGGCCAAAAGGCTAAGTTATTACTAGCTAGGGCTTTCCATGTCTTCCCTATAATGGTCAAATCACATACATACATACATACATACATACATACATACATACATACATACATACATACATACAATTATTTGTTTTAGGGTCAGAAAGGCAGGATAAGAGATTGCAACATCCAAACTCGTGCTTTGTCCTAACACGGAAACTTGTATTTGTTGTGTTAGTCTGGTAGAAAGTACATCATCGAACTACTCATGTGTATTTGCTACATGTATTTCATTTTTGTGCCTTGCTAGCATAAGAGCATATGAAAGAAATTGTGAAAAGAAATTAAATACGCGATAATACTTTATTTGCACACTCAAATTGTACGTTTTAGGAAATGAATTTAGATATATGTCGTAGGATGAACAGTTAGAATTTCTAATTTGAAATTTGAGAAATTTTTTGCAATGCCATGGACTTCGAGAGCTGTGAAAGATAGGCTAATTGCATAAAGGCTTTTAGAGCCATGTGAAACGTGCTCACACCGCTCACATGGTCAAAAACTTCTTTTCCTAATGGTCAACCAAATGGGGACGCCACACGTGGTGCATGCCCCGCAATTTGGTCGTATATCATAGACGAGGACCGGTCAAAAGGACCGACCTTTTCTTCTTTTATTTTTTTCGTTTTTTTGATTAATTTATTCTATTTATTGATTTTTTTGAATTCATAAGGTCGTCCGGTCATCTGGTCATCCATAGTCCCATAAAACACTTGGCAATCTTCGTGGATCGATTAAGTTAAGATCTTTGACATATTTAGGTAATCTCGACCTTTCGTACGTTACTGACAAAGAAAAAAAAATGTAATTCATTCAAAACTTTCGTATTAATATAAAGGAAGATGATTAAAATAAATAAATAAATTGCATAACGAAGGATTGAAGAATAAAATTTGGAGGAGAGGGGGTAGAAGGGGCAGAAGGCTTAATTGATCGAGGGTTCTTTTTTTATTTTATTTTTCTTCGCCAGATTAATCGTGGGGTCGAGAAAGATTGTGAGATATTAAAAAAAAATCAAAATTGCGAAGAAGACTTTAATTTAAGAAACTGCAGTAGAGACCACTCTTATTACGAATAATTCCAACAACTTTAGGAGAAAAAGAGGCATTAATCTACTATAGAGCTGGTGTGGTTGAATTATTTTTTAAATATCTTTCCTGTTTTATTTTCGGCCTTTTTTTTGGTCTAAGAATAAAGATACATGATTCGATATAGAGCATCGATGAGTCCCGACTTTCTTTGATAAGAATCAATACGATCTTTTTTTATTGCTGCTTAGTATTGGCAATAGGCATGAAAAAGTCGATTTTTTCTTCTTGTTTTCATACAAATGGAGTAGTTATCTATAGACTCACAATGCATCTATTTGTGTCAAGGTTCCTGGGCGCGCTTTACCACTGACCTAATAGGCCGTCGCATAGCTGGACCGCCTGAACTTGAACCAAATTAAGACCTCACAAAGAAAATAATGATTATTAGAAAGTGAAGGTTGTAGATAAAAATGATTCCTTCTATTCTATATCACCGATTAATGCAGCTTCAGATGCTTCTATCAATTCTAGTATGGAGCAAAAAGTTTATACCTACGAGCATATATTGTGGATTAACCCTAATCCATTAGTATCAATAGTCGTATAGGTGAAGAAGTAGTAAGCTAGAAATCAATGACACGAAAACTTTATTATCTTATATATCATACTCCTTTTTTATCAAGACCGGAATTAAGAAGAAGGGTTGGAAACATTCATCTTGTTGCGGAAGCCAAGCGATCGAACAATAAATTTGACAGAATAAGAAAATAAATCGGACACCAGATTTACATGGTTCGGTCGTAGTGACCTACGTCCACGGGGAGAGCAGCACGGAATTCCACTATAAATCAAGCGATACAACGGAGATTACAACCACACTCGAGTCACTCAAACACTCTCAGTATTTTTCAAGCCCCAATTACACCCAATAACTCACACAGTGTTTAGCCCCACAATTTCTCACGAAATAATCTCTCAATCTCGCAAAAGAATTATACACAAATCTTAATGCAAGATTTAATCGCTACGAACACTTGAGCTCTTGAACGTAATTTGCCGAAGAAAGACCCACGAAACTCTCTACCAAGCACTCTATTTTGGCACTTCAAGACTTCTTTATCAACAATGGCGCATCAAGACTTGTTCTTCTTTTTGCGGCCAAGTTCAAGAATTTATATATATGTATGCCGTACAGTAGCCGACTCCAACTTGGAAAGGGATCTCATGCGGTCAACAAGTCCAAGTTTGGACTTTCCTATTTCTTCTTTCCTTGGCAGACCGTGACTTCCACTAAAATTAGGAAACAATAAAATATTCATTCTATTTTCCTTTTCTTTTGTTTGCTGCCAACTCTGACATATTAGGAAAGCAAATTTCCAATAATTTCCTTTTGCTCGATTTCGGAAATCCGCAAAATATTCAATTCGAAATATTTAGATTTTCGCTTCGGGCTTAAACTCGAGACATATATTCAACAATCTCCACCTTGGCTCGACGTTTGAGCCAAATCACAATCGCTTTGATAGAATCCGAATTTCGCTACTACTCTCCCACAGCCCCCGATGGGCTCAACCGCCATAGATGTCTTTCAAGTCCAAGTCTCACTTGAACTTCGCCATAGCCGTGGACCTCATCAGAATACCAACTCCACATGCACCTTTAACCGCTCCATAAGGATTTTCCGGCACAATCTCCTCAATCGCAGATAAAGCAAAACCATTATTGCATCCATATCTATTCGGAGATCGAATACGCACCTTGTCAAGTTCAGCAGTTACAGTAACCGTTGGCTCAGTAGGCTCCACCTCGCTACAAGTACCATCCGTGTCGATTACTTCGCTAGTCCCCGCTACCTCAGGAGTTTCTGGTTACAACTCTACCTCAAGCTGAACACCCGTATGAACACTGCTATTAACACTCCTAGCTAGAAGTATTGGAGACTCGTCAAATATAACTTCTCTGCTGATAACAAGTGAATTTAATTCCGGGCACCACAACTTATAGCCGCGTTCACCTTGTGCATAACCTAGGAACATGCACTTTCTTGTCCTTCCATCGAGCTTACCATCACTAACTCGAACATAACATGGACAACCAAATATTCTAAAAACAGAATAATCAGCAACGTTACCTGACCACACTTCTTCGGGAGTCCGACATTCAATCGCAGTCGATGGGGATCTATTCTTCAGGTAGCTCGCCGTACTAAGCGCATCCGCTAGAAATCTTCTAGCCATACCAGCACTAGAGAGCATTTTATGGGCCGTCTCTAGTAATGTTTTGCTCATAAACTCTACAACATGTTGTGGTTCATTGGCACTAGTGCAGTGTTTCACTATGCCTCCCTTCATACAGAATTCGTTTAACAGCTCCGAGCAAAACTCCATACTATTGCTAGTCCGCACCTGCTTGATCGTTTTACCAGTCTCCTTTTCGATCAAAGCTTTTAACTGCCTGATCCTGACAACAGCATCAAACTTGTGCCTAAGCACAAACACCCACGTCTTCTTCGAATAGTCATCAACAACTGTTAACATAAATCTGGCACTCTTCCTCGAAGGAAATCGCGACAACCTACGAATATCCAAGTGAATTAATTCTGCAATATCCGTGGTTTCTCTGACAACTGTACTAAACTGCACTTTCCGCCGTTGATCTAAATCATAGCACCTGCATACATTCTGTTCGTTAGTCACATAACCACATAGCAAATTTCTTTCACTTAGAACCTTCAGGCTTCTCTCACTAATGTGCCCCAAACGCATATGCCACAATTCAGACTCTCGAACCAATGCATTCGACGTCTTCTCAGCAAATTCCATCACTGTGTCTCCTTGAAGCTCATACAGGCCACTATGCTTGATTCCTTTCATTATCACCAAGCCACCTCGAATAACTTTCAGAACTCCACCTTCTGAAGAATATCGACACCCAGCTGAATCCAAGGCACTCAAGGAAATCAGATTTTTCTTCAACTCAGGAACATGCTTCACTCTAGTCAATATCTACACAATACCATCATGCATTCTGATTCTGACATCACCAACACCAATAACATCGCATTCATAATTATTCCCCAACTGCACTTTACTATTATCCGTGCACTGATAAGTAGTAAACCAGTTCCTGTTTGGTGTAGCATGAAAAGAACAACCAGAATCCATAATCCATCCATCAAATGATGAATCATTAGTGACAGACAAGACATAATCAGCATCATCCGAATTACCATCAGCTATAGCTGCAATATCATCCGCAGGATCAACTCTAATTCCCTTACCTTTGTCGTTCTTCAGCTTAAGGCAATCCCTTCTAAGATGACCCCTCTTGCCACAGCTCCAATAGACAATACCACCAGTCCTAGACTGACTTCGTCTATTCGAGTTCATACTACTCCTGCTAACACGTGTACCAGTTCTTCCTCTATTTTCACCTATTAAAGCAGCAGATACATGTTCGCCAGATTCTCTTCTACGGATGTCTTCGCTCAGAATTAAATCTCGAACACCATCAAACGTCAAACTTGTTAACCCAGAGGAATTACTAACAGCAGTAACAGTAGTATTCCAACTATCAGGCAATGAGGATAATAGAATCAAAGCACGTACCTCATCTTCAAAGTCAATATTAACTGAAATCAATTGACTAACAATCACATTGAATTCATTAATATGATCAGCAACCGATGCATCTTCGCTCATCTTCAAATTAAACAGACGTCGCATTAAGAAGACTTTATTGATCGTAGAGGGCTTCCCGTACATGTCCGACAAGGCTTTCATCAAACCCGCGGTGGTCTTCTCATTCACGATGTTAAACGCGACGTTACGAGCCAACGTCAGCCGAATAACACCCAAAGCTCGTCTATCCAGCAATTCCCAATCAGCTTGCTTCATCGTCTCTGGCTTCTCCCCAGACAGGGGCACGTGCAGTTTCATCTGATATAGTTGATCCTCAATTTGCATCTTCCAGAAACCAAAATCTTTCCCATCAAATCTGTTGATTCTCACTTTTCCTTCTTCTATCGCCATCGATTCACTTCAACTCAGCCAAGCCAAGCTCTGATACCAATTGTTGCGGAAGCCAAGCGATCGAACAATAAATTTGACAGAATAAGAAAATAAATCGGACACCAGATTTACGTGGTTCGGTCGTAGTGACCTACGTCCACGGGGAGAGCAGCACGGAATTCCACTATAAATCAAGCGATACAACGGAGATTACAACCACACTCGAGTCACTCAAACACTCTCAGTATTTTCCAAGCCCCAATTACACCCAACAACTCACACAGTGTTTAGCCCCACAATTTCTCACGAAATAATCTCTCAATCTCGCAAAAGAATTATACACAAATCTTAATGCAAGATTTAATCGCTACGAACACTTGAGCTTTTGAACGTAATTTGCCGAAGAAAGACCCACGAAACTCTCTGCCAAGCACTCTATTTCGGCGCTTCAAGACTTCTTTATCAACAATGGCGCATCAAGACTTGTTCTTCTTTTTGCGGCCAAGTTCAAGAATTTATATATATGTATGCCGTACAGTAGCCGACTCCAACTTGGAAAGGGATCCCATGCGGTCAACAAGTCCAAGTTTGGACTTTCCTATTTCTTCTTTCCTTGGCAGACCGTGACTTCCACTAAAATTAGGAAACAATAAAATATTCATTCTATTTTCCTTTTCTTTTGTTTGCTGCCAACTCTGACATATTAGGAAAGCAAATTTTCAATAATTTCCTTTTGCTCGATTTCGGAAATCCGCAAAATATTCAATTCGAAATATTTAGATTTTCGCTTCGGGCTTAAACTTGAGACATATATTCAACACATCTCATTTGTATTTCGGACAAGTGTATAACCATTGAAGACCGTTGAAGCGACACATTCTTGGAAATCGAGGGGTATGGGGGACAGAGAAAAGATTTGCCAATCTGAAGTTAACAAAAATAGCCCAGAATACAAGAAAATGGAAGCCGAATACACACTCAGGCTCCATCACATCACCAATTACTTTGGCTGATCTTCATGTGCAGACGCTGCTGCGCGTAGATCACCAGCCTCTCGAACTCCTCCGCGTTATCGACGCGGCCACTGTGGTTCAGGTCGGCCTCCTTCATCCCCTCGTGGGCCTTCCACCACGCGAGTCACACCCTCATGCTCCGGACAGCTTCCTGGAGCTCCTCCCAGCTGATGGTCCCGTCGTGGTCCGCGTCGAACCAGCTCCGGACAGCTTCCTGGAGCTCCTCCCAGCTGATGGTCCCGTCGTGGTCCGCGTCGAACCAGCGGATCCGGTTCTTGAATTCCTCCACCGTCATCTCCTGGTCCGGGCGCAGCCGGACGCACCAGACAAAGGCCATAGTTTAGTAGCTCTCCCTGATTAATGATCGGATATGAATCGCTTGGTGTTGAAGCAGAAGAAGAAGTTGAGATTAGCTGGTGAGCTCTGCTGTGCACAGTTGCTCTTTGGATCAATCCAATTTATTGAAGTGGACAGAAGAATCTATCGGCGGTGCCTCGTACACTCCTTTCAGACATCTCTCTTTGTTCGAGTCCATGCAACTTTATTCCGTTCAATTTTGGGAACTATTATGTTTTTAATAGTACTGTATAAAATTCATGTAATACCCAAAATTCTGTGACTTCTAATAGACGCGTCTGCTGAATTTGGTTTGGCGCCGCAGCCTCAGAAGTAGGCTATGTGCAAATATGCCTTTTTAGACTCTCTGCACGTTTTGGATTTTCGCCATGCAGGTTTTACTGGAATGTTCAAAGCATGAGCACATTATGATTCATGTGACATTGTTCTGAACGTTGAACAAAAAAGATAGAAGACCCTAGTGAGTCTCTTTTTTGTTCTATCTTGGTTAAAATTTTATCAAACAACACATGAACATAATTACTTCTAATCTCTTTTTGTGTCAGTCATGTTCTATGCTAGAGCAATTTGTATGCACCAGAAGAGAACTTAAAATCTAGCCGTTTTCATTGAGTTAAAACAAAATTAAGAGACATGTTAGAAAGTCCAATCAAAACAAAATTTACCCCGTAGACTTTCATAAGGCTAACAATATGGTCAACATGATTTTTTTTGTTTTTATTTTGACAAGTCATTGGTGAGACGTCGCCTTGTTCCCATCTAATGTCACCAGTTAAAGAACCATTTAATCTACGTTATACGGCGAGTTACCATCGGACAAAAAAGCCCCTAGCCCCGACCTCCTTTCCTCGATGCCCCTCTCTCCCCTCCCTTGTTTTATCTTGGCTCTGCCGATGGCCCTTGGCTGCCGTTGGTCATTTGTTCGCCATCTGCAATGATTCCACTATAGGCCTACATCTACAAGGGCATTGTTGCCTATGCTTGTCTCTCTTCTCCCATTAGTCTGAGCCTCGTCCATCTCTCTCTCCGTCTGATCTCATAAATCAAGTAAGACATGGGTTTGAAATTCGACTAATATTTATATATAAAACCGATTGTACTCAATAGAACGGAGAACCTAGAGCTTGGCGTGTGCATGATCTGCACAGGTTTTCATTTCTGGACCATTCATCTGAAAATCAGTGACTGACTCTAAAAACTTCCTTCCAACCAAATACCTCCATGAGACCGAAGATTGCATAAGAGGGACGTCAGACCATTAGCTTAAAACAAGAGTTTAAGTTAACCAATGAACGGATAATTCAAGTTGCTTCTTGCTTATCATGCATGTCGTCGCTTTCTTCTTTCTAAAGGAAAACGTTGCTCCCCCTCTCCCTCAAACCTGTAACTTCATTTGACTAAGTTTTAGTTAAATCTCACAAGATCTGCAACGCGCACCGTTCCATTCGCGTGGACATAGCTTAGCTCATAAGCGAAATCGAATATAGGGTTTAGTCAACTTCAACAAGACGAAGGGACCAGAGTTCATAAGTTAACCACCGCCCGCAGCGGCTGCGTTGGCTTGCGCTCTAGTCCCCCCACGAAGGGACCAGAGTTCAAACTCCAGCGTAGTCGTTAGGGATTCTTAAGTGTGGCGCCGTGGTGGTGGGTCCTGCGCTAGCGTCACCCCAGGTTTACTCCTCCGGCTGTCGGCCGTGCGGGGGGTTCCTGGGTTACCAAAAAAAAAAAAACAAGACGAATATATTCAACATGAGCTGGCCAAACGGGAAAATTACGCATATTTTCTATCTTCTTTTTCAAACAGCTCTTTACTGTTCATTTCACCATCCACGAAGTATACTTAGGCCGATATTTATGTATTTATTTATTTTGCAAGGCTGTAACTTAAGCAGCAAGGACATAAAGTACGCCAAATATATTATTTACATTACCTAAGCTTATTATATACTCGACACGTACATAACTCTTAACTTCTAGGTCAAAAGCTCATGGCATGGAACCTGTAAATTCTTTTGCCTTTTTCCTTTTTCGAGGTAAAATGAATCCCGCGTCTTATTACATGTGTGACCCGCAAAATTTGCTTTTTTTTTTAAGTAAACAAGCGTATTTCCTAAGACAAGTGAAAAGCAGGAGGGTATCAGCTACAAAACTAAGTATTTGTAGAGATTCAATTAAGTTTAAGCTCCTGCATTGATGCACTTTCAAGGGCTGTGCTTTGGCAATTAGTGAAGTTTCATATTTTAGCCTATATACAACCCTTCCAGGTAGCTCTGTTAGCTCTGTTAACATCAATTCTTTTAGGAAATACATCAAGAAGAGTGCCAAGAGGATGCGATTGATCATACCATAACATAGTCGTTAACCCCATCACCTATATTGATGCTGATGAAAGGCTTCATTTTTTTTTTTGGTAAGGATGAAAGGCTTCATTGTCTCTTGAAGCTTGAACAATTTCCTCCACACTTTGGAGGCATTGACTGCAACCTTTGGTGGCCAAAATTTACTGCATGTATCTAAACAACTTACTTCAAATGTCTAAGCAATATCATTATAGCCCACAGGAGCCAAAGCAGGATAAGCGGTAGTATTTTCACCATGTTTCATGCATTTGTCTGATGGTCTCGACGTGTTTGTTTTTACTTATTTCTCCCCAAAAGTTGGTCTCCACCGTTGAAGCCCCCCTTTCATTAGAGGAGGCCTAGATAAAGGACCTGGCATTGTCCCTTCATTAAGCATTAAGCATACTTTTGTATTTTCCAAGACAAAAGATAAAAAGAGGTGGCGGTGTTCGTAGAAATCTTCAAAACGAAGGGTCCAATGAACGCATCCGGTGGCACCGGCCTCGAACGAGCTCCCTAATAAATTACTTTTTAGGAAGAAGGTCGTACCTACGGTATTGATAACTGCAATTGATTCACCAAGAACTGAAACCTTCCATATGGAAAATTAAGAAATTTGGGATGATACCTTGAAGTGATAAATCAAAAGGAAAACACCCGTGCACAAATTCTGTTCACATCTGAGTCTAAACAGCAAATCCATGAACACTAGTGCATTTTCGTTGGGGCACGTACTAGGCAGGACACATCTACATTTATTACCAGCTTAATCCTCTAACGAGCCAAATGCAGATCTCGCACAGAAGATGTATTCCTCAACTTATGACGGTGGTGCAAAATATGCAACCCATGGGTTTCCAGGTCCAATGAACATCTCCTCTTGCCCACCTTCGTATGCAGCCGCCACTCGCGGCACGGCTGCGCGGTGGTCGACAGGCCTTTGCCACTGCTGTGACGACCCTGCTAATTGCCTGATCACTGCCTTCTGCCCTTGCGTGACGTTCGGACAAATTGCCGAGATTGTGAGCAGGGGTTCCGTTTGTAAGTTTCCTTAAAACATGTACATTTGTGAACATGACGGTTTTCTTAGTTGCTTCTGTCTGTTAGAGGGCATTGGTTGTCATCTGTAGATTGCCTTTGTATCTTGTGTGTGTGGCCATGTGAACCATATAGTATACTTCGTTCTTTTTTTCTGGGTCTGTTAATATGTGGAAGAATAACTATGTTCAATGAGCTCAGGATTTTGAAAACTAAAAAGCTCATCAAGTTTTTTTTGCCTACCTTATGTTTTTGATGATTAAAAATGTTTTGATTCTTTTGTTTTTTGGGGTACAGCTTGTGCAGCAAGTGGGTTCATGTACGCAGTGTTGGCTCTGACGGGCTTGCCATGCCTGTATTCCTGCTTTTACCGGTCGAGAATGAGAGGGCAATATGTCTTGGAGGAGGCACCCGTCGCCGATTGCTTGGTTCACTTCTGCTGTGAGCCTTGTTCGCTTTGCCAAGAGTATCGAGAGCTCAAGAATCGCGGCTTCGACATGGGCATTGGTAATTCAAAGACCTTCATCCGCTTGAACTCTTTCATTGTGAGGACTGTTTTCGGATGATCTTGCGCATTTGCTTTCTTGATCACTTTCTAGACCAAATTGTTATTTGAATTCCTAGATATAGTGTATGTTCACTGTTATTTCTTGCCCTACCCATTGAGATGAATGATCTATACTATTTTGATGCATTGGTTTATGTGATTTTGAATGTGAAGGTTGGGAAGCAAACGTGGACCGGCAACAAAGGGGGATGGCAAATGCTGCCACTGTGATCGTGGGCGTGGATCGGTGAAGCTGAGAACTGAGAACAAGCAGCACAGGGAAGACTTTGGCGTTTCTGCCTCTTCTTCCTCTTGCTTTACCTTTCAGATTATCCACGTGTTGCTGTAAATTTCTGAAACCAATATAAATACCATTTCACATCTAGATATGTGTTCAGCTATTTTGTCAATGGAATTATGTATGTTTGGTTATTTCGTTTATGGATTGCGATTCTCTCAGTAAGGATAAATTGACGTGTTTTATTTACTTGCTCTTCAAAATAATCACACATTAATTAACACATTTAATCCAAATTTTTATGTGCTCTTACCAATTTTTCCCCTCGTTTCCATTTTCTTTTCTCTTATTTTTTCCTTCATCCTTTTACCACAAAATGTGTCTGATCTGTACTACTTCAAGTTAAACTACTAGCGACCGCATCCTCTAAGCCATCGTCAACGGGCGACCATTTGCCAGAGGCCTCGCCACCACCTCCCTCCCCCCTCCATTTTCCTTCCATCCATCAATCGGAGGAATTGTGGCTGACTACCATCATCGACGACTAGGTGCTTCTATAAGCGACTTGTGAGATCTTTGATTGAAAATGCAATAGAAGTCTATGACCTCAATTCCTAGGTCAAGTACCTCCACTGTTACGGACTGTTAACAGAGAGGGAGGTGGTTCGTGGTGGTGGCTAGACGCGGGTGGCAACTTCGACGAGGTGCTTGGCCTGTAACCATAAAGTAGGAAAGAGATTAGTTGTTTTGGGCTAGGATATTTTGGGACAAAAACATCAAATTAAAGATGAGCCGTTATGAAACTATGGTAAATAAGATGGAAAGTATAGAGCTAGAATACCAAACCAAACTCCTTGATGTGAGATTTGTCTGCTTGTTGCATTCGTATCCCGCACTTGGGTGTATCTACAGCACACTTGGACATTTTACAGGTTTATGCTCATGACTCAAATTTGTAGATTTTGTTGAAAAGATCATGTCGTTGTAATTAAAGCCCAAAAGCAAATGAAAAGGGGTAAGATTACCCAATACGTTGACCTTGGACTATTTGTAGCTCAAACTCTCCAATCTGTGTAGGCGTGCAATCTTTCCATCCAATGTTGCCACTCAACTTTTAAAGGCGATCATCATAAAGATGAAGCTTTGCAAAGAAGAAACCATCTGGCATTTGTGCACTATTATCCTCAAGTGAATCCATTTGAATTATGTCTCCTTTTTTACAAAAAAAAAATTAGTTCTCCTTAAAGAGAGAAAGAAAGCTGCGTAATTGAAGAAGGAATTTTGGTTTCCTACATTAACACTGATTGGATTGCATTGAGGTATGCTTAATACTTTCCAAAACTACATGATTAAGATAGAATGTAAAGCCTATCCTCATTTGTAGCCAAGCTTTGAGAAATGGTTCAATAGCTGACTTGGTAATTGATTATAAGCACTCTAAAATGACCTAGAGTTGCTAGAATTGCTTGAAAAGATTTCCTCTATGTCCACACAAGGCACATGCCCGCACGTCGTGTGGATCCTTAGGTATTCCCTTATTGTTCCAAGTTTTGATGGGACAAAACTTGTGTTTTTCAATCTTTCTTAACAAACTGATCTAGTGGTAAGAGTAAAACTTAGAATGATAAAGATTATAATTCAATGAAATTGAGTTTTAGAGTCAAGAATATTCACCTCTATAAAGGGAAAAGTACCAAAAAAGCCCTAAACATATTGTAATTGTGTCAATTCAGTCATAATCATTTTTTTCTTGTGCCAATTGAGTCTTAAACCTTTTTTATTTGTGCCAATTTAGTCCATCCAGCACTGATGTGACATGGCCGGTGTTGATGTGGGTAATTTTTAATAATATTTTTTAAAATTTTTTTAGTTATTTTTCTTTTTCCTTTAATTTTATTTTCTTTCTCTTTCTTTTTTTTCCTTTTAATTTTGGTAACCTCGATTCAGTGACTGGCCAAAGGCAAAAGTCGGGAAGGTCAACCTCGCCAGCCACTAGCGAAGTGAGCCTCATTGCCACTGGTTGAGGTCGACCCTGCTCGCCCTTTGCAAGGCTTGACCTTGTCGTTGCTAGGCAAGGTCAGCATTGCCCAACCACTAGTGAGGCATGCCCTCGTTGGATCTAGCGAGGGCTTGCCTTGCCAGTGGTTGGGCGAGCTCAACCTTGCCTAGCGACGGCGAGGCTCGCCTCGCCAGGGGCTGGTAAGGTCGGTCTTGCCAACCCTCGCCTCAATGCGGCAATCGGCCAAAGGAAGAAAGAAGGAAAAAAAGAAAGAGAAAAAAAATTAAAACTTTGAATATATTATTAAAAATTATCCACGTTAGCGTTGTCCATGCCATATTAGCGTCTATTGTGGAACGTTAGCGCCGGCCGGCCAAAATTAGCTGGATGAAATGTATCAGAACAAATGCAAAAAGGCTTAGAAATCAATTGGCACAAAAAAGTGTTTATAATTGAATTGGCATAATTGCAATATGTTTAGGACTTTTTTTTTTTTATAAATTTCCCCCTCTATAAATCTTCCCCCAAAAAGATTTATAGACATATTGGATAATTGCGCTCATATAACAAGGTCCCTACATCGTGTACACCATAAATAATTGAAGTGAAAGATATATGCACAATACTATTGATTTATGATTATTCGAATCACGTAAGTCTAACTAGGAATAGAAACTTACATTATCCAAATGAAAAACCACCTCTTCATGAGAGTTGGGCATGACAACAAAATCCTAAGTAAACAGTTAAATGAAGAGAAAAGTGAAGATACATCGAGGACAAAGTGCCATTTTCATTGGAGTTGAAGACCTTCGCTTTCCTTGAAGAATGAATGCTTGGTCATTTCCACTCCCATGTTCCTTAAGGCCTATGTGATTCACAAAATGGAAAGAAGAGATAAAGGTAATGATATATTGAGAGGAGAACCAACGCTATAAAACCGTTATTAGAGGTCATTGAATTGGCTTTATAGAGACTAATCGAATACAATGGTTGTAAATTCGAGAATGCCTATCAATTTCTTCAAATTGACCTTGACTTACCTATTATTATCAGCTAGAGGTGACAAAATTGGTCCGTTTGAGCACTTTGCTTGTTCTGATTCCTCTCGGGTTTCGGTGTATCCGATGCTTGTCTTCATTATGGGGCACTTCCGGTTTATGGATGCTTTGTGATTTTCCTCCCAAGTTGGTATTTTTTTATTTTGTCAAAGAAATATTTTATTCATTTCCACGGATATACAATAGAGATACGCAGTCCAACTGCAAACCAAAACGATAAAACAAATTCTAAATAAGAAGATGAATCATTAGAATAAGGTTTATGAGTTACATGCTCGAAGAGCAGATCTTGGACTTCTTCATATCAAAATCAGCGGCTGATCATCGAACTTGTCTTTAATAACGAGCACACATCGAGATTTCAATCTATTGCTATGACTTTGCCTTTTGGCCGCGGTGTGCGCCTAGGTTCAATGTCCCCAACATCATCGTCGTGTAGAGTAACAAGGTTAGACGCGCACAGATTTGATACCTGTGAAAGCGTAACATTCACGAAACTTTTATGATCTCCTTCGAAACTAGACTTGTGCACTAACAAAACCTGAGGAAAGCGAAATCCCAAAATCATATACACAAAAACACCCCAAATCTAAACTAGATTGGGATAGAAACCTTCTCAAAACGGGAGAGACAAACTTTTAAATTTAGACTAGATCAGAAGAGAAAAACTCCTCAAAACGGGAGGAAAACAAGAAAAAGATAACATAGAACCAAATCAGCTAAAGAAAAAGGAAAAAGGGAGGCGAGGGAGAATCTCCCCTCCATGGAGATTAAAGTTGTGAGAAGATAGGAGGGAGAGAGGAAAGAATCCTAGAGAGGAGTGGGAAAAAACGTTGATACGGTGAAAGGACAAGCTGGTTTCTTTTGAAATCTGGGTTTTGTGTTATTTTCATTGACCATTTTAAGCCATTTGTATTGTTGAGATTCACTCTCATCTTGAGCTGTACGGTGCGAATTGGGTTGGGTATGAATTTGGTCAGGAAATTATTTTACATAAAAATTAGTAAAAATTTCATTTGTCTCTCTATTGTGATCAAACAGCCGCAACATTAATGAAAATGATTAATGATGTTTTGTTGATCTCATTGTAAAGGATGTTTGTTGCCAAGCCTTATTATTGACCGACTGAATTTGAAGTTTTAAGCGAGGGATACTTCTTTTACTCTTGAGATGAGATACCATTATATTAAGAAGAATCCAATCTAACGGTATCATTTCCTGGCCAAAAAAACAAACCGAAAAATCTAATGTTATCATATTTCTTACGGTAAAATCGATCTAGATAAATGCCAAACCACAATCAACTAGTTAAACTTGTTTCTAACTTTTGAGACGACTTGTCAGACCATTTACTCATGTACTGGTTCATGCCAAATCTCCAGGTTCTCCTCTGCTTCAGCTGTTAAAAGTTTTTGAAAGTTCAATTGCAATTAATCAGGTTTATTTCATGGTTAAGCTAATATAAACAGTTCTTATAGTTAAGAATTCTTTTCAATGGTCAGTTATGATTTACGGAAATTGAAAGCTACCCAGTAGACATGGCCACGGTTCAAGAACCGCCGGTTCCGGTTCGGAACCGGCGGTTCCGGTTCGTGGCCACGAATGAACCGGAACCGGAACCGCAAGGGGGCGGTTCCAGTTCCGGTTCGGAACCGGCGGTTCCGGGCCGTTCCGGTTCCTTATTCCGGTTCCGGCCGGTTCCGGGCCGATTCCGGTTGGGAGCAAAGGAGGAGAAGGGGGCGTCGGCGTCAGCAGTTGCGGCCATGGGGGGCGGCGGCGAGGGTCAGATCTGGGGAGTGGGGAGACCGGGGGCGGGCGGAGGAGAAAAGGGGAGGAGGAGTAGGGTAGCGAGGGGGAAGGAGGAGTGGGCGTCGGCGAAGGTGGCTGCGGCCATGGGCGGGGACGACGGCGGCGAAGGCGGCGGAGGACGGGGCCATGGGGGTGGGCAGAGCTGCAGAGGAGAAGAAGGAGGAAAGGGAGAAAGGAGAAGGAGAAGTTGCAGAGCGAGAGAGAGAGAGAGAGAGAGAGAGAGAGAGAGAGAGAGAGAGAGAGAGAGGGGGAGGGGGGGAGGGGTAGTTAGGGGGGAGGGGGCCCCTGCACTTGCAGGCTGCTGCTGCTGCAGCGTAGCCTGCAATGCAGGCTGCGCATGCGCAGCACAGCCTGCAGCTTCTTCATCTTTCTTTTTTTTTTTTTTTTTTCGAAAAACCGGCCCGGAACCGCCGGTTCCGGGCCGGTTCAAATTTTTCTGGAACCGGAACCGGGCCCGTATGCCACGGGCCGGTTCCGGTTCCGAACCGCGGGCCCGGTCAACGGGCCGGTCCCGGGTTTGACCGGGCCGGTTCTGGGCCGGTTCCGGGCCAAAACCGGCCCGTGGCCACCACTGCTACCCAGAAGACAAAAAAGCTGTATTTGAAATCATTTGTACCCTATGAATATGACCAATCATTATTCTTCGCCTTTTATTATCATTCCACTATCTCTAACTATACATATTTGAGCCTTCGCTATTTCGGACTTTGTCAGAATTCTCTCCGCCGCCGTCTTGTTCTGCGCCGGTGCCGGTCAGCTCTCGGGCCTTCCTTGCTTCAGCAGCCCAGTCCGTTCTCACCAGCATGACCACCATCACGACGGCGCAAACGCCCTGCGCCGCGAGGAGGCCCATCCAGAGGCCCAAGAGGCCCATGCCGATCTTGAAGCACACGACGCCGGCCACGGGCAGCCCGACGAAGTAGAAGGCCACCAAGTTGATGTTGGCCCCCAGAGTGGACCTCGCGCTGCCCCTAAGTACCCCACACACGGTGGTCTGAGGGCAGTTCCCAAGCTCGCACAACCCCACCACCGGCAACGCCGCGGTGGTCAACACCAGGATAGCTTCGTCCTTCGTGAAGAACCGGCCCCATATGGTCCTCATGACTATTGTGCACAGCATCACGATGAGGCTAGTGGCGACAGCGCAAGCGAGGGCCACTAGGGAGGTGGCCCTAGCACGCTCAGGCCGGGACGCCCCAAGCTCGTTCCCAACACGAGCCGACACCGCAAGCCCAAGCGACGAGGGGAAGATGTAGATCAATGCCGTTGCTTGGATCAAAACCCCCATGGCGCCCACCGCCTCGGCTGCGTTTGGGAGGACCCCGGCGAGGATGATCATGAGCTCGTACCACCACCACTCCAAGCACACCGAGATGCAACTCGGGATGGCCAACCAGAGAATAGTACTCCACTCCTTGAAACACTTGAGTGACCAAGCTTGCCATGACTCTCTACAAGTCCTAGAAAAGTAGATGCACAAAACGAGCACGGCCAAAATGATTAGGTCAGTTATGGACACAGCAATTGCTATACCCTTGACACCAAGTTTGTAGTGATGAACAAGAAGATAGTTAATTGGGATATGGAGGATAAGCCCAAACCCTGCGCTAAGCATAAGAGGGATTGTGATGTTTTGTGATCTGAGGTAGATTCTGAGTGGATTGATGAGAGATTGGAAGAAAAGATCCGGGATCACGAATGTGAGATAGACCGCGGCGACTGAGACTATTTTCGGGTCTTGGCCGCACAGGAGGAGAATTGGCTTGACATAGAGCCAAAGGACGGAGATGGGTACGGAGGCAAGGGTCAGGATCGTAATGGTGCGTTGTAGGGTTTGGACCATAAGTGGCCATCGCCGGGCTCCGCAGGCCTGAGAGCTGATGGCCTCCATGCCGAGGGCGAGGCCCGTGATGACGGAGTACCCGGTGATGTTAGCGATACCCATTGCGAGTGTGCCTCCGGCCAGCGCTTCTTTCCCGATCTGGCCCAGGAACAGCACCGATAACACGGATTTACCGTACATGACTAAGGCAGTAACGATGAGAGGTAGCGCTATGGCATATATCTTTTTTATCTCTTCAAACACCTAAAATGGGTTAGAGAAAAAGAAAAAAAAGAAAATGGTCAGACCAAAAGCTAAATCTGGAGATGATTTCATATTAATTGGCTCTAGTCAATACATTGAAGGAGCACAAGACCAAACTGGAAACAAATTCTTTTTCTTTAATCGCGATTTGCAACACTAACCTCAAAACTTGATTGTCTGGTTGGCTGATCTTGTTCATTTGATAGACCCACTAAACTTTCTAAATGGGATGATGTATCAGAGCTATGATCGTGAACCAGAAGAGGCGCAGAAAATGTCTCTCTCTCATTGTGACCATACATCTTGATCTAAGAGGAGTTGTCTGAGAGTCTTGAGAATTTACCACTCAACACCAAGCACTTGAGGACTAAGATGTTCTTCTTCTTCTACACACAAGCAAAGGTCCTAGCGAAAGCAAGTCACAAGAGATAACAAAGCTGAATGAATGCAAAACCACCCAAACAGAGATAATACAAGAAGAAGAAGAAGAAGGAGAAGAAGGAGAAGAAGAAGAGAGAGAGAAACTTACAGTAATCTTTTTCTCTGAACAACATTAAATTTCTTTCACTCCGTACACGATTCTACTGGGACTTTCTTCGTTCAACGCTCCCGCATTTACATACAAGTCTTCCTCCGAGGATGTGCAGGATTTATGCGGACACATGCAGAGGTTGGTTAGACTTTCCACGGTGAGCAATGGAGTTCGTCGTTTTCTGCATATATGGCAAATAAAGCCTCTCCTTTTTACACCTTCTCTTTTTCTTTTTTTTCCGGTAAAGACTCCGTAAGGTGCTTCTCTCAGTGTCTCGATCAATCTTAACCTTTGATTCACATCTTATTTGTATCCATCAACGGTTAAAATTGATTGAGACACTAAACAAAGTAACTTGCAAGGTGAAGATTTTACCGTTTTTAATCGGAGTCACGAGTTTTATACAAAAAGTTGCTAAGGACCTGTCAACTGATCGTCTAAAACTCATTCTACTATAACACTGTTTCACATATATCGTTAAAATACATTCATGAATTATATTAGAAAAATCCCACGTCAGACAATTAATTTGATGTGAAGCAATTGGTAATCCCAATTGGCTCACAATCCATTGGCTCCATAACTAGAAATCAACAATATATAGGTGTTGAACAAATAATTGCGGTTGAAATTTCCGGGTAATTAGCAATCTCACACCCGAACACTTTTCCATTTCTTATCACCATGCTTCAATGAGACATGGATTAGTTCAGATACCCTCCGAGGAATAAGATATTTGTCAAGATCTAATTCGATTATAATTAAATCAAGGGAAGACTTATCATTTAATACAGTGGCTCGGTTCCCCGATTCTACAACTTCTGTCATGCATGTGTGGCAGGGGACTGCTCCAGGTGCCTGCCATGGAATTTGCGTGGTCTGAGCATGTTTCTTCGTGGGTGGTATGAATGTCTGCTACGCTGACACACGGGAGAAGCTTTGACTTTTCCTCAAAATAGAACGTTGAGTTCGGCCGCAGGACCTAGGTCGAATCAACTTGTGACGAAACCTGTAGTTGTTACCTAAGCGCAAATGGATGAAGAACAGCTCGGTTGAAAAGCTTGTTTTGACATGGAGTATTTGATACAAAAATGAGGAAGTAGTTAAAATTATGTCTCAATTTTGAGCTCGAATAAAAAAGTTTCCTAATTCAAGTAGATTTTCTAATTGCAAAAGGTTTTCTAGTTGGAGAAGGTTTCATAAAAAGAGGTTTTCTAATTTGAATCCAATTCTTGCCTATAAATAAGAAAGTGTTTTTATTTGTGAAGATCATCAAAATGGAGTTTTTGCTAGTAAATTACACTCTAAAGATATTCAAGTGTTTGTAATGATTAAATCTTGCGTTAAAATTTGTGTATAATTTCTTCGTGAGATTGAGAAACTATTTCGTAAGGAATTGTGGTTAAATAATGCGTGAGTTATTGGGTGTAATTGGGGCTTGAGAAATACTTAGAGTGTTTGATTGACTAGAGTGTAGTTGTAATCTCCGTCGTATCGCTTGATCTATAATGGAATTTATTGCTGATCTCCTCGTGGATATAGGTCACTACGACTAAATCATGTAAATCTGGTAATCGATTTATTTTCTTATTATGTCTGTTTTACTATTCAATCGCTTGACTTCCACAAAACTTGGTATCAGAGCTTGGCTTGGCTGAGTTGAAGCAAATCGATGGCGACAAATTAAGGAAAAGTGAAGATTGACAGATTTGATGGGAAGGTCTTTGGTTTCTAGAAGATGCAAATTGAGGATTATCTGTATCAGATGAAATTGCACTTATCCCTATCTGGGGAGAAACCAGAGACAATGAAGCAAGCTTACTGGAAATTGCTGGATAGACGAGCTTTGAGTGTTGTTCGGTTGACGTTGGCTCGTAACGTCTCGTTTAACATCATGAAAGAGACTACCACTGTGGGTTTAATAAAAGACATGTCGGATATGTATGAAAAGCCCTCTGCAATCAATAAGGTCTATTTGATGTGATGTCTGTTTAACTTGAAGATAAACGAAGGTGTGCCAGTTGCTGATTATATTAATGAATTCAATGTGATTGTTAGTCGATTAAGTTCAGTTGAGATTGACTTTCAAGACAAGGTATGTACTTTGATTATATTATCCTCATTACCTGATAGTTACAATACTGTTACTGCTGTTAGTAATTCCTCTAGGTCAACAAGCTTGACATTAGATAGTAGTCGGGATTTAATTCTAAGTGAGGACATCCGCAAAAGAGAATATGGTGAATATATATCTACTGCTTTAATAGGTGAAAATAGAAAAAGAACCGGTACACGTGTTAGCAGGAGTAGTATAAACACGAATAGATGAAATCAGTCTAGGACTGGCGATGTTGTCTGCTGTAATTGTAGTAAGAGGAGGCATCTTAGAAAGGATTGTCTTAAGTTGAAAAATGACAAGGGTAAAGAAATTAGAGCTGATTCTGCGGATAATGTTACAGCCATAACAAATAGTAAGTCGGATAATATTGATTTTGTCTTGTGCGTCATTGATTATTCATTATTTAATGGATGGATTATGGATTCTAATTGTTTTTTTCATGCTACACCAAATAGAAACTAGTTTATTACTTATATGTGCACAAATAGTATAAAGTGTAGTTGGGGAACAACTCTGAGTGCGATATTATACGTGTTGGTGACGTTAGAATCAGAATGCATGGTGGTATTGTAAAGACATTGGCTAGAGTGAAGCATGTTCTAGAGTTGAAGAAAAACTTATTTCCTTGAGTGCTCTAAATTTTATTGGATGTCGGTATTTTTCAGAATGTGGAGTTCTAAAGGTTCTTCGAGGTGCCATGGTGATAATGAAAGGAATTAAGCATAATAGCCTGTATGAGCTTCAACGTGAGACAATGACAGAATTTTCCGCAAAGACACCGAATGCATCTATTCGAGAGTCTGAATTGTGGCATATGCGTTTAGGGCACATTTGCGAGAGAAGCCTGATGGTTCTAAGTGAAAGAAATTTGCTATGTGGTTATATTGCTAATGAACTGAATATATACAGATTCTGTGACTTAGATTAAGAGCAGAAAGTGCAGTTCAATGTGATTGTCGCGATCGACTCTCCCGAGCCTTTTTTTTTAATAACATGTAAAAAGGAGAGGGGGGCTCGCCTGGTATGTGCTAAGTCTAGGTTTGGGACTTAACTCGGGCTCTCCCAAGCCCATACCATATCGCGACTTAGGGTTTAATTTTTTAACATGTAGGTGATTTACATGCAAGAGTCGCCACTAATCAGTTTGGGATAGGTCGATTAGAAACCCAAATAGGGTGATGGGAGAATCACCCTATTCCTACGAACCAGAGATTAACTGAGTTCGGGAACTTGGTTACACTAGTTGGATAACTAATGCCCTTTCGGTACCATTTTACCCTGTTCATTTTTGAAAACATTTATCAGGCAATTTGGATTGATTTTAGGACCTTTCTCCTAACATGTGAGGTGATCAAATGAGTGCATAATCAGAAATGATCAGCAGTCAGGAACACAAGTCATGCAGCCTAGGGTTCTAATCCTAACTAAGCCAGATGACATTCAAAATACGGCAATTCATGCAATTGTATTGAAACATGCACACTAACTACATTACGGTAATTAAAACATGCAACATGGTATCGCGCAACTCATGCATATTTAATTTAAATAAAACCACAACATGCATAATTAAAAAGGACGAAAACATTCAGATAAGTCATACAAAAAAAAAGTTTTTTTTTAATTTTTTAATTTTTTAAATTTTTTTTTTCGGGAAAAAAAAATTTCTTTTGAGATAAAAAAAAACGAAATAAGAAAATAAAAAGGAGATAAAAATATTTTAAGAAATTTTTAATTTTTAAATTTTTTTTTATTTTTTTTAATTTTTTTTAAAAAAAATAAAATAAAGAAAATGCGGAAAAAGAAATAAAAATAAAAAAATTTAAAATTTTTTTATATTTTTTTATTATTTTTTTTATATATAAAAAAGGGGAAAATAAAAAAAGAAATAAAAACCCTTTTTTTAAGATTTTTTTTTAATTTTAAATTTTTTTAAAAGAAATATTTTTAAATAAAATAAAATAAAATAAATAAATAAATAAAAAATAAATCCGAACGGGCCGGGTCGGATCCGGGTCGGACCGGTCCGACCCGGGTCAACGGATCCGATCCGGGCGTTGACCCGGGTTGGATCTATCGATCCGGGTCGGTCGGGACTGACCCGAGTCAACGGATCCGACCCGGGCGTTGACCCGGGTCGGATCTATTGATTCGGGTCAGATCTGACCCGGCCAACAGATCCGCGGGGGGGATGCCGGCGAACGCCAAAATTGGCTGATCGCCGGCCGACCCAGACCGGCGGCTTGCCCCAACCGACTCCCCGACACCCATGGCCATCCTCTCCACCCTCTGGCCTCGTCGTCCGACCGCCGTTCGCCGGCCGACGACCAACACAAAAACCGGCTTCATTGAGGAATATAGCCGAACAGGTGGGGGATGCGGTGAAAAACCGCAGATTCTGACCTCCTCCGGCGAGACAGTCGGCTCCGGGGACTTACCTTGCCTATGACGATGACACACAGACGGCGGGGGACGGCGGTATGGGCCAGGAATCGCGCCACAAGGCCGACCAAAAATCGGAGCAAAAACAGGGGAGAACAGAGTCGGTTTGGGCCGGGAGGCAGTCTCACCGTCGACGGCGTGTCTGGATGCTTTCGGCCTCGGACGAGACGACGGCGACACTGCTGGAGGACCTACAAAAACCACACACACTCTCTTTCTCTCTGTTTCCTTCTCTGTCTCTCTCTATTTACCTCACTCTCTCTCTGTTTTCTCTCTTCCTCACAGACTGAGCCTCTGGCTTCCTCCCGGTGACGATGGAGTTGCTATTTTGCTCCGGTGAAGCCTTAATCACACTCACCCTCTCAATTTTCTCTCTTTTCTCTCTTGATCTCTCTCTACTCTCTCGGTCCCTCTGTCTCTGTTTTTTTTCTGAAAATGGCCGACCTCCTCTCACTCTCTCTCTCTGGCCTTTTATAGGCTGGCGACGATGACACTGGCTCCCCCTCTCCCCGTGGCATCTGCGTGACGATGGTGGCGTCCACGGCAGGACTTGCAGAGGCCGAAGCAGGGAGGGGCAGTCTGGGAGGCAGAGACAGAACAGGGGACCGAGAGAGGGGAGAGGATAAGGGCCATTCTGAAACGGAAGAGAGACGGGACTGGCCTGAATGGCCAGTCCCGTGGCGTGTCCGCCTTGGCCTGCTCTGACCGGCTGACGACGATGGGGAAGCGGTGCCACCGTGCGTCACTGCTTCGGTCGCGCACAGGGGAAAACAGAGGAGGGAACAGCAACGGCGGAGGGAGAAGGGGAAGCTGGGCCGAGCTGGGCCAGCGCGCGAGAGAGGGAGGAGAAAAGGAGAAGCGGACCGGGTCGACGGGGAAAAAAAGAAAAGAAAAGAAAAGAGAAGAGTGGGCTGGAGAAGGAGGCCCACGCGGGGGAAGAAAGAAAGAAAAAAAAGAAAAGAAAGGGCCGAGGCCCGTGCGGGGGAGGGAGAGAAAAGGGAAGAACGGGCCGGTTGGCCCGGCCCCGATCCGGCCCGACCATTTCCTCTTTTTTTTTTATATATATATTCATTTATTTATTGTCATTTTTTCCTTTAAATAAAATAAAATAAAATAAAATAAAATAAAATATATATTATTATTTTTTGGAAATTTTTTCTTTTTCTTCTTTCTTCTTCTTTTTTTTTAACACTTTAATAGATTATATTAACACCAACATGCCTAATTTCTATATGTAATGCATGAAAATATATATTTTTTGTTTTAGGAATTAATAGAAATTAACTCCTAAATTTTGTGCGATTTATTTTGGGCAAATTATAAAAATAGGTGTCAACAGCTGCCCCTCTTTGAAGGTGAGCTCGTAGAGGTTGATCTTGCAGAGGTTACATTCAAAGATAAAATGACACCTAAATTTGGCCCATGCATGCTCAATGAATGTTATTTTTGGCGAGACTGTGAGTCTCATTTTATGATGTGATAAGATGATGCGTGCTAAAGCAAATAAAAACATACCTGGGGCTACTTACCTTGCCGAAGGGTAGAGTAATTCCAGATAGTTGGTGTCGAGGACCCGAACCTTTCTTCGGTCGCCTTGACGGGAGGAATGTTTGTCTAGGACCCGAACCTTTCTTCGGTCGCCTTGACTGTGGAAATCACTTACCTAGGACCCGAACCTATCTTCGGTCGCCTTGGGTGGATTTCGTTTGTCGAAGACCCGAACCTTTCTTCGGTCGCCGTGACTGGGGAGAAATCGCTTACGCAGGACCCGAACCTTTCTTCGGTCGCCAACTGGATTTCGTTTGTCTAGGACTCGAACCTTTCTTCGGTCGCCTTGACTGTCTGGATTTTTGCCAAAGTACCTAAGGGCCTTCACCGAAGGGTTTGACAATTTGCCTGGGGGCTCTCGCCAGCAGGTCTTGGGAAGCTCAAACGATGAGCACCTCGGAGTCCTCGCCCAAGGATTTGATAGTTTGCCTGCTGGGCTTCTGGCAACAGGTCTTGAAAACTCAAACGAATGAGCACCTCAGGGTCCTCGTCCAAGGATTTGTTGTGAACAGAGGGAGTCAGTTCCGTGTTCAAAAGGGTGAACAGAGGGGTCAGTCCAATGTTCAAAGGGTACCATAACAATTATAGGTACATGGATTTTTGGAACCAGGCATGGGTAGAAATACTTACCTGGATGCGTTCCTGCCTCTTAAGAGCATGTCTCCTGTCAGACAAGTTTTCCTTTGTACAAACACATATGTATTCATTGAAGAAATAGACAACTGATACTATTCCTGAATATTGTACGAAACATCTTGACCAGCTAGTCAAGATGCATTTCATTTTCAAAGTAACACCCGATTTATCTTCTGGGTAGTTTGAAAAGAAATCTGATGATTTTTGGACCGGGCAAAGTATAGAGTGTACTTACCTGGGCATGTTCCTAGAGGTTTGATGTATCATCTGCTGAATAACCAACCTTTTTCAGGGTATCTCTCTTGGGATGATAATGGGGGCTTATCCAGTGCCTGAATTTTGTATTTCATCACTGGGGATTAAAATTCTGAGCTGTCAAAGATGATTAGCATAAACATGCATGCATTCATCAAAGATAGACAAGCTGGGCTATTCCAGAGTGTGCATTTAGAGGTTCATGCATGATAATTTTGCCATGTTTGTGTCACGGGCCGATAGTTTGGGAACGACCCGTGCGGCGACTTAGACTTCCTTGATCGTCGGAAAGCCTAGGCCAAGCCTTTTTCCCGGTCACTCACTTGCTCGGACACTCGGATCGTAGAGAGAGAATCTAGAGAGAGAAGCTCTGGAAGAGAAGGAACTGCTTCTTGTTGTTTTTTGGATGTTTCAAATGAGAAGGAGGACACCCCTTTATATAGTAGAGGGCCTCGGATTACAACTATTGATCGATTTCTAGATGGGTGGCCGAGATCGTATCGTTTCTCGTCGACCACCTACCGACATTTATTCCGAGAGCTATCAACTACCGGCATTTATGCCGAGAACTCTCTAGAATCCCGGCACAATTACCGTCTCGCCCGTCCTTGGGAAGATTCCGGAAGCTTCGTTGGGTTTTGGAACGGGTCTTCATTGATGTGTCACGGTCTTTACTGTTGAAAACCTCTTGACCGTGACATTCTCCCCCACTCATTCGAGCGACGTCCTTGGCGCTCTTGGCTTGGGGTTTATTTGTTGGCTTTTTGGAGCGCCTTCGACTCTTCCGAGATTTCTTCGGCTTCTCAGTTTGTCGGGCATTTGGCTCCTTTGATTTGACTTTCTCTATGTCGGTCGGCAGGTTTGTTACCTCCGGGAATAGAACATGGATCGGCATGTTGTGTTGAAGAGGATGATCCACCTTCGGCTTTGGCTTGGTGCAGATTTCGGGCACGGATTTATCAACTCTTGGTTCTTTGTTTATTCTTCGGATTGTGGAGAGGACTTTGGCTTCGGTCACTCCATTAATCATTGGAACCATGGATGGGCACTCCGAGTCGGTGATGATAACCGTGTTGCTCCTCAGGTCTATCATGGCTTTCGCAGCATCGAAAAATTCAAGGCCAAGAATGAGATCATAGTCGTCGAGAGGAATTACCTCGAACGGGAGTTTGCCTTCCCAAGTACCGACTTGGAGTTCTACATTTTTGGCCACGCCTACGCCTGATATCTCGTTAGAATTGGGCGTCTTGTAACGATTGCGAGTCGGTTCCACATGAAGTCCCAAGTGTTTGGCCGCTTCGTTTGACAAGAACAAGCTTGTGGCACCCGTATCGACCAAGGCAAGGAGGGGTACGCCATTTACCTTGACCTCAACGAATGAGAGGTGCGAATGTGCCGGCTTCTCCCTTGGCGGAGCTTTGTCCTTCACGGAGTTGATCGAGTTGAAAACCTTCACGGTCCCAAGTCGCACCTCGCGTTTCTCCTTTTCTTGCTTCGGCTCTTCATCCTCTTCTACGGCAAGGATGGCATTGATCCTACTCTTCTTTGGGCACTTTTGTGTCCAATGAGGACCGTTGCAAATGAAGCACGGAGACGGTGGTGGAGTATCAAACCTGTTCTTGTAGTCTCCTTGAGGTTGCTTCCACTTGGGATCGCTTGACTTGGACGATCCTTCTCCCCATGTCTTCTCACGTCCACCATGATCTCTTCGGCCACGGTTGGGACTATTGTCGGAGTCTTTTCGACCACGAGCAGCTTGGTCTTCTTCATCATGGTGGCGATCGGATCTCCACCCGCTTCCTCTTGTTTTTGGGGCTTCTTTGGTGAAGTCGGCGAGAGACTCGGCCGCGACCAGTGCTCGCGAAAGGCTTTTGATGTCCCTTCGTTTGAGCTCGAGTAGTGCCCACGGCTTCAATCCATCCATGAACGCCCCGAGAGCCTCCTCTTCTCCAAGATTGGGGACTTGGAGTTTGAGTTCGGTGAATTCCTTCACGTACTCTCGGATCGTGCCTCGTTGCTCAAGGCGATGGAGCTTGCTACGGGCTTCTTGTTTAGCATATTCGGGGAAGAAATAATCCCGAAACTCCTCGACAAATCCATCCCAAGTAGAGATGGGGTCGGCGCCTTGTTTTGTCTCTTCATATCTATTTCGCCACCAAAGCATGGCATTATCAACTAGGAACATGGAAGCGGTTCGTACCTTGGCCAAATCCTCTTGGATTCCAATGGCGTCGAAGTATTGTCCCATGCTCCATAGGAAGTTGTCTACCTCTTTGGCAGACCGGTTGCCTTTGAATTCTTTCGGCTTCGGCACCTCTAGCTTGTGTGCCGTATGGATGGGCAAAGCACCATTCGCGATGCTTGCTTTACATAGGATGATCTCGGTCTTGAGCTCTTGCACCTCCGTCTTCAAGGCTTCGACTTCGGTCTTGGGAGAGCTGTCTTCTTTGAGCTCCACGACCTCAAGCTTTAGAGCCTCGATCGATGCTTCGAGAGCATCATCCCTATCGAACAAAGGGGCCGTCGTGCGATTGACGACGTTTGTGAATTCATGGCGGAGAGTTTCTTCACCCTCGTTGATCCGCCCTTTAACTTCGTCGAGTTCTTCGATGAATTCCAACATTGCTGTTCTCATTCTCGTGAGCTTCTCATCGATCGCGGCTATGGCGTTCGACGAAGCATCCCTTTTCTTGGATTTTCCACGAGTCTTTGGTTGGGCATCCGGCTCATTGGGAACCGGTTCTTTAGGAGCCCTTTCATCCACAACAACCGAAGCGAGTTGTTCGTTCGACATTCTCTTGACCAGTTGGTGTGCTCCTCAATCTCTTTGGATGGACTCTCTACTTGCTCTGATACCACTTGTCACGGGCCGATAGTTTGGGAACGACCCGTGCGGCGACTTAGACTTCCTTGATCGTCGGAAAGCCTAGGCCAAGCCTTTTTCCCGGTCACTCACTTGCTCGGACACTCGGATCGTAGAGAGAGAATCTAGAGAGAGAAGCTCTGGAAGAGAAGGAACTGCTTCTTGTTGTTTTTGGATGTTTCAAATGAGAAGGAGGACACCCCTTTATATAGTAGAGGGCCTCGGATTACAACCATTGATCGATTTCTAGATGGGTGGCCGAGATCGTATCGTTTCTCGTCGACCACCTACCGACATTTATTCCGAGAGCTATCAACTACCGGCATTTATGCCGAGAACTCTCTAGAATCCCGGCACAATTACCGTCTCGCCCGTCCTTGGGAAGATTCCGGAAGCTTCGTTGGGTTTTGGAACGGGTCTTCATTGATGTGTCACGGTCTTTACTGTTGAAAACCTCTTGACCGTGACATTTGCATCACCAAACATCCACCGTGGGTCAATCAAGACAATTTTCCGCAAGGTGGACTTTCTCGAGATGATGAACAAGGGACTTTGAGTCAGAGAGGACTTTCCACTCACTCTCATTGAAAAGGGCTATTTGTCCTGTCCATTAATGCAGGAACATCGACAACACTCAATCTGACCGTTATCACATCAACAAGGGTCTGAGTTTTCTCGCAAGCGGTACGACACTGCCAATCTGAGAGGTCTTCTTCAGGGTCGCAATGTTGGCTTGGTCAATGGCTTAACAAAAGTGACTGTTCAAGTCAAGGCCATGAAAGAAAATATTCTGCAATTATCTTCGGGTTTACAAGTCAAGAACCCTGCAAAAGAGATAGAAGTAGTCTTGCTCGCACTTCCTCGAGCGTTGTTTATAAACATTTGAAATCCCGCGTTAATTCAAGTGCCCCAGTCAGAAGAGACTTCATTAGGGATGTAACGTGGGCTTGGTTTACGGGTTGAGGAACGAAATGATCGTTGGGCTCAAAATGTGTATAAGGGTGAGAATTGGTGATCCTCTTGGCATTGTCACCAGTCTTCTTCTCCACCATCAGGATCCTTCTGGAAGACTCCTCAGGTAATCTTTTGTTTTAGCATCTTTAACAACCTTTCCCTGAGGAGCCTCTGTGTCAAGCATTTTCCTGGACATCATTTTATTTGTCATGTAGCAAATCTTTGCCAAGACAGAGTTCCTAAAGTAGGAATTTGTATCAAAGGAGAACTCAAGTTTGAATCCTTTAGGGTCGTCTACTCTCCACCACTCAACAACTTTGAGGTATTTGAGAGCACCTTACCCAGAAAATAAGGACTCTTTTCTTCTCATCTTTTTCATCGTTTTTCTTCTTCTCCTTTTCTTCTTTTTTTTTGTTTTTTTATCCATGGGCATTGGCCTTGCTTTTACCAGGCACACTGCTTTTTCATGCCCCAATTCTTCAGCATTTTTTTTGCTGTTCTTTTTTTTTTTACTGTTGTTTTGGTGTTGTCAGGACTAGCCTGAACAAAGTTGAACAAAACAATATTTTTAAGCTCTCGGAGTCTTCATCTTCATTCGGTACTTGAGACTGTGATGCTCAAACTGTGGTGACTTTTGCCTTGCCCCGATGTGGGGGATGATCACCAATTGGGTTTGTACGAAATGAAATTGTCGGCTCAATTGGGCTAACAAAGGATGTAAGTGTATGGGGTAGCAGAAAAACTGCTCTTCATCATCCTGGGGCATTTAGATTAACGCGAGAGCTCATCTGCAATAAAAACACTCAAAGATTAATGCAAATGAGAGCAAGAAAATTTCTATACATCTTTTCGCCTTGTGCGAGCTGTTGCAGCGGATGATCATAGAAAATTTTAGATATTACAAACTCCTCATCCTTCTTGTCTTGCACAGTGAAAACATCACTGTTATCAATAAAATCATTGACATTCTGAACAAGCATTAGTTTGCTGCTTCTCTTTTAACAAAACCCTCTTAGTCTCGACTGTCCGGTCGTCGATGGTTGTGCCTGTCTTGGAGGACTCCGTCGAGGATCACGGGTTCCATGGAAACAGCGAGGTCGAGGCCACTGGGGCAGTGACTGAAAGGGGAGGGATGTTTTTCTTGTTTCCTCCAAGTCTGAGTCCATCCTATGAGGCTGGTTTACCTCAAGCTGCCCCAATGTGGGGTGGTTCTTGACAGGGGTAATTTAAAAGGAATTTCTGAGTGTATGGGCCCAAAAATGATCAAGCAAAGGATCAATGGTAGTGTATGGGGCAGAAAAATGAACTGCCTCTCGTCACTTTGGCTACCGTACCTTATGCGAGAAATCCCTTTACCTTGTAGAAATGCAATTCTCTCGCTCATCTTGCACGAGTTTGGTACGTGAGAATGTGTATAGACCAAGGGTTGCCTCTCCTCATCCTGACACACCTCGTTCAATACATCGGAGCAATTCGACACCATTCGTCGAATTGTCAAAATTTTCACATGGAATTGGTGAATTAAACAGGTAAAATTACCATGCAAGAGTCCCTTCCATGTAATGCACTTGAGGAAGAAAATAATATCCATTTTCTTTAATTATTTTTTCCTTCTTATTTCTCTCTACTCTTATGAGAAGAGCTTTTTAGTGAGAGAGATATTTACCTATGCTGGGACAACGGGGCATACCTGCAAGGTAATAAGAAAGATCACGTTAATGAATGGGCTTTTTTTTTAAAGGGAAGGAATTGGAAACGATACAACGTTACCCTTCGTGATTTCCTTCATTGGAGATTTGACTGACAACTCCTTGAATTTTTTCGAATGTTGGTAGTTCCTTTTTGGCAAGAACCGGAGCTTATGTTAGAACTGAAATGATTGAGGGTAAATTGAGAACGATACAGATTACCCTTCTTCCATTTTGCCTTCAAAGCTAATAGAGTCTTTTCTCCTCTTTACTTTGTTCAGCCTTCTCTATCTCAGTCTGCTCCTCCCTAAACTTGGTCTCGAAGCTCGAATGAGATCCTCTATAATTAGGGGTGCCTCCAACTGGAAAGTCCTATTGTCGGCGCATGCTGTGCCAACGCGGTTCTGGCATGCCGAGGCATTTCTCGAAAATCCTCTCATTCCCGACATGCACGGGGCATGAGTAATTGCTTGCATGGGGATCTTCGCAGCAAAGCTAATCTCTACTTTAAAGGTCTTTGACCGTTGTGGGCATGACTGACGTCGAGACTTCCATGATTGGTGGGACTAGGATTGACTCTATCTTGTCATATGCAAAGTCCTTTCCAGTTGCTTGCACAGAATCTTTACTCAAATTTGTCCTACATAGGAGGAAAGAATGTGTCATTTCTATGCTAAAGTGGATGAACTTTAGGAACGAAATACACCCTTTTTGATGGACTGGGGGATTGCATGCCCCCTAGTCTATTCTTCCAATTAAGCACTTCTTTGCCATGCTTCATTTGAGAGGTCCCAACATTGGTGCTCTACCCGGCTTGCTAGCATGTTAGAGTCTAGCATGTTCCCCTATTTCATTATCTGCAAGAGAAAAGGGGTGGAATGTCATTTTCAAAATTTGTTAAGGAATAAGACCTACCTTTTTCTTTCAAAAGGGGTAATCTTTTCTTGATCTGTCCCCGACTTTTGTACGAAGCGATGTTTCGCTCATCATGGTGTCAAGGAATGCTCAGCACTCCCTCTGACTTTCTGGAATTGATATCTCATACTGAGATTTGCCCCACATTTCATTTTGAAGGTTGGCTGATCTTAGCTCGGACTGCCCCTATCAGATGAGTTGGTCTGGTAGCCTCACCAGGGTCTGATGTGCTCTTCAGTTTGTGCCATTTCCAAATATCCCTTTTTGTAATAACAAATCAAAAAGGAATATGCTCTGAGACACGAAATGAGCGAGTTAGAAAAACAAACAAGGCTATGAGTATGCATGTTTTTCTACCACTGTTCTTTTTTGCCTTTTTGAAAAATGATAAAATACTCGTTTTATTTTCAAAAGCTTAAAAACAAGGAAGCATGAGGAAGCCCGGGCCTCAGAACACTTTCCTTTACATGGCTGGATATCATCAACGGGCCGGTTTGGGATACTTCCTCAGGCCCTCAAAACAAAACATTTGTAATTCTTTTGAATAATACAGGCGAATTACATTTGTTGGAATGGAAATTACAGTACTGAAATTCCAAGCATAATTACAAATTCAGAAAACTGAAAATCTTAGAAAACAACTGAGGCTTTAAAAAGCAAGAAAAGCTCCTACATAGGAGTATTCAAACTATTAAATATGCCTCTATTTTAAGGGAGGGAAATTGAGTCTTCAGTGTACTCAATGACGATATTTGCGCCTCCTGCTTGATTGGATGATGCTTTGCGGAATGAAAGCATCTTTGCATCCAATAATTTCTGGACCTTATTTTTCAGGACAACACAGTCATTGACGGAATGTCCTATTTAGCCCAAATGATAGTCACATGTCTTGAAAGGGTCGTAGTTGGGGAAACGCCCAGGATTTTCACGCTTCGGCTCTTTAGCGAGCAACATCTTTTCCAGGAGAATAGGCAAGATCTAAGACATGGGCAAGGGGAGTGGCGTGAACTGCTTTTTGTTATTTCGCCTTTGGGGTGGAAGGATATTGGGTTTGTATTGTTCACGTTGCATGAACTTTGGGCATAGGGTGCTCAATTCCTTAGGATCAGGGGACTGGTGGACATCGTCAACTATGACATTTTTACCCTTCTGGTTGACACTGGAGGGCTTCATTTGAATCATCATGCCTGGTCTTGGATAGCGAAACAGAGTCATGGTGAGTTGGTCCAAGCGGACTGACAGGTGTTCCACTTGTTTTGAGAGCTGTCGAAGAAGGGTGAAGACTTCCTTCATTTCGGTCTCCATTTTATCGAGACGGACGTTTTCTTCGGCCATTTTTAACTACCTGTGAAAACGTTAAAAAAAATGAGTATAATGCCTAATAAAGAATCATTTTATGATTTAGGCATAATATTATTACCTATTTTTTTATTTGCAAAGAAAAAATAAGCAAAAAGGGTTTTTATTAATATTAACATTACAAGTGGCGTCCCCGGGGTTCGAACCCCGGTCGCCTCGGACCGTACGCTGCATTCCCGGATACCACTGGGCCGAAGGCCGCGATGGTGTCACTAACGCGCAAAAAATTTTATTTACAGCATAAAAAACGGCCCGAGTCAAATTAACATTAATATAACCCAAAAACACTTTTAAGGAAGAAAATCAAAACCCTTGAACATAATTACTAGGGAAGATATATAAAAATGGGATTTTTTAACAAAAAGGGTGCCCTTCCCGGATGCTCATTTTATAAACGATGGGAAGACTACAATCTTCTCGGAGCTGCTTATTTTCACGGACAAGTTCCGGGATAAGTGTATCACTTGTCTTGTAGGTCCCACCGTGCCAAAAATTTTCTTAGGAGCAGGGACAAATTGGGCATCAGTTCTTCCCATCGTGTATAGAATACAATCAACGGGTGACCTAATAATAACAAATCAATTGAATTAATAGGCTGCATAATAAAATGAGAAGGGATAGAATATATACCTTTCTTTGAACCATGGCAATCACAACGACATGCACATGCGGAGTGAGGCTCGATTTCTATTTTAGACCGGCCTAGCAAAATGAAATTAAAAGGGTGCCTGACCGTCGCAGTCTCGCGTTGGTGTCAAGTCCTTTTAATCTCGGCCAAATTGAAAGGAATATCTTATAGTCACGCGAATAGCGGCTGAAGATATTTCTTTACAATTTTTAGAAATAAATTTCGGGGAAAAGAAAGGCAACCTCTACATCGCGGGCTCGCGTTTGAGGTCGTATATTTCTTAACACCATCCTAAAATGCCCTATCGCGGCCCGGGTCCGGCAGCGTGGTTGTGTGTGCAACAGTGTAGTGCTAAATTATTAAAACATGCACACAAAAAAAAACATATACAATCAATTGGAACCTGCAAAAACAGATAACACCTTAATGTCAGGCTCATACCTGGAATCCTTGCTGCCAAACAAAAATTATTTTGAACAGGGTAAAAATTTGGCTTAAGTCCACTTTAGAAAATGCAAATCCCCAGCGGAGTCGCCAGTCTGTCGTGACCGACTCTCCCGAGCCTTTTTTTTGAATAACATGTAAAAAGGAGAGGGGGGCTCGCCTGGTATGTGCTAAGTCTAGGTTTGGGACTTAACTCGGGCTCTCCCAAGCCCATACCATATCGCGACTTAGGGTTTAATTTTTTAACATGTAGGTGATTTACATGCAAGAGTCGCCATTAATCAGTTTGGGGTAGGTCGATTAGAAACCCAAATAGGGTGATGGGAGAATCACCCTATTCCTACGAACCAGAGATTAACTGAGTTCGGGAACTTGGTTACACTAGTTGGATAACTAATGCCCTTTCGGTACCATTTTACCCTGTTCATTTTTGAAAACATTTATCAGGCAATTTGGATTGATTTTAGGACCTTTCTCCTAACATGTGAGGTGATCAAACGAGTGCATAATCAGAAATGATCAGCAGTCAGGAACACAAGTCATGCAGCCTAGGGTTCTAATCCTAACTAAGCCAAATGACATTCAAAATACGGCAATTCATGCAATTGTATTGAAACATGCACACTAACTACATTACGGTAATTAAAACATGCAACATGGTATCGCGCAACTCATGCATATTTAATTTAAATAAAACCACAACATGCATAATTAAAAAGGACGAAAACATTCAGATAAGTCATACAAAAAAAAAGTTTTTTTTTTAAAATTTTTTAATTTTTTTAATTTTTTTTTTCTGGAATTTTTTTTTTTTTGAGATAAAAAAAACGAAATAAGAAATAAAAAGGAGATAAAAATATTTTAAGAAATTTTTAATTTTTAAAATTTTTTTTAAATTTTTTTTTAAAAAAAATAAAATAAAGAAAATGCGGAAAAAGAAATAAAAAGAAAAAAAAATTTAAAATTTTTTTTATATTTTTATTATTTTTTTTATATATAAAAAAGGGGAAAATAAAAAAAGAAATAAAAACCCTTTTTTTAAAGATTTTTTTTTTAATTTTTAATTTTTTTAATATTTTTTTAAAAAGAAATATTTTTAAATAAAATAAAAGAAAATAAATAAATAAATAAAAAAGAAATCCGATCGGGCCGGGTCGGATCCGGGTCGGACCGGTCCGACCCGGGTCAACGGATCCGATCCGGGCGTTGACCCGGGTCGGATCTATCGATCCGGGTCGGTCGGGACTGACCCGAGTCAACGGATCCGACCCGGGCGTTGACCCGGGTCGGATCTGTTGATTCGGGTCAGATCTGACCCGGCCAACAGAGCCGCGGGGGGGACGCCGGCGAACGCCAAAATTGGTTGATCGCCGGCCAACCCAGACCGGCGGCTTGCCCCAACCGACTCCCCGACACCCATGGCCATCCTCTCCACCCTCCAGCCTCGTCGTCCGACCGCCGTTCGCCGGCCGGCGACCAACACAAAAACCGGCTTCATTGAGGAATATAGCCGAACAGGTGGGGGGCGCGGTGAAAAACCGCAGATTCTGACCTCCTCCGGCGAGACAGTCGGCTCCGGGGACTTACCTTGCCTATGACGATGACACACAGACGGCGGGGGACGGCGGTATGGGCTGGGAATCACGCCACAAGGCCGGCGCGAGTCCCGGCCAAAAATCGGAGCAAAAACAGGGGAGAACAGAGTCGGTTTGGGCCGGGAGGCAGTCTCACCGTCGACGGCGTGTCTGGATGCTTCCGGCCTCGGACGAGACGACGGCGACGCTGCTGGAGGACCTACAAAAACCACACACACTCTCTTTCTCTCTGTTTCCTTCTCTGTCTCTCTCTATTTACCTCACTCTCTCTCTGTTTCCTTTCTTCCTCACCGACCGAGCCTCTAGCTTCCTCCCGGTGACGATGGAGTTGTTATTTTGCTCCGGTGAAGCCTTAATCACACTCACCCTCTCAATTTTTTCTCTCTTTTCTCTCTTGATCTCTCTCTACTCTCTCTTTTCTCTCTCGGTCCCTCTGTCTCTGTTTTTTTTCTGAAAATGGCCAACCTCCTCTCACTCTCTCTCTCTGGCCTTTTATAGGCTGGCGACGATGACACTGGCTCCCCCTCTCCCCGTGGCGTCTGCGTGACGATGGTGGCGTCCATGGCAGGACTTGCAGAGGCCGAAGCAGGGAGGGGCAGTCTGGGAGGCAAAGACAGAACAGGGGACCGAGAGAGGGGAGAGGACAAGGGCCATTCTGAAACGGGAGAGAGACGGGACTGGCCTGAATGGCCAGTCCCGTGGCGTGTCCGCCTTGGCCTGCTCTGACCGGCTGACGACGATGGGGAAGCGGCGCCGCCGTGCGTCACTGCTTCGGTCGCGCACAGGGGAAAACAGAGGAGGGAACAGCAACGGCGAAGGGAGAAGGGGAAGCTGGGCCGGGCTGGGCCAGCGCGCGAGAGAGGGAGGAGAAAAGGAGAAGCGGACCGGGCCGGTGGGGAAAAAAAGAAAAGAAAAGAAAAGAGAAGAGTGGGCTGGAGAAGGAGGCCCACGCGGGGGAAGAAAGAAAAAAAAAAGAAAAGAAAGGGCCGAGACCCGTGCGGGGGAGGGAGAGAAAAGGGAAGAACGGGCCGGTTGGCCCGGCCCCGATCCGGCTCGACCATTTCCTCTTTTTTTTTATATATATATATTCATTTATTTGTTGTCATTTTTTCATTTAAAAAAAATAAAATAAAATAAAATATATATTATTATTTTTTGGAAATTTTTTCTTTTTCTTTTTCTTCTTCTTTTTTTTTAACACTTTAATAGATTATATTAACACCAACATGCCTAATTTCTATATGCAATGCATGAAAATATATATTTTTTGTTTTAGGAATTAATAGAAATTAACTCCTAAATTTTGTGCGATTTATTTTGGGCAAATTATAAAAATAGGTGTCAACAGTGATTATCAGAGAAACCATAGAAATTACAGAATTAATTCATTTGGATATTCATAGGTTGTTACAATTTCCTTCAAGGAAGAGTGTTAGATTTATGCTAATAATTGTGGATGACTACCCAAGAAAGACTTGGGTGTTTATGCTTAGGCACAAGTTTGACATTGTTGTCAGGATCAAGCAATACTCAAGAAATTTGCTATGTGGTTATATTGCTAATGAACTGAATTGTGGTTATATTGTGGTATTTATGCTTAGGGCACAGGTTGCATAGTTGATAAGCAGAACATTACTAAAGACAGCCCATAAAATGCTCTCTAGTGCTGGTATGGCTAAGAGATTCCTAAGGAATGCACTTAATATGACAAGCTACCTGAAGAATAGATCTCCATCGACTGCGATTGAATATCGGACTCCTAAATAAGTGTGGTCAGATAACGTTATTGATTATTCTGTTATTAGAATATTTGGTTGCTTATTTTATGTTCTAGTTAGTGATGGTAAGCTTGATGAAAGGGCAAGTAAGTGCATGTTCATAGGTTATGCACATAATGAGCGGGGCTATCGGTTGTGGTGCCCATAATTAAATTAACCTGTTATCAGTAGAAAAATTACATTTGACTAGTCTTCAGTACTTCTAGGTAGGAGTGTTATTGACAGTGTTAATATGGATCTGAATGATGTTTAGCTTGAGGTGGAGTTGCAACTAGAAACTCTCGAGGTAGCAAGTATTAGCAAAGTAATGGACACATATGACACTTGTAGTGAGGTGGAGCCTATTAAACCAACAGTTGCTATAACTACTGATATTGACAAAGTGTATAGTCAATCTCTTGATATATACAGATGCAACGATGGTTTTGTTTTATTTGCGGTTGAGGACGTTATGTCGAAAAATCCTTATAGAGCAGTTAAAGGTGCATGTGGAGTTGGTGTTTTGATGAGGTCCACGGTTATGGCGAAATTCAAGCAAGCCTTGGACTTGAAAAAAATTTGAAGCGATTGAGTCCATTAGGGATTATAGGAGAGTCGTAGCGAAGTTTCAATGAACCAATTGTGACTTGGCTCAAACATCGAGCCAATGTAAAAATTGTTGAAATTATATCTTGATTTTGAGCTCGTATAAGAAAGTTTCCTGATTCAAGTAGGTTTCCTTGTTGCGACCTACCCTCGAAGTGCACCACCTAGAGGATAGCTAATGGATTACTAAGTCTAAACCTAGTTCGTGCTCTCCCAAGCTCATATCAATTCGTAACTTATAGTTCAAGTTTTTAACATGCAAGATCATTTCAATTAGGAGTCGCTACTAATTTATTTCTTGGTGGGTCGATTAGAAACCTAAGTAAAATATTTGGAGATTTACTTTACTCCTACGAACTAGAAATTATTAGTTTGGGAACTTGATTACACTAGATTCCTCTAGCTCCCTCTTGGTACCTTTTCTCTTTTATTCAAAACATTGTTAGGCAAGCAGCTTGAATTGATTTTAAACTAGATATTAACATGCAAGGGAGTGATCATGCGGGTCACAACCATTAAAAATAATAATCAATAAATAAAGCAAACAAATTGCAAGAAACGAAAAAAATTGATCACAGCAAAACAATCAAATATTTTTGAGTTTTATTTTATCTTGAAATGAAGTCTAATCTACATGACATGTTATTTCCGAATATGCAAACTATATGACATGCATATGATATTTTTTTGGATTTTCATATTGAGATTCAAAATAAATAAATATCTTAATTTAAACAAGTGATCAAGTCTAAGAGAAAAGTATAATCCATTCTAAGATATTTTTGGCATTTTCTTTTATGAAAACAATCAAGCAAAGGATAAGCACTCATAACAAGATAATATCCACCAAATCCGCACGCGTAATCCACGAAAATCTCAAATAAAAAATTACAATAATATAAAAAAATAACCCATCGTCCCGTAGATTAAATTAGAGATTACCACAACTTTGAGGCACAACAATTACCCAAATATTAAGTCGAATTACTTAAAAAAAATTATCCGAAATCTTTATGAATTAAATTAGTAATTGTATCAACTCAATCAATAGCCCTAATTGGATAATGCCTAATATCTCAATCAAATTAATTAGATAACTAAATCCATCCAAATTAAGCAATTAAACAATTTTTATCAAATCATATAAGATCGTTACCTAATTTGGATGCATGTAATCTTATCGAAATCGAATTGGATCACGGCTTGCAAATGAGGCTCGGAGGATGGCTGGCGATGTACGGCGCTCGTCAGTGCTCGTCGATGATTCACGCGATGATAGCTGTCGATAGTACTCACGTTTGTAAGTACTTGGTTGTGATAGGGGTTTGTAAGTGCTCGGTTGTGAGAGGGCTTTTACGTTGACAACAACATGGGCAGTTCCACAAGGATATTGGCAAAGTGGACTTCGCTTGGATGAAGAATTTTAACTCAATCAACTCTAGACCAGCATCGATCGATCTGAATTGTCGGCTTGCAATTTTTAGGTCAAGGATAACTCGTCACGGGCTGATGCAAGCACCGGTTCAGCAGGCGACGTCCATGGCGTTAGCAAGTTATAACACAAGTAGGAACACAACAGTGTCGTCGTCGAACCGAACCTTCACGAGACGGAACAGCGGGTCGTCTCAAATCAGAGCAGCGACATCGATGGGGTGCAGGCAACGGTAGGAGCAACACGAGCAGGCGGCATGGTCAGTGACTGAACGGAGGTGGCATCGGGCCAAGGAGTCGAGGTAGCCACGTCGGGGTCGTTCTAGGTATAGGATGAAACATGAGTTGCACCAAGGAAGAAGAAAACTCCTTTTGTCTTTTCTCTCTTGAATTTTTTACTCTACGATCTCACTTTTGGCCGCGTATCTCCAATTTTTGTGTCCTAGCCTTGTATGGATTTGTGTGGCCTCTAGGGGTGAGCAAGATAGACCGCCCAAACTGGGATCGGACCGGGCCGACTAATTTGGTCCGGTTCTTGAGAATATCGATCCGATTTCCGGTTCCTAAAAGTGAAACTGGTTTCCGAGCAGTCCAATTCACAGTTCTAGGGTGGGAACCGAATCAGACTGGATCGATAATATATATTTCTCTAATTTTTTCATATATATATAATATTTAATATTGATCCCATTAGAACTTATTGTTCAATTTTTTCATATATTATATATTTTCAATTTTTTCTATAGCCTTATGGGATCAAATCAAAACTACCATGTTCTTGAGGGAGCATATTAAATTTATGTATATAATTACTTCGCGAGATTGAGAGATTATTTTATAAAGAATTGTGGGCTAAACAGTGCGTGAGTTATTGGGTGTAATTAGGGCTTGCAAAACACTTATATTTGAATGACTCGAGTATGGTTGTAATCTCCATTATTCGCTTAATCTATAGTGGAATTCGTTACTGCTTTTCTTGTGAACGTAAATCACTACGATCAAATCACGTAAATCTGATGTCCGATTTATTTTCTTCTTCAATCTATTTTACTATTTGATCGCTTGGCTTTAGCAACAAAAGTTTCAACTTTGACTCTGATTGTGAAGTTTTCATTCTACATTATTCAAGTGAATGTGATATTAGTGTTCCTGCAATTTGCAAGGCCACGAACTTTGTGGAGTCAGGATTTTATTAGTATTAATACTATTGATATATTGTAAAATTTTGATGATTGGTGAATCAGCTACCGTGAAAATTTTTCCAGTTAGTACTGGCCATCCTACGTGGCACATCGGTGCGTCAGATATTTTTGGGAAAAATTGATCGGAATGACTATATTGAAATTTCGTGTAAAGGTTTAAGACTAAATTGTCAAAATTGTAAAATTTAGGACTTGATTGACATTTGTACAATAGCTTTACGAGTGATTAAACATTTTTCCTGTCATTTGACGACCACATAACTCTAATTAGGTCGATCCATTCTCCATCGATATTTTGCCACCCATTAGAGGGAAAAAGTCACAAAAATCCCAAGCTATACCAACTATGATACAATTATTCTGAATTTTTTTTATGATATCAAAAACTCCAAATTATACTTACTGTGACACATTTATCTTAAATTTTTTCGTGTAAAAAAAAATCCCAAACTCATACCTATACAATACATTTACCCTCCGTCAAGGTTGTGTTGAATAATTTTTCGGCCAAAACAACGTTATTTTCATTATATGAACACTGTTTGCTTTCTAATTTCTATGGCAGATTTATAATGGTTCTCATTTGTTGAACTTTGATAGAGGGTAAATGTCACATCCTCACTTCAGGGTTATTAATGCGATGTTCCAAGCACGTCGCCGTCTCGTTTCTTTTATCTTCTCATTAAGAGCATGCAAAAGCGTACAACAAACATCCAGACAAGCAGTCAGAAAAAACAACTTTGCAATACACTACCTCTTATATTCATGAGTGTATTTTATAAGTCCCTTTTTCTACGAGCCTTTTTTTTTTCCTTTTCAACACATTATACGTATCCGTGTAGGCTGTGGGAAATTCTTATCTCCTCTAGCGTGACTATAGCTCCCTATCTCCTCTCGCGTGACTACAGCTCCCAAAACTGATGTGAGACTTCCATGTCTACAAATCTAAAAAAAGAACGGAATATGTCAAGGGCTCAGTAAGTAAAACTCACTAAACTTTGGATAGGAGGATGCCTCGCCATCGAACAAAGCATATGTCATAGCCACATCAATCAATGGTAGACCAATAGTAAAGATACTTCAAATACACTTGTCTTTGTGCATGAAATGATCTCATCTTGCCTTTCTATTCATGCAATAACAATATAATTAAGAGCATGCACATGAGGAATTTATTATCTCAACAGTTGATACAATTCTTCTGGAACTTCTCCAAGCAACATCCCTTAATCAAAAGCGACGACTATTCATCCGAAATTAATCGAGTAAAGTCCCCAATCAAGGGCAACGACTATATGTTTTCCTTGTGTGACCATGCCAACGAGCATTATACCAACTTGAGTACTTCACACGAAGTGTGTATCATGTCATGTTGCCTCTAAAGTCTTAAGTCATGCTGGGCATGAAATCAAGCTCGTGGCCCGAATCGATCGATCATGACGCCGACCTACACCAAGCAAGGCTTGGATCGATATGTCTCAAGACCGACTCTCCAAGCAAGGCTCGTTCCGACACGCCTCGACGCCAATCCGAACTAAGAGAGACTCATTCATGGCTCGAGGCGTGCTTTTAAACATGATGCCAAACACATGAGCAAACTTTACAATTGCATAAACATGCGTGGCAAGCTATATCAAGCGTTCACAATCAACGGAATCTACGCAAGCACAACAAGAACATGACTCGTCCAACAACGTAACATGACACCCTAATTAAGGTTTAGTAAGTCTACTTACAACCCTCCAAGGTTAATGGTCGGCAGTGGCCTAGTGGCAAATTGAGCAACACGACGTGGTACGAGCACGAGCGCAGGTAAGGACGCGACCAAGGGGAGAGAGGGCAACCTAGAGAGTGAGTGGCATGAGGGAAGGAGGGAGAGAAAGAGGAAAGTGAGTGGTGAAGTGAAAAATAAAGGATGGGTGCCTCTATTTAGAGGCAAACCCTTTATTATTGCTTTGCCAATTGGACCAATAGAAATTCTTTAAGTGGCAAACCTATTAGGTTGAGTTGGTAGTTTAAGAAGAAGGGGTGTCAAGCCTAGTGAGATTGTGTAGCAAGCCTAGGCCTTAGGTGAACATTTGCACTCTTTATATTGGACCACCTAATATATGAATCATCCTAGCATTAATGAAGTGCAATGATGTATAAGACACCTAAGCTGGGTGACTCACCATCCTTCATTTAATGTTTAGATTTGGTGTAATCATGAGTTTTGGATTTAATCCTATCCAATAATTGCTCACCAAGACAAGCTTTCTTCTTCTAGAGTATTCTATTTTGTCATTTTCAAAGAATTAAGGCAAACATGAGGACTAGGCCAAAGGAAGTGCTAACTTGGTCAGGTATGAGTTCCTCATGTTCATCCACGATCAATTATGCCCACTAAACCGAGGTTCATAACCGAGTTACCATCGGAAGTGACGAGTCTTGGCTAAACTTATTTTGAATGATTAGGTCAGCGGCTCATGGTGTGGGCATAATGGCTAGCACTGACTAGGCACGTGGCCCGATAGACCGGGCACACAGTCCATGCATGGCTTGGCGTAGGGCCTGTCTACCTAGTTCTTGACTTGAGCGGGCGCAATGCCGGGCATAGGATCGAGCTGCTGGCTGAATAGACCGATGCATGACCTATGCAGACCGAGCACAAGACCTGTGGGGGACCTGGTATGCAACCCATCCGCAACATCCAAGGGTTGGATGGGCACATGGTTGGCACTTAGGCTGGCCTTTGGTCTTATGAAAGAGTCCAAGTTAAGCACATGGCCTGACACAAGGCTTAAGCAAATGACCCATCCGACGAGGTCATCGAACCAATCCGCGACCGATCCACAACTGGTCTATGACCTATTCAAGTGTCCCATGGCCACTCCATGACCAACCCATTACAACCAAGGACCGTCCATGGATCCTCAGTTGTCATGTAGTTGTGTGGGACCGATCGTTGTGTGACCAACACACGGTCACACTGATCAATCCATAATCATCTGCAGTTGGTACATGATCGTGCAGAACCACCCGCGACTGGAATAAGACCACACGAAATCGATCCATTATTGTCCATCGATCCGTGGTGGTACAAGACTGTCGTACGATCAACCATTATGGTCGAGAAGCCGATCCATGGCTGAATAGCTCAAGTCACTTGTATGGTCATTTGATTGATTCACTACAGATCCCTTAATCATTCCAAGGTCGATCTTTCGATCAAACCATGGCTAATCCCTTGGTTATCCTTTCATTCGGGTTGATCGATTCATAACCGATCTTTGGATAGGTCCATAGCCGATTTCTCCCATAATAAGCACGCCAGTTTTATAGCCATTCCTTATAACTAAAATCATGGATATCATAATAAATGTGCTACACAAATATAAGTTTAGGATTTTTGGTGTCACAGACAAAAGTTTAAGATCAGTAGACATAATTTAGGATTTTTGTTAGCTTTAAACTTATCAGATTAGTTTGTCACCCTCTCTCTCTCTCTCTCGCTCTCTCTCTCTCTCTCTCTCTCTCTCTCTCTCTCTCTCTCTCTCTCTCTCTCTCTCTCTCTCTCTCTCTCTCCGCGCATCTAGTGTACTATTAGCATCCATCTGTCATGGGTTGGTTCCTGTATGGTGATTTAGGCTTCCTTGGATCATTGGAGTGCCTAAGCCAAGCCTTTTCTGGATCTCTCACTCACTCACCTAGATCGTAAAGAGAATCTAGAGAAAGAAGCTTTAGAAGATAATGCTTTTTATTGATTCAATTCTTAGATTGATACAAATGAGAGAGATGACGCCCTTTTATATACTAGAGGGCCTCTGATTATATCCATTGATCTACTATTAGTCTAGTGGCCGATACCGCATCTCCCAATCTATCAACTACCGGAATTTATGCCTAGAATTCTTTAGAACACTGCACAATTACCGTATCGTCCGTCCCTGGAAATATTCTAGAAACTCTATTAGGGTTTGGATGAGTCTTTGTTGATGTTGCACAATCTTTGGCGCATGGAAATTTCTCGACTGTGACACATCGGTATGTGTTTTTGTGACTACAAATTCAAGCGTTATGGGTATTTATTGCGCTTTCGATTTGAACTTACAAGTTTGTTTATGCATTTATAAGCGCATTTACTCTTGTTTGAATAGCATGGCATCGACTCGAACCTAAACAAGGTTGAACTTTGCTAATCAATGTAGAACCTCTATATAAATTTCAACCGATGTCTAGAAAGAAGTGATAATTTTTTTATATCATGCTTATTAGGTCAAAGAAAACAAATTGAATAAAGGTTAGCTACACATACTACATTTTTTAAAAATTTCACAACTAACATCTTGGAATCAGTGATTTTATTTTTAGCAAATAGCTAATTACTTGTCTCGGAGGTAAGAGATCTGGAATTGTTAGGACCTTTCCAAAGGTGAACAACCAAAAGGAAATTTAATAGATTACTAAGCCAAAAACTTCTTTTTTTAATCGAATACTAAGCCAAAAATTTAGCGTGGACTCTCCCAAACTCATACCAACCACAATTTTGGAATTTTAATTTTATCATATAAACATGCAATCCAATTCAATTTGGAGTTGCCACTAATTTATTGTGGGTCGATTAATAATCCAAATAAAATATGGGGGAACACCCTACTCTGCGAACTAGAGATATCATGGATACGGGGATTTGATCAAGTTAGATAAATTGAAAGCTCTTTCAATACATTCTTTCTTTATTTTAATAATGTTTTGCATGCACTCTTGGTTAATTTTAAGCTTAAAACACTTACATGTGAGGTGGGAGCATGTGGGTACGCATGCAAAAATGTAACACTCAATAATTGAAGCATTAAATAAATTGCTACAAGAGACTAAAAAACCTTGATGCACTAAGCAAATCGAAAGCAAACCTCCATTATATCCAATACATCAAGTATTTTGAAAAATGTTAACCAAAATAGAAACAATGAATGCATGCCCTAAACAAGATTTCTAGATGCAATGGCATATAATTATTTTTGTGCTTTCCATATTTTTAAAAAATTTTACTATATGCAATGCATGACATGCAACTTTCATCTAAGTTATGACTACATGATCCTAATTTAACTAATGACATGTGACACAAACTTAAATGGAATCTATATGTAACCTAATTCTAATGACAAGCAAAAGAATTAATCTAATATGACTACAATCTAATTTATATGAGCCGAAGCATCTTGTAATCACTGAGATGGCTATTATGACGTGGAATTGATGACACGACAATGTGATGACGTGGCAATGTGATGATACGACAATTAATACATAGAATTATTGTGACTAATTCTATATGATATATGCATATTATTTTTTTCATTATTTTCTTTTAAATTAAAATACAAATTATGTAAAATATGTGATTACCTAATTTAAACTAGGAAATAATTTATAATAAACCCTATTCTAGATTAGGTAATTTCTTAATTACCACACGGTTCCTAAATATACAATTCTAAATTGGAAAATTAAAGTGGATGCAATCTATTGTTGCTACTTTCTTGGAGGTAAACCACAAAAAGGAAAGCTAATGAGCTACTAAACAGGAACAAAAAATCCTTTCACAAGGCAATTGCTCATTTTTAGCATAGACTCTCGCAAGTCCTATCAATCGTAACTTGGTACTCATGTTAACATACAATTTTCTTACCTTTTGGAGCTACTACTAATCACTTAGGATCGATTAGACATCCAAGTAAAATGTGGGAGTACATTTTACTTCTATGAACTAAAGATTCAATGAATCCGGGATCGATTAGACATCCAAGTAAAATGTGGGAGTACATTTTACTTCTATGAACTAAAGATTCAATGAATCCGGGGATTTGATTAAGCTAGATTAATCTAATACATTTTCAATACATTTTCTCTTTATTTTCAAAAGTATTTTGCAAGCTTTTTTAGCTGATTTAAGACTAAACCACTAACATGTAAGAGTGATTATGCAGGTACACGATCGATAATTTAGAACTCAATAAATCAAAGAACTAAATAAATTGTTAAGAATAAAGAAATAACCTAAATACCTCAAGCAAGCTAAAGCCCCATTAATTCCAATAATCGTTATGCAAGATGTCAATTAAAAATACTAATGCTGGAGCATCGGGCTTTATCGATCGATTCAAGTTGGAGATGCCAATTATTCAAGAAAGTATCGGTTCGGTGGATGAGTTACCGACTTCAAGCTTACCAATCGGCTACCAAGATGTCGATTTCGATACTCCCTATCGACTACCTAATGATTAGAGGGTGTTCTCATCTATTTCTATCATTGTTTGGTGATCTCTTATGATGACTATTCAGCTCCCAAGGATGATGAACGAATTTAGAGTCTAAGTTTAATCATTTTACATTTGATCAAATGTAGTTACTCTTAGTTTTGTGAGTCTTAAGTGTGTTGTAGTTTTCAAGAGTCAAAATTTAGGTCTTTAGGTGTTTGAATACATTTTATAGTTCCTAGGTTTTTATTGTGTTTTTCTCGTTCCCAAGTCATTGATATTGTATAGTTTCCGTGCCTTTAATGTTTGTCTATTTCCGAAGTATTAGTTCCTCTATACAATGAGGTGAATTCTCAAATGTAAAAAAAGATGAATTTAAATATTGAGAATATACGAGATTTTCCTCCGTGTGATCGAATATTTGTTTAGAGTGGATAACTCCTATCTCGGCATCTATATCCTTGGAAGGTGGATTCTTCCTTGGTGGTGAGCCAAAGAAGCACTATATCATCGGCTGGTGATATTCTATAGGCCTTAGTGGTGAGCTTTTCCTATCCCAAAGTCTTGTATCCTCGGCTGGTAATATTTGGTAGGCCTTGGTGGTGAACTTTGTCAATCTCGATCGTAATCCTTGGTTGGTGGCGCATTCAATATACCTTGATTCTGATCGTATTTTATCCTACTTCTGTCCCATCATCCATCGACATCCATTCCAAAACACTTTAATTCTATCGACATCACTCAAAACGACACTCGCCCATCCCGCACACGCATAAGATACATGCATACCGTAAACATGATTTCTAATGCAAAGACAATACATCCTTTTTGGGTTTTTCTTTTTTAATGAAAATTAAACTATATACAATGCATGAGATGCCATTAGACACTATTTTTACGTGACATATAATATGCAATTTATATGACCTAATTCTAATGATAAGTAAATTAATATGAACGATTCTAACATAACATGCAATCTAATTTGTATGACCCCAAACATGCAATCATTATATGACACGGAATTCATAACATGGCGTATGACATGGCATTAATGATGACGTAACATATGACATGGCAATAACATTTCATTAATGACGAAGTGGCAAATGACATGGCAATAATGATGACGTGGCAACAATGATGTAGAGTTAAACTTTGCCTATTTACCATAGATATTCTATATGCATTTTAAAGAAAAATTACCAAAACAGTCGTAAACCTATTAAAATTGTGCCCATTCAGTCTTAATTTTTTTTTTGGCCAATTTAATCCTAAACCTTTTGGAACTGTGCCTTTTCAATCCATCTGGCCAATTTTGGCTGGGCAACACTGACGTGAATAATTTTTAATATTATTTTATTTTTGGATTTTTTTAAAAAAATTTCTTTCTTTTTTTTTCCTTCCCTTTTTCTTTTTCCTCTAGTGGGTCGTTGAACCTTGGTGATCGGCCATAGGCGAGGGCTGAGGAGGTTGACCTCACTGGCCTTGGCGAGCCTTGCCCACCCTTCATCCTAGCTAGAGAGGATGAGGGCGAGCCTCACCAAAGGGCTGGGCGAGGCACAACCTCACCGGCCAAAGGCTGCGAGGGCAGCCTCACCTAGGCCACCCGCTAGGTTGGTGCGGCTAACCCTCACCAGAGACAGCAATGGTGAGCCTCGCCATGGTTGATTGAGGCATAACCTCGCCAAAGGCCGCAAGGTTGAAGACTGCAACCTTTGTGGAGGGCTCGCGCTTCACAAGGGACAGGCAAGGTGATCCGACGAGGTCGTGCCTCGCCCAAGCACTGGCAAGGCTCGAGCCTTCACCAAAGGCCACAAGGTTAAAGGCCGCGACCTCTAGCGAGGCTTGCTGGCCTTCCCCTCTGGCCGGTCGCTTAGGTCTAGCAATCGGTTAGAGGAAGAAGGAAAGGAAAAAATAAAAAGAAAGAGAAATAAAATAAAATAAAATAAAATAATTCGAAAAAAATATATTATTAAAAATTATCCACGTCGGCGTTGGTTGGACGGCCAGCACTGGTCGTCAACTGGCCAACGTCCACGTCAGCACTGACCTATCGAAATTGGCCGGATGGATCAAAACGGTACAATTGCATAAGATTTAGCATTAAATTGGTACTATTGCAATAGTTTCATGACTGTTTTGGTAATTTTTCCCTTTTTAAAGTATAGATTTTAAGTGAGGAAATTATAGGTAAGTTTTGGTGTTGCGCTTATAGGTCTCCTTCATTTTTTCTAGTCATTTCTTGTGGTCATCAGCCCCCTTTACCATCCTTTAATTATAAGTGATTATTCTATTTATTCACTTCGGTCTGTGCGTGCAGAGAAGAACGTTATGAATATTTGTCACTATTTGACTGTGCATTTACAAGTGTTTATTCATTTATAAGCACTTCACTCGCCTTGAACAAATTGACAAACAAGCATGCCACCAACTCAAACATGTAGGGGTTGAGCTTTGCCTATTTACCATAAATTTTCTATATGCATCACAAAAAATATATCTTTAAGTGAGGAAATTTTGGACAATTTTTCATGTTGTGCTTGTAGATCAAAGAAAACAAATTACATAAATATGCACTTTATTTTCTCTTTTTCTGTGTTTCTCTAATAGACACTAATGATACAACGATACAACAGGAGCTTATTAAGGCCTGCACATTAATACATGTGGTTAGTAAGACAAAAGGTTTATCAATTGTCACCATACTACAGTAAGATCACGTTTTACCAATTGGAATTAGTTAACTAACATAAGAAATTTATATAAGATCGAGTAGTCTTTAGTCATATTAAGGACAAGAAGATGGGTGTGAGCCTAAAGTGGAAGCTCGTGTATTGAGCTAGAATTTTAGCTAGAGTAAGCGTGACCTGTGTATTCCACGTACAAATTAAATTCATCTTACATATTTGTTAGTGTAGTTTCAATCAAATGAGGTCGTGTTACTTTGGCAAGTCAAAGAAGGAACGTTAACCAAAAAAAAGGTCAAAGAAGGAAGCGAATGACAGTCGTAAAAGACATGGAGAAAAATTTGAGAGGAGATTATTAAAAAAAATAGGGTTAATACCACAAAAATCCCTAAACTAATATACATGTGACAAATTTATCCTAAATTAATTTTTTTATCACTAAAAACCTCAAAATGGTACATTTATGATAAATTTACCCTATGTTAAATTGGATTAATATCACAAACATGTGACAAAGAGAGGATAAAATCCCAAACTCCTATATCCGTCAACTGTCATGTGTCATTTAATTCAGAAATTTGACGGTAAAATTTTACGAAAACTGACGGAGGGTAAAATTGTCATAAGTATATCAGTTTGGAGTTTTTTGTGATCAAAAAATTAGTTTGGGGTAAATTTGTCATAGGTATACCAGTTAGGATTTTCTGTAGTGTTAACCCTAAAAAATAAGAGTCGAGAGGAAATCCTTCAAATTAAAAGAAAGGACCATGAATGGAATTTTTTGTTTTGAGAAGCGACAATACATTTGTATACTTATCCAGATCGATTTCGTCATCTTATAAACACTTTTTTCGGAAATAAGTCTTTTCATCAGTATCCTCTGCAAGATAATTAAGGAAACCTCCTTCCATGCAATACAATTGTCGTTGGTGAGGTATCATACCGCTTGGGAACATAAGTACGAATGATGTAGTATAATTGACGAAGGCCACATACTTCATCATCATTGTTTTGGACTATCGTATTAACATTCAATGGAAAAAGAGGAAGATGTTCTTTAAGCGAAGCTTAAGTAAATGTGTTTTATATCTTCATTTGAAGTAGCTATTCCTTTCATAAATGCACAAGTTGGTATGGTTGTCGAGTCCATTACTAATCAAAATCTTTTAACGGCCGAACTATATAATAAATCTTAAAAGCAAACTAAAATTGAGATTGCCACGAGAAACGGGTTTCTATTGCACCGTGAGCATGCACGAATACCCGTGTCTTTATATGTGGAAAAGATCGTTATGGATATTTGTTGCTATCTGGGAGCACATTTATAAGTTTTTTTGTGCATTTGTAAGCGTGTTTATTCCCGTTGACCCATATAACTATGCAAGGAAATTAATGACAATTCTCAATGGGAATTTTTTTTTTATAAATTTTGAGTATAATTATGCAAGGAAATTATTCAAAGTTTTATTTAACTTGTACTTTATAGGTACAGAACGAATTGGGTAGATATGTGTTTTATTTCACTTCTTTTCAAATTAGTTAATGGACATTAAATAAAGTTGATAGACCCAATGCGATGATAAATACGTGCTTTATTTTCTATCCCTTTTGCATTTCTTGTTTTCAACGGACACGAAATAACATAAGGAAAGACAAAGTAATAATTCCTCATTATAAGATGTTTATATTGTTATCTTATCAACTCTTTCTGGAAATGAATCTTAGGAACGGTAATGTATAGAAAAGAACTCTTACTATGCCACTTTGCACGAGAAAAAGATCTCTAGAAAGTTAAAGACAGTTCTTTAACATAACTATGAAGTCTAATGTAATAGTCATAAAAGAAGTCTCACTTCTTCCTCATATATTTGGATCGTGGTGTTCACATTCAGGTGGAAAAAAAGAGTTTCCATAAGCATGTTTCCATAAGATACTGTATACTTTCATTTTGAGTAACTATAATATAAATACAAGTGCTTTGTTCTTTCAATCCGTTATTGAAGAAATTTCTCAATGGCCAACAGACAATCAAGATTTAACAAGGCAAAATAAACAAGAGTTGAGACTGCCACGAATGATGATATATGGACGTGTATTGCCCACTAAGCATGCATCCATACGCATGTATGTGGCCGCAGATGTGAGCGTTATATGTTCATTTATAAGTTTGTTTGCACATTCATAAGTGTATTCTTTCGTCTTTCTAAGGGGGCTGACGTTTGCCTAATCACTAAATGTTTGCTAGGGTTTTGTATGGATCTATTAACTTGAAATAAAACATATATGATAGTATGAAAGACGAAGAAAAGCTTAAAATCATTAAAAGGAAGGACTGGACCAGTAGAGAGAGGCCAAAGCGATGAAACGGAGATAAGAGACAGCCCGCTAGACGGTGTAGAGCTCGTCACAGGATCAGCTGCAACACGCCACCAGGCCTAGGCAATCACTCACAAATCATCTCTGCCCATTTACACCAGCAAAGAAATGGAAAGGACGTCCGCCTTGAGTTTGCTACACGAGTAAAATGCTTGATTTCCTGGATGACGGTTTGATAACAATGGGTTTCACATGGAAAGGAAAACGAGAAAGAAGGGAATTTCACGTGATCTAGCACAACGATGATGATCAATTCAAGGAATCAGTTCATGCAAATGCTTTTCCTTGGAATCCTGCAGGTTCCTGCAATGGAATGTGCATTGAGACATCATGTTCTTTTATGGGGGGTACGTGTCCTTAAGAGAAGATCTGACTATTTTAGTAAAGAAATAAGTCAAAACTCTTGTAATTGTATAAGCATAAGCAGATGTTAAAGAAAACCCTCGGCTAATTCTGCGTCAGGAAGCCAAATTTGTACTTTCTATCAACCTCCTGCTCTTTTGTTTCTCAATTCAAAGCTCGTTTTGACTTGGACAATAGGTAAAACACAGAAGATTTGCGCTAGGACTCTACGGGTTTCCATTCCACATATCCAAGTGCATCATGCAATATTATAGGCTGTTTAAAACTTGATATGGCCAGCAACTTTCATGGCATAAAATCTAGTGTAGATATTGCTGCTGATATATTGCCGTAAACTTTTTTTTTTATGGTTGAATCCATCAGAAGATACGGGCCACGCTTTCCCCATGTTAGGGTGGAGAAAATCTTCTCTAACCGGCTATCATACAAGGATATAACTATTGTGCATCCGTCCGTGGGTCTTGGCCGACAGAAATGAACCTTATGCCGATGTCATTCCTCGTGCTTTAAAACATTTATTAAGTTTGTTGATGCATTTATATGCACATCTACTCGCATTTACATATATAGAAACACGATCATGCTACTGACTCCAACTAGTAGCTAGCTGTTGAGTCTACCAACTCTGACAATATTTGGCACCAAATATTTTCCTCCATTAATTTAAAATTATAGATACGTAGAAGCATTTTTCTTTTTTTCTTTTTTTTTGATAACCTAGAGAACCCCCGTACAGCCGACAGCCAGGAAGTAAACCCTAGGAGCGACACGTGCTAACCACCACACACGTGCCACCGGTTAAGTCACCCTACGGCGCCCGAAATTCGAACACTCAACCTTTTGCGAGAGGAAGAATGCGCGCTCCAACAATGCCACCTAGGCGGGTGGTGTAGAAGCACTTTTCTGATAATAAGGAAAAACAAAAAAGCGTTTTTTTGTTTTTAATATTTAATAATCAATTGGTCAAATGCGATTCACCCGGCAAATTTATGCGAACCCAAAGTACCATGTGGAGAGGACAAAGCATAGACCTTCTTTGAGCTCTGGCTTTTTGTGTTTACTAGTAAATGCTTGCATGCAGATTAAGATGAAATCCAATGCGAACAACTTCCCATATCACGACAAAACGCTAATGAAACAACGTCCTTTCTAAGAGACAATATACACCCCGAGAGAGCAATGTGCATCCGCTGAGGAATAGCAAGAAATTATGCATGAAATGCACCAAAACATGATGACTCAATCTGATACATAGTCTACACAAGTTTATATGCCTCACCGATTCTGGGAATATGTAACACTTTGGGCCTCAGTAGTCATTAGATACTTTCTGCTTCTAACTTTGGAAAAAGGACTGGTTAATCTCAGAAACCCAAACACTGCGCAAGCACAAGAGATGCTCCCTACCATAGCAACTGCTTGTTAACCGACGCTCAAGGACCTCATCAACAAGTTGGAGCCAAAGCAGGGCACATGCTCTTGGCAACCGAAATGACTCAAAGACCTTCACAATATCTCCGAAATCTGCAATATAACCATATGGATAAACACATCGAACAAAGGATCTGCTTGCTATTTGCCATGTACAAAATAATCCAATCGCAGAACTTACATTGATCGGCATCTCAGCTATGAAAATATTACTGCTTTCTTCCAGGCTTTTCAGAGTTACTACTTCACCCCCAACAATCATATTGATGACAATCCCATCTGCAAATATACATCTGCAGTTACTACAAGCATGCAACACAAGATGACTCATTCAAACGGTAGTTTCGGAAAATAACCAGCTGCCAAACAAGCTGCCATTCGCCTCATATATGTTTCCTGAAATCAAGCACATGAACAACCATCAACATTCAGAAAAAAAAAAAAAAACCACCATCAACAGGATAGGAACCAACATTAAAAGATAAGTAATCAATGCAAGCACAAGCCACCATCTGGTATCTGTTCCAACTTAACATGTACTTTTAAATGATGCAAATAAACCACCAAGCTTTCAACTTGTCGCAAGTTGCTCCCAGAAATTAGTATTCTCATGACATTAATGTGTTTTAGTTACATGCATAGGTTTGGGAAGTATTATAATTGCCATTACAGCTTTTCCAACAAACAAGAATTACTTTTGACATTGAATTGCACCACTGGACTCAAATCACTTTATTCCCACTGGAATGTCAACTTAATCAGACTTTCAAGTCTTCGAGTATTTCGCAGCAATACCTTCTTTCTGAAGTGAACAGATGCTTTTAGAGCTTAATGGAGTGATAATTATAGAAAGATTAGTGAGATCGAAGTCACTTTAGTTTCCAAAAGGTCTACGTGTTTATGGTCACATGTGATAAGGTAAACTACAATCTAATTTAAGACAGAACACGAATGTTTTTGGTGCTTTGCATTACTAGAAAGGTTGAGGGTTGATTGCAACCACTAAAAGGACAGGCTTGACATTGCAACTGATCACACATGTTGCAATTTTATTTACTATGAGCCTCAATATGTTAAAACAATGTTGACATCTAACATCAGCATGAATAATTACAACACACATTTGTACCATGAAACCAGTCCAAAGGACAATCCCAGACAAAAAAGGCCAAATTTCAGTTATTTTAAAATGTAAACCAAGGAATCATGCAGCAGAGTCGTCCATGGAATTAACACTCGATCAACAAAAGGTCCAGTTCCAGACTGGTTGGGGTCTTTTCAGTGGGCCAACAATGTGAAGGAAGCAGGAAAAGCAGAGAGGAAAAACTTCTTGGCTAATATGAAGTATTTGTCAACCCTAGTATTTGCAAGGTAAAGTATTTTCACAAAATCGCTTACTTTCTTACCAATATGTATGTAACCCAGAAGAATGACTCACCGGAGTGGGTTATATTGAGAGAAACTTTATCCGCATGAGAGGAGATGTTAATAATTGAAGAGACTCTCACAAGAAAATATCACATAAATGAGAGACGCAAACACAAGGTGGACATCAACTCCACTTACAAGGTTGACAGCCTCTCAATGTTTACAAGCCCATCAAACTCTATTTTGGGTTCGCAATTATGCAGTCAGGGAAGGAGCTCATGATGCAACTCTCACAGACCAGATAAAGTTTCTTGCTCGTGAATACAAACAAGGGCATGATCACAGATGCCTCATAGAGGCATCGTCAGTGTTACAGATGAGTACATTAAGCAAACCAAGAGAGGATGCAGCACAGATTCGCGATAGACCACAAATTGGAGCAGCATGGCATGTTATTAACAGAAAAAGAACACTATGAATTCTGTTCAGACGGAGGGCATCTCGTGCCTGAAAGAGAGTGCAAACCAAAAACAGCAACTTTTTTCTATTTGATATGGGGAAACAAACATCGATATCATTATGTAAGACTGTACCTTTTTTGTTGGCAACTCATAATTGATCAAAACTCTCGCAGAAAGTGGCGACTCCCCAGAAGCAAGAAGTGGAAGGCAAGCATCCGTAACAACAACAATATGAGACTTTTGCTCAACATCTTCTACCGCTTTTATGTCATTTCCAGATTGGGTAACAATTTGGTTCCAATGCAAAGTTGACTGCCGAAACCCATTCAGAACGAGAGCACGTTCTGCTTCAGCCAGGTCACTGTACTGGTACACGGAAAACAGATGCACAGAAGGTTCAGCAGCAAATAATTAAAGTCTAGAAAGAAAACCAGTAACAAATCCTGAGTTTCTAATCTCTGAAGATTCAAGATGCTTCATGAGATATAGTCGACTGACAAGGAAACTGCTTTAGGATATCTTTTAGTTGACGATGTTGTCGACAACAAATCCCACATTTGAATCCTTTCTTCATTTCACAAATAAATACTGTGGCCTAGTTCTAATGTCTCGCTGTGAATGTGAGGAAATGAAGATTCATGAGTCAAGCCATCAAAAGATGACTCGCAAACATGATCCTAGAAGCTGAAATTTGGCTTATAGAAACATGAGTTCCACGAAAGCAGAAGCCATAGATCTACTGGCAAAACTCAGCAAAGTAAAACATCAAAATTCCAATCAAGCGGCCCATACCCATCAGTTGCGTCTCTAAGAAGAGACAATGAAATGCGGTAAGCCTACATCGAACAGGCAACTGGAAAGAGAGGACTACGAATTCCCCAATTAGATACTTGCATGATGAATCCAAAACAATTCATTCATCTCAATCCGTAAGTCTTTGAAATCATGTATCGACCAACCCGGAACGGGACAAAACTATGCTATCAAGCCGGGAGCTTTAAGCTGCAAAATCAAAACAGAGTCGAGGGGGGGGGGGGGGGGGGGGGGGGGGGGAGCGAAGCACCAGAGAGGCCAGAGAGATGAAAGGGAGGTTGGCGACGGCGCAGCAGACGGCGTCGAGCTCGTCGCGGGAGCTGCAGCACACCGCCACCGGCAGGCCCGGCCGCTGACCCGCCACGCCCAGCAGATCCACCAGCGTCTCCTGCGGAAATCCCACCGCGGGCAGTCAAAAAAACCAAAAAAAAATTAAATAAATAAATCGCCGGCTAGGCATTTCGACAAACACCGGGCGAGCAATGGGACGAGGACCCAACAACCGGGGGATCGGGACGGATGGGGATACCATCTTGAACCGGAGGCGGTCGACGGCGACGTAGAAGTGGCGCGGCTGGCTGTGCATGGCGGCGGAGGGAGGGACGGGAAGGGAGACGACGGCGTCAGCAGCGATACGCAGGGTAGAGATAGAGAGAGAAAGTAGAGAGAGAGAGAGAGGGAGGGGAAGAACCTGGGAATGGAATGTGACGAAGGAGAAGGGGAGGGAATCGAGGAATCTGCCGCTGCATCTACGGCCATCGGACTTCCCGTTCGACTCCCTTTTCCGATTCTGTCACGGACTTCCCCCGCTGCTGAGGAGAAGGGATCGCGTCCGTGCCGATTCGTTTCCATCCGCGGAACCATCGAACGTATTGGGCAGAAGATGAACCGGCACACTGTAGTTCGCTCGTTTTCCGTGGTTCTGACGCTAGGAACGTGCGAAGGAACCGGGAAGCATCTAGAATCGGACCGAACCCGCATAGAACCGGCGGTTCCCATGAGGACCAGTCCAGTTCCCGTTCTTATTTACAGGAATCGGTGAGTACCGATCCGGTTTCCGATTTTAGCGTAGAACCGATCACCTGCTCACTCAGATTAGACCGTAATATATATATATATGTAATTTTTTTAAAATTTCAACCAAAAAAAGAAAAGAAAATATTTTTAAAAAATCGAAAATCATAAAATCTCTAATTTGAAGCTCGATTCTCAATTCCTATCAACTCACAACCATGCCTCTAACTGTTCATTACCTCCCTCTCTCACTATTGGTTATCTCCATTTGTGTGAAAGTTGGCGAGACTGCTTCCAAGGACCCATCCCGCGATTCCTGGTTCCAATTTCTCGGAATCAATTTTTAGTAGACAATTTTCGATTCCATGTTGGGAATCACCCATCCAAACTATGCTCACACCTATTTAACACAAGTAAATAAAAAAGTTTGGCAAAAAATATTTTCACGGTCGATAAAAATTCACGTTTAATTTTGAAAGAGGGTATGAGTTTGGGAATTCATTTTTCGAAGGTTGCTCAATCGCCACCTTGGCTACTGTCACATCCGTGTCTCATGGAAAATCATCATGAGAACCCCAAGGATTGGACTCATTTCTTAGAGTCGAAACTCATGGGAGTCTTTATGGGGACCCAAATCCGATAAATCAAGTGAACCATATCAATTTATCTTGTGGGGCTCATGTGAGACATGTAAAATCAATGATTGTAATTCACCCGATCAAATAAAGCGAGTCTAGAGAAGAAATTCCATAAATTTAGGGATTAAGATCCCTGCAACATGACAAGGTATCCCTAAGCCAGAATCTAGACCTCGGCATTTCGAGTTAGTACCTTGCGAGCAAATCCAAGTCCTCATGCGACTAAACACATACACCCCGATTACTGGACCGATTTACCCAGAGTCCAAATCGTGGTTCTTGACTACTAAATACATAGGATCACTCGAAATCCAGGCAGTCACACCACGCACTCACACCAAGTCCTGACTAAAAGTGCAATTCCTAGAATGACAGGAGTTCACAATCTAAAAATACTAAGAAAATTCGAGTACAACGGCGGCGTTTGGGAATAGCTTTCCAGAGCCTTTTGGACCTCTAAAGGCGCTTGGACAAATGCTGGTGTGTTTGGCATTTATTTTTGAGAGGCCATCCAAGGACTTCTACAAAGGGAACTTGAATGGTTCACATTTTCAATTTTTTGCTTTTGTACCAAATGGCTTCAGTCCAAGGAGAAAGATGTGCTGTGACATTTCTAGAGCTTGTTGACAGAGGGGACAATATGGGATCAAATAAGATTTTCATCTTACAAACATTCTCCCTCGTAGGTATTGCGTTATGGCACACACTCCATAAAAAGATATGAATTTTGGGTTAGGTATTCAGTTTCCAAATATCCGTCCATAGGGTCTAGGGTTTTTGATAGGATGAGGAGGCTTGCTCTACTTGTTGCTACTGGTTTGTCGAATGTAGCCTGTTGTACGCACTTCTCACAGAGTAGTTTCTAGACTTATTCTTAGTTCATATCAGCTTCATTGTCTTCTGGATTTCTGCTTAGTGGTATAGCTAGAATTTCGTTGACTACGTACTCCTCAAATAAGTTATGCAAGCTTTGTCCATTCCAGACTCTATCTTCCCGAACAATTAAGTCATCAACTCTTTGGGGTCTTCCTGGTTAGCCGATTCACCAATCAAACTAGATGTTAACCAGCTCTCCTCTCAAATGTTTATGGACTTTCCATTTTCGACTAACCTGCTAGTCTCTCTTGTGATGGCATCTCTGCCTATTAACATACTTTGCCATCCCTACAATGGATGAAACCCTTTCCTGCATTCTAGAAATCTCTCCTAAAGAAGTAAATTCCTTTTAATAATTATCTCCATACGGTCGATAGTGATTGCGAGAGTCTCCAAGCCTATTTGCCCAACAATGCATTATTGAAACTAATGAGATCCCTAAATCCCATTCCACCATTATATTTCCTGGTTTTAAGGATATCCCATTTTTTTCTAATGCAAACCAAATTTAGACTCGTTTTGTTTCCACTAAAAGCAAGCTATCTTTTGCTCGTTGGCTTTGCATGCAGAATTTGGGATCTTGAAGATGGACATAACATATCGGGATAGGGCTTACACAAGAAGTTTAATTAGAATTTCTTCCCGGCTTTAGACATTAACTTTTCCTTCCAACTCTCCAATTTCATATTTGCTCTTGCTATAATCCAGGAAAACATTTTCTTCTTTGAATGACCCCAATCATAAGGAATATATTGGTACTTCCTTATTTTGTTGATAACTCGCAAGTCTAAAGCCATATCCCTCTCCTTACCAAAAAAAAAAAAAAAGCCATATTCCTCTGTAGATTCTTGACGCAATTGAAGCAATATTGATTTAGGACTGTAGATAGATTCCAACTTTCCCTAATCTACCCAACCAGAAAGAATTTAGTGTCATCAACAAACAACACATGAGATTAAGTAGGGCAAAATCTATTTAGATGAATTCCTTTGATGGGACAGAAAGTTGTCATAATTATAAACAATAAGGGGAAAGAGAATCATCTTACTTGAGCCCTCTCGATGGTTGAAAGTAAGATATAGGTTCCCATTACTTTCATGCTAAAAGCAAGAGCGGAAGCACATTGCATGATCAAAGCCACCCATTTATCATAAAATCCCATCTTTTTTTTTTTGATAAGGAATAGAATCTCATCTTTATCATCCACGAATCCAAAAAGTCCCATTCTACCCTATCATATGCTTTCTTCATGTCAAGTTTTAACAGTGCTTGAAATTTTTTCTGATTTTTCCTCACCCTCAGCTGATGCAAAACTTCTTGAACAATTAGAATGTTATTCTCAATCTGTCTTCCGCTAATGAGAGCACTTTCTTCATAGGCAATAATCTTGGGGAGCCTATGTCTAAGGCGATTTGCCATAACCTTAACACTGATTTTATAAGCAAAATTGCACAAGTTGAGGGTCTGAATTAGTTCAGGCATTCTGGGTTTGGGACTTTTGGAATTAGGGGAATATAAGTCTCATTTATACTGGAATCAAGGGCACCTGAATTAAAGAAGTTTTTGTCTGTATGGAATACATCATGCTGGATATCTATTCGGTGATGCTGATAAAACTGATCATTCAGTCCATTGGGTCCTAGAGCTTTGGTAGCTCCCAACTAAAATTCTGCGCCTTTTACTTCCTCCAAGGTCACTAGTGCAATCAATGCTTCATTTAGATCCTCTTATACTAGATAAGGACACCGATTTAGTTTTGGTTGAAAGTCTCTTGTCCATCCCCCCCTGCGCACATACTATAGAAAGCCCGGAAAAGGTTAATAGTGTGTTGCTTTAATAAGTTGGGCTCTAAACACCAATTTTGGAGTATTTAGAGAAAAGCTCTGATCTGCGAATGCAAATTGATCTGTCGGTAGGAGTGGAAACTGATAGCTTATCGTTTGGTCAACTACGCAATAGATGCTAAACCAAGCCCATGGGATGTGCGGGCATGAATTGCTGGCGGCAAACGGAAGCCGGCCTCACTTAAGTTCGTAACGCCCACTGCCCACGAGATGCAACCGGCTTGTAGATTGGATAGTTGAGGCCCACCGGAAAAAAAAATGCCTTCTTTCTAACTGGTTGTCTATATTCAGGTGTTCACAAAACTTTGTTTAAGTTAATGAAGGAAGCAATATATTCGACCATCTGTTTCTGTTTTTCTTTTTGCTTTTGTAAGTGCGTTTCGGTCATCGATGATACTGCTCCAGAAGAATTTGACAATTTATTGGCGCGACCACGCTGTTAGCCTCGTCCCTAGCTCGCATGAATGGAGACGACAACCGGGATGATTCACGACTTTGTCAACGCCAGGATGACATCCACAAAAGCGCCCGACAGGCGCGTGATTCTTCTCTCTTTTTCCTTCTGGTCAAAACTCGAAACCTAGTGTCTTTCAGCTTCGGGAGCTTCTAGCATTATTCCAAAATTCGATTTTACATCCGGAATTGACCTTTTCTTTTTTGGCTCTTTTGTAGATGCGGACGATCTATCCACCAGGATAGAATCGCTTTATGAAGAGACAAATGTCGCACGCTGCCCCGCACGAGGCCGCCCATGCCTCAACACGAAAACGAAAAGACAAGACAGAGAAGCCGTCCAATTCCGACATCGGGCGGCCTGGGTCCAATCACCTCCTTTGTTTGTCCCCCTTTGACTCTTGACCGAAGCGCCAGCACAAAAGCCTTCAAGCTACATCGTGGGATTGGACAGGACAGCACATGTGATTTTAATATTACCAAGAAGAATCGAAATTCGCTAGAAAATGTGGCGAAAAAAAAAAAAGATCGAAACGAATCATCAATGAAAGGCAGTGCAATACAAACATTGTAACTTCGATTTGTCCTACTAACCGCTACTTTTTCACTCTTTCTTTTATTCTTCTTCTTCTTCCTCTTCTTGACCTTTTTGGGCACGACGGCTTTGTTCATGAAAGGCACGTTGCATGACACGGACGATCGCTTAGATCGAGTCCATATGAATCGTCGGTTAGGTGTAGCCCCGATGGCGCCGCGGTAATCTATGATTCAAATGACATCTGACCACGGGGTCGCCGCAAACCATGCAATTTCTCCTTCTCTTACGTTCATGGAGGCAAGTGCATGACCGTCCACTCCGTGAGCTCCTCCTCCTCGAGCTTCTCCCAGAACTCGCCCGCTCCTCTCTCGTCATCGCGCTCGAGCGACGGAGCTCCTTTACTGGCATTGTCATTCTCTTCCGCTTCCGCCGTCGCTTTCGTCGTCCGATCAGCCTCGCCCTCCTCCATGATCTCCCTACCCGTATTGATAAGGGTAGTACTTGCGCACTCGCTCGGCGGCAGCGGTTGCGGGAAGTTCAGCTTGGCCCGCGCGCCGCGGAACTCGAGGGCCGCCCTGTCGTAGGCGCGCGCCGCCTGCTCCGCCGTCTCGAACGTCCCGAGCCACACCCGCGCCGCCTTCCGCGGGTCCCGGATCTCCGCCGCCCACTTCCCCCATGGCCTCTGCCTCACCCCCCGGTAGAAGCCCTTCCTCTTCCTGCCGGCGGCGTTCTTATTGCTCTGGCTCAGTCCGAGCGCCTCCGCGTCGTCGCCGCCGCCGCCGCCGCCACAGCCGCCCCGCGCCGCCGCCGGAGTCGCGGCTGCTCTGCCCGGCGCGAAGAAGTTGCACCCGAGGCAGCCGTTGATCCTGCACACCTGGCACGCGGCCGGGTCGGGAAGGGAGAGCAGGCCCAGGTCGGCCCCGCCAGCGGAGGGGAGCGGCGGCGACGTGGACGGTCGGAAGGCCGGGATCGGCTGGGGCTGCGCGGGGTCATCCCCGGACCCGGACATGACATGCTTGAGAGCGTTGACTATGATGCTGTGCTCCTGGTCTTGAGCGATCCTGAGGTCGTGCGGTTGTCCTTGCTGCATGCTGTCGACGAGAGAGAGAGTTGGAAAATTTGCAAATGAGTTCGTCCGCATGTTGACGTCTCTTGGTTTTATGCGCCAAAGGGCCAAAAAGGGCGTTAAAGTGGATTGTACACGTGGCGTCCGAGCTGGTGAGCTGGGAGTTCCCAGGCGCCACGTGGAGGGGGATGATGATGTGGTGATGACATAGTCGGCCACGCGAGGCCACGCGGGTGTGATGACATGCGACCGCGTGCGTCATGGGCGGGGGGAGGTGCCGTGGGGGTCCTTCTGAGCTAGAATTCGTGTTCGATTTCTTCTTGTTCGGAAAGAGATGAGATTGAGATGAGATGAGATGAGAGGGATTGGAAGTGTCTCTGTGTATGGGGAGGAAAGGTCAAGAAGAAGGAGAGGAACGGGCAAATCTTTGGCCGTGGGTACCGTCCGGCTTACGTTTTCCACCGCCGCCGCTGACAACTTGGTCAACAACCTGGGACTCTGGGAAAACCAAGTGCCCTCGTCTCCACACAATCCCTTTTGTTTCTTTTTCATGACCAAAGAAGCACCAAAGACAAAACCATCAATTGTTTGGAGCCTTATGAAACATCGTAAAAACACCAAATCACCCGTAAAGTAAAGTGGTAAAAGTCCTAAACAACCGTTTCGATACTTAACTTTCAATTTGAACAATTTAATTTTAAACTTTTTGATGATTTTTTTTATATAATCATCCCGGCTAATTGTAGCTGGAAATCGCTAATATGGACGCCGACCATCGGCGCCGGCCGTCTAGTGTGAGAGTTAGACATCTACATGGCACGACTGACAGCGATGTGCACGATTTTTTTTTCAAAATTCTTTTAATTTATAAATTTCCTTTTTTTCTTCCCTTTTCTCTTGTGGCTGATGGCCTTTTCTCTTGTGGCTGATGGCTTGTGAGGGTCACGACGTTCCTCACTGGCCCATGGTGGCAAGTGTGGCCCTTGCCTGCAATAGTCACTCGCCATTTTCGAGATTGGTGGAGACTGGCCATAGGCGGAAGGGAAAAGAAAAGGGGAAAAAAACTGAAAAGAAACAAAAAAAGGGAAATATTTGTAAAAATTATCTACATTAGCATCGGATGCACCAATTATCCAGCCACATTAGTGATTTCCAACAAAAATCGATGGAAATGACTATTTTGAATCGTCACAAAATTAGAACTAAATTGGCCGGATTGAACAATTTATTATTGAATTGACCGTCATATAATATATTTAGAATTTTTTTGGCAATAAAGTCCGAGTGTTTAATCCATGAAACTCACTCCAAAACAGAATAATTTTGTACACAATAGGTGGCATTTGAATGGGAGACCTTCAATTTCTTAGCCGACTCTCTAATTCCCCGACCAACTACGCCAACCCTATAGAGTTCTTGAACCCAAATTTACATGCACCAAATCGATTCGAGCTGTTTGACATAAAGTATTAGTCCATTGGTCTTATAAAACGAATCATTGGGACAGCAATCAATCTATGATTGAGATATTTGCAACAATCTTTTCATGGGAGAAAGTAGTATTTTAAAAATTAAAAAAAAGCACATGATCGTGACATCCCAAAATTTAAAATATAACATTTACTAGTGAATTCACACATAATATTCTTAAATTTCAGAAATCATCATTCGCGCAAGCCCCTATAAATCACATAGTCTCGCGTCATAAACTGTCCTTTTTTTTTTTGATAACCGTGATATCCGCGCAGTCGGCAAACTAGAGCTCAAATCAGCAGTGATGCCCAACTCGTCCTCGAGAAGGGCTAACGCAGCATCCTATCGTCACGACCTCCCACTTAAATCACCGATAGATGAGTTTGAACCCAAGACCTCTCGTGAAAGGAACTGAGCACAAACCAACGCGACCATCGATGGATGGGTCTTGCGTCATAAACTGTCATTCTTACACATCGTAAAAAGTTCCTAAGGCAATAGAACTATAATAATTTTAGACGACCACAATTAGCAACAGTTCGAAAGCAAAGAAGCCAACATGGAGCCTGGCAAGCAAAAATCAAGAGAGTGAGAAGGAAACACGTTGAAAACGAGAGGGAGAACGTGGATACGAAAGGCTTGCCAAGAAGTAACCAGTGCTACCTCCAAGCAAACCCCAAGCTTGCCACACTCTCCAGTCGCGTCAGTTTCTTGCTTTTATTTTCCAACCTCAATTCACTTCGCCTAATGTTTCCGAAGAATGATTTTCGAGCAGGCAAAGTTTCACACGATGCAATAGATATGGACTGAAATGTGAGCAATGAGCAAAGTAGCCCAGAACAGATAATGCAGAGCTACCAGTTTATGCAGTCTCTCTTAAGGTCGGAAAAGTGCAGGAATCCTGTCAAATTCTTTCCTCGAAACATGCAAGTAGGATAGCAGATGTTTATATGAAGCATACATAACTAGGAAACTGTTCTACTTAAACACCAGACACAAGATAATCTTCAATGCACGGCATAAAGAGGCTGTGACAGAGGTAGGTTTTGCCAAAAATACAAGATAGAAGTATCAATCTAGCAGGTCTCATGCCACAGAAGTCCTTTCTTATGTGCACTGTATGTACAAACAGATCACACATAGAGAGTGCCACACATCCATCACTCTAAGTAGGAAACCTTCAGCTCATGTAGAGGTTCACAAACTGGAAGCACTAGTAGCCTAATGTTGTCCTCCTCATCATCCAAAAGAACTCGTCCATATCGACTTCACGGTCGTCTGCATGTTTTGAGAGATAAAAGAGCAGTGTCAGGGATAAGCTTCTTGTTTGCACTGCAGAAAAATACAAGCATAAAAGAAGCAAAAAGTGATGGAATGGAACAGCCCTTGACTCCGTGAAGAATTACAAGGACAGTAGTATTGAGGAATTCCCAATATCCAAAACCCTGTTTCATCTGTCTGTATACAAGTGGCATGCTCAAGTTTTTCTCGTTATCCTGAAAAGCCTAAGGCTGCATTCAGCTGCTTACATCAAACTTCACATCGGATAGAACAGTACCGCAAATGTTATCCTTCAGATTTCCCCTGTACAATCTCTTGTTTAGAGAATGATGCACATAGAGCTGCCTTCTTATTCAGCGTTTTGATAGGATATAGGGCCACCAACCCAATGTTCTCAGGTATTTGGCTTGTTTAACATCAAATCAAAGCATATCTATAAGGCCAAAGTACCAAATCTGACTAGTAACTATTTGCATCTTCTAACACACCTTTAATTATCCCTGAAAAAGTGGGGAGTCAGTGGAGTTTCACAACACCCAGAAAAACCTAGCAATGTTCAAACATTAACAACAATAGAAAACAAACACCACTCATCCCTAGGCATCAATTTTGGATGTTTTTGAAGAGGAATCACCACATAATTTGTCTGGATCCTTGACAGGAAAGTAGCTTAAAGAAAACTGAACCAGCCTACCCTGTATCTGTTTAAAGCATGTTTTGGTTCATTGTTTTTTTTTTTTTTTTTTTTTTGGTAAGGTGTTTTGGTTCATTGTTATGCACTACATGAGACCAACAATAATTTTATTGTGATTTTACTGCATTTGAAGTTGATGAAAGCTTTGCACTTCACATTATTCAATATGTACCAAATCTCAAACCACAGATAGGGAGAAAAATCTGATATTCAATGTCAAAACTGACAGGCATAATTGTAGACTGGACTAGTTAAAAACAAACTATGGAAGCATTGAACTTACGATCCCGGTCCGCCTCCTCAATCATCTCCTCAATCTCTTTGTCTGTGAATTGTTCACCCAGCTCTTTTGAAATTCTCTTAATATCTTGAAAAGATATTTTTCCCTGATCTCCGAGTGAACACATGGAATCAGATCAAAGAGATGATCACAATACAATGTTTTAATCCAAAAACCCAGAAGCTCACATTGTTATCTTGGTCAATAAGGCGGAAAGCTTTCGTGAGCTCCTCCTTCATGTCCCTTTCTCCAATTTTGGCAGTCATCATATGCTCAAATTCATCATAATCAATTGAACCACTTCCATCCTTGTCTACATCGGCAATCATTTGATTGATTTGCTGCAATGACAAGGAATAATGTATTATTCAGGCATTCAATGGTCTGCAGAAGTCATATCCCATTATAACCACAAAAGAGAAACCCGCTCTAAAGGATATTGTCTAATCGATCATATGTCAGTTAGAAGAGGCACTTGTGCTAACATGGGACTTCTTATTAGTGTGTGCAAGAAACCGCGGAACGCAACAGCAGAGGGGCAAAAAAAAAAAGGAAGCATAACTTCATTGCCAAATTAGTGTTTTCTCTATTGCCAAAAATTTGCTTACACAGAGATGAACCGACAATAAGGTGCAAAGACATGAAAAGCAGCTCTATCCATCGAATTATCGATGCAGCGATCTAAACTCACCCCAGTAATTTCACATCCATTCTTGGTTAATGCGGCAAAACTAGGTGGAATAGAGAAGGCCTATATCCCATACTCAAGAACTTGAATCACAAATATCGTGAATATTATTCTAATAGTACTGAAAATAACAGAAGGACAAAAAAAATAAACTTTGCTTCTGCTGTTCAGAATTAACTTCACCATTTAAACTTCATGCCATGTGACATCATGTGCTCACAGAAGTATCTAAGAAAGTCAATGAAGTCATTCTTTCCTCAGACCAACTTTCTTTCATGCATTACAGTCAATATATATATATATATATGGACACTTTAGCACAGTGAAGTTCTTCTCCAACTTTCCGGGTGAACTTTCCCCTTTTTACATGGGTTCGACTACTTGGTTGACAAGGTATGATACAGTGTCAAACAACGGCCTAGAGCATCTTTTTGGCTACAGTTCAGTTAAATGAATGAGTCAATGGAAACAAAATCTGTTGTGCCTTAGCATAACACCCGAACTGCATATAGTTTCTGCATGTGGCATGACCTGGAATGTACCAAGAGAAATTCAGAAAATGCATGCAAGGATAGAAATTACCTCCTCTGTCATCTCAAATCCAAGCGCCCTGTTGGAAGATCAGTTTAGTTATATTTTTTAATATCAAATGTGGAAGTATTTGTAAAAGCAACCTTAGCTCATTACCTCATTGCAACATTCAACTCTTTTGCATCGATAGTGCCTGGACAGAAATGTTAATATGATTACCCAGTGGAAAAGTCAACAAGACAAATCCTCTGTACTCAAGCAGAAAGTTATCTTGATACCTGAACCATCAGTATCAAAAAGTTCAAATGCTTCTCTGATCTCTAGCCTCTTCTGTTGAGTTAAATGCCTCCCTCTATGTTTGTCTTTCCTAGAGGGTGCTCTATGAAGACCTGTCTGTTGAAACAGTAAAATAGAATCTCACAATCATGAAATCTACAGACGTAACACATCCATCATGTGACAAAATGGCTGTTAAATTATTAGTTGAGCTGTATAATTGTCTTAAACTCAAGAATTTAGACACTAGAACCCTCACTCATCTTCAATGAATCCTTCATGCGCTCCTCAATCATGTCATGCTGTGTTTTGTGGGCACAGCAACATTAGAAATCAAAGAAACAGCAAGTAAACTCCAGCCATGCACTCGAGTTTTCATGCATTTTTGAGGGATCAATAACTTCAAAGAGCATGCCAAGCGATTTCCTTTTACTAGAAAAATGGATGAAAAGCCATGCCAAGTTTTTTACTTCCAAGGACAATTAGTACTTTCTTCGTTATAATTTTAGGGTGAGTTTGGATAGACTTTACTTTCTACATTTTGCTTAATCCGAACCTTACGACAAACGCACTTTAAACTTTTCCTTAACCCGTAACACCTAATATTTCAAAATACAAAAATATGACAAGTAGAAAAACATATAATCTTTTCATAATTTTTTTAAAAATTTCGATAACACTCCCTGTGACTAAATCGTCCTGAAGCAGTATGGGAATGGGGAATAAGGGGCGGATGAAAACCCAACACGGTAGGGGAGGATGGGGAAAGAATTGTTGCAAGAAAGCAAAAGGCATAAACATACATGCCCTTAATGTCTCCCAAACAGATGACTACAGGTGTCTTTGTTGTGACGTTCATGTGCAATTGAAAGCCAACTAAAGCCTAAAATTACGGATAAGGGATTCAGGAACGAAACATGTAAAGAGTTCAACCAAGAAGAACTTAGCAAACATTCTCTCAACTCAACTCAACTCAACGAAATTTAACCCTCACAAATGACACAGTGCAAATGGAAGAAAGAGTGAGAACTCAGTTCTGCAAGGAAAACAAACAGCCTAGGAGATATTCCTTTATGTTCAGATTGCTTAAGCGAATCTCCTCTATTAGCCAGTTACTCCCAAATCGAGAGGCAAAATGGGAACTGCAGTGCGCCTTACAAGACCATCTCTTAGCCTAAATTGGGACGATTCGAATCCTACCCACTACGTTCCACCGCTACCTAACCACGAATCACCGAACAATTCGATGAATCGGGCGCATTTCAAGAATTGCCCTGGATATCTCTCCACCACAACTCCGACAAGACATATAACCTCGACCACGCACACGGATCCACAGCACAGTACAGCGCTTGACGAAACGAAGCAATTCCCCCAGATGCAAACCCCCACAGGACAACGTCGCCGACAGTTCCCCCACGATTCACCAATTCGAAGGGGACAAAAAACAAACGGACTCGAACACCAAAAAGCGACAACATCGGAGAACCGGACGAGACTTTTGGTTTCCATTAGCAGGAAGGGGGACTCACCATGGCTTCGTCTCCTCCGGTCGGACGACGATCCAGCTAGCTTCGTCGGAGCTCGGAAAACCGCGATCGGAGAGATCGGAGAACGCTTCGTGGCGAAGGGAAAACTCGAGAAGCAAGAGGACCTTCGAGATGGCCGTCGAATGGGATTGGTGATGACGCCGAAAACGCGTTCGGACGCTTCCGGATCCGGATTCCGGAGCGAGCGAACGGGGCCCATTAAGGCCCAATACACGACTGTCTCGGCCCATAAGGCAATCGTATAGTGGGCTTTAATGGGCTACGGAAAAGAATTGAAGGAAGCATTTTTGTCCCATTAAACAAGCATCGTACCTTGCCAATAGGCATGCGGCTCTGCTGATAAAGAGATTGGGGATAGGGGTGGGGATGCTAGTATTGCAGGGGCAGGGTTTGACTCTCGCGCTATATAAGAGACAGAGCAAAAATCAAAGAGCAAGGAGAATTAAAAATAGGACAAACCAAAAGAAAAAAAAAAAAACAAAGCATCGTACCTTGCGTGAGGCGATGGTGCTCATGCATGAGGAGCTTCTCTCTTTCGCTTCTGCCCGGTGCCCTTCATGAAAGACATTATTTGTGCTCTCACTTCTTTATGTGCATCTAAATCTCGCTGAGAAAATACAATGGCCAAACACAGCCGACAAATTATCCAACCATATGCTGTCCCCCAAGCTCCAGTCCTGACATGAAATTTTCCAAGTGCTCTCCATTTCAATTTCAATTTCACAGTGACATTGAAGTTTTGCCAATAATTATCATGAAAACCTAGCTTTCCAAGAAGATGCAAGATATTAACCTAATGATGATTTAAGCCAACGAATGGTGCACGTATTCTATTGTACTTATTTTTATGATAAATACTATCATATACCACCACATCTCCTAAAACTTTCATAATCCAACTTACATACATTGTTAGACAATTTGTTGATCTTTGTTCTTATCCAATTAAAAATTGATAATGAAAATTGCTTCCATTAGATTTAAAGCAATCAAAATGGATAATGAGACTCTAACTATCACTTGCACTAATCGAGTTCCTTCTCTTTGATGGTATGATAATTTGACACTCAAGCAACATAAAGTTAACATGCTCTAGTCACTCACCTCAGCACCAATATGCTTTCGTTGCCCTCATACTGGCATCCCAATATAAGTCAAAACATTTTTACTGGTATATGTTATGTACTGACACAATCATATAAGATGTTTTGGCTATCATCAATGAAAGGATGGTTATGAACATCCTTAAACTTCACAATTACCCAGACTCCATCTTCAATGTTGAATCTAATGGAAGTTAAATGTCTAGTTTTCTTTGTTCATGAGATGAAACCGGTGGAGAGTATCAATTACAATTACAAAGAAATGCGCATCTTCGCAATATTCCTTTGCTGTCGCTTTCTTTTTATCCTTGCACTCCAAGTCCTACCAATTCTAATTTCAATATCTTCATCAACTTTATATACAGTGATATTATCCTTTGGAGCCTCTACAATCTTTTTTATTTAAAAAAAGTCATCATTCAAAGAAGAAAGATAAAGTGAGAGACAAATTAAGCTCGAAAAAGATGAAATCATACCCATTTATCCCCAAACTATTAAGCTAGTTACGGAGGATTAGGAATATTATGTCGAATATTTGTAAAACCATTAGTTAGTCACTTGAAAAGTTTTTGTATATACATACTTTGGTTCAGTTAGGTTTCAAAAACTTCAAGATCAAATTACATTTACTTTTTTTACCTTAAAAAACGAACATATCAGGCTTCATTTTTCTTCTTTTTGCTGGAATTATACATGAGTTGACTCCTATGTAGGAGAACACGTGATATTCATGACAACTCGTGGTTGGGGCCGCAAAACACACCAAAGGGCAAAAGACTAGAATATAAGCATTACCACCTTCATCGGTTTTTACCAACTACAAAAATGTGCCTAGAAAATCTTAAAGTATTCACATATGAGAGAGAGAGAGAGAGAGAGAGAGAGAGAGAGAGAGAGAGAGAGAGAGAGAGAGTTGTTAGGATTGAAGAATGCGCATGAGTGATTGTTGCATCGTCGGAGTGTTCAACTTTTTCAATGAGTCGGAGTCAATGATATTAAACTTCCGTTAAGCATGTGCGGTATGCTATTAAAATGTGTATCCAATTATTAGTCTTGCTGTGATGAGTTTGAGGGGACCAAATTTCTGGAGTGCGTATCTCATCACTCTGTATCACTTTTCAAGAGGAATTTCATGGTAAAGAGGAAGTTTCTCAAAAATGGGAGAAACCGCGCTCTAATAGCGTGTAAGTTTTCTTTTTTATGATGATCCTTTCACCTGAATTTTTTAGACTACAACATAATTTTCTTCTCAAGGTTTTTCTGAAATGGTGATTTTCTCCGTCTAAAACAAAGAAAAAAAACAGGAATAGTAGGATGCAGGGACAAAGCCACTGTTCACAGTTTCGTCTCCATTTTTCTAAAATTTTTTTCAAAGAAATGTAAAGGAGGGGAGAAAGTCAAACTAGTGAGAAGTGAGAACTCTGTACTTGTCGCACATGGGAGCATCTATTCTAGAGGAACAATAGATCGGAACTTACTAGTTACTAGCGCTCTCACGAATAAGGCTTGATTTGGGCTTTGGAGAAATCGGTCCAAAGGAGCCGCCGTGATTCAATAGCTTGCAAAGAAAGCCCACCAGAATTACTTGATTTTGGGAGAAATTACTAAATAATCCTAAATCTATTGCAATTATGCCAATTCAATCTTAAAACTTTTTGTTTCCTGACAAAAAAAATCTTAAACTTTTTTTTTTGTTACAATTGAATCCTAAACTTTTTACATTTGTACCAATTTAATTCATCTTGCCAATTTTGGCCAATCGACACTGATCGATGCCAGCCATCTAGCCAACACCGACATGGCAATTTTTATTATTGATCGGCTAGAGGTGGGGATTGACGAGGTCAGCCTTGCTTGCCCTTGGTGAGGGCGAGGCTCGACCTCGCCAGTTGTTGACCAGTTCAAGCCTTGCCAGTGACAACAAGGATGAGCCTCGCCAATAGCTAACAAGGCCGACCTTGCTAGTCCCCATCTCTAGCCGGTCGCCAAAACCCACAACCGGCTAGAGGTTAAAGATGAAGGGAGGGAGAAAAAAGAAATGGAAAGAAAAGACAAACAAAGGAATAAATAAAAAAGCTCGAATAATATAAAATATATATTTAAAAATTGCCACGTCAGTATTGATTGGACGGCTAAGGTTCATGTCAGTGCTGGTCGGCCAAAATTGGCTAAATGGAGTGAATTAATATAAATACAAAATATTTAGAATTAAATTGACACAAAAAAAGATTTAGGACTTAAGTGTGACGCCGTGGTGGTGGGTCCTGCGCTAGCGTCACTCGAGGACTAGTCGTGTATCACCGCCGGTTTATAGCTGAGTCATCGCTTACCGGTCGCGCGGACACCTCGATTATCAAAAAAAAAAAAAAATTTAGGACTGAATTGACATACTTGCAATAGGTTTAGAATTACTTAGTAATTTTCCCCTTGATTTTGAGCATTGCCAAAGTATCAAGTTGTCGAAACGAAGTGGCCCAATGGACCATGGCTTTTACGTTGAGATGTTGAGAAAGCTACTTCGTCGGCGGCGAAGGTGATGGCAACCTGGCCTGCAGGAGGCTGAGGGTGGAGGAGGAGAAAGAGGCGAGAGAGGGAGAACAAATGACTTAGGTGTTGATTAGGCTTTGGAAGATTTAAATTGGGCGTGTTAAGGGATCAAAATTGAAGGGTCTCATGTCGCGATCTCACAAGAGAAAGGGTAAAAGATTGGTGGACGATGGAGGGTGGAAACAACCGATCCGAGTCTGGAGAAGTAATTCCAAACGTGGGAAGCTTCCTTGCGCACGTAAGGACGAAGGTGAGTCCTGCAAAGACCTTTAGGAACGTGGAGGAAGCTGCCATTCAGCAAATTCCTGGAATTTGTAAGGCTTCTTGGACGGATGAAGAGCAGAGGACACGGTTGTAGTCAACACGTAATCTCCGAGACTCCTATCACTGCTTTTCCACCTATTTTCCGGCCGCCGCACTTCACATTTTCATGTAAGTAACGTTTTTCATGTATTTCCATTCATTGTGCTCTCCATTTCAATGCAATCTGTTTTTCTTTGTACGTCGTCCAAACCATGTTCAGACCATAAAAGGATCAGTTTTCACCGGAAATCTCACTGACTGGCACAACATACACCTCATGCATATGAATCACACGTAGAATATCACGCCAAGTCTCATGCGAGAGCCGTCAAATCTAACCGCGCACACATATCCACCCGATTGTTTTGTTAACTATTCTCGTGTTTTGTGCCATCTCATCTTATGTTTTGTTAAGAGTCTCTTCAAGACTGTTCATTCTAGCCCCCCCCAAAACACAACGTACAGACCCTAATCATCCTCAGAAGAAAGCTATTTAAAACACTAGTAAAATCATAATCAGGACAGAAGACGCGGTTATGCGAATCAAATCATCACTTTGCAAGAGAAAGAAAAAGTCAATTCCCTTCACCCCAAAAGTGCCCCCAAAGTTGGTTCCCAGCTAAATCCAATGTTTCTTTCCCTTTCGTTCTTGTAATGATAATGCCTACCAAACAAGAGTGGGTGGGAGGAATCATTTACCTACCAAGTTGGGGAACAGAATGTTTGGTCGCCTCCTGACGTTTACTTGACACGTTTGTGGTGGAATCCAACCCTAGTTAGGGACGAAGGTTGAGGGTTTTAGCTAATCCTTAACCCTGGTGAGGGTTATCCCGACCCGACCCGACCCGACCCGACCTAACCCGACCTAACCCGACCGACCAGGGGCTCAGCAAGTCGATTGCCTCACCGAGCAAGCCACCACCTGCGCCCACTGCCTCAGCCTCGTCTTCACCACCTGAGGGTCATCGCCTGCAACTCGAGATTTCCCACATTCCAACTTTCTAATCAATACGCATGCACGTGACGACCGGCCGGCGAGTCTTTTGCCGGGCCGATCGGTGTTCGGACGAAAGGTGAAAGAGGAGGAGAATTACCGCGACTGAATATATTGCTCTGCGGGCTTCCGGCGGGAGGAGGAGGAGCATCGCAACGGGGGACGGTCGGCGACGCGGCCTCCGGCTTCGATACGCCGCCGGTGTACTGCTTATTGACGGCGTAGTAGAGCTCCAGGGCCGGCAAGGTGTCCGACAGGCGCCGATCCGCCTCCGGCGAGTCGAACCCGAAGCCCAGCTCGATGCACGCCTTCAGCTCGTCGAGGTCGTCGTCCGTGACGCTCCTGCTGCGGAGCCGGCGGTTCTTGCTGTTCCCCTTGCGGCGGAGCCACGCCTCCTCGCGGCACATGTCCGGCGACCACGATCGCTGCTTGTACAGGGACGACGAGCGTCCCGCGGGGAGATTTGGATGCGGCGTGGCCAGGAACGATAGTTCGTCCGGCGGCGGCGGCGGCGGCGGCGCGCGGGTACCCGACATGCTGGAGAGACGGCGGAGCGCGGCCCCTACCCCGTCGGACGGGGGCGTTGGGGGGGTAGGAGGCTCTCTGGAGAGAGCGCGGTGCCTTCCGAGTTAAGTCTTCGGATATTTTTGGAGTGAGGGTCACGGGAGCTTATAGAAATCAGGGTTATGGTGGGTGGTCGGTCCAAAGTCAATGATGACCTCTCCTTTTTGCATTCTTTTATTTTAGCTTTTTCAGGGGAAAAAATTTCCAAATTTACTCGAAGAATTTTGTCGAGCTCATAGAGGGAAACATGCGATTTTCAAAATATTGATGATCCGTGACGAGGATACTCAATAAAAATTGCACTAATCTTTCTTTAGTTAGTTAACAAATCCCCTCGAAATTGATGACAAAATCTTCGATAAAAATAATATCATCGTTAGATGATATTGTGCCATCCAAATTTCTCAAGTATTTTTACTTTTCATTCTATTAAGTTAGCTGGGCAGCTAATGTCGTGTAGCGGTGTAATAGAATACTTCGAAAGTGTATCCTCCTTATGCTTTATGAGAATAGTCGCTGAAGATTGGCTCTGTCGAATTTCTCGATCTTTCAACTAAATGGGAATCGATTGAGCTTTCAGCTTTAGTGGGAATCGATTGGATTTGTCGAAATGAGTTATTTCATCTCATTATATTTATTTCTTAAACCCAAGTCCATAAAAGTTATATTACTTAAATTGTGCATTGCAGAAAGTTCAGGAAACCAATAGAACTACTTGAAGGTTAAGGATGGTGCATGTTGGACAAAAGTTCAAAACCGGCAATGTCTTGGAAGCTTACTTCAAAGACTAGCTGTATCTTTTCATTCAGAATTATTCTCTCTTTGCTTGCTCGAGAAGTTGTCTTGTGATGCCCGCAAGTTGGACTTAATAGATTTCCTTGATCCGACCATCTTAATATCATGCCATTATGTTTCGAATTCCAAGCATCGAGCTGGGCTTGGCATTGAAATGGGAGAATAAACTCTCTGTGGGGGTTTGAAATAGGCTTCATCAAGGCTTATACTAGGTTGGTCGACTTCAGGTCCATTTGAAAATATTGGGTATTCTCAGTTTTTCAGGTTAGCCATACGCGACTCTACTCACTAATCGTCACGTGTTCGGGCCCAATTTTCATATTTTTCTCTCCTCCATTAGACCCTCCCTCTCCACCATTACTCTTTTCTTCTTCTTCCTTATGCGCCACACTATGAATGAAGCTGTCCAACTTTGACGTAGAATCCAGTTCAGATCTAGCCACGACCGCCTAGTGCTTGACAACAATCGGTGAGGTTAAGATTCCGACAGCCGTGTACGAGAGGGCACGATGGGCAACTACTGCGAGCTCAAATATCAAAAGGAAAAATAAAGGAACCAATCTCAGTCCACCGCAACCTCATCCTCGAGCCCACCACCGCATCATGGCCGCCGTGCCCACCGGCGGCTACCTTTCCTTTAACTTCCAAATCTGAAGTCTCTCCTCAAGTGACCCTCTCGCTGGGAGGGAGCTTCCCATATTTCTAGACTTCAAAGAAGAGGATGGACTTGGTAAGAGCATCTTTGTAGTTGTATCGAAGCGAGGTTGGTGTGGGTGGTGGTGGTTCAATGGGAAATAGGCATTGCACAGAAACAGGAAAAGAGTGAAAGAGTTCAAAAAAAAAAAAAAAAGAGTAACCGAGGAGAGAGGCAGGGAGGTAATTAAGGAGAGAACAGAAATGAAAAGTGAACCCCATTTGACCATGTAACGATTAATGAGTAAAGTGGCTTAAGGATGACATGGAAAATCAAGACTACCTAGTATTTTCTCCCATTCATACATGGACAGGCATGGCTCGAGCGTGGTGGGTTTTAGGAAAAATATTTTCAAAAACTTTAAAACTCGTTAATTCGTCAAATTTCTTCAAAAGCATGCTATCTTATCAATCTTGCATCCTGGCAAGCAGACTAAGAACCTAAGAAATTTTCTTTCTATTTGGGAGTTCTCGATATGTGGTTGACCAAGACTTGACAAAATTGAATTAAATCAAATTACTTATTGATTTTCCCATCGACGGCTCATGATATAATCACACGGAAATCATAATGATCGATGTAATTAGTGTGCGCTCGATTAACATTAGCAATGTTCTTAATCTCATATTTGACGTTGATTTAGACAGTATCGAAATAAAGCTAAACTCTAGATGCAATTCCTATCACATCCAACGTTGGTGGACACTTTGCACTTTTGAAGTGCCATTCTTTATTAAAGTGCAAACGCCGGAAATCCTTTTGGACTAAATAATATGAATGAACTGTGTCCTCTCGACGAAGTCTTTCTTACAAATTCTCGTGCGATGTAATCTAATCTTTTGATGGTGACTTAGACTTTGACAGGGAATAAAATTACTAAGCCAAATGAATTCCGAAAAAGCATCCATTGAAAATGAGCTATTGTTGTACCAAGTAATCAGAGGCGTTCTTCTAGAAAGTTTATCATTACTTTTAATTTGTACATTAGAACCGACCGCATTATTTTTAACCGAGAAAAAAAAAAGCTTGATTGATATTTAAAGGCAATCCTTATCCAATTTTCAATAGTACGCCCAATGCATACAAAATTGTAATGTACCAATTGTGGGTGAAGACATACTTATAGATCAAAACCCTTTTTCTCAAATCAGCACAAGCATCAGCATACTGGCATAACTAATACAACTTGTGTAGGACACTACAATCGATTTACATGTCGAAGCTATCCTCTCGAGTTAACCAATAGGCCTCTTCATTTATTTTGGATTTCTTCGTTCCCATTGTATATTGATTTATGTCTAGTAAGTGCAGCATGACATTGGCAGACTAATTTAGCAGACAATATAAATAAATGGAAGCACCATCCTTATTGCATGAAAGGCATGGCAAAATTCACCTGAATTTTAGCTTCCAAAAATAGTTTTCTTCGTGCCCATAAGTATGGAACAACTCCTTTAAATCTGTTGTCCTAATTTAATGCGTTCATCATAGATTTAATGGAACAACTTTTACCACCAAATTCTCGGACTTTCAAGTGTATTTTCACCTCGGAAAATTCGAAGTGCAATGAAAGTGATGGGCAAATATTCACTTGAAATTTTGCTAAAAAACAGAGATACATCATGAGGATTGAGTTAATGCAAGTGAAGTATAATTTATCATATTTCAATTTCTTGGATGCTTTTTTATCCTACTTTCCATAGTGGCTACTAGTTAACCCAAAATGGTACGACGAATCCTAATTTCATTCGCTAGTGCATCTTTAACGTGCGCATGAGAAAAAGACAAAAATAAACTCAAAATGATATATATATATATATATATATATATATATTTTGTAGTAGTAGTAGTAGTAGTAGTCGTCGTCGTCTTGCAAAAGAGATTAAAAAGAAAAGAGAGATAAAAACTCATCGATATAGCCATTTCCTGGAAGCCACGTGAAGTACTTATTATTGTTGGGGAAGCCAATGGAGCAGCTAACTTTTTTATTTTTAAAGAGATGAGATGCTTTACTTTCCGTATAAGAAGGACTAAAGATACAAGTGGCTAACGTTTTCTGCCCTCGTTGCTCATTGTTAACCTCCTCTGTTTTTGTTTCGTGATTCTAATGGCTTCTTCTTCTTCCAAGCCCAGAAGGAGTTATGATGTCTTCCTGAGTTTCAGAGGTCCGGACGTCCGCAATCACTTTCTCGGTCATCTCTACGTAGCTCTAGACCAGACGGGCATACACGCTTACATCGACGATGAAGAGCTGAGGAAGGGAGAACAGATATCACCCGCGCTCATGAAGGCGATCGAGGAATCGCGGATCGCGGTCGTGGTTTTCTCCGAGGACTACGCCTCTTCGCCATGGTGTTTGGAAGAGGTGACCAAAATCATGGAGTGCAAGGAGCAAAGAGACCTCATGGTCCTTCCGGTGTTTTACAAGGTGGAGCCGAGAGATGTGAGAGGGCAGAGACAGAGTTATGGAGAAGCTATGGCTAAACATGAGGTCAAGTTCGGGAAGGATTCGGAGAAAGTAGCGAGATGGAGGAAAGCTCTTTTTGAGGCAGGTAGCTTGGCTGGGTGGCATTTTACTAATGGGTAACACTTCTACTACTTCAATTAGTCTTAAATCTTTAGATGCTTCATTTTGCCACTCTCTCCCTCTCTCTCAAGCGAACACACACTCACACAGCACAGATCACACCTATTCAGCACGCGAACAGAGTACCATGTGCGAGAGCCGTTCGTCCTTTCAGAGCCTCCGATGGCCACACCACCGCCCGAGTGCTAAGTCCCCACGCCGCCCCAACCGCGTAACCTCTGCCGCTCTCCGTCTCTCTGTGTCAAGGGGCTGAGGCGACAACTGGCGACCCGGATCGGGGGTTGGTAAGCCGTGGGTGATGGTTGCCAGAGGCTTCACGTTGTTGATATTCATCACTGCTACTACTTTGCTAAGAGAAATACCAGATAAAAGGATAGGTATTCGGGCAATTGAAGGAAAAATAAGATAATTTCAATGAACTTTGTAAAGAGATCAAGACAATGTCGATCAACATTTAGCATATCTAATAATTGACTTGAATTTTTAATAAATGCAAAATAAATTAACACAACATTTGGGATAACATGAAAAATATAGTCTTAGATTCTGGTAGATACTAGGGTGAGCATGGTATGAAGAGGCGGTTTCCACTTTAGAATCGGGAACCGACTATCGAGGGCCCGTTCCACAAAATGGGAACTGGGAACCGCCTTGTAATTCCTGAACCCACCTGGGAACTGGATCACCGGTCTGATTCGGTTCCTGGGTGGATCCATGGAACCAGCTGGGGAGGCGGAGAAGGGGTAGGGAAGGGCGGAGGAGGAGGGGAACGGCAAGCATAGGTCATTGAGTGGGATGGAGCAGAGGTGGGAGAGGGTGAGATGAGGGGCGAGATAAGCACGGCGACCATGAGGTGGCGAGGGAGTGGAGGGTGTGGGGAGAGAGGGGGAGCGAGAGTTGGGTTTTACGAAAGGGTCAAATTCAGGCGTCGAGTGAGAGAGTGAAGATGGTGAAAAGAAGATCTACATCTCTCTGGAGAGAGAATGAACGTAAATTGTGAAAGATAATGGATATTAGTTCGAGGTGACTCGCTTCAAGGAGACTGTGAAAGATAATGGGCGCAAACAGTGAGGTATATCTAGAAATCAAGAACAGAAAATTTTTTGTCTTTGAAAGTTCTTGGAACCCAATTCAGCGACAATGAAGAAATGACTATGGACGTAGCTCTGTTTTGAGAGACAGAGGAGAGGCTTTGCAAGGTCTACTTTTTCTGAAAGAGGAGGGAGAGTGTTGCATTAATTGAGTAGAGTGAGAATGCAGGAGTTTGAACGAAGAGAGAGAGAAAAGAGGAGAGGGAGCTGCACGCATAAGAAAGAGAAGAGAGAGTGCTATTAATTGAAGAGAGAGAGGATGAGGAGTTTGAATGGAAAGAGAGAGAAAAGTGGAGAGAGATGGACACAAAAGAAAGGGGAGCGAGAGAGTCGCATTAAATGAAGAGAGAGGAAAGTGGAGAGATGATGGTTGATCGTGATCGTGATCGTGCAAGACAATGAGGAGAGAGAAAGAGAGGGGGGCGAGATCGCTTTAGGGTGTGCATGAGAATCATTCTGTATCCGAGAATTATTTCTGAACAGATATGATTTTTTTTTATTTTGTGCCCGAAAATAATTTCTGAGTATTTTAAGGCGTTTGGTAATTGTCCAAAATTTCTATTTCTAGACTAGAAAAGAATAGAAATACGTTTGGTAAACTACACAAATTTTTGTTCCTAAATAATATTTTAATAATATTTTAAATTATTTTTTTTACCCTTTTCTTCTTTGGTCGTGGCCGGTCGCCGGCCACCAGCGACCGGCGACCGGCCACAGCCCAGGGCAGGCGAGGGCGTCACGGCCCTCGCTGGCCGCCGGCGGAGGCGAGGGTCGCTCTCGCCGGCGAGGGCGAGGGCTGGACCCTCGCCGCCTGGGCGAGGCGGCCTCGCCCAGATCTGGGCGAGGCCGAGGGTCGTCGTCGCGACCCACGGCTCGGCTGACCTCGCCGTGGGTCGCGACGGCGACCCTCGGCCTCGCCCAGATCTGGTGAGGCCGAGCCTCGCCGTCGCGACCCACGGCGAGGTCGGCTTCGCCGTGGGTCGCGACGGCGAGGTCGGCTTCGCCGTGGGTCGCGACGGCGAGGCTCGGCCTCGCCAGATCTGGGCGAGGCTTCGCCGTGGGTCGCGACGGCGACCCTCGGCCTTGCCCAGATCTGGCGAGGCCGAGCCTCGCCGTCTCTGGGCGAGGCCGCCTCGCCCAGGCGGCGAGGGCCGTGATGCCCTCGCTGGCCCTGGGCTGTGGCCGATCGCCGGCGGCCGGTTGCCGGCGGTCGGGCCGACCAGACGAAGAACAACACAAAAATAAGAAAAGAAGAAAAAGAAAAAAAAACTGATTCTCAAAATTGTGCCGAGAAACAAGAAACAACTTTTTTTTACTTCTTGTTTCTCTTCCAAAACTGTTTCTTCGCACAAATTTTTGCAAAAATGTGCCCGGAAACAAATGCGTTTACCAAACACATTTCTGTTCCCAAACTATTTCTGGGAACAAAAGAACAGAAATTTTTACTGTTTGGCACGTTGCCAAACGCACCCTTATTAATTGGAGAGAGAGAGAGAGTCCAGTCCTTGAAAGCTTAAATTTAAATATATATCTACATGTGTACTGGTTCGATTCAGAAGTGGGCAGTCGGTTTCACATTTGAAATCGAGAATTGAATTAATATTCATTGGTTCCAAGAAATTAGAATTAGAAACTGGATCGATCCACATGAGAACTATCAGTTTTGGGCCGGTTCGATCCAGTTCGGGGTGGTTTTCAGTTCTTTTGTACACCTCTAGTAGACACGGGTATCTTCCTAGTTGAACATATTTAGACATTCATCTCCAGATATATTGCGGACTAGTTTATTACTCAGCTATTCTCTTTAATTACCTATTCATTTCTTTGGATTGCTCTATGAGTGGTTTCAACTAATTTTCACTTTTCAGATATGAAGCGGGGCTTATACAACATATTGTACAAGAGATCTCAACTCAACTAGATCGAACGCCATTAAATGTAGCCAAGTATCCGGTAGGGATAGATTCTCGAGTACGAGAGCTTAAAACAATCTTAAATATACAGTCCCAGGATGTTCTTATGGCAGGATTATGGGGACAAGGAGGTGTAGGGAAGACAACCCTTGCTAAAGCCATTCATAATGCTATTTTTAGAGAGTTTCAAGGTGCTAGTTTCTTGGAACGTGTTCGAGAAAATTCCAAAAATTCCACTGATTTGGTTGCTTTGCAAGAAAAATTGCTGTCACAGGTATTACCAGGGAAGAAGTTAACAGTCTACAGTGTTGGTGGAGGAAGTCGGTTAGTTCAAGATAGACTTTGTAATAAGAAAGTTCTCATTATTCTTGATGATGTTGATGATGCATGCCAATTAAATGCTTTAGCCGGAGATTGTGAGTGGTTCGGTAATGGAAGTAGGATTATTATCACAACAAGAGATAAGCATTTGCTAACTTCTCATGGGGTAGATCGGAATCATATGTATGAAGTTAAAGCTCTTGAGGATGGTGAAGCTCTCGAACTTTTTGGGAAGCATGCTTTTCTAGGAAATCGAGTAATAGAAATAAGCAGCACTCTTGTTGATCAGGTTTTACATTATGCGAGAGGCCTTCCTTTGGCTCTTGAAGTGTTGGGTGCTTTCTTGTGTGGTAGAGGAGAAACTGAATGGAAAAGTACCCTGCAAAAACTTTCCAAAAGTCCTGACAAAAAGATCAATGATGTGTTAAAGGTAAGTTATGATGGATTGGAGGACTACGCAAAAGAGATTTTTCTAGACATTGCCTGTTTCTTCAAGGGGAGGAGTGTAGAGTATATTAAGAAAGTTCTTGATAGTTGTGATTTTGAGACGACTATTGGAGTACAAATTCTCATTGAGCGTTGCTTGATTAGTGAAGAGTGTCAGACCTTACAAATGCATGACTTAATGCAATTAATGGGTACGGATATTGTCAAACAACAATGCCGTGATGATCCCAGAAAACGCAGTAGGTTGTGGCTGTATGATGATGTTCTTGATGTTCTATCAGGAGATGTGGTAAGACTTGTGATAATAATTCATATTCAATTCTTATGTTTGACTTTGTTTATTATAGTTGCAAAGTAACGTTAATATATTCAAATAAATATACAGGGAACAAATAGGATAAAAGCTATTGTTTTGGAGCTACCAAAGCCAGAAGAGATGTACATCGGTCCTAATGCTTTCGTAAACATGAGAAAGTTGAGGTTGCTCATCCTGCTTAATGTAGATAATTCTTTCCAAGGTCTCATCCATCTCCCCAGTGAGTTAAGGTGGTTTGAATGGCCTAATTGTGCCTCGATTCCAGATTTTAACTATGGTCCAAAGAAGTTAGTTGGACTTGATATGCGGAAAAGCAAGATCAAAGTAGTGGGGGAACAATTTAAGGTGCGTATTTACCTGGTCTTTTTTTCATTACTTATATGTATTATATTTGATGATGTTGTTGCTGTCCTTGGGAAAGCAGCTACAATTACTATATTCTTTGCACATATTAAAGCATCAAATGTAGGCTGTCAATCTAGTAAATGAACCAATGCCGTTAAAATCTTTGGTCGTAAAAACTATGCCTTCTAGTTGACAACTTGTTGGTTATATTTGAAAGGGTTAATACCGCGAAAAACCCTAAACCGGTACACTTATGACGAATTTATTCCAAATTAATCTTTTGACAGTCAAAAATCTTAAATTGGTACACATGTGACAAATTTACCCAAAACTAATTTTTTGAACACCAAAAACCCCAAATCAGTACATTTGTGACAAATTTACTCTCTGTTAAATTGGAATAATATCACAAAAAATCATAAATTGATAAATTTATGACAAATTAAGGGATAAATCATAAATTAGTATACCCATCAACTACCACGTATTATCCAACTCAATAATTTGATAGTAAAATTTAACGTAAATTAACAGAGAGTAAATTTGTCACAAATGTACCGGTTTGGGATTTTTGGTGATCAAAAAATTAGTTTGGGGTAAATTTTTTATACGTGTATTGGTTTGGGATTTTTTGTGATATTAACTCTATTTGAAATACATACAGGAAATATTTCATTTTTCTTCCTTGTACTTTAACTGCTTTTCTGTTCAAGTCCATGTGTTTTTAATTTTTCTAACTAATCTAGTCATTCTATTTATACAAAATGTATAATCAAGTCTTCCTGACATCAAATCTGACCAAATCGAGCTGACATGATCGTCCAAATATGACATGGATTGAATATTGCCTACATGGACGCCCACCGTAGATAATGAATGAGTGCCCATGTATGTGTGAATTTAATTCACGGTACGCTATGGAGTCGTCCAAGGGCCACGTTAGCTTAGATTAGGCTAGATACTGGAGAGACTTGATTAGATAATTTATGTAAGCAAAAGGACTTGCTTAGAAAAATCAAAAGTACAGGAACTTTATTAGAAAAGTAGTGAAAGTACGGGAATGAAAAATAAAACTTTTCCGTCCATACACACAAAAAATATGACAACAACGAGCTCAAACCATCATGACTTTGAGAAGAAAATTGAAACAAAAACTTCTTGGTTTGTAATTTGACATTTGAGTGTTGAATGAGCTTAATATATACCATGAAACTTTTAATTTGATTTGTAGGTTTTTGATATATAGTTGGTAATGGTCTAAATGTTTTCAAAGACCCTTCCCAGTAGAGAATTGAGAAGCCACATCTTTAGAACTCTGGTAATGGGTATATCTTTTTTTCTTGTTAAGTTTCAATTAGTGTACTAGCTAAAATAATAGAACTTAAAATAAAATTCAACCCATTCGAAGATAATCAACAATATTATCAATGTGATTGAGCTTGCTCCATCTCATGCTAGAAAATCTCTTTTTATTTTTTATTTTACGTGTTTGAAATATTGCATATACTTATGTTACTCCATAAACAATGCAATCTTATGTGTTATTTTTCTTTTAATTAGAAGATAAATCTACAAGATGAGGTTTAGATCAACTTAACATAAACTTCCACATAAGCTTTATCGGGCAATTTGATTGTTATGGATATTTATTTTGTTATTTTCTTGCAAAAAAATTCAGGTTGATATCGACATTTAGGATGATTTAACAAATATAGTCTTAAGACTCATGCAAGGCATGGACATCTTACTGGTTTACATAAAACTCAATAACTTTAAGATATTGGTAAGCTACATAAAAATATTGGTAAATTATCGAAATAGTTGGTAATTTAAAACTATCTAGTAATTGTAGGTGCTTTTTAGAAGTGTTGGTAACTTACCAATGCGTTACCGAGTAAACAAGTTTCCAGTCAAAATTTTGTTAGCAATGTCTTTCAACCTTTTAACCAACACGGAACAATGTTCCGATTTCTGCGCTTCAGAACAGCAGAATCGCCCCTAATGTAATTTGTTCAGGAAAATTGCAAGAACAATTTATTGGCCCCTGGACAAATAGGAGTACTTACTTGTTCATCCATGTTTTGGGGTAATGCTTATGAGTTATGATGTGTGAACACTTTTGCATATAGTTTCCTAGTATCTGAACATACCACTAGTTCTTTTAATTGAAAACTTAGAGCCAGATTTTGAATTGAATATTTATCTCAGTTCTTGTTTTTCACCCGAAATGTTTCTTGCAGGACTTTAAGAAATTGAAGTTCATTAACTTTAGTGAATGCCAGTCTCTTGTTTGTATGCCAAACCTCGATTGTACTCCAAATCTAGAGCAATTGGATCTTCATGGGTGCAAAAACTTAGAGCATGCCCACACGTCGGTTGCATATCACGGCAAATTACAATTGTTGAATTTAAGTGGGTGCTCTAAACTTCATCAGCTCCCTACTATGCTACAGTCCAAGAATCTTCGACATCTCAATCTTGAATATTGCTCAAAATTGCATAGGTTCCCTGATGTTCCGGATGAAATTGAGGGTTTGCAAGTACTTAATTTAAAAGGGACTTCAGTTGACGAACTTCCTACATCCATAGAAAATCTTGTCTCTTTGGAGGAAATGGATTTGAGTTATTGCAAGAAACTGGCAATCCTTCCATCTAGTATTTACGGGTTGCGAAATCTTACAAGCGTGAGGCTTGAAGGCTGCTCAAAACTAATCAAGTTTCCAAAGAAGGAAGAGGACTCAAGTGACCCCCACGTGAAGACGGGATTTCCAAAGTTAAAGTTTTTAAATCTTAGCGAATGCAATCTATCGGAAGTAGATTTTCTGGAAAATGATTCCTGTTTTCCCTTTTTAAGAAATGTGTATTTGAGGAAAAACAATTTTACTAGCCTCCCTGCATGCGGGCAACTATACAAGTTGGAACAGTTGGATGTTTCGCATTGCCACCAACTCCAAGAGATCCTCGAGATTCCTCGGCAATTGAACAAACTATCGGCAAATAACTGCGAATCTCTAAGTAAAATTCCCTCCGACATTGATGCTGACTTTGTTGACTTCTCTTCATGTCATGAACTGCTCCGTAATGGCTTCACCATGAATGATTTGTTCAACCTTGAGGTTAGACTCTATCTCACTCTCTCTCTCTTCGATTACTTTGGAGTTTTGTACATGTTGACTGCACGAGTGATTGTATATTGCGAAAGGCTGAAAATCCTACATGAGTGGGCTAATTAAGAAAAGCAAGCATTGAAAGTGATTCTGCATGTATACGTGGTGGAGGTGGCTATAAGGCTACGCAAAGGATACTCTCTATTTATGGAGCTCTATTTCGCTGTGGAATTACAAGGAAAACCATCAACAATACATGTACATTCAATTACAAAATCTTCAACAATACATATCCCGTATCTACCAATTAAGCACCAAAAATCTTTGTAATGCTATTGCTAACTATAGCAAAATTCTAGGACTACCTACTTAACTCATTGAAACTCCTCTTTCTAAGAGCCAATTTCGAAAAAAACTATCTAACAGTCTACATCTGTGACAGAAATTTCGTCCAAAAATTTCTTGCGAACTTCTTCTACCTGGAGGAGAGATGCCAAAGTGGTTGCTCCCTGAAAACGAGGGTTCTATTTCTTTCACAGCTTCAAAGGACTTGTATAAGAAGTTCCTGGGATTAGCTTTTTGTGTTGTATTCCAAGAAGGAAAAAAGAATGAAGAATTCAAGCTTCAAGCATACGTTAATGGCCAGAATACGATGGAAGGCTCAAGCACTTTCGGTTCATTGGATTTGGGTCATGTGTGGCTTCTATATTGCGTACCAGAGGTGCTGTGGAAAGAAGACCCTTTTGGTCCAAATGACTGGAGTCATTTCCAGCTTATCATTACAGCACCGCCTAGTGTAACTGTCAAAAAGTATGGATTCCGACTAATATGCAAGCCACTAGAGAACGATTTGGAGATTTTGCTTCAAGATGATCAGTTGCTGGATCCAGCTTTACTCTACGAGGTTTCACATGAAGATAGTCAAATGATCATAGAGGAAGAAAGTTGAAGAGAAACTAAAGATTTACTAGATAAAAAAATTAGCACAGAGGAAAATAGTTCTAGTAATTTAGTGCACAAAGGGTCAAACATGGCTGCTCGATCTTTCCAACCAGAATTTGCAGGTGGCGAAATCTTGTAACACGGACGCTTCATGGCTGCTCAAATCTAATCAAGTTTCCATAAAAGGAGGAGGATTCGAGTGATCCCCATACAAATACATATTTCTTGAGAAGAGATCCTTGAGATTCCCCATGGCTTCAAAGGACTTCTATTACAGGTTCCTAAGATTAGCTTTTTGTGCTGTACAAAGGAGGAAAAGAGAATAACTTTGCGCTTGAAGTATCCATTGATGGCGACATTGATGCTACACACTCATGGACTTTCAGTTCGTTGGATTTGGATCATCTGTGGCTTCATTATTACGAAACAAGGGAGGTGTGGGGAGTGGACGCTTTTGATCAAATGACTGGAGTCATTTCAGATTAGCATTAGAGCATTGTGAAAAAGTGTGGATTCTGACTAACATGCGAGCCACTAGAGAACGATTCCGAGGTTTTACTTCAAGGCAATCAATTGCCGGATTCCAATTTACTTTAAGAGATTGGGGATGAAGATAGTCCAACGAGCTTAAAGGAAGAAAGTTCAATTGAAATAGAAAATCTACCAGATAGTCAAATGAGCACAGAGGAAGATAGTACAACCAAATTAGTCCTCAAAAGATGAAGCATGGCGGACTTCTCAATTGAGGTCTCTCTTTCTCTCTTTCTTTCTCTCTGCGTGAGTGTATGTGTGTGAGTGTGTTGATACCGAGTGTATGTTGGGCACACTATGTTTGTATACTGCAAAAGCCGACAATTCTAGACAAGAAACAAATCTAATATGAAGTGATTCTGCATGTACTTGCAACAGGGGTGGCTGCAACACTTGCAAGGGAATGGTTTTTATGGCTTGAGTATCATATTTGACGTAAGCAAGGATCAATATGTCTAGTTATTATACAACGAAAAATATGTCTGATTATTATAAAACTCTAGCTTGGTTGAATCACAAGGATTATGCTCAATTCAAACTCTCTACTTATACTAATTACAAACTTGAGTACTTCTAGTAATTTACCCTTATAACAGAAGTATCGTCATTCTCAAATTTCTCCTAATTACCGAAATGTTCTCCCTTGAGGAGAGATACCAGAGTTCAATCTTGTTGACAACGGTATCGTATCTTTCATGGCTTCATAGGACTTGTATGACAAGTTCCTAGGATTGGTTCTTTGTGTTTTTTTTTGGTGCAGACGATGGAAAAAAAAAATCTTTCGACATCGTGCCAGATGTTAATGGCCAAAGACATAATGTGCTAACAGGAACTCTTGAGTCATTTGATTCGGATCCCGTATGGATTCGGCATCTCAAACCAAATGTGTAGTGGGGAGTGTTGGAGGGAGGAGTTGATTTTGGTCTAACCCTGAAAAAGTTGGGATATGTGCCAAGATGCAGGCAACTAGAGGATGATTTGAAGGTTGTGCTTACAGACAATCAATTAGTGGATCTAGCTGCACTTTGTGAGGATTCTGATGGATCAACATATTCAGGAGAATTCTTATGCAAATGTCACATATCTATAGAGGAACCGGAAGCCAGTGAAACAGATTATATGGGAAGAGTCCAGTGGTAGTAGTGTTGGGCTTGCAGTTCTTGAGGAAGCAACCGTTAAGCTAGCGAAACAAATCAGGGGTCGAAGTTGCTGCACATCCATTGGGAATACGCAGGAACGCATGGCTAAACTAAAAAAGATACAAGGGAAGATCATCTTCTTCCTCGGCAAAGGCAGATAAACTTTCATTGCAGCGACTTCTGAGGGAAGGGAACTACTTCCGTTTCGTTACGATGGTGTGTTTCTGGTATTACATGTTTTATGCTTTACTTTTGTTGGAAACAGATGCGAAAAACGAAAAGACAGAACACTAGAAATTTAAGTGGTTCGATCACAAAGTGATCTACGTCCACGGGCGAGGCAAGACAAAATTTCACTATAATCAAAGAGAGTACAAATTTCAGAAGTCGAAACAACGACAAAACCTCACGGCTCACGAAAACTCTCTGAAACAAAATTCTCTCTGTTCTATAATGAGAAAACCTAGCCGCAGTACAAATAGGGCTTCCCGAAAATTTTTCTCGGGGGCATAGCCCCCGAACCCCCCGCACATTAGTTTGCTTCCTCCAGCTTGAACGGTCCGTTATGAAGATTTGTTCGCTTGCTGCGGGTTGGGTCTATCGACCCAACCCTTCGCGTCACGAACCAAATCTCAATTTTCTTTCCACTTTCGGGTTGCACAAAAAATATGTCGGGTCGGATCATGAACCGGACCGAGTACATAAAATTCAAGACATATTTAACAACTTTTATTTGATTCAAAAGTGAAATCGCAAGCCAGTGCCGCACTTGTCATGAGTCCATCAAGAGAAATATACATGAGCCTACTGAAAGGTTTAGTGCACACATTTTTCATATGCAAATACTTACGGGAAATATATTAGAGCATAAGCATAATTATTGAATCTCTATCCTACGGAGCTTTTCTCTAGATATGTTGGCATCGATAGTTTCTAATTTAGATAATTTCTCAATGTTTTCAAAAAGTTAATTTTTTTTCCTTTTTGCTGATTAAATTTTTAGAAAGTACAAATTAGCAAGGGATAATGACACAAATAGTTCTTGAAATTTGACCCAATATGTAATTTGGTCCATGAACTTTTAAGTTGTTTAATGTGACATTGAACTTTAGCTCAATACACAATGCCACCTTTGAACTTTTAATATGTCCAATGTAGTCTATAAACTTTTGGTACATATTCAAGTTTGTTTCTTAAATATATGAGAATATTCAATATCATCTTTTCATTAATTCAAGTTCAAGAATAACATTGAACATTCAGGTGAATAGTGGTGTACTTTTTGTCATGATCTCACCCTTTCACTAATTTTTGGGTACTCATGATCTTTCATCTATTTCTCTCTTATTTCTTTCTAAGTGTAATTTCACATTAATGGTAGTGGTGTACTTTTTGTCGTGAATCTAAACAGTGATCAAAATCTACTTTTGGTTTGTACGTTTCTTTTCAGTATATGCTCACATATTTTAGCTTAATAGGCAATAACATGATATATTTTCCTTTATAACTGTCTTAACTTTACATTTTATCACATTACACTTAATGGAGCCAAGTGGCCCATTCTTATGCTTTGGGTAAAAATCCAGATTTTTGTAATATAATATAAAAGTTTCACCATTTCGTTACAAAAACATTCCTTGTTTAAGTGACTATGTGGTGATTTGATCATATAGAAGGCCATGGTGTAAATCTTGATGGATGCAAAAGTTTTTCTTTTCTTTTTTCCTTCCCTACAAAAGAGACTTCAAAATAGGTTTAACTGGGCGAGTGAAATCGGCGATTCCGGCCTTGGAACCTGGAATTGAACTGATTCTACCTACAATCGGCTTGACACTAAAACGATTAGGCCATTTTCAGTCAGTTCTCGACTTGAACCAGATCTGGTGCTTACCCTTAGGTATGGCCTTAATATTTGCCACAAGTGAGTGGGTCTTCGCAATTTTTCAGGCCTGGGTAAGACCAAGGTCTTCGATATCTAAAATGTTGCCCAATTTTTCGAACCTTTTTGGTCTTGAATATCTCAAATGTGCTTCTAAAGTAATTTAGGAGTTGATCGCACCAAGAAAAAAGAAATTGAGAACTCAATTCCATTTAGTGGAACTTCCAGTGCACTATTCTCTCTATATTGAGAACTTTTTCCCACGCTAAACTGTTAAGGAATTTTCTTTTGTTTTTTGCCTTTCTTCCTTGAAAAAATTGGGCAACGTTTTAGAATATTCACCAAGTAAGTTCCGATTTGATTTTCTCATATTCGGTTGGGACTTTACGAATAAATAAAAAAATATTTTTAATGTAAATTTAACTAAAAAATCTCAAAACTCGTTAATTCATCGAATTTATCCAAATGCACGTTATCAAGCAAGCTGGCTGAGAATCTAAGCATTTTTCTCTGTATTAATGAAGACGTTGATATGTGGTTGAGCAAGGCTTGGTAAGATTTTAAATCAAGTTACATACCTATTTTCCTTGTCGATGAAGATCTATGATCATATCATGTCGAATTCATAATGATTGGTGTAATTAGTGCGCTCGATTAACATTCATGATGTTCTTAATCTCATATCCGAGATCGATTTGGACAGTACCAAAATAAGCTAAAAACTCCATAACGCAATCCGTATCCCATCCATTGGTGGACACTATGCACTTCTGGAAATGTCATTGTTGATTGAAGACCAAACGTGGAAATTCTTTTGGACTGTACAACGTGAATGGAATGGGTCGCTTCACACTTCTTTTGGATGGATCCAATTATTTTGATAGTGAATTGCACTTGGATTTGACAGGGAATGGGTTTAGTAAGCAAATCAATTGCCAAAAAGCATCCGATGAAATGAATGGTCGGGGATGGTCAAATGCCCCCACTCGAGCTAACTTCGCCCATTTTTCAGAAATCATCGACATCAGAGATTATGACAAGAGCCTTGAGTAGTGGACAACATGAAGAAAATCGACAAGTCATAAATACAATGAAGATATCGACAACAAACCATTGCAGAGTTTACTGAGTGTTGAAGAAGCATCACCTACGAACAAGGAAGAGGAGTGCCTACACGCTGGTCGAATATAAAGGCAATGGATTGACACGAGCACATGATCGCAGGGTGGCTTTGTTTATAGTGTTGAGATTTGTAACTTTTTGTGGATAATTATTGATAAAAGATAGGAGATCATGCCTAGAATTTGTAACTCTTGTTTCATTTGATTGAGATCATATGTGAATTCAATATTTCGAATCAAATGTATTGTGGGGAGTTTCAAAGGGAGGAGTTAATTTTGGTCAATCTAACGAGACTTTGTTACGATTGAGCCTTCGACTTAGAGTATCGGGTGGAACTGTAACAAAATTAGAGTACGTGATAAGATAGAGGCAACTAGAGGATGATTTGAAGTAGAGTTGAACAATTCCATGTTCCAAGTTTTGTACAGGTTCCACTTGAAACCTACTCATTAGTACAGGTTCCTCATTTCTTGGAATTTAGAACTTAAAATCTACCATGTCATAGGTTCCAGGATCGGTTCTAGAGTCTACCCAGTTTCTACTCGTATTATTTATTGAACGATTACAGTGAATCATTATCTTTAATAACCACCACTTGCCACTATAATCCATTGACTACAACTTATATTTAGATATATAATAAAATATGAAATATTAATAAAGTAAAAGTCCCGATCATAAAATGAAAGCTTAGATTAGTAGTTTCAAATTATACACTCATTTTCGGATGCCATGGAATACTACAGGTTCACGCGAAGACAATGATCAAGAAAAACATAAAAACTTGTTCCAAGTCTCACTTATCTAGAACCTGAAATTTTCATATCGAAACAGGATCCTCAATTTTTTGAACTTTGTACTAGACAGGTTCCCTAAAATCATGCTCAAAGTTGTGTTTGAATACAATCAATTAGCAGATCCATCTGTGTTGGGTGGTCTTTGAGTATCTTTCATTCCATAAGTTAGCTTAGAGGATGAAACTTTCCTTCACACTTATAATCTGACCACTAACTTCTTCCATAACCGATATGGGATTAACTCCGGTAATCTCCCACTTACACATGACTGTACCGTTAGGCTCGCATTAGTCGTGGGGAACCGGCCGTCTTTTAGTTGACTATGATCGTACTGTTAGGCTCTCATTTTCCTTCCTCTAATGAAACGATCAAATTTTATTTAAGTACTAAAAATGAAAATGACCAAGTTGATTATTTTGCGGCCAAAGAAGTGACTCTGGCACTGGGGTTTGTCTTCGGAAGGCTCGCCAAGTGGAATTGTAAAAAATACAGAATTCCGTAGAGAGCATGGCTTTAAAAGTCATCTTAGTTGAAATCACTGCTGAAAGAGTCTTGCGACTTTTACTTCTCCGGAAAAGTTAAGCATTTGATATCAAAAAACACTACTTGTATTTACCAAGTTCATGGGCTGCAATCTTTCATATACATGATGTGTAGGTAACAGACAAAGCGTAGATAGTGATTGTACGTGATCAATGCAGCCAAAGTTGGAGCAATAGGGAAACCCCTGAGTATTCTTATCTTGAAGATAAGATATTGGAATGGAATACGTCAGAATTAAGTGGAGAATGAGACTGCTACATTCAATTAGCTATGTCATATTCCACCAAATAATTTTTCTTAATGAAATGAAGGTTCACTCTGGACAAATAGTAAATAGAACTTCCCAACATACCCCCGTCAGCAAACTATGTCCCTAATATAAATCTCTTGCTATCAAAATGCCTTAAAACCAGAATCGAGAGCCAAGGGACAACACAAGAAATTCATGTGATCCAGCCGATGGCCTACGTTGACAAGCGAATGAGAAGAGCAAAGATTTGCGTCTCCGAGTACAGTGAAAGAGAAAGAGCTAAAAAAAAACAGCCATTAGCGCATCTTAATCTTAGAGTGAAGTTAGCACAAACTTTTCTTCACGTGTGAGCTCTCCAGCCAAATATCTTCCTTTATTTATCACCTTCTTCCTTTATTTTCCTGAAAGTGACGAGCAAATATTAACTTGGTAATGAGTGGTGTATGGCAAGGATTTTATTTGAGTTGTTAAATGTTTTCAAAGTGAAAAGATTCAATGCATATCCCCACTGAACCCTAAAAGTCCATGGCCAATGATTATATATCCCAATGCTGAATAGTATAATTCTCCACTCACCTTAGCACTGCCTTTTAGATGATTTTCCACTTCAGGAACCTGTGATCTTGACTGGGACAGGAGCATGAAAACGAAGAAAAGGCACTTCTTTTGAGAAAATGAAGAGACCTGGTGTAATCTGAAGCAAGTCGCACCGCGACAGCACTCCTAGTCTCCACCACATGATTTCTCATTTAATTTTTCTGTAAAGTTGTATCAATACAATATTCGAGGAAATACACGTGAGCGTCCATCTTAAATTATTAGGCGTAAAGAAATTACACTAATATGAAAAGTCATTACACATATTTCACTTCATAAAAACGTCTCTACTAGAGAATAAATTATTACATGAGTGTAACATATATGCCAAACTGAATTCGGATCATTGAAAATAGTGGGTTCCATGTATTTTTCTGGTGGATCCAATCAGATCTTCATGGTTTAAATCCGGCTAGCGGATCAACTGTTCACCGGAACAGTTTCTCCATCGAGACAGCTTTGTCCTCAGCGTGGACACAATAACGCGTTGTATGTCTTTTTTTTGGGGCCCATTCGGCTTGGATTGAGAGAACGCGACAAACGTTCTCCCTCAGTTGCCTATGAAAAGCTCAACCGCGCTCTGGCAATTTATCCCGCAAGGAGCACCCGATCAAGAGACCAACCTTGCTCTTGGTGATTGTGGTCGGAGAGATCGAGAAGATCTAAGAGAGATGGTAGGAACAACCCAGGTCCCGGTGATAGTGTTCTCCGAGGAATGCATGAAACCAGGGACGAGTTCCTGGGCAAATGCTTGCAAAGTGATGGCGCAGGCTCTTGAGGATCATGGGTGCTTCATTGTCGATCACCCCAACGTCCCTCTTGGCCTTCATGACTCCATCTTTAGCGCCGCCGAGGATCTCTTCAACCTCCCCTACGAAACCAAGATCAAGAACGTTAATTTAAAGCCTCCCCTTGGCTATACCGGAAAGATCCCCGGGACTCCCGTTGTTGAGGCCCTGGCCGTCGTCGGCCCCGACAAGCTTGAAGACTGCGAAAAGTTCGCCTCTCTCGTGTGGCCCTCCGGGAACGACCACTTTTGGTACTAATCTAATTTCCCTTTTAGGATAATACTAACCGGATATGCTTTGAACAATACCTCCATAGCAATCACGTATATGTTATCAACTCCTTCGAATTTTTTAAACACCGGGACATCACATGGGAAGTGCCTTCTCCCATTTCCTCCCCTCTTAATCCTCCATGTGCACATCACTATTCACTGTGCTTTTTGAATTGACGACTCCCCTCCCACTTCGATGTCTTGATCTTTCTCCTACTGTTTTATGAATCCATTACCATGAAGATGTTTGAAAATTGGTATATGCAATAAAGTCTGATGATTGTGCATATTTTATATGTAAACAAGCTCGTTATGTCATGCTTCCAAGCTCACTTCTCGAAACACCCATCTAATTTGAACCGTTTTATTCAGTTCATATGCCAACTTTTATATGCCTTGCGAGCACACCTAACAATTTTCTTACTTTATTAAACGATCCCGCAAGACAGACGTTTCTCCAACCGGCTTTAGCCTGTCGACTTTGGGCTATAGGGTATCGAGAAAATATAAATAAACGAGAGTAAGTGCTAAAGTTGACTTGTCTAATTTAATTTCTCATTTTTCTTTTTTTGGCTGCAGCAAAGCTGTTCATGACTATAGCAAGTTCATAGCTGAGATGGAGAAAGTAGTTTTCAGGATGGTCTGCGAGAGCTATGCTGTCGAGAAATGCTATGACCCTTACATCAATTCCAGTGCATACATCCTGCGACTCTTGAAGTCCAAGATACTGGAAGGCGTCGAGGTCAGTGTGAACCCGACTGGTCACACGGACAAGAGCTTTTTGTCCTACTTGCACCAAGGCAACATTAGGGGCTTGGATGTGAGGACCAAAGATGGCGAGTGGTTCACTTTCGAGCCTTCGGCTTCCACTTTCATGGTCATGGCCGGTGAAGCATGTGTGGTGAGTCCCTTATTTGCTTGAAATTTCGTCTTAGTACCAGTTCACGCTAGTTCATTGAAATCATTTCTAATTTTGTGGGGTTCATTCTTGATCAGGCATGGAGCAATGGAAGGATCAAGGCTTGTGACCACCGAGTGTTGGTTACAGAAAAGAATCAAGTGAGATACTCTCTTGCTACGTTCTCGTACACCACAGGGATGATCGAGACGCCCGAGGAGTTCATCGACGAAGCACACCCTCCGCAATACAAGCCCTTCATTCACATGGATTTCCTTTTCTACTATGACTCTGTTGACGACCGCATGAAGGGTGAGAGCCTCATCGAGTCCTTCTGCGGAGTTCAGGCCAATAAGCCCTCGTGATTAAATCAGAATGAATAGAGTGCATGCTCTTAGTGTGAAATAAGACGAGATTTGAGGAGATTGTTGTCTCTCAATCTTCTTTGTTCTGTTTTCTAAAATAAAGAGGCATGCAAAGGTCAAAGGTGATTGAAGATGGAGATGCATTTGGCTTGTATAATTTAAAGAGCATACAATATTTTTTGGGGAATTAGGAAGAGATGTTCATCTCATTGGCCTTCGTTTATTCATTGTTACTCAGGCCAAGCCAGTTTTTTAGTACCCCAATTTGGAACAACCTTGAACACTGTTATTTTCATTGAGCGAGAGAGATCGAGACATTGGTGGATATTTGATGCAATGTAAGTCTAGAGCATTTATCAATGGTGCGCGTGTATGTTGGAACCTGGTATTAATTTCTTTCTTAGTCCAATAATATGCAGCACCACTAGAAAAAAAAATCAATTCAAACCCTTCTGTTTTCTTAGTCTGAATCAGTCCACCTTCATTCCTTCAAGTAATCCCATGAGTACAAGCCAAATGGTCGTCGGAGCATAACAGGTCCCCTAAAATTTGAGAAGGATTAGCAAGCCAATTACAAGGATTTCGCACCTTTGGGCCTTTACGACCCAATCTACTACTTCATTGGCCTCTCTGAAACAATCACTCCGTGAATATCTTGGAAATGGGCTGACATACTCTTGCATTCGGCGATGAGAGGTTCCACGTCTCAAGCTGGCAGATCGTGATCGGTAAGTGCACTTCTCAAAGAAGCCCAATTATCAAATTCCAAAACTAGTTTCAGTTTAGTTCGGGTGCTGAAGAGATCCTTGGCTTCCACATATGCTAAAATTTCCAGCTGTGCAGCGGAAGACAGTCTCACAATTTTCTCAAATCCTTCTACTATTCTCCCTGAATAATCTACACACGCGATGCTTCCATCTGCTGTTCCTTCCACGAGGTAAAAACAGTAAGAGTGCCAAATAAAAATGCAAAATATGATTGACCAATTTTGAAGCAAAAGCGCATGCTTGTGGACTAGTTTACTTTCGGGAAAATTGTCCAAAAAGTCTTAAACCTATTGTAGTACGGCCAATTCTTTTCTAAACCTTTCAATTGTGCTAATTTAGTCTTAGACCTTTTAATTGTGATGATTTAGTCCTAAACATTTTGATGATATTACAATTTAGTCCTAAACATTTTAACAAAAGCGATATTCATTACAATGCCACGATATTCATTGTGAGAAATCATTGCAAGTGACTATTTAAACATATTCCGTGCCACATAGGCCGGCCGAATTCTACATTAATGATTTCCGGTCAAAATTGATCAGATGGACTAAATTGGCAAAACATGAAAAGGTTTAGGACTCAATTTGCATAATTAAAACGTTTAGGACTGAATTAGTAAAAGTGCAATAAGTTTGGGACTTTTTGGACAATTTTCCCATATTTAATGAAATGTTATCATATGGAGCTTTTCTCTAGATATATTGGTATCAATAATTTCTAATTAAATAACTTCCTCTTTGCTAATTACATCCTTGAAAAATACATAGCGACAATATTTGCTTGAGCAAATGTGATAGTTTGAGTGACGTTAATCCATCACTATCCCAAATGGCTTGGTTTGATGTCGAGGCAAGTTCCGTTCGACTCTTATGAGGAATATTTCTCGAATGAAATGGTCAAATTTTATGTAAGTCCTGAAAATAACATAGACCATGTTGATCATTTTGCGGCCAAAGAGCTGACACTGGCACTGCCAAAGGAATTGGATAAAACTTTTTGATCGAAATCACGGCTTTCAAAGTCGTCTTAGTCGAAATCACTGCTAAAATGACATATATATCATGCGTAAGTAACAGACAAAGTGCATGGTAAATGCACTCGATCAATGCAGCCAAAATTAGAGCAGATGAGGAAAATATAAATATTCACATCTTGACAAAACAATGTTATCATCCACATGCTTCCCTATTACTATTAAAACAAAAATGGCCACTTGTAATATAGTAATCGGTTGATGGGGACTAAACAAATTTTGTATTTGCTACGCATTTAAAAATCTACATGATGACCCAATATCCGAGAACGCGATAAGTTGGGTATGTGTAAAATATTAACACGTGAATGGTGCCATCCATAGAAATTAAAGTATTGAAATGAAATAAATCAACATTAGGTTGAGAATGGGACAAGATTAGTGTTACAATCATCAAAATTGATTTAGGGTGAACATAGACCTAGTTCTGTAATTCTTGAAGATAGTCGTGAAAATTTCTATGATGTGAACATAAAGTGTATTAGTCTCTCAGCGAAATATTTGCGCGAGTGAAAGGGATGGTTCACAATTTACCTCTCTCCGGTTCATTTTTTCTCTTCCATTCCAAGCTCCCTCGACTAAGATATAACTTACAATTTAGGGAGGCTCTATCTATTCAACTTGAATTGAGATTTTCTCTTCCAATCTGATTTGGAAGTATTTTATTGTTTTTATCTAGTTTTTTTTTTTAGTTTTTTTCATTGCTTGTTGCTGATGCTTTTATTTGCTTGCCGGGCGTATCTTCCGCTTCCATTGTTAGGAATCAAACTTCCACTTCAAATCCTCCAATCCAAGAAGTTTGACAGGATCGAGGAGCAACACGATGAGTTTATACTGCACTGAAAGCATCTATACAACTTCTTCGAGTTTTAGAAGCTCTCATGTCCCGATCTAGATTTAGATTTGGAAGTTCCTTAGAGACGTTTCCGTGTTTGTTCAATCCCTCCTGACCTAGATCTAAAATTGAGAGCTTGTTCAACCTGTTTTTGGTTTCTTCATACAGTGATGGTGTTGAGGATGTTGAACCTATACAAGCACCGCCGTAGCTATTGAAAAAGGAGATAACGTTGTGTGCTCATCACTTATGATGATGTGAAATTTGGTAATTAGTCGCCGTTCGTTCTGTTTTAATGCTGAAACATATCTATTCTCGTGGGATGAGAGTATGCTTATCGCAGCAATTTGAGCTTTATTGTTCTATTATGCTGTTTGAGATTTGATTTGTTTGAACCTATCATGTATCATCATGAGATATGAATGAAATATTTACTTTCAATCCAAAACAAAAGGGATGGTTCGAATTACATTAATCCATTACTTGAACCTCAACAAGATAAAAAATTGGGATGAGATACATCAGAATTAGGTTTAGGTTGAGAGTGAGACAGAATAGATATTTAATTAGCAATTTCCGCAGATTTGCATGAGGGAACCATATCAATTTTTTCGTCATTTTCACTTGCGAAAAGGAAGATGACTTCCAGAATTGTTGAATATGGACAATGTGGCGCTGTCAAACACGTGGATCGGGGACGTCATATGGACCACCTAATGGATCATTTGGATTAATATAGAGACATAATTAGGTTTAAGCAGTTCATAATTGGGGGACACATTCTTGGGGGGCCAACCATTGCCTTGTATATGGACAATTTATATATTTTTTCAGCAAGCTCAAGTGATTAATGACAAGATCTTTTATTTTTAACAAAATGCAATGCATACCCCCAATGAACCTTGAAAGTCTTTGGCGAATAATTAACTTATCCCGATGCTAAATATTATCTCGCTTGCTGATGCTGATTTCGTGATCTCCCATTTATTTTGGCAAAGCTATATTAATGCAAAATCGAGGAAATACGTGTGAGCGTCAATCTTAAATTATTAGATGAAAGGACATTACGTTAATTTAAAAAGTCATTGTAGGAGTATTTCCTTTACAAGTAGTCATGGCCACGGGCCGATTTTGGCCCGGAACCGGCCCGGCCAAACTCGGGCCCGGCCCGTTGACCGGGCCTGCAGTTTGGAGCCGGAACCGGCCCGTGCCCTACGGGCCCGGTTCCAGTTCCAGAAATTTTGGAACCAACCCGGAACCACCGATTCCAGGCCCGGTTCCACAAAAAAAAAAAAAGAAAGCTGCAGCACAGCCTACAGGTGAAGGCCATGCTGCTGCTGCTGCGGCCCGTTGCCAGGGCAGCCCCTAGCAACGGGCAAAATTTTTTTAAAAAAAAAACCCCCCGCAGCGGGCTTGCAGCCCGTTGCCAGGGCAGCCTTTTTAGGCTGCCTTGGCAACGGCCAATGCCCAAACGGGCAAAAATTTATAAAAAAAAAAGATAACCTTTGCAAAATTGCAACGGTTATCTTTTTTTTTTTTAATCCTAAATTTTCTTCTCATTTTTTTCTTATAAATTCTCTCAAATTCTTTCAATACTCACAATTCTATCAAATTCTCTTCTCTCAAGTATCAAATTTTCTCAATACTCGAAATTCTTTCAAATTCTTTCCAATTCTCTCAATTTTCTCAATCCACGCAATTCTTTATTAATTCTCCCAATTAATCCGCTCAATTCTCTCAATCCACTCAAAAAATGGCAAGTGGAAGTCGAGTGCCAACTGGCAAAGGTAAAAATATCACGACGGAATCCGATCATTCTTTTGATCCTCATGAATATGCAGATTTTCAAGATGATGAAATCAACATTTTTCCCGATGTGGAGCGGGTCCTGACACAAGAAAGTTTTCATCCTCCTGCCGAAATATCTACAACAAAGGAAGCGGAACGGGAATCTACATCTAACATTTGGAATCACTTCACGAAAATGGAAAGGTTTGATATTAATCAAAAAAGGTATGATATAATTTGTAAATATTGTGGGAAAATATGTAAATATACAGGTGGGCAAGGATATGGAACATTTAAATGACATTTTAGGAGCAAACATCCAACTGAAACAGGAATCGATATCGGGCAACAACAAATTTCCGAGTACGTCAATCTTAATACTTCCCCTTTATTTCGTTTTAATGAAAAAAACTTATAAGGAAGAATTAGGCAAATTTATTTCCGTTGAGCATTTAGCATTTAATTTTGGAGAAAGATTTGGTTTTAACAAATTTGTACAAAAAGCATTTGCTCCATAAGCAAAATATGTTCCTAGAAATTCAATTAAACGAGTAATTAAAGATCTTTACAAAAATGAAAAAAATATTTACAAAACTTTTTTATGCAAATTAATGGATGCGTGCATATAAGTAGTGATATTTAGAGTGATCATTGGCAAAATTATTCTTACATGGACATAACATGTCATTGGATAGATGACGAGTGGAGTATTCAAAAAAGAGTTATTGCATTTAGAGTTTTCGATGATAAGCATACGGCAAATAATATTTATAGAATAATTAGGCAAATTTTAGAAGAATATTATTCGCTTAACAAAATTTTTTTAATTGGTTTTGATAATGCCGCAGCAAATACCGCTTCAATTGCCGATTTAGAAAATATTTGTAAACCCACTTTTGGCGGAAAATTTTTTCATGTTAGATGTGCTTGTTATGTTTTAAATTTATGTGTACAAGATGGTTTGAAAACTCTTGATATTTTTCTTTAACCAATAAAAACGGCGATTCAATTTTTATGGAAACATCCCCAAAAAATGAAAGAATGGGGTAGATTTTGTAGAAAAAATGGCAAAAAGCTAAAAAGATTTTCAAGAGATGTTCCAGCTCGTTGGAATTCTACTTTCTACTTGCTTAATGAATCTTTAGCATATAAAGATTTATTATGTGCATTCATTTCTAATAATATATCTCAGATTAATTTATACCCACAAGAGTGGGATATTTGCCAATAAATTTTAGATGTTTTAAAGGTTTTTAATGATGCAACTTATACTTTGTCCGGTGTTTATTATCCTACTACACATTTATTTTTAGTAGAGTGTACAATATTGTTGGAATTTTTGATGAATATGAAAATGATGTTGAATTACAACATACTATAGTTGCAATGAAAATGAAGTGGCTACATTATTATAGCAAAATTCCCATTATTTATTTAGTTGCTTTTGTTTTTGATCCGCGTTGCAAATTGGATGGCTTAAATGATTTTTTACGTACGTATTATCAATGTTTACATTATAATGCGATAAATGTTATAACCATAGTACGTGAGGTTAAAAACGTAATAATAAAATTATATAATGAATTTTATACTAAATATAATTTAGGTGATATTGGATCTTCTCATTCTACGGAGATACAAAATAACAGTACAGGTAAAATTGGTAGAGGGTATCAACTTTTATTACATAGACAAAAAAAATAAAAGGGAGTAATAGGAAATATTTCTGAATTAGAAATTTATCTAATCGTTTCATTTGAAATTGCTGAATCTGAAGGTGGTACAGATTTTTTAATTTTGGATTGGTGGAAAAAGCACGCAAGCCAATACCCAATCCTTTCTCTTATTGCAAAACAGATTTTTTCAACCCTTTGTTCCACAGTTGCGGTCGAACAAGCATTTAGTACCGGAGGTAATATTTTGGACAAACATCGTTCAAGATTAGCTCCAGAATCAGTGGAGATTCAAGCTTGTGTTGCTAATTGGACGAAGGCTCAATATCGGCAACAAGAGATAGATTGGAATAATGAATTCGAATTCTTTAACGACGGAGATACTAGCAGTACCGGTACCGGTACCGGTACTGGAACGGTAAAAGAACTATTGAAGTTGGCAAATATTTCGAGAACCCTTATTTCTCATACTGGGTACGCCCACGTGAGCTTAGGGAAATCGAAGTATAATCGACGACATGTGACCTCTGGTCCCCTGCGCACGGAATGCTTAGGTTTTGGGGTCATTTTAGGACATATATATTGTGCTTCTTTTTTTTATAGATCGTTGTAACGAATTGTAATGTGCTTAATGATAATTTATTAAGTTCAAGCCCTCTCTTTCTCTCTTGTCTTTTTGTCCCCAAATTTGATTACAATTTACATTTTAATTACAATTTATATTGAATAATGTTCCGTCACCGGAATAGTAATTTTTTAATTTTTTTCTTTTCTGTTTTTTTCTTTTCCTTTTCCTTTTCTTTTGTTTTTCTTTTCTTCTTCCGCCGGCCATAACCGGGGCCGGCGGAGGTCGCCGGCCTCAGGCGAGGCCACCCTCGCCGGCGTCGGGCAAGGGTCACCCTCGCCGGCGTCGGGCAAGGGTCGCCCTCGCCTGGGCTAGGCGAGGCCAGCCTCGCCAGATCGGGCAAGGGCTCGACCTCGCCGGCAACTGGCGAGGCCGGCTTCGCCCTATGCCGGCGAGGTCGAGCCTCGCCAGATCTGGCCAGGGTTCGACCTCACCGGCCTCAGAGGAGGCCGGCCTCGCCAGTTGCCTGCGAGGTCGAGCCTCGCCAATTACCTGTGAGGTCGAGCCTCGTCGACGTCGGGCGAGACCGGCCTCGCCAGTTGCCGGCGAGGTTGAGACTCTCCAGTGTCGGGCGAGGCCGGCCTCGCCAGTTGCAGGCGAGGTCAGCCTCGCCCGATGCCAGAGAGGTCGAGCCCTCGCCCAGCCCAGGCGAGGGCGGCCCTCGCCTGACGCCGATGAGGGTGGCCTCGCCTGAGGCCGGCGACCTCCGCCAACCCCGGCTATGGCCGGCGGAGGAAGAAAAGAAAAAAAAATAAAAGGAAAAAGAAAAGAAAAAAACAAAAAAGAAAAATTATGAATCGGCTCGAAACCGGTTCCGAACCTGAACTGAAACTGGAACCGACCCGGAATCGGCCGATTCTGGTTCATACTTGGCCACGAACCGGAACCGGTCGGTTCCGAACTGTGGCCATGACTATTTACAAGCATGTTTCCACTAGAGGAGAGATTATTACATAATTGTAATATGTGTACCTACCTGAATAGAATTACTGAAAATAGTTGGTCGCATGTACCCTTCACGTGGATTCGATCAGATCCCGAGGTTAGCAGAAAAAAAAGTGTTTTTGCTAGAAAGGTTAGTGGAAGGATTGGCTCACTAGAAATAATTTCTCCACTCGAGACAAGGAAAAATTATCCAAAAAGTGATATAGATATTGAACAATGGCCAATGCAGTCATAAACTAATTTAGTCCTAGACGTTTTGATAACTTACCAATTCAGTCAAAATATTTCAATTGTCCTAATTTAGTCCTAAAACTTTTGATGATTTGTCAATTTAGTCATAAACTTTTCAACAATTTTGCTAATTTAGTTATTCAGGCCAATTTTGATAAGAAATCCCTAACGTGGACAATTTTTCAGTTTTTTTATTTTTTTTTAAATTTTTTTTCATTTTCCCTTTTCCCTTTGCTGGCCATCGTAGGACCTCTTCGATAGTTGACGACCTCCACAGGCCTCTGGCGAGGGTAGCCCTTCGCCAGATTAGGCGAGGGTGAGGGTAGCCCTTGCCTCCGACCATCAATGAGGCTCAGAGATGGCCGACAGAGTGAAAAAGAGAAAAAGAACAAAGAAAAAGAAAAGAAAAAAAATTCATAAAATAAAAAAATGTAAATATTGTCTACGTTAGCGCTGGTTGAGTCATATAGGACAATCGGCACTAACTAGACTATCACGTTAACTATTTTCGGTCAAAAATGATTGGAATAACTAAATTGGCAAATCTTTACGGTTTAGGACTTATTTGATAAATTATCAAAAAGTTTAGGATTAAATTGGCACAATTAAAAGGTTTAGAACTAAATTGACAAGTTGTTTAAAGGTTTATGATTAAATTAGCAAAATTAAAAAGTTTAGATAGAATCGACTGTTATATAATAAGTTTATAACTTTTTAGATAATTTTTTCCAGAAAAAGTTATGTCAGGCGTGGACACTCCCATGTATAATTTGTCTTTTTTCCCACACTCAGTTTGGATGTCTTTTTTCCCACACTCGGTTTGGACCAAGAAAACGTGAAAAAGCTCTCCCTCGGTTGCATATAAAAAGGTCAAACACGCTCTGGCAATTCATCCCCCAAACAGCACCCGATCGAGAGAGAGAGAGAGAGAGAGAGAGAGAGAGAGAGAGAGAGAGAGAGAGAGAGCTGAGATAGATGGCAGGCACAAAAATGGCGTCCCAGGTCCCGGTGATATTGTTCTCCGAGGAATGCATGAAACCAGGGACAAGTTCCTGGGCAGAAGCTTGCAAAGTGATGGCGCAGGCTCTCCAGGATCATGGTTGCTTCATTGTCGATCACCCCAATGCCCCTCTTGGCCTTCATGACTCTGTCTTTAGCGTCACCGAGGATCTCTTCGAACTCCCCGCCGAAACCAAGATCAAGAACACCAACTACAAGCGTCCCCTTGGCGTGGCTGGCACTGCCCCCGGTTCTCCTCTCGTCGAGGCCCTGACCATCGATGGCGCTGAGAAGCTCCAAGAGTGCGAAAAGTTTACCTCTCTCATGTGGCCCACTGGGAATGACCACTTCTGGTACTAATCTTTTTTCCCTTTTTTGTGTAATACTAACCGTATATATGCTAACGTGGATTCACAATATTGATGTGGCAAACTCTAGTAACAGAGGTTTCGAATCATCTGCAACATCACTCTTTATCAACATTTTGTAAGCCTATATTATTATGTTTAGGACCAACCTATTTCTTGTTGCATTCTAATGTTTTGATAAGCAGACCACCTTCATCTTGTCTCCGTGGAGAAATTACAGTGGTGTATAATAAACTTAGTCTTAGCTTGACAATATAGACAAAATCATTCGGGGTATAGAAAACGAGTCACTATGATATCTTTTTTATGAATATGTAATATTGTCCAACTAAACGAGCCAATATATTGCTGTGTTGTTGTACAACACCTCCAGCGCTGAGTCTTTCATGCCTTGGTAGGCAACTCAATGATTTTCTTGCTTTATTATACGATCTCACATGACAAACATGATTGTTTTACATAATATGACCCGAGTTGGACTCCCCAACAAAGCTTTAGCATCTCAACTTTTGGCTTTAGGGTATTGAGAAAGTCGGCGCGCTAAAGTCGACTTCTCTAATTTAATTTCTCTATTTTTGTTGTTTGGCTGCAGTAAAGCTGTTCATGACTATGGCCAGTTCATAGCTCAATTGGAGAAAATAGTGTTCAAAATGGTCTGCGAGAACTATGGTGTTGAGAAATGCTATGACCCTTACATCAATTCCAGCTCGTACCTCCTACGATTCTTGAAGTACAAGAAACCGGAAGGCGTCGAGGCCAGCGTGAACCCAACCGAGCACACAGACAAGAGCTTCTTGTCCTACTTGCACCAGAACAACATTAGGGGCTTGGAAGTGAGGACCAAAGATGGCGAGTGGTTCACTTTCGAGCCCTCAGCTTCGAATTTCATGATCATGGCCGGTGAAGCATGTGTGGTGAGTCACTTTTTTGCTCGTGAAAATTCTTCTTAGCACTAGTTCATTTAAGTCATTTCTAATTTTGTGCGGTTCGGTCATGATCAGGCATGGAGCAATGGAAGGATCAAGGCTTGTGACCACCGAGTCGCAGTTACTGAAGAGAGTCAAGTGAGATACTCTCTTGGGGCATTCTCGTACGTCACAGGGATGATCGAGACGCCCGAGGAGTTCATTGACGAAGCTCACCCACAGCAATACAAGCCCTTCAATCACATCGATCTCCTTAGCCACCATGACTGTAGCGACAACCTCATCAAGTCCAGCTGCGGAGTCCTGGCCAATTAGCCCGCATGATATTGCTTCAGAATGAATCCGGTATATGCCTCCAATGTGAAATAAGATGAAGTTTGAGGAGATTGCTGTCTCTCAATCTTCTTTGTTCCGTTATCTAAAATATAGAGGCATTCAGGGGTCTTTCCAATGCAAATGTTATTTAAAGCATATTTCGTGCAATGTAATCCACCCACCTACTGAAATTATTGGAGCTTCCGTTGTTTCTTTCCAATAGGTGATTCGTTATCCTTGCTTCATGACAAATATCATCAGCTTATTTTTCACAGATGTGATCAATGGTGGAGATAGATTCGGTCTGAATAACTGATTGACCATAAGATATCTTTTCGGGAAACAGTAAGAGATCTTCATCATATTGGCCTTCGCTTATTCATTCTTACTCTGGCCAAGCTAGTTTTGGAACCCTGAGTCCACCCATTTGGCACAACCTTGGACACATGTTATTTTCTTTTAGCAAGAGAGGTCGAGACATTGGTGGATATCTAACGTAATGAAGCAAAGAACACTATGAATCTTTCCGACAGCAAAAGTACCTGCAAAAATGCCGAGTAAAACTTTCAGACAAACCCCCGACTATTCAAGCCGTTCAATCACATTGATGTCCTTTCCTACTAATGACTCTGGTGATGGTCGCGTTTAACGCTTCAGCATTACAAAATTATCCTTGTACACCATCAACAGTCAGCCATTGGATGATATTAATTGACAGAATAATTGATTAGTTGACAAATCTCAATGGTTGGATTTCAACAGTGTACAGTAAATTAATGTACGTTAGAAAGTTCTCGATCGTATTAGGACTGAGAGCTGTGGACTCAGGCCCATGCAATTGATTCATCATAAAAGAATAGAGAGCATGTGTTTCCTAACATGAAATTTGCTGAGATTTGATGCGATCTTTCCTTTTCCTTTTTATGTTTGTAAATACTGGTGTACAGGGTCAGGGGAGATTTATTTGAGAGATTATTTAAGTCTTGCTTGTTGCATAGTGATACCGGCTTTTGTTATGGTGTGACCGACCCATGCTTCAAAAATTATTGGCACAATAAAGACTCATTGCGTACATAATCATGATTCATTTAGAGATTTTCGTATCACTTTATAACTGGACTTATGAATCAAATTCAGTAACTCTTATCAATTTTTTTTTCTGTTCAGAGCCAAAACGCCATAACATTCCCTTGTTCGGTGAGTTTCCAATTAACGTGATCAACAATGCCATACAAAGATAGTCTTGGACTTGGACCAAAGAAACAATAGGCTTTGTAGGAGGACTTACCTATTACAAATTAAAAAAAAAAAGAAAGAAAGAAAGAAGGAAATAGAAGAAGGAAAAGAAGTATCTTTCGTTACATAGGTACATAGACAAAATCTATGTACTTGTAGCAGGGAAACACAGGAGATAAACTCATCTCCAGAATGGATCCCTCCAAAACAGGGTGCTCTGCAGGTTGACATAGACGGACCTCACCTACCTGGAACAACTGAAGGAGCGATAGCCCGCTGTATGTCGTAAATCCTCTGGGACTCTCATCGAGGGGTTTGCGAAAATCGACCCACCAGTCCTCTGCGAATCAAGCTTAAAACCCTAGCCATGTTGGACACCCTCAAGCTTCTCTTTTCTAGAAGACACGAGAGCATTCAACTTGAGTCTTCACTGTTTGAGTTTGATGAAGTCTTTGAAGTCTGCAGATCAGTTCGAGTAGGAAGTGCGCGCACTTATCTCCGAGGCCCGTGATCTGCTGCTCAACTTCTCAGATGTAACTTCAACCCATCGGAGTAGAGACACTAATAGAGTAGCTGATTGGAATGCAAAGGCCTAAATAGAAAAAGCCCTTCTCCAGAATTGACCAGCCCTTCCTCCGTAGGCCCTTTGGGACTTGCCATGTTTTGATGCTCCATAAGTGGGCTCTGATTTTTAAACGTGTTAAGACATAAAAGAAAATTGGTGCATCGAGAAGAATCAGTAGACAAAGTCTCTTTCCAGCTTAAAGTAGCAAAGTGATTTCCTAATTTCCAGCGGATCAAACATGATAAACATTCCAAGCCAACTTGAGTATCAAAAAGAGCAGACACATTCCACCCCCACAAGGTGTTGTTCAGCCCAAACAAATTCCTTGGTCTTAGTATATCAATTTTATAAACCAATCTGAGCATGGTTAATAATATTAATCTTGTTTCGAGTAGTCTTAGTAATATCAATTTTATAAACCAATCTAAGCATGCTCAATGTTATTCTTGCTTCGAATGATAACTTGAGGCGCATGGACTCTGTCCCAAGAAATGACGATTTCCATAACAGACCCATGAGAAATTAAGATTGTAAGGTGTGCTGTGTCAAATGCATGTTATATTGAGTCTCGTTGGTTATGATGTGAATAGGCTTTGTAGCAGGAATTTACAATTACATAGTCTCATTGTTCAATAAATAGTCTAATTTTCCGACGATTGGATCGCTTAGAAAAATAAGTCAACCGAATATCTTTTCAGAGTCAACAGAAAACCTATAGGTGAATTTAGAAAAATGATTTCTTATTTTAAAAATCAAATCTTATTTTTCAAAATACGGTTAGACTCTGGCACGTGGGCACGAGGATCACAACATCTGTGCCCATGTCCCCGGCGTCCGGGCCTGGGTCCCTTAAGTTCATGCCCAAGACCTTGATGCCCGTGCCCCGGTCCTCGCTAGTCACTCCCCAATTCCCATGCCCAAATTACTGACACCCAAGCTCAGGTCCACCAAGGTTGAGCCCAAGTTCTAGCACCCATGCCCAAGTTCCCAACAACCGAGCTCGAGAACCCCTAGCTCCAACGCCCAAGACCCAGCCACTTGGTCCCGAGGACCACAAGGATCGATGCTAGGGTTCTTGAGGCCGAGGTCCTTGACTCTCGAGCTCCAGACCCTGGTGGCCAAGCCTGAGTCCTTGGAGGCCAAGCGAAAGACCTCATGTAAATGAAGGACCTAATCATTGTATAATCTCCTTTTCAAATTATTAGTGATAGAATATCTAAATATTAAATCACATTTTCATTTAATAGCTCAAAATTTTTAGTACAATTAGTTGTAGTCTCACAAAATCTCGCATAGTATCAAAGTGAGAGATCCCGAGTTCACATCTTTTCGAGTCCCTATTTGCCTTCCCAATGAAATATTTTCATGCTTGATATTAGGCAAAAAAAGACTAGACTAAACTTGCGTGGAAGTGTTAGAATATTTAAATATCAATTCACACCTTCATTAAACAGTTAAAGCTTTAGAATAGATAATTGTGGTCCCATAAAATCTTACAATTAACATGTACATATCTGAAATTCTGAATCACAACGCGACCAATTTGTAAATACAGATGCCCACGATGTCCATGGCCTAATTGGCCTTCCCTATCTATTCATTCACGTATTTCCTTCCGCTAAGCTTACTTTCATTATTGTTTAGCTGTCTAGTTCAGTACAGCCTTTCCTTCTTTAATCCTACGATCATGGATGATAGACGTCCTGTCTTCGCAGTAATTTGTCGCATTTGTAATACAAGTTCTAATTTTTGGCGGCTAATGCATACTCTAGCAGGTTCTGTTTGACAATTTTCTCATGACATTGCATTTTGAGGTGTCATTTTGTCACTAAACAGTTCACTTTTCCGTGAAATGTCTCTCACTTATCTTACAAGGGGTTGGTCGACCGGAGAATAAAAGTGCATATCATTTAGACTGAGTCTTTATATGACACAAATAATACTTGTCTCTAAGAAAAACGAAAGCAAGTTTTTCTCTTCAAATGATAGAAAATGATTTTCAATTCATTTTTAAATTTTAACCAAATAACGAAAAATATTATCATTTTTCCTATAAATAACTTATTAGAAAACATATTTTAAAAATGTCAATTTTTTTATGAAAGAAACTAGGCGATCGCCGGCCATGTTATTCGTTTGCAAGAACAGGTCAAATTGGTGCACCGATAAGAATTGGTACACAAATTCTATTTCAGAACTAGCCATGGCCGGCATTCGAATCAGTACAAAGCATCTCTTTTACATCAAATCCAACCTTTTTCTTCTCTTCAACCTTTCGTGGGGCTTAGGTACGATGCATAAATTCTGGCTTTCTGCATTTAATAAGTTACTATCGCTTTCAGAAACGGGATCTATTCAACAACAACGACGGGTAGCTCTCGAAAGGAAACAAGCTTTTCCCTTTCATTTCGGTAACCATCTTGATGCTTCCAAAAAGCGGACACGGTCAAAAAGGCAGGACTTTTCTTTTCATTCTTATTGACGAGGACGGTTGATAAAGCAGCTGTCTAGTGTTTGCTCCACAAGTGTAGTGAGAAACTTCTTTGATTTCTGTTGGAGATCTAACTTGGGATACACCACTACATAGCTTGTAGATATCCCAAAGAACATTCACTGGAAACAGGTGGAGAACAAGGTAATACCTTTCCTGGTGTTTAAGCCCCGACTTAAGGTCTTTAAAATCACAAATGATATGCTTCTAAGCGCCACAAAAAGAGTTGGTAAATGCATCTCACTGTAGCAGTCTCACGAGTGACGTAAGTTCCATGTCTCGAATGGCCAATTTTGTTGGAGCGATTATCTCTCACATTAGATGTTCTATTTTTCTCCATCTCCAATTAAAAGAGACTTCCTCCGACCAAATCTTGAATGGTGGGGAGTTGCAAATTTTTATGAATATCACTCGCATGCAAACCTAGCTGTAATAAAGTTGGGTGATGTTCCTATTGGTATGCACCCATGATGAGGCTGGTTGAAATTTCTCCTATTAGTGATTGAGGAGAACATAACCCTAAACTTAGTTTGAGAAACACAATAGTAGGAAAGGTAGTAGCAATATATTGCTAGCTGAAAAAAGGAATATAATTAAGCCATCTGACAAAAACATGAAATCATAATTAGATGTATGGCATGTGTGCTTGAGAGTTAGTTTGATAATTGAATTTTCAACATGTCATCCATTCGATAATTATCGTGTTTAACTCTTGTTACGCTGCCAAAAGTTTCTGAAAATACCCTAAACTAAGCCTTAAACCTAATTTCCAATAGGGCAATTGGCAATGTTCAAGCGTCAATGCTAGTTGTTATACACTAAACTTAATGGTGGGTTACAAATTTATATGAATATCACTCGCATGCAAACTTAACTATAATAAAGTTCGGTGATGTTCCTATTAGTATGCACCCATGATGAGGCTTGTTGAAATTCCTCCAATTAGGGATTGAGGAGAACATAACCCTAAACTTAGATTGTGAAACACAATAATAGGAAATTGTAAGATAATAATGTAGTATATTGCTAGCCGAAAAAAAGGAATATAATTAAGCCATCTGACAAAAACACGAAATCATAATTGGATGTATGGCATGTCTGCTTGAGGGTTAGTTTGATAACTGAATTTTCAACATGTTATCCATTTGATAATTATCGTGTTAAACTCTTGTTATGATGCCAAAAGTTTCTGAAAATACCATACACTAAACCTTAAACCTAATTTCCAGTAAGGCAATTGGCATCGTTCAAGCGTCAACGCTAGTCGTTATCCACTAAACGTTTTTCAATTACTAGTTGTGATGATTTTCTAGAGTTTGCTCGAACTCCGATTAGAGAGCAAGACTCTGGTAATTTAACAGTCCAACGTTCTCTTTTTCGTTCCAAAGCATGTAGACACAAAACTTCATCATTCCAAGCATGTTGCTTTATAACATCTTTGGTTCTCCAGAGTGCTAAATCCCAAAAAGGAATGAGCAATATCCTAATCCCAAGGGGCATCCCTCGTTCCTAATCCTTTCGTGATGACCAATGATTAGTTCATAACTTTCATTAGTGAAGCTGAGTAGCTGACCCCCTCTTATTCCCTTAAAATATACGCAACAATTGAGAGAGAGACAGAGAGAGGGTGGTTAACGTTAGCCTACAACGAGGGGCAATCATCCTTGTCTGCCCTTAGCCTTTCTATTCCTCCCATTCAACATTCGATGATTGCAGATTGGAACCTTTTTAACTGAGATGAAGAAAAGGGTAAGAAAATCAAAAGTTAAACAGTATTAACTTTGGACTAATCGAGACTGACTAAGAATAATTTCAAAGAACAACGCCAAGGGAGTCGGTTCATGCTTCATCGTGCTCCTTTCCGCCGTCAAATCCAATGGAAAGAGCCGTTGCTCGAGGACTCAGAGTCACCAACCGAAGAGAATTGCTTTATTTATTTTCCCAAGAGAGAAAGCTGGCCAATGCTTTCATGTTTGGATCCTAGATTCACACATCAAATTCATCTAGAATCGACACGTGCCAATAAAACACAAATCGACAATCCAAATTCACTTAGCCGCTGCCTCATTATCTGTTTAACACCACATCGCTTTTATAATATAAGACTCTTTTATGTAACACTCGTTTGCGCGCACCTTAACATAGTGATTATTGGTTACATGAGGTAACGCCTCCGAAGGTGGAAGGCCTCTTTAACTTATAGTAACTTTTCAAACATGTACCAATTCGTATCTGGAAGAGCGTGCGGAGATTCTCTTGATTATATTTTGAGAAAGCTTGATCTTCCAACACACGCAACATATATTAAAAGCCACCACGAGGGCACTGAATTTTCTATATTGATATTAGATGTCCAAACCCTTTAAAGCATCTGGCCACACCAATCACACGATAAATCCCCTCATCCCCGTCCTACCCATCCCCGTCACAATCCCATCGTTGTTGAATATTTACAAGGGCAAGAGATCCTGGCAATTTTTTCAAATGAGCTGTGTGCTGAAACACACAAATCGGGTCTGAGGTGATGAACTTAAAAAGGACTTCAATGAGTTGAAGTTACGAACATACGGTAGCAAATGTCTAAGACACAAGCTAGTCCCAAGTTTGCTTACAACATGGATCAAATTTGTGACATCATGGAGGACAAGGGAAAAGTATAAGAAAAGTCCTAAACCTATTGAATTTGTGCCAATTCAGTTCTTAATATTTCAATTGGGTCAATTTAATCGTAAATTTTTTATATTTATGCCAATTGAGTTCATCCGACCAATTTTGATCGAAAATCAACGACATGGACATTGACGGTCTTAGGTAGCACAACCAATGCTGACATAGACAATTTTTAATAATATTTTAATTTTTTCTTTTAATTTCAAATTTTTAATTATTTTTAATTTTTCTTTTCTTTTTTTCTTTTCTTTCCTTAATTTTTTTCCAAACCCTAGCTGACGAGGTTGCTAGCTGACCATCGCCGGCAGGCAAGGGCCAACAACCCTCGCCCGGGCTAGGTGAGGGAGTCACAACCCTCACCAACCAACAGGCAACATCTTGGTGGGACATTGGCGCTCGCTTGATCTGGGTGAGGACTCAATGCCCTTGCCTGTGGTGACCATCACGAGCTAGGGTTTGGAAAAAAAAAATAAGGAAAGGAAAGGAAAGAAAAAAAGAAAAAGAAAATGAAAGGAAAAAAATTCTTAAAAAATTAAAAATTCTAAAATATATTAAGATATTAGTAAAAATTGTTCATATTAGTGCCAACAGTGTCAAGTAGGACGGCCAGCGTCCGCATTAGCGATTTTTGGCCAAAATTGGCAATCTATACCCAATTGGCATAAATGAAAAAGTTTGGGGCTAAAATGGTACACTTAAAAGGTTTGAAACTAAATTGGCACGAATGCAATAAGTTTAAGACTTTTCTTATACTTATCCTTGGAGAACCTATGTGTCCCCTTTATCATTGGGCTACCATACTTGATGGTATTTGAATGGTGCATCTTGCCAAAAGATAATGTACTAACATATAAGAAGCTATTTCTTCTCAAAAGATAATGTACTAACATATAAGAAGCTATTTCTTCTCATTCTTCTCCTTGAATTCATGGTTCCTTTATGCCGTCCAGGATTCCAGACATAGATCGACATCCCCTTGTGATCATGCAAAGTAGGGACTCCAAAAGCCTTATCATGTAATCTTAAGAGGATTTTGACCAGTAGCTTACGGAAAAGTACACGAAAAACCTTTTCCTTAGCGTTGGATCCTAAGCTCACTCCAAGAATCTAATTAGTCATATTATAACGGACATTTTTCTATGTGTTTGCCTCTAAGCTTGACACCTGGATTTGTATATTGTCGGAGCTGACTTATTCTCGTTTTACAAGAAATTGATGTGATGCTTCTTCTAACTTTATTTATTTTCTTATAATTAATATATCATGTAGGCACGCAATGCTAAAATCTCCAATACTTTGTATTAATATATTGTGTACTTATCTACAAAATTATTAGTTTGAGCTTAGTCGTAATTTTATTAAGGGAAAAAGATTATCGAAAATCCCAAATTAAGTTAGACAAAAAAAAAACTCAAATTATAGCCACCGTGACATATATACTCTTAATTTTTTCTCGTGACATTAAAAACTTCAAACTTATACCTATATGACACGTTTACCTCTCTAATCAAGATTTGAGTTATATGATTTTTTAACTAGAACAACGTTGTTTTGGTTGAACCATGTCAATGCAATTTATTTTTCACCGTCCATGAAAGTAAATTTTTAACAGTACTCATTGACGGAATAATAACGTAGGGTAAATATCTCGCATAGATACAAATCTAAGATTTTTTATATCACTAAAAAAAAGTTTGAAGTAAATATCTTACGGACGGACAGTGTCATAAGTTTAACGTTTTTGGACGCTTATTTTTCCCCTTTATCAATTAGGATGTGGGTTCAAACTTTCCCAAATCTGTAAGTACGATTGGATTGAAAACATACCTCTTAACCAAATCATGAACACACCCTCATCTCTCTCTCTCTCTCTCACATCCGCTATCTGCTATAAATATCCATCTCCATATCGCTTTCCCTCCCTCTCTCTCTTGCTCTCAGCATTCCCAGCTCTCCACGTTTCTCCACTTCACTTCGAAGTTGCACATGAACCGCTGAAGCAACCACCGATCAACGGCAGCAACAAGGGAAGTGAGATCACCCCCACGATGGTCGACGTGGACCGGCGGATCACCGGCATAACCCCGGCCCACGTGGCCGGCCTCCGCCGCCTCTCAGCCCGCGCGGCCGCCGCCCCTTCCGCCGCGGCCTCCCGGAAGAACGGCCTCCTCTCCTTCTCCTCCCTCTCCGACCAGACCATGACCCACCTCCGCGGCTCCGGCGTCCAGGTCCAGCCCGGCCTGTCCGAAGCCGACTTCGCCCGGGCCGAGGCCGAGTTCGGCTTCTCCTTCCCCCCGGACCTCCGCGCCGTCCTCTCCGCCGGCCTCCCCGCCGGCCCCGGGTTCCCCAACTGGCGCGCCGCCGCCGGCCCGGCTCGTCTCCACCTCCGCGCCTCCCTCGACCTCCCCATCGCCTCCGTGTCCCTCCAAGTAGCCCGCAGCGCGTTCTGGCCCAGATGCTGGGGCCCGAAGCCGCCTGACCCGGAGAAGTCCCTCCGGGTCGCGAGGAACGCCCTCAAGAAAGCTCCGATCTTGATACCGATCTTCAACCATTGCTACATCCCTTCCGCTCCGTCGCTCGCGGGGAACCCCATCTTCTTCGTCGACGAGCATCGGGTCTTCTGCTGCGGCTCGGACCTCTCCGATTTCTTCCACCGCGAGTCGCTCTTCGGCAGCTCTGACTACGAACCCGAAGAAGCAGCAGCCGCGCTCCAGAGGCAGAGTTCCGTCGGGGCCAGGCGAAGCCTGGACGGCCGCGGCGGCGGGGCGGGGAGATCGACGAGGTGGGTCGAGTTCTGGAGCGACGCCGCCTTCGACCGCCGCCGGAGGACCTCGTCGTCGTCGTCGTCATTGTCGTCCTCCTCGTCGCCGGAGAGGTTCTTCGACTTGCCGGCGGATACCCAGTTCCCCAAATGGGTCGACGAGTACATGGGGCGAATCGGGTCGGTCTTGCGGGGCGGAGGGTGGAGCGAGTCGGACGTGTCGGAGATGCTGGAGGTCTCGTCGGCGGCCGGCGACGTTCCCGGTGGCGGGACGGCGTGCATGGCGGATCGTCAGGCGGTCCTCGACTCCCTTCTCTTGAAAGCGGATCGGTTCTCGGACCGGCTCCGGAAGGCGGGTTGGAGCTCCGAAGACGTGGCGGAGGCGTTCTTCGGGTTCGATTTCCGACCGGGGAAGGAGAAGAGACCGGCCAGGAAGCTGGCGCCGGAGCTCGTCGAGCGGTTCGGGCGACTGGCTGAGTCGGTTTCCCAGTAGCTGGCGGTGGATGCCTTCTTTTTTTTTCTTTTTTCTTTTTACCCTCTTCATTCTTTCTTTCTTTCTTTCTTTCCTTTTTTTTTTTTTGTCTTTTTTCACCTTTTTTTTGACATTTTGATGCCTCGGATTGCGTCATGTTTGTGGAGACAAAAGGCTTTGTCAAAGTGAGTGCTGATTACACGATTTGTTCATATACACTATTATCGATGGTTAAAGACATCGTAATATGTTTTTACCCCTCCCCCCCCCCCCTTGAATTATATAAATATATTGTTAGATTTATCGAGATAGCTGTTTTCGGTGTGATCGGTGTACCAAAGTTTTTATTTTAAATAATTGATGATGAAGTCTTGGAATTACCAGATTGATAGGCGGTAAAATTAACAATCACGAGTTTGATCATCGGAATGTTTGTTCGCATGGACAAGTGAAATGGGATACTTGACTTTAAATCTTAATTTCTTTACTAGTAGAACGTGAGAGATAACCTCTTGATTTATCAGAAGTGGAGCAAGAATTGTAGCAGGGTTGTCAAACCAAATGTTTGGGGTGAATTCCCTAAAAAATCACAAACTTTAAGTCAAGTATCAAATTTGCCCCGAACTTTTTTTTGTCTCGAAGAAAACCCCAAACTTTAAGTCCAGTCCCAAATCTATCCCGAAATTTTTTTATCTAAAAAAACCCCAAACTTTAAGTTTAATTTCGAATCTGCCCCGTATTTTGTTTTGTATAAAAAAATCAACAAATTTCAATTTATCTTTACCAAAAAAAAAAAACAAATTTCAATTTATTTTCAAAAATATACCCCGTGATCCAGTCCCAACTTGATATGGCACTTGCACATTGATAATAAATCCACATCAACAAAGTAATGTGGTGATAGGTACAGATCGATATTGCATTCCACTTCGATAACAAATCAAACCCAATAAAAATTGTTGAAATTCTCTCAAATTAAACCGTTCTAGGATATGAAAGTTAGGAACAATAACAAATCTACCCCAAATTTTTTTTAAATTTAAAACAAACCTAATTTTTAGGTTCAATCCAAATTTTCCTCGAACTTTTCTTTATCTAAAAAAAACCACATTATTTTATTGATGTGGATTTATTATTGATGTGGAAGTACCACATCAAGTTGAGATTAGATCACGGAGTTATATTTTTGAAAATAAATTGAATTTTAGTGTTTTTTTTAACACAAAACAAAATTTGAGGCAGATTTGGGACAAAATTTAAAGTTTGAGATTTTTTTTAGACAAAAAAAAGTTTGGTGCAGATTGGGACTGGACCTAAAGTATGGAGTTTTTTCTGAAATAAAAAAAAATTCAAGGCAGATTTGTGATTTGATTTAAAGTTTTGGGTTTTTTAGGGAATTAGGCCCAAATATTTGGGTATCAAATTTGGGTTATTTTATGTTCCTTTCTATCTATATCTATTAGTTTCTAAGTTATTTTTAATAATGCTTTACGTAGGGGGTTGGAATATTTCTATTCCTTACATATTCGTTGGTGAGCTATTTTGAAATAAAGGGAAAATTCCAAATGAAAAACCCGAAATGGATCTTGTTTCGAAAAAAAGTCTTAAATGGCCATGACAATTTCAAATAAGGGTCTGAAGTGGCCATTTAAGTTTCAAAGAAGGGCTTGACCTCACTGGCTAGCTAAATATTCTAGTCTATTAACAGCATTTTCATCCAAAGACAACTTTAACTTAAATTTTAGTTAAATTAGATTAAAAATTAAAAAAGCTATCGTTTAAAAAGAAAGAAACTACATTTGAGAGGGCTGGGGCTAGCCCTCTTGCCTATGGCCACTGCCCCATCGCCAGTGGGGCGTCGACCAGGGCCGACAACCCTTGCATTGGGTCTAGTTGAGGGCTGCAGCCCTCTTTAGGTTCTAGAGAGTGCTAGCTCTAGTTGGCGAGGGTCGTCAACGACCTCGCTAGCCATGACCGATGCCCCATCGGCGATGGGGTGGTAGTCATAAGAAAGAGGGTTGGCCCTACATGGGAGAGGTAAAATATCGAAACGACATCATTTTAGTTTTTTAGTTAACTTTAACGCCATGTCAAAGAGCTAAAATATATATTTTTTAAATCACATTAACATTTTCCGTTAGTCAAATTGAACGGAATTAGTAAATAACTCGATTTTCGACAAGGGCCTGCAAGCCCTCACTGGCCGCTGCCGAGGGTCACCTTGCCCAGGTCCCGCTAGTCGCAAGCGAGGCGACCTTTCGCTAGATTTGGCAAGGACCTACCTTACCTATGACGGACAAGGGTTGCCGAGGTGAGGCCAACCCTCGCCTGTGGCTTTCAAGGGTGGCCTCGCCCATCCCTCTCCGAGTATCACCGACTATCGCTTGAGACCGGCCACTAGCGAAAAAAGAAAGAAAAAAATAGAAAAAGAAAAAAAAAGTAAATGACGAAAATATCCTTGACCAAGCTAATAAGGTTATGTCATTCTTTGAGATTGACATGGCTATTTCAGCCCTTTATTTGAAACAAAATCCAATTAGAGTCTTTATTTGAGAAAATGAGGACACTTTAGATCCTTCTTTGAAACAATGTCTACTTTTGACCCTTATTTAAGACACTTCGAGCCCTTATTTGGAATTTTCCTTGAAATAAATAAAGTAGGTAGAGTATTTGGAACAATAATTGGTATTTTTATTACATTAGCTTCTCTCTTTCTTTGGTATTAGTTTACTTTTAGAGTGCGACTATTTCATGAAAAATGAATGATTTATAATACATTTTTCAAAAAATAATTGCTCGTATCTCTTACAAAAATGATGAACGAAATTTTTTTTCATTGTTTACAAAAATTCTAAAGATAAATTGTTGTTGATAACGAAAATAGTTTTCATTGACTATTTATTTCAAGCGATACAAGTCATCATTTTTAGAAAAATTTCAATTAAAATTTACCTTTTAAAGTTTCTCCTTGTAAAATGTAACTGCGATGATATTTTGGAAAATTGTTAAAGAGGGTCTTTTTTTTTGTTTCATCCTATAATCCCATTATACGTGTACTTATATAAACGACAACCGATAATAAAATGTTCGATGATGATGTGCACGACAAAAGTGGAAGTTTATAAATTAATTGATCGTGTTAAAAAAATCAGTCTTTTGGACAGTTTTGTCCAATGACTAGTTATATCTTTCCGCCAAAACTGGAATAGTGGCACTGTTGACTCTGGAGGGAAAATGGAAGGAGAAAGTCTCTTCTTTTGACAGGCCAAGTTAGAATGGCGGGGGAGACCCAGAGAAAGAAAGCAAAGCAAAGCAAAGCAGAGCAAAGAAAGGAAGATGCTCCTTTTCCTAGAAAATTGGGAGAAGATGTGGGGTGTGTTCGTGTTTTTCCAGGGAAAATCTGACAAGAGGAGCTCCTAACTTTTCCAGGTGGACAGTACAACGAGGGACCATGTTGCCACTGTTCGTGGGGGCCGAGAAAGAAGCCAGGAGGAGGGACCACCTAAGGTTGAGTCCAAAATTTCCTTCATCAGATCCATTTCTCAATCTTGAAGCAACACGTGCATAAACAAGATTTACGGATTTCGTCAGTGAGTTATCGTGCTGTTTTAAAAGCTTCACTGTTAGATGGAAGGTGTGATGTAATATTTGAATATTCAATCGTAGTCTATACGTAGACATTGCTTTTGTTCATACAATTTCGGTTTCTAGATGACGGCAAAAGGAAACACCGTCAACTGTTGATGGGCTCGTTTCGGGTTATAAACGAATTTTAGAGTCGAGTTTGCTGTGATTTGATTTCTTTCGAGCATTGTTAAGGATTCCGGTCGATTAGGCTTCTCTATTCATTTTGCTTGAAAGTGAGTAGGCTTGAACAAGACAATAGTAGTCACTATGGACCGATTTGAGCTTCGTACATGTTGTGGCTCCTCAGATTCCGGTCAGAGCACCTCGGGTGTTCATATTTTATGAACTTTTAAACGTCAATTTACAAATAGCTTTCACGTTTCTTTAATTTCATTTTATTTTTACTTTGATGTCCTTTGAAATCTAATGTCTCAAATTTGAGACCTTTGAATTAATAATGTGTTCATAGCTTCAAGAAAAATAAGTTTTTGGTTGGAGGCATTTCATTCAAAATATTTTCAGCTATGACTAGATGTATCGGGCTATTTTTAAAAGATGGTTCCTAAAATCAGCAAATATACATTTTCTTTTGTTTTTCGGTTATAGAAGAAGAAAAAATTAACTAGTTCGCTAATTCGCCTCATTTAAGTCATGATCAGTTGATCACTCACTCCGACCTCTTGAGATTAGTCGAGTATCTCGCAATCTATATTATCCCTATCGTTACACTAGACGATTGACACCGCCACCATAAGTATAAGAAGAAGAGATAATTTAAACGTATAAGAACAATCAAGCACATCCTTCGGTGCCCATATTGTTCCTATATGTCTCTCCAAATTCGCTATCTGTAAGACGACATTGGACCAGATGTCCCGGGACCTGCTAAGCCAGGATTTCTCGAAGCCGAACTATGAGCTATTCATTACAGTGTGTAGTTCGGAAATGACAACGGAGCCCAAGGTAAAGTCCTTTCCGGATAACAAACAACACCTAACATCTTGCCTACGTTGTTGAAAGCACTAAATTTAACTATTCAAAAGGATAATGGTACTGTAGATCCAAAACATGATGCAAGGTAGCAGTGAGCACACACCAAATCATCCCATGTCCAAGAGAATGCAATGCCTTCCCTATGCACTGTTGAACGACCAAATTCAAACTGAAGAGGCGTCCTACACTAAATTCCATTGTTAGTTACGAAATGCATAATTCTTCCCGATCTGTTCCGATAAATTTCTAGATATGTGTAGCTCCCCCGTGTCACATTGTTAGGTAAATCATATATGTACCTTCTACTTTTAGTAATGTCATTGTCATGCTTCAAAAACAAGTCCCACAAACTGTAGCGGTGCAATAATACCATGATGTTAATTAGACATTCTGTTTCTACCCGATGGCAATCTTATCTGTTAAAAGGTCTCACAAACAAGTAAACCACGTCATTCCGCATGCACGGCACGCCAATGTCCTTTTGATCCCCAACCACACAGTGCCAAAGACCCCCTGAAGCTCTAATATGGTCTGTACCTCATATCCGCTCTTGAAGGTCTCCCTCCACCAAGTCCGTAGCCGCCCCACTGCATCAAAGACTGTATAGCAGCTTAAATTACACAAATACATCTCTTCTCAAAAATATTTCATCACATGATTAACCGCTTAAAAAAATAGTCATTTACAGGAGACAATATAGAAATAGGCGAACACATTGAAATCACTACTTTCTTCCCTTTCCAATGCACAGCAGAAACAAAGCCAAAAAAATACAAAGAAGCAAAGTTGTCACAACAAACAGCAACAGCCCCCGATTGAGTTATACAAAAGAGTTGATACTTACATCATTGAAATCAAAGCTTCCATACATCCTGCTGTAAGGGCGCATGGGACCTCCATAGCCCCCAAAGGTCTCCACACTACCCATCATAAAGCTTCCACTAGGGCCAGCATCATCAAGAGGTGTTGCCGAATCAATTGCAACCTAAACAGCAAGTGTGGGAAAAGAAGAACTCCGTTATAAAAATATCAATGAAATAAGAAAGAATAGGCTAACTAACAGCAGTATTGGAATTCGAGCATTCTGAAAAAAAGAGGAAAGTTTTTTGAGCATGGAAAAAGAATATAGTCACTATAGAAAACTCCCCAAGGCCAATTGATGATTAATATGTCTCTCCAAAGATCATTTCCAAAGGCACAAGGTTGCAACCACTTACACAACAAAGATAATTAAATAAAGAAGACGCTCCACATATTAGGATCTGTATGCAATTGTTAGGTATGTACTACCTCACCAAATCCTGTATAACATCATACACAGCTAATAATATGACAAAAGAATAATTATTCCTTGATCAGTTACTGTCACACAAACATCAATTACAAAGTTTCATGCACAAAAAAGCTTTTTGCAAGAGATATCCAGAAGCTTGAGGCCAGGGAAAATATAAGAATCCAAAGGAGATGATAATTTGTGTCCCTATAACAATAGTCCACACCACTTTTAAAATTTAAATCAGATTTAGGTGAGTTTCTTTTACCATCCAGTAATCACCACCTGACCTCTGTAGCTGGCAATGGAAAAACCAACTTCCCTCATGCATACCCCTATCTAGAATTTTAGTACCAAATTATAGAGATCAAAGACAAATGCAATCATGTGCAATCAGACTAGAACGATTCTTTTTGATAAGTCAATCAGACTAGAACAATTCTCATGACAGTAAAGCTGATCCATCTCTCAACATAATCTTGATGCTTTGTTTGGAAGAAGGGAGAAGAAAATCATGCGTGGCTGAAGAAGATTTTGCACTTACCCTCCAATTTACTCTCACAAAATTTTCATAATTTTCCACTCCTCACCTCTTATTTTCTCTCTTCCTCTCTCCAAGCAAAGCCTAAGAGTACATCCCACAATGTTTAATACAAGAATTAATAGAAGAAATATACGAACTGTGTTTATGACACTAATGGATCCATTTTCCGTACCTGCTGTCCACAGATCTCATGAGACCTCCGAGACACACGCTCGGCTACACCATCCTCAGCAAATGTTACAAAACCAAAGCCTCTATGGCCAGATCTCTTTGGGTCCTGAATGAAGTAAGTACTATTACTGCTAGATGACAATTTGAGTTCAAGTTTTTTTATCTTACTTCTTAATTAGCTGCTCACTTTAGGAACATAAACGTCCGCAATTCGGCCAAATCTCCCAAAATGTTGGCGGAGATCATCGGCAGTTGCCTCTTGCGGGAGCCTACCAACAAAAATCTTTCTTCCCAGACCTCGCACAGGTTCCCCTCCTAATCCGAAGCCATAACCAAACAAAGGTATGATTGCCTCCATAAGCAAGTCGATTACATGGTAATAATTTGAATTCGCTTACTTCCATAAAGTGAGCCCGGATGGTCATACAAGGTAGGAGCACCAGCAGCTGCATATCTAGTTGCAGCAGAAATGTAAGCATTATATGCACCATATCCGCCCTGTGCATTTCTGCCCATTGGTCTAAAATCATCCTCCTGAGAGTACATTTAGTAAATGGAGTAAAAAATCTTGTGCCCATACATCTGTATCTGATGTCACTCGGGATAATATATTTAGAAGAAAATCTTGAAAATAAAAGGAAAAATCTTCCAGAAGGAAATGTCAAATTACAAAATCATCAAAAGAACTTACCCTTGGTGTTGCTCGGTCAACAACTACTGCAGAACCTCCCAGCTCATGTGTATCATCCATCAAGTTGTCCACAGAGTCTGTACAATCAAAAGCAGATTGAATTTTATGATCACCGTATTACCATAATCAGGACAAAAGCACCCAAAATACAAAGTACTGAAGGGAAACACGATCAATATAAGCAAATGGATTAGCTAGATAAATGCACATTGCCCTATCCATCTGGGTTCAAAGCAAAAAAGACATTTCCAAGAAGATTTTCGAACATAATTTGCTGAGAGGAGAGATGAAGAGAAGTGGTAGACGGGAAGCAAAATGGAAAAATATAGGCTCTATATGAATGCATCAACTGGATTCTTTTGGGTCTCAAATGTCAAATATAAACAGCAAAAGAGGAGTAATGAAAGGTAACACTCCACATTGAAGGTGACAACAGAGATTAAGGATGGGTTCGCACAAGCATTAACATGGATATAGTATGCCTCAAAGGTCAGATTATCTTTTATATCTCTACATTTGATTGACTGAAATTTGTACTTTCTTTTTGTGAAGTGTTATCCCACATCACTTGTTCAGGGGGTTTCTCTTGGCCTTACATGCACATGACCTTCCTCCACCTAAGTTTGACTTCCTAACATACTATCTAAAGCAAGTTCCAATCCATCATGCCCCATTTAAGTTTCTTTTGCTTGTGGTTCCACAATCTTTGGTTCCGCATGTGCTCTTCACATGGCTTTAGTTCACTTTGCAAGTGAGTGAGGGTGCTCAAATGTTATACCACATCGATTGTCTACGGGGTTTATCGTGGCATTATTAGTGTATTGTATCCCTTCACCTAACAACTTAAGCTTTTGGATTGATTTTATTGTACTTTCTGTTGCTGCTTTGGTTGTCAAGCTAGGAACCGGAACGGTTTAAGTATGACACCATCAATCCCACATGAACGTAACGAGAGATTATGAAAAAGCACGCCATGTTTCTAGATATTGAACATATGGTAACCATTGCACAAAGAAATAGTTTTTCATTGAAGAGAATCACGTGACGATTTTTCAAGTGATCAATAAATAACTTCAAGAAAGAAGTTCCAAGGACATCTAAATTATGATGTCGGTTTCGGAGTTATACACAGCCTATTGTTGAAAAATGAGCTATTACTGTTTCCTGAAAACATATCATGAGAAACACAAGAAAAGCCATAGAGGACATCTTGAAAGGTTGTATGTACCAGTACAGCCACAACTGGCTATGTTCATTTCCCACCTTTATTGATTCTACAACCCTCAAAAAAATGGATACCACTACTAAATCCAAATACGCTAGACAATAATTAACATTGTATTATCTTGTTTTTTTGTAGACTGACTTAGATGATGTTGATGATGAAATTTAAACAAGTGTGCATTCCCTTGCTTTTTTCTCCTAAAATAAATTCACTTTGTTACTCTACAACTAATATAAACGCACATTACCTTTATCGAAAGTTGATTCACTGAAACCAGTTCAGCAGACAAAATACATACAAACAGGCTTTTTAGAGGAAACAAAATCTGATAGGTAGATTCCAAAGAACAGCCACATTTTTCCATATTAATTTTCTCTTCCTTTTGCCCTCCATTGATATTCAACAATCTAAATTTTAAAGGAGCAACACTATGCCATTCTCTACACACATACACCCACCCACCCACCCACCTTGTGATTCAAGATGGGCGACATAAACGTAAGAAAATTGCTGTTTTCCAATTATGGAATTATTCACTCCAGCTTACAGAATGCACACTTTGCACAATACATAAACTCTATTGTATAAAGTACATGAGAAACACATCACCTAAGTTTCAGCCCTTAAAATCAGCATATACACCTTCTAAATACTCCTCTTCTAGATATTCAATCTAATAGCACCACATTAAGAAAGTATGATAGAAGAATAACCACGTGTAAGTAAAAGGCTTATGTAACATGGTCTCACCTGCACTTGCATAAGTAATAAAGCCAATTCCACGATGTGCTTTTGTAGTGTGATCCTGCAGAACACAAATAGAGACCAGTGTGTAGTAACTGTCAGCTAACAAGCTGTGTTAAATTCGGAAAAAGCTGTGCTGCATGCTAAGGCAAAGTAACACATGCACATGCGCACACTCATGCTCACACACGAGAACATAGGAGCACATAGCACACTAGAGCATGCACATGGAGAGAGAGAGAGAGAGAGAGAGAGAGAGAGAGAGAGAGAGAGAGAGAGAGAGAGAGAGAGAGAGAGAGAGAGAGAGAGAGAGAGCACCTTGGGCATAAATAAATCCGTTATCTCACCATATGTCTCAAAGTGGCTGCACATTCAAAAGAAATAAGCTTTTTCTCCATATCTTAGCTTGTCCATTTTGAGAGAAGAAACGAATGTTCCAGGAAAGGTTAAGTACCCCCTAAAGGTTGCTTCAGTAACAGATGGTGGGATCCTAGCCACAAATATCCGAGTAGCTTTCCTTGGAGGTGCTCTCATCTCCTCCTGGATGAGGAAAAGGAACTTATGATAAGATGGTAAACTTTAAAGTTAAAAACTGACTCAGTTTAATTAACTATAATCTCACAGAATAAGAGTCATTCTATGAAGGCAAAAAACTATTAAATTTAACAAAGAGTAAAAGAAAACCTTTGGTGTAGCTACTTTCACTTCCAGCATTCTGTTTCCTAGAAAGTGCTCGCCTGACAGTGCATTCTGCAGACAAGTGACAACATGACGGAGCTCATCAAATGCATGTAGCTGCTTTTTGGAACATATGCTCATTCGGAAACACTTACTTTAGCATCTTCCTCTGTTGCAAACGTTACATACCCAAAACCACGAGATCTGCCTGTTGACCGCTCCTGGAGAATCATGAAAACGAATTCTCTGAACCAGTATTTACATAAGAAGAGAAAAGGTGAAAATGATCCTTTGATAAGTACGAAACCAGAGGGCACTGCCAGTGGAATGCTCACCAAATTTCGCATTATGCTATAGAAACGGATAACAAAAAAACAAAGAAAAAGATAGATTTGTGTCAAGTCAACTTGGACTGAAATCCTTGGAAGTTTGAGCTATCATCAATCTTCTCTTGACCTCTCAAAGGCCATGATCAGCCACATTATCATCAACAGTAAAAAAGAAATTGTTGCGGCAACTTAAACAAGAAAACATATGCAGGAGTTCCATCAGAACAGAGAACCCAACCACCCAACCCATTAAGACAAAAAGATGGAAGTGCAATTCAAAATAGATTCTACATCATATCACATCATGTAATAAAGAGCAGAAAGAGAGTCCTAATTGAACCATTTAACAAATTAACTATCCAAGTCCTCCCATTTAAACAAAACAAGAAACATCCAAGTTTCCATCACAAAAGGGAAGCAAGGGCAGACCTTCATCACAACACAATCCTCCAATTCCCCGAATTTGCTCATATATTCTCTCAATCCGTCCGTGTCAACCTCCCACGGGATACCCAAAACCTAAAATTGCAATTCCATTAAGATTAACTACCACAAAAAGAAAGCTTGCAGCAATAAAAATAACAAAATAACAGAAAAGCTACAACAACATAAGAACAATCGACAAAAATAGCAGGAAATGCTCACCACAAGTTTTCGCTCCATGAGGAATATTGAAGAAGCAGCAGAGCAGCAGCAAGAACAGGATACACAAACCCTAAGACTAACCTCGCCCTCGTCTCGGCCTCACAGGACACACTCTTCTATACCTCTCCTCCTCACACTCGACATCAAAATCGCCTGCACGTAAAGAGCACAGCACCTCTTTCTCACACACAAACATCATCATCATCATCATCATCATCATCATCATCATCGAATACCAAAACAAGCTCATGGGTTTCTCCATTTCTTTTCCGTCCAGATAGATTAACAACTCAAACCAACGTTCAACGACAAGGTACCAAGATCGACAAAACACAAAAAAAAGAACCACGCGCTCACTGACCTCGGATCTGATTCAAATTCTCAAGAACCTAAAAGACCCAGATAGCACTCTCGCGGATTCTCTCCTCTTCTCTCGCTCGCTCGCTCGCTCGCCCGCCAGGAACAGCGGTCTCACGTAATCGACACCCTTCAGCTCCAATGGAGCTCCTGATCAAGGAGGGCCAATCGCTGCCAGTTGGGCCCTAAGCCAACATGGTCTGGGCTTTGGGCTTGACAACGACGATTGCCCATTGAAGCCATTGTTCTCATGGAGCAAGATGAACTAACGAGCAGAGATTTTTCACCATTGTTCGCGAGCAGGTTTTGCCTGATGGTGTCAGCACGTTTTCGGACATTTGCTTTTGCCATTCCCTAAATCCATGTTCATGTGGATCATTCTCTCACTTACCGTTAAAAGTTGGTCAGTTTTGACTCTCTCTCTTCAAACTACGTAGTTACGATCTTCGTCTCGGTTTTAGAAATACAAATCATGTGCGTCGAAGATCACATTTTTTTAACTTTCTTAATTTGTTTGTCATCTATAAGAATTGACATTCGAATTTCCCGAGCCAACATTTTAACGAGAATGATCTAAAAATTCGAACTTGAACCATGAAAAGTGACTAACAATTGAAAGGGTACGAAGATCCGTCGCCAACAAAGGTAAATATATGGTTAATAAAGAAGAGCAAATCTCATTCTATCTATCTATACTATAATGCAAGTCAATTTTTGAAGTTGGTGTCCACCTAAATATTTTCGAAATATCTTTTTGGCGAGAATTAATCTATTTAGTAACTCGAGAAAGAAAAGGTTTCTAAGTAACATTGACAAGTTTGGTTACTCACTCGCACTCACTGTCACGTTCAAAAGCCTATTGGGAAAATTCTTTATGTATTTCGAAGACAACAAATCATTCCATTTGACCTTACCAAAAAAAAACAAATCATTCCATTTGAACTAATTGGTGTATTTGAGTGTGAAGACGAAATATCCTCTGCATAAACAAATTGATTGAGGATGTTAACAACAGGACATCTGCATTATTGGAGATCTTCATTTGTCTACAAATGAAGAACAAAACAAGAAATGCAAGTATTGGAGTTTGAAGAACCTTTGAATTTTGATGAACAACCAAGGGATGTGGGATCGTCAAAGTGTTTGGATGGACACAATAGAAGGAGAACAACTTGAATAACACAAAGTACCTCAATATGCTGGGAAAGATCTAAGTGCAACAGCTGAACAAATTGGCATTTGGTAAAATCGTCAAGCCTGGATGAACCACATTAGAGAGGAAGTTCATGCGATAAATGGAGTGGACAATACTCCATGCACTTGGAAACAAAAACCTAATTATATATCAATTTTTATTCAAATTCAAATTGGTATTTTGGAGCCAGTTTCAAGCCTTGGAATACACGGTGAAACATTCTGCAGAAGTCAAAATGTGGCGTGCCATTTTTGTTAAGTAGAGGAAGTATCAAGTAAGTTTCGAAAGACAGTTTTGTCTCGAGCAAGATTCATTAATTAGCTCCAGGTGAATTAAGGTTAGAAAAGCCTTTGTAATGGCTATATATTTCGACCAATTTGAAGTCTCCAATGTGTTGAGGAAGTTTGGAGGGCAATATACGCGCACCAAAGTTATTAGGAAATGTTCAAATGATATTTACATAACATACTAGATAAGTTTATGGAGTGGGATAGACCATTGCTTACGGTCCTCTTGCAATCGGCTGCATAGTTGTTCGTTTTCTTACAATACAACAGATTAATCTTGGTGATCCAATCTTAGGAGACAATTTTCCATTTTAAAAAGCTATAACTATCCATAGTCATTGTTGGTATTGTTGGAATAACTGCGGCCCTCCTAACCTCGTAGCGTTTACATAGTCCTGAGGAGAATGAGCAGGTGCGCCTGGAATTAGCAGGCCAATCACTCTAAAAGTCCTCAGCAACAATCCTTCTTTGTAATCCAGTCCGTTCTTGCAATCAATTGTGAAGCTTCTTATGAGCTCATACCACGCGTTCATCATCATCGGTATTGTGTTTAGAGGCGAGAAGTAGTTCTTGTTTGGTTCTTCCTGGACGATCTGCGTATCAAAAATTAAGCAAACAATCAATTTGAATGAGTAGTCTAATCCAATTACAAAATTCTATGTGAGGTTGTTAGGATGCACATGTAAGTTATATTAAAGAAATCCCATATCAGAGAATTAATGTGATGTAGAACGGTCAATATATCTTAGTAGGGTCATAACTCATTGGCTTAAAATTTTGGGTGAAGGTGAGTCCAATTGAATATATGAACAGGCGTGGACTTAGGCTCCCTCTTGGTGATCTCCCGGCCTGAAAGGTATTGGGATTTTGCTATATTTCGTAATAAATTGGTATCAGAGCCAATGGTATGTTCCAGTGTTTGTTGGATGAAGTTAGGCGTAATTTCCGGGCGATGGGCATTGTGGTGTAACAATGCAGGCCCGGTGGCATGACTTCATATCTAGATGCAGAAGGATACCTGAATTAAGGGAGAGCTCATACCTGAGGGGGAGATTGTAAGGATGCACAAGTGAGTTATGTTAAAGAAATTTCACATCGAAGAATTAATGTGGTGTAGAGTAGTTAATATATCTATTATTATAGGCTCATAACTCACTGACTTAAACTTTTGAATAAAGGTGGGTCCAACTAAATATATTAACAAGTTCGGACTTAGGCTCCCTTTTGATGATCTCTTAGGGCAAAAGGTATTCGACTTCCGCTATTGCGGTCCTAACAGAGGTTAATGCTTTCTTTCTTCTTCCTTTTTTCGCCTTTAAAACTGCCCATACTATTTTTTTAAGCAAGTCTAATCCAATGGTATATGCTTTATCCACATCTCAATTTCAGTAAAATATTTAATGCACTTACTTAGCATTTAACTAAAGCTATTATTAGAACAATTTTATCCACCTACTAATATAACTAACCTCACTAAAACTAATTTAGCCTCGAGAGAGAGAGAGAGAGAGAGCGAGAGAGAGAGAGAGAGAGAGAGAGAGAGAGAGATACTCACCTTCCCTTCATATTTGCTATTGAAGTAGCAGCACCTCCCAAAATGCTTGAACATGAAAGTTGAATTATCGTAAGGCAACCTAGGCACAATGTCATTCCCATAAACGAATCTAAAATAATTAATCTGATGTTCCTCCAAGACCCTCTCCATGAACTCCCCAAACTTATCGTCTCCAACCCTAGGTTGACCAAACGTGTAGACCCCCTCTAGTCTCTCCATCAGCCGCGTCTCCTCGTGCATGGCCAAGATCGCTGGGAAGAGGATCGCCAACGCACCTCCCAAACTGTGGCCGGTCAACACATACTTCACTTTGTCGTTTTCGCCAAGCAGTGACCTTAGCTTCTCCCTTATGGCATAGTAGGCCAAAGGCCGATGCGAGTCAAGCTCATTTGGCCAACTTAGGTTCTTTTGGAGCCCTAGGGCTTTCATGAAACCGACGTGGATTTTCCCAACTCTTGGCATCCCATACCATGAGAGGTCGATGTCCGAGCACCAATCGTTCGCATTGAAAGGTTCCGTGCCTCGGAAGGCCACCACGATGGTGTCACGGTCACGTAGCATGAAGGCTTGTGTGGTTGCTTTCCCTTGATGATCTGCAAACGAAAAACGAGCAAGACATACGGCAATTATCATCTTGGTATACTATTTGTAGCTATAGAGATGGCAGTATAGCTCCATACCATTCCAGAAGTCGTAGAATCTCAAGAATTCCCTCTACACGAAAAGAACAAAGATAATTATTATAATCAACAAATTTGATGGTTTTCAACTTTTATTAGGAACTTAGTCAATCAAGTTTTTTAGCATAAAGTATGATTGATTGTTTAGATTAAGTTTAAGGTCAAACTAAGTACGAGTTTAACTTTGTTTTAGATTCTCTCCCTCTCTAGTTTGACCTGCCAACGGTGCGTGACTGTCGTTTGAATGTAGGCCTTGTTCTCATAGGATGCTTTCGAAGCCATCATGGATAGAGCCGCAAAGTACTCGCTGTCACCAGGACCGATGCTCTTGTCCGATTCCACTCTCTTGTCCAAGTTGCCAATGAAGGATACGAAGCTCCCTGACGCTTTATCCGGCATCACCACCTTCCCTATTCACAACCCCACAAAACAAGTCAACACAATTAGACAGACTGCTCCTACTGTTTAAGCAGTGCACTGCTTATTCAATATCTTCACCTAGGTGTGTTTTCCAGAAGATACAGCAATTCGTCAGTCTTTTAAAAACCTCTCTTGGTTGGTAAACTAAATAAAGTTTTTATCGTGTAGACATGATCAATAGACGGGTGTAGATGAGCCTAATTAGGTACTGGATAAGCCTGGTCATTCTTAGTAAAATGTTAAATTTCTTCTTGAAAATGATTGGACCTAAGTGAACTTGATCCAAAAAACATATATTATATCCAAACTCAACCACTTATACATTGAGCCTAGATGAACTCAATGGACCGCTAGATTCATAATCAACTCTATCCCGAAGACTAATATTGAAGTCTAAAGGTCTATTAACACTTTTAGTTTGTGAATAGCTCCCACCGTAGTGTTTTTGATGTGGAGAAACTTGAAGGAAGTTTATCAAAGCTCGATGAACTCCGGTTAAAGAAATACATGCAACATCCCTTTGTTTTCCATTTAAAAAGATTTTACAAAAAATAAACAATTTTTATCTTAAGTAGTTAAGAAAAACTCTAAAACAACTGACTTTAAATGACACATCATATATTAATTGCATATGCATGCGCCTCAACGTTTTACATGCTCTATAATTAGTAAATATCGTAGTTCGATTGCTAAAAGCAGAAATTGGCAAAATTTCAACACCCAATATCAGTATTCCCGAATGAAAGGTATTATTATATTTTTTGAAGACACAGTTGACACTGAAGTAGATAGTTTTTAATAATTTCTTGAATTTTTTATAGTTTTTTCTTTTCTTTTCTTTATTTTTCTGTTTCCTTCTTTATTTTTTTTTATTGTTAAGGGCCACCAAAGGGCTGCCAGCTGAGGCCTGGCAACCCCCACCAACCATTAGGCGAGGGCCACATCTGAGGGCAACAAGCCTTGGCTAGCCACTGGGCCAAGTCATCGGCCTCGACTGGTGGCAAACGACTCCTTGCTATCCCTTAACAATAAAAAAAAAGTAAAAAAGGAAAGAGAAAAAGAAAGAAAAGAAAAAAATATTGTGAAAAAAATTATCTATACCAGCGCCGGTTATATCACATAAGACGGCTAACATCCATATCAGCGATTTCCAGTCAAAATTGTTTGGATGGACTAAATTAATAAAACGTGAAAAAATTTATGACTTAAGGCTGAATTGATAAAAGTATAATTTTAGAATTTTTTAGATAAATTTTTTTATATGCTCGTGCATTTTATTATCAAATTGTAAAATGAATCTAACCACACATTCTATTTCGGATCATATCCATCATTGTCATTGGCCCATGCTAAAACACATCATTACACCTGGTCATGCATTGTGGGTGATATCACATCAGCTTTGCCATTCGACCAGCAAAAAAAAAAATGCATCAGCTTTGCAAATGCCAGTGTGAAATGAAATGAATCTTCATACGAAACACAGGCTGGGTAAAGTACAAGGGAGGGGAACCTCAACCGTGGACATGAAGTAGTCACTTAAGTAGAAATGTTGTGGCATATATACCAAGAATGCGTGCCATACCTTGCATCACATGTGAATATGGAAGGTAGTAATAACTTAATATGGAAACCGACCTCGGAAGCAGTTGATGAGAAGCCCTCCCAAGTTCTGATTGCTTGACAGGAGATTTAACCAAAACTCGAGAACCAACCCGATCCAAGACATGGGTTTGGCCACAAGAAGCAGGAGCTTCTGCGCGAGAATGGATACAAACATGATCCACCTTCGCTCGAAGCTCTCTCCTCCTTTCTCAGAGCAATCCACGAATTCTCTTTTGTGTACATCACTGTGGATCAAAATGCGAAAGAGATCAACGACACCGACTTTCTCTGGGCTCAACAGCATGTAACTTCTCTTGTCACAAGCCATGGCTTTCAGGCAAAGAAGAGAGAGAAGATAGCTAGGTTTTTTCTTTCTTGTTTTGAGGGTCTGCGTACTTGCTGTTTTGGACTGAGACTTGTACTGCTTCTTAAACTCAACTTCAAAGGGTTATTTATACAGGTTTCTTGGCCATACCAAAAGAGGTTTCTCTTTCTTCCTGGTTAAAATAAATAAATACTAGGTGTATATAGGTCGATTTACATTAAAATTGATATATTATTAGTAGATCTAGATTCAAAATAAGTGTTATTGGTAGGGTCCTATTATTTGAATGTACATCCATACTCTGTCATGTTAAGTACCCGAAAACTATACCCAACTTGTGGATAAGTCTTAGTGGTCTCAAGATTCCTCCAAGAAAGAAAAATATTTCTTTTTCTGTATGAAGTCCCCATCAACTTTGATGGGTCCGTGACGCGTCGTTGAATAATTGGCAAAGTGAGTAGTCATTTCACGTGTCTTCGTTTTTTTAAGAAAATCTTCGCAATCCAATTTAATATTGCGTGTTGTGATACATTCCTTCATTTTTTTTTTGTTGCACGCACCATATATTTGGAAGTGACTCAATAGATGTAAGTGTGGTCCTCCCATAATTATGTTGTTCGAGCAGTCTTCCAAGACGAGGTTCTGATAAATTCGGCATCCTTCGTAACGTGATTCACCTGAGACACACATACACATATATATTATATTCTTTCTATTAAGTGGACAAAGAGACTATAATTGCGATAAACTACGCAATTATTATAATCTTGCTTTTTAGTCCTGTCCCGTCCAAGTTCTTTTTTATGCTATTATTAGTTGGACAGCACTTGTGCGCTTTGACTTGTGTGTGACTCAATACTAATCAAAAAGTGACAGTCGCTGAGGATATTTCATTGGATCGTCCTCGTTTGCTTTCTCAGTAACAACATAAAGAAGGGGACATGATAACCTATTGAAAAATGGAAAATAGATGGAAAGGAGGAGAAAAACATCATGCGCGCCAAAAGATGATGTAACTACCCTTGTTCTTGGCCGAGGATTCTTATCTAGTTCATCATAGTGGGAAAAGAAGAGAGACAAGAAAAAAGACGAGGAAAGATGAGTTTATAGTAAGTCTTTTGTTCTCGACCAAGAAAAACAGTCTTTCGTAATATAAAGGTGAACGTGACAGACTAACATGTGCTCTCTGCGTTTAATTATATATAAATATGAAGCATGTTGCGCTAAATCGTACATAAATGATGTGTACTTACTGTGTAAGCCGTTCAAATTTGAAAACAAGAGTCCTTGATCCACATTCTGTACGTAGTTCCCAATTTCAATTATGCACTTGACAGATGAGGTACCATCTCTTGAGGCCTAATTCCCTAAAAAACCCCCAACTTTACCCTTTGTCTCAATTATATTCCCAACTTTTTTTTGTCTTATAAAAAACTCAAAATTTTTATTTTTGTCCCAAATCTACCCCATTTACTATTCATCCAATTTTTTAATATTATTTCAAATTTTTTTCTTTTTTCTTTTCTTTTCTTTTTTTTTTGTTTCACCTTCAACCTTCGGCTGGTCGCCAGTCCGGCGACCGGCTAAAGGCGGGGGCCGGCGAAGTCGGCCCCGTCGACCGCTGGCGAGGCTCGGCCTCGCTGTTGCTGGGCGAGGCCGGCCTCCCACGGCGGTCGGCGAGGCCAAGCCTCGCCAGATCCGGCGAGGCTCGGCCCCGCCGGCAGCTGGCGAGGCCGAGCCTCGCTGTTGCTGGGCGAGGCTGAGCCTCGCCGGCTGCCGGCGGGGCCGAGCCTCGCCGGATCTGGCGAGGCTCGGCCTCGCCCAGCAACGGCGAGGTCGACCTCGCCAGCTGCCGGCGGGGCCGGCCTCGCCCAGCAACGGCGAGGCCGAGCCTCGCCGGCCCCCCCTCTGGCCGGTCGCCGGACCAGCGACCAGCCGAAGGTTGAAGGTGAAACAAAAAAAATAAAATAAAAAATTTCAAAAAAATATAAAATAATATTAAAAAATTAGATGAATAGTAAACGGGGTAGATTTGGGACAAAAGTAAAAGTTTGGGGTTTTTTATGAGACAAAACAAAGTTGGGAATATAATTGGAACAAAGAGTAAAGTTTGGGGTTTTTTAGGGAATTAGGCCCTATTTTAATTATGGTTTTCTTGTCTTTATTTCTTTGATAAGCATAGCAAGAATAAATCATCTTAGAATTGTAATGTTCTATACGGGCTTAAGTGAAGAAGGGATTCGCCAATTGGTAAAAATGAACGAGGCTTTTCGCTTAAAAAGTAAGTTTAAACGCATTACTTTAGGCCGTACTTAAATCGCCACAACACATGTTCAAGTTTTCCTTGAGGAAAAAAAAATTCTTCTTTCAAATTTCATGCATCAATACTCCTAGACTGGTAATTGATAGCCACACAATTAGCATATAATTCACTTTCCATTTTCCAAAATTCGGGGGAAAACTAGAATCCCCGGTGAAATAAAAGTCGTATGTTGATCAAAAAGTTAGGAAAAAAAAAGTCATATGAGGACAAGTTCAAAGAAAATACGAGAGAAATATAAGCATGAGGACAACAACGAGCTACGTAAATCGCATTAAGGTAATTTCTCTACAAAGACGGATAAGTAATAACAACAAGGCATGAGGACATCAATTAAGGTAATTACTTTTTCTTGGGTATTTTACATGGCTCATTCTGCCACCAATGCGATGTAGATAAATATAAGTAAAAAATAAAGGGAAAGATAAACCAAGGCATGACCTCTCTTTTGCTAGTTTTGTAAATGTATCCACATGCTTTCTTATCTAGTTCCTGAATACACCCGCCTACCAATGACTTCTCCATAACAACGTATGGCGCATTTTGTGCGTATTAAAAAGTCCAATAAAAAAATTTAACTTGCTAGATGAATGCATGTTTTAATATTTAAATATTCTAACACTTTCCCTCGTGCATAGGCTAGATTTTGGCCTAAATTTAAAGCATGAAAATATATAATTGAGGAGTCAAATAAGGGCTCAGAGATTTGAACTTAGATTGATATAATGTGAGATTTTGTAGGATTTCCGTTAATTATTCTAAAGATTTAAGTTTTGAGGTTGGATTTTCTGACTAGGTATCAAAGTTAGAAAATTGTGATGTCGCATCCGATGCACACCTTGCACACCTGAGTGCAAACTTCGTATTTCGTATCATCTTCTTTTTCAATAACTACTATTATCCTTCTTTCAACGTCAATCCTCAATATTGTTCGTCTCGTCTAATGGACAACGTCGGCCTATTCTATTGTCGCGTAGTCTATAGAGCCTTGTTATACGAGGAAGCTTCCATTGAGTCTATTTCGTTATAACGCCAGCGGCATTTGGCTGCGTCTCTCCATGGCATTCGTAACAACACCAACAACACCCATTATGTTTCTATGCAGACGAACACCACCACTAGACCCGCTGCCCTCAAATGATCGATAGCCTTTTGCCGCAACGACTACCTCCTATGGGAAGACATCCTCCTGTCATGTAGCTAGTACAGCAGCCACAACAACACACAACAACCACATAAGTAGCCACATCAATGTCAAGCCGTTCGTTCTTCAGCACATTCAGCCGCTTCAACGATCCATTCTAGTGTTTTTCGGATTTTTTATCCCAACTCAAGTAAATATTTTATATGCACTTTGAGGAGGTATGTAATAGATTTTTATTTAGGAAATTTTTCTCTGGTAGAAAAAATTAAAGTATTTCTCTTGATTATCCATATCTTTTAGTATTGTGTGTATATCCTCCTTTAATTATGTATATCCTTAATTGATATATTATCTTAGATAATGATATAATGAAAATATCAATAGACTCATATACTCTTCCTTATTTAACACAAAAATTCCATATTTCTCTTTTTTGCCTATCTCTTATCTGTGTGAAATTAATGCGGGGTACCATTGTAATTGCTAAAACTACAAAATCATATTACATGTTGTCTGTATGTGACAAAGTAAATACCTAGTGTCGTAACCTAAAATTTCTCAGGCTAATGGATTATTAAGACTAAGCTTAACTCGGGCCCTCTCAAGCCCTACCAATTTGCAACTTAGGGTTTAATTTTTTAACATGCAAAAGTTTTCATGCTTAGAATCGTCATTAATCTATTTATGGTAGGTCGATTAGAAATCTAAATAAAATATAGGAAGATATGTTTTATTCCTACGAACCAGAGATTCTAAGCTTAGGGACTTGATTACGCTAGATCTAGTCTAATGCCTTTTCAGTATCTTTTCTTTTCAAAAATATTTATGTAGGCGGTCTGAATCCATTTTATTATCTAATTACTAAAATGTGAGGTGTTCATGTGGGTGCGCAAATCATCAATTTAACACTCAAGAAAGTAACAAATAGATTGCAAAATTAGGAGAATGACATACCTTAATGCAACGCAAGCATCTGCATTATTAGTTAGAAAATCACATAGACAATCCTAATATGATTTTTTAATTAACAAAGCAAAGTACTCGAGATGTTCTTTAGGGTTTGCACTTTATTAAAATGCAAACGAACCTATATGTAATGACGTGCAAAAGATGACATGCGATTAATGCAACCTAGCATGCGAACTATATGTCATGCGACGACGTGACCTAATTCTAATGACGGACAAATGATTTATTTTTGGTATTTTTTAATGAAATTCGGAGTCAAAAAATGCCTAAAATAACATGCAATCTAACAACTTCTTTTTTGATATTTTTTATTAAAATTCGAAATTAAAAATTACTCAAATTAAGAATGCAGTCTATTCTAATCTATCCTAAAGTAACTCATTCTTTTGGGGATTTTCATGGAAATTCGGAATCTTAAAATAACCTAAATAATCTATTAGGATTAGAACAACACCTAATTTAAACTAGGAAATAAATTATCTTAAGTCCCAATTTAAATTAAATAATTATCCTATCTTCTAGATGCATTTAGGGTTCCCTAAACATGCAAAACTTCTAATTGAAATCCTAATTAACATATTTTGGATTTTCTTTAAAAAAAATCGAACGACACCATATCACAAAATATTACCGACATCCATTTAAATTTAGAAACAAAGATTGACAAATCGTATCCCGGGCATAAGGATCGGATTGGCCAATTTTTCACGCAATCACGAATCATATCTCGGACAGGAGATCGGATTGACGATTTTTCGTGTAATCGCGAGTCATATTTCGGGCATGAAATCGAACCGTCGATCATATGCACATTGTGAAATTAGGAAATAATTTCTAATTTAAAGTTTACTCGGAAATTTCATGGATACGGCACTATCGCTAAAAGATTCACACAAGATTGTAATATTTTAAACAAGGAAACAATATACTCAAAAACAAATTAGATGAGACTTTTACCTAATTCGAATATTTGCTTTCCAAGTTTGGATGTCTCGGGATCGGACTCGCGGACAGGGTAGACTGGTGATGGATCACGAGCAGCTTATCTTGATGGTGGTTCACAGTCAAAGCTGGCCAGCAATGTGGACGCTCACGATGAGGGAAGCTCACGGAAATCTCAGCACAGTCAGGCATGGGGCTGCTACTTCATGGCTTCGTCGTCAAAGGGAATTACAATAACTGGCAAGGAAATTTATGGGACTTCCCAGCAAGACCAAAGAAACCTGTAGACAACTCAAATTGGATCCAACGAATTCTGTTGACTTCGTTGGACCCACTGAGCAAGGAAGCAAGGCTAAGTGAACGTCAGAGGCATGATGGTGACAGCCAAGATTCACTTTCGGGAAGGGTTGATGCTTTCCAAGAATTGCTAAGCTAATGGCCGCCTGGAACTCGTGGTCTAAGATTGGACTGGATCGTCAAACTTCGCTCGGAGGGACGTCTGGAACAGCGGCATGCGGCACGGCGGGGGCAAACGATAAATGGCAGCAGATACGGTGTAAGTCTGAGCACGGCAAGAGAGCGTCACAAGCGAAGAGCAGCGAGCAGGGCACGAGTGGCTCGAGTTGCATGAAGCGCCAAGCGAAACGCCAAGGAAGGAACAGCTTCTTCTCTCTTTTCTTCTTAATGATATCTCTCTATGTTTCTCATGTGTGGTCAGACCAAAAAGAGAGTCCCCGTTCTTGTCCGTAGGAAGTCCTTTTTATAGGTGAGAGAGCCCAGGCTTTTAAGAGAAAGAGAACCTCTTAGGGATATGTGAGATTTATTATGTTATGACTTCTTTCTTTTCTGATCCTAATATATATTGCACTTGCCTCTTTTTGAGACTAGAGAATATGGCCAAATTTAGGTTCTTCACTGCACGTGATCAATTTTCTTCTGTCCACGCCACCGAAAGACGTGAGGCCTCCATGATAGTGTCCAATATATTATTCAGAATATATGCCCCCATGCTGACCAAATTCCTTTTGCTTCTTTCCCTCTTTTGTTATTTTCTTTCCCTTTCTTTAATTTCGCATGTGACCAAAAGATTTTAATGATATTTTCTCAATATCTCCTAATCTAACGTGCCACACGCGCCATACACATGTCTATCTTGACCACTTGAGGGAATAATGGGTTTGGTTGAATATTCAACTTGCACGGGCTTGATCCAATTACTTCCATTAAGTTTGAGTCCATTTACTCCGATTCAATTAATATGCAAAATGCAGTTACACTATATGATAAATACTCCTAAAAACTATATGCAATTTGATTATTATTTTTGCTAGGTGTCGGGATCAACTCCTAATTTTCCTATACAATATGTACCTAAATGGATTCCCAAAATTTAGATGTCAACACCTAGCTCATTGGTTATTGGATTCAAGTGAATGAGAAAGTTTCCATCCTTCAGATAGTTGGTATTGGTGGGCTCGGAAAAACAGCTCTTGCTTAATTTGTATGTAATGATGAGACGGTCAATAAATAGTTCAACTTGAAAATATGGGTTTAAGTCTCTAATGACTTTGACATGAAAAAAATAGTGAAAAATATCATAGCTTGTGCAAAGGAGAAAGAACCAACCGAGGTTGCGATGGAGCGGTTGCAAAGTGAATTAAGGGCAACAATTGATGGAAAGAGATATCTCTTAGTTTTAAATGATTTGTGGAATGCAGAACGAGAAACATGGTTGAGCTTGAAAACTTTATTGGTCGGAGGTGCTAAAGGAAGCAAGATCCTTACAACTACACGTTTTTATTTGGTTGTGGAGATCACCGGCACTGCTCCACCTCATCTTCTCGTGGGCTTATCTGAAAGTACGTCTATTAATTTACTAATGCAAATGGCTTGTTGTAAAGAAGAGTTACAGGATCTTGACTTGCTAGATATTGGTAAAAATATAGTTAGAAAGTGCTCTGGAGTTCCATTGGTTTCAAATTGTTAAGATTTTACTCTTAAATAAAAGTAAGCACGAATGGTTGCAATTCAAAGAAAATGAGCTCCTAGATGTGTCTCGAGTGAAGATAGCATAAAATCAGTTCTTAAGCTTAGTTATGACCATCTTCCTTCATATTTGAAACAATGCTTCATGTTTTGTTCATTGATTCCCAAATATTACAAGATAAAGAAGCAGATTTTGGTTGGTCTTTGGATGGCAGAAGGATTTATCCAGCCATTAAATAGAACTCGGAATTTAGAAGACATTGCTCATGGATATTTCATGGATCTACTTTGGAGCAACTTCTTCCAAGATTTTCAAAAAAACTTAGAGACTTGCAAGATGCATGATTTGATGCATGATCTAGCTTGCTTGGTTACGGGGACCAAGTGTTGGGTGGCATGGGATGACATAAAGTCGATACATAAAAGAACTCATCATATATCCGTAGGCAAACTTCCAATCTCACGCTTGAAAGCGAGTGCCCTAAGAACATTCCTTTTGCTATGCCATAGCAAAGAAGTGAAGCATATTTATGCCAACTCATTCAAAGTTTCAAAAGGTTGCACATCTTGGATCTTCATGCCACAAATGTTAAGAGGGAGCCAAGGTCAATTTGTAAGTTGAAGCATCTCGCGTATCTTGATCTCTCTTATAATCTTGAACTCAAAAGGCTTTCTATTACAAGATTGCAGAATTGGCAAACACTTAATCCCTATCGTTGTAATTCCATTGAAGAATTGCCAAGGGGTATAAGGAAGCTAGTCAGCCTTGATATCTAAACATAGATGCTTATAGAGAACTTAGTTATGTGCCACGTGTATTAGGGCAATTGAGTTCTCTACATAGGTTAAGACGCTTCATTTTGCCCAAGGAAAAAGCTCTTGCTAAGTCTTATTGCTGACTTGAGGAGCTCAATGGGCTCAATAACATCCGGGGAAGCCTTCGCATTGAAAATTCGGGAAGAGGGACAAATGCAGTAGTAGAATCCAAGGTTGCAACCTTGATGGGGAAGCATTCTGTAGAATCGTTGGCACTAGGGTGATTTCGATAGTGATGATGCAGTAATTGAGGATAGAGATGAAGCACTATTAGATGGACTAAGATCACACTCAAATCTATAGAAGTTGACAATCGATGGATATGAAGTTGAGAGCTTTCCAAGGTGGATGACGGATAGCCTTGTGTCTTCCTTGCCCAATTTAGTTGAGTTGCGCTTAGTGTATTGCAAAAGATGTAAACATCTTCCTCCATTGGGCCAACTACCTCACCTCAAGTCTTTATATATTTAGCTTATGACTGAATTGGAATATATCAAATCAGACCATGCATCCACTTTAAGAGCATCATTTCCTAGTCTATTGAGATTAGAGTTTCGTTACTGTGAAAAATCAAAGCAATGCCACTAACTCCACATCTGGAGGACTTAATTCTAGTGGGGGCCAACTCAGCCTTGATAAATCTTATATTTAGCCTCGATAAGTTGAAGAGTCTGTGTATCGAGCGTATGGAGTTTCTAGAATGTTTGCCCCGCCATATGTATGTCATATTGGTGATTTTCTCGAAAAGTTATAAGTTATTAGGAAATGAGCAAACTACATCTATATAACATATTACATAAGTATATGAAGTGAGATAGACCGCTACTTACATTCCTAATGCAATCGGATGCGTAGTTGTGCTTTAATTTCTACCATTCACTAACAATACAACCGATTGATCTCGGTGATCCAATCTTACAAGACAATATTACATTATATAAAGCTATAACTATTCATAGTCATTTTCGGTGTAGAAATAGCCGAGACGCTCCTAACCTCGCAGCATTTACATAATCCTGAGGAGCATGAGCAGGTATGCACGGAATTAGCAGGCCAATCACTCTAAAAGTCCTCAGCAACAAACCTTCTCTGTAGCTCGGTCCCCTCTCGCGATGAATCATGAAGCTTCTCATGAGCTCATACCACGCATTCATCATCATCGGTATCACATGTAGAAGCGATAAGCAGTTCTTATTTGGTTCTTCCTGGATGATCTGCCTATCAAAAACTAAGCAAACAAGAAAATTGAATGAGTAGTCTAATCCAATTACAACAAGCTATGTGCAGTTAATGCTTTTTCTCTTCTTCCTTTTTTCGCCTTTACAACCACGCAAACTGTTTCTTAACGTTCCAATTGATGAAGTTCATGGACAGTACAGTGTTTTTTAATTTTGGAGGAATTTTTTTGCATAGACACTCTGAATGGCAAATTCTTTTTCTTAGCTACTATGAGAATTTATTTCGTCCATCAACTAATATAAATTTAATCTGGCTAAAAACAATTTAGTTTCAGTGGCGAGAGAGAGATCCTCACCTTCCCTTCATATTTGCTATTGAAGTAGCAACAACTCCCAAAATGCTTGAACATGAAAGCTGAATTATCGTAAGGCAACCTAGGCACAATGTCATTCGCATAAACAAATCTGAAGTAGTCAATCTGATGTTCCTTCAAGACCCTCTCCATGAACTCCCCAAACTTCTCATCTCCAACCCTAGGTTGACCAAATGTGTACACCCCCTCCAGTCTCTCCATCAGCCACGTGTCCCAATGGATGGCCAAGATCGCTGGGAAGAGGATCGCCAACGCACCTCCCAAGCTGTGGCCCGTCAACACGTACTTCGCTTTGTCGTGTTCACCAAGCAGCGACCTTAGCTTCTCCCTTATGGCATAGTAAGCCAATGGCGCGGGCGTTTTGAGATGCAGGCCGAGCTCTTTTGGCCAACCTAGGTTCTTTTGGAGCTCTAGGGCTTTCATGAAACCACCATGGATTTTCCCAACGCTTGGTAACTCATACCACGATAGGTCGATGTCCGAGCACCAATTGTCCACATTGAAAGGTTCCGTGCCTCGGAAGGCTACCACGATGGTGTCGTGGTCACGTAGCATGAAGGCTTGGGTGGCTGCTTTCCCTTGATAATCTGCAAACGAAAGACGAATAGACATATGGCATTTACTATATTGGTATATTGTCTACAGCTAAAGAGATGGAGGTATAGCTTCGTACCATTCCAAAAGTTGTAAAACCCCAAGAATTCAATCTGCACAATAGAATGGAATAATTCTCATAAATGACCAATTCGATTGTTTTCAGCAACATATAGCAAGTCTTTTTCTTTTTTCTTTTTTGGTATGGCCAGGTTCAGCTGGTATTAGGAACTTAGTTGATCAAGTTCTTTTATAGAAAGTATGATCAATCGTTTGGCACCTTTGAGTTTAATTCTCGCTGACTGCTTAAGCTGCACAAAGTCTACATCGAATGGATTAGCACTGTGATTTCTTGTTTCTGGCCATCGCCATGCTTTCATTTATAGAATAACCTTTAACTAATTACAGGTTTATCTGTGTTTTAGATTCTCTATCTCTCTCTAGTTTGACCTGCCAATGGTGGGTGACTGTCGTTTGAAGGTAAGCCTCGTTCTCATAGGATGCTTTGGAAACCATCATGGAGAGAGCCGCATAGTACTCGCTGTCACCAGGCCTGATGCTGTTGTCCAATTCCACTCTCTTGTCCAAATTGCCAATGATGGATAGGAAGCTCCCTGACTCTCTATCCGGCTTCACCACCTTCCCTGTTCGCAACCCCCCGTAATAAGTCAATATCTTTCCCAGTGGAAAGTCAAAACAATTTAGTAGATCACTCCTACTTTTGAGCAGTGCACTGCCTGATCAATATCTTCACCTAGATATTTTCAGAAGATACAGCAATTGGCGACTTAAACTTGAAAGCTGAACGTGAATCTATATTAAAAAAATGTTTTTCAGAAGATATAGCTGTTACCAATAAATACTCGTGATTCATTAGAAAGCTGAAACGTGAATCTATCTTTTTGTTCCGCCTCTAATTCAACCAATAAAAGTGGGTGCTCCTACTTCTAAAAGGAAAAAGTAACAAAAATGAATATCAATGTAAATAAAAAAAACGAGTGAGAGAGGTTAGCATATCATCCATGGCAAAGTGCTGTCATATATAGTAGATTCGTATGAGGGATAAGAGAATAGGGGAAGGAAGATCACTAATACCAGTTAATCATCCTCGTTAGGTCTATGCTAAGGTCTAAACGACCAGCGTATAACTTAAACTCAAAACGCAAGCCTTCCTTTAAGGGCGATGATTAATAGCTGGTTCGAGGAGATGATCAGCTACACTAGGACTGAGACAAGGCCTAGACTCCCACAGAGGCAGCAGCACAGGATTTTCTGCAATGGCCGAAATCTCAACGGAGCAATGCCACATGGAGTTTTACTTACCCGAAAAAATTGGAATCAAGTCCTTTGGTGAGAAATAGCAACGAGGAAGGAATGCTTTCACATTTTGTAAAAATCGAAGTCAAGCCCTTTAAGTTGCATTTGGGAGTGGCTTTTCTAAAGGCCTTCAAGCCTCTAAAAGCCCTTGGGCAAAAGTCAAGTCGTATGGCAATTTTTTTTTCTAGAAATGCATTACATTTCTAAAGTCCCTAGATCCAAGGCAGGTCCCATCTAGCTTTGGGCTTTAGCATTTTCAGAATGCTAATGTATTTTTTTCTTCCAACTTACTCTCGCTAAACTTTCGAAATTCCAAAAATGCCCTCACCATTTTCACCACACATAACTTCACCGACAAGTTAGATCTGATTGTCAACGGGTTCTATCCGGCACTGGTGAGCCCTGACCCCAAGCAACCATCACGCGACCTCAGCAAGGGGTTGCCGGGGTCAAGCGACCTTGGCCTTGGGTCGCCAAGGTCGCGCAATCCCAAGTGGCCTCTCTGGCAGCTTGAGCCCTTTGCTGACGTCTAACGAAGGGTTTGAGTTCAAATTTTTTTTTTTGAAAAAAAATATCAAAAATCATTTATAAGTATGATTTTGTCCAAATAGCATTTAAACCAAAACTACTTCTCAATGCACTTTTAAATTAAACTTCACCAAATACTCTTTGCATTTTGGAAAAAAAAAATCATTAACCTAAATTTCTTTACATTTTTTCAAAGCCTTTTCTCAAAAGTCACACCAAATGCTGCCTTAACCATTCTTTTCGCATTGAAAGTTTTCCCTTAGTGTGAAATGAAATGAATCATTATACCAAACAGAGTCTGGAAAGAACGAGGTAGGGGGACCTCGAACATTGGATATGAAGTAGCTACTGACGCAGAAAATACACACAACATTTTTACTAACACAGCAATAATATAACTCATTTCGAATTGTTTTGATAAAGAATATTGTAGCATATATAACAAGACTGCGTGCCGTGCCTCGCATCACATTAAAAAATGGAAGGTGATGATGAGTAACCAAGCAAACCTACCTCGAATGAAGTTGACGAGTAGCCTTCCCAAGTTTTGATTGCTCGACAAGAGATTCAACCAAAACTCGATTGCGGACCTGCTCCAAGACAGGAGTCTGGCCACAAGAAGCAGAAGTTTTTGCGCGAGAATGGATACGAATATGATCCACCTTCGCTCGAAGCTCTCTTCTCCTTCCTTGGAGGAGTCCAGGAAATGTCTTTTGTGCACATCACTATGGATCAAAATGCGAAAGAGATCGATGATGCCGACTTTCTCTGGGCTCAACAGCAGGTAACTGCTGGAGAAACTCTTGTCACAAGCCATGGCTTTGAGGCACAGAAAGGAGAGCTTATGGTTTGAGGGTCTGTATATCGTTGTTTTGGATGAGACTTGTACTGCTTCTTGAACTTAGCTGCGAAGGGTTATTTATAGAGGCGTCTTGGCCATTCAACAACAAAAGGTTGTCTTTCTCTTCCTAGTTAAAAAATAAATACTCGGTATACGAAGGTCAATTTACAATTAAATTGATGTGCTAAACATAGATGCAAATTCTGATTAGGTGTTGTTAGTATGGCCCAATTGTTTAATACCCTCATCTACTCTGTCATATTAGGTATCCGTTAACCATACCAATTTACAGAAAAGTCTAGTGCAATTATGCTTACTCAAAGCAAAAGGAACACGTTACCTTTTGGTATGAAAAGCTGATAAGCTAACACGTCATGGAAATGGGGTATCTCTATGTCGTTTTCTTTGACACACAATTCTTGGGACAATTACAGAAAAAGTACCATGACTTTACGGTGTTACTCACTCGAGCGTCATAACTTTTTTTTCTCTCACTTAAATATTACATTGGAGCAAAATCGATCATTTGAGTATTATTTTTGACAAATCACTTTACATAAACTTTTTTAATCAATTTTTCATCCGACACGAATTTTTTTAATTTTTTTTTTATTTTCCTTTTTTATTAGGGCATGCGAGGGTCACCGGCGACCCTCGCCGGCTGCGAAGGCCTCGCCCTAGGCCTTCACAGCCAAGGGCAAGGCCTTCGCAGCGGGTGAGGGTCAACAAGGACCCTCGCCGACGCTAAAAATCAAGAAAAGAAAAATGATAAATAAATAATTGCTAAGATGTATGTATGAGTTGTGTTAGAGAAATCTTACGTCGAAAAATTGGTGTGGCATTGAGCAATTAATATATCTTATTTGACCTACAATTCATTGGCTTAAATTTTTAAATAAAAGTGAGTCCAACTGGATATATTGACGGATTCAGACTTGAACTCTCTCTCAGCAATCTTTTCCAGTGAAATCAAGCTTTTGCTGCGCGAGGCAAATCGTCAATGATACTCAAGTGACAATTGTACAAAAATTATGACATTCCTAATATACTTATCTCCGTCGTTATGCAAATAGGAGGTTCTAGACATTCCCATGTCTTAATTAATTTAAAACCTCATTCACATCCAATTTAATATTAGGTCATGTGATTCACACCAGTAGTTTAGTGTTGCACGTGTCATGTGTGTGGTTGCTACTAGATAGATCTAAGTACGGCCCAACTACCATTTTGCTTTTCAAGAATTGTCCAAAAAGAAAAGTTATGGCACGTGATGCTTCACTGACACGCGCTCTGATACCACAAACATCAGATAGGTGATTTTCTCAAAAAAGTGTAAATTTTTGGCATTATATTATAGGATTAATTAGATGAAAAATTTCAAACTAACACATATATAATAATTTCATCTGAAATTAATTTTTTATCATCAAAAATTCTAAATTAATGCATTTATGATAAATTTATCCTGAACTATTTATTTGATAAATTTAGCTCGAACTAATTTTTTTACCACTAAAAACCCTAATTTTTTGTACTTGTGACAAATTTACCCTCCGTTAAATTAGATTAATATCATGAAAAATCATAAATTGATAAACTTGTGACAGACAGAGGGGTAAAACCCCAAACTAGTATACCGATCAATTATCACATGTCATCAAATTTAGCAATTTGACGGTAAAATTTAACGGAAACTAACTGAAGGTAAATTTGTCACAAATATACTAATTTGGAGTTTTTGATTGTCAAGAAATTAGTTCAAAATAAAATTGTTACAGGTATACCAGTTTGATATTTTTTGTGATTAAAAAATTAGTTTTGGATAAATTTACCACGAATATACAAGTTTAAAATTTTTCATAATATTAACCCTATATTATATCTCGAATTTGAATTATTGAAGAAAAATTTAATACGATGTTACTTATGAGACCTCGGAGGTAGACATGACCACAGTTTAGGAACCGGCGGTTCCGATTCGTGGCCATGTATGAACCGGCAGTTTAGGGCCGATTCCAGTTCTAGTTCATAATCTAAAAATTAATAAAATAAATTATAAAATAAAAATTGCAAGCCTGGTCCTCCGTCGATCGTCGCTCAGGCTTCGCGGCCTTGGCCACGGTGGCAGAGGCGGGGTTCAAGGTGGCAAGCAGATGAAGCGGGAGACGGGGGCAATGACGAGGGGGAGAAGGAGGGGGCCGGGAGGGGGACGGGGACAGGGAGGAGGAGCGGGGGGTCCTCCTCCTCCGGGGGCTGAGCGGGGTCGGGAGGAGGGGAGGAGGAGGGGGCGTCGACGGTGGCGGCAAGGGTCAGATTTGGGGAGACGGGAGGCGGGCGGAGAAGAAAAGGGAAGGAGGAGGGGCGTTGGTGTCAGCGGCTGCGGCCATGGGTGGGGGCGACGGCGGCGAGGTTCAGATCTAGGAAGATGGGGGACAGGCGGAGGAGAAAAAGGGGAGGACTGGAGGAGGCGCAGGGGAGAGGGGGGAAGGAGGGATTTGAAGGAGGAGGACTGGAGGAGGTGGGCGTGGGTGGGGGTGGGAACGTGGAGCTACAGCAGCAATTTTTTTTTTTTGAACCGGAATCGGGCTTGTAGGTCACGGGCCGGTTCTGGTTCCGAACCGCGAGCCCGGTCAACGGGCTGGTCTTGGGTTTGACCTAGGCCGGTTCCGGGCTAAAACCAACTCGTGGCCATATCTACTCGGGGGACACCGTTAGCTCTTGTGCGTGAGAAATAAGAAATAAATTTCCAATTACTCGGGCTGAAATCTTCAAAGGAATAACAAAAGGAAGTCTCCTCGCGGTCAAAGATTTCCTTTTGTTTTTTTGGTCAACTTTCATTCTTTAAAAGGATAATGATATAAATAATTTTTGAATTTTGATTCAATATGTAATGTGAATCTTAAATTTTATTATTCAATGCAGTTCCTAAACTTAGCCCGATCTACAATGTCGTCCAAGAACTTTTAATTTATCTAATGTAATTCCTAAAATTTGGGTACATATTCAAATTAGTCCCTAAATTATATGAAAATATTTAATATTATTTAATTAATTTAATTTTAGAGACAATATTAAATATCTTCATATAGTCCAAGTTTAGATTGAACATGTATTAAAAATTCATGGACTACATTGAATAAATTGAAAAGTCGAGGACAACATTGCACATTAAACTAAAATCCATGGACCATATTACACATTTGGCCAAAGTTCAAGGACTATTCGTGTCATCCCCCTTCTTTAAAAACCACACAGTGGAAAGTTCTTTCTTCAATTGCACAAAAGATTTCTCTAAACGTGGGTGGATTTGTGCTGTGAATTCTACATCCAAATTAAGTTGTTTTATTTGTAAACATTGTGGGTTCGTGTGTAATTTAGGTTTGAAAAATATTCGAGTGTGTAAACAATTATTATTTTGTAATTCTCCTATTGATTAGTGAATTATTCTCTACTAACTCTCCCCATGGAGTAGGTACTAACACTCGTACTAAACCACGTAAATATTTGGTGTTCTTTATTGTTACCAATTTGTTTCTATGGTGATTTCGTGTTGATTTAATTGTAAGATCCGATATTTTTCACATTACTTTTCTAACAATTAGAAAATGCGCAAACAATACATATATAACATATTACATAAGTATACGGAATGGGTTGACCGCTACTTACGCTTCTAATGAAATTGGCTGTGTAGTTGTGTTTTAATTTCTATCTTTTCTTGCAATACAACTGATTAATCTCCTTTACATATAAAAAAAAAACTGATTAATCTCGGTGATCCAATCTGAGGAGACAATATTACATTGTATAAGCTCAAACTATTCACAATCATTGTTGGTGTAGGAATAACTGCGATGCTCCTAACCTCGTAGCATTTACATAGTCCTGAGGAACATGAGGAGGTAATCCTGGAATCAGCAGGCCAATCACTCTAAGAATCCTCAACAACAATCCTTCTCCATAATCCGGTCCCTTCTTGTGAGCAATCATGAAGCTTCTCATGAGCTCATACCACGCATTCATCATCATCGGTATTGCCCATAGAGGCAAGAAGTAGTTCTTGTTTGGTTCTTCCCAGACAATCTGTGTATGAAAAATTTGGAAAAATTATCAAAAAAATCATAAATCCATTATGCAGCAACCAACACAGTCATAAAACTTTCAATTTACAACGTAATCCTTCCAACCAATATTGACCGAAATCGCTAACATGGATATTAGCCGTCCTACGTGGCATAACCAGCGCTAACTTGGATAATTTTTTGCATTTTTTTAAGTTGTTTTTTTTCTTTTCTTTTCTTTTCTTTTCTTTTCTTTTCTTCTTTAGTATAAAGTATGATTAATTGCAAAATAATAATTTCTTACATATAAAATATGCAATGCATATACTTATCATTTAAATAAAGCTATCATCAACAAAAAAAAAAACTAAAGCTATATGAGAACCATTTTGTCCGCCAACTAATATAAGTAGCCTCACTAAAAATAATTTAGGCTGAATCGAGGAATCGAGAGAGAGAGAGAGATCCTCACCTTCCCTTCATATTTGCTATTGAAGTAGCAACACCTCCCAAAATGCTTGAACATGATAGCTGAATCATCGTAAGGCAACCTGGGCACAATGTCATTCCCATAAACGAATCGAAAGTACTCAATCTGATGTTCCTTCAAGACCCTCTCCATGAACTCCCCAAACTTCTCATCTCCAACCCTAGGTTGACCAAATGTGTACACCCCCTCGAGTCTCTCCATCAGCCGCGTCTCCCCGTGCACGGCCAAGATTGCTGGAAAGAGGATCGCCAACGCGCCTCCCAAGCTGTGGCCCGTCACCACGTACTTCGCTTTGTCGTTCTCGCCGAGCAGCGACCGTAGCCTCTCCCTCAATGCATAGTAAGCTGACGGCGCAGGCGTTTTTAGACACGGGTCAAGCTCTTTCGGCCAACCTAAGTTCTTTTGGAGCCCGAGGGCTTTCATGAACCCGCCATGGATTTTCCCAACCCCCGGTAACTCGTACCACGAGAGGTCGAAGTCTGTGCGCCATAAATCCGCATTGAAAGGTTCCGTACCTCGGAAGGTCACCACGACTGTGCCGTGATCACGTAGCATGAAGGCTCGTGTGGTTGCTTTCCCTTGATAATCTGCAAAAGGAGAACGAATAAGACATATGACAACTAATATCTTGGTATATTATATATGGCTATATAGATGGCGATATTCGTCCGTACCATTCCAAAAGTCGAAAGACCCCAAGAACTCCATCTGCACAAAGAACGGACATAATTATTAATAAATGAGTAATTCGACTGTTAATTAAGCTAGTATTAGGAACTTAGTCAACTGAGTTCTTTAGTATAAAGTACGATTAGTTGCCTGACATCTTTTGAATTCAATTCTAGCCGACTGTTAAGCTGCGGAAAGTGTACATCGAAGGGAGTGACTTGTGATTTATTGTTTCTGGTCATCGCTTTGTATGTGTTCACTTGGTCACAACATCAAATCAACCATGCTTTCATTTATAGATTAACCTCAAACTAAGTACGGGTTTATTTTGTTTTAGATTCTCTCTCTCGATCTCGATCTCGACCTGCCAATGGTGGGTGACCGTCGTTTGAAGGAAGGCCTCGTTCTCGTAGGATGCTTTGGAAGCCATCATGGAGAGAGCCGCACGGTACTCGCCGTCACCAGGCCTAATGCTCTTGTCCAATTCCACTCTCTTGTCCAAGTTGCCAACGAAGGATATGAAGCTCCCTGACGCTTTATCCGGCATCACCACCTTCCCTATTCACAACCCCCACATAATAAGTCAACATCTTTCCAAGTGCAAAGTCAAAACAATTTGACAGACTACTACTTTTTAAGCAGTGCACTGCTTGATCAATATCTTCACCCACGTGTATTTTCCAGAAGATACAGCAAGTGATCGGTCATTAAAAACTTCTGATGGTTGGTAAACTAAATCATAAGAAGTTGTTCTCGTGCTGACATGATCAACAGGGCGCAGATGAGCCTAATTAGGTACTGGATAAGCTCGGCCATTCTTAGTATAATGTATTCTTGCTGGAAATTTTTGGATCTGAGTGAGGCAGATCCGAAGAAGATATAATATATCCAAACTCAGCCGTTCATACTTGGAGCCTAATGAACTCAGTAGACCGCTAGATTCATGATCAACTCTATCTCGGAACTAACAATGAAGTAGCCAAAGTGTTTTTTGTGTGGGGAAACTTGAAGAAGTTTATCTAAGCTCGATGGACTTGCCCTTCTTTGCCTATGAAATCAAATCTCGGGTCAAAAACTAATATGCATTGTCCCTTTTATTTTCACTTAGACCAGTTGAAATATTTCTACTTTGAATAAACTAATTTTATCTTAAATAGATATGGAAAACTCCAAACCAAGTGACTTTCAAATGATTTATTAATGAATACGTCAATATTGGTGGGCGAAAAGTACTCTAAATGATCATGCACACTATTGAAATGGAATCATTTATCTAACTGCATATTTTATTTCTAATCATATGCCATTATTGCTTCTGTCCCGTTCACACAGACCTTGAAATGTGGCGTCATGCTTTATTGGCAATATCACATCTAGAGGTGAACGATTCCAAATTCCCTATGATTCCACTCGGAATCTATTCATGAGAATGGATTCCTAATTTTTTGGGATTCAAAACCTACCATACATACTTTAGAACCTAGAACCTATCCTATTACAGATTTCAGAATCGGTTCCAAATTCTACCCATAATCCATATGTATTATTAATTGCACGATCACATTGAATTATCGCCTTTTATGACCACAAATTATTGCTATAATCCATTGACAACAACTTACATTTAGACACACGAATATATGAAATATTAACAAAGTAAAAATCTCAGTCATAAAATGAAAGCTTAGATTAGTAATTTCAGATTATACACTCATCATCGGACGTCATGGAATATCGTAGAATCACGTGAAGATATAGACCAAGAAAAACATAAGTTTCAGGTTCCACCTACCTAAAACTTAGAACCTACCTGTTGAAATAAGTTCTTCAATTTTTTAGAACTTGAAACCTATCATTCTAACCCTGGAACCTGGAACCGGACAAGTTCCTATCGATCCGATTCTCAAGTTTTAGGTTCCATGCTCACCCCTAATCACATCAACTTTGCAAATACGCCAGTGTGAAAAGAAATGAATCCTCATACGAAACAGAGACTGAGGAAAGCACAAGGTAGTGGGACCTCGAGCATGGATGTGAAGCAGCTACTGACGCCCTAAGGTATGCAAACTTGCCAATGGATTCACCTCCGCCAGTAATGAACGTTTTTACTCGACTACATAGACCCATTTCGAATTGTTTTAACCAAGCAATGTTGTGACATTTCTACCAAGAATGCGTGCCATGCCTAGTATCACATTAACAAATGGAAGGTGGTAAAAATTTAATATGCAGACTGACCTCGAAAGCAGTGTTGGAAATTTGGGACAAATTGATGGATGGGTGAATGAGAAATTGATGCTCAAAGAACACCCTTGAGTTGGAAGTGGGAAGTGAAAAGCACTAGTCCCACATGGAAAAGGAAGAAGGCTATGGAGTGCTTTATATATGGTTACACTTATTTGAAGTGGTAACTATTGTAGCACAAACTCTCTGCCTCGCGCGTAGGCGCAGGGGGGGTACAAATCCGACGCCCGACGGGCTGAAACTTGGGCGCGCATCCTGCGTACACGATTGCCTGACCGAAAAGTGGGCCCCGGGACAGGCCCAATTTTGCTAGCCCTAGCCCTTTTAATTGGCCGTTATTCTTGATGCGTATTGATTTTGTAGCGGCTAATTTAATCGTCCGTTATTAGTCCCGAACAGCTCTCCCCTCCGTTCTATATTTTTCATTGAAATCATTCTTTCGGTGATTGCTGAGCTCTGCAGCTTCTGGAAAAACAGTTCGCTGCTTTCCTTCTGGAAAACGTTCTCTGCATTTGCATTGTTTTCGATAGTGTTCGTTTCCGAGTTTGTTCAAGTTCGCCGAAAGCTTGGAAGTGCCGCGATCCCTTCTTCGCTGTCAGCCGTTGTATCCTGGGACACAGACGTTCGCGAAACCTCAATCGCGTGCGGGAGGGAACGAATCTGTTTTAAGGAAACTGTGTCGAACACAGGCCTCGGTATTCGATTGTATCGATTCCTACTTTGTTATTGCAATTTCGTTTCTTTGTAATTCCGTATTGTTGTAATATTTAGCTAATGCCATTTGAATTTATCCAACAAGCAGTTGATGAGAAGCCTTCCAAAGTTCCGATTGCTCGACCAGAGATTCAGCCAAAACTCAATCCCCGACCCGCTCCAAGACAGGGGTTTAGCCACAAGTAGCAGAAGCTTCTGCGCGAGAATGGAGATAAACATGATCCACCTTCGCTCGAAGCTCTCTTCTCCTTCCTCGGAGGAGTCCACGAATGCTCTCTCGTGCACATCACCGTGGATCAAAATGCGAAAGATTTCGACGGCGCTGACTTTCTCTGGGCTCAACAGCAGGTAACTGCTGGAGAAACTCTTGTCACAAGCCATGGCTTTAAGGCAAAGAAGAGAGAGAGACGACAGCTAGGTTTCTCTCTTGTTTTGAGGGTCTGAGTACTTTGTTGTTTTGGATGAGACTCGTGCTGCTTCTTGAACTTAGCTTCAAAGGGTTATTTATACAGGCTTTCTTGGCCATTTAACAAAGCACGGTTTCTTTTTCTTCCTGGTTAGAAAATAAACTAAGTACTACGTTGTACTAAAGTCGATTTACAAATAGAACGATATATTAATCGTACACGGAATTTCTGATTAGGTGTTGAAAGTACGGTCCAATTGCTGAGCTGTCCATCTGTATTTAAGATTACTCAAAGGAAAAAAAAATAATTCATTGGTATGAAAGCTGATCAACTTTGACGGGTTCGTGAAGGGAAGCTAAGGCGTTGAGAAGGCAAGGTCTCTTTCTGTGGTTTTCTCCGACCCACATCTCTGCATTTCGAAGGTGCTAACGACGTGATTTAAGTTATTCAAGCAAGGGGGCCGACGACACGTTTTAATTTATTTAAGAAAACGTTCACATCTCAATTTAATATTATGTCATGCCATTCATTTCGTTCACTTTTCTATGTTGCACATGTCATATAGTTTGGTAGCAACCGGAGAGATCTAAGTGGGGCCCTACCATCACTCGTCCCATTAAAGACGGTATGAGTCGCTTTGAACTTGTGCAAAAATTTGTGTTAGAAAGGGAACATCGATTATTCGGTCAAAAATCAGGCGTACATCTTTTTTTGTGAGATACAAGGCTCCGTTTATTTTGAAAAAAATAAATAATTTAAAAAATATTTTTCTAAAAATAATTACTTATAATGCTTAAAATAATTAATTAATAGAAAAAAATTTGCATTGTCGATAATAATTTTTGTCTAAACATTTTGATGGACAATGAAATATTTTTCGTTTTTTTTTAATTTATGTAAGAGAGACAAGCAATCATTTTTAAAAAAATATTTTTTGAATAATTCATTTTCAGTGAAACAAACATAGCCTAAGTTTTAAATTCGAAGTGGAGCTATACATCTCAATATTTAGGGATTAAAAATTGATTCAATTTACACAATAGAGAATGAAATGTCATGCGTCTAAAGTATGCAATTGGTATTTGGATCATTGTTATGAGGGATTTCAGTGAGTTAAATGTGATTTTTAACCCAACTTTTTTATTTTCATTTTTTATTTTGATATTTTCAGCATGTACAGTGTTGTAAAAACAAGCTATCGAACACAATTGTTAACTAAAACAAGAAGATAAATAAGACATCAAATTTATATGATTCTATCGGTATAACATACCCCATAGATAGAGCAATACAGAATTTCACTATAAATCAGGCGATATAACAAACCGCATTCAAATCACTTAAACACTCTTAATGTTTATTCAGTTCCCAATTACTCCAAGGGAATAATAGCACATAATTTCACTATAAATCAATACTAAGACGGAGAGAGGAATACATAAATCTTATGATAAGATGTTCAGATACTAATGAACTTTCTCTCTGATCACACCCGCAGAGAGAGAGAGAGACAATTGGATGTAAGTCACAAACTGCCCAAGCCATGGCGCTCTTGCACATTAACAGCAAATATGCAGCGTCCTCATTATGATTCAAAAGAGACCAAACTCAACGACACAACAAAAAGAATATCTTTATACAAAAAAACCTACGAGCCAACGTCAAAATGGACTTCAACTCTAATAAGGAAAAAAAGTCTTGTGGGAAATTAATTTTCATTTTTGCATCACTCGCAATTCTGTTGGCAAGAATCCAGGTCGGACTTTCCTAACGCTAGCCGGTTTTCCTTTGAAATCACTAAAATGTGGTTTTAGCTCCGAGGGGAAAAGTGCCAAAAAAGTCCTAAACCTTTTACATTTGTGCCAATTTAATTATAAACCTTTTTTTTGTATCAATTCGGTCCTAAACTTTTTACATTGATGCCAATTTAGTCCTAAATCTTTTTTTAGTGCTAGTTCAGTCCTAAACATTTTTGTCTTTATGCCAATTCAATCATTCCGGTCAATTTTGGCTGGATTTTGCTAACGTGGATACCGGCTGGCTAGCGGTTGATCACCGGCGTTAACGTGGACAACTTTAAATAATATTTTTAATATTTTTTGAATTTTTATTTATTTATTTCTTTTTTTTCCTTCCCCTCCCTCCTTCCTCCAGCTGGTCGCCAAACCGGCAACTGGCCAGAGCCCAGAGGCCTGCGAGGACCTCACCGGACACTGGGGCGACCTCGCCAGCCACTGGCGAAGGGGAGCCTCGCCCGTAGCTATGCGAGGTCAACCTCACCAGGCTCTAGCCTCTGGCCAGTCGTCGGTCTATCAATCGACTGGAGAAAGGAGGGAGGAAAAAAAAGAATAAAAGAATAAATAAAAATTCAAAAAATATTAAAATATTATTAAAAGTTGTCAACATCAGCGCTAGTGACCGGCCAGCCTCCACGTCAACAAAATCCCACCAAAATTGATCGGAAAGATTAAATTGGCATAAAAACAAAAAGATTTATGACTGAATTGGCACAAATACAAAAGATTTAGAACTAAATTGGCACAAAAAAAAGGGTTAGGACAAATTGACACAAATACAAAAGGTTTAGGATTGAATTGGCATAAAAAAAAGATTTAGGACTAAATTAGCATCAATATAAAAAGTTTATGACTTTTTTGACACTTTTCCCTAGCTTCGAGTCTTAAAAGAGTTTTGCCAATGTACAAAATGAACTTAATAATATGCAGGATTCCACGATACGATCTTCATGAACTTCAATTGAGATTCACTATATCAACCAAATATAGGGCTATCGGTATTGGGACACTATCTTTAGAAGTCAGAAAATTTTATATTTTATGTACCTTTTGTCCATGCAAGTAAGTCTTCTAGATTATACTTTTGGGTATATAAATAGCCACGTAAGCTTAATGGAAATATATAACAATTTCTATCTCAATACACTAGTTCGAGACATGGCAGACATGGCAAGGATTAAGCGCTCAAAGTCATGTTTTACGGTCAAAGTATGCATGATGAGGTCAGATCCCAGCTTTGTAACTTTTATGGTTTCTTACCCTTTTCGATTTACCAAACAAAAGAAAAAGTCATACACTCAATCGCATGAATTTGACCCACCTAATATGTTGGAAAACAGTGCAGAAACTAAAAGAACTTGCGATCCAAATCAAGCGCAAGGAGAACGAAATTTATACAACAAAAAGAATATATATATATATATATATACATAACAAAACTACGAGCCATTGTCAGACGTCAAAATGGACTTCAACTCCAGTAAGGATAACGAAGTCTTGTGGGAAATTAATTTTCATTTTTTGCATCACTCGCGATTCTTTTGGCAAGAATCCAGTTCGGACTTTCCTAACATGAACCTGTTTTCCTTGTAATTCACCAAAATGTGGCTTTAGCTCTGAGTCTAAGAAGAGTTGTGCCAATATACAAAATCAACTTAGGCTCTGTTTGTTTTGCGAAAATTAGATGATTTGAAAAATATTTTCCTAAAAATAGTATCGGTTGAAATATTTAGCCAATGAAAAATATTTCATTATCAATAATAATTTATGTCTAAACATTCTAGTGGACAATGAAAACATTTTTTGTTTGTTTATTTTTGTGAGCGATGCAAGAGATTATTTTTAAGAAAATATTTTCTAAATCATTCATTTTCTTTGAAACAAACGCACCATTAATAATATGCAGCATTCCACAATACGATCTTCATGAACTTCAATTGAGATATGCTATATCAACCAAATATAGGGCTACCGATTTTGGAAACCTATCTTTAGAAGATGGAAAGTTTTCTATTTTTTGTATTTCTTTCCTTGCAAGTCATAAATAGCCAGCTAAGCTTAATGAAAATATATAAAAATTCTATCTCAATACCCTTGTCCAAGATATCGCGAAGACTAAGCGCTCCATCGACTGGCTATCCATCATTTCAGTCGGTCGTGATTAAGTAAAATCACGTTATAAAGTCAATGGTTTCTTGCCCTTATCAATTTACCAAACAAAAGAAAAAGTCATACATCCAATCACATGAATTTGACACACCTAATATGTTGGAAAATAGTGCACAAACTAGCAGAACTTGCAATCCAAATCAAGCGTGAGGAGAACAAAATTTATAGAAAAATCAACAGGTAACGATAAAACATACTAGAAATTTACGTCGTTTGATCCGCATGTCGATATCTACTCCATAAAGAGAGCTAACAGCAAAATATCCGCTAATCAATCGGAGAATTACAGAATTACAATTGCTCATAAGATCAAATATTTCCCATGTCTAGGTTACATCCATACATATAGTATTAAGCCTCACATAATTGCTTGATAAAATAAATCATGAAGTATTACCTCACGGCTTGAAACATTCACATCTTTACAAAGAAAACGTCTCAATTGGATGTAAACTCTCTACACAAAATCACCATGCGCCGCTTGTTTTCAAAGCTCACTTGTTACCCTAAACAAGAAAAGTCAGAAAACAGGAGTAACTGTTGTTTTCTCCATCTGACCAGCAACAACAAACATACGAACCGCAATATACGTGCCCCTTCACGAGTCTTCCTCTTCCTTGGAAACCAGTTGAGGAAACTTCATTGTCAATCGCCGACTGAAGTAAGGACGTTTACTTCCTTGTTTCCCACCAAATCATCCGGACTTTTCTAATTGATTTCAGGTCGGGTTTTGTTTCCCGCGTCAAATTCGAGTCATATTTTAATAGAGTATTGACTATACTTTATAAGAAGACTAAAGAGCTTACTAAAAGATTAAAGAGCCATTTCTAGTTATAGTCATTGGCTTGATTATTCGAGAGAGATGAATAACATGAGAACATCTGATTTGGTGAGTCGTGCATGCATATCCAAAATTATTATTTACTTTATTAAGTGCGGACTCATATTGTTTGTAAATGGTTCAATGATCGAGCCAATTACTTAATTCTTCAACAAGTTTTCTTGACAAGAGGAAAGCAAGCAAGGGCCGACCTGGCTAGTGAGGGTCACCCTTGCCAAATTGGGGCAAGGCCAACCCATGTTGCTAAGCCGGCCACAGGCGTGAAAGAAAAGAAAACAAAAGGAAAAAATATATATATATAAAAATTCAACATTTTTTTTAAAAAATTACATAATTGTCCATGTTAGTGTTGGCCGTATCACGTAAGGCAATCGGCATCCACGTCAATGTTATCCAATCAAAATTGGCCAGAAGTATTAAATTGACAAATAGCCAAAAGGTTTATTACTAAATTAAGCAACTTAAAAGATTTATGACTAAATTAATCGCCATATAATAATTTAAGACTTTTTGGACAATTTTCCCAATCTCATCTCCCGCGTTCTTTTGGCCAGACCATTTGGGAATTTTACATACGTATGAGAGAGAGCGAAATTCACCAAATTCAACATGTGTCATCCAATGATTGGTACACCCAAAGCCATACGGTCAATAATGGAAGGCCATCTCTATCTTCAACTCAATCATTTTCATGACTTTTAACGTGAACAACTTGAGGCCCTAGGAAGATAGATCTTAGGAAATCAACTGATTCACTTACATTAGCAAGGCATCCATACATCAACAGCCACAAAAGGCTGAAACATCCACATAACTATTCTAGAAATTTATCACTTATCTTAATGCAAACCACGCTATGGAATAGATACCAACTCGACATGCTGATAGGACGAAAAAAACAAAAGCAAGATCTAGCTTTCTAATGAATCATGACCATTTAATGGTGATAGCTATTACGAAAATCAAGTAATCAAATGATAAAATAAATAACACAAAAAATTAACTCGAATACCAGATTTACTTGATTTAGTCGCTGGGACCTACTTCACAGGTGACCGATGTTCCCTATTCCCTATGTCCTAATCGAACACCAGATTTACCTCTAACCCTCATAAGTTGGTTCGTTTTTGTGACAAGCTCCTTCTTACTAATAAGCATGGCGCCTTTGATATTCAAATAACATGCAAATGGAACGATGACATATATCACGACGCTAGCAAGTAAATGCCATAACCCATCGAAACAATTGAAGTGCGGTTGCCGCCGCCGCCACCACCACAATGCTCAGAACAAGAACCGTCCTCTAGAAAACACTAACAAACCTCCCGTCGCCAGTTCGAACAACCATCTCGAAGGTTGTTTGTTGCCTATGGGCTGTGAAATGGTGCCTATCTAATTAGTGCATGTGTTTACTAAGGTAGCATAGATGGCTACCTTTATATAGATTTGCTTACTTGGAAACTTCAATATCAATTGAGATTCCAAGTGATTTGCATGCATTAAGTTATCTGTAACAGCCGCAGTGGCGTAGTTTATTCTGATCACACAAAAGCTAAGCTATAAAACTCCTATCAGATGATCGTTTTCTCTCATAAACACGCCTAGTAAGGCTCTACCCTTGCTGTTGAATGCCGAGGTGGTGATACCCGAATAAGTCTAGAAGTATGGATTCTGATCCATCCATAGTACTTTTACTAGGTCCAAAAATTTCTTAAGGAATTTCCACAAAAATCACTTTCATATAAGGCTACATCTCTTTCACCCAACCAATATATCGATTTGACCGCATTGACACGTATTTTGATGCTATATATATCAATATAAGTTTTTTATCTAAAAAATTAAGTTAATAGGAAATGCACAAACAATACATGTATAACATATTACAAAAGTATATGGAGTGAGATGGACCGCTACTTACGGTCCTAATGAAATCGGCCGCATAGTTGTGTTTCAATTTAATCTTAGAAGACGATCTTACATTGTACAAAGCTATAACTAATCAGGTCATTGCCGATGCTGGAATAACCGAGACGCTCCTAACCTCGTAAGATTTACATAGTCCTGAAGAGTATGAGCAGGTATGCCTGGAATTAGCAGGCCAATCACTCTAAAAATCTTCAGGAATAATCCTTCTCTATAGTCCGGTCCCTTCTCATGAGAAATCGTGAAGCTTCTTGTGAACTCATACCAAGCGTTCAACATCATCGGAATTGTCTGTCGAAGTGAGAAGTAGTTTTTATTCGGTTCTTCCCGGACGATCTGCGTAAGCAAATAAGAAAATTGAATGAGTAGTCTAATTCAATTAAAGCATGATATGAGAGAGATCCTCACCTTCCCTTCATATTTGCTATTGAAGTAGCAACAACTCCCAAAATGCTTGAACATGAAAGCTGAATCATCGTAAGGCAACCGAGGCACAATATCATTCCCATAAACGAATCTGAAGTACTCAATTTCATGTTCCTTCAAGACCCTCTCCATGAACTCCCCAAACTTCTCGTCTCCAACCCTAGGTTGACCAAATGTGTAGACTGCCTCCAATCTCTTCATGAGCAACGTCTCCCCGTGCATGGCCAAGATCGCCGGGAAGAGTATCGCCAACGCGCCTCCCAAGCTGTGGCCTGTCAATATGTAGTTCACTTTGTCGCTCTCACCGAGCAGTGTCCTTAGCTTCTCCCTTATGGCATAGTAAGCCAATGGCACCGGCGTTTTGAGACGCGGGTCGAGCTCTTTTGGCCAACCCAGGGTCTTTTGGAGCCCGAGGGCTTTCATGAACCCGCCATGGATTCTTCCAACGCCTAGAAACTCGTACCACGAGAGGTCGAAATCCGAGCACCACGCATCCGCGTCAAAAGGTTCCGTGCCTCGGAAGGCCACCACGACGGTGTCGTGGTCGCGTAGCATGAAGGCTTGTGTGGTTGCTTTCCCTTGATAATCTGCAAAAGGAAAACGAGTAGACATATGGCAGTCATTATCTTGGTATATTATTTACAGCTATAGAGATGACAGTGTAGCTCCGTACCGTTCCAAAGGTTGTAGAACCCCAAGAATTCCATCTGCACAAAAGAATGGACAAATCTATTACGATTGGCTAATTTCATTGTTTTCAGTAGCGTATTAAACCTTTATTTTTGGATAGCATGGCCAAGTTTAGCCGGTATTAGGAACTTAGTTATTTAAGTTCTTTAGTACAAAGTATGATTAATCTCAAACTATTTATAGACTCTCTCTCTCTCTCTCTCTCTCTCTCTCTCTCTCTCTCTCTCTCTCTCTCTCTCTCTCTCTCTCTCTAGTTTGACCTGCCAATGGCGGGTGACCGTGGTTTGGAGGTAGGCCTCATTCTCGTAGGATGCTTTGGAAGCCATCATGGAGAGAGCCGCATAGTACTCGCTGTCACCAGGCCTGATGCTCTTGTCCAGTTCCACTCTCTTGTCCCAATTGCCAGGGAAAGATATGAAGCTCCCTGACTCTCTATCCGGCATCACCACCTTCCCTATTCACAAACCCCACATCATAACTCATCATCTTTCCAAGTGCAAAGTCATTACAATCACGTAAACCTACTCCTACTGTTTTGGCGGTGCAGTGCTTGATCAATGCCAGTAATGATCGTGCACCCAATTGAAATGTTATCAAGAATCTAACCACGCATTTTTTTTTCTGATCATATGCCATTATTGCTTTTGTCCTATTTCTAAAGAAAAAACCCTGAAAATGCGGGGTCAGGCTTTGCTGGTGATATGTCGCATCAGCTTTACAAACTCCGCCAGTGTGAAATGAAGAGTAAAGCAAAAGGTAGTGACTAGTGAGACCTCGCACATGGATGTGAAGCAGTGACTGACGCAGAAACGTACACACACTTGCTAATTGATTCACCTCGCTCAGTAATGAACATTTTTACTAATGAAGCAACAATATAACTACATGGGCGCATTTCAACTTGTTTTAATGAAGCATTGTTGTTTTGTATTGGTAATAAATTATTATGCAGACTCACCTTGAAAGCAGTTGACAAGAAGCCTTCCAAAGTTCCGATTGCTCAACATGAGATTCAACCAAAACTCAATCGCCGACCCGCTCCAATACAGGGGTTTGGCCACAAGAAGCAGAAGCTTCTGCACGAGAATTGATACAAACATGATCCGCCTTCGCTCGAAGCTCTCCTCTCCACCCTCGGAGCAGTCCACGAATTGTCTTTTGTGCACATCACTGTACATCAAAATGCGAAAGAGATCGATGACACCGACTTTCTCTGGGCTCAACAGCATGTAACTGCTGGAGAAACTCTTGTCACAAGCCATGGGTCTGAGGCAAAGAAGAGATGGATGATAGCTAGGTTTCTTTTTTTGCTTTGAGGGTCTGTGCACTTCTTGTTCTGGATGAGACTTGTACCGCTTCTTCAACTTGGCTTCAAAGGGTTATTTATAGAGGCTTCTTGGCCATTAAACCAAAAAAGGCTTCTTTTTCTTCCTAGTCGAAAAATAAATAAATACTAGGTGTATTAAAGTCGATCTGCAATTTAATTTATATACTAAAAACCGTAGACGCAAATTCTGATTGAGGGTTGATAGCATGGTCCAATTGCTTAAATGTCTACCTACACTCCCTCATGTTAAGTACCCATTAACTAAATTGGTTCGTAGATAAGTCTTGGTGTACTTAAAGATTACTCAAAGAAAGCAAAAACATTGCCTTTTAGTATGAAAGCTGATCAACTTTTGATGCCTTCGTGAAGGGAAGCTAATGCGCAGTGGAGGTGGGTTTTAGGATTGAGCAAAAGAACTGGACCGAATTGGATGATTTTGAGTGGTTCCCGTTGCAAGGTGTGGATTCACCCACCTAAATTGGATTGATTTTTTATAATTATTATTATTACAATTTACAAAACATTGAGGGTTGTATGTGTAATTTCTCACTCTTCCAGGGTAGTACCTTCTCTCTCTCTTCTTAAAGTTCAAAGTCAGCATTTCAAAACGATCCATCGCATGCCAAGAACCCTAGATCCTTCCACCGAGCACATGGCGACGAAGAAGCACAAGGATTGCCAGGAGCTCGAGTCTGTGTACTCCGTCATCGCCCTCGTGTTCGTGCTAGTTCCTTGTCAGAGGTCTACGCTGCCGCCACTACCATCGACGTCTACTGCCTCATCCTGTATGACATCTCCGGGGTCCCCTTCGAATCTTGCCTCGCCAAGCTTAACCACCACCCCTTATCTCTTCATTTATCCCCCGGTCCGGATCTCTCCCGCACCGTGCTCATCATCCCGGTCCATAATTTGAATCTCAGATACGTGAATGGTAAGGAACTTCGTTTTTTTCTTTGTTCTTAATTAGCTGTCTTGAGATCACACTATAGTGATTTTCTTATTCTTACTTTCTATATAGAGTCAATCAAGAAGATCCAGAGATGGGAAAATTTTTCTTCCTCTCTCTCAACTCTCTAAGTAGCAATCTTGCGGGGAATAGGAAAAAAAAAAAGAAATTAAGCATCGCCAATTCCTGGAACCACTCGAGAACCGGATCAGATAGATCAGTCAGATCCAGTTCGGTTCCAGAATCAGGTTGGCCAATTTACGATTCCACAAATTGGGAACCCGCCCTACTGGTCCAATTCCCAATTCTCGGATGGGAACAAACCCACCTTGAAACTAATCACCCCAAGTAAAATTGCTCTCTGTGGTTTTCTTCAACCACATTTGTGCATTTCGAAGGTGGTAAGGTAACAACATGAATTAATTTATTTAAGAAACGTAACATGTCTTAATTCATTTAAGAAAACATTACCATTCCAATTTAATATTAGGTCATGTGATTCAATCCTTCACTTTTCATGTTGCATGTGTCATATAGTTAGTAGCGACTAGGGAGATCTGTTGGAGTGTGGTTCATACTCTCCATCAATAGGAAGGCACGAGAGTTCCACTCCCCGATGAGCAGGCAAGGATCGCAAGAGCGGCAGTGCCGAGCCACAAGAGGACTTTATATAGTTTGAGCCCAGAAAAGGAAAGTTTCCTAATTCAATTAGATTTCCTATTTTGAATAGGTTTCCTAATTGGAGTAGATTTCCTAATTAGAATAGGTTTCCTAGAAAGAGGTTTTCTATTTTAAATCAAACTATTGCCTATATATAGTATCTTTCTCTTGTAATTAAGAGATGTAACAGAGAGATACGAAGTGCTAATTATAATGGAATCCTCTATTAGACGTAACCCTAGTTTAAGGGTGAACCAGGATAAAAACCTTGTGTCTCATTTCTCTTTCTCGCTTTGTACTCTCTATTTCTTTGTGATTGTGCGGCAAATCCTAACATCTGGTATCAGAACAAGGTTTGAGCTTATGGTTTCTTAGTGAAGAGAGATTCGAAAAAATCGAATCTTGGGAAGATGTCATCGGCTGGTCAATCACAGATGGAAGTATAGAAGTTCGGAGGAAAGGGTTTCGAGTTATGGAAATTGAAGATAGAGGCTTTGCTCGTGGACAGAGATCTATGGCACGTGATCAAAGAAGATAAACCCAAGGAAAAATCTAAGGAGAAGGCAAAGAAGACTGAGTCCACGTATGACGAATTGAAGGCATGGAATAGCAGCGATTGGAGGGCGCGAAGCCTAATTTGGCTATGCCTTGCAGATAACGTTCTAGTGAACGTGATTTATGAGAAAATAGCAAAGGATCTCTAGACGAAGTTGAAAAACCTTTATCAGAGCAAGTCGCTCGTGAACAAACTCTTTCTACGGAAGCGACTGTACAACTTGCGGATGAACGAAGGTGATTCTTTTTCTACACACTTAAACGAATTTAATACTATTTGTGGGTAACTTGCATCGATCGATGTCAATCTGGATAAGGACGATAAAGCATGTACTTTGTTGTGTTCACTACCGAATTCATGGGAACATATAATTATTTCGATTGGTACTGGTGTTAGTGCATTATCCTTTGAAGGCATTGTAGCTGCTCTATTGTCTGAGGAGATGAGGAGAGCTGGTTCTAATAGTGTAACACAAGAGGCTCTTTTCGTAAGAAAGGAGTAGTGAACGATCTAAATCTAGATGTGGTAGCAAGAATAAGTCCAGAGGAAGATCTAAAAGCTGAGATCGATTGAAAATAACGTGTTGGAAGTGCAAAAAGCCTGGACACTTGAAGAAAGATTGTAGAAGCAAAAGTGTAGGTCCAGAGAAGCGAGATAATGCATCATCCTCTAGTACAAAAAAGGATGATGACAGCGGCGCAGGAGACATGTATCTCGTCTCCAATTCATCACAAGGTGAATGTAGTGCATGAATAATTGATACCGGAGCGTCTCTCCACAGGACGCCTCATAAATGTTGGTTCTGCTATTATAAGCCATATCAAGGAGGTATAGTACAAATGGGGGATGACACGACATTTGATATTGTTGGTCCTGGAAAGGTAAAGCTAAAGATGAAAGATAGGACAATCAAGAATCTTCCGAATGTAATGCATATTCCTAGTCTTTCAAGGAATCTTATTATGTGGAAACTATGGCAGATGCTAGCACTACCTTCACCAACAACAAATATTCATGCAAGCTAACCCGTGGATCTATGGTGATCGCCAGAGGTGAACAATATGGAAAATTGTGGAAGTTATTGAGAAGCACAGCGATCAACGGTGAGAGTTATATCTCAAATCAGGTGGAAGAAGATCTTTCGACGTTGTGGCAACGGAAATTGGGTCATATCGGTGAGAAAGGGTTGATGACCCTTACCTCAAAGAAGATGGTGGATGCAATTCCAAGCTGTTCTATGGGTTTTGGATTCTGTGAACATTGTTTACATGGGAAACAAAATTGGGTATCTTTTGAATCCATAGAAGGAAGAGCGAAAGGTATTTTGGATTTAATCCATAGTGACGTCTTCGGTTCTACACTTGTTGTATCGTTTGGAAAATGAAGGTATTATTCTTTTACTAATGATTTTTCCAAATATGTGTGGATATATTTTCTACAAAGCAAAGATGATGTGCTGAAAAATTTCACGAGTTCAAAGCATTGGTGGAAAATTAGTTTGATAGGAAAATCAAAGTTTTGCATACTGATAATGGAGGAGAATTCTGTTCAACGAAATTTGATCAATTCTATGGGACCAATGGCATTGCTAGACAGAAGACAACACCCTATGCACCTCAGCAGAATGGGGTCGTAGAAAGGCTTAATCAATCTCTCATGGAAAAAACAAGGAGTATGCTAAGTGGTGCAGGCTTAGCAGCTGAATTTTGGGCGAAAGTAGTAGCAACCGCATGTTATTTGAAAAACAGGTCTCCCACATCAGCTTTGAAGGATCAGACACCATTTGAAGCACTATTTGAAAAGAAGCCAAACATATCCCATCTTGGAGTGTTTGGTTGTGAAGCATATGTACATGTGCCAAACAAAAAAAAAGAGGAACAAACTTGAGAGTAAGTCAAAGAAGTGTATCTTCATTGGGTACAAGGATGGTGTCAAAGGATATAAGCTGTGGAATTTTGATACTAAACGTATCATCTACAGCAGGAATGTAGTATTCAGAGAATCTGTGACAAATCAAATTGTTTGCCAAACTCTTGAAAAACCACATACTGTTGAGTTAGATGTTGATTTGAAGGAAGAGACGAAGGCTACATTAGCTGGAACTGAAAATTCAGATATTGAAGCTGATGAGCCTGACGAGGTGGATGACGTAGTAGATTCTGAAATCGAGTCTAAAGTTGAAGCACCACCTAAACCGGTCTTAAGAAGGTCCACACGGATGAGAAAACCACCTGATAAGTATACCCTATTTGCTGGTAATGAGAATTGTGCTTTGACTGTTATAGATGATTATCCAAGTACTGTTAAGGAAGCAAGAAGCGCGGAGGATGCCAAACAGTGGGAGAAAGCCATGGAAGATGAGATGGACTCACTAGATAAAAACGAAACGTGGAGTCTAGTAAAACTAACTACTGATCGAAAGGCAATTGATTGCAAGTGGGTGTCCAAAAAGAAAATATCTGCAAATGGAGAGATAGAATGATATAAAGCCCGTTTGGTTGCGAAGGGATACTCGCAGATAGAGGGAGTCAATTATAATAAGATTTTTTGTCCTGTTGCTAAATTAAATTCCATAAGATTTGTCTTATCTATAACAGTTACCTACAATCTAGAGGTAGAGCAGCTTGATGTAAAGATAACATTCCTCCATGGTGACTTGGATGAGGATATTTATATGAAGCAACCAGAAGGGTTTGTGGTCAAAGGAAAATAAGATCTTGTTTGCAAACTGAACAAGTCTTTATATGGCCTGAAACAATCTCTAGGGATGTGGTACCAGAAGTTCGACTCATATGTCTTGAAGCTTGGCTTTGTTCGTTATGATATTGATCATTGCGTCTATGTGAAAATATTAGAGAATGATTTTGTTATCTTAACTTTATATGTTAATGATATGCTGCTAGTTGGAAATAGTTTGAGAATGATTAGCACAGTGAAATGATTGTTGGCAAAACAATTTGAGATAAAAGATCTAGGCCCAGCAAACTTCATCTTGGGCATGCACATTAAAAGAGAGCACGAGAATGGAAAGTTGTGGCTAAGTTAGAAGAAATATGTTGAAAGTGTATTGAAAAAATTCAACATGACTAATTGTAAACCCGTGATGACCCCTATGTCCACCAGTTCCAAGTTATCAGTGCTCTAGTGTCCTAAGACTAAAGAGGAAGCTGAAGAGATGGTAACAATCCCATATGCAAGCGCTCTTAGGAGCTTGATGTATGCCATGATATGTACTCGTCCTAATATTGCCCAAGCAGTGAGAGTATTGAGCAGATATATGTCCAATCCAAGAAAAGAGCATTGAATGGCAGTAAAGTGGGTGCTTCGTTGTCTTCGCGGTACATCTGACCTTGAGCTATGTTATGAAGGCATATAAAGTTCAAAGGGACAGCAAGCATTAGAACTGAAATATTTCGTGGATGCTAATTGGGGAGGTGACATTGATAGCAGAAGGCCAACCATCGGATATGTTATTTCTCTATTCAGTAGAGCTGTGAGTTAGATGAGCAAGAGGCAAAGCACGATTGCTCTATCTACTACTAAGGTAGAGTATATGGCCCTTGCTCATGCTACTAAGGAAGCAATATGGATGCGCAAATTGTGTAAAGAACTTGGTTTTACATAAGGAGGAGTAAATATTAGGTGTGATAACCAAAGTGCTATATTCTTGGCTAAGAATCCTGAATTTCATGCAAGAACAAAGTATATCAGCATACAATATCATTTCATCTGAGAGAAAGTGAAGCAGAAGGTTGTAGTGCTAGAGAATATTGACACACAGGTGAATGGTGCAAATTTTTTTACCAAGGCAATGAGTGCAGAAAAATTTGAATGGTGTACAACTGCATTGGGTCTAAAGAAGCATGTGGAGTATTCATCAAGTGGGAGAATGTTGGGGCGTGGTTCATACTCCCTATCAAGAGGAAGTCACAAGGGTTCCACTCCCCGGTGAGCGGGCAAGGGTCGTGGGAGCAGCGGTCCCGAGCCGCAAGAGGGCTTTTATAATTTGAGTCCGGAAAAAGAAAGTTTCCTAATTCAATTAGGTTTCCTATTTTGAATAGGTTCTCTAATTGAATGATTTCCTAATTGGAGTAAGTTTCCTAATTGGAGTAAGTTTCCTAATTAGAATAGGTTTCCTAGAAAGAGATTTCTTATTTTGAATCAAACTATTGCCTATATATAGTCTCTTTCTCTTGTAATTGAGAAATGTAACAAAGAGATAAAATGTATTAATTATAGTGGAATCCTCTGCTGGATGTAGCCCTAGTTTAAGAGTGAACCAGGATAAAAATCTTGTGTCTCCTTTCTTTTCTCACTTTTTACTCTCTATTTCATTGTGATTGTGCGGCGAATCCTAACAAGATCTAAGTAGGGCCCTACTATCACTATTGTGTTCGAGCAGTGTTGAAAAACGAGGTTATGATAAATTCAACGTCTTTCAAAATGTGAGATTCAGTTACATACTGCTTGTGAATTGTACTCCATCGTGTTGCATACAATTGTTACTTTGACATCCAATTTTCGTCGTATGAAAGACGGTATGAATCATTCACTTTGAACTTGTCCAAAAATCGTTTTAGAAAACGAACATCAATTATTCGGTGCCCCCATTTAAGCTTTAAATTTGAATTGGAGCTACACGTCTCAATATTTAGGGAGTAAATTGATTTAATTTACACAATAGAAAACGAAACATCATGCGTCCAAAGTATGCAATTGGTATTGGATCTTTGTTATGAGTGGTTTTAGTAAATTAAATGTGATTTTTAACCGAACTAATTCATTTTTTCTAGATATTTTCAGCGTGTACAGTTTAGTAAAAATAAGCGATCGACCACAATAATAAACTAAAAGAAAGAAATAAATGATTTAGTTGGTTTGACCTACTCCACAGGAAGAGCAACACATAAACGCTCTCGGTGTTTCTCAGTTCCCAATTAGTTTACAAGAAGAGCAGCATGGGATTTCACTATAAATTAAGCGATGAGATGGAGAGATGAATACACAAATCTTACTATAAGATTTTCTCACAGCTTCAAACACTAATGAACTTTCCCTCAGATCAAATCCACAGCGAGAAATTACGACAATTGGATGTGATTCACGAACTGCACAAGCCAGGGCGCTCTTGCACATTAACAGCACAAATACAGCGCGCTCATTATTGCATAAGAGACCAAACTCAACCACCCAACAAAATGGACTTCAACTATGAGACATTCTCCGACATCAAAATGGACTTCGAACTCCAATAATAATAAGAAGTTAGTGGGAAAATTAAATTTCATTTTTGCATCGCCCACAATCCTGTTGTCAAGGGTCCGGTTCTAACTTTCCTAATATGTGTCCGTTTTCTTTACAATATAATTACGGATAGTTCGACCAAAACAAAATATGGTGGTATTCATTCGCAAGCTTAAACTCAAGATATAATTCTTATATATGGTATCATTTGTTGAGATGCACCTTTGAGAATTGGTGCGATTTAAAGCAATTAATATATCTTAATTGGCCCATAACTTATTGGCTTAAGCTTTTGAGTGAAAATGGGTCCAACTTGATATGTTAATAAGCTTGGACTTGAACTTCCTCTCGGCGATCTCCTTGGATGAAAGTATCAGAATTCTGCTGCGTGATCCCAACATCCTTGATGTCAATCTAGTGACCTAAATCAATTGAATTAATTGTAGACCCAATTAACATAGAAAAAAAGTCTCTCGGCCAGTTCGATGACTAGATCACATTTCTAAGGGGAAATTTGTTAAAAAATTCCTAAACTTATTGCACTTTTGCCAATTCAATCATAAACCTTTCAAGTTTGCCAATTGAGTCTTAAACATTTTCACTTCTTGCTAATTGAGTTCATTCGGCCAATTTTGGCCGCCCGAAGCTAATGTGGCGACGACTGGCACAGGCTGTCCGACCACCGCTGACGTGGCAGTTTTTAATATTTTTTTTATCGAATTTGTTAATATTTTTTTATTTTTTTCCTTTTATTTTTTTTTTTTGGCCTTCTTCCCTATGGCTAGTCCGGCAACCAGCCAGAGGCAAGGGCCAGCGACAGCAAGGTCGAGCCTCACCTAGCCAAGGTGAGTCCAACCTCGTCGTCGCTTGGGTCTCCCTTGCCTGGGTCGCAACGACAAGGTCAGCCTCGCTCAGATCTAGCGAGGCTGACCTTGCCGTCGCCATCGCCTAGGTCGAGACAGTAAGGTTGGGCGAGGTCGAACTTTGCTCAACCAGGGGCCAGCGAGGCTTGCCCTCGCTGGTGGCTGGCAGGGACAAGCTTCACCAGAGGGAATAAAGCCAGAAAAAAAGGAGAAAAATTCAAAAAATATTAAAAAAATATTAAAAATTACCACGTCAGTGTTGGCCAGATGACCGGTGCCGGCCGGCATCCACGTCAGCTCTAGGGGACCAAAATTGGCCGAATGGACTCAATTGGCAAGAAGTGAAAAAGTTTAGGACTCAATTGGTAAACTTGAAAGGTTTATGATTAAAATGGCAAAAGTACAATAGGTATAGGATTCAATTGGCAAAAATACAATAGGTTTAGAACAATTTTCAGACAATTTTCCCCATTTCTAAGAATCTGTATACAAGAGCATTTAGCTAATATATGATTTTAGCTGAGAGTCTAAGAAGAGCTATGCCAATATATAAAATGAAGGATCCCACAATATAATCTTCATGAACTTCAATTGAAATTCACCAGTTCGAGATATTGCAAGAGTTTCGCGCTCCGTCGACTTAATTTTAAAATTTTTTAGTCGGCCGCTAATTAAGTTAAATGAAGTTTTATAAGGTCATTAAGTATGAGTGATGACTAGAGCTCCGATCCCAGTTTTGTTACTTTTGTGCCTTCTAACCCTTCTTAATTTACCTAAAAAAAAGTTCATATACATCGCTTGCTTGAATTTGGCCCCACAAATATCGACTATACTTTATAAGAAGGATAAAGGGCTTGCTAGAAGACCAAAGATCTCATTTCTAGTTATGGTAATTGGCTTGATTATTCATATCTGATTTGGTGTGTCATGTGTGCATATCCAGAGTTATTGACTTAATCGAGCTCACACTCATAGTATTAGCAAATTGTTCAATTATCGAGCCTATTACGTGATTCTTCAAACAAAGGAACGCTTGTACATCATGTAACCTAAGGAAGCAACTCCATAAAAACATTCACGTAATGATCTCATCGCTTTGTGTGACATGCCATTTTAAGGTAGTATTGCCAAATGGATTGTCCATGTCGTTGGTTTATTGCTTAACGAACCCTAAAAAATCTCTAATTAATTGAAGAGAAAAACATCCCTTATGATTTTAAGAAATTGATAAGTGGACTAGAAATCTTAAAACTTATCACAAAAGTGTAATTAAATCCTAAAACTTTTAAAAAATGCAATTAAATCCTAAAACTCTTCACATTGATACAATTAAATCCTTCTTGTCGCCTTGGCCAAGGCCCGGCAAACCCCCAGCCATTAGAGGTGAGCGGTTCCCAGTTCGATCTGGTCCAACCCAAGAATCGGGAATCGGACCGGCTAGTCTTGGGACCATGGACTGGACCGAACCATCAGTCTGGTCCGATTTCAATGGGACTAATCACTTATTGGTAAAGGCAAAAAGGGAATTAAGAAAATTAGATTAAACTTTCCATTTTTTTCAAAAATTTTAAAAAGTAAATAATTATATATATGAAACAATTAGAAATATATATTTTTCGATCTTGTCTTGTTCGGTTCGGTTCCCACCCTAGAACCGGGAGCCGAACTGATATTCCCGAGAACTGGAGCAAACCAGTCGGTTCGATCCCGATTTGGGCGATCCATCTTGCTCACCCCTATTCCTCGCGGCGATGGTGGATCGGCGGCAGCAGCTCACCTGCATTTTACCTTCTTTTTTTCTTTCTTTATTTATTTTTTAAAATTTTGCTTATCTTTTAATATAACTTCAATAATTTTTTTATTAAAAAATTAAATTTGGACCAAAACGACGTGGTTTTAGCCATGTTAGTGCCATATCAATATTTTCCGTTAACCAAGTTGGACGAAATTAACAAAAAGACTCGATTGCAATAATTTGACAAATTACATATCTTAATTGTATTTTTTGAAAGTTTTAAAACTCAATTACACTTTTATATTAAAGTTTTAAGAATTTTGATGCACTTATCATCGAATTATTGAAACGAGAGTACTTATTTACGCCCAAAGATTTGATTCTCGGGGCATTTAGACGTAGAATTGCTTAGTCAAATGGGACTTGATAGGCAACCGACAAAATCCAAGAAAATCTCTATGCGTACCATCATATAGTTAATCATAGTTCCTACTTTGCATTTGACAGGCCACCAACCAAAAATGGCCTTTGTTTTTCCATAAAGAAGAACATTTCACACGACTTTTGTACCATTTTCCGTCAATGTAATTATCATGTGCTAGTTGATAAAAAAACAAAAGAGAATATCATTTGTTAAAGGGTAAGTGTTATTTTTGTTGTTTCTCTAACCATATTCATAGGAATATCACAGTGAGTTGTTGTGTCTTCAGTGCTGGACCCTCGTGCTTCACAATTATTGAAGCTGGACAGCGGCGAAGCGACGACCAAAATGATCCTAGCAATTAGTGGCATTTACATGTATTCTTCCAGTTTATTTCCTAAACTTCGAACCTCGATATTTTCGTCCTGAAAGCAACATTGTTCCCGAGTTTTTCTTGGATTAGGTATGTTGTTGATGAGTGGACCCTCATCCTCATCTCACGCATTCTTTTGGGAATTTTACATACGTACTCGAGAAAGAGAATTGTCAAGTTAGGGTTTGCACGAAATGCACCGAATTCAATGAGGATATTGAATTTCCAAGTAAGATCCGCATCATGCTCCAATCATCAGAGTTTTTTGCCACATGCTTTCCCACGTCAGCAATTTAACGAAAATATGGGACAAAAGACGATAATGATAGATTTGTCGAGGGTATACCGATTTAGGATTTTTAGTGGTATTGACCCTTATAAATTGAAATGAATCTTCATGAAGTGTGATTTGTCTTTAAGTGTCCGAAACCTCAATCATTTCCGTTTTTTATTACTAAAATCCATAAAATACAATAATTTGCAGGAAGTTCAAAAGAATATAAATAGATACATGGTATGCAATGTGCAAGTATATTAGGTCTGGAGATCATTTGATAGAACCAAAAGCGCTACTTTAAATGTAGACAAGAATCATATTTGGAGTTGGTGATTTCTTTGGACGACGTTGGAGTTGCTGAGTGTGGGTTTGACCACCGAAGATGGTGTGAATCAAAACTAAGGATTGGGCTTGCTGAGAGTTGGTAGCTCTTGGTCAAATCTCTAGGTTTCTATATCTTTGAGGGAAATTTTCAAATTAATACTCAAAGTAGGGTCATTTTCTCAAAAAGGGTCCAAAATGTACATAGTATCAAATAAGGGCCTGAAATATTCAATCAATCTTAAACAGGGGTCCAAAGTGCCTAATTAGTCTCAAGTAAGGACCTGGGTTCAACAGCTAGTCAAGTGCTCATCGGTCAGCAAGCACGTCACTGTTCCAGCGATCAAAAGAAGGGCAATTTCGTCTTTTATTTTTAAAATTTTTTTTTCTTTTTTCCTGTTTCTCTTTTTTATTTTCCTTTCCTTTTCTTCTTCTTTTTTTTTTCCACTTTTCCCTCCACCGGCCATAGCCGGGGCCAGCGAAGGTTGCCGGCCTTGGGCGAAGGCTGCCCTCGTACGACCCTGGGTTGCCCTCACTGGCGAGGGTAGACTCCGCCAAAGGCCGGCAACCTCCACCAGCCCCGACTATGGCTGGCAAAGAGAAAAGAGGAAAACAAAAAGAAGAAGAAGAAAAGGAAAAGAAAAAAAAGAGAAACAAGAAACAAAAAAAATTAAAAATTAAAAGACGAATTGCCCTTGTTCCGATCGCCGGAACAGTGATGTGCTTGTCGACCGATAAACATTTGACTAGCCGGCAAATACAGGCCCTTACTTGAGACTAATTGGGTACTTGGGGCCCCTATTTGAGACTGATTGGATACTTCATGTCCTTATTTGACACTATGTCCACTTTGAATTCTTTTTTGAGAAAATGACCCCACTTTGGCACTTATTGAAATTTTCCCTATCTTTGATGCTCAATTATGGTTGAAGAACTACTACCGCCCGCAGCGGCTACGGTGGCTTACGCTCTTGTCCCCCCACGAAGGGATCAGAGTTTGAATCCCAGCGTAATCGTTAAAGATTTTTAAGTGTAGCGCCGTGGTGGTGGGTCCTGCGCTAACGTCACCCCAGATTTACCCCTCCGGCTGTCGGCCGTGCGGGGGGTTCCTGGGTTACCAAAAAAAAATATGGTTGAAGAACTAGGTATTGTAGAAATCTCCCAAAAATTTCATCAACACATTCTGGCTCAAACGTTGAGCTCTCCTCTCTTGATCCAACCGCCTACCGGTTCGACTTTTGCTGTCAAAGACATACTTCCATATATTTTCTCATCAATTCCACTGGACAAGCTCAAGTAGAATGTCTTATTGTACTCCCCACAAAATTTGAGTATGATTCAAGGATTAACAAGTACGCACTCGTTGTTTTCGTGAAATTGCCTGCTGAAATTTTTCTACAGTCCCTCTATTGCATTGTTTGTGTATGTGTGACTTCTAATCTATATTGCCTGCCTTCAATTTTGAGAGAAAAGAATGCTTATATAGGCATAGGATTAGGGTTATCTCAAGATGCCAATCAATGCATCACTTTTCTATTTTAGGCCATAGAGATATATCGAGTCCCTCATCTTAAGAAATTATGATATCACCTTTTAATTATCTTCATATAATTAAAATCCTTGAAGATAATATTTTTGTATTTGTTGACACATAATTTTTAGCCGACACATTATTAAAAGCAAAAAACTCGAGATTAGGGTTTCTAATTGCAATGAAATCCTTTTCTTGAACAAAAAGTATCATTTTTTAATTCCGTTTGTTGGTTCAGCTTCTGTGTACGGTTTACCATTCATTTCATGCAAAAATCCGAAAAATCAAATGGTTGATTTTCAGGTTGACTTTTAGTCAACTGTTGACCAAAAGTCAACTCCGGGTCAAATTGAAATTTTTTGCATAAAAAGATTTCTTTCAAGTTTAATTTCACTTTAGAAGTGAAAATTCCAAAAAAATTCAAAGATTTGATCATAAAATCAAACTCCTAGTAAAAAGTTAACTAGGATTTGACTTTTGGTCAAACCTTTGACCAAAAAATTGGAAAATACAAAATCCCAAAATCATCTTATTTTACATTCAATGTGAATTCAGCATTTAAAACTTTGCGAAAACCGATTAAGAACCTACCTTTCACCAATTCATAGAAATAGGGTTGGAATCAGCCAAAAAATAAAATTACTTTCATTGTGTTCATATTTTAACTCAATTCCTTTTACAACATTTGATTCAAAGGTCATCATAAGATCACTCGTTCGACCAATTTTATGAATCGGTATTTTGAAATGAAAACCCCCAATTTTAGCCCTAATTAGGGGTTTGAATCAATCGTTCACGATTCGCGAATGGTTGATATCATTTTACTTGTTTTTGTGAGATAAACATGAATTCAGGGTCAATTTTGCGAAATTCACTTGAGAACTCTCCAATTTTACACATTTAGTTCACTTGAATTTGGGGATTAGGGGTTATTGATATCCAATTGATGAAATTCAAGTTGACCCATTAAGGATTAAGGTTTAATTTGATGAATTGAGGTTCAATTTCAACATTGGCCTTCAATTTAATTTTGATGTGAAGGTCATGCATCCATTTCAATGTCAATTTGAATGCAATAGGTCACTATAAGCATGGGCAATTGGTTCAATAAGCATTTCGCAAGTCTAATTGAACTCAATTTCGATTAATTTGCAAATTTTGGCGAGAAATTGCTTGAAATTGTCCAATTTAGTTTAGGAAAAATCCAATTTGATACACCTATGGCATGGATCCAATATTTTTCATGACCAATTAGGTAATTAAAACCATAAAAGTTGTAGATTTGGTTTAATTGGCCTAACGGATCCAAATTGGACCGTTTCTCTTTAAATTGGTTTTTTTTCCTCAAGATTGATGAATCTTTCCTTTCAATTTAGTCCCTCAAGGACTAAATTGCATAAATTTAGAACAATTGAGACTCAACTGCCCAAAGAGAAGATCAAATCGGTTGAACCAGCCAAAACCAGTCCGACCAGTCACTGGCAGAGGAAACCGATTCAGCCCTCCTCCGGCCGGTTCCTAGTCGTCGACGATCGGTGACTCATCCTTTGAGTAATTCCCCCATGCCCTCTAATTTTTAGAGTTTGCAAAAAAAGTCCCCGAATTTTGTGAAATTACAAAAATGCCCATAATTAGGTCCTTAATTGTAAAATTAATCAAGACCGTTGATTAAATTAAATCATGGTTATTCAAATTAGCACATGTTAAATGAAGTCTTTGCTTAACCTCCAAGTAAAGGATAAGCACAAATCTCAACCATCGGATCAAATCGATGGCTAAGATTGAATCTTGAGGGGATATATAACCCATTTTCCTTTCAAAACTAAAAAAGGGAGAGCCTCATTCTGCTGATTTTTAGAAAAAAAAAATCCAGATTTCTCTCCTCTCTCTCTCTCTCTTTCTCGCTCTCTCTTCCTCCTCCCTAATCACTGCCGAACTTTCGCCGAGCCATCGCCTTCTTTGCTCCCCATGGTCACACGTTGGCATCGCCGCCCCTCCAATCACCTCTTCCGACGTCCGTGTCCCTCTCCTTGATGCCTTGCTAGTCGAAGCACCGCCGGAGGAGCCTCCGATCTTCCCGTCCAGCCCCTCTTCATCGCAGCGGTGCGGATCGGCTCAAGCCAAGCCAATCCACCTAAATCGATTCGAACCGGTTCATCAGTGGTGAACCAGTGCTGATCGGTCCCCTTCCATTGTCCCTTGAAGCTTTTGGAGTTCCCTCGATTTGTTTCCGGTGCTATTTTGCTAAGATCATTGTAAATCGGAGTTCAATTAACCGAAATCACGCCAAAGGTTGGAATCTACGCTTGAATCTGACGAAGTGAAGCTACGATAGGTACCCGGAGCTACAATTCACCCTAGGGCTTTCTATGGACTCTATGTTGATGACTAATGGCTGCTGATTTCATGTTTGATGATTTGATGTTGATGTTCTCTAGTTAGAAGATGATTTGTTTCAAGTTTCTGGACATTCTTTCTGTTTTTTCGATTTTTACCTATTAACGCCTAGGTGGCGCTGCTGGAGCGTGCACTCTTCCTCTCGCAAAAGGTTGAGTATTCGAATCCCGGGCGCCGCAGGGTGACTTAACCAGTGGCACGTGTGTGGTGGCTAGCACGTGTCGCCCCCAGGGTTTACTCCCCGGCTGTCGGCCGTGCGGGAGTTCCTTGGGTTATCAAAAAAAAAAAACTTCATTTCTAGACTTCGACACCTTATGGACTCTCATAATACGCTTTAAGAACTTTGATTTGGTATCGTTTGCTACCTAAAAACCTATTCTAAAATTTTCATCAGAATCAAAAATTCTGTTATTCTGTTTCTTTAGGTTTTTACACGATCTGAGCAATTTTGCTAATTTTTTGTTGATTTTTCTATTCAAATATGGATGTTGTGGTCTTGATGAAAGTTGTTGAGAATTATCTTGACTATAACATGTGTTTTTTCTAGATTTTTTTGATGACTCTAGATGAATGAAATCCTCCATGAATCGACCTGGGGTTTAAAATGGCTTTCTGCATTAATTACTCTAAATTAGGTTTTTCGGCTTGTTGATTTTTTGCTGCCTTGTGTGTTGAGATTCAATAAGAGATATCCACATGAAAAATGATCTAAATCAGGTTGGTTATAACATAGATTTTCCTCGGAATTTTTGGAATATGCTTAAGTGTGGCAAACTAATGAAATTTGACTTCTGCACATGCTGATTTTGCCCGACCTGCACTATTGTTGATTTTTTTTTTCTGATTTTTCTACTAAGATCTAAACTTAGGTATCTTCATGAAAAATGTTCACATTTGTCTTGATTGCAACGCATAAATTTTTCAGATTTTTTGGAGATAAGTAGATAGGTGAAAACGTCTGTGAACTGACCTTATGTCTTGTCTACCTCTACTGGAACGCGAATTGGATTTGCTCAAAATTGAATGTGCAATTGTGATTTCCTGACCCTAATATCTTCATGAAAGTCATAGTATAGTTCATTACCTTTTCAAAAAGGTATAAATCATGTCATTCGGTTGTTATCTACATGGTCAATTGCATGCGCAATTTTGAATCCACGTTCTATAATTGTTGATTTCAAGGAACCTGATCTGTTTTCCCATTTTTTATATGTTTTTTTTTTAAATCACAATTAGGTTTGGATTTCTTATGAAAAATGTTCATCATGTTGTATACTATTCACATGACTTATATCACTTTTTTTGCCATGTCACAAGGATAGTAAATAACATGTATCTTGTGAGCTCATCTGCTGAAATTCATTACTGATATGCATCATTGTAGAAATCTTTTCAATTGATCATGAAATTGACGTTAATCAAACTCAATGCCTTCTAAAAATTCTTAGAGCTCGTCTTAAGCTTTCTAATGATGCCGAGATTGTCTCATTTTCATGTCCATAGACCCCTTTACTAGTTTTTATGAAGTTCCCTTGAAATCTGGAAAATTGTAGATTCGGAATGCTTAATGTGTCAATTCTGTGTTTGCACTTTGCCAATTTTGTGTGAATTTTTCGGTACAGATTTTGATGATGAGTTCTGCATGGACTTTGATTTTCATTCCCAGACCTAGGTCGTGACAAAATTTGAGAATTTTTCGACATCATTAACATTCCCAAATTGCCATGAGATTGCTCTGAAAATCTGCTCCTATGCTCTATTCTAATGCACTTCCTCATGCTTTGTGATTTTTTGTAAATTCATGTGTAGCTTATCTTAGCAAGTTTTCTTCACAAAAAATGTTCGTTGTTTTGTCCTTGATGTACCATAAACTTTTCAGAACTATTTGATAATGGGTCCTTTTCCAATTGAATGCATCTTGTATCCCATGTTCTGTTGTTCTTTGTTTTTTTCCTTTATGAATTGTCTTTGTTTTAGGATTTTTAGAAAATAATACATACTGAACCGGTTTTTAATGTCTTCACCAGTTTTAATTCTCACAATTTATCAATTTTCTAGCGTATGTACTTATGATTGACGCATGATGAATTGAATGGAGTGACCCGGTGTTGGTTCACTAATTCGAGTGATTGGATGAGAATCAAGGTCTTTCGACCTGCTTACATGTTTAATCCATCAATATGCATGTGATTTTTAGATGTATGCCTAAGGACGATGCATGATCGGGAGTTCAAATTGGGATTACACATAGAACTTGACTTAGGGATTCATGGCATAAATTGCTATTGGTGAACACCAATGGTAGTTAATAACTATGAATTGGATCTAAAATGAACATGGGTAGATAATAAGAAGTATTGATGCATGTTTGAACGAAGGCCGACCCCAAGGCCACCCTTGAAATTCTTTGTGCCTTGTTTGTCATCTTTGATTAACTTATGATGCTATATACTTTGTGATTGTATATTGTTTTAGTTCTTTCTTTAGTTTTAGTTTTAGATTAAGGTTAGAATAGGTTCAACAAGACGACGGTCTTGAAGATGGCGAAGGTCGATGTCCATTCCGACTCTATTATTTGTATACGGCGATGGTCAATGTCCATTCCGATCTATTTTCTTGTAAAAATTCATTTGTTACCTGACATATTTCTCAGGTTTCTTATTCGCGTTGTATAAACACCCAACAAGTTGCAGGTTTTTCTTTCTTGCACTTGGAATTAGCTAGTTATTTCAATATCTTGGTTGTTTACTTTACGCAATGCTTTTCTATACAATTGTTTCTTTTTTTCTTTTCTAGACTAAGATAGGATTAGTTTAGAATCTTAAATAAAAACAAAATGCATGATCACTTAGTGGACTAAAGCTTTGGCACGAAAATGGTAAAAAACAAACGCATAATAACTTAGATAACAACAATGATAAGTTTAGTGGTACCAAAAGGGCGTTGATAGAAATATTAACGTAAGTTAGTCCTTGAATCCATGATCTCTGGTTCTCGTATAAACCAATACAAAATTCCTGCATATTGGTTGGATATTTTAGTCGACCCTCAACCTAGGCTAGTGGCGACTCCTAAAAAAATTAAAATCGATCCGCTGTTACGTGAGGTATGGATTAAGGAAAATCCATGTTCATGATTAATGGACCATACAGATGATTGAAAGATTGAAGCTTCAATAAGCCATCTTTTATGATGTGCTAAATGGACCGTTTCATGAACACTTATCTCTAAACCTATCATATTGAGTTTAGCCCTAGTGAGGTAGGTCGCGACAGTATTTCCTCCAAATTTAGTTAGATAATGCAATTTTTCCTAGTTTGGCATGCCTATGTGCTAAGCACATGCAATTTTCGGCCATAAGGGATATTCAATGGGTTGACCGAATTTCATGCTCCTGCGGGCTTAGTCTCGAAAATTTTATTAAGATCAAAACCTCCCTACTTAAGTCCATTTATCACTAGTCCAATTAAAATGAAATCTATGTGGGCCTAATGCTATTATATGTTCATAATATCCAAATGCAAATTAATAATATTTATGTTTAGGATTCGAGATCAATCCCCAATTTTTTATTTATTGAATGACTAATTGAATCACCAAAATGTAGGTGTCAATAGTAGGTCTACTTTGTAAAGAGAGTGATTAGCTTTGCAATAAGTTCAAGTAATGCTTTGCAATTGCCACAAAATCATATTGTGCTATTATTAATTTTTATTTGTATTTGTCTTGACTGACAACACGTGTTTTAATAATTTATATGCAAGTATTTTAAAGTAGTTACATTTGAGAGGTTTTTTCTTTTCTGTGTATTGGCATTTGGGAGTTGATTGATAATGGTTTTTTTTTCATAGGATATACCTAAGAACATTTTTAATTAACGTTGATATGCATTTTCTACCAAATAATGAACATGATATGATATAAAAAAAAATGTAGCTTTATTATAGTAATTCACCAAACAGCGAATATGATATAACAAAATCTCTAGATTTTATATTCTATCATATCCAGTCTTGTCCTGATTGAAAATTCAGATGACCAAACATAGCTTGTAGGGTTCTCCTATTGCACAAACTAATTTGCTTGCAAATGAGTCACCATTGCCAATTCCACCTCTTGATCAAGTTGATGTTGAACCACCAAATGCTAAAAGAAGGTAGAAGGACTACTCCTACTTGGGAGCATTTCACAAGATTAAAGTAGATGGAAAAGACAAACCGGTGTGTAGGCAACTTGTGGAAGAGAGTAGACAAGAGACAAAGTACTTGCTTGATAGTCCAGTTAGATGTCCCAAAAGCAAAAGTGTGGATGTAAGGACACACCTTCTCAAAGTAGCTCCTTATTGTAAGATTTTGTGAGACTACTGTCAACTATTCTTAAAGTTTAAGTTGTTAGATGAATTCGTAATTTTAACATTTAAATATTATTAACACTCGCCCTCATGCTTAGGCTAGAGCTTGGCTTAAGACTAAAGCATGGAAATATATAATAGCAGAGACAAATAGGGTTTGAAAAAATTCGAACTCGAGACATCCTGAGCTGATACAGTATGAGATTTTGTGAAACCACTGTCAACTATTCTAAAAACCTAAACTGTTAGATAAATGCATGGTTTTAATATTTAAATATTATTAACACTCCCCCTCATGAGTAGGCTAGACTTTGACTCAAGACTAAAGCATGGAAATATTATAGGGGAGGCAAATAATATCCACAAGTTGATCAATTGAAGATTTTATTTTCTGATTTATTTTTTTATTTTAATGTCTATTTAGATCAAGTTGTTTTCTTTTATCTTTAACTTCCACCATAATTATCTCTTGTTTTTATTTTCTTTTTCTTGTGGGATTACAAAATTTGGACATATATTTAATAAAGTGCTGCTATGCCTTTTTTTTTAACACAAATGATGGAATTGGCAACCCAAGTCATACACGATAAACCGGCATGGAGCCAATTTGAAAAAGAATCTAGACAAAAAAAAATCTCAAAGATTGGATAATATTTCTTTTTCCTCGACAAGAAGAAAATATAATTACTGCTTGATAACTTTTTGTTAACACTTTGAATTACTACTTAAATGTAAAACTCAATTCTTCTGTTGTGTACTCGCAAAAGCATTTTAACCTATCATAGATACAATAAAAGTCAAATTAGTAACACACGTGTATTTTTACCTAATTTAATGAGATTTCAAAGAAGTACCGAAAAAGAGGCATGATATCGAAATATTTTATGATATTTCATAGGTTACGGTATTTGATCAATTAAATTTACACTAGAAAACAGATAATTAGGAGATAATGATTCTCGCCAGCCTCTATTGGATCTATCGTTGCTTGTACAACTAAACTTGTATGTTCTTTTCAGAAATACTAAAGCACTATGACATACGGTCTGGGACGTACTTCAATAATTTATATATACATCTCTTTCCCATACACAATATGCAATTGGATAAACATGGGATGCACTGCTACATTTTGACCTCATTGACACGTACTTCAATACCATATATGCGCAAACAACATATATACGGACTGGGACGGACTACTACCTACGGTCCCAATGGAATCGGCAGCGTAGTTGCGTCTTAATTTCTGTCATTTTCTTACAACACAATTGATGAATCTTGGTGATCCACTCTTAGGAGACAATATCACGTTGTATAAAGCTATAACGATCCATAGTCACTGTTGGTGTAGGAATAGCCACGATGCTCCTAACCTTGTAGAATTTGAATGGATATTGGGTGAGTTTAACACTCCACGTAGGATTTGCAGAAAATCACCCACAAATTGACACATGGCAATCAGGGCCCACGTGTTAGGGAAAAAACTTGTCTCTCTTCCCTCTGTCACGCGCTCTACTCTCCATCTCTCTGCAGCGCCACGCTCAACCCCCTCTCTCTCTCTCTCTAACACCTTCACTCATGTTCTGACAAGCTTCTTCAATTCATCTCTCCTTTTGAAATCAAGTCCTTCAAGCTTTCTAGCAAAAAAAAAAAAGTCCTTCAAGCTTGACTCCGCCATCTCCGCCCGCTCCCTATCCATGCCTCAACTCCCTGACCGCTGCGCCTTTCCCCTCTTCCTCTGTAGCTGCAACCGGCAACTTAGGATGCGTATAACAACCATTCTGTGCCCGAGAATTATTTCTGAACAAAAATAATTTTTTTATTCTGTGGCCGAAAACAATTTCTGAGCAACCACCCGCCTGGGTGGCGCTGTTGGAGCGTGCACTCTTTCTCTCGCAAAAGGTTAAGTGTTCGAATCCCGGGCGTCGCAGGGTGACTTAACCGGTGGCACGTGTGTGGTGGCTAGCAAGTGTCGCCCCCAGGGTTTACTCCTCGGCTGTCGGCCGTGCGGGGGTTCCCTAGGTTACCAAAAAATAATAATAATAATTTCTAAGCATTTGAAGGCGTTTGGTAACTGTCCAAAATTTCTATTCCTGGAATAGAAAAAGAACAGAAATGCGTTTGGTAACTGCAGAAATTTTCTATTCTAAATTTTTTTGAAGTGCTTTTTAAAACTTGATATTAATTCTCATGGAGCACTTACCAATTTTATTTTTTCTTGTAAGTGAAGGAAACATGGTGATATGTATAAACATGGTATATAGTTGGTACAAACTCTTCCCTCTATCACTCCTAGCAGTGTATACCGTATTTTGACTTTACCGTATTTTTGCTCCTATTGAAGAACCTGGAATTAGAATGGAAACATTACTCCAAATCCAAATATTAGGTGAGTGCTTGTATTGAAGACTTTAAGATGAATCTCATCTAAATCATTTTTCCTTTTTTTCATTATGGAGAAAATTTTTGTGGATGTTTTATTAGTTAAAACTTTAGTTATCACAAAGAAGTGTTGGCAGGAATTATGCAATTCCAACTTCCCCCTAAGCAACTACCTAAGCAATCTTGTACAAATAATTTTGACTGGACTGAAATTGCACCTTGAGTTATTAGATTTTTCGTTGATCGACTCATGTCATATCATCAGTAAAGTACATGTAATAAAACAAAAGGAAATGACAAAAGTACATGTTAGGATCCTCTCCCATCGTCATGTAGTATTTAAAAATAATATTACAAAAGTCGAAAACACAAATCATGGAAGCTCGGGCAGATTGTAATCCCTTGCCATTTTATTTGCAATACTTTTCCTAAGCATGTTTATCTCAGCTGCTTGCTCAAGTGGTGTATCATCCGCAACCTCCACTTCTCTAGCTCCAAATGGGTAGTCTGGATCTCCATAACGGGAAAAGTTTTTGTCCATCTTGTCCATCTTGTCCATCTTGTCCTCCTCACGAATGTAATTATGGAGAGCACAACATGCAATTACAATAAGTGCTTGCTTTTTTATTGTAAATGGGGGCATGTGTCTCAAAACGGTGAAGCGATTCTTTAATGCTCCAAATGACCTCTCAATGACATTCCTTAGTGAAGAGTGCCTATAGTTAAACAATTCTCTTGCTGTACTTGGTCGTCTTCCACGCCCCCTATAATCGTTCAAATGATACTGTTCACCTTTAAACGGAGTTAAAAATCCCACAAGTGATGCATAACCAGAATCTACCACGTAGTATTTGCCTATAACATGGTATATATAAATTTGTTATAATATGCAATCATAACAATCATAAAGAAAGTTTTTCTTATAGACAAAGCAAATACCTAATGGTGGTCGAGGAAATTGCAGTCGAGGAGTCTCGAGTGCTGCCGAAAGCACCCGACAATCGTTGGCAGATCCTTCCCACCTAGAATACACGAAAGTAAATTTCATATCAAATGAACAAACACACAGCACATTCTGGGTGGTATTCCCTTTCCTACCTCTATATGGGACCTGCTCAGACACAGGGACGGAAGCATTGATATGGGTGCCATCAATAGCACCTACGCAGCCCTATGCATTTATAAAAATCTAATGTTATACAAGATTATCAACTACATGTATTTGATAATGTAAACTCAAAAAATAAAAACCATACCTTGAAATATCGTTCATGAGTAGGATTCATAAGAATTTCTTGTGGGATAACATCAAAGGACGGTGGTTTGATAACTTCCTTTGAGAGTTTGATAATTGCTTTCAACACTATATTGAAATAATTGATAATTGTTTGTCCTGAACGTTGAAATCTTTCACATAAATCCCTACTGGAGTTATTGTGACAAACCATAGATAAGAATATCCCAACTTATTCAACTATCATAATAAACCGACTATCTTTCAACCAACCTTTTGCCCTCATTAATTCACATAGGTTCAGAAAAACATGTGTCTCCATCCTGAAGGCTTCATAACATCTATCTGAATGTCCATAAACAAGCTCCCTTATCCATTCAGGTCCTAATAGTTTGTTGTTCCTAATAGGTTCTATTGTATGCATGGACATGTCCTCCGCAATGATGCACGACCATCCTATCAATATATATACATCATCATCATCTAATAATTGTTCATCTGGATCTACCTGCCCATTAGACACACTATTTGATCCCCCTTTCATAGTACCTATATTATCACGCAAATACAAGAACATTAATATAGATATGTAAAAAAAAATCCAATCACAACTAATAACATAAGTCATAAAGTGAAAACAAACCAAATATATAAATAGCACCTAAACAGTTTGGTGTACCCATGGCACCACAAAAGTACAAGAGTCTTTAGATCAATATCTCTAAAAACCAAATATCAAGTACTAACATAAGTCATACAATCGAATGAAACCTCACACAATCCACAGTACGTTTCCCAACATCTAGTAAACAGATTCAATAAGTGCATTTTTCCATTCGGTTAGGGTTTTGATGAAAGCCTCTCTCCATGTGGCACTAACACATGCTCGTTCTATAGCTTTGCTATAACGCTCTAGTCCCAAGTCGGGCATACTAAGTAGGCTATCAATGACGGCGGATACGGAGTAAGGGTCCACAGGTGGTTCTGTGACCCGTGAGATGACAGAGCCACTCATAGATTGACTTGTCTTAGTTTTGATCAGCTCATTCATAGCTTTGCAAGTGTCAGCAATGCAAGATGAGGTATTCTTTCTTCTCCTCTTGGCATTTGGAGTCCTATCCAAACGATGCTTCACATGAACTGGATCAACACTATTGCCAGATGTAAAGACTGTCTCATCAATGTGATAATCACTTAAGTCCTTTAGATCACCGTATGCATCGCCGCCACCATTGTCACCTTCCTCTGACACCATCAAATCTTCGGTATTTCCTATGGCATGCTCCCCAGTAGCATATGTACCACCAAATACAATACACAGCTCAGGATACTGGGGAAATCCATCCTTCTTGAATTTTGTCCACTCACTATTATCCTACAATTTTCACAATAATGACATGTCAAAAACATAATGAAACATTTTAAAACTTACATGTATAATGAAATCAAAATAATCAAAATTTAAAAGATACTTTGATGTGAGATTCCCAAATACTTGAATCGTCGACAACAATAGTTTTATTCACATTATCCCAGCCAAATCCAAATTGCAAAAGAAGCTTCTTAAAACTACCATACTGTTTCCTCAGTTTGTTCACCTTGTTCTTCAACTGAACTAGGGTATATTGGTATCCTGACTGTTTAATGAATTCAGTCCGTATATTATTCCACCCAACTTTGTTGTAAGTAGAAGATGTGCAATTTCCTTTTTTGACCTCCTCAACCAACAAACTTACAAACATGTTAGTTAAAGGCTCAGTCCACTTTGCATTGAATATCTCTTTTTGAGATGTCATGTAACCTTGATAGATTGAGAATCATATGAGTCATGCATTAAATCAATAACATAGTCATGTAAAGATAAGAGAAGAGAAAAAAATCACGCCCCACAGAACATCCAAGCATATCACTAGTCAGATGATGTTCCCACAGTTCGTCGGATGCTCAAGCGATAGATTCGTTGCTAGATGTCATAACAGATTACTCCAAACAAAACCAAAAAAATATAAAGCACGATATCGCAATACTCAAGGGAAAATTTACTTAAGTCCCAACAATCATATGCTCTTTTCGTTAGTTCCCTTCCCATGTTTATGTAAATTATCGGTCAAAACAAGGCAGCTTTAACTCTCCCAAATCTTTGCACGAATGCCATATAACCTCCTGGAAAATATCCACAATCCTCCTTGTCCTACTCACACCCGAATTACTCGAAAACCAAATTCGAACTAAACGAAATCAGAAATAAAACATCTTAAGCTACCTTTTTTTCAGCTACATCAGTAGGCGACGAGAACACAAAGAGTCCATAGTGCGGGTGCCTTGCTCTCGCGATTCAATACAAACCAAAACCCAGAAGGCAAAACCACACAAGCGGCACAAGCTCCAACATTCACAGCACAAGACAAGGACTTTACAACATGGGTCACCCAAAGTTTCATTGCACAGAGCAAACGGAGTGAAGGGTTACGGCTTGAGCCTCGCCGTCGCCCAGATCGGCGAGGGCCGCGGACGCACTCGCTTAGGCAACCGTCACCAATCTGGGCCAGGGCTCGCTCAAGCAAGCACAGCCCTCGCCGATCTAGGCGACGGCGAGGCTCGAGCGAGTGCGGCCTCGCTCGAGCGACAGCAGCCCTCGCCCAGATTCGCGAGGGCGACAGTCGATCTAGCAAGAGCGACCCTAGATGGGCGAGGCCAACGCTAGCTCGAGCCTCGCCGTCACCAATCTGGGCAAGGGCTCACTCAAGCAATCGCCGCCCTCGCTGATATGGGCGACGGCGAGCTCGAGCGAGCGCAGCCCTCGCCCACTCGCTCCAGCTTGCCGTCGCCCAAACCGACGAGGGTAGCGCTCGCTCAAGTGAGCCCTTGCCCAAATCGGTGATGGTTGCTTGAATGAGCGCCGTCGAACGAGAAGGAGTAGAAGGAGCAAGTCATCAATAAGAACTTACCTCGAACGAGAAGGAGCAGCCTCATTGGTGTCAGTGAAGGAGCAACCTCGTTAGTGTTGGTGAAGGAGCAGCCTCGTGGGTGAAGGAGCAGCAACAGTGAAGGAGCAACAGTAACGAAGGAGTTTGCGTAGGAGAAGAGTAAAAAGTGATTTCAAAATTGTTTCATATTTTGAAAGCTCAGCCCTTCCAAAATTGTTTCTTATTTCTGTGCCGAGAAATAAGAAGCTAGTTTTTTTTGTTTCTTGTTTCTTCTCCAAAGTTGTTTCTGGGCATAAATTTTTGTAAAAATGTGCTCGACAATAAAAAAATTCACCAAACGCATTTCTGTTCCCAAACTGTTTCTGGGAATAAAAGAACAGAAATTTTTACTATTTGGCACGTTACTAAACGGGCCCTAGACGAAGGCAAAGAAGCACTCCCGAATCTCATGATCGATACAGAAGCTACCGTGTTCGGTCTTCAAGCCAAAGACGAGCTCTACCTCGGCGTTCAGCGTCGCTGGTCCGTATTCTCCCGTCGTCGGCAAGGACAATGGGTTTTACGTTGGGTACGACAAGTCCGGCGTGTTGACCACGATTCCGGAGTCCTCGGAGGTTGAATATCTTGCGAAGTTGTCGCCAGAGATGGATCGGAGGCGATGGCGACTAGAAAGAGCAAAGCTAGTTGTGCATCGGGCAGGAGCGAAGGTTTTAGAGAGAGAGAGGGGGTTGAGCGCGGGGTTGCAGAGAGATGGAGAGCAGAGCGCATGAGAGAGAGGAGAGAGACAATTTTTTTCGCTGACATGTGGTGTCACGCCCCGAACCCTACGACACGCGAACATCCCAACCAAGGTCGAGTTTGTGCAACGTCCTAGGAAGCGTCCCTGACCCAAAACCCAAATAGAGATCAAGGCACATGCGGAAGCAGTATAAGCACTCGTACAAACCAACATTGTGACCAAGGATAGCATGATCAACAAACAACATTATAATTATACACTTGCATTAACCAAGGAAACATATACATTATCTATTTACACCAAAATACACACAACAAATCAAAAGTGGGTCGACAATCCACTAACTGCAAAAAGAGGTAGGTGGCCTAAGCGGTCAGACTACTAACTAAGGAAGGGCTCAGGTCAAAAGGTGTTAGCCTGACTTATCTAAAGTTAAGGCTAACCCTACCGTACCCAGTCTGAGTCGGATTCCGAAGACTCAGAAGAGCTGTCAAACAGCTCATCCTCAGAGTCCATGGAATCCAACCCGAACTCGGCCTCTGCCGACTCCTCCTCTGAATCAACCTCCTCAAGCTCGCCCTCCTGCTCAGGGTCCTGGTCCATCGGCTCGTGCTCATCGTCCGACTCCATAGGCTCCGAGTCGGAATCCCAGTCCACTGGCTTCTTATCCATCGAGTCTGGCTCATCAACCTCCCAGATAACAGGCTAGTGGCCAAAACTAGAACTCCCCTCAGACGTGTACTCGGGGCTCGCTAGGTCTCCATCGGCGCGCTGGGGATCTATGTCACCTAGCCCGTTGAACGCGATATCAAAAGTCTTAAGAGGCCCGTAGGTCCCGGAATAGTCTCTAAAACACCAACCAATATACTCGTGGGCCTGAAAGTGCTGCCCGCCCACATCAACCCATACAGTGGTGAAATGCATAATATACGTATCCTCGTTCCCTACTGGGTACTTGATCACATCCCGGTCTATCCGGAATGGGATCCCAAAATGAATGGGCACTTCGGACATCCTCAAACCCGGGGGTCTGAAAATGTGGATTTTAACAACCGTGAGAACGAATCTCAGCGAGTAAACCCCCTAAGCCTAAACTAGGCTAACATGCACCTCCTGACAGGCAAATAATCACACAACACCAATTCAACACTCACTTGACCTAGGCCCTCGGGCCTATATCGAACATATCACGACCCTGCAGATTAGGCATATAATAATCACAATACCGACACATATGCGAACATACTAGCCACACATACGCCATGCACATGCTCATGCTCCTTGATGTCTGCATCACACACAGTTCACTGATTCGCACATGCTCGCACACTTGCTAATGCACTTTTGCACACATATGCCATCGATATGCCATGCTCATGTTTCGGCTCAATAATACACACTTGTACATTGCCAATTTCTCATTTAGAGTTCAACCTGCGTAAAATGCGTCAGGTCTATATCAATATCCAACACTTCCTAGTCCGCGTAAAACGCATTAGGCCCAGTGTCTCTAGCCCGCGTAAAATGTATCAGACGCAACACCGATCTCCATATACGGACCGAACCCATGTAAAACGCATCAGGTTGGCCGTCTTCCAGCAATCCGGGTATCGTCCCACGTAAAACGCATCAGGACGAGTTCAATACCTCGCATAACACGCATCAGGGCTTATAGTGATCACACGTGCACACACCAAATTTTATCTAAACCCCGCATAAAATGCATCAAGGCGATTGAGTGATCACATGCTCATATCAGGCACACATACTCGCATAGTTCTCGTATCAAGCCAATACTCAACATGCAAAATGCGTGGCCATGCAGTCTAGCACTCGAGCAACAATAAGATTCACAATGAGCACCCAATTCCAACAATGGCACATAAACACATCATGCTAATTCATGCTCAAACAAATGCCACGACGTGCTTTAATAATCATTTAACATGCTCAAGTCATCACATTAACATGTTCAATTTAACCCAATTACTCAATTCGACCACAGCACAACATCGGCACCCGATCACATACACTTAGCCATGTAAAATTTCACAACTAATGGCCCATTAATCTCCTCACTACTTGGCCACATTCAACACGCGACATGGCATTACAAAAATTGATCGAGAATGAGCACAAATCAGCCACTTCAAGATGAATCAAGGCCTACTCGGGAATTCCACAATTGAACTCTAGATTAGCCATACTTAGTTCAATTAATCACATTATGGATAGCCACCAAATCAGGTCTATCTAAGCAATTATTCCGCTCCCAAATTAGCACATTAAGCCACTAAATTCAGCACAAAATCAACCTTCACATCAGCCACTAATTACCCCTAAAAACACCCTAATTTAACCCCTAAATCCACATAATCGCATTTAGAAATGCTTAGCGGCCTAATTAGGGTTTAAGATTAATTACTCACCTATTCCTAAGCTCCAATAGGCGGCTGAATCGGTGGAGAAATAGGTGGACTAAGTTGGTCTCGCGGCGGCGGACGGTGGCTCCTCTGCAGTGAGCGGCGGTGGCAACAGGCGGTGGTTCAAGGCGACGAGGGGAGAGAGTGGTGAGGCTAGGCGGAGCGAACGAGTGGCGCTCGGCGGGCGGCGTGCGGTAGCACAAGGCGGCGGTGGCTCTTCTGACGATGGCGGCGAGCTCCTCACACGACCAAGAAGAAAAAAGAAGAGAGGGGAAGCTTGAGGGAGAGAGTGGCCAGTGGTGATGGTGAGGAAATGAGAGGAGAGAGAGTGAGCGAAGAGTTTATGCATTATTGGCTTAGTGGAGTGGTTGAGCAACTTCCCCACAAATGACCATCATGCCCTCACACCAATGACCATAATTGAATTTTCTCCAAATATCTAAGGGCAAACTTGTCCATCATTTTCAGAATTAATGGGGCTGATTAAGTCTATAATGAAACCCCAAAATGCCCTCCAATAATCTTCAAAATTCGGAATACAAGGGTAGGGTCCAAGGACAAAATCGTAATTTTCCGCTTTCAGGCCAAATTTTCATTTTTCGACCGTACCAACCTCAAGTATAGTTGGCCACACTAAAACAACTTCATCCTCGCAAAAAAGTCGCATACGTCCATGAAAATCGACGTTCAAGTCCGGATCAAATTCAACAATCAAAATTGCTTGATTACAATTTTAGGGTCTCTCACTAACGGGCGGCTGTTTAGAGATTATGCATATCGATCTAGGGTCACTCGAATCGTGACGGTCTCGATTATTAAGAAAACGCGAGAATCTATCGCTAGTTCCAGAGGTCGCGATCGTTCGGGTTAAGTTCGGGATTTGTTCGCCGCGCGTACTCTCGATTGTACGGAATCACTCGCGATCCGATCGTGAATCATTGGCCAAACCAAATCCATCACTTTCCTAGGATCGGCCCACATTAGCCCAAAATATTTCCTCTTTATTCCTCAAAATTAGAGCTCAATTCATGATCGAGTTCCTGGTCCACGTATCATTTTTCCAGTTAGCCATTCCCCATCGGTTAGTATCTCGAGAGTGATCAATTCCGAGCGAGATTCGCTAAACTGAAATGAGAAATAACATCAATTTCATTGATCCTGAAAGTGAGTCGAATTCGAGATGTTACATATGGGCCCCCCGATTGCCACGTGTTAATTTGTGAGTGGTTTTCTGCAAATCCTACATGGAGTGTTAAACTCACCTAATATTTTCTTGTAGAATTTATATAATCCTTAGGAGCATGAGCAGGTATCCCTGGAATCAGCAGGCCGATCACTCTAAGAATCCTCAGCAGCGATCCTTCTCTGTAGCTTGGTCCCTTCTTGCGAGTAATCATGAAGCTTCTCATGAGCTTATACCACGCGTTCATCTTCATCGGTATCGCCAGTAGAGGCGAGAAGTAGTTCTTGTTCGGTTCAGCCCGGACGATCTACATATAAAAAATTGATCAACCAAGATAATTGAATGACCAGTCTCATCCAATTACAACATTCCATGCAAGATTAACTCTTTCTTTTGCCTATCGTTTTTTCGCCTTTTCAACCCTGCAAAGCCAATTCATGAAGTTCATGGACGTGACAATGTTTTTTTTTCTCACTTTGGAGGAATTTTATCGCATAGACACTCTGGATGGCAAATTCTTTTTCTTGAAGTGCTAATCGAATATTTATATGCTTTATCCACATCTCAATTCAGTGAAGTATCCATTGCATATACTTATCATTTAACTAGAGAGAGAGAGAGAGAGAGAGAGAGAGAGAGAGAGAGAGAGGGAGGGTTCCTCACCTTCCCTTCATATTTGCTATTGAAGTAGCAACACCCCCCAAAATGCTTGAACATGAGAGCTGAATCATCGTAAGGCAACCTAGGCACAATGTCATTTTCATAAACGAATCGAAAGTACTCAATCTGATGCTCCTTCAAGACCCTCTCCATGAACTCCCCAAACTTCTCATCTTCAACCCTAGGTTGACCAAATGTGTAGACCCCCTGCAATCTCTCCATCGGCCACGTCTCCCTGCGCACGGCCAAGATCGCTGGGAAGAGGATCGCCAACGCGCCTCCCAAGCTGGGGCCCGTCACCACGTACTTCGCTTTGTCGTTCTCACCGAGCAGCGACCTTAGCTTCTCCCTTATGGCATAGTAAGCCAATGGCGCCGAAGTTTTTAGACGTGGGTCGAGATTTTTCGGCCAACTTGGGCTCCTTTGGAGCCCTAGGGCTTTCATGAAACCGCCGTGGATTTTCCCAACCCCTGGTAACTTGTACCACGAGAGGTCAATGTCGGAGCACCATTCGTCAGCATTGAAAGGTTTCGTGCCTCGGAAGGCAACCAAGATGGTGTCGCAGTCACGTAGCATGAAGGCTTGTGTGGTTTCTTTCCTTTCATAATCTGCCAAAAAAAAACGAATATTTATCTGTCAATTGTTGTCTTGGTATATTCTCAACAGCTTTAGAGATGATGGTATAGCTCCTTACCATTCCAAAAGTTGTAGAACCCCAAGAATTCCATCTGCACAAATGAGCGGACATAATTGTCATAAAGGACTAATTCAATTATTTTCAGTAATGTGTGGCACCTCTTCTTTGGATGGTATGGCCAGGTTCAGTTAGTCAATTAAGTTCTTTAGTATAAATTATGATCAATTTTTTACACCTTTAAAGTTCAGTGGTCCCCGACTAATTAAGTTAAACGGAGTGTGCTTCGAACAGATCAGCATTTTGATTTCTTATTTCTCATGTCTTGACGTGGTCACGACATGATCCATGCTTTCATTTGTAGATTAACCCCGAGCTAGGTAGTGTTTATTTCTGATTTAGACTCTCTCTCTCTCTCTCTCTCTCTCTCTCTCTCTCTCTCTCTCTCTCATTTGACCTACCAGTGGCAGGAAACCGTCGTTTGAAGGTAGGCCTCGTTCTCATAGGATGCTTTCGAAGCCATCATGGAGAGAGTAGCCACACAGTACTCGCCGTCACCAGGCCTGATGCGGTTGTCCAGTTCCACTCTCTTGTCCAAATTGCCGACGATGGATATGAAGCTCCCCGACGCTCTGTCCGGCATCACTACCTTCCCTGTTCACAGCCCCACACAGTGAGTCGACTTCTTTCTAAGAGGAAAGTCAAAAGATTAGGGAGACTAATCCTACTTTTTTTAGCATGTCACCGCTTGATCGATACCTTCGACTCCAGATGTTTGGTAATCTTAAGCCATAAGAAGTTGTTCTCATGAAGACATTACCAATAGACCGGCGTCGATGAGTCTAATATGGTACCAGATAAGCCCGGCCATTCTTAGTTAAATTTCTTTTAGGAAATTGATGAGTGAGCCAGATCCGAAAGGATATAATATATCAAAACTCAGCCATTTATACTTCCAGTCTAGATGAACTCAGTAGACTGCTAGATTCATGATCAACTCTATACTGTGGACTGATAATGAAGTCTAATGGGTTACCAACATTTTTTAGTTTGTGGATAGCTCCCGCGGCCAATGTGTTTTTATGCGGGGAAACTTAAAGGAAGATTATCAAAGCTCGATGAATTTGCCATCTATGCCTTCGAAATCGAATCTAGGGTTAAAAAGATATACGCAACGTCCCTTTGTTTTCACTTAGTCCAATTGAAAAACAATTACTTTAAGTAATGTATGTTAAATAGTTGTTAAAAATTCTAATACAATTGACTTTAAATGATTCAGTAATTATTATATCAAATTAGACCCACATTCACCATAAAAGTAATTAATAAATTGTGAAGCAACTAGGATATATTAATTGCACGTGTGTGCACCTCAACATTGTACGTGCTCAATAATTAGTAAAAAAAAATTAGAGTCCTAACGCTCAAAACAAAAATAAGTAAAATCTGTTAAGCAACCATCGTTACTAAGGAAGCAACAATATAACTGCAAAGACTCATTTCGAATTGTTTAACAAAGCCTTGTTGTGCCTTATTGTAATAACTATGACTTTGTTTATTTCACGAAAAACGTGACATTTCTGAAAAAAAATTTTGAATAAGTCATTTTTCAGGAAAATGACAATATTTTAGCTAAAATCTAAAAATGAATTAGAAAATATTTTCTACTGTTTAGTATAGAATCCGTGTGCTCCTTTTAATAGTTTTTTTCTTTTTTTATTTTTTTTTCTTTTTCCTTCCTTTTCATCCAATCACTGGCCACAGGCAAGCTCAAGCCTCACCCATGGCTGGCGAGGCTCGGCCCACTAGACTCACTAGATCCAACGAGGCTGAGCTTGCCCGAGGCCGGCGAGCTCGAGCCTCGCCAGATCGACGAGGTTCGAGCTCACTAGCCTTGGGCAAGCTCGTCCCTCGCCTATGTCCGGTCACCAGCAACAATGGTAGGTGACCAACCAAAGAAGAAGGAAGAACATAAAGAAAGAAAAAAAAAATTAAAAAGGGAAAAATAAAAATTATTAAAAGGAGTGCACGGAGGAAACCATGCTTGGTCTGAATGACAAAAAGAGGAGGAAAGTTGATTTCTACTTTTCAAAAAAAGGAAATCATTTTGCCCATTTTTAAAGGTGTATTTCCCATTGACGGAAAATGTTTTCTTTTACTTGTTTATTTTTTGTGAACTAAACGCCGGAAAATCCGAAAAACCTTTTCTTGGAAGTTATTTCCAGGAAACAAACGGAGCCTATATACGCAAACCGATGTCGAAAGCAGTTAACGAGAAGCCTTCCAAAGTTCCGATTGCTCGACAAGAGATTCAACCAATACTCAAACGCCGACCCGATCCAAGACACGAGTTTGGCCACAAGAAGCAGAATCTTCTGCACGAGAATGGATATAAACATGATCCACCTTCGCTCGAAGCTCTCCTCTCCTTCCTCGGACGAGTCCACAAATCCTCACCTGTGCACATCACTGTAGATCAAAATGCGAAAGAGATCGATGACACCCACTTTCTTTGGGCTCAACAGCAAGTAACTGCTGGAGAAACTCTTGTCACAAGCCATGGCTTTAAGGCAAAGAAGAGGGAGATGATAGCTAGGTTTCTTTTTTGATTTGAGGGTGTGTGTACCCACTCTTTTGGGTGAGACTTGTACTGACTTCTTGAACTGGGCTTCAAAGGCTTATTTATAGAGGCTCAAGAATAGATGATAGCTAGGTTTCTCTGTCTTCTTGGTGTGTACTAAAGTCGATTTGCAGGCTAATTGATATAATAATCATAGACGTAATTTCTGATTAGGTGTTGTTAGTGTGGTCCAATTACTTAAATGTCCGCCGACAATCTATCATATTTTAAGTACCCATTAAATATATCGATATGTAGATAAGTCTCAATGCACTTAAGATTACTCAAGAAAGAACAATATCACTCTTTGGTATGAAAGCTGATCGACTTTCGATGGATTCGTGAAGGGGAAGCTAAGACTGCGCATGACAACGATTCTATCCCCAGGAACAGATTTTGCTTAGAAATGATTCTTTTTAAATCTCCGGGTAGTTTTGCAGCTAAAAGGTAGTTCCTGAAAGGCTTGAACAAGAGGTTCGCCCATGTGAAATAGTATACCTGTTGTAAGCTGACTTGGTTTTCCCTGGCTCTCAGTATAGATCTCCTCATTGGTATCAGAGCGTGGTTTTATGCCTAACTTGGTTCGTTCCATGCGCTTAGTTGGTGATTGTTCAATGCTGCGAAGAATCCTTTCTTCTCATCATGACCGAGCCAGATACAACTCCAATCTCTCTTACTGCTTCTCTCATTCCATCGTCTTCTTCTTCGTCTTTAACCGAGTTTCGTACTTCACATGCTTCTAAGATAGACTATCTTTACGAAGTCTCTCTTAGTGATGAAACCAAAATTTCTGAAACACAACTTCCTCTCATGAATCCATACTCAGCTTTTGCTAAACCTGCTACATCTTTTTCCCCCCATCAAGTCTATACGACATCTCATTCGACAGACCCCGAAAGAAGTCAAGGAATGCGTTCAGTCTTCCAAATTTGACCAACATCCAATTCCTGCTTCTGAAGAGAAATACTTTGTTACTCTCCAAATTCCTCCTCAATTTCCCAAATAGTGGATCCAACAAGGGTATTCACATATTCGCTATGGCGCAGTCCATCTTACTCTTACCTTTCATGGAAGAAAAGGTTTGCCTGTCGTAGCAAGGATGGCTCTTTTGGATACTAGGTTCCTCGAATACCAGCATGCCTGTATTGGTATTGTTCAAACCATTTTAAATGCTGGAACAGTCTTTGTAACCCTTTATCCAAATTTTAATATTGCCTTTTCCGATCCCCAGCTACTTTCTTTCTTGAAAGTACAACTTCAGCTTACTGGAGCTCCTCAAACTGCCAATTCTATTGCCGCAACTCTTCGTTATCAAATGGTGTATAGAGTCCAAAATCATGCTCTAGATCTGAATTTCTAACATGAAAATGAAGATGCACTGTTCATCTTCATGCAAAATGATCAGGCCTCTTGCATTCATGTTCCTCGGCAGATCTCAAAAGAAAAGTTAGCCAAGCTTCTTCCTGAATCTTGGATAACAAATTATGAAAAGCTCCACCAGATCAGCCAACCTCTCTAGTCTTCAGACTCTGAATTTGTCAGAAAAAGAGATGGTACCGTAACCATCAAATTTCGCAAAGAAAAAGAAGAAACTCCTTCCATCTTTCCTACTATCTTTATGATAAAACTCTGTGTTCCTAGTCCAGTTCCTAAGGAACCAGACCCAAAGAAGCTAGTTCAATACTTCAAAAGTGACGGACATCCTGTCCATCAATACAAAGACCCTTATGGTCATTGTTTCTGGGATCCTTTTTGTCAGTGTTCCTCATGCACAAATTCCCCAAATGAAGTAGATCCAGCTATTAGGCCCAAGAGAAAAGCTAGGAAGGCCAAGGACAGCTGCTTCTACCAAAGATATTTAGATGGAGACCCTACCATTAATACCCTTGGAGAAAATAGTGGATACCAGTTTATGGTTTCATACGGACCATCATCATCTTCGTCATCCTCATCATTCTCATTATCTCCCCCATCACCACCATCACCCCCAGTTTCACCCCTATATAAGAAACCTGTTATTTCCCCTTTCTACAAACCCATCTATAAGTGGGAAAAGAAAAATTTTTATTCACTTGAAATCTCAGTCTTTCCTGAAAATCCAATCACTGGGCAACTTCCATCTATCTCCATGTTCAATGAAGCTGACTTCCCTCTTTTAAATCCTATTGAAAGTTCTCAGCTTTCTTTTCTTGCTACTGAGGAATTCACTGATCCACAACGACGATACCTTCATGCTCCAAAAATTCCTTCTCCCACTGATGTTGATGAACGTGGAAGGCCAAAAAGAACGCCTGCTGCTGAGGCTGTTCTAAATTGGCAGTCAAAAACCCTCCTGGCACAAAATCAGGCTTTCAAGACACTTGACTCCAAAATTATTGATGTGCAACAAGACATACGAAGGTACAACGAGTCCATCAAAAAGATGCTTATGAATTTCCAGAAAAGACTTCATGCTCTGGAATCAGGCCAACATCTTGGCTACCACTATCTTAAAAGTCCGAAGAACGAAATAGAGAAACTCAAAAGGCAAATCAATCTCCTTGAAGAAGGAAAATTTAAGCCTACTGATTTCTTCTCTATTCCGAGAATCGGATACTCTCTTCCACCACCACAAAACTCTCCAGTTTTTGCTACAGCTGCTCTTGCAGCCGAAACTTCTACTCAACGAGATAGAAGTGATATGACAACAATGCGCAATCGCATTCGGGAAATGGAGAAGCTCCAAAAGGAAAGAATGAAAGAAAAGCCTATTGCTGAGTCCTCTGGAGAACCTGAAAAGAGTTCTGACCAGCAGATGATGATCTCAAACCCCTTAGAATCCTTTCTGAGGGATTTAAGCAAAGATCAACAACAGAATCCAAAAGCTGATTCAAAACAACATCTACCAAAGTGCACCTCTCAAGTAGCAAAGGTATCAAATTTGCCAAATTCAGATTGAGAATCTGACTCCCTATCCTATTCCTCTTCATCTACTTTTCCGATTCCTTCCATTGAATCTTTCCAAGTACCACCAACTACTCCTCCGATCTTCATGGCTGACCCACCAGAACAAGAAATGGAACAAAATCTATCTGAACCAGAGGTTATTCAGATCAATAACCCATCTCATATTTCTGTTTCTTTATCCAAACAGTTTTTCACTCTTGATGATACTCCTTATTCAAAATGGCCAGAAAGATTGGATGAATTCCATGCTTGGTTGAACACCAGAGCTCTTACCGTTGAAAGCAAATATGATGTTCTTCTAGAATTTACTACAAGGTTACTGGAAGCCTTAAACACTGGTGGCAATCAACTTCTGAAACAGATCAGATGACTTTTCTTCTTCTACAAGATTTTTCCCAAGCCATTAGAATCATTTACCTATATTTCATAGGAAAACCTGCTGATCTTCTTGAACATAAAAGAAGAGAATATTTTGAAAGAAAATGTTGTTCTCTTCAAAAAAAAGGCACCTAGATCGCCATTACAGAGAAATGCTTAAACTCTTTTATGGCCTAGGAGCTAATCCAAATTTGAAACAAGTCTTCTTAGCCTCCATTCCTAAAGAACTCTCCTAACAGGTTGAGAGATCTTTTCTCAACAAGCAAACAAGAATTGTTGATATCCCCTTTGGAGAACTGCAGCAAGAAATCCATCTTTGTCTCGATGAACTCTGCCTCCGAAGACAGATGATGAAAAACTACATCAGAGACAATCGTGAACTTGACGGTGCTTGCTCCAAACAATATTTGAAGATCGAATGTTCGAAAAAGGATTGTGATAGTTCCTACGGAGAATATTCAAAGAAAAACAAGCACTTCAAGAAGTATCGAGTGAAAAGATCCAGGCACTTCGGAAGAAAGAAAAAATGGCGGTTCCTGCGAAAACGAAGAAACTTTACGGGACGCAAGAAACCAAATCGTTACTTCATTTGCAATAAGAAGGGCCACTTTGCCAAAAATTGCCCCCAGGCAAAAAAAGGTCAGAATCATCTCATTCATAATATCGAACTCGAGACAGGAATCTCTCTTGACAATGATGATATTGAATCCTTGTGCTCTGTCGATGAAAATCCCACTGACCAAACACTTTGCATCATTCCTTATTTCACTCCCAGTGAAACAGACTCTTACTCAGAACCTGAAGAACTTTTCCATTTATCATCACAACCAGAAAATCTGGATCCCAGTATACATTCCAGTCAACTTCATTGTCCCCACTTCCCAGTCAAAATCTATCTCTCAAAATTTGCCAAACCAATTTTAGTCATTGCTCTCATAGATACCGGTGCTAGTGCTTCAATCCTAGATACTAAAGTTCTCCCTAAAATACTGGACTTCCTGTGTTCGGTATTTCAACTCTGCTTCAGGAGATGCTTTTTCCACAAATGTTCGCACCACCCTTGTATCTATTTAGTTTTTCCCCCAATGTTCCATTACCACCAGAATTCTTGGATCTAGCCTTCCCAATAAAGACTTGATTATTGGGTGGGATATTATGACTCAACTTCCAGACTTGAGAATCGTTCCTGGAAAAGAACTTAGGTATAGAGACCAATTCTCTGAATTCGTCAATATCCAAAGACTCTTTTCCATTCAAATGAGTTTGTTAGATCCAATCATGTAGAAACTGTTGGAATCATGCTCAGAAAATCATTTCGAATTCTCTCAAAAATGTTCTCATCCTTTGTGGAAAAATCCAGAATTCTATGTTCGACTCCCCTTCAAGAAAAATAAGGATATAAATCCTATTAAGGCAAGCCATTCAGGAATGAATCCAGAGCATTTGGCTCTTACTCAAAAAGAATGCTCAGAATTATTACAGCAAGGCCTTATTGAAACATCAAATTCTCAATGGGCTTGTAATGCTTTCTATGTCAATAAACGTGCTAAGCAAAATCGAGGAAAAATGATATTGGTGATCAACTACCAACCTCTCAATCTTTTCCTCCAAGATGACAAATTCCCTTTGCCTTCTCGAAATTCCCTTTTTCCGGGAATCACTAAAGCCCATATTTACTCAAAGTTTGATCTTAATGCCGGATTTTGGCAATTGGACATTCATCCTGATGACAGACCAAAGACGAGATTCTGTATCCCCAACCAACACTTTCGATGGCAAGTTCTTCCATTTGGCCTCAAAGTTGCTCCTTCCTTATTCCAAAAGGCTATGTGTCGCATATTCCAGCCAATATTATCCAATGCAGCTGTCTATATTGACGACATATTGCTCTACAGCCCAGACGAAGAATCTCACTGTCAACTTCTTGAGCAGTTTGTAGAAATTGTGAAGAAACATGGCATCATGCTTTCTCAGAAAAAGATGACCATTGCTCAGACAGAAGTTGAATTTCTTGGCATGCACCTTAACAAAGGTACATATTATCCAGAACCACACATTGCTAGGGAATTGTTAAAATTTCCTGAAAAAAATTTTACAACCCAGCAAGTTCAACAATTTCTCGGGATAATCAATTATCTTAGAGATTTTGTTCCAAATATTACAAGGTTGTTTGCAACTAATGTTAAAAAAGCATCCAGTGCCATGGGGAAAGGCACAAACCAAAGTAGTTGCGGAACTCAAAGAAATAATGCAAGATCTCCCCCCTCTGCAAATCCCATCCACAGGCAAGAGAATCTTGTAGACTGATGCCAGCGATGAATATTGGGTAGCCATATTGTTCGAAGAATTTCATGGTAAGCGATATCTTTGCGCTTACAAAAGTGACAAGTTTTCTCAAGCAGAAATGCATTATCATCCTACCTTCAAGGAAATTTTGACAGTAAAGAATGGAATAAAAAGGTTCAAGTGCCATCTTATTGGCCACCATTTTCTGGTAGAACTGGACATGGCTTCTTTTCCCCAAATGACCAAATTCAAGCAGAAGCAAATTCCTCATCCTCAGCTACTCGGATGGGCTAAATGGTTTTCAAAATACTCTTTCGAAACCAAACACAATGCAGGAAAGAAAAATGTGCTTGCATTTTTTCTCTCCAGACCAAAAGCATCGGCAGAAATCAACATGATATTCTCAGACATTCCTTCCCGCTCCGGACAGACAAATACAAGATTGAACGATTCCGAGATTGGCCAAGCCTGGAATATCCTCAAGAAATAATTGAGCAAATTCAAAAGGATAAGCTCATTGAAAATCTTGACAATCTCATGTGGCAATGCCACACAGACCTTTTTCGCCACCATGGAGGATCTATTATTGACTCTTCTGGATTATACTCGAGGTACCTTTTCATCCACCCATTACTTTGGAGAAAAAATGATTTTCCTGATAAACTTTAATGGCTATTATGGTATCTAACCAACAAGTACGTAATAGCTATTGAGTTTTCCATTAGAAAATTTATTCTCCAATTGACCAACTTACTTCTGGTTGATTTCGTTCAACTAAATAAACACGAGAAAAACCTTTTAACTGTGCTCAAATGATTTTACCCTCCTGTTTATTGGAAACGACTCTTTCTTGAAGAGGTGAAAAAAGTTCGAGATGATCCGAAAACACACACTGTCGTACTCTTCCACCGCCCTTGGACTTTTGTGTATAATAACGGTACCATTTCTAATACTCCCGCAAGAGTAGGTACTACTACCTACAAGCCTCAGTCACAACTCCAGATTGCACGTGTCTATAAATCTTTCCCTGGTCGCATTGGTTCTGTTGAATATAATTACAGAGAACTCCAAAGGATCCTATGCCAAGAAAATCGCATTATTCCAGAAGAAGCATGGGATCACGAAGGATCTTCCTCTATAACAAAACAAGCACTCAGAGAATACGAGCACGAACAGGCACAAGCACAGCTCGGATTATCACAAGATCACAAAATGTCATATATAGGAGATCCAGCACAGTCATCTCAAGATCCAGTGCAGTCTCAGGATCCATGGGGTGGACCACTCTCTCAAGACCCCTATGACTATGAACCATTGTCCTTATCCATTGGACTTGACGCCAGCTCTTCCTCACAATACACACAATTAGGAAATTGGCCCCAGCCAGTTTTGCCTCAGCCAGTCTTACCTGAACCAAATCCACAACCAAGCCTTGGCACTAGAATGTGGAATGACCTCCTGTTACCACAAAACACTCCAAATACTGCTTTTCCAGACCTTTCGATACATGCATCCTCTTCCTCGAACCCAGCGCTAGTTGTCACTGAAGATAATTTCGAACACATTCTGACATAAAGACAGATAGCAGAAAACGAACATGCAAATAGTTCAAACAGCTCGAACTATGACTACAACTCTGGATGGAGATAAGCTTGTACTATTCCACCTAACTAGCTTTGTCCTAGCATATCATAGCTAGGTCCTGTTTCACTTCTGAAAAGGGTTTAAAAGTTCTACGAGTAAGTGTGCCAAAAAATTGTACTTAGGTAAGGTTTGTTTTATGTGGACACAAGTCCAATTATGTATCCGTTCTAAGTGTGTTTTGTCTTACATGGACTCTCGTCCAGCATGTATTCCCCAACACCTATATAAGGCCGTGTAATCCTTCGGTTTGAAATAAGAGGGAAGGTTATGAAATCTCATTCTCTCACTTTCCATGCCTCTCTAAAAATCCTCTTTTTTCAAAGCATGGCATGATCCTCTAAGAAATGCAGCTCGACCAGATAGGCATAACATTATCCTGGTCACTTTGAGCGTCTCTATGCTCTGAAATAAATCTCCGGGTAGTTTTGCAGCTAAAAGGCAGTTCCTGAAGGGCTTGAACAAGAGGTTCGCCCATGTGGAATAGCATACCTACTGTAAACTGACCTGGTTTTCCCTGGCTCTCAGTATAGATCCCCTCATTGCTGTCCAGAATTGATTTTGAGCATTTTAAGGCGTTTGTTAACGGCCCAAAATTCCATACCTGGAATAGAAAAAGAACATAAATGCGTTTGGTAACGCCGCAAAATTTCATTTTATTAATAATATTTTTAAATATTTTAATATTTCTTGCTTTTTTTCTTTTCTTTTTTTCTTTTCCTTCTTCTTGGCCATGGCCTGCTCGCCGACCATGACCGATAAAATATTTTTTATTAATAATATTTTTATTAAAAGTATTACTTTTTGCCATGGCCTTGTCGCTAGCCATGATCGGTAAAATATTTTTTATTAATAATATTTTTTATTAAAATATTTTTATTTTTTTGGCCATGGTCAGTAAAATTTTTTTTAGTAATAATATTTTTTATTAAAAATATTTTTTTATTTTTTTTTCCATGGCCTGGTCGCCGGTCATGACTAATAAAATATTTTTTTATTAAAATTTTTTTATTAAAAATATTTTTTTTTGCCATGGCCTGTAAAATATTTTTATTAAAAGCATACATTTTTATTTTTTTTGGCCATGGCGCGATCGCTAGCCATTGCCGGTAAAATATTTTTTTTATTAATAATATTTTTTATTAAAATATTTTTATTAAAGATATATTTTTTTTTCTTTTTTTGCCATGGCCTGATCATCGACCATAGGGAAAATTTCAAAAAGGGACCTGAAGTGCCCTTCTTTTCTCAAAAAAGGACTTGAAGTAGAGTTTGTCTCAAATAAGGATTCAAAGTAATCATTTAGTCTCAAATAAGGACCTAACTTTCCAACCGGCGAACTGATGCGTATTCCGGCAACTTAGGTAGGGGTTTTTTCATCCAAAAGTATTTTAATTTTTTTTTCACTCTTCTTCCCTGTTCATCTTCTTCTTCGTTTGACCCAAGAGGGAGGTGAGCTCAAGAACAACTGAAGATGCCGTCAATCTGGGAGCGATGGTGGGAGGGTTGGCCAAGGTTGCCCTCGCCGGCCACCATTGAGGGATGGCCTCTTTTGGGCGAGCTAGCGAGGGACAGACTCGCCAGCAGCTGGTGAGGTCAGCCCTCGCCAACGGCCGGTGAGGTTGACCCTCGCCAGATCTCGGCGAGGGTCACCTCGCTAGCGGCCAGCAAGGGATGGCCTCACAGCCATCGGCGAGGATGGCCCTCGCCTCAAGGGCGGTGATTCAAAAGAAGAAGGCAAAGAGAAAAGAGTAAGGAGGAGAAGAGGAGGCGGAGGAACCCATCAAACCCACCACCCAAAACCGAAGCCAAAAGGCCGCAAGCATCGCTAGTGACGACAGCCCCCCGCGGGAGGATCCCCCGATCGCCTCGATTCACAAATCGATCTGAGCACCCTGCGATCTCCGCACCACATCGTGCATGACGCGCGCCCAACCCCCTCCCCCCACCTCCCAACCCCCCCCCTCGGCGAACATTCCCTCACTTGTGCTTGCACAGAGAGAGAGAGGGAGAGTATAGTGGTGGTGGTGGTGGTTGTCGTGGGACGAGGAGGGAGAGAAGAGATTGACGGCATCCCTGGAGCTCACCTCCCTCCTGGTTGTGGTGGGATGAGGAGTCAAACGAAGAAGATGAACAGGAAAGAAGAGTGAAAAGAAATAAATAAAATGCTTTTGGACGAAAATACCCCTGATTAGGCTACCGAAATACCCACATAAGATGCATCAGTTCACCGGCCGGCAAGTTGGGTCCTTATTTGAGACTGAATAACTACTTTAGGTCCTTATTTGAGACTAAATGATTACTTTGGATGACTAGCTCCACTTCGGGTCCTCTTTTGAAAAAAGGAGAGCACTTTGGGTTCCTTTTTGAAATTTTCCCCCAACCATGGTAGGTACAATATTTTTTTTATTAAAATATTTTTATCAAAAATATATTTTTTTCTTTTTTTTTGGTCATGGCCTGGTCGCTGGCCATGACCAGTAAAATATTTTTTATTTTAATAATATATTTTTATTAAAATATTTTATTCTCCTCAGATCTGACAAGGGCGGTCCTCGGGCTGGAATTAGAAACTACATTGAAAACCAAGAAAATAAAAAAGACAAAAAAAATTAATTCTCAAAATTATTTCCAAAATCAAGAAGCTACTGTTTTTATTCTTGAAAACTGATTCTGGGAACAATTTTTTATAAAATTATGCCCAGAATCAAAAAATTAAACAAACACATTTCTATTCTCAAACTGATTCTGAAAACAAAAGAACAGAATTAAAAACTGTTTGGCAAGTTGTCATGCGCAGCCTAAAAGGATTGTGGAGGTGGGGTCTCTCTCCAAGGTTTTATTCGACTAATCACTCTCTGGTATGAAAGCTGATCGACTTTCGATGAATTCGTGAAGGGGAAGCTAAAACGGCTGTGGAGGTGGGGTCACTCTTTAAACGAGCCGCATTTCTGCATTTCGAAGGTGGTAACGACATGTCTTAAATTCGCTTGAGGAAGGTGATAACGACATGTCTTGATTTGTTTATGGAAAACTCCGCATTGCACTTTAATATTAGGTCATGTGATTCGTTCCTTCACTTCCAAACGGGATTCAGTGGACATATATTGCTTGTGAATTGTACTCCGTCATGCTGCATACAATTGCTACTTTGACATACAAGAAGGTATGAATTGTTCACTTTGAACTTGTACAAATTTCATTTTAGAAAATGAACATCAATTGGCAAAAAAAAAAGTTTATATAGGATTGAATTGGCAAAATAAAAAAGGTTGAGGACTATATTGATATAATTGCAATAGGTTTAGGGCTTTTTTGATAATTTTCCCCCTTGCATCCAATGTACGCAATTGGTATTTGGATCATTGTTCTTAGGGGTATTAATGGGTTAAATGCGATTTTTAACCAAACTTTTCATCTTTTTTCTTAAGATATTTTTAGCATGTACGGTGTTGTGAAAACAAGCGATGAACACAATAATAAATCAGAACGAGGAAATAAATCGATACCATTTTATGTGATTCGGTTTGTGTGACCTATTTCACTAAAAGAGCAACACAAGATTCCACTATATATCAAGTAATATAACAAATATTACAATCATACTTGAGTTATTCAAACACTCTCAATGTTTTGAAGTCTCCCATTACACACAATAATCTCACTATGTTTAGTCTTACAATCCCTTGCGAAAAGCAAAATTATCCAAAAAGTTTTAAACCTATTATACGGCAGTCAATTTAATCAAAAACCTTAATTTAGTCCTAAACCTTTTAACAATCTGTCAATTTAGTCATAAACCGTTCAATTGTGACAATTTAGTCCTAAACCTTTTAAAAATTTTACCAATTGAGTTCCTCAAGTCATTTTTTTCCAGAAATCGCTGACGTGACAATCTAATTAGCACCAATCGTCCTACGTGGTGGTGATATACGATCACTTGGCATGGACACAATGGCAGGGTGTAGCATTGTGATGGTGCAGCCGGCATGGCTGAACAGAGACATGACCAAAAGAAAAAGCCCGTAGAAAGAGAAAGGAAGAGATGAAGTTTTTCTCCATCCTCGAATAGATAAAATGTACCTAAACGAGTCTGTTATTGAGGTCGCTCAATATGTAATCCTTTGACAAACATATACTGACTATGCGCTTAATGCTTGCAAGTAGGGATGGGGCTATTTTCACACCCTTTTTAGTCTACGGGATCAAATTTGCTAGCCATGCATTCACCGCAGGACGTGTAGACCATGGAAATCAATCCCCCATTAGAAGTTTTAGTTTGGAGATTTTTATTTGGATGAGTGAATATGGACCGTTGGCCCATAAGATTGGATGATATGTTAGCACCACATAGCATACTTGGGCTTGCAATTGAAATTCCATGGACTCAAAATCTTAAGATACAACCTAAGCCCGGCCATGCAAAGGCATTTGCATGAACTGTGTCATCTGTCCGGTTGGCACGGTTCATGATGTGCAAAATTGAGCCTAATTCAAGGTTTGTCTCTGGCCAAAAGACTTTTGTTTCTGGTGTTTGATGATTGATCCCGAATGGTTGTCGATGTATCAACCAAATAAATTTATTTCATTGCATTCCATCCTCTAAGCTGAGGTTGAGTTCACTTAGCTTAAATAGTAGTAAGCTAAACAATGCCTGCATTATGCTTACACTACACGTTGATAATCAAATAGCTGATATCTGAGATTCCACGCTCTAGCTAAAGAAGGGTGAGTTTTTTGCGCCCCGAACCACCCATCAAGGTTCTTTTACGTGTAGTGCCATAAGAAGACTATCGTAGCAGCCTTGTCTGACAAGGGTAGAGAGTGCTTGTTTATTACAATCAGATAGATCCCGAAAAAATTGTGATGACTTTCAATACCTTCTTCGATGGTGGAGAGACTAGGAATAAGTCAAATCACATGTTTGACATCCACACAGTGCTACTGGCTATATATATGTGTGTGTGTGAAAGTGAACCTAATGATTTTTATTTAAAAACCTAAATATTGACTAATTAACTGCACATCATTAATGCACAAAAACTCTCTATTGTACGTGTACGTATGTTATCATTTTATATAGTCATTGTGTTCACTACTAGTGTAAAAAAAATTTATACATTGACAGTCGGATGGGTGACATGTGGATAAGTTCGTTTACACAACAATCTTTAAATGCAAATGCCGCTAATCCAACGGTGAATATGTAAAAAAAAAAAATCTTTACAATGGCAATGGACCTAATAAAAATCATATTTCGGGACTTCCCATGAGGTGGATACTTTTATAATTTATTTTCCCTCCATTTAACTGGACTAAAACTGTTGTTTGGACAGTTTAAAGATAAAATCTCTTAATAGAATAATGCTGTGTAGAGAAACCCACTTGCCAAAATCCATTTCACGACGCATAAAAGAATTATTATTAGCAAAATCGTAGTGGAAGCATCCGGAACCGGGAGGCCCATGATGGCCATGAAGCGGTGAATAAATTAAATATTAGGACCTGCAATACAACGCACCAGCATTTATACGTTATCTTTATAATATATGCTTGTATCTATCTTAGATCTTGTCCCAGTTAGAACACATCCCACCTTTGCTAAGGGACAAAGCAACGAAGAATTTCGGTCAAAAAAGGAAATTCCTCCTCACCCGTCCTTCAATTGAGGAAATCCTGCCAAAACAAAATCCAACCAACCTATAAATTCATATATATAGCTGCAGATGGCATTATAACTATTACAAGGCCATATATGGAAGAAGAAGAAGAAAAAGAAAATACTGGAACTGACTCGAAGGTCTTGGTCACATGATCATTTCTTCCCCGATGAAAACATCTCCACATCTAGAAGTCATAGGGGTTAGTTTTTTTTTTTTTTTTTTGGGTTTTAATCCAAGAGGGTCTTGAGGACCTTCCCAATAATCCAATTCCACACCTCAAGTAAATAATCACCTAGGACCAAAGTACTTCAAACCTTAAAGGGTACCATGAGAGGTCATCATTAAATCTAGCTACACCATGGGCAAATAAGTTCATGCAATTGATGTTTACAAGAACTTATGGTTTGCCGTTTATGGAAAAATTCATCATTTAAAAAGTATTTTTCTAACAATAACCATTTGTACTGCTTACAATAATTAGTTGATAAAAAATATTTATGTTATCAATAATAGTCTTTGTCTATATATTTTCGTTGATAAGAAAAACATCTTTCATTAACGCATATTGTTAGGCTACATAGTTATGAGTTTCTGCGAAATAATAAATTTTGTTGGGAGAAAAGGACAAGGCATATTGATTGCGAAGAGAGCTTCCTATGACCAATGTATATGCGCAAGGTGCGTCAATCATGCAATTGTGTTAGGTCAGCCCACGCGTAAAACATAAATTTCCATCAACAAGTCCTGTCACCGAGAACATGAGAAATTATCCCAATGTGGGAAAGAAACGATAAACATTTTCTTTAATAAAGAATATGAAATGTGTCAGAGATGCAATGTATTCATGCTTTTGGGGTGGTGTTTCCTAAATTCATGAAAAGGGGTCACCCCCCAAAACCCTAATAATAATAATATAGAATCTATATCTATGTCCTTTATTGTAATGTTGGGACCTTTCTGTGATATCCCACATGGTGTCTATTTGCTAGATCAGGTTTGACTCTTTTTTCTTCCAAAAAAAACATAATCCCATGAATTTTATTTGTATGTGCTTTCTCTTTTGGGTATAATAAATGAGATTAAAATGATCCTCAAGACAGGAACCCTCTCATTCCACTCACTTTTGTCTTGGGGAGCAACCGACCCTCTTGGCTATTCAGGGTCAATACACAATGTATACTAATCGTGCACAAGAAAGTGAATGATTTTGTAGTCAATATGCTAATGCAACATAACAAATATGTTAATATCATATTAGAAAGGCTTATGTCCCCATGTTAATATAATAAGCATGTTATGGGCACGTGGGCCTCCATTTAAGTGCAATTAGATAAACAACTAGTTAAGCTCGTACAGTTCTTGCTCTTGGAGAATAGAGAGTGGTAGAGAGTATGTATTAGATGGTTAACAGCCTCTGTTTGATTTATAGGTAAACAACCATTCATCTATTCAGATAAAAAGAGAGTGAATAGTTAACAACCTCGCTTTGTTCATCTGTTTGGGTGAGTGGTCCAGTGATTGTCAATCACATCGACCTCAGATTGGGTCACTCAGTGCTCGTTGAATCAACTCTCAAACATGTCCTCTTAATAATTTTTGACATTGCATGTGTCGTTAGGATGCGTTCATGGAAATTTTGAGGAGACATTGTCCAACAATCTTAAACTTACCGTATGGACTCGGGGTGATTTATTTTAGGGTTGAGTAGCCAAACCCGAAACCTATTCTCACAAAGTTCCTAGATTTTGGAACTTGAAACCAATTTGTAGACCCCGGAATCAACCTTGGACCAATCCTACTTGTCCAGTTTGGTTCTAGGGTCAATTCAGGAACCAGCTAATTCTTTCTTTCTTTTTTTTTTCATTCTTTGAAAGGACAAACTTACCCCTTCAACCACCCGCCTGGGTGGCGCTGCTGGAGCGCGCACTCTTCCTCTCGCAAAAGGTTGAGTGTTCGAATCCCGGGCGCCGCAGGATGACTTAACCGGTGGCACGTGTATGGTGGCTAGCACGTGTCGCCCCCAGGGTTTACTCCCCGGCTGTCGGCCGTGCGGGAGTTCCCTGGGTTATCAAAAAAAAAAAAACTTACCCCTTCAAAGCACATAACCATAATCATTGAGGTTTGCCTCAATAGCCACCCTTCTTACTTGAGAAGGGAGAGATGAAGAGTTCGAATCTCCACCTTCTCAGGGGAGCTAGGGTTGGGGAATTGCAATTTCAAATTTGAGTTTTTGACTCCCACACCCTACAAAAAGCAGGACAAAAGTCTAAAAGTGAGTTGATAGTTAGAATAGGACAGACCAAACAAAAAACAAAGTACATAACCATCAACACTCTATATTTATAACTATCATACTTAGTAACAAAAGGCGAGAAGTAGAACACTGGTAGAAGCCAAATAGACATATAAGGTAATAGGAAATTATCCAACTCATCCTTATAATCAAGCAAAACAGTAGATAAAGCAACACGAGAAATCTCCACTCGCCAAAATAACAACCCAGAAAAGATGAACACATAAAATAAAATAAGTTCTAAACATGAAACATAAAACATGAATTATAGAACTTCATTCTTTATTCATCCATAAAAAATTGCTCCAATTCTAACCATTTAAAAACAAAACAAATAAAACATAATCAAATTGGACTCGGTTTAGGGTGGGTCTAGAGTCGAACCAGAATCTGTCCAAGGTTAGTCCGCCAGTCTGATTCAGCACCTTGATCTTGGAACCGAACCGCACAATGTTGATTCCCAATTTTTGGGATTGAGGACAGGTTCCCCGCAAAACCGAACTACACAGTCCCAGTTTGGTCCAGTTCCAAGGTCTACCCTAGATCGATGCTCACCTCTAGAATGGATATCAATTTAGTTCTAGACTTTACAATTTGATCAATTTAGTATTAAACCTTTGCACGAAATTCCTATGTTGTCCTTTCGGCTAATTTTCGCCAGAAATCATTAACGTAGTGATGTGCTACATAGGACGGCTGGAAATGATTAGACCTCCACATTAGTGATTTCCAATGAAAACTAACCAAAATGATTATATAATTTGCACACAAATTTTTAGGACTAAATTAATTAAATTGAAACGTTTAGAATTAAATTGGTATCGGTTCAAAAAGTTGATAGACTGATGCGCAATTTTTCTGAAATTTTGATGTTCCCCTCTTTCCTGAGACAGTGAGATTAATAGCCCACACGTTACTGATACCAATAGTAAAAAGGGTAGAGACCCCAATAATCTAGATCTTCAATTACTCGAGTCACCGTCTTAGTAAGCCGGTCGCTCGAATGATATGTACAACTCTTTTGATAGCTCACAAACCCCACGATTCCCCGGGAAAAATAGAGAATAAAGAAAAGAATAACAAGTAACAAATTCTCAAAGAAACAGCTTTAGGTAATAATTTAAAAATATCTTTGAAGTTTTCAAACTAGAATCATTTTGATATGTTCCAAAATATAGAACGTATAGCATCCTTGAACATCAAGTTCCAAATAGAGAATATATGTTTCAATTCATAGATTCTTAAGCCAATAAAATAAATTTAAAAGACATAAATCAACTAAACGCTAATTCTGGCATCATATAGTGATCTGGGCAGTGCAATCCTAAATCTCTCAGCTAGAAAAAGTTCAAAAAAGGTCCCATATTCGATGTACCATATACAATCAACCACTAAACATTTTGATTTGTGCGGTCAAGTTCTAAACTGTTGATGCAGTCAAATCCCTAGACCGTCGGTAGTGAAGCGATCGCAGGCGTCCGCAACAACTGAAGGTTTCTTGAAATTTTGAGTGGCTGAAATTGAAGCAACTACCATTTAGTCAATTATTTCACCTACATGACCAAAAAAATTATCAGCTTGTTAAAAAAAATAAGACTTAATTAGACTGTGTTTATGGATTTTTTTTAGTGATAAGATTTAGGCCTTAATTGCACCTAATTGAAATGGTGTAAGACAGGGTTTCACTTTTTGATGTATTCCCTTTTGATAATAATGAGAGTCAATTCTCTTAAATATATGACATGTCCTACCAAAAACATGAATTGATATGTCCTAACTAAATTGCTAAATTCAAAATGGAAACAATATACTTTAATTCCTATTTGAATGTAGGTCCTAATCTCCCACTTTGCTATTTCAATTGAATTTGGGATAATTTCTTCAGCATCTAACATGTCGCCATTTTGACTTTTCTATTTCCGAGTCAAGCATTCGCCAACAAGAGCTCCCCATGTGGCTACGTTGGAAAAGTGAGCGCCTCGAACAATGTTAATGTCCACGAGAGCGGGACCAAAACCATTTGTGCATACAAGTTGGGGACTAAGGGGCGTTTGGCAAATTGCCAAATAATAAAAATTTATGTTCTTTTGCTCTCAAAATTAGTTTGAAAACAGAAATCCGTTTGTTAAAATTTTTGTGTCTGGGCATAAATTTGCAAAAAATTATTCTCAGAATCAGTTTTGGAACAAAATCAAGAAGCAAAAAAAAATAGTTTCTTGATTTTGGAACAATTTTTCCATTTCTGCATCTTCTTGGTTTTCTTTTTCCTTTTTGGTTTGTTCTTCTTCTTCTTCCTGGTCTGTCATTGGCCAGGGCCAATGAGGACGGCAAGGCCAACCTTGCCGTCGTGACCGGTGAGGGCCACGACTCCCTCGTCGGCCTTGGCCTATGGCCGATCGCTGGCACCGGTAACCAGCCATGACCAAGGAAGGGAAGAAAAATAAAGAAAGAAATATTTAAAAAATTCAAAATATTATTAATAAAAAGAAATTTTGTGTAGTTACCAAACACATTTCTATTCCTTTTCTATTCTAAGAATAGAAATTTTGGATAGTTATCAAGTACCTTCAAATGCTTGAAAATTGTTCTCGAGTACAGAATCAAAAAGAATCATTTCTGAGTAAAATCAATTGCCGGGCATAGAATCGTTGCTATGCGCACCCTAAGATTTACCCGAAGAAAGAAAGAAAGAAAGTCGAAAGACCAAATTGTAATAAGGGTAAAAGTTGAGGGACTAGATTTTTGCTAGCCAGCCCTTCCTTAAATTGAAACGAGGTCCGATCATATGCAACCGAGTACGCTAATTTAGAAAGCCCACTTTAATTAGGTAAATCTTGAATCTATGAAATATTCTACTAACCTCATTATCCGGTTAAGATGCAAGCCCAAACCCGAGTAAGTAATCCAAATACGAAATCATTTGCATTGGTAATACGAAGAATTGAATATGTGTTAGTTCCTTAACTATTTGACTTGACAAACTATAGACATAAGATTGCACCTTGGCATGTAAATGGTAAACGGTGCACCAACAATGATACTTCTTTATTTTCCAATGTCCATCTAAACTTGAGTTCGTGCCCCCACCCTGTAGAAAGGAACCTTGCCATCATTGTTGGACCAACAAAAAGACTCGTATATATAAATCCTTTACTTACACATCACCCATCTATTTTCTTCATTCAAATGTGGGATGACTTGTTTCCTTTTCAAGACGTGGTTGCACAAACACAGGCTTTTCCTGTCGATCCAAGGATCTTTGTTATGTCCAATGTCCGTATGATACACTAATATAGTCTTAGAAAGAAATGACGGTTCCATTGATAGAATGAATATAAAATTACTAAAAATGAAAAACACACATAATTTCCTGCTTGACTGCTGCTGAAAATTAAGGGTTTTTTCACCGCGTGAGGACGAAATAAAAGTGCATAAACTATATATATGTTGCTGCAAATTGTGACGATGGTCCAAAACAAGATATTATAAAGTACTACCTTCATGTATACAGAAGAATTCATGCGTAGTCATTTTCAACGTCCTTGTTTTGGCCAACGAGACATCTTCTATAAAGAATGCAAAAACGTGAGTTGTTCTTTTTATCTGTTTGATACAAATAAATCATCAAAGCACAATCTTCTGCTTACATTATGGGAAGAAGGGTAACACTCCACTTATCACAATTGTTTGAAGAACATCACCATTCATCACTAGCTATCCAAAAAGAAAAGGCGAAAAAAAGGATTTGAGAAAAAAGAAAACCCATTTCAAATTATCATTAAAATATTTGCATTGACCCCACCACTTGCCCACTCTGGAAATCCTTCCCTAAATGTGAATAATTCAAATTCCCCATCGCTGTCGTTGCCGCCGCCGCTTCCGCCGTCGCCGGAAAGCCGATGCCCATTTGCTTGCTATTGTTGTTCACGGCAGCTTCCTCTAGACACTGCACTTGCTTCTTCAAGAACTTGACGTAGTGAATCGCCTCGTCCAACATCGAGGCCGTGTCCATCTTCGTGCCACCGGGGACGAGTCTCTGGAGTATCCTTATCCTCTCGCTGATCCTCTCCCTCCGGTGCCGCGCCGCCACGCTCTGCGGGTCCTTCGATATCTTCACGTTCCTCCGCTTGGGTGGCTTGATCGACTCCGGATCGATGTGGATCGGTTGCATCGCCGCGATCCCGAATATCATCTCCCTCATCGCCGCCATCGAATTCCTCTTCTCGTGCGACGAACTACCGGACAAATACGAGCCCATCAACCCGCCCGCCGGCGCCGGGCCACCTCCGCTCTTGAAAAAATTAGGCGGCAGGGGGGCGGGGGCCGGGTCATGAACCGGGTGGTTGCCGATGAACGAGACGGTGGCAGGACTTTGAGATATTGGCGCGACGGGGCTTCGTTGGTGGAGCGGCGAAGGGTAACTCCCCGCCGCGGGGCCCGTCGGGCCGGAGAAATCAGACGGGTCGTGATGCGAGGAGTCGTAGAGGTCGGGATACTTCCCGGGCTGCATCAATATCTTCATGATGTCCATGTGATCTTCCGGCGACAACTTGATCATACCAACATCCATGAGAAGAGAGAGCGCGAGAGGGAGTTTGATTATTAGGGTTCTTTTCAGGGATAAGAGATGAGATGGAAGCGAAAGAGAGGGTCAAAGGTAAAGATTTCTCTGCAGCGATAAGGATCTGAGAGGAAGAAAACGAAAAGGATGTACACAACAATGGAGGTTAAAAGCTCTGTGGGGATGGATTATATCTAATAGACCGACCATCAAAATCGAGCAACGAAGGTGGAAAGTGGACGGGGGTAGCTTTATATAGCAAGTTGTTGGCAATATAATATAATTTACTGGTAAATAAACCCAGAAAGTAAAAAGAAAAAATAAGAACAAAGAAAGGAAAAAGAAGTTCTTCTCTCTCATTTACGATGAGCCTATGATTTATGCTCCAATTATGTGGGGCTACCACTAAAAAGAAAAACCCTAAATATCTTAAAGAGTGACTATGGGGTCTGAAACTCTGGTTTCATCACGTGTGTCGACATGAAATGGGGGTATTAATTACTCTAGGCGATACAAAAATGAATTTCTTGCCTCGAACATGACAAAATAATTAGATTTAAAATTTAAATGCCTCATCGGTCGGATCAGCTAAATCAGCAGCGCTTCACATGCGCCACTTGAATATAGAAGAACATAGTAACCATTTGAGTGAATTTGAAAAATACATGTCAATTTGAAGGAAAAATAATTTTTTTCCTATGAAAGTAGGAAAAAAAATTCAAGGTATAATATGGGTTTGAACACAAATACACAAAGGTCAACCATATGATGAAAATGGAAGCTGGATGTGAAATTTGCAGAAAAATGTAAAATCAATCAGTTCTCACTTAAACTGGAAATATATACATATACATGTGCACATATACATCAACTAGTTGATCTAATTTTGGATATCAAGTCATGAATCTAGGGCAAGTACAACTCATCTGGAAAAAGGCTGACGATTGGATGGCTGGGGTTAAAGAGAATGACAGTAGAAGGAAAGGTGCATGAACCCCATTTGCTTTCTCACAAAGAGAACCCTTTTCTTTTGACAAATTTTATAAAGAAAGTACACTTTATGCCTTAGAAACAATTCACCTTTCAAGCCGGAAACATTACTACAAAACCCCACAATCACATGAACTTTGTCAGACGAACCGCCCCCATCTATCTCAGCTTTGGACCGCCGATTTCATGACCACCCGCAGCGGAAACTTCAGCGACTCTTTGTTAGGTCTAGACATGTTTCCGTATTGCTCATGTTATTCGATAGGAGACAGATATATGTGCTAACATATTATGATGGGAATGTAATAGATAACACCCAGTGTCAAAATATTAATCATACATCTTCGCTTATAATCACGAATTTAGAACATGGATTATACCCTCTTATAGAAAGTCATGATGATGAATACTTCACACAAAGATGAATATGGAAAATAAGTTTCAAGTTTTTTTCGTCTCCCTTTGGCTTTGTAGTAAAGGTGAAGTGCTTTTGGTGGGTTGGGGACCTACATGACACGCGCAGACCACTGGTAATAACGCCCAAGTTGACGTTATTATCTGCAAGAGCTTCTGTGGCACGCCCTTCAAGGCGGATCAGGGTGATTGACGGTGGAGCAATATTGTCTGCACTGAGCTCAACTCACATCTGCCGTCAAGATAGGCAGATCTCGTACGAAGTCCATCTCATCCAACGGCCCATATGAGCTGAGCTCACATGAATCGAGTTCACTGAGGACTCCACTTCCTCACAGCGACGGTGATGCCAGCCCCAAAATTTAGCAGAAGCGATGTGCACTTTTTCGTCAGTTTTTACCAGTTTTTACGTTCTTTTTCCCTTTTCGAACTGGCGAAGCCCTCCTCCGATTGGTTACCAAGTAGCAGCAGAACCAGCAGCAATCTGTGACTGACTCTTCTCTATCCGTCTATTCAGTTTTTTTTTTTAAATTCTTGATAAGCCTTTTTCAGTTTGCAGCAACTTGTGAAAGGTTTTGTGGGAGGTGTGGATCTTGATGGCCTTCGACAATTCGAGAACAACCCACCGATTGTCAATCTGTCCACGCCAATGAATTCGGGCAAACAGGAAAAAAATCATCTTGAAATATCTTATCATTACCATTTTGCGTCTTGTCTTTTTCAAAAATATGTATATCTGCATCTCAAATCAAAAATAATCACTACAAAAAAGTGATAGAGGGTACTTTTGAAAAGAAAATGACCATTTGCTAAAAAAAATGTGCTTGCGGTGAGATGAAATGTGGTACCTAAGAATGCAAATGTGAGTGCACAAGTGCATTTTGAATAATGCCGAGATGCACGGAGATATTATGGTGAAATTTTATTAGTTTGAGATGTTAGGTGGACAAGACACTCATCTACGTGTTGCTTTTGCCGATCATTTCCTCAAATACTTGTACTCCTATCGAATCATAAATAAATATATATAGACATCGTCTTTTATTGAAAAGTATACATTTAAAGGTTTGTGCTTTTAAGAAAAATTGTATTGGAATTAAAGCGGAATGACATGTTTCTTTTTTTTTTTTTGGTAAAGGTAAGATTTGTATAACTAATCATAACACCAAAAACAACCTAAGCTCAAACCAACATCTGACCATATTAGGACACGGAATGTCCAGACAAGGTCAAGAATGGTTCAGCAGGAAAGAGAATAAAAAGGCCAACAGCCAGCTAAAAAAACAAGGGACACAAAAACCGAAAGGCAAAGGAAAAAGACAATCCCATCCAGAACTAGGGATAAAAACCAAACTACTGGAGCAACACACAGACTACAAAGAACGCCGGAGCCCAGCCACGAGAACCAACTGAAGCAGCCCGAAGAAGCAAAACCCTGGTGAGGAGAGGAAGAATCACGAGTCATGTCCAAACCGCCAAAACAGCCGTTGAAACCACCACATCAAGTGCGCCAGAGTGACCATAACTAAGAAACACGAAGGCAAGCCGAAGAGGGCTAAAGCAAAACCAGGCCCATACCAAACCTAGGATACTAGTCCTAGGGGGTAGTCACACGATTGACCGGGGAAAGACCCCAGTTTGCTTGCAATCTTCTATTTTGAGGAGTGTCTGACACTGCACCCATAGAAATAATTTTGTCCTTGACCACCTTAACAAGATGATTAACAATCCCCGGTACAAAGAAGATCTTATCTCTGAAGAGTATATTATTCCTTTCCATCCAAATAAGGTGACAAAGGGCTCCAAGCGAGAAGCGTGAAATACGCTGAGAGAAGGAAGAACCTCCAAACTGTTGCATAGCCCATCGAATGAATACTGTCCAAGGCTGGTTCGTCCACTGCAGCCCACACTTTGAAGCCCAAATCGACGCGATTCTGGCCGTTTAAGGGCAAGAAAAGAAGAGGTGGTCGATGGAATCTGGGCAGCCGCGGCAGAATGCACAGGAACCATCAGCAATCCTCTGAAACCGGAGCAACAGGGTTTGGGTAGGTAAGCGGCGTCGGGAGATGAGCCATAAAAGAAAAGCATGCCGAGGGGCCAAATCGTGATCCCAAACAAAGGAATGCCATGGTGAGGGCCGGCCTTTAGGTCTGATATGGTCCCAAGCCGAGGCGACTGAAAACACTCCAGAGGAGTGGGCCGTCCAAGAAAGGAGGTCCGTAGAATCCATAAAAACAGGGGCTGGTTCCGCCCAACTTAGGAAGGATTCCAAAGTTGCGGAAGTTTGCCATATTGAATCATAAAAACTCCGAACAGAGGTATGCCGGGGTATACGCGAACGGTAAATGTCCATGTCGCTGAAGATCTTGACGAGCGGACCTCTCTCATGCCACCAATCAAACCAAAATGAAGTCCTACGACCATATCTAATTTCCCATCTAAAAAGATTTGAGAAAGAAGACCGGAGATCAAGGATCTTCTTCCAGGCCCACGAACAGACAGTGGGCTTCGAGACAATCCAAAAATTGGAGCTCTTCAGAAAATTAGAATGGATCCACTTGCACCAAAGGGATTCCTTATCAGTGAAAAGAATCCAAATATGCTTAAGAGTTAGCGCTATATTATAGTCTTCGAGCCTGCGAATCCCAAGTCCACCCTCTTCCTTGGGTAGGCACACATCCGCCCAAGAGACCTTGGCACCACCTATTCCAAGGTTTGGGCCTTTCCAAAGGAATTGTCTCAGAACAGTCTCAATGTCGTGGAGGACAGACTTGGGGAGAGAAAAAATGCTGGCCCAGTACACATGCATAGAGTGCAAGACAGATTTGATGAGTTGAAGACGGCCTCCATGAGAAAGAAACCGCTGGGTCCAAGATCTAGCCCTTGCAGTAATCGAATCCACCAAAGCCTTACAATCCTCTTTGGCTAACCTAGAGGATATAACTGGGACCCCTAAGTATCGAAACGGAAGAGATCCACGTTGAAAACCAAGGCAATCACAAATCTGGTTTTGAAGTTCAGGAGACCCACCGGAGATGAAGATACTACTTTTGTTTGCATTCGGTCTAAGGCCTGACCAACCAGACAAAAGGTCAAGAGCATCCTTGATCAAATGGACAGTACTCACATTTGCTTCAGAGAATAAAAGGACATCATCCGCGAAGAACAAATGCGATAAACGAGTCTTCTTGCAACGCCAGAAGAACTTAAATTCCGGCCTATTAGACTTAGTTTGGATTATTCCGGAGAGGACTTCCATGACGATAGTAAATAGGTAAGGGGATATAGGGTCTCCCTGTCTAACTCCCCTCGAGCTCGGAAAGAAGCCATGTAGCTCACCATTGATAGAAACCGAGAATCTTGCTGAGGATACACATTCCATGATGAGCTGAACAAAGCTGGTCGGGAACTGGAAAGCAAGGAAAACCCTCTCAAGAAAGATCCAGTCGACCGAGTCATACGCTTTTTGGAAGTCCACCTTAATGGCACATTTGGGAAGGTACGGCACGTGGTGAAATCCTGCAAAAAGCTCCTGAGCAAGCAAGATATTGTCACTAATTCTTCTACCCTGAACAAAAGCCATTTGAGATTGACTGATGATAGAGGGAAGAACTAGGGCAATACGATTAGCTAAAATTTTCGATATACATTTGTACAAAGTGTTACAGCAGGCTATCGGCCGAAAATCAGTCATAGCAGTAGCATTAGGAACTTTCGGGATGAGTGCCAGAATAGTAGCATTCAACTCTTTAAGTAACCTCCCCGATGAGAAAAAGTTCTTTATAGCAAGGGTAATGGAGGGCCCTATAGTATCCCAACAAGCTATGAAGAAATCCACATTAAAACCATCAGGGCCTGGAGCCTTCCCTTTAGCCAAGCTGAAAAGAGTCCTCTGTATTTCACCATCCGAGACCGGAGCAGATAAGAGGGCCTGTTGGTCCAAGTCCAAAGAGCGGTTAGTAAAATCAGAGATATCAGCAATGGAGGGCCTGTTAGAGAGAGAGGGCCCATTAAGGATATTCTGAAAGAAATCGACGATGTGGTTTTGAATCATAACCGGATCCGTCACAAGAGCATCATGATCATCCAAGACCGAAAGAATACGGTTCTGCAATCTTCTTTTGTTAACGAAATGATGAAAGTATTTAGTATTGTGGTCTCCTTCCTTAAGCCAGCGGATCCTGGACTTTTGTCTGAAGAAAGACTCCTCCTGTCTCCTAAGAGCTGAGAAGGTTCGGATCTGGTCCGTCTCTCTGTCGGCTAGCAACTGGTTGAAAGGATCTTCTTCTAGTGCATCTTGAGTTAGAAGGAGAGCTGATCTGGCTTGCTCCGTACGGTTGGAAATGTCGGAGAAAGCGTTTCTATTGAGGAGCTTAAGACGCGCTTTCAAAATCTTAAGCTTGCTGCACACAATGAACATATGCGATCCGGTCAAAGGAGTGGACCAAACCTGTGAGACGATCTCCATAAAAGAGGGGTGAGATATCCAGAAATTGAAGAATTTAAACGGTTTCCTGGAAGGGGAAGGAGGGACTATTTTAACCACCATAGGAGAGTGGTCAGAAATGCCCGGGGCCAGGAAGGAAGCCTCAGAAAACGAGAAGACCTGTTGCCAAATATCATTAATAAGAACTCGGTCAATCTTCCTTAGTTTCCTAGAGGAACCCGAGGAAGTGGACCAAGTGAAACGGTGCCCGACATATCTTAGATCATCTAATCCAATCAGATTCAAACATTGATCCAACTCATCAAAAACCGGTAGCCACTGAGTATCACTGCCCACTCTATCAGAACTATTACGAATGGCATTGAAATCCCCGGCCACCAACCAAGGTAGATCACAAGAACTCAGATGGGTAAGTTCCGCCCAGAGTTGTCTACGTTTAATAAAGGTGTGTTCACCATATACCACAGACAGGAGAAAAGCTTTCTGCATATCTAGCATACTAATATGAAGATGAATCAGTTGAGCCGATGAGGATAAAACCTGTAGTTCAATCTTATGAGGATCCCAACCAATCCAAATTCTACCAAGAAGGGAGTGTTCATAATTTGCCAACCAACGCCAGCCAGGAATAAGATTACTCGAAATGGCATTAAAGCCAGCCACCTTGACTTTTGTTTCTATAATACCAACACAAGACAGTTTATGTTGTCTAACAAAAGAACGAAATTCAGCTTGTCGAAGGGGGTCAACAAGACCCCTAACATTCCAAATACCAATAAACATATGTACAAGAGACAAAGAAAGCAAAAACCGTCACTTCTTTGAAGACCTTCTCCTAGACTTCTGTTTGGAAGCCTTGGGGGAAGACGGCATGCTCGGTTCTGAAGTAATAGCCTTCGGTATTTCCAGAACAGCAGGAGACTGGGCTGGCTCACCAGGAAGATCAATGACTAGAGCTCGAGATCTTGTAAAGGGTGGGGAATGGAGAGGGGAAGGTAGCTCACCGGCAACTCTGAGAATACTTGCACCATCCTCTGCTAGATCAGAATCATAAGAGGAAACAGACAAGGATCCAGAAGCAACAGCAGAAAGATCAGAGGCAGCAGATTGAGCAAGAAGCTGGGGAGGAGGGGCCATCCCCTGTTGCGTCGCAAGAGCTGGCTCAAAGGCCAGAATAGGATCACTAGGCAAATCCTGCAGAAGAGGAACAATCGGTGAAAGAGCATCCCTCTTGCTGCCCTGTACCGAACCAAGGGAAAGAGCAGCAGCAGGACCATCTTGGAAGGCCTGGGTTTCGATCCTATCACCTTTCTGTTGAGGAGCTGGGGTTGTGTACAGCGGCACTTGGATGGCCTGGTAGATGCCTTCCTTGCTGCCCTGTACCGAAGCCCCGCCTACAGCAACAATTCGGGACAGGTTGGAACTAATCTGTTCTGCACCAGCAGAAGCACTTAGAAGACTGATCTGATCTTGGGGGGAGATAGGAACAGGGGCAAGAGGGGCCCCTTCCTTATCGTGCACAATGGGGGATTGGGCTGGTGCAGACCTGTTCGCTTCCTCTGCAAGACCGACTGGACTGAACCTGAGAGGAACAGCTTCAGTAACGAACGGAGAGTGGCCTGGGGAGGGGGATGGGGCACGGCCAAAAGGGTGGGACATCTCCCCTGGACGCACACCAGCAGAACGGGTAAGATCTCCAGTCGGGTTCAACAAACCTTTATTCTTCTTGCGGTTAACTTGGGTCCATTCCTCAGAAACCTGAGTCCGAGAGGAGGTTGCTAGTCTATCCCTCGCCAGAGATTGGGGATTCACGGTTCCTAGAACAGAATGTCCAGAAGCACATTGAAAACCAGGAGAACCAGTCTTGTGTCCAAACAAACCACAGGATGTACAAACCAAGGGCCTCCACTCATATTCTACTTGAACCAAGTTGACTTCGCCATCCCATCGAACTTTTACGGTCTCTAGTCGAGGCTTTGCAGCACTAACTTCAATACAAGCCCTCGCATAAGAGATACGGTTCATGTTCTCACTTTTCAGTTCTCTTCTTGATCCCTCGAGAAGTCTCGATTGTTTTGTATGCAAGGTTTGAAGTCTATGTGATGGGATTATGATATTTTCCAATGTTGTCAGTTGTCGGGTGTTTATGGAGTCTCAAATACCCCAAAATTGATACAAGAAAATGTTTCCAATAGCAATTATAAAGTTTTTTATAGCAAGCTAGTGAAATAAAGAAAACATAACATTTATGTTTATAGGAACAATTTCTTTTCAGAAATAGTTTTTTCTATTTATATACACAGGATGAATTTCTGAGCAAAATAACGTGTTTAATAACTTCACAAAATTTCTATTCTCAACATAGAAAGAGAACTGAAAAGTGTTTGGTACGACCCTAAATTTTTTTGTGACAAGAAATTTTTTGAATTTTTTTCTTTTCTTTTTTTTCTCTCTTCTTCTTCCTCCTCTAGCCGGTCACTAGGGCTCAACGATGACTGGTGACCGTCCAGAGACAAGAGCCTGCCTCAAGTGAGCCTCACAGTGGCTGGATGAGGTCGGCCTAGCCTAGCCGTCGGCCATCACCGAGGCCCGGCAACCGGCTAGAGGAGAAAGAAGCAGGAAGGAAAAAAAGAAAGGAAAAAAATGGCCTTGATTCATAAATTGTTCCTAGGAACAAAGAAGTAAATTTTTTTTTACTTCTTGTTTTTGTTTCAAATCTATTTTCTAGCCACTTTTCTATTTTGGGAAAATTTTTGTTTACTTCTTGTTTTTGTTCCAAATTTATTCTCTAGTCACTTTTCTATTTTGGGGAATAGAAAAATTAATTGACGTTACCAAACGGATTTATATTCTTTTTATGTTTCGGAGAACAAAAGAACAGAAAAATAGAAAAATATTATGGTTAGCAAAAGGGCCCTAAGTATTCTAAAACTTGACAAGAAAGTGTGATCAAAATCCTAGAATGTATGTGACCAAAACAAATTTCTAAAACTTCAAAATAGTGTAATTAGGTCCTAAAACATGTTCAATTAGTGTAATCAACGGCTTATGCTCACTCCGTCAAATTTGGATGTCAAAAATATACTGACGTGACTCTTCTTATTTTTATTTTAACTGCACTCGGCACCCGCTTAGCATACATTAGAAAAAATATCAAAAATCACAAAAGAAAAACCAGAAAAGAAATACAAACCAAAAAAAGAAAAAGGGGGGCCAGAAAAGTTAAAGCTCAAAATTTCAATCTCTCAAGTACCATGGTTTGTGGTGCAGTGCACCAAACAGTGAACACCTCTCATCATCAATGTTGCTAAGACTCGATGCTACGAAGAAGCATCAATGATGCCATCGTCGATACAGAGAAGAAGTGATGGATTTTGACCATTAGCTAATTTGGGGTTTTGGGATTAGCAAAGAGAGAAGCTTATCCCTATAATGGATGCCATGAAAATTTCAGCTTAAGCACTTCATCGAAAAATATCTAATATGATGGGAAATTACTTATTATAATTGATGATGGGAAAATATAAGAAAAATATACATAATTCACCTTTCAGCCAGTTATCACTTATACACCTTTACGGCTAAAAATACCGAATATACACCTAATTTTTATCTTTAAAGACCCTTTTGCAGTTTACACTTTCACATCTGTTATTTTATGTCTCTATTTATGAAATGTCATTTTTCTTTTCAAAAACGCTCCGTCACAGATCGTAAATTCTACTTATCAAAACATTCAAAACCAAACCACTCGATCCCTAAGCATGATGTTATGATGAGTTCTTTTCAATGTCGGATTTTGCTTAGAGATGTGTGAATAATGATCGGGAAAAAAATAGAGAATATGTTAACAGCCATTAAATCAAAAGTGGGGTATATTTTTTTATATTTTCTCGAGATAGAGTTTGGTAGCTATTGCACATTATCCTGTCACCTTGACTTTCAGATATGGGGCTTGCCCTTGTGGCAAACTGTTGACTATGGGGAAGAACATATAGGATCAAGCTTTCCCATGAAAGATTCCAATCTATCTTTTGTAACTCGATGTAACTTTAAGCCTTTATCTTCGTACTCTAAGCCGACGGTCCATCTCTCCACGAAAGCAAACACTGGCCTAGACTCAGCCCACCAAATTACACAAATCATTTATCGAATATTCGAAGTATATACGAGTATATATATTATGCTCAAACTTATAAATATAACCCCTTGTTAAAAAAAAAAACCGAAGCTTATTCCGCCCGTGAATTTAATTTCAACTTGTGCAAAGTAACATGTTTGTTTGTGCACATGAAGAAATGAGTGCCGCTGTCAGAATATTTCCCAAAATTATTATACTCAAATAATAATTCTTCCGAGCCGTGGGAAAATTAGAAAATTTAATAGCAAATTCAAAAAATCTCCCCCCTTATCGCGTCCAGCTAACGGGGCCCGTTTCGCGTGCAGAAGATAACCAAATTTAATGCCACCAAAAAAATCATACAATAAACAAAATTATCACTGCAAAATAATAAAAATTTAAAAAAAAATCTACAGGAAGCGGTCCAAATTCTAAAGTCTCTTTCCATCATTACGTCGAAAATTCGACAAATTTTTATTTTTCCCTTTTTGGGTCCACTCCTCGATTCTTACCTTAAATAGGCAAATGCCAAAGGGTCACTGTAAATCCTGTCTGTTCAGATCTGTCTGTCCATTTTTTGCTTTAATTATTTAGAAATTATTTCTTGCAGGAAGACAGAAAAGGAAAAGATTTTTCACGCTCTCAGGCCTGCCAAAAAAAGAAAATTAATGGCGTGTTCGAGTAGGTTCTGATGTGGGTTTTTTAATTAATTACGACAGTAAATAAATAGATTTTTTTCATTTTATTTTTCTTTGCCGTTTTCGTGCATTTCGGTGGATGAATTTATGGGGTGCGCAAGGAGGCTGTAACTCGAAACGCAGTTTAGCACAAAAACGACAACTTCGTTTCCATCGATGCCGTCTGCACTTGGAATACAGTTCATGGTCAGCTCTCGTATTCAAGTCTGGCGGTGCTTTTCGAGGAAAATATGTTTTTTTTTTTGGGTATTCAAAATTTAATTTCCGGAAAATAGTTTCTTATGTCATCTTTACGTCAGTCAAAGCGCCTCGCGATGATTTTTCTATGAAACGTTAATTTTGAGATTTGATTTTTGTTTCGCATGTCAAAAAAGTTTTGGCTATTCTTGTGAAATAAATCTGTATGGAAGCACTTTGTAAACCTATAAAAGTCGTCACGTAGGCACGGGAGAATGATAATCTTCATCTTTAGAACAGATAAATATCGATAAATCCATTTAACGTTATCTAAGTATGTGATATTTTGTTCCAAAAATCTGGGATATGAGTAAAGAGGCGCGAAATATGTTTGGTATTTTTTAATAGCTGAAGTCATTTATAATTTTCTCCAATTATTCAGAAACTAAATTTCATTATCGCAAACACCACATAATGAGAACCAATTAGGTTCTTTGCAAGTAGTGTTCTTGAGCTATTTATTTATTATGGCCCTGGCCATCAAATTAATTTTTTTTTCTGATCATTACTGGAGTAACTAAGCCAGTTAGCCAATGAAGCTTCGAGGCGTCCAACATCTTAGAGAGTAAGGTCGAGAAAGAGAGAGAAAGGACTTAAATAAAAAAAAAAAAAGAGAGATATTGTTTGTGGTCCTTTCCTTGTGAATTGCTTGCAAATATGGACATATTGTGGAGCCAAAAAAGACGTCTATCCTTATCCTTCTTTTCCCTGATCAGAAAAGGAGCCAAAAAAGATTTTAAAAAAACACAACTTTAAAAGGGTTGAAATCGATGGAAGGCATCCAATTGGGAGATACCCAAATCTACGGTAGGCACCATCGGACTAAAGCTCATGTGTCGAGCGTCTCGAAGACCCGAACCATTGATGGACCGGAGCGAGAAGCTAGCAGCGACCGACATCCGTCTCAGCACTCACTATCGTTCGGGGCGAATTTCAGTGACCATGAGTACAATCCATTCGAAATTCCCACATAACGGCTCATATCTCGCGCTCTCTAATGTATATTTTTGGTCCGCCTCTGATCTCGGTCCGTTTCTTTTTTCTTTCCATCTTTTTTTTTTCTTTTTTGTTAGCCTTTGATGCCCCGTGTGAGTTGAGACCAAACACTTCTTTGCTGCTTCATGGTCAATCTTCTGTGTGCTTTTTTTTCCCCGCTGTTGGGCCTATCATATTGAATCCAGAAAATCCACAAAGCCCAAACTCATTCCCAGTTTGGGCCCAAGAAAAATCCTCTTTGCTATATGGGCCGGACACGCCGGCCAATTTTCGTATTTGGTTTCAATATTTAATAATTACAAAAATATGGAAAGTGACTGTCAAGGTAGCGCCTGTGGCCTAATGGATAAGGCGTCTGACTTCTAATCAGACGATTGTGGGTTCGAGTCCCACCAGGCGTGCCATCGTGCATCGTCATTTTACCACATTTACGTTTCTTTCTTCGCGTTTGTTTTTCCCTTTTTTTCTTGGACACAGCCTTCACATATTTCTTTGAATAAATTGACATTTAGGGTTTACACATTTTTTGTTCCCTTTTCAATTTTTGAACCGAAAGTTGTAAGAGAAAGAAGCTCGATATCTGCACCCCAAACATTAGCTCAATTCTTCAACTTCTCCTCTCAATTCAAGAGCGCCAAAAATTCAAACTGGCCCAAAGTTTTATGCTGATTCCTGCCGAAATGCATATCGTAAACATAAATCCAGCAATCCAAAATAAGATTTCTAAATAAGAACATCCACGTCGAGATTAAAGAATATTTGTACCAGAAAAACATCATTTGTCCCCTCGAGGAAAGGTTGATTATTAAGTTAGATTCGAACCAAGAAAAAGTAAATGATGTTAACGTGCCTTAATTTACTCGAATTGCATGATCCAAGATTCATGGCATGGTGCAAAATTGATTCTGAAGATGCAAAATGATACACTTGAAATTTTTTGAAGATGTTTTTTCGTCTTCCGTAACAAAATTTTCTCCGCCTTTGTATTGACATGACGTGCGGAAGCAAGAGGAGTACGTCCAACTAATTCAAATTGCAAATATCAAACTTGTGTGTCTGCGATTCGCGTTAGTAAACGTTTGGTATAAAGAGCATCATCATCTTTATCTAATGAAGTTGGACGATCGACGTACCGTGAAACCTTTTAATTCGTATCGGACGTACACCTTAGAATTTCAGAGAACGACAATCTCACAAATATACTCAAAATTAAAAAAATAATAATAATTAAAAAATAAAAAAGAAAAAAAGGAAATTCGTGGCGCAGGTCCCAGGATAGGTGGGCCCCAGCCGCTGGCCCCAGGCGACCGGCCGCGTCTTAAAAAGTTGCATCCGACACGTCGCGGTCTCCTGTCCTCCCTCCACTTCGGTGCTTCGACGGACACCCCCATCTTCCCTGCACCGCCCAATCATGTCCCGACACGTCATATCCATCCCCCGCCGCACCGCAGTTCCGGGACGGTCGACGCTCGACAGGGCCAGGTGGAGCCCGGGCCCCCTGCACCGCACCGCACCCAATCGCTGGGGGGGGAAGGGGCGGAGCCGGGCGCCGCAGATCGCGACACGTGTCGATCGTGGGGGGCGGATCGGGATAGCTGGAATCCAATCACGCCTCTGCTGGTGCATGTGAACCGGTCTTCCTCTGCAATAATGATTTGTCTCACCCGTCAGCTCACTCTGTCTTAAAAGCCGATCCCCCCCCCCCGAAAGATGAAAAATAACAATATAAATTATTTGCCGCTGGAACAGAGACAGTTGGAAGTAGGTATAACGACATAAATAACGTGACTCTTGAATTTCTAGTTTGTGTTTTTTTCGGTCGAATTGAATTTCTAGTTTGCTCGGTATAATTCCCGGACTTTCGGGACACGATCAATTTAATTCAAGTTATATGAAAATGTTCATGTTTGTCTTTCTATTGACTAAAGTTCAGAGATAAACATTGAAAGATTTCATATGTTCAGGAATCACATTGAACGAATAAAAAATTTATGGACTACATCGTACATTGAACTACAGTTCACGGACCACATTAAATAAATCATAAACTCAAGAACTGGAGCTAAATTTTGCGGACACTTTGTATCATCCTCCCTTGAAATTAATGTCTACGCAGTTTGGTGGGGGTGGAGTTACAAGAAGTCGAACCGGAGCGAATTGCTTTCTATGCTCCGGTTCGATGAATCGAGTTTAAATCATATGTTTCATTAGTTCTTCATTTTCTCGATAATTCTTATATGCTTACAAACCCATTAAAGAAAACATTTGAAGGTTCGTCCCTAAACATGAAGATCCCAACTTCTTGCTCAGCGCTCGAGATACTTCAGATTTATTTATGATTTGGTTTTGATTTTTAATTGTAGAGGATTACACAACCGAGCTCGGCGAGAAAATGTTTTGGTCCAATTTGGGAATTGCTTTCCTAGAAAAAGTTCTCTTGTGTTGATTCAATCTGTATTGCTCGACTTGGTTTTTTTATGGTTTGAATCGTTTTTTGCTATCCGTTGAATGGAGGATCTCGCACGCATTGAATCATTACCTAGGCCAATCACAAAAAGTTCAATTGCGAAGCTATGCTCATATCTAATGGTCACAAATCGACCTTGTCACATCTCGAATCTTCTCAGATCTTATGGAGGAATAAGTGCCCTATATACCGATCTTGATCGTTCTTTCTAGTCTCTCTTCCACAACCTTTAAAATACCGGAACAGATAGCACAAAGGTGTAAGATCAGATTCCCTACTCCATGAATCAAGCAATTTCGATACATCGACAACATGGGTCCATCGAATCAAACGACGATCACCCGTCTCCGATCGATCAGGTTCATGCAAATTATTTTTCCAACCGGCACCGGCATGGAAAGATCGAAAAATCATCTGTGTAGGAGACATAACTTTTGTAATTGGAACATTTCCATGACTCAATGATGGCTTTTCTTTATCTTTTTAGCAAACTTCCTTTTTATCAATGCCAATGCCAATGCTCACTCACTCTTGATCACGGGTCAAATATGTGAATGCACCATATCACGAGGTCCTTTCTTGCAAAAAGAAGTAGAAGAAGAAGAAATTACTGGAAACAGGTAAAAACTTCCTTTTGCCAAATCCATTCCGCTAGCTTTCCTCCCCAGATCAACTCGAACGCTCGCTCACTTTCCATCGCCCATTCACTTCCCCTCTCTTTCATGGCCTCCTCCTCCGCCTTCAACCTCCTCCTCCTCGTCTCCCTCCTCTTCCTCCACTCCCTCTTCCCCGCCCGCCACCTCGCGCGAGCCCAGGCGGCGGCGGCGGCGGTCGACGAGGCGGGCCTGAAGCTGATGACGTCCGACCCTACAATGGAGTGGCCGGGCGCGATCTCTCTGTACGACGGCTTCTCCGCCGGCGACGGCGACGGCGACGGCGAGGGCGACGGCGAGGAGGTGGAGGGAGAGGCGGGCCGCCGGTCCCTGTTCTGGCACACCATAATGAGGTACTACATATCGTACGGGGCGCTGTCGGCGAACAGAGTCCCCTGCCCTCCCCGGTCGGGGAGGTCGTACTACACCCACAACTGCTTCAAGGCCATAGGGCCCGTCCACCCGTACAGCCGAGGCTGCTCGATGATCACCCGTTGCCGGCGGTGAAGAAGATGGTCCGGTCCGGTCCGGTTGTGGCCGACACTGTGCTCTTTTTTCATTTGGGTGTTCTGCATTCACGTACCTGTGTGGATGCTCTGTTTCTGATCTCGCCGGAGAAGAAGTCGCCAGCTGTTCTTGCTGTCGTCTGTTCTCCGGCGGATCGTTGCTGTGGAAAATGTGTGTGAAACCTTTGTTGTGTCGGGGGACTCGAGATCTACTTTAGAGCTGTATTTCAACCTGAGCTGAGAAGCATATGATATCGATGCATGAAGAACTTTATGAGATTTAGTATAATGTGATTTGACAAAAGGTGCAAGTAGATTTTTTAAATTGCGCATCTTGCTCACCTGCCTCGATTAGGAAAGTCTCACTATTCTCGTGTCATGCATAATTAGTACTGTCGAACATGTTATGATTTCGAATTCAGGTTTGCCTAACTACTTATTACTTGAGCGTGCATAAAATAATTTGGATCGACGATTATGCCGTGGAATTATTTATTTTTGTCTAATTTGAGCATGACAATTTTATCGATGGTTCTTACATGAAATGTGTTAAGACTTATCTAGGCATTTTTATACATGTGTCATCGACTCGATTAGCCGTTAATTGTTTTATTTGGACATATTTAAACTTGTCATTGAATGGGTCAAGGTGTCCACATAAGATCCTAATTCTTTTTTTCAAAAAAACAGAAAGATACCTGAATTGGTAATTACCGGGGGAATTCGGGTCGAAAAGTTACTCTGAACTAAAAAATAAAGATTCGCCGGAAAATATACCCGAGCGATGAGATATTCTGGTCCGAAATTTTTGCCCCTCTCAAGCTTTTTGCAACCGAACGAATAACAGGAAACGCGTTCTAATTGTTTGAATTCTTATACTTTCTAGTGATTTTATTATACATTGTTCCCGGATGCTTATTAAGCGACTAAATAAGGAGACACTATAATTCTTAACGCAATGACAATCCTCACGACATACATAATCGAAATCTTAAAAAAGTTAAAAAATGAGATATTTTTCGCGAGGATGTTTGACAAGGGTTCCGAGAGCAATTGTTGACAAGACACCAGTATACTTCTTATGTGTGCGTATGGGCACAGTGGAGTTAGTTGGGTATCATCCCATGATTACTTGGATCCTATCTTTTTCATCATTATCTAATTAGATCAGTTAATTATGTTTTTCACTCTCCGTTTCTTTCATCTGGCATTTCGAATCAGAGCAGAAAAGAGATGTCAGTTAGTTCTCATAACGTTCCTAGTCAACAATCTTATCTCTTGTATCTAATTTAAGAATATTATTCCCATAATCTCTACTTACCTTAATCATCCTTAATTTAGGGCTCTTGTAATATCTATATATACAATACACTTATACAATACAAGAGAACATGAGAAATATAAAAACAGAAAAACACAATTTCTTCATGGTATCGGAGACGCATTTGGCATAACCTGCCCTACGATCCTTAAGTTTCTTTCTCATCTCATTCCTCATCGTCTTCCTTCTTCCCAAAGAAAATGTCGACAGTCCCTAATCCATCATCTTAGTCGCCTTCATCTGTCGTATCTCCCTCACTCGTTATCTCAAACATATCCAACTTGATACCCATCAAACTGAACAGCTCAAACTATCCTCTTTGGTGCCCTCTTTTCGAAACAATTCTCAAAGGCCACAACCTCATGTCTTACATTGATGGAACCTCCCAAGCGCTTGCTTCAATTGATGAAAATTATAAGACATGGATCGAAAAAGATCATATGCTACTCTTCTGGATCAACGCTACTCTCTCTAAATCTGCACTTCCATATGTCGTTGGCGCTACTTCTGCAAAAGCCGTGTGGGATGTCCTTGCTCGTCACTATGCCTCTCTCACTCCTGCTCATGTAATGTCTCTCAAAAGATAATTACATCACCTCAAGAAGGGCAACCTCACCATGCAAGAATATCTCCAACAATTCAAAACTTTAGCTGATAAACTTGCAATTTGCGGATCCTCAATAAGTGATGATGATCTCCTGATTTGCATTCTCGATGGATTGTCTGCTGCTTACCGCTCCTTTGCATCCTCTGTTCGTGTTCGTGCTCATCAAACTTCCATCACCATTGAAGATTTACACAATCTCCTACTCTCTGAAGAACTAAGCATCATTGATGATTCAATATGCAAAACTACTTCTACCTTCGTTACAAATCGATAACCTTGAACTCTCTCTCCTAGGTAGCACTCATTCACACCTCGTCCCTGTAGGGGTGGCATTGGTTATACGGATGTAGTAGAGGTCATTCCAATCAAGTCAGACTTCTCCCTACTCCATCATTTCGACCTCGAGGTCGTCAACTGAATATTGGTCATATGATCTATCAGATTTGCAACAACCATGGCCATAGTGCCATTGACTGCTATCATAGCATGAACTATGCATACCACGGTCATAATCCTCCTGAAAAACTTGCTGCCATGACTATTGCACCACCTACTAACGATGGCACTTGGTATGCTTATACTAGGGCTAGCCATCATATTACAGCCGATCTGGGTAATCTCTCCATCTCCGCTCCTTATAGTGGTTCTAATGAAGCTCAGGTTGGAAATTGCCAAGGTTTGTCTATTACTCATGTTGGTTCCACTTCTCTTTCACATCCCGTTTCTTCCATGCAATTAACTAATATACTCCGTTGTCCTCTAGCATCTACCAATTTAATTTCAGTTAGCCGTTTTGCTAAAGACAACTACTGCTATTTTCTATTTAATGATTCTCAATTTGTCGTGAAGGACAAGCTAACGAGGCAAATTCTACGCCACGGTTGGATTGAGAATGGGCTTTATCCTATGCGGTTCCCCAAACCTTGCTTCAAACCTCAAGTTTCATTTTCTTCTCGCATTGACTCCTCCACCTGGCATCATTGTCTCGGCCACCCTTCTGCAGCTATTCAAAATCTTATTTTTAAACAACTTTGAATATCAAATAAGCGTGACAACTCTCTTTATTCTGCATGTCAGTTAGGCAAAAGTTCCAAGTTACCCTTTTCGTTGTTTCACACACGTACTCAATTTTCACTTGAACTGATTCATTGTGATGTATGGGGACCAGCCCCAGTATCTTCTATTTCAAAATTTTCCTACTATGTACTATTTGTTGATGATTTCTCTTCTTACGACTGGATATTTCCTATGCATCATAAATCTTTTTACGAAATTTTTCTGGCTTTCAAACCACAAGTTGAAAATCAGTTTAATCATCGAATTAAATTTTTCCGCTCCGATGCTAGTGGCGAATTTAGTAGTGATGCACTTGAATCTTATTTTCACACTCATGTCATTCGTTATCAATTTTCCTGTCCACATACGCCTAAACAAAATGGTGTCGTTGAGCGAAAATATCGCCACATAGTTGAAACTGGTCTCACTCTTCTAGCTTAAGCTAGCATGCCCTCTCGCTTTTGGTTTGAAGCCTTCAATATGGCTATATATCTCATCAACTGCATGCCTATTATTTCTCCAATTTCCCCATATCAACAATTGTTACAACAAATTCCCGATTATTCTTATTTACGAGCCTTTGGATGCCTTTGTTATCCCTAGCTCCGTTCCTATTGTTCTAACAAATTGGAGTTCCGCTCTTCTTCGTGTTGTTTTCTAGGCTATAGTACCTTTCATAAAGGGTATCGTTGCTATGACATGCAAAGTCATTGAGTTTACATATCTCGTCACGTCAAATTTGATGAATCTGTTTACCCGTTTATCACAAACTCTAACTCTCCACCATCTCCTACCACTTTGCCCTCACTTGGTCCTCTCTCGATTTGGCTACCATCAACCTCCGCCCCTACGGATACCGCATGTGTTGGGCCCACCATCAGCCCTGACGACGGTGCTGCCTCTGCTCCGCTAACTATAGATGACCCCCCATCTCCCCCTTTACCTTCCCCTATACCACCTACCACCATACCACCCCCTCCCCCACCACCTCCCACCCACACTCATCTCATGATCACAAATTCTCAACATAAATGGCGAAAGCTATGGATGAGGAATTTAATTCCTTACAGGAACAACACACTCGGTTGCTTGTGCCATTTAATCCAACCATGAACGTCGTTGGCTGCAGATGGGTTTACCAAATAAAACATAACCCAGACGGCACCATCAATCGCTACAAAGCTTGCCTTGTAGCAAAAGGATTTCATCAATAGCCTGGCATTGACTTTGTGGACACTTTTAGTCCTGTCATAAAGCATACTACTATTCGAGTCATTCTCACGCTGTCTGTCACTTATGGATGGGTAATTCAACAACTTGATGTCGAATGTGCATTTTTACACGGCGATCTCCAAAAACTGTATATATGGTTCAACCACCAGGCTATGTTGATCCTGCTGCTCCTCATTCTGTTTGCTTAATGCACAAATCCATCCATGGCCTACAACAAGCACCTCGCGCTTGGTTCAAAAAATTCACAGCTCAGCTTGAAGACTTTGGTTTTTTAACCACTATCTCGGATCCGTCGCTCTTCATTTACAATCATGGCTCTATCATTATCTATCTATTATCATATGTTGACGACATTATCTTAACAAGAAATGATTCCACCGCTATCTTTGCTATCATTGAGGCCATTCATTCAAGATGAAGGACTTAGGCCCTTTGACTTATTTCTTGGGCATTCAACTCGTTCGACAAAGCCCCCATCACATCTTCCTTAACCAGGCAAAGTACATTCATGACCTCTTATATCGCACCAATATGCTGGGCTGCAAGCCTATTTCCAGCCCTGCTACCTCGGATAAACTCGATCATCCTGTCTCAGATCCTACTCTATATAGGAGTGTGGTAGAAGCACTTCGATATGTTACTCTCAGTCGTCCTAATGTTAATTGTGCTGTTAACCAGGCTTGTCAATTTCTTAAAGCACTCGACACCTGTAAAGCGTATCCTTCGATACCTGAAAGGCACAATCTCTTATGGCATGCAACTTCAACCTGGTCCTATTTCTTTACATGCCTATTGTGATGCTGATTGGGCTGGTTGTCCAGTTGATTGCCGCTCTACTAGTGGCTATTGTTTATTTCTCGAGGCCAAGCAAAGAAGCAACCTATTGTTGCCCGTTCTTCTACAGAGGCCAAGTATCATTGCCTTGCTCAAACAACTGCTGAAATTCAATGGCTCCTCTCTCTTCTCCGAGAACTACAAATCTCGCTTCCCTACACTCTTGTATTGTGGTGCGACAACTTCTCTACCATTGCCCTAACTCGGAATCCTATATTTCATAGTCGCACTAAACACATTGAAATAGATTATCACTATGTTCGTGAACTAGTGGGTCGTCAATTACTTAACATCCATTACATCAACACCTATGATCAAATCGTGGACATCTTCACCAAAGGACTATCATCAGCATGGGTTCGTCTTTTACGGTCCAAGTTTCACATTGTTGACAATGCTTCGCTTGCGGGAGGGTGATAACGTTCCTAGTCAGCAATCTTATCTCTTGTATCTAATTTAAGAATATTGTTGCCATAATCTCTACTTACCTTAATCATCCTCAATCATCCCTAATTTAGGGCTCTTGTAATATCTATATATACAATACACTTGTACAATACAAGAGAAGACGAGAAATACAAAAACAGAATAACACAATTTCTTCAAGTTTTGAGGAAGAAAATTGCTGCTATATTACAAATGAATTATGCCCTTTTCTACAGTTAGAAGTAAAAAGTAAGTTCCCCAACTGCAAAATCTCATTGCCATACATGTTTTGTTCAAGTTTTCACCCATTGGCCTCTTCCTTCCCAACTCAAGTGGCTGGTTCAGCTTCCAATCCTTGTGTCTGCCTGAAAAATCTTGCTAGAACGGCCTTCACATGTTGAGCTGCTATGCTCCTGGCTGAGAAATTCGATATAAGATTCTGTGGCCATTTCATCCTCTGAGGTGTTGGCAATTTGGCATATGTTCTGATAGAGCCGTAAGGTCAATGACCATTGTTCTAGCAGACTAAAGATGCTTATATGCTTCGAAAAGCTTGTGTTTCATTCAAAATCATATCAAAAACCAAAAATGGCTGTTTCTAGTTTATATTTGGTCAAGAAAATTCCAACGGATAAAACTAGTTAGAAATCTTTTTGAAAGGGTTAAATTCTTCGAGGATATTCAAGTTCATGCTGTTTTCACCCTCATGGTAAAGAAACGTAACAAAATGAAGTGAAGGCAATTGTGGAGAAACTTAATCACCAAGATTTAATAAAATCTAGAAGATTTCGCGCAGAAAACTCCACAAAAGTTCCGATAAAGTGTTACCTGAATTTCCAGTCAAGGCCAATCATTCCAATTTCAATGTTCTTTCCTGAAATTTGACCTTCAAATCTGTATTTCACAATAAAAAAGGGTGCAATGTCAATACTTGCTGAAAATTGAAACTTAACAAGCGAGGTCCAGTGGCACAGCAGAAGTTCCAAGAACAGTGGGAAGGAAGCCAGAGGGATGCACGGTAAATGAAATATTTTCAAGAACCGATTCAACAGGAACTGTTGCAGCTTGCTGTTCTAATGTGGCGCTATGAATCTGTGATGGCAACTGTCATTGCCTTCAACATGTACGACTTTGTTAAACAATTAATGCGAGCCATTAAAATTTCTCATCTTATGCCAAATTTATTTTGGTTGATTTTACTTGTCCCTGCAAACCATATTTAAGGTACATATCCTATTAAACCAGAATTTTCAGTAACCATCTATTAACAGGCAAAGCATACATCGCAAACAGATCCCAAATGTCTTGGCTTTTTCCAAACATTACATTCAACCACGTATAAGTGCCTTTGCACTATCAAACAGCTCATTTAAATGTCATAAACATTACTGCACCCATTAACTACCCAATTAAAAGGTCCCATCTTCACCTAATAAATTGGAGCACTGGCTTGATGTGACATGTTTAACTTCTCTATCTGGAACATTTCTGAATGCGGGATCCTGGATAAGTCCTGCTTTATTTTGATCGAGCATAAAACCAGTTGTGCAAGGTTAAAAAAAACTGCAAAGGTAGCTTTTCTAATTCTGAAGTATAGAAAAGATTGCAAATGCTTTTTCTCTCATTTTAAAGTAATAAAACCAGCTAGCCAATGAAGTTAAATTCCACTTACAGATACAAAATAAGTTAGTCCTACCAACTCCCCCATTCTATGATGTAGCTCAATTTACCCCGACTGAGTAAACTCTTATATGACAGCTTCAGTTTCCCTCACTAGTTGTATGATGGGCATGGGTTTCTACAGTTACAGTAATACGGATCAGTGATAGTGATAGATGAACACATTAACAGCAAATTAGGGGTGTTCATGGTTCGGTTTGGTTCAGTTGGGAGGTATCGAATATCAGTTTGGGAGAATCTCAACCCAAACCAAAACCAATAAAATTACAACACAACCCCAGCCAATAACGTCGTTTGTGATCGGCCTGGTTCGGTTTCAAACAATACCATCAAGCCAATTTATAAGTAGGAAGTTTCACACATAACTAGACTATCTAACTTCAACGTGAAATTAAAATTAACACAACAAGCACCTAATTTCTACAAACTGAGTTAAAAAAAAAAGAACTAAATGTAAGAATGCCAAAGATCACGGAAAACTCTTTCGTGTGTATTATTTGAGATAAAAAATCAATCAATAATGGCCAACCTGAGAAGTAGAAATTTTTCATTTAATAGTAGAGAGCAATCTTAGATTGGAAGAATTTATTTGGTTAAGTTAAACTGCAAGATTTATTAGTTAGGAAGAAAATAAATTACAAAATCTATCGGTTTGGTTCGGTTTCATCGGTTTCCTAAGTTATAAAACAAAAAAAAAAAAACCAAAACAAACCCATAAACGAATAAAAAAACCGAACTTATTGATTTGGTTCAACTCAGTATATCGGTTTTCAGTTTTTTATGAACACCCCTACAACAAATCACATTTTTTGCAAGCAGATCTATCGAGAGTGCTTTACTATAATATAAAAGTAACAGCAACTGTGACAGTGCATTTGATGAACTTGCGACAGCAGAAGTAATTGAAAACCGACGCAATGAAATGCATGTAAAAAAGAAACCAGAAAGAGGCACACGAGTGACATGAGATATTACTTCTAAAGCTTAAAATTACAAGTTAAATGTTTCCCCTAAATCAAAATCAAGTCCATAGGCTTAGTAACAACATCCTTGTTTTGCAGAACTCTAAATAATATGGGTTTCATTTTTTCCCGCAGCCCTGGGCCAGACAATAATATGTAATTACAATAAATGTAATGGACATACACAGACACAATGTTTGGGAGGTTTTTGACAAAGAAGCCACTCAAGGGAGAGAATGCTAGAGTATTCACATCTGCCTGTTGCAATTATTCAAAACATATTCAAAATGCTGAAACAGAGTATATCCAGCAATCGTTTTCATCGGGAATACCTCTGTGCAAGTAGTTATTTGCATGAAAAATTTGACAAGAAACCACTCTTTCTCATCTCGATTCTTGACTTCGCTCAAGCTTCAAGAATCTTGTTGAGACAATCAGCTACCTTTGAGGTTACATGCTCCAGAAATTACTACAAAAGAATTTGTAGGAAAATGAAACAATAAATCACAACCAACAAAAACATCGAGTTTAGAAAGATAGACCACCTTACATTGACGATGTGAGAATGGTGATTCATGAATGGCGCCATTTGTGGCTATCGATAGGGAAGGAAAACTTGAGAAAATCTACCCTCTTATATTCTGAGGGAGCAGACATTTAAGAGATTCCAAAATGTCTGAAGGAATGACAGCACAAGAACATCATTAACCATGCTGCAGAAGTGCAATTCTCTTCTTTGTGGGTAATAAAAGGCTGTATCCTGGATCTTTCTTTAAGCCCATCTTTTCCATACAGGACCAAGTGTCTTGAGCATATTTCCATGCTCCAATTTCAGCATATACGCTTGCTAGAAGAACATAATTTGTGCAATTTTTTGGATCTAACCTGACAAGATGTCTAGCTGCTATTTTTCCAAGTGATGTATTGCCATAAATGCGACATGCCCCCAATATAGAAGCCCAAAGAGAAGCATTCGGTTTGATATCCATCTCTTGTATTAACTTACATGCTTCTTCTAATTGGCCACTACGTGCAGATAAATCTACCAAACAGGAAAAATGTTCTGCTCTTGGAATGATGCTATATTTACTGATCATGCTAGTAAAGCAATCCCATCCTTCACTGGTCAATCCACTATGGCTGCAAGCAAAGAGGAGAGATAAAAATGTAACATCATTTGGCTTCAGCCCTTTAGATTCCATCTGCCTATAAAGAGCAACCGCCTCGTTTCCGAAGCCATGCCTACCATAGGCAGCAATCAAAGAAGTCCATGATATGACATTTTTCACTTGTATCTCAACAAAAGCACAAGTAGCATCTTTGATCTCGCCACATTTCCCGTACATGTCAACTAGAGCATTTCCAATGGCCACATCTTTACTGGCTAGATGTTTCAGAACAAGGACATGTATTTGTCGTCCCAAGATCAATGATGCTATATCAGCGCATATATGAAGTATAGAGCAGAGTGTAATGTCATCAACTTCCAATTGCATACATACTAATTCCTTCAAGATATCCAGGAAATCATTGCCATATTTACCTTCCCGAGCATATGCATTAACAAGGGCAGTGTATGATATTAAATCCTTTTCTGCCATACTCCTATATAAATAATGAGCAGTTTGGACACTCCCACATTTTGCATAAGCATCAATCAAGGACCCAGTCAAATCTTTGTAATAGAAGAAGCCCCATTCTACTATAAATTTATGAACTTGGCTTACTTGGAGAAGAGTGCCACCAGCAGCACAGGCTTGTAAAACACTTCCAAGTGTGAAGCGATCAGGGGCCACGCCTAATGAGTTTGACACAGAATATTAGCAACTATGTTTGATTGTTAAACTTCGATAATATTAGATTCCAACCACCCATGCATTCGATAGAAAGGATATGGGAGAGAGAGAGAGAGAGTTAATGCAACGCATTCTTGCTCATTCTGGTTCAGTACTGCAAGCTGTAATTGCCTCTCAAAACTCGCTCTGCTTCTGCTTTGCAAACACTTTTACTATTTAATGTTGTACCACAAGTAATCTCATCTAGATCATATTATTTAAAGTTTTACCCCAGTGATTTTTCTAGGCTGCATAATATCAAAGGACTAACAAGATCAAGTACTCCATGAAACATATGCAATCTACACTATACAAAGTCTTAGTTTTCTAAGTACACTGTACAAAGTTCATTACCATAAGGTCAAGAAACTGCAGCAAACGTTCTTTTAGCTACTAATACCTTCTCTCATCATTAAGCAAAACAGTTGGAAAGAATTAGCAAGAAGACCATGAACTGCGTATCCTCCAATCATGGTATTCCATGAAACAATGTCCCGATCAGTCATTCTCTCGAACAAGCGGTCTGCATCCTCCATCTTTCCGCATTTAGAGTGAAAATCAATGAGAGCACTCTGCACGAACAAGTTACCCACCAGCCTTGCCTTTTCTACACACCCCTGTACCTGCACCCCCACATTGAAACACCTAATGCTAGTACATGCCCGCAACACACTGCCGTAAGTGAACTGATTGGCCTTAACACCCTCCCTGCGCATTTCTACAAATGTCCTCAAAGCATCTTCAAAGTGCCCATTCTGGCAGCACCCAGAAACCATAGCAGACCAAGACACAACACTTCTTTCACGCATTTCACCAAACACCTTGCGGGCACTTTCCAATTCCATGCATTTGGCATAAAACACGAGCAATTTCGTTCTCAGGTGGACATTCGACGGGAACCCACTTGCGATGATGTGACCATGCACCTGGCGCCCACAAGTCAAGGCATTCCTAGCTATGCAGAGCTGCAAAATCTTCATGTAGAAGCTATGGTCGAAGGGGCCATTCGGGTGCACCGGAACGGCGTGTAGAGCTTCATGCAGTATCCCCATGCGTCGAATTGTCCACCGTATCTGCTAATTGAGGCCTTGTTCAGCGAGCGCAATCAAATAAGGTTGACTTGGTGTTAGCTTCACCGTCGAATCGTCGAAACAGGGGAGTGATTGGCGAGAAGGCGTGGTCGGACCATGAGCGTTTCGGTTCAGACCTGATTCCGCCGTCGAAAGAGGCGGCGGCGGCCGCGACACGGTGGTTGATTCGGAAAATCACGGAATAAATAACCCCACGTTACGTTAATAATACGTAAACAGTAATATTTATTTTTAACTCGCAATAAAATATTTAAACAAAAAAAAAGGTCACTCATATTTTTACTTTTACTTATTTATTACTTTTTGAACAACATATTTCAAATATAGTGCTCCTTATTGTACAACAAAAAATCAGTTGTATTTATATGTCATGTGCTCTAGGAAACTTAAAATTGCAGCGTTTATTTGGCCACATACTAATCTTAGGCCTACATACATAAAGTATGATACTCTTCTACAGAACTATAAAATAGATCATACGAAATCTCATCTTTTTCTCCGACATCACATCCCATATTAATGAATTATTATTGGTTCAAAAATATGCATTGGACATGCCCATGTGAAGCCTGGGCTAGGTAACTAGTTAATTTGATTAATTTCGTTAACGATAATTACATGGTCATACGAACTACACTTATCCAGATTTGTTTTTTAAGTGATGGATAGCGAAGAAAGAAATTTAATAATATAATGCCGATACATCAAAGCTTCCAATCGAAATAGAGAATTACAACTTGATATTTTGTCAACACTAAGATTTCAAGCTTTGCAGCATCGGGCAAAGGCTAGGCTTTTCTCTAGTATATGTATATGTCGCGGATTGAAGTGGCACTGGAGTTCTCCCATACTTCATGTGTCCTTGTGAGTGGATTTGATGGCGTCGTGAAGAGTGAGTAATGCAAAAGAGATAAATATAACTGGTTCTTAAGAGTGGTATTGGTCGGAAGCTGATGCCGCTCTCATGATGAGATTATAGGAGGCCAAAACCAATTATTATGCCTAGAGTGTTCTGTGTATTTCACTCGAGGGACTGCCTGCCCGAGCTAAGCTGGGAGGGGTATGACCCGATATAAGGATGTTATTCACTGTATTGTTCCTAGGAACAATTATAAAAGGAAGGCTAGCCTAAGGTCTTCTCAACTCGTGAGACGTTGTATGAGCTATTCCGCAACTAAGGAACTACTAGCCCGTGACATATACATAAGAGGACTTTTGTTCATTAATAATGTGGGAGATTTTGCAATTAGTGTTTGTCATTAAAGTATCTTATCATCATCACCACCATCATCATTATTAGGGGTTTTAGAGTTAATGATAAGTTATAAACGTTGTTTGGATGTTCCTTTTTAAGGAATTTCAGCAATCTTTCAAAGTGATTCTCATCTTTTCATAGGTTTTTTCAGGGAAGAAGAGTAGAAAACTTTTGGAATTCCACAACTCCCCCGTTAATTCAAGACTTCTAAAAATCCCATAATAAATTAGCCTTTATCACTTTATGGAATATTCAAATTTGACTTTAACAAGAAAAAACCAAAGAGAGAGATTTGGAATATCTTGCTTAGAAAGAAAACCAACAGTCTCTTCCAGTTCCTATAAATAGCATCCCCCATGAAGCCTTATGGCCAATCTCTTCGTCTCCACTATGAATTTTCCAAGCCCTCGTTGACGTTGGAAGTCCATTGCTTTCGTCCAGTCCAACATACGTAAAGAAATAACTTCATCTTGCTCTTCTTGTTGGGTTAGTTAGAACTTTCTTTCTCCTCTGAAGATCTTTTCCTAGCTCATACTATCTATTTTCCGTCTCTGTTACGATTCTAAAATTCACAATTCCATCTTCTCGAAGGAGGTCCCAAAAATCGCATGGAAGATTGGAAGGAAGTCTCAATGTCTCAGTCCTCCGCTCCTCCTCGTTCTTTGGATTAGAAGGCGAGCTATTCCGCGGCCAAGGAACTACCGGACCGTGACAAAGGAGGAGGAGGAGCAGACGACCGGGACTTTGAGACCGAGACATGACCTGCCCAACATGGAAGAAAATCGCTACGAAGTACAAGAAAAATGGGGTATTTGCACCTTCTCTAGTTATCTTCCTTTTTCATCTGTTCGTGCAGAATTTCACAGAAAACTGACCATAGAACTAATTTTACACTAAAAGAAGTCACTCTCCACACATTGATCATCGTGGCATGCTCAATTTAACATATCAAGCATATCCTTGGAGACCCTTGAAGCCGATTCTTTCAGATTCTTGATTTTCTTGTCCGTTTCTTCATTCAATCCTTCGTGTGTTTGCTCCCCAAGTCCGTCACGATTCATGTTTCGATCAACTTATTAAACTGAAATATAAAGAATACGTTGTTGACGAAATAGGCAACTTACCTCGACTATGCTCTTTTGACACCCGGCTTCTACATGTGATCGATATGCTGTTGCATCTTTTTCCGCCGCTTCTTTCGCTCGTTTCTGTCTCGTGATCTTCACTATAGAATTGAATAACATCCATAGCAAAACATATTAAAGTGACAAAAAAGAGAGTGTGGGGTGGGAAGTCAAGATAATTTTATTGAAGAGTTTACGACGGATGATAGAAATTTCAGCGCCAGTGATAATATAGTCCTTTCGAGTAAACTAAACAAACAGAACAATACTTAAAGTAATTTTGGTACAGTGCTACACAACTACGAAACATAGATGGCTAGAGTTAAGGAAATTGAAAGAACCGCGCGAAAAATTAAAGATAAAAAGATAGCATTTTTTATTGTGTGTTCAGCGGGCGACAGGGGGGATTTTGCTGGCTACCGTACAATATTTATACTGTGAACATGATAACCGTCCTCTAATGCTATCTGTCAATTATATTAGATAACCGCCGTTAATATTGTTTTCACCATTTATCCTTAGGACACTTGTCAAATAACTGCTATCAATCTTATTTTGTCTGTCTTTTTGACATCTGTCAATTTATCTCAAGTAACTGTTGTTTGTCCTTATCTTCGCTTTGACACCTGTCTTTTTATGTATGGCAACTGTCGTCAATCCATTTTTGTCTCAACACTTGGCCCTTTCCATAAGGTAATCGTCACCGATCATGTTTTTGTGTCAACACCTGTCCTTATAGGTTAGGTAATTGCCATCGATTGTATATAAAGTCATGTTTATCTTTTCTTATCGATAGTTTCGATGTCCTAGTCTTTGCATACTGATGGGACAAATCCTTGGGTGGCAACTATCCCACCTTCGATCCCAATCTTTTCAAATTTTCAAATGCTCAAAATTTGCTGCTAGCATATTTTGATAATTGCCAGCTGTCTGCTACTGTCACTTCTACAACTAAGCCTATAGCTTATGTCATTTCTCATCGATAATCCTATGTATTTATCTCTGTTGTCCACATATCTACTAATTTTCATTTTATTTTTACTGTCGACAACCTAATTAATTATTGGATCATATTAGATAGTTTATATTACTATAAAATACCTCCAGCATCCATTGTATCACATATCATATTAGTACTATTACTATCTATTAATTAGTGCGTATATAGATAAATCATAAGCATAGATGCTAAGCTGGCGACCTTTTCGAAATCTAGTAGCCAGCTCAGCAAAAGATACCCAATTTAGAAAAGAAATGGCAATCATGTATCAATTAATCTATATGAACATACATCATCTCTATAGTAATATTAGATTCATCCAATGACAACTATAGTAATATTATATTCATCCAATCACAACTAGTCTCAATTTATGCCTAATCTTCATGCACCCATTTTACTAGGAATATATTTTTTTTTGTTGGGAACATAATTGTATTCTGGCCGAAGAATTTCCAAACACAAGATAGAAGAATCATCGTAATTTTTCCGTACCACTTCCCCTCGACAACTGAACATATATGGAACTTGTAATATTGGTTGCTTCCATTTCTCATGCCATTTTGTACACTATCTCGTTTCCATTTGATGTAATTTCATTAAAATATTATACCAACAATGTCGTATTCTTACTCTAAGGGAAGGAAAAGATTAGAGCGATTATCACTGCTTAGGATTGACATTTTGGGAAGAGAATCATCCTGACAAACGGGTTCTTCCCCTCCTTATCCAACAAATCGAAATACAAACGGTTTCCTTGCCACAGCTATCCAAGGAAGATCCTTCTTACCGTAAAATCACCACATACCAATTAGACACCTTCACTTGACTAAACAACTGGTCTCGTTCCTCCTTAAATAGCGCTAACCCTAGAAGCATGATCTTTGTCACTGTTGTCTGAAACAAAGAAATGGCTAGAAAAATGGGTGCACTTTCAAATGTTGTTTTGAGGTCAGTGTGTGCTCTCATGCTGTTAGGTCGGGTGTGCCAAGCTGTCAGAAAGACCACAGTTCAGATCACCAGCAATTTGCCCGGCGGAACGGAACTCACCGTCCACTGCAAATCCAAGGACGACGATTTCGGTGACAAGGTGCTGGTGCCCAACTTGTCCTGGTCCTTTCAATTCCGCCCGTTAGTATTGGTCGGGGATACTTTGTACTTCTGCAGCTTCTCGTGGTCTGATCAGTTCCATTACTTTAATATATACGAAGAAAACAGAGATTTAAATCGGTGCGATACAAACTGCTTGTGGAGTATCCTGCCGAACGGTCCGTGCGCGTTTGAGGACAAAACTGGTCAGTACAGTCTTTGCCTTCCTTGGAACAAGGACTCATCGGAACGCCCGTTAAAAGGACCCGTGGCATAACAGTAACCTCGATCCATTGATTTCTTTTGTGTGCATGTACCTATCCCTTTCAGTGATTAAATCGACGATGTGGAATATTTTTGATGAGCTTGACGACGGCAATTTTCATTTTCTTGATTAGGTAATTACTCGCGAATTTTATTTTCTATAATATTTTTGCAAGTGCTTGATTTCTTTAAGTCGGATTCATATAAAAGGAAGCACGACCAGCGTACTAATTCATTACCTTTGGCATGAATGACCTTTTTATTCGAACCAAATATACATACAAAATGGAGATCTTCTATTCCGTCCAGTAATCATCGGTATCTCGACAAATCTTAATTTTTGATAAATCTGTCATTAATTGAGATTGATTTAGACATAGAATGACCTATGATACGGGATAGAGAATTCACATTTAGTTACGTCAAATCATCACATAATCTGTTAGAAAGTCAAACTCAAAAACTTAAGTTAATAGGTGGAGGAATATTATGTGAATATAAAGATATTTTGGGTCATTAGCATTTTCTTCGGCGCATACCTCATAGATATTCCAATTTATGGACCTTATTCTCATAGAACACTTAGGAAGATGAACAAGATGAACATGAATTGTGTATTGGTGGCAATCGAATCAGAGCGAAATTGATTGTAGCTACGTATACAGTGATTTGTAGTTATCCTATATTCTATGAAGGAAAAAGTGTCAGAAAAGTCCAAAACATTTTATATTTGTGCAAATTTAGTCCTAAACCTTTTGACATAGTGCCAATTCAAACATTCTGGCTAAGTTTGGCCGAATATTGCTAAGGTGGATGTCGACCGAGTTGCATGGCACCGTTAGCGTTGACATGGACAATTTTTAAAAATATTTTAATATTATTTTGATTATTTCTTTTTTTAATTTCTTCCTCCTTTTGCCGGCCATGACCAGGCGGGCTGGCCTCGCATGTGCGAGAGTCGTCGTCTAGCACCTCAAACAAGGCCTCGCCGGGCAAGGGGAGTCTTTGTCGGGCTAGGTTGGCCTTGCCAAATTTGGCCCAGGTGAGGCCGACCCTCGTCGGGCCTTGCCTGGGCGAGGGCTCCCCTCACCAAATCTGGCAAGGCCATCGTGGCCAAGGCTAGGGTCGGCTTCCCAGATCTGGCGATGGGAGCCCTCGACAAGGCTCACCTTTGCACGGCCGAGCCTTGCCTATGGTAGTCGATGGCGACCCTCACTTAGGCGAGGCCAGCCTGCGTGGCCATGGTCAGTCACCAGCAAAAGGAGGAAGAAAGAAAAAAAATCAAAGAAAAATAACAAAAAATCAAATAAATATTAAAGTATTATTAAAAATTGTTCACATCGGCACCGATGATACCGCATAGGCCGATCGATGTCTACGTTAGTAATATTAACCAAAGTTAGCCGCAGTGACTGAATTGGCACTATGCCAAAAGGTTTATGACTAAATTGGCACAAATATAATGGGTTTAGGACTTTTTTTATATTTTTCCCTTCTTTTAGTGGAAAATTTTAATACATAAACATGCCCGTGCATATATTAATGGATATAGACACATATTGCAGTTATTTCCCCAATTCATCGGACACATTTTGACAAATTCTATCATAGAGTTAATATATTTGCTTTAGAAAAAAAATCTTAGCAATTTTAATTTTTCATGATTCTATTTTGTCATTATTTTGCAAAATGAGAAATTGTGATGTAGTTAAGCTTTATAATAGTAAACATATCGAGAGAGAAAATACTAATGAAACACAAAATGTCCTTGCGTGGAATGCATCGATGCTGCAATTCAAAATATAAAACTATAGTATGTTTAGTCTAACAATATACGTGTTCACGTTATTCTATTTTGCTATTGTCTTCTACCTTAGTCTATGTCTTATATCCGATCATCATGTTCCTCTAGAACGAGTTGTGTAGTTGCCGGTAAGTTCATTTCATCGGCATTTCGAACCCAATCGGATCAAATGAGCGTCGCCAATGCGTTCATTTCTAGTATGAAATCTCGCCACAAACATTTTTCTTTATTCTCTAAACCTTTGAGGTATTCACTCGTAGCACAATGGATCAATTCCTCTTAAACAAGTGCTAACATATATAGTACTCATCTAGAAAAGGCATATAGCATTAAACTAAAATACACCTAAAGAACCCAAAATATTTATTTTCTAATTTCATATATATCTCGCATAAAAGAAATGGAAACAACAAAAATTTTGAAAATAAGAAGAAAAAGAATAGAAGAAATGGAAACAACAGGACCTATACTTACACATAATAACGATCCAATCACATGCATCCCCCTCGCTCTTTTACTGGTAAGTGCACTTGTCCTTCAAGGAAACGACGACGCTCATCTTCTTGGGATCCATGGTGACCCAGCACCGGATCCTCCGGTTGAACCGGGCCTTCACCAGCTTCCCCAGGACGTACCCCTTCGACCGGACCAGGAACGCCAGCGAGAGCGGCACCGGCTGGGTCGGCGCCCCGTTCACGCTGCTCAGATCTGCCCCACCGCCATATAACGGGATGCTGTCCCCCTTCAGCGTCACCGTGATCGATCTCTGGCTCTTCCTCGACTGGTAGAACTTGTTTATCTATCGACGAGGGAAAAAAATCGATGCCCTTTTAGATAGTGAAACGATAGTTGTATTCTACTCTTCTTCTTCTCGATTAAGAACAGTTCTTGTGATTAAATTAGGGTCGTGATGAATGAGTTGATCTTCGTTATCGATTTTCAATTCATCTATGTTGATTAGGTGCATCTACCGTTCTGATATGTGTGCATGGTCTAATGCTCAACCGCAATGCGAGTAATTAATGACGTCGGATCGAGATTTTTTCGAGTCAAAGTCGATGGAAAGATGATCAAGGAAGGCATGATGCACTTACGCTTCCGGTGGCGAGTCTGAGCTGGGAATAGGAGAGGTCGAGAGGGGTGGCGGTGACGTGGAGGCCGAAGAAGGTGGCCGTGTTCCGGAACGTGAGCTTCACCGTGGAGTTGATCGACACCATGTCCGTCGCCACCCCAGTGAAGTCCGTCCCGGCTTGAACCACGAACTGATCGAACACCATGCTCTGCAACAAGAACCGTTCAAGAACAAATACGAAAAGAAAACTGATCACATTGGAGGCTGGACAGAATATCAGGGAAAGAGAGAGATAATCGCGCAGTCAAAGCACACGCACCTTCATGGCGATGCTGGGCTTTTGGGGCCGACTCGCCCCCCACAGAATCAAAGCGAAGAAGGAGAACATCACTACGAACCCCAGCACGAACACCACCGCGTAGCACCGGCGCGGCACCCCACCGGCCCCGCCGCCCTCCCCGTCATTGAGCAGCCCCTCCTCCTCGATCGCATCGAACCCCTTGCCCCGCCGGGCCCTCCCGCCCCGCTCCTCGCCGGGGTGGGCCTTCCGGTGAGCAGGCTTGAGGGAGCCCGAGTATCGGGTGGAGGAGGAGGAGCCGCGGGATGGCGGGCCGAGGGAGGAGTGGTGGGAGGGGTGGGAAGGGGAGCCCGAGGGGCTGAGCAGCGCGGGCGAGGAGTGGAAGGAGTTGGTGGTCTTCTCCCCGTCGTGAGAGGAGGAGTCCCGGGAGGGGCTCTGGACGTAGTACGCCGGTTGGGGGCGGCGCTGCGGGGAGCGGCCGGGCGAGGACGGGGTGAGGCTGCTCACCTCCGAGTCGGTCTTCGACAGGTGGGTCGACATCGCTCGTTTTCTTGACCCCCCCGTTTGATCAGAGCTCGAGAGAGAGTATGGGCTCTGGGAACTAGCACTAGAGCAGACGGAGCGCGAGGACAAAATGTTGGATTTTGCATATAATCACTAAACCGAATCCATGCATTAAATAATGTCTCCGACTATAATCAAGCAAAAGAGAAATCTAATTCCAAGATCAACAAAGGTTACATAATGAAGAAATTCATCAATTTATTTTTTTTCATTTTTTGGTGAAATTGATTGTTTACTCTCTCTGTAGAACGTACACATACATGCAGTTAGGGTTTCGATATGTTTATTTATTTTTTTGGGGGAATAGCGTGTGCTTTACGAAGGTAATTAATGGAAGGAGGTGGGGTTGACAGTGGTTCATGCCACTTGATGAATTTTGTAATGGGTTTTGTGTTTTTTTCAGCTATATAAACGATTCAAACCTAATTTTTCTTCTTTTGTTTTATGAGACAAAACAAAGTGAAAAATGAAATTAAATAACAAAAAAACAAGAGGAGAGGCGGGAGTGCAGGACAAGCACAGGAAAACTTGGATCCATGTCTGCTCCTTCATTTAATATTACTTTCTTAAGCAAATAAAAATCTTGTACTTACTTCAAGATTCAATTAAGCTTCTTAAATTTAGTATTTACTTGGGGGAGTATGGAAGGGGAAAGCGGATCTTATTAATGAGCTTATTTATTAGTTTTGAGACACTCATTAAACTAATCATTTGCATAGTTTGTTCATGTTTTCGAGGCATTCAACGTGAATGAAGTGCGGTGATCTCACATGTAACAAGGTATCCGAGTAAATCTAATTTATCGCCAAATTATAGCGAATGTAGGTTTAATAGTGTTCTTAAACCATTCATATGACAAAAGCATTAGGAAGATGGTACAAAATTTTAGGGCAAAGTACATTTTGGCCGGCACTTTGATCGATTTCAAATAAACATTTGGTGTGAGATAGCATAGGGTCTTGAAAAGTGGCCATGTGTCCTCCCCGATAATAGTTTACCGGAAAATTGGTCGATTTCCAACGAAAGTATATCCATTATAAGAAAATAAAAGTTTAGTGATATAAACATTTTATTTTCAATTGACAAAAATAATTTTCTACGTTAGGTAACAAGATCAATCACCCATTCACCCTACTTTCATGTCTCCCGTCCATCGCTATTCTTCACCTTCTATTTTTATTGCTATCTGAGTAAAATATCCTTCTACTTTGAAGAATGATTAACCAACATTATCTCTCTCGTGTTTTGTTTCTCGCTATCACCGTCGCTTCTCCCATCTTCTTTTGAAACTATGACCAATTAAATTTTGTAGTATTCTTAAGTTTAAAACTTTGATCGAGAAAATACTACTTTGCTTAAACTGTTAAGTATTCATCTTCATAGCAGCAGGACATCTAGTAGGGCAACAGGTGAAGCGAGATGAGGCAGGTAAAAGCAAAGTAAGATTTTACGAACGAAAGTTCAAACCTAAAACTATTACGATATTTTTTTTATTATTTTTTTTTTGGTAAGGGTAAGGTACTATTACCATATTTAATCGGTCGTAATTTAAAAAGAAGACGGGAGAAACAGTGGCGGCAGTGAGGAAACAAAACACGAGAGAGAAAGGTATGCTTAATTTAGGATAAATTGATTTGCAAGCACAAATGGATGCTTTAATCGGTCAACAATAGAGATAGAAGGCGAAGAAAAGAGATGAGGGAGAAAAAATTAGGGCGAATGGTTGATTGATCTTATGTCGTAACATAAAAGGTTTTTTTTTTCCACATAAAGAAAACACATAAGGTTATTCTGGTCAATTGAAAGGTGTGTATCGAGCGAAAGAGGGGGTGAAATAGGCCACCGTTTTCTTCCTGTTCTTGAGAATGCTAGATAAGTTAGTCCTCGTACATTTGCTTTTAGTATTTAGGTTAATGCCATAAAAAACCCCCCAAATTAATTTTTTGACCACCGAAAACCCGAAACCAATACATCCGTGACATATTTACCATCCATCAGTTTCCGTGAAATTTTACCATTAAATTTCTGAATTGGATGACACGTGACAATTAACGGATGTACCGGCTCCGGGTTTTACCCTCCATTTATCACGGGTATAATAGTTTGTGATTTTTTGTGGTATTAATCCAATTTAACATAAGGTAAATTTGTCACAAATGTATCAGTTTGGAGTTTTTTGTGATAAACTTATCACAAGTGTACCAATTTGGGGCTTTTTATGGTCAAAAAATTAGTTAGAAGTAAATTTATCATAGGTGTACCGGTTTATGATTTTTCGTGATATTAACCCTTAGTATTTTTACCACTAGGTTATTCACTTAATCTAACTATATATGTTAATTTTAAGAAAGGTTTGTCAAAAAATATTTTACAACAGATATCACCCAATCATTCTCATATGAAGAGCCTTTTAACGCAAAAATTTTGTTTGATTGACAATAATCTTATGTAAGACTTTGTGTTAGATTTAATTTTAACTATTTAATGTCTTTATAGTAAAACTACAGTGATTCGTGGTAGTAATGAACTCACTCGAACCCTAATTTCAAGTGAGAGGCCCGGCCGAGAAAGCATGTCACAACAGGAAAAGAAATAAGAAGAAGAAGAAAAGATTTATGATATAAATTCCACCCTAAAAATGTAGAATCAATCCTTGATCACAGATTAAAGATGACACTTAAATTTGGAAAATCCAAAGAATAATCTATCGTGATAGTGTGGAATTAAAGCAACGAGGAAAGATATTGAATAATGCAAATGCAATACAGTAGTCCACGTGTGAAGCTTCACTATTTTGAATCCTCCAATTCATGAATCAAAGGTCATTCGTTCTAATACAAATAATTGTGCACATATTATTTTGAGTTAGGCCAATGGCATAAGTCAAAGGTATGGACTTAATCGATTCATGGGCTTGTAGAGTTTTTCATGAATCTCCAAAGAGCTGAGTCTCCGAGACCATTTTCCTAAATGATTAACAAAAATTAAAAAAAGTTACTTGCTCTTGGCTTGTAGAAGTACAAACAAAGTGGCAATTTTTAAATGCACAGCTCATGCACTCACATTTAGGACCTACACCAGTAGCAATCGACTTGTAGAAGTACAAACAAAGTGGCAATTTTTAAATGCACAGCTCATGCGCTCACATTTATGACCTACACAAGGAGCAATGCACACTCTCTCTCTCTCTCTCTCTCTCTCTCTCTCTCAAGTTGGAAGAAGAAAGATTAGATTAGTCCATTATGGGATTGAACCCACCAAGACCGTCACCGATTGAACGTCGGACAAAAACAGAAGTTCACAGAGCGAAACCTCAGAGTTTTGAAGAACTAGGAACTAAAAGTCACTAAACCACAAAACCCAAGCTCTAGAGTATGGAGCTGCAAATGCCCCATGACTGAATCACTGAAGTTCCAGCACCTATCGAAGATGCTGCTGAAATTGTTGCACCATGTGGGCCTTTTTATAATAACACAAGAAGTGCCAAAACCCTAAAATGGACCTCCTCATAGCTATTATACAAAAAGCAATGGACCATCCTCACCATCAATGAGGTGGGGGGTCTAGAAAGCTGAGAGATTCCAAAGAGAGAGCCGCAAAACAAACCCAGCTGTGAAAAACTCTCAATATGTCCAGACCGTGGCCTTTTCATGCACCATACAGCTTTGTGGACTAACAAGGCCATGTTAGTGGAGGGACCCTGCCAGTTCTCGATCCAACCAACCTAACTCTGAGAAACGACATTAAATTTTGGGACTTGTATCATTGAAAATTTGGTCCCTCCTCTGTTCCTTTGGGGTACTGTTTCACCATTGTAATAAACATCTACAAGACATTCTCTCAAATTCAAGACAGTTGCAGGTAATTCTCTGCAGCAACAGCAATTGCTGCAATTGCAGTATTTGATAGATTTTGTGTGAGAAGAAAAAATTTAATCAAGCTCAGCTGCTACATTGTATATAATACATGCTGAAGCTACTATGATAGCTTCGATCGGAAGGGCTTACAAGAAAACTGACTATATGAAACGTAATGGATTGAAACACGATTGTATATGAACTTATCTGAAAGCCCCCGTCACCAAAGAATGACATCTTCTGAATGGAGCATTATTATATTAACCACAAGAATTTTTCTTCGGAAGGACATTGGAATTTACAGGTTCTGCTCTTCAGATTCTTGATGTCTAGGCCCCTCATTGGTAGAAGTAACATTTTCTTGGCCACTGCCACCTGTTTCTGTCGCTTTAGTCTCTATCGACCCAACCTGCGACATGTCGCCATTTACACGTTCCGCGTCCCTTCCAGCTCTACGATCCTGAGTAAATGTTGAGAGAATTATTGACAAAGCATGTAAAGTAAGATGAGCATAGCCAGATAGAAAATGCTTTAAGTGAAGATCAAGTGTCAAATCTTGGGACTACAAATTAAGAGTGCAAATCTAAAGTAAATCTCGCAGACCCATGAAGAGAAAACAGAAAACAAATCGACCAAGGGGAAGTTAGAAACCACCAGTATTATCAGATCAATCATAATTATTGAGTATTTGTAACAAACTATTTGGGCTGTCGACCTTATCATCTGACACAAACACAAGGGAACAACAACAGTGACCCCACCTACATGGATCATCAATCTTGTGCTACTCAATTATACACTAAGACATCACTCAGCATTACCCCCACCTTATTGTGAAAACTAGAGTAAATTCTGAAGACTGGGAAAACAACAAAAAGCTAATTCATGTATGTTAGCTTATGCACATGTGAGAAAAGCAAAATATTCCAATGAAACCGAGACATACATCTTTGAAAGGAGACTCCTCAGCTTCAAGCATGTGTACTATGTGCCCCATCTTCGGGCGCTTCTGTGCAGTAGGGTCAACGCATTTTAGAGCTACAAGAAGTACCCGCTTCAATGCCCTTGAAATAGGCTTCTCAGGCAACTTGGGGTCCAACACTCCCTCTAGGTTCTTGTCGGTCACCATCTTCTTGAGCCAATCAACTAAATTCACCTGTCAATTTCTTTCAACTTTCAGCGAAAAAGAGAGGGTGGGAAATGGATGAAGTCTAGTTAACTGGCAAAAAGAAAAGATTTTCACAAAAGTTTTTTTTGTTCGATGGGAACTAGATAAAGATAAGTCACAAGATAATGCATACCTCTTCTGGAAGGCGGCTATAATCAACAGGGTTTCTCCCAGAAATTATCTCCATGATCAGAATACCAAAACTGTATATATCACTTCTTTCATTGAGCATGCCTGTACTCGCATATTCAGGGGCTACGTAGCTGCAAAACCAGCAATAATGGCATTGAGTTCATTTTGGCTTCAAGAGAGAGATAGAAAGATTGGTAAAAGAGTGTGAGAAGTTATACAGACCCGAATGTTCCCATCACACGAGTTGTGATATAACTACTATCTGAACAGAGCAGCTTGGCAAGGCCAAAGTCTGAGACTTTAGGATTCCACTGCTTGTCGAGTAATATATTACTCGATTTAATATCACGGTGTACCACTTTCGGTTCAAGTCCCTCGTGAAGGTAAGTCAACCTGTATCCGTAGCAAGAGGAGTGTAAATCGTTAGAACCAGGAGTGCGGATGAGACAAATGCTAAACAAATTGTGTATGCTGAATCTTACCCTTTGGCAGTTCCCAAGATAATTTTCATCCGTATCTCCCAAGTCAAAGGACTACGAGGACCGACATCCCCATGAAGCCACTGCTCTAAATTCCCATTATTGACATACTCATACACAAGCATCCTGTATGACAAGAACCAAGATGTTATTTGAAAATTACTTGGAAACCTCGCACCAAAGTTCGAATAATAACAAATCAAATACGTTCAACAATGAACGCACACGCCGAACCCCGCTATTGCAGCACATTTTCTTGTGCTCAACACGAGCAACTTAACCAAAGGAAACAAAGGGAGCGCAATGTACCTATGAGCTCCTTCAGCACAGTAGCCAAGCAACCTGACTAAGTTCTTATGCCGAACGCGGCCGATCGCTTCAACTTCGACTTTGAACTCCTTCTCAGCTTGCCCCCTAACATAGGAACACACGCACACACAAAAGTCCAGGATCAACCACTTCCTCTGACGTTCAAAAACAAGACAAAACATCCGCATTTCCCCAGCAAAAACCCAAACCCCACGATTCCACAAACAACACAACTGCCCCAAAGGCAAGATCGAATTTCACATAAAAAAAAAGTAACAGAGATAAAATTAAAATGCACCTGTTATTAAGCAAGTTCTTGACAGCAACGTGAGTTTTGTCCTCCAAAAGACCATAGTACACAATCCCATACCCTCCTTCACCAATCACATTTTCATCAGCGAACTCGTTGGTAGAGGCCTTGAGCTCTCTGAGAGTATACCAATGCCCCCAGCCCAAGTGCGAGACCTCCGGCACGACCGCCGCCGCCTGATCGCCACTCCTCGGACCGCCCTCCCCGCCACTCCCGTGCGAGGACGACCCGTAGTACCTCTCCGGGTACGATATCCGGTGGTCCTTGCCGATCTCAATGTGAATCCGGTTGTACCCAATTAGGCTCTCCTCCTCGGGCAGCGGTTCCGGGTCGGGGCACGGGTCGGGCTGGACCTGGGAGTGCGGGATTTGGATTTCTTGGATCTCCTTGGAGACGACCGGGATGGAGGTGAGGTTGCCGGGCGTCGGGCGGGCGGTTCTTGATTTCCGGGAGGTGAGCCACAGGGAGATGAAGAAGAGGAGGAGGACGATGGCGACGCCCACGCAGATGCCGACCACCACCCATAGGTTGAGCCCGAAGACGGAGGTGGTGGCCTTGGACACCTGGTCGCTCATGGGTTCGAGCTCGGCGGCGGCGGCGGCGGCGGCGGCCCCCGCCTACCGGCGGTCACGCGGGCGGCGCGAGGTGGGTCTGGTTCAAGAACGGCGGCGGAGGAGGAGGTGGGTTGCATGGGAGTGAGAGGTTCAGGAGAAGAGAGGGAGCGAAGATGAAGCCATGACGGAGGAGAGAGCGAGGGGGAGGGCAAGTAGCAGGAGAAAGGAAGCAAAGCTGGCATTGATGGGACCTTTTGGAATCTGTCCCACACCACTCCACTCCTTCGTCACAGTTCGAGAGACTCTGGTAATTACGCGGCTCGTTCGTTGATCGATCCAGAGCAAAGCGTGCTAGGTAAAAATCTCGAGCATATTCATGATGACGCATCATGGCTAAAACTTGGACAATAGGAGGCGATTCGAACGTTCAAGCAACGAAAGGCTCGATTTTTAACACATTCTGTTTTCCCGTTTCGTGTATAATTAGTATGATTTGCCGACTCAAATGTCATCCGTAATACTAGCTGGGAAGACCCGTTTACTGATCATCAAGGACGGGGAGAAGTTGGACAAGTTGGACATGTGTCGCGATTTGCAATTGCATCGGATGCCATCGGTGGCTTTGAGGAAACATTGAATGATCAGGCCAAAGTGTCGGGTGACTCGCATCTTCCATTAGGGCAATTAGGCCACCCCCCATCATTAAAGGTGGTCAGACCAAATTTGACTCGAGCTATTGCAACCACCCGCCTTTCCGTCATCATTAAGCTGGCGTGTGTGTGGGTTTTTGGGGGCAAAGTCGTATTACCGTTGAGAGAAACCCTGTCCCGGAAAGGGACAAGAGGATTTTTCGATGCCAATGTTGTGGGCGGTGGTCGATTCGCGTTTCGGACGTGGAAAGATGCTGGCGAGAGAGTGCAGAGGAGGGGGTTGAGCTTGTGATGTGAAATGTCATGGGCTTGTTTTGTCTCTTCTTTTTGTTCATGTCGTAGGCTTGTTGAATCTTCTACTTCTCGGCGCATTTCTTGCGTTTGGACGAACCGCAGAGCGACTGTCGAGGGTGCAAATTTAGGCCGCGTTTGAGTTGAGAAGGAAAAAAAATGAAACTTCGGGGATTAGTCACGGCAGTGGCGGCAGCAACAATAACAACAACAATCAAAGCTTATTATGCTAAATCAAATCGGTTGTATGAGCATTATCGTGCCACTGCACTTGATCCTTTGTGAGGTTTTTTACATGAGTTTTAAATGTTCCGTAGAGTTTCTTACAGTTTCCTTCCCTGATCTTTTCTAGCCTCCCCCATCCTTTTTGACTAACATGTCCAATTCACGTTCACATCGTTTCACCGAGACATTTGAAGGCTTTCGTTCAATGTGGTCAAATTATCCCAGACAGCCGTCTTATCCACAATTGGAGTAACGACTATTATTCTTTGCCGTTAGTTTCGTTTTAAAGCTTATCCCTTCATCCGTCCCGCCTGTAATCTATGGGCAAGATCTACATTTATTTCCCAGTTTTTCAACTATCTTGTAGAATTTCCCAAATCGTTGATTTTCCGTGAAATAACTCGAGACGTTTTCAAATTGTCAATTGACAAAATATGACTGATGAATTACCTTACGACAGTGAATTTACGACTTTGATGCTCATGGCAGTCAGAAGATATACTTGGCCTACCGACAAAACAAATACAGTGTATTTGATTTTTTTTTTTTATTCTCTTTCGGAGACTATAAACAATTTGTCTTTCGCATAGCTTTAGGGAAACCGTACACGAGAATAATGTCTCAACAAGAATGGAATCGCATACGACGTCGTCAGCAAGGTCTTTTGGTGGGGCCCTCAACACCAAATGCTAGTTTACCGCTCGTTGGTCGGTGGAGCCCACGCTAACTTAAGTATATTGTTTTTGCGCACTAATTTATTTATTTATTTTAAAGAAAGAGATCATTGTCGTCTTCATGTTGGATATTTAGGCAACTTTAGAATATCTAATTGCTTCCCTCGAGCTTTAGCTAAATATCACAATCATAAGACACTGGTTTGGAAGTTGTGTGCTCACTGCAAGTTGGAACCAAAAACCATTTGGAGAATTCGACCGACGTCGATCGGTTGTCGAGCGTCTGAAACGTGCTTTCGATGTCTGGCGATTTCAGCGACACGTGCCGTGCCGTGCCGATTAGAGGTACTGCGAGGCTTCTTTACCAATTCGACCGCCAGAGATGTAGACCGTACGGGTCGTGTGAGATCAAATATGTGCAAAAGTTTGACAAGCAATTTTGATCGATTGACTCAGATCCAGTTATGTATCAAACAAACTTCTTTCGTACGAAACTCTAATAACTATTTTGCTGGTCACCTTACCAAAAAAATTTTCCTTACAAAAAAAAACTATTTTGCTGGTCCAAAAAGGATTAAACGAAAGGATTACTCTCTAGAAAGGGTCATTAATGGCAGAAGTTGCTGCTAATTACTTTCTCTTTTTGGGCAATTGAAGATCTTAATTGCTCTCTTCAAGTTTCAATTAAAATACAGATTTTGTTCAAAGAATCACTATCTTTTCTCTCTCATTCCTTTTTTTGGGGGGGATGGACCCACCAACAAAAGTCCCATTATTGATTGTCTATCATAATCCAAGAGAATCTGCATTGAGGATTGAATATTTTAAGTAGCACCTGCAATTAGAATCTAGTTGGACCAATTTGGGTACTTTATAACTTAATTAATATAAGCTCTAATTCAATGATATTCTTCATTCGGATGCAACATAAGATGTGAGAATGCTTGAATAAACTTAATCTCACCCACCCTTGTTCTTATCCTAAACTTAATCTACTTCCAATTCCTTGATTAAGCATGTCAAGGCCAAGAATGCAGACAATTCTTTTCTGGGGTAGCCATTATCTGAGTTTGTTCCCCAAGTGAGCCCACTTCATTAACTTATTTCCAAGAGCAATATAGTCTCAAACTTATTTGCCTAATTTAGAGATATTCTATGTTAAAATTAGGGTCAATAACGACAAAAAAGCCCAAACTAGTTTGCATGTGATAAATTTACTTCGAACTAATTTTTTAATTACGAAAAACCTCAAACTGGTATACCTATGACAAATTTACCAAAAATTAATTTTTTTACTACCAAAAACCCCAAACTGGTACACATGTGATAAATTTATCATCCGTTACATTAGATTAACGCCACGAAAAATCATAAATTGGTACTTTACCCAAAAAAAAAGTCATAAATTGATAAATCTATGACAAATGGAGAGGTAAAATCCTAAACCGATACACTTGTCAGCTGCCACGTGTCAATCAACTCGGCAATTTGACAAGAAAATTTAATGGAATCTAACGAAGGGTAAATTTGTCACAGGTATACCAGTTTTGGATTTTTTATGGCTAAAAAATTAATTTGAGGTAAATTTATCACATGTGCACCGATTTAGGATTTTTTGTTGTATTAACCCTAAAAATTACCCTAAATTTTTTAGAATCTATTCAATTACATCCTTCACATGCAAGGAAAGGTAAAATCTGCTCTAGTATCAAATTATGCCCTGAAAATCATAAGCCCCTCGAGAATATCTCATTGTTTACCCTTAGTTCCATCAATATCTCATTTTTTTGCTCATAAATATGAATAATCATTGCAATATCTCGGCTATCAAAATTCAAGGGCAACTTGTTAAAATTTGTCATCTTTTGTTGTTATTTTTTTAGCTTTATTTGTTGTGCAAAGGACTCGCTAAACCTCATGCACGGTGCCAAAATATCGATCGCTAGTGTGATCAAAGGCACTATATAAATGTTTAGCGTAGAAGATTTGTGAGTGAGGCCCTAATAAAATAAATTGTTAACCACGAATCGCACGCTTTCTCAATCAAGTCCCAATTAACACCAAATTGCCTTAATTTCAACCCATCCTCCTCCTAAAGCAAGACGGTCTTATTAGTGTCCATTTTTTGGCAACATTATGACCAGAAAAAGAATCCTCAAGTGAAAAACAAAAAAAATTGCATCAAGTCCCACCTAACACCAAATGGCCTTAATTTAAATTGCGTCACTTCTTTGAATGGTAATTGCAAGACCATTCGAAGATGGTGATCGGTCTTGGTAAACAAAAGAAGGGATTATAAGGAAAAAGAGCAAAAAAAAAAAAATCCTCAGAACGAAAAATTGAAGAACCTAAATAAGACATCAGCTCTATTCTCTCTCCCGCCTTCCCACACATTGTCTCTTTGCCAAACCAAACTCTCTCCAATGGCTGGCATTCTGGTCCGCTTGAATCACTCAAAAAAAGAAGAAGAAAGAAGCCATGGCAGAACCTAACAAAGAAGAGCTTCTTTATTTTTTTTGTTCTATCCTATTTCTAATTCTCCTCACTGTCACACTTTTACCCCGCCTCTTACAGAGCGTAGGAGTCGAACCCCACACTTGTAATGGTAGCATTCTCACTCCCAATCTCTCCCTTTACCAGCAGGGCCGCATGTCGTACCTGTGATACTAACGTCTCCACCGCTAATTTCTTTACCAATAAGGCTGCATGCCTATTGACACCAAAGAAGAGCTTCAAGTGCCAACCATTTTGGTCCAAATGCACTATCATTTCGCATGGAAAGTCCCGTAGGCCTAGGGAGATATGGAGAGATTAATCAATCTGTGCATTACATGTGACTTGCACGTGCATTGCACGTGTGTTGCACAAGAAGAGCCGTGAGATTAACCTACCCGTATACACAAGTTAAGTATTTGTTAAGGAGTTAATGTACTAGATTTGTCAAGAAATTAAAAGAGTCTTTCGAATTCGCAATCATAAACTAATAAAAGCACCATGTGATAGCTCTTAGCGCTAAGAGGGAAGTTGGTAATCGTGTCCGCTCTGCACAACTCTGTTGCTGCTTTGTCGTACACCCTCGCGGTCTCCTCGGCTGTATTGTACATGCCCAGTCACTAACATACGTGTTTCTTTGAGTCTTGAATTATTGCCGCCAATCTCCTAACGAGTTTTGGCTCACACCTCGGAACTTCTTCTAGCCACAACAACTGGCAGACACGTTCAAGTCACGGCAACTCGGGAGAAGCGAGGACTTCTAGCGGGCTCCTGGCATTTAGTCTTCATGCCTATATCCGTTGACACTTGACTAAGGTTCATTTTAGATTAGCTTTTGGGCTATGAAGAGGATTATGTCTTGAGTGTGGTGTTCAAGGAACTAAGAGAAAGACTTAAGAATGACGCTTCAAGCACAGTGAAATTGCTCAAAAGGGGGCTAGCAATCCATGTCTCTCACATGGCCATTGCTTCAGGAATGGTATATCCAAAATTGATAGAGAGATGGGAGAGAGGGTTCCTGAAGAAGTTTTGGATTGGTGGTCTTGATCATACACAATTTTTCTAACTTCGTGAAAATTGCTGTGAAGGTGGAGAGAGACAGGGAGAGAGGGACAAGGGTATCACATTTGTACAGGTACGTGTGCATGCATGTGTCATGGGCCGATAGTTTGGGAATGACCCGTGTGGCAACTTAGGCTTCCTTGGATCGTTGGAAAAGAAATCACCATATGGCACATGCCACACGTGGAGATGGCGGAGGGGGAGACGGCAGAGGCAGAGGTGGAGACGGCGACGGTGGAGGCAACGGCGGCGGCGACGGCCTTATTTAGAAAAAGCAATAGATAACTAAACCAGAGGAGGAGCGGGAGGCGGCGGCTATTTGCACGGCTGCTTAGCCACCGCTAGAGGGTTTGGGTTGGCAGGAGCATTGCTCGGCCCACAACATATTCCATTGGGAAACTTGGGGAAATGCTTCTTATTGTTCGGTTGATCAAAATGAAAAAGAGGACATCTTTTATATAGTAGAGGGTCTCGGATTACAATCATGGATGCCTGAGATCGCACCTTCTTGTCCACCAATCATCGACATTTATACCGAGAACTCTCTAGAACCCGACGCAGTTACCATTTCGCCCATCCTGGGAATGTTCCGAAAGCTCCATTAGAATTTGGATGAGTCGTTATTGATGTTGCATAATCTTTGGCACACGAGAACCTCTCCCTCATGACATATGCATAATAGACCCATATTTTAAATACAGAGTCTTCCTGAATGATATTTTTTGCTATTTCATGAAATGAAGGTTTAAAATTCAAGATTATACATGTCGTCAATTCCGAGGCTACTATAAATGTAAGAGAGAGAGTAAAAGAGAAAATTTTTGGTCAAATAGAAAACATTCATAATGATGGGCGCACTTAGTAACTACTATTGTTCTTCTAACCAGAAAATATAATAGTAATTTCTGATCAAACACTGTAGTTTAATAAAAGCAAAGTAATTTAATTCAAAAGGTCAGACAATGCCGACTTTCATAGAAACACATCCAATATTTCCCCAATGTTAGCGAAATCTCTTTGACTTCAAGTGGCTTGCATTTTGGTCCAAATGCGCTGTCACTATGCAGAAAGTCCCGTAGGCGTAGGGAGCCACAGCTAATCTACCCATCCATTACACGTGTGTTGCACTAGAAGACCCATGCAATGCACGTGTGTTGCACGAGCTAGATATTTAAATTGCATCATGTCATAGTCTTGTAATTAGTAAGAGAAGGGGATTATATTTGTTAAGGAGTTAATGTACTAGATTTGTTGAGAAGTTAAAGGAGTATTCCGTATTCCCAATCACTAACTAATGAAAGCATCATGTGATGCTGATAGTGCTCGGAGGGGATGTTCACAAGAAGACTCGTGCAACACACGTATGTTGCACGAGTTAAATATTTAAATTGCATCACATTATAGTCCTTTAATTAGCAAGAAAATGGATTATATTTGTTAAGGAGTTAATGTACCACATATATCAAGAAGATAAGGAGTCTTTTGAATTTGCAATCATTAACTAATAAAAGCATCATGTGATGCTCTTATTGGTCGGAGAGGAAGTTGGTGATCACATCCATTCCGTGCAGCTCTCTTGGTGCTTCATTGTATGCCGACCTCCTCAGCTGTATCGTATGTGCCCAACCATTGACGTACATGTCGCTTCAAGTCATGGAGCCTTGTTGCCCATCTCCCTCACGAGTTCTGGGTCACATCCGAAACTTCTTCCCAACATTGTAGCTGGCAGACACATTCAAGTCCTGGTGATTTGTAGGAAGCACAAACTTCCCGGCAAGCTTTTGACGTTTAGTCCTTGTGCCAGCATCTCTGTTGCCTCCCAACTACAAATCAATTGGCTTCATTTCAGGTTAATTTTTGGGCTATGGAGAGGGTTGTGTTTCAAGTGTGGTGTTCAAGAACAGAGAGACTTAAGAGTGACACTTCGAGTGAATGACTGTGGAAAGCGGTTTCACGTTTATTGTCGAGTGTCTAAAACTTCCTTTAGATGTCCAACTATTTTCTGCAACACAAGCCGTAAATATAAATCTAAAGGGTAGCATGAGATCAAATACGCGTAAAAGTTTGACGATCAATTTTGATCTATTGGCTCGGATGTAATTGTGTAGCAGATGAACTTCTTTCGTGGGGAACTCTAAAACTATCTCACAGTCTAAACAGAATAATGCTAGACTTGTCAAAATGGGTTTTACCCATTTCTTAACCCATATATCAATAAATAAGTGATAAATGGATTAGTGATATTTAGTAAATGGGTCATAAATGGGTATAAGTATAATATGATTGTTAAATGAATCGTAAATGGGTCATAAATAGGTTTGTAACGTATTTAAACTCAACTCATCTCCTTTGCTCTCACTCAATCTCACACTCACTCACTCTGCATTATTATCTCTGTTTAGGTATGAGTTTTCCTATATTTAGTTAAATATGGAAGTGTTTTAGCAACATGAGTCAGGTATGGGCCATTAGATTTGCATTACACGGAAAATGGGTCAAAATGGGTTAAATGGATTTATTTAGGTCGAACCATTTTCGATCCAACTCGACCCGACCCAATTTGACTCGACTCACCCGTTTAACAGATCTAAAAAATGCTTCACATATTAAAAGCAAAGGTTACTGTATGTAAAGAATCATCTATAGTAGAAGTTGCTCCTAATTCCTGCCTCTCTTGGGCAATTGAAGATTTTAATTGCTCTCTTTTTGTTTTTGTCTATAATTTTTTTTGTTAAGGATGTTTTTGTCTATAATTGCTCTCTTCAATTTCAATTAAAATACAGGTTTTGTTCAAAGAATCACCATCTTTTCTCTCTTGTTTGGGTGGATCCACCAACAAAAAATCGCTTTTTGATTGTCTCTCGTAATCAATGAGAATCAACATTTTCAATGGGAAAAGTGCCAAAAAAGTCTTAAACCTTTTGCATTAGTGCCGATTTAGTCCTAAACCTTTTGGTTCTAATTCAGTCCTAAACCTTTTTTTGTGCCAATTTAGTCCTAAATTTTTTAAATTAGTGCCAATTCAATTCTAAACTTTTTGTTTTTGTGCCAATTTAGTTATTCCAGTCAATTTTGATCGGAATTTGCCGACGTGAATGCCTACCGGCCGGCGGCCGGTCACCGGTGCCGACGTGGACAACGTTAATAATATTTTAATATTTTTTTTAAATTTTAATTTTTTTCCTTTTTTTTCTTTTTTTTTTTCACTTATTTTTTTGTTCCCCCCTCCTTTCTCTAGCTGGCAAGCTCAACCTCGCCGGCCACTGGTGAGGGCGGCAATCTCGCCTGGCAAAGGCGAGCCTCACCTTGGTCGCCAGATTCGACGAGGTCGGGAGGTCGGGCCTCACCCGACCATGGTGAGGCTTGAGCCCTCACCGGATCTGGCGAGGTCAAGCCTCGCCCGACCAAGGCGAGGCTAGCCCTCACCAGTGGCCGGCGAGGTCGAGCTCGCCGGCCTCTGGCCTCTGGCCAATTGCCAGACCAACGACTGGCCAGAGGAAGGAGGAGGGGACAAAAAAAGCAAGTGAAAAAAAAAAGAAAAAAAATTAAAATTCAAAAAGAATTAAAATATTATTAAAGTTGTCCATGTTAGCACCACGTCGACGCCAATGACTAGCCATCGGCTGGCAAGCGTTCACGTCGGCAAATTCCGATCAAAATTGACCAGAAGGACTAAATTAACACAAAAACAAAAGGTTTAGGACTGAATTGGTACTAATTTAAAAGGTTTAGGACATAATTGGTACCAAAAAAAGGTTTAGGACTAAATTGGCACTAATACAAAAGGTTTAGGACTAAATTGGCATCAAAAAAAGATTTAGGACTAAATTGGCACTGATGCAAAAGGTTTAGCACTTTTTTGGCACTTTTCCCCATTTTCAATAAACATTGAATTTCTTTAAAGGAGCATCAGCAAAAAAGAATTTAGGCCTACGAATGATAATCATTATATTTCTATTTTCTGTTCCAAAAACAAGTTTGGAATAGAAATCCATTTGATAACTCAATTTCTTTTTTCAATTTCTAAAGCAAATTTTGATTTCAGAAATAGGTTTGGAATGGAAATGAGAAATTCTTCTCATCACTCGTCTTCGCTACTAACTAGTCGCCCAACCATCGCCCATTGCCGCCCACGTGCAGGCCGCCACCTCCCGCTGTTTGCTGTCTTCTGCCGACGGCCGTCGTGGGCCGCTGTCTGTTGGCCATTGTCTTCTGTCGTCGGCCGCCCTGTTCCCACCACTTCCCACTGTGGGTCACCGCCCGCCGTCTGCCTGTAATCGTCCCTCATCGCTGGCTACCCGCCTCTCGCCGCCGCTCCCCTCCCGTTGTCGATTGTCGCTCGCCTTCTGCCACTGCTCAACCCTAGCTGCCTCCAGCCGCCGTCCTCCCCACTAGTCGTGTCGCTGTCCTCCGCCATCCCCACCATCTGCTGCCCCCTGTTCGTTGCCACCATCCGCTCTCCTCCCGTTGCCGCCCCCCTCTTATTGCCGGTTGTCGCCACCTCTTGTCGCTACCTGATGCCGGCCGCTGTCCGCTGCCACCTCCCCCATCGTCCGCCGCCTGCCGTTCGCCGCTCGCCATTCACTGCCACTGTCTACCGCCAGCCATCCGCCGCTCGCCATTGCTACCACTATTTGTCGCCCGCCGCTACCATCCGCCCATTGTCCACTCGTCAGTCACCTGTAAAGAAGAAATTTTATGTCGTTATCAAACAAATTTTTGTTTCGGGAACATAAATTTTATGGCGTTATCAAACGTGCTTTTTTGCTCAGAAACTCGTTCAATAACAAAAATAGAAAAATCTGGCTAGAAATTGATTTCTAAAATAGGATGGTTGTCATTCACTGCCTAGGTGGGCCTATTTGGGTGCTTTATTACTTAATTAATATTAGCTCCAATTAAAATACTATTCTTCGTTCCGATGCAACATAAGATATGATAATGATTGAACAAACTTAGTCTCCCCAACAACCCTTCTACTTATCCTAAACTTAATCTACTTCCAATTCATTGATTAGCATGTCGAGGCCAAGAATGTTGATATTTCTTGTTTAGGGTAGCCGTTATTTGAGTATTTTTCCCCAAATGAGCCCACTTCTTTAACTTATTTACGAGAGCAGGACCATCTCAAACTTATTTTCTTAATTTAGAGGCACTCCACATTAGAAATTACCCGAAATTTTTTAGAATCTATTTGATTATGTCCTTCACATGTGAGGACAAGTAAATTCTGCTCGAAAAAATCATAATCCCCTCGATTCATCAATATCTCATCCTTTGGCGCATAACATATTACATATCGAACCCTTTTAGTCCTACTTATATTGCAGCTTGATCTTTCCTCTCGAATAACGATTATAAGCTTAATATTTCCTTACTTTCTTGTTCATCAATTTTTTTATTCATCCCAATTTGTCGTTAACACTCTTGCCATTGGGAAGTTTTTTTATTTTTTATTTATTGCTTTGGATTCTTATATATAATTTTCAATTATTGAAGGCATAAATCCGAATAATCACTTTGTTCTATTGGTGCATTCAATTATCCTAAGAAATCAGATTGCTTCGAATCTTTTTTTAACATGTGCTTTTTTCTCTAAAGAAAACACATGAATACGTTCATGGACAAACTAGACCCGTACTACACGAGAGAGGCAAGGACTCCCAAGGGGTTAGACTTAGACAAGATGTCACTCCTTGCGAGCATTTAAAACGGCAAAAACGAGTGATAACGGACCCCGTCACAATTCACACGGTGGAATGGTCCATCGACAAAGATGCGGTTTAAGGGAGGGAGAGTTCCTGACTAGTCAATTCACGTGCCGTTAGATAACTCTTCATCGACTTGTACCCATCCACACCCCACTCCTCCTTCGCCATGTCCCCTAAAAACTTCCGTAGTCAGTGAGAACCTCAGCGTCGGCAGCATTGCCGGCATAACGAGGCTCGGGGACACCAGAGACGCAATCCGTTAGATAAATCTTGTTATATTAATCACAAGTAAGTAAGATCCATTTCAAATGGTCATCACTTTGTGTGCGTACCGAGAATATTCATTTGGAGGACTTAGACGTGAAATGGGCCAAGCCGTTACGAATTTATGTATCCATACATGTACAATAATAATAGCAACGACGGCAACAATAATGATGCCAACGCCAACTCGATGTTTATCCATTACTTTGGTTTAGTGATTGTTAAAATAAAAAATTCCGATTGAAATGTATGTTAAACGAATTGTATTTATTGGTTATTGAAAATATAAAAAAAAAATCCAAAATGCGAGGTTCGAATGGCTCGCGGTGATAACGCTATATCTCGTGAGTTCCATACATTTTATCAATCAAAAATAAAAATTACAAAATCTGGTATATTTTTCTAATATATATAAAAAAAACCATTACCAATGCATGCAGCAGTGAATCTAACATTATACGTTAGTGTATGATCTTCTCTATATACATCGCAATGCAGTATTTTACTCGAACCGAAAATAAATACTCGACTTACATACCTTGCACTTGGAGCCGAGCCGAGCCGCCGAGCCGACACACCAGTCAAAGCTCTATTGGCGCCAAATCCACCCTCCCCTCCCGCCATTTTCAATCCCCCAAGAAAAAACCCTTCTCCCCCATCTCCGCCATATCTCTCCAAACCCTCCGTCGCAGAGAGAGAGAGAGAGAGAGAGAGAGAGAGAGATGGAAGACGAGCAGCAGAAAGCCGTCGGCCAGCGCCGGAGCCGGGGAGCCCCGGCGGCGGCGGCGCGGCTGGAGGGGCTGCGGCGCCTCCGGGCCATCCGCGCCGGCGGCCGGAGGGCGGAGTCCGCCGCGCAGATCAAGATCGAGGATCCGATCTACGACGTGGTGGAAGAGGACGAGTACGACAAGCTCGTGGCGAAGCGCCGCGAGGAGGTCCGGGGCTTCATTGTGGACGACGGCGGCCTCCTGGGCTACGCCGACGACGGCGAGGAGGAGGACTGGACCAGAGCCGGGCCCAATTGCTCCTCCGACGAAGAACCAGAAGGTTAGCACTCCAGATGCCTTATGGGTTCGCTTCAATTGATCGTTAATTGTACGGCAGTCCTGTGGGTTTTTGTTGAATTCGTTGGTTCGAAACGGTCTTGCAGGAGAGAAGGTTAAGAAAAAGAAGACGGAGAAGAAGGAGCCGGTGGTGAGGAAACCTGCGCCATCTTCGCTATCTGCAGCAGCAGCGTTGATGGGAAAGCAGAGGTTGTCTTCAATGTTTACGTCTTCGATTTTCAAGAAGAACAGTGGTAGAGATGATAAGACAAAGACACAGTCTTGCGATACCATTGTGGATGATATAATTGCGGAATTCGCCCCAGATGAAGCCGATAGAGAGCGTCGCAGGATGGGGCATCCAAATGGGAGGGGTTCGGTATTGGTAGGCAATGCGAAAGTTGAAAGGGAAACCGTTGATTGCATTGGTTTCACAGATAAGCCTGATTTGGGGAACGTGGGTGTTAGCCGTGATCTTGAGCTGGTTTCAGAGGATATATCGAATTCAATTCTAGATGATGAGTTGATTAAGGAGTCAAAGGAGGGAACGGCATCGACATTCCAGGAACAATTGGTGCAGTTGGATGAGTCTGATAGAAAGGATAGACTAGTTGAGGATAGCATGCCAAGGCTTGTTGATGTCAAATCAGAAGCAGAGAAAAAGAAGGAGGAGATTCACACTCTGAATGCAAAGATCACAGAGGAGAAGGATCCAAGATTGAGTGCAACTGCAGGATGGAAAGCGGTGATAAGTGAAGGATTAGAAAACAGTGGCAGTGTTGCTGGCGCAATTAGAAATGGTGCAATCAGTGAGGAAAAATTGGATTTTGAGCTGAACTTGGATGGGACACTGCCATTTTACATGTTTGATGCACATGAGGAGATTTACGGTGCTAATGCTGGAAACCTCTATTTGTTTGGGAAGGTATGTCCTTGAGATGATGTTAGTATTTATTCATAGTAATTCTTACCCAGCCATGGGATTGCTGGCACCAGTTTTAGAATCTGATACTCACATGTCTGGCTTCTGTTGAGGATTTGCTGCAAAGAATAGGTAGACAAGTCTTTTTTTCCCTGAAACGGTGATACCTACTTTATTTATGTATACTGGGACTTCCATCTCTGCATAAAGTTGCTATTCAATTCCCTTTTCATCGCTTCTTCTCAGTGAGAAGCTTAGCTACACAAAAAAGTGACACAAGTCAATTTTTACTTGCTAATACATGCCTTACGTTTACCCTTTGCACAGCTGGGTGTTGAAAGGCCCTGCGTATATTCTTGAATCGAGCTTTTCATCAACAGAAAATTCTAACTTGTTTATTGTTGTTCATGTAGCTTGTTGAACAGGATCATGCATGATATTCAACAACTCCGCCTCACAAACCTTTTTCCATGAAAATGAAATCTCGCTTTCTTTCGGTCAGAATGGAGTTCATTGTGCTGAGCAGAATATTTAACTTATCTCTTCAGTTGGTTGATCAAGATACTAATGTTGTGAAACTTCTTAGATGTGAATTATAAAGCAAATAATAGTCTGGCACTCATTTTGCTGCTTTGTAATGGGAATTCTCCCTACATGATGCATTCAAGAGTTTAGCTGCGGGCAGATGATTTAATGAATGCTTGAAAATCCTAAAAAGTGTTCTTCCCGTGGCTTACTTAAATTTTATCGATATTGTCGGCCTGGTATTTTAGCTTCTTTTATTGTCCTTGCTAATGCATTATTGCTTGCTGCAATTTATTGATGATCGCTTTATTCTATTTTACCCAAGAAGTTTATGATAACCTATTCTTTGCAATGTAACGGTCTAGTAGATTGGTTTATATGTGCTTTAACTTTAAAAATTTCAGTGCCATTCAACTAGATCATAATACCCGATCAAAAAAAAAAAAAACTAGATTGCAAGTGGTCGAGGAACAACATTGGAGTTTACTGTTGTTGAGAATGTGGTATGCAAGTGGCAGGCTTATCAAGTGGCACTTTGCTTCAAGCATATGTTTGAACTGTATTACATGTCGACAAAAGGGGTGCTGCAACCTCTACCGAACTTAATTTCCTATAATTGCCATAGCTTAAAAGGGTATTTGGTAAAAGTTCCCTGCAACAACTATAGCTGTGAAAAGGGGTGCTGCAGCGTTTGCAGGGGGTTTAATTACATCTTATAGCTGTAGCACCCATTGGCTATAGTATCATACAGCTATATTTAAGAAGTTGCTCCACCAAGTTTTAAGATGGCGTAGCCTTAAAACATGTATGACTAATTGGATAAGTTACAAAACTTAACAGCACACAAAAACTATATTTCTGGGAAGGGTTTATCAAATAGATTCTAAATATAGTTCACGATGTTTCAAAGTGAGCTTTCAGTCTTTCTAATTGTGCACATGAGTAATGATTTGACTGGGTTGACAGCACTGGTGATTTGAGATGTATAAGGACCAAAAATTGGGATAAAGCATCTAGTTCATAGTTCAGGAATGGATGCATAATGTAAGTTAAAACGTTGACAACTAATGACTGTGAAGCTTGACAAGCGGCAAAAACTTGTCCCTTAAAGAACTAAAGAGGCATCCTAATATTCGATGTTGCTGCTTCAGCAATTTGTTAAGCATCCAGACAATGACCTTTTCTCTGCATGTGCCATTGCAATTCAGGTGAAAGCGGGGGGAACATACCATAGTTGCTGCGTTGTTGTAAAGAAGATGCAAAGATGTGTATATGCAGTTCCAAATGCTTCTGTTTTTGACAGTTACGAAACGATGAAGCTTGAGAAAGATGTTGAGGAGTCTCGGATTTCTCAAGCAGATTTCCATGCAAAGTTGCTTGTATGTTGGTCTTCACATGCATCTGTTTTTTGCTGATTCTCCTCCGATTGCATCTTATTTTGTTCAGTCTTGCATTCTGTCTCTCTCTTTTAGGATTTGGCTCCAGGACTGAAGAATGAAGTGGTAAAGCAACTGGTCGATCTCAATGTCTCTTCTTTTAGCATGACAATGGTTAAGGTGAGCCGATACAGTCTTTTTGATCTGTCAATGAGTGCATTCTTCAACTTTCTTCAATTATGATATACTCATATTTCACTCCATTGAACGAGCTAGAGGAGATATGCATTCGACCGATCTGATATACCTCATGGGGAGAATTATGTCCTCAAGATCAATTACCCATTCAAGGTAATTCATCAAGTCAATAACATTTTGGCGTTATTAAAGAAATAAATATTTTTTCTCCATTAGTTCCTTTTTTTTAGTATTGATTGGTTGACTTCCTCTATTTGGTATTTAACTGTGGTTGTATGTGCCACCCAAGCTGCCATTGCATATTCAGCTTTAGCATTTGCTTGCCATATCTTTCTGTAAGCAGTCATCATTCTACTGTTTCTGTGCTTAGGACCCACCTTTGCCAGCAGATCTCAAGGGCGAAACTTTTGCCACTTTGCTTGGAACTCACTGCAGGTATGAGTTGGAATTGGTTCCTTAGCACATGAATGCAGACACAGTTCCGTTTGGTGCATCACTCCACTGCATTGTTTATAGAGTAATGGATCAGTTCCTGACAAGAATTTGCCACTTCATTTTGTCAATCAATCTTGTATGCTAGTATTTGCACATCAAGCATTATTTCTACTAGTATTAGCACAAATCTTTGAAACTTTTAAGGAGACAGCAGAATGCAGAGAACCAGCCAATTATAATTTTCTGCTTTTAATACGTGGGGTGACAATACAGGTTGTGGAATTTTGCTTTTTCCTATATTCCAAAATTAGCCTGAGATTGCTCCCACTATATGACACTTTGCAATAGACTCAGCCTCTATCCCACATCCGAAAGAGCTTCTTACGGAAAATGGTTGCACTGATTTGTAGCATTTGATCAACTTATGTGGCCAATTGTTCAGTGGAACAGTCAGAAGAAAAATCTTTGCAGAATGTAACTAGCTTCTTGATGGGGTTTCCATTTCTAATGAGAACCAGAGGGCATAACATATAAAACACAAACGTTTCTACTCTCATTGCATTTCTGAACTGTCTTTGAGGAAACGTTGTCATCATAAGAGATGGTTTAATTACTTTACAAGAGTTGGTAAGTTAGTCTCTGACAATTAACTTTTAAACTGTTCATAGTAAATATGTTTCATGTGCAGTGCCCACGGGAAATGAAAATTTGTTTGCCTGATCTCATTAATGTTCTTATGTTCTGGAGGACAAACTCTTTGTTGCAACTGCTTTTTCTCCATTACCACAAGAAGTAACTTGATTATTCAAATTTTGCCTTGAGATTGCTGCTATGGTCTCTGTCCCAGATTCTCTCTTTTGTTGTGTCTCTTGCTATGATTCTACTAACTTTAAATTATGATTATCCACTACTGCTTCAATGCATATTTATACATCTGAAGGAAAGGAAAATGTATAATGTTGTGCAGTGCTTTGGAGCTTTTTCTAGTTAAGAGGAAGATAAAAGGACCTTCATGGTTGTCGGTATCTAATTTTTCTTCTTCTCCAGCCGCTCAGCGGGTGAGGTTAATTTGTATTGTCTTCTTCCGTTGAGATGCTTTCTTAACCGCTCAAACTTTCTAATCCTTAGTTGCTTACACAGGTGAGCTGGTGCAAATTTGAGGTTACTATTGACTCTCCCAAAGGCATAGAGATGCCATCGTCTTCAAAACAAATGATAGAGATTCCTCCCATGGTGGTTACAGCAATCAACTTGAAAACAATTATGAATGAGAAGCAGAATGCTCATGAAATTGTCTCAGCGTCTATCATCTGCTGTCAGAAGGCCAAGGTTCTATCTGACCCTTTGCTGGCATTATTTATTCCCATTATGGTTTTTTACCAAATTTGAAAGTTATTTCTGTCTTGTCACTGGCCAATGTGCAGGAGTATTTCATCCTTGATGTTCAGCTCACCTTCTAACTGACATGAGATAGCTCAATTGACATTCTAAGATTATGAGAATTCTGTTTGAGGTCTTCCAGTATCTAAATCCGTTAACTACATGCTTTAAGTTGTGTACTAATCTCATCCTTGGGAAGAACTTAAAACTACCTATGAAGTGTCATGTGGTAATAATTTAGACATCAGATGGCTTAGCAGAAGTTGAAGTAGTGTCTTGTATGAGTTTGGATGTCCATATACGGCATGCTTTTTGTAGAAAGATAATCTATTGCTAAGTGTCGCAGTTGAAACTCGAACACATCCTTTAACAAATGAATCTAATTTCAGACTCCAGAGTGACTATAATTTCTAACTGTCTTGCTCTTGAGGGTCGCTTGGAACTCTGAGTCTCTGGCATCCAGACTTTCGTTTGTGAAAGAATCCCATATCAAAGCATTGTGGGAGGATTGTTCTCCAGTGTTGATGGGCCCTTTTACTGCTAGTATAGTTGGCCTTCAATTTACAGTCCAGTACATTGCAAATGGATTAACAGTTGATGTTCAGATAAGCTACCGTTGACCAGCTATCTGTATATACAGATTGATACTCCCATGTTGGCCTCAGAGTGGAAAAGACCTGATATGCTGAGATATTTTACTGTATTGCGTAAGCTTGATGGTGGCATATTTCCAATGGGATTTGCCAAGGAGGCTGATGAGAAGAACTCAAAGGCAGGAGCAAAAATAATAGGCTACGAAAGCAGGTCTACTCCAATATTGTGTTTCTTCATCATGATGTTGGTTTAGTGATATTCAGATATTTATGCTACTTTTTTCAATGAACTTAAAAAAAATCCTTGCAGTGAAAGAGCTCTTTTAAACCGTCTGATGACTGAATTACACAAGCTGGATAGTGATGTTCTCGTTGGACATAACATTTCTGGATTTGACTTGGATGTGCTTCTCCATAGAGCCCAGGTTTGAGTTCCGTCTGCAACTTTTGCATGTCTTTGAAAATATTATTTCACATCCTTAATCAATGCACAAAAGATGAGACATGAAAGTTGTGGCTTATCTGCCACTTCCAAAATTAGTGTTTAAGGTAAAAAAGAAAGAGGAATTACAGGTACAGGACCGATTATGGCTGTTTTTGAACCACGTGATATAAAAGCTAGCTGAAATTTATGCAGCAGAGAACTTCAACACTGCAAGATCTAATTGGATAAGGGATATCTGATTTCTTAATTTAATGTATCAATAGGACCTGATATTGGAGCTACGTAACTCAAGTGTCCGATTGGGAAAACATGACCTCCTAAGGTGGTCTGGAATTTCCATAGTTACATTTTTTTTTGGACAAATCCACAGTTACATTTGCTTACCATTGATATGAGTTGTATATTCATTGAAGCGAACTGTTTTTGTGACATCCGCTTATATTATCATGCAGGCATGCAGAGTTCCCAGCATCATGTGGTCCAAAATTGGTCGTCTGAAGCGCTCGGTAATGCCCAAGCTTACAAAAGGAAGCACTTTATTTGGATCCGGAGCAAGTCCAGGGATCATGTCATGTATTGCTGGCCGGCTTCTATGTGACACATATTTGTGTTCTCGGGACCTACTGAAAGAAGTAGACCACCTGATTTTTCACGCGTGCAATTAAATTACTTTATGTTGATAAACATTGGTTCTCATGCTAACTTAATCCTCTCAGATCAGTTATTCCTTGACACAACTTGCAAAGACTCAGCTCAACAAAGATCGTAAGGAGATTGCACCTAATGACATCCCAAGAATGCTCCAAACTTCAGAGTCTCTCATGCAACTTGTAGGTTACTTGAATTTAGTGAATATGCCTTCAAATAGGGGCAAACTGATATCCTTTGAGATATTGCCTTCTACAAGTATTAGCATTTGTTAGACAGTATTGTCTGGGTCAATGCCAGCTGTTCTTAATTAATTGGATTGTTTATCTGCAGCTGAGAATATGGAGCGTTTACATTAGTGGTAGGAATTCTGTGTTATCTGTTTATGATTGATTTGATTGGTTGTATGCAGCTATTTATTTGGTGTTATCATCTTTGATGTCTAATAGGTCAGGGAACTTACATATTAATTGCAAACTGTTTTGTATTGGTTATTATAATTTAGGACACAACCTGAATGAACTTGATAAGGTATAGTACTCTATTAGCATGAGAGGAAGAGGGGCTTTTTAGTAGCATTAGAAGCAAGAAGACCTTTTACAGTAGCAGAAACATACTATAGGGTAGAGCTTCTTTCCTAACAGCATTTTCGAATAGCTTTTTAGTAATTCTTTCATTTTATCATCCTCCAGGTTGAGTATGGTGAGACGGATGCATGGTTGTCGTTGGAACTCATGTTTCATTTGAGCATTCTTCCTCTCACACGCCAACTAACCAATATAAGTGGAAACCTCTGGGGGAAGACTCTGCAAGTGAGTAGCAAACTTTTCTAGTTTTCACTGTGTTCTGGCCTTTCATAGAGTTCCAGTGGAGATGAAACATAAATATCAATCCTTCTTCTTGTCATTTTCCCCCTCAGGGTGCCAGGGCTCAGAGAGTAGAATATTTACTTTTGCATGCATTTCATGCAAAAAAATACGTTGTTCCCGACAAAAATTCATTTCATTCAAAGGAAAAAAAATTGGCGAAACGGAGAAGCAATCATGGTGTTGAAGACCAAAATGTGGATGGAGTAGAAACTGAAGAACCTCAGAATGATGAGCACGTGAAGGGCAAAAAAGGTCCTGGATACTCTGGTGGGCTAGTCTTAGAGCCAAAGAAAGGTCTATATGACAAGTACATATTGCTTCTGGACTTCAATAGTCTTTACCCTTCTATCATTCAGGTTAATGACACTACTAACTCCTTCAAAGCTCTCTCTCTCTCTCTCTCTCTCTCTCTCTCTCTCTCTCTCTCTCTCTCTCTCTGTGGTTATCTGGGTTTCAATCTTTTCTCCAACAATGTGAAGCTGCAAAAGTCTAGATACCACATGACTTGCCTACTCTAGGAATAGTGACTTATGCTATATTACAGGAGTATAACATCTGTTTTACCACGGTAGAAAGGCCAACAGATGGATCTATCCCCCATTTGCCATCCAGTAAAACAACCGGAGTTTTACCCGAGGTATGCTTTTATTTGATTGTTGTGTTGAGATGTCTGAATGACAGAATATCTGTTCTAATGTTAATTAAATGAAGTTTGGTTTCCTCTCGGCGGTCTTCTGCTGCTTTGTCTTGGTAGGGATCCCCATTAGAAGAACAATTACTGCTGAAGATGTATGCAATTAGTACTGTTTGTTCATCACTCTTCTTTACTTATAGTCTAGATAACTATTACCATAATAAATTCATGACATCGAAGGCATACTGGCAGTATAACCTACTAATTTTCCATAGACTGACGACTTCTTGCTTATGCTCTGTGATATTCTGTGGGGAAGTGGCAAAGCCTCTCGTATAATAGTACCGACAGTTTGAGGTGATAAAGGATCATATTTAGGCCAAAAGCAGGGGTTGGAGTGAAGCTAGTATTGAAGGGGAAAAAATTGCGGCTACACCATATAACAAAAGAAAAAATCATCAAATTCCAATTTTATTCATAAATACTTCTTGATCGTTCTTTGACATCCATTTTTGTTTATAGAATCTTACTGAGCTGAACAGGACATCATCTGTTGTTTATGAAGCATAGGATATGACCATTTGTCATTTAACCCCACACCTTTCTTCTCACTCTAATTTTGGCTCTGGTCCTCCCGTCTTTTATTCAGAAAAATCTGATCTGTCAAGTGGTCGTGGTTTCTGTCTTTCTAAGTGCGTGCACAGGACATGTGACTAAGATTGTCTCATAGGAGTAGACGTAGATATATGTGTCCAAATACCTCTGAACTGAGCTTCCAAGTCCAAGCTAAAGATGGACGTTGATTTGTTGCAATCCTGCTCTATGCAACTCACATTGAATGATGGTAATTTAAATTGCACTATTCAGTTTCTTCTTAATTTGGAAATCTAGTGTTGATTTATATCTCATCCTTGATAGATGATTGACTCAGGTAATTTCAACAAGTTTTCAGTGGTGTATTCTTCTTGTTTGTTTTTTTTTTTGGGTAAAGTATTCTTCGTGTTTGTTTGTTTTCTTTATTTCCGAATTTTCACTTGGAATAGAATTTTCTATCCGTTTGAAACTCTTTTGTAGTTGCTTAAAAATTTGGTTGAAAGGAGGAAGTTGGTAAAGCAATGGATGAAAAAAGCAACTGGTCTCAAGGTCCAGCAGTTTGACATTCAACAGCAAGCACTTAAGTTAACAGCCAACAGGTATTGCATTATTTTTTTCCTTCTCTCTTGCTTTCAGGATTATGCCTAAGGGCCTGCTGCTTCATCAACTTGTGCCACTTTTATCTGTCATCATGTAATATTCCTATTAAATGCAGCATGTATGGGTGTCTTGGATTTTCTAATTCGAGATTTTATGCAAAGCCTCTTGCAGAACTTATAACGTTACAGGTACGGATAGCTCTTGTTTCATGTTATGGAATTAAAAACGATTCTATCAAGTGGAGAACTCTCGGTTAATCTAATGAATAATTCTAAAGCTAAAAATATGAGCTTATCGCAGGGAAGGGAGATTCTACAAAGTACCGTTGATCTTGTACAGAATAATCTGAACTTAGAGGTTATCTCTTATGACTGATTATCAAGACCAGCGTTTGACTGCCACAACTATTTATTAAAAGGAACTGTTGGCCTCATATTGTGGCAGGTAATTTATGGTGATACAGATTCAATAATGATATACAGTGGACTTGATGATATCAGCAAAGCAAAAGCAACTGCAGGGAAAGTCATACAAGAGGTGAGGTCATGAACCACCGTTACATGTTCTAGGATCTGGTATTAGTATAAACGAATCATTATTGTGTGAAAACAAATAATAATTTAGAGTCTTTTGACGTGCTTTTTGAGAGGCTAAATCCAAAGAAAACCTGGTTTTGCACTGAAATGCATCGAGTGCTCTATTGGGACGATTGACGTGTGATATGAGTCCCCACTGTCCCACCACGCACCTGCCCACACACACACACACACAAAGGGTGGTTGTGGGGAACACTGAGTGTTGCAATCATAAATTTGGATGACTTGAAGCACATCTCTTGTCAAAAAGAGTAGGATGTGGATCTTTTGTGTCAGTTATTCCTTATAAACTCTACTGAGTTATCACTTTCAATGTTCATTCAGGTTAACAAAAAGTATAGGTGCTTAGAAATAGACCTTGATGGTGTGTACAAGAGAATGTTGCTTCTCAAGAAAAAGAAATATGCAGCTGTCAAAGTGCAATTCAAAGATGGAACTCCATATGAGGTATCCAGTAAAAACTGGCTTTTAATTTTTGAGTATAGGAAATATAACATGTGCATGAAACCTTGCATGGTGTAGGTCATTGAACGGAAGGGGCTTGATATGGTTCGCAGAGACTGGAGCTTATTATCAAAGGAAATAGGAGATTTTTGCTTGAGTCAAATCCTGTCAGGAGGGTATGCCAAAAGCTCATGCTTTATCTTAATAGATATCATTCTCTAGACTTTTTGTTATACCCCCTGGTGGCTCATTTTTCTGCAATTTAATCTAATCACAGGTCATGCGAGGATGTTATTGAATCAATACATAACTCCCTCATCAAGGCAAGTCATAACTATTGGCTCTAACTTTGCCAATTTTTGTTCTGGTACTGAAGATGGAGTAGAAAGTGAATTTGATATCTGTTGTTCCATCTTCACTAGTTAATTCTACCATGTGCATATGACCAGAACTATGATACGAATAAGAATTTCTCTCCCAAAATGCTGCAAAATCTGTTTTAACGTGGATCTATCTCATTAACAAAACGTTTTGAATTCTAACATTTAAATGCAAATGCATTGTTAGGTCATGCGTGTTTACAGTTGATTTACAGTCTACAGTGTATGTTTGATTTGTCAAGTCCTCGTTATAATGAGGTTCAAAGGCTATAGGCATTGACACAAGACAAAGTAGGTAAACTGTACAAGTAATAGGGAGGACAATTATCTGAAAAGACAACACGGAAATTTGCTAAGACATCATTATTGTACATTTGTTTGTTCAGTCATTCTAAGATACCCCATCAATCTGTACGTGAAGTTTGGTTTTTGAACTTACGTTACAGTAATATGCATCTTTGCACTGTCGAGTGTTAATTTTTGTGTCTGCATATTCAACAGGTGCAGGAGGACACGAGAGGTGGTCAAGTAGCACTTGAGAAGTATGTCATTACAAAGACACTGACTAAACCTCCTGAAGCCTACCCAGATGCCAAGAACCAACCACATGTTCAGGTAAAATCAGTAACCAGTCACAGATCAGTGACTTTCTAGTCTTATTGGATAGTGTTATTCTTATATATTTATGAATTTAAATGGACTGGCATTTCTTAGGTCGCGTTGAGACTGAAGCAAAGTGGGTATTCTACTGGCTGCTCTGTGGGGGATACTATCCCTTACATAATTTGCCGTGAACAGGTATTTAAGGATAATTTTCAGCTGTGGCAAATGTCATATGATGCTTAATTGTTAGGATTAGGATGTTCAGCTGTATCTCCTCTGTACAGGCTGTCGAATCGAATAGCTCAACAGGGATAGCTCAGCGTGCTAGACATCCCGATGAACTGAAAAATGATGACGGGAAATGGATGATCGACATTGATTACTACTTGTCGCAGCAGGTTTCATTTTCTACTGGAAACTCTGCGTTTGCGTTCTGAACAAAGAGAACCTATTAACTGGAATGTAGCTCATTTCTTCTCCTTTTGTTTTTACGTAGATACATCCAGTGGTGTCCCGTCTGTGTGCTCCAATTCAGGGTACAAGCCCTGAGCGTTTAGCTGATTGTCTAGGTCTGGACTCCTCTAAGGTACGTGAAACCCTCCTTTGCAAACATCAATTAGCAAAATCCATTTCAATTGTATCCCTGACAGAAACTACGTTTCCAGTTCCAAAGCAAATTTAGTGAAGCCACAACCAATGACACTGCTGGTCCCCTCTTGTCAGCCATAGATGATGAAGAAAGGTGACTTTCTTTGGTTCCTTTATCTTTTTTCCATACGAATAAGTCTAGTAAATTATTTTTTGTTGAAAAATGAAGCATGTGGTAAGAGATGCAGAAATGTTTCTGCCAATTGTATGCATCCCTCTTCTGTTTCTCCCACTCACCGTCTATTAGAAATTGTCCCCATTGTTTTTGGTTGCAGCTGTTACTTATCCTGTAGCTTAACTTTGTGCATTCTTGTCTGATCAACTGTGTAATTTTTATCACAGATATCGGGACTGTAAGCCTTTGATCTTGTCATGCCCCAGCTGCTCGAGTACCTTTGATTGCCCAGCCATCTTTACTTCCATTTGTACATCCATTAAAGAACGTTCAACCCCTGATCAAGTGGAGCAATCTTCTATTAATTTTTGGCGCACATTGAGTTGTGCTAAATGTCCAGCAGGAGGAGAAGCCAGTAGATTGACTTCTGCGAAGATAGCTAATCAGGTACTTTTCCTTTATCACAAAGCTGCTACCATAAGAAAGCGATTTTCTAAATAGGTGTAAGGCCTCTCAGAAGCCCTTTCCTTTTTTAATTTTTAAAGGTAAGATGGCCATGAACTACTTCTGCTCAATTTGGTCATCAATCTCTGGGATGATCCTTAAGCAAAAATAATCTGTTTTTACCATAGGCATACATATCTTTACTTGTTAAATGCAAGTTCTACTGTCAGTCGAAGGATAGACAAAACTATCCTTCTTTATCATCCTGGATCACATAATTGTGGAAGTGGTCTCTTACCGTCCATCTGGAAGATTTGAAGTCTATTTGCATAGTCTCTATTACTTTCTAACGCCGATTAACATTGGACTTCAAATCTATTTGGCTGTTGCTTATGCAGCATATAAAGGGGCATTCTAATTGCCAGAGAAGCCCAGGATAAGAGGTTTAATTCATCTGCTTTGGGAGGAGTTGACATGCAATGGCCATATATCATCTAGTCTTAGAACTAAGAATTTGCTCAAAAAAAGAAAGAGGAGACAAACTACTGCCTGTGCCATGTTATTAGCTGCGCTTCTCTGGTTATACATATTTCCCTCTAGCATTGGACATATTGTTTGCCTTGTCACGCTGGTTGTAGATCCATGTTGCTCATAGTGGGGATTATCTACATGGGCCATCTCTAACAGAAGTATGCTTTTGCCAGGTTAAAAGACAAGCTGATGGTTTCATTTCCCTGTATTACAAGGGCCTGATGATGGTAATATCTTATAACAATTAGTCGAAGAAAATGGATTACTACAACATCAGCAAACATTTCTATTAACATTTGTGGGTGGCTTATAATTCCAGTGTGATGATGAGACTTGCAAGCACTCGACATGCAGTCTGAGCCTACGAGTAATAGGTGACAGCGAGAGAGGAACCGTTTGTCCAGAATATCCTCGCTGCAATGGGCGTCTGATAAGAAAGGTTTATTCATGACTTCTCGCTCTTCGTTTAATTAAATATCGCAACACAAGCTCAACCTCCTAAAATTCATTTGCGCATTTACCAGTATTCGGAGGCAGATTTATACAGGCAGCTTGCGTACTTCTGCCATGTATTGGATACAGTATACTGCGTTGAGAAGGTTAGTGACCCCTCTCTCCTTCCCTCCTCAACTTCGCTTAGAATATGCTACGACCCTGATCTGACGAAAGCTATGTCTCCTTGTGACATTGTTCAGGTCGACTCTCGCATGAAAGCCCAAGTAGAGAAGGAGCTGATCAGAGTTAGGCCTGTGGTCGATTCCGCAGCATCAACTATTCAAAGGATTCGAGACCGGTGTGCCTATGGTTGGGTGCAAATGAAGGACCTATTTGTATGATCTTCTTTTCGAATTATTAGCATGTACATATCCGACATCCCGAATCACAAACACAACCAACTTGTAAATACAAATGCCTAGGATGTCCTATTGTCTAATTTGCCTTCTCTATGCATTCATTTGTGTGTTTTCTTCCACCAAGCTTGCTTTCATCTTCATTTAGCTGTAGAATTCAGTATGGCCTTTCCTGGCACCTTCTTTAATCCTTTATTAGGCGGTGGATTGGATGACATCGAGACGTTCTGTATTTGAAGTAGTTTGTCGCATTTCTAATACAAAGTGTCAATTCTTGGCAGGCTAATACGTACTCTAGCAGGTTCTGTTTGACAATCTTATGTTGCATTTTGACGTGTCATTCGTGTCTCACGCTTATCTTCCAAGATTAGTCGTCCGTCTGTGTTAGTTGACCAAGGACCATTTTCAAGATATTACTCATGATTGGTTTTCAAGGCCCAATTTATTGATTCTTCAGCTATAGTATGACAATCGTATGTTCTGACTAGTTCATTGAGGAGTCATTGAGCAACTTTTCATTGATTTATGGCAAAATGATCACAACTACTATGTGTTATGACAATAAAATCCGCAATCAAGTGGGTGGCAAGAAAGGCATGCTAGGACATAGATTAATTTATATCTAAAATCAAATCTATTATTCTGAGATAAAAATAAACTATGAAACAACAAAATGGGATACATTATGACTTGTTAGGATACTTTCATTAAAAAGATTATGAAGATTTTGCTCAACTTACCACAAAATGAATGCGATTACGATGTTGTATAACGTCAAGATGGGCAACCAAAATAAGAATCGGTGATCGATGGTTGATTACGAGTAGGTCATAGAAAACTCAGCTACAAAAGTTTTTCGCTGACTTGCGAAACGGTGGCTACAATTACGACATAGGACGACCTAAAATCATGATTACTTTTTTATAATTACTCCAACGTTCATGAGCCATGATAAAATTCAAATTAAGTGGGTAGAATCACGGCTGATTTGACCGATGCTTGGACATGGGTCCACCGCCCTCTGCGGCTATAAATCCATTGTTTCAGAGTCAGACAAAAGGAAAATCGTGGTGCAACAGAATAAGAAATATGACGACATGTTCATCGAAAAGCTATTACGGAAATTTTCATCGACTTATGAGAAACTGATTGAACGCAATGAGGACATGGCACGACAAAATTAGATGTGTCACTACTTGCTACAACTAGCTTATTAAAAAGCTATTATGAAAATTAACTTACAAAAGAATGGGCCCGACAATCTTGAAAATCACGAGAGTATTTTCAAGTTTCCCCAGCTCTCAAGAAACTCCATTATTTTTCAAATCGAATGGGTAGAAAAACGGGAACCTAGTAGTGAATGCTTGGATATTAGTCAATTGATTTCCCTGACTAAGTCCAATATTCTATGCTATAGATGAATTATGGTACGACAAAAACATGTCATGACTTGTTTATGGAAAAGCCGTCATTAAAATTTTAATTGATATGCAACAAAATGAATGTTCGATACGTTACGATCTCGAATGCCGTAAGAGTACTTCCAAATTCCCCAACTGTAATTGGACTGTGATAATCTCGAATTCAAGTGGGCGATCGAAATAAGGAAAAGTGATCGATGCTTTGATACAAATATAATGAATCGAATTACGAAGCTTTCATCTTCGTTGGCTAATTTCCTCACTTAGGCGAAGCGATGTTCATGAAATCCAACAAGTATGGAATGACCCATGAGTGTGCAATCAAGCAATAACACTTATCCAATTTATGATATCAAGTAGCTCCATGAGTATCGTCCAGTTTGAGTAACGAGATAATGATGACATAATTTTGTCATTACTTTCTTTTCTTTGCATGGCCATTACATTAATGACCCTGTTTTTCTCTTAATTTTAATTAAAATTAGATTAAAAAGTAAAAAAAAATTGCTAATCCCCCTCCCTCCCCCTCTAATTTCCCCTTCTTCTTCTTTTTTTTTTTTAATTTTTTACATTTTACCTTTTATTTGAATTTGCTTGTCCACGCCACTCGTTTTAAGTGAAGATTAAATTGCCGCGTCATGATTTTCTAATCAATCAAATCCAACGAAGCTAAATGAAGGGAGATTCAATGATACCGATTCGATAAGTTTTAAAATCTGATTATACAAATTTAATAATTTTCGCCGTTCGATCGAAACTTCCACGATAAGTTTTAAGACTTCGATAGCAAACGCTAATGGAGACCTAAGTAAACAACCGGCTCTCGCCTGTCAGAAAGGGGGGAAAAATAAAAAAAGAAACCTGAGAAGCGAGGGGTGTCGGTCGCCATTCCCTGATATTTCCTCAAAACGCACGAAAGGTAAGGCAGCTTGGTCAGAGACAACCTCCCGATACTTCCAAAGCCGTAACGTGAGATGCAACCGGCGGGGAACCCGAAATTGGAAAAACGAAAGAAAGAAAAACAAGAAAGGAAGAAGGAATCCTGACCAAGCAAAAGAAATACTAGAAAAAGAAGAGAGGGGAGGGGAGGGGAAGAGAGAATTGGGGGGATTCGAAGCGTGTAAAAAGTCCGTTAAAAAGTGTCGAATTTGGATTTGGATTCCCTCCCAAGATAAATTAAAAAAACGAATTAAATGAAATAAAACGAGCTATTTAAATAAAATGAGAGCTAAACAAATTGGCAAAGAAAAATGGAGATTCTCTTACCCCCCTGGACCGCTTCTCCTGCGTGGCAACACCATGACAATAATATGACCACATCTCCTTGTCCCCGCTTCCCTCTCCCGTGTAATAAAGGGAACCGGAAAGTGACCGACACTTTCCCTCTCTCTCTCGCTCGCTCTCGCTCGCTCGCTCGCTCCATTCCGTCGGCTGGCCATGGGGATGAGGGCGGCGGAGGAGGAGGAGGAGGAGGAGGGGGGAGGAGGGGAGGAAGCGGAGATCGATCGCTTGCCCATCGACGTGCTGGCTCAGGTCTTCGTCATGATCACCTCCTTCGCCGATTTGGCCCGGTACGTGTTCCTTCCTTAACCCGGAGGAGAAGTCCCTCCTCCTCCTCCTCCTCCTCCCTTTTTTTTTCGGGTCTGTGCGGGGTTTCCGTGTGGGTTTCCGTGCGGGTGGGTGGGTGGGTGCTGTGGATTCTGAGCCGTGGGTCGTGAGCAAAGTGCCGGAATTTCTTTGTTGGGCAGGGCGAGCGGGGCGTGCCGGAAATGGAAGTGGGGAGTGAAGCTGTCGCTGGGGCGGAGGGAGAGGCTGAGCTTCGCGGGGTTGAAGATGGACGACGACTCCGCCGCCCGCGTCGTTGGCCTCGCCTACACCCTCAGGGAACTCGACATGTGCGCTCTCTCTCTCTCTCTCTCTCTCTCTCTCTCTCTCTCTCTCTCTCTCCATTCGTGCTCTTTTGGGTTTCTGAACTCCTTTTTAAGCTGACTGAATTTGTCGCAGCTCGAGAAGTCGTTGGGGCTGCCATGTAACCGACGAAGGGCTGTACAGAATTCGTTGGCGAAATGCGCGGGGAAGCTGACGTCCATCTCTCTGTGGGGTATGACCGGGGTCACCGACCATGGTGTTGTTCAGCTGGTATGTTTTATCGTTTTCGACGTGACGATTTCGCTTCTGCAGATGTTATACATGCTGGGCTTTGTTCTGGTTCTGTGGTTGGAGTTCATTTCTGGGTGAACGTGCTTTGATGGCGGTTTCTTCATTCAGAGTTCTGATCTTAGCGTTCCTCGGCGATGGTGTTGGTGTTGCTCGTTAGCCATTGTTTTGCAATTGCAATCTGAATGAAATCGCGAGGACTTGAAATTGTCAATGTACTCTGCTCTGTTGTTGATTCTCTTTTTCATTCGCACGACACTTGTCAATGGGATAACTGAGCCTGAAGTTCTCTCACACTTTGTGTACGGAATGGGATCCAGTCCTAACTTTTTATCATCGAGTCCTTAAGTTACACAAGGCTTGGGAAGAACTTTTTTGCTTTGCCCATCATCTGACTTGTGGTAATTGGTATAGCCTGAGAGACCCACTCTTTAGGTTGGCGTAGTTTCGCAACAATTTGGCACGAAGTAGAACAATCACTATCCCTACTCCAGTTTTATTTTGTCTCCACGAATGCTCCTTGTCGTACATGTATAGCATCGATCATCTCATATGTATGTAACTATAGCTTCCTGATTGAGCCACTTCTGCAGATTGCTAGAGCCAATGCTTTGGAACATCTGAATATCGGTGGTACATTCATCACTGATAAATCATTATATGCAATTGCCAATAGCTGTCCACATCTGAAGGTGAGTTGTCGTGGGTATTTTATGTTTGGGAATGACTATGATGGTCTTTCCACTCCTCTATACAGCTGTTTACATTTAGTAGTTAAGAGGTTGGGATCTTGAAGTTCTTGTTGCTTGTATATGTTGATGCTTTTAACTACATTGTGCAAGTTCTTTTCCTTGCAGAGCATTGTCCTATGGAGCTGCCGTCATGTGACCCAGAACGGACTTCTTTTCCTTGTAAACAGATGTCGCAAACTTGAATCAATCAATGTCTGGGGAACAAGAGTTCCGATAGATTGTTTCGTTGAATTGCTAAATATAAATCCAGGTCTTCGGATTAAATAGAGCAAATACGACTATTTACGAGTGTTGAGATCGTCTTGCCTGGCCAGTAAAGTTGCCCATAATTCTTCCTGCTGGGTCGTAATTGCTTTTGTACAGATTTTATACACTTGTAAAGAAGATTCATGAGCCCGGTGAACTTGCATTCATCAGCAGAACTAAAATTTGTATGCGGATTTGTTCAGCTCTACAGGAATAAAAGAAATTCTGAGTAAACAACTCAGGTTGAATTCTGCGATGATCTCTGGCCACTGCTATAGCAGTATGTTCGTGGGCATTTTTGAGTCGAGAATGTTGAAATCGTTGGACAGAACAACATGTTGAGTAATGTTTATCTTTGCTCTTCAATTTGTTGGCAGACATCAGAGTTTCCAGACCTGCTATAAGTTTAGACTGGCTTTAGCACTGGCAGGTCAGGTCTGGGTGACGTGGTTTGGCTAAGAAACGTTCTCGTGGGATAGTCTTTGGCAAAACTGAGTGATTGTATTCGATGTTGACACGTTTCTGTGCATCTTTGAAGCCGTGGGTTTTGCCATGTGAAGTCAAGGTGTACATCACTTGCCCTTTAAGTTTCCATTGCCGATCTCCTGATGCTTACGCTTGTGAGCATTTGGAGGATACTCATCTTCTCAGTGTCTTACCTGCCTATGAAACGTGAAAAGATTAGTTTACCAACCGTGTTACGGTTTTGTAATCTGAACTTTATACGCGTATGAAACGAGACATAAAACAGGTTAATACATCCATGGGACGATGAACTTGCACACATTTAGGTACATGGAGTATCGAAAACCGCCAGCTCTAGTTGGATCTATGTTCAGTCGCCATGTGCACATATAATCTGGCAATTCTCTCGTACTTGCACTTCCTTTTAGTTTGGCAAAATATCATGTTTTTGCTTGGTACTGTCGCTGGAGATTAAAGAGAAAACAAACACTTCCCTCAGTTCCCTGAGCATTTAGTATTGTATTGATATTCAAAAATCTCCCCCCGTTTTTCTTGTATTGTTTCACCTTTTGCTATTTTTAAATGTTGTTGACGCACGTGCTAGACCCTACTTTCGATTTTAAAGGACCAAATCTTTCACAATATGTATTGACACGAAAATTCACATACAAATTTTCTTCAGAACCCGTTCGACATGGCATTACCAATTTTTGTTGCAAGTTCATGATCGGATGAAATGCCTTACACCAACAACATTGGCAAGTTGGCGTAAAGGGTTTTCCATTAATATGAACTCGATGGAAAACCAGTTCAGTAAAAGTTTCTTACAGAGTTCTCATGTAGCCAGTGATCGTTGCGATTAACGGCTTACACTTCACACCACTTTTTCTAAACATTATAGCTACGATCCTATCGAAGATGATCAAGAACTTTAGCAATCATCGAAATCAGCAAATTTCAGTACCGGAAAGCTGTCCAGCAAAAGGAAAACCTTCCCACAAGTTCTGATAAAAAAAACCGAGATATATCTCTAATCCATTCCTGCAGTAATTATATACCTTGACTTCAGATCTATCTAACAGAACTAACAGACCTTCCACAGATGCAAACTGTAGAGAACATCACTGCGAGCATCACCTTGAACACAAACTTCGTCATGCAACCAACGGGCATTGGGAAATTCTACACAAGTTATTAGCACTTACTCTTGACTATTTTGATCAATTACATAACCAACGATGCAAAGATTTAAATGCTTCCGGCGACTCCATTATATGTAAATGACACATATAGTATGCTCAGCTCTTCTATATCAAACACATTAGGTGGAACCTCCAAGTTATATATAGTAAAATTATAGGCCATTACAAGAGGTTAGTCTGCCAAGGCTGGTTTATTCCTGTTAAAAATCCAGCTTCCGAGGTCAAACAGAAGGGCCTGTTTTAATCCGATATAATTTAAGCTGAGGACAAGGACCAAGATATTTCCACATAAAATGTGAGGAACAACACGGGATACATCTGCAACATTCGAACTGATGCAGTGTAATTTAGGATGTCAGCACTAAGGAAATATGAATCGTGGTCCCCGTCCCGTATCTGACTGTAAGTGAGCAGATGATTCAGTTAAAACTACCGTAACACAATATTCGATAGACCTCACGAACAATTGTTGCGTCTCGTGAATGTATTACATCATGTTTCCCTACTCTTAGCTTGAATGAAAGAGCATTAAATATACCTGCAAAAGCATAAAACATCAAATGCGCCATGAGCCAGAGCAAGGTAAAGAAGCACTGATCACATGAAAAAAGATTACATGCACACTCATGACATATTCAATCCCGACACAACCAGAAATTGGCTGCAAAAATGACCACTTGGTCATACGGGAAGCCTACTAGACCTCTTCCTAGCTCCTCAATGGGAATTAGGATTCTGTTAATGAGTGCCCACTACCTTCCCTGTGGTATATGTGTTCAGTACATTGACATCAAAACATTTCATTATTAAGTGTACATAACAAGTGCCAAGACCCTTGGATTTAATTGATAAAGCAGAGGTAAAGCCACCATACTCAAGTAGAAGGCCTAGAATCTAGTAAGCCACTATAATAAGTCTATTTAAAACTTGAAAAGCGAACATTTCACAGATTTAGAGCGAAGAAAAACTGCATACCTAAATCTCAGGGGCCCCTCGTCTTCCTCAGCCAGTAACTACCGCAGCTTTTGACACGTGCCGTGTGTTTAGCCTCAAAACCAAACTTGAAAGTATCTTCGCCCATATCCAACCTATAAATCTACTATCTTTCCAGATCATCAAACCAATATAACAGGGATGGAGTTTAACAGCACTGTACTGAAAGACTTTGCATACTAAAACGCAGAAGCTCAAGCCCTTCAGGTAAAACAAGACCGACTTTTTAGCCTAATTATCCAGCCACTTGCAGTTGCAACTTTCCGGGCAGAAAAACAAGAAGTGAAACATATAACGTGGAAATGATCAAATAACTTGTGACATGGACAGTTGTTGCAGAATTCGTAAACTGAACAGATCCAGAAAAGCTTCCAGCAGTATTCGTGGTTGGACTTCTTGTAGGTGCACTAATATTTTTGCAAGACCCATAGGGTGCTCCAGCCTGCAAAGATCATCACAAAAATATCTCCTTTCAAAAATACCGACGATCAGACACCAATCCATCATTAGAATTATCTGCAGGTATTATAATCTGAACCAAAATTTTGATTTTTACTCGCATTATATTAGGTCATGTATCTTGACATCAGGTATTATGATAAGAGGGAGAGGAGGCAAAGAGGAAAGAGAAGAATGTGAAATAATCTGCATTCCTAGAATCAATTTAGATCCAGCAAGCAATGTCATAGTTGATCCACATGTTCACAAGGGAACAATTCACCAAGATGCAGAACTTGTGAGAGCTATTACAGAAATTGAGGGAAAGAAATGACTCACTGAAATATTGCCATAATGGTGTGTAATTCAGACATGCATTGAAAACATTAGAAAGACAGTTTCGTGAAATACTAACCAGAATTGGAGAAAACATGGTTGGACAGCAAAACTAGTCATAATTCAAGAAGGAAGACACAGATCATAATAAAACTATACAAGGAGTTCATATTCAATAATTCAGAGAATGACAGAAAGTCTAAAGCACCATTATCATTTGGACAAACAGGAGAAATCCTTTTTAGCTGCGGGTGAATTTGATATAGATAATTCCTTTTTACTCATGAAAGAGCAACAAACCTGGCAAGCAGCAATAGTACTGCAGCCGCAGAGTGTCGGGCCATTCATTCTATCCAAGACATCAAAAACACCTCCTCCATCACTTCTCTGCATCATTCATTAAATTTTACTCTCAATTAGGACCGTCAAAGTGAGGATCTCAAGCTTCTAGAGCACAGTCTGATTCAAATACAGCACGAGCACAGTTCAAATATAGGTACCATGTAAAAATTAACTGCGAGGAAGTTGGGCATTGTATTCCCGGCAGCTTTATAACAGGTAGTAACCATCTGAGCAAGGGGTGTCGAATGCTCTTTGCAAGCATCAGATTGCACTGGGTATGTTGGAAAGTAATTCTCTAGGAAAAGAGACTCGCTCTTCGAACTTAGTGGTTTCGATTCTTTTCTGTTGGGGCAGGAGCCTTGTACAACCCCAGGATCTCCAGCTGAGAAGAAGAGCATTTTTATGTGATAACAAGACACTAATCAATTACTGCAGGAAAAGATCAAAAAATTACTGCGATGGTTTACAAGAACTTACGCTCATTTTCCACCATATACTTCCACTGATAAGCAACTCCTTCTTCTGCTTCTTTTGCAGCAACGGATGTGAAAACCAAAAGTCGGTAATTATTCTGCACCATCTCGGCCACAGTGGGCCAGTCTCCACCCTTTTTTGGCATCTTCGACACAGGAAACCAGAACTTGTTTAAACCAGCATTTTTAAACAGATTTGTCAGTCCTTTTGGAGTATGCACATAGTCCTCAATAATAATCGTGACAATCTCTGTTGGGTTTTCGCTCAAGAATGCTTCTACTTCTCTTAAAGTATTAATTGCAGGTTGCTGCCAGAAATCCAATTCGGCAAATTAAAACTTCATCAAAAAGACAATGACACCTATAATGCAATTGATAAACAAGAGAACAAAGAATTGCTTACAAAGGCAGTGAAGTTGAAGCACAGTCCCCGAAACGAATGGCAAAGCCAGATATCATTTTCAAAATCATACATATCCAGCATCAGTCCCCTCACCCCATTCTAGCCGAAACATCAAACAAAAAGCATAAGTAACAGAAGGATAAAGACGAACAGAATGTCATTAAAATATCGTGATTGATCACCACATATTCGTAGAAGAAACCAAGAAACCACTCAATTTTTAACATTCTCAACATTTTGCCCCCAGTGATAAACCCCCCTCCCTCCAAACTTGCTCGGATGGAGGGAAGGAAAAGAAAATAAGTGTGAAAGAATAGACAACAGAAAAATAGTAGCGAGAGATACACCTCTGACACTCAATTGTACATAATACCTGAATATGTACACTAGCAGCTATGCAAAACCAGAGGATAACAAGAGAGTTAATTCCCGGTCCCATATCAGAAGCAGCAGTATCAAGCAATCAACAACAGCAAGCTTAAGCCAGAAAATTGTGAGATTATGTGGGCCCACTACCAACTATTCTAAAAGCTTAAGCTGTTAGATGAAGGCATGATATAACATTCAATTACTCTATCACTCCCCCTCACGCTTTTTGACTAGTATTAAGCATAGACATATTTAATTGGGGAGGCAATTGGGGCCGAGAAAGATTTGAACTCAGGACCTCCAGCTTTGATACCATGTGAGATTATGTGAGGCCACTACCAACTGTTCTAAAAGCTTAAACTGTTAAATAAAGGTGTGGTTTAATATTTAATTACTCTATAAAAAATAATAGGAACCCACCCTCAATTGGTTAGTCACAGTATCATCTTGATTGTAGAACGTCAACCTCTGCACCCCAGGCAAAGGCGGCGCATCCACGATGGAGAATGAATTATGCGTCACCAGCCACGTGTACTTGTTGAAGGGCAACCCGCCAACCTATGCACCAAAATTGCACATATGAGATCATCATCATCCCACCAGGGACTGACAACAAGAGAGCGAGAAGACAGATTGTCGTTGGTGGTTCTGCATGAGTAAAGCTTGATTTCTCCTTAGCTCAAATTGTATCCCCATCAAGGGAATGCTGAAGTTGAAAAAACCACCTAATTATCCAAATCCTAGTTGTGGCATCTATAAATCATACGCCCTCTAGTTGAATCAGAACAACTTACTTCAATTTTGCCCCTCTCCCCCCATAGTATACGTATAAAACTCCGTTGGATCCTTCATTAGGACGCGCCAGTGTCCCTCATTCGCTAAAATTCTACTCCCCGAAACTAAAATGTAAACACCACAGTTTGCAAGCGAGTCCATTGAAGAGCGATTTCTCAAGCATCCATTTTGGAGAGTTTGGTTTATATTAGCCCACCCCTAGACTTAAATCTAACACACAAAAACTAAAAAAAGGTGAAAAAGAGAGCTTACGACGGAAGTGGGAATCGTGGCTTGGCCTCTGGTGCAGATTGGCTGGTTCTGGCCAAGGGAAGGGCAGTTTCCACAGTACAGACCCGGCCCACAATCCGAAGCAGCTGCACAGGCGTCTAGAACCTGCAAGTTCCTCCACAATTCAGAAACAAAACCAGGACGACCCACAACAGATCCCGAGCCAAAGGAGCCGTTTTGTGACGCCACGAGGGCTAAACCTGGCAATTCCCATTGGAGCAAGCGGAGGAACCAGCGATCAAGAATAGCAAGAGCAAGGGAACCCAGCAGCAGCAGCAGCAGGAGTAGTAGTTGATGGCAGAGGCTCTGCGTAGCGCCGCAAGACACGCCAACATGGCACTTGCCTTGAGTGCCGGAGCTCGAGAAGGTACCAGCAGAGAACAAGAGAGAGAGAGAGGGAGAGCGAGAGACGGAGAAGATCAAGCGACAAGAGCAAAACAAAGGGTCCAAGGTAACAAAGCAAAGAAAAAGAAAAAGGCGAGTGTTCAACAGTGTCGGAGGATGGTGACATGTCAGGTTTTTGGGTGCTCATCGCGGGCTTTTCCTCTCCTCCCCCCTGTTTCTCTCTCTCTCTCTTCTCTTCGAGTTTTTTTTTTCTTCCAATTTCTCCTTATTTTTAAAGAGTGCTCTTTTTTTTCTTTTATCGGATTTTCGGTAAAAGAATAATGACACATACCGTCTCTAAACTTTAACTTAATATATAATATGATCCATAAACTTTAAATTTATTAAATGTGATCTCTAAACTTTAGTCAAATTTGCATTATCATCTATGAAATTTTAACTTGTTTAATGTGATTTATGGAGTTCTTGTACATGTTCATGAAAATGTTTAATGTTCTCGTTTAGTTAATTCAAGTTATGCGATAAGATTGAATATTTTCAGACAATGCAATGACTAAATTGAACATTACCACAAGTTTATGAATTACATTGAACAAATTAAAAGTTTAAGGACGGCATTATACATTGGGCTAAAATTCACGGATCATATTACATATTAAGTCAAAGTTCAAGATTCATTTATACCATTTTTGGATCTTATACTGTTTTATCGAGCAACAGTAAAATGCTATAAAGATTGGTAATGAGGGTTGATGGTCATATCTCATTGATGTAAGATAATAAAAGAATATAATAATATCTTAACTTTTTAGGTTCTTGTAATGTGGATTAAATGTGAAAAGGTTTGATTAAAGAATCTTCTCACAATAGTTAAAGAAAATAGTAAAACATGAACTTTTAGATTCCTTGAAATAAAACAAAGATTATTAGAGAAAATTTAGAAGTAGCCAATGACACTATAATAATAAAAGAAAATGACAAAAATTTCTAAGAAAATGCTTAAAAGAAGCATTTCGCAGACTACTAGAATCTCTCATTATTTTTTATGCTAATTGGCAATCTTCAACTTGTTAAAACAAATGGCATCGAATGAGATAAGCATCTAGAAGACAAAAGAGATCATAGTTGGAAGCAAAGATGAGTGGAGAATGTAAGAAAAACGCTCACCAAAGAATAATAGACATCTTGCAAATTAGAAGTTCAAGTGAGGCTATAGAGAGAGATCATCAATGTGTTGAAGCTTGGTAGAGGTGAAAGAAATTAAAACTGATTGATAACTAGATCTGACATAATCGCTTATGAGATTCGCAACCACATGAAATCTTTCTCCCTTGACTCGGGACTCTGGATGACAATCACCTCACATTTGAAGTTTTGTCCAGGTTATGCAAAAATCAACGCTTTAAATTTCATGTTAGCAAGTTTTAGGAATAATTAATGGTGTATGGATTGAATCGATCCTCGAGGGAGCTCAAGGATCTAATCGGACATGATAAAGCAATTGAGGGATCGCCCAACTAGTTAAAAATATGTATAGAGACTAGGTTGAATATTGAGGTAAAAGTTCATGCTCAACTCATTATATCATGAACAATAATTAAACAGTCATATGTAGATGACTAGAATGTCCAATTAGCATCTCTTCTTTTCTCTGTCTTTTAGGTTGACAAATCACTTTTTCAGCTTTATCTAGATGATGTTTGACGAAGTGGTTGCCGCAATTCCATCCTTTTTCAAAGAGAACTATGATTTGTTAATTTTTCTTCGCAAATTCTTTTCACTGAATGATATGGTAGCATCATATTTATAGGCCTATTTTTCTAAAAGAAAACTCTCAACTTTAAATCAAACCCCAAATTTATCTCGATATTTTTTGTTTGTCTAAAAAAATTCACAAACTTTCACTCTAATCCTAAATCCGTCTTGCGTCAAAACATAGTCATTGGTTTCTTCAAAATTGTCAACATGAGGAGATTGCTATTGTTCTATAAAAAGATAGGGATGCTAGTGAAGAGTGGGTTCTAATTATGTGATAATGAACTTCTAAGTGGCCCTGATGTTGATAGCTAAAAGCGATTTTTTGATGTGGGGGCAGATTCTTGATTTTTTTCAAACAAAAAAACGTTAGGAAAAAAATTGAGATTAGATCTAAAGTAAGGATTTTTTTAAGAAATTAAGCCCATATTTTTATGTGAAAGTGAGATTTGCATGGTAGATTAAATTAGGAAAAATACCACTAAAAAACCTAAATTATGCAGATTGCGACATCAATATCCTAATTTTTTTTATCACAAAAACCTTCAAACTTATACTGGTGTGACAAAATTACCCTTTGCCTATATAAAAAATTCATAAACCACACCCACTCAGACATCAATACCCCAAACCTTCTTGTGTCACTATCACACCAATACAACATTCAAGATATCCGCGATAAGAAAATAAAAAGTTTGGGGTATTAATATCGCAGCGGACATAATTCAGGATTTTTGCGATATTATTACTTTATTGAAACGCTTGGTAGGTTCTTGTCATAATTTCTTGAACACCCAACATCAATCATTAGTTGAACACCAAGTAAAAACATGCTGCTATGTATTTAAGAAAACATTGGGCGGTGGCTTCTTTTCTTTTTCATTCTTTGTTTTGTCGTTAGGCGAGGTTTAAGGTCGAGTGCCACTCACATGGTGGAGGTAGGTTGGTTGCGGCTCTTAATGGAGGATACACATGTAAATACTCTCTCTTGGTCCGTTTGTCAAAACTCAAAGCCATCAATTTCAATTTTTTTTTGACATATTGTTCTCATTTCATTAAGATAAATGATGAGTAACTATAGGTGCAGGTTCAAAATATAACAATGCCCAAAGGGCTTGAGGGGAATATAAGATCCGATTAGAAGAAAAACTTTTCTTTCATTGGGCTTTTGCAATTCAGTCTGTCACCTTATTTGTCTTTCGATTGCAATTGGCCACCTTGAGATCTAAAGAAAAGCGGAGCGCGGCCTATGCTTCCTTCATAAGCACACTAACCTCCCAAAAAACTTCTTCTATGCCTGATAAGCAGCGAATCAGATTGGATTGATGTGAGTTCAGTTCAATGGGCAGTTGTTTGTTGTTCATTTCTGTCAGATAATGTGAAACACTCCATGCTTGAGTCACGACGAGCGGATTAAGACTCGACCATAGTTTGGTATTAACATGAAGAAAAACTAGTTCATCATTCGGACTGGGAATGTGCCAATTACTCTTTTTTGAATTAGGTTTAAGAAGGGCTTCGTCAAGAAGTAACGAAAGACAAGGAACTAATACTAATACAAGCTCGATCCGTTCGAAAGCGTCACAATCAATCAAGTGACAGAGCCAGAATTTCAAACATACTTGATTTAAAAGATTTAATTACTATTGTTTTGCCATGGCTGGTGACAATTTGAAAGTTGTACAATGAAAGCGTTAGTCTTAGGGAACAAGCTATAATTTAATTTAGCTTATATAAGATTACTTGTGGCGCACTTTGCTTAAATTTGTAAGAAATGCCTTGCGTGCTACATGCTAAGCTTTGTGGTTAGGTCTGGGGAGGAGTGTTAATATGGTTTAACTCGTCGTAGCTCTGGAATATTTGGAAAACTCGATAGAGTTTGACATTTTAAATGCCGAAAGCAATAGCCTGCTTAAATCTTCGCCCTTGTATGATGTCACAAAGCAGATTAAGCCCCGGATTGTTAGTCTTTGCTTTGTCCAGAGAATGGTACGACTATATTTTGACTTTCAACACCATCAGGCTTTCCCATTTTCGTTATCATCTTCTTCGTTGAGGCTCAAAAAAGATGCGTAAGTATGTTGAGATTCTGGAAAGAAATTCGATGAACCAGACACAAATGGCTTGTCAATAACTCAATGTTAGGGGTAAGCATGATTCCAAAGTAGAATGGGAGCCTGAGAACCAAACTGATGGGAACCAATCTAGTTCTAGAATATGCAGGGTAGAATCTAGGTGAATGTTGTTTCGACGAGTAGGTTTTAGGTGAAACCTAGAACTTTAAACGAGTTTTGGTATTCTCTTTGTTCTATGTTTTCACGCAATCCTGTGGTGTTCTATGGTATCCAATGATAAGTGTAATCCAAAACCACTAATATGAGATTCCATTTCCTGCAATATTCATTACCAAAAATTTTATTTTGTTAATATTTCATATTATTTATATATATAAATATGAATTGTAATTAGTAGATTGTAACAAATGGTAATCATTAGAAGTAATGATTTATTACAATCGGCCAATTAAGAGTATAGATAGAACTTAAATAGATCTTGAAACTTGTGATAGGATGGGTTCTAAATTCCTAGGTATGCAAGGTAAATAACTAGATTTCAAAAATTAGGAAACCTATTCTGATAGATAGGTTCCAGGTGAAACCTAGACGGAACCTTAAACCATTCAACTCTACTCAGTATAGTCATACACTGCACTACAGGACTTCACAATACTTCAAGTATTCAAGATGCATTGCACAGGAGTACAGGACCCCAAACCAATGTATCACGAAAGAGTACTTTTGCCGCGTCAACTCAGTCACTCTCAGTCACAGCAAATCGAAGGATATGCATAAGTAGGCCTGATATCAAGAGGAGAAGAAAGAAAAGGACACAAAAGTGATGCTCATTTCACATTGTACGTGCGCCATCGTTTAGAATGTTGAAAGTCTGAAAACAATGCACGGCAATTCAACTAATCAAAAAATAAAACCTTCCATTAACAACAATCATCCCTACAAAAGACATTGACAGAATGACAGCCCAAGGAGTTGTTAGCGAGATTGCAAATCCCTAAACGAATGTTGAGTTCGCCATTTCACGGTCAGATGTATGTACTTTTCCCTTTCTTGTTTCTTTTGCCCTTCCCTCCGAGGTCAGGACTGAAACTCATTTCTCACCAACGTCGAAGTCAACAGCTTTACTTCACAGGCTCGGTGAGATCACTTGTAAAAATTACTTCTTGAGGTCATCTCTACTTGCATGGACATAAATCAGGGAAAGAATCACTGTTAACTATGGAGCTGGCAATGGCCACTCCAACAAAATAATCGAGAATCATCCTTCCTTTCCTCCACAGACAATAAGAATGACACTTCTACCTGTAAAAGAATGACAAAAATTTGGACTTGCAAGTTAAAAATGATTTTTTATGCAAGCTTCTTTGCTCGACCACTTGAAGGAGCACCTTCATCCTTTTTAGATCCGGCAGCCTCAGGCTTCCTTGCCCAGGCAGGCGCTCGGTCCGGTTCATAACGATAGTCATAAAATAGCTCCTCCCCAGCATTGATTCGTTCCTTGGCAAATATTCCCACCCTATGGTCCCCTGCCACCATTATAACCTGCAACAATTTCCAGATGCAACTTTACAAAGGAAATGATGTAGAATTTTTCAAAATGCAAGCCAGTTATCTCTACTCCACCAACAAAAGGAGCCAGTCTTTCCAGGTCACGCAAGATTTTAGTACGAAGAGCGCCAACGGTAAAAACAGTAAAAGCAGGTACCTTAGCATAGCAATTAGGATCAGGAGAGTGATTAGCAAACTTCAATTTGTCACCCTTTCGATAAGCATCAAGAACAAACTGCACGTGGTGAAGTAATGCAGTTCACGATAATGTATAATAAAGAGGAAATCCAGTTGAGTCTAATCAAAATCCAAAAGTAGAGGAACCTGATCATTCAAATTGAAAAGAAATGATGAGTTTTCACGGTCATAAATCTTTCCACGCTTATCAGCTTCCCTGTGTGAAATTAGCTCCCCAGTATATTCGCCAAGATATTCGTGTTTGCTGACACTATTCTGCAAGGTAGTCCAAGAAATACAATAAGACGCACCGACAATCGAAAATGATGTTAGTATTTGAAACTTACCTTTAAGAAAGCTCCCCAGCCAGACACATCAGATCTCCCAAGCAAAACCTGAAAGTGTACAGGAGTCAAGCTTTAGTGTATTTCATGAAACATAGCAATCAAACTCCGGTAGCTTCTATGCCTAGTCCTACCGTCAGTGTGCTGACAACATAAAGCCCAATTAAAACGCACTGGTTACCACCTCTAATGCTCCGAATTGTTACCGGACATCATGGCAATGGCAGGAGCTTTCCATTTCATGAAGTGCTGGAATGCCATCTTTCTTGTTCATCAACTGACATTTTAGTCGATAACGCTCAAGGAAAACATGATCTAGTCACCGCCAAATTCCCAAGCATGGGATTGGTGACCTACTTATTGTGGGCGTACATATGCTACTGTGAAAGGTCCACCACAATTGTCAATTTTTGTTTAAGACCTATCTTTTCTATTTTGTTTTTCAGACTTCAATTCTCAGAAAGGGGGTTATATCAACCATCTTTCCCATCTCCTCGGGGCATTATCCTTTCTTTCCTATTGCTCCGCAAGATAGAGAGAGAGAGAGAAAGAGAGAGAGAGAGAGAGAGAGGGAGAGTTTTTCCATTTACCCTTTGTTGTTGCTTAAGAAGCAGCTTCATGTTCCTACATTCATAATTATCACCTCTTTGATTAGGCACACCAAGAGTTCCATCACCACAACTGCAAAACAGAAAGGAAAGTCTTGGCATGGATTAAAGGACTGCTGTGTATACTATTATGACAAATGACACTTGCTTCCAATATCAAGTTAATATTGGTTGATCTTGCTAAGCAATTGCCTCCCCTCTAATGAATAATCCCAAGAACCAAAAATTTTCATGGAAAAGAAAGATGGATCCTGCTGCAAAGACAACTCATCTGGAACAAACAAAAGTTCTTCTTCTCTCATAAAAGTCCAACAGGGTCATGCTCCCGAGAAAGCAGACAATTGTCCCAACTATTTAAATACCTTATGGAAATAGAGAATATTATAGCAGGCTTCAACCGTACTAAATCAGCATTAGCAACAGCATGACAGCAGGCAACACATGTAAACAGATAATTCTGAATTCTCGAGCATGTATTTGGCTAGAGGCTTCACTAGACATTACAAGGACCAGAAAAAGTAAATCTTCAACAGTTGATATGATACTATGCATATGAGGTCACAGCAAAACCAGATTATTATATTTCATTGTGCTCAAATAAAGCCAAAACCATTGTTATGCGAGAGTCTTCTAGGGCATAAGGGCCCGTTTGGTTTGAAGAACACTTTTCAGTTTTCATTTCCCTAAAAAATGAAAATAAAACAGCTTTCTATTTTCTTGAGAAACATGTTCAGTAAGTGAAGCAATCAAAACAACAAAAAGTTGTTTGCACTTTACAGCTTCAATTTTTAAAAATAGTTTCTTATATTTTCATTCGAAAATTTTGCCAAAGTTGCGCCAAACACATTTTCTGGACTGCTTTTATTTTCAAATGGAATGAAAACAATGATAGCCGTTATAGTTTCCAATTTGGAATGAGTTTACCTTCTGTCGAATATAAATTGTTTTTCAAAATTCTGCCAAGCACATTCGCTGCACTGTCTTCATTCACAAATGAACTGATAACAGAAGATTTTGAAAACTTTTGCATACAAAACAGGCCTTAAGATTCCATCTCTCCAAACCTAAAAAGCAGTATAGAAAGAAACAGCGAAAATCAACAATGCATAAGCATCTAAATTCATACGTACCTGACCCAACAATTTCGGCAAACATCTGGATCACATTCCCTGTCAGCTGCAAAGCATGGACATTGCCGGCTACGACATTGATTTTTGGCGCAATGACAGCCTCTGAATCGATTCTTGCAACTTTTTGGACATCTGTTTCAAACCAGTTGACAGTATGAATATAACAAAGGGCCTGTAACAAAGGAATTATCTAACAAAACATCTATCCACAGTTCCAGGCAAGCAAGATATTAATTCCATGAGAAATTGCATTCTCTGTTCATTCTACTCTATCCTTTTACCTATATTGAGTTGTTATCTCCCCTGAATAACATTTCTGATAAGAGGATATAAAGAAAGGAAAAAAATAAAAGCATTAGTAAAGGACTCACCCACAGTACTTCTCACAGCAGGTTCCATTTAAAAGACAGGAACACTGCTTACCACATGCAGTTTGGCAGTTACATGGGTTATACTGTCGACATGGCTGATCCTTTCTCTCCGTTATCCTTTTCCTAATCGAATGATAGGCAGCAGACTTCCAAGTATATTTCAAACGGCGCACTCTGCCTCTCCTACGCAAAAATCTTGATCTTCTTCTTGGTTCAAGATGGACCTAAAATTACTTATCCCGGTCAAGGTTCCATTCAAGAAGCAGAGATTACTTGCAAAGCAATGGAAAATCCTAACAAACCAAGGCAATCAAAGGAAAGATACCAACCACGTTTCCATTACTGTCAAACTTAGGATAGCCTTCACCGAGATAATTAGCAGCATCACCACCTTGACATATTAGCTTGTTCTCAGAACAATTCATGTACTGAAAAATCTCCTGACATGTCTTCAAACCATTCAAGAGATTCCTAGCAATCAGGCAACTGCATAGCAAAAGGGAGAAAGCAACAAGATGCTTCAGTGAGCAATCAATAAAATGCCTGCAGAAAATGTCTCTAGCACTACCTACAGTTTCCAGCAGCCTATATACCTCGCTTAGCAAAGTAGTAGCTCTAGTGAAAGAGACAAAAAAAAAGGATGAAAGAATGGTGGATATCAAAAAGGCCAATTAATAGCAATAACATCTACAGACCTGTTCCTACCAAAAATCTCCAACCCTTTCTCATAAAGGCCTTTCTCAAGAGCTTTCCATGATCTATCCTCACTTAGTTCTTGTTTACATGTATTTTCATCGACAAACTCTTCTTTTCTTGAGGTGTCATTATTATTAGTTGGAGAGGGATCGATAGTCATTTCACTTGATGGGGCATCGGGAACTTCACCCTGCACTAAGTTGTGACTTTCCTCAATAGTTACATCCTTCCTTCTTGGCCTGCCAATCACTGGAGACTTTAATTTCTTTTGCGAAGAAGAAGCAGCATCCTCATTCTCTTTCTGCAATTTGGATCTGAGTTTCATGTCTCCTGAAAGAAGGCTTCCACTTGCAATAGAATCTGAATCAGAAGCCATCATCTTCTGCCTTTTACGCAAGCAAACTAGAACTCGCTCTGCAACTCGTTTGCTGTTCCTCTTACGAAGTCCGCCTTTTCCAGCACTTTTAGTCTTGCGAGGAGACAAAACACGTGCTGAAGCATCCTGCCTGGGTCCAGTCTCTGAATCGCTGCTTTCCGAGGCATTTTTTGCATTAGATGACGCACTTTCACTCTGACATTGTTTCAACCGCGTCCTATCGGATGAGCTGGCAGATTTCTTCCTAGTTAGAACATGAGACTTAGAGCCATTAGATGAAGGATTTGATTTTTCTTCGGGATCGCCAGACCCAGGGGAGCTCACTGGTGCACCTTTTACTAACTTCAAAGCCTGTAAGAAAAAGAACTATGATGAACAACTGGACTATTTTCCTCTCATCATGCTAGAAACAAAGCATTGACATACTAAATGCATACCGATTTGTAACAACGAGGACCACATGGTATATTTTCTTCATCGGTTTGGCTCCATGGAGGCTGTTTATCCACCTAATAAAGAAGATTAACAATGACGACTAAGATGTACTTTCGCTTAAACTAAGAATACTGGTAAAAAGATGATAAAAGATTCAGGAAAAATAGTTCCAAGTGAGTTTCTTACCGGTAACACAAGATCCTGAGAACATCCATGTAATCTGCAATCAAAAACCTGCAAATACATGAATAAAGAGACATCCTGAGCAATAGAATGAAATAGCACAAATAAAGATATGACAAATGCAGGATAGATCACTTACCAGACATCTACGACAAAACAGGTTGTCAAAAGAATCTAGAGCGGCATCAAGATCTTTATCAAGAAAAGAACTCATTGTCTGAGAGGTTTCTTCATTATCCCCATTCTTAGAGCCACCTACATCCTTCTCTTCCTTAGTAAGGACTTCATATCTTGCCTGTATAAGATGTTTGATGGTGTTTCATTTCTCTGTAAAGCCAGCAGAAAGCAAATGGGCAACAGCTGGACCAAAGTTTACACAATGACCAGTTTTTTTCATAATCACAAAAAAGAGAAGCACGATGAATGTAGAAAAACATCAGAGCACAGCGAATTGTTTATATTATTAATGCTCATACCTTGACTTCAGAAGGGCTTCTAGATAAACAACTTGCCAATGATTCCAGAACCGGATTAGATAAACCAAGTTCTTTGATGGTCATGCTGGCAAATTTAAAAAATCAGAAGAAGATATCAATCTCCAATATTTTTCCTATTTCATATCCGTTGGCAGAAAGAAGAGTACAATTCCAAATATTTAAAATGTACCAAAAAAAATCCTTCCTAAAATAGGCGATGCCAATTAGATACAAATGTCAGCTGCTTAAAGGACAATCAATGTAAAATGTGATGAGCACATACTAGGGAAGTTCATTCTAGCATCAAGATTTGAAATTTGCACAGACAGAAAAACTGAAAAAGAGATTCCAAAACCAATTCAAGAGCACAACTGGGAAATAATCTCCACCCAATGATATGCAATTTCCATCAGAAGCAACTACCCATGTTTAATGTGTGAGGCAGGAGAAGCCATAAACGAAGAAATGGGGAATCCTAGCTCTTTAGCTCTCACTTAAGGAATTAAGACCAAAACAAAAAAAACTTTGATGTTTATCTCCATGTCCATAAATAGGGTTAATACTAAAAAAAACCCCAAATTGGTACGCTTATAACAAATTTATCCTAAACTAATTTTTTTATCACAAAAAAGGCCAAACTAGTACACCTGTGACAAATTTATCCGTCGTTAGTTTGCGTTAAATTTAACCATCAAATTGCTAAGTTAGATAACACGTTACAATTGACGAGTGTACTAGTGTCGGGTTTTATCTCTTTGCTTGTCACAGATTTACCAATTTATGATTTTGCATGGTATTAATCTAATTTAACGAAGGGTGAATTTGTCAGAAGTGACCAGTTTGGGGTCTTTGGTAGTCAAAAAATTAGTTTGGGGTAAATTTGTCATAGGTGTACCAGTTTGGAGTTTTTTGTAGTCAAAAAATTGGTTAGGTAAATTTGTTACAGGTATACCAGTTTAGAGTTTTTCGTGATATGAACCCTCATAAATATTTGAAATAGCGAATATAATAGTCATCCACAATAAATCATAGGACAAATTGAAATTCACGTTTCCGAGATCGTTTATTGAATAAAAGCCACGGCTAAGCTAGAATCCCACCACTAAAATCAAACAGTTATGACCAAAAGGCACAGTCAACCCAATAAGGCAATTAGTCTTCTCTAAACATCGTCAGAGTGGGAACAAAAAAACGAAAGCTGACAAAACACTTTCCATGCAAAAAAAGAGCCCGGAAAGACGGACTGAGACTTGTATTTAAAAAACCAAATAAAGATGCTTTGGTGAATTATGCTATGATACCTTTGAACATAAAATGAGGGTACTACTTAGAATTGACATCTTAGACACTCGGTCTGAGTAGATCCAAGTATGCACCTTGGAAAGCTTTTCTTGGTCTTTTATAAATTAAAACTAACAATTATATAGAGAAAATACCATCCTAGGATACTTGCCCAACCAGACAACAAGGCTAGACAGACGGGGCATCCAAGTGAATGAGGTTTCTATATATGGGAATCAGATGAAGGTCAATGCCTGAAGTCTAAGCCCTACAACACAGGGAGAATAATTCCCTAACTAGCCAAAACATAAACTCCAGAACAATTAGATAACTTAATATGAACACAGAAGAAGATGACAGAGAAAAACATTAGTTATACCAACCGAAGAATATAATCTTCAGAATCCACAAACTCTCGCTTTTCCTCTTCTTCATCAATTGCCTCCTCTTCACTATCACTGCAAATAAGTGCTTCCCCGCCACTCTGATCATAATAAATTCTTCTTCGACCCACAACCGACTGATCCTCGGTCATTCTCTGATTTCTGCACTAGAGTAAACAAGGTAAAGAAAGTAATCTAAAAAATGAGCCAACAATTAATTTTAGCAACTTCACCAAAGAGGGGGTGACTAGAGTGTCTATGGAATGATGCCAATTGATGTTCAGACTTAGAAAATGTCCAGCCCTTTTAATTACTTTCTTCTAATACAGAATCAATTGAGGATAACCCAAAGAGCAAAAGCCTTATTATAACTTTATTAAACTTAGGAAATGGTAATAAGCTGTACAGTTTTAGCGCATGTAGGGTGGAAAAATCAGAGAGGAAGAAATCCCAGACAGGGAAGAGAAATCACAATCTCACTAACCTGTCCAGAAAAATCCATGTTGTGTAAGGGGGTAATCTTTTCACTTCTGGGAGCTTGATCGGACGAACAGCATTCTTCACGGGAATACTAGATCCAAGAAGAACTGCTGTAGAAGCATGAGCATCCTCCAGGTAGTTATTGCTATCTCTATCACCATTGCTTGCATCAATACCATTTTGCATGCCAAGTGCATCTGCTTGCCTCTTTGTCAGTAGGTCTACACTATTACTAGTGATGTTATCGCATGTATGATCATGTCTTTGCTTAGAAGAATTAAATATCTGGTCTGTAACACCTGCCAGCTCCCGTCTGTTTTCTTCAATTCTTTTCTGGAAAACAAAAATAGGGATAGAAATTATGTGGAAATCATGTTGGGTTTTGCTAAAGAACATAATGAGCAAGCATAATAAAGAACAAAAATACTATCACGGTGTACCTTAACAATAACAGCCCGGTCAGCAGCAACTTGTTTCTTGAAAACATCAATAACATTTGCTATTTCCTTGACAGCCGGAACTGTTTCAAGTGGCCTTAGAGCCTGCGGAAAACCAAGATTCGTGCAATGCTCAATGTACTGAACAACAATAAATGGCTTGTGGGTAAATAAATTCTCAGTTCCATATATATGATCGACACGAATAAGAAAACACAGCAACATTACTTACCCTCCAATTGTTAACTTCTCATAGTCATTATATGGAAGTAAGCACCCAGATAACAAAGGGTGGAGAAGGGAACAAACATACACACCGCAAAAGAAACGAAGAAGACTAAAGAATACAAAAGTGAATGACATCTAAGTAAGTCTCCAGCTGCAAGATTTCATCTGAACAAAAAACTTTGTACTTAACAAACAACTCAGCCCCTTAAGGAATTAACTTGCCAGGCATACCAGCTGCACCCAGAATAGCATATTTTTTGTTTCCCACTATTTACATGTGGCTCTTGTAGGCTTAAGAGCATAATTCAACGCCAAGCCCCCATGCTACAGCCTCAACTACCAGGCCATCTAAACTACGTCGAGAATGCAATATCGAGGTTGACACAGAGAAGAAAAAGGCAAAAGAAAAGATGCGATAACAAGTCCACCGCCTACACAATCCCCTTGAATTATCACAGAGATTTCCTACTACTTCAGTATCTCAAGCTTACAGACTCAGAAATTTCCCACATCAGGCGAGCCGCAAAAATAAGAACCCGAATGATCACATTCACCCCAGTTCATACGTGATCATCACTGTGACGCGGGGAATTGTCGGGTCAACGCCGCTTGCTCGATAAGAATCAATTTCACTCGTCAAAAATAAAAATAAAAATAAAAGACAAAGACAAAGAAAAACAACCAATTTCCAAAACCTCAAGGAGATGAATTTCCACGACAATGCAGCCATTATCTCTCATCATAACGACCTACATTCTACTGAAAAGCCCAAAACCATCACGAAAAAAGTCGCGAACTCCAACTCCAACAAAAAAGTCAACGCAAGCCGGTTCAGCTAATTCCGGCCAAAATCAAGAAACGGGAAGAGGTGAGCCAGATCGCCGGAAGAGCGCATAAGTGCAGGTCCCGGAAAAACCGGGACGACCCCGCATCCGCATCCGGCGGTGTCCGTTTCTTTTCCAAACAGTCCTCAGATGGACAGGGCATAGGAAGGGAGGGGGGCGCGCGCGCGTACCGGCGGATCCGCCGGGGCGTCCAATCGGTTCGCGGAGGCGGAAGGCGAGGGCGCCTTCGACGCCATCGTCGCCGGAGCAGCTGATCCGGGGCTGGGGCGGCGGATCCGGTGCTGGGATCGAGATCCGAACAGGGACCCGGGCACATGCAGGCCGGCGGGCGGGCGGAGGGAGGAGGTCGAATTGGCGGGCGGGTCGGGCTTGGGGAAACCCTAGCGAGTCCACCGTGACGGCACCAGCACACGCATCCTCCGGGCGCGCTTTTGTTTGACGAGGGAGAGCGATTCGGATTTTCTCCTTTTTTTAAATCATCATTATTTGCATTTATCGCTCCGGAAAAAAAACGGCGATTTTTTAATTTTTTTTTTTTGGGGGGAGCAGGCGGGGTTTTGAGAAACGTGCAGGAGAGATCGGAGAAAGGGAAAAGATATATATTATTGAGAGGGAAAAAAAAGGAGATTAAAAGTGGGAGAGAAATAAAATATATTTTTTTGGGGGGAAAGGGTGACGTGGCGGTCGGGTTTTGAAATTTGGGGGGGCGAGTTTTGAAGTTTTGAAGTTTTGAATAAGGCCCGGACTGTTGGGGGGACGGCGATGTCTTATCTACTTTCGAACGTACGGGGGGGGCGGTATCTTGTCTAAACGTGGACGTATCCGGATTGGACAACGCTCTTGTCCAAATTTAATGGGAATTGTTGCTTGACTCTTTCGGATTTCGCGATATGTTCTCGGTACCTTGAGGCCGGTTGCGATGGCCCCCCGTGTCAGTTACGTGCTTCTTGCGCGGCTAAGGATGTGCATGATAACATTTTTATTCCATAAATTAATTTTTGGCCAAAAATAAATTATTTTATTTTTATTCCGTGGACGAGTTTGAGCAAAAATACGTGTTTGATAACAACACAAAATTTCTATTTTCGAAATAAAAATTTATTTAATAACGACACAAAATTTCTCCTTTCCGAACGGCTGACAGGATGCGAAAGACGATGGGCGACAGCGGGAGGTGGCCGCCCAGCGGGGGATAACGACGGCGGCAATCGGCATTGGGTGATGGAGCACGGCGGCTAGCGGCAGAGGATGGTAGTCTGTGTCGGGTGGCCACCCGAGGGGCGCCAAGTGGTGGAAGCCGGCAGGTGGTGAAGGGTGGCTAAAGGCTGCCAGCGCCAAGTGGCGATGGGCAGCGGGTGGTGGAACATGGCGGAGGACGGTGGTTGGCGGCTAGTGGACTGGAGGCGATGGTCGACGAGCAGTGGTGGGAGCCGACCGGCAGGTGGCAGCGAAGGACGGCAGGAGGCAACGATGGACGAGTTGCCGCCGGCCTTGGGCAGCGGCGAATGGCGGAGGATGGCGATGGGAGGAGGCAGCTGGTGAAGGACGCTGGCAGGGCACGGCCAGTGGTGGCGGGAGATGGTTGGCAGCAATAGCGAGCGGCAAAGAGATGACCGGCTAGTAGCGAGAACGAGTAATAAGAAGTGTTTTTATTTCTCATTTCCGTTCAAAAATAGCAAAGTAAATTTTTTTACTTCTGACTTATATTCCAAATCTATTTCTGGAATAAAAATTTATTCCAGAAATAGAAAAATGAAATTGCGTTATTGAACAGATTTATGTTCCAAACCTGTTTCTGAGAACAGAAAAATAGAGAAACAAAAATGATTTCATGCGTGCCCTAATTAATTTCTCTTACAGGGGACACGTCTACCCAATAATTTACATTCAATGCTTCGGCATTTGTTGTGAATTGCGATTTGGCTCTTTGAAGTTTTGCAATTTTTCCCGTAAGGTTTTCGAATCGATCGTAGCGTCCTCCCCTAATGTGTCATGCAAGTGATGAGATTCTTTTACGATTAGGGGTGATTCGGTCCGGCTCCAAATTTGAACCATGAACCAGATCAAGAGGATCGGTTCCCAAAATTGAGAACCGAGGACCAAACTAGTTGGTCTAGTCCAATAGAACCAGTAACTTTTTTTTTTCCCCACTACTTGCTGTATTCTTTTTGTGTTGAATTAAGTGATATATATGCAATGATTCTCAAATTGAAAAGACGAATAAAAGAACGTGCTTTATTTAAGGTGAGCATAGCAACAATTCTATGCTCAAGAACTGATTTTGCTCAGAAATAATTATTTTTTATTCTGTGTTCGGGAACTGATTCTAAGCATTTGAAGGCATTTGATAACGGTTCAAAATTTCCAATCCTGAAATAGAAAAAGAACAGAAATGCGTTTGATAACAGTATAAAATTTCTTTTTATTAATAATATTTTTAAATATTTAAATATTTCTTTTTTCTTTTCTTTTTTTCTTCTTTTCCTTCTTGGCCATGGCCTGGTTGCCGACAACCAACCATAGGCGAGGGCAAGGGCTAGACCCTCACGACTTGGGGGAGGGTCGCTCTTGCCAGATCCGGCAAGAGCGGCCCTCGTCGGCCTTTTCTAGCCCTCACCCAAGTTGGCGAGGGCCGCCCTCAAGGCTCGTAACTTGGGCTGGAAAAAGCCAATAACGGTTGTGCCGGCCCTCGTCTGTGTCGCTGGTTAGCGATCGCCGGTGGTCGATGGTCGGAGAATGAAGAAGAAGAATAGAAAAAATGAGAGAAAAGAAGAAGAAAAAATAATAATTTCTTTTCCAATTTTGATTCTTGTTCCCAAAATCAAGAAACTACTTTTTTTTACTACTTGATTTTGTTCCAAAATTGATTCTAAGAACAATTTTTTGTAAATTTGTGCCAGGGTACAAAAATTTTAACAAAAGAATTTCTGTTCCCAAACTGATTTCGGGAACAAAAGAACAAAAATTTTCATTATTTGGCAACTTGCCAAACGGGCCCTTAAGGTTTTGTTCATATTTTACTTATTTTTTTGAAGAAATAAAAAATAAAAAAGTATTTATAGTTGGTTTGGTCTGGTTCCCTTTGGAACCAAGAGCCGGACCGTCAAGAGCCGGACTGCCCGAACACCAGTTCCATTTTTAGGAATTGAGAATTGGACCAACACTTTTCGGAAGCGGACCAAATCGGCTGATCCGGTCTGGGCGGTTCTCAGTTTGGACGGTCCGTTTTGTACACTCCTACTTATAATGGGCAAATTTGTTTGGCAATTTGCACCCAAGTTTTGCGACTTGATTTTTTTGCGTAATTTGGAGTTTGCATCGCCTCCACGACGTGCGTGTTTTGCACCACCAACCCTAGAAATATAAGTAGCAAATTGCAGCATATATAATAGAGCTTACGAATGGACATGTGCATATGTACAAGGGGGTGACAATCATTTAAAGAGTGCCCCGAGAATTTCATTACGTCGAATGGAGGCCGCCTCCTGCTAGGAAATTCAGAAGAAAATATAATTGATCAGATTTCTGAATATATATTGATCAGATGATTTTATGTGTCGACGTGTAAAATAGTTTGATGATCGAATTGTAATGTTTAGGAACGTGGATTTAACTCACATTAGAAAATATACATCAATGTGTGTATACAACACACATTATGTCAAATGGAGGCCGCCTTGTGTTAGGAAATTTAGAAGAAAATGTGATTGATCATATGATTTTATGTAAACGAGACAGATATGTCTGACATGTAAATAGTTTGTTGATTGGATTGTAATGTGTAGGAATATGGATTTAACTCACATTAGCATTAGACATGGATCAATTCCAGTACTTTGCAAATTCTTTCACAAATAAAATTCTTAATTGAAGGACTTACTTGAAAACTCAAATCTTTGGAAGGGTCTAATTTGAAACTTGTAAAATTAGACCAAACCTAGGTGAAAAGCTCCAAAAGAAGCCCCACCGGCAGCAAAGAAAGTAGCCGGAGAAAATGCTCCGCAGAGCTTCACGCGCCGCCGCCGCCGCCGCCTCCGCCCGCCGCCGTCCTCCGCTCCCCCTCCACGGCGGAGCATCGAGGCTTTGCCGCTGCTCCTCCGTTTCTTCTTCAGCTCCAGACGGTGCGGCGCCTACCCCAGCCGCCAATACTGGTTCGTGATTCGTATGCTGGCGCTAGTGTGGTTTTGTAGAGTGGTCCGTTTCGTTCGTTCACGATCGTTCCAGTTCAGTGGGTTGTGATGCGATTTGTTGCTTGAGTAAGTTTGGATGTTGCTGTGGTTGCTCAGATCATATGGGCTTCATCAGAGACGTGGCTGCGATTCAGCCTCCCAAGCTATTGCCTGAGCTACTGCGAGTGCTTGTGGAGAGAGGTCAGTGAGTCCGTAATGCCGTTCACATGCATTTGAGGGTTCTTCCTTTCTCTCTTCTTTGTTTATTTGTATTGTAGTGTACGACGAACTGGATTGGATCAAGTGCAGTGGCAAGTGGGGTCATTTTGTATCTCTCTCTAGAGTGAAAGGTCTCTCTTCCTGAGATTGCAGTTGTCGTTTTCAATATAAGTCGAATCAATTAATGGGGATCGGATAGAGATTGGGGCTTTCGACTACTTGCGATCACCCTGTCATCGTTTGACTAAATGTGTGTTTTTGGCATCAGAGCTAAGTTTAAGCAGTATGGCTTGCTTTGGATTTTTTGTTGTGGAAATAAGTCGAACCAGTATCTACGGCGACTATTGCCAGTCGAACTGGCTCAGTTCAGCTTTGGACCGAACTGAGCTGAATATTCAAGTTTGAATGTCAATTTGTGTCTCGCTTAAGAATCGTATGTAACTTCATTGAGATGGTTTTGATGCAGTCATTTTCATATGTAAACTCGTGTTGTTTCCTACTCTCAGCTCATATGGTTAATACCAGAAGACCTTTTACAAATTTCCGAAATATCCAAATCGCATCTTTAGTATCATCTGCTGCATGGGTGTTTGTTATGTGAATTTGTAGGCATTAAACTTTTTTGGTAATTTAACGGTTATGGCTATTTTATTTTACACAATCCAATTTCATTATTGTAGTTGTTTCATGAATTGATTTTATGCTAAGAACTTTTCAGCCTTTACATTTTGACTGTGTGAATTTCTCTGATGAATTTGCGATTTAAGTGTTGTATACACACATTGATGAATAAAAAATAAATTAATCAACTTAAGTATACAGGGTAAATCTTTCAATTAAAGTAAGGAAAATGCTAGTATTCCCAAGGCACTTGTTAAGAGTCGATAATTATGCTTTGGTATATGACCATTTGTCTTTGGAACATGGCCGCTTTTCTGAAGTATTCTGTATGCACTATAGGAAGAAAGGAAAACCTCAAGCTGAAAGAACTTGCAATTTCTGCTTATCTGGTTTCTTCTTTTCCCTTCTAAGGTGATTTATTTAGAAGAAGTTATGCAGCAGTTAAGGTAGCTCCATCCCCAGGCCTTGGCTTAGCTTAGTCACACATCTATCTCACTCGTAACTACCTGACATAGGCTATTAGCCTATTGAGATTATACGGAACCAGAGTTGCCAACAGCATTCGGTCTTGTGTGTAAGAGAAAGTTATGCAGCAGTAAAGCTAGCTTGGGCTGTAGTTTTCCAGTTTGTCTCTGAAATGCAGACTTTGCGGCATACTGGGAAAAAGAGGGATATTCATTTGGAGACTGATAATTTTTTTGCATGACTAACAACAATGTGCATGCCAGAATGGTGAGATCAGACTATGACAATCAATACATGCTTAAAGATCCAGGAAAAAAGGGCTTGACTTATTTAAATAGGGCACTTGTGTTGTTGACTGTGTATTGTAGGCCATAGGGCTTTACTTCATTGCTTTTAGGTACAGAGGATAACGTATTATATGAGGAGCACCTTACTAGCAGAAGATGCATAGGTGAATTTTAGAGTGCCTACCTAGCCAGCAACCGTCTTTGCGTAGTAATCCAGCTGGCTAAAAACTCATGACAACAAACATGTCCTTGTTACTTCCTGAGGTTCCTGTTAACGTCCAACTATAATTTGGATTTTTATTATAGAGTTTCTCGCAGTTAAATTCTTTTAGGCTCCTAAGGGATCATACTTAATCTCAAGTACCACATAATGATTTATTGTTTATGTGACTTCTGACAGTTAAAGCAGCCATGAAAGCAAATTGTATTTTCCTTTATACGCTACCAACATACATTATACAACTATGAATGACATGTCTTTTGCTTAAAACATATCTTTAAATAATATATTTTGCTAACAACATGACTTGGTATGTATTTACAGTCTGTGGGAAGTGGCTAATCTAGTCCTAATGAATTTTGCGGCAAATTTTGTTTGCAATAGGTGAAACAATAATTTCTCCTGGATCCAGGAAAGGGATGGTTCCCCTTGCCATTCCTTTAGCAAAAAGTTGCTCAGGTACATATGATCCATCTCAAAGAATTATGCATTTTGAGTGGCAAATACAGTTTCACTTATGACTTGCTTGCAATAGGGGCTATTACTGCACTGCTACGTTGGCCTGCAGCTCCATCTGGGTAAGAAAATGAACATTGGCGATGTCTTCTTTTTGTGGATTATTGTGATTGCATTACCATAGTGTATTGTGTACAGTATGGAGATGCCAGTGGTTGAGGTTGACAAGCATGGAGTGTACCTAATAGCTAAATCTGTAAGTTGAGCATATGGACATAGGCATAGCTGGATATGTTGTTACAAGCATCTCACTTACATGTGCATACTGTCCTTTGCAAACCCAAGTATGTCTATATCTCTCTTCCAGATCGATGGCATAGTTCATGCATGTATCTGCCAGATAATTGGCATATTAGTTTTCACGATTTAAGTGCGACTGCCCTTGTTCCTGTTTGAGCTTTTGCTCAGGGCTTACTTTTAGACTCTCTCTCTCTCTCTCTTCCAGATCGATGGCATAGTTCATGCATGCATCCGCCAGATAATTGGCATATTAGTTTTCACGATTTAAGTGCGACTGCCCTTGTTCCTGTTCGAGCTTTTGCTCAGGGCTTACTTTTATACCCTCCCTCCCTCTCTCTCTCTCTCTCTCTCTCTCTCTCTCTCTCTCGTATTTATAGGCATATCCACCAATACACCGGAGTAAAACACCCATGTGCATATACTGTCTATAGCTGTAGACATACAGGTTTGGATAGCATATTCCAGAAATCATGGTTGTTCTCTTTCACTTCGAAGTTCAGGTAGATCATTTTCTTCATAGAGTTCTCCTTGAAGAAGACGCCCTTGGTTCTCTGGATGCAAGCAACAAGCTACTTCATGCTTCAGCTGGTGCTAGAGGAAGACTTTATAAAGAGGGAGATTTCACTAAGTCTAAAATCTCAAGTTTTGATATCTATCTCCTCAAAAAGGTACTAATTAACTTGATTGCTCTAAGTGAGCTCTGTGAAAAGGTATGATGAATGGATCAATTTCAGGTTGGTTTATTTCCAGATATCTTGGAACGCAAAGCACTGAACCATTTTGAGAAAGGAGACCATGTGAGCATCATCTATTGCAGTTATCTGTATGATTCTTTCAGCTCAATCCAAGGGCTTTGTCATCTGTAATTATTCGTCAAAGGTTTCAGCACTAGTCACGGCAGAGTTCTACACGAAGAAGGAGAACTTTCCAGGATTTGCTCGGCCTTTTGTTTTCAACGCAGTACTTTTACTGAAGTTCGTGAATAATCTCTTTTTACCACTTCTCTTCATTAAACTTACATAAATGCTTTGAGAGGTGACCGCTTGCTCAGAAAAGCCTTATGTCCATTTCTAAGGGTTGGCCGTTTCCTCGAAGCCAAAGACGCTGCAAGAGGGGCTCTAAAACTGCCATGGTGGACTCTGGGTTGTAAATATGAGGTATACTCTTCTTTCATCACTATTCCGCATGCTTTCCTGCCTTCCACCGGTAGTTAGGTTCTTCTCGACTTCCTCGCAGGATGTTGCTGAGGTAGCAGAATGGGAGGATGAGCAAATTGAACGCATTAAAGAGAAAATCACAGAAAGGGGTAGGGAAGAGGACTTGATGAAGGGAAAGCCACCCGCCCAGGTACTATTTCGGAGAGTATCTGTCAATCTCCATTTTATCAATCTGTATATGCATGTTTATATGAAAGGTTGAATTGCAATCCTGGCTTATAGATAAAATTAGGGAAATGTTCTTCCCTATCAATGTTATGCCAACAGACTTCTGCACTGCACTCGCAGATTGCATTGGATGAAGCTGCTTTTCTAATGGACTTAGCTTCAGTGAACGGGACTTGGGATGATTCTGTTGATAGGATAGGGAAATGTTATGAAGAGGCCGGACTTCACGATATTGCTCAATTCGTACGATATCAAGAGTGAGCATAAAGCCAAGGTGGTTATTGCTCATCTGAAACATAGTTTGATTAGTGTGTTCTGTCATTGCCAAGTATCCTCAATACAGAAGAGAAAAGTCTTTGGTTCTTGAACTTTGGTCTTTTGCCGCTGCCACATTAACTCCATTTCCTCCTAGAGCGGATTCTTTCTGTATACTATTAAGGTACGAATTTAGAGGGACTTTGCTCAGAACCATGACAAAACTTTCTAGGAGTAGAAAGATCTGTTGTAATAGCTCATCTTTTTGTCATAGTGATTGTGTACCAAACTTTGTTTAGAGATTATAGTTCAGTGACGATGGTGACCCAATAATTCATAGGCTGTCCAGTTCACCATGAACGCTCTGCTTGACATCATAGAATTAAGGATTAATGACATGGGAGGTCTCCCAACTTTTTCGATTTGTGCAATGTAATTTCAGTACCTTTTTTGTGTGCAATCAAGTCCTCAAACTATATATTTGTTTGTTCATGTTGGTCCTTCTGTTAAAAAACCAACGGGAATGGTGACGTCGCCATTAAGTGCCACACGCGCACTTACGTGCCAGCGACATGGCGCCTATGTTGGCACAAATAAAAAAAGTTCAGAGACCTCTCATATCATTATCCCAAGAATTTACGTTTGCAGGTGTTTATCTGGTTGAAGTTTTAAAATTATTGTATTATCTCAAAGGACATTTCGGTTAAAACTGAAAATGATTGATCCAGGATGCACTGCACGCATCAAACAAGTTCATCTGCATTTCAATACTCTCCACGTTACTTCCAAGGCGAGTCGGTTTATGCTAAACTCCAGCAATGGTTTGTGGCAGTGATGAAAATTCAATATGGTAAAGAAACTAAAGCAGCCAATCCATTTTCCATTTGAATCAAGGTTCATGTAAATCCAATTTGCCCGAGAATAGTTGGTGCATTTATTTGGATATGTTTTGAACGCTTCGACTGCTCTACTGGTTCCATGAACAAAGATTGCTCAAAGGTATTATGTCCAATGTCCTATTATCCTCTTATTCAGCCATCTGAAGACACTATTCTCCCAAACTGCAATTGAAAAGAGATTTGGTTCTCACGGCTTGTGCACATCAACAAAACAAAGCCACGCCTAGAAAGTTTCGTATGTTTTGTGACATTCTGACAATTTTCATGGAATTCAAGGGTTAAATGCTGATATATAGGAAGTACACGCCACAATAGACATTTATTGGACAAGCATATTCATATCAGTCACTACAAAACTGGGAGGAGAAGTGAATATACAACCCACGGCAGCTAGCTTACTCTTGAACAAATGTCAAGCCCTTCTGTCAAGAACCGGGTGAACTTCCACATGTTAACTATAGGAGCTTGCATTATGTACACAAGCAGTGCAAACATACCCAGCTCTCTGCGAAAGCAGTCTTATTTACTCCTCTGTTAGTCATGAGAAAGAGGAAAGCAACTTTCCGCTGGACTTGCATGGTTTTCAATGGTCAAATGGAAGAGATGATTTCTTGCTGTTAACTCTCCTCTTTCTCCATAGAAGCTTTCTCCATAGACTCCCACCTCCCCGTTTTTTCACTGGCGTGATGGCCATTGAAGGCTCCATCAACCCACCCAGGAGGATAGAACAATCGCTGTTCTCTCCCTTCATTTCGGAGGATTTTAGGTTCGTAGCATTGGCATTATCCTCTGCAAGCATTTTGTCCAACAAAGAAGAGCGACGGGCCATACTCTTGTTCTTGGGTGACTCTCGCATCATTGCCCTAGTGCTATCGGTAGCAATACTGGAGTTTGCATCTGTTGGAGTAAGGACAATCTTATCAAAAAGAGCAGCATCTTTCGGTGGAGCCAAAGCTTTCAACTGCTTCCCCAAGTTCAAAATGGTTTCTTGGCACTCTGCTAATCTTTCAGAAGCAGCTGTGATCTCCCAGTTCTGCAACAAATACTCTTGCATCATTGACAAAGGATCTGCATTTCTTGACCCTAAGCAAATGTATCTTGCCTCAATTACTCTGAACTAACAGATTTTTAAAGAATCTAAGATCATTTAATGCTGCTTCAGAATAAAGGGCCTTTGACTCTTTCACTATCCATGTTGATATCCAGATCACAAATTCAACTCCGTCTGTTTAACATTCCCCACTTTTCTTACTTAGGAAAAAAGTTCCAGACCATGAGAAAGACATTGGAAACTAAAGTCTATCCTCAACAACTTTTTGCAATAAAGAGAGAATCGTAATGAACCTTCGTAATGCCATTTTTATTCCAAGTCGCTTTGTCTATTGTACACTGAAATGATTCAAAGAAAGCGTGATTAGAAGGAAAAAAGAAGAAAGAATGTGTGTCCCTGAAAACATGCCTGGGATGAATAGGTAATGATGGTGTAATTCTTATGAGACAGGATGGAGAGAAACTATTGAGCCATCGATAAATTTCTCTCAAGCAACTGCTTCACATACAGACCAAAGAATTTGGCGACGGTATCTAATTTCAGGATTTGAGAAAGCAAACATTGATGGTGACTTACAGTTGGTAATTGCTTTCCTTCCTGAACGACGTTGTTTTTGGGACTCTCAACCTTCTTCGTACTGTAAATGACATGGACATATCCATGAGATTCAGAAATGCAAGTGATTAAGGAACTCCGACTAATTACAGACATATAACCAAGCAAGGATATGATAACCGAGGCAAGAAATCACGATCACCTTTCAAGCTGCAATTGCAAGTCAAGACATGTGGCCTCCAGTTCGTCACAGCAGCTGCTTTTATTCTCCAGTTCCACTTCTAGTGAAGAGAACTGTTGACGAGCCTCGTTTAGTTCAACTTTGGCCACGGCAAGCCGTCTATCAAGATCTTCATAACTCAACTTGCGATTTACAATCTGGTCCTCAACCAAACCCTTCGATTCTTTTAAGCTGTTCAATTCCATATGCAAGCTCTCAATAGTTTCTTTGGATGCTTCAAGTTGATTTATCAAAGATTGATTTTCACCAACAGCAGACTGGAGCTGACCTTCCACACTTTCCTTTGCTGATTCTAATTTTTCCAGGTTTTCCTCCAATGTTGTTTTTTCTTCTTTCTGATCAGATTGGAATTCTCCCAGCTGAGCCATATTGTCATTGCCACTTACAGAATTACTAGGGATACAAAGTTGTTTGATGGGATTATGCAATTTATCTGCATCAGATAGCTGATGCATAATTCCTGCTCCAACTTCATCTTCACTTTGTGATTCATCCCAATCTATATTTTGCATAATCTCATCCCTCATGCTTGAAACATCTTGAAGGGAAAAACAGTGGTTCAGAACCCATTCCAAAGCTGAAGCTAATTCTTTAAAAAAATTACAGAGATCTGCTTTTTCATTCAAAAGATCATAACAAGTATGGAGAAAGTGCTTCAAGACATCACCAAGTTCAGAAGTTTTCCATTGAAAAACACGAACCATGTAGCCCGTGGGTGTTTCTGAACTCTTATTGGAAGAAATATTCCTCTCTTTCTTCAAAGAAATATCTGGATCTTCATAGTTTTGAGAAGGAAGACTAATACTCTCCATAAGCTCAATTATTTTAGACATTGATTTGCTCAAATCTGGCTTGACCTTCTGATTGCTCTTTCCCATAGACGAGAAATCAGGGTGACCAATTTTATGAGATAACCCCAGCCTTGAAGTACTATTAGAAGGCTTAGAGAAGTTAATCTCATTGCCACTTGCCCTTTCCTTTGTATCTCCAAACTTTCCGGGGTTTTGACGGTGTACATGTGCCAAAGCAATTCTAACATCCTCAAGCATTTCATCTAGGTGTCTTTCAGTGGACTGATGTTGCTCCAGAATCACTTTCAATATCTGTTGAAGCCATTCAGGAACGTTAACGAGGATTGTACCATTGGAATGGGCTTCCTGGTCTACCGGGCAGAAGCTAGATTTACCATTTGTCTCCAGGGGGTGAGCAAGTGCACAAGCTTCCTGAGAAAGCATGTCATAATTCTTTGATGTATCATCTGTGGAGACAATTGCTAACTTCTCCATTTCAACAAAGTCGTCCATCAACCTGATGTCGGAAGCTCCAATTGCTCTGAAGGATACCAACCGCCTCTGTTTCTCACTACGGAAATTTTCCAATTCTGAAATTAAAGCAGTCGCCCATGATTCAGCACAACTTACCTTATCATCACTGCCAATATCAGATACTGATGCCAGAGATGGTTCGTGTGACAAATGAATGGTCCTTGTCAACTCCACGCCTTTCTGACCTTTTAGTGATCCTTCAACCTGTGAATCAATCTGTGATAATTTGGAACCTCTTTGAGCATTCAGGACCCTAGAGATATGGAGTTCACTTTCTTTCTTACTTAGAGCTTCTCTAAGAGTTTTGTTCTCTTCCTCCGTGACAATTAACTGCTCCGTGAGAATGCTGATTCTCTTACTAGGTGTCTCAGGACAGTTCTCAACTGCAAAGTCAGACATGGAACCTATTTGCCCAGTATTCGTTTTCCTCATCCGGGCTGAATCCCTTCCAAGCATGTCAACCTCGTTTTTCATTTTAGCTACCGCTGCCGGTCCTGGTAACCTTTTTCGAACTAATAGACGTAACCTCTGACATTCTGATTCTAACTTTGCGATTTTCTTTGCACTCTCTAGGTGTTGCTTGTGAGACACATCAGCTGTCCTACGGTTGAACTCTCTCTCCTCATTCCGAATCTCAAGCTCCTTCTCAAGAATACGTACCTCATATTTGAGAGAAGCATTATCTTTCTCACTGAATTCGAGTCTAGCCATTACACTACCAATATCTGCCTCAGCCCACTTTCGCTGTTTATTTAAGTCTTCAACCAATTTTTCCTTGGATACTAGAGATTTACTGAGATGAGTATTCTCAATGGCCATCTTGGCAAGCCTTTTATTTGTTTCTTCTAATTTCCCTTCCAAAACTACTTGGGACTTTTCAGACTCCTTTGATGTCTTCATAACAGCATCGTGAATTCTTTTTTCCTGCTCGTCTCTGACAAAATGCAGTTGCTGCATACATTCTTTCAGAGCCGCATCAAGATGTGCAACTCTCTCTTCACCAGCTAGTATCTCCTTCAATGATTCCTCTAGCCTCTTTTCTAGAGAAACCACTTCAGTTTCCGTTTGCTCCCATCCTATTTAGATGATGAATTTAACAATGAGTAGATTGTAGGTGGACAGGTTGAAAATGAACAGAAGGAATAGAAATATCCAAGCAGATGTTCTGTCATATAAAATAGTTGAGAAGGGGAAAGGCATTACCAGCAATAGCTTCTTGGGCCATCTTTTCATGTTTCTTTACAAGCTCGTCTTTGGTATGACATTCAGAAAGAACATAAGAAAGCTTATCAGTCAAATGTTTCAATTCTTTCTCCAATTCTGATTTATCAGTTGAAGCCGTCTGTACCTGTCAGATGAACATAAATTTTCGTGCATCAATCAAGGATGTATATTTTAAACATGTCTAGCATATGCACCCGCAATTGTACCACAAGCAATAATATACATATGAGAGAGAGAGAGAGAGAGAGAGAGAGAGAGAGAGAGAGAGAGGAGGGGCAGTGGGAGCAGCTACCGAGTTCAAGATTTCTGAATAAAAAGAATATCTGAGTGCTTCAACAATTCACAGAGATCACACTACAATAAGTTACACGCCTATCTCCATGTGAAATTCATTTTTAGATGCATGCTATACAGCTATGAGTGATTATACTTGTCCATTTTATTGTTGAGTTTATCTGGAAAGTGATTTCCAGTATGGTATACACCTATATGAAAGAGATGCTGTATGTTCTCCTAAGTTTATAACATATTTCCATTGAATGAAGACCTTGCACAACATATTAACAGATCATGCATGCAATTTCAGCAAGATGCGGCTCCAGAAGGAGTACACGATTTTCTGGTCTATCCTGTACAAACTTCATTGTCATCCATAAACCAGTCGCTGATCCTTTCCCCTTTCATTTAGAAGCCGGACTTAAAAGTTTAGAGTAAAGCAGCAGGTAAGGAAGTCTATGTTTAGTGAGACTACCAAGCTATATAGTCTTACACGAGACACAGGTCATTCAATAGATTAAAGGATGCACACTAGAAAGCCGTTAAACTTGTAAATAACCTTAATGGCAATATTGTCAAGCATTGCCAACTCTTATCTCATTAAAAAAATAAGAATCTGGCAACTCAGATGCATGAGATACAGAATTTTTTTTTTTTTGGGTGAGATACAGAATTTTGTATGCAAATAAACCAAAAAAATGACAATGTACCGAGACTTCAATTTTGTGTAGTTTGGCCAACTATTTTTTATTGTAAGGTTCTTGCATCATGAGGGGCAAGATACGAAAGATGGTCTCAACAGTTGCCTTCACTCCTCTTAAGTATTTATTAGGCAAGAATACCCCATCCCTGTCTCCTTGGGGTTGCACCAGGCAAGCTTCCCTTTGAAAAAAGGGCCTATTGCCCTTAAATGACTAGCCACAGGGGAAATCATATAACAGCATCAGGAAATTGACAGAAAACAACCAAATTGGCTAGACACCATCAAGAAAACTTCATGAAGAAAGTTTTACCAGCAATACACTTAATGGATAGTAGTTAGCACACGAACTATTTCCAATAGGACCACAATTACCTGCTGCTCGTTGTTTCCCTGTAGGGGGAGGTCAACTCTATCATTTGCAATGGTCTTCTCTGCAGATTTCTTTTTCCAAAGCCATGCTTTATGGTCCATCACTCCACAAAAATGTTCTCTCTGAAAGCACATCAAACAAGACAAGGTATGTATGAAGGCAAGTGCAAAAAGAAGAACAATTTTTGCGTGAAGTCAGAAGCTACAATCAGTCAATTCTAATCCAGGAAATAGCATGCGTCGTGAACAAAGCATTCCCTACAAAAAAGTCAAAGAAATGCGTAGATGGATTGCTAAATACTAAAATCACTTCAGATAAAGTTTAGAACAATTGGATAAAAAAGGTTTTTTTTTGCATTTGTGCATTATAGATTCTTATGCATCACTTCATCCTTGATTGAACATTACGGGGCATTTTATAATGTAAAGTACCCTTTTCATCAATTAATGTTCATTTCCGCGTCTTTCTGCACATAGGAATTAATTCTACGGTATCGCATTGGGACACCATTATTTCCCACACTCAAGCATGTGATGTAAAATTGGTCATAACAGCATCAGAATGAAACTCTGTACTACATCAAAGGAAAAAAAAACTACTTAAAATGGAAATAGAATGCTGACTGATTATAGCAGAACCTCGTTCCCCATCAGAGTATTCATGTCGGGTACCTAGCCAGAGCATCTCGAGTTTTCATAATCGCGGAACTTCTTAACTAAACAGCAAAGATATTCCAGCCTATAAGCTTACCTTGCTATTAAGGAAGATATGACACGGATTAGAGAATCTTCTTTTGCTGGAAAGCTTGATGCATATCAAAACGTATGTATATCAGGCTGGGATAAACCAATTTCAGCAATAAAAGTTTCTACATTAGGCAAGTAGCCAAAATATAACACCAGTCTCTGTCTGAACAAATTGTATATAATCAAACATTGACGCGGATTTGAGCCTAGGACGAGTTCCATCAGGTTTCCAACTTCGAAGATAGTCTGAGCACCGTGACTAACAAGGTCGAGTACAGACAGCACCCGAACAGCACGATAACGGTGCTCGCATGCAAAAGAAAAAAAAAGGAAACCACAGACATTGACCATCGTCCCCATTGCACCGCGTCGCGAAGTGCGACCTCCGAGCAGCCAACGCGAGCCGCACAATCCACTCGCAACATTCCGAACACTACAGAACCACTCGCCGAACCCACGAAACCGGGGCCGAGCGAGGTCAATGCGAGCACTCAGAGTGGGGGGAGGCGGAGCTCGGGGAACTTACGCGGATCGATCAGCAGTCGGCGGAGGCGGCGGCGACGGCGCGAGGTCCGTGAAGCATCGAGCTCGGGGGAGAGCGAGCGAGGGAGGGAGGAGGAGGAGGAGGAAAAGAAAGGGCGGGGTCGTCGTCCAGTAGGAGACGGCGATCCAAATTAGTAACGAACGGCCACGACGAGGGATGGCGAGATCTCACCGACAACCGCGGTGGTGGTTGCAGACAATGGACCTCCACGTCGCCGGGGTAGCTGTCGAGTAAGAAACTCAACCAAAGCGAAAACCAGAAACTCAAGACAGAGATAGGAGGAGGTGACGTGGAGGTGGCTGAACTTGGCAACGAGAGAGAAGAAGGAGAAGAAGAAGAGGAAGAGATGAAAGTCGACGGGATGGGATCGCAGGAAGACGCGAGGTACGGCCCTTTTGACAATTCGGCGACATCGCGGGGACCATCCATCGACCGCGACCACGCCGCTTCCTGGTTAAAAAGCGCTCCGCTTTTTAAGGCTCCAACGGTCCGGTCGAATGAATCCCCCCACGCCCTCGTACGTACGTACGTGCGTAGCGAGCCAAGCGATGGCGCGTCGTCCCCCGGGCGAATTGCTGTCCCCGTTCGGACCGGACCTGCCGACCGGATCTGACGCGGGGGGTGGGTCCCCCGCGTGTAAATTTAGCACGAGCATTAATCGGTGATGGAGTGCAACGAAATGTTAATGACGAAATATCAGGCGATGTGGCTGCAGGGCCGAGAGGCGGCGCGTGGGCTCAACGCGCGCGCCGGGTGTGGGGCCGCTGCGGCTGGACGCAAAGTGGGGAGCGGGTCAATGGAAACTTGGCGAAAAAGTTCGGTTCTGGGTTTGGTTGACTCTCCCTGTCAATCGCTGTCGTTTCGCTTTTGCTTTGATCCAACGGACCGGATGAGCGCGGGTGCTTGTCGACGGGACCGCGGCCCCTTGCGTGACCGTCCAGATGCGACGGCGTTTCGGAGCAGCGTCTTGAGCTTTTTGCCTTATCGACCAAAGTCAATTTGCTATTTTTGACAAGAAATTAGCAGTCGTGCCAAAAAAAAAAAAAGGTAAAATTATCGACAGATGAACAACATGGACGCTTGGTAGTTAGTTGCCTTTTTTAGGATCCACCCTCTAACATATACATAGATATATGTATATATATTCGACCAAAAAAAACATATATATATATGTGAAAAACTTATCGATATCTATCTCAGAACTCTATGCGAACTCTCTCTTTATTTGTCTATTTATTTACTTTACCATTTATTCGTTCAGCAGCAAAAAAAAAAACAAAATGGAAGGTCTTGAGGTTGTTTTGGCCACACTCATGATATAAAAGAACTGGAGAAATTGATGAATCATAAATAGAATTGACCTCATGCAAACTAGTTACAACATTTCTGCTGGAAGATTAGATGGGGATATATATATCTGTAAAGTTTAATTAAATTGAACTATGCTAATTCATCTCGCAAGACTCCGTGTAAATACTAAATGGAACCGATGATTGTCGCGATATAATATTCCTACAATGATGTGCTTGCGAACCAATGATTGAAGAGTGCTTTCGATTATATAATGTCTGCAGTAATTGCATTTAGGTGGCATTTTCTGAAGAATCATGCTTCGATTGGCGGGAAACAAATTAGCAATAATCAAATCTCGGCCGAACAATACTGACCTATGTTGTAATGAAGTCTATTCAGTACTGGGTCCATTGCAATTTATGAGTAATCAATAGTAGGACTAGACTGACCTATCCAATTGAAGTCTATTTAGTTTAAGATAAGATACGATAAATATCCCAAGAATCCCAATTTCAATTACTAGGGTCGTGAATGTTAAAATTCATCTAAAAAATTACTTTGTCAAATAACTTACCGACATATAAATCCATACTTGAATAAGTAAATTATATAGAGAATTTACCGAGTAACTCAAAATATTGACATAGTGGGCACTTGAGGATCCTGTTGATGAGTGCTCATTCATCAAGAATACGTGGATTTAGAATCATGCAATTTTCAAGCATTGATTGTGCCTAACACGAGACTTATCGGTGCATTCAAAACCGTAAAGTTTCCTTAATTGGTTACAAGACACTCGTTAACAAAATCATCTTTAAAAAGGGTCTGTTTAAATAGCGTCGATAGACACTCGTTAGCATGACCCGGTTAATAATTACTGAAAAAAATAATAAAAACTCCAATCCCATCTCTGTTTAATTTTTTTATGACGCTATAACTAAACGAGGGAATGCTCATGACTTTTGATTCTCCTGGTATCCCATTCGTTCATTCTATCGATGAGTCCAGCTCGAAAGTTCCCAATCGTGACACCACTTTCGTTATAATTAAAAAAGCAACCCCAAAGAAAATTATTTGCAGTACGGTCCGCGCTCAGACATCGCGGTTGCTTCTAACTCTTGACCAACTTGTCCCCAAGAGAATCAATAATTCGGCAGATGGACTGTCAATATCCTTTCTTAACAACGTAGCGATGCGAGGAAACAAAAGGGCAACCCGTAGAATACATCACGCGCCGTCCTTCGATAGCGCCTCCGCAATTCGTTACCCGCAGATCAAAAAGACCAAAATACTCGAAGAGACAAATTCGAGTATAAACTACTATCGATTCATCGAATAAAATAATTAAAAAAAAAGGGCGGCATGATCAAAGTACGGGGCACCGGATTTTTTTTTTCCCAATTTTGGACATTTCGTGGCGAAATATTGCTGCTCATTGTCTCGTGCACGTTCCATTTTCTTTAGAAGCCCGGGATCGCTGTCAACCACCGAAAAGAGGACCACCATTCAACTAAAGATCTCCATAAATTAGACCCGTCATCCCCTTTTTCTCTGTTGTGTTTAATGGGTTGTCCACGATATGTCGATTTAAATAGATAAGGTCGGTCCAATTTATTGTGATAATTCGCCACGCGATGGGACGAGAAGAATGCTAATGCGTTGATGGCATTGATGGCGTTGGCCTACTGAAGTGGCGCACTCGTGAAGCGATATCTCCCCCCAACTCAACCACCGCGCCCCATTCAAATCATAGGATTGCTTAGCGGTCCTTGTTCGCTTAATTCAGCGCTACTTTTTTTTGGGGCCAGTGACAGCCACGCCATAACCACTCGTAGACGTTCAATTTATTAATGGAATGAGACGTGACCCATTAATCGGGAGTATGGCTTGAAAAGGGTTATTTTTACTTCTCGTCGGTTTAGACGCGTAACCATGTTGCTTATTAACGAGATTTTTTGATAGATGGTTAATACAATTAAAAATCTCAAATCGGTATAAATTTATCCCGATCTAATTCTCGCCTCACAAAAGAACTCGCACCGATAACCTCCACGACGCATTCACCCCAAACTAATTGTCGTCTCACCCCCTAACACAAATCCGCCATCCGTCGTTTCGTTAAAATGCGTATGTTTCAATATACATGAATATTCCATGTCGAATCTGTCATTCTCCACATCTAATATGTCTTGTGGGTCAGCTATCATGCGTTTTAACGCATATTCATTTCGACAGAATATTAAATGGAACACTAATGGAGCGAAAATTTGGTTCAGGGCACCAATTGGAGGATTTTTTGTAAGGCGACAAATTTATCTGGGGTAAATGTGTTTCGGAATATCGGGTGATATTTTTTTTATGAGATGAAAATTAATTTTGAAGTGAATATATTAAGGGTGTCAATTTGAGATTTTTCACAACATCATATCAATTTTTTCGGTAAATGAATCTAGATGTACGGAATTCGAAACATTATTAGAATGGAGTTGGTGGCTCCCGAGCCAAAGGAATCACAAAGTCTTGTCTCGTTTAAAGACAGGGTTGAGAAAGCTGCGGACTTTGTTAACGTGAGCAAAGCAGTTGGGAGGAGTAATTGCTAATCGAGTGCGTTTTGACTTTTGCGGAGCGTGATTGCAACGGCCGTGCGGGTCATTATTGGTCCCACGCAACTCATTTGCTTGGACCACAATTTGGTGATGTAGCGCGGGTCGTTTTCCTAGTTCGGATTTCTTAAGGCATGTAGGCGGGTTCGAAGCTAACAAGCCAAAGGAATCCTAATGATTGCTTAAGAATGATGCCTTTTGTTTCGTTTTCGATTTGTTTTTGCTTGTGGAGTTTGGGAAGTGTTCGGGTCAGTCTACGTGGACCTCTTGATTGGTGCGCTTGCTCGAAAGTGTTAAGGTTGATGTTTTGTATTCTGTTATCTAAGAGATTATGAGACGATTCCGAAAGGCTCATTGACGACTGAATAGCAGGGGGGTCCTGCTCTCGCTCCCCGGTGAGCGGGCGGGGGCCATGGGGACAGCGCCCTTGTAACATCCTGAATTTTGATATGTTACTGGGATCAATAAAGTGTATATTAATTTTCGTTTAATTTTAGTAAGTCTCGCCTGGACTTGATTAATCATGGGGTACTAACCAAATGGAAAAGGATAAATAGGAATAGGTACGTGGACCGAGGACCCGATCGCGATTGAGCGCCGATTTCGATGAACGTCGAGGGAATATTTTGAATTAATATGGGCTAATCTTAGGAGAATGATGGGTTTATATAGTCAGTTAAGTACGATCGGATCGCGGGTGATTTCGCACGACCGAAAGTACGCCTGACCAGTGAATCCCGATTTTAATCCAATTGATTGTGACCCTCGGTACTAGTGATAATTCCTCTCGTTCTCTCGAAATTCGAGGCCATCACGACTCGGACAATCTTAGGTCGATACGCGTAACACCTAAACAACCGCCCGTTAGCAAGAGGCCTTTAGACTTCAAAACGAGCTATTTTGATCGCAATATTGAGCCCGAACTTCGACATCAAAATTTCAAGGGTAATTACGACTATTTTACAAGACGGACGTCATTTTAGAGTGGTGACACAAATTTGGGACAAGAACGACTGAAAGTAGAAATTTCGACAGAAATTGAGAAAATTACGATTTTGCCCCTGTGGATACTGAGGCAGGATTCGGAGGTCGTTTGAGATTATTTTTCGTGGCCAAGGTCATTTGGGGGCAACCACGCACGTCCGGAGTGCAAACGATCAAAAACTGGAATTTTGACAAAAATTAAAAAATAATATTATTTTATTCCTGAGACTTCGCGGGGGATTTCCGAGGGCTTAGAATGCGAATTTCGCGAATTTGACACCGGATTATGTCTCCCATGAATATATAGGACCGATATGGGCAAAAATTGAAATTTCGGTCCGGGACCGGAAAATTACGAAAATGCCCCTAGGTTATTTTATTTAATTCCGAATTTTTAATCAATTTTGGGGTTTAACTAGGGTTAGATGAGGCCAACCAGACCTGGTCAGCCTTGGTTAGGGGGGCATTTGACCAATATGCCCTTGCATTATTTGAGAAGAGTGAGCCTAGACCATTGGATTCAAGGGCAAATTGTCTAAGCCCTTGGATTGTGACACTTGAATCCCACTCACCAACTTTGACCACTTTTGACCAGCTCCCTCTCTCTCTCCTCTGTCCTTTAGCTCATGTTCTCTCTCTCTCTCTCCTCGATCGTTCTTCACGGCCGCTCCCTTCCTCTCGCCGTTTCTGCGTCGTCGGCCACTGTTCATGCCTGAGCCGCCGTCCACGCCGGAGCTGCTGGCCACCAGTCGCTTCACGCCACCACTGGAGGTCCTCCCAGCCGCCGTCGACCTCCCTTCACCCTTTAATCGCTGCCCACACAACAGTTGCTCCAGGAGGAGGAGGGAGAGGAACGCCGCCGGTCTTGCCTCGCCGGTGCCGCGCCGCCGTCCGCCACTGTGTGCCGCCCTCGTCAACCAGCCTCGCCCTCATTGTCCCTCTTTCCACTGTCCACATCCCCCCTCTCCTCAGCAGCTCCCCTGTTTTGGGTCGAGGAGACCGTGAGCCCTGCCGGCGCCGTTGTGACCGCCGGCTTGCCCCCGGAGCGCCGCCGTCGATTCTCATCGCGTGCTGGTGATCGACCGCCCGCTCCCGTCGCCTCAAGTCCATTTTAGGCGAGTAAAAATCCCTAAACCCCGAATTAGCCTAATTGTGTAATTTTGGGATAAATATTAGGATTAATTAAGCTAAATTGTGGTCTAATTGAGTGTGTATGTATGTGGGCTGATTAGGGGACTTAATTGGGACTTAATAAGGTTGTTTAGGTGTGATTTAGAGACAAATTAAGGGCTGTTCTGGTATTGTTCATACCAGAACCGAAAATGGGTTGCTTTGTCCAAGTTGGAAATTAATTGGTTCAATAGGTGATGGCTTGAATTTGGACAATGCATTGGTTAATTAGGACGCGTTGGGATCTTAATGAGTGATACCATAATCGGGGGTTTAATGGTTGAGTTTGGTTGGTTATGTCGAGCCCTAAACGGATTGGATTTTTTGTAATGCTAAGTTATGTATTAAGTGCCAGGTGTAAATGGACTATAATGAAATGAGTTAGGCGTGCCGACAATGCGCTGAATGAGTGGGAAATTGTAATTTATTGCACTTGGCACATCGGGGCATGACAATTGGTTTGAATCCTATAACATGTGAATTCACATACTATGCTTTGATATGGTTGAGATTGAATACGTTGATGCACGTGTCTGATGTGAGTAAATGGTGGCCTTCGGGTCGTTTTAAAATGTGGCCTTCGGGTCGGGTCTTCGGGTCGAAACAAATTGTTGTCTTAGGGTCGTGGCCTTCGGGTCGGTTTGACTGTTGTTGGCCTTAGGGTCGTGGCCTTCGGGTCGGTTTGACTATCGTTGACCTTAGGGTCGTGGCCTCCGGATCGATATAACTGCATAGTTTTATATGGATATTGGAAGTCTGACCTGCAGGGTGATGTATTGAATTGGGCTATGGGTCCGGGTGAATTTATATTGATCGATATATTGGTTCATTGAATTATGTATTTCATTTACCTCTGGAGGTGCACCTTAGCCTAGTTTGGGATTAGTGATTTTATACTTGCTGAGTTTTCTCACGGTTGTGGTAAAACCGAATTTTCAGACCCCCGTCCGTAAGATGTCGAGGAAAGCCCCTCTTTTTGGATTCCCGCAGCGAATCGAGCGGTCATCTAGTGTGCACCCCTGCTGGGATGGAACGACGTATGTTAGATACTATTCGATTTTATTTGTAAACGTGGGAGAGGACTACAGCTACACCCAAGAGTATGTAGCCTGATGTCATAGGGGAGCAGATGGCGTGATAGGACCCCCGATCAGAACCTTTGACATTTCGGTGGACGTAAACGGCGTTATGATTCTTCATATGGCGAGTGGTGAAGTATCGGACCCTCCACCTTCCCTCAGCGTGAGTTTTCAGGATGAGACCGTGGATGGACCAAAAGTTATGGACGAGGAGGAGCGAGAGCAGCAGGTTATAGCTGTAGACATAGATCCGGTGGACGACGAAGAGTTTGATCTTGAGGCAATGGACGTGGATATTGATGCAGTCGAAGAAGTTGCTGAGGTTGGATTGGACGAGGAGATATGATCTGAGGAAGATGATGATTTAGGTCTTTACCTAGATCTAAAGTTAGAACTCAACCCAGAGGACGAGAGGATAATGGTAGAGGCCATGGACTTAGAGGAGTCTGAGGTTCAGGAGGATTCTTCCGAGGAGTCTTCAGAGTTATCCGATCCAGATTGGGAGCCTTAGACTAGGTCTCAGTGTTAGGAGTAGAGGTTAACCCCTTTTTGATTGTAACCCTCTTCTCGATAGATAGTTTGATATCCCTTGGCCACCGATCCCTTTTTGCTTCATGGCCCTTTTGGTGAACCCTTTTGTTGACAAAGGGATATTGTATGTAAATTTGTAATAGAATGTATATTCTGGCCTCATAGATCGCAAATTGTTGTCTCACGCTATTCATGGTTGTGTGCTGCATTGTCCGGGTGTATATATATGTAATATATATATATATATATACACGTCGTTTCCGCATGCGATGTGTTCTCTCTGATTGGGTTTGTTCGGGTTGGTGATGCAATCCTGGGAGCATTGCATTCTTCTCTACCTATACGCGGATGTCCATGCTTCGAGGGGTACGGGCGTGACAGCCCTCGGGCTGTCAAAGACGTTTTATGTTCAGTCATTGAATGATTTATATGCGAAAATTAAATATTTTAGGTTATGTGGACAACTTTGTAATTTGTGCCATGTAGGATTTCGCTATATATATTTAGGGCAAAACAGGTTTCAAAAATAGAGAGCAGGGTGTGAGAAAGAGTGACTGTATACTTTTCTACATTATTAGTGAAACGGATTTCTCTCCCCGTGAAAGTAGGTAGGCCGAAAATCTCCTCTGTTGAACCACGTAAATTCTTGCGTTGTGCGAATTTTTGTTACTTTCTTGCATCGTTAATAGGATCGAATTTAAATATTCGACAAAAAGATCTGAAGAGGCCACTCCCCTAAAGGTGGCCACGGTTCGGAACCGACCGGTTCCGGTTTGTGGCCAAGTATGAACCGGCCGGTTCCAGGCCGGTTCCGATTCCGAATTTTACTTATCTATTTTTTTCCTTTTTCCTTTTCTTTTTTTTTCCTCCGCCGGCCCTAGCTAGGGCCGGCGAGGGCGGCCTCGCCTGAGGCAGGCAGAGGAAGTCTGAAGAAAAAAAATAAAAGGAAAAAGAAAAAAAAAGAAAAGGAAAAACAGAAAAGAAAATAATAAAAAAATTTACTATTCCGGTGACGAAACATTATTCAATATAAATTGTAATTAAAATGTAAATTGTAATTAAATTTGGGGACAAAAAGACAAGAGAGAAAGAGAGGGCTTGAACTTAATAAATTATCATTAAGCACGTTACAATTCGTTACAACGATCTATAAAAAAAGGAGTACAATATATATGCCCTAAAATGATCCCAAAACCTAAGTATTCCGTACGCAGGGGACCAAAGGTCACATGTCGTCGGATTATACTTCGATTTCCCTAAACTCACGTGGGCGTACTCGGTATGAGAAATAAGGGTTCCCGAAATATTTGCCAACTCCAATAGTTCTTTTACCCTCAATCGTCACTACCCGTTCCAGTACCGGTAGAGGTAGTATCTCTGTCATTAAAGAATTCGGATTCATTATTCCGATCTATCTCTTGTTGCCGGTATTGAGCCTTCGTCCAATCAGCAACACAAGCTTGAATTTCCACTGATTTTGGAGATAATCTTGAACGATATTCGTCCAAAATATTACTTCCGACACTGAATGCTTGTTCGACTGCAACTGTGGAACAAGGGGTTGAAAAAATCTGTTTTGTAATAAGAGAAAGGATTGGGTATTGGCTTGCGTGCCTCTTCCACCAATCCAAAATTAAAAAATCTGTACCGCCTTCAGATTCAGTAAACTCAAATGAAGCAGTTAGATAAATCTCTAATTCAGAAATATTTCCTATTACTCCCTTTTGTTTTTTTTGTCTATATAATAAAAGTTGATACCCTCTACTAATTTTACCCGTACTGTCATTTTGTATCTCCGTAGATTGTGAAGATCCAATAATATCACCTAAATTATATTTAGTATAAAATTCATTATATAATTCTATTACTATGTTTTTAACATTACGTACTATGGCTGTAATATTTATCTCATCATAATGTAAACATTGATAATACGTATGCAAAAATTCATTTAAGCCATCCAATTTACATCGCGGATAAAAAATACAAGCAACTAAATAAATAATGGGAATTTCCCTATAATAATGTAGCCACTTTATTTTCATTGCAACTATAGTATGTTGTAATTCAACATCATTTTCACATTCATCAAAAATTCCGACAATATTAGTACACTCTACTAAAAATAAATGTGTAGTAGGATAATAAACACCGGACAAAATATAAGTTGCATCATTAAAAACCTTTAAAACATCTAAAATTTTTTGGGAAATATTCCACTCTTGTGGGTATAAATTAATCTGAGGTATATTATTAGAAATGAATGCACATAATAAATCTTTATATGCTAAAGATTTATTAAGCAAGTGGAAAGTAGAATTCCAACGAGTTGGAACATTTCTTGGAAATTTTTTTGGCTTTTTGCCATTTTCTCTACAAAATCTACCCCATTCTTTCATTTTTTGGGGATGTTTCCATAAAAATTGAATTGCCGTTTTTATTGGTTGAACAAAAATATCAAAAGTTTTCAAACTATCTTGTATACATAAATTTAAAACATGACAAACACATCTAACGTGAAAAAATTTTCCGCCAAAAGCGGGTTTACAAATATTTTCTAAATCGGTAATTGAAGCGGTATTTGCTGCGATATTATCAAAACCAATTGAAATTTTTTTAAGCAAATAATATTCTTCTAAAATTTGTCTAATTATTCTATAAATATTATTTCCCGTATGATTGTCATCGAAAACTCTAAATGTAATAACTCTTTTTTGAATACTCCACTCGTCATCTATCCAATGACATGTTATGCCTATGTAAGAATGATTTTGCCAATGATCACTCCAAATATCACTACCTATATGCACGTATCCATTAAATTGCATAGAAAAGTTTTGTAAATCTTTTTTTTCATTTTTGTAAAGATCTTTAATTACTCGTTTAATTGAATTTCTAGGAACACGTTTTGCTTGTGGAGCACATGCTTTTTGTACAAATTCATTAAAACCAAATCTTTCTCCAAAATTAAATACTAAATGCTCAATGGAAATAAATTTGCTTAATTCTTCCTTATAAGTTTTGTCATTAAAACGAAATAAAGGGGAAGTGTTAGGATTGATGTACCCGGAAATTTATTGTTGCTCGATATCGATTTCGGTTTCTATTGGATGTTTGCTCTTAAGATGTTGTTTAAATGTTCCATATCCTTGTCCACCTATATATTTGTATATTTTCCCACAATATTTACACATTATATCGTACCTTTTTTGATCAATATCAAACCTTTCAATTTTCGTGAAGTGATTCCAAATGTCAGATGTAAATTCTCGTTCCGCTTTCTTTGTTGTAGATATTTCACCAGGAGGATGAAAACTTTCTTGAGTCGGGACGCGCTCCACATCGGAAAAAATGTTGATTTCATCATCTTGAAAATCTGCATATTTATGAGGATCAAAAGAATGATGGGATTCTATCGCGATATTCTTACTTTTGCCAGTTGGCACTCGACTTCCACTTGCCATTTTTCGAGTGGATTGAGAGAATTGAGCGGATTAATTGGGAGAATTAAGAAAGAATTGCGTGGATTGAGAAAATTGAGAGAATTTAAGAGAATTGGCAATTGGAGAGAATTTCGAGTATTGATAAAATTTGAGACTTGAGAGAAGAGAATTTGAGAGAATTTGAGAGAATTGTGTGAGTATTGAGAGAATTTGAGAGAAATTATAAAAAAAAATTGAGAAGAAAATTTAGAATTAAAAAAAAAGAGAAGATAACCGTTGCAATTTTGCAACGGTTATCTTTTTTTTTTTTTTTTACTTTTTGCCCGTTGGGGGGCTTCCATTGCAATTTTGCCCGTTTGGCAACAGGCCTCAACCCTGCTGCGGGGGCAATTTTTTTTTTTTAATTTTCCCAGAATCCCGTTGCAGTTTGCAGAGGTGGCCGGCCATTGGCCTCGGGCGAGGCCAACCTCGCCGGTCTGCTACACAGTTGCAGGTTGCAGCTTTTTTTTTTGGTGAAACCGGGCTTGGAGCCTGCGGTTCCGAGCCGGTTCCGATTTCGAACCGCGGGCCCAGTCAACGGGCCGGTCTTGGGTTTGACCAGGCCGGTTCTGGTCCGGTTCCGGGCCAAAGCCAGCTCGTGGCCATCTCTACCTGATCCAGTTTGCAAACCAGTCTGACCCCGTTTACAAATCGGTCCAAACAGGTTCTCATGTGCCACAGGCACGCGAGAACATCGCCCGGAGAGATCCGACGTCTCGCCGGCCGACCCAAACCAAATTGAGCTCGGTTTCCACCTCTCGAGACCTATATGAGGCTCCTCCAACTACTCCGTTCACCGTCCAGCCACCCGCTCGCTGACCGACGACCAAAAACTAACCTATTTCACTGAGACATTTTATCGAATACATGGCGTGTACAAACAAAAATAGGAGATTTCGACTTGTTTCGAGGACCCATGGTCCTCGAGAAACCTATACCTACCTTTGGCGACGATACACGAACGGCGGGGGACTACGGTATGGGCCGGGACTTGCGTGAAACGGCCAGCACGAGTCCCGGCCAGACCGCACCAAAAAAATAGAGCAAAACAGGGGGGTTTCTTGGCCAAGGGGAGCTCACCGGTCGATGGCGCGTCGGGGAGGTTTTCCGGCTACTCTGTGGATGACAGCGACGCTGCTGGTTGTCTTTCTTGCTCTGGCAGACGCTCAGTTCACTCTCTTTGTATTCTCTCTCGGTTCTCTCTCTCTGTTTCTCTAAAAATGGCCAACCCTCCTCTTTCTCTCTCTCTCTCTCTCTAGCTATATATAGCCGGCGACGACGTTGCCCCCCTGCTCCATTGCGTTCGCATAACGACAGCCTGCACCGGCCTACTCTGGCTCGCGACTTTCGCGGCCATTTAGGCCGGTGCAAAAAGGGGGTCGATTCTATGAGGAGTGGTAGAGGAAGAAATGAGAGAGAGAGAGAGAGAGAGAGAGAGAGAGAGAGAGAGAGAGAGAGAGAGAGAGAGAGAGAGAGAGCCCGAGAAATGGGAAAGACGAGACTAGCCTTAATGGCTAGTCCCGGTGGCGTGCTACCCTAGCCCTGCTCTGGCCAGATAGGGATGGGGTGAGGCCACGCCGCCATGCGTCACCCTGCGGCCAGAACAAGGGCGAACAGGAGAGGCGAAAGTGATGGCCGACGGGGGAGAAAGGAGAAGAAGGGAGCTAGGCCGGGCCGGGCCCAACTTGCGCGAAGGGGAAAGAAAAGGAAAAAGAGCGGGCTAGGCCTGTGGGGGAAAAACGAAGAGAAAAAAAAAGAATAGCAGACAAGGCTTGCTCGGCTGGGTCAACCCGGCCCGACTCGAATTTTATTTTATTCTTTTTGTTTAAATTGACATGCTAATAGGCCCTATTAAATACAATTGTGCCTAATTTTTATGTGCAATGCATTTAAATAAAGACATTTTTTTCCTTAGGAATTAAAGAAAATTAAATTTTAAATTTTATGCAATTAATGTTGGGCAAATTAAAAATAGGTGTCAACAAATCCAATTACATAACGAGTTAAAAGGCAGTAGAGAAATTCTATCGGAAATTCGCTAAAACTAAAGATCTTGTCACACTCTGTTCAAACTTCAAATTTAACAAACAAAGAAACTGAGTGCAGAAAATAGAGGTATGATATGGAAAGAAAATTTTAATGATTGAGCCTCACCTTCTCTAAAAAAAAATTAAACTCAAACTAAGATCTCAAAATTTCAAGTCTGAATCCAAAAGAATGCGCAGAGGAAGAAGGAACTGGACTCAATTTATCTACATCGTTCACTGCATCAAAAACTTGTCTATTATTGGCATAAAGGGGCTGTTTTAGAAAGAGAGAGAACAAAGAGAAATAAATGAGAAGAAGGCAAGTGGTATAGCGAGAAAAGAGAAAGAATAAAAGCACTTGAATAATGTTTAAGAAAAAAGTGGGACCCACAAAGGTTTACATTGTCAAAATATTGTGATAGGAAGTGTTTTAATTATAATGAGAGTGGAAAAAGCGCCGCCCTATAAATATTGCTAAAATAAAACCTGCAGAGGCCGACTCCAAACATTGAAACGTAAATTCCATTGAAGATTTCAAATTTGTTCAATGGTCAGCACTTCCCCTTTTTGATTTTCCTTGGACTGACTTCAATTAGAATATTATCAGCTTGAATTTCCTTTCTTTCTTTTCTGACCCAAATTTGGATTTCTTCGAGTCCACAACAATCCAAGTCCAATATGGACTTTCCTAATTGAGGCACATTCGGTCATCCGAACCAAATATTAGGCGCACTTTATATATTTATTTTGTGTCGGATTTCGTCCAATGACTTCAACTTGAGACATATTTTAACAATCTTGTTTAACGATCTATTATTGATACACATTTGCCAAGAACCCTTATTCTTTGGAACCAGAAGCTCCGGGACAGCAAAAGGACTCGAGCATTCTTGTATCGATCACTTAGCCAAAAGCTGATCAACTTGCCTTTGAAGTTCTTCATAAATCTTGCAACTCATTGGATCAAAGAGAAGCCCCGGGCACAAAATCGATGCAATGTTGAATCTCTCTCATAGGAAGAAGGTTGATGGAATTTCATCGGCATGACATCACAGAAATCGTCAAACAACGGCTGCAAAATGGTTGGGATCTGCTCTTTTGCTTGTGAGTAACAAGCATCTTCCAATGCTCGGGAAAAGTGAGACTTGGAAAGAATATTGCTTCCTTTCCCTTGGGTAGGCTTGGAAACTCTCTCAATGTTACAAGGGCCCAAAATACTGAGCTATAGTTTGCTCCTTGGCCTCCACCACATCACATCATAGCACGATATGCTCAAATTTGGTGGCGTATTCTTCCACGGACAACTCCTCTTGCTTCAAATTGTGGAATGTAAAGTAAGCTTCTTGCTGATAAGTTTCTGGGAGAAGCTTCTTTTTGAGCTCCTTCATTTTATTCCATATTATGATTCTCCACTTTCCTTCACGAGTTCTTTGATGCTTTAGATTTTCCCATCAAATCGAAGCATGCTTTTCAAGCTTGACTGCCACAACCTTCACCTTTTGATGCTCTGCAATATTCTTATGATAAAAAACTCGCTCGATTGTGCCAAGCCAATCAACGAGGTCTTCCAGATGCATATTGCCTTCGAAGTTTGCAATGTCAACCTTAAAATCGAAATCATAAAAATCACGATTCCAGCACCAATGATGCAAAGGAGCCTCTTCGCTAGGTGCGTCAAAATGAACATCATGGAAGGGGTTAATCCCTCTTCGTCTTCTTCCTCTTCCTCTTTATAATCATGTTGGGGATCGTCACGCCTCAAAAATGGAAATTGCTCCAATTTCTATTGGAGCTGTTGCACTTGTCTTCTCAAATAGGCTATTTCGACATCACGGTGATAATGCCCATGGGCTATGGGTACATTGACATCCAGTCTAAGACGATGACGATTATCCAAAATCTAAGCTCTGTTATCAACTGATACTAGAGTGTGTTAAAATATGTCTCGAGTTTAAGCCCGAAGCAAAATCTAAATATTCCGAATTGGATATTTTGCGGATCTCCGAAATCGAGCAAAAAGGAAATATTTGAAATATGCTTTCCTAATGTATGTTGGAGTCTTTGTTCTCAAATTGAAAAGTCCACGTGGACTTTATGTTGAACTTTGACTCTATCAACATGTCAGAGAAAGAATAAGAAGAAATAAAAGATAAGGTTTCCTGCAGAAGTCAGTTTGGGTTGTTTGGGATTTATATCCTTATATATTCTTGAACTTGGCCGCAAGAAGAAGAAGAAGTCTCGATGCACCGTTATTGAAAAAGAAGTCTTGAAGCGCCGAAATAGAGTGCTTGGCAGAGAGTTTCGTGGATCTTTCTTCGGCAAATTACGTTCAAGAGCTCAAGTGTTCGTAGCGATTAAATCTTGTGTTAAGATTTGTGTATAATTCTTTTGCGAGATTGAGATATTATTTCGTGAGGAATTGTGGGGCTAAACACTGCGTGAGTTATTGGGTGTAATTGGGGCTTGGGAAACACTTAGAGTGTTTGAGTGACTCGAGTGTGGTTGTAATTTCCGTTGTATCGCTTGATCTATAGTGGAATTCCGTGCTGCTCTCCCCGTGGACGTAGGTCACTACGACCGAACCACGTAAATCTGGTGTCCGATTTATTTCCTTATTCTATCAATTTATTGTTCGATCGCTTGGCTTCCGCAACAATTGGTATCAGAGCTTGGCTTGACTAAGTTAAAGCGAATCGATGGCGATAGAAGAAGGAAAAGTGAGAATCGACAGATTTGATGGGAAGGATTTTGGTTTCTGGAAGATGCAGATTGAGGATCAACTATATCAGATGAAACTGCACGTGCCCCTGTTTGGGGAGAAGCCAGAGATGATGAAGCAAGCTGATTGGGAATTGTTGGATAGACGAGCTTTGGGTGTTATTCGGCTGACGTTGGCTCGTAACGTCGCGTTTAACATCGTGAATGAGAAGACCACTGCGGGTTTGATGAAAGCCCTATCGGACATGTACGAGAAGCCCTCTGCGATCAACAAAGTCTACTTGATGCGACGTCTGTTTAATTTGAAGATGAGCGAAGGTGCATCAGTTGCTGATCATATTAATGAATTCAATGTGATCGTGAGTCAATTGAGTTCAGTTGATATTGACTTTGAAGATGAGGTACGTGCTTTGATTCTATTATCCTCATTGCCTGATAGTTGGAATACTACTGTTACTGCTGTTAGTAATTCTTCTGGGTCAACAAGCTTGACGTTTGATGGTGTTCGAGATTTAATTCTGAGTGAAGACATCCGTAGAAGAGAATCTGGCGAACATGTATCAACTGCTTTAGTAGGTGAAAATAGAGGAAGAACTGGTACACGTGTTAGCAAAAGTAGTATGAACTCGAATAGACGAAGTCAGTCTAGGACTGGTGGTATTGTTTGTTGGAGCTGTGGCAAGAGGGGGCATCTTAGAAGGGATTGCCTTAAGCTGAAGAACGACAAAGGTAAGGGAATTAGAGTTGATCCTACGGATGATATTGCAGCTATAGCTGATGGTAATTCGGATGATGCTGATTATGTCTTGTCTGTCACTAATAATTCGTCGTTTGACGGATGGATTATGGATTCTGGTTGCTCTTTTCACGCTACACCAAATAGGAATTGGTTTACTACTTATCAGTGCACGGATAATAGTAAAGTGCAGTTGGGGAACAATTATGAATGCGATGTTATTGGTGTTGGTGATGTCAGAATCAGAATGCATGATGGTATCGTGTGGACATTGACTGGAGTGAAGCATGTTCCTGAGTTGAAGAAAAATCTGATTTCCTTGAGTGCCTTAGATTCAGCTGGGTGTCGGTATTCTTCAGAATGTGGAGTTCTGAAAGTTGTTCGAGGTGCTTTGGTGATAATGAAAGAAATCAAGCATAGTGGCCTGTATGAGCTTCAAGGAGAGACAGTGACGGAATTTGCTGCGGAGACGTCGAATGCATCGGTTCGAGAGTCTGAATTGTGGCATATGCGTTTGGGGCACATTAGCGAGAAAAGCCTGAAGGTTCTAAGTGAAAGAAATTTGCTATGTGGTTATGTGGCTAACGAACTAAATGTATGCAGGTGCTGTGATTTAGATCAACGGCGGAAAGTGCAGTTTAGTACAGTTGTCAGAGAAACCACGGATATTGCAGAATTAATTCACTTGGATATTCGCAGGTTGTCGCGATTTCCTTCAAGGAAGAGTGCCAGATTTATGCTAACAGTTGTTGATGACTACTCGAGGAAGACGTGGGTGTTTGTGCTTAGGCACAAGTTTGATGCTGTTGTCAGGATCAGGCAGTTAAAAGCTTTGATCGAAAAGGAGACTGGTAAAACGATCAAGCAGGTGCAGACTGACAATAGTATGGATTTTTGCTCGGAGCTGTTAAACGAATTCTGCATGAAGGAAGGCATAGTGAGACACCGCACTAGTGTCAATGAACCACAACAAGTTGCAGAGTTGATGAGCAAAACATTACTAGAGACGGCCCATAAAATGCTCTCTAGTGCTGGTATGGCTAGAAGATTTCTAGCGGATGCGCTTAGTATGGCGAGCTATCTGAAGAACAGATCCCCATCGACTGCGATTGAATATCGGACTCCCGAAGAAGTATGGTCAGGTAACATTGCTGATTATTCTGTTATTAGAATATTTGGTTGTCCATGTTATGTTCGAGTTAGTGATGGTAAGCTCGATGGAAGGACAAGAAAGTGCATGTTCCTAGGTTATGCACAAGGTGAGCGGGGCTATAAGTTGTGGTGCCCGGAATTAAATTCACATATTATCAACAGAGAAGTTATATGTGACGAGTCTCCAGTACTTCTAGCTAGGAGTGTTAATAGCAGTGTTTATACGGATCTGAACGGTGTTCAGCTTGAGGTGGAGTTACAACCAGAAACTCCTGAGGTAGCGGGCACTAGCGAAATAATCGACACGGATGGTGCTTATAGCGAGGTGGAGCCTATTGAGCCAACAGTTGCTGTAACTGCTGATATTGATAAGGTGCGTATTCAATCTTTCGATAGATATGGCTGCAACAATGGTTTTGCTTTATCTGCGATTGAGGAGATTGTGTTGGAAAATCCTTATGGAGCGGTTAAAGGTGCATATGGAGTTGGTATTCTGATGAGGTCCACGGCTATAGCGAAGTTCAAGCGAGGCTTGGACTTGGAAGACATCTGTGGCGGTTGAGCCCATCGGGGGCTATGGGAGAGTAGTAGCGAAATTCGGATTTTATCAAAGTGATTGTAATTTGGCTCAAACGTCGAGCCAAGGTGGAGATTGTTAAAATATGTCTCGAGTTTAAGCCCGAAGCAAAATCTAAATATTCCGAATTGGATATTTTGCGGATCTCCGAAATCGAGCAAAAAGGAAATATTTGAAATATGCTTTCCTAATGTATGTTGGAGTCTTTGTTCTCAAATTGGAAAGTCCACGTGGACTTTATGTTGAACTTTGACTCTATCAACATGTCAGAGAAAGAATAAGAAGAAATAAAAGATAAGGTTTCCTGCAGAAGTCAGTTTGGGTTGTTTGGGATTTATATCCTTATATATTCTTGAACTTGGCCGCAAGAAGAAGAAGAAGTCTCGATGCACCGTTATTGAAAAAGAAGTCTTGAAGCGCCGAAATAGAGTGCTTGGCAGAGAGTTTCGTGGATCTTTCTTCGGCAAATTACGTTCAAGAGCTCAAGTGTTCGTAGCGATTAAATCTTGTGTTAAGATTTGTGTATAATTCTTTTGCGAGATTGAGATATTATTTCGTGAGGAATTGTGGGGCTAAACACTGCGTGAGTTATTGGGTGTAATTGGGGCTTGGGAAACACTTAGAGTGTTTGAGTGACTCGAGTGTGGTTGTAATCTCCGTTGTATCGCTTGATCTATAGTGGAATTCCGTGCTGCTCTCCCCGTGGACGTAGGTCACTACGACCGAACCACGTAAATCTGGTGTCCGATTTATTTCCTTATTCTATCAATTTATTGTTCGATCGCTTGGCTTCCGCAACAGAGTGGTCGGAGATTGAGAAGGAAACTCACATGCGACAAAGGATATGCTTGTGACTAAAGAATCGACTCAATGATACATGGCATATAACTCACCACTCAATGGAATCCACCAAAGGGATACAGAGTCAAAAAGATACTCTAATCTAAGAGATCAAATTTGTAATTTCGTTAATCAAAACACTCTAACCCTCAGGGAGGCCCTAGAGGGGTTTATATAGACTCAACTTGGAACAACTCTCCAAACAATAGACAAATTCCAAGACTCCTAACCTTTAATTTTTCAAGACAACGTCTAACAACCCCTAAGACAGGACATAACTAAGAACATTGACGTTGGACTCAATGACTGTAGAAGTAAAATATATTGCTCTGGACTCAACAAGAATATAGAAACTGTAAAAGACTCATTCTAGGCAAAAGACTTATAGTATTGTAAAAGACTCGTACCCTTGAGATGATCCTTAATTATTGGACAAGGTTAAATCTTCTGGAGATGATCCTTCATCACTTCGATATCAACTGATATCGAAGTGGGTGCAAATTTAGAATGTAATACAAGTGTGACAAGGGAGATGCCCACCAGGTAACAAATCCACCTCACGATACAAGGCATTTGATAGGGTAGATGCTAACCATTTGAGGAATCCACCTTAGAATACTGGGGAAATAACTCAACGACTCCCACCGCAGGATATGGGGTTAAAGTGAGATTTTATTCCAAGAGTCCACTCAAACAATTCGTTAAAGCACTCGCTACCCTCAAGGAAGCCTTAGAGGGTTTTATAATGACATAACTTGAAATAACTCTCCGAGCTATGCAAATCCCAATACACCAACATTTTATTTTCCAAAATAAAGACCAACAATCACTAGACAATCTTCTTACTTCACCCAAAAAAAAAAAACAATCACTAGACAACATAAATACTAACACTGACAGTTGACTATGATTGAATTTGGAAAGAAAAAAATGCATTGCAGTGGACTCAACAAGAACATAAAAGGAAAAGACTCATTCTCGGATTTCTTGACCAGCATTGACAATTTGGGGCATAACATCCTCTAGAAAACTCCAAACTACATAAATTGTGATTCATTTGCAAGTAGACACATATAGGGATCTCCAATTATATATTATAAAACAAGATTGGAGCACGAAAACCCACTCAAATATCTAGAGAAAATGACGTTTAGAATTTTGTCTGCATAGAGGAACTTATCTTCTACCAATTTTGCATTAAGTGTTGGATAAAACTCAATTCTCTTGACGTGTGTTGGGAGTACACAACAGAAATTCGATACCTTCACTGGAAAGATCATCAAGAGTGAGCCTAAGTTCAAGCTTATCAACATATCTAATTGGATCCACCTCTACTCAAAAGCTTAAGCCAATAAGTTGTAAGCCAACTACAATATGCTACCTCATAGTTTCGGTATCCTTCAGCACCAATTTGATGGGTTGCGTTGTTACACTACAATGCCCTAGGTCTTTTCCTCCGGATCGAACTCTAAAGGCTGCACAAAAACTGCATCGATCGAGATTTCTTCGCCCGATACCTAAATTTGGGAAGATCACTTAAAGGAAGTCAAAGTTCGAGCTTGTCAATATATCCAATTAGATCAACATCTACTCAAAATTTTAAGTCAATGAGTTATGAACCAATTAGAACATATTAATTACTCTGCACCACATCAATTCTCCAATGTGGAACTACATATGCATCTCAAACAGGTGATTCTTCCTCATCTTCAATTAATGGCAATGTACCCAATTTCTTGCCAAAGTTGAATCCTGATGAGACATTGTCACATGAGAAATTGTGAAGGACAGACTACCGCATTGACTCCGCGTTGACCTAAGCCAAGGGTCTTCTTTGAATAAGCCATCTTACCTACAATTTTTTTTGGGGTCAAAATCGTACCTACAATTCAAAAGCCTTATTATTTAGACGTTTATACGTGGAGCGCTCATCAATATATTGAGGCTTCTAGAAAAGTAAACCTAGAGCTGAAGAATTCATATTGTCTTCCATAATGAAAGAGCAACATGTCGTGAACCAATTATATTGAACTAGATTCATCGATGAGGAGGTTGAGTTGTTTTGCACTCTCGGTGGTAGCATAGTTTTTATATTATTTATTATTGGCGTTAAAAGTTTTTATACAGGTATTGTTGGAAAGAAAAGATCCACCTATTAATGGAAGACATATAATGAATTGAAAAACACATGCATGTCTCACCTAAACCCCCATCGTTTATCAGCGAAATGAAAATGTGATTGAATTATGTCCGCCACCTGAAATGATTGATGGGTTTTCTTGGTATTCTCAGCATTTTAAAAAAATGAATCTTGGTGAAGTCCTACCTAGATCAGCTTCTAAGTACTTAATTATTTGCATAGAGCATGATCTTCCTTGTCATGTATGATTATGAAAGTTTAGCCCGACAAAGGGAATACACATTGGTCAGATTTATTTTCACATGTTAAATAGAGTTGATTAGGGTGTATAATACATGTGTGGTATGTCACATTTACCCTAAGGTCCAATATGAGACACTATTATGCTCATAATTCGATTAGCCTGGTTTCTTCAAAATGGCTTTTGGTAATAATGATTGCGCTTCTTTGTTACCGCTATGGTAGCAAGATAGGATTTATCTAAAAAATTTGACAATGCAACAAAACATTTACAACTCGGATACCAAATGAAAGGAACAAGAAATTCCTTGGGATGATAATTTTTCACAAATACGTACGACCACAATCCATATTTTAAATTAGAAACCCTAGCCCAGCAACCAAAAAAAAATGCGCAACGTATCTTGTCTTAATTTAAAAGTATGTAATGGAATTTTATCTAGAAATGGAAAAAGTTTATTATTTACCTCTTTGAAACTAGATGATTGATAACTTTGAAGATGCACGTTATTCTTTTCCAAGAATGCAATAGATATTTCATGCTTAAGAGCATAAACCCAATCACCATGAAACACATTTCGTGCACACAACCACCAGCTCAAACCAGTCTGCTCTTGTTGATTTTTCTACTTTCTTACTCTCCAGTGTCGTGCCACGCTTTTTGAGCATGCTAAAGAGGTACTTCCATTTGTCACGAATGGGAAAATTATCCCCAAACGGGCTACTAAGGCTCAATGCAGATATTTTGCCCAAATGTCCCACATGCATCCCATTACTAGACAAACGGGGGATCTCTCTCAAATCATACCTCACGTGACAATGGGTTGTGATTTTCTTATCATTCTATTCAATCTAGGTTTTTGATTTGGAGTCGCCATTTGTTATTATTGGTAGGTTGACTAGAAACCTAATCGGGGTAAAGGAGAAATACCACGATTATGTGAACCAGAAATTCTGAATATGGGGATTTGGTTACACTAATGATCCCGAATCGAGATCCCTAATGCCCTTTCATTACCTAAAACAATATGATGTGTCTAACCTGTCACACGAGTTTCCGAGGTCTATCCACTAATACTAACCATTCTAAACGTGAGAACTCAATCAATCAATATAAGCAACACAATCAATTGCAATCAAATAAAACAATCCTAGTTTGGGTCTCTAAAAATCAATTCAAAATATCCAAACCCTAGTAAAGCCCTAAAGGTTTATTCATTCAGTGATGTATGTCATTTTAGGGTTTAGGGTTTTTTAGGGGTCAAAACCCCTAAACTAAGGATTTTCTAAAAATCCCATTTAGGCACCTTTAAAAATTATAATTTCACCTGCAAAGGTTGGCCACAATGTTTTTGAGTTATTCTGTGAAATTTTGAATTTTTTTCGAAAGAAAATAATTTTCTGAGAATTGTCCTTTTCGAGAGTTGATTTTTATGTTTTTGAGAATTTTTTAAAATTTTTTATGGATTTTTGAATTTTCTATTTTTGTATTTTTCTGCATTTTCCACATTTTGTATTTTTATGAATTTTTTGATTTTTTCAAAATTTTTAGAACTGTCTAATTTTTTTTAAAATTTTCCCACCGGAGTGAATGAACCGGACCAAATCGGTTCAGACCGGTCCGGCTGGGCCGAATCGGTCAGCACTAGTGCCGGTGACTACTTCGACAGGCACGGCATTAAAATGATGTCGTTTTCTTCGTTTTTTAGTGGGACATTTCCCTAAAAACCCGGTGCGTGTGTAGTCTTGTTTTATGTTATCAAGGCCGTAACTTCGGATCGAAATCCGATGACCTTCCAGCAGTTTTCAGGTGCCAATTTTTTATTCTAGATTATCCTCAAATCACTACCTATCATTCTAATCTAATCAGCTCGCCGCCAGACCATCGCAGGTTGGCGAAAAACTAACCTAAAAACCCTAACCTGAAAAACTAACCTATCCTACTTTTCAAACATTCAAATTACCATATTGATCGCCCTAGCCGTCTATTTCAATCAAGATCATTTTCAAAACATCAATCAATGTGAAAGGTTACTAACTTGAGTGGCCTATGGCCACGGGGAGCACTTCAGCGAGGTTTGTGAGCTACGGTGAGGGTTTTCATGGACGGCCGACTCGGTTTCATGCAATTTAAATGGTTTAAAATGCAATAGAACAATGAAAACGTGATTAGAAACTTATCTTAGACATGAATAAGCTCAGATTTGCAAAGAAAATCATGTAATCAACAAGATTATGCTCAAACACCTATTCTAGAACTTTATGTGAACCATGACAAGGTTAACACTTTACCTAATTTGATATAGGTCAGAATGTGGTTTCCGAGCTAATCTGCAGCTGTGGAATGGTTCTCCAACACCTAGGTTTCAAACTAGTAGGCTTTGCTTCACCAGAGAATCTTTGGCTTAATCGACGGAGGTTGATCTTCAGGGCTTCGCAACCAGCTTTGTCATAGGTTCACCAGTGAGGAAACTCACTAGTGAGACCGATTTGCCGGCACTTTTTCCGATCAGAAAGCGCTGATCACTCGGCTTCAGGGAGTCTCAACTCACTTCTCACGCTCCCTCTCTCTCTCTCTCTCTTTCGTGTTCATTCTCTCTCTCTCTTCTCTCTAGAATTTTCTCGAGCAGGTTCTATATTCCGGATAATGTTCTTTCTCCCTTTTTTATCACCCAATTTTCCTGCCCCTAAGTTGGTTATTACCGACTTGGGGCTGGTTGGATCAAATCTTCGATGCCAACTGGAATCGGAGTTTAAAATGTGCTCATTTAGCCGGATTAAGTCGGCAAAGAGGCAGGCACGAGCTGATTTTTCTAGGTTTAGTATGCTTCGAGCGAGTAGTGTGTAGAAGGAGACCAACCCGGGTCAGGTCGGGTTGGGTTGGGTCAGGTCGAGTCAACTCGGTCGACTTGATAGACCCGAGTTGGTTTAAATTCACAAATTAAGGCCGATTTTGACCCAATTTTTTAGATTTAACCCCAAAATTGAATTCCTCATCATATTTCGCACCCAAATATGTGATTTGCCCTAATTTTTATCACAATTAAACCCAAAATTCTCAAATTATAAATTCGGATCATTAGGGTATTTGTTCAATTCAATATACAGATGACTTGATTAGGAAAAATTGGTACCAAAATTGGTTTACCTATACCTGATTAACCCTAAAAATGATGATCTTAGGGTTGAAAATTTCTAATTGGTTATGAACCCCAATTTGGGCTAAAAATCCCCAATTTCAATTGAAATTTGGGGCTTTTCAATTTCTTTGATAAATTGTGAAATTGGATGGATTCTTATGTAATTCAAGGTCTCAGAATCATTTTTCGTGAAAACACTATGACCGAAAAATGACTAGAAATGAATTAATTGAATTTTTTATTCAATTTGGACTTGTTTTTACCCAATTTTGGGAAAGACATATTCCTAATTGAAATTTTATAAAATTGACATTGTGTTAATGAAATTGGATTTAGAGGAAGACTAATGACTATTTTTATGGAATTTTGGATTCCATTTTCTATTTTTCTTGATTTTCATCCTTATTTTGAGAAAAGAAATTAATGAAAAATTCAGGAAATTTTTTAAAACAATTATTTTTGGTTTAGAAATATGTTCCTAAGCTTGGACAAGGTTCATAATTCTAATTTTATGATTTTTGGAAAAATATGAAAAATAAGCTAAAAATCAGGTGTCAACATCCAGTTTTAGGGTTGTGATCTCCCGTTGCATATGCTACATACTTGCTTGACTTTTTCAATTCTTGGTAGGATAATGAAAGGACCTCGTTTGTACTCTCTACCAATGACGAACCCAAAGTTGCTGGGCAATAACTCCTCATGAGACATATTGTCGTACATGAGAAATTGCTTAGGAAATTGACCGTATTGACTTAGCATTTGACTGAAACTTTATGGGCAAGTATGAGAAGATTCTCAGAATCAATTTCGGACTCCCGAAGTCCTTCTACTTAGCAATGATCAGATTTAAACAACACGGATTTCGTTCAAATTCATTTTCCATATTTTGGTTGGTTGGTGCTGTTTTGATTTTCAAATCCAAATCCGAACTGACCCGAATTAACAGTTTCTTGCTTGGGTGGGTCGACCAGTCCGGGTCGCCATAAGGTCATGTTAGCCAACGTGAACTAGGTATTTGGACTTCTTATTTGGACAACCACAACCACAATTACTTTGTCTTAGTTAGAAAACTAAGATGGGAGAGTTTATACTGATAATCAAACACCAATCCATCAAAAAACATACATATCATACGGGCAATGTGATTGGTCCATATTATCACGTTAGCCATGTGACAAACTTTTCAAGACGAGAAAGTGTGGCATAATTTGAGAAGGGGACATCTTGTTAATAAATATTTTTAAGCATATTTTCGTCCATCGTTGTTTGGCAGAATGGCCTTTCTTAGTTTAAATACTCTCAAATCATGCATTTGGAATTATCAAGGAAAACGACCTATCTTAGTCTAGTCAATACTCAACATTTATTGCAATGTGGACCAGGTCTTTGGAATTCTTATTTGGATAACCATAACTACAATTACCTTTTATTTTTATTTATAAAAAGACCATCTTACTTCTATTTATGTGTATACCCTCGATCCCATCAAGTTTATTTATCAAAAGATATTTGAATAGTTGAAGAACCATGTTCATCCACGGGCTTCTCTCGAAAGTTGTGGTGCTTGGGACGATCATATTGAATCTATAGCACATCCACATAGCAGAAGTTGCTGATTCAATAACAAAGCCCGGATGCGGAAGTAATTGCCAAAACCTCTCGATTCCATACCCCTTTGGATTGAGCGACGGTGAATTCCACTACCGCATTGGTCTTCCCTTATTTAGAGTTGATTATGATGACTCTACTGACCCTCCAACGCCTTATGCGGATAATAAAGGTATACAAGCAATCATTTTACTAAATTATGTCCCCCACCTAAAATGAATGATAGGCTGTCTTGGTGTTCTCGGCATGTCGCTGAAACTGAATCTTGGTGAAGTCTTACCTGGACCAGCTTCTTCGTACTTAATTATGAGCATGGAACGGAATCTTCCTTGTGAGGCATAATTATGAAATTATAGCCCGACAAAGGGGAAATATACATTGATCCGATTTATTTTCACATGATAAATAGAGATAATTAGGGTGCATCATGCACGTGTGATATGTCATCCAATATGATTCAGCACTATTATGCTCGTAGTTCGATTAGATAAGTTTCTTCAAAATGACTTTTGGTAACCGTGATTGCTTTTCTTTGTTATCATGATAGTAGCAAGATAGGACATTCCTCAAAATTATGAAAATGCAACAAACAATTCACAACACGGGTACTATAGATTAAAGGAAAAATAATCTTCTTTGTGATGGTAATTCTCCACAATATGTATCAATTACAATCCATATTAATTAGAAAGTCTAGCCTAGAAAAAGGAAAAAAAAATCCATGTGCGACGTATCTTGTCTTAATTTAAAAGTATATAATGGAGTCTTATTTAGAAATCTTAATTTTGCAACGCAACAATTGAAAACATTTATATTTCACCTCTTCGAAGCTAGTCGATTAATTATTTGGGTTAAAATCTTATCTACAATTCAAAAGCCATATTATTTGGACGTTCATATGTGGAGCACTCATCAATATTTTGAAGCATCTACAAAAATAAACCTAGAGCTGAAGAATTCATATTGTCTTACACAACGAAAGTGCAACAAGTCATGAACCAATTATATGGAACTAGATTCATTCATGAGGAGGCTGGGTTGTTTTGCACTCTCATTGTTAGCATATGATGTAGGGCATGTGATTATCTTGACAAACGTGATAGCTAGAAACCGACGTGATTTGATCGTGATTGATGCCAGAGCATTCCTCAAAGACGTTGAAGGCCATTAATGATCTCTTATATTTTCGAGAGTAGTTGAATAATTTTAGATTTCTAGAATCCTTATTAATTGTGATTTATCTTCTAGGAATTTATTAAGATCTCTATTTTCCAAACTTGGATGGTTGTTCCTTATTCGCCTATAAAAGGATACTACTATGAATGAGATGGGACGACTATTAATTGAATTTCAGAATTACTTTGGAAAGCTTTTTTCCAGTTATAGTTTACCCTGTGTCATTTGGTATCAGAGCAAGGTTTCTCCCTGCAACGATGTCTCATAATGTGAATCGAAGCACCTCCGTAGCTAAGGGCGCTGAGCCTGTTAAAAAGAGGAATTTACCCAGTTTGCCGAGGAAACTCGATAAGCTCTGCGAGACCACCAACGGACAATGCAAGAATTGCTTGTCACCATCCAACGGTTGTCTGCAAACCCTAACCCTAACCCTAGTGATCTTCCAGCCGAGCATATTCATGTCGCTCAAATTCCCGAAGTAGCTATGGAGCTAAGGGCGAATCTCCAACAAAGGCATCAAGACTATGTCGAGGATTCTGAAGAAGAAGATGAAGAGGATTTCCAGGACTTGCCTATTCGTGAAGGTCGCCATTATGGAGGATTTCAAGGAGAGCATGTTCGTGGGGGTCGTCAACATGGAGGATATCAGTGAGAACACGAATAGTATCAATTGAAAGTCAACCTTCCTACCTTCAATGGCAACTTAAACATTGAAGACTTTCTAGATTGGCTTCGAGAGGTTGAGAAGTTCTTCGATGCCATGGAGATCGAAGAGAACCACCAAGTAAAGCTAGTGGCGTATAAATTAAAGGGCGCTGCCTCAGCCTAGTGGGAGCAAACACAACTTTCCTAGCGTCAACAAGAGAAAGCACCTATTCGAACTTGGAATTGTATGAAGCAGTTTCTGAAGCTTCGATTCCTTCCTGTTGACTTGGAGCAAGTTTTGTTCCAACAATTTCAGGCTTGCAAACAAGGAAGTTGAATGGTTCAAGCTTACACGGAGGAATTCCTTCAACTTTCAGCCTACTATAATCTTGCCGAATCTGAAGCGCAACAAACCGCCAGGTATATCAATGGTCTACGTTTGAATATTCAAGATCGTGTTTCTTTGCATCATTTATACTCTGTCGAGGATGAATAAGAGATGGCCTAGAAAGTGGAATTGTAGTTGGAGCGAAACAATCACTCAAGCAGAACGGGAAATTATGCTCCTCAAGGGCAATTCGGGCGAGGAAAACCGCAGGACGGTGCTGAGTCCTCTAATTGGTAATTCAACAATACAAGTCGAAATTCGAGGAGTAATGTTAAGTAATGTTGAGGCACCCAAACCTTCTGAATCCCTTGCATCGAAGGCTCCTGATGTTGTTCTGAATCCTTATGCAAAGCCCTATCCAGGAAAGTGCTTTAAATGTAATGAACTTGGGCACTGTTCGAGTGACTGTCCGCGATGGAAGATGGTGAATCTGGTTGAACCTGAAGATGAGCTTTATGAGGAGGATTGGAGGAACGAAGAAGAGATAGTCAACAAAGAAGGAGAACATGTTAATTGCGTGGTTAGACGACTACTGTTAGCCCCACGGAAGGAAGATTCACAGCGGAATAACCTTTTCAGCACCCGTTGCACTATCAGTGGAAAGGTCTGCAACGTCATCACCGACAATGGAAGTTGCGAGAATATCATATCACAAACGCTTGTCGATTATCTCCAACTAAAGACCGAAGTTCATCCCTCACCCTATACGATTGGGTGAATTCGTAGGGGCCGAAATTAAAGGTAACTCAGATTTGTCGTTTGCCTATTTCTATTGGAAAAATGTACAAAGATACGATAATCTATGATGTTGTTGAGATGGATGCATGCCATGTCTTGCTGGGATGACCATGGCAATATGATGTTGACGTTACTCACCGAGTTCGTGAGAATGTTAATTTGTTTGTGTGGGATAGGACGAAAATTACCCTTCGTCCCTTGGATAAAGCTACTCGTGTTCCGCAAATGACTAAAAAACAGGACTAGGACAAGGCTGGTGTTTTACTTAATGTTCGCAATAAGAATGGTATGTACTTGATCGTGGATAGTGGATCTAAGCAGGAAACCAACGAAATTATAGAAGCACTTCAACCATTACTGAAGGCTTTTTCTAGTTTTATTGTTGAGGATCTACCAGATAGACTACCACCGATGTGAGACATTCAACACCAAATTGATTTCTTACCGGATGCTAGTCTTTTAAATTTGCCCCAATATCGCATGACCCCGAAGGAGAATCAAATATTACGGGAAAAGGTGGAAGAACTTCTTCGGAAGGGATTTATACGAAAGAGCATGAGGCCTTGTGCAGTTCCTGCTTTACTTACACCAAAGAAAGATGGGAGCATGCGGATGTACGTGGATAGTTGAGCAATCAATAAAATTACTGTGAGGTACCACTTTCCTATTCCCCATTTAGATGAGATGCTTGACAGGTTGTCTGGATCAAAGATCTTTTCGAAGATCGATTTGTGGAGTGAGTACCATTAGATTCGAATGAGGCTTAGGGATGAATGGAAGATGGCGTTCAAAACTAGTGAAGGACTTTATGAATGGTTAGTCATGCCCTTTGGACTTACCAATGCTCCTAGCACTTTTATGCGCTTGATGACGCAAGTCCTTAAACCTTTCTTGGGAAAGTTCGTGGTGTTTATTTCAATGATATACTTGTCTATAGCCCCGATGAGTAGCAACATGTAAACCACCTTCAAGATGTTTTGCAGGTTTTGGAGAGCAATAAACTCTATATCAACTTGCCTAAATGCACTTTTATGACAAGTGAATTGCTATTTTCGGGATACATTGTTAGTAACAGATGACCTTCGAGTTGATGAGGCGAAGGTTGCCGCAATTCAAGAGTGGCCTACACCCAAGACTGTTGGGGAGGTGCGGAGTTTTCATGGACTGGCGACATTCCATTGCAGGCTCATTCGTAATTTTAGAACTATCTTAGCACCTATCACAGAATGTTTGAAGAAGGGGCAATTTCGCTGAGATGATGCGGCTGAGGCAATCTTTGCCTTGATAAAAGAGAAATCGTCTACTGCCCCTATTCTAACTTTGTCGAATTTTGATAATTGTTTGAGCTAGATTGTGATGCTTCGGGGGCCGGAATTGGCGCAATACTCTCGCAAGAAGGTAAACCGGTTGCTTATTTCAGTGAAAAATTGAATGAAGCTCGATGCCGATGGTCTACTTATGAGCAAGAATTTTACGTTGTGGTTCAAGCTATTAAGAATTGGCAGCCTTATCTCTATCAGCATGAGTTTATACTCAATACTGATCACCAAGCACTCAAACACATCAAGGGCCAAAAGCATTAAACATGAGAGCTATATTTCTTTCTTGGAGTAATTTAATTTTGTGCTTTGACATAAGGCAAGTCATATGAATAAAGTGGCAGATGCTTTAAGCTGCCGAGCTGCATTACTAGTTACCATGAAAAACGAAGTAGTGGGTTTTGAGTCTTTATGCTATCTTTATCTGGACAATAAGGATTTTCGAGACACTTGGGCAATGTGTCAAGTTGCTGGTTCTGCTGGTGATATAATTTTATGCGATAAATTCTTGTTTCTTGGCAACAGGTTGTGCATTCCCCGAAGTTCTCTTCGAGAGAAACCGATTCGAGAGCTACATAGAGAAAGTCTTGGGGTACATCTCGGCCGTGATAAGTCCATCGCCTTGGTGGAGGAACGATATTTTTTGCCACAATTGAAGTGGGACGTTGGGCGTTTTGTGCAAAAGTGTCCTGTCTGTCAGGTTGCAAAAGGGCATTCATGGAATTCTAGCCTTTATACGCCATTGCTAATTCCAACCGGACCTTGGGTGGATATATCCATGGATTTTGTTCTGGGATTCCACGAACTCAATGAGGTATGGATTTTGTCTTTGTGGTAGTGGATCGATTTACAAAGATGTCACACTTTATACCTTGTAAGAAGACATCTGATGCTTCTCATGTTGCTGGCCTTTTCTTCCATGAAGTAGTTCGTTTACATGGTGTTCCAAAGATAATTACCTCTGATCAAGATACTAAGTTCCTCAGTCACTTCTGGAGGACTCTATGGAAGTTATTTGGAACTAATTTGTAGTATAGTAGTTCCTTCCATCCTCTTATTGATGGGCAAACCGAAGTGGTTAATCGGACAATGGCGGACATCATCCGTTGTCTTTGCAGTGACACGCCAAAACAATGGGTTCAATATCTTGCCCCGGCAGAATTTACTTTCAACAATACGGTTAATCGGTCTACAAGGAATTCTCCATTTGAAGTTATTTATGGTAGTGTGCCTCAACATACACTTGATCTAGTCCCTCTACCTAAGATTCCTGGTCATAGTGTAGCAGCAAAAAATTTGGCAACAAAAATTATGGAGGTTCAAGCTGACGTTGCATGCCAACTTGCTAAGTCCAATGACAAGTATAAGGATCATGCTGACAAGTGACGTCGTTCCAAAACTTTTGATGTAGGTGATAAAGTCATGGTCTTTCTACACAAGGAGTGATTTCCCACTAGTACACATAATAAGCTTAAGAACAAGAAGATTGGTCCTTGTCGAATTATCAAAAAGATGAACGACAATGCCTATATTATTGATCTTCCTGGTGATCTTAATGTCTCTCTAACATTCAACGTGGCTGACCTATTCGAGTATCACTCTCTAGACATTCCGCTTTATCTTGATGATAACTCGAGGGTGAGCTCTTATGAAGAAGGAGAGAATGATGTAGAACGATTGGCATGTGATTATCTTGACAAATGTGATCGCTAGAAACCGACGCAATTTGACCATGATTGATGCTAGAGCATTCCTCGAAGATGTTGAAGGCCATTAATGATCTCTTATATTTTCGAGAGTAGTTGAATAATTTTAGATTTCCAAAATCCTTATTATTTGTGATTTGTCTTCCAGGAATATATTAAGATCTCTATTTTCCAAACTTGGATGGTTGTTCCTTATTCGCCTATAAAAGGATACTATAATGAATGGGAGAGGACGACTATCAATTGAATTTCAGAATTAATTAAAGAAAGCTTTTTTCTAGTTATAGCTTACCCTGCGTCAGCATAGTATTATATTATTCATTATTGGCGTTAAAATATTTTTATGCAGGTAGTGTTGGAAAGAAAAGATCCGCCTATTAATGGAAGACATATAATGAACTGAAAAACACATGCACGTCTCACCTAAACCCACATCGTTTATCAGCCAAATGAAAATATGATTGAATTATGTTCGCCACCTAAATTGATTGATAGGTTTTCTTGGTATTCTGGGAATTTTTTTATGAAAATGAATCTTGGTGAAGCCCTACCTAGACCAGCTTCTAAGTATTTAATTATTTGCGGGGAACATAATCTTCCCTGTCATGTATGATTATGAAAGTTTAGCCCGACAATGGGAATATACATTGGTCAGATTTATTTTCACATGTCAAATAGAGTTAATTAGGGTGTATAATACATGTGTGGTAGGTCACATTTGCCCTAAGGCCCAATAAGAGACACTATTATGCTCGTGATTCGACTAGCCTGGTTTCTTCAAAATGACTTTTGGTAATAATGATTGCGTTTCTTTTTTACGAAGATGGGAACGAGATATGATTTATCTCAAAAATATAAAAATACAACAAAAAAATTACAACTCGGATACCAGATGAAAGGAACAATAAATTCCCTGGGATGATAATTTTGCACAAATACGTATCAACCACAATCCTTATTTTAAATTAGAAATCCTAGCCTACCTAGCCTAGCAACCACAAAAAAAAAAACCTATATGCAACGTATCTTGTCTTAATTTAAAAGTATGTAATGGAATCTTATCTAAAAATGGAAAAATGTTTATTATTTACCTCTTTGAACTAAATGATTGATAACTTTGAAGATGCACTTTATTCTTTTCCAAGAATGCAACAAATATCTCACGCTTAGGAGCATAAACCCAATCACCATGAAACAAATTTCACGCGCACAACTACCGGCTCAAACCAGTCTGCTCTTGTTGATTTTTCTGCTTTCTCACTCTCCAGTTTTAGGGTTGAGATATCCCGTTGCATACACTTTGTACTAGCTTGACTTTTTCAAGTCTTGGCAAGATAATGAAAGGACCCTGTCTCGTTTATACTCTTAACCAATGATGCACCCAGAGTTGGTGGGCAACACCTCCTGATGAGACATATTGTCGTACATGAGAAATTGTCGAGGAAACCGACCACATTGACTTAGTGTTTGCCTGAAACTTTACGGTTGAGTATGAGAAGATTCTTAAAATCAATTTTGGACTCCCGAAGTCCTTCTACTTAGCAATGATCAGATCTAACACTGCGGATTTCGTTCAAATTCATCTTCTATATTTGGGTTGATTGGTGCTGTTTTGATTTTCAAATCCAAATCCAAACTGACCTGAATTAATAGTTTCTTGCTTGGGTGGGTCGACCAGTCTGAGTCGTCATAAGGTCATGTTAGCCATGTGACAGAGACTCTTTCGAGGCGAGGAAGTGTTGCATGATTTGAGAAGGGGAGACACATTGTCAATAAGATTTTTAAACACATTTTTCTCTATCCATGTTGGGCGGAATGACCTTTCTTAGCCTAAATATTCTCAAATCATCAAGGGAAGCGATCTATCTTAGTCCAGTCAATACTCCACACTTATTGCAATGTGAACTAGGTATTTGGGCTTCTTATTTGGACAACCACAACCACAATTACTTTGTCTTATTTAGAAAACTAAGAAGGGAGAGTTTATACTGATAATCAAACACAAATCCATCAAAAAATATACATATCGTATGGGCAATGTGATTGGTCCATATTATCACATTAGCCATGCGACAAACTTTTCCGGACGAGAAAGTGTGGCATAATTTGAGAAGGGGACATCTTGTTAATAAATATTTTAAAGCATGTTTTCGTCCAATATTTGTCGCACGTACTGGTAACCTCATCTAGTAACCGAATTTTTCCCTTAAAACAAACGTGAAATTGACTTATGCCATTAGTTCCAAGCTGTTAGCTTTTGTGGCTTTCACCCCTCTTTAGTCGGTTTATATGATAAGCCACGTTAATCACGCCTTATTCCGATTTTTTATCCATCATGCTCCCAGGAAATATTGAAAGTTATAGTCATCGTCTATGCATGCACAGGCACAAGTTCCTAAGAACAATTCCACCGTTTGCCTTGTCAATTGAGATTGGTGTTTTGAGTAATGAATTCCATTGATAAGATCCGTGCAGGACTTGCTACCGGAGCTTAGAATTGGAACTTTCCAGCAATCTTTATGCAAACTGACTGCTTGCTCGCAAAAGCAGTAAAAGTGTGAATTGCTTATGTTGTTTAAATGAGAATCCCACTTAAATTGGCACAACTGAAAGGCTTAGAACTGAATTGAGAAATTATCATATGGTTTAAGATTAAATTGGCCAAATTGGCCAAATTCAAAGATTTAAGATTGAATTGGCACAAGTGTCATAGGTATAGAACTTTCGTAGTAATTTCCCCCCAAATGATTGAGTTGTAATTGAGACATCAATTGCAAGGCCCAACATGGTAGAGAATATTTACCGCTCTTTTTGCATTTACTTAGTGGAATGGTTGTTATTTTATTATCGCAACAAGGCCAATTATATAAAAACTCTAAAAAATATCTTCAACCCAGCAAGAGTCTTGTTATTTTGCCATTACATGTTGAATTCAAACAATTTTCACTCAAAAGCCCAAATCTTACTAAAATAAGATGATTAATTACACCACACTTTGATTTAATTATTTTATCGACAAAAATATTAGGTTACCTTTCTAATTTAAATTGAGAAGACTAGTTTTAAAGCACACGCTACACAGGTGCCAAAAAAAACGAAGTTTAATCAACTTGATTTCATTAATTCGTTTGATAATTTGGGATTGTGGGAAAGTAAATGAATAGACGAGGAAAGCCACTACGGGAGCAGTTTCAATGAATGTGAAAGATGATTAAAGGTTTGGTAGCTGTCTCTGCCTTCAATTCATTTGCAAATTTCTCTTTTAAATCGTATTACATCAAGCTTGATTAAACTAGGAGGATACGGCCTTCCAAATCTCATGGAATCATTTTGGGAACAAAATGAACGAAATAATTCTCAATCATCTATTTCATGTAACGTTTTGTTATGTTGTCTCATTCACAAGATTGTAAACATGTTTTTACTTTACTCTAATCCTCATAACATCCAATAAAATCGCAATCAAATCCCAAATACTGACCTCTCTCTCTCTCTCTCTCTCTCTCTCTCTCTTTACCATGGTTGCTTTTGCAATTAGCTTCCTTTCTAGCAAAGCTTGGCGTCTCCTCCACCGTAATTGAGCCGATGGATGCGGTTGCCCCTAGATGTGGAGGCTCGACGGTCGTGCTTCCAAATTTATAGGCATTTCGCCTTCAAAGACTACCTTGTTGATATTGAGAAGATGGAGAGAGAGAGAGAGAGAGAGAGAGAGAGAGAGAGAGAGAGAGAGAGAGAGAGAGAGAGAGAGAGAGAGAGAGAGAGAGAGAGACCACCATTTTGAGGCCGTACTAGTGGTGCTTGGACATCCTGCGGCGCCCTGACATGGTCGATGTTTTGCAGCGCCTCTAGCTACCACAATTGTCGCACTCCACTGTCATTCCCCGTCCCACAAACCCCACCCCACCCCTAGCCCTGGTGCAAACAATATCTGGGCAACTCACTTGGGCAATGGCCCTAGACTCGGGCCAGGGTCTTCCGAGGCGGGGCAACCTCCAATCTGGTGTCGCGGCCTAATTTGACCACACGCACGAGCAGAGAAAGTCGAGGATGAAAAGAGGGAAAAGGAAAAAAGGGAAGGAAAAAAAATGGAAAGATGTATCAATTTTACAATGAATAAATTTAGTATTTAAATTTATTAATAATTCTTAAAGGGATCTCACTCCTTTTCCATAAAGCGTGTGTGTCTAATTCATCACGTTATGGATGAGACAACAAATACAAGTAGGTCGAGGGTTGATGTCACGCCCCGAACCTCGAGAGCACGCCAACATCCCTCTGAGTTCGTCAAGTATACGACATCCCAGGATTTGTCGCTGACCAAAACCGAATGCTAATGAATAGCATAAGCGGAAGCAAAACGAACTCTCCATACAACATGTAATCCAACGGGATAATAGAGAGACAAACGAAACACATCAACAAATACATTTTATAAACATAGCGTTAAACGCAAATAAGCAATTACAAGCCTTACTAGAGGTCACCATCTAGACACTACTCATAACAAAAAGGATTGGGTGGTGGGTAAGCTTAACTCCTCTACAAAAAGGGTACTCCAAAAAGAGATGAGGAGAATAATCCCATCCTTAGATCATCACAGTATCCTGGTGGCATCTTCGGATCAGTCATGGTCATGAGTTTGAAATGGATTGGTTATACAACCATGAGAACACTTCTCAATAAGCAACTATCTAAACCTCACTTAGGCTAACACGTACCTCCAGACAATCATAAACGTGCAATTCTAACAAACAACGTGCCAAAGACAATCACAGGCGCTCTTACCTCGCCTTGGCACATGCACATGCCCTGCACGTTAGAATACCACCATAACATGGCAATTCGCTCCACAAGCACATAATACAACCACACGATGTAAACGTGCATAAAATGGTTATTAATCCAAACATGCTCAACAACAACACAAGCACATTGCATTCTCCGATGCATAACACATGATTATAACTATCAAGATTATTAATAGCCCCTCGGACCACCGAACCCCCGCCGGTCTTCTAGCGTAACTAGGCATCGTCCCGCTACTTCAGCGACGAAAACATCTGGAACACCCGCCCAGACGGCGTTCCATAAAGGAGCATCGATCTGGCCTCCACTGCGATTGGTAACGTCTAGAACTCCCACCTAGATGGCATCTGAACCCCCGTCGGGCATCGTCTAGAACCCCTGCCTAGACGGAACGTGTTGTGACCATGCACACACTCAACAACCATTACCAATTCTTATCTTTATGAATTAACCAAATGCCAACTAATTCTGTACTCATCAGTTAAAAGTCTCGCCTTTCTTTTGTAACAAAATCTCCAAAAAGTCCTTGAGAGAGAGAAAAACCGAGTATGCACAAAATCGGGGTCAAAAAGGGCAGTTGTGCAGTGACCGAAACCTATTTGAAATAAATAGTAAATAAAATCCAAAAATTATGAAATTTGGATATGTCGTACAAAACATCTTGATGAACATTTCTTATGAAGCACTCAAAATCCAGTTCAAATCATAACTATGTATTTTTTTCTTTAGAAGTCAGACCAAAAATCGGTTCTTTTGGACAGGTCACCTGTCCCCCAAAACACGTTTCACTCAGCACACAAAACACCTTGAAAAATTCTGAAATTTTTATATGTTATAGCACAGATGTTATTAAAAATTTTTGTGAAGGAAGTTTGTCAAAATAAGGTCTGTAAAAATTTATAGAAAATTAGAAAGACCAGATAGTCAGGCGAACAGTAAATCCGGCAGACTCCAGACGGTCCAAAGATGGACTTACGAATTGCCCTAATTGATCTCCAAAAATTCTGAATTTAAATTATATTATACCTCAAGATGTTGGGAACAAATTCCATGAAGAGTACTTCCTCAGATTCGGCCCACAATGATCACCAAAAAAATAACAAAGCGCAGAGGTACAATAACAACCAGAAATCCGAGAATCATTAAACTTGCACCATTAAGCAAATCAAGCTTATACAACCACTAAACCAACTATCCACAGCCCCTAATCCATCCCTAGACATGCCATTACTAACCCACTAGCCTAACCAAGGATTAGGAAGTCACTTACCAAGGGTTTAAGAAAAAAAACCTGTGAACAGGCAAACTGAGCTCCGACGGTGAACAGGGTTGGATGGGAAGCTCTAGCGACTTTCCGGTGACTAGGCTGGGATGGTTGGAACGAGCACAAGATGGTGGTGGTCGGGGTACCAGGAGTGAGGCCTAAAGAGAGAGAAAGAGGGGGAAATGAGTGTTTTCCAGTTGGTTTCTGGGCTGGTTCAGGTTTTTGTGAACAGTGTGCACTCCGGCGGCCGGACAGGTGTTTGGCCGGTGATTGAGGCGGCAAGTCCGGTGGCGTCTGAACTGGAGAAGCAAGGCAGAGGTGATGGTGCTTGGAGCTTCGGCCGATTCCAAGGAGAGAGAGAGAGAGAGAGAGGGGTCAATTATTATCTACCCACTCCACTCATGTAAATCTAGGGCCAAGATCAATCTATCAATCTCATCAAAGATACAAAGGCCACAAATGAGTCTTTTAGGGCAAGATAGGGAAAATATCCAAGGGCAACTAAGGAATAAGCAAAAAGTAGAGGGGTCATTTTTGTCCAAATTTTCGCTTATGGAGGGAAACGCAATTGTCCAAATTGCCCTTCAATATTTCAAAAGTGCTCAATTAACCCCGGGGAAAAATGGTCTTTTTCCACTCCCAGTCCAAATTTCGATTTTTCTGATAATTCCAATTGATCCGATAGTTGGCCACGCTAAATGAGACGACGACCGATAAATTAGTAGTGGAAATCTTGAAAATTCGACATCCCAATTCGGATTCTAATTAATGGCGAAAATCCAACAATCGCGACTTTAGTATATTTCAAACTAACGGGCGGCTTTTAGGAGTTACGCGTATCTACACGTGGCTGATGATATCGAGCCACATCCAGGTTTACTTGAGCCATGGTAATCTCAGTTGTCATGTAATCGCAAGGGTCAATCACTAGTTCCGAAGGACACGATCTTTCGGATTAGGTTTAGGATCGTTCGAAACTCATACAATGGTTAAACGGAATCACCCGCTTTCCGATCGTATAAGATTTGCGAATCGTTTCATAGCCATACTTGGATCGGTCTCTAATGGCACAAAATATTCCCTCGTCAATCCTTATGATCGAAATGCCAATCCATGATCAAGTTCTTAGGTCCACGTACTGAATTCTTAGTTAGCTTTTCCCTAATGGTTAGTATCTCAAAAGTGATCAATTTCTGAGGAGATTTTACTAAAAGTGCATTGAAGAAATATTCATTTCATAAATTCCGAAAATGAGTCGAATTTCAGAATGTCACAGTTGATGAATTTGCATTTAACAACAATCGTGAATCTATTCTTTGGAAGAAGAGTCGCGGGATTAACTACCTCCAACCGATTCGTTATGATATTTTATGCATATGACATGCGAGGTCGAGATAGTGCCATGCCATATATCCACGTTGAAGAATTTGCAACAAATAAACTGGAGATCACCATTGCCAATCTCTAGTTCACATGTCTTCTGCTAACGCGTACAAGGAAAAGTATAAATGAATTGTCTGACAATTATATGGCGTCCAATTAATCCTGGACATTGACTTGAGAAAGCATTCAACTGATGATGGTCGTGATGCGCCCACTAAGCCCATCCAAATAAAATCGTTGCGTCAGTTTTCAGTGCAATTGTACAATGATGCCTGTTTACAAAAATATGCGATTATTTGCATAAAAAATCTTATACACGCAATGTTCATTTCTTAAAAAACTAAAATATCATCATGCGATTATACTTTATGAATTTAATGTTAGCGGATTCTCCTATGAAGAACATATCGAATCTCCTATGAGAAGTATTCGGTGCATCCGAATGGACGTCATTGCAAATGGCCCTCTGTGCTCCTGGTGCACTTAATAATTTTCCATTTGATAAGGCTCAAGCAGAATATGTTTAGAGGAAGACCGACAATTCGTATATCATACAAGAAGTAGTCGAGGTCTACAGAGACTCTCTCCAGCACCCCTTGGAGCTGGCTCTATTAAAGAGTTCCAACCATGCAGAAACTGAATTTAAAGTGGCACATCCCATGAAATGCTGGCAATTCATATTTTCGTGTCAAACTTAAAATTATGCCATATGCTGTAGCGTCCTCGTAAAACTTTGTGGTCTTGTTGAAATATTATGTATTTTAAAATCTTGTCATTTTTAGATTTGACAATATTTGTTTTCATAAACTTGTCAAAACCGATGTTGATTGATGTCAAATTGAATCCTAAGACAAGTCTTGCCTACTTAAAAAGAGAATTAAAACAAAAAAGAATATATGATCACGCGGTAAGAACTATTATTATAAGCAAATATTTTAATAGACAATCAACCTATAAGAGGCCTATCATGTCATAGTCATTACTACAATCAAACGAATTGTAAGTTTTAGAAGAAGTTTGATGAAGTGCATGTATGGTTTGTAACTAATAACCACCTAACATTCAAAGTTGAAAATTCGTGTTCACGTGTACTTAAATTCGGGTTATGCTAGGTTTCATTACAAAATTTTATACTCATATTGAACACGTCAATATTGTGTATTTTATATTCATATCATTTTGGATTTGACAGCATTTATTTTTAATGACATGTCAAACCATGTCAATTCGTGTTTAATAGTTGAGATCCTAAGGACATGTCTGGTTGCTTGAATAAAAGATTCGATAAGATAAAAATTATTCTATCATGAGTTTGGTGACATATTTAAATTGGGATAAGCTTGATCAGGCCTGACATCCTGGACAATTTATCCAAGTGATAGGGGTCAATTATCTCACTCAAGCAGAATGAAAGTTTTTTAAGTAATTAATGTGAATTTATCTATTCTTTTTATGTCTTATCCATCGTCGTATATGGTAAATTGTTAGGATAATGACACAAATAGTTCATGAATTTTGGCCCGATATGTAATGTAGTCCCTGAACTTTAAATTTGTGCAATATAATTCTTGAATTTTTAATTTATTTAATACAGTCCCTGAACTTTTGTTACATATTTTATTTAGTATATGAACTATATGAAAATATTAAATATTGCCCTTCCGTTAATTCAAGTTCATGGATAATATTGAACATTTTCATAAAGTGGAGAGACTAAATTGAATATGTACCACTTTACCAAAAAAAAATTGAATATGTACCAAAAATTCATATACCACATTGAGTAAATTAAAAATTCATAGATCATATTAAATAAATTTAAAATTTATAAATAATATTGTACATCAGCTCAAAGTTAATAAATTATTTTTGTGATTTTTCCTCTATACGATGAGACTTATTATTTCATCTTATTCGATCACGTCTCAATCTTTGTAATGGTGAATAAAGACTGTTTTAAGATTCCTCTTCTTCGCTTGAAAAGTAAATTTAAAACAAAAAACAAATGAATTGTGACATTCCGAATTTTGGCCTATTTTTGGGATTTATAAAACGTGTGATTCGTCAGTGCGCTTATAATAGAATTTCGCCTAGGAACTGATCACTCTCGGGTTCTTATTTTTAAAATAGAGATTTTGTTAGAATCGCACTCGATCGAATTTGGTCGTTATGTAGACCCCAAACTTGACAGTCGATTTTCGGGAGTTTCGGGATGAAATAAATTAGACGGTATCGATATTATTGTGGCCAGCATCGAGATTGTCAGGAATAGTGGAAAAGTGAATTTTTGAACCGGGTGCAGATTTGGACTAGTAGACATCCCTCATAGTGTGTCTTGGATTATTTTATTTTGGTCATTTGCCCTATATTATTATTTGGGATTTTTGGTGGACTGTTATACCTTTTTTCGAATTTGAATCATGATCGTTAGGTCGATTTTTAGTTTGAACCGTGTCCGTTGGATCGCGCTCAAAAATAAAAATTTGTCATTTTCTTTTCTTTTTCTCTCTCATTCTCTCTCCTCTCTCCTCTGCCGCGCCACCCACCCCCCATCTCTCTCTCTCTCTCTCTCTCTCTCTCTCACCTCTGTCGTGCATGCTCCCCCCATGCAACGTCCCCTCCCCCCTTGACAGACCCATCTCTCTTTGTCCCTTCTCTCTCTCTCTCTCTCTCTCTTCCCTTTTTTTTCTTTTCTTTTCTCCTTTTCCTTTTTTCTTCCTGGGTCATCTTCTTCCTCCCGCGGCTGGTTCTGGACCGCTTCGGTCCTGCTCGTCTGACCATCGCTCGACCGTCGTCGCCTACCTGGCGCCGCTGCCCCGCTAGCCTGGCACCGCTGCCCCGCCAGCCGCCACGCCATCACCGCCACGAGCCCCCCTCACTCTCTTTCTCCTTCCCTATTTCCTTCGTCGGGCAGAGCCTACCCTTGCCCAGCTCGGCTCACCGCTGCGTCCGATGCGGCCAGGCTCTGTCGAGCCGTCGGCCAGTTCGTTCGGCCTCTCCCCTGTCACCCGCGACGCCGCCATGCCACCTCCGACTGCCATGCGACCATTCCCTCCCCTTATTTCTCTCCTCCCTGGCCTATCCCCTGTTTCGGCTCCCCGACTCCACCAGCACTGCGCGCGGTCATTCCGGCTGCCGCCACTACTCCGTCCGCCACCATTCAGCCCTCAGCCGCCCTTCCCAGTCCCCTGCAGCCGCCGTGCCCGCCTGGTTTGCCCAACCCTACCCACCTCAGCCTTGGCCGGACTGCCCCGGTCATGGCCGAGCCCCTGCTGCTCGTCGCTGTCACCGGCCAGCTAGCCGGCCGGCCAACCAGCTAGCCGGCCGGCCAACCAGCCCAAGCCAGTCAGCCGGCCAGCCAGCCCAGCTGTGCCCAGGCCTGCCCAAGCCGTGGTCAGCTCGTCGCCCACGTGACAAAGCCGCGCCCGCGCCCGCGCCCATGCCCGTGCCCGTGCCCATCGCCCAGGCGCGTTGCCCATTCAGCTGGCCAGTTGCCTAGGCGCGTTGCCCATCCGCTCGCCCGTGTGCCCCGGGCACACCACACGTCCGCCATGCCCCCGCACTAGGTACGCTGAACGGCCATGGTGCCCACTTTGGCCGGCCAGCATGCCCGTTGGCCCGCGCCTAGTTCGGCATTGTTCATTCGGGCCATTTTGGGTCCGAGCAGACTTTTCCCGAGGCAAAACTTGGTAAGTGACTCCCTAAACCTTACCTAATACATTGGGTATTATTAGACTTGTCTAGGGGATAATTAGTACCGGTTTAGGGGCTTAACGTGGATTGTGGACAATTTTTGTACGTGCATAATTGATAGAATAAATTATGAGAGTTGTGGGGCTTAATTAATGACTAATTATGATGGGCTAATTGATAATATTGTTATGGCATTCGTGGGTGGCCTTGATGTTCGTATGTAGTAGGCGTGAATAACGAATTTATGGGCAAGTGTGATGGGCAGTGATGTGAATTGGATTTGTACGTGGGTATTTCATTGACTTGTCTCGGGTTTAGAACGGCTAGGGAGTGTTTAATTTAATTATATTATTTTATAATTTGTGCTACTTGAATTTGATTAATTAATAGGCTTGATTTTGGGTGGTTGTGCGTGGCTGACTTGAATGTCGGGTTTGTTGATTGAGGTGGCGAATTGTGAATTGGATTGAGTTGTGAGCATGGGTTGTTTGATGCAATTGGTGTGAAATTGATTGAATTGAATGGCGTGTGCTTACCTGTCAATTTTAAGCCTGGATCAATCGGAGGGCTACGGACTTGGGACGTGTTGACGGCGGTCCGTGTGAAGGCATGAATGGCCGGTGTGCCAAATGGACGCGGGCTTGAGACGTGTTGACAGTGGCCCGTTAAAGGTGTGATTGGACCGGGACGTGTTTACGTCGGTCACTAGAATTGATTGAATAATGTGTCTTGGGACGTGTTGAAAGCGACCACAGAAATTGATTGAATGGTATGGCTTGGGACATGTTGACGGCGGCCATTGGAATTGATCGAATTGTGTGGCTTGTGAGTCTATGAGAATGAACTTGAGGCGCAGGTCGTGAGAAAGATGTTTGGTCATGCATGTGATCTGAATGTGATTGAATTGGCTGGTTGAGCGTGTGATTGAATTGGCTGATTGAACGTGTGACTGAATTGGCTGGTTGAGCGTGTGGATGTTGATCGAATTGACTGATGGTGCGTGTGGATGATTGGTTGGATTGGTTGGGTGCAAGGGTGGATGCTACTTGAACGATTGCGTTATATTACTGGGATATTATTTCATTATTCTGATTAACTAATGTGTAGAGTGGGCAGGTGATGGGATGGCGAGGTAAGTTGATTGATGTGAATTATATATATGTTATCGGGTAGATTGTATGTACGACTTGTCTGGGTACGCATTGGCCTACGTAGGGTATAGGGAGTTGCTTATTGAGACTCGTTCTCACGGTTATTATATAACCATTTCAGATCCGCGACCATGAGTGATTGGAGACGCTGCAAGGGTATCTTGAAGATCGAGGTCGGGTCAAGTACCCGGCATTTTGAGTTTTCCCTTTTGTAGAGGAGTTAAGTTTGCAACTATTGCCCCTTTCGAGGAATGCGACTCTGTTGTTGTGACCTAGCTTGGGGTTTATCTTTTGTGAACGTCGTTTGTACCTATCAAATGTAGGAATTTCAATTATTGTTTCGTACTAATACCGCCCCTTGTCATTATTAATTGTCCGGGTTGTCTCTATTTGTTTTCGCGCGTGCTTAATCTCTGATGTTTGGGTTGGGTCGGCGACGCATCGGGACGTCGCATTCAATATTCGACCATTGAGGGATGATCACGTGCTCATAGGGTGCGGAGCGTGACATGAATATACAAAGGGGGATGAATGTGCTCTTGCTGACACAAAGCTCAAACTCCAAGGGCCATTAAAATGGACCCGCCCACCGTCCACTATTATGTCTCCCATGAAAGCCAAAGGACTGGCCTTCGCTTTTACTTTCTCAGCGTTAACGTTTTTCCAATCGATGCCAAGTTTGAAAGTGAAAACCTTTCGATCCAATTGATACGATAGCTCAACAATAATGAAGATATTTAGGTCCCCACTATGATTCGTGTCGATCTATGAGAAAGTGTAAGTTTAAACCCCATTGATTTTGGGCATTGAATAGCGAGCACCATTTTTCGACCATGATGGAGTGTAGGAAATTGCGTGTAATGCATGCTACATCAACGGATCCCCATCCTTCGTAGAAATTGAAAGTTATTACAAATGAATATTTTCTATTTGAGTAATTTGAAAAATGCATTTGACAACGCTCTTATTCGAACTGAGGATAATATTTGAAATGATTATACTGATATATATTTTTTTATGTAATCATTTTGGAACCAATCACGCCCAAGAAAACGTTGCGGGTTATTATTACCATCATGTCGTATGTTTATCTCTTTAGCATTTCCCATCATGCTCAAATGGTAGTATTATGTATAGACATTAAATGGGTGGTTCGGGTTGAGAATTCAATATTAGGGGTGATAAAAAAATTCTCCTAATAAATTTTAATATATTAAAAATATTCTCATGGGTTAATACGGAAATTTTTGGATAGGGGGCAGGTACACTTTATTTTGTTATAATTGTAGTTTCAAATGCTATTCTTTAGAGACAATTTAAGTCGCTTTATCAAATTTACATTGGATGTTTGAAAGGATTTGTTGAGTAAGATATTAGTTATCGAATTGTGGTGCTTATGTGTACCACTTGTGAACATAAAATTGCGATCTTGATCCTCGTACTTTTACAACTATTCAATTTTAGTCTGTGTATTGTTTTTTCTTGAAAATACTCACCTTAATATTTCCACTGCAAAGCCCAAAGAAAAATGTCTAGGGAATGCATTGATTAGTACGTGACACCTGCTCGTACTAATCTATACAATTAGTATGAACAAATTCATTAGTAATGTAACTGGTGAAACTTTTACCTACTAAATATTGAAAAGTTAAGATTGACACTCAATCGGCCAAGAAAAGGTTGACACTCGCTATTAATAGCCTTTCCACTACTTGAAAAACTCGTAATTATTAGTGTCATGTGGATTATGTCATTTCTAGAATCAGGAAATATGCTCCGGGTTATTTGAGTAAAAAGAGTGAGAATGGCAACTGGTGTGAGCGACCTCCTTGGGCGTTACCAAAGGAGTTCTATACCCGCGACAAAATATTCAGTTTGAGCTATATTTATGGCTCATTTTGAGCAAGCACATCATCGTTATCTCACCATGGTTTTAGTGGGATTAGAGTCGGGGTAATTTGATATCAAGGCATGATCGAACCAATGCTCCAGAAGAGCCAAGGTACCTTGAGACCAATGAGCGATTTGGGAATTCAAACATATGATTAGAGGTTCTCAAACTACTTGGTAGTAAGCCCTATACCTTTAGATCGATTACTGTTGTGGTGGCGGAACCTTTATTTTACTATACGAGGTAGTGAGTTAAAATTATCAACAAAAAATTTAAATGTTACAAAGACTTTTACATATAGGTACCATGTGTCGAGCGCGAGTGCTGACTAAAAATTATTCACCGAATTTTTAATGAAAATTTGTTGAAATTACTTATACTGTGGTAAGAGAAGAGCACAATAATTAGAAATCATGACAAATGAAAATAAAGGGGTCAATCATAATATATATTAAGGATTGGAAGTGTAATCTCTTTACACTCTGTTTTATTTCTTCCTTGTTTGCAATAAGTTTTGCCATATGATAAAGATATATAAATCCCCAGCAACTGAATACATGCAAGCCAGGACCATCAAAAAGCTTCGCAACGATAACCACAAAAATTCAGATATTTGTCCAGTTGACCACTGATCCCATCAACCAAACACAAACGAAAAAAATCTTTGGATCGTAGGATAAAGTGGTCCATTATTTTGGAAATAGATACATGGGACAGCATCTATCAAGTAAAATGTGAACGAGAATTGATCGTACCTCAAGATTATGAAATGTCATTTCTTACACTATATTAAGTCATGCGTCTTCCAAGCAATTTGAGAGTAGAATAGATTAAAAAAAATAAAAAAGGAAGCGTGATGGAAATTTAACGTTTCAGCATCATGGGTTTAACTTCTTCGTATCTCATATTAGTATATGATTTATATATAATAACTGTCCATCTTAAATTTTATCGTGCCATATCGACAAGATCTTAGCTCTTGTCCAATTTTTCAACTGCACTTTTTTTTTATTCTTTTGAGTAATTAATATGAATTTATCTATTCGTGTCATATCTTTGGTCACGTCCATCGTAGTATATGGTAGATAGTATCATCAAACGAATGACAAGACCTCTTATTTAATTTTTATTCGATCACGTCTTAATCTTTGTAATGATGAACAAAAATTGTTTAAGATTCCTCTTTTTCGTTTGAAAAATAACTTTGAAACAAAAAAGAAATGAATATACGAAGGGAGATGAATATGCTCTTGCTGACATAGAGCTCAAACTCCATCGGCCACTAAAATGGACCCGCCCACTGTCTTCCTTTATGTCTCGATGAAAGCAAAGGACCACCGGTCTTGGCCTTTAGTACAAGTACAGCTTTAACTTTTCCAATCAATGCCAAGTTAGAAAGTGAAAACCTTTCTCTCCAGTTGATATGACAACTCAATAATAATAATGATATTTATAACCTGATTTTGTTACCCCCACTATAATATGTGTAGATTAAAATCACGAAAAATTTCAATAAAAATCATGAATTGATATATTTATAATAAATTTATTTATCTTTAATTTTTGTTAAATTTTATAGTTAAACTATTGAGTTAAATGACACGTGATAATTAATGAGTATATTAATTTGAGATTTTATCCCTATGTTTGTCATAACTTTATCAATTTGTAGTTTTTTTATGGTGTTAATCCAATTTAACAGAGGGTAAATTTATCATAAATGTATCAGCTTGAGATTTTTTTTAGTCAAAAAATTAGTTCGGGATAAATTTATCACAAGTGTACCGGTTTGAGATTTTTTGTGGTTAAAAAATTAATTCGGAATGAATTTATCATAAGTGTAACGATTTAGAGTTTTTAGTGGCATTAATCCTAATTTGTGTCTATCTACAAGAAAGTGGAGGTTTAAATCCCATTGATTTTTGGGCATTGAATAACAAACACCATTTTTCAACTATGATAGAGCTTAAGAAATTGCACGTCATGGATGCTACATCATCGGATCCCCATCCTTAGTAAAAATTGAAAGTTATTACCATATATGCTTTCTATTTAAGTAATTTGAAAAATGCACTTGACAACGCTCTTATTCGAATGCAGACAATATTTGAAATGATAAATTGATTTTTTTATGTGGTCATTTCGGAACCAATTGCACATAGGGAAACGTCGAGTGATACTAGTGTCGTCACGTCGTATGTTTTTCTTTTTAGCATTTCCCATCATGCTTGAAAGGCAGTATTATGGAGAGACGTAAAATTAGTGGTTCGGGTTGAGAATTCAACATTAGGGGTGATAAAAAAAAATATCCTGACGAAATGTAATATATTAAAAAAATTCTCATTGGGTAATATAGAAATTTTGGGATAGGGGGCAAGGCCATCACTCATCCCAAGTCCGCCACTGACTTTCCGTCTTTGCACTTTATTTCATCGTAATTCTAGTTTCAAATGCTATTCTACAGAGACAATTTAAGTTGCTTCATGAAAATTACATTGAAAGTTTGAAAGGATTTGTTGAGTAAGATATTAGTTATCGACTTGTGGTACTTATGTGTGCCCCTCACGAACATAAATTGCGCTATTGATCCCTGTACTTTTACAACTGTTCAATTTTAATCTGTGTATTGTTTTTTCTTGAAAATACTCATCTTAATATTTTCACTGCAAAGCCTAACGAAAATGTCTAGGGAATGCGTTGATTAGTATGTGACACCTGCACGTACCAATCTATACAATTAGTATAAAAAAACTCATTAGTAATGTAACTGATGAAACTTTTACTTACTGAATATTGAAGAGTTAGGATAGGGGTCAATAATCTCACTCGAGCAGAATGAAAATTATTTGAGTAATTAATGTGAATTTATCTATTCTTTTTATGACTTTGGTTATATCCATCATTGTATATGGTAAATTATTGGGATAATAACACAAATAATCCATAAACTTTGGCTCGATATGTAATGTAGTCTTTGAACTTTAAATTTGTGCAATCTAGTCCCTGAATTTTTAATTTATTTAATATAATCTCTAAATTTTTGTTACATGTTATATTTAGTCTCTAAACTATATGAAAATATTCAATATTGCCCTTCCGTTAATTCAAGTTCATGGATAATATTGAACATTTTAATAAAGTGTGAGGACAAAATTAAATATGCATCAAAAATCCATGTACCACATTGAATAAATTAAAAATTCATGAATTACGTTGAACAAATTTAAAGTTCATAAATAATATTGTACATCAAATCAAAATTGATGAATCATTTTTTTGTCATTTTTCCTCTATATGATGAGACATTATTTTATCTTATTCAATCACGTCTCAATCTTTGTAATGGTTAATAAAAACTATTTTAAGATTCCTCTTCTTCGCCTGAAAAGTAAATTTAAAACAAAAAATAAATGAATATACGAATGGGGATGAATGTGCTCTTGTAGACGCAAAGCTCAAACTCCAAGGGCCATTAAAAGGACCCGCCCACCGTCCACTTTTATGTCTCCCATGAAAGCCAAAGGACAGGCCTTCGCTTTTACTTTCTCAACTTTTTCCAATCGACGCCAAGTTTGAAAGTGAAAATTTTTCGGTTTGATTGATATGACAGCTCAACAATAATGAAGATATTTAGGTCCTCACTATGATTCGTGTCAATCTACGAGAAAGTGGAAGTTTAAACCCATTGATTTTTGGGCATTTAATAGTGAACACCATTTTTTGACCACGATGGAGTACAGGAAATTGCGCGTCATGCATGCTACATCGACGGATCCCCATCCTTCGTAGAAATTGAAAGTTAGTACCGCGTATATTTTCTATTTAAGTAATTTGAAAAATGCATTTTGACAATGCTCTTATTCGAACAAGGACAATATTTGAAATGATTAAACTAATATATATTTTTTTATGTAGTCATTGTGGGTTATTATTGCCATCACGTCATATGTTTTTCTCTATAGCATTTCTCATCACGCTCGAGAGGCGATATTATGTAAGGATGTCAAATGGGTGATTGGGATTGAGAATTCAATATTAGGGGTGAAAAAAAAAATCTCCTAATAAATTATAATATAATAAAAAAATTCTCATGGGTTAATATGGAAATTTTTGGATGGGGCCGGGTATACTTTATTTTGGTATAATTGTAGTTAAAATACTATTCTTCAGAGACAATTTAAGTGGAAGAGTCTGTAATTATATAGATAGAAGTTGTAAGCAAGACTCTACTTCCATAATCCACCGTTCTAAAAAGTTGTTTGTCAGCATGCGCAATAATTCAGCCCCCTTAGTTAGTTGTGCTGGTACAATTTGCTTTTACTTCTGTCGGCCATTCGGTTTGTATCACTGTACTGTCGTGGGCCATTAACATGGGTCTCTATATTTGGATAGGGGCAGGTATACTTTATTTCGTTATAATTGTAATTTAAAATACTATTTTTTAAAGACAATTTAGGTCGCTTTATCAAAATTACATTGAAAGTTTGAAAGGATTTGTTGAGTAAGATATTAGTTATCGACTTGTGTTATGTGTGCCCCTTTGCGAACATAAATTGCTCTATTGATCCCCGTACTTTTTCAACTATTCAATTTTAGTCTGTGTATTGTTTTTTCTTGAAAATACTCGTTTTAATATTTCCACTTCAAAGCCTAATGAAAATGTCTAGGGAATGCATTCATTAGTATGTGACACTTGCGTGTACCAATCCATACAATCAGTATCAACAAACTCTATAACAGAAGCTGATGATTCCATAACGCAGCCCGGATGCGGAAGTAATTGCCAAAACCTCTCGATTGCATACCCCTTTGGATTGAGCGACGGTGAATCCCACTACCGCATTGGTCTTCCCTTATTTAGAGTTGATTATGATGACTCTACTGACCCTCCAACGCCTTGTGCGGATAATAAAGGTTTACAAGCAATCATTTTACTAAATTATTTCCCCCACTTAAAAGGAATGATAGGCTGTCTTGGTGTTCTCGGCATGTCGCTGAAACTGAATCTTGGTGAAGTCTTACCTGGACCAGCTTCTTCGTACTTAATTATGATCATGGAACTGAATCTTCCTTGTAAGGCATCATTATGAAATTATAGCCCGACAAAGGGGAAATATGCATTGATCCGATTTATTTTCACATGATAAATAGAGATAATTAGGGTGTACCATACACATGTGATATGTCATCCAATATGATTCAACACTATTGTGCTCGTAGTTCAATTAGATTAGTTTCTCTAAAATGACTTTTGGTAACCGTGATTGCTTTTCTTTGTTATCACGATGGTAGCAAGATGGGACATTCCTCAAAATAATGAAAATGCAAAAAAAAAAAAATTCACAACACGGGTACTATAGATTAAAGGAAATATAATCTTCTTTGTGATGATAATTATGCGCAAATACGTATCAACTGCAATCCATATTAATCAGAAAGTCTAGCCAAGAAAAAGGAAAAAAAAAATCCATGTGTGACGTATCTTGTCTTAATTTAAAAGTATATAATGGAGTCTTATTTATAAATCTTAATTTTGCAACGCTACAATTGAAAAAGTTTATATTTCACCTCTTTGAAGCTAGTCGATTAATTATTTGGGTCAAAATCTTACCTACAATTCAAAAGCCATATTATTTGGACGTTCATACGCAGAGCGCTCATCAATATATTAAGGCATCTAGAAAAATAAACCTAGAGCTAAAGAATTCATATTGTCTTACACAACGAAAGAGCAACAAGTCGTGAACCAATTATATGGAACTTGATTCATCGATGAGGAGTTTGGGTTGTTTTGCACTCTTGGCTTTAGCATAGTTTTTATATGAGAAAATGACACAAATAATCCCTGAACTTTGATCCAATGTGTAATTTGATCCCTGAACTTTTAATTTGTTCAATGTAGTTCCTAAACTTTAACCTAATGTTCAATTTGGTCCTTGAACTTTTGATTTGTTCAATGTGGTCCCTGAACTTTTAATATGTGTTCAATTTAGTCCTTGAACTATTTGAAAATGTTCAATATAGTCCTTCCATTAATTCAAGTGCAGGGACTATATTGAATATTTTCATATAGTTCAAGGACTAAATTGAACACATATTAAAAGTTCAGGGACCATATTGAACAAATCAAAAGTTCAGGGACTAAATTGAACATTATGTTAAAGTTCATGGACTACATTGAACAAATTAAAAGTTCATGGATCAAATTGCATATTGAGTCAAAGTTCAGGGACTATTTGTGTCATTATCCCTTTTTATATTATTCATTATTGGCGTTAAAATATTTTTATGCAGGTAGTGTTGGAAAGAAAAGATCCGCCTATTAATGGAAGACATATAATAAACTGAAAGACACATGCATGTCTCACCTAAACCCCCATCGTTTATCAGCCAAATGAAAATATGATTGAATTATGTCCGCCACCTAAATTGATTGATAGGTTTTCTTGGTATTCTGGGAGTTTTTTTTTATAAAAATGAATCTTGGTGAAGTCCTACCTAAACCAGCTTCTAAATACTTAATTATTTGCGAGGAACATAATCTTCCCTGTCATGTATGATTATGAAAGTTTAGCCCAACAAAGGGAATATACATTGGTCAGATTTATTTTCACATGTCAAATAGAGTTAATTAGGGTGTCTACTACATGTGTGGTATGTCACATTTTCCCTAAGGCCCAATAAGAGACACAATTATGCTCGTAATTCGACTAGCCTGGTTTCTTCAAAATGACTTTTGGTAATAATAATTGCGTTTCTTTTTTACGATGATGGTAGCGAGATATGATTTTTCTTAAAAATATAAAAATACAACAAAAAAAATTTACAACTCGGATACCAGATGAAAAGAATAATAAATTCCTTGGGATGATAGTTTTGCACAAATACGTATCGACCACAATCCATATTTTAAATTAGAAATCCTAGCCCATCAACCAAAAAAAAAAAACATGTGCGACATATCATGTCTTAATTTAAAAGTATGTAATGAAATCTTATCTAGAAATGGAAAATGTTTATTCTTTACCCCTTTGAAACTAGTTGATTAATGACTCTGAAGATACACGTTATTCTTTTCTAGAATGCAACAGATATTTCATGCTTAGGAGCATAAACCCAATCTCCATGAAATACATTTTTGTGTGCACAATCACCAGCTCAAACTTGTCTGCTCTTGTTGATTTTTCTTCTTTCTCATTCTCCTGTTTTAGGGTTGTGATCTCCCACTGCATACGCTTCGTACTTGCTTGACTTTTCAAGTCCTAGCAGGATAATGAAAGGACCCTGCCTCATTAATACTCACTACCAGTGATGCAGTCAAAGTTGGCGGGCAATATGAGACATATTGTCGTACATGAGAAATTGTTGAGGACACCGACCGCTTCGACTTGGCAAACATTTACCTGAACCTTTACAGGCGAGTCTGAGAAGATTCTCAAAATCAATTTCGAACTCTCGAAGTCTTTTGTACATAGCAATGATCAGATCTGAACGCCGAGGATTTCATTGTAATTCATCTTCTATATAAGAGTTGGTTGGTGCTATTTCGATTTTCAAATCCAAAGCCGAACTGACCCCAATCAACAGTTTCTTGCTTGGGTGGGCTGGCCTGTTCGGGTTGTCTATAATGCTACGTTAGCCATGTGATAGGGACTCTTATGAGGTGAGGAAGCGTCGCATGATTTGAGAAGGGGAGACACCTTGTCAATAAAATTTTCAAGCACATTTTTCTCCATCCATGTTGGGCGGAATGACCTTTCTTAGCCTAAGTAATCTCAAATCATCAAGGAAAGCAACCTATCTTAGTCTAATCAATACTCAACAGTTAATGCAACGCGAATTAGGTGTTTGGACTTTTTATTTGGACAACCACAACCACAATTACTTTTTCTTATTTAAAAAACTAAAATGGGGGAGTTTAATTTGAAATTCGGACGCAAATCGGTTAAGATATATACATATCATAAGGGCAATGTGATTGGTCCATGATATCACGTTTGTCGTGTCTGGTGTATATACTATTTAGCTTTTTAAAAGCTTCGTCATCACTTATAAAGGTTGTCATCAAGCTATGAGGCTCATCATCTTGTTGCAAAACATCATCTCATTTCAGGAAGAATATGGGTGAATCCATGTTGCTCCATGGACTTCCCTTGAGAGTTGTACCGTTGTTGTGCACATTGATGGTTCTATTCTCAATAGTTTCGGCAGATGTAGTTCAAACAACAAAGCCCGGATGCGCGAGTAGATGTGGCAACCTCACCTTCTCGTACCCTTTTGGGATGAACAACACTGGTGAGGATTGCTACTTCAAAGAAGAATCGGATTCTTTTCTCATCATTTGTGATAACTCGACTGATCCTCCTACTCCTTATATGTCCAACAAAAGTCTTGATTTCCAAATACTCAATATATCTATTGAGAATCACGAGTTTGGTGTAACGATGTACGTGGCCAAGGATTGTTATAATTCGTCTGGTGGAACCATATGCGGCAATGATCCTTCGCTCACTCTTGCCATATTCCCCATATCTCCTGCCAAGAACAAATTTATCGCCGTGGGATGTGACACGTACGCGACTTTTACAGGAAGCACGTATGCGACGGGGTGCTTGTCCTCATGCGAGAGCATCTCGGATGTGATTAACGGGTCGTGCTCGGGCATTGGTTGCTGCGAGACTAGCATACCTCGAGACGCCTACCAATACAACATCTCTGTCACTAGCAAGCACAATCATACCGGCATCTGGGGATTCAATCCGTGCGGGTACGCTTTCGTTGCCAAAGATGGCTTCTTTAGCTTCTCCACCGACGACCTATACACGCCACCCAACGATGAGGTCCCTATAGTTCTTGATTGGTTAATTCCACATGAAACATGCGATGAGGCAAAGAAGAATACAACGACCTACATGTGCCAAGAGAACTCCAGTTGTACAGATGCTGAGAATGGGAGTGGGTACCAGTGCAACTGCTTACAGGGTTACCAAGGGAACCCCTATCTGCAAAATGGTTGTCAAGGTACCTTCTCTAGTCTTTTCATTAGACCTACCCCACTTTCGAACGAGTGTTCACTGTTCATGTATAGGATCATGGATCATTATTTCATTAAGGGCGAGTATGTTGAATGGATCCGATTGCATGAAAATCCTAGAGAAAGAAATTGTTAAAAACTTTAAGTCAGAGGACCAAGTTTTGACTTGTGAATAGGACATGTTTTAAACAATTCTCGAAGTGATCACATAAAATCTATAATCTTAAAAATCATAACAATCTAGGCCGTAGAAAGCGATCATTTTTTTTTTCGGATTCACAAATTTTTGTTACTTGAAATATAATATGACCTATCAAGCGTTTAGAAATAATCTGCAAATTTTCACAGTAATCATTCCTTATATAGCTAGACATTCTTCTCTCTTAAGTTTAGTACGTAAAATTGTTTTACAAACTAATGTGGTCGACTGTATTTGAGTTTTTTAAACAAATGATCCATACTGAACCCTCAATATGAGTTGGTCAAATTAGTTTGTAAATCAATTTCATGTACCGATGTTAATACATCCAGCATTATTCTGTATTTTATAGACAATTCGTTTGGAATTGCTTTCCATCTAATGTGTTGTTCTCGGTGGTCATGGCACGAATTTGTTGAATATTTCATAAGTTTTGTATTCTAAACTAAGATTAAGTGCTTCACTAAAGTCAGGTTCTCGGGATAACGACCCACCGCCCAAAAATTGTGGTGATATATCGTGATCTCAGAAAAAGCAATTTGATTCAATGTTTCCTCTCAAAATTGCAAGTATTGCCAAATCATGGATATTTAACTTTTTCAAGCTTCTTCCAATTGAAATGACGTCTGATTTCCTCCTTCTATATTGAATATATATTTTCAGATATCAATGAGTGCGTGGTTTCACAACCCTGCAATGGAATATGTACGAACTTGCTGGGAACGTATAATTGTTCATGTCCAGTGGGATACCAAGGAGATGGAAGAAAAGATGGCAATGGTTGTACTCTTATAACCCAGGATAAGAGGTTTCGCTCAACCAATGTTGTACTAGGTTAGTAAGTTGTACACATTGCTCGATCTTTTTCATCATAAAAACTTCTTTTATCTTATAAATTATTCACATTTCTTGAATGTTGGTTTTATGTCGTTCCATCTTCTGCTGTTAGTTATCGAGATTTTTTGGATGTAAATCTGTCTCTTTAAATTAATAGTGTCCGTGAATTAAATCGATATTATCTACATGTATTGTCATCTCAAGTTATTCAATTTGATATAAATAAAATCAACCACTTGTTCTTTTGCCGCTGAAAAAGAATCAAGTACGTTTTATCTACTTGAGACATTGAATCATTCCTATTATTATAAGATACTCTCAGCATAATTATGTACTTAGGTATAATTCGCTATTATCAAGGTTTGTCTTAATGAAAAAGCTTCGACTTGATGGAGAAAAAAAGAAAACAGGAAAGAGAAGTTAATTAACACAAGATTGTTTGAGTAATGAAAAAGAAAGAGTTAAGCAAATTTCTGTTACAAAAAAATTTAATTTTTTTTCTTCTCATGGTTGTGCGAAATATATGTAGTGTGATGGACAACTGATTTGTTTGTTCGCCGAATGTAATGTCTTTTCCTAGGTGTGAGCATAAGCTTCCTGCTGATTCTTTTGGGTGTTTCCTGGTTATATTGGGGGCTTAGAGAAAGAAGAATCAGCAGACAGAGAGAGAAGTTTTTCCTAGAAAATGGGGGCCGCCTCATGTTGCAAAGACTTCTTTCTGAGCACGAAGGCTCCCTTGAATTGGCGAAAATATTCACCGACGAAGAGCTCAAGAAGGCCACGGACCACTACCATGAAAGCCGAATTTTAGGCCAGGGAGGCCAGGGAACCGTATACCGGGGGATCTTACCAGACAACACAGTTGTCGCCATCAAGAAGGCCAAGATTTTGGACCAAAGTCAGGTCGAAGATTTCATCAACGAGCTGATCATCCTCTCCCAAATCAATCACCGCAACGTGGTTAAGCTAATTGGGTGTTGCTTCGAGACGGAGGTCCCGTTATTAGTCTATGAGTTCGTGAGCAATGGCACCCTTTCCAACCACATACACAAGCGCGGCCACGAGTCCACCTTATCATGGAGGGCTCGTCTGCGAATTGCCGGGGAGACTGCAGGCGCCGTCTCGTACTTGCACTACGATGCATCCACTCAGATTTTGCACAGAGACATAAAGAGCACAAACATATTGTTGGACCAAAATTACACCGCAAAGGTCTCCGATTTTGGAGCCTCCAGGCTAGTCCCCCTCAACCGGACGCAGCTGACCACGCTGGTGCAGGGCACACTTGGGTATTTGGACCCTGAGTACTTCCACTCTAGCCAATTGACTGAGAAGAGTGATGTTTATAGCTTTGGGGTTGTGTTGGCCGAGTTGCTGACTGGACTGAGGGCCTTGTCCTTCGAGCGGGTTGAGAACGAGAGGAACTTGTCCATGTATTTCGCTTCTGCAATAAAGGGGGAGAGGCTTTCTGAAATCATTGACCCGAGGGTGCTGAACGAGGGGAACCCTGAAGAGATTAAGGAAGTTGCCATGTTGGCGAACCAATGCCTGAGGGTGAAAGGCGATGATCGGCCGACCATGAAGGAAGTGGCAATGGAATTGGAGGCACTGATGAGGGTGATGGATAGGCATCCTTGGGTGAATCAGAGCAGTGACCTTGAAGAAGCCGAGCACTGGCTTGGTGAGATATCAAGCAAACGCGATGGCATCCTCAAAAGCACTGCATCAGGAAATGATGATAGCATAAGTAACCAAGCGCCCTCGGAACTTGAAAGTGGAAGATGAGATTTAATGGCAATGTTGGCTATTGTACTATAATTCGTTTTCTTTTTTGTATTTCCTTGTATTTTTTTGTTTTTGTTTTTGCTTTTTTAGTTGCTTGTTCTATGTCCTCAAAGTTTGGATGCTACGTCTAAATAGAGTGCCTGGCTTTTATTTTTGTGTAACATAACATGTGGACGATTTTCAAACAAAAAAAAAGGAAAATGGAAATGCCAAATATATTCCTAATTCTTATCCCATTAAGCGAGCTAGGAACTGGCCAACTTTCTATTGCCTCCATTTTGCCGGGATCTACTCTAATACCATCCTTGGAAACAACACAGCCTAAGAAAACTGGCTACTTGTGCAAAAGTGACACTTCTTCAAGTTAGCTTACAAGCGTTGCTCCCGTAGCACTTGGAGAATTTGTCGTTGATTTTCCAAATGCTCCGCTTGCGTCTGGCTGTAGATGAAGATGTCATCAAAGTACACGACAATAAACTTACCAATGCAAGGTTTAAAAGTCTTGGCTCTCCCCTCCCCAGGGATGTAGGTACAATTTATTGGACCGAACCACGTAAATTTTGTGTCCTTTATCGTTCATTATTTATTTCTCTGGTAATTTTTCATTTAATTTGCAAGATCTCAGTTAGCTTCCATGTTTGTTAATATTACAAGAAAAAGCATGATTCATAAGTGTTGCGACCTACCCATCCCAATCGGGGGGAGAAATGTATATAGCCTAGGTCAAGAGGTATTTGTTGATGAATATGAACATCGATCGATTCATTTGAAAGACAAACCAAATGTTTCATTAATCTAAGGACTGAGGCACTCCTAAGCCTCATACCTTATGCGACGAGAATTGTCTAAACTATGCATTCGATTGGAGTCGCCACTAGCTATAATCAAGGTTGGCTAGAAACCCTAATCAATACGCGGGAGTGTTATCTCGATACGTGTGAAAATCAGAGATTCTAAGGATTGGAGTCTTGATTACACTAGCGGTCTAACCAGTACCCTTGCAGTACCTAAACTTGAACGCTTGTTAACTAGCATATCACGGCAGCTTATCAAGGAGCCTAAAGCTCGTCCTAATCATGCTAAAAATGGAAAGTAATAACCAATGTATTAAAGATGCGCAACCAAATAATCATAAAGAAAATAAACAATCAGCGACCTAGCATCGTCTCTAAAAAAGAAAAGGCAATCAAAAGCCCTAAAGTAAAGCCCTAATAGTTTGTTCAAATTTTTGGGAAATTTTTCAAAGGTTTTCTCAATTTTTACAAATTTTAAACTAAATGTATAATATGATAAATACTAATATCTAGTGAAATTAAGCCAAAAACTGATTTATGAACATTTCCTAATTTTTTGGATTTTTTTGGAATTTTTCTGATTTTTTATTTATTTTATATTTTAATGTTTTTTTATTAATAAAATAAGCATTCCAGACCGGGTCCCCTGACCTTATTCAACCCGGCTATCCGACCCGACTCTGACCCGCCCAGGACCTCCCTTTTTCTATTTCTTTTCTAATTTGTTTTTTTTTATTTTCCCTCTTTTCCTTTCTCTTTTCTTTTCTTGTTTCTTGTTTCTTTTTCTATTTTTTTTTACTTTTCTTCCCCTTTTGGACGTCTTCACCGCAGGACGTCTTCTCCTCCATGGACTCAACGAGAGTTTACTGAAAACGCCCTCTTCAACCCTCACCGAGACCACGTCCGGCATTTCCACCGCCGGCCGTCGGCTCAGGTCGCCAGCGCCGGCGACGGACGCTGGCCTTACGCCACCACCGCCGGCCAACACCAAATCGTCGGCCACCCTATTCCGACCACCAAAAACTATCATGCCACTTCCTTCTCCAAATCAGTATTTCTCAAGCAAGAAATGTTCCAGCAGAACGAACACGCATATGCACATTGACACAATGAAGAAAAGACTGACTGAAGCGGCCTCAAACCGCGGGCATCACCAGCGACGAGAAGCTTCCCAGCGAGGGGGAGAGGTGGACACATGGCTGACTCGAACCGAGTTAATATGCCACCAAATCAAAGAAATCACAGAGAAGACACAACTTCAGACACCATTTGACAAATATGAGAACTAATCAAGCATAAAAATCGAGTTCCAAGCACCCATTCTACAAAAAATGATTCAGACCTCCATTTAGACATTTCACCGAGCATGTGACGTGCAAGTTCAGAAAAATGGTCTAGAGTGAGATTCAATGCGATCTTTGGATTAGTTGTGATGTATAAGGATCTAGACATCCATATCTCATCAGAATATGGTCAGAGCTTTCAATGAAACGCTAAAAAAAACATGACCAGATTTAACGTTCTAAGGTTGTACTATCCCACTGGAGCATTTTGTCAAACATGGGAGGTGCGGTCGAAAAATGAAGAAACAGGCTCGCTTTTAGCAAAGTCTATGGCCTATTCTCGGTGTGAAACGTTTAAAACAGCTTCTTTGAGTGTCAAACGAGCACGAGCATCCATCGACGGGGCCGGGTGATCACCGAATAGGCTCGGAGTGCTCGGCACCCGAGAGGCAGGGCAAGGGGATGAAGACCTACCTGGTTCACGGCTGACCGGGGCAAGGCACGACGGCTGGAGATTCGACGGCGACTCGGGCGACCCTTCGGCGAGTACGCGAGGCTCTCAACTCTCCGACTCCCCTCAAGTTCTCTCTCAGTCTCTCTCGAGTTCTCTCCTTTTCTCAAAAACTCCCCCCGCGTCTGCTTCACCCCCTCTGTCCTTTTTTAGTATGTGCAGAACGTCCCCGCTTCTTTTTTTTTTTTGTCATTTTATCTTTGATTTCTTCTTTCCCTTCCTTACGTGCAGACCAATTTCTTGTGTCCTTTCTTCCTTTTTCTTCTTTTGTGAAAGTGTGCATGGAGACCAGAGATGGGAAGCATGCCTGTCTCTGGGGAAGATAACGTCCCCTTTTGTCTTCTCTCTATTTTCTTTTTCCTTTTTTTCTTTTTAATTTTTATAATCATTTTTAAATAAAATAAAAAATGAAATAAATTAAACGGAAAATATGTTTCACTAAATTCTATAAATGCAAATACGCCTAATAGCTATGTGCTATGTAATTTAATGAAAATATTTTTGCTTAGGGATTAAAAATAAACTTCTAATTTTCTATGTACTTAAACCCTAAATGATTAGGCAAAGTTTATGTGTCAATAATAAGATGCATAAATGTACTTGGAGCATTAGAAAGGCCAAAGGGATCACCATCCATGTACAAAGACCATTCTTAGTTTTGAAAGCGGTGTTACATTCATCTCCCAATTTCATCCGCATTTGATGGTTGCCGCTTCCAAGGTGGATCTTGGAAAACACATAAGCTCCATGAAGTTGATGAAGCAAATATGAAGGCGAGGAGCTGGAAACTGAAACTTGATGGTTATCTTGTTTGACGATATATTATCATTACACATTCGCCAAGAACCATTTTTCTTTGGGAAGCGCCGGGACAGCAAAAGAACCATTTTTCTTTGCCTTTGAAGTTCTTCATACTCCTTAGAACTCATTTGATCAAATAGAAGCACCAGGCACAAAATTGACGCAATGTTGAATCTCTCTCATAGGAGGAAGGTTAGATGGAATTTCATCGGCATGACATCACAGAACTCGTCAAACAACGGCTGCCAAATACTTGGGATCTCCTCTTTTGCTTGTGAGTTGCAAGCATCCTCCAATGGTCAGGAAAAGTGAGACTTGGAAAGAAGATTGCTTCCTGTCCCTTGAGTAGGCTTCGAAACTCTTTCTATGTCGCAAGGCCCAATGTAATTTTGACGCCGTCTTTGACAAAGGAATAGGTGTTACATCACCAATAATCTCATCTTTATAACTTTAGCTAATAGAGAATTAAATCAAGCACCGGTTATTTTCATAATCGATATGCGACAACCTCAATAATCTCCCTTTCAGATATGAGGCCTAGGTCGGAGCCGCAATGACCCATAACTTTCCCGTGTGATTGTTGTGTCTAAACTTATTGTCAATCTGAGCTCTGATACCAGTGTTGGGTGGTCTTGAGTGTCTCTTACCTCAAAAGCTAGCTTAAAGAGTGAGATTTTCTCTCATATTTATAAACTGATCACCAGCCTTTTCCACAATTAATATGGGACAACCTCAACATTATTTACTTTTACCTCACTGCCTTTCTTGATCTAAGAAAGTGTCGCGACCTCCTCGAAACGGCCTCGGGGCCTACGGGGTTTGGCTAATGGATTACTAGGTTGAACCTAGCTCGAGCTCTCCCAAGCCCATACCAGTTCGCGACTTAAATTTAAATCATTAACATGCAAATTGATTTCATCTAGGAGTCGCCACTAATCAGTTTTTGGTAGGTCGATTAGACACCTAAGCGAAGCACGGGAGAAAAGCTCCACTTCTACGAACCAGAGATTCAACGGGTACGGGGACTTGATTACTCTAATCGACTAATTAGTGCCCTTTCGGTACTTAATCTTGTTCAATTCACCACCTAAAATGTTCTCGCTAATCGGGAGTCTCAAAATTCAATTCCTAACTAAGCTAAGGGGAACGACAATTAATATCTAAACCTAGACACGCATAACCAACTACGCGCGAGGTTAAAATAAAACACACAATTCAAAGTGCATGGACCAAACAACGTGCATTCAAATATGACACTCATCACACAGTAAGGCGAGAAAAACCAATTCCAAAGTCTAAATAATAATTTTTGATTTTCGGAACTTTTTTTTTTTAATTTCGAAATTTTTTTTATTATTTTTTTAGAAATATTTTTTTATATTAAAATGATAACACAATATTAAAATGAAATAAAACGGACCCGGGTGCACCGGCCCGGGTCCACCGCAAGTTGGGCTCCATGAGGGCCCAATTCGGAATAAACCCAACACTCAAGTAAAACAATTTTTAAAAAAGAAAAAAACACCTAAGCTCAGCCCACTAGAAATAAAAGACTAGGTAAGCTTTCAGCCCAAATCACCAATTCAGTCCATCCGCGGAAGGCCCAAGACCTACTATTCTGATTCTAAACTAAAGAGCCCAAAACCTAATAAATCTAAATTCAGGCCCAAACACCAAACAAAACCCTAAAACCAGTCCACACACTAAACAAAAACCCTATCCGATTACAACCCGCAACCCGACTCGATTCGCGACCGCGGACCCAAATTACTCCGACCCGCCTAGGATCCATTTTTCTTTCTCTCTTCTGATTTTTTTATCCCTCTTTTCTTTTCCCTTTTTTCTTTGTTTATTTTTCCTTTTTTTTTTCTTTTTTTTTTCTCTCTTCTTTCTTTCTTTCACGTGGCCTTACCTCTACCCGTCTGGACACCTTCCCCCTTTGACTTTTCTTTCCCCTTCTTCTCTTCTTTCGTTTCTTTTTCTTCCTTTTTTATTCTTTTTCTGGTCTTCTTTTTTTGGCTTTTCCTTCCCCCCCCTTTTTCTTCCGTTTGCTTTTTCCCTTTTTTTTCGGACGTCTTCTTCCCTTGCCTAGAAGCTAACGCATGAAGCCCAGAATGCCGACTTTTACTTCGTACTCTTGCTGCCCAGAAAAATTTTTTAACGCCACACACCTGTTTTGAATTGCCATAACTTTAAGAACAATAACAACATCTTATGTGCGACAAGAGTGACAGCATTTCTCGCTACCGAAGCGACCATCAGAGTCAGCGAATCTTACCATCACCCATCGCAATGACCAGTCAAACATGTCAACATACGCAAATATATCATCAGAGAACTCGCAAAAGACGGAAGAACAAGGAAGGACAAATATGGAACAACGAAGGTGTTGGCCATAAATAGTACGGTTCAGAAGATCATATAACTCGACACCATCTTCAAGCTTGACAAACAAACGTGCATTTTGATAGTCCGACAAAACGAATCCATGTGTTAACAGCTATAATGACAGGCAACAAAAGCGAAGAGGATGCGGACGCCCGCGGACATAGACTCACATCGCAAGAGAATGAATGTGGAATGGACGATGCGAAGGCTAACATTGCGATTTAAGTAATGAAATACGCGACCGAGTGTTTTAGTTCAAAAACTTTTCCTTCATTTAGACATTATTACAAACACCCGGTGGTCCGTTCGTATACACAGTACAGAGACCAGCTCGTGTGAGTCTGGTTCAAACATATGATCAAGCTTGCGGTGTGCACACGTTAAGGAGACGGAATTTAACATTTTTCGAACTTGGACCCAGATCTAGACCCAGAGAAAGTCATCTCGCGGCAAGCAAAATCGACCACATCAACATATCCAACTCAGCATGCCTATGAATCCCAAGACAAAGAGCGAGCCTTGGTTTCCCAGTCCGGCCAAGACACGGCCAGTGAAGAGAGAAACACCGAGATTCAAGAAACGCATCACACACAAAGGAAACAACTTGCGGATTTCATTCAAACATTTCAACGAGCACGTGGTGTGCGACATTGAAAGGGAGATCACGAACTCGAACGAAGCATGAAATGCAGATTACCATTAACACACAGCAACCAAAGCACACTTGAGATCATTCAATGGCTGTCCATCTACATTCGACACAAACATAAACAGAGAACAACAGATCTCGGCATCAGTCTCCGAAAATGACCCTACCCGGCTCGGCAACAACAAACAGAGGGCGAACTTGAGCCATAACGGACTTAGTCCGGTCACCTCACAACATCTCCGAGCCGGGATCCTCGGGGAAATGATTCCAGACTTTCAAAGAGAAGACCAGAAATGAAACCCACCTTAAACGCAAAGATGGGGGAACCACGAACTCAAACAGCACGGCCGCGAATCGTCGAATGATGCTCGGGGTGCGGCCGAGCTACAAGCAGACCATCCGTTCTCTCTCTCAGATCTGTATTCTCTCCTCTCACTCTCCGTTTCGCTCCCCTTCTCTCCGTGGGTCTCCTCCCCTGTTTTAACGTCCGCCGAAGGAGGGACTCTGCTTCTCCTCCTTCCCTTTTCGGGAGGCGCCCTCTTTCCATTTCGAGCTCAGGGGAGTCGTGGGTCAGCGCGTCCTCCCCGTTCGAGCTCACGCCCTCGGCCAGTTTTCTCTTCGGGGACTGCATCGCGCCCATTTCTTCGCTAAAAATGGCCGTGAGATCTCTTGGTCCCTGCGTGGTCAAAGTGCAGTGCTGCGCCCTTGCTTCGGCTTCTGGTCATCGCGCTTTCGGCCTCCTCGTGCAGAGCGCGCCTCGATTTGTCTGCTCCGGCGTCTGGCTTCATCGCTGCTGCGTCTGCGCGTCCGTCCGTTCCAGCTGCTTCTCCCTCACGTTCTGCAGAACGTTGACCGATGGAGGGGGGGAGAAGGAGCGGACACGGGCCAGGCCTCAAGGAAGAAGGGCCGGCCCACGTGGAGAAGGGGAGGGGGGAAGAGAACACGCGTGACCAGCGTCAATGCTGGTCACGCGTCATGTTCATTCTTTTTCTTTTAAACTAATTTTTGAAAGTGAAAAATGGAAAATATGCAAATGCAGCTAATAACTATACGCCATGCAGTTTTAATGAAGATATTTTTGGTTTAGGGATTAAAAGAATTAAGCCCTAATTTTTATGCGAGAAAACCTAAGTAATTTGAGCGAAATTTAGATGTCAACAGAAAGCTTGCAAGGATGTGGATGATCCTCTGCCTTGAGATGCAACTTGTCTACCATGGTGGTTGACACAATGTTCTCACAACTTCCGCCATCGATGAGGACATCATGTACTTTACCATGAGAAGTACATGCGTGTATAGATTATGTTGTTGCTAAGCCAATTATCTTTTCAAGATGATTAGCATGCAAGGTCCTTTGAATGAAAAGAGCTTCTCTTTGATCTCCATAAACGATTTTTTCTTTGCTCTTTGAATCTTCTTGGAGCAAAGAGTCGTGTTACGACTCTCCCTGTTGCTCATCCTCTACAAGAGAAATGATCTTCTTATTAGGACACTCCGAGGCGATGTGACCAAATCCATGACATTTAAAATACCGTCTTGATTTATTGTTAGACGTGTTTCGTGGGTACGGGATTCTCCTTCTTTGTTCAATGGCTTAATGGAGGCTGCCTTGGATGCCGACCAAGGTTTTAAAGCTGAACTCCCTCAATTAAAGGATCCTTCTTTGGTTGATGGCTTCTAACTTCTCTCTCTTTTCTCCTCGAGTTGCTTTTACCTGCATGCATAATTTGAAGACCCGATCAAAAGTCCAGTAAGTTTTGGACGACATCGGCATTTTTCGAATGGAGGCCGCCAAAATGCTTAGCTATAGTCTGCACCTTGGACTCCACCACATCACATCATAGCACGATATACACAAATTTGGTGGCGTATCCTTCCACGGACAATTCCTCTTGCTTCAAATTGTGGAATTTAAAGAAAGCATCTTCCTAATAAGTTTATGTGAGAAGCTTCTTTTTGAGCTCCTTCATTATAACCCATGTTTTGTTTCTCTGCTTTCCTTCACGAGTTTGTTTTCCCACCAAATCGAAGCATGCTTTTTAAGCTTGATGACCACAAGCTTCACCTTTTTATGCCTAGCAATATTTTTATGTTTGAAAACTCACTCAATTGTGTTGAGCCAATTAACAAAGTCTTCCGGATGCATAGTGCTTTCAAAGTTACAATGTCAACTTTAAAATCGAAATCATAAGAATCCCGATTCCAATGCCAGTGATGTAAAGAAGCCTCTTCACCAAATGTGTCAAAATGAACATCATGGAAGGGGTTAATCTCCTCTTCATCTTCTTCCTCTTCAAGGTCATGACGGATTGTCACACTTCAACAATTAAGATTTCTCCAAATGTTTTTGGAGTTGTAGCACTTGTCTTCTCAAATAGGCTATTTTAACTTAACTGTGGTGATGCACACGGGCCACGGTTGCATCGACATTCAGTCCAAGATGATGAAGACCAGCCACAACCTGGGTTCCGTTACTAATTGATACTAGAGTGGTCAGAGATCAAGAAGGAAACTTAAATGCGAAAATGGATATGCTCCCACGCAAGGAATCCACTCTAAGGGTACATGGCATATAACTCACCACGCAATGGAGTCCACGAAAGAGATACTCTAATCTAAGAGATTAAATATGTAATTTCCTTAACCAAAACACTAACCCTCTGGGGGGCCTTAGAGGAGTTTATATAGACCCAACTTGGAACAACTCTCCCAGCAATTGGGAAATTTTAAAGACTCCTAACCTTTAATTTTTCAAGACAGAGACTACAATTAGGTCATAAATAAGAATGTTGACTTTTGACTCAAATGATTGTAGACATAAAATAAAATGCTTTGGACTCAACAAGAATATCGAAATTGTAGAGATTCGTATTATTGTCAAACACTCATACCCTTGGGATGATTTTTAATTATTGAATAAGGTTAAATCTTTTTGAGATGATCCTTTGTCACTCTGATAGCAAGTGATATCAGAGTGGGCGGAGATTCAAAATGCGATACAAGTGCGACAAGGGAAATGCTCATCACTTAAGAAATCCACTTTTGGATACAAGGCATTTGATAGGATAGATACTCATCATCTAAAGAATTCACTTTAGATTACTGCGTAAATAACTCAAGAACTCAAGGGAATTCACCTCGGAATAAGTGGTAAAAGTTAAATTCTAACATAACTTGAAAGAACTCTCGAAGCTATGCAAATCCCAATACACTAACAATTTATTTTCCAAGATAAAGACCAACAATACCTAGATAACATAAAAACTAACACTGATTCTAGAAATTCTTGACCAACATTGATTATTTGGGGCATAACTTCCTCTTTAAACTCCAAATTGCATAAAGTGTGATGCATTTGAAACTAGACGCATAGGGAATTTCGATTATTTATTATAAAACAAGATTGGAGCACGAAAAGTGACTCCCCCACATTAACTTCATGAATTCGAGTTCTTACTCATAAATAGCCTTGAATAAGATTTGAATCCAATACCTTGGGGAGATGAGGAAACTCTCTTGCTCTCTTACTATATAAGTCGACGCCTAGAACTTATAAATATGGGTCATGTTAATGAGTGGCTGACAAGTTGTGTATGTTTTCATTGTGAGAAAGGGGTCCTTCGAGCATATGTAGTTCGAAATAATACAATTTTCAAAATATCGACTATGCATAGCACAAGAATAATCGATGCGTTGGAAATTGCAGAGTTTTCTTAATTGATTGCTTAACAAGTGTTTTTAGGGTGCTTCTTAATAATATCTTTTGAAAAAAAAATGTTCGTTTAGCAAAACAATGAGTAGGTATATTGCTAAAGAGTCAATATATTAGAAAACACAATCTTCTTTATAAGTTTTTAACAAGTGCTTCAAGGGTATGGCATTCTTAATAAAACCCAGATGAATTTGTGTAGTTCTTTAACAAAATCTAGCGAAACACAATGAAAGTAGGAAAATATTAGAATATTGTGTGCATTATTTCACGCACCGGCCCTCCAATATCTAAACAACAAGAGAAATTCAAGCTTGCGCTACTTTTAGTGAACGGAAAATCTTTGCTCGTGTAACTCGATGACCAGTCCAAACCTCCAAGAGGAATAAATGGAAGCACTCGATTGCACATTCGAGACAATTTCAAGACGCGATAGGCTAAGAACGAGAGAGGGGGCTTGGTTGCAAAAATGGACAGAGCGAGGGCCACATTGCAATTGGCCATGAAAAAAAAAGAAAGAAAAAAAAATGAGTAAGAAGAAATACGTAATTTTGGGCCTCGCTCCTCGGCCCATCTTTAGCTTTTCGGGGAAGAACAAATTGGGCTCCTAACGAGAAAGCCCACGGCCCATTCGGCATTCGTCTCCATCTCCTTCGCTGGGCGATCCTCGCGCTGGTTCGAATCGCCGCGACTCGCCGGTTTCGTGCGCCGTGTCCCGGCGTCACATCTCCACCTCGCTCGATTACCACCGGCAGCATCGATCGTCTTCGCTCCGCAGCGATGGTGCAGAAGCAGCACCACAAGTCCAACGCCAAGAAACAGCCTCACGTGAGCCACGTCCTTCGCTTCTCACGGTTGAGAAAAATTCGGAATTTTCGATTGCCGTGATGATCCGTTTGTTGCGCCGATGCCTCTGGATTGAGCTTTGTCAGACGTGTTTTTTTGGGGCTAAGTTCTTGGTTGGAGTGTTCGTGGGTGCGGTTGTTCTCAGAATCTGGGTAGTCGTGAATGTAGTGTGCGGTTGATGGGCAGGTCAAGAAGCAGGGGAAGCAAGCTGATACCACGCAGTTCCGAGCTCAGCTGGATGCTCTGGGCCTGAAGATTGTCCAGGTGACCGCAGATGGTAATTGCTTTTTCAGGTCCGTGTTCCTTGTTGGAAAAGATCACCGACTTGTGTTCTTGATTTTTGAATGTTTAGAGAGATTGGTTTGGTCTGTAAGATAACAGTTTTCCTGTCTGTTGTAGAAGGTTAATGGTATGCTCATCGCATTGCCACTCTGGTCATCAGAACACAACACAATTTGCATTTTATGGTGCACTGGTTCTGGAATACTATAATCAATGTACTTGGAAAAACTATTGTATTTTCGTAGGATGCATCGTTCTGCCTGATACACTGCATCTGGAAACATATCTTGAAGAAGAGCTGTATTTGTCGTGCATTGTAGATATTCTACCTTAGTCTCGAGGATAGTAGATTGTCTCTTCCGAGATCCCACTAAGTTACTTTGTAAAATTATATTACTATTGTACAACGTCCTAGACAAACAAACCATGTTCCTCATTCCCGTTTTTTATTCCATGTATTTGAATGATCCCTCCTCCAGGTAATCATACTGCCTTGTATGGAGCTTTTGTTTATGGAAATGCCTTTGCTATGGTTGGAATTTTCATAGTTGTCCACCCTTGTTAATCAGGGCCCTTGCAGATCAGTTGGAAGGCAATGAAGATGAACATGGAAAGTACCGGAGTATGGTTGTTCAGTACATATTGGTATGTGGAGTACTGATTTCTCTTTTTCAAGCTGTAGGAATTATGTTATTAAGGGTTTTTTCTACATGGTGATGTTGTCCTCATTTGTATTACTGCTCAGCAATCCCAATCTGAACTTTTATTTGGTACATTTTGTTCTTGAACTTATTTTGTGAGTATTGATGGATTTCACACTTATTTGAACGCTAAAATAGCATGCTTTTGGAAGAAAAAACCAAATTAAAATGGATATAATATATGGAAGCTTACATTTCTGCTGCCAATGGTTATTCCTGATAATATTCAGCTCACAGTCACAGTTGCATAGATCTATACTAACACAAGGATCACCTGAGCAATTTGATATTCTTAATTTACTAGAGAGGAAAACATGTTGAGTGTTAACTGTGATTTGGATAGTATATCTTGGCCTAAACTGACAAGTATAGGAGGAAGCTGGACTATATAGTTACCTGCATTGTTCTAGCCTCCAGGAATGTGTGATTGCTACTTTAGGTGGCAATTTTATGCGAACCGACATACTTTTTTGGAGGAGATATTGACAAAATTGAAAATGAGAGAATTGACACTAATGTGAAATAAATCAACTTTTTAGCATGTATGATGAAACTGTAATGTTTTGCAATGGCACAAATTGATGGTTTTGCTTGATTCAAGTTTCAACAGAATCCTTTATTTTCATTGATTTTTTCTTATAGTGATGAATAAAATCCTTGTTCGAAGAATGGACCTGATATATGCATCTAAATTGGGAATTGTTAATGACAGAAAAATCGTGAAATGTTTGAACCATTTATCGAGGATGATGTGCCATTTGAGGAGTATTGCAAAACCATGGACAATGATGGCACGTGGGCTGGTCATATGGAATTGCAAGCAGCTTCTCTTGTTACACGGAGTAACATTTGCATTCATCGGGTAAGACTGACAATGATGTCATCAACCATCATCTACATTAAGTTTTTGTGGTTAGGGTCTTTTCATTCCTTCAGGGGAGACATCCAGACTAAATAAGGACGTCATTAGACTCGTCAATCTTCAGCCTTGCTACTGGATTTGAAGTTTCCCTGTTTAAGCATGCATCCTAGAATTCGATGAGCATTGAAGAACCCATGATTATCGGTTTCCGGACTCATTCTTCGCTTCTTCATATAACGGCTTTCTTCCCCAACATGGCCCTCCTTTATCTGAGAAGTTATTTCCCATTGTTGTTAAGATCAAAAGACCACTTAGGATGTTGTTGTCGTAATGGTTATAGCTTGTTCTTTTCTGTCTGGTTATAATTTGTTACTCTTTAGACTGAAAAGTTGACTCATCCGAAGTGCAATGATATCCAGCATGTCTTGTGATGTCTATTGTGGCAAAAACATGTGGAAGGACCATTGGTGATGATGTGCAAAAGATTTTTTCAGAGATGGATTGCACCTTTTAGCACAAGGAGTACCAAATGGGTGCATATAATCCTAATTCAAAGAGGACTTGATATATCGAACTTGTGACAACATTGCTCGCTCATCGAGTGTTCTATATGTCCTTGATGAATCTACACATTAGCACTAATTAGTTTTGATGCATGCCGTGCATGCAAATATTTGTTCGTTGACCCCAGATGGAACAATTTATCTCACTCCTTTCTTGATGCAGAACATGTCGCCTCGGTGGTACATACGCAATTTTGATCAGCCTGGTGCTCTTATGATCCATTTGTGAGTGTTCTGAATGTAGAGCCTGATGTTATTTTTAGCTAAGCAAGTGCTCAAGTACTGGGATGAGATCTGGCTCTGTTTGTGTAAACTTAAATAAATAACCTTTTCTTACATTTTACTTTCCCTCTAAAGATTTGAAAATAAAAAATGGTTTTAATTTTTAAGAGATTATGAAAGGATTGCATATTTCTCCAGGTCAATTTTGTTTATTTAAAAAGGTTTTTAGGTGTTTCAAGTTTCTTAAAAATCAAATTGCGAGACCCGCAAGATTTGAAAAAAAAGATGCTATAAGTACAAGTCGTCCAAACATACCGGGTCATTACATGAAAGAAGGTACTGCCACTTGTTCAGGGAGACTGCTGATTTGTGAAAATATTTTGGCATGCAAGTACAACATCTTGTAAGTTGCAGATATGAGTGTAGTTGCGGTGTTGTTAGATTTAACCATGGAAGTTCTTTTGCCAGTCTGAGAGATGTTTTGGTGTGGTCACAGGGGTATAAATTACTGGCTAAGCATACCTGATAGGAGACCAAAATGTCACTTTAGCTTTTTGTTTCTTCAATATTTTTTTTATTGAAATTCCCATTTATAGATCCCCTTCAATAAATGGCATGCCAGGATATTCTAAATTAAGATCGATTGGCTCCATCGAGGTAGCCATAGTGACTTTGGATTGTCACGAGGGTCATGAAATCTAGTGGATATGTGATATTCCACCGTTTACTATCCTTGATAAGTGTCATCATGCGAAGCAAGTAAGCATAAAAAATGTGCATTGTGCCCTTATTGTTTTGTGGATAGGGAAAATCTTTTAGTCCGTTTGTACCGATTGGTGTTTTTATGTGAATTTTTCTAACTTTTATATTTTACTTCGTTTTATTAGATCTTATCATGATGAGGAACATTACAACAGTGTGAGGTTGAAGGAAGACACCGGAGATGGGCCAGCTAGGCCAATTACAATCAAGGTTGCTGCTGGAATTTAATTTTAGTTTACTAAGTTAGTAGGAAGTTCGACAAATTTGTGAATTCAAGTATATGATTTGATAATTTCTTTTGCTGAAAGGCTGATTCTAATCTCTCGTCATCGTCTCGCCAAGCAAAAGCTGGGTCAAACAAGTCTAAATCAGGAGCTGGTAAGGATATTACTGATGCAGGATCCATCAAGCTAGTCATGGCAGGAAGTGGTTGTGAGAACATCGAGAAAGTTGAGCAGGTTATGTCCTCTCTTCTTCTGCTTGCATGTTTACATTAAATGCTTACCTCTCATTTGCTGGGTGAATCTAGATTTTTTTTTGGTCGAATCTAGAATTAGAATGCAATGTTTTGGACCCTTTTCTGATTTCTGTGTGACATGTGATACTTTTACAGACATTGCTGCAAATGTATGGGGATGTTGATGCCGCCATAGAGTACTTGATAGCAGAACAAGGCATTGGAGATTTTTCAGAGGAAACTGTCCGGTCTCCCTGCAATGCAGATGCTTCTCATGGTAATGGCTGGTCAGTATTTATCTCTCTAGATTTTCTTTAATATTTTAACTTTGCAGTTTCAAAGATACTGTGTTAAGCTTCATGAGGAGCTTTGTTTGGAGTCATTTTGATGAAGTGGTACGATTAGCATACTTTGTCTTGTCATCCATGGATTTTTGGGGTAGTCAAACACGCTATACCCAAAACTATTTCATAATTCTTTTTGGTATTTAGGCGATGATGCCAATGGAAATTCTGAGGAACAGAGAGAAGAACCAGGGGAAGAAACCTATAAAGAGAATCCACCTAGCAATAGTGCTAAACGGACTCATGATGATGGCAGTGCCCAGCGAGAAGACAAGGTTTCTGCAAATGCTGATCGTGTTACATCTTTTACCATTCTGGCTTAAGCTAAAAAATGAGAACTGTTGGTGATGCGCCTCTTCATTTTTATTTGCTTGTTTTATTTTGAAATGCAGAAAATCCCAAGAAACAAGGCTTGTCCATGTGGTTCAAAAAAGAAATACAAGTCCTGTTGTGGGTCGGGGACAGGGAAAGTCTCTGCAATTTCCAAGTATTTCTCGTTTACTCTGCTCTTTATATCTAGTTATAGTTTAAGCTTGTCTTTTGTTTTAAGTATCTTTCCTGTTTCCCTGTGATTGGAGTTGATACTTACGAAAGCTTATGGCATATCTATCCAACATGTTATCAATTATCTTCCTTAAGTTCAAATCTGGAATATTTTCTCACTCCTACGCTTTGTTGAATAATGTGTACACTTTGGAAAAAAGTTCATACATGAGTAATTTAAATTTATACTTACAAAAACAAAGACAGCAGTGAAGACTTCTCCTTTTTGGTCTAATGTTGTTTTGCAGTGATCAAGCTTTTGAATCCAGAAAAAGTAGAAAGGAAAAGAAGCGAGGCAAGAGAGGGTCTGACACATCTGCACTTTCTACTGGATCTGATGGAGGGCCACCTGATATGGGGGCTCTTTGTATCTGATCTTTTGCCAAAGTATATGTGCCATCATCTGTTGAATATCAGTATGTGTGCAGCCTTTCAAATATTTGATTAGATTATACACGATTTTTTTCTAATTATATTAGCATGTATTTGATGCATCCATCTCTTCATTGATCTTCGGGATAAGTGCACTTTCTAGTTTTCCACCTGTTGCCAAATTTAGAAAGATCTATAGGCACAAAATTTTCAATGGAGTTACTTTTCTTGGATAGTCTGCTCGTCTGATGCATTTTGTACTGGCAACGCATAATTGATGCGCATGCACATAACACCTACCCCGATAGATTTGTTGGCATTGTCGTAGGTGAGTTTGGTCAGCAACCAAAGGCGGAAGGAGATAAGGAAATTCAGTTATTGCTGTCTTAGGGCTACAACTTTTCATGAATATAAAAGAGATGTTCACATGAATTTGACAAGGAATGGTTTGATTTTTAAATTCTCTTCGAAAGTATTGGTTTTGCTGTAACTGTAGTTTGGGGTTCCTGTGAAGATGTTATTCTTTTTCCTTTTGTTTCTTTGCCAAGAAATGCACTAAGCATTTATGGACACACTTCTTCTAATTGATGAAAGACATGTAAGATTTGAATTGCACGTAAGCTCCATCTACAAGGATCCGAATGCAATCCATTTGCAGTTGGAGATGACATAGATATTACATAGGCTAGCTCTTCCATTCAAATCGGTGCAGATTTCTAAGATTAAACAACTTTGACTGACAATTATCTTTGGTTAATTTGGCAAAAAAAAGCGTGTCTTATAGATCTTCTGTTGGTTGTCATTAGTTGTTATGTCATCATTACATCATTTAGATGAACTATTGTCTCCAAAGCTCCTAAGTGATGGATAAGTGTAGATACCACGAGCATCTGTGAAGTTTTAGCTAGATTTTCCAGTTATCCCACAATTTAAATCCTGAATTTTTTTCTCATTTGTTTTTATGGAATTGCATTGTGTCAGATGTGGCTTGTCCAGTCCTCAAGAATCATGACAATCTTGCGGCTCCATCATTGCATCCACGAGGGAGTGGGGAGAGAGTCAAATTGTGAGCAGAAAACTGATGCTGTAAGAAGTTTATAACTCGAGCTTCTCTCCGGAGCAATTTATAAGGTTACTTATCTTTTTGTTCTCTATTAGCAACAACATAGAGCGCATGTTAGTCTAAGGTTATCCCGTGTCTTCAAAGGCTGGTACGGTACCTTATTAGTCTTGTATACTACTTTGTCCCAAAATGGGGAAATAAAATATCCTTTCTTTTTGATCTGACAGCTTAACATGTATTGAATCTTACATGATGATGCTGCTCTAACAATGTAGGGAGTTAAGCGATCTGTTAAGCTATTAAAACACGATGTGTAGATTCATTTATTCCATGTAAGAAGCGAAAAGCACCCGCTACTTTTGCAACAAAGCACGGCGTGTGTTGTGAGCCCCATTCTCATTCAAATGGTGATCTAACGTATGGGAGGGCATTATTGCTTAATGATATGGGAGAATGTAGACATCACGAGAACTTTAATGCGATAAAAGCATCTTCGGCTTGCCCTACGCCGCGATGTTCCGTGGATGTCTAGGCCTCTAAGTGAACTATTCCCATCATGTGCCCTTGTTGAACGAGCTCGGTCAACCTGCATCTTCATTGTCCTTGAGAAGGTGGTCTGTAAAAGCCAGTAGACCAAACCTAGGTCCCTTTCCATGAGGTAAGTGTACCTAGCCATGAACTCAGTGTCTAGTATAATAGACTCTTTGTTTCTCTACCAAAGAAAAATACTTCGATAGAGTTCCGATTTACAGTAATTGATTTAGTGGATGGCCATGTATTTAAGGTCTATCTTGTGGTTATGTTCAGCCACGTAAATACATGATGTGTTATTTTCAAATCTTTGGTCCATTGATGGCTCCGCTGGGTTCATTCCAATCAGAGTAGTGAAGGGCCAGTATTAGATCAACGATAGTTTAGTTGGAATATAAGGTAGTGTAAGAGGATGGTCATTGAAGAGTGCTAATCAAGTTCAGAATCACCACAGAAAGATGGGTGTCGGTACAAGGGACAAGGCCACGATGTTATACCATGCGGTTGGGACGTGTGGCGCCGCAAGCAAATCAATCTCAAAATTTAAGCGTCAAGTAAGACAACCGGCATTTCACGCGATCAATTTAATGGGCTGATAACATCACGTTGGTAGTCGGCAGTTTGACCGCCAAATAAAATATTTTTTTCTCAAACGAGGGGATGGTTGCACCTGGCCCCCTAGGGCTTTTGGGTTTCTGCTAATTTGGCACCGGTGATTTCAATTTTTGCAAGAGTACTCGTTGAGAAATATCAATTGTCGGAATACAAGGGAAACATACTAGCCATTAGATCATAGAAGTAAATTTACTAATGATATAGGATAAGAAAATTTTTGCGAGGAACTCAGATAGTTTGTGATCTCTCGAAAAGTTCTCGAATGCTAGAACTACCGAACTTACGAGAACTTTGAGGAAACCTCCTCCCATTGAAGAAATGCTACTCATCATCACCTAAAGTTGCAAGGATTTTCCATGAAGCACCAATGTTGATATGCACTTACTAGTCACTAAATATACATTCCGTCACTCACGAGTTCGGTGAAGGAATTTACCGTGCTGTTGGATAATTACTAAGTGATAGGATCGTCAAGATACGAACTTTACGATCAAATTGCTAACCTTAAAAGAAAGTTACTAACTAAAGGCGTAGGGATGGTCATGAGGACCCCACGGGACTTACGACCGATCGGAAAAATAAGTGCGACTCACAAACACTATCAGTTACAAATAGAGAGGAAAAGTACTGTATCAATGGAGAATTGCGAAATGATAGCACCCTCAAGGTAAGAATAAGGGAAAATTCCAATTAAGGATCCCAAGTGGAGTCAAATTCTCAAAAAAAGGTCCAAAGTGAATATTGTGTCAAATAAGGGTCTGAAGTATCCAATTAGTTTCAAATAAGGACTTGAAGTGCCTAAAAAGTCTCAAATAAGGACCTGAGTCCCCGGCCGGCCAAAATACCTACCGGTCGGCGAGAAAGTTACTGTTTTGGTGCCGAAACAGTAACTTTTGAAATTTTTTTATTATTTTCTTTCTGTTTTTTTTCTTTTTCTTTTTTTTTTTCCTTCTCTTCCTTTGCCGGCCATAGCCGGCCCCGGCGTAGGTTGCCGGCCTTAGAAGAGGCTGCCCTCGCCGGCGTCGGGCGACCTCCCCTAGCCTAGGTGAGGGCGGCCCTCGCTCGATGCCGGTGAGGGCGGCCTCACCTAAGGCCGGCGACCTCCGCCGGCCTCGGTTATGGCTAGCGGAGGAAGAGAAGAAAAAAAAACAGAAAAGGAAAAGGAAAAGAAAAAAAAACAGAAAAGGAAAAAAAAAAGAAAATAATAAAAAAATTCAAAAGTTACTGTTCTGGTTCCGGAATAGTAACTTTCTCGCCGACCGGCAGACCTCGCCTATGTCGGGTGAGGCCGACCTCGCCCAGCCCAGGCGAGGGTGGCCCTCGCCCGACGCCGGCGAGGGCGACCTCCCTCAGCCTAGGTGAGGGCAGCCCTTGCCCAACACCGGCGAGGGCGGCCTCGCCTGAGGTCGGCGACCTCCGCCGGCCTCGGTTATGGCCGGCGGAGAAAGAGAAGAAAAAAAAACAGAAAAGGAAAAGGAAAAGGAAAAGAAAAAAACAGAAAAGGAAAAACAGAAAAGGAAAAAAAAAGAAAATAATAAAAAAAATTTAAAAGTTACTGTTCCGGTGCCGGAACAATAACTTTCTCGCCGACCAGCAAGTATTTTGGCCAGCCGGAGACCCAGATCCTTATTTGAGACTTTTTGGACACTTCGGATCCTTATTTGAGATTGATTGAGCACTTCATGCTCTTATTTGATACTATGTTCACTTTGGACCCCTTCTTTGAGAATTTGACCTCACTTGGGGTCCTTAATTGAAATTTTCCCTAAGAATAATGAAGAGATGTTCGTGATGGAAAGTTAATTTAACCATAGGCGCAGTAATAACTTTCAAGGATTTCAGGTGATTTACAATTGTTTAGGAATATTTACTCAGAAATTTTGTTATCTCTTACTACTATTTGATGAAATTTATTATATTAATTTTAAGTTTACTAATGACGAAGATTAACATAGGGGCATAACAAAGATTATTTTAGGCAATGAGCAAAGATTAACGTACGGCTATAACAGGAATATGTATAGAAACATATAAGCAGTGTCGCAAACCTTATCTGCTTCATCTATAATTTGCACAAAAAAATGTGCAATTACCCAAGTAAAGGGAAACAATACTGGGAAATGAAATATGAATACGGTTTCTTAAGGGATAAAGACTTTAGAAGTCCTAAAATTTATTGCGAAAGTACAATCAAGTCCTAAAACTTATCAAATTAATGCAATCGAGTACTTCCTTCAACTTTGTCCAATTTGAGTAATAGAACATCCAGGCATGTCATCTTTCGGTCTGTTTCAAGTACACATGCCAGAGATACTCGAGCCAGACATGATGCCCCGTTCTGATGAGTTGAAGTGTCTCGCGCGCCAAGTCACCCTCTATCCCTTCACATATATTTGAATAGGACATGAGAGATTGAATTGGACGCCATCTGTTACTCCATCAACAAGACAGATGTCCCGGGGTATCAAGAAACATATACACCACTCCAAATTTGTTTCGCTGGTGTAATGACAGCTTCCTTAAGAGCTGCAAGCCAATACTACTTCACTAGCCTCGTACGACGTTGTTTTTCAAGTGCTTCCACTTCCTCCATTCGGCGCGGTAGAAATTTCCACAAGAATGCTCTTAACTCTGTTTCAATGAGTGAAGCTGGATCCACTGATCGATTGTCTTCAAGCGCAACCTTCGTATCATCGTCCAGTTGCTCGCATCTTAGCACATATCCCAACTTTTCCATGGTTCCACCTGATACTCTGAGCGTAAGGCTAAATCGTAAATAATCCTCGTCAAATTCAAGAAAATCAACCGCTCCCTCCAACACTCCCCATAGCACATTTGGTTTGAGGTACTGGATCCACATGTTATCAGAATCAAATGAACCGAGAGTTCCCGATAGCGCATTCCGTCTTTGGTCGTTAATATGTGGCACGATGTCGAAAAAAATTTCCTTTTCTCCATCTTCTACACCGAAAACAACACAGAGAGCCAATCCTAGGCACTTGTCATAAAAGTCTTGCGAAACCATGAAAGATATGGTACCGCCTTCAACAAGGACGAACTCCTCTGGCATCTCTCCTTTAGGGAGAACATCTTTGTAGTAAGAAGGAATGTCGGAATAGCGATACTTCTGTTGCACGGGTAAATTGTTAGAAGTAGTTGGTAATTAGTTCAAACAGAAGAGTTTGATTTGAGAATTTTTCTTGTAATTCAACCAAAGCTAGAGTTCTATAATAGTTAAATATATCGATCCTTCCTTGCCTTGTATGTAACACTCATGAAATCATTCACCTGTGAGTGTTGTAGCCACCCCTATTACATGTAATTGCAGAATCACTTTATGTTAGATTTGCTTGTTTGTCTAGAATTTTTAGCTTTTGCATTATACAAACACAGCGCGCCCGACATACACTCCAAATCAACACACGCACACGAATGCGTGCACAGAGAGAGAGAGAGAGAGAGAGAGAGAGAGAGAGAGAGAGAGAGAGAGAGAGAGAGACCTCAACTGAGAAGTCAGCCATGATAGAGTCATCTGCTTCACTTAATCTGTCTTCCTCGTGGCTTGTTGGATTACCAGGGCTTGTTGGATTATTGTCTTCATGATCTAGCCACCGCTATCACATATAGGTGCAGAATCACCATATATTAGCTCGTTTTGTTTACTAGCATTTGCAGCTTTTGCATTATACAAACCACACAGTGCACCCAACATAGACTCTGTATCAATCACACAGACCACAAACACCCACAGAGAGAGAGAGAGAGAGAGAGAGAGAGAGAGAGAGAGAGAGAGAGAGAGAGAGAGAGAGAGAGAGAGACATACATCAATTATTGAGAGGTCTTTGATGTTTGACTCTTGGTGGATTAAGTTACTCGAACTATTTGCCTCTGTGCTAGTTTGACTATCTAGGAAATCTTCTGTTTTACTTGAACTTTCTTCCTTTGTGCTCGTTTCGCTATCTTCATGCCAAATCTCATAGAGCAAAGTTGGATCCAGCAACTGGTCTTCTTGAAGCAAAACCTCCAAATCATCCTCTAGTGGCTTGCATATTAGCCGAAATCCGCACTTTTTCACAATTCCACCACCCGATGCTTTAATGCCAAACTGGAAAAAACTCGAGTCATTTGCAGCAAAAACTTCTTCTCCCCATAGGTCCTTTGCTTCGATATATCGAAGCCACACATGATTTGAATGCAATGAACTGAATGTCCATGGCCTTGTAACCCTGTTTTTGCCATTAATGTAATACACATGCTTAAATTTGACACTTCCTTTTCCTTCCTTTACTCGGAATACAACGCCGCAAGATAACCCTAGGAATTTCTTATACAAGTCCTTTGAAGCCATGAAAGATATATAACCGTCTTTATTAGGGAGCAACCACCGTGGCATCTCTTCTCCAGGTAGACAAACATCGCTATCAAATCCGTGATCAAACTGCTGCCATAGATGTAGATTGTTAGAGAGTTTTTCGAAATTGACACCTAAAAAAGAGGAGTTTCAATGAGTTAAGTGGATAGTCCTAGCGTTTAGCAATAGCAAGCAATATCATTACAAAGATGTATTGAACTTAATTGGTGGAAACAGGACATTTATTGTTGAAGATTTTGTAATTGGATGAACTTATATTGTTGAAGTTTTTCACTGGGCGATCCTTGTAATTCCACAGTGAGCTAGAGTTCTATAAATAAAGAGAATATCCATTTTGTTACCTTATAGCCACTTCTACTACATATGCATGCAGAATCACTTTCTCCGTGTTTGATTTTCTTAATTAGCCCACAAATCTAATATTTTCAGCCTTACGCAATATAAAACAACACTCAGTGCAAACCAATGTGTACTAGTACTAGACTCCATATTAATCATAGAGAGAGAGAGAGAGAGAGAGAGAGAGAGAGAGAGAGAGAGAGAGAGAGAGAGAGAGAGACTAACCTTAGGCATAACCTCAGGCATAACCTCAGGCTTGAACAAATCATTCATGGTGAACCCATTACGGACCAGTTCATGACATGAAGTTAAGTAAATATTTTCAACGTAACATATGTCGGAGGGAATTTTACTCAGAGATTCACAATTAACTGCATATAGAGAACTCAATTGCCCTGGAATCTTAAGGATCTCCTGTAGTTGTCGGCATTCCCTAACATCCAACGCTACCAAATTATGTAGTTGCCCGCATGTAGGAAGGTTAGTAAAATTGTTTCCCGACAAAATCAAAGCTTTTAAGTACGGAAAACAGGAATGATTCTCCAAGAACTCTACTTCTAATAGATTGCAGCCCATAAGGCTTAAAATCAGTAGCTTAGGAAATCCTATCTGGCTATGGAGATCACTCGAATCCTCCTCCTCCTTTGGAAACTTGATTAGTTTTGAACAACCATCAAGCCGCAGGCTCTCAAGATTTGGCAACCTGTAAATGCTAGATGGAAGGATCGCCAGTTTCTTGCAATTAATTAAACTCAAACACTCCAAAGAGACAAGATTTTCTATGGATACAGGTAGTTCCATGATTGAAGTCCCTTTTAGATAAAGTTCTTGCAAGCCTTCAATTTTATCTGGAATATCAGGGAATCTTTGCAACTTTGAGCAACCAGTAAGATTGAGAAGATGAAGATTCTTGGATTGGAGCACATCGGGGAGATGATGAAGGTTAGAGCACCCTTTTAAATTCAACAACTGTAACTTGGCGTGATATGCAACTGATTCATGGGCATGCTCCAAATTTTTACACCCATGGAGATCCAATTCCTCGAGATTTGGAGTCCAATCAAGGTTCGGCGTACAAATCACCAACGGACATTCACTGAAGTTAAGGAACTTCAAATTTTTAAAATCCTGCAAGAAAAATCCAGACGAAAACAAATGGAGATAAAAATATGTTATAAAAAACAATTGGTCATCATTCAAGCCACGTGTGATCAGAATTCAGTGGATCATATGGTGTTTATAGAGCACTCCCTCTCCATTTTTAAATATGAGTTTAGTAAGCGATCCTTGGAAATTGGCCAAAAGAGAAGATAAAAAGAATAATAGTCGTAATTCCACCACCCACTAGAGTTTTATCAAGCGACATAGAAGAGAAATCATCCCAATGCTAAGTGGCCTGGCCACTTCCAATGCATATACGTGCAGAAAAAAGACTCGTAATTCTGGGAGAAAGGGAGAGTGTGTAACCTCAAGTGGGACCACATGAGCCACGGATAATCCTTTGCCAACTACTAATTCATCACATGAATTTAAGCTAACATCTAGAATCTTATGTAGAGATTTGCAACCTGCCGTAAAGGAGGTGGAAGCTCGGGCATCTCTCGTGTCATCACTTATTAGGTCATGGTGGTTGGCTGATCGATTTTCAAGAATCGCACATTTTGTACCATGTAGTAAGACCCTTGATGCATTACTTGTTGCTGAACTTTAAATTCGTGAAATTGTGCACCTACATGGTATTCCAAAGACAACCCTTCTGATAGCGATGTCAAGCTTATTAGTCACTTTTGGCTTACATCACGAAAAATGGGGACTTAACCTCGGTTTGATTCCGCTAGCCATCTTATTAAGGAGTTTTATTAGAAAACATGTTGAACAATGGGATTTAGTATTGGTTCAAGCTGAGTTTGCATATAATAATTTGGTGAGTGAAACTATTGGAAAATGCCAATTGGAAGTTAAGTACCGCAAGCATCTTTTAAGTCCTTTGGATCTTATACCATTATCCACCACTAAGTGTCAATTTAGTGGAGATGCTGAAGAAAGAGCTAAGACAATCAAGGAGTTAAATGAGGAAGTGAGGAAGAGAATTTCGAAGCAAACTGACAAATATCCCCGTCAAGCAAACAAACATAGAAAAGCCTGCTATTTTTAAACAAGGTGATCTTGTCTGGATTCATTTGAAGAGAGCACTTTCCACCTAGTCGTCGTGCTACGGACGGTTCTTTTCTAGTTTTGGAACGCATTGACAATAATGCCTACAACAGCGAGCTCTGTGGATAGAATGGTGTTTCCGCTAATTTCAATGTTGCTGATCTATCCCCATGAAGTTGGCCTCGAGGACGAGTCTTTTCCAACAGAGGGAGAATGATATGGGAAATATTTCAAATCCGTATTCAAAGAATTTCAAGATCCTCTCTTGTGAATAGAATATTAGGGATAGAATATATTTTCTTGATCTGCGAGTTTGTTTATAATTTTTAGGATTACTTTAGTCTCAATTACAATTTAATAATATTGTTGCCTGTTTGGATTTCGTATCTTTGGTACGTTATCTTTTTTTATCCTCCATAGTGGGGTTTTTCCTCTTCAATAAGATTGGAAAGCCCTTTTTATTTATTTGTTCGTTCAACACATTCCGACGTCAGTGTGGCCAACGACCATGACAGCAAAATTGAAAGCCAACAAAGTTAGTCTCATAGGAGGCATTTGAAGAAGAGTATAAGGGGCGTTTATGCATATAATACTATGTTTTTTACGTGTTAAATGTATGCACAAGATATGAAAAATCGATATTTGAAAAATTGAGCAAAATCACCAAATTAGAAATATTTATTAGAAAGAAATTGTTTTTTTTTTGGGTAAAGATATTGGAAAGAAATTGTTGGTAAATACACAGTACACAATTTTGTAGGATAGAAAAGATTAAAATTTAGATTTTGAAACATGTGAGAGATTAAATAAACTAACTAGTTTATGCATCTCTCTATGGATACAATATTAGCAAAATAAGTAACTGATGACATTTTGGGGAAGCAATTAAATTGAAATCCTGTGGAAGGTCACCTTTACTTTGTACAGTAGTATAAATATGAATATAAAAGTAATACATATATAGACATACATACATATATAACTTTAGATAAGATTTAGGTTTAAATATATTTAAATTAGCGAAGCAAGCCCCCTACTCACTTCTCTTTAGAAAGCCTTATTAGTCATGCATGAAAGCTGCTGCGTGCTACTAGCGCCCTAGAAATACCACACTAGCGCCTCTATAAAGTAAGACTCTTCTATAGAGTCGTACTCCACAAGCCTTGTTTTAAAAAGCGGGAGAAGGAATTGGATGGTCAATCTATCTCCCCTACTGTTCTACAGCTAGGCGAGAAGACTCTCAACGTGGGGATGTGAAGAGTTGCTTTTCGTCCCGTGATTTCTTACTTGGGAAGAAATGGAGCAAGGGCGCTATCGGATGGCTTGATTGAAAGGAAAGGAGGGGACCGAGTTACATATTTGAAAGGAGAAGGAGGGATTTCTTGGAATAGATTCTCCCAACTATATTTTAAAATGAATATTTCATCAATAAAGATAAAGAAAACTTTTTTGGAGTTCCGCTTCTTCTTCCTTCTAAATAGAAGTACTAGTCAGAAATCCCCAATTAAGTTGGTACAATAAAAAAGACAGGAGTTTTGAGGCCGACTTAAAGTAAAGACCAACTTCGTTTATAGATCCTTCGCTACACCGTTTCTATATATCTCTTTTCATAATCGGCTGCATGCTATTTGAGAAAGAACGCGAGGTTCAACCAAAAGCACTTAGCGCACACTCACTTCAATGATAAAGCAAATAAGCAAGAAAAATCTCTTTCTATTTCCATGTGCAATTTTGAATAGAGTATAGTCAACTCGTCTCTGATATAAAATATAGAATCATTGATAGCATTTTCATTATCTATCATTTCAACGGCATACAAATTGAATCCTCAGTTCATGTTCATAAAAATACTAAGCACGTTCATCATTCAATTGTTAAATTATGTCACCAATAAGTTCTTGTTCCGATTTTCTGTATTAAAGTTTCTGACTGTTTAAGTTCATTCTCCTTGTAATTTCCGTACTTTTAACATTTTGAAAATGAGACTGGACTTTTTTAGTGAATATATTTTGTTCGAATCAACATTAAGATTCACATAGGGAAGTGTTTTTATACTCCCCTAAAACGGGAAGAATCCACTTATGTTGGTTCATGCAGTAGATCGACATCTTGTATTTAATGCTTTAATCAGATATAAGCAATTTAATAGATGCCGATGTTTCTTAAGCACATTAACGGGCATCATCAGAGTTAGTTATTGTTGCATTCAAAGTTTTCAATAAGACATATACATATCCATAATCGTATTCATACAGATATAGATATATAAGAGATAAGTGAAAAAGGTCAATTCATTTAAATGCGCACCTTAAATTGCTCCCTCACTACTTGGATGTTGCTTTTGTGGAGATCAAGTCCAACTAACTTCTTTGGACCAGAGGAAAATTCGGGAACCCAAGGAGGACATTCAGGCCATTCAAACCATCTCAGTTCATTAGGAAGACAAATAGGACCTTGGAAAGAGTTATGCACATTAATCATGATGAGCAGCCTTAACCTTCTCATGTTTCTGAAAGCATTGGAACCTATGTGTATTGCTTCTGTCTTAGGTAAATCCAAAACTATGGCTTTTACTGCATTTGTTCCCTGCATTTATAGAACTTGCATTGCAATTAATATACGAAGTCAGAGAACAAGAGAGTAAGATCAGTGTTTAAACCAACAAAACTTACCATATCCCCCAACAGAACATCACAAACATCTTCCCAAAGCCATAACCTGCTGCGTTTTCCAGGATCATCACGACATTCTTGTTTAACAATATTCATTCCCATCAATTGCATCAAGTCATGCATCTGCAGGATCTCTTTCTCTTCAATTATCAAGCATTTCTCCACAAGAACTTGTACTCCAATAGTTGTGTCAAAGTCACAACTGTCAAGCACTTTTACAATGTACTTTGTGTGTCGTCCCTTGAAGAAACATGCAATATCAAGGAATATCTCCTTTGCATAGTCCTCTAGTCCATCATAACTTAACTTAAGAACATCATTGATGGTTTTGTCAGGACTTCTGGCAAGTTTATTCATTGCACTTTCCCATTCTCGTTCTCTTCTACCACGTAGGAAAGAGCCCAATACCTCGAGTGCTAAAGGAAGTCCACCAGCATAATTCAAAGCACTATCCACAAGATCCTTCCTTATCACTATTTCGTTATTTCTAAGGAAAGCATGTTTATTGAAAAGTTCAAGAGCTTCCCAATTATCTAGAGTTTTAACTTCATAGATATGATCTTTATCTATCCCATGGAAAGTCAATAGATGGTTATCTCTTGTGGTGATGATGATTCTGCTTCCTTTACCAAACCATTCACGCTCTCCAGCTAAAGCATTTAACTGTTTTCCGTCATCAACATCATCGAGAACAAGGAGAACTTTTTTGTGGCAAAGTCTATCTTGTATCAAATTAATACCTCCATCAACACTAAACACTGTTAATCCTTTTCCCAGTAATATTTCGGACAACAATTTTTCTTGCAAAGGAACTAAATCCTTGGAATCTTTTGAAGTTTCCCGAACGTTTGCCAAAAAACATGAAGCATCAAATTGCCTAAAAATATCATTGTAAATGGCTTTAGCTAATGTTGTTTTTCCTATGCCTCCCTGTCCCCATAATCCTATCATGAGAACATCATCGCGAGACTCAAGATTTAATATTGATTTCAACTTTACAACTTGTGGATGTATTCCAACTGGATGCTTGGCAACATGTAAGGGTGTTCGGTCTAACTGAATAGAGATCTCCTTCACAATTCTCTTTATAAGATCTGCTTCATCTCTGACAAAATCCAGAAAGGTCCTTGACACATTAATTTCCAAAGATAATAACTTTCATGGGAAAAAAGAAGAAGAAGATGCGATTCAGCATATATAAGACAATAACAAAGCAGTGTAACATCAATCACTACTTAGTACTTACTTATCGTTCAAATCCCATCCGGATAAGCTACCGGCATCAAAGAGAGCCTTCTTCCATCTCTTCACTTTCTCCGAATCTTTCCCGAACTTGCTCTCATGCTTAACCATAGCTACTCGGTAGCTCTCTCTTGGTGTTCTCACTTCTCTAGGTTCCACTTTGTAAAACACCGGAAAGACCATGAGGCCTCTTCGCTCCTTGCACTCCATGATTTTCGCCACCTCTTCCAAACACCACGGCGAGGAAGCATAGTCCTCAGAGAAAATGATGATTGCGATGCGCGAGTCGTCGATCGCCCTCATAAGCACCGGCATTATTTGCTCTCCTTTCCGGAGCTCCTCGCTATTGACGTAAGTGTAGATTCCTTTCTGGTCAAGAGCCGCGTAGAGATGAGCAAGGAAGCTCTTCCGAACGTCCGTGCCTCTGAAACTTAGGAAGACGTGGTAATTCCCTTTCAGATTCACAGAAGTAGCCATTAGAGGAGATGAAGGTTGATGTGCTTCCGCAGAATGTTTATTGTCGGGTTGGGTTGCAGCTTTATCTCTCATTGTCGCGACCTAACCCTGGCCAAGAGATATTTGTCGAAGAATTTAAACATTAATTGATTTGCTTGAAAGACAAACCAAATAGTACATTAATCCAAAGACCGAGGCACTCCCAAGACTTATACTTTACGTGACGAGAATTGTCTAAACTAAACATTCAATTAGAGTCGCCACTAGCCATGATCAAAGATTGGCTAGAAACTCTAATCGACAAGCAGGAGTGTCGTCTCGATGCGCGAGAAAACCAGATATTCTAAAGGATCGGAGACTAGATTACGCTAGCACCCATTCCACAAAAAAATCATTCGAACCCCCATTTTGGCATTTCGTCGAACATGGGAGGGGCGAGCTCAAAATGGTGACTAATGCCTAAACTCAAGGGCTGCATTTGGTCGACCGGATAAAAGTTAGGCTAGGATATGTTTTATCTTATTTTGTGTTTGGTGGTGGTCCAGGATAGGATAAGGACGGATATAGATCGGATAAAAAAATTGGGGATTCTTACAAAAAAAAAAATTCGGGGATGAGATAGACCCGGATAGGATTTCTAATGTCTATTTTTCTAGAAATCCTATGCTCCACCCGCCGTCATCTTCATCCCCACACCTTATGCGCTTTTACCAAAAAAATTTTTCAGCTTTTTTTTGTTCATGGACTCCTCCGGACCCGTGAATAGAAAAAAATTAAAAATAAAAATTATCATATCCGATTTTAAATTCGTAGTCCACCAAACAATAGACAGGATATGAAAAAAATCTCAGGATATGTTATCTTATCCTATCTAGTCCTATCCTGTTTAGAAATCCGGACGACCTAAGGCGTGTTTTCTTTTTGGGTTCAAACACGATACACAGAGTTTAAGAAGGTCATGTTTTACAATAAAATGGTTCTGATTCACAGTAAAGTGTGAGAAAACAACGCAACCAGGTTCGGGGTTTTAATCTCACTCTGCTTCATTGAAACATTTTCCACGAAAGGGTGGTGTGTGACAAAAAGGAGAGCTTCAAGGCTGATTTCCGTGAGATTTAAAGGTTGCTTCTTGCGAAGAATCATTCAAGAACACTCCTTGGGGAAGTAAGGGACTATTTTTCTCGTTCTGTGATGCCGGGCAAACACCGAATGAGCTCGGTGAGCCCGGCATCCGAGAGGCAGAGCAACAGGGGGGTCAAAACAGAGTGGGGATAGGAAGACCCACCCGGTGGCGGCTGGCCGGAGCGTGTCACGGCGGCTGGAGGCTCGGCGGTGGCTCGGGCGTCCCACCGGCGAGCAGGCGAGGCTCTCAGTCTCTGATCTCGCCCTCAAGTTCTCTCGGTTCCCTCTCCTCCGGTAACTCTCCGCCTCGGTTCCTCTCTGCTCTCCGTCTCACTTTCTCCCCGGGAACTCTCGGTTTTTTACGCTCACCCCAAAGATCTCTCTCTTTTTTTTTTTGTAAATCTCCTCTCCCGCTCTTCTTTTTTCTCTCTTTCTTCCTTTTCAGCCTTTTCAAGCCAGTGGCCCAGTAATAAAGAAAACCATAGAAAAGAAAACCGAAGGACAATTATTGCACGCCTAATTTCCGCGGAAGGTGCATGAAATTTGTGTGTGCTTTTTCTTTTTGACTTGACTTGCTTTTTCTACTAATAAAGAAGTAGAAACGAAAACCAGCTATCAATTCTGATGCTCCAAGTTGGTAAGCTAAGGCTTCGCATGACAATTTGCTAAATAGTGTTTGATTTTATTCTTTTATTCTCAAAATCAGTTTGGGAACAGAAATACGTTTATTTAATTTTTTGATTCTGGGCACAATTTTGTTAAAAATTATTCCCAGAATCAGTTTTCAAGAATAAAAAAAAGTTGCTTCTTAATTTTGGAAACAATTTTGAGAATTATTTTTTTTTTCTTCTTCCTTTTCTTGATTTTTAATGTAGCTTCTAATGTTCAGTCTGAGGACCGCCCTTGCCGGATTTGACGAGAATAAAATATTATTAATAAAAAATATTATTAAAATAAAAAATATTTTACCAGCCATGGCCGGCAACCAGGCCATGGCAAAAAAAAATAAAAAATATATTTTTAATAAAAATATTTTAGTAAAAAATATTATTAATAAAAAATATATTTTACCTGCCATTGCAAGTGACCAAGTCATGGCAAAAAAAGAAAAAATATATTTTTTAAATAAAAATATTTTAATAAAAAATATTATTAATAAAAAAAATATTTTACCGGCCATGGCCAGCGACCAGGCCATGGCCAAAAAAATAAAAATGTATATTTTTAATAAAAATATTTTAATAAAAAATATTATCAATAAAAAAATTATTTTACAAGCCATGGTCGGCGATCAGGCCATGGCCGAAAAAAATAAAAAATATATTTTTAATAAAAATATTTTAATAAAAATATTATTTTACCAGCTATGGTCAAAGACCAGGCCATGGCAAAAAAAATAAAAATATATATTTTTAATAAAAATATTTTAATAAAATATATTATTAATAAAAAAATATTTTACTGGCCATGGCAAAAAAAATAAAAATATATATTTTTAATAAAAAAATTATTAATAAAAAAAATATTTTACCGATCATGGCCGGCGGCCAGGCCATGGCAAAAAAAAAAGAAAAAAAATACTTTTAATAAAAAAATTATTAATAAAAAAATACTTTATCATTCATTGCCGACGAGTAGGCCATGGCCAAGAAGGAGGAAAAGAAAAAAAGAAAAGAAAAAAAAGAAATATTAAAATATTTAAAAATATTATTAATAAAAAGAAATTTTGTGGCGTCACCAAATATATTTTTGTTCTTTTTCTATTTCAGGAATTGAATTTTGGGCCGTTAAAATGCTCAGAATTAATTTTAGGTACAGAATAAAAGAGAATCATTTCTGAGCAGAATCTATTTTCGGGCACAGAATCATTATTATGCGCAATCTAAGCATATTCTCCGCCAACTTGTTTAATAGAAAGCAGATAGCGATAGAAAAGAAAACCAAAGGGCAATCAATGCACGCGTAATTTCCACGGCATTTTGCAGAAGGGGCGTGGAACCATCCCTGTGCAGTGGCTTCTCGACTTGACTTGCCCTTTTCCCATTAATAAAAGAAATAGGAAAGAAAACTAGCAAATATTCCCATGCTCCTGGTGCTAATATACACGAGTCAATCGCACAAGAGATTCTAGGAAAGCAAATCCCAAAATAAATTTCCCTCAATTCTCAAACTAAATTTCTCCGTACCACCGTATCTTGCCGAAAGATTGTTGAGTCATCACCTCCTCAGTCAAGTCACTTTGATCACAATCCTTAAAATTATTTTTTGTTTTTGACATTTTACATTTATTTTATACTTTCAATGTCACATTTAGAATTTCTCAGTTAACAAGATCGTGGAATACTTTTTTCCTTATTATTTCATTTTTGTCGAATCTTCTATTCCATGTTGACTGTTGACACTCTTTTTTTTCTTAACATTTTAGTAAATATTATTACTTATTCATCCGAAGGAGTTTATCATTAGCGATAGGATATTATGAAATGAACCAACTATATTACAATATCAGCTATATCTTCAAATCAAAACTGGAGCCTTACGACTTTGAATAGCAATGACATGTAGAGGATTCGTGGAATGGGATCTTCTGCTTCAATGTCTCAGTTATATTATTTGTGTATGTATAGCTGCCTTTCCACGACGTTCTCATTCAGGAGCTTTTGGACACTTCTTGCCATAAAAGGAATGTGAAAGGTGGGGATTTCTATTTTCCATGGGTTTTGACTCGTGGATGATGTTATGAGAACATGCAATCTATGAGTGATTTGCGTTTTTTCACCTTTCATGTCAGATGAGACTTACTAAATCCTTTGGCATAAAGTTTGTGCGTTCTCTCCCTTGGGTTGAATTGCTGAATTCAACTAGTACTATTATAGTATTTTGGTGCTCCGTAGAGGGCCTTATGGAGAGTTGAGATGTGGCTCATTTGACGGTCGCCACCTCACTTTCGTTTGCTTTAATTTATTCGTTCCTCCTTTTCTCTTCATTTCCAAGAAATGGCTTATTAACAATAAATAGTACTTTGTCTAATATGTGGATGTTGAGATGCACGTGATGAGTCGTGTTAGAAAGGTTTCATATAAGAGAATTTGTATGTTGTTGAGTAGTTAATATATCATAGTTAATATATTCTAGTTGGTTCATAACTCATTTGCTTAAACTAATGAGTGAAACTGAATCCAATTAGACATGTTGATGGGTTCAGACTTGAACTCTCTCTTGGTGATCTCTCTAGTTGAAGGTATCCGACTTCTACTACGGCCTAACAAATGGTGTTAGAGCTGCTGGTTGATTGGTGGCCTACTCCTAATGTATATCAGTGTATGGTGCATATCTCAATAAAAGAATCTTGTAACTAACGTGGTTTCCAGATAGTCTTCATGATCCACTTTGGTGAAAGAAACTTAGAGTGAAGGTGAGTGTTGTGGTATTGTCATGCAGTTTCGATGGTAGCTTTTGTGGTTCGGTCTAGAGAAAGAGACTAGGGATGAAGGGGGGGTTGTTGGAGATTTAAATTGAGATATGTTGAAGGATATTTGAATCTACGAGGAGTAGACCTAATATTGAATTCACATGCGAGGGGGATAAGAACACTGATTGTTTGCGATCTCTTGGAAAGTTTTCGAATGCTAGAAGTCCCAAACTCATGAGAACGTTGTGGAGATCAGCTCCCTTTGGAGAAATGCTACTAACATTGTCACCCAAAGGTGCCATCGTTTAATATGACTTGCTCGTTATTAAATAATATGCTCCATCAACAACACAAATGTCTTGGGTATAAGAAAATGTTAAAATATGTCTCGAGTTTGAGTTCAAAACGAAAATCTGAATATTTCGAATTGATATTTTGTGGACATTCGAAATCGAGCGAAAGGAAATATTTGGAAGTTTACTTTCCTAATGATCAAGAGTTGGCAGCTAACAAAAGAAGGAAAAAAATAAACGCAAAAGGAGAAAAAGGAAAGTTGACTTGGGTTGCGCATGACAACTTGCCAAATAGTGTTTAATTTTGTTCTTTTATTCCCAGAATCAGTCTGGGAATAGAAATCTGTTTGTTTAATTTTTTGATTCTGGGCACAAATTCTTGCAAATTTGTGCCCAGAATCAGTTTTGGACTAGAATCTAAAATAAAAAAAAAGTAGTTTCTTGATTCTAGGAACAAAAATGAGAATCAGTTTTTTTTTCTTCTTCTTTTTCTTGGTTTTTAATAGAGCTTCTAATGTCCGGTGCGAGGGCCACTCTTGCCGTATTTGGCGAGATTAAAATATTTTAATAAAAAATTTTTACCGGCCATGGCGAAAAAAAAAATATTATTAATAAAAAAATTTTATCGGCCATGGTTAGCGACCGGGCCATGGCAAAAAAAATAAAAAAATATTATTAATAAAAAAAATTTTAACTGCCATGGCCAGCGACTAGGCCATGGCGAAAAAAATAAAAAAATATTTTCAATAAAAATATTTTTTTATTAAAATATTATTAATAAAAAATTACTTATAAAAAATATTTTACCGGCCATGGCCAGCGACCAGGCCATGGCAAAAAAAATAAAAAAATAATTTCAATAAAAATAATTTTTAATTAAAATATTATTAATAAAAAAATTATTTATAAAAAAATATTTTACCAGTTATGGCCAATGATCAGGCTATGGAGAAAAAAAATAATTAGTAAAATATTTTAAAAAATTTATTAATAAAAAAATTATTTATAAGAAAATTTTTTACCGGCCATGGCAAAAAAAATTATTTTTAACAAAAATATTATTAATTAAAAAATATTTTACCGACCATGGCCAAGAAGGAGGAGAAGAAAAAAAGAAAAGAAAGAAATATTAAAATATTATTAATAAAAAAAATTTTATGCCGTTATCAAACGCATTTCTGTTCTTTTACTATTTTAGGAATAGAAATTTTGGGTCATTACCAAACACCTTCAAATGCTTAGAATCAGCTCCCAGGTACAAAATAAAAAAGAATCATTTCTAATAAGAATTTGTTCCCAAGCATAGAATGGTTGCTATGCGCAGCCTTGTTGATTGAATTTTAGTGGGACTCCTCGGCCAAGTGGACTCCTTGCATATATATATAAGAAGTTAATGTTTTTGTGTCCAGTATGATAAAGGATTAGGAAATTTTTGTGCCTAGTATGACCCTCTAACAAAGGATTAGGAGATTTTTGTGCCCAGTATGACCCATCTTTTGAATCTTTTGAAAATCCAAATGCTCAGGAAAATATTTTTCTAATCTTAAACAAAAGGGTCAAAAGAAATCTTATAAAAAACCCTATAATAGGAAATTTGATAAGAGGTTTTCTAAGAAAAACGAGAATGAAAGTTTTGATAAAATCAAGAAACCAAGAAAGAATTTTAAAAACATTACTTGCTATAATTGTAGCAAGAAAGGCCACACTTCTTGATATTGTAAAATTAGTAAAAAGGTTAATGAGTTAGGTTTGGACGAAGAAACTATTAATCAACTCAACCAAATAATGGCTAAAACTGACAATAGTTCTTCTGATGAATCTAATTTTGAAAAACGTCTTCAAATTTGTGATTTAGAAACCTCTTCACCATCGACTTCAGAAAGTGAAGATGAAGAAGCCACTAATTTTGAAATAAATGTTTTAACAAAAGAAGAAGAAATTCTTTTGCAAATGATTAATCAAATCACTTATCCGGAAACAAAAATAAAATATTTAAATAGTTTCCAAAATTCCAAGCCGGTTTTTCATTATGATAATCCTTATAATATTTCTACCATACATAGTAAGGAAAAGAAAACAAGTTTTAAACCTATTTTTTATAAGTGATCTTAATCACGAAATCAATAAATAAAAGCAAGAAATCCAAAATATCAAAGTTGCTCAGATAATTATGCCATGAGAAATTTTAGATATTAAAATGAAGACTCTAAAAGGAAAACAAAAGGAAGAAGATTTTGAGGAAAATAAAAATTATGAACTCCTTTCGCCTTCTGATACAAACTTCCTTTTGATGCTTTCTGAAATAACAACCAGAGAAAATGGATTATTAATATTACTATAAAAGTCCATAATGAATTTATTTTGAAAACAACTGTGGCATTCCGGATTTTGGACTAATTTTTGGGGTTTATAAAACGTGTAATTCGTCAGTGCGCTTATAATAGAATTTCGCCCGGGAACTGATCACTCTCGGGTTCTTGTTTTTAAAAATAGAAATTTTGCTAGAATCGCACTCGATCGAATTTGGCCGTTAATTAGACCCCGAACTTGACAGTCGATTTCCGGGAGTTTCGAGACAAAATAAATTAGACGGTGTCGATATTATTGAGGCCAGTGTCGAGATTGTCAGGAATAGTAGAAAAGTGAATTTTTGAATCGGATGAGAATTTGGACTGGTAGACCTCCCTCGTAGTGTGGTTTGGGTTATTTTATTTTGGCCGTGTGCCCTAGAATATTATTGGGATTTATCGTGGGTGGTTAGGCCTTTTTTCGGATTTAAATCGGGACCGAGAGATCGATTTTTAGTTGAGACCGTGTCCGTTGGATCGCGATAGAAATTAAAATTTAAACTCTTTTCTCTCTCTACTTCTCTCTTCTCTCTCCTCTGCCGGTACCCCCTTCCCGTGCACGTTTCCCTCTCTCTCTCTTCCTTCTCTCTCTCTCTCGCCCTTTTTCCCCTCTGCCGCACGCCATCACCCCCCCTCTTCCCCATGCACGTCCCTTCCCATGCAGACAACCCCCATCCCCTCTGACACCCCCTCTCTCTCTCCTCTCTCCTCCTCTTCCTTCTCTTCTTCCTCTTATTTTCTTTTTCTCTTCTTTTTCTTCGACTGGTTCGTTTTCTCTGCACCCGCCGCTGCTCGCTCCTGGTTCTACTCGCCGTGCCACCGCGCCGCCGCGTTGCCGTGATGCCGCGCCGCCGTGCCGCCGTCGCCAGCAGCCCCGCCGCCTCCGCCACGTCGCCGCCGACCCCCACCCCTCCGCCCCGTGTGCCCTAGAATATTATTGGGATTTATCGTGGGTGGTTAGGCCTTTTTCCGGATTTAAATCGGGACCGAGAGATCGATTTTTAGTTGGGACCGTGTCCGTTGGATCGCGATAGAAATTAAAATTTAAACTCTTTTCTCTCTCTACTTCTCTCTTCTCTCTCCTCTGCCGGTACCCCCTTCCCGTGCACGTTTCCCTCTCTCTCTCTTCCTTCTCTCTCTCTCTCTCTCGCCCTTTTTCCCCTCTGCCGCACGCCATCACCCCCCCTCTTCCCCATGCACGTCCCTTCCCATGCAGACAACCCCCCATCCCCTCTGACACCCCCTCTCTCTCTCCTCTCTCCTCCTCTTCCTTCTCTTCTTCCTCTTATTTTCTTTTTCTCTTCTTTTTCTTCGACTGGTTCGTTTTCTCTGCACCCGCCGCTGCTCGCTCCTGGTTCTACTCGCCGTGCCCCCACCCCGCCGCGTTGCCGTGATGCCGCGCCGCCGTGCCGCCGTCGCCAGCAGCCCCGCCGCCTCCGCCCCGTCGCCTCCGCCCCGTCGCCGCCGTCGCCAGCAGCCCCGCCGCCTCCGCCCCGCCGCCTCCGCCCCGTCGCCTCCGCCCCGCCGCCTCAGCCTCGTCGCCGTCGCCGCCGCCTCTGCAGCCAACCTCTTCGCCCCCTCTTGCCTCTCTCTCTCTCTCTCGGCCAGGTGTACCCCAGCCCGAGCCCGAGCCAGCCCCGTCGCCGTCGCCGCTTGCCGGCTCGCCTCGCCCGGTCCCGCGCCGCCGCCTGGCCGCGCCGTCGCCGCCGCCGCCCGCCGTCGCCGCCCGCCCGTCCGTCCGGCTGCCCCCACCCCCTCAGCCTCCCTCTCTCCCTCTCTCTCTCCCTCACCCCCCCTCGGCCAGCCACTTCCCCGCCCTGTTCAGCCGCCGACCGCCCTCGCCGCCGGTCGCCGCCGATCGCCGTCGCCGCCGGCCAGCCGCCGCCCAGCCAGCTCGGCCGGCCAGCCAACCGGCCGGCCAAGCTCGTCCCCGGCCAAGCCCGTGGCCCGCGCGCGCAAGCCGTGCGCCCGTCGCCGTGCCCGCGCCCGCACCATGCCCATGCCCGCGCCCGAAGCCCAGGCGCATTGCCCATTCAGCCGGCCCGTAGCCCAGGCGCGTTGCCCATCCGCGCGCCCGCCTCGGGCACTACGCGCGTTCGCCGCGCCCGCGCACTAGGCACGCCGATCGGCCATTGTGCTCACTTTGGCCGGTCAGCACGCCCGTGTGGCCCGTGCACGCGCCCGGTCAGAACTTCACACCCGGGCAATTTTGAGCCCGAGCCGACTTTTCCCTGGCCAAACTTTGGTAAGTGACTCCCTAAACCTTACTTAGTACATTGGGTATTATTAGACTTGTCTAGGGGATAAATTAGTACTGGTTTAGGGGCTAAACGCGGACGGGGTGCAAATTTAGTACATGCATAATTAATAGATTAAATTGTGATAATTATGGGCTTAATTAATGGCTATTATGGTGGATAAGTGAGATGGGCTGTGATGTGAATTGGATTTGTACGTGGGTACTATTAGACTAGTCTCGGGCTAGAACGGCTAGGGCGTGCATTAAATTAGTGATTTTATGATTTAATTGTGCAATTTGAATTGGATTAAATGGTATGCTCAATTTGGAATATTGTGTGTGACTGATTTGAATGTCGGGTCTGTGGTTGAAGTGGCGACTTGTGGATTGGAACGAATTTGTGAATTTGAGCTGTTTGATGCAATTTGGCGTGAATGTGATTGAATTGAATGGTGTGTGCATGCCTGTCGATTTTAAGCCCGGATTGATCAGAGGGCTACGGACTTAGGACGTGTTGACGGTGGTCCGTGTGAAGGCATGAATGGCCGGTGTGCCAATTGGACGCGGGCTTGAGACGTGTTGACGGTGGCCCGTTAAAGGTGTGATTGGACCTGAGGCGTGTTTACGCGGGTCATTGGAAAGAAAGTTGAGCCTGAGGCGTGTTTACGCGGGCTGTGAGAACAGGCCTGAGGCGTGTTTACGCGGGCCGTGAAAGTGAGCCTGAGGCGTGTTTACGCGGGCAGTGAAAGTGAGCCTGAGGAGTGTTTACGCGGGCTGTGAGAATGAACTTGAGGCGCAGTGGCGCGGGTCGTGAGAAAGATGTACGTTTACGCATATGATTTGAGTGTGATCGAAATGGCTGGTTGAGCATGACAAAATTGTCTGGTTGAGCGTGCGATTGAATTGGCTGGTGGAATGTGTGATCGAATTAGTAAGTTGAATGGGGTGCAAGTGTGGTTGGCGTTTGAGTAGTTGCAATGTGCTATTTAGTTACTATTACTATATTGCCATGTTATGACTAACGTGCAGAGTCGGCATGGGTTTGATGGCAAGGTAAGTATATTAATGCGAATTTTGTGTGTTATGGGGTAGATTGCATGTACGACTTGTCTGGGTACGCATTGGCCTATGTGGGGTATAGGGGGTTACTTATTGAGACTCTGTCTCACGGTTATTATATAACCATTTCAGATCTGCGACCATGAGTGATTGGAGACGCTGCAAGAGTATCTCAGAGATCGAGGACGGGTCAAGTACCCGGTATTTTGAGCCCCCCTTTTGTAGAGGAGTAAAGTTTGCTGCTATTGTCCCTTTTTGAGAATTGTAGTGTTGCTGTTGTGGCTTAGCTTGGGGACTGTCCTCCGTGGACGTAGTATGTATTTGTCAAGCGTAGAAATTCTAGTTATTGTTTTGTGCTATTACTACCCATCGTCATTGTTAATTGTCCGGGTTGTTTTTATTTGTTTCCGCGTGTGCTTAATCTCTGATATTTTGGGTTGGGTCGGCGACGTATCTGGGACGTCGCATTCAATGTTCGACCATCGAGGGATGATCGCGCGCTTGTAGGGTGCGGGGTGTGACAACAACAACCCATTTTTTTACTGGTGCAGATCTCAATTGCATAAGAGAAGGTCTTATACCAACCAAATATTTTGAAAAAACTTCCTAGTCCCTCAAATCAGCATCCAAGAATAAGCTAAATATAAGCTTTAAAATCCCCGAAGCCGAAGTTATGAAAGACCAAATTTTTTATAAAACTCATTTTCTTCTTGTTAAAAATATCAAACAAAATGTTATTCTAGGGTCATCTTTTATTAATTTAATACAACCTTTTAAAGTTTCTGAAAAAGGAATTGAAACAAAAATATTAGGCAAAAGGATATGTTTTGATTTCATTTCAAAACCCCAGACCAGAAATTTAAATACCCTTCAAAAGCATTCTATTTCTGAAATAAATTGTATTGTTCAAGATAAAGAGACTCATCTTCAATTTCTTAAAGAAGATCTTAAATACAAAAAGATTGACAAAAATCTCTTTGAACCAAGTCTTCGGAAAGGGATTTCCAATCTTGAAAATCAAATCAAAGATTCTATATGTTCAAATATTCCCAATGCTTTTTGGTCACGAAAATGCCATATAGTTGATTTGTCTTATGAACCAAGATTTTCAGAAAAAGACATTCCTACTAAAGCTAGGCCTTCTCAAATGAATCATGAAGTTCTAAATTTCTGTCAAAAAAAAAATACAAGAACTTCTCGAGAAGAAGCTTATTAGGAAAAGCCAATCCTCTTGGAGTTGCTCAGCTTTCTCTGTCAATAAAAATGCTGAGCTAGAAAGAGGAGTTCCAAGATTGGTAATAAATTGTAAACCTTTAAATACAGCTTTAAAATGGATAAGATATCCGATACCTAATAAGAAGGATTTGTTGAATAGACTTCATGATGCAAAAATCTTTTCAAAATTTGATACGAAATTAGGCTTCTAGAAAATTCAAATTAGCGAAAAGGATAGGTGCAAAATAGTTTTTACTATTTCTTTTAGCCAATATGAATGGAATGTTATGCTTTTTGGATTAAAAAATGCCCCTTTTGAATTCTAAAGGATAATGAACGATATTTTTAATTCTTGTTCTAATTACATTATAGTTTACATAGATGATATTTTAATATTTTCTACATCCATAGAAAAACATTTTAAATATATCAATCATTTTATCAATATTGTGAAAAAGAATGGTTTAGTAGTTTCACCTACTAAAATATCTCTTTTCAAAACAAAGATACGCTTCCTAGGACATTATATTCATCTAGGAACCATCGTACCCATTGAAAGATTGATAATGTTTTCTGAAAAATTTCTTGATGAAATCAGAGACAAAAATCAATTGCAAAGATTTCTTGGAAGTTTGAATTATATCATTGAATTTTTTCCACGAATCAACATAATTTGCAAACCACTCCACCAGAGGCTCAAAAAAGATCCTCCGCCATGGACTCAGGTTCACACTGATATTGTAAAACAAATCAAGCAGACTGTCAAGGAAATTCCTTATTTACATCTTGATGATCCTTTTACGTTTAAAATTGTTGAAACTGATGCTTCTGACATTGGTTATGGAGGAATTCTCAAACAATCCAAAGACAATAAAGAATAAATTGTTCAATTTGTTTCCAAACATTGGAATGATTGTTAAAAGAATTATCCTACTATTAAAAAGAAAATTCTTGCTATTGTCTTTTCTATTTCAAAGTTTCAAGAAGATCTTTTAAATCAAAAGTTTTTGCTAAAAATTGATTGCAAATATGCAAAAGATGTTTTGCAAAAAAGATCTTCAAAATATTGCTTCTAAACAAATTTTTGCTAGATGGCAAACGATTTTATCTATTTTTGATTTTGATATAGAATTTATAAATGATTCTTCGAATTCTCTCCCAAACTTTCTCACAAGAAAATTTTTACAGGGAAAATGCCTCCTAAACCTCCTAACAAACCCACTAGGAGAGATAAAGGCAAAGAAATTGCCAAACCATCCTTAGAACAAAAGCCTTCTGGGAAATTAACTAATATCAGGAGTTGGCTTCAAGCAACTCAACCATCGTTGAATATCACCATCATATCTAACTAGGCTAAACAAGAATCAGGTACTTCTTTTGATATTACAAAATTGTCCCATGAAGAAGCATTGTAACTTCTTCAACAGGCCTTCAATAATCAGCCCCAGCCTTTCATGGCAATGGTAAGTCCTGATCCTTCTCTTATAGCCATTCAAAAGGCGAGAGGAAAAAGAATTTCTAGTGAGGTGGTCATTTAGTCGACACAGGCAACCCCTCTAACAACCAAATTCTTCCATAAAACGATATTCCAAAATATTTGCAATGTTGAAAATTGATTTTATAATGAAGACTCATACCTTTTTGCAAAAAATATGTTTTCTGAAAAATTTAATTACACTCCTCATGATATTTATAAAACAATGGAGTTTTACGAAAAAATTTTGACAGAAACAAAGTCTGTCAACTTTCGACACTTTTCTGATAAGGGTCATACAAACTACTCTACGGCCATAATCCATAGGGTCATTCACCCTTCTCAATGGAAACCTGATCTATTATCCTTGAAAAATTCGATATCAAGATGGCTGAATCTCTACCGTACAGGTCATCTTTTTTATACTTTGACTACAAACAAGTCTGGTGGAACACCTTCTGGAGACAAAATGCCAGTAACTGTCATACATGGTTATTTTTCTTCGAAAATTTTGATATTAAACAAGTTCCATACTGGTTCATCAGATGGTGGGAACATCTTGGACCCACTGATGAAATACTTCACCCAAAGATCCAGCCCAATTACGAAATATTTCTTAGTAAATTTACTCCTCTTCCATATGAGAAAAATTTCCCTAAACTGATGCTGTTTTTCTACCATTTCGGAATATCATGGGTTCTCGGTTGGCATTTCGATTATCGAAAATCCATTGAAACAGGCATTCCCATTTTAATAAGAAGATTCAAAGTCAAATGGTGGAATGGCTTTAAATTCTTTGATAAAGTGACTGAACAAGTCGTTACCCAATGGCTTATTTCTAGAGGATCGGAACCTATAAAATCTGATGATATTACCCCATTCTTACATAATAAAGGGTTTGTTTTGTCCAAATTAGCATCTGCTAAACCCCATCAGCAATTAGCAGGAATGCTAAAGTAGGCTCTTTCTCAAATTGAAGATTCTAGCTCTTCTCATTCTCATCACAGTGGAAATTCCAATGAGGATGACTATTATGGCATCCCACGAATACTACCTATTCCATGGGGAGAAGTAAATGATGATGAAGAAGAAGAGGAGCCACCAGAAGATCTCTCCAGATTTTCCTAGACAAAAAGTGCCGAAAGATTCCTGCTCATTTCATAATTTGATACAAGATCGAAAGGAGTCTGTCTGTCCTTTTACTTTTCTTTTCATAAGCTTTCATAATTGTGTCTGTTTACTGTAACACTGTGCACTTATTACTATTTGCTATAGTACTATTCATGAACCATTTCTACAGAATGCCAGTTTGCCTATATATTCATACATCAGTCCTTGGTAAAAGACACACAATTCTTCTCTCAGAACTCCATACCGCTCAGAAACCTCTTCAATCTTTCCAGATCTTTCCAATCCTTCCTCGAAGAAATAAGAGATCATTTATCTCATAATCTTTCCATATTTCTTACATAACTAGTAAGTCTCAATACTGGAGATTCTATAACATCCCTGACTCACCTTATATTCCAGATCTTGCTCATGATCTGAGAATACAAAGGCTTTTATTTACTTTTGTACTTGTACTTCAATATCTACTTTTCAGTTGTAATCTTTCATTACTGTTATTGTAATCTTTCCATCTTGTTTAAATAACAGTAATCTCTTCTTGATTTCTTTCTTGCAATTCTAATTACATACCCCACAATCGGCAGGTTGAACCGCCTGTGGTTGGTCTGTCTTTTACTTTAAGGTAATTTACTGCATTCGTTATATATCCTTACTTCTTCTTACTGTTTTGCCCTTTTCATTTTTGCTTATCAATACCACCTACATGGTTAGATTAGTGATTCTACTTCTTGTTTTATATATAGCTTATGGTCTCTATATAGCTTATAATGCTCGCTATTTTATTTAATTTCATTTATAAATAATCTTTTGTGTAGAAATAATCACTTTTATATTAGAATTTATTGTTTCTATTGCAAGATCAAGAGACTTATTTGATATTTCCATAAGAATTTCTTAATATATAGATTACTTCCTCTATCTAGAACGGCGTTTAAGTGATATTTATAAACTCCTTGTACTCTTCTATTTCTATTTCTTTCTCCATTTATAATCGCCCAGATCCTAGGTCATTTATGGTATTAGAGCCAAGGGGTAGATAAAGGTATTCTTTATAAGATCATTAGCAGAAAAGGTGATCTCCTTCGTGGAGATCTTTTCTATTGATATGTGGATGTGGTCCCGGCAGTGAAACCCAATGGGGTGGTGAGTCCGTTGGTCAGCATCGTCGATATCAATTGAAGAGAAGAAAGTAGTCTTTTGCAATGAACTTATTAAGAAGATCTGAGTCTTCATTTAGTTCTTTATCATAAATGTCCTCATATCAAGAACCTATAAATAGAGAAGAAATTAGCATAGAAGATTTTAATAAATCTATTAAAAATTGGATCATTCCAAAAATCAAGCTTAATCAAATTTATAAGCATTCAAAGTTTAAAATTTTTAGCCATAATGATTATGTCATTGTTATCGAAGAAAGAGAAGTACCACTTTCTAATTCTTTTGCTTCAATTCAATTTTTGAATAAAGATTCTATAAAGAAACATTCCCACAAATGGAATTATATGTATATAGGTTTGGTACAGGTTGATGCAAAACCTCTTATTAAAGAAGGTTTAGATACTTCTTTGCTCCTTGTTTTAAGAGATGCGAGACTTTTAAAATATGATGAATCTATTTCTGGAGCCGTAGAAACAAGTCTTTGTAGTGGACCAATTCATTTTGATAGTCATTTTGGTCTTACCGTTTCTCTCAAAGACAAAAATATTTTAAAATCTCTGACTCTTCAAATTAAAACCCATAATTATTCTATAGCTGAAGGTTCTATCCCTATAACTCTTATTTACAGAGTTTATTACAAAGTAATGAATTTTGCTTTTGGTAGCATAGCTTTTAAATTAAATTCCAATGGAGAAACTCTTCTTTTACAAACGGATATTTCTAAAGCAAATATTACCATTCCCAGGACTATTCCTCGGAACCAAACAACTCTTCCTGATCAATGGGAATTAGAAAACCGAATTCCCTAGCAAATTATTCAAAATTCTGATCCTATTAATATTATTTAACACCCTGAAGGAAGAGTAACTATTCAATTTTCCAGAAAATCTATTGATATTCTTAGGAGGTCTTGTGACATTAGATCAATTCCTTCTTGGCATTCCACTTCTTCTCGAGGATCTATAGATACTATTCCTAATGTTCCTTTGAATAATCCTGAGGAAGCATATGTAAATGCTCTCTCTCTTCTTAACATTAGTGGAATAGATGGCAGGTCAGGAATTTCCAAGCCAATTTATCAACATACTCCTGATTTCCCTGGTTCAACTCTTTCTGAAATGGAAGATCCTAAAAACAATGTTTTAGAATTGGTTTTTGAACCAAATAAAATAATTTTAAATCAAGAATTTAATTCTTTTGAAAACAAACAAATCAGAGAGTGGTTCTTTGAGAATTTTCGAAACAAAGCACTCAAAATAAAAAAAAAAGAGTATTATGATTACATGTATCGACATGAAATCCAAGTATTCTTCTTTGATTGGTTTGAAAATAAATTTATAAAAGAAAAAAAAAATTTTGTTCTGGACCAATTTTACAAATGGAGATTAGATAATGACCAGGTCATCGAGTCTAATTATCCTCCTCTTAAGAAAATTAAATTTGAACATCAAGAAAACTGAAATAATAGCTTCTCCTTTCAAAATGACTTCTAAAATAGATGGCATAGGAATCAAAAAAATTATTAAACAAAATAATTTTTCAAACCAACATCTTCATACTATAGGAAAATAATTAGACCGAATAGAAAATTTTACCCAAAATAGCTTTTCATCCTCTTCTATATTAACCACAAAAAGAGATTTAAAACCATCACTCTTTAAGAATTTTGAACTTCCAAAAAATCCCAGCCTTGAATTTGCTAAAGCTTTAGAAGATAGAAGAAAATTCCTCAAAGGAAAAGCAGTTTTAATTCCTAAAAATCCTTTGATTTTAGATACTCCTTTAATCCAAAACTTGAGTGTCAAAGACACTCTTAATCGTATTGAATCCTTTAATCAAATCAACCATTTGGATAAATCTGATATAGAATCAATTCCTAAAATAAATCGTATTAGTTGGAAAGAGCCTAAAAAATTATATTATTCTCGTGCTTCTCCTCCCGACATTCTTACAGAAGAAACTTTTTCAAAAACCCAAAATAAATATTCTTCTGGTGCAATTTATGAATGAAATATAGATGGTGTTTTTGAACAAAATCTCATAAACTCTGACTCAAACGGTTATAGTTGCTAATCCTTATAAAACTATTCCTGACACTTTTGATCATTCTGTTGCCTGTCTTTTAATAGCCAGATTTACAGGTCAGTTCAAAGGATGGTGGGATAACTACCTGAATGATGAGCAAAGATCCCAAATTTTAAATGTTTATAAACTTGACCCTTTTGGCCAAAGTATAGTTGATGAAAATGACTAATCCATTCAAGATGCTGTTAATACTTTGATATTTTCTATATTCCAACATTTTCTAGGAGATTCTTCTCATATTCTTGATAAAAGCCAAGATTTTTTATCCAATATGAAATGTAGATCTTTAGGAGAATTTAGAGAATATAAAGAAATACTTTTATCAAGAGTTTTCCAAAGAACAGATTGTAACCAACCATTTTTGAAAGAAAATATTCTTGCTGGTTTACCAAAACTCATAGGAGAACAAATTCGCAATAAGATAAGAGAAGAATATGGAAATCAAATTCCATATGACCATCTTTCTTATGGTGAATTAACTTCTTATGTTTATAAAATAGGAACACAATTATATGCCACCCCCTTATTTGTTTCGCTGGCTTAATGATTTGCTTCCTCAAGAGCTGCAATGCAAGTCAACACTACTCCACTTGCCTCTTCCCATTTAATCTGTTTCACCGTCACTGGCTTCCTCTATTTCCTCTTTTCAGCGCGGGAGAAATTTACATAAGAATTCTCTTAACTCCGTTTCACAGACTGAAGCTGGATCCACCAGTTGATCCTCTTGTTGCCTGTATCTAATCACATATCCTCACCTTTTTCACTGTTCCACCCGTAAATAATTCTTCGTCAAATTCAAAAAAATTAACTGCTCCCTCCAACACTCCCCACAGCACATTCGGTTTTGAGATACTGAACCCACATGTGATTTGAATCATATGAACCAAGAGTTCATGACAGCGCAATAGTGAGATTGTGCCCCTCACTGCGACCACCAGCACAGTTCTAGGGGATGAACTGTGCAAGCGTATTTTCTGGACGTTGGTTTACTTCTTGGGCAGGGGTTCTGGTGGTAGATGATAAACTTGAACATTTTTTGAAAGTCCGTCGTCATATTCTTGAATCTATGATGGCCATTCTGTTAATTTATCAATCCTTCATCAGCAGGTTCTCTTGAATAGTATCCTGGTTTACTTGCATTAGCTTACCTAGCTGACTCCAGGAGATGAGTTGCGGATATCATGTTATAACCTATGATTCATTTGAAATGTGTTTTCTAGCTGCAGAGTAGTTGTAAGATCGACAGTTTATCTCTCTCAAGAGGTGACAGGGCCGAGCTGTACAGGGAAAACGTCCTTCTGCTAAACTCGAAATATGATGTAATAGTTTATTTAACTTTCACTCTCTCGTTATCAATAAGCACGAAGAGCAGGCTCATGATGTGACCAAGGTTAACGAAAGGATTCACAGGGCTGCGGCAGCGGCTAATAGGGTAGCAAATGCAGCTTGAGTTGCAGCAGTGAAGGCCATCTAGAAACAGATCTCCCCTGAAGTAGCGATGACAACATTCCCCGGCCAATTGTGTGAAACTTCAGCATAAGCATTTGCAGATGATATTTATGAAGCGAAACAAAGTGAAATTGCACACCATAAAAAAAGCTGGAAAGCTCCTGTCATTCATTTGAAATCACCATGAATTGCCTGGTAGACTCAACAATACAAATGAGATAGGTCGGATGTCACTTAACAATTTTTGGTTCAAAACTACAAACAAACTCAATCTTATTTCAGTTCAAGCTCACACCAAGTTTTTGAACTACATTTTCCCAACAAAAAGATTGAAGTACGGCTTCCACATGCCTTCTTTATCAAGCTGAAACGGAAGTACAGGGTGAGGCAATTACATACAAATGCTCCTTTCTTCCAACTGTTACACCGAAAACTTCAGTCACGTCGAGTTGTTCCGGCACTTGCCCGTTTGGTAGCTTCCAGTCAAAATCATATAACAGTGATGCTAGTATAAATTCAACGCTGGTTGTGGCAAATGCCATGCCTGGACAGAACCTCTGACCAGATCCAAATGGAAGAAGCTGATCGTGCGTTCCCTTATAATCCACTGAAGATTCCATAAACGTCTCTGGTTCAAATTTCTCCGGATCTGTCCAATATTTCGGATCTCTTCCTATTGCATATGCGTGGGTAAGGACTGTCGCATTCATAGGAATATCGTATCTGTTGATTTTGCTTCCTTGTCTCGGTGCTCTGGGGATCAATGGTGTTGGAGGGTGCATTCTGAGTGTTTCCTTGATAATACACTTCAGGTAATTGAGTTCTTCAATAACTGATTCTTGAATGCGGTCCTTTCCCTTTAAGACCCGCTGTATCTCATCTTGTGCCTTCGCCATCACCTTTGGGTTCTTAAGTATTTCGGATCGTTGATGATTCAGTGCCAGCAGATATTAATTCCTACAAAGATTGCATGCATTAAGAAAAAAAAGCGATGGATGGAGTCGATTAAAAGGATCTTCGCTTGGGTGAATTTTCGTGAAAGAACCAGCGATATGCCTTGAGAAGTAATTAGATGACTTACCAAGATGATGCCTTTAATGCTATCAGTGGAAAGATGAAATCCCATCTCGTTGGACTCTCGAAGACGTAATAGGACATCGACTAAATTTTCTTTATCTGGCATACCTGCTTGGCCACCAAGGTGTTCTCTTTGCATTTTGTGGTCAGCAAGAATAGTGTTCAGGATTTCATCAAAATTTCGATTTAACTTATCTATCTTAAGTTTCGCCCCACTAAGGTAAATAAGAAACCTGAGTGAAGGAAAAACCTCGGCTAGGCCAAACCTGCCCGCCACCATCAGCGCTTTGTGAAGTGATGAAATGAACCCATCCTGTTGTTTGCACGTCTGGCCGAAACAAGCCTTGGAGACAATGCGGTTCATGCACGCAGAAATCTTCTTGCTGAGATCGAAAGGGAGGTCGGATGAAGACTCAATGTATCCAATGAGATTGCTTACCTCATCCTGTCTTATTGATTTGAATGACCGCACAGTTTTCACCCCAAGGAGTTCTAGTACCCAGATCTTTCGGGCTCGCCTCCAGAGTTCTCCGTACGGAGCAAAGAAAATACTCGAGTTCTCGTAACCCATCATTTGAGCGACCGGATGCAATGGATGGTCCGAGAAGGCGAGCTCTTGGGTCTTCAGGACCTCCTCGCCTGCATAAGGGGCTGTGATTGTTATGATAGGAAGCTTACCGAGTTGGAGATAGAAGACCGGTCCGTAAATCTTGCCCAACTTGTTCAGGCGATGGTGTGGCAATTCGCCAATCATCTGGTGCAGGTTTCTGATGACCGGCAACTTCCTTTACTAATTAATATTGTTGAGATACATATGTGAATTGTGTTAAAGAAGTCCCACATCAGATAATTAATGTGGTATTGAGCAGTTAATATATCTAGTTAGTTCATAACTCATTGGCTTAAGTTTTTGAATGAAAATAGATCCAATTGGATATGTTAACAGGCTCGGATTTAAGCTCCCTCTTAGCGATCTCTCCAGGTGAAGGTATTGGGCTTCTGCTACACATTCCCAACAAATTGTATTAGAGCCAATGATTGATTGGTGGGCCCCCTAATCTGTTCGGGTGTTTGGTGAATATCTCAACAAAGAAATCTCCTGATTGACGCTTGTTTCGGGTGGAAATTGTCATTATGGTTGGTTTGGCGAGAAGTGACCATGGACAGTTGGTCTGATGATGCGAGATAGAGACCATGGGTGATGTGCATAGTTGGAGATTCAAGTTGAGATAAACTAATGTAGAAGAATACCTAAATTAAGGTGTGCATAGTTGAAGATTCAAGTTGAGATAAATTGATGTAGAAGAATACCTAAATTAAGGGGGAGCAAACCTAACACTGAGCCCACACGTGAGGGAGAGATTGTTGATATACATGAGCTATGTTAGAGAAGACTCACATCGAATAATGTATATAGTGTTGAGCAGTTAATATATCATAGTTGGTTCATAACTCATTAGCTTAACCTTTTGAGTGAAGGTGGGTCCAACTAAATATGTTAACAGGCTTGGACTTGAGCTCCCTCTTAGCGATCTCCCCAAGTGAAGGTATCAGATTTCTGCTGCATATTCCCAACAAATATCAACAGAAAGAGAGAAGAAGGAAGGATCAAGGAAGAGGTAGAGAATTGAAACATCATTTGGAACTTTAGCAGACATTGGGCTTTGTAAGAGATATCGTAGGCAAGAATATGGGTTCTATGCCTCTCTATTTATTGGATCCTTGAGGTGGCAAATCATCCATTGTTGTTAGAAAATTGTTTCAAGTTGTTAGGAAGTCGATTATCTGATAGTTGACTTTGTTTTTTCAAATAATTTAGAGGCGTAAGCATAGAAAGCAACTACAAGAGGTTTATTAAGGGTACGCGTGACAATGATTCTGTGCCCGAGAATTGATTCTATTCAGAAATGATTCTTTTTTATTCCATGCCCGGAAACAATTTCTAAATATTTGAAGACGTTTGGTAACTGTCCAAAATTTCTATTCTTAGAATAGAAAAAGAATATAAATGTGTTTGGACCACCCGCCTGGGTGGCGCTGCTGGAGCGCGCACTCTTCCTCTCGCAAAAGGTTGAGTGTTCGAATCCCGGGCGCCGCAGGGTGACTTAACTGGTGGCATGTGTGTGGTGGCTAGCACGTGTCGCCCCCAGGGTTTACTCTTCGGCTGTCGGCCGTGCGGGGGTTCCCTGGGTTATCAAAAAAAAAATGTGTTGGGTAACTACACCAAATTTCATTTTATTAATAATATTTTGAATATTTGAATATTTTTTCTTTTATTATTTTTTCTTTCTTTCTATTCCCTTCCTTGTCGCTGCCCTCACCAATCGCGATGGTGAGGCTGGCCTCGCCTTGGTTGGGTGAGGCCTCGCCGGCCCTGGCCTATAGCCGGTCGCTGGTGGCCGACAGCTGGTCGCCAATAGCCGGCAAGCGATGGGCGACGGGAGGCAGGCCGAAGAACAACAACAAACCAAAAAAAAGAAAATAAAAAAATCAGAAATGAAAAAATTGTTCCATAATCATGAAGTTATTTTTTTTTTGCTTCTTGATTTTGTTCCAAAACTAATGGGAACAATTTTTTGCAAAATTGTGCTCAGGCACAAAAAATTTAACAAACGGATTTCTGTTCCCAAATTGATTATGGAAACAAAAGAATATAAATTTTTACTATTTGGCAAGTTGCCAAATGGGCCTTAAACATACTTAAAAGTCCCACGAATCGGTTCATTCGCGTCCCTTGACCTATGTAGGCGGCTCTAACTTGATTCACTGTAGTTTGTGGGGCGTTGGGAGAACTTGAATAGGCAATCTCTAATTCCCGAGTCGGAGATATCTAGCTCTCCAACCAATTTTGACTTTGGTTGTAAAGTTACTGACAATTCGTTAAATTTACGGAAAAATTACCAAAATAGTCCTAAACCTTTAATTCTGTCCTAAATCGTTTTTTTTTTGTGCTACAATCCTAAACATTTTGCATTTGTGTCAATTCAGTTTGTCTGACAAATTTTGGCCGACTCGCACTAACGTGGACGCCGGCTGACCGACTTTGACGCGGCATGTTTTTTAATACTATTATTATTATTTTCGAATTTTATTAATTTTTTTATTTTCTTTATTTTTTCCTTTTCTTTTCTTTTTCCCCTCCTTTTCCTTTTTCCCTTCACTTCATCTTCCACCTCTAGTCGGAAAGGTCGGCCCCGCTGGCCGCTGCCGAGGGTGAGCCTCACCAGGGGCAGGCAAGGCTCGACCTAGTGAGCGACGGCAAGGACGAGCCTCGCCATGGCTGGGTGAATGGCGAGGCTTGACTCGCCATGGGTGAGGGCGACGCTTGTCATTGTTGTCACTCGCGAGGTCGAGTCTCGCCAGGGGCGAGTGAGGCTCACCCTCGGCAGCGACCGGCGGGGCCGACCTTGCTGGCCCCCGCCTCTGGCTTGAAGATGAAGTGAACGGAAAAAGGAAAAGGAAGGGAAAAAGAAAAGAAAAGGAAAAAGGAAAGAAAATAAAAAATAAAAAATTCAAAAAAATAAAATATATTATTAAAAAATTGCTAGGTTAGCATTGGCCGCCTGCTCGGTGTCCACGTCAGCACCGGCTGGCCAAAATTTGTCGGATGGACTGTATTGACACAAATGCAAAAGGTTTAGGACTGAATTAATACAAAAAAAGGTTTAAGACCAAATTATAGGTTTATGACTGTTTTGGTAATTTTTCCATAAATTTACAGATGACACTTACCCGCATGTCATTGTCTAATCTTGCAGCTTGGTTTGATCCAGGGCACATAATACGATTGATTCATCCATGAGCTCTCTTTAAGATTTCAAGTAAACAAAAAGAAGAGATCACATTATTTCGTCCAAATCAGTTGGCATAGAATAGAAAATTCAGCATGTAGAACGCATGATCAATAATTGTCTATAAGCGTGCACAATAAACTTTTAGTAGAAGTGATGCATGAAAAGGATAGCGCCCCGCCATCTTAGAAGGGAGCCATGGTTGAGTTGATCAAATCATCTCCGTGCGCGCGTGTGCGTGTAAATGATATTACCTGTGCATCGTGTGCCATGTGACTTGACCAGATACGAGCTTTATTTCATTAAGTTGTTTTCATTTTCGCCGTAGCATATCCTACCCAACAAATTCATTAGGGCGTGTCCTGAATTTCACATCTTCGATCTTTACTAATTCACGAATTGATGTTCCCAAAGATTGTAACCATTTGAAGGTATCGTGGATGAATTAAAGTAGTTTCATGTGTATAATAGAATATGTTTCTCAAAGATCGTAACCATTTCTTCTTACCCTTATAATGCATTTGCTCCGTCGCCTTTGCTTAGGGCGAACAAAATTTCTTACTCTGTTGCCTTTGGTACGTATTTGTTGTCTTGATAGCAAAGGCAACGAACGATTTTCCGCTTTTGTAATTTTTTTGTTGCTTTAGGTTTATTTTTTCGTGCTAGGCACTGTGATGAATATTTTTATTTATTTATTTATTTTGTCAACTTCTATATCGATTGTTTGTTTTTTATTGAAATTTGATTGTAATCATTTTTCTACAATTTTTATATTTAAAGATCACATAATACTTCAGAATTTCACTGCATCAAATCACATGTGTATAATATGTTCTTCAACATAATCACAACAGAAAAGAAAAAAAAAAGATCATTGTAAGTAAATCCAGCGAACGTACTCTTGGCGTATTTGCTTCTGCATGCATTGCTTTCGCTCTTATGCATCCCGTTTACTCCACTGAAAGATTCGACGATATAAGTACAGATTCCTTTCTGATCAAGAGCTATGTAGAAATGATCGAGAATTTGTTGCAGAAGTCTAGGTCTCTGAAACTCAGGAACTCATGGTAGTTCCTTTTAAGATTCGAAGAAGTAGCCATTAAAGGAGCTGAAGGTTGATGCGCTTCCGCAGAATATTTACTATCTGATCTGGTTGCAACTCTACCTCTCATGAATATCTACGTCAGCAATGCTACCCTTTTCTGGAATAACTAATGACATAAGGAGAAACCAGCAGTAAGGTTCTTGAAGCGAATGGACAAAACTGGGATTTCATATAGCAAATTGCAGCTAACTGCTCTTGGGAAACGTATACTTAGAGGAAGCTCTGGAATCTCTTGTAATTGCTTGCATTTATTAACATGAAATTCTCGCAAACTGACATGTTTTTGGATGCATGTTAGCAGATGAGAAATCTTGTTTTCCGAAAGATCTAAGCACATCAACTTTGGAAAACTGGAAGAAGTCCCAAGCAACTCTACCATTGATATATTGCAGTCATTGAGGATTAGCCAATATAGATTGTGGATTCTTATCATCATTAACCGTATTGTTTGGCAACGTGCACGAGCTTTTTCAACCTATAAATGCTAGATGGAAGCCATAAATAGTTATCACAATTTGTTAAATCCATATGCTTCATCCAGACAAGATTTTCAATTGATGTAAGAAGTTCTCTAATAGCTGCGGCTTTTGGATTAAGATATTCAGAATTTTCCATTGTTTCTGGAACTTGAGGGTTTTAAGAGAATTTGACTTGAGCAGGCTAGACAAAATGCTAAGGTTCGAACGGCCATCTATTTCCAAAATGTTTAGCTTGATATGAAAAATACAAGATTGATCAACCTCAACCAATCTTTTATATCCAACAAGAAGAAAACTTTTGAGATTTGGAAGTGATGAGAGGTCAGGAACGCTAGCCAGTGAATTGCAGCAACTGACAGACAAGTATTTCACTTCTCTAAAATGCTGCAAAAAAAAACGAATGCAGTTGGTAAGCCTGAGATGTCCTACAACCATGTGAGTGTAAACATGTTCCTCGTTTGATATGACTAAATTTGACATCGAGTAAAACAAGCTTCTTCAGACTAGTGCTGATTCTGAGTCATTGGGCCATCCAAGCCATCTTAGCTTGTTGGGCAAGCATATAGGTTCTTGTGAAGAGAAATGCAGATTTCATGGAATGAAGAACCTTTTCAGGTTTGTGAAAGCTCCAGGACTGACACTTATCTCGTCTGGTGTGAAGGTATCTAACACTATGGCCTCTGCTGCATTGTTCCTTAGGCCACAATAGAGAATGTCAATATTGTTCTGTGTAACACAAAATATGTGCAATGATTTACACAGCCGAGCCATGTATAATAGTAACATTGCAGTTAACTGGTTTTACTATGTCTTCCGACAGAATGTTGACAACTTCGTCATAAGCCATACTCTACTGCGTCAGGCAGGATTTTTTGGTCATTCTTGCATGACAATATCCTTACCATCAACTGAAGCAAGTCATGCATTTGCAGGGTCCCATTGTCATATTATATCAATGACCTCACCCTGAGAATTTCTATTCTTATAATTAGTGTCTATTAAGATATATGTGTGAGTTATGTTGCAAAAGTCCCACACAGAGAATTGGTAAGGTCTGGAGTAATTAATAAATCCTAGTTAGCATATCTTCATTGACTTAAACTTTTGAGTGAAAATGAGTCTATCTTGATATGTTGTCGAGCTCAAACCCATAAGCTGAAACAAGTCATGCATATGCAAGGTCTTGCTCCCATGTTATATCAATATCTCTATCTTAGTTGGCCCATAATAGTGAAGGTCGGTCTAACTAGACATGGTTTTAGGCTCTTTCTTGCAATCTTTTCAGATGAAGGTATCGAGTTTCTACTATACTCCTAGCAATGTCAAAATCACAACAGTGAAGAACTTTCCTGATATAATCTATACTCTTCCCCTTGAAGAAGTAGGGGATATCGAGGATAATTTCCTTCTCATTTTCCTCCAAACCATCAAAGCTTGTCTCAAGAACTCGATTGATAGTTTGTTCTGGAGTAGGGGTGAGCGGTTCTCAGTCCGGTCCGGTCCCATCCAAGAACCGGGAACTGGACCAAGAGGACCGGTTCCCATTTTCTAGGACCAAGGACCGGACTGGCTAGTCCTAGGACCATGGACCGGACCGGACTGATGGTTCGGTCCAGTTCTAATGGAACCGATCACGTACTTTTAAATTAGGCTTTCTATTTTAAATAAATAAATGTATTTATTTTTCTATTTTCAAATGGAACCAATCACATTCCAATGGAACCAATGGAACCAATTCTTAAAAAAATTGGCAAAGGCAAGAGGGAATAGATTAGGTTTTCTTTTTTCTTTAAAAAATTTAAAAAGTAAATATATATTTATTTATCAGTCTAGTTCGGTCCGGTTTCCACCCTAGAATCGGGAACCGGATCGCTCGAAAACCAGTTCCACTTTTAGGAATCGGGAACCGGATCGATACTCTCTTTACCAAAAAAAAACCGGATCGATACTCTCGAGAATCGGACCAAATCGGCCGGTTCGATACGGTCCGGTCCGGTCCCGGCTCGGGCGATCCATCATGCTCACCCTTATTCTGGAGAAAGCAAGTTTACCCAACGTACGTTTTCATGCCGCCTTGCGTCTCTTGCATAAGAATGTGCACGACACCTCGAGTAGTTCTGACGGAAGACCGTTAGCATAATGTACCACACTTTCCACAAGATCCCTCCTTATTTAAACCTTTTCGCTATTTGAACGTGCATGCTGACCAAAAAGCTCAGTTTTTGGTGGTCTCCTAGAGCTTTAACTTCAGATACACGTCCTATGCCATGACAAGCTAGCAAATGTTTCTCCCTTGTTATAACATCGACTCTACTTCCTTTGCCAAATTCATTGCCTTCTCCAGCTACGGCATTTAGTTGATTTGACCGATCAACATCATCTAGAACCAAGATAACTTTTTTGCAGCAAAGTCTTTCCTGCATCAAACTAATTCCACCGTCGGCACAATACACCGTCAACTTTTCAGGCAATAAGATCTCATATAGTTGTTTTTCTTGTAGAGGAACTAAGATATTTGCATTTGTTCCAAGTTTCTCTTCAGTTGTGCCAGAATACTTGAACCCTTGTAATTGTCTCCATATAGCTTTCTACACAGCTTTTGCGATAGTAGTCTTCCCTAAGGCTCCAGCTCCCCATATACCTATCATAAGAACATCATCATCAAACCAGCTATTCTATTCCCGACTAGGTATTTTGCAACATTTAAGAGCGTCCTGCCTAGATGAATTGAGGTTTCCTTTATGATACGCTGCATAAGTTCTGCTTCAACTCTGAAACAAAGTTAGAAGACGTGAAAATATTGTTTTGCAATTTACAAGCCATAGCAAGGCATAAAACAGGAATTTACCGTCCTAATGTCATAACAGGATCAACGTCATAAGTTATCATCACACGCAATGAAACTATCAAGCACATTAAGTGCACAAATCAAGAAAGTTAGATGACTTGTAAAATAAAACTTAGAGGAGCAAATCGCACTGTTGAAAAAAAATCCCTAATGAGTTTTGAGGAATGACAAAATTATCTATTACTGATCAGAATTATACTTAAGTTATTTGATGCAGGTAAATAGTGAGTCATCAGACTTAGTCGATGAAAGGACTTTATTATCAGACTCAAAATTACTCGTTAGATTTAATGAGTGTTATTTTTTTATAAGTTTATGCAGGATAATCAAATTGATATTTTAAGATATCCTAATTGGTAATCACAACATCGTTCCTTAAACACGAAGAACTATATTTATGGAAATCTTGATTTGATTGTATGGGTGATCAAATCACTTGGAGATAATGATTCTTCTTCTAATGGCTATGCATCCTATTTTGGGAAGAATCTCCAATGGGTTGATTTGGAGATCAATCCTCTGAAGACTGTCCAACGGATAAATTGGAAGTAGAGTAATATAAAAGAAGTACAAAGGTCATACAAGAAACAAAAACTAGAATCGAGAATTCCAAAGTCTGAATAGAGCTTCGATCTTACACTTTTGATTACTATTTTCCACGTTGTGTTTTTATAAAGAAAATTACTTGAGTGAAAAGTGTTCGTGATAATGTAGTTTATCATCTGAGAAGCACTGCTCTTGTAATCTTCTGGTGATTCAATAGTAAAACACAGCCAACAGGCTGCTAGTTTGGAGAGTGGACGTAGGCTCGATAAAGCCGAACACTATAAAGATCTGTGTGCAGTATTCTCTATCCCTAAACTTTTATTTATTATTGTTGACATTACGCTGCATACATATTTGTCAAACAAATTTGTCAGAACATCGTTTTAGTCATTAGACGCAATCATCTGACGACAATTTATACAAGTTTGTCATACGCATTCATCTGATATTAATTATACGAGTTGTTGATCTCGATTATATTCATTCTGCACATTTAAATCATTTAATTTGTAAAATCATCTATTCACCCTCCTCTAGGTGATAAAACTAGCCGTAACATGCACAAATTAGGAAGTTCAAGGACATGATTTAAATCGAAAAAATTGATTTGTACATCAAGGCGAATCTTTCAACTAAAGAAAAAATATGCATAACTTCAACGAGCTCACATGAGAAAATATTTAAAGAAACATGCATAACATATTTGTCAGTATGAGAGTGTCAAGAAAGCAATTATCCTTTCATGATAATTTAGGGAAGAAAATACATCTAAATAATATGCTTATGTGCAAGGGTGAGCGGTTCCAGATGGAACTTGTACGGAACCTGGAATCTTCACCCCTACACATAAGCATATTATTTAGATGTATTTTCTTTCCTACACATAAACAGGTTCCGTACAGGTTCTACCTAAAACCTAGAACCTACTCATTGTAATCTGAAAGCTATCCTATATATTTTGGAACCTGGAACCTACCCTGTCACGAGTTCTAGGTATGGTTTTAGGATCTACTAGGTTCCACTTGTATTATCAATTGAACAATTGCAGTGAATTATCACTTTTAATGACCACCACTTGCTACTATGATTCACTGATCACAACTAATATTTAGACACACGAAGAACATGAAACATTAACAAGTCATAAAATGAAAGCTCAGACTAGTGATTTCATATTATATACTCATTATCTAACATCATGGAATACCGCAGGATTACGCGAAGACATAGACCGAGAAAAAACACAAAAAAACTTGTTTAAGATTGCAGGTTCTAAACCTGGAATTTGATCGTCAAAACATGTTTCCTAATTTTTGGAACTTGGGACCTACCTTGCATATATTGGAATTTGGAACCTATAGGTTCCAAGTTCTACCCTGAAATTATGCTCACCTCTACTTAAGTGTAGTTTGGATTATTATTGTCAAGCTCCGGACCCACAGGCATGCGAACATCCCATTGCGGTCGTTATGTTGTGACGTCCCAAGACGCGTCTCCGATCCACTCATTTCATATTTCAATTATTAGCATGTGGAAACGTGTACTAAACTCTTGACAATTAAAAAGATAGGGATAATGTAGTAAAACAACCATCCAAATACATATTAACAAGAGGCTTTTGTACCTTTACATCCTTACCCCCAGGAAGTTAGTTTATTTACAAACCAACATTATAGTACTTCCTATAGGACCAACCAATCAAAAAGGGATTGGTGGTCAGGGGTTTAACGTCACGCTTCTACTCCAAAAGGGACTTCCAAAAAGTAGACCGTACACACCTTGATCGCAACGGTCCTTAAAATGTTAACCAACGGGGAGTGAGATAAATTCTCAATGAGTCAACTAACTAAACTCTGATTAGGATGTTAATTCACCTCAGGCGTCCCCTGTCCTAGCGTCTCAATGACAATGGTAGATCAACAGCAAGGCGCCTCGCGCCTGCCTTAGTTACAATACGGGTTGGCAACTTAATCATAACATGATAAATTAACCAGACAGATCCATACGCAGGCAACCCTACCTAGTCCTAGCACACTTACTGTACACGACAAGTTGTAACATCACATAAATAAACAGCATACATCACATATAATCATATCACACCATATCAGTTCCCTGCGTAATGCACCATGTGTGCTATGATTATTAACGACCCTCGGGGCACGGCATATCCTGAAGGATGGCGATCTTTCGGACCTCCTCGGACATCGTCCTGCCCCATTGGGCATGACATCGTCCCTCTGATACATACGCCTCAGGATGGTGTTCCATTCAAAGCATCGAGTTTGGCCTTTACCGCTATAAGGCATCGTTTGGCACCCACACTATTGCGATCATCAGACGGCATCCGAAATCCATCGGGCATCGTCCCTCGTAAAAATACGCCTTAGGATGAAATCCTTTATGTGATCACTCAAGTACACAGCCACTCATACCAAATTATAATCTGTCTCATTTAACTCGATGCAAGAGTATTATATATTCATATGTCGGAATATATTCGATTTCACGCGTAAAAATACACAAAACATTCCTACGTGATCATGTGCTACCAGCTAATGCATCGACACTGCACACCAAGATGACATCATGTATTCAAATATTTCATCACATGACAATTGGTTCTCATTATGAACCTCATACATTATTCCACATATCATTACCAAGTCTTATATTATAATGTTTCAAAGGCCATTGTTATTAGTGGTAGAACATGCGTTTCATTCTATACAACCCAAGTATGAATTACACCAAAATAATTCTAGTAGAATAATATAATTAATTTTTTTACTAATTCACGATAAGCTATCATTTTATTCAAGATAATTTAATAACCAATTATTGATAACCTATCGATAATATATTGATAAGTCATCACGAAAATAACGATAACTCATCACATAAGTGGAAGATAGCCTATCGCAATTATTGATAAGCTATTATTAAAATTTCCGATAACCTATCACCATTGCTCCGATAACCTATTATAAATACAACGATAACTTATCGCAATTACCGATAGCCTATCCCAATAATTTGTCTTGCTAATTCTAATTAATTAACAATAACTAGGTTTACTTCTAATCTAATATATTTCTAAGCATAATTAACAGCCTAATCAACGATTAGGTAGTTAACTCCCCGTATAATGGTGAGTTTAACAGCGATGGTGGCGGCGTGGTGACGACGGAGTCACGCGAGCGTTCCAAAGCACGAACCAACTTTGTGGAACGTAGCGAAAGAGCTAGATGGCAGCTAATGAGGCTTGATCTGGTACAACTTGAGGCCCAGCGAGCGGCGGCTAGCGACGATGACAATGTGCAACTCACGGTGACGGTGGAGGAGTGGTGGCTAGCAAAACACAAGAAGAGAGGGAGAGAGAGTGAGAATGACCGAACAAGAGGGAGAGGAGAGAGAGGGAGACCAAAGTGAAAATTGAGAGAAATAAGTGGTGAAATTATGAGCCAAAGGTTGGAAATGGAAGAGAGGCTCCTCTATTTATAGGCTTCTTGTCAACTTGCTAGAGAAGTTAGTCAAGCTAATTTGCAAGATAACTTATCCAAGCTAAGAACACTCGATTTATATCCCTTCTTGGTCAACAAGCTTGAATGCTTGGCTAGGAACTAAATTTGTAAGCCAAGTTTACCAGATATTACAAATTGCATCAATATGCAAGAAACAAAAGAAGAGAAGGAGACCGTCTTGGCCTAGAGGGGTAAAAAGACAACTTTGCCTCGAAACATCTTCAATTTGCGTAATCCCGATAGTAATCCCGTCTTTGATTTCTGCTCCTAAAATTGGGGTCGAAACGAGGATGTCATAATTATCATTTGTGGGTGTCTAAAAAGTTCAATTATGGTCAGGTTCTTAGATTTCAAGTTTTACCTTGAAATTATGCTCATCCCTACTTGTGTGTAGTTTGGATTATTATCATTCACGGGTGTCTAAAAAGTTCAATTAATGTCTAATAACACCCGCCAATCGATTGTTTGTCAATAGGAATGTACAAGATAAACCTTATCTTCTCAAGATTTAGCAACGAAGATAATCGGATACGATGAAGATACTTCTTTGTAATTATTATTCTTAAAGTCAATTGATAAAATGCACAAGACAATCATACACCAATTTTGTAATTTTTGATGTAAAAAAACTGAATAATCAAAAGGGCAAAAGTCACCAAAAAATCCAAAACTATGCTCGCTACGACAGATTTACTCTTAACTTTTTTCCGGGACACCAAAATCCCAAATTTGTATCTTTGTAATACATTTATTTTCCGTCAAGATTCCGTTAATGAACATTGTTAAAAACTTATCTATATAAATGCCGAAAAGAAAATGATATTGACAGGCGTCCATGTGACTTAAGTGAAATAAAAATAACGCTATTTTTATTGAAAAATCATCTAACAAAATATTGAGATAAATGTATCACATATGTACAAGTTTGGGCTTTTTAAGTTACAATTTTTTTAATAATAAATATGTCATGGTGAGTATAATTTGCGACTTTTTATGGCTCTTTTTTTTAAATGAAATAATAATCTTTTAACTGTGCATCCTATACGGGACCATCGGGTCTACTAATACAACGAAAGCAAGGTAGAATTTGTGCATATAATGTAATCAATCGATAAGCCACGATAACGTTGTGTATCCGTCGTATGAAAGTCGTAACTTTTGGATAAAAAAATTGGAGGCAGCATTGGTGCTGTTGCCACCGCATGGTCGGCCGCTAAGTTTACGCATGGCAACCATTCTGTACCTGGGAACAGATTTTGCTTAAAAATGATTTTTTCTTATTTCGTGCACGGAAATAATTTCTAAGCATTTGAAGGTGTTTGGTAACTGCCGAAAATTTCTCTTCTTAGAATAGAAAAAAATAGAATTGCGTTTGATAACTAAACAAAATTTCATTTTATTAATAATATTTTGAATTTTTAATATTTCTTTTTTTTCGTTTTTTTTTTCTTTCTTTCCCTTCCCTTCCTTGACTATGGTCTATCGCTGGGGCCGGCGAACGGCCACAGGCCAGGGTTGGCGAGGGCATCGCGGCCCTCACCGTCGCCCTTGCTTGTTGCGACGGTGAGGTCGACCTCGCCTTGGCTGGGTGAGGCCTCGCCGTCGCGGTCGCAAGCCACCCTCACCCAGGCGACGAGGGCCGCAATGCCCTCGCCAGCCTTGGCCTGTGGCAGGTCGACGGCGATCGGTCGCCGGCGGGTGGCGAGCGGCAGGCTGACGAACAACAGCAAACCAAAAAAATGAAGAAAATCAAGAAGAATCAGAAATGGAAAAATTGTTTCAGAATTAATAAGTTACTTTTTTTTTTCTTCTTGATTATGTTCCAAAACTGATTTTGGGAACAACTTTTTACAAAATTATGCCCGGGTGTAAAAAATTTAACAAATGAATTTCTATTCATTAACTGATTCTGAAAATAAAAGAATAGAAATTTTTATTATTTGGTAAGTTGTCAAACGGGCTCTAAAAATATCATTTTTTTAAATCTCAGAGCGAAAAGATAAACAAAAATAACCAATTATCATAAAACAGGAAAAACAAATACAAGAAATTTAACTTTACCAAAAAAAAAACATACAAGAAATTTAAAAGAACAAAATCATCTTCCTCGGTGCTGCTGTCTGCTCTCTCCGGTTTCTCCGAACTCCGGCCGAAACCAGGGAACCCCTCTCTCTCTCTCTCTCTCTCTCTCTCTCTCTCACTTCATCGACGGACGAAGAAAGCAGAGTCGCCGGCGAACGATGGACGCAGTACTCTCTCCGTCGCTCTCGCCGTCCCGCCCTCGCCTCCGCTCCGCCGCTTGCCTGATTCGTCCGCCGCCGCCGCCGCCCGTCGTTCCGTCCTCCGGGCTGGGCCGTCTCCTCCCCAATCCGGCTTCGGTCTCCGCGAATCGGGCTCCAGGTCTCTGCAAATCCCCCGCCGTCGCCGCCAGCGGCACCCTCACGGCAAATCCCGTGCCGGTCCGTCGCTTTCCCTCTGTCTCTCTCGCGCTCTCATTTTCGTGTTTCTAGTACTCCGCGCTTGCAATCGGATTGGAAATCCCTTTGATGTTTTTTTGCGCTTTGTGATTCTTTGGCGGAACGTATTTGTAATCTCTCTCGGCGAGGCTGTGCTTGCGACGTGCAACCTCAGATGAGTTTGATGGCGCTGGTGTTTGTTAGGAAGTCGAGTCTCTTGTTCCGGTTATGATCCTATGACATTGCATTCCAGGGGATTAGTGAGTCTCATGTTGAGCAATCGGAAAAATTTTGTTTCCGCTTGTTCACTGAGCTTGGCTCGACTTTATCCGGTACAAGATTTGCATCGTCAGTATTCCAAATGACTATACTAAGTTTCTCTTTTGACCTAGTTTAGTTACTCCTAAGGTTTCTACTGTGTAATTTGCTAGGACTGCAAGTGCTTCACCCTGAATCATGGTCAGCTTTCATGGATGAGTCGGGTTTTGTTATCCCCCCCAACACCACTTTTAGAGGTGATTTAGTGGCAATATCCAGGTGGGTCTCCCCTGGTAAATGTGGTCTGCAGTTGCTGTGCGGTGATAGCTTTAGCAGCTGAGAGCAGGAATATTTCTATATTGTACATTGGAGCACAAATAGAACAATTAGCTACAGTTGATTTATGTATACTTTGTGATCAATTCCAGAAGCTTTTTGCAGCATGCTTTGGTACCACACCAGAGCTTATGCGTATTTTTTCTTGGTGGAGGAACAGAATCGGTTGAATACATCAGTGTATTAGTTGCAGAATTTAGGACTATCCCAAGCGGCATTTCGTTGATCTTGTGAATGATTGAGCTGCCAGCTTGCACAGTTTTGCTAGAAATCAGTAGTTCGATGCTTTACTCCAGGTCCCTCAAATCAATCAATCATGTGCATAACTCACCTGGGTTAGGTGTTCCTTTCTTTTTATGTTCATGTGATCAAGATGGACGCTGTGTGTCTGCGTCCCTTTTATTATATTATGCCTGAGATTCTTCAAGGGATACATATGTTCTGCTTGTACCGTCTTTGGAAATGTAAAGTTATCTTTTATTATTCTCCGTGACATCTTGTTACTGAGAAATCTCCTTCTGGTTTGGTTTGTTATTTTAGAGCCCCCATTGCTCTTACCTTTGGCTTATTGGTTGGAGTTGTATCTTCAAACCTTCTAGGCATCAGTCAAGTTGGGCTTCTGGTCCTTAGGTTGCGGGAATTGTGTAGAACTACCATAGTACCATGCATGGAGAATTAATGCAGAACTTAAAAGAGTTGAAAAAAATTGGAATATAGTTTTCCGAACACTCATTAACCTATTAAAGAAAGAAAGTTTTCAAAGCATGCATCTTCCAAAGAGGCATCTTGGATTATCCATCTCTAGCTTTCCCATAATGACCTTCATAGTTTCATGAAACTAGTTCGTTCATGCTGTTCTGTGCTAGGATAAACTATGAAAACAGGAGAGATATAGGGATCTTCTTGCATCCTTTAGCTTTTGCAACATTTGCAAATGTTTGTTTGTTTTGGGTAAAACATTTGCAAATGTTTTTTTTTTGGTAAGGTAAGTAGTAACATTTGCAAATGTTTGTGTATCATAATTCCATTTTTATCTTTGATGGTTACTAATGCATGAGTAAAGGCACTATCCTGCCCGTCAATCTACCTTGTGAGTTGTGACATGGGAAAAGAAGTTCCGCGACTAGATGAACATAGCGAATCTCTTAATGTTTTGTATCTGGTCCTCTTTCTGCTAGATATGAATGTTTTAATTCATATGAAGTACACTAAATTTTCGGATTTCATATGGTTTCCCATGTCTTCAACAAGTGCATTTTAGAGTCATACTATTTAATAAGACGGCTTATGTCATGCATCATCCTAGAATTTCTTCATAGTATTTACATATTTGTTTTCCCGTTTCAATTAGCCAAAAAGTAGCATATACACAGTTGGTGACTTCATGACAAGAAAAGAGGATCTGCATGTGGTAAAGCCATATACAACTGTAGATGAAGGTATTTCTGAATATCATGTTTCTGAAAATTTTGAAGATTTCAGGATTTTTACTCATCTTGTTTTATCAGCATTGGAGATGCTTGTGGAGAACAGAATCACTGGTTTTCCTGTAGTTGATGATGACTGGAAATTGGTATGCTTCTTGTTCTCTCCTTTTTGCTAATTGTGGCCTTGTTGATTTGAATATTGCTGCTCACTGGTCAGAAACACACGGTCATATGTTTTTAGAAAAGCAAGTTTTGAGATGCTTTAATCTAACTAGAAATTGTGCTTAGTTGGTAGGGCTTGGCACCATATTTTCAGAGGGAGCAGAGCGTGGTGTATATCCTGATCTTGTTGACCTGCATGGCTACTGGTTCTGCTAGCTTAAATAGGCTTCAAAGATTGTTTATTTGTTCTCTGTACCCATTTTCTCCCCTCATTTCCCAAGTATGGCCTTAGCTGCTAGCTTCTTCACAGCAAATCTTCAACTTATAATTATTGATCTATTTCCTTCTTTTATTGTACTTAACAATCAGCACTTTTCTGTGAGTCTGCTGTCTTGCTACTATGTCGATCTGTCATCCAAGTTTGGTTGCTCATTCTGTGACATCCGTTCCCTGTGATGGGTTAGTCATTAGATTCCCATGATAAATGCTCATGAGTGGCTTTTTTTGGCAGGTTGGTCTTGTTTCTGATTATGATTTGTTAGCTTTGGACTCTATATCAGGTACCATTGATATTTTTTTGTTGCCTTTATTAGACATTTTAGGAGACTTCTCGAAATTCATTTGTATCATTAGCAATTTCATGAGGTCCTTCTTAGTTGTTGGCGTTCTCTGTTTTCTCTCCTTATGTTTAACGTTTTAAATCTGGCAAGTGTTATAGCACAAACTGCATTTGGCATCGGTGGTGTTATGTCAACTCAGTATTGAGCTTCCCATTTTTTGTAATAAAACATTTTAAAGTCATCAGTATTTACTAAAATCTCTGTTGAAATAGATTCAGAGAACATAATTCTTGCAAAAAGAATATCTGAAATTGTATTGTTCCTGCATCCATAATGTTTCTACAATATCTATACCTTAATTTGATCAAAGGAAAAATGGTAGGAGGTAATAATGCTAATGTGGCATTCAAGGGGACTTGGTGATATTCTTAAGTTAAGAGAGAGAAATCAAAGCCATGAGATGATTTGTAAAACTATCAAAATACTTAACCTACTAGTTCCTCTCATATGGGTGTAATATTTGTACATCTCTATGGCCATGCATAGATGCTCTCTCTTTGAGTTGGGAATGATTCTGCTGGACTTCTGCGATTATTGTTATTGGTTCTTAGTTTTTACTAGTTTTCTGCCCTGTTGTAAAAATTGCCCGATTCACAATTCGAATGGCACGATTCGTTTGAGTGCACCCTTCGAACAATTCGTCTTGCATTCGTCAATCATAAGAATGCATGATCGTAAGTGAATTGTACTATTTGTCTCTGATACGATACAAATCATAGGATTATGCAATTCTCTACAATTCGGGAGAACAACCACAATTTGCACTATTAGGTTTTATAATAGAGGTTCGGCTCCAAAGTATTGGGTCCTAAAGAGATAAATTTTCAAAAATTGAAAAGAACAAGTGAAGAGAAAAAGATAAGAAAATGTGCAAACGCGCCAGAAGACCTTTGTTCTCTCAGCCCTCTGGGTAGCATAGGAACTTGAAAAGCTGCTAGACTGCTTTTCGTTGGTTCTTGAACAGCTGTCACCAGCTCAACACCAACCATTGGCACCTCCAGCGATGATGCCAGCTGTTGGCACCTCCGGTGCTGGCCATCACGCCTCTGACCATCCTATTTTACTTGTTTAAATTGCGTGCTTGGACAAGAGTCACAGATTGAGTATCTAGGATTAGTCTCGTCTTTTTAGCTGGCTTCGATAGACTATAATCAAGTCCTGATTATTTTGTCTACGTTGAGGTTTTTAAATGTGGTTGACAGTTTTTTTTCCTTTTAAGTGTTTGAGGCCTTTTTTTTTTTCATTTTGCACCTCTGTAATATTCAGAAGTTAGAAGTTAAATTGGGTATTGACAATAGAGCAGTGTCAGTTTTGGGTATAATTTTCTCAACAGTATTTACTAAAACATGCTTTTTATGCGCATTTTGCAATAAGTAGCCTAATTTTAGTAAGAAATGTTTATTTTTTTGGAGTTATTTTGCAATTCTTACCGAAGGTAATGATTGACAATCCAGAAAATGAGGTTTACGATTCACGATTCGAATTTCGACTTGGAAACAGTGGTTGTTTTTGGAAATGCTGACTATCAGCAGATGTTTTGATGCTTCATGAGTTTAACAAGTGACTGATGTCATATGCACATCTTCATTAGGTGGTGGGCGAGCTGACAACAGCATGTTCCCTGAAGTTGACAGCACATGGAAAGTGAGTAAGAGCTCTTCTTTTAGAGATGTAATTATGTAAGTTTAAGCATATAACAGTGTAGGGTTGTGGTAGATGTGAAATCTTTGCCGAGTGGGGAGAGCAGATAAAGATTTTGCAATTTTTTAGTTCATTAGGCTAAATAAAGAAACTTAGCGTCAAATTTCAGAGTAGAGTATTTAATTATAAAATTTTAACCGAGCATCTAGAAGTCAGTTGTGACGACTGCCCCCATCAGACCTTCCCTGGTTCCATCAGTGCTGTGGGGTATCCAGGAAGCACTTTTGGAGCAACTGCTGCTGCTAATATACAGAGAAACTGTCTTTCATATTTGCCTCGGGAGTACCTGATGATATACATACATATTGACAATGATCCTGCAGACCTTCAACGAAGTGCAGAAATTGCTCAGCAAGACCAATGGGCAAGTGGTTGGTGATTTGATGACACCGGCTCCTGTAGTTGTCCGTGAGACCACAAATCTCGAGGATGCTGCCAGGTTCTGTCTATATCTTTTCCTTCGATCCTTCTGCCTCTTGTCGGTGTTCTTTCCGGTTAACATTTCCCCCCATGCATTTAATGTCAGGATATTGCTTGAAACAAAATATCGTCGACTTCCAGTTGTAGATGCTGAGGGAAAGCTGGTAAGAGATCATTTGTTGCCTCTCAATAAGTTGTATCGATTATGGTTTCTGGTTTTATTGACCCAGTTTCTCGTTACAAAGGTTGGCCTCATCACAAGAGGGAATGTTGTAAGAGCTGCCCTTCAAATAAAACATGCCAATGAAGCGTAAGCTAAGTACCTGTTGATCAATTGAAGCATTTGAGGAAACTGGGGTTGGAAAGGAGGATTGGGTTTCTCTCGCAGGTTGAAAAGCAATGCTGCTTCTATTTATCAAGTTTTGCTTTGTATGACAGGAACTGACCTGATTGGAATCGTATAAATATATATAAGAGTATCAACCAGGAATTGATTAGTGTTAGTCACTGCGTTCAGTGTTCTTGGTTAGTATTCTTGAAAGACAAAAAGAAAGGTGAAGGAAAGAAAATGACAGATTTTAGCTCGAAATCGCCACAGAAGTTGGTAGTGGCTGAACGGAAATAGGACTAATCGATCTTCTAGCCTCTGTCTGCTTGTTGAACTTAGGCATGAGATTAGCGAAATGGTTCTGAATCTTTTCTAAGTTGAAAGATGAACGACAGATGAATTTTTTCCCCAAGTTTTGAAGATCGAGGAATTCGTGGAAGTACTTATGGAATTGGGAAATGTCAGAGCCTAATGAAAACATAGGTCCATTATTGTTTATAGTTCCTAACACTGTTCAAACAAGAAATAGGGAAGGAATAACGATAGCGGCAATCCAATTAGATTTAACAGTCCATTAACAACAAAAACACATGAAATCGCTAATTAGCAACTTTAGAGCAAATCATCTGCCTGTTCTTTTATCCACTTCTTCATCTAGGCTGATCCTAAATCAATCTAGTTGCGAAATCGATAAAATCTCACTGTTCCGCATATTTTTCCCGATTTCATCGACATGACCGATCGTGATTTGACAATGATTTGACTAATATTTCGATTTCGAGTACGAATGAAGTCTTTTTGGCCAAACTTGAGTTGTCAATTGTATGATTCCATGATACCTTTGACGACATTGGTAAAGACCGGAAATATGCTGGTTGATTGCTCTGGGCCGTAAAAGTTTGGCAGTCTTCCATCAAATGACCAAATTCCCTAGGAAAGCACAAACTTATGCGTTTGTCCCCGCTCCAACTTTCAAATGTGCCAAAATAAAGCGCCAATTTCTAGTCGAGGTCTAACCTTGGCACCGGCTAAAAGCTGCTGTCCATGAACGTCAAAAAGCTAACAACCTGTCCTCGGATGCAAACTGTGCACCTCATGGACGTTGCTGAGGTGCACTATTGGGCTGGAGGCTGGCTGTCATTTCTTAAAACTACAATGGGACTGTAAGAGAGATTGTTATCTTCAATCCTAGAAAGAGTAACGGATCACCCAAATCCATAATTCTTTCTTGAATTTTGCCCCCATTGGCCTAACCGAAGGGCCTCTTGGAACGATGTGGTCGCCTGCTCAGCAATGCATGTCAGCAGCGTCCCTGAGTTGCTTGGTGCACATCAGATGACGGGTCAAATTTTTAATGTCGAAAGTGAACGGCAGCTTAATAGGTGCCGGCTTTGGATCTCGACCGAGAAATTGATGACTGTTCTTCTCAGAACATTAATCATAAGTTGATGCTCTTCCCGGGGAATTTGTCCACAAATCTATCGGAGGGTGTCGTGATATATGTTCCCATTCGTAAGCATTCAGCGGACGGCGTTATCATGATAATAACAATGCTCCTGTTTCAAACACCTGCAACTAACAACAGCACTCTGATCACTCGCACAGTATGAAGCAAATGCTCGGATGAAACCTTCCAAACTGGTCCAAAGCTATCCGTTGTCGAAAGAGAAGCAAAACATTTGTTGCTGCTGTCAATTTTGAAGCGAACAAATGACACACCAAAGGGGGAAAAGCCCGTTGTTTTCTTTAAATTATAAAAAATGATTCAATATTGCTTAGGTACAATGCGTATTAAAGCAATTGCTCTTCATTTAAATACACTTCGGTCTTCTTTTTTGGTGTCGATTACACTTCTTGAAAGTAGAGGTTTGTCTCATACCCCATGTTGATTCATACTAAATACAATACACCCCGAAATTTCGGTACAACAGCAAAAAAACAGCCAGAAACTTCTGTCACAGCTTAAGTTGTTGGATCTTCCCTCCAATTTAATATGTGAGTACACACACTCCTCAAACATATTCTGAGAAATCAAGTCAATTAATACTTCCAAGGAAATGTAAGGTTCACATTGGACCCATAGCAGAAACATATTAAGTCCGACGTTTGTTATAGTACTATGGTGAGCTCAATCACAATCCTTTCCTTATATCTTTCTCCATATCATTTAGGTCAAGTAGCCCACAACCCACCCATCTGATGTTGCGATTGCCAGAGCTACATCTTCTAGGCATACCGAGTTTTCAATTCGAGCAATGCTATAGACACAAAGACATCACGAATCAGATCGCTATGGTAAATTTTTTGTTTTCAGTGTTCATATAGCCCGGTTATTCAAATTTGGCAGACATCCACGCCCTTCGCAAATAGGTCAAGAAAGAAAAGAAGACAGACAATCTGTGGTTTGCAGTAGGAACACAGCCCCATGCACCAACCAGTGCCCACAACTCATCATTAGCAGCAGTTACAAAAGGTCTTTCTCACATCCTTTTCTGCTTTAGCAGTTTAAGCCGTGCCCACTTTGCTTCCAACTGCTCCTTAGTAGGCCATCTCTCTCTCTCTCTCTCTCTCTCTCTCTCTCTTCAGCTGATGTTTAGTCATTGCAATACCGAAAAGAAGGAAGAGAGAAATAGAACGATACCATCTAAAGAGCTATGTACCACAAACAAAATTATGATCAGTGAAGAAAGAGAGAGGCATAGGAAGAAGATGGCTCTGCATCAAACCCAACTGATTAATTTACATTTCACCTTCTTTTTCCTCTTACACCATCGGAAATCTTTGATGATCAGATCCCAAAAAGCTAACTCAAAAGGGCTAATAAGATTAATTAGAGGTACTATGGACTATCTAACTCATCTGGTATAAGCCTCATCATTTCCTTAAGCCATTCACACAACCCAGTGAATTACTAGCAAGTAGCATCTAAAGCCCGTTGCAACCGCATGCAGAAAGGCTGACCTGAACCGAGTGCATGCACCCGCCATCATAATGAGAGAGAGAGCGAGAGAGGAGCGAGGGAGAGAGAGAGAGAGACCATCCTCTTGCTCTCTAACCCCAACACACCCTTTTGGTGATCATATTGAGTCCTCAGGATCATCAGGCATCTTGTTCAGATCAACCCTCTCCAAAACCCCAACACACTTCTTGAACTGATCATCGCCCCCCTTATCGTTACCCTCTAGCTTCAACTCGCGGCTTATCAGCGCGGCATCCACCCGAGCCCCGACCTCTGCTGCCTTCTTCCTGATGGTAGCCGCCGACATGTCACCCCCTCCTCCCGCCTCCTCCTCCTCCTCCGCCGCCGCCGCCGCCCCCGCCACGAACTCCGGGAAATTCAACCTCGCCGACGGGCCCCGGAGGTAGAACACCGCCGTGTCGTAGGCCCTCGCCGCCGCGACCGGGGTGGAGTACGAGCCGAGCCAGATCCTCGACCTCTTGTTGGGCTCTCTTATCTCGGCCACCCACTTGCCCCACTTCCTCATCCTTATGCCCTTGTAGGTCCTCTCCCTATCCACCGCCACGCCCCTCTTCCTCTCCCCGCCTCCTTCGGCTTCCATTTGAAAACAGCTTCTAAAGAAGAAGAAGAAGCAGAACAAGGGTCTCGATATATATATCTCGCTGAAGGTGATGCAGAAGAGAGAAAAGGTGAACTTTCATGGAAAAGAAACGGCAGAGAGAGAGAGAGAGAGAGAGAGAGAGAGCTATCAAGAATCAGAGACAGGCCTAGTTAAGAGGGCAAGGCTTTTGTTTTGGATTTCCTGCCATCTTGGCAACTAAGGTTGTCTTCTGGGTAAGGCTCCGCGTTGAATTCCACGAACCATATCCCCTCCTCATTTTCTTAAACAAAACAAATCGGGCTAGACCATTTATCAAAACAGGAGTGGGGGTGCGAGGTAAACCACACGAAAAAAAAACACAAAAACTTCACCGACAGAATCTCGGCGATCTCTGTACGAACGCGGGGGGGTGGGGTGGGGGCGGCTCGTGTTCCCTCCCTTGTCCTTAAATGCGCGAACAGCGATCGACCCTGACAGATCGTGTGGTCACAACAACACGGGGGAGGAGGAGGAGCAGGAGCAGGAGGAGGGTCTCCGGCCTCGTGCGGACTTCATCGACTCTTTCTATCTTTTTTACGGCAGCGAAGTCGTTATATAAAAACGGGGCGTGGCGGTGGTGGCGGTGATGCTGGTCCTTGGCCTGCGCGGCTCCAGTGATGTGGAAAGATCGAGAGGGTTTGCGGGAAAGGAAGAACTCAGAAGGAAAGGGTCGGGTCAGGTCAGGTCATTCGTCATGGGAAAGGTAAAGGACAGGAAGGAGGAGGAGGCCAAGGAAAGAAAAAAAAGGAAAAAAGAATATTTTTTTTCTCGGGATATTTTCTGCGATCTCGCGCGATTTCTTTATTAGGGTTTTGATTGATTGACGCTCTCCCTTTCCTTTCTTTTTTTTTTTTTTTAACTTTTCGTTTTTTTACTTTTTAATATATATTTTTTAATTTTTTTTTAATTAAGGACAAGGGAGGGAAAGACAGATGTTGGGCAGGTCGGTGGTCGGTGGATGGATACCGTTAGGAATTGACTTTTCCCCCCCACGCAATAACGAGAATCCCTTTCCTTTATCGCGCCGGTATCCCTCTTTTGCCCTTCGCCGGAGTGGTTCCGCCCGGGGGCACGCGAGGGGCGGTTCCGTCATTCCGCGCGGCGGGCCCCGCCCCCCCCCGACCCCCCGCACGTCGAATTTCTATGACGAGGTCCTCTTTGGCTAATGGTCCGTCCGGATGATAATTATTGCGAAGGGTGGCGACATACGGACTGCTAATCACCAAAGGAATTCTCTTCCGCGTTTTTTCATTTTATTTTATTTTTTATTTATATGGTTTTCGTGGGGTTCACGTCAGATTACCAAATTGATGAGCAACCGTGTGTGGAGAGGTGAGGAAAATGTATCGAGATGAAAGGGATTGCTGACATAAATGGTGATTCTGACGCCTTCTAATTCGGACAAATTGGCCTTGGGCCGCCTTGGCCCCGGGCCCCGGTTGTTTAAAATCGATTTACTTTTTGGGGTAAGTACGTCGGAAGTCCCAAGACTTGATATGAAATCGAGTCATAAAACTTACAAAAAGTGCAATCGAATTATAAAAACTTGTCAAATTGAGTTATTTGTTAACTCAGTCAAACTTTGCTAACGAAAATGCTAACGTGGATTTTATTAAAGATTTTCTCTCTCCTACTGATGATGACGTGGCTAAAATGAACATAAGGTTAAAACGACGTCATTTTGATAAAAATATGATTTTTAAAATACTTTTTATTTAAATTTAAAATAAGCTAAATTTAAAATTTTTAAAAAAAGAAAGAAGAAAAAAAAAGAGGGGTTATGATACATATGACTGAGGGCCACAAGCCCTTGCGTCGTCGTTGCCCCACCATTGCTAGGAAAGGCTAGAGAGGGTCGAGGATGGCTGATGGGGGTCGCCGAGCCCTCAGCAGCCACATCATTGCCTCATGGGATAGAAAAAATAATAAAAAAAAAATCACCTCTGTATTTTCCGTTAGCCAAATTGGATGGAATTAATGGGAGGACTCGATCGAATCAATTTGACAAGTTTTAAAACTTAATTGCACTTTCGTGACAAGTTTTAAGACTTTCAATATACTCATCTCTTATTTTAATGGAAAAGTTCAAAAAGTTTCAAATGATTTTCCTTCCGAATATTGGAAATGGTATGGGAATTCCTGAAAAACGTTTGTTCAATTAAACATGAATGAAGTACAAGTACGCTTTTAGACAATTTGAAAGAAAAATTACGCTTAACAGTGTTTTAATGACTATCGCAAAAGTTACGATGTTGAATAGATTTAGTGTCTTAAGCGTCGCGTCCTTTACCATGATTTGGATGATGGAGAGTCGCCGTCATTGTTCTCTTGTTCGCGTTGGACACATTCGATCGAAGTCAATTCTGGCAAAAACCAATGATACTTTTCGGCAACCATTTCTAAGTTTTTCGCAAACAAATGACACTCATTGTCGTTCAAGAACTGTGGGCTACTTTTGAGCTTGGACTCTAATGGTACCATAGACGCTGATGGGGTCATTAAGTCACAAAGAATCGGAAAAAGGTCGAGTCCCTCTTCCACCATTTCCAAACATCGCCGTTATCTTTGCCAACTCACCGTAATTGGAGTATTAATTTCATTACCAATTATGTCTCCAATTCATTGGCATAGGAAGACAAAGAGCTAGCGGAAGGCTATAAGGTGTTCTTCTTCAACGAAGTAGAGACCATACATATTTCTGGGCACTGTTCGATGAGGGCGCCATCCCCGTTCATAAGATGGAACTCGTTGTATTGAGTCGACTAGCGTATGCAACATATATCTTCTGGAGCCAGTTCCTCACCCTGCTCCCCCTAAGCCTCCATACACCTACCACAATTTTAGTAATATAAAACAAGGAGAGTTTCAAACATATTAAACATTTGAAGTGAAAATAATAATGAAATTTTATTATTGTGAAATTTACATATGATTTTACGTATTAATATCTGTGTATTTTCAAATTTCAAACATATTAAACATTTTGCATTGAGTAAAATCAATTTGTGTTTGCAAGATGCAAAAAGAAGAAGAACAAAACGAAAATAAAATGTAAAAGTCTAATCATATATTGAGCTATGCTAGCTCAGCTTATAGCTAGGCTTCTCAAAGTGAGCTTGATTTTGTCCTTGAGCATCGAGTCGCATCGATTTTGAGCTTTAAAACACTGATGCGCTTTAAAATATTTAATTTGTGTAGTCTGTGAATCTCAATTCAGTTCGTGCTAAAGTGAGCTTGAGGATGTATGAGTTTAACTCGAGTATAAAGTAAAATTAGATTCATTAACTCATTTACCAAGTTAAGCTCGTACTTGGAAAATTTAACCTAATCAAGCTTGGGTGAAGTACCAAATCGTATCTCTAAATATAGTCACAAAATCTCATAGAAAGCATGCATGACACATTTCCTCTTGGGAAAGGGTTCGATCCCTCTCATCTCCAAATTGTTCTCATCAACATCGGCCATGTTATGTAGGACAGCTGGCGTCTCCGTTAACGATTTCCGACTAAAATTGACCGAATAGATTCAATTGATAAATCGTGAAAAGGTTTAGGATTTAATTGATAAAATTAAAATGTTTAAGACTGAATTGGCCAAAGTGCAATAGGTTCAGGACTTTTTGGACGATGTTCCCTTTTTGTAATCCACCGATCAAGAATGGAGGAAGACGTAGAAATGCAATAATAAAAAATAAATGAAATGAATAATACCAATCACATGGTTGGTTTAATGATATAAGATGTGGTTTGCAAGTCAAATGTCATAGGTCCGGTTCCCCAGTCTATCACCGATTTTAGGCTTTTGATTACTCCGTGGATAACAAGCTTTGGTTTAGGTATATTGCCGGTCTTGGACTTCCCCGCTCATGCTTGGTGAGGCTACGGCGAGACAACTTGCCGAGTGGGCAGCTGATGCTTCGTTGGTGCCTTGAAGCGATCTTCCCAGCGAGTGAGATAGGTCTCAACCTCGTCTGAATCCTTTTTTTCACGAAAAAGCAACTTCAAGAATATAAAATGAAATCGATAGCCGCCTTCACATAGCATGCAACATCAAGAATATGAACAAACCCAAGAAAAAGAATAAATATGAATAACAACAAAAACTAGAACGGCAAGACAACCGATAGGATTGCAGCTACACTTAAAGATAAGTATTGCATTAGATGAAGACAGAAAACCTGCTTTTTTATATAATCTAGGTTTTTTCTCAATCATGCATCCCAAGATTCCCTCCACAAATCATGTGGACGCGTTTGGTTACTTTGACAATCTTTTTTTAATGCATTTCCGAGGATTCGAGTTTCCAGCCAAACTTTTGTCCGCAATCAGTGACAATTGTTAATCAATTCCTCCAACAGCGAAAGGGGGAGAGAGATTACTAAACAATTGCTACGTCAAATCAGTTCCCTCCACGTTTCTTTGCTGGTTAATCTGTTTCGCGGACTTCTTGCTAAAGCAAACTCGTTTTATAACACATCAATGAAACTCATGTTTCCTACAGAAATGTAGACAGGGTAGTGTGTTGTACAGTTCTTGTACTGGTGAGTTTGTTCACAAACCATAGAACCAATAAGTCAAACTCTTCTGTGCAGCTGTGTGCTATGGGGGTTCAACTTTCTGTTGCTGCTCTCGACCAAGAAGATTACTTCTTCTCATTAGAAGAGCAACGTCAACTAACGCGATTCGCAATGTTTTGTGCCAGAAGGGTCGGGACCTTTCATATTGCTATATGTCATTCGTTGAAAGAGGCACTTGCATCTCAAGGAAGGTGAAAACAAAAGGAAGAAAAGGCGCATGATGACAACGGCAACCCATTAATATGACGTCGGAAATAATGATGAGACTCGATTGCTTGACTGAAGAAGTTACTTGTCTTTGCAAATGGTCTTATATCTGATTTTCTCTCCCCATGATCCTAAGTTTTGTTTAAATTTCTGGTTGGTGATTCTAGACAGAATTTCCACTCTGAATTGAAGACTTTGCAAATGTTTTCATACTTCATTCGAGTCTTCTATGAATGATTTGCATACAAGAACGAGACGATCAGTCACTTACTTCTTCGAATGTGACTTCATAGTCAACCTTGGTATGGATTTTTTTTGGAGAGTTGTGGCCTACAATAAATAGAGTGGTTGGAAGTTGGACGGGAGTTTAGTTGGGCAAATAAGATTACTTGAATGAGTGTGTGCTGATTTTCATAGGTTGCAGCTTAGACTAGCAACCTGGAAATTTCATTTATGGCTAAGGATATGAGATGATGGATTCAGATTTTTGTCATGCAGTTGATAGGACAGTGAAGTTTTTCTGGGGTTGTTAAGCGGAGACTTTGAAAAGGGAGAGAACAGTCAGCAGAAGGAAAGTTTTGTACTGATGTGCATCGCTTTTTCGTTTTCTCGATGGGACATTTCTCTTAAATATAAACTTAACTATTGAACCAGAAACTAAAGAAGATAATGGGTTTCTATCTAAATGCCACATCTAAGACTCATGCCAATGCAAGTCTGACAAAACAGTGGGAAAGAGTTCAAGCTGTGACGCTCAAAGTGAAGAAACCTAAGTAACAATAGCCTAATTTCAACCTTTGAATGCCTTGTTGCGCGAAGCTAATATACTTAGAACTTGGGTCAATATGAGTGATATTGGAGCGCAAAATCTGGTGCTTCAAAAATCATGTATCACATATATTTTTCATATATAATTTGGCAGCTTGAAAAGGTGACAGCTAGCATGATCGATTCATATCATTAATTAAAAGCACGGATCTCTCACATCATATGTACGATAAGTTAAAACTAGCGGGAAACTAAATGGCAGCGTGAATCTCGGTGGCTTGTGACTCCTTAAGTCAGACATCATCGGAGTGGACACGAAATATGGAAATCTGGTGTCAATTAAGGCTGGGCATGGTTCACAGCTCTACAGACCCGTGGAGCAAATGAACCCACGCAATGCTAGAGTCACAGGGAATGGAGGCATCTCTGGTACGACAGCACATGGGGGCAAGACTGATGATCAATTCCAAACCATTTGAAACGACATCTTGACTAGAAACCGAGTCATGAATGAACGTGGAAAAAGTGAGACAGTTACTGAGTTTCTCAAATCAGATCAGCAGAAGAAAAGGGTTAGATGCATGAACGCATTCCCCGAAAGATGCGATCACGAATCACAAGTAAGTATCGCCGCGCACTAATTTGGTTGAGAAAGTCACAGTAGATTTTGTTTGCTAACGATGATTATGATATGTGGACTTTTCTGTGTGGTTTGACTTTCCATCAACACAGCACCACTGCGTTCATTGACACTTGGCTGTCCTCACCTTGCGGATATCGAGGAGAGCACCGCTTACAAGTAACCAAATCATGTCCTTAATATATTTTTAAATGTAAATTTCAAGATTTGAAATATCTTTCTTGAAGAATAATACTATTTCATTTTTTCATGATGTCTTGGCAAAGGAAAGGTAGTTCTTAGTATATTACGTAAGTGCACACAACATGAGATTTAAACATGTGGAATCCATGTGAAATTCATTATTGATGGTGGCAATTATCTTGATCCCCGGTCGTTGTCGTTGGATATGTTTATGTACCATATTCCTAGGTAAGCTTTACAGTTTGAACCACGGCTCACTACGTTTTCTTCCCAAGATATGCAATGCTATAGTTTTTCATCTCAATATCGGTTTAAGCATGTCGCAATCCACGGGTAGCCTGCAAACATGGCATATTAACTTGAGGTATGACATGATCTCTTCAATACTAATTTGTATATAGTTATTCAAGTCTAACACTGGAAAAGGAACGTCAATTTTAATCAAGTTTTGCAACTCCGATCAATCGATCACCTCTTCTGAACATATTTTGGTTTAATAGGAAAAAGTTTTGCGAGTATAGTATAATACTTCATTGCTCCTTAAACAATATGTGCACCAATACGGTAACGATCAAGAACAGGACAGGCACATGAGACTGTAGTTTGCATACTCGAGCGAAATAACATGCCCGACAGATCTCGCGTTGCACTTTGGAAACCTAAATAATCAACAGAAGAAGGTAATGTCTTTACAGATATAACCACAGGGAGGGGCACTTTCGCTGCGAATAACTACTTAAGGATCATCCAAAGGCTAGCTTCTCACTACGAGAAGATTTGTATCTACTTGTTTCTCCCTGGTAAAGAGGAGAGAAGATCAAAACAGGCACTCAATATATCCCTGATCTCCAAGCAATCAATATCCTGTATAAATTTTAAAGCATAAGAAAAGGAAGCCTAAGCTCAGAATTCCTAGATTAGCCATTTCCGACATGGGAGCACTGTGTCGCACTATAGGCCAGTCAAAAGCTAAAATAATTATGAGCATAATACAACATAACCGAAAGAGCATGGCGAAGAAACTATTAGGCAGACGACAGTGATTTTTATCGATGTGCATCCACCAACTTGACGGAAGCTCCAAGAAATCTAGGCCTTTTGCTACTTCCCCTTCCTGCGCATTCCCATCCGTGATTTCGCAAACCTGAATTCCCTATTAAGGAAACATTTCATGCAGTAGAGTCCAGCTTACTGAAAAATAAGGAGGTTTACCAACCTAGGGGCAAAAAGAGAAATTAAAGGTGCAGGAAAGAGTAGGATGGAAGCAGCATTTAGAAGGATACTCCAACCGAATGCCGTCTCCAGCTGGTGAAGAAAGGAGAAGCGTGCCCTGAAGTTGATTTAGAGCTTGAGTTGAACAAGCAGTGTCCTGCACAAACAAACTATGCTTTAACACAATCGATAGAGGTGGTGGCAAACTCATTTGTATGATATCCTTTGGTGGTTTCATACTGAAAAAGTTGCTGATTTATCATACAAAAACACTTCGGTTATAAGAACTCCCAAGTGTTAAACAGCACGCAGGTACCAAGGGACAATAACTTGGAAAAATAGATATTATGCAAAGAATGCATCTTTTCCATGTATACAGAGGTAATACCAAAAGTTCGTTTCAAGGAAAAACACATTGGCAGCAATAGAGTTATGTAGTACCTGAAAGTCCACAAACGCAACTGGAGCACCATAAGTACTCTGCATCTTCAATTTCAAAAAACCAGAGCATCTGGTAGAAATAGGAATACCAAAAGGGAATTACAACTGTCTTCAGAAAAACCAACATATTGCATGTATAGATCATATTTTTTTTTTGGTACAGTAATAATATGTATAGATCATATTAATATCTCTTAACTGTGAAAAGACTTGAATAAGCTCCTGCTCTGTACATCTTGGCCCCAGATTAGCCACAAAAATTGTTGGGCATGGGGGTGCAGAAGAATTACCCTGTTAACATACAAAAAGAGACGATTTATCAAAAAACCAAAGAAGAAAGACAAAACATTTCTTAAGCGCAGACTAGAATGATCGACGAAAAGGCCGTAAGTCAATAATAAGGCAGGTTACCCAGTCTAGAATGCGCAACATAACTGTAAGTGGAAAGATTGTCAAGGCAGTGAGCTCCTCAATGGTTTATGTGCAAAGGGGAAATTGCGATGCGATAATAAACTCACTTGGGTAAAACCCACAAGGCATTCGAGTTCTATACAATATAGAAATTGAGTAGAACATCTGTCTTAACAAAGATCACCTTACTTAAGTAATCATTAACCACACTTGAAGCCAATAAGTATATGGCTGCTTAGTCTCTATCTGTTTAGTGAAGTGCAAGCGGATGACTGCTCATTCTACTTGCATGCAAGCAAAGAACTGGACAAGATGTCTCACAATTCCAGCAACTCCTTGAACGTTATTGTGTTTTTGTCAAACACTAGATTGTTTGGTGAAATGTCAACTTCATCCTAAAAATATAGGAATATTATCTTCATGATGACTGTTTTTATCACAAGGACTTGAAAGAATGCAGTCACGCATGTATGCATCCACACGTGAGCGCACAGATACAGAGAGAGAGAGAGAGAGAGAGAGAGAGAGAGAGAGAGAGAGAGAGAGAGAGAGAGTAGATTTCTATTAAGTTATAATTTATATAAGTGGCTCAAGAAGCCTTCGAATATAAGTTTAGGCTACAAGAAGTGTCTAAAAAACCATGTTACTTTGGGAAAGAACATAAATTCTGACTCAAATGTTAGAGCAGATATCAGAGTAACCTTACCGTTTTTGCAGCTGTTGTCCCCTTTATGCCTCGGCCATCAGAACTTCCATGACTGGACATTTACAAATTAAAAATTTACACGACAAGATGACAAGGAAACAAACATGCATAAGCAAACGAAAAAGGAAAAGATTGTGCTCCAACTTGCAGGGAACAGGGCATGCAGTAATGGCTTCTACAAAGCCCTCAACTTTTCCACCAGAGGCAATAATCTCATCTAGTGATTGCTGAAGTATACGATTTCAAGTAATAAGAATGTGCTCAAGTAGTGCCAATGACCTTTGTGTAGATGGATAACCAATCGTGCTGTAAGCAGAATTACCCATTCCAGGCATGTGAGTGCTGCCAACACCTGCTAGTGTCCAAGAGTGCAAAACATGTGCAATGTGAGCTCTTTCAGGAACATGTGCCTTTGAAGTGACCATGATAAATTGTACCAAAATAACATAACATTAGATTAAGCAAATCAATGATGATAACATCCAGAATAAAGGATTTAAGAGTGCAACTGCAGCTTTCTGCCTCCATTAACAGATGAATCCATAGTCTTCTTACCAGAATCCAAAGCGCCAAAGGAATATGGGGATGATAATCTAGCTCTCTTATCTGGTCCATGTCTGTCTTCATCTGATTTTCAAAATCAACAGGCCATAAAAAAATATTAAATCAAGCATACTGACCATCGACAGTAAAGTTTACACAAGTTTAAACCAATCATTATTGTACCTCTTGAACGTTTAGACCTGGAGTTGGATTTTGCAAGATCAATGTATAGTGTTGATCCCTTCTCAAGATCAAACACCATCCCCTGCATATAAGGTTGATAAAAGCAATCAGAGGACCATGTCAAAACTTCCAATATGCAGCAGCCAAGCATTCCCACTTGATAAACATTCACCATAGAATGTGTCATAATTCTGTTTGCAATAATCCAATTCTCAGATATGTAATTCTCTTTGAACATATCTTTCAATTGCAAGAAAAATTATAATTTCTTATATTCCTTTAATCATGACGTAACAATGACAGGATAAAACAAGGTACGGATTACCAACTTCATTATAGCAACATAAACTAGAATTTGATACAAATACACGATAAGTTCGAAGGTGAATTCATAACACGGAAGACTAGTTTTCATTCCTGAATATTACAAAATTATGCTTGTGCAAAAGCCCTAAAATTTTTAATAAAAAAAGTTAAAAGATTAAAGTTCATAAGCAATAGCAGATTAAACAATAGAAAGAAGCAATGCTATCTACTTCATTTACATCAATTGTGCTTTTCCTTTGAAAAAAATGATGTGCACGCATAGCATCATGTTGAAAGGTTCAAGGAACAAACATCATAAATTGGCTCAAAAGCTCCAATTTATAGTCGAAGGAAATTGGTGGCTATTGTAAGTCAAAGAATCAATATAAGTCACAGTAAGGTATGCCAAGGAGGCCACTCAACATCAGCTACTTTGGGCAATAGTAGATCTATTTTAAGGAGAAAGCATTGTCAGGATGGCTCTTGAGATGTTATCAATAGACATCAGAAATTCTCTCACTGTTCAGAAAGAAACATTATAATTAAATCCAATAATCCAACACAATTATTCACAAAAGGGCATGCCTGTCAAAAAAATGGTCACCACACTAGACGAGTTCCCGAAAAGTTATTCCAATGAGTCAGGCCACAACACCGAGGGCCACAAACTGTGGAAAAGCATATAACTATTCTGCACTGAATGCATGGACCTTGTTTGCCAAGACACTAAGAAATGTCCTTTTATTCCACCAATGGATTGGAAGCTACCATTCAAGCAAACATTAAAATGTCATACCAAATAAATTTCCACTTCCTTTATTATGTTTTGTTTTTTTTTTTGGTAACCGGGGTGTCCGGGCCAGCTTGCGTGTACCTCGACTATTCCTCGGGAGAGACTAGCACTATAACCTACCGCCATGACCCCCCACTTAAATCACAAGTGCTCAGATGGGGAATCGAACTTGGGACCAATGCGCCTAACCACACAATCCCAAGTATGCCCTAACCAACTGAGTAACCCATGGGTGGGTGACTTCCTTTATTATGTTAAAGACTGAAAATTTTTGAAATTTGCACTTTGAATAGGTAACACATGAAAAATTCAAGTTATGCGCCATAAATGACATTAAATACCAGGTCAGTTCTCAGAAAGTGAGAGTCATTACAGGGATATAGATTCTCACTACCTACACAGTACTTAATTGATAATAAAGAGTAACTATCAAGTAATTTGGCGAAAAAAACCAACCATAAAGTAGAAGACAAAGCACAACAGGGAAGGCAAGAATTCTTACATTCAGTGCATGCATTGCTGCAACTGCAGATTGCTGATCTGTGAATACAGCAAAAGCAAATGGCTGGCATTACAAGGATACCATATCAGGATAGAGCACTTCACATAAGAATTTACTATTTTTATTTCAATAAGTACACATAAACACAACCACAATGCGCTCATGCATACACTCAACACACAAGCAGATGCGTATAACCACATGCTCAATCATATATATATATATATATATATATATATATGAAGAACTGAGATCTCAAATGGGGTATCCTTCCATCAAAGAGAAGCTCGTCAGCTTGCTATTATGCAGTCTCATTGTTTATGAAAAGCTGCAATTCTTCCTCAATTAGATATATATTGCGGAAATAAAACCATAACAACCTTCGGGGAGAGATGTAGGAGACTAGCATACGACCCAACTAAACAAGAAATGAAAAAAATGTTACATCACAGCCAACCAAAGAGAGTCATTGACCAGGGAGGACCAAAAACTAAGGCCTATCCTATCGCTAAAATCATTTCATCTTCCACGAGTTTTTCTTCAACACATTTCTAGGCAGTAGGGCCAAACCGATGCTCATGCGTAAAAAGATTTTCGAGCCAGTCCAAACCAGTTCCAACATTTAAATAGATTTTTCACTGTTTATGCATAACTAACAAAATACTCTCAAAGGAAGGTGATAGCATCATGGAGACCTCAAGCATCAGAGTCATGGATCACAGAAATGTTATGGATTCTTGAAGATTTAACAGCTGTAAATGTTATGATATTCTTGAGTTGCCTTCTGTCATTATTTTGAGCAAGTGAGAAGGAAGCTGCTTAAACACAGAAAGTGGCCGCAGCAACAGCATTAGATTTTCAATCCATTTCCAAGGAAGTTTGAATTTAATCATCACATGCAAGACTTGAGAAACTGTTTTTTGTAGTGTCCACTAAGGTTCATTCACCAGATTGCCTTTAATGATAAGGACGTAGTTCCCAGGAAAACGGCAAGCATAGTCTACGACCACCTCAACAGAAGTTGAAGCTTCGGAAAAAACATCTCTTTAAAAGGCTGCTTCTTTCCGCTACATAGCTTTAATCATTAAGCTTGATCTAAATTCTCAAACTTACAATTCCAAAACCCCCTTAATTAGATAGAGAAAACAAAAACCACTGTACAAAATACTACTGATTGTTTAAACATAATCCCCTCAGGTTCTAGTAAGGCACTGATAGATTCCAGTTTACCAAAGGGAATCAGTGTCTAGCTGAGGAAATCTTGATATGCCACTAAACGCTCTCCTCCCCATCAGTAGAGTCTACTCCCATCCTGACCTGAGTGAGTAGACTGCATACCTCGACTTGAACAGACAAAAGCACTCAATTACCAAATCCAAAGATATCCTATCAAGTCCCATTCCATCCACATACAGCACATGCCATACAGTATCTACTCTGATCGTACGGCTACTTAAGTCTTTAATTGGATTCAGGATCAATTTATTAAAATCCATTCGAACTTCATCGAATAAGCTCCATGGAAACAATAGAATAAGCTCAGAATGAGTACAGACAGATACTCCTCATCAAAGTTCCAACCTTTTCCCTCTTCACAACAGAGACAGTCGGATAATTACAGCTTAAACATCTCATAGTCATTGTTTTTCGTCACTCCCATGTACACACTCCATCACAACATTCCACACAGAAACTAAAGAGCACCCATTAATCCAATCACCCAATCTGCTACGGCAAGCATAAAGTCACTCACCGTTCATTCGCTTCAATTCACGCTCGCAGAAGAAATCAAACTCAATCGCACAACAACAGCACGCCAGCAGAAGCTACCGCACCTGAGAATTCTTGCTAGGGCTCCTCAAATGCGAGGACTCGTAGCCGGGGAACTCGCGGAACAGGTTGTAGATCTCGCGGGCCTTCACGTCCTCGGGCAGGCCGGCGACGAACAGCGTCCGGACCTCGTCGTACGCGCCGTGCGGGACGACGACGGCGGGGGCCCCGTAGGAGGGGAAAGGAGGCTGGTGATGGAGGTGCGGGAGGTAGGGCTGAGGGGCCGCAGCCGCCGCCGCAGCCGCAGCCGCCGCCGGAGGCTGGGGAGGAGGGGGCGCTTGGTAGTAAGCGTAGGCGGGGAGGGTCCCCGGCGGCGGAGGATAGTAAGCCGCCATGTCGTCCATCGGAGACAACCAGCGGCGACGGCGGAGGAGGCCTTCGGCTTTAGCAGGAGGCCGCTGCTCTTCTAGCGATCATTGGGATTTTGGGCGTGCGCGCTCGCTTAGAGCAAAAGATTAGTGGGGGAGGGACTAATCGTTCGATTAGTTCTAATCATCGTTGTAATCAAAATTTTCACAGAAGAAGATTGAAATTAATAAGCGCTGCATTTTTGCTATGAAAAATCGTGTGTTCTTTTTTAATGACGATGAAAAATTTCCATATGGATGTTTCGCCACAACAATTGATGTTCCTAGAATGAAAATTTCTCGAAATTGTTGGGAAATAAAATTCATGTCTACCTCTAAACAAGCTTGACTTGTTATCATGGGCCCTTACCGTAATGATCATAAATAATAGGGGTAATTGTTTCCAGTCTGGTCCGGTCCCATCCATAAATTGGGAATCGGACTGGTCCAATCTAGTTCTCGGGTAATCTAGTGAGGTAAACTAGTGAAACCAGTCGAGTATTACTGAAACTAGGAAGATCAAGTACTAACAACTAACTACTGAAAGTTTACCTCAGTGGCCACTCTTCTCACTTAAGAAGGGGGAGGTGGGAAGTTCGAATCCCCACCTTCGCAGGGGGTAAGGGTGGGATCGCGTAGTTTAAGATGTGGGTTTCGACGCTCACGCCTTGTAAGAGACGGGGCATAAATCTGAATGTGTATCGTGAGTGAGAGATAGAGTAGGACCGATAAAAAAAAATACTAACAACTAGGTTCAAGGAAAAGGATAATGAAAAGCGAAGGACCGTAGAATCAGTCACCTAATTTCTTGTCAGTGGAAGAGTCGTCGCAAGAATCCGTGGCGCCAATGGGACCAACAAGGGTCGAGAGTGAAAGACGGGATGGAGAGGGAATGGGAAACACCAAAGGTGATGGAGAGAGAACGGGGGTGATGGAAAGACCAATTACAAACATGGGGTTGCATTTGCCGTGCATTTTATAGATAAAAAATAAAATGAGGAATTTTTTTATTATATTTATATTTAAAAAAATAAAAAATAATCGGTTCGGATAGTCCGATTTCATCCAGTTCCCTCCTTGGAATTGGAACTGGATCGCTCAAACACCGATTCCACTTTTAAGAACTGAGAATAGGATCGGCACCCTTGAAATCCGATCCGATTGGATAGTCCTTAATTTGGTCTTTTCATCTTGTTTATCCCTAATAAATAAACCTAGATGATATCATACGTGAGTTGGGGGGCATTAAAAAAATTGAGAGAAGGAAGAAAAGAGATCGGTCTCCGTTGGAGTGCCCAAATATGAGTTCATTTATGATAATATCACACAAGAAAAGTTTTTTTTTTTTGGGTAAAGACACGTGAAAAGTTTTAACATGCCTTAGGATAAATATCTTATATAAAAAATTTATATTACCTTTTTTTTTATCTATCGTTCAAACTTAATAAATTGAAAGTCACGTTAATGGATTTCGTTCATTTAAATTAATGAAGGGATGATATTGAACTTCTTCATATAATCCAGATATTTTATTAAACATTTAGCGATAGATCATGGACCACATTATATAAAATGTTAGCATTGCACATTAGACCAAGTTTAGGGACTATTAGTGTTGGTTTTCCATTTCATAACTTATGCACTTTGACTTTTTTCTATTTCGAAACACTCCAAAACTTTCGTAATATATAAATATTGACTAGTAAATGTACATGTAACTTTTTTTTTCTAATTTTTAAAATTTAGATAATATTTTAAATTTCGACATGACCTTTTTGCTTTTGCTGAAACGTAAACAAACATGCCGGCGATATTGATTTATTTAGATTGAAAGTGGATTTTTATCCCCCTATTTTTTTCCGTTCGAAGTGATTGGCATCACCATCATAAAACAAGGGAAGTAGCATCAAGATGCAACCCATCCAATTGCCTTTCTACCATTGCTCGAGCTAACGATGTTTCATATCACAAGCATCATGATCGACAACATCTGGACCCGGTAAGGAGTATTATCGTAGACAGAATGTGGCGCCGGCTGTTTCTTCGCCATGCTTGCCGGCTGGCCTATCCGCGCATAACTTAGCTTCACCAAGCACATGCCTGATTCGGTATCGGTTGAAGCTCTCTGCCAGTGTCCTGCACTCCATCAAAATGCTCCAGATCAGAGGATTAGCAAGAGAAACGTCATGCCAACATTTAATAAGATTTGTTGAAGTATCTGTTCCAATCTTAAGGTTCTCGATATTTCATTTTAAGGTAAGCATCAGAAGATCTAACTGAACCAGAGTACACAGCCCCATGGGAAATATTACTCTTCAAGAGACGTGTGGATGATAATACCAGACTTTCAAGGAAGCATAATTTTCTTGATCCACTCATGTAGATGCTCGTTGAATGATGCTTGAAGCAAAGAGGGGATTCGGGTTTCATCCCAGAAACTTCTTGCTTTAGGACGGTCCTTAATACATGTTCAATAGATTCTTTTTCTTGCTGACACATGTTGCAAGTGGTGTCTGATATTAAAGTCCTCTATAACAGAGCAATGCCCCCTTTCAGACATTTCCAGATACTATGTTTTGTTTTTGGTGGCGTCTCCATTTTCTAGATCCACGATCATATCACCCTAGAAGACTTGTCTAGACTATCTTCGCATGCAATTTCATCTGCTGAGTCAAATCTCCATTCGCTGTATCATTACAACAAAAGGGGTTGGCTATGTCTCCCGTTATAGAGTTCGGCATTAAATTGATGCTGTTGGGAACCCCTTCCGGGAGAACAAAGGGGAGATTTGGAAGATCATATATCTTTGGAACGATCCCAAACCAGTCCAGTCATGTTTCCAAAACAGCACATTGTCACTGCTCTGAAGAAGGTGTCAATGCTTGTCTAAGAAATTCTATCTCCAAAGTCAGTTTTATAAGCTCTCAGCGAAAGATCCATCACTGAATTACTTGTGGCGGATTCTACCTTTCTGTGCAGACCTGCCATCAAAACTTGGCGAGGAGAGCTTCTTTGCGGGTTCGGCCCTTGCAAGGCCGAGACCCCCCTTCCCTCTTTACTTCCCGCGACATTTTCCGAAGCAAGACTCCGCTTCTTTTGTTTCTCATCCGTGCTTCAACCCCAAAGTCCTTGTTTAACTTATCTGGATCAAACACCTCAAAGGGTAACTTCGTATCAGCCACCATCCCAGGGCAAGAATCCTTCTTGTGCCCAACCATTCTCCAATGAAGGCAAAGCTTATCAATGCCCTCAATGTTTGCTTTTTTAAAAAGGACACGGCACAGTGGTAAAGAAAACAACGTTAGATAATTTAATTATCCGCCTAATCAAACTTATTAATCTAATTATTAGTTCACCATGATATTTCACAAGAAAGGACCGCAGAGTGTACAATTGAGAATGCACAATTGATGTGTCATAATTGTTTTGTATGTCGGGGCATTCGTATTTCATAGTCAGAGGTGAAATTCTTGAATTTAAGAAAGACGAACAACTGCGAAAGCATGCCACCCGCCTGGGTGGCGCTGCTGGAACGCGCACTCTTCCTCTCGCAAAATGTTGAGTGTTCGAATCCCGGGCACTGCAGGGTGACTTAACCGGTGGCACGTGTGTGGTAGCTAGCACGTGTCGCCCCCAGGGTTTACTCCCCGGCTGTCGGCCGTGCGGGGGTTCCCTGGGTTATCAAAAAAATAAAAAAACAACTGCGAAAGCATCCTTTACCAAAAAAAAAAAAAAACAACTGCGAAAGCATTTGCCAATAATGTTTTCATTAATCAAGAACAAAAGTTAGGAGCTCGAAGACGATCATATATCATCCTAGTCTTAACCATAAACGATGCCCGATCATTGACCACGTCCCATGCACTTGGCCATGATGCTTAGGCATGATGCACGGCCATGAACGATGCCCGGGCACAATGCACAAGCACGACACTTAACCACGAACGATGCATCAAACTGGTGTTGGTATAAAAAGGCATAAATTTTATTTTATGTGACAAATAATTGAATCATGACAAAAAGCGTGTAGATTCGTGTCTCTTGTGACAATACAAGAGATTAAATGCATCTTTCATGTATTGTCATGTTCGAGTTTTCTCTATGTTGACACCTATTTTAATTTGCCCAAAAATAATCACACAAAATTTAGGAGTTAATTTTCTTAATTCCTAAAACAAAAAATATTTCTGTTTAAAATGCATTGCATATAGATATTAGGCATATTTGCATTAATAGAGCATATTAGAGCATATTTTCTTAATTAATTTTTAAAAAAATTAAAATTAAAAAAAATAATAATTAAAAAAAAAAGAGGATCAAGCCTGGACTGGGCCTAGCCCAGCCCAGCCCAGCCTTTCCTCCCCCCGAGTTGGGCCTGGCCCGGCCCAGCTTCCTTTCTCCTCTCCTTCCCCAGTCGAGCCTCCCCTCTCTCTCCTCTACCTTCCTTTGTCTTGATCACCCACTGTAGAGCGCGGAATACCCGTTCTACCACGCAAAAATTGGCCACGAAAGTCATGGCCGGTGCAGAGCATTAAAGGGAGCAGAGGGTGGCGTTATAGTCGTCGTCTATACAGGTGAGTAGAGAGAGAGAGAGAGAGAGAGAGAGAGAGAGAGAGAGAGAGAGAGAGAGCCCGGTCGGCAAAACAGGGAGAGAGGGAACAGAGAGAGAGAAGAGAGAAACGAAAGAAAGAGAGAGACTGAGTGAGACAGGGAGGTTGAGAACTCTTCCGGCAACCGCCGTGCTCGTACCGCGACCATAAAAGACTAGAGAAAGAGAGGAGAGAGGTCGGCCGGCGGTTTGAGAGAGAAAAACAGAGTGAGAGGCCGAGAGAGAGAAAAAGAATACCGAGAGAAAACAGGGAGAGAGAGTGGAAACTGAGGGTTCCCCGGCCGTGATAAGGAAGCCCGTTGCCTCGCCAACAGCCCCAGACCAACCAGAAGCTCCTCTAGTCGCGTCACCGACCGGCGAACCTTCCCTGGTACTGTCTTGCTCTGTTTTGCCCTATTTTTGGACATGGTTTGGCTGGGACTCGTGCTGGCCATTTCGCGCGAATCCCGGCCCATACCGTCGTCGTTCTCGGCCCCTAGTCACCGTCGGAGGCGAGCCGCAATCGCCGGATGAGGTCGATATTCTTTGATTTTGGTTGTGTCCCCCACCTGCTCGATGGAATGTCCCAAAGAAGCTGATTTGTTTTTTGGCCGCCGGCTGGTGAGCCGGAGGTCGGACGGTAAGTAGACGTCGGAGGAAGCTTGAGGATAGTCCTAGAGACCCGATTTGGGGCTAGCACCGATCTAGGTCGGCCGGTGGGAGGCCAATTTTGGCTCCGCCGGCGTCCCTCACGTGTTTGTGCACGCGGGGTTGACCCGACCCCACTCGGGTCAACGAACCTGGTCGGATTCGTTGACCCGGGTCAGTTTTGATTTGATTCGGATCAACTGACCCGACCTAGGTCAACGAACTAGGTCGGATCTATTGACTCGGGTCAAACCTGACCGACCCGACCCGACCCGGTTTATTATTATTATTTTTTTATTATTTTAAAACAAATTTTTTAAAATTTAATTTTTTTATTTTTTATTTTCTTCTTCTTCCATATTTATTTATTTATTTTAAAAAATTTTAAAATTTGAAAAGATTTTTAAAATTTTTTCTTTTTATTTTATTTTTTAGTCCGAAAAAATATAAATAAAAATAAAAATAAAAAAATAGTTTATTTATTTATTATATATATGGGTTATCTAAATGTTTTAATTTATTGTTGTAATCATTATGTATGCTATTGTTTTATTTAAATTAGACAAACCTAAGGTCGCGCGGTATTACGTGTTTTAATTTATTACCGTGGTATTATTATGCATGTTTTTAAATATAATTGCATGGGCTGTGTTTGTTTTTGAATGTCATCTGACTTAGTTAAAGTTAGAACCTTTGTCACGCCCTGCACTTCTCGGTGCGCCACATCCCTCGCAGAGGTCGATTCGTATGCGACGTCTCAGGACGCGTCGCCGGCCCAAACCCAACACAGAGAATTAAAACACATGCGGAAGCAATTAAAACCACCCGTACAAAGATAAACGTATAACCCAGGGTATCCACTGAAATTAATACTTGTACTAGTACTGAGAGTCATAAACAATATTCATTTACAGCCCCAAATACCAAAAATCAAGAACGATTCAAGGCCACTACAACTAGTCGGGGGCTCCTCCCAAAAATTGCATCAGCACACCTGTCATCCTCAAGGCCGAGGATCTGAAAAGTCGGTTTTACAACAACCGTGAGAATAAATCTCAGCGAGTAATTCTCTAAACCTAAACTAAACAACACATAATACACACAAAACTGACTCAGGCCCTCGGGCCTAAATCTAATCCCACTAGACCCTGTAGGTTAGGCGTCAAATCAACAAAAGCAGCCACGCGACAGAATATAATCACAGCACATACACGTGTATTTCTATGTCACAACGCATGTTATGCATATGCTAGTGCTCGCACTCATGCTCATGCCTCATCAATGCAGTATCGCACACTTGCACACTAGCACTCAGCCATTTCTCAATTTCTTCTTCGACCCGCGTTAAACGCATCAGGTCCGATCCACGTAAAACGCATCAGGTCCACACTGGCACACTTGCCCAATTTATTATTATTATTACGACTCGAGTCATCACTTTTTCACGGCCCGATGCGTCTAGCCTGCTTCAAAGTGCATGAGACGCAGCAACCGATCTGGCCCAGTGTCTCTAGCCTGCTTCAAAGTGCATGAGGCGCAACACTGTTCTCATTGCGAACCAGAGCCTGCTCCAAAGTGCATGAGGATGGTCACCTTCCGGACGTACCGGACATCGTCCTGCTTCAAAGTGTATGAGGACGGTATCGACCCAAAGGTCATGGCCCGAAGGTCCATGGGTGATCACACAACTCATTATTATCTGAGCCCCGCGTTAGACGCATCAGGGCAATTTAGGTGATCACAATGCACATGTCATTCAGGCACATTCGTACATGCTCATGCCGTGCCAATGCTTGAGATGCATACTCATGCCTATCACTTTCACACTTGGGCATCCACATGCGCGATTTTCGATGTAACAGGTTCAACTCACACCGCGCATATTCAATTCCACAAATTAACATGCCCACTCAGACAATCAATTTCAAATCAGCCATAGCATCAAATTGACACACTACCCATGCACGAATTCGACACCTAATTTATGCCTACAAATCACCTAATCACAAATTAGTGCAATCATGGAAGTCAAATCAAGCACTCGAGCACGGTACACCGTTCACACATATCAGTCACTTAAGCCGTTCCACATAATACCGCGCAATTAAGGCCCACCAAGCCACACTAAACAAGTCACGACATTGCCAAATCACTCCCAATTAAAGACCATTCAATCGCTAACTCAGTCTATCCATCAATTGCGCCAATTGCACTACTGAGTCCTAATCAATCGCGCCTCGCCTAGATCGAATCTATCGATGCTAGGCACTATACCACAAATTCTAGGCCAATGATTGTCATCAAAGGCTCAATTATACTCCTCAAATATTATTCTAATTGACCACCACACAATTAAATTATGGCGCGCACTAAAATCCACATATTAAATCCAAACAATCCCAAACTCGGCCCGGTTTAGTCCAAACCGACCAGCCCACTCATTGCGCCTCTCGGGCCACTAATCCTCCATTAATTGATCATACTAATCCACCAAATCAACCACAATAACGATCCCTAATCACATTCACAATCTAACCCCTAAAATATCCTAATTAACCCCTAAACCCGTCTAGAAATGTAAATTAGCCTAATTAGGGTTTAGGATTGTACTCACCGGGTGTCCTACGCTTAAAACGGGTCGGACGAACCAAATCGGGCTCGAGTGAACAGTAACCGGCGTGAACAGTGACGCCGGCGATGAACAGTGACCGGCCGGAAAAACGCACAGTGACGGAAACGGCTAGGGCGCGGGCTCGTGGGCGGCTTAGCGAGGCTGGGCGGCGGGCTGATCGGCCGCGGCAGCGACGGGCGGCGACGGCGAGCAGCGGCGGCTCCAGCGGCGGTGGGCGGCTCCGGCGAGGGCCCTCCTCGGCCAAAACAGGGGGAGAGAGAGGAGGATCGGGAGAGAGAGAGAGTGAGGGGGAGGAAGGTTGCAGGTGGGGACGGGTGGTGACGGGGCGGCATCGGCGAGCTGGCGGTGGTGACGGGCTAGCTTGGGCTCGGGACAGAACAGGGAGGACGCTGGGAGAGGGAAGGCAGAGGAGAGAGACCAGCCGGTCGAGGGCGGCGACCGGCGGACGGGGCGGAGCGGCGGGGGTCAGCTGGGGCGGCGGCGCGGGGAGGACAACAGCGACGGTGGCGGCCAGGCGTGGCTGGGCCACGTCGGGCACGAAGGCCAGCAGCAACGCCTTGCTGCCGCGCGCGCATGAGGGAGAGAGAGAGAGGCTGTCGGGGCAGCGACTGGTGGTCGGCGTGTCGGCGGTCGGGCTGGCGACGGCGAAGCGCGGTGGCATGGCGACGCGACGGCTCGGGCGGCAGCGAGCTCCGGTCGGGCGTGACTCAAGCGAAGCAAAAACCAGAAGCCCCGAAGAAGAAGGAAAACAAAGGAGAAGAGGAAGAATGGAGGAGAGAGGAGAGAGAAGAGAGAAGAGAGAGAGGTCCGGTCAGATCAGCAGGGGCAGGTGGGGGGAAAGGGAGACGTGACTGGTCTGGGGGAGAGGGGCGCGTTCCCGAGAGAGAGAGAGAGAGAGAGAGAGAGAGAGAGAGAGAGAGATTTTAGAACAAAATTATACTAATTCAAATATTTAATGCGACCCGGTGTCCCAAATGAAAAACCGAAAATTGCCCATTGCTCCTGAATAGGCCTCGCACATGAAAAGGGACAAAGGCCAAATTATTGAGACTAAATTTTTACGAGGGGTCTATTAGTCCAAATTCGCACCTGGTCCAAAAACTCTAACTTTTACATTAATCCTGACAATCTCGATACCGGCAACTTTAATATTGACACTGTCCAATTTATTGCGTCCAGAAACACCCGAAAATCGACTGCCAAGTTTAGAGTCCAATTAACAACGAAAATTCGATCGAGTGCGATTTTAGCGAAATCTCTAATTTAAAATAATAACCGGGAGTGATCAGTTCCCGGGCGAGATTTTACCATAAGCGCACTGACAAATTATGCGTTTTATAAACCCCAAAATGGACCGAAAATCCGGAATGTTACAACCTTAGGCTGCATGAATTGTTGTGTTTTTAACTGCTAATCGTTTCTGATTATGCACTCGCTTAATTACCTCACATGTTAGGAGAAAGATTTTAAAATCAGTCCAAATTGCCTGACAAATATTTTCAAAAAATGAACAGGGTAAAAAGGTACCAAAAGGACATTAGTTATTCAACTAGTATAACCAAGTCCCCGAACTCAATTAATTTTTGGTTCGTAGGAATAGTATGATTCTCCTGTCACCTTATTTGGGTTTCTAATCGACCCATCCCAAATCGATTAGTGGCGATTTCTTGGTATAAATCATTTGCATGTTAAAAATATAAACCCTAAGTTGCGATATAGTATGGGCTTGGGAGAGCCCGAGTTAAGTCTCGAACCTAGACTTAGTACGTACCAGGTGAGCCCCTCTTCTTTTTGCATGCTGTAAAAAAAAAAAGCTCAGGAGTTCGGTTGCGATAGACTGACGACTCCGCTGGGGACTTGCATTTTTTTAAAGTGGACTTAAGCCAAAATTTTTTATCTTGTTCAAAACAATTTTTGTTTGGTAGCAAGAACTCCAGGTACAAACTTGACATTAAGGTGTTATCTGTTCTTGTAGGTTCGAATTGATTGTTTATAAATTATTGTGCGTGCTTTAATGATTTAGCGCTATACTATTGCACACACAACCATGTTGCCGAACCTGGGCCGCAATAGGGCATTTTAGGATGGTGTTAAGAAAGATACGTCCTCGAACGCGAGCCCGTGATGTAGAGGTTGTCTTTTTTTTCCCCAAAATTTATTTCTAAAAATCGTAAAGAAATATCTTTAGCCGCTATTCGCGTGACTATAAGATATTCCTTTCAATTTGACCAAGGTTAAAAGGACTTGACACCAACGTGAGACTGCGACGGTCAGACACCCTTTTAATTTCACTTTGCTGAGCCAGTCTAGATAGAAATCGAGCCTCACTCCTCATGTACATGTCGTTATGATTGCCATGGCTCAAGAAAAGGTATATATTCTATCCATTTTCATTTTTTTATTATACAGCCTACTTATTCAATTGATTTGTTATTGTTAAGCCACACGTTGATTGCACTCTATATATCAGGGATACGCTTATTGCGGAACTTGTCCGCAAAAATAAGCGCCTCCGAGAGACCGCGGTTTTCCCATCATTTATAGAATGTGTATCCGAGAAGGGCACCCTTTTTGTTAAAAGCCTCTGTCTTTTATATTTCCTAGTAATTATGTTCAGGGGTTTTGGTTTTCTTCCTTAAAAGTGTTTTTGGGTTGTACTAATGTTAATATAACTCGAGCTGCCTTTTATGCTTTAAATAAAATTTTTTGCCCCTTAAAGACACCACCGCGGCCTTCGGCCCGGTGGTATCCGAGGATGAGGCGTATCGGTTCGAGATGACCGGGGTTCGAACCACGGGGACACCGCCTGTAGCGTAACATTAAAAAAAACCTTTTTTTCTCATTTTTTCTTTGTAAATAAAGAAAATATGTAATAATATTATGACTAGGTCATAAAATAATTCTTTCTTAAGCATTATACTCATTCATTTCAACGTTTTTCCAGATAGTTACAAAAAAAAATGGCCGAAGAAAACGTCCGTCTCAATAACATGGAAGACGAGATGAAGATGGTCCTCAACACGATTCAAAATCTCACAAAGCAGGTAGAATCCATTCAGGGCAAGCTCACGCCCATGCCTACAGCAGTTGAGGTGATGTTATCACCACCGTCCATTGGAAAAGACAAAGTCTCCGCTAGTGACAGCAAAATACCTCCGCTAGAGGATGATCCATTTCCCCTTGCTGTCAGGAAGTCTAAACTTGAAGCTGCACTGATGACAGAGCATGACAAACGCCTTGCAAAAGTCGAGGAGATGCTGAAACAGCTACAAGGCCCGCAGCATGCTGTTCCACTTGATTTATCTATATACAAATGGGTCAAAGTATCAGAAAAGTTCAAGATGCCGGAATTTGAGAAGTATGATGGCACCTCATGCCCCAAACATCATCTGCACATGTATCATGAGCGGATGACTCAGTACGTTGATAATGAACCCCTCATGATTAGACCTTTTAGGCGAGTTTGACAAGACTAGCCCTAACATAGTATATGTAGAAGGATATGAATACTTTTAAGTCTTAGGATGATGCCGCTGATGCATTTCTTAAGCAATATCAATTCAACCTTGACATCATCTTTACTCATGACGATTTGAAACGTACTGAAAAGAAGAAGAGTGAGTCTTTCAAGGAGTACGCCATTAGATGGAGAAACTTGGCCGCCCAGGTTACCCTACAATTTACTGATCATGAACAAGTGAAGTTGTTCATAAAGTCTCTTCCGTATGAATATAGACACTGCCTGATAGGTGCCACTGCTGAATCCCTTAACTGTCTTGTTTCTGTGGGCGAACGAATTGAAACGGGACTGCGTGAGGGGTGGTTCACATACCCCACTTCCAAGAAACTCGGCATGAAGAAGGAGAAAGAACCCCTGATAGATACGGATGTTGCATACACCCAAACCGTTCGTCCTTCCCCAATGATCCATATGAGCAGTGGACGGCAGTTGGCCTCAAGCTGTCAACTGCCCCAAAGGCGAAATAACAAAAAACAGTTCACGTCACTCCCTTTGCCTATGTCTCAAATCCTACCTATTCCCTTGGAAAAGAGGTTGCTTGCTAAAGAGCCAAAGCGTAAAAATCCTGAGCATTTCCCCAATTACGATCCCTCCAAGGCATGTGACTATCATTTGAGTGAAACGGGACATTCCGTCAATGAATGTGTTGTCTTGGAAAATAAAGTCCTGAAATTATTGGATGCGAAGATGTTTTTATTTTGCAACGCACTACCCAATCAAGCAGGAGGCGCAGATGTCGTTATTGAGTAAACTGAATACTCAATTTTCCTCCCTTAAAATAGAGGCATATTTAATAGTTTGAATATTTTTATATGGGAGCTTTTCTTTCTTTCTAAAGTCTCAGCTGTTTTCTAAGATTCCCAGTTTTCTGAATTTTTAATTATGCATGGAATTTTAGTATTTCAATTTCCATTCCAACAAATGTAATTCGTCTGAATTATTCAAAAGAATTACAAATATTTTATTTTGAGGGCCTAGGAAAGTATCCCAAACCGGCCTGTTGATGATATCCAGCCATGCAAAGGAAAGTATTCTGAGGCCCGAGCTTCCTCATGCTTCCTTATTTCTAAAGTTTTGAAAATAAAACAAACACTTTATCATTTTTCAACAAGGCAAAAAGAATGGTGGTGGAAAAGCATGCATGATCATAACCCTGTTTGTTTTTCTAACTTGCTCACTTCGTATCTCAAAGCATACTCCTTTTTGATTTGTCATTACAAATGGGACATTTGAAAATGACACAAAATGAAGAGCACCTCAGCCCCTGGTAATGATCACAGACCAACTCATCGGATAGGGGCAGTCCGAGCGAAGGGCATCCAACCTTCAAATGAAACATGGGGCAAATCTCATTACTACCAGTGGGTAATATTAGCCCCAAAGAGTCAAAGAGAATCTGAGCATTCCCTAACTCCATGATGAGCGAAATATTATTTCGTACAAAAGTAGGGGGCAGATCAAGAAAAGATTACCCCTTTTGAAAAGAAAAAGGTAAGTCTTATTCCTAAACAAATTTGAAAATGACATTCCATCCCTTTTCTTTTGCAAATAATGAATTGGGGAACATGCGAGACTCTGACGTGCTAGCAAGCCGGATAGAACACCAATGTTAGGACTTCTCGAATGAAACACGACGAAGAAGTGCTTAATTTGAAGAGTAAACTAGGGGCCATGCAATCCCCCAAACCATCAAAAAGGGTGTATTTCGTTTCTAAAGTACATTCACTTTAGTATAGAAATGATATATCTTTTCCTTTTATATAGGACAAAATTGAGTAAAGAACACTCATGGTGCAAGCAGTTGGAAAGGACTTTGCATATGACAAAATGGCATCGAAGCCAATCTTGACAACCACGGAAGTCTCGATGTTAGTCACGCCCATGCCCGTCAAAGACTTTTAAAGTAGAGATTAGCTTTGCTGCGAAGATTTCTATGCAAGCAATTGCACATGCCCTATGCATGTTAGGAATCATGTGATTCACGAGAAATTCCTCAACATGCTGGAACCACATTGACACAGCATGCGCTAACAATAAGACCTTCTATTCGGAAGCACCCCTAATTATAGAGGATTTCATTCGAGCTTCGAGACCAAGAGTATGGAGGAGCAGACTGAGACAGAGAAGGCTGAACAAAGTAAAGAGAAGAAAAGATTTTGCTAAGTTTAAAGGCAAAATGGAAGAAGAGTAATATGTATTGTTCTCAATTCACTTTTAATCCTCTTGTTTCTAACATAAGCTCCTGTTTTTGTCAGAAGGGAATTATCAACATCCGAGAAAACTCAAGGAATTGTCAGTTTAATCTCCGATAAAGGGAGTCACGAAGGATAATGTTGTGTCGTTTCCAATTCCTATCCCTTAAAAAGTCATTCATTAACACGATGTTTCTTATTACCTTGCAGGTATGCCTCACTGTCACAGCATAGGTAAGTATCTCTTTCACTAAAAAACTTTTCTTATAAGAGTAGAAAGAAACAAGAAAGAAAAAATAATTAAAGAAAATAGATACTATTTTCTTCCTCGACCGCATTACGTGGAAATGAATCTTGCATGGTGATTTTACGTGTTTAACTCACCAATTCCCTGTGAAAATCTCGACAATTCTACGAATGGTGTCGAACTGCTCCGATGCATTCAACGAGGTGTGTCAGGATGATGAGAGGCAATCTTTAGTCTATAGACACTCTCACGTACCAAACTCTTGTAAGATGAGTGAAAAAGTTTCATTTTTACAAGATGAAGGAATTTCTCGCATAAGGTACGATAGCCAAAATGACAAGAGGCAGTTCATTTCTTTACCTCATACACTACCATTGATCTTTTGCTCAACCATTTTTGAGCCCACACACTCGAAGGTTCCTTTCAAATTACCCCTGTCAAAAACCACCCTACATTGGGGCAGCTTGAGGTAAATTGGTATCACAAGGAGGATTCGAATTCAGATGAAGTAAGAAGGGCATCCCTCCCTTTCGATCACCGCTCCCGTGGCTTCGGCCTCGTCATCTTCATGAGTCCGACGGCCCTTAACAAAGTCTTCCAAGACAAGCACACCATCGATGGCTGGACAGTTGAGGCTAAGAGGGTTTTGTCAAGAGAGAAGCAGCAAACTAATGCCTATTCAAAATGCCAATATCTTATTGATAACAGTGATGTTTTTACTGAGCAAGACAAGAATGATGAAGAGTTTGTAATATCTAAAAGTTTCTATGGTTATCAGCTGTAACAGCTCGCACAAAAGGTGCAAAGACAAATAGAAATTTTTTTGCTCTCACTTGCATTAATCTTTGAGTGTTTTTTTTATTGCAAATAAACTCTCTCGATAATTTAAATGTCCTAGGATGACGAAGAGTAATTCTTTTTCTATCCCATACACTTATATCCCTTACTAGCCCAATTGAGCCGGCAATTTCATTTCGTACGAACCCAATTGGTGATCATCCCCCGCACCGGGGCAAGGCAAAAGTCACCACAGTTTGAGCATCACGGTCTCAATTACCGAATGAAGATGAAGACTCCAAGAGCCTAAAAACATTGTTTTGTTCAACTTTGTTTAGGCTAATCCTGACAACATCAAGAGAACAGCAAAAAAATGTTGAAAAATAGGGGCATGAAAATGCAGTGTGCCTGGTAAAAGCAAGGCCAATGCCTGTGAATAAAAAAAAACAAAGAAAAAGAAAGGGAGAAGAAGAAAAACGATGAAAAAAAATGAAGACAAATGAGTCCCTAATTTCTGGGAAACTGCTATGAAAAGCAATGAAGTTTTAGCTGAGGAAATCTCTAAGCGTGATAAAGTGCTCTCAAATACCTCAAAGTTATTAAATGGTGAAGAATAGACAGCCCCAAAAGGTTTAAACTTGAGTTCTCCTTTGATACAAATTCCTACTTAAGAACTCTGTCTTGACAAAGATATGCTCTATGATAGATGAAAACAAACTGGTTCTTGGTAATGCATTTGAGACAGAGATAGAATGGTATCCAGGAAAGATGCTTGACACAGAAATTTCTCAAGGAAAAGTCGTCAAAGATGCTAAAACACAAGATTACCTAAAGACTCTCCCAAAAGAATCCCGATGGTGGAGAAGAAGACTGGTGACAATGCCAAGAGGATCACCAATTCTCACCCTTTCACACAATTTTTAGCCTAACGATCATTTCGTCCCTTAACCTGTAAACCAAGCCCACGTTACATTACTAATGAAGTCTCCTCTGACTGTGGCACTTTAATTAACGTGGAATTTCAAATGTTTATAAACAATACTCGAGGAAGTGCGAGCAAGACTATTTTTATCTCGTTTTGCAGGGTTCTTGACTTGTAAACCTGGAGATAATTGCAGAATATTTTCTTTCATGGTCTTGACTCGGATAGTCTCCTTTGTTAAGCCATTGACTAAGCCTACATTACGACCTTGAAGAAGACCTCTCAGATTGGTAGTGTCGTACCGCTTGCGAGAAAACTCAGACCCTTGTTGATGTGATAGCGATTAGATTGGGTGTTTTTGATGTCCCTTTTCAATGAGAGCGAGTGGAAAGTCCTTTCTGACTGAAAGTCCACTCGCTCTCATTCAACATCTCAAGAAGTCCACCTTGTGAACAAAAATTATCTTGATTGACCCTCAATAGATTTTTGGTGATGCAAACACGGCAAAATCATGATGCGTGAACTTTCAAATGCATACTCTGGAATAGCCCAACTTGTCTATCCTTGATGAATGCATGTATGTTTGTGCTAATTGTTTTTGACAGCTCAGAGTTTTAATCCCCAGTGATAGAATACAAAAATCCGGGCGCTGGAGAAGCCCTCATTATCATCCCAAGGGAGATACCCCGAAAAAGGTTGGTTATTCAGCAGATGATGCATCAAACCTCCAGATAAGAAATCCCAGGTATTTCATCAGGATTCTTTTCAAACTACCTAGTAGGTAAACTAGGTGTTCCTTTGAAAAAAGAAAAGCATTTTGACCAGCTGGTCAAGATATTTCATACAATATTCAAGAATAACTTCAGTTGTCTATTTCTCCAATGAATGTGTATGCGTTTGCACAAAGAAAAACTTGTCTGATAGGAGACACGCCCTTAAGAGGCAAGAACGTGCCCAGGTAAGTATATTCTGCCCATGCCCGTTTCCAAAAATCTATGTACCTATGAATGTTGTGGTACCCTTTGAACATTGGACTGACTCCTCTGTTCACCCTTTGAACATTGGACTGATCCCTCTGTTCACCAACCGAACATTGGATTGACCCCTCTATTCGTCACGTACCTACGACTGTTATGGTACCCCTCCTGAACATGGGACTTACCTTCTCTGTTTACAACAAATTCTCGAGCAAGGACCCTTAGGTGCTCATCGTTTGAGCCTCTTCAAGACCTGCTGGCGAGGATCCACCATGCAAACCATCAAATTCTCGGACGAGAACCCCTAGGTGCTCATCATTTGAACCTTTTCAAGACCTGCTGGCGAGGACCCACCATGCAAACCATCAAATCCTCGGGCGAGATCTCCTAGGTGCTCATCGTTTGAGCCTCTTCAAGACCTGCTGGCGAGGACCCACCAGGAAAACCATCAAATCATCGTGCGAGGACCCCAAGTGCTCATCGTTTGAACCTCTTCAAGACCTGCTGGCGAGGACCCATCAGGCAAACCATCAAATCCTCAGGCGAGGACCCCCAGGTGCTCATCGTTTAAGCTTTTTCAAGATCTACTAACGAGGACCCACCAGGCAAAACAAGAAATTCTCTGGCGAGGACCCCCAGGTGCTCATCGTTTGAGCCTCCTCAAGACCTGCTCGCAAAAACTCACCAGGCAAACCATCAAATCCTTAGGCGAGAACCCCCATGTGCTCATTGTTTGAGTTTTTCAAGATCTGCTGGCGAGGACCCATTAGGAAAATCATCAAATCCTCTGGCGACGACCCCAGGTGCTCATTGTTTGAGTTTCTTCAAGACCTGCCGTTGAGGACCCACTAGGCAAACCATCAAATCCTCGAGTGAGGACCCCCAGGTACTTTGGCAAAACAATCCTCAGTCAAGGTGACCGAAGAAAGGTTCGGGTCCTAGATAAACAAAATCCAATCAGTCAAGGCGACCGAAGAAAGGTTCGGGTCCTAGACAAACCATTTCCCCTCGTCAAGGTGACCGAAGACAGGTTTGGGTCCTCGACACACAATACCAACTATCTAGAATTACTCTACCCTTCGGCAAGGTAAGTAGCTCTAGATATGGTTTTATTTGCTTTAGTATGCATCATCTTATATCGCACCATAAAAATGAGACTCTAGTCTCGCCAAAAATAGCATTCAGTGAGCATATATGGGCCAAAGTTATGTGTCATTTTATCTTTGAATGTAATCTCTACGAGCTCAACCTTTGCGAGCTTATCTTCAAAGATGGGCAGCTGTTGACACCTATTTTAGTTTGTTCAAAATTAATCACACAAAATTTAGGAGTTAATTTTCTTAATTTCTAAAATAAAAAATATTTCTATTTAAAATACATTGCATATAGACATTAGGCATATTTGCATTAATAGTGCCTATTAGAGCATATTTTCTTAATTAATTTTCAAAAAAGTTAAAATTAAAAAAAAATAATAATAATAAAAAGAGGATCAGGCCTAGGCTAGGCCCAACCCAGCCCAGCCCAGCCCAGCCTTTCCTCCCCCCCGAGCTGGGCTTGGCCCGGCCTAGCTTTCTTTCTCCTCTCCTTCCCCAGTCAAGCCTCCCCTCTTTCTCCTCTGCCTTCCCCTCTCTCGATCACCCACTGCAAAGTGCGGAATACCCGCTCTACTAAGCAAAAATTGGCCACGAAAGTCATGGCCGGTGCAAAGCATTGAAGGGAGTAGAGGGTGGCGTCATCGTCGTCGTTTATACAGGTGAGCAAAGAGAGAGAGAGACCCCGGTCGGCAAAACAGGGAGAGAGGGAATAGAGAGAGAGAGAGGAGAGAGAAAGGAAAGAAAGAGAGAGATTGAGCGAGATAGAGAGGCTGAGAACTCTTCCGGCGATTGCCGTGCTCGTACCGCGACCATAAAAGACCAGAGAAAGAGAGGAGAGAGGTCGGCCGGCAGTTTGAGAGAGAAAAACAGATTGAGAGGCCGAGAGAGAGAAAAAGAACACTGAGAGAAAACAGGGAGAGAGAGTGGAAACCAAGGGCTCGCCGGCCATGAAATGGAAGCCCGTCGCCTCGCCAACAGCCCCAGACCAACCAAAAGCTCCTTTAGTCGCGTCACCGACCGGCGAACCTTTTCCGGTACTGTCTTGCTCTTTTTTGCCCTATTTTTGGACATGGTTTGGCCTGGACTTGTGTCGGCCGTTTCGCCCGAATCCCGGCTCATACCGTCGTCATTCCTGGCCCGTAGTCGCTGTTGGAGGCGAGTCGCAGCCGCCGGAGTCAACCATGTCGCCGGAGGAGGTCGATATTCCTTGATTTTGGTTGTGCCCCCCATCTGCTCGATGGAATGTCCCAAAGAAGCTAATTTGTTTTTTGGTCGCCTGCCGGCGAGCCGGACGTTAAACAATAGGTGGACGCTGGAGGAAGCTTGAGGACGGTCCTAAAGACTCGATTTGGGGCCGGCGCCGGTCTGGGTCGACCGGCGGGAGGCCAATTTTGGCTCCGCCAACGTCCCCCGCGTGTTTGTGCACGCGGGGTTGACCCGACCAGACTCGGGTCAACGAACCGGGTCGGATCTGTTGACCCGGGTCGATTCTGACCCGATCTGGATCAACTGACCCGACCCGGGTTAACGAACTAGGTCGGATCCATTGACTTGGGTCAGGCCCGACCAACCCGACCCAGTTTATTATTATTATTATTATTATTTCAAAAAAAATTTTAAATTTTTTTTATTTTCTTCTTCTTCCGTATTTATTTTATTTTATTTTTAATTTATTTTTAATTTTTTTAAAAAAATTAAAATTTGAAAAGATTTTCAAAAAGTTTTCTTTTTATTTTTTTTAGTCCGAAAATAAATAATAAATAAATAAAAAATAATTTTTTTTATTTATATATGGGTTATCTAAATATTTTAATTTATTATTTTAATCATTATGTATGCTATTGTCTAATTTAAATTAGACAAACCTAAGGTCGCGCGGTATTACGTGTTTTAATTTATTACCGTGGTATTATTATGCATGTTTTGTTTTTGAATATCATCTGACTTAGTTAAGGTTAGAACCTTAGGCTGTATGAATTGTTGTGTTTTTGACTGCTAATCGTTTCTAATTATGCACTCGCTTAATCACCTCACATGTTAGGAGAAAGGTCCTAAAATCAGTCCAAATTGCCTGATAAATATTTTCAAAAAATGAACAGGGTAAAAAAGTACCGAAAAGGCATTAGTTATTCAACTAGTGTAATCAAATCCCCGAACTCAGTTAATTTCTGGTTCATAAGAATAGAGTGATTCTCCCGTCACCTTATTTGGATTTCTAATCGACCCACCCCAAATCGATTAGTGGCGACTCCTTGGTATAAATCATTTGCATGTTAAAAATTTAAACCCTAAATTGCGATATGGTATGAGCTTGAGAAAGCCCGAGTTAAGTCCCGCTCTTCTTTTTACATGTTGTCCAAAAAAAACGCTTAGGAGTTCGGTTGCGACACTCTACACTATTCGTGATTTCTCTCCTCATGTCATGCACATTGCAAACCTCCCGTGTCTATGGACCTAAAAGACTAGAGAGTGACGGTTGCCCATTCAAATACTGACTTCTCATGATCCTATGAAAGTAATTTGAAAAGGAATAGCATCGAAAGGGACTTTCTCTTTGGAGATCTGTCACGATTGGGGACTTTCGAGGGATTCAAAAATTTGAGAAGTACAGTTCTCTATATGACTAGAAAGTCAGATCAATTGTGGGCATTGGATCTACATGAGCATTAATGTAAGAGCGGGTTAATGTACTCTAAGTAGAGAATTCCATCTTTTCGCAGGAGGAGCTGGCTGTATATGATGTGCAACACATGGAATCCTATCGACAAAATTGATAAACAAACGATATAAAGAACTCCCTTGTAGCACAGTCTTACATCGAGTGCCAACGCGAGTCAAATCTCGATTTACAGTCTTCTTGCTTAGAAATGAAGACCGAGTACCTAAGCCTTTGAGACAGCAGGTCGGTGAAATCTCTCTCCGAGTTTGCTGATAATTCCTCAGTCAAAGTAACCAACTTTGCTATCTTTCTCCCACACGGTGCAAAGCCATGCAAAATATAAATTAGTCAACCACATGGGAAAAAGGCATAACTTGTCTAGCGAAGGCAATAACATATTTGTCATAAATGGTTCTTGCATCTATCATAGAAATAAAGTTTCTCCTTGAAGCTCATTGATTCTCATCCATAATGAGATCCACTAAGCTAGACAAGGAAGATCTTCCAACATTTGATCCAAAGACAATAAAGCCACCTTTCACCGATGTGAACAGAATGAACAGTTTGTTTATAGCAGTCATCTATAACAGTTGAAGCCCCAGAACTATGTAAAAAGATGATAGAATGGTTCCAAAGTACCAGTCTAGATATAACGGTAACCAACAATTACCAAGTACAGTCAGTCTGGAGTAAAAAGCAGACAAACATGGGCGAGAAATTGACAGAGATCAAGAACCACCAATCACAAGAAAGCAGGCCAATGTCAGATAAGTGACGGATATTGCTTGGCCTGAGTTCGAACTCTCTTCTTGTACTCGGTGGCATCCTGCAAGAGAACAAATACTATGTTGACAAAAGTTGCACTGGCATAACTAGAAATCAACTCCTTAAGACCATTTTTCCTCAGAAGGAACAAGTAAATACAGCAGTAAGAGTAACAGATATCCTAACAGCATCATCAGTCATATGTAGAACGAAAGCATATTCCTATGTATTTCTTGCATTATGCTTTATCAGGAAGAAGGGACCCACAGTAAAAGACTTTTCTATCCTCTTATAAAAGCATATATGGCCGCTTGAAATAAATTTTCTTGTACTGTGTCGTATCTGAGGTGGTTCAGACGAAGGTTTTGCCGGTATAGAAGGGTGGCGTGACCAGCTGTTGAGGCTCTTCAAGGATCTGGCAGTTATTTACAGATTGGTCAAAATAAAAACAATCATAGGAGAATACCTGGATGAAGAGGTGATACCCTTCAGTCTGTGCAGGATCTGCAGGATTTGGCTGGTCCAGTAAGTCCTGAATGCCAACAAGAATTTGTTTCACTGTGATGGCCGGTCTCCAACCCTGCACATAAGCTAAATTATTATATGAAACTAAATGGAAAGTCGTGACAAGGTATATGGACATTTACATGAACTACGTTTTGATCAAAAGAAGCAAAATGACTCACGCTGTCTTCATTGAGGATTGATAAGCAGACAGTTCCAGAAGGGTACACATTCGGGTGGAAGAACCCTTGAGGAAATTTACACTTTGGAGGTTTGCTTGGGTAGTCTTCACTAAAATGAAGTGTAAGCGGGTAGAAACCGCCCTCCCAATCAGTCTGCAAACAACAGATAGAAATTCTTCATATCAGCTACAAGATATAAGTTCCAGAAATAACTTCTCACTGTCTGTCACGTTACTTTTACAATATAATATCTACTATAAACCACAATGAATAGAGCTAACAATTCTCCTTTACCACGCAGAGAAATATTTCCCCAGTATAAAACAATGTCAAAAGTGACCTGACAAAATGCATAAGCATATGAACTATATTAGCAACCTAAGCTACATCTGCAAATAAGTTACAACAAAGAGCAGGTAATTACTTATTTAACTGACAACTTAATTTGATAGCTTAAGCAAAGGGGGTTCTTTGTAGAGCCTAAAAAATTCTTATAGAAGAGGTTAGTGATCAAGTGTATGCCCCTAGACACCCCATACTATCAAATAGCATAGTGTTCTTTAAGAACAAAGATACATAAAAGAATGAGTATACCATCCGATCCCATGCTTTCGGTCATGTCACTCATAGTTATATCTTTTACTGCTTAATTGTCTTTTCTGCTATTGAGAGTGTATTAGCTTTGCAGATTCGTAGCAATCTAGATGTGCAAGGAAGAAATGCAATTTGAAATATGCTAAAACTTTTCTTAGAGTGTGCTTGTTTCACTAAAAACTTTATGATAAAGGAAAATATTTTTCATGGAAATCATTTTGAAAGAAATAGTTAATTTTCATTCTTTCGGTGACTCATAGAAAGTGATTTCCTTCTTGCTAGAAGGAGAAGTTGATTTCCCCTGTGATTTCCTTCTTGCCAGAAGGGGAAATTGTTTTCCCCCAAATCTAAGCTTGTTGATTTCGATCCATCGAAAATGTTTATTGTAGATCAATTAGTTTTCCGTCATCCAAACACCGGAAAGTCAGGAATAATTTCGCCAAAACAGTTTTTAAAAGAAGTTACTTATGCATATTTCTGATTATTACAATGATCTGCTGTTGATTGACTGAGGAATGAATTTATCATGTCTTGAAAACCATGTTTTTAGCGATAGTTCGAGGTTGGTAGAGTACATGAGAATTTTTTGGATGTTTGTGAAATGGAAAAATAATGGCAATTGAACAGGTGGAATTTCATACAATCTTTAAGAACATAACAAACAATCACTGCCACAGGTTTAGAATATCATTAAATTAATCCACACAACCTACAAAATAAAATATTTTAATGTTTAAAGCTTTGGTTACAAGCTAAATGTCTCTTCCTAGCTAAGTCACAGTGGATTCATAGAAATAAAAGCCCACTAAAACAGGTGTTTGGGAAAAATGAGTGATATTTCAATGAAAAATCCAGCTCAACAATATTCACACTATGGAAAACAAAAATCGGCAGAAATTAAAAGGCAGATCGACCAATTCACAGTTGTGCTCGCTCTGGATTCTGCATCAAGATGGCAACACAAAAATTTCTCCCTTTCCCCCCTTTCCCCCCTTTCTGTGAAGTGTGAACCTCCTCAAATGTGTCATTTTCCATCTGATCACTCCCACGGGTGCTACTCTCTAATGAGAAGCAGTGCCCTACCCCAAAAAAATCAGGTATGCAACTGCATCCTATCAAACAGCAGTGCTCCACATATCGCATCCTAATGGTACAGGTCCATTCAAATTGACAACAAGAAAGCCCAATCACAAGCAAACGCCACCAGACTCCAAACTCCATTGACAAAACCACCCCCCCCCCTCCCCCACAACTCTCTTACACAACACGAGACATCACAGCAGCCGATCTCGACCAAACACTGCAAAACCGGAGCCCGCGAAAGAGATCGCGGAACAACCACTCGCGCTAACCCATTTCACATCAGAACGAACGTCACACGATCACCCCCACCCCATCCGCCAAAACAATCGAACGAAACCGAATCGACCCGAATCGATTCGAATCAGCAACCCCCCCTTTCACTTCAATCCGAGAATCGAAAGGCGAGAAGCGGCACTTACCCCGGCTTTACCAGGGATCACGCAATGCCACGCCATCAGATTGACCGTGCCATCGGGCAAAGTCTCCGGCTTCGCGACGAAACCCTAGAACACAAACAAAACCCACAGAAAGCCCATCGATTAAAATCCGCACGAAAAACCGAAATCATCGAGCAAAAGCACCGATTTCAAGACGAGAATCGAGGGGGGCCCGGAAACGGGAAGGGGGGGAAACCCCGAAAGGCGTACGGACATGGGGGTGGTTCTTGCGCCACGCCTTCCGCTCCTCCGTCAGACGGCCTCGAGCAATGCCAGACATCTTCTCCTCCTCCCTCTTCTTCTCCTTCCTCTTCCTTCTCCCTCCTCTTCCTCTTCTTCTCTGTGCTCTGTCACTTGCGTCCTTGTCGCGCTTTGTTTTCTTCTCAGCAACAGCAGCGGCAGCAGCAGCTTCCCTCGGTGGGTTTTTCTTGCGAAGAGACGCGCAGGAGGAGGAGGAGGAGGAGGGGGATTGGAAAAAGAAATTTGTACGGCCCAGATTTGATCGGGTACGGGAGAGGCCACGGGAAGCGCCGACGGTGTGGAAAAGAAAAGGGGAGAATCATTGACCGGGGGAAGTCAATGGGTCGGGCATTTCTTTTGGTTTTTTTATGTTCTGGTACTCGCGTGGCGGAGACGCTAAGGTTGTCCCTTTTTAATATATATTTTCAATCTTTGGTTTTTTTGGGGGCCATCGGAGAATCAAATTCCATAATTGATGACAGGGAAAAAAAAAACACCGGCAGTACATCGTACATCTCTAATCTATGGAGGGAAAAGAGGTCCTGGCATCCTGCATCATTTTGGCTATAAGAACTCTAGCAAAAGTGAATGGTGGCCGGTGGGCTTGGATGCCACAATCCCAATATAGCCGGTTATTAAAATTTGGCTAAGTAGTGGGCATGGGGAGAAGGAGAAAGGAGATCGAACTGAAGATGTCCATCCAAGATTAAAAGATATCGAGCGACGGTTTAGTGATGTGGTGGCCTCGAGGGTTGTAATTGCTTGTGGATAAAATCGTTGTGTGGATGGGAGGCCTAAAACCTTGGAAGTGTAGTTCTGATTGTACTTAGCACGATAGTTGCCAAGGGGCGGTTGAAATTAAGAGATATGGCGGTGTGTAATTATTTAGGGATCTATTATCAGGAATGTTTGTTTTTGATGTAATTTGATCAATTCATTGGTGTTAATATCTTTTCAGTTTTCATCATTTGTAGCCTTTTATGTTTAAATTTATTGTTCTTCCTTCTAGTTCCGTCAATTGAATCTACTAAACCCATGTCGTAAAAGACCCACGATTGACTTTTTGGTGACAGATTCGTCACCGCTTGGGTCGACACCCCATTTTTAGTGAAACAACTTAACAATATTTAGGGACTTCATTGAGTACTACCGGTTCGATTTGCCGAGGAGGATGTTTGACGTTCATTAAAGCCGCTTTGACCGTGGCCTCGAATCAGATTCCAACTCTAACACCCTGCAAACTGCTTCCTTAACAGCATAAGTTTCAGCCTCAGTATCTTGGCCAACTCCATCAATTAGTGTCCCAACTTCATCTTTGAACACAATCCCAGTTGCAGCAACATTACCTTATTCATGAAAAGCACCATCGCAATGGACTTTTAACACTTCCAGATTGTGGCTTCTTCAATTATTCTCCCTGTAATAACTGTGTAATCTTTCCTTCAGTAACTGACTCCCTTAGCTTAATAATTTCCCCCAACGCACAAGTCTTCTAGCAATCTAAGTAGGCCTTGGTTCCTTATTTTCATGGACCGCTTCATTCCCATCATTCCACATATAACAGCATTTAAAAGCTACTTTTGTACACATATTCCCGTTTTCCTCTTTACTAAGACTAATAGCTTGCTGTAGGATCTGCACTAGCCATCTATCAAAAGAAGTCACGTTCTGCCTGTCGATATACATGCACGTTATTCCAAACCACACACACTCTGTCTGTTGATACGGCAACAAGAAGTGTTCTTCTGTCTCTTCCATCCATCAAAAAGGACATGTAGAGGTCTCCATCACCTCCCGTCCTTTAAAGATTTTTTAGACGAGTAAGTGCCTTGGATAGCACTCTCAGCCAAAACTTCATTTTTGCAGACGGTGTATATACCAATCACCAGTCCAGACTTCCCTTCCAATTGAATATGATGAGGAATGTTTCACGTTCCAACTGCTACTCTGCATATCATGTACCAAATGGTAAGCAGATCTTACAGAAAAAGCACCACTCTTCTCAAAAGGCCACACAACTCGTATCTTCATAGAAAAAAAATCTTCTTAAGGGAATTCTCAATATCATCTCCTTGTCTTCATCCTCCACCAAGCTACTTGCTAAAGTCAAATCCCACCATTGCAAATTAGGATCGATTAACTCAGGAACTTTCATAGTTTCATTGACATCTGCCCCACATTTGACCTTCACAAAGTTGCTACCGTGGTCTAGAATCCACATGTCATTCCAAACATGTATATCCCTTCCATTCTTCACCGGCCACAACATGCTTTTTTCAACCACTTCCCTCCCAATCAATATGCTACTCGAAACCCAAGAATCTCTACCTCCCTTTTTAGCTTCCAGGAAGTTACGTTGATGGTAGTACATACCCTTCAACAATTGAGCCTTGTATGCCTGAGGATTTTGTAGCTATCTCCAAGCAAATTTAGCTAGCAAAGCCTCATCAAAACCTTCAAGCAAATTGCCACCCTCCACCATAGGTATGGTCTCTACAAACTCTCTCCAATGCCTTACTCCTGAAGTAGTAAGCAAAGCTTCATAACATTCCTGAAACATTAAAAAAATCTCCCTTTCATCCTCTACCCAATTTCCTTCAGCATCCTATTTTCGCAGAATTTTATTTTTTCTCCTCCTTTGCAAAGTTCTCAGTATAATACCGCAGGTGTAGAATGGGATCATTGTCTTACTTAATGACTCAGCTCATGGTGTTTGGTAGTAGCCTCGAAGACTTCATTTACTCTCCGTTCTTTTCCTGACTTCTTTTCTTGTAAGGGTCAAAAACCTATCATGCACAAATTCTGAAGATGCTCATATTGTCTTGAAGAAGTCATCGCTTTTAGGACTTATCCATCGGGTGCTTGCTTTAATCTTTGAAGCATTTTAAATGAACATACCGAGGGCATTTCTTTGCCATGCTAGAACTACAAGGTTTTAAAAATTTAGATAATTCAGTTATATGAATCGAACCGCTATACCTTGGATATAGTTTAACCCATTGACTTTGCTTTTCCCTTTTAATTTTACCATTTCTGCGCCCGCGTCTGTGGTGTTGCAGGTGGCAGGCAGTGTAGGAACTTGACAGCAATTTATATTATTTGTCCAAGCATTGCTTTAGGCCAAGTGAATGTCCTGAAGTATTGATCTCATGATAATCTTACCTTCCCAAGTTTGTTCATAATTAGAAAGTTCTTACTGCATGAGTGCATTGATTGGTTTTGTTTGTCACTATCCAATTTCAACTTCTGGAGCTGTTCTGGACATGGTTTACAAATTACAATCAGGTTATATTTCTCCCTCTCATAATCGATATGCGTGCAGTGCTACTAAAGTTATTGTTTTTGTTGAAGTGTGTCCTTAGTACTAGAAAGGTCAAGTGTTGTTCTTTGAAACCTTTTAATAACCTTTTTGCTTTTGTTTGATTGATCTTCTCGTCAATTCCCGGCGAAGCGCTGCTTGTTTAATAGTAATTCTGTCAGAGAAGTACTGTTAATTCAACCACCAAAATCTCCTTGGCTGGAAGAAAAAGGGAATAGCGAAGTGTCTTTTTCTGCTATTTTCTGCTGCAGATGTTTTATTAAGTAAACTAATCTGCAATTAGCGGAAGCACCGGTCTGTTAGGTGGATTTGCGCGCAGGCCTTGTTTGATTTTCCTGTTGTTGCTTGCACTAGTTATCGCCAGCCATTGGCTCCAAGCCTCCAAATGTACTGGTTATTCTTCTCAATGTGGAATTAATTGACATGTTTTATGGCACTCCACGACTACCGCTGCTTTAGCTGAATAGTGAATATTCAGTTGTTGGATTGCAGTGCTTTCCTGTCGAGGAATGGTAGTCATAAGGATGCGAAAGTTGGCATTAACTAGCTTTTCAAAGCATATTACGAAAACGAATGCTCATGGCATATTGATGCATGGCATGTAAAGTACTTTGATAAGTTGGTGATTTCGACTGGGAATTAGGATAAATCATTTCTCAATTTCCTGATTCTTAAACTAAATGTTATCGGTGCTCTGCATTATTCTGCCTGTTCGTGTATAAAAGCAAACTGAAGGTTTAACGGATTTTCCCTGTAAAGATCAGACATGTGACAATGTTTCCACTTTGTGTGGAGGCATGTGCACTTGTCTCTATGTCCGAGTCTTGTTACCATCAGGAGTACTCTATTTATCAGACTGTCCTTCAATTACAAACGATCATTGAATGAGACAAGCCCAACACTAGACTTTGCGATATGTCTGTGATCTTGTGGGTGATACTATCTTTCATACTTACTGCATTGCGAGTTTAAGCCTTCCTAGGTCTCTTGTTTCCATCAACTGCCACCCGCAAATGAACCAATACACATACCAAGCCTCGCAAATTTAAGGCATTTTCTCTTATACTGTGAGTTTTAGCTTGTGAGATCAGTGCAACAAGTCCGATGCCCGTCTTGAGGGAGCTCATTTACTACCTTCACATAAATGTGACCAGTTCACTTTCGTTTTTTCGTTTATCTAAAGCATTGTCTCGTTACAGCAGGGTACCATTTGATTAGGTCGTCTTGAAAGGGAAGGCCCTGAACAACAATCTTAAAAATTCTCAGCTTGGAAGGGATTTGTCGTCACACGCATGCCACGGCAACTTAGGTCGAGTTGATTTAAAACTTTTATATTTGTTTTTAATTGTGCAGAGGCTTTCATAAACTACTCACTAATCTACACTGTGACTTAAAAAAAAAAAATCTACACTGTGACTTAATGTGGAAACTGGAAAATTGCTGTTGAATGAAGATGGTGCGAGTTGAGCATGTGGGATGTAGCACAAGTAGCTACTTGGCTACAACAATTCACCCTGTCTTTGATGTGTGTCTCCGACTACGTTCCTATTGAATCTGTGTGCCATTCGATGCAAGATGTCTCGCTTCCCGACTACGTTCTGCGGAAAAGGTTTATGCACTATGTCACTTTGATAGCTGCATCTGCCGCTGTTACGAGTGAAAAAAATGGAGAGTACTGCCAACCATGTCGAAACAGCCCATAAAAAACGGCAGTTCTGCAAACTTCCCATGTATACTGATCACAACCATCAAAAGCGATGCACATGAAAGCACATAGGGTGCGTTTAGTTTAGCTTTTGAGAAAAGACTTTGGGGAAAGGCAAAAGACTGCGGTTTTGAGAAAAAGCAAAGACTCTTTTGCTAAATTGTAATTTTTTTTGTAGTCGAAGTTAAACTGTAATTGAAAAGCGCTTTAGAAGCAACTTTGAGAGAAAGATTGTTTGCCAAACATATATTTGGAAAATACTTTGGTGTGATCAATTTAAGTATTTTAATTTTAATGTATATAAGAGAAAGGCTATTTGGTAAACAAATGCGTTGATGATGGATTTTAGCCGAAAACACAAATCCAATCTTTCTCAGGCATTTTTAAGCTGCATAGGAAGCAAAGATTGAGTCTCTGTCTGGCATACCTAAAGCTGCGTGAGAAGCTCCTAACGTCATGCTAGTAATCAATGGACGGATCAATACACTCTTGCCGCAGGTTGGGCCACCACCTCGACAATCATCGATCCGCCTCACCACATATCGGGTCGCCACCTCATCGATAATTTATATCATCGGACATCGTCGATGACCCTCAGACCTTACAAGAGATGCCATTGAAGTCCGTGAGGTCCTGACCTTGGAGCGACGGTCAGGTAAATTTAGAACATTAAATTACTATGGCTATACGTGACATGTCGAACACGCCAAACATTCCCCAACCGAAAAAGAACATTGCACTTATCAAGCTGTTCCCCGTAGACCCTCATATGCATATCCTTCAATTTATCTCCAAAATTGAGAGCATGCTACATCTTATCAAATGAGTTACTCTTATTTGTCATGATATTCATCAATGACGTGATAAAGTCATCATCCTTACGTGCCTATAGATCTCCGCAGCAAACCAACCTCATAAACTCGCGTTCAGCACCGCGTTCATTACCGGGCCACCCAAGTTTGTCGTCGCGTGCCTTGGTTGAACCCCACACAGACAAAAAGGCAATGCCTGAGTGGTCCACCAAGACTCCACCGCCACCATCCCCGCCAAAACATGGGACGCCCACATCATGTGCTGCTGCTTCTTCACCTTTCATTGCCATGTCCAACACTCCCATTGTCCAATCCCCTCCATTTCTCTCCTTTTTCCTTCCAAATCAAAGAACTTTTTGACCTTTCGCTTTTGACAAAGTTGTCTCATTTCCCCAATTTTCCCTCTCATTTTTGCGCACTCTTCACACTTTGATGTCAAATGGATCGTATCCTATCATTAACCGAAGTCTTATCTAGTTAGCTTTGTTCTTGTATGGTTGCTTTCGCTTTTTTTTATCTTTCCTGATCCCCGAGGAAATAAAGAGACGACCACAGCAAGTGAAAAGAAAGTTTTAGCACTCTTTTGTTGTGAAAGTTGATGAGAAACATCCGGACACGGCTCTGTTTTATTAAAGCAAAGCGAAAACTTCAATGCCTTTCGTTCAAAAGAGAGACACGAGAAAAGACGGGACCAGTTTTGAAGTTCCAAAGCCAGAGGACCACACAAAGTATTTAACTTTTACCAAGTGGCAAGCACATGTATTTATGTGCCTGCACGAACTTTACCGGACGCAGAATAGTTACCGACTAGGCCCAATTGCAAGCCCGGTGAACTGGGCCCTCCCGAGCCGAAACAGTAAAGGGACGAGCTTGGGAAAGTACTCTACATGTCAAAACTCGACCATCTCATTGATCATGTCTACTACACACTTTGCAGAGTATGCATATATCCTGAGTTTAGGCTACGCAGAAAGGACCTGTAGAAGAGTATGTGCACAGTAACAGGTCCATGTCGAAGCACAAAACTCCAAATCAGGGAGAATGTTGTCTATGATACAGATCTAAATAAAAGTGACTCAAAATTAATGGAACTTTACTTATCTACCAGCACATGGGCACGGCAGAAATCTCAGTGAGTCAAAACATACCCCTTAATTCACCGGGCAATGATATCGAATATCTTTCATAACAGTTACCTCGTCCACCCGTTAATTTTTCTAACAAGCTGCTAATGCACACTCAATCCCTACTTCCCGTGTTTTCTCATCTTGAGAAATCTTGTGGACAGACAAAAACCTACTTATATCCAACAGAAGCATCATCCTCCATCATCACATTCTCCTTTATCTCCTGTATCATCTTCAAAACTTGCCGCATCACCGGCCTCTGTTCGGGGGATGTTACCCTACACACAGTAGCTACGTCAACAAGCATCCTGAGTCTCTTATCCTCACCGTCTTCTTCCCTCATTGCCATGACCCAATCCAGCATTTCACTAGGTACAAGGAAGGGATGTTGCAACGGGTGTTTACCGGTCAGGAGTTCCAGTAAAAGGACACCAAAGGAATACACATCGGATTTTGGAGTGGCTCGACCAATCGACTTTCGGGACTCGGGGGCTTTATAAGCAGCAGAATCTGGATCTTCATTTAAAGGGCATTCTGCGAGGGCTGCAAGGCAATAATCTGTGAGACAGGCCTCAAAGTCTGTGCCGAGAAGAACGTTGGTGGATTTTAGGTTCCCATGTATGAGTCTTGATGTTTGGTGAAGGTATGCAAGGCCTTGGGCTACATCTTCGGCTATTTTCAGGCACGATGTCCAGTGAAGAGGCTTTGCTCTTGCTGATCTTGAACCTGTATCACAAATAAGATCTCCAAAGCATTAAAGAAATGGACATGTATTTGACCAAAGTTCTTCAGTCTGGTCTACTCGAGCTATATTCAAATGTTTGAATGTGTGAGTTACTATGCTATGATACAATGTTGACTTGCTCGATAAAAGATAAAGGTTAGTAGATTCAACATTAATTTAAGAAAAAAATGCTGGAAAGCAGTCCACAAGGGCAGCCAGCTCACGGTCCCAACAGAGTAGAGATTGCCTAATCCTCTATGTCTCGAGGACCTTTTGAGGAAATTGAAAAGTATTTTACCGCCTAAAAAGACGTTAGCAGTAATAAATTAAAAAAAAAATCTAAACCAGATAAATGCCTCCAATAGCTTCCTGGTACTCAAAAGTGTCAAAGGACTCCTCCATAAGATTCCGAAAAATTTATAATATACGCATTAAGTAGACGGCCACAAGAAGTTAAAACACGCTTGTTCTTATTTGAAGTCAGTCTTAAGATTGCTTTAGTAGTCCCGGTGTTAATCCTAACATGAGATATAGCCCAAAGTCTCCCTGTTGGCCAACAAGGGGATTGCAAAGAACTAACAGGCAATGCACCACATAACAAATTGGCTATTGCTCTATCTTGCGTACTTTAAGAGGAGTCCCATTTCAAATTCACAGTTGAATAGGAAATAGCATAAGGGTGTCGGAGCTTCCATTAAAGGATAACAGGGATTTTAACAAATCATGGACCATGAGCCATTGACTACAAGTTGATTTCAATCTGTACTTTGGGTTGGCTGTTCGCATTCCCTCACATTACATACCCTCATGTTGTATCAGTAGAATTTTCACTTTATACAGCCACAATACAATAGACCTCTCTTTATCATTTTAATCAATGAGCCATCAGTTTCAGTTGTTGCTGATATTACCAAACCGAAGCTCGCGCTTGAGTTGATGAAGGCAACAACACTAGTGAGTGCACCTCATTACTAAACTGAATTTAATTATTCTACTTCGTATTTCCAGCATTTCTCAAGAAGTCAACAAGAAATGTCTCTTCTTTTTCATAACAGTGAAGGAAAATGCACAAATGAGTTCGAAAAAGCTGCAACATGTTGCAGCATTTACTCCAAAGCATGGCCAATAATGCAAAAATAGCATCCGAGAACCACCCAGTGCACCAACAAACAAACAACAGGCTCTAACCGCATGCAGACACCAACTCATCTTCCCAAGTAGGCCCTCCGATGTTAACACCCATTAAGTCTCCCAATACAACTCATTCAATCAACCCATCAAAGAGAGACGCAAAGAAAAAAAAAAAAACAAAAGGCCAAACTTTTTGATACTCAATGAACAAGCAATAATCAAAATGGTATTCACAAATAAGTAATGTACATACCATGAATGAGATTGTAGAGGCTGCCATTGGGTTGATAATCAAAGATCACAAGCCTCTCCCCTTTGGCCTGAAAGAAAGCCCTCATCGGCACCAAATTCGGGTGCCTCAACCAGCCCACCGAGTCCATGTGCCCCTCAAACACCTCCTCGCTCGTGCCCGCCGTCTTGCCGGCGTCAAGCCGCTTCACAGTCACGATCAGCTGGTTGTCAAGCACGGCCTTGTACGTTGTCCCGATCGTGCCCCTGCCGAGCAATTCGGCAGACGCTCTCATGAGCTGCTCCAACGTGTATAGCTGTGACTCTCCCGCACAAAACACCAGACACCCACTCCTCTGAACTCTCTGAGCATCTTGAATCTTGCTGTTGTACTTCTCTTGCAGCTCCGTGATGAAGCTCGGAGCTGCAGCATCCACGGCTCTCGCTTGAACGGGCTCTTCGGGCTCCGCGGGCTCTTTCGGGCTCGCGTGGGTTTGGCGTTTCCGGGCCTTGCACCAGATAAAGACGATCAACAATGCCGAAACCAGCAGTATGACGCCGAGCGCGAAGCCCAGGATCACGCCGGTTCTCTTGGGCTTCCTCGGCGACGAAGACGCCGGCGACACAACGACGCCGTTCTGCGACTGCGCGCTCTGCGCCAGCGGAGCCGGCACGGAGCCGCTACCGTTGCCAGAGGAGGAGGGGCCGAAGAACGGGGCGCGCGAGGCGCAGGCCTTGTTGATCACCTCGCCGCAGAGCCCCGGGTTCCCGGAGAACGACGACGGGTCGAACCGGGACAGAGTCGGCGTCGCGGGGATCAAGCCGGTGAGGTTGTTCCCGGATACGTTGAACGCGCCGAGCAGGGTCTGGTTAAGCGGCGGCAGCGGCCCGCTGAACCGGTTCCCTTCCAGCAGGAGGGTGTCGAGCCGGTCCAGCGCGGTGATCTGGACCGGGATCGGGCCGGCGAAGCCGTTGTAGCCCAGGTCGAGGACCCGGAGGCGGCGGAGGGAGAGGAGGGAGGCCGGGAAGGGGCCGGAGAAGGCGTTGCGGCCGAGGAAGAGGGACTTGAGGTTGGCGAGGCCGGAGAGGTCGGGGACGGCGCCGGAGAGGGAGTTGTTGTGGAGGGTGAGGACGCGGAGCTGGTCGAGGCGGGAGAGGGTGCCGGCGGCGAGGGAGCCGCGGAGGCCGGAGCCCTGGAGGGCGAGGCGGACGACGCGGCCCTGGGCGCACTTCACGCCGCGCCATTGGCAGAAGTCGAAGCGCTCGTTGAGGGTGAAGAGGAGGCGGTTGTCGAGGTCGGCGCGGGACTTGAAGGAGAGGAGGGCGACGGCGTCGGAGGGGAGGAGGGAGTCGAGGGGCGGGTCGGCGGCGGCGGCGGCTGCGGCGGAGGCGGAGGCGGCGAGGAGGAGGAGGAGGAGGGAGAGGGCGGCGTCGGCGGCGGTGGTCATGGGCATTGTGGGGCGAGTGTCATTTGCTTTGCTTGGGCTGTGGAGTGGAGCTTGGGGGCGGGGGTATGGAGGGGACTGAGAAAGGTCACGTGAAGGTGGGGGAACGTGGTGGAAAATGCGAGTGACTTTTTTTTGAATTCGAGGGTCGCTGCTGCTGCTGCTGCTGCTGGGAAGATATTATGGGGTATTTTTGCTAGTGTTTTCAAGGGTTGTCGGCAGAATTTTTTTTTTCGGGATAGTGACGTCACGAATATTTCTATTTTTGCTCGATTTTCAATCGAGTGTGCGAACTTTTATTAGTACCTTGATTTTTCAAAACGTTGTTTGCTGCGGTGCTCTCTTCAATTGAATTGCCATTCGCATGTTTTTTGCCCGACTCAGTTCGCTTGCTCGGAAAACATGGTTTGCGTAGTCAACAAAAGTTACGCGGATTCGGTGTTAGATTCACAAAAAAGAAATCCATTTTCTGTTATTGTTTTTTTTTAATCTTTTCTATTTTTCCCTCTTCTTTTTACTTGGTTCGCATCTATGCATCGTCTCTACCGTTCGCCACTCTTGTCATCTCCATCGTCACCGTCTCTGCCATTAATCTCGGCACTTGCCACGGTCATGTTTGACTCTATCTCCGTACGTGTCTGTTGCTCGCTCAGATCGACCTCTAATGGGGGGAGGTTGCGAACTCGAGCTGAGGTTTGCACGACCTACGGCGTCTCAAATTCGAGGCGCGACCTCGAGGTTCGAGCGGTTGGGGCCGAGGTCGACTGAGTGAAAGAGAGAGGCGTTAAGGCCAAGGTGTCAGTACGTACGAGAAATACAGACAGCATACGTATGAATAATCGAATGCATTTCCCTTTAAAGAAAGAGAAGACATAAAAAAAAACCAGGAGAAAGGTCGGCGTACGACAGTGCAACTGCACACCTTTTCTGGGCTTGCCGTCTTTTGCAGTATTTTACGCTGCTCCCGCAGCAAGAGTTCGACGTTGCTGAACGCTGTGCGGGCATCGACGTCGTTAAGAATAGTGTGATTCCAGGCATCGTTAGAAATTTGATCCGTTTAGGTCCAAACTCGACGCGAATGAACTCGATCCATTCAAGAAACGAAGTAACGACCCAATTTGAGAGCCCGAATCCGAGTGAAACTCAAACCGAATCAAGGCCCGATCGATCCAATGGTTGGTTTGAGAGGCATACATGGTTAACAGCATTGAGGTTGTTAGAAAAGTGAGTTGCGTCGTCGGACGTTTGACCCGATCCGTCCAAAGTTCGGATGCGAACTGAGTTTGATTTGTGGAAGCAATAGAGCAACGACCAGGATTTGAGAGTCCAAATCCAGGCGAAACTCGGAGCAAATCAAGGCTTGATGAATCGACCCAATGTTGGGTTTGAGAGCGATACATGATCCAATCACGTTGAGCAATAGAGTTTTCGACATTGAATTTCTATTCAGGTGAAATGATAAGTATGAGATTGTATCATTGTGATCATGAAAGCTTGAAGTGCATGAGTATATGCTATTATTGTCACCTAACTTCTCTACTTGGTGAGTAAGTTTTCATCTAATTTAGTTGGTGCCAATATACCAATGTAATTATAGCAACTTTTCATATCCTTGTTAGCTACTTCTTATACTAAAAAAGCATGTATGGTTCTATTAGCAATGAGTAATATATACCTCCATTTCATTAGTAATTTCTCAAGACATCGAGTGAATTTTAACAACCCAGTAATTAGAAACTCATCGTCTTGTTAGTAACTTTTAAATATCGAAATAGCAAGTGTCAATATACAAAGTAATTGCACTCAGTAACTTCTTCGCAATAAGAGTAAATCTCTATGTCGGAAAAGCAAGCAAGCATGTTGTTTGTTGCTAGTGTCGGCCGGAGAAAGATCGGATTGCTCTCCCCTCGGTCGGAATCTAGCGGCAAAGATGGGGGCGCAACAGTAACGAAAATGGGGTATCGGAAGAGGAGGAGAATAAACAGAGATATATGCAAGTGAAGGTAGATATCGCTTAACGAAAAAAATGGTAGGGTCGGCGGTGGTCAGCAGCAATCTCCCTTTTGGCTACTTAGAATGGAAGACCATTAGTTAGACGCGGCAAAAATGACCCTTTAAGATTCAACCAACACGGAGAGATTATCAATACTCGATCCCATAGAGGTTAGCTCCCTTCCTTTATCTGCGAAAGCAGTAATTCTTCTGTAAGTTCAGTGACTTTTTACCCGAATAAGTAGTTTTCAAAATATTTTGTAAGTGGTACATTTCCATCTTATTAGTAATTAGTAACCTTCAACTGGCAAATATGTAATTACACAAAGTGACTTTTCATTTCATTGGTAACGTTTGTATAGAAAAAGAAGGAAGTATGTGCCTTTCACAATAGCTAGTAATTTCTCGGTTTGATTATTAAATTTCTCTTTAGGAAAAGATAATTTTAAATCCATTCCGAGTTCGTAATTTTAAAAGTCAATATTTACTGTCCATGTTTAAAAGTAAGCTTAAACCTTGCAGAAACTAATAATTTCTCCAAGTAGTTGGTAATTCTTAATTTACAAAAGTCTGAACTTTAATTGAATTAGTGATTAGTTGGTATGGCTAATAAATTTAATATAATGAAATACGTACTAGTATATCAAAAGTTGGTAACATTCACAAGTAGTAACTTTTCTGAAATGTTAGACGACCAAATATATTTATGTAGTCAGTAACTAAACTATACAACTGCGATAGGCTCTTCAATGATCTAGCAATAGCCAATAAAAATGACACGATTCCATCAGTTTTTAAACTCATGACGACATAAGATCACCCATAATGGGAATCTTAACACGCAACAAGAGCATAACTTTGGCTCCAATGTGATTCTTCAATGTTTTGTTTGCCAGAACATAGTACAAGCAACTATATCTTGGCATAGAAGTAGTTCATGGAATGTTCGGATAGACTATGTCTTTTTTCCTGGAGGAGAGATGTCGGAGTGGTTGCTTCATGTTGAGGAGAACTCCATATCACAACTTTACATTACATGGATGACAAGTTCCTAGGATTAGGATTCTATTTCGTATTCTCGGACCAGAGGAGGAAAAGAGGCTGCGACTATTTGGATCCTACCACAAATGAGTGGCAAGAAGGGGAGAGAGTGCTCTATATACACCAGATGATCATGTGAATTCTGATTACATGTGGCTTGCATATTCCGAACCAAGACAGCTGTGCAGAAAAGTCGACTTTGGTCAAGATGATTCGAATCATTTCCAATTTAGCCTTAGACTAATGGGACGAGTTTTGGCAAAGTGGGTATTCCGAACACTGTGCAAGCAATTAGAGGATGATCTAAAGACTGTGATTCAAGATAATCAGCGACTCAACTCGATCCAGCTTTCTACGAGGTTTGTCATGCTTAGTTATCAAACAAATTCAAAGGAAGAGCTTTCAAGAGAAGCAGATTTACAGGAGAAGCCACCAGAACCAGCTTTGGTTCATGAAAAACAGACTAGCATCAAGGGCTATGGAGGATATTGCACTTTAGGAAATTGGCCCAAGTCAAACGGATCAAGGAGAAATTGGCCCAACCAGTGCACAGGAAAGCCTGATGGGGCTGCAAAATACTGAACCTCTATAGTTATTGGGAAAGATAGATAAAATTCTTTCTTCTATATTGCATTTATAAACTTAGAATTATTTCTTGATATTTCTTACATTTCCTATATCCAAAACACTATGTTGAAAGAATGACCGAATAGACTTGCGTTAGTACCCAACTTACACGTGTTTTTTTTCTTCCAAGAGTGTTTTTAAGCTTGTCCATTCAATCATGTTATGGCTTTGAAATGCGGAATAATGAAGATGGCTTCACATGATGACAAGCGGAAGACGTGAAATGCAAGAAGTTATTTGCAAAGAAGTTGGCGAGCAGTTGAAGTAATATGGAGGGCGTCGAGACAAAACATCATGGATCAAGTAATTGCCCGCAAAATAGGAGAACTTCAAGCGAAGTGGACACACACATGGAGAATCCTCTTTTGAAGAACGTTAAAGAGGGTGAAGCTTTCGATCGCTCTCCAATTGCCTGAAATTCGATCGTCTTGACGCGCGTCGATCTGGGTCAACATCTTTCTGACACTGCCCAATCCCGGTGGTGAGCATAACATGATAGAGTATGTGAAAGCGTATATGAAAATGTATATCTGCTTGCTTGCTCAACGCCTTAAAAATGGCTCAATAGGTAAGTCGCTTGATTCATTTGATGAATTTTTTTACGGGGCTAATGATTTAGAAAATCAAAAAGTTGTTAAAAATGAGAATTTCATTGATGGGATGTATCAACTTTTGGCCCAAATATGTAGAATATGCAACACAATACCCAGTATTTACTCACAAATATAAGTTTGGTATTTTGTGAAACACGTAAGATATGTTAATAAAATGAGTAGGGAGGGAGGAATGCTCAGGCAATAGATAGTGGTTCGGTCCAAACCGATGCCTACTCCACTCGCTGAGACCGTTAGAAAGTTATGCTCAATCTACTACACTTGAAGCCTTATACAAAAGTCAGTATACAGTGGAGCCAATACTTCTTTACAAATAGGGTGCACTCTTTTCTAAAGAAACACAAGATTTATCTCTTACGAATTTGACAACGAAGTGAATACTAGAGTGATATTGCAGTTACTGGTAGTGCACAAAATTACAGAAAAAATGAGAAAAAAAAAACCAAGCTAGTCGTTACTAATACATCAAATGACTAGAAATTCTTCCATTGAGACTTCCGGGTGCCCGGCTAAAAATGGCCTAGAGACTTGTTGGATTGGGAAGACAAATCCAAATTTAAAACTATAAGACTGTGTTTGGTCGTTTGGATTTGGATTCAGATAGGATAGGATAAGGTCGGATTATGAATCCTCCAAATATCCTTCGGATTGTAGAGAATCGTATTACATGTTTGGTGCAATTCAGGATAGGATAAAAATCTTTGAAGATTTTTGAAAATCACACTTGCCCAATACAAACCAGAGTAAAGTTAGAAGACAAAATATGTTGTACGTTTAATAGGAGAAGCCCGGTTTTGTTGTAGTGGAATCCACAGGAAGAGGCATAGCGGCGGAGAATCGATGCCAGACGTGAGAAGAGAAATCTAAAATGATTTTTTTTTTTATTTTTGGCTTTCTATTTTTGATGTTCCCCAAACGTTAGTGAGCTTCCCTCTGCTTGATGGAGGAGATGATGCGCTATGCCACTCTGAGCGAGTCGATTAAGTTCTTGTAGGCCACAGAGGTTCCACTCCTCAACGGTGAGTATGGCGGCCACTTCGCTAGGTACGCGTATTGATCCATGCTCAGGTTCTCCGACGCCACCTTCACAAATCGGACTCACGGAGTTGCTCCAGTCAATCGATCGATCAGAGAGCGTTCGTTGGCTTCAAGCAGAGGAGAGAGAGCCATCTCCTCAGCCCTGCGTGCAGAAAGCGAAGAAGAGGATGAACACCTCCGCCGTAGTTTCTTCAAAAAAATTCCTCGAGGGTGGTGGCGGCAAGCCAACGGCGAGAAGAAAGATCGACTGAGAGGTGCAAACCTGGCAGGGACAACGTCGAGCAGTAAACAATGAAGGAGTCCATGGGATTTTTCTCCTTTTTTTCTGTTTTGTTTTCTCAATTTTTTCATATTAGATATCTTATCCGGCTTTATCCCACCCCCTATGTGAGATTTTTTTTATGCGGATCATATCCGGACATATCCCATTCCCGTGTTCTTCCAAACACCGGATAGGATAAATTTTTATCCTATCAAAAGTTATATCCGGTCTACCAAACGTAGCATAAGGAGCATGGAGTTCAGAGGTAAATTGGCTGCGTATCCGGCTAGCCGGGTACTCGGCCCCATTTTTAAAGGCAGGGATGGTCTCTTTTAGCCTTCGAAATTATGCAAAAAATATATAAATTCAACGGATATTATTCCAATTAATCATAACATATTTGAGTGATGTTGTAATCATCAAAATTATATTAGGGTCAGCGATCTTCCCCTTTTTTTATGATGTCAAAACCACATCAAATTAATCAAACAGAATCTCCCAATAAAGAAAGTCTCCTTAAACATTTTAACGAGAAAAACTAAAGTAAAAAACTTTCTTGATGAAACGCAAGTCCTTGATGCAATTTAAATCATAAGCTCCCCCTGCAAGAATGCTCATTAATCAAATTCAATATCCCCTTTTTGTCATAACATCAAAATAAGGCTTAAGGGAGATCAAATGATTTCAACAATCCAATCTACTCAAGGTCAAGTGTATAAATAAGCTCACACGGTAACATGATGAAAATAATCTCGGACACAGCTTCAAATAAGAAACAAGCCCAAATGTTCTTGAAAAATATGATAACACATGAAAAATCTAATAAGGAAATTCACATGGAAAATATCGATGGAATAAGGTATGCAAGTGGCATGCACATTATGTCCGTGGGTAATCACATTATGCTGGGAAAAATTTCATGGTAAATCGGGAAGAACAATGAAATTAGACTTTGAGGCGTGATATCACTTTTTTTAAAAAATTATTTGCCCCACAACGTTACTAATGGTTATTGGCAAAAATCCTCTAGGATACAACAGAGTCTTGAATGAGAATACCGGATAGCAATTCTTGTATTTCTCTAGGGTCTCTCCAGGGAAACAATTGGACAAGATGGCTGTATATCTATGGGAAGAAATGGAAAATGGTTGTTCTTAATAATGAACAAAAACGTTGAAATATTTATACGTTGAACAAACACAACCTTTCAAACAGACACGATCTTCCAAACGTTGTAAGAGAGCATAATTACCGCTAGGCAGAAAATAAATATTCGAAATTAAATTATTAAAAAATAACCGCCACTCTATTGCGGACAGTCTTATTGTTTCAATAGGACAAATAATTTATTTTATAATAATAAATTTGAAATTTAATAAATAAAAAATAATGATCGTTGATTAGTGCCAAATCTCGTCCACGTGCGCACTCACATCCTTTTGATGTGGGACAAGGCACCTCATTGTTTGTTTTGCAAACAAACTACCAACACATTATTCCTATTCGACCATGTAAAAGGATATGGAATTCTCTAATTTTATTGAGACACGATGGCATTGATTAGTGCATTAGAGTAAAGTTTTGGAATGTTACAGAGTGATTGTTTAATTTGTGTTAGTTTTAGTTAGTTCAATGGATCGTATATTTCCATTTATTCGCGTTTCCTTTGCTGCTTTATTTTCGCAGAGATGAGACCAAGTTCATCTAGAGCATCGTCAAAGAGATCTCGACTATAGTAGGATGAGTACCCTTGAGTGTTGCCAAGTATCCTGTCGGTGTAGGTTGCCTGTTAGAGAAAGTAGAATAGTTGTTACGTATGAGCTTGGATGACGTTCGAATGATAGGAATATGGGGAACTGGAGGTTTTCGGAAGAACACTATCGCTAAAGATGTCTATAACAGCATCCCAAGTCAGTTTGGTGGGTGTAGCTTTCTTGGAAATGTTAGAGAAACTTCCAGTAAACCTGATGGCCTAGTTCATTTGCAGAAAAGCACTCTTATCCGATATATTGTGGAAAAAAAACGTAGCGGTCTTCAATGTGGATGGAGGTGTTAATCAGATACGAGATGGACTTTACTGCAAGAAGATTCTGCTTTTGCTTGATGATGTGGATCATGGGGACCAGATTGAAGTGGCTAGCACGGGTCACCTAGAGGGGGGTGAATAGGTGATCTTTAACAACACTTCTAAATTTCGCGGAAATGAAATGTAAAAGAGTCTGAATAAAATTCAGATTAAGGTTAGATCTGAAGAACGAAGTACTGAAATGCAGAACGTAAAATGAGAGATGAGGAAAAGAGAATCTGCACACAGATGTATAGTGGTTCGGCTTATGGCAAGCCTACGTCCACTCTCCCACGCTTACAGCCTACTGGCTGGATTTCACTATGTAATCAAGAGGAAGTTACAGACTTTGAGTCTCAGCACTATTGTGTATGATAGGACTCTCTATCCCACACAAATACTCTTTACAAAGTAATCCTCAAGATCTTGATCTTAAGTTCAGAACGACAAGAGAATAGATTGGAGTAAACTCAGACTTTGGACTTGTTGATTCTTAAATCTCTCTACCTTCTGCTGCTCATGTTCTCCTTAAATACACCTCTTCATCCACACTAGCCGTTGGACAACTCATAGAGGATCATCTTCCAATCTTTACCTTAGACAGATTTGTAAACTAAGGATTGAGTGGCCGTTAGTTGATAGATTCTGAATCCCACTGATTCTGGTCGCCCATACAAACAGAATCTTGGTTTCCATAAGTAGAGTTTTTGTCCGTTGTAGATCATACTTGTCTTAGTATTTGATTGTCAATCAATTTGATTAAGATTGAACAAATCAATACTTTCCTTCTATGAAATCCATTCCAGATCACTAGCTGTTATTCTTCGTTCTGGGTTTTGCTTATGAAGAATTACTGCATCTTCGTCTGCTTCTGAAGAATTACTGCATCTTCGCTTGCTTCTGAAGAATTACTGCATCTTCGTCTGCTTCTGGAAATTTCAGCTTCTGCGTCTGCTTCTGAAGAATTTCAGCTTACGCGTCTGCTTCTGGAAATTCCTGAATCTCAGAACTTTAGCTTTCGTAGGTCCTCAAGAACTCATAGAGTCTGAATTATTTCTGCGTCTGGAAAATTTCTCAGAACCTAAATAATTCTTCTTAACTTGTAAAATCAGAATAACTTCATTCTTAGCTTCCAGAACATATATTCCTGAAATGAGAAGGTTCAGAATAAGTATCAGATTTACAAACATTATGGAAGGTTTTGTCAACTTCAAAATCAATAGGAGTTTTCCTCAACAATCTCCCCCTTTTTGATGGTGACAAAAGTTTCCTACAGATTGAATCAATTTAGAATAAATTTGAAGTGAGCAATCATATTCAGCGCATTAAATCACAGATTGAAATAAACTTTGTTGTTAAAAACTGTGCTTCATTTCTTCCTTTGTCTATAACCTGCAATAAATCTGCATAAAAATTCTCCCCCTTTTTGTCATCAGCAAAAAGATAAAAGTAGATAATGTAAAGCATTGATATAACAAGATAAATAGATAATGTCAAAGTCATTACAGACCAAAGAAAATATGAGAGAAAAATTGAAAACAGGCTAAGATTTGGAAGGGGTTCTGATCAGTTGAAAATTGTCCAAAATGGAAACGGCTTCATCAATCCTTGAACTGCATTGAGCAATGGCTTCCTTTAGTTCTGCTTTGTTCACTGTTGCTTGAAGTTGTTGAGAGTTGTTGTTTTCCTCAACGATTTTCTGCAGATTCTGGATTTCCTGTTCCAGTGCAGTTTGTTTGCTTTTGATCTCAAGCAGGAGAGAAAGGATATTCTGATTGTTGGAAGACTGTTCTTGGACATTTGCTTGCTCAGGCTGATCGAACCCTTGGGCTGCTTCTTGTGTAAACTCCCCCTGAACAGGTGCTTGTTCCTCAGAGACATGTTCTGTAAAAGTTGGTTCTGGAACTGGTGCAGAACCATGTTCTGGAACAGGTGCAGAACCATGTTCTGGAACTTCAGCATGACCTGTATGAAAGTGGTCTGCTTCTGCTTCATCATCCTCATCTTGCAGAAGGATTTTTCTCTTTTTATATACTTTCAGCTGGACTGGAATTTCTTTCTTCTTACTTTCTGCCCCTTTGCTCTGCTCTGTTTTTCTTATACATGACTTGTCAGAAGGAGTAGCCTCAGAATGAACCGTCTCTTTTCCCTTGATCTTTTTCCTAATATCATCAAACTGTTTCATCTTGGAGAGCATCCTCTCTCCAACAATCATACAGGGAACACTATTTTGCTTTAACTCATCAGGAATTGATATTTGTAGGAACATAAAAATTCGTGAAATCAATGCTCCATAGGGAAGTTGTCCCTTGTCCTTGTGAAGTGTCCTGTACATGTGGAATATGATGATGTGAGGAAGAGAAAAGGGTTGACCTTTCAGTAATGCCCAGATGAGTTTCATTTCTGATTTAGACAAGTCTGTTTTGGAGGCTGCCTTTGGCTTCAAACAATTGATGATGATTTTGTGCAGAATGATTGATCTTCTGGATAAGTCATAGGATGTGGTATGCCTTTTTGGTTCCAAAGCAAAAGTGGAATCTTCATAAGCTACCCTGGAAGCTTCTTCATAACTTACCTCCAAAGGAATGAATTTGGACTATCTTGTCCCCGTTATTCTTGCTAACAAATCACTCTTAATATCAAATTTCTTGTCACCGACTGTAAACTGAAGCCAGTTTGGCGACAAGATTGAGAGATTAGAGTAAAAATATGCTGTTAGTTCAGAATAAACTTCCGCAGACTGAAGGCAGAACTCATAGATTCCTTGCTTTTCAAACTTGCGTTGAACACAAAATCCAGCATTCTCTAAGTAGGCAAAATCAACAGTCCTGTGATTCATAACACCACGAGCAAGTAAAAGCTGATAACATGTGTGATGTTCAGGACTTCTAAACAATCTTCCTGTTCCTGGCATTCTAGAGGCAATCCCAACTTTCTTCTCAAAAAGCTCGAACAGACGAGCGTCATCCTCTGGAACGACAAATTTCGAGGAGGATTTAGGGCTTACCACTGGCGTTTGTACAGACGGAGTAGATGATTCTCCGACCTTTTCTTTCCCTTTCTTGGAGCGATGCGAGGAAGGGGTTGTGGAAGCAAGGGTTGGAGCAGACCCAGCAGAAAGTTTGGAATACTCTTGAACTAGATGAGTTTCCGACCGAAAGTGATTATCTTTAAGACATTTTAGAAGAGTATCAGCAGCAGCATTACCTCTCTTCAGTCTTTGATAATTCTGCCATAAGAGCTTGATGTTTTTGAAGTGAAAATCTTTGTCACCCTCTGGTTTGTATGAAGACGACCGAGGCGGGGGTGTAACATGAGCAGATTCTTCGAGATGTTCCGATTCTGTATCTGATACTTCCATAAACTCTGGCGGAGCAGAAGATTTCGATTCTTGATTCAAGATACGTGATGATCTTCGCTTGAAAGGCATTCTGAAGTCTTCTTGATCGAAAAGTTTTGAACTTTGGAGAAGGAAGATGAAGAGGGTTTTTGAGAGTCGAAAAAGGTTTGAGCCGAAAAATGTACTGATGAGGGTTTTGGAAAGAGACGATAAGGGGTATATAAACGAGAAAGACGAATCTTTTTGAAATAAGAGGTTATTTTTAGAAGGTAAGAAATAACCTCAAAGTAAATAGAAAGGAAATATATTTTCTGAAGCAAAAATATCAGATAATATTCTAAGCTCAATTAATCAGATAAGATTAGTTACGTACCTGATTGACTTCCAAATATAACAAATGTGTGAATATTCTGCCAAAAATATTCCCGCCAAGATTTAAACTATGTACGTACCGTTCTTGAGAGTCTGAAGAATGTTCAGACCGAAACTGCTTGAGTCTGAAGAATTTTCCTGTCTGTCAAAACACTTCAAGAGGGATAAGTAATACACAGTTTATTTCTAATAAATTCGAAAGATGATTTATCAAGGGGTTTTGTGAATATATCAGCTAATTGATTCTTGGAATCAATAAATTGAATATTCACATCACCATTTTGCACATGATCTCTAATAAAATGATGTTTGATCTCAATATGCTTGGCCCGAGAGTGAAGAATGGGATTCTTAGTGAGATTGATGGCACTGGTATTGTCACATCTGATTGCAACACTTGAGTCTTCAACAGCAAAATCTCGCAACTGCTGCTTCATCCACAGGATCTGTGCACAGCAACTTCCTAAGGCTACGTATTCTGCTTCTGCTGTTGATAGTGCGACTGTATTCTGCTTCTTTGAATACCAGGATACTAACATATTCCCAAGCAGTTGGCATGTACCTGTAGTACTTTTCCTGTCCACTTTACATCCAGCTAAGTCAGCATCTGAATAACCAGTAAGAGTAAAATCTGAATCTTTAGAATACCAAAGACCTAGCATTGGATAAGTTCCAATGTATTTGATTATCCTTTTTACTGCAGAAAGATGCGATTCCTTTGGATCTGACTGAAATCTCGCACACATACAAACGCTAAAAAGTATGTCAGGTCTAGATGCAGTAAGATATAATAGAGAACCTATCATGCTTCTATATACCTTCTGATCAACCTTTTTACCATTCACATCTTTGTCTAGCTTGGATGAATGAGGCATTGGAGTGTCTGTTTTCTTGCAATTTTGCAGACCAAACTTCTTGACAATCTCCTTGGCATATTTTTCTTGACAAATGAAAGTACCATCTTTCATTTGTTTCACTTGTAAGCCAAGAAAGAATGTTAGTTCTCCCATCATGCTCATCTCGAACTCGTTCTGCATATTTTTAGAGAATTCCTTGCAAAGTAATTCATTAGAAGATCCAAATATAATATCATCAACATAGATTTGAACAAGTAGAAAATCCTTACCTTTTTTCTTAACAAAAAGAGTAGTATCTACCTTACCTTTTGTGAAATCATTTTGGAGAAGGAAATTACTTAACCTTTCATACCATGCTCTGGGTGCCTGCTTCAGACCGTAAAGAGCCTTTTTGAGTCTATAAACATGATCTGTCTTCCTTGGTTCTTCAAAACCAGGTGGTTGATCCACATATACTTCTTCTTTAATATATCCGTTTAGAAATGTACTTTTCACGTCCATCTGAAACAGTTTAAAGTTATGGAAACAAGCATAAGCTAGTAATAGCCGTATGGCTTCTAACCTTGCAACTGGTGCATATGTTTCATCATAATCAATGCCTTCTTCTTGAGAGTAGCCTTTTGCAACCAGTCTTGCCTTGTTTCTTGTGACCTTTCCTTTGTCGTTCAGTTTGTTTCTGAACACCCATTTTGTTCCAATTACTGGACGATTTTTGGGTCTTGGCACAAGCTCCCATACTTCATTTATCCTGAACTGCTGAAGTTCCTCTTGCATAGCTTCTATCCAGCTTTCATCTGTTAAGGCTTCTCCAACCTCTTTTGGTTCTATTTCAGATATCAATGCCAAGTTGCTGATGATCTCCTTCTGTTTGGATCTGGTCTTTATACCATCTTCTATTTCTCCAATGATGAGATCTTTCGGATGACTGGACTTATGTTTCCAGTTTTTGTCAAAACGTTCCTTCTGAATATCTGCAGACTCTAGATTTTTTGGTTGAGTCTGTATATTGTCTTCTTTTCCTTCTTCTACAGAATCTTCGATCTTTTGAGATTCTAGATGACCTTCTGAAGATACTTGAATATAGGGAAGTGATTCAGATTCATCTTTGTGAGTCTGAACATTTTCTTCAAACCTTACATTCATTGTCTCTTCTACAGTCTGAGAATTCTTGTTGAATACTCTGTATGCTTTGCTTGAAGTGGAATATCCAAGTAAGATACCTTCATCTGCTCTATCATCAAACTTACTAGGGCGATCATTCGAGTTTTTGAGAATAAAGCATTTACAACCAAACACTCGAAAATATGAAATACTAGGCTTTCTGCCTTTGAAAAGCTTATAGGAGGTTTTCTCAAGAATGGGTCTGAGAAAGACTCTGTTAATAATGTAACATGCTGTAAAAACTGCATCTGCCCAAAAATGAAAAGGAATCCTGCTTTCAATCAACAATGTTCTTGCCATTTCTTGCAAAGAACGATTTTTCCTTTCCACAACACCATTTTGTTCTGGTGTGTATGGAGTAGAAAAATTATGTTGAAAGCCATTTTCCTCACAAAAGTCTGAAAAATTTTGATTTTCAAATTCTCCCCCATGATCAGTTTTAATGCAGGAAATGGTATAGCCTTTTTCATTTTGAATTCTTTTTGCAAATTTTGAGAAATATGAAAATGCCTCATTTTTATGTGCAAGAAAGAACACTCATGTAAATCTAGTAAAGTCATCAACAATAACTAAACAATATCTCTTACCACCAATACTTTGTGTTCTTGTTGGTCCAAACAGATCCATATGGAGAAGCTGCAAAGCACGATCAGTTGAAACATGATGTATTGATTTGAAAGAACTTCTTACTTGTTTTCCTAGCATGCAAGCATTGCATAAGTCTGTCTTTCTGTATTTCAAATCTGGCAAACCTCGAACCAGTTTCTTGTTAGAGATTTTTGAGATCTGTTTCATGCTGATGTGTCCCAACCTTCTGTGCCAAAGATCTTCATCCTCTTTGATTGAAATCAAGCAGTGATTGGAGTTTGGATTAACATCCAGAAGATAGATATTGCCATGTCTTCTTCCTGTGAATGTTTGAGAAGAATCATTGCTTGTTCCTGAGCATGTATCTTCTTGAAAGTTGATTCTGAATCCTGTATCACAAAGCTGGCTTATGCTGATCAAATTGTAGTTGAGTCCTTTTACCAACGACACGTCATTGATTCTTAGTCCTCCAATATCAACTGTTCCTTTACCGATTATTTGTCCTTTAGTATTTCCTCCAAAGGAAACTTTTCCACCCTTCAGACTTTGTAGATCAGCAAATATGCTTGGATCTCCTGTCATATGCCTGGAGCATCCACTGTCTAGATACCACTTTCTTTTTCTTTTAGTGGTGATCTGCAAGATTCACAACAACTCAAGTTTTCTTTGGTACCCAAATTTGCTTGGGTCCATGAATATTAGTATAGGCTGTCTTAATAAAATCCCTTCAAACAGGTCTCCAGACCTTAGGACATTCATTCTCAAAATGTTGTGGATCTCCACATTTTGAGCACTTGAGTGCACTCCGGCCAACAGGTTTTACAAAATTCCTTTTGAAATGGTTTTTGTAAACTTGTCTAGGAGGTCTTTGTCTTAATCTCTCCTTGACTTTTGGAAAATCGATTAAGCTATCACTTTCCTTTACAAATCCAAGACCAGATTTGTTATAGTAAGGAATTTGAATGGAAACGATATGCTTCAAGGTTTCTGAAACTTTTGAAAAATTTGAAGTAATTTTTGAAATTTCCTTTTTCAAAACATCATTTTCTTTGGAAAGAAAATCTCGACTTTCCTTGATTTGATGAAACTCTTTTTGGAGAAAATCGATCCTTTCTTTTTGAGAAGCATCCTGTTGCCGTAGTGAAGAATTTTCCTTTTTCAAAGAAGAGATTCTTTTAAGAGCAGTCTTGAATTCAAAGCACAATTCATCAATATAGTTTGACACTTCGATAGACATTTCAGAAGGTTTTACCTCAATTTCCACTCTAGGATCAGAATCAGAATCTGAGTCTGAATCTGACTTTGCCATCATACAGACATCTTCATCACTATCTTCACATTCTGTGTCACTCCAAGTTTTTGCCTTTAAGGCCTTCTTAGCTTTCTCGAATTTGGTCTTCTTTTTCAGAAGTGGACAGTTTGGCTTGATGTGTCCACGTTTCCTACAGTGAAAGCAAATTATCTCCTTTGTACTCTGTGTTTCATCGATGGATCTCTTGTCTTCAAAAGGCTTCTTTCCTTTGAGGTCTCTTTCTCTGATTTTCATTTTCTTGTACTTCTTTATGAAGAGAGCCAATTCTTCATCGTCAACATCTACATCTTCTGCATCAGAATCAACGTTAGTTTTCAAAGCAATTGACTTGTTACCTCTGGATATGTTTTGCTTATTTCGTTTCTCAGTTTCATATGATTGAAGAGTTCCAATCAATTCATTCACTGATAGAGGCTTGATCCTTTGTGTCTCACGAAGTGATGTTTTGATGTTGTCCCACTGTTCTGTCAGTCCTCTCAGAAGTTTGTTTACTTTCAATGCATTTGGGATTGGCTGTTCTTGATAAGCAAGACCGTTTACTATGTCAGTGAACCTGTCATAAAAATCAGCAATTAGTTCTCCAGGCTTCATTTTGAAAGATTCATATTGACCAAGCAAAATATTGATCTGAGTTTCCTTGGCTCGATCTGTTCCTTCGTACGTAACATAAAGAGTATCCCAGATTTCTTTTGTAGATTCACAAGCAGCAATTTTCTTATACTCAATAGGAGATAATCCACAATAAAGAGAATAAATTGCTTTTGAGTCTAAAGTCTCTCTTTTTGCTATCTCAGTTTGAGATAGAGGAGGATCTGCTGACTCGCTTGCATCTGCCTTTTCTTTTGAATTTGAAGGCTTTGGGTTAACTCCTCTGATAATAACATCCCATTGCATGTGATCGATTGATTTGATGAATGCCTTCATTTTGTTTTTCCAGATGCTATACTCTTTGCCATCGAAGAATGGTGGCCTGTTGTTACTCTGTCCTTCAATGAGCCCTGGAGCACCATAGCTAGCCATATAGATCGTTAGCTCAGAAGTAAAACACTTCAGTAAAATGAGCAACCTGCTCTGATACCAATTAAAGTGGCTAGCACGGGTCACCTAGAGGGGGGTGAATAGGTGATCTTTAACAACACTTCTAAATTTCGCAGAAATGAAATGTAAAAGAGTCTGAATAAAATTCAGATTAAGGTTAGATCTGAAGAACGAAGTACTGAAATGCAGAACGTAAAATGAGAGATGAGGAAAAGAGAATATGCACACAGATGTATAGTGGTTCGGCTTATGGCAAGCCTACGTCCACTTTCCCACGCTTACAGCCTACTGGCTGGATTTCACTATGTAATCAAGAGGAAGTTACAGACTTTAAGTCTCAGCACTATTGTGTATGATAGGACTCTCTATCCCACACAAATACTCTTTACAAAGTAATCCTCAAGATCTTGATCTTAAGTTCAGAACGACAAGAGAATAGATTGGAGTAAACTCAGACTTTGGACTTGTTGATTCTTGAATCTCTTTACCTTCTGCTGCTCATGTTCTCCTTAAATACACCTCTTCATCCACACTAGCCGTTGGACAACTCATAGAGGATCATCTTCCAATCTTTACCTTGGACAGATTTGTAAACTAAGGATTGAGTGGCCGTTAGTTGATAGATTCTGAATCCCACTGATTCTGGTCGCCCATACAAACAGAATCTTAGTTTCCATAAGTAGAGTTTTTGTCCGTTGTAGATCATACTTGTCTTAGTATTTGATTGTCAATCAATTTGATTAAGATTGAACAAATCAATACTTTCCTTCTATGAAATCCATTCCAGATCACTAGCTGTTATTCTTCGTTCTGGGTTTTGCTTCTGAAGAATTACTGCATCTTCGTCTGCTTCTGAAGAATTACTGCATCTTCGCTTGCTTCTGAAGAATTACTGCATCTTCATCTGCTTCTGGAAATTTCAGCTTCTGCGTCTGCTTCTGAAGAATTTCAGCTTACGCGTCTGCTTCTGGAAATTCCTGAATCTCAGAACTTTAGCTTTCGTAGGTCCTCAAGAACTCATAGAGTCTGAATTATTTCTGCGTCTGGAAAATTTCTCAGAACCTAAATAATTCTTCTTAACTTGTAAAATCAGAATAACTTCATTCTTAGCTTCCAGAACATATATTCCTGAAATGAGAAGGTTCAGAATAAGTATCAGATTTACAAACATTATGGAAGGTTTTGTCAACTTCAAAATCAATAGGAGTTTTCCTCAACACAGATAAATGCATTAGCTAGAGAATGTGAATGGTTTGGCAAAGGGGAGCAGGATCATCATTACGACGAGAGATAAACATGTACTAACTTCTCATGGGATAGATCTGGTATATGAAGTCAAAGCATTAGACCAAGGTGGAGCTTTTGAACCTCTCAGTTCATATGCTTTCCCAAGAAACCAGATAAAAGACATAAGCAGGGATCTCATAGAAAATATTTTTGGCTATGCTAATGGCCTTCCCTTAGCGATTGTGGTGTTGGAGCGAAATGGGAGAGTACGTTGGGTAAACTTGCTGAAAGTCCTAATAAAGATATAAATAGTGTTATGAAGATAAGTTTTGATGCCCTAGAGGACAATGAGAGGGACAATTTCCTTGACATTGCTTACTTCTTTAAGCGGAGGGATAGTGATTATGTGACCATAGTTCTTGATAGTTGTGGTTTAAAGACATTAATTGGGATTCAAACTCTAATAGAGACATCTTTAATAACCATCGAGCATCAGAGAATGGTACAAATGCATGACTTGATTTAGTTGATGAGTCTGGATATTGTTAAACAAGAGTATCCCGTTGACCTTGGGAAACGGAGTAGCTTATGGTGCTACAATGATGTTTTTGAAGTATTGTTGGAGGATATGGTGAGAGCTTCTCATAAAACCATTGATAATCTTGTCTTCTCTGCCTTACACGCTATTACCTAATTGGGGCTGGTTAATAATGATTATTTATTTTTCCTTGATAGGGAACCAATGCTGCTAAAGGCATAGTGCTCGACTTGCCAACACAAGAAGAGCTAGACATTAGTCCCAATGCTTTCACACATATGAGGAGACTGAGATTGCTCATAGTTCTGAATGCGCAAATCATCGGAGGTCCCATATGTCTTCCTAACTATTTGAGGTGACTTGAATGGTCTTAATATCCTTCATCGACTCTGAAGTTTAGTGCTGGTCCAAAGAAACTTGTTTGGTTTTATGTGCATAACAGCCTGATTAAAGAATTGGGAGGGAACTTAAAGGTACAAGATACATGCTTTGTTAATGGCTTTCATTTTTGGTGCCGCTAACAAAGTGAAATTGATCCAAATCTTATTCAGCTGTTGCTTTTAATTTGCAGCATTTTAGAATTTGAAGTTCCTGAATTTCAGCCACTCTAAGTTGATGTAACTAGCTGCTCTAAGCTTGATAAGTTTCCAGATATTGAGGAGATGGAGAGCTTAACAAAACATTATTTATCTCAGATTTCTATAAAAAATTGAAAACCTAATCATTGTTAAGGTTTTGCTTTTGAATTCGTGCAAAAGTCTTATCAGTTTTCCTAGTAGCATTTACCAGATGCAAAGTCTAGAGCACCTTTTTCTTGAAAATTGTTCAATGTTTGGCTTGTTTCCAGAAAACAGTGAGAGCTCCAATCTCCGTAATGGTAGACGTGGATTTCCAAATCTGGTATCCTTGAAGCTTAGTGGCTGCAATCTGTCAGAAGCTGAATTCCTGCGGAGTCTTACTTGCTTCTCTTCTTAAATATTTTGCATCTCTCAGGAAATAACTTTGTTAGTCTTCCTACATGCATTAGCAAGTTTGAGGAGTTGATGGTCCTCAAATTAGATGATTGTAAGCAGCTTCAGGTGACCCTTGAGATTCCGCCAAACATTTGCACCCTTGAAGCAAATGGCTGCAATGCATTATCCACATATGCATTCAGTCCTCTATATCAGTGTACATTCGATACCTAATCAGGACCACACGATTAAAACAGCACAGCAGAAGATGAAAACATACTACACTGACCGAAGACCCATGATTAACTCACCTTGGAGCTCCCTCAGCAACAAACACTCGGAATGGTCTTTTCTTCTCCTTTGCTGGGAAGAGAAATTCTAGTATTGTTCTTGAGCTTCCTAAAGTTAATATTACCTCACTAAAAACACAGAACATTGTTGCCTATTAATATAATCAGTGAATAACGATTGGCGAAACTGGAAATCCTACTCAGACATTTTTGAAACAAATTAAGCAATAGAGAATGTTGCAACCAGTATCTTTATGAAGTATCAATATATCAGTTGGAAGAGCAACCAGATAAGTCAATAATGCACAAATAACTCATTGAGATTTCAAAGCAAGACAGATCATGCTCACCACACGAGAAACAAACCCAAGTACATATGGATGGACATATTGGTTTGCTCGAGGGGAGAAAGGGATGATGACACCTGAATCCAGGCCTAGCTCCTAGGGAAGGGCTGCCTCAAATCCTGGACTCTGCCAATGCATCTGTTCACATGCATATTTCTGCGTCCCAATATACCCTAGTTCATCGTCCGATAACCAGTGTCTCACTATTGCACTATTGGTCTGAGGGTGATGGCTCCATCAGACAGGACATAGGTTAAGTTTTTGCTAATACAATAATCAATCATCTGGACATGTGACCCCACCCAACAAGGTAGAGGAGAATCCATGCGCATTATGAGAAAAACCACATGGATTCATCTAAAAGAAACCTATAGGCTATGGTACGATAAGGAAGTCCTAAACATGCTTAACTCCCTCTGAATTTGCCAGCAAATGATGCTTGACCTCCAATACCAAAACAGAGTAAATAAAGCAGCTTTCACTTGTTAAAAAAATTACTTACACGGTTTCCAAAATTGAAAATATACAAGCACATAATTTCTCATTTTGCACATCATACCAAAATATGCCAAAACTTGGGATATGGAAGTAACAAACTTATGCCACAAAAGTTATCATGGAAACTGCAGATTATAAGACTAAGCTAAAAGATTTATGGATGGAGAAAAGAACAATAATATCACCTTGTTCTTCTTATCTCATGTGAGGTTAATTACACAAATTTTCAAGGAGTTTATTAAATGAAAACAAGTGAAAAAAATGAAGAAACCAAATCAACAGTAGAGACACCCATCTCAAGTTCCATAATACTCAATTAAGGGGAAAATGACAATTGACCATTAATCCCAAATGCAAAGCAATAACAGGGGAACAAGCAAAGGTCGACAAGGCAAAAGAAGTACTTTTAATGAATATGCTCCACTGCTTGCTCAGAAATCTGTTCATGGCAAGTGTCAATATCTTCGATAAGTTCATTCGCTGCTTCAGTAACATCATGCTTAAGCTTCGGGCTACTTGAACTTTTGTCTGCAGCTGTGATGGAAAAGAGTTGTCTACCGTAAACTAGCGAGTCACTAAAATTTACACAAGAAAATGCTACTTCCATCTTACTTCTGCTTACATATGCTTAACATAATACTACAAAATTGATTTGTCATGTTGGAATGTGATTTTGCAAACAGAAAAGAAATCTCCACATGCCATGAATGGAAAATTGCTACTGGATAGGACTCTATCCTTTATCAATACACGAGCTATCTTTTAAATTGCTAGCGTACATCTACAAACAGACCATTAAAAGATAAAGGAAGCTCACATTTGCTTTTCGCTTCAGAATCACCCCCTGATGAAGAGTTATGAGGAACAGCTGTCGAGTCAGGCAGATCCACGAGAAGGGTTTACAAGGAAGGGGACGCAAAGTGTTTCTCGAAGCAGCAGCTACTGCAGCAGCAGACAACACAGGGTGATCATCTTGGTTTATTTCATCTTCATCGTCAATTACAGCTGATAAGTTCAACCCAACCATAGCAGCTGTCGTGAGAGAAAGATCCTCCTCCCCAATAATATGTAAAATACGCCTGACAATATTGCCGACAGCAAGCTCTGCATTCATAAGTACAACCTTATCAATACGGGTGCGCATGAGAACCATTCTCTGCCCCGGAACAATTTCTGAATAGAAATGATTTTTTTTTTATTCTGTGCCTGGAAACAATTTCTGAGTATTTTAAGACGTTTGGTAACTGTCCAAAATTTCTATTCCTAACGTAGAAAAGAATAGAAATGCGTTTGGTAAACTACACAAAATTTATGTTCCCAAATAATATTTTAACAATATTTTGAATTGTTTATTTTTTTTCTTTTTAATTATTTTCTTCTTTGGGCTGTGGCTGGTCGCCGGCTGGCGACCGGCCACCGGCAGCTGGCGACCGGCCACAGCCCAGGGCCGGCGGAGGCGAGGGTCGCCCTCGCCGCCTGGGTGAGGAGGCCTCGCCCAGAGACGGCGAGGCCGAGCCTCGCCGTCGCGACCCAGGGCGAGGTCGCCCTCGCCGTGGGTCGCGACGGCGAGGCTCGGCCTCGCCTAGATCTGGCGAGGCCGAGCCTCGCCGTCGGTCACGACGGCGAGGTCGGCCTCGCCCAGAGACGGCGAGGCCGAGCCTTGTCGTCGCGACCCAGGGCGAGGTCGCCCTCGCCGTGGGTCGCGACGGCGAGGCTCGGCCTCGCCGTCGCGGCCCACGGCGAGGTCGCAACGGCGAGGCTCGGCCTCGCCAGATCTGGGCGAGGCCGAGCCTCGCCGTCGCGACCCAGGGCGAGGCCGAGCGTCGCCGTCGAGACCCACGGCGAGGGCGACCTCGCCCTGGGTCGCGACGGCGAGGCTCGGCCTCGCCCTCGCCGACGAGGGCGACCCTCGCCTCCGCCGGCGGCCGGCGAGGGCCGTGACGCTCTCGCCGGCCCTGGGCTGTGGCCGGCGGCCGGCCCAGCCAATGAAGAACACACACAAAAATAAGAAAACAAAAAAAAGAAAGAAAAGAAAAAAAAACTTATTCTCAAAATTGTGCCGAGAAACAAGAAGCAACTTTTTTTTACTTCTTGTTTCTCTTCCAAAACTGTTTCTCGGCACAAATTTTTGTAAAAATGTGCCCGGGAACAAATGTGTATACCAAACGCATTTTTGTTCCCAAACTATTTCTGGGAACAAAAGAACAGAAATTTTTACTATTTGGCACGTTGCCAAACGCACCCTACATATACCAAAGAACCCACAATATCCGTAAAGAAATGCTTAAACGTGAACCATCATTACAGTTCTTTCCAAATTAACATGTGATCCACAATTATTTGAGCATAACTTTAAAAAGTCAATAGTAATCATTCTATTATAGGCTGTGGGAGAGTAGTAACGAAATTCGAATTTTATTAAAGTGATTGTGACTTGGCTCAAACGTCGAGCCAAGGTGGAGATTGTTAAAATATGTCTCGAGTTTGAGCCCAATAAACGAAACCCGACTCGAATGAACAACAGAAACTGTTCGGATTACAAAATCGATCAAACATTCACTTACGAATTCAGTATACGGATTGTTGAAGTGTCACGTTAATGAGAAATGCGAGGGTCTTTCTTCGAGAATTAGAATATGAATTTGATTTTTGGCAGCGTTCCTTGAAAAAGTTTGAAACTTTCCTTCTTCACCAGTTGCTATTAGCTTGTGTCGTCCGTCCAGTTGTGGTATTAACGCAATAAAATAGAATTTGACTTTGCATCAAATAATTCTTGACCCCTAAATTTTAGCGCATGACCCATTTAGTTATTCATTGCATAAGAAAATTAGGGATCGACCCCGATCTCCAACCAAACAATCAGCAATTGCACTGCAATTTTTCATGCATTATTGAACCCACATAGTTTGCATATTTGCTGGACTGACAGTGGATGGACTCATGCGAGACGTTCTAAGATTAATTGATTTGACTGGACTAAGCAAGTATAAATTGAAAATTTGGCCAAACTCGCACGTGCCGTTGCACATGTTGATGGCCGCGATTCACATGTTAATAAGGGAAGTTTGCATGATTTTATAAACCAATTGAGATACGATGCGGCCACGAAATGGCAGTGTAATAGAGAAAAGAAAAAAGCGTCAAAACGCCGCGTACTGAGCAAGACGAGGATTCCGAGGTCAATAAAGAAGAAGGAATCTCTGGAAAGCACAATTCTCAGACACATTCACGAAAACACGGTAGAGAGATATTTGGTGGCATTAAAAAAGAAACAAATAGGAGACACAAGCGTGGGAAGACGAAAGGGAGACAAGCCACACGAAGGAAAAATGAAAGAGAAGAATGAGCCAAAGAAAAGGAAACGCGAATGCCCTCAACTGAGGGCAGCTGTCGGCCAAGAGGACTTCGCTCTCGCATCCAATTATGATTTGCTCACCTCCGTCTCCATATATGTACGGAAGTTACATCACACGTAAACAAGAGGGTGGGGTAGAGGAGGGGATAGAGGAGAGGAGGAGGGGTAGAGAAGTTTTCTCTCTCCCATGGCTGCTGTTGAGTTCCGACGCCCATCGCTTCATGCTGTCGCGATATTGCAGGTTCTCCGGCGAAGCCTGGCAGTCACCCAGGCGAGTTCTCGGCGAGGTTGCAGCCCCAGCATCTATTACCGTCGTGACCAGCCGTGATCCACGACGTATGCTGCTGTTTGTTCACTTCCCAGCCACCACCGAGTTTCGGATTGCTGAACGGCGCTCCATATTCTGAGCAGGTGCAAACTCCAAGAACAAGTGGATCTATGCATGACTTTTGCTTCGCCACGTCAACTAGTTCTGTCAAAAAAGACCACACAATTGTTGCCGGTGATCGAGCTCGTGTAATATATTGAAGCGAATCTGACGATCGAGAGTGTACGTTCAACGAGTGTATGGAGTGTGAATCCGCATGTGCATAAAGTATAAGCTGGCGAGTGCGTGAGTTTTCCGCGTGAAGGTATGTGCATGACCGTGAGTATTTTGTGAGCCGCGGGTGTGCGTTGCGAGCTGTACAGAGCAAGCTGTGCCTGAACGTGTTGGTTCCGTCGTTGATTTCCCATCAATTCATGGCCGTTTTAGCGTGATGTGCGTAGGTCGCTCGCGCCGTGCGCGTGCTAGACGTTCCTGCCCAATCTATGGACAGCGAGGTCTCAGCGCCCTTTAGAGGCGACTAGACGTTTCGAGGTGTCTTAGGGGGGTTGTTCCCAAGGACTCGTTGTCGTATCGAGACGTTCTCGAGTTCTCTCGAGGTCATTTAACAGGCAAATGGTCACTAAATGATCACTGTACAGCAAGCTTCGAGGGCTGGACAGTAAGCCTTGAGGTCTTATTTGGCCATTTCAGGAGGTCCGGGTGGCTCCGGGGCGGTTCTATAACATTATTGCTGTTATCCTTAAGTCGGTCTTGCATGTTCATGTCATATCGTCGGTAAACCTTCGCTATCATTGTTGGATTATGATTCCTTTGGCGTGTTTTATTTAATACCTGTGTTAGTCCATGTTATCTCTCTTTTGAAAAAGCATTGGTAAAAAATGTTCATTGCACTTCGGTAGTAATGGTATTTTAGGAATGATTTTGACTTAATCTCATTACATTTAGTTTAATGTTTACTACCATATATAGTTCTGTTTAGGGTGCTTGCTGTGACATCCTGAAAATTGATCCATTTAAGATTTATGAAATATTTAGTTTTATAAATGTACTCGCAGTTAGTTCTCGCCCAGAACTGATCATTCCTGGGATATTAACCATTGGGGAAAAGCTGAGCAGGGATTTAAATTCGTACGACTAAGAGAAAATTCGATCATGAATTGATTCCGATCATAAAATCGTCGAGGTGATATTTTGAGCCACTGTTGGCCGATCTAAGAATAGTCAGGGGTCCGTTTGCCATTGTCATAGTAGTGGATCGCGAGTGATTCCGCCGGACCACGAAATGAATTGACGAATGATCTTGAACCTATACCGAACGATCATGCCCCTCGGATCTAGTAATTGATCCTTGCAATTTAAATGACAATCGAAGTCGTCACAAATTGAATAAATTTGCACGTGACTCGATTTATTATCAATCATGGGTCAACTATGCGAATTTCTCCAAAAAGCCGCCCGTTAGTCTGAGAAACGCTCAAGTTGCGTTTATTAAAATTTAATTATTTAATTTAGCCCAAATCGGACACCGGAAAATTAGTAAGTCACAAGGGGACGTCAAGACGACGTTGTGGTTGGACCGTGCAAATTTGGAATGTCCCGAATCCTTCAGAAAAATTCAAATTTGATAAGAAAATGAGGGAGTGACCATTTTGTCCCTAAGACTTTTTAAAGGGTTAGTTTTATGAGGCAAGGGCATTTTGGTCATTTTGCCCTAACTTTTTGATTGGACAATTTTACCCTTGGAATTTTATGAAATTCCCAAATTGCCCTTGGATATTTTTGGGCAAGATTTGATCTCGGCCGCCGGTTTCAAAATAAGATCGAATCTGGACCGTCGGATTAAAAAGATTAGAGAGGGGCATTTTGGTCATTTGTCAATTTGGGTCAAAACTCACTATTTAGGTCCAAAAACCATTCTCTCTCCTCACTCTCCCCCTCATCTCTCTCGGCACTCTCTCTCTCCTCCCCCACCGCCGACCGATCGCCCCCCCCTTCGTCCGTATGCTGCGCCGCCGCCGTTCAGCCACCGCCGGCCATGCTGCGCCGTCCCCACCGCCGTACCGCACTGCCACTAGCCCCACGCTGCCGTCCCTCTCCTTCTCTCTCTCCCCTGTGTGGCTGTGGGTCACGGCCGAGCAAGCCCGAACCGCCGCCGCTCACCGTTGTTCCCCGTTGGCCGTTGCCGCTTATCGCTCTAGCTGCGTCAGTCTAGGATGTTGGTAAGTCGCGCCCTAAACCCTATTTAGGACGTCGGGTATCGACGGACAATTATTGTGTTAGAATCGGGTTTATTTAGGTGTGGATCGGTATGATTTCAGGAATAGAAATAATGAGCGGGCCTTAGGAATGAATTTCGGGAATTTTGGTGGAAATTTGATGTTGAAAGTGGGCTGTGAATGGTTGAATTGAGGGCTATGATACTCGATTCGGTACGCAAATTGGATTTTTAGAACCGTCATTTAATGGGGAGAAAGTGTCGTAAAGGATCGGAACTGATTTTGTGTGGTTTGAGTATAGAAAAAGGGCGATCTACGTAATGATGGTGCGTTTGTACTGTAACTGAAGTGTGGTGGTAAAATTGAGTGTGTGATTGTGCAATTGATTGATTGAATTATGCCTATTATGTGCACGATTGGGCCAGATTGAATTAATTGTTAAATTGGCCATACTGAATGCTTTGTGAACACGTAAAATACATGTGAATTGTTGCATGCACGGGCCACGTGTGACAGGCAAAATGAGTGGCAAGTGATAGTTGAGCATGTGAATGAACGAGAAATTGTGCATGGCATGGAATGTGTGGTTGTGGGAATTGTGCCGTCCTGAGGCGTGTACTTCAACGCGGGACAATGCCCGGTATTACCGGAAGACTGCCAAACCCGAGGCATGTACTTCAACACGGGTTGTGCAGTAGGTGGTAGATGTTGAACCTGTGGCATGTACTGTAATGCGGGCGAGAAACATGGCCTGAGGCGTGTACTGTAACGCGGACCCTGGAGTATTGTGATAAGTTGATCACAGTAGACCTGAGGCGTGTACTATAACGCGGGTCACTGGCGAGAGTGTGAAAAAGATGTGATTAGACAGGAACGATTGCGCAAGAATGAGAATTGATTATGCCTGTGATTGCATATGATGTGATTGAAGCTAAAGTGTAGGGTGTAAGCAGGATAAGCCCAGGTAAAAATAATTGATGTGCCTACTATGTGATGATTTGACGTGTGTGATTGTGTTTTATGCAATTGTCTGGATGTACGTGATAGACTAGGTGGGGTTTAGAGAAGAGCTTGCTTATGTCTTATGATGACTTTTAATCGGAAAATAAATCTCCATGATGAGGTTTGGATTAACTTTAAATAAAGTTTCCCATAATCTCCGGTGGAGAATTTGGTTAATGTGGATTTTTATTTTGTTATTATTTTCTACATATACCATATTCCTCTTGCAAAAAAATTCACGTCGATTTCAGCATTTAAAACAATATAAAAGCACGAGCATCTTACTAGTTTTCTGTAAAATTTTAGTAACTATAACTTATTGGTAAGTTACTTAAAAATATCAGTAAATTATTAAAATAGTTGGTAATTTAAAACTATCTAGTAACTGTAGATGCTTTCTGTCACGCCCCGCACTTCTCGGTGCGCCACATCCCTCGCAGAGGTCGATTCGTGTGCGACGTCCCAGGACACGTCGCCGACCCAACACCCAACACAGAGAATAAAGCACATGCGGAAGCAAATTAAAATCACCCGTACAATAATAAATACATAACCAAGGATAACTACTGAAATCATAAACAATATTAATTTACAGCCCCAAATACCAAAAATCAAAAACGATTCAAGGCCACTACGACTAGCTGGGGCTCTTCCCAAAAATGTATCAGTACGCCTGTCGTCCTCAAGGCCGGGGATCTGAAAAGTCGGTTTTACAATAACCGTGAGAATAAATCTCAGCGAGTAATTCCCTAAACCTAAACTAGGCTAACATGCACCTCCTGACAAGTACTAAACAACACATAGTACGCACATAACCGACTCAGGCCCTCAGGCCTAAATCTAATCTCGCTAGACCCTGCAGGTTAGGCGTCAAATCAACAAAAGTAGCTACACGACATAATTTAATCACAGCACATACACGCACATTTCTATGCCACAACGCATGTTATGCATATGCTAGTGCTCGCACTCATGCTCACGCCTCATCAACGCATTATCGCACACTTGCACACTAGCACTCAGCCATTTCTCAATTTCTCCTCCGACCCGCGTTAAACGCATCAGGTCCACACTTCGAGATCGATCTCTAGCCCGCAGGCTTATGCCACACAGCCCGCGTAAAACGCATCAGGCCGGACATCTTCCGGTAAACCAGGCTCATGACACACAGCCCGCGTAAAACGCATCAGGCCGAACATTTCCCGGTAAACCAGGCTCATGACACACAGCCCGCGTAAAACGCATCAGGCCGGACATCTTCCGGTAAACCAGGCTCATGACACACAGCCCACGTAAAACGCATCAGGCCGGACATCTTCCGGTAAACCGGGCATCGTCCCGCGTAACACGCCTCAGGACGGGTTCACTACCCCGCGTAACACGCATCAGGGTTTATTGTGATCACACGTTCTCAAACCTCAATTTTATCTGAACCCCGCGTTAAACGCATCAGGGCAATTTAGGTGATCACAATGCACATGTCACTCGGGCACACTTATAAATGCAAATGCCGTGCCAATGCTTGAGATGTGCAACCATGGCCATAAAGTTCACACTTGGGCATCCACATGCGCAAATTACGAGATAACACACTCAATTTGTGCCGCGCATATTCAAATTCATAATCCACATGCCCAAATCAGACAATCAATATAAGTCAGCCATAGCATCAAATCAGCACACCATTCATGCACAAATTCACATAACCAGGTTAACAAGCAATCACGCATTCGAAGCCCACCAAACTAATCCATTTCTAGTCCCGCTAGACACGCGACAGGACACCATCAAATTAACCACGCTCGAGGCTCAATTAGCCGGTCAAATACACCAATCGACCAATCCCAGTAATTGCACAATTAAACCTCAAAATAATCGTGCCTTGCCCAAATCAAATCCAATCCAATCTATTCGCGGCCAGTCACTAAACCACAAATTTTAGGCCGATAATTATTCTCAAATACTCCATTATAATCCTCAAATATCATTCCAATTGGCCCCCACAAAAATCAATTACGGCGCGCACTATAATCCTCAAATTAAACCCGAACAATCACAAATTCGGGCCGATTTAATCCAACTATCCATCCCACTTATCGCGCCATTCGGGCCACTAATCCTCCATTAATTAATCAGAATAATCCACCAAATTAGCCACAATCATAGTCCCTAATCACATTCACAATTTAACCCCTAAACCCGTCTAGAAATGTAAATTAGCCTAATTAGGGTTTAGGGTCAAACTCACCGGGTGTCCTACGCTTAAAACGGGTCGGACGAACCAAATCGGGCTCGGGTGAACAGTAACCGGCGTGAACAGTGTCGCCGGAACAGTGCCTCGCCGGAACATGCACAGTGACGGGAACGGCGGCCAGGCGGGCTCGAGGGCGGCTCAGCAAGGCCGGGCGACTGGCTGGACGACCGAGGCGGCAACCGGCGAGCGGCGGGGCGACTCCGGCGGCGGCACCGGCGCTCCGGCGAAAGGCCCCTCACGGCCCAAAACAGAGAGGAGAAAGTGACGGGGAGAGATGGCCGGGGTGGAAGGGAGAGAGGAGGGGCCAACTGGACGGCTGGGCAGCGGCCGGGGACCCACTAGGCGCGACGGCGAGCTCGGGCAGCGGCGGCGGCGGTGCTGGTTCTGTCGGAGGAGGAGAAAAACAGAGGAAGAGAGGGGGCTGCCGGGGCAGCGGCTGGCGGTCGGCGTGCCGGCGGTCGAGCCGGTCGGCGACGGTGACTGGTGGAGCGACACTGGGCGGAGGTGGAGGGCGGTCGACGAGCAGGCGAGGACGACGGGGCGACGGCCAGGCGCGGCGACGGCCCACTGTCGCGCGCGTGTGAGGGAGAGAGAGAGACCAGGGGGGCTGACGGGGCTGCAGGGGGGTGGTGGCGACGGCGACGGGGCTGAGGCGGCGGCAGTCGGCGGTCGAGCGGCGCCCGGCGAGCTCGAGCAGAAAGCGAGCTCGGGCGAAGCAGAACAGGAACGAAGCAGAGACGTTCCCGGGGAAGACCAACGAAGGAGGAAGAGAAGAAGGGAGGAGAGAGGAGAGAGAAGAGAGATCCGGTCAGATCAGCAGGGGCAGGTGGGGGGAAAAGGGGGACGTCACTGGTCTGGGGGAGGGGGGCGCGAGGGTATCCGAGGGAGAGAGAGAGAGAGAGAGAGAGAGAGAGAGATTTGAATTTTCAACTTAAAACGCGAACCGATGGACGCGATCCAACCCAAAAATCGACCTATCGGTCCCGATTTAATTCCGGAAAAAGGCCTAATAATCCACAATAAATCCCAACAATATTCTAGGGCACACGGCCAAAATAAAATTACTCCGAACCACACTACGAGGGAGGTCTACCTGTCCAAATTCGTACCCGGTTCAAAAATACACTTTCTCACTTTTCCCGATAACCTCGACACTGGCTGCAATAATATCGACACCGTCCAATTTATTTCGTCCCGAAACTCCCGGAAATCGACTGCCAAGTTCGGGGTATAAATAACGACGAAAATTCGATCGAGTGCGATTCTAGCAAAATTTCTAATTTTAAAAATAAGAACCCGAGAGTGATCAGTTCCCGGGCGAAATTTCATTATAAGCGCACTAACGAATTACACGTTTTATAATTCCCAAAAATGGTTCGAAATCCGGACTGTTACACTTTCTTAAAAGTGTTGGTAACCTACCAAGGCATTACTTCCGGTCAAAGTTTTGTTACAGACAGAATTTGATAGTTACTGATATCTTTCACCTTTTACCATAATGTAACAGTTTTCTGAATTTTGCACTATGGAATAACAGGATCGTCCCTCAGTAATTTGTTTATAAAAATTGTAAGGAAAATCTATTTCCCCGGGGACAGATAGAAGTAGTTACATGTTCATCAAAGCTTTCCAATAATGTTTATGAAATTATGGTATGCGGAATTTTTTTTATATGTAGGTACCTAGTATATGGACATACCATTAGTTTTTAATTAAAAATTTAGAGATAGTATTGAATTGAATTGAATATCTATCTCAGATTTTCCTTTTCGTGCGGAATGTTCATTCAAGTTTATTTCATTGTTCTTGCAGAAGCCCATTACCTTCGGGGATTGCTCGTCACTGGTTTATATGCTGAACTTTGATTGGCCTCGACGTATCCGCAAAATCGTGGAAATCCTCGAGGTAATTAAAAGGCTTGCAAGAACCTTATTTAGATGGGATTTCAATTAAGTAACTTTTTGCATCCATGGAAAATCTTCTCTCTTTACAGTCTATGGATTTAAGCTTTTGCAACAATCCTTAACGATAGGTCATGCAAGAAGCTCAAAATGGGCTTTCCTTTAAGCGCTTCTAAGCAAATGCGAGAAGTTCTCTCATTATCTTATTTATTTCCCAACAAATGATCAATTAATTCATAAATGCCAGGTTTTAGCTTACAAATATGTTTTCTAATTAAGTGCGGATGTGAATGGATTCTAAATAGCCATAAGATGGACGGAGAGCAAAACACGGGTTGATTGCGGTAAACAATAGTCCATTTCTATCACTCCTGGTAAAATTAATAACTTCAATTCTTAGACATACTTTATTTTAGTTTTGGTAACTTTCGAACTGTTAAAGTAATTAAATATTAAATCATGTTTTAATCTAACAGTTTAAAATTTTAGAATAGTTGGCAGTGATCCCACGTAATACAAAATCTCATACAAGTGTGTTATTTCCGGTCAATATCTTGTTAGCAACGGAATTTGATACTTACGGATGACTTTCTCCTTTTACCAGCACAAGAAAGTGTTCCGGTTATTGCACTACGGAACGGCATAATTATCCTTGCCTAATTTGTTCAGGTGGAAAACTGTAAGAACAATTTTATTTGCCCGTGGACGAAAGGAAGTGGTTACTTGTTCATCAAAGTTTTGCGACAATGCTTACGAGTTATGATGTGTGAAAATTTTTGGGCAAAAGTATACCACAAGTGCCATAACTTATGTACGGCGATCACTTTGGTGCCATAACTTTTTCGGATCACTTTGGTACCAAGTCGGAGGAAAATAGATCACTTTAGTGACTCCGGCCAAAAAGCTGACGTGGCATTTATATTAAAAAAAATAATCTGACTTGTACACGTGAAAATTACGTGGTTTTTTTTTTGAATTTTTGAATTTTTAGAAAAATAATAATTAAAATAATTTTAAAAAAAGGTTGCAGCAGCGGCGAAGAAGCCCTCGCTGCTACCGCCGCCAAGCCACTACTGCCAGAAAGGGCCGGCGGTGGTGGGTGCAGTGGTTGGCGAGGGTCGCCGGCCCCTGGCCGGGGGCCGGCGAGGGCTAGATCCGGCGAGGCGGGACCTCGTCGTCGTGACCTAGGCGACGGCGAGGTCCCACCTTGCCTAGCGAAGGTGAGGCCAGACCTTGCCATCGCCTGGGTCGCGACGGCGAGATCCCACCTCACCCAGCGAAGGTGAGGCTGACCTCACCGTCGCCTGGGTCGGAACGGCGAGGCGTGGCCTCACCTTCGCTGGATGAGGCGAGACCTCACTATCGCGACCCAGGTGACGAGGAGGTCTCGCCTCGCCTAGTGAAAGCGAGGCCACGCCTTGCCTTCGCGACCCAGGCGATGACGAGGTCTGGCCTCGCCTTCGCTGGGCGAGGCGGGACCTCCCCGTCGCCTGGGTCGTGACGGCGAGGTCCCGTCTCGCTGGATCTGGCCCTCGCCGACCACTGCGCCCATCACCGCCGGCCCTTCCTGGCGGTGGTGGCTTGGCGGCAGCGGCGGCGAGGACTCCCTCGCCGCTGTTGCAGGGGCTCTATTTTTTTTAATATAAATATAATATAATTTTTTAAAAAAGTACATGTCAGCGGGCTAAACGGCATCGTTTTTTATTTTTAATGCTGACTGGACCTCTCCGACGAGCCGTGTCAGCGCCACATCGGATTTCCGGCGAGCCAGGTCAGTTTTGGCACTAAAATGATCGTTTTTCAAAAAAGTTGACACCAAAGTTATCCGAAAAAACTTGCTAGGTGCATGGCAAGGATCATTCCGTTGTTGGTGGGACCTTCCCAAACAGCTTTTGTTAAAGGCCGCCGTATTAGCGACAATATTTTGTTAGCTCAAGAACTTTTTGCGAACTTTCATCACGAAGCTTATCTACCTAAATGCGCCATCAAGGTGGATTTTCATAAAGCTTTTGACACGATAGACTGGGCCTTTATTGAAAGGGTTCTCACTGCTTTTAACTTTCCAGCTTCTTTTATTAAGATGGTCATGGCATGCATCTCAACTGCAAAGTACACCATCTCGATCAATGGCGAACTACATGGCTATTTTGCTAGTAACCGTGGGATTCGTCAGGGGGACCCTTTGTCTCCATACTTATTCATTCTTTCTACGGAAATCTTCTTGGCTATTCTCAAGTCCAAAACTGAAAACCCGGAATTCCATTGGTATTGGCATTGCAAGAAACCCCGTATATCACATTTGTTCTTTGCAGATGATGTTCTCTTATTTTCACAAAGGCATATGAGATCGATAGAGCTTATCAAGGAATCTCTAACATTATTCTCAAGTTGGTCTGGCTTAAGTCCAAACCCAAATAAGAGCAACATATACCTCTCGGGAGGTAACTCGGAGTCACATAATGGTATTCTCCAATGTCTCGGATTTCAACAGGGATCTCTTCCCTTCCGATACTTGGGTGTGCCTATTATCTCTTCCAGGCTAAGAAAAGAGGATTGCAAGCTCTTGGTTGCTTCCATCACGGCGAGAGCTCGTTCTTGGACACAAAGATTCTTATCTTTTGCGGGTCGCATGCAACTTATAAAATCGGTTCTGCATTCTATACAAGTATACTGGGCCGCGATATTTCCACTTCCCATATGTGTCTTAAATGATATTGAGACCATACTTAGACAGTTCCTTTGGAAAGGCCCTGACTTAGGAACAGATGGTGCTAAGGTAGCCTGGAATACTGTTTGTCTCCCAAAAGAAGAAGGTGGCCTCGGGATACGATGTCTTTTCGACTACAATAGAGCAATGATGCTAAAGCATATATGGATCCTCTTCTCCGACAAAGAATCTATGTGGTGCAAATGGATTCATACAAACTTTTTACAAAAGAAAAATTTCTGGAATGTTTCCAAACCCACCTTTTGCTCATGGACTTGGAAGAAGATCCTTGACCTGCGAGCTCTAGCCCGGACTTTATTCGGGTGGAAGATTGGAGATGGCCGGATGATATCCTTTTGGTTTGATAGGTGGCACTCTAAAGGGCCCCTTTATCCCACCTTTAGCAACATGGACATATACCAGTCTCGGATTCCACGTGATGCCTCGGTATGGGATTTTTTTCACTCCACCTGGCAACCATCATCCTCACTTCACTCTATTATGGATTGGATTCAAGCTCCACCAAGCTTTGAGGAAGATACCCCGGATAGCTTCATTTGGAATCCTGATCCAACTCAACCATTCTCGGTCGCACAGGCCTGGAACCACACAAGGAAGAAAGGCCGGCCAACATCTTGGCATTCATTTGTATGGGATTCTCACTTGACCCCCCGGCACTCTTTTCTTCTATGGATTGTGTCTTTAAACCGGCTTCCCACGCAGGTCCTTCTTATTCAAAATCGTCGCATTGATTCAGGTGTTTGTGCTTTCTGTCGTCTTGTTCCAGACTCCATCAATCACCTTTTCTTTGAATGCTCCGTTACTAGTAGGCTAGCTGTTTTTTGGGCTACTAAATGCAATATTCAATGGCGCAACCGACCGTGGCTAGAGCTTATTGCGTGGGCAAGTAGAGTTTGTGGGGGCCCTTCCTTCGCACATAGGCTTGCCAGGTTTTCTTTGGGAGCTCTATGCCATACTATATGGATTGAGCGGAACAACTCCCTCTTCAGGAACAAGGATATTTTCATCCCTGGAATTTGTAAGCACATCATCAAGATGGTCAAAGACAAGGTTCTTTCCCTTGGAAAAATTGTTGACACACCGCAAAACAGAAGACTTCAAAGGAACTGGGAACTCTCTCCTTCCATCTTCTCTTAGTTGGGTATCACATTATTTTGCTGTTGCACTCGGCTGGGTTCTCTTGTTGCTGCTCTCGTCAGGGCCTATATTTTCGCTGTTCTGCTGTGGGCATCCACCTCAATCCTTCGATGATCTGTTGCTGCTCCGGCTAGGCTTGGTGACAGGACCCCTATCTTTGCCGTCCAGCTCCTCCGGTTCGTCTGAAGGTTTTTGCTGTATGTTGCTGCTCCCGATGGTTTCGGTACCTTGGATCTCCTTCTTTGCTGTCCCGATGTTGCTCAGGTGCCATGAGTTGACTGCAAAGCTTGGGATATCTTGCTGCTGATCCAGTTTTCACATCTGTACTTTCTTGTCCACTTGCTTTGTGTCTTTTGCTGGTTGGTTTTTTATTCTTGTTCTAGTCGAGTCTACTTGTTCTCGTTCTAGCTGGGGCCCCGGCCTGTTTTGTACTTAGTTCCTGCTGGACCTTCTTGACCTTGTCGGGACATCTTTTTGTGTCCTAATATGGTCAGGTTTAGGTCCGAGCTTAGGTTGTACTTGGTGACTTGAAAAGTTATACAAACATTTACCTTTACCAAAAAAAAAAAGTTATCCGAAAAAAAGTTATGGCACCAAAGTGATCGCCGTACACAAATTATGACACTTGTGATGTACTTTTGCCAAAATTTTTGTATATAGGTCCTCAGTATACGAACATACCTCTAGCTTTTTATTAAAAAAGTCATAGCCAGATTTTAAATTGAATATTTATCTCTCTTTTATTTATTGGTCCGCAATGTTTAACCAAGTGGGCTTTCATTGTTCTTGCAGCGCTTATAAAAATTGAAGTTCATTAACTTGAGTGAATGCCCACAGTTGGTTTCTGAGCCGAACCTCGACTGTTCTCCAAACCTCAAGGTTTAAATTTCCTCATATCCCCGATGTGCTCCAGTTCAAGAATCTTCAGTTTCTCAATGCACTAATCTGGACCACGAAGCTAGCATTCACGGCTCACCACCTTCGATCGCTGAAGACTTCCATATTTTCCTGTAGCTGGCCACCATAGATAAGAAAAAACCGAAACAGAGCAGGATTTTTGACAGACGAAGCTTAGTGAGATTTTTCTCTCTCTAAGCGGTTCCTTTAGCCTAATTCACCGTCTCTGACGTTCTCCAGTCACTGAAAACCACAGCCACCAGTCGAACCAGCTCTGTTTGCCCCTGTTTCCGAGACAGGGAGTCCGGAGTGTTCGGTTCATGCTCGAGACTCTTCCACCAACGCTGATCTTCATCGTTGACGTGTCTGGGACCTCCAATCTCTGATTTGCTCATTGGCTGTGGCTAGAAATACGGTCTTACCAAGGTCATGCTCTGTTTCGGTTCTTTTACGAGCAAAAACATCGGCCGGGAATCCTAGCTTCTGTTTGTGAGACATTCAACTGTGATTGAAGTTATATTGATGATTCAAACCTGTAATGCTGCTGTTTTGATACTCTAGGTATGAACTGCCGCTTAGTTGTGGCATTTAGACATCATGGCCGAGATACATACTACCTGCTCGATTAAATTCCTGAACCATAGAAACTGGCAGTGTTCTGATGTTTTGATGCTTGGTTGATTGTTTCTAGAGGTATGAGCAGAGAGTACCAAAGAGATTAGTGAGGCGTTTGGGGGTTGGTTGTGCTTGTGTATTGGTGGAAGTGAATGGAGAACAATAATGGATTTGAGTAAAATTGAAAGAAGGAATAAAGGTTGATTGAAGAAGCAAGAACACCAAAACTTGCGTCCCATATTAGTGCCAACTAACTAATTGACTAAATTTCAGGTCTCAAGACTCTCTAAACTCAATCAATAATGCTTCAAATCTCAAAGTAAAAAGCTAAGCTAAACAGCAATACAGTTTTCTCTAATGGCTACTTCCTCACAGCCCAGACGAAATTACGATGTCTTTCCTAATTTCGGAGGCGTAGACATCCGCGGCAACTTTGTGGGTCATCCATGCAAGGCCTTGGATCGGGCCGGCGTAAGGACGTGCAGGGATAGCAAGGAACTGAGGAAGGGAGAGGGAATATCGCCCTCGATCATGAGGGCTATCAAAGAATCGCTCATTGCGGTCGTCATCTTCCGGGAGAGCTACGCTTCATCGCCGCGGCGTCTGGAAGAGCTGGTGAAGATATTAGAGGGCAAGAAGATGAATGAAACCGAGGAAAGTAAGAGGAAGGGAATTATGGGAAGGCACTGGCAAGTGGCAAAGCATGGAGCCAAGTTCGAGCCAGACACGTATTGACCAGTCCCCGAAAAGCCATGGATGGATCAGGTTAGCAAGTGCTTGGAGAATAGAAAAGGATAAATTAATGGAAAAATAGCAGTGGACGTGTCGGTCCTCCGGTACTCAGATTTACCCACGTTGCTGGGAGTTACTTTTACTGCTCAACCTCTGTTGTTCGAATTTCTTGATAAAGTTTTGTGATTGTGCGGGCAAACATTTGGAGTAGCTGATTCTGCACTATCATACATAATGTTTATACCAAGATCTCGCCGTCAGCCTTCTCGATGCAATAGAAAATACTTGCATGGATCCGTGTCCAATGAATCAAATGCATGACAATCGTAAATCTTCTTAGACTCACATGTGGTACTTTAAGGTCCACAAAATCAATTGTTGGGATTCACCCAATCAAATATACTGGGTCCAAGGAAGAAACTCCACAACGCAATTTATGGGGAGTGTACCAATATTCTATTTTTTGTGCGAAGCTTCGAATAGACTATTATTTGGCTGTGATAAACATGCATTCTATCTATAATGTCATTGGCATATTTCAAGAGTAACATACCAATTTCTATTTTTTTTTGTTTGGGTGGCACTAATTAGGATCATCATGATGTCGAATAGTGTCATATTGATACTTGAAAGAGAAGTCTCTTTAGATATATGTATATTTAATTTCCACCACAGATAGTATTGATAGCTAGATGCTATGCAAAAAGGTCAAGAGTTATGAGACTTTATGTATGAAATTAATCCATCACGTCCATGTGTGGTAGGTAATTGGTTAATTTTAACCATAGATTGTATATATAGATAGATACATTGCTAAAAGGTCGATTTATAGAACTTCATAGATTAATTCCTCTCAATTATAAATTTTTCAGTCGACATTGTTTATGAACTTCTTCCAAAATATCTTATGCAAAAACATGAAGTTGTAGCATGATTATTTCATTAATTGACAAGCACGAAAGCAATAGCTCTCACACGTAGTGAGTGCGAGGGCTATCCTACACACCAACGGAAAATCCGTTTCTTTCTCCCTTTTACTTAAATTCCGAAAATTGGCCTCATATAAAAGAAGTCTACCGTGAAATAGACGGATCTATCAAACTGCTCAAAAGGGTGTATAAGGAAATGACACTTGCATGCTCGAACTTACATGATATGAACTCCCCCTTGCTCAAATGGTGTATGAAATCATGCAATATTGAATCTTTTTTAGTAATTTGTATGATGTTAAGTTGACCTTGATCACTATGGTAGTAACTTAAATCTAGAAAGTTTTTGAGACCTTATAACTAATATATTCATCGCTTAATTCTGGTAGTTTTTTTTTTTTTATAATCGAGGGAACTCCCGTACGGCCGACAGCCAGGGAATAAACCCTGGGGGTGACACGTGCTAGCCACCACACACGTGCCACTAGTTAAGTCACCCTGCGACGCCCGGGATTCGAACACTCAACCTTTTGCGAGAGGAAGAGTGCGCTTTCCAGCAGCGCCACCCAGGCGGGTGGTACTTAATTCTGGTAGTTTAACTAGTCATTATCCAAAAACGAAAAATTCTACAATATTCTTCCATATTTTGTTATGGAATTGAAATTTATATTCTCATAGCATTATTTCCTATTCAAAAGTTTTTTAGTCCTTAATATGAAATTTTCCCATGCATGGCCGACGTATGTCCCTTAGATGTCTCTTAAATATCCAACTATCACATTAACATATAATTATCTCAAGTTTATGTAGAGAAAATTGTCCAAAAAATTATAAATCTATTGTACTTTTGTCAATTCAATCCTAAACCTTTAAATTGTGCCAATTGAGTTTTAAACATTTTTATGTTTTGCCAATTAAATCCATTTGATTAATTTTTGCCGGAAATTGCTGACATAGATAATTTTTAATAATTTTTAATAATTTTTTCTATTTTTTTTATTTTTCCTTTCTTTTTTATTTTACAACTCTGGCCACGTGAGGCTATCGATCGACCATCATTGGCCACTGGCAAGGGCTAGTGACCCTTGCTTGGGCTGGGCAAGGGTGTTGCAACCCTCGTCGACCAATAAGCGAGGACCTCCATGCCCTCGCCTGTGGCCAACAAGGGCTATGATGCCCTTGCCTGGTCTGGGTGAGGGTGTTGTGGACCTCGCCAAGATCTAGGTGAGGACGTCGGGCCCTCGCCTGTGGCCAGCAAGAGTGCATAGACCCTCGCCCAGACCAACGGAGGGTCGTTGGCCCTCACCTTGGGGGAAAAAAACAAAAGAAAAAAAAAAGAAAAAATAAAATAATAAATATGTAAATTGAAAAAAGTATTAAAATATTATTAAGAAATTATTTACGTTAGTGCCAATCGTGCCATGTAGGACGATCGACGTCCATGTTGGAGTTTTTCTGACCAAAATTGGCCGGATGGACTTAATTGGCAAAATGTGAAAATGTTTATAACTCAATTGGCACAATTAAAAGGTTTAAAACTAAATTAACAAAAGTGTAATAGGTTTAAGACTTTTTGGACAATTTTTCCCGTTCATGTGTATTTGATGCGTGAACCATGGAAAAATTCCCAAAAAAGTGGGCAGGTTCAAAAAGTTCCAACTAAAAGTAAGAATAATGTCATGGGACAACTTGTTCAGATTGTCATCTATTCAATTAGCATCAATAGAAAATGGATTGTTCATGCAAGTAGCCTTTGTCCATTCATGTTCTTAAGATCCTCTCATAAAAAGAAAAGAAACAAAACGATTTAACAGTCTAATTTGGTTTTACAAATACATTGTTTTTGGGAAACTTTTTAAAAAGTCTAGTAGAATATTCATAAAATGACTAAGTAATATATGATGATGCGTGATTTCATCAAAAAAGGCCAGAAATTTTTGTGGTCTCTTTTTCGTAAGAAGAAGAAGAAACCCCATAACCGTTCATTAGGTCATTGTCCTTGTCTACCAATGAATTGGAGATGTACTTGAGAATGGATTACTCCAAATACATTAGTAAAGTTAATAAAGACAACATCGATATTCTGAAATGATGGAAAAGGAAAGCTACTAGTTTTTCGATTCTTTCCATCATGGCTACTGTTTTTCTAACCCTACCGGCATTTATGATACCATTAGGCTCACGTTTAATGCTAGTCAATAGATCTTGAAAGACAAAAGTTCAGCTTGTTTGTGGAAAACTTAGAAATGGTTCTAGCTTGCCATGATTAGTTTTCATAAGAATTGACTTTAGTGGAACGTGCCCAATATAAACAAGAGGACAATGACGACACTGTATCATTTGAATCTGTTGAGGTTGATGTTTTGTATTCTGTTATATGGAAAAGCTAAATATTTTAGGCTATGTGGGCAATTTTGTAATTTGTGCCATGTAGGGTTTCGCTATATATGTTTAAGGAGAAACAGGTCTCTAAAATGAGAGAGAGAGGGAGGGAGTGAAGAAAAAGAGCGGCTGTACACTTTTCTACGTTATTAGTGAATCATATCTCTTCTCCCCGTGGACATAGGTAGGCGGAACATCTCCCCTGCTGAACCATGTAAATTCTTGTGTTGTGCAAATTTCCATTACTTTCTTGCATCGTCGATAGGATCAAATTTATATATTCGACAATTGGTATAAGAGCGGGGTTCTTTGAGCTATCAAGATGGCAGGAAAGGGTTCGAGTGTCAAGTACGACATCGAGAGGTTTAATGGAAAGAACAACTTCACTCTCTGACGACGAAGAATGATGGATCTTCTTATTCAGTAGGGCCTGTCGAAAGTGCTGCTGGGGAAAGGGAAGAAACCAGAAACGAGTGATAAAGATTGGGCGGAGATGGAGGAAAGGGCGGTAAGCGCCATTCGGTTGAACCTATCTGATGAGGTTCTCCAGTATGTGGTCGATCTCAAGTTGGCACCGCAGGTGTGGGCGAAACTTGAGAGCATCTATATGACCAAGTCCCTGACGAACAAAGTTTTTTTGAAAAAACAGTTATACTCTCTACAGATGGAGGAAGGCTCAGATCTATTAGAACATATCAATACGTTCAATCAGATTCTGAGTAAACTTGCAAGTCTGGAGATTTCAATGGAAGATGAAGACAAAGCCTTATTACTGCTATCGTCGCTGCCAGCATCTTATGATCATCTGGTGACGACACTCTTGTATGGTAAAGAGACGCTTGAGACAGATGAGATCCCTGCTGCCCTATTATCTAATGATATGAGAAAGAGGGTTAATAGTGTTACGGCACAGGGTGAGGGTCTCATCAGAAAAGTCAAGGAGTAGGAACGAGGAAGAACAATCCAGCGGGGATCCGGGAATAAGGGTCGATCGAAATCAAGAGGGGGTAAAACAAAACTCTCTTGTTATTATTGCAAGAAAGAAGGCCATTTGAAAAGAGACTGTTATAAGAGAAATGAAGACTTGAAGAAGCACGAGAAAACTTCTAATCAAGCAAGTGTGGCTGATAGTTCAGACGGTGATGATAGAGATCCTCCCTCTATATCATCAGGTAAGAATCAGTTCGCTGATTCATGGATTTTAGACTCTGGATGCTCTTATCACATGTGCCCAAATAGAGATTGGTTTGATTCATACCAGTCATACAGTGGCAGATCTGTTCTAATGGGGAATGATGCAGTTTGCAAAACCATTGGAATAGGGACTATTAAAATCAGAATGTTTGATGGTATAGTCATAACTTTAGTGGATGTAAGGCACGTTTCAGATCTAAAGAAAATTTTGATATCTTTGGGTGCGCTTGATGTGAATGGCTGTAAGTACGCAACAGCTGGTGGAGTTCTCAAAGTCATCAAGGGAGCTATGGTTGTCATGAAAGGAGAGTTGACTGGAAGTTTATATAAGCTCATAGGGAGTACAGTAACATGTGGAGCATCTATGACTACAGCTGCAGAGAACAATACAGATGACACTCATCTGTGGCATATGTGGTTGGGGCATATGGGTGAAAAGGTATGATGGAGCTTCATAAAAGGAAGCTGTTAAAAGGTGTCAAAAGCTGCAAATTGAACTTCTGCAAATACTGCGTTTTTGGGAAACAGAGCAGGGTTAGTTTTAGAACCGCGAAGCATACGAGCAAGGATGTACTTGATTATGTACACAGCGATGTATGGGGTCCTGCATCGATCAAATCAAAAGGTGGAGCCGAATATTTTGTGACCTTCATTGATGATTACTCAAGGAAAGTGTGGGTCTACTTCATGAAGCAGAAAAATGAAGTCTTCTCCAAATTCAAAGAGTGGAAGGCTGAAGTAGAAAGGTAGACAGGAAAGAAGCTAAAGTGCTTGAGATCAGACAATGGAGGGGAATACAGGTACACACCATTCTTGGAACTATGTAAAGCTGAAGGGATCATACGTCACTTCACAACATCAGATACACCACAGCAAAATGGTGTAGCTGAGAGGATGAACAGGACACTTTTGGAAATGGCTCGGAGTATGAGGATGAATGCAGGGCTGAGTAAAAGTTTATGGGCAGAAGCAGTTAATATGGCATGCTATCTCATTAACAGGTCTCCATCTACAACCATTGAATGCAGAGTTCCTGAGGAGGTATGGACAGGTAATCCGATTGACTATTCTGGTTTAAGAGTATTTGGTTGTCCAGCCTATGTTCATGTACAAAGTAGACATCGTTCCAAGTTAGACTCAAAGTCTAAGCAGTGCATCTTTCTTGGCTATGAGAAAGGTGTGAAAGGATTCAAGCTATGGGATCTAAATGCACGGAAGACCGTGGTTAGTAGGGACGTTGTCTTTAATGAATCTGACATGGTGAAGGCAAATAACAGTTCACATGCAGATGGCAAAAGTGAAGAAGGATCTATTGTGCAGGTGGATTCAAGTGAACCAGAAATAGAGGGAGGAAGGGAATCATCCAGTAACTCACCAGAATCACAGGAGACAGTAGAAGATACTTACACCATCACAGAAGGTAGAGGAAAACGTACTCACAAAGTACCTGTGAGATACGGGTTTGAGTATATGGTTCCTTATGCCCTCACAGTAGGTACAGGTGATCCATCTTCCTATCAGGATGCGATATCTGATGCTGGTAGTGATAATTAAATGTCAGCTATGATGGAAGAAATGGAATCCTTACAGAAAAATAGGACTTGGAAGATTGTGGAGAAACCTAAAGGGCGAAAGATCATTGGGTGTAAATGGATTTTTCGCAAGAAAGAGGCAGCGTTTGAGAATGAGCAGGTAAGGTACAAGGCTAGACTTGTAGCTAAAGGGTATGCACAGAAGGAAGGGGTGGATTATAATGAAATATTCTCTCCAGTAGTAAAGCACACTTCCATTCGGGTTCTACTTGCTTTTGTAGCCATGTATGATTTTAAGTTGGAGCAACTTGATGTGAAGACGGCGTTTCTTCATGGAGACTTAGAGGAACAGATTTTCATGGAGCAACCTGACGGGTTCCAAGTGCCAGGAAAGGAAGAAATCTCCAAGACAGTGGCACAAGCGTTTTGACTCTTTTATGGTGCAAATTAGCTATTCGAGAAGTGAGTATGATTGCTGTGTTTATTTTAAAGTGTCATATGATAATTCGATTATTCTTTTGGTTCTTTATGTTGATGACATGCTCATTGCTGCTAAGGATATGCATGATATTATCTATTTAAAGTCCTTGTTGAATAATGAGTTTGAGATGAAGGATCTTGGTGCTGCTAAGAGGATCCTTAGTATGGAAATTCATAGAGATAGAAGTGCAGGTAAACTCTGGGTATCTCAAAAGAGGTATGTTGAAAAGGTGCTTGAGCGTTTCAACATGAATAAGGCTAAACCAGTGAGGACACCGTTAGCTAGCCACTTCAGGTTATTTGAACAGCAATGCCCCACAAAACATGAGGAGATTGAGGAGATGTCTCGAGTTCCCTATGCTAGCGCAGTTGGGAGTCTCATGTATGCTATGGTATGTAGCAGGCCAGATTTATCTCATGCAGTCAGTGTTGTTAGCAGATACATGAATAATCCAGGGAAGGAGCGTTGGAATGCAGTCAAGTGGATCTTTAGATATCTCAACGGGACTGCAGACTTGGGTATTATGTTTAGTCGCAACGGAGGTTCGAAGGAGCTAGCAGGATATGTTGATTTAGACTTTGCTGGTGACCTAGACAGGAGGAGGTCTACTATAGGATATGTCTTCACATTAGCTGGTGGACCTATCTCATGGAGGGCGATGCTCCAGTCCACAATTGTATTGTCTACTACAGAGGCAGAGTACATGGCAGTTATAGAAGCTGCTAAGGAAGGGCTCTGGTTGACTGGGTTGGTTTGTGAGTTGGGTTTAGAGCAAGGAGGTGCGGTATTACATTGTGACAGTCAGAGTGCCATACATCTCGCCAAGAATCAAGTGTTTCATGCAAGAACAAAGTATATAGATGTGAAGTTTCACAAAATCAGGGAGCTTGTGTCAGATGGCAGCATTCACTTGAGGAAGATTCACACAAATAGCAATCCTGCAGATTGTTTTACCAAGACAGTCACTATTGAGAAGTTTGGGTCCTGTTTGGGCGCAATTAATATAACTCGCTGTTGAAGGTGAGGGACTCACTCAATGAGTGCGGGAGTATACCTCTTATGGAGGTACGAGGATGAAGACATATATATTTCATATTTTTTCACAGGTGGCTTTACAGAATCCAAGCCAAGGTGGAGATTGTTGAGGTTGATGTCTTGTATTCTGTTATATGGAAAAGCTAAATATTTTAGGCTATGTGGGCAATTTTGTAATTTGTGTCATGTAGGGTTTCGCTATATATGTTTAGGGCGAAACAGGTCTCTAAAAAGAGAGAGAGAAGGAGGGAGTGAAAAAAAAGAGCGGTTGTACACTTTTCTACGTTATTAGTGAAACAGATCTCATCTCCCTGTGGACGTAGGTAGGCGGAACATCTCCCCTGTTAAACCACGTAAATTCTTGTATTGTGCAAATTTCCATTACTTTCTTGCATCGTTGATAGGATCGAATTTATATATTCGACAGAATCATGGTGGGGAACAGGACATTGAAGATATAGAATTTATTAGACATGCTGTTTGGTGTAATTTGTGTGTATTCATTATTAGGGCACCACGATATGTAATTTTCTTTTGCAAAATATTTGGAGATATACTCGAATTTCAATTTGGTTTTATTAAATGAGTGTTCTTCGTTAATTCTCCTCAATTGATTTTTTTTTATTATTTCTAAGATTTGCTAAAAAAAATTAATTAATTTCTTCATGAGTTTTTTCATTAAAAATTAAAATTAATTTTTTTAAAAATGGGCCCGAGCCAATCGCGGCCCAATGGTCACTCCAAGCTGGCACGGCACAGGGACCGACACTTTCTTCTACCAGGCCTTTCTCCAGAAGGTCTTTTTCACTTCTCGTCGGAGTTCTTCATACTCCTCTAAGATTCAAGGGGTAGGCAGCTTTGTTGAGGATATCTGCAGTGTTGAAATTTCGCGCACGTGCTGCAAATGAGTTGGCATTTCCATCAAGAACAAAATTTCTAAATTCTTTATGAAGGCAATTCAAGCGATTCTTCATTCTCTTCATGTACCACTAGTGCACAGGCAACATGTGTATCGTCGTATAGGCTTTTATTAATCCAGATAAGGATGTTAAAACACTTTCTTCTTTGCCTCCTTGGGGTGACTAATCAATCTTCAATGGTGCAACAATAATCTATCGTATCCGTATCCATCATGAATAGTTCGACGATCATATTGCCACAGTTATCCAAATAACCTGTCTCTCATCCATTGAAATCATATCATACCATACTTTGTCCCTGTATTTATTTGCAATAGAAAATTTGAACTAAACAGCGGTTGGAGACCTTTACTTCATTTCCCTACCTTAGCTATTGAGACCTGTCAGGGTAGGGATGATCTTTCATCCGCAACTTCAACTTCTTGACCATTATAGCTGCGACAACACTCTCGCAGCCTCCTCCATCCATAATGACATCGCAAAAACCTAGTCATGTGACGTGAACTTAGCATGGAAACCATTGTGGTGCCCTTAGCGTGGAAACCATTGTGGTGCCTTTTATTCGTCGCCTCTCTTCCTTGTCTTTCTCTTTCAAGCAAGCAAAGATCGCCTCCTTCACCAGCACACAGTCACACACACAAATCTCTCTCTCTCTCTCTCTCTCTCATACACACACAAATCACAAATCATAATAAAATTTGACAAACATATTAACAGAAAAACAATCCGTGATTTGCAGGAAAAAAAAGTCAAAGTTTAATTTATGGATTTTACGTCAAAATCCATACAATTTCAACGGAAAGAGCAAATTGTTGAATATGCAATTTGTGGGTCAACATTTAGGATCCATATCAACTCACCGAATACCCGGAATTGATGGAAGAGAGGGTGATGATCAAGCAACTTGTAATATTGGGCAATGTTGATGAGTGCCCCACATTGTCAATAAAGAATGGTGTGATCAGTTGTGGGTAGTGGACTCTCACATTGAACATCAATGCTTCATAATGTTTATCAAAGTTGGTCTCATTGTCTTTCTGCACAACTTATCGCTTGTTGGAGGGATTGCAAGAATTTCAATTTGAAGGGACTGCATTGATAGAAAACCTTGTCTCTTTAAATAAAAGTGCAAGAACCTGGCAAGTCTTCCGTCTAGCGTTTCTAGGTTGCAGAAACTCAACAAGCTGAGACTTGAAGGTTGCTCAAATTTAGTGGAGTTTCCAAAGTATAAGGAGAACTCAAGCAATTCGATTGTGAAGATGGGACTTCCAAATTTATCATTGCTAGACTTAGGGGGATGCAATCTGTCCAAAGTTTAGTTCTCCTGTTTTCCCAAATCAAATTAGGCTAACTAACATTTTAAAGGTCCTAAAATGACTTGGGTTTATTCTGGAAATTTAATTGAGATGATGGTCCAACTTTAGTTTTAAGTTAATTTTGTACAAGCCGTTTTATTTTTCATTTAGGTTTTTGGCCCACTTGGGTCTCTATGAAAAAATTGTGCAACGACCCTTTGCTTTCTAACAAGAGTCTCCTTTTGTTTTGTCCCTGCAACCCACAATTCCGTTTACATAAAACCGGGACACAAGAACAAAAGACCATGGCTTTCATGCTCAATTTACCTTTACTTGCTTGGGTATCAAAGGAGGACGAACCCTTTTATTACATCATAATCCAACTTGGTGCAAAAACACCATACAATATGTGAATTATATCTCATGGTGGCATGTATCCAAGACAAAAGTATTAGCATATGAGCATTTGTAGTCTAATTACATTCGTAAGGAAAATCATTCTATAGATTGATTCTATGAATTTATATATGGTGTCATTTGATTTTTAGGTAAGTCTTGAAAGTAAATGATTGATAGTGTATATTTATATTCTTTGGTACACGAAAATGCAAAGAGTATGTTACAAGTACACGAGTAAATGGAAAAGGAAAGGATCTCTAGGCAATATTTTTTGGGTAAATACCACGAAAAACCCTAAACTGGTATACCTGTAATAAATTTATCCCAAATTAATTTTTTAATCACAAAAAACCTTAAACCGGTACACCTGTGATCAATTTATCCTAAACTAAAAAAACCTCAAACAAATTTACTCTTCGTTAAATTAGATTAATATCACAAAAAATCACAAACTGGTAAATCTGTGACAAATAGAGTGATAAAACCTTAAATTAGCACACTCATCAATTGCCATATGTTATCTAATTTAGTAATTTAACGGTAAAATTTGATAGAAACTAATGAATGGTAAATTTTTCACAGATATATCAGTTTGGAGTTTTTAGTAATTAAAAAATTAATTTAAAATAAATTTATCATACATATATCAATTTAAAATTTTCCGTGATATTAATCCATAATTTTTTCACCAAAGCTAATCCTCGGAATGGGGTAAAGTAAGATGAGCAAATCAAAAAGTAAAGTTACTCGAGAATCTTCATTTTTTCAAATTAAAAAGTAGCCTTGCTCAGCAAAGGCTTGATGAGCATCACTTAATCATGCACGTGCTTTCGATTCAATTCGCTCCAATTTTCTTGTGGTAGCCTACCGTGTCAGATCAATCAGAAATTTTTTCAAGGGAGTAGTTACAAGGCAAGTGAACTGCTTTTGGCTTTTTCTTCGTTTTTACTGTTCATGGCATGCTCAACTTTTCGTGCTGGAACATCGTTGTGGAAGTTCTTGTTTTTTGCCTACTTCATTCGATTAATATCTAAAATAACGTGGTGGGGTCACGCATGTCTCGAGTCCATCCAGACAAATTGTGATGAGCAAATATTTATGCTTGTGATATCGATGAATTTTACACACGAAAATTTACTGTGCATTTTTTTCTGCTCCTTACTTCATGATTTTGTGGAGATATGTATCAAACCAAGGTTGGGCGTATGCTTCCTCAATGACTTGCATGAGACTGACATTCCAATTTTTCCTTGTGATTGCAAAAAGTTGAAATTCTTCAGCGAGACTTGTAATAATGCATTTATAACTTTTTAAGTTTGTTATAATTTCTTACCTTTCCTATATCATAAACATTATGTGGAAAGAATGATCAAATATACTTGTGTAAGTACCCAATTTTACTGGCTTTTTTCTTCCCCAAAAAGCGTGTTAAGCTAGTCCATTTACTCAAGTGGTTGCCCTCAAAATAAGAGAATTTCAAGGAAAGTGGACAGACACAGTGCCACTTCTTTTGAAGAACTTCTACAAAAAAAACACGAAATTTGCGATGGAAATTTGCGACGAAATTTTTTCCGTAGCAAATTTGCGACGTATTGTATTTTCCATCGCAAATTTGTGATGGATTTTACGACGGTTTTATTTTCCGTCGCAAATTTGCGATGGAAAATAGAATCTGCGACGGAAAAAATTTCGTCTCAAATTTCTGACGGAAAATAGTACCGTCGCAAATTTGCGACGGCAAAGTAAGTCCGTCGCAAATTTGCGACGAAAACACACATCCGTCACAAATTCGTAGTTTATCAACCCGTGACATGCAATCACTATCTCTCTCTCGCTCTCTCTCGCTCTCTCTCGCTTTTCTCTCTCTTTCATATGTCTGAAATCAGTAAAATCGGCGCACGCACATATTAATCTCGGTGAAGCTTTTGTACCGGTAAGTGCAAAATTGCTAGCTTCATGACTATTCGTCGTTGCATTATAATTTTTTTTTAAATATATGTTTATGTTTGTTTTTTTTGGTATCTACGTCACCGGTTTAACGACCGGCGACCAGTGACACCTCGCCGGCCTTCAGATGAGCCAAACGGCCACGCCGTTTTGCGACGGAATGAGGTATTCGTTGCAAACTTGCGACGAAATTATTTTTCCGTCGCAAATTTGCGACGAATAAATGAAAATTCCGTCGCAAATTTGCGACGAATAAATGAAAATTCCGTCGCAAATTTTGCGACGGATTATAGTATCCGTTGCAAATTTTGCGACGGAAAAACGATTCCGTGGCAAATTTGCGACGGAGAAGAATTTCCGTCGCAAATTTGCGACGGATTCTAGTATCCGTTGCAAATTTGCGGCGGATCCTAGTTTCCGTCGTAAATTTACGACGGAATTTTCATTTATTCGTCGCAAATTTGCGAGGGATGAATTCCGTTTCCATCGTACATTAAAAATTATTAAAAAATAACTTACGAGTTGATCGTGAGGGCCTGAAACCGCGGCTTTTCCGATCGAACGGTGACCTTCCCAGCGAGGCGAGCACCAACAACTTGAAGAGGGGGTATCGGTGAATCATTCCATGGCCTCCGTTCGTCTCGAAATTTCCGTTTTAGCCTCCGTTGACAAAGGTAAAAATGCTTCGTAGTCACACAATTTATCAAGCCGATTTGTGTGACTACAAAGCATTTTTACCTTCATCAACGGAGGCTAAAATGAAAATTTCGAGACGAACGGAGGCCATGGAATGATTCACCGACACCCCCTCTTCAAGCTGGTGGTGCTCGCCTCACCGTGAAGGTCACTGTTCGATTGAAAAAGCCGCGGTTTCGGGCCTTCACGACCAGCTTGTCAGAGGGGTTGGTCGTGAGAGCTCGAAATCGTGGCTTTTCCGATCGAATGGTGACCTTCTCGGCAAGGCGAGCACTACCAGATTGAAGAGGGGGTGTCGGTGAATCATTCTATGATCTCCGTTCGTCTCGAAATTTCCGTTTTAACCTCCGTTGACAAAAGTAAAAATGTTTCGTAGTCACACATTGATTGAGCTGATTTGTGTGACTACGAAGCATTTTTATCTTCGTCAACGGAGGTTAAAACGGAAATTTTGAGACGAATGGAGGCCATAGAATGATTCACTGACACCCCCTCTTCAATCTGGTGGTGCTCGCCTCTCTGGGAAGGTCACCGTTCGATCGGAAAAGCCACAGTTTTGGGCCCTCATGATCAGCTCGTAAGTGACACTTGAGTGATCATTTTTTTGAAAGTTACGACACTCAAGTGAGTCAAAAAAAGTTATGGCACTTAAGTATCCCCCATATAAAAGTTATGACACTTGCGCTGTACTTATCCCTAGTAGATGATTAAAAATTTACTCGAAAGCCTTTATCACATAATCGACCAATATTAAGCAACTTATGTCTCAAACATTCAACAAGTAAAACATTTTAATAAGAGTTTCTTCTTTACTAACATTACTAATACCAATGACTCTTCCTTTTGAGTTGTCTCCATAATTCACATGTCCTCGATCCATTTCTTCAAAGACTTAAATAAACCTGCATTTTTTGTCATATGTCTTGAACAACCGCTATGAAGGTACCATTTGTACATTTTAGAATTGGTCCAAGGGTTACCTACAAAGAACACATTAAGCTTTTATTTCTTGGTAGGAAAACCGCATTGGGTCTTTGAGAGCTGGCAGACAGTGTACCTTTAGGCAACCCATACCTTTTCTACTCTTTCTAACAACACCGTTATTCAATCAGCAATTGTGTGCAATGTCCATATTCACCACAAAAGTTACAAGCGAGTGATACATGAGAAGCTCTAACAAAAACGGTATGAACACTTTTCCTATTTTAAAAAGGCTGGTATCCAATACCATTCTACAATGAGGAAATCTTTGTTTTTCAAACATTGTGTTCAAGCTCTTAATACCCTTAGTAAAGTTTTGAAATTTGGCATTCAATTCATCATTTTTCTTTTTCAAATCCTCCAATTCCTTTTGCAACTTCTCAACATTTTCTTTGATCTCATTTTTGCCATGCTTCAAAGCCATGTTTTCTTTTTCAAGACCATCACTCTTTTTCTTCAAAGATTCAAATTCACCCCTCAATCTCTTGTTTATATCAATAAGAGACTAATTTGATTTCTCTAACAAAGAATTTTATTACTAACATTTCAAAATCAACCACAAGATCATCCAAAGCACCTTGAAGCTCTTCAAAAGTATAAACAAAAGTAGGACCATTTACCTCATTTTCTCAATCGGTGAGAGCCACAAGACATAGATTGGCAACCTCTTGACCACAAGAGGTATGTCTCATTTGACCAGGCTTTCGCTTCTTGCAGATGTCGATGCCTTCTTGTTTTTTTTCGCGAACTTTTTGTAATTTTTTTATTACATTCTAATCCCTTCTATCTGTCTTGTCAAATCGCTCCTTCTTGTGCCTTTTGTCCATTGAGGTGACAAGTCTTGGACATTTGTACCGTAGATGACCTGACTTGTTGCACTCGTGACACTTGACGTTGTTTCTCCAGTTTAGATTTCCTGTGTGCGCCTTTCATCAGTTTTGAAGTTCTTAGTCTTGAGAAAATACTAGAACTTCCACGTGATCATAGTCATAGTCTCGGTCAAAATTATCCAAACAATCCTAAATCGATTACACTTTTGTCAATTCAGTCCTAAATCATTTCATTTGTTACCAATTCAGTCAATCCAATCAATTTTGGCCAGCCAGTATTGATGTGACAATTTTTTTAATATATTTTTATTTTTTTCGTTTCTTTCTTTTCTTTCTTTTTTTGCCCTACTTCCTAGACTGACCAGGGGCGCGGGCCAAAGAGGTTGACCTCGCTTGTCTCTGGCAAAGCTAGCCCCCGCCGGTCACTAGTGAGGGCAAGCCTCACTCATGGGCTGACCTCGCCTAGCCATGGCGAGGCCGACCTTGCCGTCGCTGGGCGAGGTGGAACCCAACGACAGTGAGGTCGGCCTCACCTTAGCTGGGTGAGGTTAGCCTCAATCTTGCCCAAGCAGCAGCGAGCGAGGCTCGCTCTCGGCAGTGGCCAGTGGGGGCGAGCTCACCAGCCTGCGCTTCTGGCCAGTCGCCGGACTGGCTAGAGGGAAGAAAAGCAGAAAAAAAAAGAAAGAAAAGAAAAAAGGAATGATATTTAAAAATTCAAAAAAATATCACGTTAGCATTGGCCAGAGGTCACGCCAGAGCCGGTTGGCTAAAATTGGCCTGGTGGACTAAATTGACAAGAAGTGAAAAGGTTTAGAATTAAATTAGTAAAAATATAGTAGGTTTAGAACTTTTATGACGATTTCCCCATATCCTTGTCACTACATTCTTTTGGCTCCGCATCCGACTCAGTGGATCCAAGAGCAATTGACTTCTTCCTCTTGAATCTTCCACAAATCGAGCCTTTAACTTGATTTTATGTGTAATAAGCTTTCCGAGAAGCTCAGCAAGAGACACCATGGAAAGATCATGAACTTCATTAATGGCTTACACTTTAGGTTCCCAAACTTCCGGCAAAGCTTTTCAAATCTTTTGGATTGGCTCTTCTTGAGGATAAAATCTAAACAATAATAATGTTGGTAAATCGAGTAAACATATCAAATGGTCGACTCCCTCTCATTCATAGTAGAAAGCTCATCCAAATGAGTAAGCATACTAATCTTAAAACTTTTTAACTTGATTGGTTCATTCAATACTGACTTCAAGTTTTTCTAATATCACTTTAGCACTAGAACACGATTAAATGGATTAGCATCCAAAGTACAATACAACATGTTCATTGCCCTTGCAGTTAATCGAACTAGTTTAATATCATTAGCACTCCATTCATTTTCATTTGGGATAGGGCTGTCAAAAAAGCCTGGCTTGACCCGAACCGGCCTGGACCGACCCGACGCAGCTCGAAAATTTAGGGCTTCTTTGGGGCGGGCCTCCTCTAGGTCGGGAGTAGCTCTAAATTTTGAATATTATTCCTATTTCGGGCCGGGTCAGTCCGAACTGGCCTTTTTTTACAGCCGGCCCTTGACTTAAAAAACCCTAGCGCAGCACATTCTCCTCCTCCTCCTCTTCTCCTCCCTCTTCTTCTTCACTTCGCATCTTCTTCTTCCTCACCAGACCATCGCTGCCTCTCTCTCTCTCTCCATGGCGAAGTAGGCTGAGTCGGTGGAGGTCCGGTGCGGCTTTATGGCCAGGGCATCAGTGGGAGCTGTTGCTCATCGGACTGGTGTGGCTCGAATTCAAGGTCTCGACGCTACTGAGTTCACCGTCCAAGTCACAGCGATGCTTGATCATCCTCTTAAGGAAAGGGAAAGCCCCTAACGCACTCTCGCGGGACTCCGATTCTCTCTCTCTCTACTACCAGAAGAACAAGAAGAGACCCGCAATTCGAAAACCGGTGGAAGATGGTCATATTAGCCAACGAACTCGGCACGGCAACACTCGTTTGATTTTGCTTCGGAACTTCAGACGTCGTTTGTGCTGGTGTTTCCACGTTTGCTACACTCTGCATCTCGTCCTTCACTTCACCTCGCTTCGGTGCTTGAGGGGCAGCCAAACTCGGCGAACTCTAAGTAGCTTTTCGCACAGGCAGTGAAGCTACACTCACGGAGGAAGCATTCACAGTTTGATTCGGCTTAAAAATTGGATCTTTATCAGAATTCACCGAGACTTGAGTACTGTTCCGTTCTTTCGGAGGTCAATGAGGAGCCATGGCATTCAATCCGGTCCGGACATTATCCGAAGAGGAAGGAGGAAGGGACGACGATGCAGCATTGTCGTTGCTGTTGGGTCTAGACATTAGCCGAGTTCCTCTTGCTCCTCCCCCCACCTGCAAACCCAAAAACCCGGCCCAACCCGGCCCGGACCAACCCGAATTTTCACTTTAGGTTCTATGCATTTTCGGTCGGGCTAGGTCCAAGAAAAGCATGCACCCCTTGTGGTTCGAATCGAGTCGGGTATCATAGAAATCTGACCCTACCCGACCCATTGACATCCCTAATTTGGGATAATAGCACAAATGATCCCTGATCTTTGGTCTAATATGTGATGTTGTTCCAAAATTTTTAATTTATGCAATGTGATCCCTGAACTTTGGCTTAATGTACAATATCATCCTTAAACTTTTAATTTGTTCAATGTGATATTGAACTATTGGTAAATGTTCAATATAGTTCTTAGACTATATAAAAATATTTTAAAATGTAAGGACCGCATTAAACAAATTAAACGTTCAAGGACCACATTGCATGTAGGACCAAAGTTTGAGGACCACATTGAACAAAAATTCAGGGACGACATTGCACATTGAAACAAAGTCCAAGGACCATTTGTATCATTTTCCATTTTCATTTTAATGTATGATAGTTTCACCTTCGGTTCTACTAGGCACATAAGGGCCATTAGCAATGCATTGCCACAATTCATAGTCTTATCTCATATGAGCCTTCAAATACTTACAATTTTCTCCAAAAAATAAAGTTGCTCAATAATAGATTGACCTTCGGCTAAAAAACTACTAACAGCATATTATGCCATGATATTTAGCTCCAAAAATTCAAATAAACACAAGAAATACTAAGGAAGAATTGATTGAGAACCCGCTGTGATACCAATTTTTGGGCCCAAATGTAGAATATGCACTACAATATCAAGTATTTAGGCACAAATATAAGTTAAACAAGTAATAACTATATATATAAAAGGAGTAAGATAGATGAGTGCTCTGCCGATTTAAAGTTTCCCCGATACTGTTCAAGAGTTATGTCCAATACGCCATATCCTTGAAGTCTCGTATAAAGGTTGGTTTACGGCGGAGCCAACATTCTCTGACATATAGGGTGCATTCTATTACAAAGAAATGCTCTTACAAGATTTATCTCTTAAAAAGTTGTTTGCAAAGTGTATACAAGAGGGATTCTACAAGTACCGGTAGTGTAAATAATTACCCAATACAATGAGCTATCCTATTTATAGGGAAAAAAAACTAAAAAATGACGTTACTAACGCTTCAAACGGTTAAAAATTCGACCATCAAGACTTCTGAATGTCAGGCTAAAAATGGCCCAGACAACCACTGGATTGGGCAGACAAACTCAAATTCAAAACTAGAGGAGCTATCCGGAGGTTAACACTGGACAACTGGCAGGCCAGATGGCCATTACTTTGGCTGGGTACCCAGCCTTGTGTTTTTCGGTAGGGACGGTATTTTTTACACTTTCCGAAATCCGGCAAAAAATTCTTGTATACAACAAATATAAGTCCAAATAATAAATAACATATTTGAGTGAGTTTCATAATAACAAAAATTAAATTAGGGTCAACATAGATCTGGTTCTATAATTCTTGAGGATAGTCGTGAAAATGCTTTGAAGTGCAAGGACCGTCAACGTCCCAAATGGTTTGGTTTAACGCTTGGGGGCAAGTCCCACTTGACTCTCACGTGGAATATTTCTTTAATGAAAGGGTAGATTTTTATTCAGGTCCTGAAAATGAAATAGGCCGAGTTGATTATTTGTGGCCGAAGAAGCGACACTGGCATTAAGACTCATTTTAGAAAGCTCACCAAAGGAATTTGAATAAAAATATTAGATCGAAATCACAATCTTAGTTGAAAGAGCATCTTTGAAAAATAATGAAATAAGGTCATTTTCCTTAAAAGAGGACCTACTAGAATGTACATTATTTGAATAAGGGTCTAAAGTAACTAAAACAGTCTCAAATAAATATCTGAGCTTGCTGGCCTACCAAATGTTCGCTGATTGGCGAGCACGTGATATTTTTAACCACCGGAATAGGGGCATTTTTGTAATGGAACTACAATGGAAATGAGCCACTAGACAAGCCTTTGGATTCGGTCTAGATATGAGCATGTAAAAGCAACAAGGTGGTGGGGGCCACCTGCCCATCAAATCAACTTGATCATTTTTCTTTCCAGATCGAAGTCGCGCGGAGGGAAACTAGCACGAAGGTGATGAGCAAATATTCTCTTGCGCTTTTGACTAAGCAAAAAGGACAAACAAAAATGGGATAGATATCATCAAATCACATGGAATTCATAATGATCCGTGTAATTAGTGCGCTTGATTAACATTAGTGATGTTCATATGTAACATCGATTTAGATAGTAACAAACTAAGCTAAAGTCTAGACGCAATGTCTATCACATAATGCAACGTTAGTGGACGCTTTACACTTTCGAAGTGCCATTCTTCATTATAGTCCAAAAGAGGATCGGACTAAATAATCTGAATGGAAAGTGTTCTTTCACACCTCGACGAAGTCTTTCTTACGAACTCCCTTCTGAAGTATCTAATGCTTTTGAAAATGACTTGCACTTTGATTTGCCGGGAAATAACATTACTAAGCAACTGAATTCCAAAAAAGAATCCAATGAAAAAGGCCCTACTCAAGTGACAGATCCTTTGTTCCAAAGTAACTGAAAATTAGCTATTGGCGTATCAACTGCAATTACTTTCGACTGAACAAAAAAGTTGTTCTATTTTCATGCCCGAGCTATGAAAGAAAAAGGTAATCCTTATACCATTTTAACTAAAATGCCTAACACATAGAAAATGTGACGCACCAATTATTGATGAAGACATACTCAGATCAAAACCCTTTTCTCTAATCAGCACAACTATCTTCATACTTGCATAACTAATACATCTTGTGTGGAATATTACAATTGATTTACATGTCAAAGCTTTCCTCTCGAGTTACCCAATAGGCTTGCACTCTAAATTTGGATTTCTTCGTTCCCCTTGTATACTGATATATCTCCAATAAGCGAGTCACGAGAGACTTATTTAAGCAAATGATTACAAAAAATGGAACCACCATCCTTTTGCATGAAGGGCATAGCAAAAATAATGCGAATTTTAGCTACCAAAATAGTTTTGGTGCCTAAGGTTACGTTTGTTTCGCGAAAAATATTTTCCTCATTTTTCGGCGTTTGGTTCACTTATGACTGAATTGGTACTAATGTAATAAGTTTAAGACTTTTTTAGTACTTTTCCCTCAAACTTCCACAACAAGTTAGAGACTTCAATTACATCAAATAGCCATTGTAAAGACTGTTCTTAGCTCTGAGCAGTCACTATGGAAAATGGAATAGCAAGTTTATGAGCGTTGCAAAGTCTGTTCTTAGGCTAATTCCACAGGAACTTGTTAATTGGGATAATTTGTCTATAATTTGCAGAAAAGAAACGAAAAGAAAGACAAAAAGTCCCCGGTTGCGAATGCCATTTCCTGAAAAGCCCCAGCGAAGTACTTGTTTTTGGGAGCCAATGGAGGAGCTAACCTTTTCCGAAGAGGATACACTTTACTTATCAGACAAGAAAAATAAAAACAAAAGACTAAAGTACTTTAAAGGGGAGCCAATGGACGAGCCAACTTTTCTTAATGAGACGAGATACTTTACTTTCCATATAAGAAAAAAAAAAAAGGCAGAGGACTAAAGAGATGGAAGCCATTTCCTCGAAGCTAGTCCATTAGTTACGGAAGATGCTCCTTCAATCATGCCTTTCAGTGATGATTTGCCAACACGAAGGTTTGTAACCAATCAATAAGAAAACTGGCCCCCAACGAGGACTGTGTGAAATTATGATCGTAAGAATTTATTGTACGTTGACTGGTCAAATTCATTAAGATTCAATTAATAATAAATTTAACATTAATACAAATTAGTGTCTATCAAACATCTAACTAATGCGACAAATGCGATTTGTTAGCGCAAATTGTCAACACTAACAGGCGCGTGATGCCCACAATTATATTATTAAAATACCTAATAATATTCATCTTTGACCCACGAAAAAATGAAAGACATGCGTCTGGGTATAAAGAACGTGCCGAGAAGATCAAATGGTGAACAAACTGCCTCAAACAAAGTGCCAAATCTTGGGCAATTCATTGCTCATTGTGAACCACCTCTCTTCCTTGATTCTAATGGCTTCTTCTTCCTCCAAGCCTAGAAAGAGTTACCACGTCTTCTTGAGTTTCAGAGGCCCGGATGTCCGTAAGTACTTCCTCGATCATCTCTACATAGCTCTAAACGGGGCCGGAATAAACACTTACAAGGACGATGAAGAACTGAGGAAGGGAGAGCAGATACCACACGCGCTTACGAATGCGATCGAGGACTCACGAATCGCAATCATCATTTTCTCCGAGGACTATGCCTCTTCGCCGTGGTGTTTGGAAGAGTTAACGAAAATCATGGAGTGTAGGAAGCAAAATGACCTGATTGTGTGGCCGGTGTTTCTTAAAGTGGAACCCCATGAAGTGAGAACACCAAGAAAGAGTTACAGAAAAGCTATGGCTAAGCATGAGGTCAAGTTTGGGAAGGATTCAGAGAAAGTAAAGAGATGGAAGAAAGCTCTTTTTGATGCTAGTTTCTTGTCGGGGTGGCATTTTACAGATGGGTACGTGAGAACACTTTTACTACTTCAATTAGTGTAAAATCTTTTGATACTTAATATGCTCTAAGGTTTGGGAGGCTACAAACTTGGGGGTAATTTTGCCCCTAAGTCTCTCCCTCACGCAAACCCACTCTCATCATACACTCACGCAGCACACGAAACAGAGCACCATGTGCGAGCCGTGTCCTCTCCGAGCCTGCGCTGAATCTCGACACGCCTCCAGCCGAGTGCTCACGTCCCCGCACTGCTCCACCTGCCTCACCTCAGCCCCTCTCCATCTGTGTCAAGCGCATTTAGGTGACTTTCTAGGCTCGCGACTACAGACCTGGGGGGTCGAGCGTAGATCGGCGATCGGTAGCCTCGGGCGACCATCGCCCGAGGCTGCCCGTGATGGCTGAGACTTTCCTCTGTCTTCGGTGATAGGGGGACAAAAACAGAGATAGAGGAAGGCTTGTTATATTACTAGTATCATTACCATTGAGATTAGCCGCTCTCTTTACAGGATCTAAAATGAATGGTTTTACCTTTTCTTGCTGCTTTCTTTGGACATCAAGGATGTGAATTGAAGCTTGTCCCTCAGGCTTCTTCAATTTCGTCTCGTTTTTAAATTACATCAAGCCTTTCATTGACCAATAGAGCATTTTCCCCTTCTTTCGTATCCACGGTCATTTTCCTGAGCGAGAAATTTTGTCCAGAGAGTATTTTCTTCATCCCATTGCACATAGGAGAAGATAAATCTGGTATTCTATCAACCTTTTTTATATGTTAGAAATTTTTATTTTATTTTTGATTAGAAGAATTAATGAAAAGCTAGTTTTTCTAAAGAAAAAACTGCCTAATGGCATTGTTGTATATGCTAGAAGCCCTAAAGAGGAAAAGAGTAGTAGATCGTGACAATTCCAATCAACATTTAGTATATCCATTACTAACTTGAATTGTTAATAAATACACAAAGGATTATCAAATAACATTTAGAATAACATAAGAATTAGTCTTAGACTCGTGTGGACTCTGGCATCTTGCTAGCTGAACATATTTGGACATTCATCTCCAAATTTATTGTAAACTAGTTTCTTCCTCATCGATTCCCTTTGAACACTTATTCATTTGTTTGGATTGTTCTAAAAGCAGTTTCAACTATTTTTCCCTTGTCAGATATGAAGCGGTGCTTGTGCAACAGATTGTACAGGAGATCTCAACTCAACTAGGTCGAACGCTATTAAATTTAACCAAGTATCCGGTTGGGATAAATTCCCGAGTACAAGAGCTTAAATCAATCTTAAATCTACAGTCCGAGGATGTTCTTATGGTGGGTTTATGGGGACAAGGAGGTATAGGAAAGACAGCCCTTGCTGAAGTGATTTATAACGCTATTTTTAGAGAGTTTCAAGGTTCTTGTTTCTTGGAACATATTAAAGATAATTTCAATGATTTGGCCTCCTTGCAAGAAAAATTGCTCTCAGAGTTGTTGCTGGGTAATAAATTAATGGTTGCCAATGTTGGCAAAGGAAGTCAATTGATTCAAGAGAGACTTTGTAATAAGAAAGTTCTCATTATTCTTGATGATGTCGATGATAGACACCAGTTAGATGCTTTAGCCAGACATTGTGAGTGGTTCGGTAAAGGAAGTAGGATAATTATTACAACAAGAAATCAGCATCTGGTAACTTCTCATTGGGTAAATTCGCATCGTATGTATAAAGTTAAAGCTCTCCAAGATGATAAAGCTCTTGAACTTTTTAAAAGGCATGCTTCTCTAAGCAATCAAAAAATAGAAATTAGGCGCAATCTTATTGATAGGGTTTTACATTATTGCAAAGGCCTTCCTTTGGCACTTCAGGTGTTGGGCCGTTTCTTGTGTAACAGAGGAGAAAAAGAATGGGAAGATACCCTGAAAAAACTTGCTGACAGTCCTAACCGAGAGATCAATGATGTGCTCAGGGTAAGTTGTGATCAATTGGAATACAATGAAAAGCAGATTTTTCTCGACATCGCCTGTTTCTTCAAAGGGCAAAGTACAAAGTACATTACAAAAGTTCTTAATAGTTGTGGTTTTTACACAACTATTGGTTTACAACGTCTCATTGAGCTCTCCTTGATTAGTGAAGAGTATGGGACCTTACAGATGCACGATTTAATACAATCAATGGGTATGGATATTGTTAAAGAAGAATGTCGTGATGATCCTGAAAAGCGCAGTAGGTTATGGTTTCATGGTGATGTTCTTGATGTTCTATCAAGAAATGAGGTAAGACTTGTTAGTGTGTACAAATTCATATTCTATTTTTATCTTTGACTTTGTGTACTATAGTTACAAAGTAACCTAAATTTATTTGAATACATATACAGGGGACTAATGTGATAAAAGCCATTGTTTTGATGCTACCAGAGCCAAAGGAGATGTATATTGATCCTCATGCTTTCACAAACATGAGAAAGTTGAGGTTGCTCATCTTACATAATGTAAACAATTCTTTCCAGGGTCCTATCCATCTCCCAAATGGGTTAAGGTGGTTTGAATGGCCTCATTGTGCCTCGATTCCAGAATTTAGGGATGGTCCAAAGGAGTTAGTTGGATTTGATATGCGGAATAGCAAGATCGAAGTAGGGCTGGGACAATTTAAGGTACGCATTTATTCAATCCTTTTTTCATTTCTTATAACTATAGGTATTTAATCTGATGATGTTTAATATTGTCCTTAGGAAAATAGCTGCAATGATTTTATACTTTTTACACATATTAAAGCATCAAATGTAGGCTGTCAATCTATATGCACCTCAACTGCTTTTCTAATCAAGTCCATGTTGTTTTAATTTTCCCAATCAAGTTATTTTTCTTGCATAAATTTTATAATCAAGTCTCTCCGGCATCAAATCTAGCCAAATTCAACAGACGCGGTCTTTGGAGGACGTCGGAGTGTGACGTGGATTGAATATTGCCCACGTGGAAACCCCCTGTGGATAGTAAATGGTGGGAGACGCCATAACCTGTTTGACTAGCTTTCGCTTTATGCTAATTCTAAGAGTGCCTATGTATGTGCAATACTTAATCCATATCACACTACGTGGTAGTTCAATGGTCACATCAGCTAGGTTTGGCTAAATTTGATACTAGAGAGACTTGATTATAGTAAATAGGACTCCATTAGAAAAATTAAGAGTATAGGGACTTCATTAAAAAAATTTCAGGGATGAAAAGTAAAAAAAATTCATGCATATATGAAAATGGCCAAAATTGAGCTCAAACCATCATGACTTTGGGCTGAAAATTGAAACAAAAACTTCTTAGAATGTAATATAACATTTAAATGCTGAATGTGCTTAAGATATACCATGAAATGTTTTATTTGATTTGTAGGTTTTTGGTATATAGTTGGTAATAGTCTAAATGTTTATAAAGATCCTGCACCTTGAGAAAATTGCGAAGCCACGTCTTTAAAACTCTTTGGATGGTGGGTAAATCTCCCTTACTTGTTAAGTTTCAAACAGTGTACTAGATAAAATATTAAAATGTCATAATGAAATTTAACGAATTCGAAGAGAATCAACAATTCTATCAATGTGATTGAGCTTGCTCCATCTCTTATTAGAAAATTTAAAAATGCTATATTCGTAATGAAGTACAAAAAAAACATTTAGAGAAAAAGTCATCGTTCTGTTTTAATTAGTTAAACCCATTCTAAAGAAGTACCTGCAGCATTATGTAATGCAAATTTCGAGCATAACCGTGCGTGAAAAAAAAAGAATATTGTTTCATGCTAGTAATTTCTTAAAAGTATTGTAAATTTCAAAATAGTTTTGATCGGCAACTTATTTTGCGTGTCACATGTTAGTAAGTTAACTAAAACTACCAATACTTATTTAGCCTGGAAACATGTTAGTAAGCTACCAAAAATTTTATGGAAGTACCAACAATTACTTCATCATTTTAAATTACAAACTATTTTTTGTAAATAACCGATATTACTTGGGCAACTTTCCAACGTATTAAATTACCAACTTTTATGAAGAATTACCGACTCCTATTTGAGTCTAGTTAGTAACCATAACAGGAAGTTACCAATTGTTCCAAGAACTTATCAATATTTTTTTTACTAGAGTTACCATTATATTAAAGTTAGTAACTATTATAGCAAGGTACCAATATTAATTTGAGTGATTTTGCAACTCCCCACACGTTAGGTTACCGTCTAGTTTTAATTTTTCTAACTCTTATTTGATTCGGCTATAGACGTTTATTTAATTGTTTCGAAATCATTTCCCCATTTAATAATTCCCCAACATTTGATTTGCAGATGTTATCGCATGTTAAAGTTACCAACTCTTACAAAAATTACCGATATTTATTTGAGTCTATTTAGTAGTGTTTATTTGATTATAAATTAAAGAAGTTGGAGCGTTCCCCAAGAAAATGTGGTACATTATGTGAATAGTTGATAATTTTGAAACAATCAAATAAAAATTGGTAAGTGACTCAAATAAGAGTGCTTAACTTAATCGCTAGAAATAAGTGATGGTAAATTATTGTAATGATGTCAGTAATATACAACAGAATTGGTAATCTCATAATAGACTAGTAATGTTAACATGCTAGCAAGCTTTCCAAATTACCTTGGTAAACTATTGAAACAGTGGGTACTTCTTAAACAATAAAATAAATGTTGGTAATTAACTCAAATAAGAGTTGATAATTTCAAATTTGAGTTATCAACCTTTTCCACTTGGTAAGTTACCACAAATGTCGGTTTATTATTGGAATGGTTGGTAATTTTGAAACAATCAAATAAATATTGATAACGAACTCAAACATCCACTGGAAGTTTCATGTAAGAGTTCCTAAATTAGCTATGCATATAATTGTTGGTAAATTATTGGATTAGTTGGTAATTTTGGAAACAGGACTCAAATTAGCTATGCATATAATTGTTGGTAAATTATTGTATGTACAGTATTGAAAAAACGGTTGGTAATTCCAAAAATCAAATAAACATTGGTAAAAGGACTCAAACAAGAGTTGGTAGTTTTATTAAAGATAGTAAATTTGACATTTCGGTAAGCTCTGCAAACAAATGTTGCTAAATCATTATACCCTTTGGTAATTTCGAAATAATAAAATAAATGTCGGTAACTCGTTCAAATAAGATTTAGGGCTCATTTGATAAAACGGGGAATTGACTAGTGAGAACAAATTGAAGCATTAATCATCAATGAGAAATCAAATGCAGAACATTAGACACGTGCACAAGTACTTGCATGGTGTCCCGAGTCCGGCCAATTGTGCACACATCCTCAAAGAGAAATTGAGTTTTCAAAAGATTAAGTTCCTAAGGTCTCATCGAATTTCGAAAAACGCAAAATGAATTTGCTATGGGCACGCTTTTGCGTGTTGTTGCTACCGCTAGAACTATTATATCTTCCCTTTAGGTTTGCTCGCGACACATTCGCGGGTATTACCCCACCCCTAACCTCCACGTCACAAAGCATGCTTATTCAAATTTTGAGGTTAAGCACATCGTGTTAATAATTTAGTGTTTATGTTCCATCCAACACATGAGTATTCTCTTGGGGCTACTCCAGAAATTATCCGATCTGTGCAGGACTATTAATAACAACACTCGGAAAAATTAATCGATTACTAAAAGAGTCTCAGACCTCCCAATTATATATACGAGAAATCTCCCAAATTTGTCACTAACTTTTGACAAATAGGCCGGCCCATCATATTTTAGTTAAATAAGCCTACCTCAGACAATTACTTGCATGGTGTATCTATAGAGAAATGCCTAAGTAAGTTTAACACACTGGTAACTTTTTACACGTTGGTTGCTCCGCAAAGTAAGTTATATACGTATGTATGTGTGTGTAATTATATTCACATTCATATAATCTATAATACTATATAAGGTGAAAAGGATCTTTGATGGGATCTCATTTTTTTCTTCCCCGAAATGTTGTCAATTACTTATTTTGCAAATGTGTATCCATAGAATATGTGTAAGTTAGTAAGGTTATTTGATCTCTAACATGTTTCAAAATAAAAATTTGAATTTTTTTTTATCCGAAAACAAATTTTTTATCGAAATCTCGAAATATCTTTTTCTTTTCACGTACATTGATATGTTTCTATGTATTGTGTATTTTATCAACAATTTCGTCCTACAAAAATATTTCTAGATTGGTGGTTTTGCTCAATTTTTCGAGGATCAATTTTGTTCATACACTTAACCCGTGTGCATGTAGTACTATATTTATAAAATGTCTCTTATATTTTTCTCTTCCCATGCTTCATATGATCAGACATTGTCTTTCAGTTTTCCTGTCCAGCTCTTGGGTCCCGCGAACTTCGGATTGTGTTGAAGAAACAAATAATAAAAAGGGGGGTTTTTTTTTTTATCTTAGTGAGATGGAGAACACTACAATGAATAGGAAGGAGGAGACAAAATAATCTAGCTCTCCCTTAGCCGGATCACCACTGTCGCAAGCCACTCCAAGGACACAACACTCTCTTGATCACTCGTGAATTCTAGGAATCCACTAAAGGGGCAGAGAGACAGACAGGGGAAAATAATAAGGGACAACATCCGAGAATAAAACTTCATTTAATAAATCAACCGCGTTTACAACGCGGGACCCAGAGGGTGTTTATAGCTAGAGGCCTAGCTATAAAATCAACCAACCACCACTAGGGATGTCAGAACCGACCGAAAAACCAAACTGAGATGCGAACCGAACCGAACCGAAAATTTTGTACATTTCAGTTCGATTCGGTAACATTGTATAGCCAGCGTTGATATAGATAATTTTTAATAATATTTTAATATTTTTCGAATTTTTTAGTTTTTCTTTTTTTTTTCTCTTTCTTTTTTTTCTTTTCCTCTTCCCCTAGCCGGTCGTCAAACCGGCCAGAGGCTAGGGTCGACAAGGTTGCCCGCGATAGCCATGGTGAGGCCCAACCTCGCCACCAAGAAAGAGAGAAAAAAATAAAAATATATTATTAAAAATTATCCACATTAGCATCATCCGGCTAAAATTGACTAGATGGACTGAATTGACACAAATGCAAAAGGTTTAGGACCGTTTTGATAATTTTCCCCGGCTTGGATTCTATTATTTTTCATTTTTTTGTTATATATATATATGTGTGTGTGACCATTTAGGAGTACAAAATATGCCATTTTTAAAATAAAAAAAAACGATCGACCAACTACCACTTCCTAATAAGAGATGAGTAGAAGAGATTCCCGACCTTCTACCGCCTCTGCGGGATCTCCAGGCGGGTGGTTGCCAATCTCTAAATGAGATTTCCAGGCGTTAGCTTAAATTGATGTGATCAATTTGTTGGCCAAGGATTGACCGTGGCTCACGTGTGCCCAATGGAGGTTATAGGCTCTCTCTCTGTCTCTCTCTGAATTACGAGTCTTTTTTTCTGCCCGTGTATGTTTTGGAAGTGGCCACGCCGCTCTAGTGCCTGGTGATATTATGAGTATTATTCTTTTTTACTTCTCTTTTGGCGAATTTACAAGGATCGCTTACTAAACTAATATTTAAAAAAGGAGAGGGAGTGCTCTATCTATACCATATGATCAACTGAATTCTGATCACACGTGGCTTGAATGATGATGATCCAGTACTTTTCATTAAAGAACTCAGAGCCAGATTTTGGATCAAATATATATATATATATATATATATATATATATATCTATATATCTCACTTTTTTTCTTTGTTCGTCTGGAATGTCCATGTAAGTTGGTTTTATTGTTCTTGCAGGGCCTTGTAAACTTGAAGTTCCTTCACTTGAGCGAATGCCCGTCGCTGGTGAGTATGCCAGATCTCTCCTATACTCCAAATCTCGAGAAATTGGATCTCCATGGATGCATAAACTTGGAGCGTGTCCACGAATCGGTTGCATATCACGGCAATTTACGGTCATTGGATTTAAGTGGGTGCTCTAAATTGCGAAGATTCCTCCTTGAGATTCCGAATAAAAACAAAAGTTTGCGAAAACTTCATTTAGCGAAGACTTCAATTGAGGAACTTCCTGCATCAAGAGGAAATACGATCTCTTTAGAGGATATGAGTTTCTACAAAGGATGTGATGAATTAGTTGGCCAAGGATGGCCCATGGCTCACGTGCGCCCAGTGGAGGTTACAGGCTCTCTCTCTCTCTCTCTGAATTGCGAGTCTTTTTTTCTACCCGTATATGTATTGGAAGTGGCCACGCCGCTCTAGTGCCTGGTGATATTATGAGTATTATTCTTTTTTACTTCTCTTTTGGCGAAATTACAAGGATTACTTACTAAACTCATATTTAATAAGGGAGAGGGTGTGCTCTATGTACACCATATGATCAACAGAATTCTGATCGCACGTGGCTTGAATGATGATGATCAAGTGCTTTTTATTCAAAAATCAGAGACAGATTTTGGATCAAATATATATAAATCTCACTTTTTTTCTTTCTTCGTCTGGAATGTCCATGTAAGTTGGTTTTATTGTTCTTGTAGGGCCTTGTAAACTTGAAGTTCCTTAACATGAGCGAATGCCAGTCGCTGGTGAGTATGCCGGATCTTTCTTGTGCTCCAAATCTCACGGAATTAGATCTCAATGGGTGCAAAAACTTGGAGCGTGCTCATGAATCAGTTGCATATCACGGCAAGTTACGGCGGTTGGATTTAAGTAAGTGCTCTAAATTGCGAAGATTTCCTGAGATTCCAGTTGAAAACAAAAGTTTGCGAGGGCTTTTATTAGGGGAGACTTCAATTGAGGAGCTTCCTGCATCCATAGGAAATCTTATCTCTTTAGAGTATATGGATTTACGAAAATGCAAGAAACTGGTATTCATTCCGTCAAGTATTTACAGGTTGCAAAATCTTTGTCAGCTAACTTTTGAAGGCTCCTCAAAACTAATAGAGTTTCCAAAGGTGAAGGATCTGAGTGATCCCCATACGAAGACAGGATTTCCAAACTTAGATAGGTTAAATCTCGGTGGATGCAATCTATCAGAAGTAGAGTTCCTGGAGAATGTTTATTGTTTTCCCTACTTAAAAGCATTGATTTTGTCGAGAAATAATTTTACTAACATCCCTACATGCGAGAAACTATATAACTTGGAATGGTTGGATGTTTCTCATTGCCAACAACTACAAGAGATCCCCAATATTCCAGAGAACATGGCGTTTGTAGGTGCAGCTAATTGCAAATCTCTGAGTAGAATTCCCTTCAACATGTGTGACGCTGGGAACGTTGACTTTCGATCATGTCATGAACTGGTCCGTAATGGGTATGGCATGAATGATTGGTTCAAGCCTAAGGTTAGACTCTCTCTCTCTCTCTCTCTCTCTCTCTCTCTCTCTCTCTCTCTGTGATTAATATGGAGTCGTGTACATGTTTGCTGCAGTGAGTGTTTGTGTATTGCAAAAGGCTGGAAAATCTTGCATTGGTGGGCTAATTAAAAAAAGCAGGCATATAGATCTACATGAATATGTGGTGGAGGTTGCTATAAGGCAACGCTAAAGATATTCTCTTTATTTATAGAGCTGTAGTTCACTACTGTATTACAAGGATCACCCAATGAAAAACTTTAACAATACACGTTCATCCAGTTACAAAATCTTCAACAATACATGTCCCGTTTCCACCAATTAAGTATAAAAAATATTTGTAATGATATTGCTAACTATATCTAAAAACTCTAGGACTACCCACTTAACTCATTGAAACTCCTCTTTCTGGGTGCCAATTTCAAGAAAAAACTATCTAACAGTTTACATCTATGACAGAAATTTCATCACGGCGAAGACAAAATTCTTCTACCTGGAGGAGAGATGCCAAAGTGGTTGATCCCTAATAAAGAGGGTTATATATCTTTCGTGGCTTCAAAGGACTTGTATGAGAAGTTCCTAAGAGTAGCTTGCTGTGTTGTGGTTTGTTCGAAAGAAGTGTGGTGTTTCCAGTTGTCAGCTGTGGGATTCGTTAATGGCAGACAACGTGATTGTAAAAGTAAGATTTTCTGCAATTTATCTAATATTTCAGATCATTTGTGTCTTCATCTTTGGGAACCAAAGAGCCTGTGGAGAGTGGACGATTTTGGTGCTAATGACTTGATTCATTTCCACCTTAGCCTTAGTTTAGGAAAATATCCATTTAGTAGAGTAATTGTGAAAAATTGTGGATTCCGACTATTATGCAAGCCACTAGAGAATGATTTGGAGGTTTTGCTTCAAGACAATCAGTTGCTGGATCCAGCTTTACTCTACGAAGTTGGGTATGAAGATAGTCAAACAAGCTTAGAGGTAGAACATCCAAGTAAAACAGAAGATTTACAAGGTAGTCAAACGAGCACCGAGGAAGATAGTTCAAGCGAATTAGTCCACCAAGGATTGAACATTGCTGACTTCTCAATTGAGGTATCTCTCTCTCTATATATGTGTGTGTGTTGGGCGCACTGTGTTTGTATAATGCAAAAGCTGAAAATTCTAGACACACAAACAAATCTGATATAAAGTGATTCTATACATATATATAAAGCTAAACAAAATCTCACAATGACGAGGAAATATTAAGTGGTTTGCACGTGCCACGTCAACGGCTGATGTGGCGTGCATAATTTACTCTCATCCACTAACAAATGGACACATGGCTGCTGATGTGTATTAAAAAAATGATGTGGAATTTCTTTTTCTTCTTCCTTCTTCTGAACTCCTTCAACCTCCGCTCCGTTGGGCTTGGCTACCTCCACCGCCAAGCCGCTGCTGCCGCCACCGCCATCCTTGAGCCATCGCCCCACCGTGGCCACCACCGTCCGCGGCAAAGTTGTTGAGCTTGTCGCCGGCAACCATGGACGAGCCAAGATTCGAGCTGAAAGCTGTTAAGCAGCAAACCAGATCTGGCTGTTGAGCAACGGTCGATCACCGCATCTAGGCCAACCTCCGCGTCCAACCTCTCCGTTGTCCCGGCGGCTAAGTCTTGGCCGCGAGCGCTCATCCACAAACATGGAGATGTAGAGTAGCGGTCGGCCATGGACGGCCTCTCGTCCACAGATCTGAGTGACGACCTCCGCGGCCAAATCTGGCGTTCTTTCAAAAACCTCGCGGCCATGGACGGTGGCTCGAGTCATTTGACCCTACCGACAGGATGAAGTTCTGGGAATGAAGTTCTGTGAACTGCGTGGGGATTTCTCGATTTGTGTTTCAAGATGCCTACTGCTCCAGATTTGGATTTCGTTGGTGAATGAACAGAGGAAGAAGAAGTGCTCGTCCATGGCCGACCTCCGCACGATTTATGGACGAGCCACCGTCCATGGCCACCCAACCTGCTCAAGTCATGGCTTCAGATCTGGTGTTCTCTCGCGGCCATGGATGGTGCCTTGAGTCATTTGGCCCTAGTTTTAAAGTTCGGCCACCTATTGCTCGAGATCTGGAGTTCGTTCGTGGATGAACAGAGGAAGACAAAACGCTCGTCCATGGCCGACCTCCGCGCGATTTCTGGACGAGCCACTGTGCATGGCCACCCCTCCTGCGCGTCTTCAGATTTGTGACGAGAAGTCGTGCCGTCGTCGCCAGTGGATGAGATGAAGAAGGAGCGCGTTGTTGGGGAAGGAAGAAAAGGAAGAAATTCCACGTCATTTTTTTAATATAGCCATGTGTCCATTTGTTAGTGGATGAGAGTAAAATATGCATGCCACGTCAGCCGTTGATGTGGCGCTTGCAAACCACTTAATATTTTCTCCACAATGACGCAATGTTCATAATTCCTATATTAAAAAATAAATGCTAAAATCTAAGAAAATCTAACAAACACTAGGCACGTAATTCTTGTTGTTACGGTTGGTCATAACAGCCAACACAACTAATAGTACTGGATCAACTCTATGGATCAAAATAAAACTGCACATCGACAATGACTCAATAATTCAACGTGAGAATTTTTTTTCACTCTCAGGTGTTTTCGGTTTGTAGAGTTGGATTAAGTTTAATTTTTCTTTTGCAATGAATTCGTGCGCTATAATATTAAGCCAATATTATTTGTCTGTCTTTAGCTTGAGCATATCTCTGTTCACTCTTAGGTGCTTTGCACTTCTACGATCAAATCCAAAGCAATTATAATCTCACAACTGTGAAAAAAAATGTTAAAATTTTAACAATGAAAATGATACTGTCGCATTAAGGTAACTGAAAACGAGATTATAATAATCGAATCTACCATTGATTTTTTAGTCAATTTGGTAAATCTTTTCAATGCACCCCGTGCATTGCAATTCCAACTTTAGGACCGCCGTGGTCACCGGAGGCTGAAATGTATCGCCATTAAACAACACACAAACAAGCTCAATTAAGATACTTGTATAAAAATATAATAAATTACTTAATATACACATTTTGTGAGTTAATTTTAATAAGTCTAACATCATTTTATAGTATAACGGATAAAAGTTCTAAGCAAATAATTCATCCCTGGATTGCCATAATCTCACTTTGACGTGTGTCAACCGGCACATGGGGATTACCTGGGACAAATTTGATTTAATTTACTTAATTGAGAGTATCGGATTTAAGATGTTCCTTTTATATAAAGTTTGAGCAGAAGTTTTTCCTTTTCAATTTTCCATTGATATAAATGCGAGTAGAAATTTTTTCTTTTATTTATCCTAATAATGTTAAGTTTGTTGCATTAAGTAAGTTGGAATTCAATTAGATCAGTTTGTACTGAAAAATCAGCGATTTCTAAAGTGAACATATAACAATGAACATTGGACTGCCGGGTCTGACTAGGAGGATTAATTTCTTGGATATGCTGTTCTATTGTCCATCGTTTTCACTTCCTATATAGTACACTCGTACAGTATGAGCTACATTGTAGGGAGATGTCAATTTAATATTAGTGGTGGCTACAACACTTGCTAGGGAATGATTTTTATTGCGTGAGTAATGTATATAACGCAAGCAAGGATCAATATGTCTAATTATTATAGAACTCTAAATTTGGTTGAATTACTGGGAATATGTTCAAAATCAAGTTCTTCATCTTGAACTAATTACAAAATTGGGTACTTCTAACAATTTAGCCATATAGCAGAAGCATCGCTATTCCGAGATTGATCCTGGCTTACGAAATATTCGCCCTGGAGGAGAGATACCGGAGAAGTTCGTGCCTGTTGAAGACGGTACAATATCTTTCATGGCTTCACAGGACTTGTACAACAAATTCATAGGATTGGCTCTCTGTGTTGTTTTCGGTGTAGAAGATGGAAAAAAGGAAATATCTTTCGACATCGTGCCACATGTTGGCGGCCAAAGGCGGAATGTGCTATCAGGAACTCTCGGTTCATTTGATTCGGATCACATGTGGATCCAGTATCTCCAACCAAATGAGCTGTGGGGGGTGTTGGGGGGAACAGTTGATTTCGATCAATTCGAGAAGAGCTATTTACAATTTAGCCTTACGGTTCGAGTATCGGGTGGAACCGTGAAAAAGTTGGGATATATGCTAAGATGCAGGCGACTAGAGGATGATTTGAAGGTTGTGCTTGAAGAGAATCAATTAGTGAATCCAGCTTTACTATTTGAGGAATCTGATTCGGAGGATGACACTTTGCTTAACCCGAGAGATTGGTATACAATACGCCGGCGCAATGGAGATGAATACTTGCGCGGCGTTCGCTGGTTTATCGGATTGGCAGGCAGTAACAGTGAAACAGATTAAATGGGAAGAGGCGAGTGGAGTAGCGTTGGCTTACAACTCCCAAGGAAGCAATCATCAAGGTAGCGAAACAAATTAGGTGTCGCACATGTTTCTTGATATGTGAATGGATAGAGGGTGACCTGGCAGTTGGAACCCAACATTCATAGCCAGGGTGTTTGTATTTCCATATTTCCCTTGTCGATCGGATCGCGATCTCACTAATAAATATCATGTTCTGCACAACATGCTTTGCTGCATGTCGTTTACCGATTTCAGTGGTGTTAGCGTATTCTTGTAATAATCTTGAGAAGTCGGCACTTTCAACTGAACACTGCAGATCATTTTTATCCCAACTGCACCTACTGGCTACCAAGAACACTGTTCCGAGCATGGCAATTTTCTAATACGGCTCGTAGATATTAAACCCCATTGGTAAAATTATATAACCGGTGACCTACTAGTGGTCAGGTATGCTCACGATGATTTAGCAACAATGTCAGCAACTTACAAACGTGAAATGCAATGGTTAATTATCAACTGTTTTCATGTATTTACCACTCAAAGCAAAAATTTAACGGCGAACATATTTACCACATAGTTCCGTTTACAAACAAGTTAGTTATCACTAAAGTAAGGAATTTGCCATTACAAATAAAATCAAAGATAGTAAATCATCGTTGGATTAAGTAACTTGCCAATGTAGGCCCACTTTTACTGTAATACGTTACCAATAATTTTGAGGAATTTAAGAAAGCCAAATTCAATAGTAAGTCATCAAGCTGTCTAGAAATTTGCTATTGAAAGTAAAATCTTACTATTCAAGTTAGTAAGTCATAAGTTGGACAGAGGGAGAGTACGAGGAGTTGCATGGCCGTTGGATCGCATTGCAAGCTAGACACGTGCTGTCCATTGGGTGAGGGGATAGTACGGGGTGCACAACGAGCGTTGCCCTCCGCTCTAAAACCAATCATGTCACCGAAAAATATAATATGGCCACATCGACCCTCGTATAGAAGTTTTCAAGTGATATGTTAAGGATTTCTTACTCAAAAGTTTAAATTATTAAAAATGACCGTAAATAAAACTCCGCTTGTTTCAGGAAAAATTAATGAGCTGGAAAATATTATACTAATGATAGCTTGTATCGCTTTAAATAATTAGTCAATGAAAAATATTTTCATCATTGTAAAAAATAATTTATGTTAAAAAATTTTCATGAACGATGACAATATTTTTCATTCATTTATTTTTGTATATGATACAAGCGGTAGTTTATAGGAAAATATTTTTCAAATTATTAATTTTTGCGAAACAAAAAAGGACTAAATATGAATATAAGAATGTGGCGTGCATATGCCACTCCTGCCAAAGATAGAGCCAGTTATAGTTGACATGTCTCCCTCAAAATTCAAATTTGGGAAAAATATTCATTAACAAGAAGCGAAGCCCGCGTGAAGAAGCAACAGAGACTCTTGGCTTGTAATCTGTTGTTGGGTCCACTTCACATAGCGTTGAATGAAGTTCATACCCTGTTAAATTTCATCGACAAGAAAGAGCGACCAATCAAATCACACCCTAGCATTGATCAAAGCATATGATTAATTTTCAAAGATTGATGAAGGAATAGTTTAATATTATTGTGTGAATTTATTTTGAGGAGATTTTGCTCATTCGCAGTTTGGGAAAAATATGTTATAGCTATAGTGTCACGCGAGCACACAAAGTAAAGAGAAAAAAATAACATTATGATTAATACAATATGCTCCGATGGAAATAAAATGAGAGTGATTCATTTCTTTAAAATTCCATTTACCTAGCCTTTTTACTCCTTTAAAGCATCAAAGTGCTCTCTGCCTCATTTAAGTTCAAGATTACAAGAGGAGGGTAACACACTCTCTCTCTCTCTCTGCCTCATTTAAGTTCAAGATTACAAGAGGAGGGTAACACACACACACACACTCTTTCTCTCTCTCTCAAAATGAAGAATGTCAACAACAGCAGCACAAGACTCATCCTCCTCCACCCTTACATCCAGAAGCAAGGAAGCTCCAACTTCAATGTATTATAAGGAGGATTTTCATCTTCACCTCTTCCTGAAATTCTCTCAAACTTGCCATATGTGTAGACACCTTGAAATTGTTTGTCAATGCCAGAATGTATTATGAGGGGGATTTTGGAGTTAAAAGAGTTAGTCCTCCCAAGTTTTTCTTTTCCACATTGTCCCTCAAGGCATTATTGTCTTCCACGCAAAGAAGTGGAAGTATGAACTCTTTCGTTCGTGGGCCTTGAAATGGTGTGACCATCACTGTGATCGTGATGGTCACACCAAGGACCGATGCTGGGTTCTTCATCCTCACTTGCGGGTTGGTAGAGAGAAAAGGCCAAAAGCAAAATTGGCTGCCCAAAATGACCCAATTAACCCGATTGAATTTGAGGCCAAACTTGAAAGTCTTGCGAATCAATTTCAACAATTTTTGCACGGCCAAGGGTCCAACATTAAGGCAACTGGATCAACTGGCCCATCTGCTGAATCTAGCCACATGGTACAAACTTCTGGTGAGGTGTTCTTGACTCGGTTCAAAAATCAGTTTGTTATAGACTCGGGTGCCACTGACCATATGTGTAATTCAGATCAAATAATGGTTAAAGTTGTCTCCAATGATTATCCTCCTATTACTGTTGCTAACGGAGTACATGTCCTGACACAAGGAGTAGGAAAATTTAAGATGTTGTTTAAAAGTTCTATTGCTTTGATCGTACCTAATTTATCTTCAAATTTATTGTATGTTAGTAAGTGTACGAAAGAATGGAATTGCAATGTCATTTTTTCTGCTTCTAAGGTGTTACTTCAAGATTGCATCACCAAGAGGACGATTGGTGAAGGGAGGTTGCATAATGGACTCTATGTCATAGATCAATACCCCGAGGCATTGAGTGTAAACCAGAATGCTAAGAAGATGTCGGAACTATGGCATAGGTGCATGGGTCATCCATCTAATCAAATTTTACACACTCTTGATAGATCTTTATCTCATGATTCTAGTTCATGTGATTGTTGTCATTTCGCCAAATAGCATAGACTTCCTTTTCCTAAGAGTACACATTTCTCTTCAGAATTGTTTGATTTAACTCTTTCTGATGTGTGGAGTGCTCTCATTGAGTCTCGAGATAGCTATAGATATTTCGTCTCTTTTATTGATGATAAGTCTCGCGCTACATGGCTGTATCTGCTCAAAACCAAAAGTGAGGTTCTTATTGTTTTTCAGGAATTTTGTGATATGATACAAAATCAATTTAAGACAAACATGAAAGTTTTACGCACAGATAATGGGACGGAATACACCAATCAAGCATTTCAAGCTTATTTGCACAACTTGGGTATTATTCATCAAACTTCCTGTGTTGGGACGCTCCAACAAAATGGCATAGCAGAAAGGAAAAATCGTCATCTTCTAGAAGTTACTCGGGCCTTACTTTTTTCGGGGAATATGCCTAAAACATATTGGAGCGATGCTGTTCTCACTAGTTGCTATATTATTAATCGGCTCCCTAACCGAGTGCTTGAATACAAGATTCCGGTAGAAATTTTATACGGGAAGAAGTTCAATGTCTCACATTTGTGGATTTTTGGTAGTACATGATACGTTCGCTCGAACGATGGTAAACTCGATCCATGTGCTCAGAAGTGCGTGTTCGTTGGCTATTCTTCAGCTAAAAAGGGATACAAGTGTTACGAGCCCACCACAAAACGCCTCTATATATCCCATGATGTTCACTTTGATGAGACTAATATGTATTATTCTGACAGGAGCCAACTTCAGGGGGAGTACACCAAACTCTTAACAGATTATGGAGAAGTTGCCCCTGTCCCTATTGCTGCTTCACCTGTGGTACCCACCAATGTACCCACTTCAGAAACAAGGGATGGAGGACGATTAGAACATGACACCGAGCTACAGTAAAATCTAGAGCCGATGGTTGAAACTCACTCCAGGGAAGAAATCATGACAGAAGAATTTTCTGGAGCATCTTCACTACCAGTTCGCCGTTCTATGAGGATTTCTAGGCCCTCTGTTAGACTCCGGGATTTTACCACATATCACACGGTACAATATCCCATCCAAGACTATGTCAATTATGACAAAATTTCTCATCAATTTTGGTGTTTCTTATCTGCTCTTGAAAGTTCAAAAAAACCCAACAGTTATGAAGAAGCCAAACATCAATCAGTGTGGATTACAGCTATGAAGGAGGAACTCCGGGCGCTTGATAAAAATCACACTTGGGATGTGGTGCGATTACCTGATGGAAAGCGCTCTGTTGGTTGCCGTTGGATTTACAAGATTAAATACAATAGTGATGGCTCAGTTGAAAGGTATAAAGCCCGCCTTGTAGCTAAAGGCTATACCCAGACTTACGGCATTGACTACAAGGAGACATTTGCTCCATTTGTGAAGATGAATACAATTTGTGTTCTTATGTCCATAGCAGTTGTCACGCCCCGCACCCTACGAGCACGCGATCACCTCTCGACGGTCGAATCATTGAATGCGACGTCCCAGATATGTCGCCGACCCAATCCAAACATCAGAGATTTAACACGCGCGGAAATAAATAAAAACAACCTAGACAATTAAAAACATGACTAAGGAATAGACAACGAAATATAATAGACACCAAATATTTTAAATCCTTCAATATTACAAAAAAGGCACTCGACTTCCAAAATCAAACCACAATTTTTCAAAAGAGGGCGGTGGTTGACAAGCCTATCTTCTCTACAAAAAGGTATTAAAAAAAAAACAGGGTGAGTTGGTCTATCCTTCGATCCCTGTGATCCTCTGGCAGCCTCTCCGAATCGATCACGGTCGTGGATCTGAAAGTGGTTATATAATAACCGTGAGACAGAGTCTCAATAAGCAACAACCTAAACCTAACCTAGGCTAATGCGTACCCAGACCAGTCTAACATGCGAACTACCAGTCATACAATCAATTTCACATAGAAAGCTTACCTCGCCTCGAACCACGTGCCAATCCTGCATATTAGTCCAAACATGATAAAGCAAGTACAACCCACTGCCACGTCACAATCACCAGCACACACACACTTCCACTCGAAACCAGTCAATCCAAACACACACCCAACCCATCCAACCAATCATCCACACGCACCAACAGCCAATTCAGTCACACTCAGCCAGCCATTTCAATCACACTCAACCAGCCAATCCAGTCACACGCTCATCTAGCCAAATCAATCACACTCAACCAGCCAATCCAGTCACACACTCATCCAGCCAAATCAGTCACACTCAACCAGCCATTTCAATCACACTCAAATCACATACGTGATCGAACATCTTTCTCACGACCCGCGCCACTGCGCCTCAGGTCCATTCTCACTGCCCGCACCACTGCGCCTCAGGCCCAACCTCACAGCCCGCGCCACTGCGCCTCAGGCTCAGCCCTCAGATCAAGCCGGGCTCCGTCCCGCGTAACCATGCCTCAGGACATTTTCCCATTCCAGTGACCCGCGTAACCTACGCTTCAGGTCTAGTCATGCCTTATTAGCCACACCCGCGTAACCTACGCCTCAAGTTGGCAGCCCTCCGATCGATCCAGGCTTTCTTTTCATGCACATGCACCACAACACAATTCGCCAATCAACACATCGTACAAATCAAACTCGATCATGCTCACCACATTATATTCCACCAATGTCACACTGACAGGCCACCACACTCAATTCAACTCAGTTCAATTCACACTTCGCCACCTCAATTCACAAAACCCGACGTTCAAGTCGGTCACGCATAATTATTCACTTAAGCACTCCACTCTAATTAGTCTAATTTAACTAAATTAAAACACCACATAATCTAATTTAATCATAAAATAATTAAACTAAATACACGCCCTAGCCATTCTAGCCCGAACTGGTCAATTAAATACCCAAAATACTAAGTAGGGTTTAGGAAGTCGCTTACCAAAATTTGGCCCGGGAAAAGTCGACTCGGGCTCAAAATTGCCCGAGGGAGAAGTTCTGACCGGGCGCGTGCGCGGGCCACACGGGCGCGCTGACCGGCCAAAGTGGGCACAATGGCCGATCGGTGTGCCTAGTGCGCGGGCGCGGCGAACGCGCGGCGTGCCCGGGGCTCTCGGGCGCGCGGATGGGCCACGCGCTTGGGTAACGGCGCGAGCACGGGCGCGGCTTGGGCACGGCGACGGGCAACGGGCACGGCGGTGGGCGCGCGACTTGCGAGCACCCGGGCCACGCCTTGGCTGGCCGGTTGGCTGGCCGGCGGGGCTGGCCGGCGGCGGCTGGCCGGCGGCGGCGAGCGGCGGTGACGGCGACCGGCGAGCGGCGGCTGGACGGTGGAAGGGAAGGGGCTGGCCGAGGGGGGGTGAGGGGGAAGAGAGAGGGAGAGAGGGGCTGCTGGCCGGACAGGCTGGCTGGCCGGCGGACGGGGCGGCGACGGCGCGGCGGACAGCGGCGGCGACGAGGCTGAACGGCCGACCGGCGGGCGGCGGGGCGAGCTGGACAGCGACGAGCAGGGAGGAGCTGCGGAGGAGGAGAGGAGAGGGAGAGAGAGAGGGGGGAGGCTGGGGTGGTGGGGCGAGGCCGGGGCGAGGTGGCTGGTGGACGGGCCGGCGAGCTGGGCGGCGGGGCGAGCCGACGAGCGGCGGCGACGGGGCGGCTCGGCCTGGGTGTGGGTGCTACTGGACAGGGGGGAAAGAGACCGAGGAAGGGAGAGAGAGAGTTGGGGGCGGCGGGGCTGATGGACGGACGGGCCGGCGAGGCTGGCCGGCACGGCGTGGCAAGCGGCTGCGGCGCGCGGTCGGACGAGTCCACCGGCAGCGACGAGCGCGGCGGGCAGCAGCGATGACCTCGCTGCTGTGCGCGCCTCGCGGGCAGGCCGGCGATGGTGCGGCCGGCGGAGCTCGCTGGCGACGGCGGTGGAGCGGCACGCCGCGGCGGCGGACTTGGGCAGCGGTCGGCGAGCTGGGCTAGGGCGGAGCAGAACCCAGAGCACCGACGGCGACCAAACTAGAGAAAAAAGAACGAAGAGGGAGAAGAAGAAGGGAAGGAGAGAGAAGGAGGAGAGAGAGAGAGAGAGAGAGAGAAAGAGTGTCAGGGGGAGGGGATGGGCATGCAGAGAAGGGATGGGAGGGGACGTGCATTGGGGAGGGGTAACGTGCACGGAACCGGGGGAAAAGAGAGAGAGAGAGAGAGAGAGAGAGAGAGAGAGAGAGAGAGAGAGGAGGAAGAGAGAGAGACGGACGTACGGGGAGGGGGGGAGTCGACCGAGAGAGAGAGGAGAGAGAAAGAGAGAGAAAAAATTGAATTTTAACTTTAATCGCGATCCAACGGACACGGTCCAAACTAAAAATTGATTTATCGGTCCCGATTTAATTCGGGAAAAAGGCCTAACGATCCCCGAAAAATCCCAACAATATTCTAGGGCACACGGCCAAAATAAAATACCCCAAATCACACTACGAGGGAAGTCTACCAGTTCAAATCCGCACCCGGTCCCAAAAATCCACTCTTCCGCTATTCCTGACAATCTCGATGCTGGCCACAAAGATATCGACACCGTCCAATTTATTCCATCCCGAAACTCCCGGAAATCGACTGCCAAGTTCAGGGTCTAATTTAACGACCGGATTCGATCGAGTGCGATTCTAGCAGAATTTCTATTTTTAAAAACAAGGACCCGAGAGTGATCAGTTCTCGGGCGAAATTCCATTATAAGCGCACTGACGAATTACACGTTTTATAAACCCCAAAAATAGGCCAAAATCTGGAATGTCACAATTCTTCCCGCCTTACAAAAAATTCGTCCTCGAAATTTGCGATCCAACTCAACTATTCAAACAAATGGAGGTACTGCTGTCGTATCAACTTTTCACATCTCACCTTAGCTGTTTCAATTGACTAATAAACCAACTTGGTACCCGTGATGCCCATCTCACCCACTTCATCCCAACAAACCGGCGTTCTGCAAACCCTGCCATATAATGCCCCAAACGGTGCCATTCTAAAACTCTGTTGATAGCCATTGCTATAGGCAAACTCAACCAAGGTAATTATTCTTTCCAACTTCCCCAAACATCTAATACACATGCTCGCAGCATGTGTTCCAAAGTCTAAATCGTCCTCTCAGACGGGCTATCTGTCTGCGAATGTTAAGCCGTGCTAAACTTTAACCTCGTTCCTAATGCCGTATGAAAACTTATCCAAAACGCGGTAGTAAACTTAGAATCACGGTTCGAGGTGATCGTCACTGGTACTCCATGGAGACAAACTATGTGTCGTACATACAAATCGGCATACCTTCCCAAGGCAGAAATTCTTTCGTACTGGTAGAAAAGGTGCTGACTTTGCCAACCGATCCACTATCACTCAAACCGAATCATGGCCCCTCTGGCTCCTCGATAATCCCATTTCAAAGTCCATCGTGGTGTGTTCCCATTTCCACTCGGGAATTTCCAATGGCTGCAACGTTCCACCCCGCCTACAATGTTACGCCCTCACTTATTAGCATATGAAATGCTTAGCCACTTGTTTAGCCACGTTCACTTTCATATCGTTCCACCAATAATACTATCGCAAGTTCTGATGCATTTTTCGTACTATTCGGGTGAATACTGTAATTGCTACGATGTACTTTCGACAAAATCTCTTCTTTTAATCCTGTATTACTGGGTACACATAACTGACCACGGAACTTCAGAATCTCATTCTCGAATACCTAAAAGTTCAATTTCCTTTCCGTAGTATCCATACTCAAATCTTCTAAATCTCCAGGTCCGTTGATTGTAGAGCCTTAATCTTAGTCTGGATTTCCAGTTTAATCCCCAATGCGGTAAGTAGACTCTAATCATGACTTACTTCACACTTAAATTCCGAATCCCGAATTCTCTCCGACAGGGTTCATTCTTTGACCATCATATGCGCACTGCTCGATTTCCAGCTCAGTGTATCCGTTACCATATTAGTCATTCCGGGGTTTTACATAATATCGCAGTCAGAGCCCTTAAAGAGTTTCATCCATCGATGCCGTCTCATATTTAATTTCTTTTGGGGAGAACAAGTATCTTAAATCCTGATGATCCACATAAATCTGAAATTTCTCTCCACACAGATAATGTCTCCAAATCTTAAGAGCGAAAATAATCGCAACTAATTCCAAACCATGAGTCAGACACTTCAGCTTATGCGGTCTCATTTGACGCGATGCGCATGGCACTACTTTTCCACTTTGTGTCAACGCACATTCGAGTCCTCTTAGTGCTGCATCACTATAGATTTCATATTCTCCCTGACTTAACCGGACCGTCAACACTGGCGTGATCGTCGAACTCTGTTTCAATCCTGAAAACTCATTTTGTAGTTATCCGCCCATTCAATTTTCGTTTCCTTCTTTTGCAAACGTGTCCACAGTGTTACTGACGTTAAAAACCCCTTCCATGAGGCGTTTGTAATGACTTGCCAGACCCAAGAACCTCCGAACCTCGATTACCACTGTCGATCTTAGACAATTCCTAACAGCTTCAGTCTTTGCCGGATCCATCACAATTCCTTCCCCGAGTATCATATGTCCTAAGAACTCCACTCATTGAAGCCAGAATTCGTATTTATAAAACTTAGCGTAGAGTGCGTATTTCCTTATAGTCCATAGAACCCTTTTTCTAAATGTAACTCATGCTTAGCAGGAATCCTTGAGCATATCCGAATACCATCTATAACCACATTTACAAACCGATCCTGAAATTCCTCAAATGCCCAACTCATTACGTCCGTAGAAGCTGCAGGGACGTTTGTCAGTTCAAACAGGCATCACCATGAACTCGTAGTGTCCATTGCTCATCCTAACTGCCGACTCCGATACATCCTCCTTCTTGATCCTCAATTGGTGATAACCAGTCCTCAAGTCTATCTTACAAAATATCGATGCCCCTTGTAAATGGTCGAACATGTCATTTATCCTTGGCAACGGGCGTTTATCCTTAATAGTCACCTGATTTATCGGTCTGTAGCCAATACATAACCTTAATGATCCGTCCTTCTTCCTCGCAAGTAAAACTGGCGCTCCCCATAGAGACCCACTCAGACGAACAAAACCTTCGTCTAACAACCCTTGCATTTGAACCTTCAATCCTTTCAACTCTGACCACGACATTCGAAAATGGTGCTCTCTAGATTGGTTCCATCCCAAGGCTAACTCGATTACAATTCCTACTTCTCGATCAGGTGGCAATCCCGGCAATTCCTGAGGAAAGACATCGGGAAGATTACACACTCCGGCTATGTTCTTCAGTCTTGATTCCTCAACCAACAAGTCAGCCACAAAATAATTATCATTTTACACCTCAAAAACAAGGTTCAATCCATCCAACTTTCAATCCAACAGTCTCCCAAAACAAATCACCTCGGTTCTTTATAATATCCAAAATTTCCAAGCATAACTCATCTTTCCAAACTCGTCCAAGAATGTCACTAGTAAATCAGAAATCCATAAATCGATTGCGCCTATCCACCATAAGTGATAATACATCGTACATGACCATTAGAGTTACAACTTCAAAATCATTGCCTATCGTACCCAATATTCACATGCAACGCCTCTAAACTTTCGCGGCACATCCTTCAATTCCTTCCCCACCACAACGCACACTTTTCCCTATGTCCATAGCCGATTCTGATTAATCTACAGAGCAGCTCTCGCTTAATGTCCTACCTGCGGTCGCTACGATTGCATTAGCGATCTAACTTGTCGGTTCAACAATTTCTCACCTAGTGATCTTACTGTCCACATCGACAACATGCTCCACTCCTACCTTGGCAGTGGCCATTCCTATGCCTCTTCCCATAAGACCGACACGCGACGTTAGAGTAGTAGTTCAGCTTTCCATAGTCCTTTCTCACTAGAGGGACAAATATCTGATTCTCTATCATCGGCTTCTTTCCTTAGTTCCCATTGTCCCTAGCCGGCGCGAACCGCGATCCAGAAGCGGCCATCCTTTCACTCATATCCATGTCAACCATCAAACTCCCTCATACAACTCGTAATTCCTTAAGACCCAAAAGTATCAACTGATTGTGAAATTTCGGTTCCAATCCTTCCTGAAACCTCATTGTCCCATCCACATGGTCCTTGACCATCTTTAGTGCGTACTTAAGCAATCTCACAACTTGACCTCGTATCGATCGACTGACATCCAATTTTAGCGAAGCCGAAGAAATTATGCCATTTTCTGTCCTTACGCATTCTCTGAAAGTACTTCTTATTAATGACCTCGATAATGACACCCCAGCTTAGAAATATGCCCTCTGAAATATCCTATTTCGGGGGGTCCCCTTACCAATCACTTGCATTTCCCTAGAGTTGATATACAACCAGGGTCACTTTTTCCTCATCAGTGCACCCGAATACCTCAAAAGCCTCTCCTCCACTCAAAGTACTGTAGCCTTAGGGTCATCTCTTCCCATCGAATCTTGCAAGTTTAAATTTCAAAAATTTTCCACTCAACTAATGCATCCGTCTTACTGCAATAACTTGCCATTGACCTTGATTCCCAACATTTTCATTATACCCATTATTCCCCTCATTCCCATTGACGACGACAACAGTGGCCTCAGCATCAGTAGAAACTGTCGCGTTTCGCTCCTCAATATGCTTTTCCCTTAAAATTCCAACTTCCTCGATTGCCCTCAAAGTCTCATCCCATCTGGGATCCCTCAAAACTCCAACTTGCGGACCTACAGAACCTCGACCTCGACCTCGACCTCGACCTCGACCTTTCATACTCACAGGGTCACACCACCTACTTACCTGCTATAATTCCCCTCGGGAATTAAAGACCTAGGCCAACTATACCAGTCTAAGCCTTAGGCAATGAATCACAACACAATTCATTCAGCAGGCAGCCAATCACAAATAACACACAATCACGGCCAACAGGTTCGGGCACTTACCTCAAGTCCCGACGCACCTGCACCTCACATATATTGTACAATAATCACTTAGCAATCACGATCATACTGTCTGGAGTACGCATAGCACACGAGTCTCCCTAACTAGCTACCCCAAAGTCATCGCTCCTTATCACTCCAAGCTTCGACCATCTTGGTTCGAGCTAACCTGGCTCTGATACAAATTCAACAGGGGTGATGTCACGCCCCGCACCCTACGAGCACGCGATCACCCCTCGACGGTCGAATCATTGAATGCGACGTCCCAGATACGTCGCTGACCCAACCCAAACATCAGAGATTTAACACGCGCGGAAATAAATAAAAACAACCCAGACAATTAAAAACATGACTAAGGAATAGACAACGAAATATAATAGACACCAAACATTTTAAATCCTTCAATATTACAAAAAAGGCACTCGACTTCCAAAATCAAACCACAATTTTTCAAAAGAGGGCGGTGGTTGACAAGCCTATCTTCTCTACAAAAAGGTATTAAAAAAAAAACAGGGTGAGTTGGTCTATCCTTCGATCCCTGTGATCCTCTGGCAGCCTCTCCGAATCGATCACGGTCGTGGATCTGAAAGTGGTTATATAATAACCGTGAGACAGAGTCTCAATAAGCAACAATCTAAACCTAACCTAGGCTAATGCGTACCCAGACCAGTCTAACATGCGAACTACCAGTCATACAATCAATTTCACATAGAAAGCTTACCTCGCCTCGAACCACGTGCCAATCCTGCATATTAGTCCAAACATGATAAAGCAAGTACAACCCACTGCCACGTCACAATCACCAGCACACACACACTTCCACTCGAAACCAGTCAATCCAAACACACACCCAACCCATCCAACCAATCATCCACACGCACCAACAGCCAATTCAGTCACACTCAGCCAGCCATTTCAATCACACTCAACCAGCCAATCCAGTCACACGCTCATCCAGCCAAATCAGTCACACTCAACCAGCCAATCCAGTCACACACTCATCCAGCCAAATCAGTCACACTCAACCAGCCATTTCAATCACACTCAAATCACATACGTGGTCGAACATCTTTCTCACGACCCGCGCCACTGCGCCTCAGGTCCATTCTCACTGCCCGCGCCACTGCGCCTCAGGCCCAACCTCACAGCCCGCGCCACTGCGCCTCAGGCTCAGCCCTCAGATCAAGCCGGGCTCCGTCCCGCGTAACCATGCCTCAGGACATTTTCCCATTCCAGTGACCCGCGTAACCTACGCCTCAGGTCTAGTCATGCCTTATTAGCCACACCCGCGTAACCTACGCCTCAAGTTGGCAGCCCTCCGATCGATCCAGGCTTTCTTTTCATGCACATGCACCACAACACAATTCGCCAATCAACACATCGTACAAATCAAACTCGATCATGCTCACCACATTATATTCCACCAATGTCACACTGACAGGCCACCACACTCAATTCAACTCAGTTCAATTCACACTTCGCCACCTCAATTCACAAAACCCGACGTTCAAGTCGGTCACGCATAATTATTCACTTAAGCACTCCACTCTAATCAGTCTAATTTAACTAAATTAAAACACCACATAATCTAATTTAATCATAAAATAATTAAACTAAATACACGCCCTAGCCATTCTAGCCCGAACTGGTCAATTAAATACCCAAAATACTAAGTAGGGTTTAGGGAGTCGCTTACCAAAATTTGGCCCGGGAAAAGTCGACTCGGGCTCAAAATTGCCCGAGGGAGAAGTTCTGACCGGGCGCGTGCGCGGGCCACACGGGCGCGCTGACCGGCCAAAGTGGGCACAATGGCCGATCGGCGTGCCTAGTGCGCGGGCGCGGCGAACGCGCGGCGTGCCCGGGGCTCTCGGGCGCGCGGATGGGCCACGCACTTGGGCAATGGCACGAGCACGGGCGCGGCTTGGGCACGGCGACGGGCAACGGGCACGGCGGTGGGCGCGCGACTTGCGAGCACCCGGGCCACGCCTTGGCTGGCCGGTGGGGCTGGGCGGCGGCGGCTGGCCGACGGCAGTGAGCGGCGGTGACGGCGACCGGCGAGCGGCGGCTGGACGGTGGAAGGGAAGGGGCTGGCCGAGGGGGGGTGAGGGGGAAGAGAGAGGGAGAGAGGGGCTGCTGGCCGGACGGGCTGGCTGGCCGGCGGACGGGGCCGCGACGACCCGGCAGACAGCGGCGGCGACGAGGCTGAACGGCCGACCGGCGGGCGGCGGGGCAAGTTGGACAGCGACGAGCAGGGAGGAGCTGCGGAGGAGGAGAGGAGAGGGAGAGAGAGAGGGGAGGCTGCGGCGGCGGGGACGAGGCGGAGGCGGCTGGCGGACGGGCCGGCGAGCTGGCCGGCGGGGCGGGCCGGCGAGCGGCGGCGACGGGGCGGCTCGGCCTGGGTGTGGGTGCAACTGGACAGGGGGGAAAGAGACCGAGGAAGGGAGAGAGAGAGTTGGGGGCGGCGGGGCTGATGGACGGACGGGCCGGCGAGGCTGGCCGGCACGGCGTGGCAAGCGGCTGCGGCGCGCCGCCGGACGAGTCCACCGGTAGCGACGAGCACGGCGGGCAGCAGCGATGACCTCGCTGCTGTGCGCGCCTCGCGGGCAGGCCGGCGATGGGGCGGCTGGCGGAGCTCGCTGGCGACGGCGGTGGAGCGGCACGCCGCGGCGGCGGACTTGGGCGGCGGTCGGCGAGCTGGGCCAGGGCGGAGCAGAACCCAGAGCACTGGCGGCGACCAAACCAGAGAAAAAAGAACGAAGAGGGAGAAGAAGAAGGGAAGGAGAGAGAAGGAGGAGAGAGAGAGAGAGAGAGAGAGAGAGAGAGAGTGTCAGGGGGAGGGGATGGGCATGCAGAGAAGGGATGGGAGGGGACGTGCATTGGGGAGGGGTAACGTGCACGGAACCGGGGGGAAAAAGAGAGAGAGAGAGAGAGAGAGAGAGAGAGAGAGAGAGAGAGAGAGAGAGAGAGAGAGAGGAGGAAGAGAGAGAGACGGACGTACGGGGAGGGGGGGAGTCGACCGAGAGAGAGAGGAGAGAGAAAGAGAGAAAAATTTGAATTTTAACTTTAATCGCGATCCAACGGACACGGTCCAAACTAAAAATTGATTTATCGGTCCCGATTTAATTCGGGAAAAGGCCTAACGATCCCCGAAAAATCCCAACAATATTCTAGGGCACACGGCCAAAATAAAATACCCCAAATCACGCTACGAGGGAGGTCTACCAGTCCAAATCCGCACCCGGTCCCAAAAATCCACTCTTCCGCTATTCCTGACAATCTCGATGCTGGCCACAAAGATATCGACACCGTCCAATTTATTCCATCCCGAAACTCCCGGAAATCGACTGCCAAGTTCAGGGTCGAATTTAACGACCGGATTCGATCGAGTGCGATTCTAGCAGAATTTCTATTTTTAAAAACAAGGACCCGAGAGTGATCAGTTCTCGGGCGAAATTCCATTATAAGCGCACTGACGAATTACACGTTTTATAAACCCCAAAAATAGGCCAAAATCCGGAATGTCACAGCAGTCAATCGTGGGTGGTCGCTTTGTCAAATGGAAGTGAAAAACACGTTTCTTCATGGAGACCTTGAAGAAGAAGTGTATATGGATCTTCCCCTGGGTCATGCCTTGCAAAATGAAAAAAAGGAAGGTTTGCAAATTAAGGAAGTCCATCTACGGACTCAAATAGTCTCCTCGAGCATGGTACAGCAAGCTCAATGGTGCACTTACTAAGTTTGGGTTTGTACGAAGTATGGCCGACTCATCAATGTTTACCAAATCTGATGAGGGCGGTATTGTAATTTTACTCGTCTACATTGATGATATTGTTATCACCGGTAGCAATAAATCTGGAATTGAGGCTCTCAAACAGTATCTTCGTCGAGAATTTGATATCAAAGATCTTGGAAAACTGAGGTATTTCTTAGGAATTGAAGTGGCCAGCTCTCACAAGGGTTTGTTTTTGTCACAGAGAAAGTACATTTTGGACTTGTTAAAAGAAATAGGGAAAATGGGGGCCAAACTGGCAAATGTTCCTATGGATTACAATAGTAAGTTTGCCACTGATAATACTTCCGTGCTAGACATTGGAGCATTTCAACGTCTCATAGGCAAGTTGATTTACTTGACTATTACTCGACCAGATATGATTTACGCAGTTAGCTATGTAAGTCAATTCATGCAAAATCCGACTCAAGGGCACATGGATTTGGTTGATCGATTGCTGAGGTACTTGAAAGCTACACCAGGAAGGGGTATTTTAATGAAGAACAACAGGCATACAAATATTGTCGGGTATGCAGACGCTGATTGGGCAAGAAGCCCCAATGACAGGAAGTCTACTACGGGTTTTTGCACCTTCGTAGGAGGTAATATTGTTACTTGGAAAAGTAAGAAGCAAAATGTTGTTGCCCGTTCAAGTGCTGAAGTAGAATATCGAGCAATGGCTACTACTACTAGTGAGATAGTTTGGCTGCAGCTTCTCCTCCAGGAATTAGGGTGCAAACCAAGAACGTCACCTACGAAGTTGTTTTGTGATAATCAAGCCGCTGCTCATATCGCCTCAAATCCCGTGTTCCATGAAAGAACAAAACACATTGAGGTAGACTGCCATTTTGTACGGGAAAAGGTTCAGGCTAACACCATTGAAACTCCCTATGTTCGAAGTGAAGATCAGTTGGCCGATATTTTCTCCAAAGCCCTTGCTAAAGGACCATTTCAGGACATGGTGAACAAGTTGACCTCTGATGATATCTTCGGTTCAACTTAAGGGGGAGTGTTGACCAAATCGACAGGATCCTCCTATTTTGGTAGGAGCAAATTATAGGATATTCTCCTGATTTGGTGTTCTTTCCTTGTTCAATTGTTACTTTGTATATTCCCTGTAATTCTGGAAACAATTATGTACCTCTATCAATAAAAAGGCAGTCCCTCTTTCAAAGAATTAATAACAAAAAAGAAACTTTGAGAGAGGATTCCCGAGGACGTAGGCTTACTTAGACGAACCTCGTTAAATTGTGTTTGCGTTCTTTGTCTCTAAATTTATCATTTGTACAATGTTAACTTGACCTTGATCACTAGTATGGTAGTAACATTAAATCTAGAAAGTTTCGTAAACCTTATAACTGATTTACTTATCTTTTAATTCTGGTAGTTAACTAGTCATCATCCAAAAACGAAACATCCTCCAATATTCTTCCATATTTTGTTATGGCATTGAAATTTACATTCTCAAAGTATTTTTTTTTTCTATTCAAAAGTTTTTGAGTCCTTAATATGAAATTTTCCCATGCATGGCCGACGTATGTCCGTTATATGTCTGTTAAATATCCAACCATCACATTAACATATATTTTATCTCACGTTCATGTATATTTGACGCATGAACCATGGAAAAATTCCCAATGAAATTGGGTAGGTTCAAAATGTTCAAACTAAAAGTAAGAATAGTGCCATGTAAAAACCTGTTCAGATTGTCATCTATTCAATTAGCATCAATAGAAAATGGATTGTTCATGCAAGTAGCCTTTGTCCATTCATGTTCTTAAGATCCACTTATAGAACGAAAAGAAACAAACATGATCTTCCTATTTAAAAGCGTGCTTAAAATGATTAAAAGAAATTAACTGCTTAAAGCGGATTTATAAAAATGCTGTTTTTAGGAAACGTTTTAAAAATTCTAGTAGAATATTCATAAAATGACTGGGCAAAATATAATTAAGCGTATTGGTACTTGTTACGAAGAATAATATACGATGATGCATGATTTCTTCAAACAAGGCAAAAAAATTTTATGGTCTCTAACTCTCTATTTCATAAGAAGAAAAAGAAACCCCAAAACGTTCCCTTAGGTCTACGTCTTTGTCTACCAATGAATTGGAGACCGACTTGGGAATGGATTAATCAGAATACATTAGTAAAGTTAATAAAGACAATCGACCTTCTGCAATGGTGGAAAAAGAAAGCCACTAGTTTTTCGATTCTTTCCACCATGGCTTGTGACTTATTAACCCACCGGCATTTATGATATCATCAGGCTCACGGTTAACACTAGTCAATAGATCTTGGAAGACATAAAGTGCAGCTTGTTTGCGGAAAACTTAGAAATGGCTCTAGCATGACATGATTAGTTTTCGCACGAATTGACTATAGAGAATCATGCCCAATATGAACAAGATGACAATGACGATACTGTATCATCCAAATCATGGTGGGGAACTCGACATTGAAGACAGAGAATCTATTAGACATGTATTCATTATTAGGGCACCGTTATGTGTTTTCTTTTGCAAAATATTTGAAGATATACTCACATTTCAAATTGGTTTTATCGAATGAGTGTTCTTCGTTAATTCTCCATTAATTTTTATTATTTTTAAAATTTTCTAAAAAAATAGCTAATTTATTCTTGAATTTTTTCATTAAAAATTAAAATTAATATTGTCACGCCCCCGCACCCACGAGCAAACGAACATCCCTTTGCAGTCGTTATATTGCGACGTGCCAGAACGCATTGCCAACCCATTCATTTTATCTTTCAATTATTAGCATGCGAAAACGTGTACTAAACTCATAACAATTAAAAAGATAGGAATAGTGCGGGAAAACAACCATCCATAAACATATCAACAAGATGCTTTTGTACATTACATCTTTACCCCAGGAAATTAGTATATTTATAAACCAACACTACAGTACTTCCTATAGGACCAACCAATCAGAAAAGGGGTTGATGGTAAGGGGTTTAACGTCATGCTTCTACTCCATAGGGAACGGGATTTCACTTCTGGTAGAGCGGACGAAGACGATACACCCCGTAGGGAACAGGGAATCGTATGTTAGGTATTCTTCTATTATTTGGGTGGAGGTGGGGGCGACGCATTACCAGACCCACGAGTATGTGTCATGGTGTTTCCGGGATGGCTTCGGAGAGCATGGTCCTCTCTGGACTTTTGATGTTTCGTTAATCGGGATGGGCATGAGATATCCTCGATGCCCCGATGGTGAGGTGACGAATCTTGGTTCCTCATCTGAGGAGGGTATGAGTTCTGATGGAGTTCCAGTGGAGTACGAGATGGATGAGTTCGAGCCGGTGGATATAGACGCGGATGACGAAGAGCCGGAGCCGATCGAGGAGGATCCTATTCTGGAGGCCGAGCGGGAGGATATGGTTTTAGAGGAGGAGGCTGCTGAGGTTGAGTTAGAGCCGGACTCATCAGGGTTCGAGGAGGAGATGCCTGACAGCTCTTCCTCTTCGGAGTCTTCTAATTCTGACCCAGACTGGGCACTGTAAGGCTTAGTATTCGCCTTAGAATGGGTAGGGCCAGTACCTTTTTGACCAGTGCCCCACCATTAGTAGTAGACTGACCCTCGAGCCACTTAGCCCTTTTTGTCAGTAGTGGCCTTGACCCGCTTTTGATTTTTGATGTTCGGGTTGTATATGGATACTGTATATGATTTCCAGTATTAGTGCAAGTGTTTATTCTGCAGTCGTTGTTGTTGGTTTCTGTGGCTATCCTTGGTTGTGTGTCTATCTTTGTACGGGTGTTGATTTACTTCCGCATGTGCTTTAAGTCTCTGTGTTGGGAGTTGGGTCGGCGACGCGTCCTGGGACGTCGCACTGGAATCGACCATGGCAGGGATGCTCGCGCGCCGTAGGGTTCGGGGCGTGACAGCCTAACCAATGATTAGGTAGTTAACTCACCATTTAACGGTGATGGTAGCGGTGCGGTGACGACGGAGCCACACAAGCATTCCAAAGCACGAACCAACTTTGCGGAACATGGCGGAAGAGCTAGATGGCGATCAACAAGGCTTGGTCCGATGCGGCTTGAGGTCCAGCGTTCGGTGGCAGTGGTGTGAGGTGGTGAGGCGAGTGGCAATGGTGTTGGTGAAAATGGGCTAGAGAGTTGAGAGAGACGTGGGGAGTGGACGTGAGGGGAAGGAGGAATGAATGAACGTGAGAGAAAGGAGAGAAAGAGAGAAATAAGAGAGGAAGAAAGACTTGGTTCACATTCCTTCTTGCTCATCAAGCTAAAATGGTTGGTTAGGAGTTGAATTTGCTCAACAAGCTTAATTGCTTTGCTAGGAATGGAACTTGCTCCACAAGCTATAATGCTTGGCTAGGAATTAAACTTCCAAGCCACGTTTACCAAATATCATAAATTGCATTAATATGCAAGAAACAAAAGAAAAGAATGAGACTATCTTGGCCTTGTCTTCTTCAATTGGGCATGTCTTCAATTTGCGTAATCCCAAATAGTAATTTCGTTTTTGATTTCTGCTTTTGAAATTGGGGTCGAAACGAGGATGTCACAAGTATTTTAAAAAATGGGCCTGAGCCAATCGTGGCCCAACCCGACACGTGGGCCGGCATGGCCCAATGGCCACTCCTAGCTAGCACAGCCCAAGGACTGACCCTTTCTTCTACTAGGCCTTTCTCCATAAGAGGTCTTTTTCACTTGGTGTTGGAGTCCATGCTTCTCAAGATGCAAGGGGTAGGCAGCTTTGTTGAGGATATCTGCAGCGTTGAATTAAAATATCACGCACGTGCTGCAAGCCAGTTGGCATTTCACTAGGAACAAAGTTTCTAAATTCTTCATGAAGGAAATTCAAGTGATTTATTCGTTCTCTTGGATACCACTAGTGCACACGCAACGTTCGTCTCCTCGTAGGCTTTGATTAATCTAGACAAGGATGCTAAGACGCTTTCCTCCTCTGCCTCCTTTGGGGCGAATATCAATCTTCAATGGTGCAACAGTAATCTATACACCATCCTTCTCGAAGGAATAGGTGTATCCGTATCCATTGTGAATAATTCGATGATTTTATTGCCATGGTCGTCCAAGTAACATGTGAGTCCCACCCATCGGAATCACATCATACCATACTTTGTCTCGATATTAATTTGCTATAGAAAATTTGAACTAAACAGAGGTTGTAGACCTTTACTTCATTTCCCTCCCTTAACTATTGCGACCTGTCAGGGTAGGGATGATCTATCATTGACAACTTCAACTTCTCGATCATTACAGCTGCTACAACATTCTTGCAGCCTCCTCCATTCATTATAGCATCGCAAACCTCGCCACGTGACGCGCACTTTGCTTGGAAAACATTGCATTATTCGTCACCTCTCTGCCTTGTCTTTTTCTCTCAAGCCAGGATAGGTCATCTCCTTCACCGACACAGTCATGCACAAATCTCTCCCTCTCTCTCTGTGACACACACAATTCACAAATCATTATAAAATTTCACAAACATATTAATAGAAAAACAATTTGTGATTTGCAAAAAAAAAGTCATTAAGTTCCATTTTTTGGGTTTTACATCCAAATCCCTCACTAGATCTAGCCATGGCTAGGCTTGCCCTTGCCAATGGCTGCATAATGCACGATCTTGCCGAATCTGGCGAGGTCAGGCCTCGGCCATGGCGATGAGGCTTGACCCTTGCCAAATCCCATGAGGACGAGCCTCGTTAGCCCAGTGCGAGGCCACCCTCGTGGCCATTCGGCGAGGGCAAGCCTTGCCCGTAGCCGGCGAGGTTGACCTTGCCGTCCCTAGACTCTGGCTGGTTGCCGACGTCCAGCGACCGGCTGAAGGAGGAAGAAAGGGAATAAAAAAATAAAGAAATAAAATAAAATATTCTAAAAAGTTAAAATATTATTAAAAATTATTTATGCTAGCATCGGCAGTGCCATGGAGGCCGATCGGTGTTCATGTCAGTAATATCCGATCAAAATTAACTGCAAGGACTAAATTGGCACTAGATCAAAAGGTTTAGGATTTAGGACTAAATTAACATTAAAAAAAATGTTTAAGACTAAATTGATGTCAATATAATAAGCTTATGACTTTTCTGACACTTTCCCTTGAAATCTCAGTTGCTCATTCTATCTGCCATAGAATTTTAGTGAAAACTTGCACTGTCATCACGAACAAATATGAGGAGACAGGATCACCTGGTCTTAATCCATTCTACCCTCTAAGAAAGCCAACAAGCTCCCCAATAACAATTATAGAGTATATAGGAGTAGTAATGCATCTTTCCACCCAAGTCAAGAATTCAGTGGGAATACCAATTGCAGTCAACAAATTCACAAACAGAGATAACACTTTAACCTTCGTAAGTCAAGAATGCAGTGGGAACATCATCCGTTTGTTCATGCATGTGGTGCGTGGAAAGTAGAGCGTCGGTACACCGTCAGCTTTATGAATCCAATAGCCTTTTGTCTTGTTGTGACCTGGGGGTACACAATGTGGGACACTGGCAAAATTACAAAAGCTTGCGAAATTGTCTGACGACTATTACTTTATGAAATGTGGGGAAAAGGGCAAAAGGATGCGTGTGCCTGTCTGCATTTGGCGAGTGCTTATATCAGATTCCTCTTACACTTGTCGATCATATTTCTGTTTAATTATGTATTTTGTGATGAACATGTATCTCCAACTCTTTTAATTTATCAACAACGCGAATCAATCGGAGGTACGAAGTCCTGCCTAGCGGGTTGATTCATGTTAGCAGCAGGGTCCGCAGGTAGCTGTTGGTGCCAACAGGTACCACCTTATCACCCCAAGCGCGGGATGCTATTATGCAAGCCTTACTCGGTGGTAGTCAGTCGAAACTGACGTGGTGTCTATCTTCATCACCTAAGGCCCCATTATGTTCCCTCCTGTAAGTTTTTTCTTCTCCAAGAGGAGGGAATACGGAAGATGCTACAACGGTCTCCCACCCTAGGCAACATCTTCCTGTAGTGGAGACCCCTTTGAGCCTTAATTTATCAACATGTTATGCCATGATATTTATCTCTAAAAGTTCAAATAAACACGAGCAATTTTTGGCCCAAATATAGAATGTGCTCCATTGTATCAAGTATTTACGCACAAATATAAGTTAGGCAATTTATTAAACATGATATATCCATATAAATAAAACGGAGTAGCGATGGAGGGATGCAAAACCATTTTATAGTTGTCCGGTGCAAATGGGTGCCAACTCCATTTCTAGAGACTGGTTGAGAGTTATGCCTAATCAACTATACTTGAAGCCTCATACTAAGATTGATTTGCAATGGAGCCAACATCCATTTATAAGAACGGCACACTCTTTTACAAAGGTTCGTTTTCACATGATTGACCTCTCAAGAATTTTGATTGCAAAGTGCATGCAAGAGGGAGGGATTTTGCAAGTACTAGTGTACATAATTACCCAAGGCAATGAGTTATTCTATTTATAGGGGAATAGAACTAAGTCAACTAGCCGTAAGTAGCACTTCAAGTGGCTAGAAATTCCACCATTGAGACTTCTGGGTATTTGACTAAAAATAATCTGGACATCCGCTGAATTGGGCGGACAAATCCAAATCCAAAACTGCAGGAGCTGGCTATTTGGAGGTAAACTAGCCCGATGTTTGTCCAATACTTAGATTTTTGGGATAAGTGTACTAGAAGTCCTAAAATTTCTCACGAAAGTGCAATTGAGTCCTAAAAATTTTAAAAAGTGCAATCAAATCTTAAAATTTGTTACGAAAGTTCAATCAAGTACTATAACTTTCAGAAAATACAATTAAGTACTAAAACTTGACATAAAAGTGTAATTGAGTCCTAAAACTTTCAAAAAGTGCAATCAACGAAAGGATTTGATTAGACTAATTTGACAAATTTTAGGATTTGAATGCATTTTTTTGGAAGTTTTTGGACTCAATTGCACTTTCGCGAGAAGTTTTAGGACTTAATTGCACTTTTCAAAAGTTATAGGACTTAATTGCACTTTCGTAACAAGTTTTAGAACTTTCAATGCACTTATCTCTATTTTTTTTTTGGATCGGCTCATTACTTAGTTGAAAATGTCCAAATTTTATTTAAAGTCTTGCAAAAGAAATAGACGGTGTAAATTATTTTGCGGCCAAAGAAGTGACACTGGCATTGGGGCTTGTTTTCAAAAAGCTCGCCAAAGGAATTAATAAAAAAATATTCGATCGAAATCACGGCTTGTTACTTCATTCGAAGTCATCATAGTCAAAATGACTGAAAAAGCTGAAGCCTTGATTTCGAACGACACTGCTTGGGTATATCAAACTAGAATATTCCATATGTATTATGTGTAAATAATAGACAAAACGCATATGTTAACCGTGTTAAACATATTTCCTTTTTCTTTTTCGTTCAAAGCGTTCGACAAAATAATGTAAACACGCACATGACTCTCCCATACCATTCTTAAACAAAAGAAGGCTACTTTAAAATATCAAAATCAAGTAATTGGGAAAAAACAAAATCATATCCGGTACACATTAAAAAATCTATTCCTTGACTCAATTTCTGTGGACATGATGAGGTTTTTTTCTTGGTTGAAGAGGACACGATGAGTGGAATAAGCACAAAATCTACAAAATTTCTTACCTCCTATACAAATTCTTGAGAAGTTAAGATCAACAATGTGAAAGATTTGTTGCCTTTCATAGAAGATGAAATATTGGAATGGAATATATCGGAATTGGGTTACGAATGACAATTTTTTTATTGCGATACATAAATTCATAGCTAATTATTTATATATGCTCTGAATAATTTTGAACTTTGGAAAATAAAATAAAGTCACTTTCCGGTTTTTTTTTTTGGTAAGAAAAAGCCACTTTCCGGTTTTTCGTAAGCCACAAAACAAACAATTTTAAAAAAAAAATGAACGAAAGAAAAAAAAAACTTCTCGTCCATTTGTGAAAAATTGAAAGAGAAAACAAAAAAGAAACGCCGCTTTTCCTGACACTACGAAGCCAAGCTAATCTCACATTCTATCTTTCCAATGTTTTCTTCTTCCTGACCCGGCGCGACGTTCGAAGTTCCTCAGTCGGCATCGATTTCTCGACCCACTCTGCGATGAAGCATCGCTTATCGCTCCACACGAATCCAAACTAGCCTCACTTTGCGTCTTCCCATGTCGGCGTCTTCTTCTTCTTCGTCCGAAGCAAGATGGCCGTTCGACGTCTTCCTCAGCTTCAGAGGCGAGGACGTCCGCCACGGCTTCCTCGCTGACCTCCACAGGGCTCTGCTTCACGGCGGCATCAACGCCTACATCGACAGCGAGGACTTGAGGCCCGGTGACGAGATCTCGCCGGCGCTCACGAAGGCCATCGAGGACTCGCGGATCGCCGTGCTCGTCTTCTCTGAGAACTACGCTTCGTCTAGGTGGTGCTTGGATGAGCTGGTGATGGTAATGGAGTGTAAGAGGCTCAAGGGGCAGCTAGCGTTGCCCGTGTTCTACAGAGTGGAGCCGAGGGAGATTCGAGGGCAGAGAGAGAGAGTTATGGCAGGGCATTGGCCAGGCACGAGGAGAAATTGGAGAAGGATTCTGAGAGGATGAAGAAATGGAGGGAAACTCTAATTGAAGCCGCCAATTTGTCCGGTTGGCATTATGACCATGGGTAATCACAGTATTCCTATTCGACCCAGTAAACGAATTTGGAATTCTCTAATTTTATTGATACATGATGGCATCGATTAGTGTTAGGGCAATGTTTTGGGCTGTTGAAGAGTGATTGTTTACTTGGGGTTAGTTTTAGTTGATTCAATAAATTGTATATTTCCATTTATTCACGTTCTTTTGCTGCTTTGTTTTGGCAGAGATGATACCAAGTTCATCGAGAGCATTGTCAAAGAGATCTTGGCTATAGTAGGACGAGTACCCTTGAGTGTTGCCAAGTATCCTATTGGTGTAGGTTGCCGGGTGGAAAAAGTAATGTCATTGTTAAGTACGGGCTTGGATGATGTTCGGATGATAGGAATATGGGGAACTGGAGGTATTGGGAAGACCATTGTCGCTAAAGCTGTCTATAACAATATTGCTAGTCAGTTTGATGGGTGCAGCTTTCTTCCAAATGTTAGAGAAACTTCCAGTAAACCTGATGGCCTAGTTCATTTGCAGAAAACACTATTATCTAAGATATTATGGAAAGAAAATTTAGTGGTCTTTAGTGTGGATGGAGGTGTAAATCTGATACGAGATAGATTCTGCAGCAGGAAGATTCTACTTGTGCTTGATGATGTGGATCACGGGAACCAGTTAAATGCATTAGCTAGAGAATGTGAATGGTTTGGAGAAGGGAGTAGGATCATCATTACGACAAGAGATAAACATGTACTAACTGCTCATAGGATAGATCAGGTATATGAAGTTAAATCATTAGATCAAGGTAAAGCTTTTGAACTTCTGAGATCATATGCTTTTCCAGGAAACCAAACGAAAGACATAACCAGGGATCTCATAGATAATATTTTGGGCTATGCTAATGGCCTTCCCTTAGTGATTGTGGTGTTGGGTTCGTTTTTATGTGGTAGAAGCTGAGGGGAATGGGAGAGTACATTGGAAAAACTTGCTGAAAGTCCTAATAAAGATATAAACAGTGTTCTCAAGATAAGTTTTGATTCGCTGGAGGACAATGAGAAGGACATTTTTCTTGACATTGCTTGCTTCTTTAAGGGGAGAAAACGACATTATGTAACCGGAGTACTTGATAGTTGTGGATTAAAGACATTAATTGGGATTCAAACTCTAATAGAGAGATCCTTAGTGACAATTGAGGATGACAGAAGTGTACAAATGCATGACTTGATTCAGCTAATGGGTCAGGATATCGTTAAACAAGAGTGTCCAAATGACCCTGGAAATGGAGTAGATTATGGTGCTATGATGATGTTTTGAAGTACTGTTGGGGGATACGGTGAGAGCTTCTCATGAAACCGTTGATTATCTTATCTTCTTTAATTTACATGCTATTACCTAATTGCGGTTGGTTATTAATGATTATTTTCTTTTCCTTGACAGGGAACCAATGCTGTTAAAGGAATACTGTTGCAGTTGCCAACACAAAAAGAGCTAGACATCAGTCCCAGTGCTTTCACACGTATGAGGAGACTGAAACTGCTCATACTTCTGAATGCACAAATCAGCGGAGGTTCCATATGTCTTCCTAAGGATTTAAGGTGGCTTGATTGGCCTGGATGTCCTTTATCCACTATGAAGTTTAGTGCTGTTCCATAGAAACTCGTATGCTTTGATGTGCAAGACAGCCGGATGAAGGAATTTGGAGGGAACTTAAAGGTACATCATAAATTCTTTAGCTGACGGCTTTCATTTGCAACGCATACAAATTGAATTTATCAAAATCTTGTTCAAACTGTTCTTTTTAATTTGGAGAGTTTTAGGAATTTGAAGTTTTTGAATTTTCGCCACTGTAAGTTGTTGATTTGTGTACCTGACCGTTCAGAGGTGCCAAATTTAGAGATATTGAACTTAAGTAGGTGGTCGAACCTCGAGGAACTTCCAAGCACTTCCAAGTTACTAATATTAATTTGAGTGATTTACCAACTCCTAACGGGATAGGGTACCATCTAGTGTTAGTTTTTCTAACTCTTATTTGATTCGGTTAATGAAGTTTACTTAATTGTTTCGAAATCAATTTATGCTTTAATAATTTACCAACATTTAATTTGCAGATGTTATCAGCATGTTGAAGTTACTAACTCTTACAAAATTTACTGATTTTTATTTTAGTCCATTTACCAATGTTTATTTGATTGTAACTTAAACAAGTTGGAACTTTCCCCAAGCAAACATGGTAAATTATGAGAATAGTTGACACTTTTGAAACAATCAAATAAAAGTTGGTAAGTTACTCAACTAGGAGTGGGTAACTAAATCAGCACAAATGATGGTAATTGTAATGATGTCAGTTTTTTTTTTTTTGGTTAAGGTAATGATGTCAGTTATATTCAACATAATTGGTAATTTCATAAAAGAGTGGTAATGTTACCATGCTTGTAGGCTTTCCAAATTAACTATAGTAAACTATTGAAACGGTGGGTACTTCTTAAACAATTAAATAAATATTGGTAATTAACTCAAATAAGAATTGATAATTTCGGATGAGTTATTAACCATTTCCAATTGGTAAGTTGCCACAAATTTTAGTAAATTATCAGAATGGTTAGTACCTTTGAAACAATCAAATGAATATTGATAACTAACTCAAATATTGGATTATTGGATTAGTTGGTAATTAGGAAATAGTAGGTAATTTAGTATAGGAGTTAGTTCAACTCGTCGATAACTTCAACAAACAAATATCGGTAAAATATAGAAACAACTAAAAAAAACTATAGAAACAAATTTAATTTTTACAAACAATCTAATAAACATTGGTAAGTGGACTCAAATAACAGTTGGTAATTTTCTAGAAGAGATAGTAACGTAAACAAGTTGGTAAGCTGGCAAATAAACATCCATAGATTATTAAAATAGTTTTTTTTTGGTAAGTAGATTATTAAAATAGTTCATAATTTCAAAACACTAGAAAAAACATTAGTAGTGATTCAAATAAAATTGGTTATTTTCTAAATAAATTTTAAATTTAATATAACTCAAACAAAAAAATACAGTATTCGACCAAAAAAAAACAAAAAAATACAGTATGGAAAAAACTGTTTTTTTTTTGGTAAGGTAGTATGGAAAAAACTGTTGGTAATTCCAAAATTGAAATAAACATTGGTAAAAGGACTCAATCAAGGGTTGGTAGTTTTATAAAAGACAGTAAATTGAACATTTCGATAAGCTCCGCAAACAACTGTTGCTAAATCATTATAACCTTTAATAATTTCGAAATGATAAAATAAATGTTGATAACTTACTCAAATGAGATTTAGGGCTTGTTTGATAAAATGTGTAATCGACTAGCAAGAACAAATTCAAACATTAATCATCAACGAGAAATCAAATGCATAATATTAAACATGTGCACAAGTATTTACGTGGTGTCCCATGTCCGGCCAATTGTGCATACATCCTCAGAGAAATTGAGTTTTCTAGAGATAAAGTTCCTAAGGTCTCATTGAATTTTGAAAAATGCAAAATGAATTTGATATTGGCATGCTTTTGCGTGTTGTTGCTGCCACTAGAACTGCAATATCTTACCTTTTGATTGTTACTACTATATAAGTTATAGGCATGTATGTGTCACGCCCCGGTCCCCACCGAGCCCGCGACATCCCGACCACGGTCGATCATTTGAATGCGACGTCCCAGGACGCGTCGCCGACCCAAAAGAAATACGCAAGCGGAAGCATGTAAAATAACCCAGACAATAAAAACATGACTAAGGAATAGACATCGAAATTTAATAAATACCCAACATTAAAAAGTATTCAATAATACAAATTAGCAACCCGGCTTCCAAAATCAGCCACAATTTTTAAAAGAGGGCGGTGGTTAACAAGCCTATCTTCTCTACAAAAAGGTACTCAAAATACAGGGTAATTGATTTATCCTTCAATCCCTGTGGTACTCCGGCGGTCTCTCCGATTCCATCACGGTCGCGGATCTGAAAGTGATTATATAATAGCCGTGAGACAGAGTCTCAATAAGCAACAACCTAAACCTAACTTAGGCTAATGCGTACCCAGACCAGTCTAACATGCGAACTACCAATAATACAATCAATTTCGTATGAGAGGCTTACCTCACCTCGATCCACGTGCCAATCCTGCATGTTAGTTCAAGCATGATAATGCGAGAATAAATCACCGCCACATCACGATCACCAGCACACACATTTCCACTCGAAATCAATCAATCCAACCTAGTACCCACACGCACATTGAACCAATCATCCACACGCACCATCAGTCAATTCGATCGACATCCACATGCTCAACCAATCAATCCAATCACACGCTCAACCAACCAATCCAATCACACTCAACTAGCCATTTCAATCACACTCAACCAGCCATTTCAATCACACTCAAATCACATGCGTGGACGTACATCTTTCTCACGACCCGCGCCACTGCGCCTCAAGTTCATTCTCACAGCCCGCGTAAACACGCCTCAGGCTCAACTTTCTTTCCAATGACCCGCGTAAACACGCCTCAGGTCCAATCACACCTTAAACGGGCCACCGTCAACACGTCTCAAGCCCGCATCCATTTGGCACATTGGCAATTCATGCCTTCACACGGACCGCCGTCAACACGTCCCAAGTCCGCTGCCCTCCGATCGATCTGGGCTTCAAGTCGACAGGCAAACACACGCCATTCAATAAAATCAAATTCACACCAAATCGCATCAAAGTCAATTCAATCACACTCAAATCACATGCGCGAACGTACATCTTTCTTACGACCCGCGCCACTGCGCCTCAAGTTCATTCTCACAGCCCGCGTAAACACGCCTCAGGCTCACTTTCACTGCCCGCGTAAACACGCCTCAGGCCCATTCTCACAGCCCGCGTAAACACGCCTCAGGCTCAACTTTCTTTCCAATGACCCGCGTAAACACGCCTCAGGTCCAATCACACCTCAAACGGGCCACCGTCAACACGTCTCAAGCCCGCATCCATTTGGCACATCGGCCATTCATGCCTTCACACGGACCGCCGTCAACACGTCCCAAGTCCGCAGCCCTCCGATCGATCCGGGCTTCAAGTCGACAAGCAAACACACGCCATTCATATCAATCAATTTTCACATCAACTCACATCAAATCACTCATACCCAACATTCAGTCTGAATTCACAGTCGCCACCTCAATCCACAAACCCGACATTCAAGTCGGCCACGCACAACCACCCAAATCGAGCATACTAATTAATCCGATTCAAATTGCATAATTAAATCACAATATCACTAAATTAATGTACGCCCTAGCCGTTCTAACCCGAAACTAGTCAATGAAATACCCAAAAGACTAAGTAGGGTCTAGAAAGTCGCTTACCAAAATTTAGCCCGGGAAAAGTCGGCTCGGGCTCAAAATTGCCCGAGAGAGAAGTTCTGACTGGGTGCGGGCACGGGCCACACGGGCGCGCTGACCGGCCAAAGTGGGCACAATGGCCGATCGACGTGCCTAGTGCGCGGGCACGACGAACGCGCGGCGTGCCCGGGGCGCTCGGGCGCGCGGATGGGCCACGCGCTTGGGCGACGGGCGCGGGCACGGGCGCGGGAGCGGGCACGGCACGGGCAACGGGCACGGGCGACGGCTTGGCCGGCCGGTTGGCTGGCCGGCCGGCGGGGCTGGGCTGGGCTGGCCGGCGGCGACGGCGACTGAACAGTGGCGGGGAAGGGTTAGCCGAGGGGGGGTGAGGGGGAGAGAGAGAGAGGGAGAGAGGGGGAGGGCTGAGGGAGGTGAGGGCGGCGGCCGGACGGGCCGGCGGGGCTGCACGGCGCGGCGGGAAGCGGCGGCGACGAGGCTGAACGGCCGACCAGCGGGCGGCGGGGCGAGCTGGACAGCGACGAGCAGGGAGGAGCTGCGGAGGAGGAGAGGAGAGGGAGAGAAAGGGAGAGGGAGGGGCTGAGGGGCGGCGGGGCTGATGGACGGGCCGGCGGGGCGGGCGGCGACAGCGAGCGGGCGGCGAGTGGCGGCGGGGCTGGCTCGGGCTCGTCGGGGAGGCGGCTGAACAGGGCTGCTGGCGACGGCGGCATGGCGGCACGGCGACTCGGCGGGTCGGGCGGCGTCTGTGAGCTGGGCCAGGGCGGAGCAGAACCCGGAGCAGCGGTGGCGACCAAAACCAGAGAAAAAGAACGAAGAAAGAGAAGAAGAAGGGAAGGAGAGAGAAGGAGAAGAGAGAGAGAGAGGGGACAGGAGCTGATGGGTTTGCATGGGGGAGACGGGACGTGCATGGGTGGCGTGCATGGCAACCCGGGGGAGAAAAGAGAGAGAGAGAGAGAGAGAGAGAGAGAGAAAAGGAAGAGAGAGAGGGAAAAGGGGAGATAGAGAAGGGCGGTCGTACGCGGGAGAAGGGGGAGTCCGGCAGAGAGAGAGAGAGGAGAGAGAAAGAGAGAGGAAAAGAGTTTAAATTTAATTTCTATCGCGATCCAACGGACACGGTCCCGACTAAAACAAATCGACCTATCAGTCCCGATTCAACTTCGGAAAAGGCCTAATAATCCACAATAAATCTCAACAAAATTCTAGGCACACAGCCAAAATAAAGCAATCCAAACCATACTACGAGGGAGGTCTACCAATCCAAATTTGTACCCGGTCAAAAATTCACCTTTTCACTTTTCCCGATAACCCCGACACTGGCCACCATATTATCGACACCGTCCAATTTATTTCGTCCCGAATCTTCCGGAAATCGACTGCCAAGTTCAGGATCTAAATTAACGGCCAAATTCGATCGAGTGCGATTCTAGCGAAATCTCAAAATTTAAAACAATAACCGGGAGTGATAAGTTCCCGGGCGAGATTTTACTATAAGCACACTGACGAATTATACGTTTATTAAATCCCAAAAATGGCCAGAATCCGGAATGTCACAGTATGTATGTGCAATTATTTTCGTATTCATATCATCTATATACTACTATATAAAGTAAAAAGGACCTTCGATGGGATCTCATTTTTTTTCTTTGCCGAAATGTAGTAAATTACTTATTTTGCAAATGTTGTACCCATAGAGAAATACCTAATTTAGTAAGTTTATTTGATCTCTCACATGTTTCAATATCAAAATTTGAGTCTATTTTTATCTGACAACAAATGTTTTTATTGGAATCGTGAAATATCTTTTTTCCTTCCACATGCATTAATATGTTTCAATGTATTGTGTATTTTATCAACAATTTCTTTCTATTAAACATTTCTAAATTGGCGGTTTTGCTCAATTTTTCAAGTATCAATTTTGTACTTACACTTAACTCGTGTGCACATAGTACTATAATTGTAAAAAGTCTCTTATATTTTTCTCTCCCCATGCTTCATACGAGACAAACTTATTGTCTTCCAATTTTCTTGTCGTGCTTGTTGGTCCCACGGGCTTCGGATCGTGTTGAAGGAAAAAATAATAAAAAGGTAATTTTTGACCTTAGTGAGGTGGAAAACACTACAATGAATAGGAAGGACGAGATTAGATAATCTAGGTATCCCTCAGTCAAATAACCACTTTTGTAAGCCACTCCAAGGACACACACCACTCTCTTGATCACTCTTGAGTTCTAGGAATCCACTACAGGGGCAGAGAGACAGACAAAGAAAAAACAATGAGGGACAGCACCCAAGAATAAAACTTCATTGCATAAGAAAACTATGGCTCAGGTCCAAAAGAAAAATAAACTGTGTTTATAGATAATATACTATACAGCAGAAACAATTTGACTGGTGTTTCGTCGGTTTGTTACTCCGTCGAAAAATCTTTCACCAAACGTTGCGTTTCGGATTTTATTAGAGGAGACCAGGGTCTTGAGTCAAGCTTGGACAGAGAATGTCAAATGCGTTTATTAATCCCAATTTAGATCTTACACCTTGACTCGATATGATGTCGAACTCGACAATACTAACCACGAAACGACAATTTGCAAATGTTGAAATTAAGCTATGTTGGAATTTAATCAACGACACAACTTCAAAGTACGTCAGAATTTAATCAATGACGTAACTTGAATGAATATGGCTAGAATCTAATCAACAGCTATACTCCAAACACAGCGTCAGAATTTAATCGACGACACTGAGCTAGTAGCTCAACATTGGAAATTAATCAACAATGCTGAACTTGATAAAGACCCTCGTCAGAATTGAATCTACGACACAGAATCTGAAGATTATGACTAATACTACTCTTAATGTGCTTAAAGATAAATGCTAAATAAAGGATGTGTAGTGTTGTTGAAGAAAGGTCCTTTTTACGTTGGAAGTTCTTGAGTATTTATAGAGCAGCTTGACAACCGTTCCTTGAAAATCGTTTTCCACTTCCTTACGTTTCGTGCTTTAACTGTTTCCTGACTTGTCGATTTTGCTTACGCTCATCGGGCATCACGTAGTAGCGAATTTTCTTCCACGTGTCGCTTTATTTCTTGTCATCCTTGATGCCCACGGTCGTGTCTTTACCTTTTGACACGTGTAAATGAATTTTTCACCACGTATTACCATGATATTGCGCAAAACTCGTGATTCTGAACTTTGTCGACGTCACGTGCAAAGCTCGTGATTTGGGATTCGTTGATGTCACGTGCAAGGCTTAGATTTGTCGACACATGCAAAGCTCGTGATTTTAAACTTGTTGACACATTTATGACGTGTCCTGTCGACAACTGCCTCTGGGCTTGACTTGTGGCCTTTCTCATATTTTTTTGCTGTGTGGGCCGTACTTTATTTTTCTGTAACTTGTGGATGGCCCATTCCCACCAGGGGTAATTTTTGGTGTCAATATATGCCCCCTTTTAAAAGGAATAAATTTGAATTTATTTCTTTTAAATGTGTATCTTGTCTGTGTACGAATCCCTAGGCGATGATCGTGCCTTTCTGTCTTTTGACGTCCTTTCGAGCAGTCTCTATGAATTCTTTATCCAATACCCATTAGACACACCACCTCGTATCTTCCCCGAAAAGTCCAAAAAGTCCGAATATTCATCCAGCGATTACATTGCAATTTTTGATAAGTTTAAAGATGATCCGCGTGCTGGTAATTGCTTCTTTCATTTACTGAAAGCTGTCGAGGGTGAATGCAACTGTTTCTCTCTAGGTCCTAGTTTCATGGACCATCTCAATATACCTGTGAATCTTCAATTCTACTTCCCGTATAAACATAGTGAGACCTTGGCACTGCAACATTCTTCTATTATGGATGTGTGGTCCACTGGGACTTCTCGATTTCGAAATTTCCCTTCTTACGAAGAGGATTTTCACAAATGGTTTATTCGGCTGAAGGCTGACTAAGAAACTCGACTTTTATGGACAACTACCGGAATCGACATTGCTCTCGAGGTCAGTATGTCATCTCATGACCTGGAACGTGGGTTATTGGGCTCCGTCATCACTTTTTAATCCTCTTCCAGCAACTGTTTCTTTTTCCCTTGGGGCCACATGTCCGTCACTATGCTCGATGTATTTGCCATAGCGGGCTTTGAATTGGTTGGTCATACCGTCGAGGATTTGCCCGTACTGTCCACTCCTTTTATCTCTGAAGATGCTTTAGCATATAGCAATTTCTTATCCTGATTTTACCGAGCTTCGGGTCCTGTTACTCAAGATGAGCGTCTCTTTTTCCTGCTCTTTTGGCTATCAAAATATGTGTTCTTTAATCCTAACCTTAAAGTTTGCAAGGACTATCTGCAAATTGCCGCAGCCCTAGCGACAGGACAACGCCTTGCCTTGGCCCCTCTTGTTCTTGCAGTTTTGTATAGAGACTTTACCCACGCCTCTCAAGCAATGAAGTTCGGGGATTCTGGAACCATTTCAAGTGCCTTTTGGATACTTCAGGCATGGATGGCTTTGTATTTTCCTTATCTTTTTGGTAAAAACACTCGTCATCTTCCCCATCTGTCTTTGCAAGGATATAGACAACCTATACCTTTACCTCTGGGTTGTCAATTGCTGAACCGTTCTCCTTGACACATTTCTTCTTCAGCGCCTTCTTTTATCTTTTACCTTCAGATTCTTCTTGAACTGAATCATGACCAAGTCATTTTCTTTAAGTATGGCCATGGAGAATTTGATTATTTGTTCGATCTAGCTCGATTCAACCTCCATAGGCTTTTTTGGACTTGTGCTTTGTCTGCAGTAGATCTTTCCATATAGATTTCATTGAAGGGTCGATTCTATCCTAGGCTTGAGGTATATTTTCCGCAATATTGTGCTAGGCAATTTGGACTCTGGCAAGCAATTCCCATGCCAATTCCTTACTCAATGGGCTTCTCGAAAGGAACCAAGAAAGAATATTCTCTCAAGAATCGAAGCCCACTTCTCTGTTGCATTAAAATTGCCAACACAATGCGTATCCATTATAGTGCAGACCTCTCTAATGTTTTCAGAGCCCATCCAGGACATCTTGCTGAATGGCAGACTTGGTGGTATTCCTTTGCGTTTGAGAGTACATATGAAGAGGCTCTCCGGTCTGCGATTGGTCGTGTGAAGCGGAGTGGTTCTAAGAAACCGATTGCTCAAGGTATAGACATCATCACTCTATGTTCCCATTCAATTTCACTCTGGCGCATCTTCTAACCTTCCATCTCTTAATTCAGAAACAGAAGAAGACTCTGATGCAGACGATGTTGACACTGCAGAAAATCCTACTGATGGTAAATCTCTATCTTCCTCTGTGCTAGCCCACTTTGTCCTTCTTTGTGTTAGTTGGTTACTTACAAGGTCTTTCTCCCTTTTGGATTGTCTTTGGGATAAATAAAGAGGAGACATTGGAAGAGATGGTATCATTATTGAAAAGGAAAAGAAAAAGATCTCCTCCTCCGACAAAGAAGTCCAGCACTTTATCTGTCGAATCGTCTGCTGAGCTGGTCGCATGTGATGTGGTTTCTTCAGAAGCTGTTGCTTCTTCGGATAAAGGTCCAAGGGATAACATCTCTGTTTTCATTCAAAATCCTATTACCATCTCGGCATCTATTGGCCTTCCTTCCGTCAAGCGGGTTATCAATCTCTCAATTTCATCGGCTGGTATTTCTAGCACCACACTAGCCACAACTACCTTGATATCTCCCAATGACATTGTTACCAGTTCGATGGCATCCCGAGTACAACTCCTTTCTCAGCCTGGTTCATCTACTCTTATGACCCCTGGTAAGCTTTTGTTGTTGTCTGGTATATTCTGCTCGTATTGTTTACTCGATTTATTTATTCTTCTTTTCTTTTCAGCTATTGTTTCCACTTCTGCTCCGATCCTTGATTTTACCGTAGGGACCATTGTCGCTCTTAATATGATTGGACGTGAGACAACCATGCCTGAGACTGGTATATGTCTTTCAAACCTTACGTTGTCTTAAATTCTAATATTGATACTGAGATATCATTCTGGTTTTACAGCATGTGGTTCGTCGACGAGTATTATGGCTTAACGGACCACTATTCCAGCCACTGTGGTCAATCCTTCCACGGTCTCTCCGTCGACGTCTACTCCAGTGTTCGTAACTTCGGCTTTCATGACTAATTCTGCCAAGGCTTTATCATCGACGTCTGTTTCACTAACTTCTGATCATCAGTCCACTACTTCTTATACGGGCAAGGCAATACACGCTATAAATGAAGCTAAATTTATGTTGGCATTTAATCCATATGACTTATCGCCTCATTCTGGCCAATCACAACTGGCCATTATCAAGAAGAAGATGGAGTTGATGCACTTTTTAGACTTCTCTATAGGAGGATTTGCGAGGATATCATATGATGCCGCTGCCTTAAAGCAGTTCAAACTCCTCGTTAAGCGTCTTGGGAATGACAATGTTGAAGTTGTGTCTATTCTTCCTTCGGCACTCAGAGAACAACTCAAGGTTTTCTCCCAAGAGTTTCAGACTATGTTCGATAAGTATCAACAACTCTTGGGTCACGTATAAGAGGCATCCATTCCCATAGAAATACATGAAGAGCCAGCTGATATTGTGAACGAGGCTAGTGAAATAGTAGGCACTCGTCGTGAGTCCCTTCGGGCTATTGCGGACGAAGTTAGTGTCCTTGTCAAGGAGGAAAAGCGTCTTACAGAAATCCTCGAAGGGACTCGTTGCGACGTGAGGCAAAGCTTCATCAACAGGCAAAAATTGAGCAAGAACTGCGTTACCATGTCAGTGTCTTGAAGAGTTTGAAGCAACAAGAGCACATACAAATATTGAAGTCCGTAATAGAATGCCATCAAAATAAAGTCGCATGTATTTCAGAAATGAGTAGATTAGAATCCCAACTGTTTTTGCTCCAACAAGGAATTCATGACTTTCTGTTGGATAAATCTTCTTCTCTTTAATAAAATATCCTTAATTTCCTCTAGTGTCCTACGTGTGCCACAATCATTTATAACTAATTTTGATAATGGATCTCGAGACTTGCGCCTTAATTTATGTGCACGTTACTAGTTAGTGGGCCTAACTCGTCGGCCAAATGGATTAGTATAAATACCTGATAGCCGTTAGCAAGTTTCATCACTCAGCCCATCATAATGATTAACTTTTCTTTTTCCCCAACCAATGCTCAAGTTTTCCTTCGCTTAAATTGTTTTGAGAAATTTCGGAGTTTCAAACGACAAGGGCGTCTTTCCTTATCCTTTATGGATTACGACGCAAAAGCTCGCCACATGATTCTGGGTTCGTATCTCAAATTAACACCCCCACCATCCATCTTCACCGAGCATTTTCCACGTCATTACAAGGAGATACTTCCCATTAGTTGATTTCGACTTAGCATCTCTGCATGGGCAACACCAAATTCTTGCTTCAACTCGTATCCATGCTATGACGAACAATTTTCTCGATGGTACTAGAGAATGAAACTACAAATGTCCAGCATTTGGAAAGCGGCAAAGATAGAGGAAGCCTTGTCACTAAGCTGTCTTTCCATAGATCCTATGGAATATGGACTTATCGGAGCTCTTTGCTGTCTTTGGTCACCATTGACCAACTGCTTTTTCCTGCCTCTGGTTCGGTAATAATTACTTTGCTTGATATGTGGTCACTGACTGGACTATCACCTTTTGTAGAATTTTATAATCAAAAGTCATGGTCATGTCCAGATTTTTATGGCTCCTCTTTCGTTGATCTCTCATTTCCTGATTTCATCAAGAAATTTAGCAAGTCAGACGGACTAGTAATGCCTCAAGAACATGTTGCATTCCTACTTTGTTGCCTCTGTGGATACGTCTTTTGTATTGCCTCCGTATCATGCGGACTTATGGACGTCACATATGCCCTTGCTCAGGGTGTTGATGTGTGGTTAGGTCGAATGGCCTTGGCCGCCTTGTACAAAGGCCTAACTGATGCACAATCTTCATTATTTAGTGCGCATCCTGACCCTTTCATTGGTCCATTGAGGATATTGTATGGTTGGATTCGATCATATTTTCCTCATCTGTTCACGTCTTATGGTTCTACACCCGTCAATTGGTATGATGCGCATAAACAACCCATTGAAACTGTTTTTGGACCTTGGAAGTTCTGCAGCATTTTCCTCTAGCCAATTGGAGGACTTCCGGTCTTAGAATACTTTCTGAGAATTCTGCTTATCTTGAAGGACTTCACTTTTCATAGATTTGGCGTAAACTTTATGTGTGATCCATCGACTGTATAACATGATACCTCAATATTTTGGACAAGCATCCTTGTTCCTACCGATCTTCCACTGGAATTCACCTTTTGGGGAAAGATTTTCTATTGACTTCGAGGCATAAAACCCTCATTATTGTGCTCGTCAATTTGGATTGGTGCAAGGTATTTCTATGCCAATTGTTTACTCGAACTTCCTTTATCTTCCGTCTCCTCGAAATGATACTCTGTTATGCGACAATGAGGTTGCCAAATATATCCTGGGACAGTTCAAGCTTGTCGACGTTTTCGGCACTCCGTATGGTTTGATATCATTTAATCAATGGTGGGATGAATATAAGGTTTTGATTTTTTCTAAAGACATAGATTTTTCCTTGTGGAGGATTACCCTGCTCCCAGTGGGATTGCTACATCCTTTCAGGAGATTTCCTACGTCAGATATACCCTTATCTCCGAGCACGCCATCGTTATCTTTCTCTGACGTGGACGAATTTCTAGGCGAATCAATGGATGAAGTGAGCTCTACTATGGATTATTCTTCCTTTAAATCTCCTCAAGTTAACAACATTAGAGTCCTTGGGGGTAAACGTCCTTTGGTAAGCAACTCTTTTCCCCTTGCTAATCATGATGAAGTCCGCTCGAAGGGGGCTCAACTTTATGAGCTCCTAAGGAAGGTATGGCGTTATTTGCACCGTCCCGAAGATCGAAAGCAAAGTCAGGTCCTTGCTTGACTATCTGACTACTTTACCATACCCTTTACCTTGTCAAGCTTTAGACTTTGCACTCCATGAATTCTCTGATTTATTTGATGTGATTATAAAGGCTTTTAGGGTAGGGCTTGAATATGTTAATCTCATCGAGGGCAACGAGAAAACCTTGAGTCTTTAAGAAGAAGAACTAGTCGAGACCCGTAAGGTCTTTGAGGCGTTTTGTGTCGATGACAATATTTCTCTGTCGATGCTCTTTGATCAAAGCAAGGCAATATTGAACCTCGAAGTGACCATAAAGTAGCTGAGCATTGAGGTGGAGGACAGCCAAGCCAGAAAAAATGAAATCCTAGAATTAAACTGTGATCGAGAAGTCCAACTTCACAGCTTCGTCCTGGGCCTTGAACAATATTTCACTTAGTTTACGACTAGTGCCATCTGTTGCTTTCTTTTCTCATGTCATTAATGCCGAGAATGGCCCTAATGTAAATATCTTTATTGCTCAGCTTTTCCTCTTATCTGAATAATTATAGTCTGTACCTGTTTTGATGACTTGTATGGCATTATTGGCCGAACTACCCTCTTTTTATATCTTCGAAAAGATGTCTGCACAATCTTCTGTACCTGCATTCAATGAATCAGTACGATACGTAATCACTTTATATCTGTGTGATTTACTTCCGCCGTCGTATGGATATTCGTCTGAGTAGTATTTGAATCCCATTAGTACACGTGTAAATCATCGGACGGCTACGAGTAATTATCAGCACGTTTTTCCTCGAATCTTGCTTTGTAACTTTCAAAGAGTAAATACCCATTACTCACAACGTTCCAATCCTTGTATCTTGGATTGATCAATCGGATACGATCGTGCCCTTCGAGATATTCGTCACGTCAGTCAATCTTCTCGTACCGATTCGTGATGATTCAGGACTCCAGTTGCGGGTTATAAATAGTGCATCTATTGTGATCAGGACTTCACCATTCGACTTTGAATTTCAACCCCTTAGCCTTTAGAAAAATCCCTTTTCTTTCGTCGTGCCGATCATCGATGGAATCCAGTACCTCATCACCAAGCTTGGGTGCGCGGAGTTTTCAAGGCCTTATGAAAGGAGATCATCTCCTACCTGAGCCTGACCTACGCCGCTCTGGTCGTTAAATCCCAGGCGGTAGCCAAGTTCGAGAAGCTACTTCGTAAGGGGAGACCCGATGACCTGCCCTCTGATCCTCCTTTCCTGACTGACTATGAGGAGTTCGTCACCGTCTTCGAGCATGGGGTGTCCCAGTTCCAGGACAATGGGAGGGCCATCCATACATACTTTGTTATGGATTGCTTGTCCGAGAGCATCAAGAAGGAAGCTCAGCATGCCGATGTGGTGTACAACACACTCTGTGACGTGCAGGGCCAACTTCACTCTTCCCATGAACATCTTAACAAATACCGAGAGCCGATTGTTGAGCGGATCTGAGGAGTGGAGAAGAGATTGAGGCGAGGAGTTCCCAGCTCTGAAAAGGATGAACTTGAGATGGACGTCTCGATGGATTCTTGTTGTGAAACCTTTGTCACCTCCGCTTCCACATCCTTGGGCCGAATAGCCAAAAAAATTGGATGAACTGGTGGAGTCCCACCATGAAGTTATCCGAAAGCTCAACAAACGGCTGTCGAACCTGGATGAGATGCTCCCCAAACTCGAGGAGGCCAAAGAGCTGGCCGAAGTGGTGAATCAGCGCTTAGAGGAGTGGATGCAGTACTTCGTGATTTGTTTTAGAGAGCACATCGGTCACGGCCTGGGAGAGTGAAGATGGCTAGCAGGTCTAGGTTTGAAAGGAAGGAAGGAAAGAAGGAAGAAAGAAAGGAAGGAATGAAGGAAAAGAAGAAGGAAGGAAGAAAAAGAAGGAGGAAGAAGGAGAGGGAGAAGGAAGGAAGGAAGAAGGAGAAGGAGAGGAAGAAGAAGATGGTTGGAGAATTTTTTTTTTTAATCTGTTTTTAGCTTATGAATGAAACTCAGAATTTTCAATCTCTTCTTCCTCCATATCTCGCATTTCCCACATAGTAGGATAATACTTCAAATATTTGCCGTTAATAGTACGGGGAAATTCCTTTCCGTCGATATGCATCAGTCGATAAGCATTTCCAACAAATGTTTCGGTTACCCTAAATGGTCCTTTCCAAGTTGATGACCATTTACCAAGCTTTTCGCTGTCCGAACTCGTCGGTAAAATGGTCTTCCATACTAAGTCGCCAATTTCAAACTGTTTACACTTCACATGTTTATCATATGCTTTGGCGACCCTATCTTTCTGGAGGATTAGCTTTTCTAGGGCAATCGCTCTGTTCTCCCCCAATTCATCGACGTTAGCAAACATTAACTCGTCATATTCCTCCTTGGTCAAGTTATTTTGAAGTCTGACTCGTAGAGATTGAATCGTAATTTCGACAGGGAGGATTGCCTCTTGTACATAAGTAAGAGTGTATGAGCTAGTTCCGGTAGCAGTCTTTTTAGTCATCCTATAGGCCCATAATACAGTCGATAACAACACATCCCACTCTCTGAGATTGTCCTCCAGATGTCGTTTAATTAATGTAGTGATAGTTTTGTTGGAGCTTCAGCTTGACCATTGGCTTGGGCATAATAAGGAGTTGAATGAATCATTTTAATACCTCTAGACTTGGCGAAACTAATCACCTCCTGTCCAGTAAAAATCGTGCCTGGGTCTGTAGTTATAGACTCTGAAATGCCAAATCGATGAATAATACACTCCTCGATGAACTCCTTCATTGTCTTTTGTGTTATATTCTTATACGAGGCCGCTTCAACCCATTTGGTGAAATAGTCAGTAGTAACCAGAATGAAGCTATGTTTTCTTGACTAAGGGGGTTAGATTTTCCTATTATATCCATAGCCCAGTCTCTAAACGGCCAAGGTTTGATAATAGGTTTCATTATGGCTGCAGGAATATATTGAATAGGTCCATATCTTTGGCAAGCTTCACACCCCTTAGCATAACTTATGCAGTCTCGGATAATAGTCTGCCAAAAATAATCATTTCAACAGAATAACAACTTCATTTTTATCCCTGATTGATGGGCCCCACATATGTCTTCATGAACCTCAGCCATTGCTATCACAGATTCTTGTCGTCCTAAACACTTGAGCAATAGCCCATCCATAGTCTTATGATATAACTCGTCTCCAATCATTAAATAACTGAAGGCTTTTCTTTTGAAATTTTTATCAGTAGAGACTGGGCTATTGAGATACTCTATAAATGGGGTTCTTCAATCTTGGATTACCATTTTATCAACAGTTGTGTCGTCGACAAGAATTTTTGTCGACTGTGTAAACATGACTCTATTGTCCATCGATGGTAAGATCTTGGTCTGAGTAATCATGTGGTCAATAAGCTCTTTTAATATTTTATAACCAAAAGCCATTTGTGCCAAATCATTGGCCTCCGTGTTATGCTCTCTTTTAATATGGATCAACTCAAAATCGTCAAAGTGATATAAGAGCTCTTTGGCCAATGAATAATAGGATATAATATTCTCGTTAAGACACTGGTACTCCCTAGATAATTGCTTTATTACCAATTGAGAATCTCCTATAACTTTGACGAAACGTATTTTCATATTAGCCAATATATTTAAGCCAACAATTAAGGCTTCATATTCGGCCTAGTTATTGGAGCATTCAAAATTCATTTTGAACATAAGTTTCGTTTTCTGTCCATGATGGGATATTATCATGATCCCAGCCCCAGTAGATTCGGGGGTACTGGATCCATCGAAGTAAAGCTTCCATGGGATCACGTGAACGTATCCCTCACAACTTTCATTTCGAGCTCTAGGGTATTCCGTAATAAAGTCTGCTATGGCTTGTCATTTTATTGCTTTAAGTGGCATATAGACCAGATTTATTTCGATCAGAGTAAATGCTCACTTGGCAATTCGGCCTTTAACAATAGGCCAAGTCAACATGTACTTAATCACGTCTGTTTTACATATCACATGTACCATAGTCGGCAGCATATAATGACGTAATTTTGTACATGCATAAAACAATGACAAGCATAGCTTCTTAATCGCAGTATATCTTGTTTCGGGATCATTCAACATCCGACTCAAATAATACACTGCTTGCTCTTTGCCTTCATCATTTTCTTGCGCCAGCATACATTCGATGGTAGTATCGGTAGCGGCTAGGTACAATTTCAATGGTTGACTTGCTCTTGGCGGCATCATGATTGGAGGATTAACCAAGTACCGTTTGACTTGATCAAAAGCATGTTGATGTTTGTCTTCCTATACAAACTCTTCATGACTTTTCAACTTCAACAATGCGGAAAATACCTCAATTTGTCCTGACAGGTTAGCAATGAATCGACGTAAAAAATTTATCTTTCCTAAAATCATTTGAAGTTGCTTTTTGGTCGTGGGGGGTGGCAGTTCTAAGATAGCCTTAGTTTTATTCTTATCGATTTCAATCCCTCTCTGATTAACCAGGAACCCTAAGAAGTTGCCAGCCCTTACTCCAAAAGCACATTTTAATGAATTCATTTTTAGGTCAAATTTTTCCATCCTAATAAAAGCTTGCTCTAAATAGTTTAAATGACATACCCGGTCTGATTTGACAATGATGTCATCGATGTAGACTTCCATAAATTCTCCGATCATGTCATGAAGAACAAAATTCATGGCTCTTTGATAAGTTGCCCCTGCATTCTTTAATTCAAATGGTATGACAAGCCATTCAAAAGTACCAATAGCCGCAGGGCACCTGAACGCAGTTTTATGGACATTCTCTTTAGCAATGAATATTTAATTGTAACCTGATTGACCATCCATTAATGATATAATTTCATTTCTAGAAACTGAATCAGCTAGAATATCTGCCATTGGCATCTGATACTCATCCTTGGGGTTAGCTGATTTAAGTCTCTGAAATCAATGCAGACACGCAGCTTCCCATTCTTTTTCTTTACTGGGACTATGTTAGACAACCATTCCACGTACCGTGCCGTCCTAATAAAATATGCTGCCAGCAATCGCTTGACTTCCCCTTTTACTTTAAGGATTACCTTTGGGGCGAATCGTCTGGGCGGCTGTTTATGAGGCCTGAATCGCTTTTTTATGGATAGTCGGTGTTCGACGACATCTATACTTAATCCTGGCATTTCCTTATAATCCCAGGCAAAATAATCCTTATATTTTTTCAAGAGTCTTATCAACTGAGTTTTGAAGTTATCATCGATCAATGAACTTATGTAAATAGGACGGTATTCGTTACCTAGCCCAAAGTTGACCTCTTGTAACGGGTCTTGTGCTTCAATTGATTTTTCAATTTCTTTTATGGGTGACTCTTCAAATTCAAGGATTCCGTCGATAACTTCTGGGGATTGTTTTGCTAATTCGGCCTGATAGGCCGAGTACCTCTCAGTGAGGTTTTTTGACAATATAAGGTTCTCCATAGACAACTTCATTTAATTGTGCTGCCAATTGACTCTTTTGGGACCCATTCAACGATCCCTTTATCGAAACGGTAGAATGCAATACTATTGGGGTCAACGAGAGGTGGCTTGCTGATGAATATACCGTCTTCCAGTGCTAATTGACGAATTGGAGATGCATGTGCATATGTTATCTGTGATTTGGTGTTTGCTTTGACGTACTCTACCTTATCGCCATTCCACAATACTAGCATCTGATGAAGGGTTAATGGTACACATTGATTACCATGGATCCAATCTCGGCCCAATAGTAAATTGTAAGATCCATCTCATCAATCACGCAAAAAGACGTTCTAGAAGTTTTGGTACTCATGGTTAAGTCGGCTATGAAAATAACTTTGACTTCAAAGATTTCTCCAGTAAAGTCGGACAATTGAATGTTTGATGGAATAATTTCTTCATCTCGTCTTCCCAGTTTCTTGTAGAAACGATATGGGTGAGGTTCAGTGTAGATCCCCTGTCTACCAATACTCTAGATACTGGTCGATCATTAACTTTTGCGTTGATATTCAGGGCCCTTAAATGATTTGAACCCTAGGGTGGAGGTTTTTCAAATTTCACTACCTCTTCAATGTCAAAATGGAATTTTTCTTTTTCTTTTTCTTTCATTGTACCCTCTGTCGGATGATTAGACTCCATCGTCATTACTCAAAGGTTTGACGGAAGACATACTTGAATCATACAAGAGCTCAACGATGAGATTGATCTTGACAATTGTTGTGGTTCGTACTGCGCAGACTCAATATCTTATTTTGGTGAAGATTGCTGAGGTCGACAAGATGTCGACGCTTAAATTCCTGATTTTCGTTTCCAGACTAAATTCTCGCACTTAGGATTTTTCGGCCTGACCTTTTGCTCGGCAATCAAGACTGGTTTCACCTGTTTGATGTGAACTTGATTTACTCGTTGTTGGAGCTGATATTCTTTTCTTTTCCGCAACATTCTCCTTTTTTGAGTCCGCGTTAAGTTTGAGTTGTGATTTCGAGTTTGGCTGGCCTCATACCATTGACCTACAAGTGGGTCTCTTGACACCTTTAGAGTTCGTCGATATGGTGGATGAGGGTCTGTGTGAAGATCTTCCCGATCGGGGAAATCAAGACCCCATCCACTTGGCTCGATATTCCCATTGTATGAAGGTGGTTGAGCATAACTTACCTAATAATCATATTTACCACTAAGCTCTCCCAAGGTACCAATAGTCAGATCACCTTCTTCGTACATTTGCTTAAATGACTTAATAGCCTTATTACGGCCTCGACGAGCTCTATGATGATTAGCACCCTTAGAAGGGGTTCGTTCATCGTACGAATCAATGAGTGCCAAATCACGAAATTCATTGACAATCTTACTAGGCCGATGCCTTTGACTTTTAGAGTAATGTTTCTTTTGTTCCAAAAATCGTTCACACTCTTCGCAAAAACGACGTGGCTAATGTCCCTTGGTCTTTGTTCTTAATGACACCATCCCTGCCATTACGGGAAAAGGATTAACATCAACTTCCATTGGGACTTGTCTTTGTCTTCAGAGAATTTTATCTTCTCTTGTTTAATAGCTTCCTAGATGTTTCTTTTAAATGCAAGGCAGTCATTAGTGGCATGGCTCCATGAAATATACCACTTGCAATACTTCTTTCTGGCTAATTCTTCTTTGATGGGTAAAACTTGTCCTTCCGTCAGCCTGATCTATCTGTCAGCTAATAATAAGTCAAATATTTCCTCTATCTTGTTTATATCGAAAGAATAAAAAATAGGTTTCTTAGCCTTTGACATGAGGTTAGATTTTTCTTTAACTCTTGCTGGTTTTAGAGCTTTGCAGATACACGGCTTATCAATCACCATTTTCGCGAGAGCCATATCTGCTATATCTATTGATTCGATTTCATCCTCGCTCTCATCAGCATCGGCCCAACGAACTCCACCCGGTCGACCATACCCTTTGTCTTTTTCCTAGAGGAGACTTTCATGCTTAGTAGGTATGGTTGACAACTGGAATAGATCCAAATACGGTTGTCGGTATGGTTGACAACTGGAATAGATCCAAATACGGTTGTCCAACCATTCTCTCTCGGATTTCAAACTTTAATCCATTCAAAGCAAGGTCCGCAAAAGTCTTTTCGGGTAAAAGGACTAAACACTTATTCCTTGCCCTCTTAAATTTGGAAATGAACTGATCAACAAACTCATTAGCTAATTGTTTCATGATTGAGAGATCAGCTACTGACAAATCCGACATGGCCCTTTGAAATTGACAATGAAATAACTTTTCCATTTGTTCCCATGATATAACCGAATTCGTAGGTAAAGCAGTATACCATGTAAAAGCGATTTTCGACAAGCATAAAGGAAATAATCTCAATTTCCAATAATCAGCATGAGTCGCATCACCACATTGAGCCAGAAAACAATTAACATGTTCAAAAGTGGACTGGTCTTCCTCTCTAGTGAACAATGCAAATTCTGGCACTTTAAAACCTCTTGGATATGGTATTGTATCCATCCAATCAGAATATGGTTTCCTATAAATGTTTGGGAGATATCTCACATCATGGCCATATCCCCTCACCACAGGGTCCATTACTTGATTTCGTACTAGACCGACGACGAGCGCAGGAGCTACCACATAATTAGGTGGTAATGGTTGATTCATATTTTGGTGAGGCAATTGGTAGAACGGTTGCTGTGGCAATTGTGGCTGCTGTTGGGGTGATGGCTGCATTAGTTGCAGCACGTTATGGGTAACCAGAGGTGGGTTAGCTGGCGGGTTTAACTGCGCTAGCAATGGTTGCTGGACTTGAACATTTGGACCCATAGGGGGTGGAAAATGTTGATTCATGTTAGGCACCATAGGTTGGGGCGCCTGACGTTGTGGTTGGATGTTTATCTGTTGAATTTGTTCTTGCCCCTTAGGGAATGGTGTTATAAGATTTTGAGCATCTAGGACTACAGGTAAAGGATTTACTTGGATAGCATATGGGTCTTGTATCTGAGCAACCTAATATCCTCTTTGGAGGTTTTCGTCCATCACCGACTGTCAAGCAATTCCTCCATTCGGGTCTGCACTAGTGTACAGTAATCCTTCGCTGATTGCTATTGGCAAGGTTTCACCCCTTGGTAATATTCAAGTAAGTGGGATCGTAGAAGTAGTTTGCATCACTGTTCCGAATTGTATAGCAGGACCCCCTAATGCTGATGGGGACTTTGTTCTTAGTTGGGTTGGTGCAATGGACCCTCTATGTTGACCTTATGTGCATTCATGATAAGTGTTAATTATCAGAGGCCTAACCACTTCAATCATATGCTTTACCACATAATCAGCGAGCTCGTCTGAGTTTCCTCAATCGTTCGCCTCATGGTCGAAAGTGCAACTGGTATGAGCTCAGTTTGCCTTCTTTCTTCAACACACTGCCTCGACATATCGGCGACCTCTTCTCGAGATTGGTTAGCCACCTCGGTATGAAGAAATTGAGCAGATGATGTCTTAGCACGGTTATTATCTTCTGCCATTGATGCAGCTTGCTCGTCAGTAGTATTATCCGAGTTGGTTCTACTCCGAGTGCGTGGCATAGCACTCTCTCGACTTAACTCAATAGCGGTCCCACTGGGTGTGCCGAAAAGATGTTTCGCCGGTTTGTTACTCTGTCAAAAATCTTTCATCGAACGCTACGTTTTGGATTTTATTAGAGGAGACCAGGGTTTTGAGTCAAGCTTGGACAGAGAATATCAAATGCGTTTATTAATCCCAATTTAGATCTTAGACCCTGACTCGATATGATGTCGAACTCGACAATACTAATCACGAAACGACAACTTGCAAATGTTGAAATTAAGCTATGTCGGAATTTAATCAATGACACAACTTCAAAGTACGTCAGAATTTAATCAATGATGTAACTTGAATGAATATGGCTGGAATCTAATCAACAGCTATACTCCAAACACAGCGCCGGAATTTAATCAACGACATTGAGCTAGTAGCTCAACACTGGAATTTAATTAACAATGCTGAACCTAATAAAGACCCTCATCGGAATTGAATCTACGATACAGAATCTGAAGATTATGACTAATACTACTCCTAATGTGCTTAAAGATAAATGCTAAATAAAGGATGTGTTGTGTTGTTGAAGAAGGGTCCTTTTTACTTTGGAAGTCCTTGAGTATTTATAGAGCAGCTTGACAACCATTTCTTGAAAATCGTTTTCCACTTCCTATTGTTTCGTGCTTTAACTGTTTCCTGACTTGTCGATTTTGCATACGCTCCTCGGGCATCACGTAGTAGCTAATTTTCTTCCACGTGTCACTTTATTTCTTGTCATCCTTGACACCTACGGTCGTGTCTTTACCTTTTGACACGTGTAAATGAATTTTTCACCACGTATTACCATGATATTGCGCAAAACTTGCGATTCTGAACTTTGTCGACGTCATGTGCAAAGCTCGTGATTTGGGATTCGTCGACGTCACGTGCAAGGCTTAGATTTGTCGACATCACATGCAAAGCTCGTGATTTTAAACTTGTCGACACCTTTATGACGTGTCCTGTCGACAACTGTCCCTGGGCCTGACTTACGGCCTTTCTCATATTTTTTTGCTGTGTGGGCCATACTTTATATTTTCTGTAACTTGTGGACGGCCCATTCCCACCAGGGGTAATTTTGGGTATCAACAACTGGACTCTTTTCAAAATTGAGCATAGAAAGAGAAAGAGAAAGAGAGAGATTTTTCTTACTTATTTTCTGCATCATTGAAGCGAGTGCGCCCTAAAAGCTTTCGATTGAACCTTCCGATGTTTTTCGATTTTTGTGGGTAATGGTGTAAGAGCAAAAGGACATAAAAGATGCTTTCGATACACCACTTTTGAGCAATTTTGAGTAGTTTGTCTCACCAAATTATAATATGCAAACTCAGCTTGAACCAATAACAAGTTGCATTGTTTAACATGTTTTCCTATAAAACGCCTTAATGAAATGCCTAAAATTCTGTTAAAAGCCTCAGCTTGTACATCGGTTTGAGGATGGCCAGCAGAATTGAACTACGGTCGAGTCTCCATTTTTTACCATAATGTACTCCAAAAGTGACTCATAAACTTGACATCACTATCAAAAGGGGTTGCCATTGGAATGAAATCTAGGCATACAATTCACGAAAATAAAACTCAATAACATGTAAAGCATCGATGGTCTTATTTAATGGTACAAAATGTGCAATTTTTTAAAAACGATCAACCAATCACTACTTCCTACTAAGTGATGACTTGGAGAGATCCACAGCTTCCACAGCCTTTGCGAGATCTATAGGCGGGTGGTTGCAAATCACTTCATAAGATTCCACATCTGTCAATTGTCACCTATGTTAGCTTAAATTGATGGGACGAATTAGTCGGCAAAGGATGGAGCGCGGCTCACGTGCTCCACTTGACATCACTCTCTCACTCTCACTCTCACTCTCTCGGAATTATAAGCATTGTTTCTGCACCCGTATGGTGTGGAAGAGGCAATTCTCTATATACACCATATGATCAAGTGAATTCTGATCACCTATGGCTTGAATTATGATCGAGTGATTTTTATTAAATTATCAGAGCCATATTTTGATTTGAATTTTTATCTCATTTTGTTTTTCATCACAAATGTCTATCCAAGTTCGTTTCATTATTCTTGCAGGACTTTCAAAACATAAAGTTCCTTAACGTGAGTGAATGCCAATGGCTGGTTTGTATGCATGACCTCGATTGTACTCCATATGTCAAGGAATTGCATCTCCATGGGTGCCAAAACTTGGAGCGTGTTCACCAATCAATTGCATTTCATGGCAAGTTACGGTTGCTGAATTTACAAAAGTGCTCTAAATTGCAAAGTTTCGTTGATATTCCAGATAAAAATAAAGGCTTGCAAGAACTTATTTTATATGGGACGTCAATTAAGGAACTTCCTACATCCATAGAAAATCTTGTTTCTCTGGAGGGTATGGATTTACGTTATTGTAAGAACCTGGCAATCCTTCCATCTAGCATTTACAGGTTGCAAAATCTTACCATTTTGAGGCTTCGTGGCTGCTCAAAACTAATTAGTTTCCAAAGGAGGAGGAGGATTCAAGTGATCCCCATACGAAGACTGGATTTCCTATGTTAGAGGAGTTAGACCTTAATTTTTGTTGTCTATCAGAAGTAGATTTCCTAGAGAATCTTTCATGTTTTCCCCGCTTGCGATCTTTACAGTTGATGAGAAACAATTTTACTAACCTTCCTTCATGTGGGCATCTATATAATTTGCTCAAATTGAACGTTTCGGGTTGTCAACAATTACGAGAGATCCTTAAAATTTCAAGGAAATTGAGAGAACTACAGGCAGCTAGCTGCAAATCTCTGAGCAAGGTTCCCTCCAACATATGTGATGTTGACAATACTCAATTATCTTCATGTCATGAACTGATTCGTAACGGGTTCATCATGGATTACTTTGTCAAGCTTGATTTTAGACTCTCTCTCTCTCTCTCTCTCTCTCTCTCTCTCTCTCTCTCTCTCTCTCTCTCTCTCTCTCATTAATATGGAGTCATGGACATAATGGCTACACCAAGTGTTTGTATATTGCCAAAGGCCAAATTCCTAGATCTATGGGCTAAATAAGAAAAGAAAACATATAGAAAGTAATTCAGCGGGCTAATATCACGAAAAACTCCAAATTGATATACTTGTAACAAATTAACCAAAACTAATCTTTTGACCATAAAAAACTCAAAACTAGTACGCTTATGACAATTTTACCTTCCATTAGTTTCCGTTTAATTTTACAGTCAAATTGCTAAATAGAATGACACATGATAGTAGATAGGTGTATCATTTTGGGGTTTTAGCCCTCCGTTTATTACAGGTTTACCAATTTGTGATTTTTCGTGGTATTAATCTAATTTAACGGAAGGTAAATTTGTTGCAAGCGTACCAGTTTGGGATTTGTGTTAGTAAAAAAATTAATTTTGGGCAAATTTATCATAATTGTATTAGTTTTGGGTTTTTTGTGGTCAAAAAATTAGCTTGGGATATTCTAGTAGCGGTGGCTATAAGGCAGTGCATAGTATATTCTCTCTATTTATAGAACTCCTGTTCACTATGGGATTATAAGGATCACCCAATGAATTACTTCAACAACACATTCATCAAATTACAAATTCTTCGACAATGCATATCCTATTTGCACCAATTAAATACAAAAAATCTTAGCAATGCTATTGCTAACTAACCGTCTACATCTATGATAGCAATTTCATCCCAAAACAAATTGTCGAGTTATTCTACCTGGACGAGAGATGCCAAAGTGGCTGCTCCCTAATAAAGAGGGTTACATATCCTTCACGGCTTCAAAGAACTTGTATAAAAAGTTCCTAGGATTAGCAGCCTGTGTTGCATTCCAAATAAAAGTTATAGATGAGTGTGCTTTATTTGAGCTTCAAGCATCCACCAATTTCACAGTGTCTGATCACTTCAGGTCTTTCAGTTATTGTAATTCAGATCATGTGTGGTTTGAGTATTTTGATGCAATGGAGTTGTGGAAAGTAGACGAATTTGGTCCAAATGACTCGAGTCATTTCCACTTTAACATAACAGCAGATTCACATCCATATAATAGTGTAATTGTGAAAAAATGTGGATTCCGACTTTTATGCAAAGCACTAGAGAACAATCTGGAGGTTTTGTTTCAAGACGACCAGTTGTTGGATTCAGCTTTACTGTACGAGGTTTGGAATGAAGATAGTCAATCGAGCACAGAGGAAGAAAGTTCAAGCAAATTAGTCCACGAAGGAGTGAATACGGTTGACTTCTCAATTGAGGTCTCTCTCTCTCTGCTTTGCGTGCGCACTCTCGCGCATGTCTCTACATGAGTGCCTGCATGTGCATGTGTTGATATGGAGTGTATGTTGGTGCATTGTGTTTGTATAATGCAGAAACTAAAATTCTAGACAAGCAAACAAATCTAATATAAAGTGATTCTACATGTATATGTAATAGGGGTGGTACAATACTTGCAAGGGAATGATTTCTATCCCGTGAGTATTTTATATAACGCAAGGAAGACTTCATATACCTAATTATTATAGAAGTGTAGCTGTGGTTGAATTACTGGATATATGCTCACGTCAAACTCTTCCACTTGGAGTAATTACAGACTTGGGTATTTCTAACAATTTATCTATATAACAGAAGCATTGCTATTCCAATATTGATCCCGATTACCGGGTAGTTCATCCTGGAGGAGACATGCCAAAGAAGTTCATCCTTGTTGAGGACGATACCATATCTTTCTTGGCTTCAGAGGACTTGTACAAGAAGTTCATAGGATTGGTTTTCTGTGTTGTTATCTGTGTAGAAGATGGAGAAAAGGATATATCTTTCGACATCGTGCCGCATGTTAACAAACAAAGGGGAAATGTGCTATCAGGAACTCTCGGTTCATTTGTCTCGGATCACATGTGGATTCAGGTTCTTGAAATAAATATGCCGTGGGGAGTACTGCAGGGAGGAGTTGATTTTGACCAATTTGAGGACAGCTATTTACGATTTTGCCTTAGACTTACAGTATCGGGTGGAACCCTAAAAAGGTTGGGATATGTGATTAGATGCCGGGAGCTGGAGGATGATTTGAAGATTGTGCTTGAAGACAATCAATTTCTGGATCCTACTGTACTCTGGGAATCTGACTATGACACTCTATGGAAAGACGTTTTCGAGGGACTCGGTCTATGAGATGCGTACAGAAGAAATTGGGAGCCAGTGAAACAGATGCATATGGAAAGACGTTTTCAAGGAAGGAATTCCGAGGATTAGCGCTTCGGGTTGTTGTCGGAGTAACAAATGGCATTCAGTTTTAATCTCTCATGGGAGATTCAAATATATATATGAGAGTGGATTAGAGGATGACTTGGCACACAAGACGCTTTGATTCATTAGAACATGGGCGGCATCATGTCTGGCTCAAGTATCTCCGGCATGTACAGTGCAGGAGGTAAGTGAGCCTTTGTGAAAGATAACTGGGTGTTTTGGTTTAATAGTGCAAACGATAAAGAGATAAGAGGCATGGATAAGATGTACTATATTGTGAAATTCGCAATTCTGCAAAGAAAGAAATATTTGGATTGCTGTCTGGTGTTAATACCGCATATTGAGACGTTTTCCTGAGATCCTCACCAAGTGCTTGGTGGAATGCATGGGTTAAATCTGTGACCCTTACCTCGTGTTGTCGATTGATTAGGAAGCAAAACTGACATATTCGGATTGATTTTGCTCAACGATACTGATCATGAGATGTGGTTGTTAGTCTATGCATTGTGGATAACATTTTTTCCTCATTTACTGCGGATCTGCTGTCCAGCACACTTTGTGGTCTTCGAATATGAAATTGACAATCTATTTTTGCTATTTTTTTTGCATCTATATGGCCCCAATGGGGATCGGTCGTTTTGCTTGGCGAGAAGCGTGGCTTGAAATCTTCGACCCATACGTTGATGAACTGAGTAAATCTTGCGCTGGTCCAGTTCTTACGCTTATATCCTGTGTGTCTTTCACAAATCTCGGCTTATGCATGACGGTTAACAGATGATGGCGGTGGCTCCTGGCGACTGAAGCCAGACAATTGTGAAGTTCCGTTCGATGCTTGAATACGTCGATCACTGATGGGGTTTGAGTTTGTTTATTTTAGTATAGCAGAGCTCTCTCAGGATGTGCACGCGGAAGATGATAGAAAGAAGACGATAGGAAAAAAAGATTTTAGAAAAAAACAGAGAGAGAGAATGAGAATAAATAGAAAAATGGGTCAATTCTATGATTTGAGCCCAGTTTGAATTTTTGATTGAAGCCTCCTCTTAAGGCAATAAGCCCCATGACTTGTGCCCATAGATCTGATATGTGAGACTTGTGTTCAGCCCGTGTCTGTGCCGGGTCTGAAGGCCCAGCCTAGACTCGTAGTATATAATAAAATAATAATAAATAAATGGAATTAAAAATATATATAAAATAATAAAATCGAAAATAAGAATAAAGAATTGGAAAATGGTCAGATACATAGACCCTGGTTAGGTTGTAAGTTTTAGCGCTAGATTTAACTTTGCATCATTTTAGTTAGCATAATAGTTTTGTGATTTTAGTGAGTACATTCGATACAGCTTAGTTTTAGTAGTTGATCTTTTAGGTAAGAAATTGAACTCGATTTGAACTTAGCTCATGGGGATTGCTGTCATAGGGTTTTAATGACAATGCCATGTATATTCTCTGCCTACACTTCCTTGAATCTACTTCTTTATACTTTACATTTATTGCATTGATTGCAGTTGTTTATTATTTCTGACACTCATGCATGGACGTTATTTAGTGGCATAGATTAATAAAATGGTTGAAGATCGCTTGAATCATTTCAATAACAAATCAATCAAATTAAGAAATCGAAAGGACATTAGTTAGATAATTAGTAATCAATTAAGTCCCCAACTTAGATCTCTGATTGCATAGGAAGCAAGAAATCCTCTTGTATCTCACTTGACTTTTAGTCGGCCCTTGATAGGTTAGTGGCAGCTCTTGGTTAAGTTGAAGTCAACATGGCAACCACATCACATGAGGAATGAGAAAAAGACCAGGCTATGTTATATTCCATCGAATAATTTTTCTTCAAGAGAAGAATGTTATCTTGGGACAATTAGCAATTCGAACCTCCCAACACAGTACCATCAATAAACTGAGTCTCTAAAACAAAACCCTGCTATCAAAAAGCATTAACAACCAACTTGAGAGCCTAGAGACAACACAAGAAATTTATGTGATTCAGCCGAAGGCCTACGTTCATGAGTGGAAGATAAGAGCAAGGATTTCTGTCTCAAAAGATGGCACTAACTTGTCTTCATATGAGCTCTCCGGCCAATTATCTTCCTTTGTTTTCGTCTTCTTCATTTTTTTTTCCTAAAAGTGATGAGCAAATATTCACTTGGGTTTTCGACTAAGCCAATATATATACATATATATATATATATATATATATATATATATATATATCATGAGGACCGATTTAATGCAGGTGGAGTATAATGTCAAGAGTCTAAGCACGTATTACACGGTTCAAGTTCATCAAATACAAAACAAGGTCCGGGTATGTGCCTATAAAAGTAAAAAAGGTTAATATGTAACGTTACTTTTCAAGTAAATCATCTAAAGTAATGTTAGGAGAAAGTCATGCCTCTGGCTATAAAGAAGATACCGAGAAGTGCTAATGTTAAACAAAATCTCATTGACTGCGAATGCCACTTCCTGGAAGCCACAGCCAAGTATTTTATTGGGGGAGCCTATGGAGTAGCTTGCCTTTTAAGATCTCGGTTCATCCTCTTTTTTTTTTTTTTGGGTGAAGTAAGAAAATCTCGGTTCATCCTTTAGCACCTTCATTTTCCAAAATTCCAAGCAAAACACACCAACAGCTGCCTCGTTTTACCCAATACTAATGGCTTCTTCTTCTTCTTCTTTGAATCGTAAAAGGAACTTCGATGTCCTCTTAAGCTTCAAAGGCACCGACTTTCGCAACAACTTCCTTAATCATCTATACACAGCTCTACACCAAAATGGTATTTTCACTTATATTGACCGCAAGGTAATGAGGAAAGGAGAGCATATATCGCCGGCGCTTATGAAGGCGATTGAGGAATCGCGAGTTGCGATCATCGTTTTCTCCAAGGACTACGCTTCTTCACCGTGGTGTTTGGAAGAGGTGTAAAAAATTATGTAGTGCAAGGTACTAAAGGATCTGACTGTGTTGCTTGTGTTCTACAAAGTGGAACCAAGAGAAGTGAGAGGGGGAGAGAGAGTTATGGGAGAGCTATGGTTAAGCAAGAGTTCAATTTTGGGAAGGATTCGGACAAAGTGATGAGATGGAAGAAGGCTCTCTTTGATGCCTGTAGCTTGGCTGGGTGGCACTTGAATGATGGGTAAGTGCTAATTGATGTGACGCACTACTTTGTCCTTGTTTTTTATATGTTGAATCACGTCTTCATTTTTTTTGAACCACTGAATCAATATGTCGCAGTTCTTTTCCGATTTTTTTCACAGTTGAAGAGAAACTTATAAAGAGAATTGTGAATGAGATCTTTAGGCAGCTAGACCGAAGACCCTTACATGTTGCTACGCATCCAGTTGGGATACATCCGCAAGTGGTAGAGCTGGAATCAACATTAAATCTTGAGTCTGATGATGATGTTCTCATGACTGGATTATGAGGACCATGAGGTGTAGGGAAGACAACTTTAGGTAAAGCCCTTTACAATGCTATGTTTAGACACTTTGAGGGTTCGTGTTTTTTGGAAAATATTGGCGAAGCTTCAAAAGATCCCAAGGATTTAGTTCCTTTGCAAGAAAAATTGTTGTCCGAGATATTACTACGACAAAGATTAGCAGTGTCTAATGTTTTTGGAGGTATTAATTTAATACAAGATAGACTTTGCCACAAGAAAGTTCTCCTTATTCTCGACGATGTCAATGACATAGAGTAGTTAAATGCTTTAGCCGGAGACTGCGAGTGGTTTGGTGAAGGAAGCAGGATTATTATTACCACAAGAAATAAGCATTTGTTGACTTCTCATGAGATAGATGAAGATCACATCTATCAAGTTAAAGCTCTGGAGTATTATGAAGCTCTTGAACTTCTCAATAGACACGCTTTTCTGAGAAACAACAAAACAATAAGGAGTGATCTTGTGGATAGGGCTTTGCATTATGCCAACGGACTTCCTTTAGCACTTAAGGTATTGGGCTTTTTGCTTTGTGGTAGAGGAGATCGCGAGTGGGAAAGTGCATTGCATAAACTCGCTAAAAGTCCTGACAAAACCATCAATGATGCTCTTAAGTTGAGTTACGATGGACTAGGGGACTATGCAAAGGAAATCTTCCTTGATATTGCTTGTTTCTTCAAGGGGCAATCTAAAGAGTATATTATAAAAGTTCTCGACTCTTGCAACCTTGACACTACTATTGGAGTGCAAGTTCTTGTTGAGAAGTCCTTGATAATTGAAGAGAGAGAGACCCTACAAATGTAGAACTTGATTCAATTGATGGCCATGGATATCGTTAAACAAGAATGTGCCTATGATCCTAGAAGACGCAACAAGTTATGGCGTTTTGATGATTTTTGTAATGTTCTGTCAAGGCATATGGTAAGATTTGCTGGTGTTGATACTAATTTTGCTCTCTTATTATTTAACTTTGTATATTAATTGCCATGCAAATTCTATAAATACAGGTAACAAATGCTTTAGAGTCCATAGTTTTAAAATTACCAAGCCAGAGAAGATAAACATAGGTCCTAATGCTCTCACAAATATGAGAAGGTTGAAGAAGCTCATCATGATTAGTGTGCATAACTCTTTCCAAAGTCCTATTCATCTTCCCAATGAACTAAGATGGTTTATTAAAAATATCAGTAAATTATTAAATTAATTGGTAATTTAAAACAATCTAGTAACTGTAGACACTTTCTTAAATGGGTTGTTGACTTACCAATACATTGCTTCTGGTAAAAGTTTTGTTAGCCACAGAATTTGATAGTTACCAACGTCTTTCACCTCTTACCAGTAGCAGTAGGTAACAGTGATCCGATTTTTGCACTGTGGAATGGCAGAATCGTCCTTCCGTAATTTGTTTAGAAAAACTGTAAGGACAATCTATTTGCCCGTGGACAAATAGAAGTAGTTACTTGTTCATCAAAGTTTTCCGATAATGCTTACGAGTTATGCTGTGTGAAAATTTTTGTATACAGGTTCCCAAGTAAACGGACATACCACTAGTTTTTTTTATTAAAAATCAGAGACAGTTTTGAATTGAATATTCATCTCATATTTTCCTTTTCGTCCGGAATGTCTATCCTAATTGGTTCATTGTTCTGGCAGATCTTTAAAACATCGGAGTCCAACAACTTGAGTGAATGCCCATCGCTGGTTTAGGTACCGCATGATAACCATTCTGGTCCGGAATGAGTTCCTGAACCAGAAATAGATTTTTCTATTTCTGGTTCCTGGATGAGTTTCTGGGAAAAAAATCCCGTTTGATAACGACAAAAAATTTCTGTTTCTAGAACAGAAACCCGTTTGATAACAGCACGAAATTTCTATTTCCTGAAACAAAAACCCGTTTGATAAACAACATAAAATTCTATTTCCAGAAATAGAAATCCATTTTTTTAGAAATGAAATAAAAATAATAAAAAAATCTGAAAAATTCATAATTTATTTCCAGGAACAGAAACCAGTTTTTTATTGTAAAAATATAAGAAACCTGTATGAAAATATATTTGTGCTTTGTACGAAACCAGTTTTAGAAATCCATTTGTTTGTGCTTTGTACGTGGGTCGGCCGTCCCTCATCGGGGTCAGCCGATGTCGCGGCCCCGTCGTCCTTCCCAGACCCCACACCCCCCAACTTCCTCACACTCGCCGGTGCTCTACTCCCTTCCAATACGATAGATCCAATGAGAGAACCGCATTTCTCCAGGTCTTTCTTCTGGCACTGTGAATTTCTCGTGCCTTTTCGTTCAAGATTCTCGTGGGTACTGCTCGTCAAATCGTATGCTAGAGTGGAGACGTTGATTCTGTTTGTGTGTTTGTGTTTTTATTTCAAGCATGTCGATGCGCTCTTACCTGTTTGATAGAATGCCCACGAGACAAAAATTACATGCTCTGGGCAAAAGCTATAGCAACCTGATATCCAACATATCGCGATGTTCATCAGAGAATGCGTTTATTCCCCAGATTTTTTTTGGTTGACTGAACTGATGCGATTCTGCCAGAAACCCATGGCATACATTTCTAGGATGCATCTCATCTAAGCATTACAATGACCAGCAACAGTATCCATAGTGCACATGATGAACGTAACCCAACAATTCTTCATAATAAGAATGCTTACTATGAGACTTCGAAGTTTGCTGGTTCGACAAACAACTGAATGGGAAAGATAGGTAGAAGGATAGTACTCTGTGAAAAAAGTTCTCTACATCTTCACTAACAGTGTGTCCCAATGAAGTGGATATACCACGGACAAGTACAGTAAAGTCATGAGGCAAAGGTTTGCATGAACAGAAGCACTTAATTATCTTGTCAGATACATAGCTTAACTCCTGCAAAACATCAAACAATCTAGTTAATCATCAAAAGTTAATGTTGAATTTAACTGAAAAGCTTTCACAAACTAACTCCGAGAGAGAGACTACTTACATAATATAAAAGGTAGCACACCATTCCGGAAAAAATATATGCAGCAGAAAAGTGGATCCACAACCTTGAGAAAAATATGTCATAATCAAGGTTCAATAATAGTCTTCCAGTTTGCTCATTAATACTGGAAAAAGATTTACCGACCCTAGAATCCAGCAGTTACTTCACTCTCCACTTTCCAGATTGTTATAAAGCAAAACAAAGAAATGGACTGAAAAATTAATGAAAAAAATTCAGAGTATGCTGTGCTCAAAATATCACAGAAATAAGTGGCCAATAAGGAACTAAGATGTTCTAAATAGATAACACAACATAGAACCCGCCATCTATTACCAATACTTACAAATAGGAAAAGTATTCCTCCGAATATTAAATCCTGGTCTTGCAAATAATAACTCCAATATGGACACATGCATGCTGTAGTTTCATGCCATTCATTTAACCATTAATGTCATTGCACAAGCTCAGCAGGTAAGATCCGAGGCTAACCACTTCCACTAGACCACAAAAATTACCAGTTTGAACCGTCATTGACATTCGAAATGCTGAAAGAGTCGAGAGACTTGTTTTGCAGTTCAGAATCATCACTTAGCTGAGTACCCAGATAATTAATAGGAAGGAGAATGCCGATCCCAACAATCGTAGCGAAGCTAAATACTCTCAAACTGCACAAGACAATCCAGTTCAGTCAACCAAAGAAAATCTGTGAAGGTGAATGCTAGAAGGGAGATGATCCAAAAAGTCCTAAATACGGCATCGTTTTGCCGTAGCGAAACTCCAACGAACTAACTGCAGGGAAAAGGAGAGTTTCGCTCGTTAACAAGAGGGAATAACACACACCAGCCGCCAACCATCAAAATTCATTCAAAGTAGTAAAAGGAAAACAGAGATCGTGATTGATTAAGTGCAGGACAGGATGAAAATAGACGGACAGTCTCAAAACACGATGTTAGCGTCACGAGCAACACTGGCATTAGAATTCACCAACCCAAAATGACTAAAACATTCCATTACCAAGAAAAATCCATCGAAACAGAGCCTAACGAATCCCAACAAGGTCAAACAACATTTCCGCAGATACGCAAGACAAGACCAAAGTCAAGATATGCCAAGCCAGGAATGGAAATGAATACCAACCCCCCACATATGAAGAGAAAGAATGAAGCAGAGTCCTTTTGCCAGATAAAAAAAAATTAACTAGATCGCGCGCACGAACTCAAAAACGAATACGCGGATTCAATCGAACCAGGCCACCAGCAACACTCGGCAGACAAGCCGACCGAGAATTCCGGCAATCAACTACGAGTGATCACACTCCAGAAACATCACCAACAGGACACTCCAGACAATCACGCGCAGGAATTCAAAAGAAAGCGAGATCCAAGCAGCACCCATCAATTCAAGCGAAACAAAAACGGAGCGCAAAGTCCGTTCACTGATCGACCGAGAAGTCGTGCAGCGATGAAATGAAAAACATCAACAGAGCCTATCAAAGGACACGCAATAAAAAGCTCCATGGAAATGGTGAAATGCCAGCGGTCGAGGGGGAGGCCGAGCGGCCCCGCCATGGGCGGCGGTCGAGCTCGCGGTCGCCCAGATCTGGGCGACGGCGAGCTCGACCGCCGGCCCTGGGCGAGGCCGCTCGGCCTCCCACAGAGCTCGCCGTCGCCCAGATCTGGGCGACGGCGAGCTCGACCGCCGCCCACGGCGAGGCCGAAGCTGACCCCCTCGATCACGGCGACTTCCAAATCCAGAAAAAGAGAGAGATGAGAGGAGATTTGCGCACGATCGGAGCTTACGTGGAGCAGGAGCGAGCGGCCCTGGCTTCCTCTCGGTCGGAGCGAGCGAACGAGCGGCCTGGCTTCCTCTCGACGGCAACAGAAGGGAGTAGAGAGAGAGACGGGCAGAAGAGAGAGCTCGAAGGAGATGAGAGAGAGCTCGCAGCAGAGAGAGCTCGAGGAAGGAGACGAGAGAGAGATGTGTTTAGAAGAAAAACGATTTCAGTGGAAACGAGTTCTCACTTTTGGTCCAGAACCGAAAAACCTCCTTTTTTCCGATTCTCATTTCTGGTCCAAAAACGAGTTTTGGGATAAAATTTGTCCCGAAAATAAAAAAATTAAATTGCGTTAACAAACGGATTTCTGATCCAAAATTAATTTCGGGAGCAAAAAATCAATTCTGGACAGAATGAGAATGCGGTACCTTATTTGCCGATCTTCTTTAATGGGACTCTATGTATTCCGCGACTTCTTGCCTTTCTTGCCAAAAGGTGGAATCCGGCCCGCTCTCTCCCTCTCTCTTTTTCTGGAGATTCAAACAAAAACTTTTCTCTCGCTCTTCCCGTTTCTCTCATCTAAAAAACTTTAGATTCTTCTTCAAAGAGAGGCTCTGACGCATTCGTAACACAGGAGGGAACGAGACTAACCGGGAGAGCACAAAGCCACATATACCAGAGTTGAGCAAAACCCTCTCTCCGGTTCCCTGTCCTTTGCCGCCCGCCAATCGACGCCAACATCCATGGCTCACCATCTCGGACCGCCATACCTCCGGTCGCTGGCCAACGGAGAAGGGAGAATACCGGAGCAAAGGGGAGGACACGAAAGATTTCATCATCTCTGATCAAGAGGATTCTTTACTTCTGGATCACCAATCGACGCTAGCATTCACGGCTCACCGCCTCCGATCGCTGAAGACTTCCATATTTTCCAGTTGCTGGCCACCATAGATAAGAAAAAAGCCGGAGCAGAGGAGGATTTTTGACAGACGAAGCTCAGTGAGATTTCTCTCTCTCTCTCTCTCTCTCTCTCTCTCTCTCTCTCTCTCTCTCTCTCTCTCTCTCTCTCTCTCTCTCATTTTTTCCATAGCCTAATTCACCTTCTCCAACGTTGTTAGGGCACTGACAATCATCGCCACGGCCGCCGCTGTTTGCCCCTGTTTCCCATCCAAGGAGTCCGAATGTTCAGCTCTTGCTCGAGACTCCTCCTCCGACGCCGATCTTCATCTCTGACGTGTGTGGGACCTCCAGTATCTGATTTTCTCATCGGCCCAGGCTAGAAATCCGGTCTCGCCAAGGTAAGGATGCATGGTCTTTTCGATTCTTTTAAGAGCAAAAACAGAGGCCGAGAATCCTAGCTTCTGCTTGTGAGACATTCATCTGCGATTGAAGTTATATTGATGACCCAAACTTGTAATTTTGCTGTTGTGATAGTCTAGGTATGAAATGCCGCTTAGTTGTGGCATTTAGACTTCATGGCGGAGACACCCACCACCTGCTCGATGAAATTCTTGAACGGTAGTAACAAGCTGTGTTCCGATATTTTGATGTTTGCTTGATTGTTTCTTGTTTGATTGATAAGTTTTCATGGCGTACTAAACTTGCTCACCTCAGATACATATATTACCAAATGCTTCTCTATGGATACTAGCTTTTTCTCTTTTGATCTCGGTTCATTCGTAGTAGAAATGCAAGAATATCGATGCTGCGATATGTTGACCTTCATTGATTGAACTGGATTGTGAATAGATTACTTGATATGTGCTTGATGTTACATAGAAGCTAAACTTCAGCTGAGAATACTTCAAGTTTATATACATCGGATCTATGACGTTGTTTTGATTGATGTTATATCGTTTTGCTCTGCATTGGCTGTGGACATTAGAAGTCGATGACTCCTTATATGAATATTCTCGCCAACGTTGGAATGGTTTTGGTTGGCGAAGGTGCCTATTTCTGCACTCTTGAAATGGAAACGACCATTGAACAAACTTTGAGGGGCAGGAGCAGAGAGTACCAAAGAGATCAGTGAGGCGTTTGGTGGTTGGTTGTGCTTGTACTGGTGGAAGTGAATGGAGAGCAAAAACGGATTTGAGTAACATTGAAAGAAGGAATAAAGGTAGATTGAAGAAGTAAGAAATCCAAAACTTTTTTTTTTGTCTGTCCTATCTATCTCTCCTCACTCTGACTAATTCCGTCCCATATTTGTGCCAACTAACTAATTGACTAAATCAGGTCTCAAGACTCTCAACTCAATCAACAATGCTTCAAATCTCAAGTAAAAAGCTAAGCTAAACCGCAATCCAGTTTTCTCTAATGGCTGCTTCTTCACAGCCCGGACAAAATTGCGATGTCTTCCTTAATTTCAGAGGCGAAGACATCTGCAACAACTTTGAGGGTCATCTATATAAGGCCTTGGATCGGGCCAGCATAAGCACGTACATGGATTGCAAGGAGCTGAGGAAGGGAGAGGGAATATGGCCCTCGATCACGAGGTCGATCCAAGAATCGCACATTGCGGTCGTCATCTTCTCGAAGAGCTACGCTTCATTGCCGTGGTGTTTGGAAGAGCCGCGTGAAGATATTAGAGTTCAAGAAGATGAATGAACAGGTTGTGATGCCCATATTTTACAAAGTGGAACAGAGGAAAGTAAGAGGAAGGCACGGGAATTATGGGAATGCACCGGCAAAGCATGGAGTCAAGTATGGGAAGGATTCAGAGAGAGTGAAGAAATGGAAGGAAGCTCTTGTTGGAGCTGCTAATTTGTCTGGGTGGCATCTGGAAATGATACGCAGAACGAGACACACCCGGCCCATTCGCGCGCTGGGCCATTCGTGCCTCCTCTTCATTAGTTCGAAATTTCTCGCGCTGGGCCATTCGAGTTGGTTCGGGCCAGACACGTATTAACCAGTCCCCAAAAAGCCCTGGTTGGGTCAGGTTAGCAAGTGCCTGGAAAATAGAAAAAAGATAAATTAATGGAAAAATAGCAATGAAAGTGTCGGTCCTCCGGTGCTCAGATTTGCCCACATTGCTAAGAGATAACTTTTACTGCTCAACCTCTGTTGGTTTAATTGGGATTGTGCAGGCAAACATTTAGAGTAGCTGATTGTGCATGATGATACATAATGTTTATACCGAGATCTTGCCGGGCTCGCTGTTGGCCTTCTCAACGCAATGGGAAATACTTGCATGGATCCGTGTCCAATGAATCAATTGCATGACCACCATTTATCTTCTAAGACTCACGTGTGGCGCTCTAGGATTTACAAAATCAGTTATTGTGATTCGCCGATCCAATAGACCAGATCCGATGAAGAAACTCCCCAACACAACGAATTTTAAGGGGGAGTGCACCAATATTCTATTTTTTGTGTGAAGTTTCGAATAGACAATTATTCGGCTTTGATAAACATGCATGCTATCTAAAATGTCGTTGGCGTATTTCAAGAGTAACCTTTCATTAATGTTTATTTTTTGTTCAGGTGGCGATAATTACGATCACCGTGATGTCAGATAGTGTCATATTGATACTCGAAGGAAGTCTCTTTAGTTATATGTATATTTAATTTTCACCATAGATAGCATTGATAGCTAGATGCTACACAGAAAGGTCAGAGTTATAAGGCTACGTACGAAGGCAATCCATCAACTTCATACATGGCAGATAATTAGTTAATTTTTTTTCAACATAGATTGTATAGATAGATAGATACTCTGCTTAAAGATCGATTCCTAGAACTTTATAGATCAATTCCTCTTAATTATAAATTTTCCAGTGGGCGCTGATTACTTACTTCTTCCCAAATTATCTTACGCAAAAACACGAAGTTGTAGCATGATTATTTCATTAATTGACAAACACGAAATCAATAGCTCATGCACATAGCGAGCGCAAGGGCTATTCTTTATACCAAGTGAAAACCAGTTTCTATCGCTCTCTTGCTTAAATTCCAAAACTGCCCTCATATGAAAGGGTGTAGAAGGAAATGGCACTTCCATGCTCAGATTTACACGGTATTAACTCCTACCTTGCTGAACATTGTAACAGATTTACCTTCCATTCCCTTAGGCTGCGTTTGGTCGTCCAAATTTCTAAACAGGATAGGATTGGATAGGATAGGATAAGAAATCTTGAAATTTCTTCATATCCTGTTCGCTGTTTGGTGGACTACGGATTTCAAGTTGGATTGGATAATTTTTATTTTATTTTTTTTCTATTCACGGGTCCGGAGGAGTCGGTGAAGAAAAAAATCAAGAAATTTTTTTGGTGAAAGCGCACAAGGTGCGAGGATGAAGATGACGGCGAGTGGAGCGTAGGATTTCTGGAAAAATAGGCATTAGAAATCCTATATGGGTCTATCCTACCCCTCCCCCCGGATTTTTTTATTCGGGCTATATCCGGTTTATATCCGACCTTATCCTATCCTAGACCACCACCAAATACAGGATAGGATAAAACATATCATATCCTGATTTTTATACGGTCGACCAAATGCAGCCTTATAGTACAGTGTATGAAATCATGCACTATCGAATCTTTTTTAGTGACTTGTGTGATGTTAATTTAACCTTGGTAACTAGTATGGCAGTAGTAACATTAAATTTGGAAAGTTTCTTGAACCTTACACTACAAAAAAAACTGGATTTTTGCCACAAAAATTTGCGACGAAAATTTTTCGTCGCAAATTTGTGACAACTTTTCCAACGAAAAGTAAAATTCATCGGAAATTAGCGACGAAAAATTTTTCGTCGCAAAATTCGTCGGAAATTAGCAACGAAAAATTTTTCTTCGCAAAATTCGTGGGAAATTTCCCCATGAATTCAAAAAACACCTTATTGCTTGGACTAATAGAAATTCGTTGCAAAATTCGTTGGAAATTTCCAACGAATTTTGCAACGAATTAAAAACACACATTATTGTTATGCATATTTGAAGTTCGCTGCAAAATTCGTTGCAAATTTTGCAACGAATTTTGCAACGAAATTAGTACATAAGTATATTAAAGTACCGAAAATTGAAATTCATTACAAAATTCGTTGGAAATTTCCAACGAATTTTGTAACGAATCTCTATTAGGCTTAATGACAATGTGTTTGTTGAATTCGTTGCAAAATTCGTTGGAAATTTCCAACGAATTTTGTAACAAATTTTTATTAGGCTTAATGACAATGTGTTTGTTGAATTCGTTGCAAAATTCGTTGGAAATTTCCAACGATTTTGCAATGAAATTAGTACATAAGTATATTAATGTACTGAAAATAGAAATTCGTTGCAAAATTCGTTGGAACTTTCACGCCTTGCAATGTGCCCTATTAGAAATTTGTTGCAAAATTCGTTGGAACTTTCCAACGAATTTTGCAACGAATTTCTAATAGGGCAAATTGCAAGGTATTTGTTCAATTCGTTGGAAATTTCCAACGAATTTTTCAACAAATTCAAAAAACACATTATTATTCTGCATGTTTGAAATTCGTTGCAAAATTCGTTGCAAATTTTCCAATGAATTTTGCAACAAAATTAGTACATAAGTATATTAATATACCGAAAATTGAAATTCATTGTAAAATTCGTTGGAAATTTCCAACGAATTTTGCAACAAAATTAGTACATAAGTATATTAATGTATTGAAAATAGAAATTCGTTGCAAAATTAGTTAGAAATTTCCAACGAATTTTACAACGAATTAAAAAAAACACATTATTGTTATGCATATTTGAAGTTCGTTGCAAAATTCGTTGCAAATTTTGCAACTAATTTTGCAACGAAATTAATACATAAGTATATTAAAGTACCGAAAATTGAAATTCCTTGCAAAATTCATTGGAAATTCCAACAAATTTTGCAATGAATTTCTAGTAGGGCAAATTACAAGGTGTTTGTTCAATTCGTTGCAAAATTCGTTGGAAATTTCCAACAAATTTTGTAACAAATTCAAAAAACACATTATTGTTTTGCATGTTTGAAGTTCGTTGCAAAATTCATTGCAAATTTTTTCAACGAATTTTGCAACGAAATAAGTACATAAGTATATTAATATACCGAAAATTGAAATTCGTTGCAAAATTCGTTGGAAATTTCCAACGAATTTTGCAACGAAATTAGTACATAAGTATATTAATGTGCTAAAATAGAAATTCGTTGCAAAATTAATTGGAAATTTTCAACGAATTTTGCCATAAAATTTTAAAATGCCGTATGTGGGAGTCTTTTTTAAATTCGTGGCAAAATTTGTTGGAAATTTCCAACGAATTTTGCCACGAATTGAAAGTTTCCGGGAAATTATTGCACTATGTACTATTTTCGTGGAAAAATTCGTGGGAAATTTCTCATGAATTTTCCAATGAAATTAAAACACCGGTTATGGTTGCGCCTTTTTTAAATTCGTGGCAAAATTCTTTGGAAAAAATGCTGTATGTGTGAGCCTTTTTTAAATTCGTGGTAAAATAATTTTGCCACGAATTTAAAGTTTCCAGGAAATTATTGCACTATATACTATTTTCGTGGTAAAATTCGTGGGAAATTTTCCATGAATTTTTCAACGAAATTAAAACACCCGTTATGTGTTGCGCCTTTTTTTAACTTCGTGGTAAAATTCGTTGGAAATTTCTGACGAATTTTGCTATGAAATTTTAAAATGCTGTATGTGTGAGTCTTTTTTAAATTCGTGACAAAATTCATTGGAAATTTCCCACGAATTTTACCACAAAATTTTAAAATGCCACAAACATAAATAAAGGGTTTAGAAAAAAACAAGAGGCACAACTTTTTCCTCTCTTCCCCCACACCCCCCCCAAAGCGCAACTGCTACTGGAACAGCTCTGCAATCGCGCACCCTCCTCCATGGCTTCTTTCTCGTTCCAAAAAATCTCTCCTAAAACCCTAGGCGACGACCGGACCTCCGAACGGCCATCGGAGCTCCTCCTCGCCCGAGCTGCAGCTTCCCCATGGAGTGGAATTAGGAGACGCTCCAGTTCCTCTCCCAGTGCTTCCTCCACATGCTCTCCCCCTCCCCCGCCCCTCGCTGCCAGGCCGAGTCCGCCCTCGCCAATGTCATCGATCGCCCTCGCCAAACGAAGACCGACCCACGAACGGATGGGGAGCAGGCTGGGGCGGCGGGTCGTCCACTTCGCGAACCTGCCCATCAAGCTCCTCATGCCCGCCTCCTTCACCAACATCACCGAGATCGCGCTCAAGACTGTCCCCTCCGCCACCAAGATCGAGATCAAGCGCGTGCTCGAGTCCCTCTACGGCTTCGACGTCGGCGAGGTCCGCACCCTCAACATGGAGGGCAAGAAGAAGAAGCGGGGCGGGCTGCCGGTCGCCAAGCCCCACTACAAGAAGGCCTACGTCACGCTGTGGACCCCGCTCTCGGTCTCGCTGGACCTGTTCCCGATCAGCGCCGTGGAGGAGGACCGGAGGAGCGCGAACAAGAAGGGAGGGTCGAGCATGGTCGAGGAGGGCGAGAGGAAGAGGCACTGGCTGGAGGGGGAGGATGGCGAGAGGAGGAAGCGGGAGAAGGAGTTTGGTGAGAGAGTCAGAAGGAGTGGTGCCAAGTTCCCCTGGAGTTTCATGAAGTCCGGTAGGTAGAGTTTTCTTGTTTTTTTTTTTTTTTTGTTTTGGGAGGGGGGAGGGGGTGGTTTCTTGGGAGTTTTTCCAGGTGTTCTGGTTAGTAGTGTGACCATAAACATGACTTGGTGGGATTTGGTACTTCTCACTAATAACATGTTCTTATGTTCAATGATGTGTTTTGAATCATTTTTGCCTACTCGTTTTCCCTGGTGATTGTGAATCCATACGTACTATGTAGTAGTTCTGGAGTAACCATGGACAAAGTCCGAGATTTTGTTGTGGAAAATCGGTGAAGATCTTCTTTGGCGGGGGGCTTGCGGCCGCGATTCTGGCGAAAATTCAAATTTATCAATGAAAATTCAAATTTATCAACGAAAATTTAAATTTTTGTTGCCAAAATTTGCGAAAAAACAATTTCCGACGAATTTTTTGTTCATGGAAAAATACCGGGTTTTTCAATTTCGTGGCAAAATTCATGGGAATTTCCCACGAATTTTGCCACGAAATTGAAAAAAGCCGCCTATGCCGAAAATTTGAATTTCGTGGTAAAATTCGTGGGAAATTTCCCATGAATTTTGCCACAACTTTGTTTTCATTGCAAATTACCAACGAAAATTAAAATTTTTTGTCGCAAAAAATTTCCAACACCGAATTAGCGACGAAATTTTTTTCGTCGTTAATTCGTCGGAAATTCGTTTTGCCACAAAATTTATCAAAAAAAATTACCGACGAATTTTGCCACGATTTTTGCAATGAATAATTAGTGACGAACTTTCCCATGAACTTTGCAACTAATTTTCCAACGAATTTTGCGACGAAAAAATTTCGTCGCAAATTACCAACGAAAATTTAAATTTTTTGTCGCGAAAATTTGCGACGACGAATTACCAACGAATTTTTGTTCATTGCTAATTTCGTTGGAAATTAGTTTTCCAACGAATTTTGCCAAATTTTTCGTTTGAAAATTCGCGACGAAATTTGCAACAAAATTTCCAAGGAATTTATCCGCGAATTTACTCACGAATAATTACCGATGAATTTTGCCACGAGTTTTCCAACAAATAATTAGCGACGAATTTTCCAACGAACTTTCCAAGGAATTTAGCCACTAATTTACTCATGAAGTTTCCAGCGAAAAAATTTTCGTCGCAAATTTCCAACGAAAATTAAATTTTTTTGTTGGAAAATTTTCCGACGACTAATTACCCACGAATTTTTTTTCATTGGAAAATTTGTTGGAAATTCATTTTCCAACGAATTTTTCCGAATTTTTTGTCGGCAATTTCGTCGGAAAAAACATTTTTTTTTGTAGTGTTATAACTAATATATTCATCTTTTAATTCTGGTAGTTTAGCTAGTCATTATCCAAAATCGGAACTTCTTCCAATATTCTTCCATATTTCGTTACGGCATTGAAATTTACATTTTCAAAGTATTTTTTTCTAAATAAAATTTTTTGAGTCCTTGATATCTATTTTTCCCATGCATGGCCGACCGTCCGTTAAATGACTCTTAAAGATCCTGCTATGACAGTAACATATAATTATCTCACTTTCATGTATATTTGATGCATGAACCATGAAAAAATCCAAAAACAAACTGGGTAGGTTTAAAATGTTCGAACTAAAAGTAAGAAATAATGCCATGTAAAAAAAATTGTTCAAATTATCATCTATTCAATTAGCATCAATAGAAAATGGAATGTTCATGCAAGTAGCCTTCGTCCATTCATGTTCTTAAGATCCATTTATATAACAAAAAGGGCATAATAATATTTTCCCATGTAAAAGCGTGCTTAAAATAATTAAAAGAAATTAAGGCTCCATTCGTTTCATGGAAAATATGACATTTCTGAAAAATGTTTTTCAGGAAGCCATTTTCCAGGAAAATGACACAATTTTTCGATGTTCGGCTGAAACTTGAAAAAGACCTGAAAAATATTTTCCGCCGTTCGGTATAAAAAATCCTCATTGCACTCATTTTAATATCTTTTTATATTGTACTTTTTTTAAAATCAAATGTTTAATTATTTTTATTTTTGAACTTTTTAATAAGTTTTAATAATTTTTTTTTTCGTTTTCTACCTTCCTCTGCGAGGTGAGGCTAGGCTTGGCCTTGACCTTGCTTGAGCTCGCCGTCCTCAAGCAAGCGAAGCGAAACCAAATCTAGCGAGGCGAGGCAAGGCGAGGCCTCGCTCAAGCTTGATGGCCTCGGGCAAGCGAGGCCTTGCCTCACCTAGCCAAATCTAGTGAGATTTGGCCTCACTTCGCTGGTCTCGAGAGAGGCCAGGCCTCGCCAGATTTGGCGAGGCAAGGCAAGGCAAGGCAAGGCCTTGCTCGCCAACCTGGGGCCAAAGAGGCCAAGCCTCACTTGTGGCCGGTCGCCGGTCACAGCAGCCGGCCAAGGATGAAGAAAACGAAAAAGAAAGAAAAGGAAAACAAGAAAAGAAAAAATAATTTAAAATTAGATTTAAAAAGAAAAGAAATAATAATAATAACAATGTGTTTGGTGAAAGAAAGTGAGGTGAAAGACGATATGGAAAATGTTTTCTTTTATTAGTTTATTTTCCGTAAAACGAACGTCGGAAAATTTGGAAATTTTTTTTCTTGAATTTGTTTCTTTTATTAGTTTATTTTCCGTAAAACGAACGTCGGAAAATTTGGAAATTTTTTTCCTCAAATTTGTTTTCCATGAAATGAACACGTCCTAACAGTTTAATGGGGTTTATTACAAGCATGTTTTTAGGGAAGCGCCATATCTACGTGAAGGAGTGTGTCCTTAAATCACCACAGAGGTGGATTGGTTAAGATGTGCAAAAATTGATCCATACATCACTTAATCGCTAAAAAAAAAACCCAATATGCGCTTTTTATCTTTACATACACATCCATTTCGAGAAAAAATATATCCCACACCTTCATAATCTTCAAATAGATTTGTGGAATGCATCTTTCCTAAAAAAATCCGGCACATAAATAGGCTTTCCTATTACAGGAAGGCACGATCATTGTAACAATCGTAAGTTGTAGAAATTATTTAAATACCACAAAGCTATAAAAACATGCACATTATCATCAAACCTGTTAATTCTATGGAGAGCTAGAGTGGAGAGGCCGTCTATCTTGATTATATAGAATATAGATTGACCAAATGTTTGAACTTACCGAAGAAGAATCAATTCATGTGGACTTCTTCATGAACTAATCAATGCTTCTGCTTTTCGGTAACTCATCTATGGATTGCTTCCCTCATGAAGTGCGTATCCGCCGGAAGGTATTGGAGGAAAAATTTTCTTCCTCTTTGCAAATCACCTTAGTTGAGGAAAGTAGCGTTTATTTTTTTGAAATGAATTGGAAGCTAGTTCGCATTAGGAGATTATCTCTGTGACCTTATTAACACTGTCCATTTTTTGTGAAAAGAATGTTAGAATAATTAAATATTAAACCATACTTTCATTTAACAGCTTAAGCTTTTTAAACAATTGACAGTGATCCCACAAAAATCTCACATAGTATTAAAGCTGGAGGTTCTGGGTTCAAATTTTTCCGGGTCCCATTTACTTCCCCAATTAAATTTGTCAACGCTTAGTACTAGGCAAAAAAGACAATACTAATCGTGACTTTCATCTAACAGCTTAAGCTTTTATAACATTTAATAGTGGTCCTACAAAAATCTTACAAAGAACTTGTCCACTCTCAACTACAAAAGACTACCACGATTGCATTTATTTACTTTTTTGTCTCAAAGAATGTTTCTTGTTGAGAATACACCCATTAAACTGTAAGGGCATGAGGTCCAAAATCAATTGGCTTAAATGGGAGGATAGGAATACAAAATATTTTCATGCAACTACTATCCAGCGTAGACAAAGGAACAGAATAACAATGTTGCAAAGTTCGGATGGTACTTGGACCAGAGACCAAACTCGATTGAAGGAGATGTCTGTGGAGTATTTTGAGAAATTATATCAGTCAATTGGGTCTCGAGACTTCCACCCGGTGTTATCACATTGTCGGCGTGTGGTGTCAAAGGATATGAATGACTGTTTAGTGGCTGAGGTGTCGGTAAAAGAGATACAAGAAGTGGTTTTCCAACTTGGGGCTTCTAAAGCTCCTGGTTCGGATGGTTTAAATGGGTTGTTTTACCAACACCACTGGGAGATTTTAAAGGAAGATATCTTCAAAGCAGTAAACGACTTTATGGTTTCCGGGGAGGTTGGAACCAGATTTAAACCGGACTTTTATTTCCCTTATACCCAAATCACCCAATCCTGGAAGACTCGAGCAGTTCCATCCTATTAGCCTGTGTAACTTTATCTACAAGATTATCTCAAAGGTGCTAGCTAATCGACTTAAGCCTTGGCTACCAAATCTTATTGCACCGGAGCAAAGTGCATTTGTGAGTAGGAGGCAAATTCAATATAATATTCTAGTCGTGCAAGAGGTACTCCACCATCTCAGAATTAGAAAGAGAAAGAGGAAATTTCAGGCTGTTCTAAAGGTAGATATGGAAAAAGCCTATGACAGGGTAGAATGGGACTTTTTAGAGGCTTGTCTTATCAAAATGGGGTTTCACGTAAGGTGGGTGCATTGGATTATGGAGTGTGACTACGGTCTCCTTCAGTGTTAAATTCAATGGAGAACCATCAAGGTATTTTCAGCCTTCGAGGGGTCTTAGACAGGGGGACCCACTCTCCCCTTACCTCTTCATTTTGGTGGCCAATGTACTCTCCACACTTATCAAGAATGCCGTAGATATTGGACACATCAGAGGTATTCACCTCAACAGGAGGTGCCCTATACTTACTCATCTATTTTTTGCGGATGACTCTATTTTTTTCTTGGATGGGAAGTTACATGAATGTCAAAACTTGGCTAATATCCCGAATCAATATTGCGTGGCTTCAGGACAAGCTATCAATCTCGAAAAGTCTAGCATCTTTTTTAGTAGAGACTGTCCTGTAAGGCTGAAGGAAAACTTGGCTAGAGAATTGAGAGTTCCGGTGATTGATAGGACAGGGAAATATTTGGGGATTCCATCGGATTGGGGCGGCTCAAAGAAGGAGATGTTTGCTTGGATATTGGGGAGAGTGAACTCTAAATTAGAGGGGTGGAAGGAATCAATTATTTCCAAAGCCGGTAAAGAAATCTTGATAAAATCAGTGGTTCAAGCAATTCCGCAATATGCCATGTCAATTTTTAAGCTCCCAGTGTCTATTTGTAAGTTAGTGGAACAGAAAATTGCAGCCTTTTGGTGGAAAAACTCAGTGGATAAATCAGGTATGCATTGGAAAAAATGGGAATTACTCAAAATGAGGAAAGACTTCGGAGGGCTTGGATTTAGAGACCTAATTGCTCTCAACAAAGCAATGTTAGGCAAACAGGCGTGGAGGCTCCTCCAAAACCCATCTTCTCTGTCGAGTCAGGTACTCAAAGGAATTTACTTTCCTAATAGGGATTTTTGGCGAGTGGAGAAGGGTTCAAGACCTTCATGGGGATGGAAAAGTATCTTAGTAGGAAGAGACGCTATTCATCAAAAGGTCCAGTGGTATGTGGGAGATGGCAAGAAAGTACATATTAGAGAAGATAAATGGCTGCGTAGGGGAATAATAGGAGGACCAACTCCTAGAGGAGTACCAGAGCTGGTGGCTGACTTTATAAATCGGGAAGAGAATACATGGAACACTTAGCTTTTAAGAAACAATTTTGATGATCAAACAGTGTAAGAAATTCTATCAACACCGATCAGACCCCAAGCAATATTAGACCAGATCATCTGGACAGGGACACAGACCGACAAATATACAGTTAAAAGTGGTTACGATTGCTTAAGAGCAGCAGACCAAAACAACAATCATAACTCAGCTTCCTCCTCTTTCCAAGTACCACGCAGCCTTTGGAGAGGAATATGGAAAATGAGAATAGCTCCCAAAATTAGATTTTTCATGTGGTCTCTTTGTCAAAATGCCTTTCCCACAAAGGAGAATCTCTTTCGAAGGAAAATCTTACCTGATCCAGTATGTGAATTGTGTAATGATGGTATTCCAGAATCGATGGAGCATTTATTTTTGCACTGCCCCTGGACAAGAGAAGTTTGGGCAAACCCAAAGCTAAATATCAAAATTCCATCACAAGGTTTATCACGAGTGGAAGCATGGATTATAGATCTGATGGAAAATAGAGCAAACTCACCTAATCTGGAGGTAATTGCTTCGGTCCTTTGGCAGATGTGGAAGGCTCGAAATAATTTCATATTCAGGAAACTAAACCCAGATCCAGTGTTTACGGTGGATACAGTAATCGCATCCTCGAGAATCTCATGCTCATGGGGTTTGCAAAGCACGAACAACACACATGCCCTCAACGAATCCTCCCAGTGGCTTCATTCGGAAATTGGAACTCTGAAGGTAAATATAGATGGTGCTTACATGATGGGGGCGGAGAAGGGAGCTGTGGCCTGTGTGTGCCGTGATCACAGAGGTCAATTGATAGATGGCCACACCTGGGATGTCCAAGCTTTGTCGAATCTGCAGGTTGAGGTGTTGGCACTTTATCAAACCCTCAACTTTTTGATTCAGAAAAGGAAAGAAATTGAGGACATAATAGTTGAGTCAGATAGCCTGTTGGTAGTAAATGCAATACTCAATCCGAGGTCTGCTCCTTGGGAGATCCGTCCATTCCTTGCTGACTGTACTACTCTGATCCAATCATTCTCAAAGCTCCGGATCCAGCACCGTAGAAGGGAGGCTAATTTTGTTGCGGACTGGGTCGCAAAAGCCCACGGCCGCAAGTTTCTTCCATCTAATTGGATTGTATCTCCTCCTCTTCCGCTTTTGGATCTTTTATGTTCGGAAGCCCATTTAATGGGGCCTTTTGTATTGTCTAGTTAAATGAAAGTATTATCGTTCTTCACCAAAAAAAAAAAACCGTAAGCACATTTTCGGAATTTGGAAAACTGGTAAGTGTAAACAGTTTGAGAGAGAGAAGTTTGACTATCGGAACTTCTTGGAAACTCTTTTGATCAAATGATCTACAAGTTTTGTTTTCTGACACTGATGTGTCTTTGATTGACTGAATTACACATGATGCTCTGCCCGCATGCGATGACCAGAAATTTTGGGCAAGAGCAAACAAACAGATTGATTGAGATCAAGAGAAACCGTGAACGAGAATAGAAGAGCTTGTCTCACCCATGAATAAATATTTTCTAGCAACCTTGTCGATTCGTGCACGTTTTGAATTCATTTCATAATTAAATTATATAAGATCGAATAGAAACAGATATAAATATAAATGATACGGTAGGGGCAAATGAAAGCTTAATACCTTTTCTTTGATGTCCCGCTGTTTATGCTTGTTGGCTAGGTGTTCTCCATGACTTCCATATCGACAGGCAATTACAAAGTTGGTGTTCGGAGTTTCAGTGGGCCATGAAACATCTGAAGGGGAAAGCATTTCACGATATGAAGCTTCATCAACATAAGTCTTTTGGTGTTGAACAGATCAAACAACAGATTATCTTATGCTGTTTATTGTCCTTTTTACATTTAATACGAATTCATTCTTTGATTTATTTTTGAGCATGTAGCAACTAGCAGGTTAGTTGCTCCCCTGCTTTTTTCCAATCGAATTCATCCGTACTTATAAAAAAATACTGATCACTTGAACAATTGCAGTTAAATGGTGCCCAAGTTGGAGGCCTCCCTAGCTAACATGCTAATCTCCCGTGACGTCAGGACTTAAAGAAAAAGAAGGTGCAGAGAAGGAGGTGATGGCGATAAGAGAGGAGCAGGTGAGGCCCTATCCATCTACCACATCAACTTGTGTCTATTCAAATTCGACTCTGCCAATGCCCCGCAACTCTTTTGGATCTACTATGTTTAGATGCCCCTGTTACGGGCTTTGTTTCTTAAGTTATTATTAATAATACTTTGTGTTTCTAGACCAAAAAAAAAAAATTTCACTCTGCAAATCTCGCTTTCTTCAGACCAATCAAGTTTTTCTTTTTATTATATTGGAGGATATTTTCCACATCCCAGCCAGTCGGTTCTTCTCATATTGTGTACTCAAGCGTGGATTATATGTATAATTGATGTTATAATGAATGCGCAAATAAGCAAGGGGTCCCATTGCAATTGGCGTTCATAAACATTATCGATTTGATTCTCCCAAACAGGCCTTACTTCGATACTGATTGAATGTATATTAAACAATCTGTCGCGGAATAATTTTTGTGATATGGTCCATGAAATAAGTCACGGGACTTTTTGTTTGATACTAGCTACGTTAAGGGATATAGTTTTATCTAGATATTAATTTCCATCAATCATCATCTTCTCAGGACTTCATAAATCTTTATCGCCATACTTTTAACAGTTATCTTTGTGTACAGGAGACAGAAAGTGGGGATCCAAATGGTATTACTTTTTCTTGCAAAAAGAAAAAAGAAATGGTTAGTTGCGTTGGTGGTGTAAATTTATGGACCAAATATCAAGATGAGATTCAAAGATTAAAGCATAGGTCGAGGAAAAGATAAGACGATGGAATCAAGATTAAATTAATTGAAACACCAATTTGGAGGTCAGCCAATCTAACTTCAGCCTGATATGTGTGATGATTGATGTCGATCTAAGAACCACTTCGATTAGAGTAAGACCAAGCACTTCAATCTATTTGAAGTAAATTACACATAATAACTTAAGATTTTGAGTTGAATTTTCTAATATGATATTAGAGCATATAAATTACGCATTCATCTAACAACTAAAATCCTATAAAATTTCACGTGGTATCAGATGTCCTAAGCTTAAATCTTTTCAATCCCCTATTTGTGTCCCTAATCTCATATTTCCACACTTTAGGCTTAGGCCAAAGTTCAGCCTACACATGAGGGATATTATTAAAATATTAAAATATTAAATTACATATTTATCTAACAGTCTAAGTTTTTTGAACAGTTAGCATTACACGTTATTATCTAACATGTTTTGTCTATGGAGTCTATCTCGATTGGATGCAATATAAATTGACCAAGTGTTTGACCTTACCCAAAAAGATTCTAATCATGCGGATTTGTTCATGAACTAATCAATCCTTCTGTTTTCTGTAACTCATCTATGAATTCTTGCTTCCCTCATGAAGTGCGTATCCACTGGAATGTATTAAAGTAAATTTTTTCTTGCAAACTTTTCTGGTCAAACGATCTACAATTTCTGCTTTCCGACATTGATGTGCATCATTGATTCACTGAATTACACATGGTGCTCTGCATGCGTACGATGGCTTGATATTTGAGGCGAGAGCAGACACAAATATTGGTCGAGATTAAGAGAACTCGTGAACCAGAATAGGAGAGAGCTTGCCCAGCCATGAGTAAATATTTCATCATAGCCTCGTTGGACTGTGCACATCTTGAAATTATTTTATAATTAAATTTAACAAAATCGCATAGACAGAAATAAATATAACTAATAGTAGGGGCAGATGAAGCTAAGCACCTTTTCTTTGGATGTCCCGCTGTTTTTGCTTGTTGGCTAGGTATTATTCTTCATGGCTTCCACATTATACAAGGTTGGTGTTCAGAGTTTCACTGGGCCATGAAACATCTGAAGGGGAAAGGTGTGAAGCTTCATACATAAGTCTTTCCAATGTTGAACAGACCAAACAGCAGATTGTCATATCTATGCTGTTAGAAATCTAGTGTAAAGGTTGACATATGACTTTCATCTGGAAATTGGCAGAAAATGAAAAATCGTAGACTAATTTGTATTATCCTTGGTATAGTTGACGTGAATTTGTTCTTTGATTTATTTTCGAGCGCATGTAGCAGGTTAGCTGCTCCCCTGCTTCTTTCAGTCGAATTCATTCATACTTACCCATAAAAAAATCATTTTGACTTAAATAATTGCAGTTCAATGGTGCCTAAGTTAGAGGCTCCCCTAGCTAACACGCTGAACTCCCGTGACCTCAGGACTCGAAAGAAAGGGATCAATTAAAGAAAGTGCACAGAAGGAGGTGACGACGACGAAAGGGGAGTACGTGAGGTTACTGGAATGGGACGTCCATGTCCATCCATCTTCCGCATTAACTTTGTATTCAAATCCAACTTTGCAAATTTCTCCTTCGTCAGACCAATCAACTTTTTCTTTTTATTGTATTTGCGGATATTTTCTACATCCCTGCAAGTCAGTTCTTCTCATCTTGTGTACTGGAGTGTGGATCGTATGTATAATTAATGTTATAATGAAGCAAATAAGCAAGGCGTCCCATTGCAATTGGCGTTCATATACAATATCGATTATTTCATAAACTTTGATACTGATTATGTTTGTTAATCAATCAGTCATGAAATAATTTCACAAACATAATGCTTTTTTTTTTTGGAGAAAATAACTTCTAAGAGTAATATTGAGACAAATAGATCTTGTTACTTTTGGATTACAACAACGTTAAATAAATATAAAAGGAGAAGCAGGAAATGTATAAATAAAAAAAATTAAGTGTAGGCATCTTTGAAATTAATTGTGTAGTGTATTTTCTTTCTTATAATCTTCATGAATCCTCACGGATAATCTTCATTGTGAACCATTGCAATTAAAAAAATCGATATTTACAACATTCTATCCTTAGTTACAATGTGATGTCGTAAACACTTATAAACCGTCGTAATTTTAAAATTTCAAATTTACGACACTTTGCTCTTAGTTACGACAGAACCTCATTAATCTTTGTGAGTCCTCATAATTAATATCCATATTTACGACTTTATGTTCTTTTATACAACCGTGTGTCCCAACCCTTTGTAAGTTGTTGCAATTAAAAAAGTCCAAATTTATGATGTTTTGTTCTTGTAATAAGTCGTAAATTTCCAAATAGCGAATTGTCGTGTAATTTTCAACTCCTTATGAGTATCTGGAAGTGTAATAAAGCCTAGTCAAGTCATTACACTGCTAAGCTCAACCTCGACTCAACCCGCATACTTAGTACTCGAAGCTCGATTAAGCATCAGATTTCCTACTCTAGCTTGACTCGAGTAAAAAATCAAGATACTCAAGCTCGACTCGACTTGACTTGATCACAATCAACATATAAATAAGACTAGATCTCATATAGTATAAGCTCAATATTAATTAACTTTTAATAATTTGTATCTATTTTTCTAATTATCAAAAACTTTTAAAAAGCTAGAAAAAACTCAATTAGGCTCGCGAGCCTATCAAGCTAGTATTGACAAGCTTGCACGACTCAACAAAATACTTGAGCAGCTTGAACTTGAGCTCGAGTAAGTGTTGGGGTGCCTGATCAACTTCCTTCACACCATGATCAAGATCAGGCTTGTCATGATGCTGGCCGGCGGCATCTGCTTCTTGTTCCCGGCGCCGTAGTACCTTGGCTCTCTAGCGGCGGGGCTCAAGCTGAGCTTGTTGAGTCCCATGGGCCCCACCAGCTCCTTCTCTCCAATTCTCTCGTCTCTCTCCTGCTTTGCCCGAAAAAACATAAATTAGTTTAACTTCATTTCCTTAATGAATGCTAATTTTTTTTCTTAAATACTTTTTATCCCATTTTCCATAGTGACTATGGTTTCAACTCAAATGTGGTATGACAAATTGTAATTTCATTTGCTAAGTTAGTGACAGATTTGGGTTAGACGAGAATTCAATTATTCAACATGCGTCAAAGAATTCCAGTTTTTGATTACTTTAAAAAATTGATAAATATGATTGACCAACTTTTGGAGCAAAAGCGCGTGAGAGCTAGTATACTTTAATGTGCACATAAATTAAAAAAAATTGAAATGAAATATCTTTCAAGTAGTCACGAATTGTTATTTATAATTTGCAAAAATAAAATACAATAATAATAAAAGGAAGGCAAAAACTCAAGCAGTTGCGAGTGCCATTTCCTGAAAGCCACGGCGAAGTTTTTCATTGGGGAGGCAATGGAGGTCATGCATTTGAAAGAGACCTAATAATATTCTTTGTTGACCTACTGCGAAGAAAGCCATGCATCTTGGATAGGTGTTTCTAGGGATGAGTCGATGAAAGATTCCACTGCTAGAACTTGGATAGGGGTTCGTTTGTTTGTACATTAGTCTATAGATATCGTCTTCTTGAATTCAAATTGGATTCTTTCAAGGAGCCTTGTCCATTTTGTTCTGACTTTACTCTGATATATTTTTAGTAATTTCTTATTTGCTAATTTTTTTCGGATTTATTTTATTTTTAATTGGTTAGCTTGTTTTTTCTTTTGCGTGAGACATGAATTCAATTGTCAATATGTGACAAAGGATTTCACTTTTTGGTCACTTTAAAGAAAAATGAAAAATGAGTGACCAACTTTTGAAGCTAAAGCGTGTGCATGGAAGCTATTATGCTATCTGCATATAAGGAAAATAAAAAACAAAAACAAACTAAAAATATCATATCTTTGGGGGTGGTCATGAATTGCTATTTATAATATGCAAAAAAAGAAAAGAAAATAAAAGAAAGAAAGACAAAATCTCATTGGGTGCTAATGGCGTTTCCTGGAGCCACAGCGAAGTATTCATTAAGGAGCCAATGGAGTTGTCACGCCCCGAACCCCTATGAGCTCGCGACATCCCCTGCTCCGGTCGAATTTGTGCGACGTCCCAGGAACGTCGCCAACCCAACCCAAACATCAGAGCCACATGCGGAAGCAAATAACAAAACCCCGGACAATTAATGATGACAACAGGGTAGAACAGCAGAACCATCCAGCAACCACATATTCATGCAACACCAAATATATAAACATCATATTACAGACATATACAACAAACCAACATCCAAAATCACCATTATAACACAAGATCAGGGTCTGGTTAACTTAACTTCCCTATCGGATATCCCAAGTTATACAAGCCCTAAAATGCCCTAGGGAAAAACCTAAGGGTCGCCCTTCTCCAATCCGTTCCTGATTCTTCGGGCTTGAGTCTCCGGACACTCACTTGCAGTTCCACCGGCACCAAAAACGGTTCCTCGAACTTCAAAAAGAGGAGGTAGACTTCCCGGGTCTAAGGCTGGAGGTCTGAAAGTGGCGGTTATACAACTGTGAGACGAATCTCAATAAGTGTACAACCCCAAACCCCACGTAGGCACTCACGTACCGCCAGACAGAAACACGCATAACACACAATCTATCAACCAAATTAACAATCACACGCGACCTTACCTGGAATTCCTCATGCACGTCCTTGCAAGTTAGATAGTAACACAGCCAACATATTGCAGCAATGAATCATAGACGCGTGCGTGTCTCAATTATAAAATAAAACCCACTTGAGCACGTCCCATACCGTGCCTAGCAGTTTTTACCCCATAATTAAGCATCACGTCACGCGATACAAACACACTCGCACACGAACTCACACCACACGTCACTTTCTTAATTTCACTCGTCTCGCCAATTCTTGCTCATTCTCAACCTTTCCACCACTACCGCGCCCAAGTAAAATGCATCAGGCCAACGGTCTTCTGACCTCGTCAGGCATCGTCACCTCGTCGGGCCGGGCATCGTCACCTCGTCAAGGACGACATCGTCTCGCGTAAACGTACATGCCTCAGAACGGAATCCTACTCACACTTTCCTTCTACCGCGCCCGCGTAAAACGCCTCAGGCCAATGGTCTTCTTACCACGTCAGGCATCGACACCTCGTCAGGCCGAGCATCGTCACCTCGTCAGGGACGGCATCGTCCCGCGTAAACGTACACGCTTCAGGACGGACCCACTTTTCCAACCAATCCTACACATCCATACTTTCGTTCCACTCATATCACACGTACCACACGGCCACTCAAACACGCTATCACACATAATCTCACACCTCCCATACACATCACAAATGCACATATTCTCATCACACGAACACATTCCATAACCCACATACACTTATCACACGAATTCAATGCATATTCACATTTCCACGCCACCACACCTCACAGTCACACACACGGCACATCACCGCATCACATTTAGTCCAATGCACGATTCAAAACCAGCCAAACACATCACACAAAACAATTAATACAATAAACCCGATTAAGCCAATACAATTCCAATTAATCGCACCATTCGACCCCGGTCAATCCTTAATATCATAGTCCTAACCGAACCTCCTAAACCTCGAATTTCCTTCGCCAACCAGTTTATAACCATCAATTATCCAGCCCCTAATTCAGTCCTAAACAACCACAAAATCAGTCACAAATTCGTCTAAACCGGGTCCTAAACGAGCCTAGAAATACCTGAGGTCCTAAATGACATTTGAGGAAAACACTTACCCTAAAAAGCGAGATAGAACGGGGCCGGAATGGGCTGGAACAGAACGACGGCAGCAGCAGCGGCATCGCCGGCGTACGGACGGTGAACAGTGTCGGTGAACAGTGTCGGTGAACAGTACACACTGTACGGACACTTGTACAGACAGCTGGGAAACGGTGGCCGGCGACGTGCCGAGACGTTCTTCCGATGAATGAACAGTAATCCGTACGGGGGGCGTGAACAGTAAATCCGTACGGACACTGTACGGACTGGGTTGGACGGCGACGTATGAAGGTGCCGGACGTCTGGGTGGTGACAGCGCGGCAATCGGAGCTCCGGCGAAGCTCCGGCGGTACTATTTGCAGACCGGGAAAGAAAAAGAGGAAAACAAGGCTGTTTTGGACAAAAACCGGGCCTGTGGTGGCTGCACAGAGGGGGAAAGGGTTGCTAGTGGTGTTGCCTTGGTGGGGACAGCTCCGGCCGGTACTGTTCCGGCGTGAACAGTACCGAAAATTGCAGAAACGGGACTGCAAAACCAGAAAACAGAGAAGAAAAGGAAGAATTCTGGGAAAACAGTGGCTAAATGCTGCTGTGCGTGGGAGAGAGAGATAGATATGTCTGGTCAAAGGGTCAAACAATATAGACTAGGGTGCCAAGTGTCAAAAATCCAAAGCCTTGGACACTTTTGCCCCTAATCCAAAGGCCCATGTTTGTTCTAATCCATAAAAGCAAAGGTAGAATGGTCATTTGCTCTTAACCATGGTTGACCAGACCTAAGTTAAGCCTAACTCACCTTGGTTAATCCTAAAATAAAATCTAATTTTCGGAATTAATAAAAAATGGCCTAGGGGCAAAATGGTAATTTTCCGGTCTCGGGGTGAAATTCCAATTTTCGCACATACGCGTTCCATATATGCGTGGCCAACATAATGTAGTGTTGGAATCGCAAGATTCACTTTCTAAGTCCTCGAAAATCAACTGCGAAGTTCCGAGAATAAAATAATATTATTTTTTCAATTTTTGTCGAAATTCCCGTTTTTGTCCAAAACCACTCTAAATGTGTGTGGCCACCCCAAAATGACCTTGGCCGCGAAAAATAACCTCAAACGGCCTCTGAATCCAGCCTCGGTACCCACAGGGGCAAAATCATAATTTTCCCGGTCCTGAACCGAAATCCATTTTTTTTATAGAAATGGATGGCCCCAAGGTTGGCCAAGCCAAAAATGTCATCGGCCGCTCAAAATTTTCACTTTCAAAATTCTCGATTCCCGAGCCCGAATTCCAAGAAATGACTGAAATCGAACAATTGCGACTTTAGCTTATCTCTGGCTAACGGGTGGCTCATTGGAATTACGCGCTCTCGACCCGTGATCGACATTAAGTCAAATCACGTTTAAGTTTGCTCGAACCAAGGCGACCTCGATTGTCATATAATTGCGAGGGTCTGTCACTAGTGCCCTTCGGACACGATCAATCAAATAGACCGGTCTCAGTTGGCTCAAAATATTCCCTTGTCAATTGAAATGGTCGAAGATCGAACCAAGGTCAAGTCCTTTGGTCGTACGAACTCAATCCCGTACTGGCCTTACTCCTAAGGTTAGCATCCCGAGAATGCGCGGGTCCCGGGTGAGATCTCACTATAGTACATTGATCAATTTCATTTCTTAAATCCCGGGAAAAGGATCGAAAATTCAGATTGTTACAGGAGTAGCTGACCTTTTTTAATGAGATGAATTATTTTATCTTCCATATAATAAAAAAGAAAAGCACAGGGCTAAAGTTGTTTTCTATTTATTAGAATTCAATTTATGTTGATGCCGAAGTGTAGAGCTAAAGCTGCGGTGGGGGCAATTGGAAAGAAGTAAAGACAAGAAGGCTCAGAGGGCAGCGAGGGTGACGCTAATTTTTTGGCAGCGTCCTCTTGTGCCATTTTGATTGTCCCCATCTCTTTGTCCATCCAATTCCATCCCTCTCTATTATTATTATTATTATTATTATTATTATTATTATTATTATGCCCTCAGAATTTATTGGCTCTTTCTAGTTTCTACCATTGAGTCTATGCCGATTTTTGGGTTTTATTATGTGTTTACATACTATTTGCCAAGGCCTATCGACTTGTAGTTTCCCGAATCATGTTGCCATGCTTTTAACTTTTTTGTTTATAATATAGCCTCATCACATTCGCATGCATTGAATGGTCATGGCACGGCAAGCTTCTTGTCGTTTTGCTATGGCATCGCACATTGGATGCCATATGGAATCGAAACAACTTATGATGATATTGTGTTTGATTGACTCATTTTGCTTATAGCTTCTTGGAGGTTATTATTGAAGTTTGGATTGGATTACGATGTTTTACCTAATTTGCATTTCAACACTTTCCGAAGGCCTTCTTTCGGGAAACCAATCAATCAAATAGGCCTCCAATCAGGATGGTATGAAATTATTGTCATAAAAATTTATCTTATGTTGAATGGGCAAATTAATTGAAAATTCATTTAATAATAAATTCAAATGTTATCTTTATAGAAGAAAAGTTTCACACGCAAATTATCACCACTTTCAAGTGCTTGAGGTGGACAATAATAATATTAAAAGACCAAAAAATGTATTTTTTGTTGACCCACGAAGAAGAAAGTCATCCGTCTGGGTATAAAGAAGATAACGGGACGATAAATGGTGAACAAACTTCCTCAAACAGATCTTGGCAACTCATTGCTCATTGTTAACCTTTTCCTAATTCTAATGGCTTCTCCTTCTTCTCGCAACCGCAGAAAGAATAATGATGTCTTCCTCAGTTTCAGAGGCACGGATGTTCGTGAAAACTTTGTTGGTCATCTCTACGCAGCTCTAATCAGCGTAGGAATAAAAACTTACATCGACACTGAAGAACAGCAGAAGGGAGAGGAGATAACACCGGCACTTATGATGGCGATTGAGGAATCGCAAATTGCGATTGTTGTTTTCTCTGAGAACTATGCATCTTCATCTTTTTGTTTGGACGAGTTAACGAAAATCATGGAGTGCAAGGAGGAAAAGAAGCTGCTTGTGTGGCCAGTGTTTTACAAAGTGGAACCCCGTCAAGTGAGAACACCAAGAGAGATTTACAAAGATGCTATGGCCATGCAAAAGGCCAAATTGGAGAAGAAGGATCCAAAGAAAGTAAAGAGATGGGAAGAAAGAGTAAGGAGATTGGAAGTAGCTCTTCTCGCCGCTGGTAGCTTGTCTGGGTGCCATTTTCCTCGTGGGTACGCAACAACTCTTCCACTAATTCATTTAGTCTAATTCTTTTTAGGATTAATACCACGAAAAACTCTAAATTAGTACACTTATGACAGATTTATCCTAAACTATTTTTTTGATCGCAAAAAACCTTAAACTGGTATATCTGTGACAATTTTACTCCGAACCATTTTTTTTACCACAAAAAACCCTAAACTAGTACATTTGTGACAATTTTACCCTGAATTATTTTTTTGACCATCAAAAACCCCAAACTGGTACACTTGTGACAATTTTACTTCGAACTAATTTTTTAATATTATTTTTTTATTTTTTCGAATTTTTTCAAAAATTTTAAATTTTAAATTTATTTTCTTTTCTTTTTCCTTTCCTTTTCTTGAATCAATAGCAATTGGATTTTCAGCTTCATATGGCATCTTTGGGGAGAGACACAGCATCAATTCATGGGAGTTCATTTCAAACTTGGATATTGCACATCCCCCATCAATAGATGCAACAAAAAAGGGGGTAAAATCTAAGATATATAGGTTGATAACATTTATCACAGTTCCCGTAGCATGTCTCTTGCTGGTTATTTCAGTAGGTTCTTGCTTATTTATGATCAAGACGAGGGAAAAATGTGAGTTTCGGACTTTGACTCACGTTGACAAAGAGATAGTAACATTGCCATTGCAATTCTCTTATCAAGAGTTGCTTGTTGCTACAAACGGCTTTCCAAATGATCGAAGACTAGGCCAAGGAGGGTCCAGCCAAGTTTACGAAGGATTTTTGAACCGTTTAGTTCGCCGAGTCGCCGTCAAAAGAATCTTTGCAGAATCCAAACATTTAGAAAAGGTCTTCAACAATGAAGTGAAGATAATAAGCCGCATGATACATCGAAATCTGGTGCAATTCATTGGATGGTGCCAAGAGGAAGGTGAGTTTTTGCTTGTTTATGAATACATGCCTAATGGTAGCCTTGATAATCATCTCTTCGGAACTCGAAAAAGTTTGCCATGGGATGTGAGGTACAAGATAGCTTAAGGGCTGGCATAAGCCCTCAACTATCTTCATGAAGATCTAGAGCAGTGTGTTCTACATAGAGATATAAAAGCCGCCAATATATTACTCGACACGAACTTCAATACTAAGCTCGGAGACTTCAGATTGGCTAAGCTCGTTGACCCCCGGTTCAAGACACAAATGACAGACGTGGTAGGGACATATGGTTACCTGGCACCTGAATATTTGAGCGAAGGTAAGGTTACTAAAGAATCCGACATGTTCAGCTTTGGGGTTGTGGCTCTAGAAATCGCATGCGGTAGGAGGACCTATCATGAAGGAGAATTTCATGTTCCCCTACACAAGTGGGTTTGGCAGTTGTACCTTGCTGGAAACATGCTTGAAGCAGCTGATAAGACATTGGGTTCTAATTTCGATAGGAAGGAAATGGAATGCTTGATGATGCTAGGATTGTGGTGCGTGCATCCAGATTCGAAGCGAAGGCCAAAAGCAGGACAAGTTGTCAGATTTCTTCAAGGAGAAGTCCCAGTGCCTGAGCTTCCACTTGACATATATGAAGCTCCCACTTCATATCAGCCATTAGCACAAAGAACAAAATCGTCTTCTATTGAAGAATTCAGTTCTTGTTCAGCAAGATAGATCATGGCTCGTAAAGCCATACAGCAAGACATTTTGATTTTTCGGAAACTAAACTAGATGTTGTGACATAATGTTTATGATCAATCGACCTACTCTTTGCTGTAATGATGTATCATATGTATTGGCGATAAATTGGTTCAATAAAGTCATTTTATTAGCTCTATTTAATTTGGCTAATAGAAAATGTTGATTGAGTGATTCAATCAATGAATTAATCAGAAGATTGACGTCAAATCAGGATCGTGTTATATTATGATAGTAAAAATTTTATCTGATGTTGACCGGCGGCATCTGCATGTCTTCCACGGCGCAGAAGCCCGAGCCGAGCTTGTTGAGCCTGGCGGGCCCCATCGCCTCCTTCTCCCTAATTCCCTCATCCCTCCCATTCGCTTTGCCAGCAAAGCTGAAAGTTAACATAATTTTCTTTGTTGACCTGAGAAGAAGAAAGCCACGCCTCTGACTATGAAGAAGATACCGAGAAGCTCGAACGTTGAACAAAATCTCATTGGTTGACGGTGGGAGCTATTGGCAAGAAGCAAAGACAAGAAGACTGAGAGGGTAGCGAGGGTCACGCTAATTTTTGGGCAGCGTCCCCTTGTGCCATTTGATTATCCCCATCTCTTTGTCCATCCAATTCCATCCCTCTCCATTATTATTATTAATATGCCCTCAGAATTTATTGGCTCTTTCTAGTTTCTACCCCTGAGTCTATGCCGATTTTTGGGTTTTATTATGTGTTTACATACTCTTTGCCAAGGCCTATCGACTTGTAGTTTCCCTAATCATGTTGCCGTGCTTTTAACTTTTTTGTTTATAATATAGCCTCATCACATTTGCATGCATTGAATGATCATGGCACGGTAGGCTTCTTGTTGTTTTGCTATGGCATCGCACATTGGACGCCATATGGACTCGAAACAACTTATGATGACACTGTGTTTGATTGACTCAACTCTACGAGATTTTGGATGGAAGTCAAAGGAGCACAGAGGGAGACAGTTCAAACATGTTCATCCACAAAGGGCTGAACATGGCTGAGTTCTCAATTGAGGTCTCTCTCTCTCTCTCTCTCTCTCTCTCTCTCTCTCTCTCTCTCTCTCAAGCAAGGTTCAATATGTCTAATTGTTATAAAAATCTAGCTTTGGTTTAATCACTAGGAGAATGCTCAAATCAAACTTTTCTACTTGCACTAATTACAAACTAGGGTACTTCTAACAATTTGCCCATATGACAGAAGTATCGTTATTCCCAAATTTCTCCAGCTTATCGAAATATTCTCCCTAGAGGCGAGATGCCAGAGCAATTCGTCCTTGTTGAAGACGGCACCATATCTTTCATGGTTTCACAAGACTTATATGACAAGTTCCTAGGATTGGCTCTTTGTGTTGTTTTCAGTGTAGAAGATGGAGAAAAGGAAATATATTTCTACATTGTGCCACATGTTGACAACCAAAGGTGGAACGTGCTATCAGGAACTCTTCATCCATTTGAATCAGATCACATGTGGATTCAATATCTTGAACCAAATGTGTTGTGGGGACTGGTGGAGGGAGGAGTTGATTTTGGTCAGTTTAATGAGAGTTATTTACGATTTAGCCTTAGAATTAGAGTATTGGGTGGAACCGTGAAAAAGTTGGGCTATGTGCTAAGGTGCGGGCAACTACATGATGATTTCAAGGTTGTGCTTGAAGACAATCAGTTTGTGGATCCAGCTGCACTCTCTGAGGATTTTGATGGATCAACTGGTTTAAAAGAATTCCTAAGGAAATGTCACCTACCTATATAGGAACTGGAATCCAGTGAAAGTGAAGAAGATTAAATGGGAAGATGCGGGTGTAGTAGTGTTGGCTTGCAGCTCTTAAGGAAGCAATCATTAAGCTAGCGAAACAAATTAGTGTTTCCTTATACCCCAGGACATGTACGAGGAATTCCCATTATTAGAACTGTGTTGTTGTTAGAGTAGCAGATGGCTTTCAGTTCAATCTCTCGTGAGATTTAAAGATATGTGAATGGAGAGAGGATGAGTTGGCACACAAGGCGCTTGAATTCATCATAACAGGGCATCATTTCTGGCTCAAGTATCTCTAGCATGGTGCGCTGCGGGAGGTAAGCGAGGTTTTGGGAAAAGATTCAAGTCATTTGCACGGTAGCTTTAGACCATCCCAAGGAATTGTGAAGAATGGAGGAATTCGTATGATATTGCAAGCAACAAGATGTTAAGATATGTCTCAAATCTGAGTCCGTGAATAAAACATGGGACGAAGAGATGTGGTAAATGGTCACGTAAAAGGAATATATGGATCTTGTTGTGGAAAGTAAAAAACAAATGGGCACATAATTTTCTTTGCCACTGAGTCGATCAAATAAAAACAAATCAAAAGAGCAAAGTTAGGTTGACCGAATATTATATTTTTCTCCTCTTTGGTTCATCCTGTCGCAGTGGTGGTGCAGAAAAAGAATAAAAAAATATTCTTGCCTTATTACTTGTGAAAGTCACGATCAAGATTGGAACGTCCAATGGACTTGAAGACCAATATCTCGGTCACCTGGGTTCATATATATATATATATATATATATATATATATATATATATATATATATTCTGATCGTGGGTTGCTCCGTTCGTGATGCATAGTGAAAATCTTCTTGAAGCTCCGTTCTCTAAGTGTTTGGAAGTGGATTCGTGATTTTATTCATAAAATTACACCAAGAGTTTAAGTATTTATAGCGATTAAATCTTATGATAAGATTTATATATAATTTTTTCATGAGATTGAGAAATTATTTCGTGAGGAATTATTGGAGATAAACACTGCGTGAGTTATTAGGTATAATTGAAGCTTGAAAAATACTGAGAATGTTTGAGTGATTCGAGTATGGTTGTTGTCACGCTCCGGACCCCACCGAGCCCGCGACATCCCGTCCACGGCCGATCATTTGAATGCGACGTCCCATGACGCGTCGCCAACCCAAACGAACTACGCAAGTAGAAGCAAAATAAAACAACCCAGACAATAAAATATGACAAAGGGATAGAACAACGTAATTTAATAAACACATAACATTAACTTGAATTCACACGTTCATACATTAGGCCGTTAGGGTTAAATCCACCTTCAACATCAAAAGGAAACAGGTGGCTGGATAGACTACTAGCACGCAAAACGAGACTCTACCAAAAAGGCCTCCTGGCCCTACTCCTAAATGTCCCTACGGTGCTCAATCCGGATCGGACGCTGAGGAATCTGACTCTGAGTCCGAGTCAATCTCGATCGGGTTCTCCTCCTCCTCTCCCTGCTCAACTGCCATGGGCTCCTCTTCGGGCTCGGGCTCGGGCTCGGGGACAGGTGTCGGTACTGGACTGGGGTTCACCGAAAGACTGTCGGGATTTGACACCTCGCTGTCGGGAGTGAACTTGTCCCAGGGCTCCCAATTAACCGCATTCTCATTGGTATGCCTCAACCCTTCAAAACCTTGGATTGGCCCTTAGTTCATCAATCCCTCCCTATAGCTCCAGGCTAAGTAGTCGTGGCGCTCCAACTCATCTCGTCCCACATCTATCCAAACATAAGTGCGATGCCTAATATATGCCTCGCTCATGTTCAGACCCGGGTACTCGTCATCCTCATGCACCATATGCATGGGGACCCCAAAACGCTTAGGTGGCGCCATACTCAAGAGCGGAGATCTGAAAATGGTTATATAATAACCGTGAGAACGAGTCTCAATAAGCAACGCCCTAAACCTCACATAGACTAATGCGTACTCAGACAAGTATAGCATGCGAATCACCAGACAACACAACCAATTTCACTCGACAAGCTTACCTCGCCTCGAATCACGAGCCAACCCTGCATATTAGTTCGAACATAATAAGGCAGAAATAGTTCATTACCATATCACAATCACCCGGCATACACACTCCCACTCGCATTCAACCAATCCAACCAAGCAACCACACGTACATTTAGCCAATCCAATCAATCACATCACGCACACGTATCCAACTAATTTTCCTCTCATGGACCACCATCAACACGTCTCAAGTCCGGTCTCACAAGCACACAAGTCACACAATTCGATCAATTCCAATGGCCGCCGTCAACACGTCCCAAGCCATACTATCCAATCAATTTCAGTAGCCACTGTCAACAAGTCCCAAACCACACTATTCAATCATATCCAACGACCGACGTAAACATGTCCCGGTCCAACACACCTTTAACAGGCAACCGTCAACACGTCTCAAGCCCGTATCCAATTGGCACATCGGCCATTCATACCTTTACACGGACCGCTGTGAACACGTCCCAAGTCCGCAGCCTCCGATCATTCCGGGCTTAATTTCCCATAGGCAAGCACACGCCACTTAATTCAATCAAAATCATGCCAAATTACATCAAACAACTCATATTCACAACTCAGTCCAAATTCACAATTCGCCACCTCATTCCACAAACCCAACGTTCAAGTCAGCCACGCACGATCACTCAATTAAGCATTCTATTTTATCTAATCTAATTAGCATAATTAGAACATAACATAATCCAATTAAATCACAATATAAATAAATTAAAATAGGCCCTAGCCATTCTAACTCGAGACAAGTCAATAAAATACCCAAAATACTAGGTAGGGTTTAGGAAGTCACTTACCTAAGTTTGCCTCGGGAAAAGTCGGCTCGGGCTCAAAATGGCCCGGGTGAACAGTGTCGAACTAGGCGCGGGCGCGGGCTAACGAGCGCGCTGGCCGGCCAAAACGGGCACAATGGCCGATCGGCGTGCCTGGTGCGCAGGCACGGCGGACGTGCAACGTGCCCGGGGCGCACGGGCGAGCGGATAGGCAATGCGCCCGGGCGACGGGCCGGCTGAACGGGTAACGCGCTTGGGTGACGAGCACGGCACGGGCGCTAGCGCAGGCGCGAGCACGGGCGCGGGCATGGGCACGGCTTGGTCGCGTGGGCGACGAGCCGGCCACGGCTTGGGCAGGCCCGAGCACGGATAGGTTGGCCGGTCAGCCGGGGTTGGCTAGCTAGTCGGGGCAGCGCGGTGGCGGCACGGTGGCGATGGCGGCAATGGCGGCGCGGCGGTGACGGCGGTGTGGCGGTGACGACGGCGCGGCGGCGGCGAGCCGGAGGGGGAGAGGTCAGTCGGGATGAGAGAGAGAGAGAGAGATCGGGCTGAGGGGGAGGGGTGGGGGCCGGATGTGTCGAGCTTGAACAGTGGCTGGGCTCGCTCGCGGTGGCGACGGCGATGGTCGGCATGGCAGGGGCCACGGTGGCGACAGCCAAGCGCGGTTGGACAGCACTGGGCGTGATAGGCAGTGGCGGCGAGCTCGCTGCTGCGCGCGTAAAGGAGGAGAAGAGGGCGGTCGGGGCAGCTGGCGGATGGCGCGACAGTGGTCGAGCTTGCTGGCAATGGTGGCGACGCTCGGCGATCAGGCGAAAGGCGGTCGCATGGCGTCTGGCGAGTTTGAGCAGAAGCGAAGTAGAACCGGACGCGGTGAAGGTAGAAGAAGAATAAGAAGAAGAAGAAGAAGAAGAAGAAGAAGGGAAAAAGGAGGAGAGAGGAGAGAGAGTGAGTCAGGGGGGTTGGTCTGCATGGGCAGAGGGGAGGGGACGTTGCATAGGGGGAAGGCGCGCACGGCAGAGGAGAGAGAGAGAGAGAGAGAGAGAGAGAGAGAGAGAGAGAGAGAGACGTGCGCGGGGGGTGGGTGGCGCGCGCAGAGGAGAGAGGAAAGAGAGAGAAAAATGAAAAAGATTAATTTTTTTTATCTTCGAGCGCAATCCAACGGACACGGTTCAAAATAAAAATAGACCTAACGATCACGATTCAAATTCGAAAAATGATCTAACCATCCACGAAAATCCCAAATAATAATACAGGACAAATGGCTAAAATAAAATAACCCAAAACACACTACGAGGGAGGTCTACTAGTCCAAATTTGCATCCGGTCAAAAATTCACTTTCCTACTATTCCTGATAATCTCGACGCTGGCCACAATACTATTGACACCGTCCAATTTATTTCGTCCCGAAACTCCCGAAAATCGATTGCTAAGTTTGGGGTCTAAATAACGGTCAAATTCGATCGAGTGCGATTCTAGCAAAATCTCTATTTTAAAAACAGGAACCCGAGAGTGATCAGTTCTCGGACGAAATTCTATTATAAGCGCATTGAAGAATTGCACGTTTTATAAATCCCAAAAATGAGCCAAAATTCGGAATGTCACAATTTTTCCCCCTTACAAAAATTTCGTCCTCGAAATTTACAATCCAACCCAACTATCCAAACAAATAGGGGTATTGATGTCGCATCAACTCTTCACTTTCCCACGTCGCACCTTCAGTTCCGTGGCATTCCCAAATTACTTTGACCATCGGAATTTTCTTGTTCCACAACACTATTTCTATTCTGTCCTCTATCCGCACTGGCCTTTTCACGTACGACACTCTGTCGTCCACGTCTACTTGTTCAAAATTCAGTATGTGGGTCGGGTTCGGTTCGTACTTCCTCAACATAGACACGTGGAACACATTATGAACATGAGATAAATTTGGCGATAGCGCGAGACGATAAGCCAAGGTGCCTATTCTCTCTAAGACCTCGAATGGGCCAACGTACCTCAGGCTCAATTTTCCTTTCTTATCAAACCGTGATAATCCTCTCATCGGTGATACCTTGAGGAATATGTGGTCCCTTACTTGAAACTCCAAAGGCCTACATCTCCGGTCTGCATAATTCTTTTGGCGACTCTATGCGGTTTTGAGTCTGTCCCGGATAACCTTGACTGTCTCAATTGACTGTTGCACTAACTCTGGACCCAAAATGCTCCTCTCACCAACTTTATCCTAACAAACCGGTGTTCTGCAGGCTCTGCCGTACAATGCTTCAAATGGTGCCATTCTGATACTCTGCTGGTAGCTATCGTTGTAGGCGAATTCAATCAAATGCAACTGTTCCTCCCAGCCACCCTTAAAATCTAAAACACATGTTCGCAGCATGTCTTCCAAAGTCTGAATCGTTCTTTCAGACTGGCCATCTGTCTGGGGATAATAGGCCGTGCTAAACTGTAACTTCGTTCCTAATGCCGTATAAAGACTTTTCCAAAAGGCGGCAGTAAATTTAGGATCACGGTCCGAAGTGATCGTCACTGGTATTTCATGGAGACGGACTATATGTTGCACATACAAATCGGTATACCTTTCCAAGGCGAAATCCTTTCGCATCGGTAGAAAATGTGCTGACTTTGTCAACCGATCAACTATCACCCAAATCGAATCATGACCCCTTTGACTTCTCGGTAATCCCATTACAAAGTCTATTGTAATGTGTTCCCATTTCCACTCGGGAGTTTCCAATGACTGCAACATTCCGCCCGGATTGCAATGTTGCGCCTTCACTTGTTGGCACGTTAAACACTTAGCCATATGCTTGGCCACGCCCACTTTCATGCAGTTCAACCAATAATGCTACCGCAAATTCTGATACATCTTCGTACTCCCCAGGTGAATACTGTAAATGGTACGATGTGCTTTAGACAAAATGTCTTCCTTCAGTTCTGTATCACTGGGTACACATAACTGTCCACGGAATTTTAGGATCCCATCCTCGAATACCTGAAAATCCGATTTCCTTTTTGTGGCATCCATACTCAAGATCTTCTGAATCTCTGGGTCCATCGATTGTAGAGCCTTAATCTTAGTTTGTATTTCTGGTTCAATCCTCAATGCGGCAAGCAGACTTGAGACATGACTTACTTCAAACTTAAATTCCGAGTCCCAGACTCCTTCCAATAGAGTCCACTCTTTGACCATCATATGCGCAATGCTTGACTTCCGGCTCAGTGCATCCGCTACCGTATTAGCTTTTCCAGGGTGGTACATTATATCGCAATCATAGTCCTTAAGGAGTTCCATCCAACGACGATGTCTCATATTTAATTCCTTTTGGGAGAACAAGTACTTTAGACTTTGAATATCCGTAAAGATCTGAAATTTCTCCCCACACAATCAGTGTCTCCAATTCTTAAGAGCGAAAATAATCGCGGTTAACTCCAAGTCATGCGTTGGATAATTATGCTCATGTGGCCTCAATTACCGCGATGCGTATGCCACCACTTTCCTATGTTGCATTAACACGCATCTCAATCCTCTTAACGATGCGTCACTATAAATCTCATATTCTCCCGGACCTGACGGAATCATTAACACTGGCGCAGTCGTCAATTTCTGTTTTAATTCTTGGAAACTCCTTTCGCACTTATTCGTCCATTCAAACCTCGTCTCCTTCTTTAATAATCGCGTCAACGGCGTTGCTAATGCCATAAATTTCTCCATGAAGCGTTTGTAATACCCTGCTAAACCCAAAAAGCTTCGAACCTTGGTTACTGTTGTCGGCCTTGGCCAATTCACGACGGCTTCAATTTTCTCCGGGTCCACTGCAATTCCTTCTCCGGATACCACATGTCCTAAGAATGCCACTCGATAAAGCCAGAATTCGCACTTACTGAACTTAGCGTAGAGCGCATGTTCCCTTAGGGTCTATAGAACCTTTTCCAAATGCACCTCGTGCTTGGTGGAACTCTTCGAATACACCAGAATATCATCTATGAACACGATTACAAATTGATCAAAAAATTCCTTGAATACCCGATTCATTAAATCCATAAAGGCTGCAGGGGCGTTCGTCAGTCCAAACGGCATCACCGTAAACTCATAGTGCCCATACCTCGTCCTAAATGCCGACTTCGGCACGTCTTCCTTCTTGATCCTCAATTGATGATAGCCAGTCCTCAGATCAATCTTAGAAAACACTAACGCCCCTTGCAACTGGTCAAATAGGTCATCAATCTTTAGCAACGGGTATTTTTTCTTAATGGTCACCTGGTTCAGTTGCCTGAAGTCAATGCACAACCTCAATGATCTATCATTTTTCCTTACAAATAATACTGGCACTCTCCATGGAGACGCACTAGGATGAATGAAGCGTTTATCCAATAACTCTTGCATTTGGACTTTCAATTCTTTCAACTCCGACATCGACATCCTATGAGGTGCTTTTGAGATCGGTTCCGTCCCTGGAGCTAACTCAATTGTGAACTCCACTTCTCTATCAGGTGGCAATCTCGGCAATTCTTGAGGAAAGACATCGGGAAAATTGCACATCACGGCTATGTCCTCTAGTCTCGGCTCTCCAGCCGTTGAATCGACTACATTTGCCAAAAATCCTTGGCATCCCTCATCTAACAACTTCGATACCTCGAGCGACGAAATCCAAGGGATCGAGGTTCCTCCCCGGTTTCCCACAAACTCAAATATAGGATGTCCAGCCAGATTAAATTGGATCACCCTGCTACTACAGTCCATAACAGCTTTCTGTTTGACTAGCCAGTCTATACCGATAATCACATTAAAGTCATAAATACATAAGACTGCCAAATCTATCCTCTCTTCCCTATCGCCAATCACTATCTTACAATCGGGACATCCTAACGCAATCGGTACCTTATCATTCAGCGGAGTAGTAACACACATCATAACATCAAGCGATTTTGGCTCAATCCCAGATAATTCGACGAACTGCTCAGAAATAAATGAATGCGACACCCTCGGATCAAACAAGGCATATGCAGCATGATCATAGAGAGAGACCGTACCTGTGACCATGCCATGCGTGTCCTACGCTTCCCTCCTTGCCATTGCATACACCCGTCCTTGGGCGGGCGGCCTACTCTGATTTGCCGGCTAGATAGCTCTAAATTGGTTTCCATTCTGGGACGGTGGTGGCGGTAGTGCGGGTGGCCCAGCTTGTCTATTGTTGGGGTAGTCCTTCATCCGATGGCCCTTCCCACCATACATAAAACATGCCCCGTTCCTACTTGGGCAAAGTTCATTTCTGTGTCTTCCTTCACATAGCCTACACGGGGCGTTCTGATAACGAGTTGGCTTCCCAATATTCTTTCGAGCTGGCGGGACGAAGCGACTATTTCCCATCATGGGTCTTTTCCCGAATTGACGGTTGTCCCTAGCCGGGGCATACTGCGATCCAGAAACGGCAGCCCGATCCGTCTGATCTCGTTCGATTGCCTGAGCCCTTTCATATATTTCATTATAGCTTCTCAAGTTCAAGGAAATCATCTGACTATGAAGGTCCGGCTTCAGCCTATCCCGGAACCTCCTAGCCTTGTCCGTTGGATCCTCCACCATCCTGGGGGCAAATTTGGACAATTTGGCGAACTCGGCCTCATACTGATCCACTGACGACTGACCCTGACGAAGTCTCATAAATTCTGTCAGTTTCTGCTCTCGAGCGCTTTCCGAAAAGTATTTACCATTGAAGGTCTCAATGAAGACAGCCCAATTCGGAGCAGTACCAGTGGGGAACACTTAACCCATTGTGGCCCTCCACCAATCACTTGCATTTTTCTGAAGCTGGTAGACTATTAGCGTCATCTTCTCTTCCTCAGTACACCCCAGCACCTCAAAAGCTTTCTCTAGCTCCTCTACCCATCTTGGTACAGCCTCGAGGTCACTTTTCCCATCAAATTTCGGTGGTTTCAGCCTCAGGAGTTGTTCTACTAGGTTGGACATCGGCCTGATCATATTTACTTGCATCATACCAGGATCACCACCAATCACATTATTCCCCTGATTTCCATTATTCCCAATGATCTCACTGGCAGCAGCAGCATCGACAGTATCGCTCCTTTCCCCGGTCTGTCTACCCGATAATAATCATGCTTCCTCAAGTACCCTCCACATTTCATCCAATCTAGGATCCCCCACGACTCCAGCTTGCGGGGCTACACGGCCTCGACCTCTACCTCGATTTCTACCTCGACCTCGATTGCTCATCTTACTGATTCACACAAATGCTCACCTGCTAAATTCCACACAGGAATTAAAAACCTAGGCCAACTATACCAGATTACGCCCTAGGCAATGCATTGCAATACAATTCACTAAACAGGTAACCAATCACAACATCACTCAATCACAATCAACAGGGTTTCGTACACTTACCTCAAGTCCTGACGCACCTGCACCTCATATATTATTGCATAATTTCAAGCAGCAACCACAATCACACTGTTTGGGATACGCATAGTACGCGAGTCTCCCTAACTGGCTACCCCAAAGTCATCGCTCCTTATCACTCCAGGTTTCGACCGTCTTGGATCGAGCTGACCTTGCTCTGATACCAAATCAACAGCGATGTCACGCCCCGGACCCCACCGAGCCCACGACATCTCGTCCATGGTCGATCATTTGAAGGCGACGTCCTAGGATGCGTCGCCGACCCAAACGAACTACGCAAGCAGAAGCAAAATAAAACAACCCAGACAATAAAATATGACAAAGGGATAGAACAACGTAATTTAATAAACACATAACATTAACTTGAATTCACACGTTCATACATTAGGTCGCTCGGATTAAATCCACCTTCAACATCAAAAGGAAACAGGTGGCTGGGTAGACTACTGGCACGCAAAACGAGACTCTACCAAAAAGGCCTCCTGGCCCTACTCCTAAATGTCCCTACGGTGCCCAATCCGGATCGGACGCTGAGGAATCTGACTTTGAGTCCGAGTCAATCTCGATCGGGTTCTCCTCCTCCTCTCCCTGCTCAACCGCCATGGGCTCCTCTTCGAGCTCGGGCTCGGGGACAGGTGTCGGTACTGGACTGGGGTTCACCGAAAGACTGTCGAGATCTGACACCTCACCATCGAGAGCGAACTTGTCCCAAGGCTCCCAATTAACCGCGTTCTCATTGGTGTGCCTCAACCCTTCAAAACCTTGGATTGGACATGAGTTCATCAATCCCTCCCTATAGGTCCAGGTCAAGTAGTCGTGGCGCTCCAACTCATATCGTCCCACATCTACCCAAATATAAGTGCGATACCTAATATATGCCTCGCTCGGATTCAGACCCGAGTACTCGTCATCCTCATGCACCATATGCATGGGGACCCCAATCGCCTAGGTGGTGCCATACTCAAGAGCGGGGATCTGAAAATGGTTATATAATAACCGTGAGAACGAGTCTCAATAAGCAACGCCCTAAACCTCACATAGACTAATGCGTACCCAGACAAGTCTAGCATGCGAATCACCAGACAACACAACCAATTTCACACGACAAGTTTACCTCGCCTCGAATCACGAGCCAACCCTACATATTAGTCCGAACATAATAAGGCAGAAATAGTTCACTACCATATCACAATCGCCCGGCATACACACTCCCACTCGTATTCAACCAATCCAATCAAGCAACCACACGTATATTTAGCCAATCCAATCAGTCACATCACGCGCACGTGTCTAACCAATTTTCCTCTCACGGACCACCGTCAACACATCTCAAGTCCGATCTCACAGGCACACAAGTCACACAATTCGATCAATTCCAATGGCCGCCGTCAACACGTCCCAAGCCATACTGTCCAACCAATTCCAGTGGCTGCCGTCAACACGTCCCAAGCCACACTATTCAATCATATCCAACGACCGACGTAAACACGTCCCGGTCCAACACACCTTTAACAGGCCACCATAAACACGTCTCAAGCCCGTATCCAATTGGCACATCGGCCATTCATACCTTTACACGGATTGCCGTCAACACGTCCCAAGTCCGTAGCCCTCCGATCATTCCGGGCTTAATTTCCCACAGACAAGCACACGCCACTTAATTCAATCAAATTCACGCCAAATTACATCAAACAACTCATATTCACAACTCAGTCCAAATTCACAAATCGCCACCTCATTCCACAAACCCGAAGTTCAAGTCGGCCACACATGATCACTCAATTAAGCATTTTATTTTATCCAATCTAATTAGCATAAGTAGAACATAACATAATCTAATTAAATCACAATATAAATAAATTAAAATACGCCATAGCTATTCTAACACGAGACAAGTCAATAAAATACCCAAAATACTAGGTAGGGTTTAAGAAGTCACTTACCAAAGTTTAGCCTAGGAAAAGTTGGCTCGGGCCCAAAATGGCTAGGGTGAACAGTGTGGAACTATGCGCGGGCGCGGGCCAACGGGCATGCTGGCTAGCCAAAGCGGGCACAATGGCCGATCGACGTGCCTGGTGTGCTGGCGTGGCGGACGTGCAGCGTGCTCGGGGCGTATGGGCGAGCAGATGGGCAATACGCCCGGGCGACGGGTCTGCTGAACGGGCAACGCTCCTAGGCGATGGGCACGGCACGGGCATGGGCGCGGGCATTGGCACGAGCACGGCTTGGTCGCGTAGGCGACGAGCCGGCCACGGCTTGGACAGGTTCGGTCATGGCTGGGCTGGCCGATCGGTCGGGGCTGGCTGGTTGGCTGGGGCAGCGGCGCGGCGCGGCTGCGGTGGTGGCGCAGTGGCGACGGTGGTGCGGTGGCGACGGCGGCGCGGCGGCGGCAAGCTGGATGGGAAGAGGTCAGCCGAGGTGAGGGAGGGAGACAGAGAGAGAGAGAGAGAGAGAGAGAGAGAGAGAGAGAGAGAGAGAGAGAGAGAGAGAGAGAGATCGGGCTGAGGGGGAGGGGCGACCTGGCGGCGACGGAGCGGCGTGGCGGCCTCGCGGCGGCGACGGGCACGCTGGCCGAGCTGGCGGGCGGCGAGCTGGCGAATCGCGGCGGCCGGACGTGGCGAGCTCGAGCAGTGGCTGGGCTCGCTCGCGGCAGCGATGGCGACGGTCGGCATGGCAAGGGCGATGGCGGCGACAGCCAGCCGCGGCTGGACAACGCAAGGCGTGACGGGAAGCGGCAACAAGCTCGCTGTTGCACAAGTAAGGGAGGAGAAGAGGGCGGTCGGGGCGGCTGGCGGACTACACGACGGCGGCCGAGCTTGCTAGCGACGGTGGCAGCTCTCGCCGGTTAGGCGAAAGGCGGTCGCGCGGCGTCCGGCGAGCTTGAGCAGAAGCGACGCAAAACTAGACGCAGCGAAGGTTGAAGAAGAAGAAGAAGAAGAAGAAGAAGAAGAAGAAGAAGAAGGGAAAAAGGAGGAGAGAGGAGAGAGAGTGAGTCAGGGGGGGAGTTGGTCTGCATGGGCAAGGGGAGGGGACGTTGCATGGGGGGGAAGGCGTGCTCGAGAGAGAGAGAGAGAGAGACGTGTGCGAGGGGACGTGCACGGGGGCTGGGTGGCGCGCGCAGAGGAGAGAGGAGAGAGAGAGAGAAAAATGAAAAAGATTAATTTTTTTATTTTCGAGCGCGATCCAACGGACACGGTTCAAAATAAAAATTGACCTAACGGTTACGATTCAAATTCGGAAAAATGATCTAACCGTCCACGAAAATCCCAAATAATAATATATGACAAATGGCCAAAATAAAATAACCCAAAACACACTACGAGGGAGGTTTACTAGTCCAAATTCGCATCCGGTCAAAAATTCACTTTCCCACTATTCCTGATAATCTCGACGCTGGCCACAATAATATCAACATCGTCCAATTTATTTCATCCCGAAACTCCCGAAAATTGACTGCCAAGTTTGGGGTCTAAATAACGGTCAAATTCGATCGAGTGGTATTCTAGCAAAATCTCTATTTTAAAAACAATAACCCGAGAGTAATCAGTTCCCGGGCGAAATTCTATTATAAGCGCACTGACGAATTACACGTTTTATAAATTCCAAAAATGGGCCAAAATTCGGAATGTCACAGTTGTAATCTCCGTTATATCGATTGATCTATAGTGAAATTTTATGTTGCTCTACCCGTGGACGTAGATTACTACGATCGAATTACGTAAATCTGGTGTCCGATTTATTTTCTTATTCTGTCAATTTTACTGTTTGATCACTTGCTTCCGCAAAATAAGATAGTGATTTGAGGGTTGTGATCCCGCAGACTTAGCCTATATAACCAGCCCCGTTTAATCATTAACAGTTGTTCTTCTAGAAAATTTTTCATTTCTTTGAATGTATAAATTAGAACCAACCGCATTACTTTTAATTGAACCAAAAACTTAATTTATTTTCATGCTCGAGCAATGAAAGAAAAGGGTAATCCTTATCCAATTTGTAGCTAGAATGCCTAATGCATAGAAAATGTGATTATTGATGACGACATACTCAGATCAAAATCCTTTTGTCAAATCAACGCAAGTATCTTCATACTTGCATGACTAATACATCTTGTGTTGGATATTACAATTGATTTACACGTCAAAGCTATCCTCTTGAGTTACCCGATAGGCCCGCACTCAAATTTTGGATTTTCTTCATTCCCATTGTATACTGATTTAATTTATCTCTAGTAAGCGAATCATGAAAGGCATATAAAAAAAAGCATGCGACTTTTAGATACCAAAATAGTAGTGTGCAAAAAATCACGCTAGCGACATTTGCTTGTAGAGCCCTCCGGGCCCCAGCGCCTCCTTCTTTCCAATTTCCTTCCTCATCCCTCTCATCTGCTTTTTCCACAAAACTGAAAGTTAATATGATATTCTTTGTTGACCCACAAAAAAAAGAAAGTCCTGCCTCTGGTTATAAAGAAAATGCCGAGAAGGTCCAATGGGGAACAAATCTCATTGGTTGCGAATGCCATTTCGTGGAAGCCACAGCCAAGTATTTTGCTGGGGAGCCAACTGAGTAGCTTACCATTTAAGATCTCAGTTCATCCTTCAGCACCTTCATTTTCCCAAAATTCCAAGCAAACACACCAGCACCTGCCTCGTTTTACCAAATTCTAATGGCTGCTTCTTCTTCTTCTTCAAAACGTAAGAGGAATTACGATGTATTCCTGAGTTTCAGAGGCATCGATGTTCGCAAAAACTTCCTCAGTCATCTCTACACGGCTCTAGATCAGAATGGTTTTTCCACTTATATTGACAGCGAGGAACTGAGGAAAGGAGAGCAAATATCACCGGCGCTTATGAAGGCGATTGAGGAATCACGCATCGCAATCATCGTTTTCTCCAAGGACTACGCTTCCTCGCTGTGGTGTTTGGAAGAGGTGGCAAAAATCATGGAGTGCAAGGAGCAAAGAGACCTTGTGGTCTTTCCAGTGTTTTACAAAGTGAAACCCTGCGAAGTGAGAACACCAAGAGGGAGTTACAGAGAAGCTATGGCTAAGCACGAGGACAAGTTCGGAAAAGACTCAGAGACAGTAAACAGATGGAAGAAAGCCCTCTTTGGCGCTGGTAGCTTGTCTGGATGGTCTTTTACTGATGGGTACGTGACAACACTTCTACTACTTCAATTAGTCTATAACTTATCATACTTTTATCTTCTCTGATGTTTGGGATCTGACAAAGATAGGGGAAATTTTGCCCTAAATATCTCTCGCACAAGGACACACTCTTATCGGGCACTCGCACAGCACAGATCACACTTGCGCAGCACACGAACCACAACGCCATGTCCGAGCTCGTCTTCTCCGAGCCTCTGCTGATTCCCGACACGCTGCCGCCCGAGTGCTCATGTCCACACGCCACCCCAGCCGTGTCACCCCGGCCCATCTCCGTCTCTATGTGTCAAGCGGCTTCGACGAATCAAGGCTCGCGACCCCAGATCTGGGGTGCCAAGCCCAGATCGACAGTCGCTAGCCAGACGCAGGCCATGGTACCCTGAGGCTGGCAACGACGGCCGAGACAGGACAAAAACAGAGAAAGAGAGATGCGACAACCGTTAGGACACGCGAAGGTGACGGGTACGGCACGATGGCGGGGACGTGACGGTGGGGGGAAGGCAATGCCGGCGGCCGTGGGGCGGTGGCGAAGGCGGAGGGCAGCAGAGAGGCTTTTAACATCCAGTTAAAAATGGGGACTATTCAAATTAGATACCCCCAGATTTTCCAGTTTTGCCCTTCCCTGTGATGTGTATTTATGGGGCTCTTTTTCTTTTTTGTTTTCTTTTCCCTTTTTTTTTCCCTAAGGGAACAGAATATTCTTAAGAAGCCAGTTTTCTTCTAATAAATATAATTAAATGAAGGATCTAAATTTAGGGAAGAAGGAAAATTTTAATTTCGTGACCTAATGGGAAGTGGTAAAACAATGCAGGGGATATAGATCATATTCACTATTGAAACATTTGAGTCATCCCAATTCCATCGAGTTACTTTTCCAAATATTATCAAATTAATATGCACAATCATAAAAAATGATCATAAGATATATTCATCGAGTGAAAAGAAACTCCTTAATAAAATTTGATACTAAAAAAGCAAAAGGATCATTCACTACTTTAGGGATTGCGTTTCTTTTTTTTTTTTATGTATAACAAATGTGAGTATTCAGAACTTGCAACAATTTTAAGATTAAATATTTCCTTGAGGAAACATTCCTCAAACTCACTTTGTCTCTCAGTCAGTTCTTCTAGATTTCTAAAATAATTTTCTATCTCCTTCGATAAAGAGTACATTGAATTTTGATAGGATATCCAACGATCAATTACAAAATTACATTTCGAGCTATTTAAGACTTATCCTGTTTATGAGATCTCCTGCCGCAATTATCCTTAGATCTATCAAAATGGATCATAAACCTATTTCTTAACCCATATATGATAGGTTAAGTTATTATGTAGATTAATTATATTCAGTAAATGAGTCATAAACGAGTTTAAACATAGCATATTTTATAGTCATCATTTTTTTTTGGTTGGTTGAGCTGACAATAGTTGGTAACCATTCATGCTTTTCCTCGTACCTGCTCTGCATGGTTAATGACCATAAAGGTTGGGCTAGAGTGCGGACTAAAACCATCTCTAATGAAACCTTTGGAGAACAGATCAGGAATTTGTTTCAAATTCCTCTACCTTCTCCACAGAGCATGTTATATATTTTGCTCAAATGATGGTGCTTGGATCTTTTAGCTCAAGTCTGGCTTTTACACCATTAAGACTCCACAATTTGCGGATCTTCAAGAAAGTTGTTTTTCAGTTTTAGCAGGAACTTATTCCATTTCGTTCCTGGCAGTTGGATACTCCAAATGTTTCCTTGTTCTAGGCAGAACAATTTTTTATACTAGAAGGTATCATTTGGAAATGAAGAATTTTCGCATCCAAAGAACTTATGTTCCCATTATTTACGAGGCCATGTCACGCCCTGAATGCTTGCTCCCATGAAGAATCTCTGCAAAACTCTTATTTATTCACAGCATAAAACTCAAATTTTATTGTCCGCCTGCTATAGTAATCGTGGTGTTGTCATGCATAAAAGACCAGCTTTCCTTTTGTCCTCTTAAGAATGCACTACCAAGAATGACATTCTCATGTAGTGTCAGGAAAGCAAAGATTCGTCTAACAATAAGCCTTCATTCACCAATAGAGATAGGAACATCGATTGCTTCCTAAGTTGTCATATTCTGTTCCCACCTGCCATTCTTAATGTAATAGGCTCTGTTAATGGTCTCCACCATTCATCTGGTGATACATTGGGTGTTGCACAATTAGTACAAGCTCCAGTGTCTATTAATATGTCTAACGAGTATGGATAACACCCAGGAAACTTAAACGTCACAACCACGTAAGTGCTTAACCAGCTTCCTTGATACTAAATACCACATTTTTAGATACCATTTGGGAGCGTTCAATTAAATCTCAAATTTCATCTATGGCTGACCATTGCCTTGCTATAATTTTCAACAGCCTGGACAACTTCAGGTATATGTCTTAGGATGTGGATTTTCTCTCCTTCGGAGTGCATTTCTATTAGAATACTATATTCTCTTGACTATGTATTTTCTTCTTCATAGACAGGCATATTAATTTGTTTCTATCCTATGATCCTTCTTTCTAAAGTTCTTGAGTTCACAGATCTTTGAGATGCAACCTCTTCCCGATTGACTTCTTGTACAGTATTCTGTGGTACAATGAGAGGTTCGAAAGTCCTTAACTTTCTAGCAAAGAGGATGTAGACAGAACTCCTAACGTAAGGTTATTCTTCCTATGATCCTTCTTTCTAAAGTTCTTGAGTTCACAGATCTTTGAGATGCAACCTCTTCCCGATTGACTTCTTGTACAGTATTCTGTGGTACAATGAGAGGTTCGAAAGTCCTTGACTTTCTAGCAAAGAGGATGTAGACAGAACTCCTAACGTAAGGTTATTCTTGCTCTCCTCTATTGGACCTGAGATGCACTGATCGCTCTAGATGCTCCAATAGGTTCCACCATAGTCGAACTCCCAGGCCATCTTAATTCTAGTGGATTAATTTTTCACCTACGGAATTGTCTGTAATCATGTGGACATCTTCAAACAATCCTCTATCAAACTTCCATTCTCTAGGATTTGTGGTATTTGAATCCGTAAATTATCCTAGTGTGATACACCAAAAACTTGACCTGCGTGTTCAACATATCCATGTTTAAAGAATTAAATCTCAATGTTAATGAATTCCCCAAACAAAGATCATTTACAGCCATCAAATAATTTGGATGGGCTTGGAAGCAAACTGGTCCATGTGCTAGATTGGCTAGTATTCCTGATATCAAATGATGTCTAAAATCTGTCCATCTTTGATCCAATACAGTTGCAATCACAAGACCAATCAACAGGAAGATGAAATAGTGGCACCGGTCCTATTCGGATTAACCCTATATGTATATAACTGCATGTACCTGTTGTTCTTTCTCTTGTTTCTCAAATCTTTTGGAGATGTATCATTGGTACATCAAAGGTTTTAAGTTCGGTCTATGACACTTGCGCCATTGACGTTGATTGGGAGACATCTATGGCCTACTTCAAGTTAAATCTGAATAATCAATAAACTACCTTAATATCTACTTCGAGCAACATCCACTCCAAAGTTGATCCTAACAGACAATATAATCGGAAAGTTTCTTCTAATACCTAAGATGTTGACTTGTGTTTGTCATTGATAATTGTTCACTCCACTCATTTGATTCTTCTCCATCTGTCTCATATTTAGAGAAAACTTTATAGATAGATTTAACCTCAGAGTCTAAATTTTCGAGTTCCTGCCCATCAATAAGTTTATAAGCAGGTTCGTAATGAAAACTGTCATCTTCAATAAATACTCTGCGAAGATCCTTTTTTTTGTGGATATTTTTATGGACAAGCATGAGCCTTGTGGGATTTTAAATTTTAATCCCCTAATCGGACAACAGTTATTCTGAGGATGACGAGGCTGTCTTCCATGTTTCCTCTTAAAGGACTTAATTCTCCTCTTGTCTATAAGATTAGTCTTTTTCTTTGGAAACCTTAATGACATTTCAGATTTATAAAGCCTGTAGTTTTTCCCTTGGTACACTTTTTTCATATCTAGACTTTCTCTTTTTCGAGCCGTTAGGAAAGTGTCTTGCACTTTTGGTATCTCGATGGATGTTACAGCCATATTTACCCAGGACATATTCAATCTAGTAACAACTCTCGTTCAAGTAGGGAATTTTTTTTTAGTTTTTTCCTTCACTTGGCGTTCAGTACACACTTTCCTCATCACATACTTTTCTGCCTGGATTCGCCCCACCTAGACCTTATACTACCTTTTCTTCTTGAAAGAGCAAGTCGTAAACCTTCTTTGTGACCTCTGGCCAAGGTTCAGGAAGTTTGTCAAAGAAAGTCTTTGATACAAACTCTAGAGCAACTATATCCAAATTATAAAAGTATTGTTGAAATTCACAGGTATAGGCGTCAAAATAGCACATATCACAAGTCTATAATTTCCTTAAAGCCTTAAAACTTACTCTCTTTCTCTCTATAATTTCCGTAGAAACCAAGGAACCACAGAATTCTCTTTTCAAGACATCTGTTACGATTGCTTATATTCCATCTACAGTACGCTCTTCTATTTTAAACCTTAAATCTGTTTGAGATCATAAGAATTTCCCAAACTGTTACGATTGCTTGTCCCTGAGGCTTCTTTAAATTCGTCTCTGTTTCAATTACATCAAACCTTTCATAGATAAAAAAAAAAGACACCTCTCTTGCAAGAGCATTTCTCCCTTCTTTTGTATCTACAGTCATTTTCTTGAGCGAGAAATTTTGTCAAGAGAGTATTTACTTCATTATGTAAGCCATCATGCATAGGAGGAGATAAATCTGGTATTCTATCAGCCTGTTTTATTTATTAGAAATGTTTATTTATTTCTTTTTAAGAACAAAGAACGAAAAGCTAGTTTTTTTTTTCGTTAAAGAAAATACAGGCCTAATGGCATTTTTGTAAATACTTGAAGCTGTAAAGAGCAAAAACGTAATAACAAGACAGATTTTTACTGGAACCAACAACATTTAGAATAACATGAAGAATATAGTTTTAGATCCGCTTAGACTTGGGCATCTTGCTAGTTAAACATATCTAGACATTCATCTCCAAATTAATATATTGCGGACTAGCTTCTTACTCTGCGATTCTCATTGATTTCTTATTCATTTCTTTGGTTTGCTCTAAAAGTACTTTCAACTAATTTTCCCTTGTCAGATATGAAGCGTGGTTTATACAACATATTGTACAGGAGATCTCAACTCAAATAGATCGAACGCCATTAAATGTAGCCAAGTATCCGGTTGGGATAGGTTCCCAAGTACAAGAGCTTCAAACAATCCTAAATCAACAATCCAAGGATGACATTCTTATGGTAGGATTATGGGGACAAGGGGGTGTAGGGAAAACAACTCTTGCTAAAGCCATTTACAACGCTGTGTTTAGAGAGTTTCAAGGTTCTAGTTTCGTGGAACGTGTTAGAGAAAATTCTAATGATTTGGTTCCTTTGCAAAAACAATTGTTATCGGATGTATTACTGGGGAAGAAATTAACAGTTTACGATGTTGGTAGAGGAAGTCAGCTGATTCAAGATAGACTTTGTAAAAAGAAAGTTCTCGTTATCCTTGATGATGTCGATGATGAACGCCAGCTAAATGCTTTAACTGGAAAATGTGAGTGGTTTGGCAAAGGAAGTCGGATAATTATCACAACAAGAAATAGACATTTGGTAACTTCTCATTGGGTAGACTGCCATCATATACATGAAGTTAAAGCTTTGAAGTATGGTGAAGCTCTTGAACTTTTTAGAAAGCATGCTTTCCCAGGAAATAAAAAAATAGAAGTAAGCAGCAATCTTGTTGATAGTGTTTTACATTATGCCAAAGGCCTTCCTTTGGCTCTTCAGGTGTTGGGTGCTTTCTTGTGCGGTAGAGGAGAAGATGAATGGGAAAGTGCCCTGCAAAAACTAGCCAAAAGTCCTAACAAGAAAATCAATGATGTGCTTAAGGTAGGTTATGAGGGATTGGAGGACCATGAAAAGGAGATTTTTCTTGACATTGCATGTTTCTTCAAGGGTTGGAGCACATGGCAAATTAAGAAAGTTCTTGATAGTTGTGATTTCCACACGACTATTGGGGTAAAAGTTCTCATTGAGCGCTCTTGGATTAGTGAAGAGAATGGGGCCTTACAAATGCACGATTTAATACAATTAATGGGTAGGGATATTGTTGAGGAAAAATGCCGTGATGATCCCAGCAAACGGAGTAGGTTATGGCTTCATGATGATGTTCTTGATGTTCTATCAGGAGATGCGGTAAGACTTATTAGTGTGTAAGAATTTGTATTCTATTATTATGTTTGACTCTATTTACTATAGTTACAAAGTAACTTATATATATTCGAATACATATACAGGGAACAAATGCGATAAAAGCCATAGTTTTGAAGCTACCAAAGCTAGAAGAGATGCATATTGGTCCTCATGCTTTCACGAACATGAAAAAGTTGAGGTTGCTCATCCTGCATAATGTACATAATTCTTTCCCGGGTCCCATCCATCTACCTAATGAGTTAAGGTGGTTTGAATGGCCTCATTGTGCCTCAATTCCAAAATTTAGAGATGGTCCAAAGAAGTTAGTTGGCCTTGATCTGCAGAATACCAACATTGAAGGAGTGTTGAAGCAATTTAAGGTGCGCATTTCCTTGGTCCTTTTTTTCATTGTTTATAACTTTATGTATCAAATATGATGATGTTTAATATTGTCGTTAGGAAAACAGCTACAACGATTTTATACTCCATACATGTTAAAGCATCAAATGTAGGCTGTCAATCTATGTGTATTTCAACTACTTTTCTAATTAAGTCCATGATTTTTTTAATTTTTTTTAATGGTCATTTTACTTACATCAATTGTTTAATCAAGTCTGTCCGGCATCAAATCCAGCCGACGTGGCCTTCGGAGGATGCCAGATTGTGATGTGGATTGAATATTGCCTACGTGGAAATCCCCTATGGATAGGGAATGGTGGGAGATGCCATAAGCTGTTTGACTTGCTTTCGCTTTAAGCTAATTCTAAGAGTGCCCATGTATGTGCAAGACTTAATCCACATCATACTACGAGATCGTTTAATGGCCACGTTAGCTAGATTTGGCTAGATTTGATACTAGAAAGACTTGATTCCACAATTTTGTATATAGAACTTGATTAGAAAAATTAAAAGTAAAGAGACCTTATTAAAAATTACAGGGATGAAAAGTAAAAATATTTCATACATATACGAAAAACGGCAAAATTGAGCTCAAACCGTCATGACTTTGAGCTGAAAATAGAAACAAAAACTTCTTACTATGTAATTTAACATATGTCGCGACCGAACTCCCGAGCCTTTCTGAATAACATGTAAAAAGGAGGGGGGCTCGTCTGGTATGTGCTAAGTCTAGGTTTGGGACTTAACTCGGGCTCTCCCAAGCCCATACCATATCGCGACTTAGGGTTTAATTTTTTAACATGTAGGTGATTTACATGCAAGAGTCGCCACTAATCAGTTTGGGGTAGGTCGATTAGAAACCCAAATAGGGTGATGGGAGAATCACCCTATTCCTACGAACCAGAGATTAACTGAATTCGGGGACTTGGTTACACTAGTTGAATAACTAATGCCCTTTCGGTACCATTTTACCCTGTTCATTTTTTGAAAACATTTATCAGGCAATTTAGATTGATTTTAGGACTTTTCTCCTAACATGTAAAGTGATCAAGCGAGTGCATAATCAGAAATGATCAGCAGTCGGGAACACAAGTCATGCAGCCTAGGGTTCTAATCCTAACTAAGCCAGATGACATTCAAAATACGGCAGTCCATGCAATTGTATTAAAACATGCATATTAACTACGCTACGGTAATTAAAAAAAACATGCAACATGCTATCGTGCGATTTCGGGCCTATTTAATTTAAATAAAACCACAACATGCATAATTATAAAGGATTAGAACACCCAGATAAGTCATGAATTTTTTTTTTTTTTTCGGAATTTTTTTTTAAAAAAAAAATCGAGATAAAAAAAACGAAATAAGAAAATGAAAAGAAAATTTTTTTATAATTTTTATAATTTTTTATAATTTTTTTTGAAATTTTTTATTTTTAAATAATAAAAAAACTGAAAAGAAAAGAAAAAAAAATTTTAAAATTTTTTTTGATTTTTGATTTTTTTTTTAAATTTTTTAAAAATAAAATAAAAAAATATTATATTATATATAAACGGTCGGGTCGGGTCGAATCCGGGTCGGTCTAACCGACCCGGGTCAACGGACCCGACCCAACTTGTTGACCGGGTCAGATTTCCAGGTCCGACCCGGATCAACGGGTCAACCGGGGTGGTTGACCCGGGTTTGAACCGGATCGGGCCCGGTTGGGGCCCGGTCCGGTGGAAACAGACAAAATAGGGCCGGTTCGACCCGGTCGAACCGGCCCTATTTGAATCGACCGTACTGATTGCAGACCGGTCGAATCGGTCTGCAGACCGGTTCGGTCGGGGAACGGCTCCCGCGTGCACGGGAGCCTCGCCGATGAAATCCGGCGACCCCGCCGGATAACCCAGGCCACCCATGGCCTGGGTCTTCACCCACAAGCCCCGACTCACCTTTCCCGGTGACTAGGATCGCCGTCCGACCATCGATTCGCCGACCGGCGACAGAATCGAAACCGGCTTCGTTGGGACGTTTTGTCGAACACCTGGCGGGCGTAGCAAAAATCGAGGGGTTTTGACCTCCTCCGGCGAACCGGTCGACTCCGACGGTTTGGGTTCGCCTCCGACGGCACCTGGGGGCTACGACCGACGTCGGTATGGGCCGGGATTCGCGCGAGACGGCCGGCGCGAGTCCCGGCCCAACCGCACCAAAAAACAGAGGAAAACAGGGGCGGTCGGGGCCGGGAGAAGCTCCGCGGTCGACGGCGTGTTCTGGGGGGTCGCCGGTTACTCCGCTGGCGACGGTGACCCTGCTGGCTTGCTCCGGCGAGGCCTCGACCGCACTCGCTCTCTCTCTCTCTCTCTCTCTCCTTTGTGTCTCTCTCTCTGTTTCTCTCCCCTTTCTCTCTCTGTCTTTCTCTCTTAAAACTCACCGACCGCACCTCTCTCTCTTTGTGGCTATTATGGTCGCGGTATGAGCACGGCGGTCGCCGGTAGATTTCTCGGTCTCTCTGTCTCGCTCAATCTCTCTCTTTCTTTCGTTTCTCGGGGAAAATGGCCGACCGGCCTCCTCTCTCTCTCCTCAACTTTTATAGGCGACGACGACGCGTCCGCTGCTGCTCCACGTCGGCTGACGACGGCCTGCACTGGCCTAGGCTCGCGAACCGCGGCCATAGGCCGATGCAAGGGGCGTCACTGCTGCGGCTGAAGAATGGCAGAGTAACAGGGGGAGGAGAGGGAGGAAGAGATAAGGAAAAACTGAAACGTGAAGAGGGGGGACTGGCATTGATTGCCATTCCGTTGGCGTGCACGGCATGCCCTCTTCTGACCGGATGATGACGAGGGGGAAGCGGCGCAGCCGTGCGTCACGCTTCGGTCGCGCACAGGGGAGAACAGGGGAGGAACAGCGACCGTCGCGCGTGGGAGGAAGAGGAAGAGAAGGGCTGGACTGGGCCGGGAAAAGAAGAGGAAAAAGGCGGAGTGGGCTGGGCCCGCGGGGGGAAAAAAGAAAAAAGAAACGAAAAGGGCCTTGGGCCCGTGCGCGGGGGGGAAATAAAGAAGAAAAGGGTCGGGCTGGGCCGGCCTTGGTCCGGCCCAATCCGATTTTTTTTCTTTTTTAATGTAATCTATTTATTTTACATTTATATTACTATTATTATTTTATTTTTTATTTTTTATTATTTATTTTTTACAAAACTCTAATAGGCCCTATTAATGCAAATATGCCTAATTTCTATATGCAATGCATGGAAATATATATTTTTGTTTTAGGAATTAATAAGAATTAACTCCTAAATTTTGTGTAATTAATTTTTGGGCAAATTAAAAATAGGTGTCAACAGCTGCCCCTCTTTGAAGGTGAGCTCGCAGAGGTTGAGTTCGCAGAGGTTACGTTCAAAGATAAAATGACACCTAAATTTGGCCCATGCATGCTCAATGAATGTTATTTTTGGCGAGACTGTGAGTCTCATTTTATGATGTTAAAAGATGATGCGTGCTAAAGCAAATAAAAACATACCTGGGGCTACTTACCTTGCCGAAGGGTAGAGTAATTCCAGATAGTTGATATTGGGTGTCGAGGACCCGAACCTTTCTTCGGTCGCCTTGACTGTGGAAATCACTTACCTAGGACCCGAACCTATCTTCGGTCGCCTTGGGTGGATTTCGTTTGTCGAGGACCCGAACCATTCTTCGGTCGCCTTGACCAACTGTACTTTGTCTAGGACCCGAACCTTTCTTCGGTCGCCTTGACTGTGGGAAATCGCTTGCACAGGACTCGAACCTTTCTTCGGTCGCCTTGACTGGATTTCGTTTGTTGCGGACTCGAATCTACCTTCGGTTGCCGTGACTGGGGAGAAATCGCTTACGCAGGACCCGAACCTTTCTTCGGTCGCCAGCTGGATTTCGTTTGTCTAGGACCCGAACCTTTCTTCGGTCGCCTTGACTGATTGTATTTTGTCTAGGACCCGAACATTTGTTCTGTCGCCTTGACTGACTGTACTTTGTCTAGGACTCGAACCTTTCTTCGGTCGCCTTGACTGTCTGGATTTTTGCCAAAGTACCTAAGGGCCTTTGCCGAAGGGTTTGACAGTTTGCCTGGGGGCTCTCGCCAGCAGGTCTTGGGAAGCTCAAACGATGAGCACCTCAAGGTCCTCGGCCAAGGATTTGTTGTGAACAGAGGGAGTCAGTTCCGTGTTCAAAAGGGTGAACAGAGGGGTCAGTCCAATGTTCAAAAGATACCATAACAATTATAGGTACATGGATTTTTGGAACCAGGCATGGGTAGAATATACTTACCTGGATGCGTTCCTGCCTCTTAAGGGCATGTCTCCTGTCAGACAAGTTTTTCTTTGTACAAACACATTCATTGGAGAAATAAACAACTGAGGTTATTCTCGAATGTTGTACGACATATCTGGACCAGCTAGTCAAGATATATTTCATTTTCAAAGGGATACCCAGTTTACTTTCTGGGTAGTTTGAAAAGAAATCTGATGATTTTGGGACCGGGTAAAGTATAGAGTGTACTTACCTGGGCATGTTCCTGGAGGTTTGATGTATCATCTGCTGAATAACCAACCTTTTTCAGGGTATCTCTCTTGGGATGATAATGAGGGCTTCTCTAGTGCCCGAATTTTGTATTTCATCACTAGGGATTAAAATTCTGAACTGTCAAAGATGGTTAGCACAGACATGCATGCATTCATCAAGGATAGACAAACTGGGCTATTCCGGAGTGTGCATTTGAAGGTTCATGCATGATGATTTTGCCATGTTTGCATCACCAAACATCCACCGTGGGTCAATCAAGACAATTTCTTCACAATGTGGAATTTCTCGAGATGATGAACGAGGGACTTTCAGTCAGAAAGGACTTTCCACTCACTCTCATTGAAAAGGGTTATTTGTCCCGACCATTAATGCGGGAACAGCAAAAACACTCAATCTGACCGCTATCATATCAACAAGGGTCTGAGTTTTCTCGCAAGCGGTACCGCGCTACCAATCTGAGATGTCTTCTTCAGGGTCGCAATGTAGGCTTGGTCAATGGCTTAACAAATGTGACTGTTCAAGTCAAGGCCATGAAAGAAAATATTCTGCAATTATCTCCGGGTTTACAAGTCAAGAACCCTGCAAAAGAGATAGAAGTAGTCTTGCTCGCACTTCCTCGAGCATTGTTTATAAACATTTGAAATTCCACGTTAATTCAAGTGCCCCAGTTAGAAGAGACTTCATTAGGGATGTAACGTGGGCTTGGTTTATCGGTGAAGGAACGAAATGATCGTTGGGTTCAAAAATGTGTGTAAGGGTGAGAATTGGTGATCATCTTGGCATTGTCACCAGTCTTCTTCTCTACCATCAGGATCTTTCTGGAAGACTCCCCGGGTAATTTCGTGTTTTAGCATCTTTAACAACTTTTCCTCGGGGAGTTTCTGTGTCAAGCATTTTCTTGGACATCATTTCATTTGTCATGTAGCAAATCTTTGCCAAGACAGAGTTCCTAAAATAGGAATCTGTATCAAAGGAGAGCTCAAGTATATTTTTCATCGTTTTTCTTCTTCTCCTTTTCTTTTTCTTTTTGTTTTTTATCCATGGGCATTGGCCTTGCTTTTACCAGGCACACTGCTTTTTCATGCCCCAATTCTTCAGCATTTTTTGCTGTTCTCTTGATGTTGTTAGGACTAACCTAAACAAAGTTGAACAGAACAATGTTTTTAGGCTCTTGGAGTCCTCATCTTCATTTGGTACTTGAGACTATGATGCTCAAACTGTGGTGACTTTTGCCTTGCCCCGGTATGGGGGATGATCACCAATTGGGTTTGTAGGAAATGAGGTTGTCGGCTCAATTGGGCTAGCAAGGGATATGAGTGTATGGGATAGAAGAAAAACTGCTCTTCATCATCCTAGGGCATTTAGATTAACGCGAGAGTTCATCTGCAATAAAAACACTCAAAGATTAATGCAAGTGAGAGCAAGAAAATTTCTATACATCCTTTCGCCTTGTGCGAGCTGTTGCAGCGGATGATCATAGAAAATTTTAGATATTACAAACTCCTCATCCTTCTTGTCTTGCACAGTGAAAACATCACTGTTATCAATAAAATCATTGACATTCTGGACAAGCATTAGTTTGCTGCTTCTCTTTTGACAAAGCCCTCTTAGTCTCGACTGTCCGGTCGTCGATGGTTGTGCCTGTCTTGGAGGACTCCGTCGAGGATCACGGGTTCCATGAAAACAGCGAGGTCGAGGCCACTGGGGCAGTGACTGAAAGGGGAGGGATGTTTTTCTTGTTTCCTCTGAGTTTGAATCCATCCTGTGAGGCTGGTTTACCTCAAGTTGCCCCAATGTGGGGTGGTTCTTGACAGGGGTAATTTGAAAGGAATCTCTGAGTGTGTGGGCTCAAAAAGTGGTCAAGCAAAGGATCAATGGTAGTGTATGGGGCAGAGAAATGAACTGCCTCTCGTCACTTTGGCTACCGTACCTCATGCGAGAAATCCCTTTACCTTGTAGAAATGAGACTCTTTCACTCATCTTGCAAGAGTTTGGTACGTGAGAATGTGTATAGACCAAGGGTTGCCTCTCCTCATCCTGACACATCTCGTTCATTTATCGAAGCAATTTTGAACACCATTCGTCGAATTGTCAAAATTTTCACGGGGAATTGGTGAATTAAACAGGTAAGATTACCATGCAAAATTACTTTCCACGCAATGCACTTGAGGAAGAAAATAATATGCATTTTCTTTAATCATTTCTTCCTTCTTATTTCTTTCTACTCTTATGAGAAGGGCTTTTTAGTGAGAGAGATACTTACCTATGCTGGGACAACGGGGCATACCTGCAAGGTAATAAGAAAGATCGCGTTAATGAATGGGCTTTTTAAAGGGAAGGAATTGGAAACGATACAACGTTACCCTTCGTGATTCCCTTCATTGGAGATTTGACTGACAACTCCTTGAGTTTTCTCGGATGTCAGTGATTCCATTCTGACAAAAACATGAGCTTATGTTAGAAGTGAGATGATTGAGGGCAAATTGAGAACGATACAGATTACCCTTCTTCCATTTTGCCTTCAAAGCTAGCAGAGTCTTTTATCCTCTTTACTTTGTTTAGCCTTCTCTATCTCAGTGTGCTCCTCCATGCTCTTGGTCTCGAAGCTCGAATGAGATCCTCTATAATTAGGGATGCCTCAAATTGGAAAGTCCTATTGTCAGCGCATGCTGTGCCAGCGTGGTTCTGGCATGCCGAGGCATTTCTCGAAAATCCCCTGATCTCTGACATGCACAGGGCATGCGCAATTGCTTGCATGGGGATCTTCGCAGCAAAGCTAATCTTTACTTTAAAGGTCTTCGACAAATGCGGACGTGACTACCATCGACACTTCCGTAGTTGTCGGGATTGGTCTTGACGCCATTTTGTTATATGCGAAGTCCTTTTCAGCTGCTTACACAGAATCTTTACTCAAACTTGTCCTACATAAAAGGAAAGAATGTGTCATTTCTATTCTAAAGTGGATGAACTTTTAGGAACGAAATACACCCTTTTTGATGGACTGGGGAATTGCATGCCCCCTAGTCTACTCTTCCAATTAAGCACTTCTTCATCATGCTTCATTTGAGAGGTCGAACATTGGTGCTCCATCTGGCTTGCTAGTACGTCAGGGTCTAGCATGTTCCCTATTTCATTATCTGCGAAAGGGATGGAATGTTATTTCCAAAATTTGTTAAGGAATAAGACATACCTTTTTCTTTCAAAAGGGGCAATCTTTTCTTGATCTGTCCCCGACTTTTGTACAAAGTGATGTTTCGCTCATCATGGTGTCAAGGAATGCTCAGCACTCCCTCTGACTTTCTGGAATTGATATCTCATACTGAGATTTGCCCCACATTTCATTTTGAAGGTTGGCTGATCTTAGCTCGGACTGCCCCTATCAGATGAGTTGGTCTGGTAGTCTCACCAGGGTCTGATGTGCTCTTCAGTTTGTGTCATTTCCAAATGTCCATTTTGTAATAACAAATCAAAAAGGAGTATGCTCTGAAATATGAAGTGAGCGAGTTAGAAAAACAAACAGGGTTATGAGCATGCATGCTTTTCCAACACTATTTTTGTCCTTTTTTTTTTTAAAAAAAATGACAAATCGTTTGTTTTATTTTCAAAAGCTTAAAAACAAGGAAGCATGAGGAAGCCCGGGCCTCAGAACACTTTCCTTTACATGCCTGGATATCATCAACGGGCCGGTTTGGTATACCACCTCATGCCCTCAAAACATTATTTATTCATAATACATATATTTACAATCTCAGGATAGAGAGAGTTCAAAAAATACATTTCTTCCGGCAGAAATGACGATAAAAAACAATGTACAAGGATAACTCCTTTCTCAAGGATTCATGCAAAAAAGATGAGAAGAGTTCTACTCAAGTGGGCTTGCACCCATTCCCTTCACCAGTCTGGAGGGAGAAAGTCTCGGTGTCCAGCAGGTTTTGAATTCGGTGCTTGAGAGTATAGCACCCATCAGTCGAATGCCCCACCTCGCCCATGTGATAATCACACTTTTTAGACGGGTTGTAATTTGAAAAGCTCTCAGGATTAGGTCGCTTTGGTTCAGTGAAAAGCAGTCCCTTCTTCCGGAGTATTGCCAGCATCTGAGACGGAGATCCTGGGAGGGGAGTGAACTGTCTCCGGCTGTTTTGCTTTTGTGATGGAGGGATATTGGGTTTGTATTGTTCACATTGCATGAACTTTGGGCATAGGGTACTCAATTCCTTAGGATCAGGGGACTCGTGGACATTGTCAACCATGACATCTTTACCCTTCTGGTTGACACTGGAGGGCTCCATTTGAATCACCCCTGGTCTTGGATAGCAGGACGGAGTCATGGTGAGTTGGTCTAAGCGGACTAACAGGTGTTTCAGTTGTTCTGAGAGTTGTCGAAGGAAGGCGAGGACTTGCTTCATTTCGGTCTCCATTTTATTGAGACGGCCATTTTCTTCAGCCATTTTTTGTAACTACCTGAGAAAACGTTAAAATAAATGAGTATAATGCCTAAAAATGAATCAATTTATAATCTAGGCATATTATTATTACTTAATTTCTTTATTTGCAAAGAAAAAATAAGCAAAAAGGGTTTTTATTAATATCAACATTACAAGTGGCGTCCCCGGGGTTCGAACCCCGGTCGCCTCGGACCGTACGCTGCATTCCCGGATACCACTGGGCTAAAGGCCGCGGTGGTGTCACGAAGGGGCGAGAAAATTAATTTAAAGCTTAAAAAAGCAGCCCGAGTTATATTAACATTAGTACAACCCAAAAACACTTTTAAAGAAGAAAAACAAAACCCCTAAACATAAATACTAGGGAAGATATATAAAAATGGGGCTTTTTACAAAAAAGGGCGCCTTTCCCGGATGCTCATTTTATAAACGATGGGAAGACTACAGTCTTCTTAGAGCTGCTTATTTTCACGGACAAGCTGCGGGATAAGTGTATCACTTGTCTTGTAGGTCCCACCGTGCCAAAACTTTTCTTAGGAGTATGGACAAATTGGGCATCAATTCTTCTCGTCTTGTATAAAATATAATCAATGGGTAGCCTAATAAGAACAAATCAATTGAATTAATAGGCTGCATAATGAAATGAGAAGGGATAGAATATATACCTTTCTTTGATCCATGGCAATCACAACGACATGCACATGAGGAGTGAGGCTCGATTTCTATTTTAGACCGGCCTAGCAAAATGAAATTAAAAGGGTGCCTGACCGTCGCAGTCTCGCGTTGGTGTCAAGTCCTTTTAATCTCGGCCAAATTGAAAGGAATATCTTATAGTCACGCGAATAACGGCTAAAGATATTTCTTTACAATTTTAGAAATAAATTTCGGGGAAAAGAAAGGCAACCTCTACATCGCGGACTCGCGTTCGAGGTCGTATCTTTCTTAACACCATCCTAAAATGCCCTATTGCGGCCCAGGTCCGGCAGCGTGGTTGTGTGTGCAATAGTGTAGTGCTAAATCATTAAAACATGCACAACAATTTATGAACAATCAATTCGGACCTGCAAAACAAATAACACCTTAATGTCAGGGTCATACCTAGAGTCCTTGCTGCCAAACAAAAATTATTTTGAACAGGGTAAAAATTTGGCTTAAGTCCACTTTTTAAAACAAACAAGTCCCCAGCGGAGTCGCCAGTCTGTCGCGACCGAACTCCCGAGCCTTTTTGAATAACATGTAAAAAGAAGGGGGGCTCGTCTGGTATGTGCTAAGTCTAGGTTTGGGACTTAACTCGGGCTCTCCCAAGCCCATACCATATCGCGACTTAGGGTTTAATTTTTTAACATGTAGGTGATTTACATGCAAGAGTCGCCACTAATCAGTTTGGGGTAGGTCGATTAGAAACCCAAATAGGGTGATGGGAGAATCACCCTATTCCTACGAACCAGAGATTAACTGAATTCGGGAACTTGGTTACACTAGTTGAATAACTAATGCCCTTTCGGTACCATTTTACCCTGTTCATTTTTTGAAAACATTTATCAAGCAATTTAGATTGATTTTAGGACTTTTCTCCTAACATGTAAAGTGATCAAGCGAGTGCATAATCAGAAATGATCAGCAGTCGGGAACACAAGTCATGCAGCCTAGGGTTCTAATCCTAACTAAGCCAGATGACATTCAAAATACGGCAGTCCATGCAATTGTATTAAAACATGCATATTAACTACGCTACGGTAATTAAAAAAAATATGCAACATGCTATCGTGCGATTTCGGGCCTATTTATTTTAAATAAAACCACAACATGCATAATTATAAAGGATTAGAACACCCAGATAAGTCATGAAATTTTTTTTTTTTTCGGATTTTTTTTTAAAAAAAAATCGAGATAAAAAAAACGAAATAAGAAAATGAAAAGAAATTTTTTTATAATTTTTTATAATTGTTTTTGAAATTTTTTATTTTTAAATAATAAAAAAAACAGAAAAGAAAAGAAAAAAAAAATTAAAATTTTTTTTGATTTTTGATTTTTTTTTAAAATTTTTTTTAAAATAAAATAAAAAAATATTATATTATATATAAACGGTCGGGTCGGGTCGAATCCGGGTCGGTCTAACCGACCCGGGTCAACGGACCCGACCCAACTTGTTGACCGGGTCAGATTTCCAGGTCCGACCCGGATCAACGGGTCAACCGGGGTGGTTGACCCGGGTTTGAACCGGATCGGGCCCGGTTGGGGCCCGGTCCGGTGGAAACAGACAAAATAGGGCCGGTTCGACCCGGTCGAACCGGCCCTATTTGAATGCAGACCGGTCGAACCGGTCTGCAGACCGGTTCGGTCGGGGAACGGCTCCCGCGTGCACGGGAGCCTCGCCGATGAAATCCGGCGACCCCGCCGGACAACCCAGGCCACCCATGGCCTGGGTCTTCACCCACAAGCCCCGACTCACCTTTCCCGGTGACTGGGATCGCCGTCCGACCATCGATTCGCCGACCGGCGACAGAATCGAAACCGGCTTCGTTGGGACGTTTTGTCGAACACCTGGCGGGCGTAGCAAAAATCAAGGGGTTTTGACCTCCTCCGGCGAACCGGTCGACTCCGACGGTTTGGGTTCGCCTCCGACGGCACCTGGGGGCTACGACCGACGTCGGTATGGGCCGGGATTCGCGCGAGACGGCCGGCGCGAGTCCCGGCCCAACCGCACCAAAAAACAGAGGAAAACAGGGGCGGTCGGGGCCGGGAGAAGCTCCGCGGTCGACGGCGTGTTCTGGGGGGTCGCCGGTTACTCCGCTGGCGACGGTGACCCTGCTGGCTTGCTCCGGCGAGGCCTCGACCGCACTCGCTCTCTCTCTCTCTCTCCTTTGTGTCTCTCTCTCTGTTTCTCTCCCCTTTCTCTCTCTGTCTTTCTCTCTTAAAACTCACCGACCGCACCTCTCTCTCTCTGTGGCTATTATGGTCGCGGTATGAGCACGGCGGTCGCCGGCAGATTTCTCGGTCTCTCTGTCTCGCTCAATCTCCCTCTTTCTTTCGTTTCTCGGGGAAAATGGCCGACCGGCCTCCTCTCTCTCTCCTCAACTTTTATAGGTGACGACGACGCGTCCGCTGCTGCTCCACGTCGGATGACGACGGCCTGCACTGGCCTAGGCTCGCGAACCGCGGCCATAGGCCGGTGCAAGGGGCGTCACTGCTGCGGCTGAAGAATGGCAGAGTTACAGGGGGAGGAGAGGGAGGAAGAGATAAGGAAAAACTGAAACGTGAAGAGGGGGGACTGGCATTGATTGCCATTCCGTTGGCGTGCACGGCATGCCCTCTTCTGACCGGATGACGACGAGGGGGAAGCGGCGCAGTCGTGCGTCACGCTTCGGTCGCGCACAGGGGAGAACAGGGGCGAGGAATAGCGACCGTCGCGCGTGGGAGGAAGAGGAAGAGAAGGGCTGGACTGGGCCGGGAAAAGAAGAGGAAAAAGGCGGAGTGGGCTGGGCCCGCGGGGGGAAAAAAGAAAAAAGAAAAGAAAAGGGCCTTGGGCCCGTGCGCGGGGGGGAAATAAAGAAGAAAAGGGTCGGGCTGGGCCGGCCTTGGTCCGGCCCAATCCGATTTTTTTTCTTTTTTAATGTAATCTATTTATTTTACATTTATATTACTATTATTATTTTATTTTTTATTTTTTATTATTTATTTTTTACAAAACTCTAATAGGCCCTATTAATGCAAATATGCCTAATTTCTATATGCAATGCATGGAAATATATATTTTTGTTTTAGGAATTAATAAGAATTAACTCCTAAATTTTGTGTAATTAATTTTTGGGCAAATTAAAAATAGGTGTCAACAACATATGAATGCTGTCCGTGCTTAAGATATACCATGAAATATTTTATTTTATTTTATTTTATTTTTTTGGTCGAATGAAATGTTTTATTTGATTTGTAGGTTTTTGATATATAGTTGGTAATAGTCTACATGTCTTTAAAGATCCTTCCATATAGAGAAAAGTGTCAAAAAAGTCCTAAACTTTTTGCATTGGTGCCAATTTAGTCCTAAATCTTTTTTTGATACAAATTCAGTATTAAAACTTTTGTATTAGTGTCAATTTAGTCCTAAACCATTTTTTGGTGTCAATTCAGTCCTAACCTTTTACATTGATGCCAATTCAGTTCTAAACCTTTTGCATTGGTGCCAATTCAATCCTCAATCTTTTTTTGGTGCCAATTCAGTCTTAAACCTTTTACGCTGGTGCCAACTCAGTCATAAATCTTTTGCATTTGTGCCAATTCAATCCTTCCAGTTAATAGCTATTCACGTGTCGAAGGACTGAATTGGCATCAATGCAAAAAGTTTATGACTGAATTGACACAAATGCAAAAGGTTTAGGACTAAATTGGCACAAAAAAAAGTTTATGACTAGATTGGCACCAATGCAAAAGGTTTAGGACTGAATTGGCACAAAAAAAAGTTTATGACTAAATTGGCACCAATGTAAAAGGTTTAAGACTTTTTTTTGACACTTTTCCCCTTCCATATAAGAATTGCGAAACCACATCTTTATAACTCTTTGGATGGTAATAGGTCATCTCCTTTACTTGTTAAGTTTCATGTAGTGTACTAGATAAAATATTAGAATGTCACAATGAAATTTAACGAATTCGAACAGAATCAACAATTCTATCAATTTGATTGAGCTTGCTCCATCTAATATTAGAAAATTTAAAAAATGCCTACATTCATAATTAAGTACAAAAAAACCCGCAGAGAAAAAGTCATCGTTCTGTTTTAATTAGTTAAACCCAATTCTAAAGAAGTAGCAGCATCATTATGTAATGCAAATTTCTAGCATAGCCGTGCGTGAAAACGCAGAATACTGTTTTATGCTAGGAAATTCTTAAAAGTGTTGTAAATTTCAAAATTGTTGGTAACTAAATTTTGATTGGCAACTTATTTTGCGTGTCACATGTTAGTAAGTTACCGATAGTTTAATGGAAATACCAACACATATTTAGCCTGGAAACATGTTTGTAAGTTACCAAAAGTTTTGTGGAGGTACCAACAATTATTTCATTATTTTAGATTCATTTTTTTTTGTAAATAACCAATATTACTGGTGCAACTTACTAACATATTAAAATTACTAACTTTTATAAAAAAAAAATTACGAACTCCTATTTGAGTCTATTTACTAACTCTTATTTGATTATATTCAAATTGCCAATTGTTCCAAGAATTATCGATATATATTTGCTAGAGTTACCATCATATTAAAATTACTAACTATTACAGCAAGTTACCAATATTAATTTGAATGATTTTTCCAAATCCTCACGCGTTAGGCTACCATCTAGTCTTAGTTTCTCTTATTTCATTCAATTAATGATGTTTATTTGATTGTTTCAAAATCACTTCCGATTAATAATTTACCAACATTTAATTTGCAGATGTTACCAGCATGTTAAAGTTCCCAACTCTTACAAAAACTACCAATTTTTATTTGAGTTAGTTTACCAATGTTTATTTAATTGTAACTTAAATAAGTTGGAACATTCCGCAAGCAAATGTGGTAAATTATGTGAATAGTTGAAACAATCAATAAAAGTCGGTAAGTGACTTAAATAAGAGTGTGTTTGTTAATCACCACAAATAAATGATGGTAAACTATTGTAATGATGTTTGGTAATATTCAACAGAGTTGGTAATTTCATATAAGAGTAGTTAGCATGCTAGTAAGCTTTCCAAACTAACGTCGTTAAACTATTGAAACTGTGGTGCTTCTCAAACAATTAAATAAATATTGGTAATTAACTTAAATAAGAGTCTACAATTTCGAATATGAGCTGTTAATCTTTTCGTGTTGGTAAGTTGCCGCATGTCACGCCCCGGACCTCACCGAGCCCGCGACATCGCATCCTTGGTCGATCTTTTGAACGCGACGTCCCAGGACACGTCGCCGACCCAAACGAATTACGCAAGCGGAAGCATGTAACACAACCCAGACAATAAAAACATGACCAAGGGATAGAACATCGAAATTTAATAAACACATAACATTAATAAGCATTCATTATTACAAAATGGTAACCCGACTTCCAAAATCAACCAAAATTTTCAAAAGGGGGCGGTGGTTGACAAGCCTATCTTCTCTACAAAAAGGTACTCAAAATACAGGGTAATCTGATCTATCCTTCAATCCCTGTGGTACTCTGGCGGCCTCTCCGAATCGATCATGGTCACGGATCTGAAAGTGGTTATGTAATAACCGTGAGAACGAGTCTCAATAAGCAACACCTAAACTTCACCTAGGCTAATGCGTACCCAGACCAATCTAACATGCGAATTACCAGTCAATACAATCAATTACACATGAAAGGCTTACCTCGCCTCAAACCACGTGACAATGCTGCATATTAGTTCAAACTTGATAATGCAAGGATAATTCACCGCCACATCATAATCACCAGCACACACACTCCCACTCGAAATCAAACAACCTAACCAAGCATGCACAAGCACCTTGAACCAATCCAATCAGTCACATCACTCACACGTGTCCAACCAATTTTCTCTCTCACGGACCACCGTCAACACGTCTCAAGTTCGGTCTCACAGACACACAAGTCACGCAATTCAATCGAACCCAATAGCCGCCGTCAACACGTCCCAAGCCACGATGTTCAAACGATTCCAATGACCGACGTAAATACGTCCCGGTCCAACACACCTTTAACGGGCCACCGTCAATGCATCTCAAGCCCGCATTCCAATCGGCCCATTGGCCATTCCTGCCTTCACACGGACCGCCGTCAACACGTCCCAAGTCCGCAGCCCTCCGATCATTCCGGGCTAATTTCCCACAGTCAAGCACACGCCACTTAATTAAATCAAATTCACGCCAAATCACATCAAATCACTCATACCCAACATTCAGTTCGAATTCACAGTCGCTACCTCATCCACTAACCCGACGTTCAAGTTGGTCACGCACAATTTCCCAAATCGAGCATACTATTTAATCCAATTTAAATTGCACAATTAAATCATAAAATCACTAATTTAATGCACGCCCTAGCCGTTCTAACCCGAGACTAGTCACTGAAATACTCAAAATACTAAGTAGAGTTTAGGAAGTCGCTTATCAAGTTTTGGCCCAGGAAAAGTCTGCTCGGGCCCAAAATGGCCCAGGCGAACAGCGCCGACTAGGCACACGCGCGGGCACGACGGTCGGCCACGGGCGCGGGCACAGGCTCGGCAACGGGCAATGGGCTCGGGCGCGGGCACGGGCGCGGGCACGAGCAACGGGCACGGGCGGGGGCGCGGGCGTGGGCACGGGCACTAGCAACGGGCACGGGCGTGGGCGCGGCACGGGCACGGTTGGCCGGTTGAGCTGGCTGGCTGGGCTGGGCGGCGGCGACGGCGAGCGGCGGCAGCAGCCAAACAAGGGGGGGAAAGGTTGGCCGAGAGGTGAAGGGGAGAGGGGAAGGGACAGGGAGGGGCTGAGGGGTGGGGGCGGCGGCGTCGGCGGTGGGGCGGCACGGTTCGACATGGCGGCGGCATGGGGCCTTATGAGGCGACCGGCGGGCGGCGGAGGCGAGCTGGCTCGGGCTCGCCGAGACCGAACCAGGAGGGGGCCAGGGAAGGGAGAGACAAGGGGGGGTGGTCCCGTGGCGGCGACGGGGCGGTCGGCACGGCAGGGGCGACGGTGGCGATACCCAGGCGCGACTAGGGCGGCGGGCAGCGGCGGCGAGCTCGCTGCTACGCGCGCCTCGCGGATAGGCCGGCTACGGGCGGTCGGGGCAGCTAGCGGACGGCGCAACGGCGGTGGAGCTCGCTGGTGACGTCGGCGGGGCGGCACGATGCGGCATCTGGCTCGGGCGGCGATTGGCGAGCAGGACGGACGAGCAGCACCCGTCGGGACGAAGAAGAAAGAAGAAGGACGAAGAAGAAGAAAAGAAGAAGAAGAGAAGGAAAGAGAAGGAGAGAGGAGAGAGAGAGAGAGAGAGTCAGGGAAAGGGGGGTGGGTGGGCATGCAGAGGGAGACGTGAGGGAGAGAGAAAAATTTGCATGGGGAAGAGGTCTGAGGGGACATTGCGAAAGGGGGGGGGAAACGTGCGCGGCAGGGGGGAAAAGAGAGAGAGAGAAAGAAGAGGGGCAGATGCAAAGAGGAGAGAGAGAGAGCGCACGCGGAGGAGAGAGGAGAGAGAAAGAGAGAGAGAAAAGAGGGAAAAAGGACTAATTTAAATTTCTCGAGCGCGATCCAATGGATACGGTCCAAACTAAAAATCGATGTAACGGTCCCGATTCAAATTCGGAAAATGGCCTAACAGTCCACGATAAATCCTAATAATAATATAGGGCATATGGCCAAAATAAAATAACCCAAACCACACTACGAAGAAGGTCTATCAGTCCAAATTCGCACCCGATCAAAAATTCACTTTCTCACTATTCTTGATAATTTCGACGTTGGCCACAATAATATCGACACCGTCCAATTTATTTCGTCCTGGAACTCCCGAAAATCGACTGCCAAGTTCAGGGTCTAAATAACGGCCAAATTCGATCGAGTGCGATTCTAGCAAAATTTCTATTTTTAAAAATAAGAACCCGAGAGTGATCAGTTACCGGGCGAAATTCTATTATAAGCACACTGACGAATTACACGTTTTATAAATCCAAAAAATGGGCCAAAATCCGGACTGTCACACCACAAATATCAGTAAATTATTGGAATGGTTGGTACTTCTAAAACAATCAAATAAATATTGATAACTAACTCAAATATCCATTGGTAGTTTCATGTAAGATTTTTTAAATTAGTTCTATATATAATTGTTGGTAAGTTATTGGATTACTTGGTAATTTTTAAAATAGTAGGTAATTTAGTATAAGAGTTAGTTCAACTCGTCGATAACTTCAACAAATAAATATTGGTAAACTCTAGAAATGACATGTGATTTCTACAAACATTTTGATAAACGGTGGTAAGTGGACTCAAATAACAGTTGGTAATTTTCTTGAAGAGATAGTAACTTAAACAAGTTGGTAAGCTGGCAAATAAACATTTTAGATTATTAAGGCACTTGATAATTTCGAAACACTAGAAAAAACGTTAGTAGTGACTCAAATAAATTTTGGTGATTGTCTAAAAAACTTGTAAATTTAACACATTGGTAACTCGAACATATAAATATTTGTACAATATTGAAAAAAAAGTCGGTAATTCCAAAAATCAAATATTCATTGGTAAAAGGACTCACAAATAAGAGTTGGTAGTTTTATAAAAGATGGTAAATTTAACATTATGGTAAGCTCCGCAAACAAATGTTGCTAAATCATTATAACCTTTGGTAATTTCGAAATAATAAAATAATGTTGATAACTCACTCAAATAAGATTTAGGGCTCGTTTTATCAAATGTGGAATCGACTAACGAGAACAAATTGAAACATTAATCATCAACGAGAAAATCAAAGGCAGAATATTAAACACGTGCACAAGTACTTCCATGGTGTCCCGTGTCTGGCCAATTGTTCGTACATCCTTAAAGAGAAATTGCGTTTTCAAAAGATTAAGTTCCTAAGGTCTCATCGAATTTCGAAAAATGCAAAATGAATTTATTATGGGCATGCTTTTGCGTATCGTTGCAACTACCAGCACTACAATATCTTACCTTTCGGTTTGCTAGGCGGTTAGGATACCTTTGAATAACATCCAAGTTTAGAAAAGATAACCTACCTAAAATACGAAATTCAAATAAGAAACAATATTATCAAAAAATTTATCGAGATCAAAGCGTTCCTAAAAATATTATAAATAAACTTACAGTTCAAGAAAATATATTATTTCCCTACTATTCAAATCACAAGGGAGGATCCCGAAATCTTTCAATACGGATTGGAAGTACTTCCAATACAAATCTCCCTCTATTGGAAAAGACTCGTTCTCAAGGCCAACTTCGTGAAATTACGTACTCTTCATGAAGCTCCCTTTTGGAACTGCTTGATTTCCTTAGCTCTTTCTTCAGAGTCTTCCTCACTTCCTCACGTATATGCTTGATTTACTTCGCTCTTTCTTCAGCATATCCACTAAATTGACGCTTAGTGGGCAATGGTGTAAGATTGAAAGGACTTAAAAAATGCTTTTGATACACAACTTCAAATGGGCATTTTCCAGTAGCTTGCCTCACCGAATTATTATCGGCAGATTCATCTTGAACCAATAACAAATCCCATTGTTTAACATGTTTTCCAATAAAACTCCTTCATAAATTGCCCAAAATTCTATTAATAGCCTCCGCTTGTCCATCCATTTGAGGATCGCTAGCAGAACTAAACTAAGGTTGAGTCCCCATTTTTCACCGTAACGGATGCCAAAAGTGACTCATAAACTTGACATCACTATTAGAAGGGGGTTGTTTTTGGAATACCACCTAGGCGCACAATTCACCAATATAGAACTCAATAACATGTAAACCATCAAGGCTCCGTGACAATCATTTACAATTTTTTTACCATATAAAAACCGTCCCGTTATCCCCTTCTTACTAATAGCAACATTTCCATTTATAATGAGCATGCGCAAGTGAAAGTGTTGATTAGGTTTGTCTCAATTTATAAAGTTTAATTGACACTCTTCATTTGTCCAATGAAAAAACTCCCCACCTTTATCTTTTGAGAGATACGCCTTCAAATGCAATTTCAAATATAACATTTTAAATCTTATTCCTTAAACTCCCTTTCATTTAATATTCTCTTCATCCTTTAGAACAATGTGCTATAATTTGAGAGAGTTCATTGAGAATTTACCATATCGAGAGTATCCAAACCATTAAGGAATGACAACACATTAATAAAAGCGTTTTGAGAAAAAGTAGTTAAAACTTAATCAAAAGAAGGCGCAAAAAGACTCATCATATTCAACGGATGTGCACCATAGGGGTTTAATAAATTGCACATGAGATCCACTAGATCAAGATGTCAAAATCTATAGATGCATGTACACTATAGATACATGCATGCATACATACATACATACACACACACAAATGCAAGGTATAATTGCAGTGGTTGTATTAACGATGATATAGTAAACTTTGAGCTCTTACACTACACCAACGTATACTTAGCTAAAAAACAAAAACCAAGCAAGACGGCTTGGATTGGGAAAATTACCAAATCAATCCTAAACCTATTACAATTGCAATTGTGTCAATTCAATCATAAACCTTTTGCATTTATGCCAATTCAGTCCATCTGATCAATTTTAGCCGGCCTGTGCTAATGTGGCATGGCCGGCGCTGACGTGGACAATTTTTAATAATATTTTTCAATATTTTTCCATTTCTTTCAATTTTTTTTCTTTTCCTCTTCCCTTGGCTAGTTGCCAAACGGACCAGAGGCTAGGGCCGGTAAGGTCACTTGCGATGGCCATGGCGAGGCCCAACCTCGCCACCAAGAAAGAGAGAAAAAAATCAAAAAAATATAAAAATATTATTAAAAATTATCCACATCTGCATCGATCGACTAAAATTGGCTGGATGAACTGGATTGACACAAATGCAAAATGTTTAGGACTGAATTGGCACAATTGCAATAGGTTTATGACTATTTTGGTAATTTTTTCCTGTCTTGGATTCTATTATTTTTCATTTTTTTTGTTATATATATAATATGTGACCATTTAGGCGTACAAAATATGCCATTTTTAAAATTTAAAAAAAAAACGATCGACCAACTACCACTTCCTAATAAGAGATGACTAGAAGAGATTCCCGACCTTCCACCGCCTCTACGGGATCTACAAGCGGGTGGTTGCCAATCTCTAAATAAGATTCCAGGTGTTACCTTAAATTCATGTGAAGAATTAGTCGGCCAAGGATTGACCGTGGCTCACGTGCGCCCAGTGGAGGTTACAGGCTCTCTCTCTGTCTCTCTCTGAATTACGAGTCTGTTTTTTCTGCCCGTATATGTTTTGGAAGTGGCCACGCCGCTCTAGTGCCTGGTGATATTATGAGTATTATTCTTTTTTACTTCTCTTTTGGCGAATTTACAAGGATTACTTACTAAACTCATATTTAATAAGGGAGAGGGTGTGCTCTATATACACCATATGATCAACTGAATTCTGATCACACGGGGCTTGAATGATGATGATCAAGTGCTTTTTATTCAAAAACTCAGAGCCAGATTTTGGATCAAATATATATATATATATATATATATATATATATATATCTCACTTTTTTTCTTTGTTCGTCTGGAATGTCCATGTAAGTTGTTTTTATTGTTCTTGCAGGGCCTTATAAACTTGAAGTTCCTTAGCATGAGAGAATGCCAATCACTGGTGAATATGCCGGATCTCGACTGTACTCCAAATCTCGAGGAATTAGATCTCGGTAGGTGCAAAAACTTGGAGCGTGTCCACGAGTCAGTTGCATATCACAGCAAGTTATGGCGGTTGGATTTACGTGGGTGCTCTAAATTACAAAGATTCCCTGAGATTCCAGATAAAAACAAAAGTTTACGACAACTTTTTTTAAGTGAGACTTCAATTGAGGAGCTTCCTGCATCCATAGGAAATCTTATCTCTTTAGGGTATATGGATTTACAAAAATGCAAGAAACTGGCATTCATTCCGTCTAGTATTTACCGGTTGCAAAATCTTTGTCAGCTACATTTTTATGGCTGCTCAAAACTAATAAAGTTTCCAAAGGTGGAGGATTTGAGTGATCCCCATACGAAGACAGGATTTCCAAAGTTATATATTTTAGATCTCGGTGGATGCAATCTATCAGAAGTAGAGTTCCTGGAGAATGTTTCTTGTTTTCCCTACTTAAGAGCATTGTCTTTGTCGGGAAATAATTTTACTTACATCCCTACATGCAAGAAACTATATAACTTGGAATGGTTGGAAGTTTCTCATTGCCAACAACTACAAGAGATCCCCAGTATGCCAGAGAACATGCTGTTTCTAGATGCAACTAATTGCGAATCTCTCAGTAGAATTCCCTCCAACAAGCCTAAGGTTAGACTCTCTCTCTCTCTCTCTCTCTCTCTCTCTCTCTCTCTCTCTCTCTCTCTCTCTGATTAATATGGAGTCGTGTGCGTGTTTGCTGCAGTGAGTGTTTGTGTATTGCGAAAGGCTGGAAAATCTTGCATTGGTGGGCTAATTAAAAAAAGCAGGCATATAGATCTACATGAATATGTGGTGGAGGTTGCTATAAGGCAACGCTAAAGATATTCTCTTTATTTATAGAGCTGTAGTTCACTGCTGTATTACAAGGATCACCCAATGAAAAAACTTTAACAATACACGTTCATCCAGTTACAAAATCTTCGACAATACATGTCCCGTTTCCACCAATTAAGTATAAAAAATATTGCTGACTTCTCAATTGAGGTATCTCTCTCTATATATGTGTGTTTTGGGCGCACTGTGTTTGTATAATGCAAAAGCTGAAAATCCTAGACACACAAACAAATCTTATATAAAGTGATTCTATAAATATATAAAGCTAAATAAAATCTCACAATGACACAATGTTCATAATTCCTATATTAAAAAATAAATGCTAAAATCTAAGAAAATCTAACAAACACTAGACACGTAATTGTTGCTGTTACAGTTGATCATAACAACCAACACAACTAATAGTACTAGATCAACTCTATGGATCAAAATAAAACTGCACAACGACAATAACTCAATAATTCGATGTGAGAATTTTTTCACTCTCGGGTGTTTTCTGTTTGTAGAGTTGGATTAAGTTTGAATTTTTTTTTTTGCAATGAATTCGTGCGCTATAATATTAAGCTAATATTATTTGTCTATGTCTTTAGGGTGAGCATATCTCCGTTCACTCTTAGGTGCTTTGCACTTCTACGATCAAATCCAAAACAATTATAATCTCACGACTATGAAAAAAGAATGTTAAATTTTTAACCATGAAAACGTTACTGCCATATTAAGGTAACTGAAAACGAGATTATAATAATTGAATCTACGTTGATTTTTTAGGCAATTTGGTAAATCTTTTCAATGCACCCTGTGCAGTGCAATTCCAGCTTTAGGACCGCCGTGGTCATCGGAGGCTGAAATGTATCGCCATTAAACAACACACAAACAAGCTCAATTAAAATACTTATATAAAAAAATAATAAATTACTTAATATACACATTTTGTGAGTTAATTTTAATAATTCTAACATCATTTTCTAGTATAACGGATAAAAGTTCTAAGCAAATAATTCATCCCTGGATTACCAAAATCTCACTTTGATATAAAAAGAAAAAGAAGACAAGCAGCATCAATCGATCAAATCGAAGTTATCAAAACAATAATCAAAATAATGGGGCGAGACAAAACGAAAAGACGTAAAAGCCCAAGAGCCTCTCTTTTGAGAATCAAATCTGGTTGGATTTTCATGAACTTTGACATCGGATAATTGCTGAGCCTAATCGACATTCCTATGTTTGAGCATCACAACTTAGTTTCATCTATTAAGCTTGAAGAAGAAAAGGTACACGAGTTGCTCTTGTGATAAGGAACCATCGCACAACCTTGCTAGGTGACATGTGTCAACCGGCACATGGGTATTACCTGGGACAATTTGCTTTAGTTTACTTAATTGAGAGTATCGGATTTAAGATGTTCCTTATATAAAAAGTTTGAGCAGAAGTTTTTACTTTTCGATTTTCCATTGATATAAATGCGAGTAGAAATTTTTTCTTTTATTTATCCTAATAATGTTAAGTTTGTTGCATTAAGTTGGAATTCAATTAGATCAGTTTGTACTGAAAAATCAGCTATGTCTAAAGTGAACAAATAACAATGAACATTAGACTGCCGGGTCTGACTAGGATGATTAATTTCTTGGATATGCTGTTCTATTTTCCATCATTTTCACTTCCTATATAGTACACTCGTACAGTATGAACTACATTGTAGGGAGATGTCAATCTAATATTAGTGGTGGCTACAACACTTGCAAGGGAATGATTTCTATTGCGTGAGTAATGTATATAATGCAAGCAAGGATCAATATGTCTAATTATTATAGAACTCTAGCTTTGATTGAATTACTGGGAATATGTTCAAAATCAAATTCTTCATCTTGAACTAATTACAAAATTGGGTACTTCTAACAATTTAGCCATACAGCAGAAGCATCGCTCTTTCTCTTACCCGACTTATCCTGGCTTCCGAAATATTCGCCCTGGAGGAGAGATACCGGAGAAGTTCGTGCTTGTTGAAGACGGTACAATATCTTTCATGGCTTCACAGGACTTGTACGACAAATTCATAGGATTGGCTCTCTGTGTTGTTTTCGGTGTAGAAGATGGAAAAAAGGAAATATCTTTCGACATCGTGCCACGTGTTTGCGGCCAAAGGCGGAATGCGCTATCAGGAACTCTCGGTCCATTTGATTCAGATCACAAGTGGATCCAGTATATCCAACCAAATGGGCTGTGGGGGGTGTTAGGGGGAGCAGTTGATTTCGATCAATTCGAGGAGAGCTATTTACAATTTAGCCTTACGGTTCGAGTATCGGGTGCAACCGTGAAAAAGTTGGGATATATGCTAAGATGCAGGCGACTAGAGGATGATTTGAAGGTTATGCTTGAAGAGAATCAATTAGTGAATCCAGCTTCACTATTTGAGGAATCTGATTCGAAGGATGACACTTTGCTTAACTCGAGAGATTCGTATACAAGATGGTGGCACAGTCGAGATGAATACTTGCGCAGCGTTCTCTGGTTTATCGGATTGGCAGGCAGTAACAGTGAAATAGATTAAATGGGAAGAGGCGAGTGGAGTAGCGTTGGCTTACAACTCCCGAGGAAGCAATCGTCAAGGCAGCGAAACAAATTAGGTGTCGCACATGTTTCTTGATATGTGAATGGATAGAGGGTGACTTGGTAGTTGGCACCCAACATTCATAGCCAGGGTGTTTGTTTTCCATATTTCCCTTGTCGATCGGATCATGATCTCACTAATAAATGTCATGTTCTGCACAACATGCTTTGCTGCATGTCGTTTACCGATTTCAGTGGCGTTAGCGTATTCTTGTAATAATCTTGAGAAGTCGGCACTTTTAACTGAACACTGCAGATCATTTTTATCCCAACCGCACCTACTGGCTACCAAGAACACTGTTCCGAGCATGGTCATTTTCTAATACAGCTCGTAGATATTAAACCCCATTGGTAAAATTATATAACCGGCGACCTACTAGTGGTCAGGTATGCTCATGATGATTTAGCAACAATGTCAGCAACTTATGAACGTGAAATGCAATGGTTAATTATCAACTTTTTTCATATATTTACCACTCAAAGCAAAAATTTAACGGCGAACATATTTACCACATAGTTCCGTTTTCTTAAGGGAGCAAGTGATTGCCAAAGTAGGGAATTTACCGACTTTAAGTGGAAAGTAAATCATCTACTTATTACGTAGAAAGTTACCGCTTGAAGCAAAAACTTAGAGGTGAAATTAGCAACTTACCAACATAATCCGTTTACAAATAAGTTAGTTATCACTAAAGTCAGGAATTTGCCATTACAGATAAAATCAAAGATAGTAAATCATCGTTCGATTAAGTAACTTGCCAATGTAGGCCCACTTTTACTGTAATATGTTACCAATTATTTTGAGGAATTTAAGAAAGCCAAATTCAACAGTAAGTCGTCAAGCTGTCCAGAAATTTGCTATTGGAAGTAAAATCTTACTGTTCAATTTAGTAAGTTGTAAGCTGGACGGAGGGAGAGTACGAGGAGTTGTGTGGCCATTGGATTGCGTCGTCAGCTGGACACGTGTTGTCCATCGGGTAAGGGGACAGTACGGGGTACACTACGAGCATTGCCCTTGGCTATAAGCCAATCGTGTCACAGAAAAAATACAATATGGCCTCATCTCGTATAGGAGTTTTCACATGATACGTTAAGGATTTCTTACTCAAAAGTTTAAATTATTAGGAATGACTGTAAAAAAAGACTCCATTTATTTCGCAAAAAATTAATAAATTCGAAAACGTTATCCTAAAAATGATCGCTTATATCGCTCGAAATAATTAATCAATAAAAAATATTTTTATTATTATAAAAATAATTTATGTCAAAATATTTTTTTATGGACAATGATAATATTTTTCATTCATTTATTTTCACACGTGATATAAGCAGTAGTTTATAGGAAAATATTTTTCAAATCATTAATTTTTACGAAATAAAAAAGTACTAAATATGATTATAAGAATGTGGCGTGCATATGCCGCTCCGACCAAGATAGAGCCCGCTATAGTTGACATGTCCACCTCGGAATTCAAATTGGGAACAATATTTATTAACAAGAAATTGTTTGTGGGCAATTGGGAAGGTTCCTTAAGAAGCGAAGCCCCGCGTGAAGAAGCAACGGAGACTCTTGGCTTGTATTCTGTTGTTGGGTCCACTTCACATAGCGTTGAATGAAGTTCATACCCTGTTAAATTTCACCGACAAGAAAGAGGGACCAATCAAATCACACCCTAGCGTTGATCAAAGCATATGATTAATTTTCAAAGATTGATGAAGGAATAGTTTAATATTGTTACGTGAATTTATTCTCATGAGATTTTGCTCATTTTCTGTCGTGAAAAATAGTATTATAAGTATAGCATGACACGAGAGCACAAAATAAAAACTTAAAAGAGAAAAAAGAACGATGCATCGAATACAACATGTTCCGATTGTAATAGAATGAGCCTATCTAATATCTTCTATCATATGATATATGTTATGATGGCGATTCATTTCTTTAAAATTCCATTTTAGTACAACTCCTTTTTACTCCTTTAAAGCATCAATGAGGTCTCTGCCTCATTTTAAGTTCAAAATCTTCAAGATTACAACAAGAGGGTAACTCTCTCTCTCTCTCTCCCTGAGACGGAGCAAAATGAAGAATGTCAACAGCAGCAATACAAGGCTCATCCTCCTCCACCCTTACATCCAGAAGCAAGGAAGCTCCAACTTCAATGTATTATGAGGGGGATTTTCATCTTCACCTCTTCCTGAAATTCTCTCAAACTTGCCATTGGTGTAGACACCTTGAAATTGTTTGTCAATGCCAGAATGTATTATGAGGGGGATTTTGGAGTTAATAGAGTTAGTCCTCCTAAGTTTTTTCTTTTCCACCTTATCCCTCAAGGCATTACTGTCTTGCTTGACAAATTGCTTCAATGTGATATGGCGATTGACATACCCATGAATGAAAGAGTTCATACTTCCACTTCTTTGCGTGGAAGACATTGTCGCCCAAAAACTGCCTTTCGCACAAACGGAAACTCAACGATATCGCTCATTACGCGAGTGAGTATGCATTGACCATGATTAGATAGAATATAAATAAGACCAAGTGTTTTAACTTCCCAAAGAAGGATCAATTCATGCAGGCTTCTTCACGAACAAATCAATCCTTTATCTAATCAATTCGTGCGGACTTCTTCATGAACTAATCAATACTTCACGCTAATCCATACGTAATATCTTTCATACACCGACAACGTATGAAATCATGCACTATCGTCTCTTATTTTTAGTAATTTGTATGATGTTAACTCCAGCTTGATCACTAGCATGGTAGTAATATTAAATCAAAAAAGTTTCTTAAATCTTATACTTGTTAAATTTCTTAAAATTTTTGGTGTTGAAATTTTTTTTTTTTTAACCCAGGGAACCCTCGCACGGCCGACAGCCGGGGAGTAAACCCTGGGGGCGACACGTGCTAGCCACCACACACGTGCCACCGGTTAAGTCACCCTGTGGCGCCCGGGATTCGAACACTCAACCTTTTGCGAGAGGAAGAGTGCGCGCTCCAGCAGCGCCACCTAGGCGGGTGGTTGGTGTTGAAATTTTTACAATCGCATTATCTAAAAACGAAACATTTTACAATTTTCTCCCAAATTTTGTAATGGCATTGACGTTCCGATTCTCAAAGTATTCTTTTCTCTTTTAAAAGGTTTTTATTTTCAGTTCTTAAACCATGAAAAAAAAATTCGACCAAACAAAAAACCACGAAAAAAATTCAAAAGAAAAAACAGAAGAAGAAGAAAAAGAAGGTGTGCAGTAGTTTCCCTGATGCGTTCAGACCGATACTTCTTCAACTTCCGAAGCAAAATGGCCGTTCGACGTCTTCTTCAGCTTTAGAGGCGAGGACGTCTGCCTCGGCTTCCTCCCTCACCTCGACGAGGCTCTGCTACACATAGGCATCAACACCTACATCGACAGCCACGCCTTGAGGCCCACGCTCACGAATTGCCGCGCTCGTCTTCTTCGAAAACTTCGCTTCGTCTGGGTTGTGCTTGGACAGCTGGTGTTGCCCGTGTTCTACAGAGCGAAGCCAAGGGAGATTCGAGGGCAGAGAGAGAGTTATGGCAAGGCATTGGCCAGGCATGAGGAGATTTTGGGAAAGGATTCTGAGAAGGTGAGGAAGTGGCGGCAAGCCCTAATTGAAGCCCCCAATTTGTCCGGTTGGCATTATTATGTCCATGGGAAATCACAGTATTCCTGTTCGACCCTGTCAAAGCATATGGAATTCTCTAATTTGTTGATACATGATGGCATCGATTAGTGCGTTAGAGTCATGCTTGGGAATGTTGTATAGTGATTGATTACCTTGCGGTAGTTTTAGTTAGTTCGATGGATTGTATATTGTCTTTCATTACCTTTCCCCTTTGCTACAGTGTTTTGGCAGAGATGAGACCAAGTTCATCGAGAACGTCGTCAAAGATATTTCCACTATAGTAGGGTGAGTACCCTTGAGTGTTGCCAAGTATCCTGTAGGTGTAGGTTGCCGGGTGGAGAAAGTAAATTCGTTGTTAAGTACGGGCTTGGATGGCGTTCGAATGATACGAATATGGGGCACTAGAGGTATAGGGAAGACCATTATCACTAAAGCTATCTATAACAGTATCGCTAGTCAGTTTGGTGGGTGTAGCTTTCTTTCAAATGTTAGAGAAACTTCCAGTAAACCTGATGGCCTTGTTCATTTGCAGAAAGCACTCTTATCCGAGATATTGTGTAAAGAAAATTAGTGGTCTTCAGTGTGGATAGAGGTGTTAATCTGATACGAGATAGACTTTGCTGTAGGAAGATTCTGCTTGTGCTTGATGATGTGGATCATGGGGACCAGTTAAATGCATTAGCTGGAGAATGTGAATGGTTTGGAAAAGGGAGTAGGATCATTATTACGACGAGAGATAAACATGTACTAACTTCTCACGGGATAGATCAATTATATGAAGTTAAAGCATTAGATCAAGGTGAAGCTTTTGAACTTCTCAGTTCATATGCTTTTCCAAGAAACCAGATAACAGACATAAGCAGGGATCTCATAGATGATATTTTGGGCTATGCTAATGGCCTTCCCTTAGCGATTGTGGTGTTGGGTCCGTTTTTATGTGGTAGAAGCAGAGGGGAATGGGAGAGTGCATTGGGTAAACTTGTTGAAAGTCCTAAAAAAGATATAAACAGTGTTCTAAAGATAAGTTTTGATTTGCTGGAGGACAATGAGAAGGACATTTTTCTTGACGTTGCTTGTTTCTTTAAAGGGAGGGACAGTGATTATGTAACGAGAGTTCATGATAGTTGTGGTTTAAAGACATTAATTGCGATTCAAACTCTAATGGAGAGATCTTGAATAACCATTGAGAATTAGAGAACAGTACAAATGCATGACTTGATTCAGCTGATGGGTCAGGATATCGTTAAACAAGAGTGTCCAGATGACCCTGGGAAACAAAGTAGATTATGGTGCAACGATGATGTTTTTGAAGTATTGTCGGAGGATACGGTAAGAGCTTCTCATGAAACCATTGATAATCTTATCTTCTTTACTTTACACACTATTATGTAATGGGGTTGGGTAATAATGATTATTTATTTTTCCTTGATAGGGAACCAGTGCTGTTAAAGGCATAGTGCTGGACTTGCCAACACAAGAAGAGCTAGACATTAGTCCCAGTGCTTTCACACATATGAGGAGACTGAGATTGCTCATAGTTCTGGATGCACAAATCAGCAGAGGTCCCATATGTTTTCCTAACGATTTAAGGTGGCTTGAATGGCCTGAATATCCTTTATCAACTCTGAAGTTTAGTGCTGGTCCAAAGAAACTTGTTTGGCTTGATGTGCATAACAGCCGGATTAAAGAATTAGGATGGAACTTCTAGGTACATCATACATGCTTTTATTGATGATTATCATTTTAGGTGCCTTTAACAAAGTTAAATTGATCAAAATCTTATTCAACTGTTCTTTTTAATTTGCAGCATTTTAGAAACTTGAAGTTCTTAAATTTCCGCCACTGTAAGTCCCTAATTAGGGTTCCAGACTTCTCAGAGGTACCAAATTTGGAGACATTGAACTTAAGTAGGTGCTCGAGCCTCAAGGAGCTTCCAAGCAAACTGAAGCTGAAATATCTTCAAACACTTGATCTAACTGGCTACTCTAAGCTTGACAAGTTTCCTGATATTGAGGAGATGGAGAGCTTAAGAAAACTTTATATGTCTCAGACTTCTATAAAAGAACTTCCTACGTCAATTGAAAAACTAATCTCTGTTAAGGTTTTGCTTTTGAATTCGTGCAAAAGTCTTATCAGTCTTCCTAGTAGCATTTACGAGATGCAACGTCTAGAGCACCTTTCTCCTGAAAATTGTTCAATGTTTGGTTTGTTTCCAGAGAACAGTGAGAGATCCAATCTCCCTAATGGTAGACGTGGATTTCCAAATCTGGTCTCCTTGAAGCTTAGTGGCTGCAATCTATCAGAGGCTGAATTTCTTCAGAGTCTTACCTGATTCTTTACTTTAAACATCTTGGATCTCTCAGGAAATAACTTAGTTAGTCTTCCTACATGCATTAGCAAGTTTGAGGAGTTGATGGTCCTCAAATTAGATGATTGCAAGCAGCTAGAGGAGATCCTAGAGCTTCCATCAAATATTTGCTCCCTTGAAGCAAATGGCTGCAATGCATTATCCGGATTTCCAAAGTTGCCTATTCGGTGCATTCAGTCCTCCATGTTAGTGTATGTTCGCTTAGATTCATGTCATGGATTGGTTCGTGAAGGTATCGACCTGGCTAAGATTTTATCACTAGAGGTCTCTCTCTCTCTCTCTCTCTCTCTCTCTCTCTCTCTCTCTCTTTGCCGCCACATGCATGAGCTGGTGTGATCTGATTTTATAGATTTGCTATAGCAGGATGTTTGTGAGATGGGTCACTACATGGATACTATACTTCCTGGAAGAGAGATTCCATGTTGGTTTATCCAAAGTCGAGCATTCTGTCTCTTTCTGGGTATGTCGACATTTGCATGCGGAAATCCTTGGATTGGCTTTGTGTATTGCTTTTGAATTGGAGGGGGCAATCGAGGCTACCGTTTCATGTGAGGTTCAAGTATTGGTGAATAATATTCAAAGTAACTATGATACAAGAACTTTCTCTTCATTACAGTCTGATCACTTGTGGTTTAATTATTTTCCATGCTGTTCATTTGTTGAACTGGATGAGATGTTGGAGATTGAGTGGAGTCTCTTCCAGGTTTCATTTGAAGTATCAGAAGCAACACTGAGAAGGTGTGGGTTTTGCCTTATATGCAAGCAAGTGGAGGATGAACTAAGGGTTATATGGAAACATGAATTGCCCTTAGAAAGTGCCTCAAGCCTTTAAAGATAATCTCGATTATCAGAGATATTCTTGAATCATTGAATAAATGTTCACCTCTAGATTGCAGTCAACTTTGAATATTTGATATAATGCTTACTATAATCTGTCACGTTTGCTAAATGAGTCCTTGCCCTTCAATTTCAACAATTTCAGTGCTTGTGCTGTTTCCCGGTGAGAGTGGCCCTTTTGTCCATTTTCTGATGGGTTTCCAATGGAATTGTCATATGTGATGACCATAGTGGCTGTCACATCAAGCAAACTCATCTAGGTTTGTCACGAAAGATGGATGGATGGGACATTTGTTGATTTGGCTAGTACTAATGCTAAATTATGGAAATTAAATTGCGAGGGATTACTTTGCATATGTCCAAAAGTATACTTATAACCCTGCATATTATTTAGCAGTCACAAATTTTAAACTTTTTGCAGCCGAATTTAGCTTTAGGCAGTTGGGAATTATTTAAATGCTGAGATATAAAGGGATATTGAAAGAAGCTATGTAGGTCTTGTTTTTTGGCCTCCATGTAAGTATTGTTTTAGTCACTATGATTTTGAGCTTTAAAACGTGCTTCATTTTTTTATTGCTCCTCGTGCTGCACTCCCGGGGATCATATTATTTCTTCAAGATTGCTTATTGCGTCACCAAATGAAGTACTAGTGTCAAAACACAAGAAGACTGAACATTCTAGCTCTTTGCACTGTCTTTCATATTTATGTGTCTATTGATCTCTTTCGGTTTCCCACTTTCATGCTAGTTGGAGTGCTTATAAAGCAAGAATATAAAGTAGCAATTTGCTGTGTAAGTGAGCTTTCCAAGTTTCTCAGATGTATCTGAGTCTGCTTTTTACCAAATTAAGGCAGAAGTTGTTAATTTTACTCTTCTGCAGAGCTTTTGGATGTTCTGTCTTTATGGAAGTTTGAGCAAGTACGAGTTTCCCAAGTTCCATATGTTTTATCCCACAAGTATCAATTGTGTGAAATCTCTCTACTTTTCAATAAATTCATGATGTTTGTACCTGCAAACTCTCTAAATCATTTTGAAATACCTTTCTATTTCACAGAATGGTATTCGTCGTGCATCCACATCATTGCCCTTCTATTTGCCATTTTCTTGTCTTATTTCTATTTTTGTGACAAGAGTGTGGGATTACTTATGTAAGAGGATATTCTATGAAGGATCGGAAGAAAGAGCTTGAAAGTAAGAGGCGTCTGGAACAAAGTTGATTCCTTCAATTGCATTTTTTTTTGTTTTTTTTCCTTAAATTGCATTTGCAAGATACATTCGTGGGTAGAATCCCATCATGAAGTTTGAGCATCGTGCATATGTGTTGTCTGATTATCTTAGTTGGCATGCCATCCTAGTGTTGGCACATGCAAACTTAAATTGAGAGAGGCGAAGGGCTATGTAGAAGTTTTTTGTAACAAGCGGTTGATTGAGCCTGTACTGGATCTATGTTTCTCCATCGCTGGCTGATTTGTTAATTTGGGGGTGTGCTCAAATCTGTATTTGTTGGTTCTACATTTGTAACAAATATTGTCACTATTTCACTCCTAATTATGAATTATGTCTTCTCATTTCCTAAATAAGGTAAACGTTTGATTTGCTGTTCTCTGCGTTATTATGCTTTTATTGACTCGTTGGTTCGGCTAGAAGAGATTATAATATGTCCAAAAAGGATAATTTTCGCAGAATGTATCACCAATTCAATTAACCGTAAATATATTGTCAGCAGGACTCATGTTACTAGCATTGTAATATTTTTTTATATCTTTCAATTTCCTTATATTGTCCTTTCACACACTTTCAACTCCTTGTAATTTCATATAATATTTTTTCAATTCAATGTATTTCCATTCCACATAATCTCAATTCCTTGCACTTAACTTTGTAGTTTCATCACTCCATCAAGGTCCCATTCACACACTTTGTGCTCAAGTGAGAAACCACGGAGCAATTTCGATCGACTTCAATCACATGAAATTTAGATTACCTCCCAATAGGTCCATTTTCACCAACATTGTTTTTTATGGCACACCCGGTGGGTGAAGCGAAATTCACTGAACTTAACTGCTAAGAGAGGAGTAAATTGGTTGCGCAAAACTTAGTAGACTATGAAATAATATTTGTAAACAAAATACGCTACTCATAGGGATGTCGGAAAGACCCAACCTGAAAATTTCAAATATTTTCAAGTCAGTTCTCTTTCCTGTTTCAATAATAGGTAAAAAAATTGGAATCGTGACGGTTTGGTCCTGAACTGAAACACATTAAACACCAAACACTCTCACTCCCAGATTGTATGATCTAATTCTTCTCCTCTTCTTGCACGGTCTCTCTCACTTCTCATTCAGGTGCAGCAGATGGTTAGAATCATCTGCCAAGCGGCGAACGAGATCCCATTCTCTGCTGAAGAGGAACGCTTCCCTTTCCTCTTGATTCAAGTGAATTGATTCATAATTTTGAGCTTTTGCTACGGCTGATCGCTAGCTTTTTTGGGGATTACGCACGAGTTTTGGTGAATTTCGATTGTGCTGTATTGAGGCAAGTGAGATTGTTTGTGTCACGCCCCGGACCCCACCGAACCCGCGACATCCCGACCACAGTCGATCATTTGAACGCAATGTCCCAGGACGCGTCGCCAACCCAAAAGAAATATGCAAGCGGAAGCATGTAAAATAACCCTGATAATGAAAACATGACTAAGGAATAGACATCAAAATTTAATAAACACCCAATATTTTAAATCCTTCAATATTACAAAAAGGCAATCCGGCTTCCAAAATCAACCACAGTTTTCAAAAGGGGGCGGTGGTTGACAAGCCTATCTCCTCTACAAAAAGGTACTCCGGCGGTCTCTCTGAATCCTTCACGGTCGCGGATCTGAAAGTGGTTATGTAATAACCGTGAGAACAAGTCTCAATAAGCAACAACCTAAACCTAACCTAGGCTAATGCGTACCCAGACCAGTCTAACATGCGAACTACCAGTCATACAATCAATTTCACATGAAAGGCTTACCTCGCCTCAAACCACGTGCCAACCCTGCACATTAGTCCACACATGATAATGCTAGTACAAATCACCGCCACATCACAATCACCAGCACACACACTTCCACTCGAAATCAGTCAACCCAAACAAACACCCAACCCATCCATCCAACCAATCATCCACACGCACCATCAGTCAATTCGATCAACATCCACACGCTCAACTAGCCAATCCAGTCACACTCAATCGACCAATCCAGTCACACTCAGCCAGCCATTTCAATCACACTCAAAATCACATGCGTGATCGAACATCTAACCACGACTCGCGCCACTGCGCCTCAAGTTCATTCTCACTGACACACAAGCCACACAATTCACTCATTTCCCATGGCCGCCGTTAACACGTCCCAAGCCATATCATTCAATTTCCAGTGGCCGCCATCAACACGTCCCAAGCCACGATATTTATTCAATTTCCAACGACCGACGTAAACACGTCCCGATCCAATCACACCTTTAACGGGCCACCGTCAACACGTCTCAAGCCTGCATTCCAATCGGCACACTGGCCATTCATGCCTTTACACGGACCGCCGTCAACACGTCCCAAGTCCGTAGCCCTCCGATCGATCCGGGCTTAATCTCTTACAGGCAAGCACACACCATTTATTTCAATCAAATTCACGCCAAACAACTCACATCACAACTTAGTCAAATTCACACCTCGCCACTCCAATTCACAGACCCGACATTCAAGTCGGTCACACACAATTATTCACTCAAGCACTCCACTTTAATCAGTCTAATTTAACTAAATTAGAACACCACATAATCTAATTTAATCATAAAATAATTAAATTAAATACACGCCCTAGCCGTTCTAGCCCGAAACTGGTCAATGAAATACCCAAAATACTAAGTAGGGTCTACGAAGTCGCTTATCAAATTTTGGCCCGAGAAAAGTCGGCTCGGGCCCAAAATGGCCAGGGTGGGAAGTTTTGACTGGGCGCGGGCGCGGGCCACACGGGCGCGCTGACCGGCCAAAGTGGGCACAATGGCCGATTGGCGTGCCTAGTGCGCAGGCGCGGCGAACGCGCGACGTGCCCGGGGTGCTCGGGCGCGCGGATGGGCTACGCGCCTGGGCAACGGGCACGGCCACGGGCACGGCCACGGGCGACGGGCACGGCACGGGGACAAGCTTGGCCGGCGGGGCTGGCCGGAGGCAACGGCGAGCGGCGGCGATCGGCGGTGACGGTGACCGGCGGCGACGGCGACCGGCGGCTGGACAGGGGCGGGGGAAGAGGCTGGCCGGCGGGTGAGGGGGAGAGGCGAAGGAGAGGGTGGGGCTGAGGGCGGCGGACTGGCGGATCGTTGGACGGGCCGGCGACGGCGCGGCAAGGCGGCGGCGCGGGACTGGGCGGGGCAAGCCGGCGAACGGCGACGGAGACGGGGCTGGCTCGGGCTCGGCAGGGCAGGGGGAAACGCTGGGGGAAGGAAGAAGCAGGGGGGTGGCTGACGGAGCTGCAGAAGTGGCGGCGACGGCGACGGGGCGGAGGCGGCGGCCGGGCGACACGCCGGCGGGCTGGGCCGGCTCCGGGTGCGGCGGGCAGCAGCGACGAGCTCGCTGCCACGCACGCGAGAGAGAGGGGGAAGCAGCCGAGGCGGGCGGGGTGGCTGGCAGGCGACGCGGCGGAGCTGGTCGGTGGCGCGGCACGGCGGTCGGGCTGCGACGGCGACGAGCTCGGCGGCATGGCCAGGTCGGGCGTAGCAGAACCGACGAGCAGGGGGACGCGGGGGAGGACGAATGCGAACCAGAGGAAGAAGAAGAAGAAGGAGGGGGAGGAGAGAGAGAAGAGAGGAGAGAGAGGGACAGAGAGGGGGTAGGCATGCAGGGGGAGGGGACGCATGCAAGGGGGAAAAAGCGGGGGAGGGGACGTGCATGGGGAACACGCGCACGTAGGGGGGAAAAAGAAGAGAGAGAGAGAGAGAGAGAGAGAGAGAGAGAGAGAGAGAGAGAGAGAGAGGGGGGTGACGTGCGCGGGGATGGGGGGAAATCGGCAGAGGGAGAGAGAGAGGAGAGAGAAAGAGAGAGAGAAGTTCAAACTTTTAAATTTAAGCGCGAACCAACGGACACGGTCCAAACTAAAAACCGATTTATCGGTCCCGATTTAAATTCGGAAAAAGGCCTAACGATCCACAATAAACCCCGACATTATTCTATGGCATACGGCCAAAATAAAATACCCCAAAGCACACTACGAGGAAGGTCTACCAGTCCAAATTCGCACCCGGTTCAAAAATTCACTTTTCCACTATTCTTGATAATCTCGATGCTGGCCACAATAATATCGACATCGTCCAATTTATTTCGACCCGTAACTTCCGGAAATCGACTGCCAAGTTCAGGGTATAAATAACGGCCAAATTCGATCGATTGCGATTCTAGCAAAATTTCTAATTTTAAAAATAAGAATCCGGTAGTGATCAGTTCCCGGGCGAAATTCTATTATAAGCACACTGACGAATTACACGTTTTATAAATCCCAAAAATGGGCCAAAATCCGGACCGTTACAATTCTTCCCCCCTTACAAAAATTTCATCCTCGAAATTTACAATCCAACCCAACTATTCAAACAAATGGGGGTATTGGTGTCGCATCAACTCTTCACTTTCCCACGTCGCACCTTCGGTCTCATGGTGCTCCCAAATTACTTTGACCATTGGAATTTTCTCGTTTCGCAACACTCTTTTTATTTTGTCCTCGATCCGCACTGGCCTTTCCACGTACGACACCATGTCATCCACGTCTACTTATTCAAAATTCAGTACATGGGTCGGGTCCGGTTCGTACTTCCTCAACATAGACACGTGGAACACATTATGAACATGAGATAAATTAGGCGGTAGAGCGAGACGATAAGCCAAGATGCCTATTCTCTCTAAGACCTCGAATGGACCCACGTACCTCAGGCTCAATTTTCCTTTCTTACCAAACCGCGACAATCCTCTCATCGGTGACACCTTGAGGAATACGTGTTCCCCCACTTGGAATTCCAACGGCTTACATCTCCGGTCCGCATAACTCTTTTGGCGGCTCTAAGTGGTCCTCAACCTTTCCAGAATAATCTTTACCGTTTCCACCGACTGTTGAACCAACTCTGGACCCATTATACTTCTCTCTCCTATCTCATCCCAACACAACGGTGTTCTGCGAGCCCTGCAATATAATGCCTCAAATGGTGCCATTTTGATACTCTGCTGAAAACTGTTATTGTAGGCAAATTCTACCAATTGTAACTGCTCTTCCCACTTGTCCTGAAAATCTAGCACACACGCTCTCAGCATATCCTCCAAAGTCTGAATAGTCCTTTCAGACTGGCTATTCGTCTGCGGATGATAGGCCGTACTGAATTGCAACTTAGTTCCCATGGCTGATTGCAGACTTTTCCAAAAGTTCGCAGTAAATCGGGGATCACGGTCCGAAGTGATCGATACCGGTACTCCATGAAGACGAATTATCTGACTCACATATAATTTTGCCAGCCTTTCAAGCTCGAAGTCCTTTCGCACTGTCAGAAAGTGCGCTGACTTGGTCAACCTGTCTACTACTACCCAAATAGAGTCGTGTCCCCTCTGGCTCTTTGGCAATCCCGTTACAAAGTCCATTGTGATATGCTCCCATTTTCATTCTGGGATTTCCAACGGCTGCAACATTCCACCAGGTTTACAATGCTGTGCCTTCACTTGTTGACACGTCAAACACTTGGCCACATGCTTGGCCACGTCCACTTTCATTCCATTCCACCAATAATGCTGACAAAGGTTCTGATACATCTTAGTGCTTCCCGGGTGCATACTGTAATTGCTCCTATGAGCCTCCGACAAAATCTCTTTCTTAAGTCCCAAATCATCGGGCACGCACAAACGTCCTCGAAACTTAAGAATTCCATCCTCGGACACTTGAAAGTCCGGCTTCCTCTTAGTGTCATCCATACTCACAATTTTCTGAATCTCAAGGTCCGTAGACTGCAACGCCTTAATCTTGGCTTGTACTTTCGGCTCAATCCTTAATGTCGCCATCAAATTGAAGAGATGTCCTATTTCAAACTTAAATTCTGAGTCCCGCGCTCCTTCCAATAAAATCCACTCTTTAACCAACAATTGCGCGACGCTCAATTTCCTGCTCAAGGCATCCGCTACCCGGTTGGCCTTTCCGGGGTGATACAATATGTCACAGTCATAGTCCTTAAGGAGTTCCATTCATCGACGCTGCCTCATATTTAATTCTTTTTGGGAAAACAAGTACCTTAGACTTTGATGATCCGTAAAAATCTGAAATTTCTCCCCACACAAATAGTGTCTCCAAATCTTAAGGGCGAAAATAATCGCTGCTAACTCCAAATCATGCGTTGGGTAATTCTGCTCATGAGGCCTCAATTGCCGCGATGCATATGCCACCACTTTCCCGTGTTGCATTAACACGCATCCCAATCCCCTTAACAACGCGTCACTGTAAATCTCATATCCTCCCTGTCCAGACGGAATCGTCAACACTGGCGCAGTAGTTAACCTATGTTTCAACTCCTGAAAACTCCTTTCACACTTATCTGTCCATTCACACCTTGTCTCTTTCTTTAGTAACCGCGTCATTGGCATCGCTAAAGCTGAAAATCTCTCCACGAAGCGTCTGTAATACCCTGCTAAACCCAAGAAGCTCCGAACCTCGGTTACTGTTGTCGGCCTTGGTCAATTCACGACGGCTTCAATTCTTGCCGAATACACTACAATCCTTTCACCAGATACCACATGTCCTAAAAACGTCATTCAATGAAGCCAGAATTTGCACTTATTAAACTTAGCTTAGAGTGTTTGTTATCTTGAGATCTGTAGAACCTTTTTCCAAATGTAACTCACACTCGGCGAAACTCTTTGAGTATACCAAGATACTGCCTATGAATTACGATTACAAAATGATCCAGAAATTCTTTAAATAACCGATTCATTAAATCCATAAAGGTTGTAGGGGCGTTCGTCAGTCCAAACATCATCACCGTAAACTCATAGTGTCCATACTTCGCCCTAAATGCCGACTTAGGCACGTCCTCCTTCTTGATCCTCAATTGATAATAATCAGTCCTCAAATCGATCTTACAAAATATTGATGCCCCTGGAACTGGTCGAACAGGTCCTTTACTCTTGGCAATGGGTGTTTATCCTTAATAGTCGCCTAATTCATCGGTCTGTAGCCAATACATAACCTTAACGATCTGTTCTTCTTCCTCGCAAATAAAACTGGCGCTCCCCATGGAGAACCACTCAGACAAATAGAACCTTCATCCAACAACCCTTGCATTTGAACCTTCAATCCCTTCAACTCTGACAACGACATTCAAAAGAGTGCTCTCTAGGTTGGTTCCATCCCAAGGCTAACTCGATTACAATTTCTACTTCTCGATCAGGTGGCAATCTCGGCAATTCCTGATAAAAAACATCGGGAAGATTACACACTTCGACTATGTCCTTTAGCCTTGATTCCTCAACCAACAAGTCAGCCACAAAATAATTATCATCATGCACCTCAAGGACAAGTTCAATCCATCCAATTTCAATCTAACAGTCTCCCAAAACAAATCACCCCGGTTCTTTATAATATCCGAAATTTCCCAAGCATAACTCATCCTTCCAAACTACTCCAAGAATGTCACTAGTAAATCAGAAATCCATAAATCGATTGCGTTTATCCACTACAAGCAATTACACGTCATACATGACTATTAGAGTTACAACTTCAAAATCATTGCCTATCGTACACAATATCCACATGCAACGCCTCTAGACTTTCGCGGCACATCCTCTGATTCCTTCCCCACCACAACGTACACTTTTCCCTATGCCCATAGCCGATTCTGATTAATCTGCAGAGCAGCTCTCGCTTAATGTCCTACCTGCGGTCGTTGCGATTGCATTAGCGATCTAACCTGTCGGTTCAACAATTTCTCACCTAGTGACCTTACTGTCCACATCAACAACATGCTCCACTTCTACCTTGGCAGTGGCCATTCCTATGCCTCTTTCCATAAGACCGACATGCAGCGTTGGAGTAGCAGCTCGGTTTTCCAAAGTTCTTTCTTACTAGGGGGATAATTTCCGTTTCTTTGTCATAGGATTCTTTCCACAGTTCCCATTGTCCCTAGCCGGCGCAAACCGCGATCCAGAAGCGGCCGTCCTTTCACTCATATCCGTGTCAACCATCGAACTCTCTCATACAACTCGTTGTAATTCCTTAAGGCCCCAAAAGTACCAATTGATTGTGAAATTCCGGTTCCAATCCATCCAGAAACCTCCTTGTCCCATCCACATGGTCCTTGACCATCTTTAGTGCGTACTTAGGCAATCTCACAATTTGACCTCGAACTGATCGACTGACATTCAATTTTAGTGAAGTTGAAGAAACTATGTTCTTTTCTGCCCTGGGGCACTTTCTGAAAGTACTTCTTATTAAAGACCTCGATAACGACAACCCAGCTTAGAAATACACCCTTTGAAATATCCTACTTCGGGGGTCCTCTTACCAATCACTTGCATTTCCCTAAAGTTGGTATATAGCTAGGGTCACTTTCTCCTCATCAGTGCACCCGAATACCTCAAAAGCCTCCTCTGTCTACAGTAATGTAGCCTCAGGGTCACCTCTTCCCATCGAACCTTGCAAGTTTAAATTTCAAAAATTTTCCACCCTACTAACTCATCCGTCTAACTGTGTTAACTTGCCCTTGAACTTAATTCCTAACATCTCCATTATGCCCATAATTCCCATCATTCCCATTGATGATGACAATAGTGGCCTCAGCATCAGTAGTAACAGTAGCATTTCGCTCCTCAGTCTGTCTACTCGTTAAAATTCCAACTTCCTCGATTTCCCTCAAAGTCTCATCCCATCTGGGATTCCCCCATAACTCCAATTTACGGACCTACCAGACCTCGACCTCGACTACTCAGACTCACAGGGTCACACCACCCACTTACCAGCTATAATTCCCCTCGCGAATTAAAGACCTAGGCCAACTATATCAGTCTAAAGCCCTAGGCAGTGAATCACACAACAATTCACTCAGCAGGCAGCCAATCACAAATAGCACCCAATCACAACCAACAAGTTCGGGCACTTACCTCAAGTCCCGACGCACCTGCACCTCACATACATTGCATAACAATTACTTAGCAATCACAATCACACTGTATGGGGTACGCATAGCACGCGAGTCTCCCTAACTGTCTACCCCAAAGTCATCGCTCCTTATCACTCCAGGCTTCGACTATCTTGGTTCGAGCTGACCTTGCTCTGATACCAATTCAACTAGGGGGATGTCATGCCCCGGACCCCACCGAGCCCGCGACATCCCGACCACTGTCGATCATTTGAACGCGACGTCCCAGGACGCGTCGCCGACCCAAAAGAAATACGCAAGCGGAAGTATGTAAAATAACCCAGATAATGAAAACATGACTAAGGAATAGACATCAAAATTTAATAAACACCCAATATTTTAAATCCTTCAATATTACAAAAAGGCAACCCGGCTTCTAAAATCAACCACAGTTTTCAAAAGGGGACGGTGGTTGACAAGCCTATCTCCTCTACAAAAAGGTACTCCGGCGGTCTCTCTGAATCCTTCACGGTCGCGGATCTGAAAGTGGTTATGTAATAACCGTGAGAACAAGTCTCAATAAGCAACAACCTAAACCTAACATAGGCTAATGCGTACCCAGACCAGTCTAACATGCGAACTACCAGTCATACAATCAATTTCACATGAAAGGCTTACCTCGCCTCGAACCACGTGCCAACCTTGCACATTAGTCCAAACATGATAATGCTAGTACAAATCACCGCCACATCACAATCACCAGCACACACACTTCCACTCGAAATCAGTCAACCCAAACAAACACCCAACCTATCCAACCAATCATCCACAAGCACCATCAGTCAATTCAATCAACATCCACACGCTCAACCAGCCAATCCAGTAACACTCAATCAACCAATCTAGTCACACTCAGCCAGCCATTTCAATCACACTCAAAATCACATGCGTGATCGAACATCTAACCCACGACTCGCGCCACTGCGCCTCAAGTTCATTCTCACTGACACACAAGTCACACAATTCACTCATTTCCCATGGCCGCCGTCAACACGTCCCAAGCCATATCATTCAATTTCCAGTGGCCACCGTCAACACGTCCCAAGCCATATCATTCAATTTCCAATGGCCGCCGTCAACACGTCCCAAGCCACGATATTTATTCAATTTCCAACGACCGATGTAAACACGTCCCGGTCCAATCACACCTTTAACGGGCCACCGTCAACACGTCTCAAGCCCGCATTCCAATCGGCACACTGGCCATTCATGCCTTTACACGGACCGCCGTCAACACGTCCCAAGTCCGTAGCTCTCCAATCGATCCGGGCTTAATCTCTCACAGGCAGGCACACGCCACTTATTTCAATCAAATTTACGCCAAACAACTCACATTCACAACTCAGTCAAATTCACACCTCGCCACTCCAATTCACAGACCCGACATTCAAGTCGGTCACACACAATTATTCACTCAAGCACTCCACTTTAATCAGTCTAATTTAACTAAATTAGAACACCACATAATCTAATTTAATCATAAAATAATTAAATTAAATACACGCCCTAGCCGTTCTAGCCCGAAACTGGTCAATGAAATACCCAAAATACTAAGTAGGGTCTACGAAGTCGCTTACCAAATTTTGGCCCGGGAAAAGTCGGCTCGGGCCCAAAATGGCCTGGGTGGGAAGTTCTGACTGGGCGCGGGCGCGGGCCACACGGGCGAGCTGACCGGCCAAAGTGGGCACAATGGCCGATTGGCGGGCCTAGTGTGCGGGCATGGTGAATGCGCGGCGTGCCCGGGGCGCTCGGACGCGCGGATGGGCTACGCGCCTGGGCAATGGGGCACGGCCACGGCCACAGGCAACGGGCACGGGCAACGGGCACGGCACGGGGACAAGCTTGGCCGGCCAGGCTAGCCGGCGGGGCTGGCCAGCGGCGGAGGGGCTGGCCAGCGGCGGCTGGCCGGCGGCGAGCGGCGGCGACGGCGACCGGCGGCTGGACAGGGGCGGGGGAAGAGGCTGGCCGGCGGGTGAGGGGGAGAGGCGAAGGAGAGGGTGGGGCTGAGGGCGGCTGATGGCGGCGGATCGGCGGACCGGCGGACGGGCCGGCGACGGCGCGGCAAGGCGGCAGCGCGGGACCGGGCGGGGCAAGTCGGCGAACGGCAATGGCGACGGGGCTGGCTCGGGCTCGGCAGGGCAGGGGGAAACGCTGGGGGAAGGAAGAAGCAGGGGGGTGGCTGACGGAGCTGCAGGAGCGGCGGCGACGGCGACGAGGCGAAGGCGGCGGCCGGGCAACACGCCGGCGAGCTGGGCCGGCTCCGGGTGCGGCGGGCAGCAGCGACGAGCTCGTTGCTGCGCGCGAGAGAGAGGGGGAAGCAGCCGAGGCGGGCGGGGTGGCTGGCGGGCGACGCGGCGGAGCTGGTCGGTGGCGCGGGGCGGCGATCGGGCTGCGACGGCGACGAGCTCGGCGGCATGGCCAGGTCGGGCGGAGCAGAATCGATGAGCAGGGGGACGCGGGGGAGGACGAACGCGAACCAGAGGAAGAAGAAGAAGAAGGAGGGGGAGGAGAGAGAGAAGAGAGGATAGAGAGATAGAGGGGGTAGAGAGGAGTAGGCATGCAGGAGGAGGGACGATGCAGGGGGAGAAAGCGGGGGAGGGGACGTGCATGGGGAACACGCGCACGTAGGGTAGAGAGAGGGGGAGAGAGAGAGAGAGAGAGAGAGAGAGAGAGAGAGAGAGAGAGAGAGAGAAAGGAAGAGAGAGAGAGGGAGGGTGGGACGTGCGCGGGGAAGGGAAATCGACAGAGGGAGAGAGAGAGGAGAGAGAAAGAGAGAGAAGTTCAAACTTTTAAATTTAAGCGCGAACCAACGGATACGGTCCAAAATAAAAACCGACCTATCGGTCCAGATTTAAATTCGGAAAAAGGCCTAACGATCCACAATAAACCCCGACAATATTCTAGGGCATACGGCCAAAATAAAATACCCCAAACCACACTACGAGGGAGGTCTACCAGTCCAAATTCGCACCCGGTTCAAAAATCTACTTTTCCACTATTCCTGACAATTTCGATACTAGCCACAATAATATCGACACCGTCCAATTTATTTCGACCCGTAACTCCCGGAAATCGACTGCCAAGTTCAGGGTATAAATAACGGCCAAATTCGATCGATTGCGATTCTAGCAAAATTTCTAATTTTAAAAATAAGAACCTAAGAGTGATCAGTTCCCGGGCGAAATTCTATTATAAGCGCATTGACGAATTACACGTTTTATAAATCCCAAAAATGGGCCAAAATCCAGACTGTTACAGTTTGTCGCTAGAGTTCAGCATCGAGAAGTTTCAATTAGTGGAAGCAGAGGAGAAGATCAGAGAGGAGCATGAGAGCACAAAGAGAAGTGAGAGGAAAATTCTGGTTTGAATAAGGGTGCGAAAGTGGCTGCTGTGATTCAAAGGAACGAATGGAGAAGGCCTTCTCCTAGATCAAATGATTTACTAGAGATACAAGACCCGATTCTCGTGGAATGCCTCTATGTACTATATTTGGAAGGAAATGAATGGTGTCTTGCATGATAAGATTCATCCTCTGGATAATAGAGTTATAGCTGATGTTATGTTTGCTGTTAGGATTGCTTCTGAGGCACTTCTTTGCAAGGGAAAGGAAGTCCTATCAGCCGAAGTATAAGATGAATGGATTGCTTTGGTTGATTCTTCCCGGCAAATTGTTGCAATTTTGTGCTGGAAAAGTGTTGGTTCATAAATATGGGGGTTGATTCACCATTCACTACCCTATGAATGGGCTAAAAAAAGGAAAAACAAAAAACCCTAATCGAGTTCTAATCAGTTCAAGTTTTATGTGGGTCGGGTAACGGGGAATATATATTCTTCATGTTACCCCACCCTACTTAAACTGTTGAGACCTCGACGTCTAGCATTTCCAGGCTGAGACTTCAAAGGCTGCTCAACTTTAGTGAAGTTTTCAAAGTAGAAGGTGAACTCAACCGCTTCGCATTTCCAAATCTATCCTTGCTAGACTTGGGGGGATGCAATCTGTCCGAAGTTTGAGTTCTTTGATAACCTTATCTTGTTTTCCCAAATCAAAGTGGGCTGACGAACATTTTAAAGGGCCCAAATCACTTGGGCTTATTCTGGAAACTTAATTGAGATGATGGTCCAACTTCAGATTTAAGGTATTTTCATGCAAGTCGTTTTGCTTTTCATTTAGGTTTCTGGCCCACTTGGATCTTTATGGAAAAATTGTGCGACGACTCTTTGCTTTCTAACAAGTGTCTCCTTTTGTTTTGTCCCTACAATCCACAATTCCGTTTACAGAAAACTGGTACACAAGAACAAAAGACCATGGCCTTCATGCTCAATTTACCTTTGCTTCTTTGGGTATCAAAGGAGGACTAACCCCTGTAGTACATTATAACCCGACTTGGTACGCAAACACCACACAACACGTGAATTAGATCTCATGGCGGCATGTAGCCAAGATAAAAATATTGACATCTGAGCATCTGTAGTCTAATTACATTAGCAAGGAATAGTATCTTATAGATTGATTTTTTGAATTTATGTATGGCGTCATTTGATTTCCAGAAAAGCCCAGGATGAAAATGACTGATAGTGTATATTTATGTTTATTGGTGCACCGAAAAAGTAAAGAGTATGTTACAAAGTACACGAGTACATGGAAAAGGAAAGGACCCCTAGGCAATAATGTTTCTACCGAAAGCTAATCCTCGGAATCGGGTAAAGGAAAAGTCCCACTAACTTAGAAGGTCCGCAGTTCACGGATTGAAAGAGGGCACACAAGATGACAAATGGAATCACGTGAAGGAGCAAATTAGAAAGTAGAGTTTTTTTTTTTCGAATTTTTCCTGTTTTCTCAAATTAAAAAATAGCCTTCCTCAGCAAAGGCATGATGACCATCACTTATCATGCATGCGCTTTCAATTCAATTCGTTCCAATTTTCTTATCGTAGCCTACCGTCTCGGATCAATCAGAAATTTTTTAAGGGAGTAGTAAGAAGGGAAGCGAGCTGCTTTTGGCTTTTTCTCCTTTTGATCTCCCCTTTTTAGTGTTCATTTTGTGCTCCACTTTCTGTGCTAGAACATATGGTTGTATAAGTACTTGTTTTGTGCCCACTTCATTCGATTGATATCTAAATCACGTGGTGGGGTCACGCATGTCACGAGTCCATCCAGAAAAATTGTGATGAACAAATATTTATGCTTGTGACATCGGTGAATTTTACGCACAAAATGTCACGGTGCACTCTTTCTACTCCTTTCTTCATGATTTTGTAAAGATATGTTTCACACCTAGGTTGGACGTATGCTTCCTCAATGACTGCATGAGATTGACATTCCAATTTTTCCTTGTGATATCTCGAAAATAAAAGGCTCCTACTGCAATAAATTATGTTCCTATAGTCCTCGTTTGGATAATGTATAGCACGTTTTGGTTTTCTTCTTTTTCCCTCGATCGAATCACAATCTCATATATTGATGCCATTCTCGATGATGTTTATTACTTGGATCAATTACATATGGTAGCTGAAAAAGGCAATTGATTGGGGATAGAAAACTGAGTTATTGCTACAAGATGAACATTTGTTATTGACTTCTCATGTCACTGTCACGTATATGATGTTGAAGCTTCAAAATATAAACCTTTTGGTCAATATGGTCTGCTCCTTCTTCCTTTTTCGATTTTGTTTTGATTGGTAATGTTGATTTTGCTAGATCAATATAATTGGAGAGGCCTGACATTTCTATTAGTTGCAACATCTCATTGTAGGATTTCGATGTTTGGTATTCAATTCATTCTTTATTGATGCAACTTAAGTCCTCGATGAAATCTAAATCATAAGCTCCCCCTGCAATAATGCACATTAATGCAATCAAATATCACACCCATTCTCCCCCTTTTTGTCATAACATCTAAAACTGATTTCAACAATCCAACAAACTCAAGGTCAAACGTTTACATACGCTCACATGGCCACATGATAAAAAGCATTTTAAACACATCTTCAAGCAAGAAACAAGCCCACATGTTCTTGAAATATACGATGAGACATAAAAGCCTAAGGCGGTGGAGGAGGAGTATATCGTGGAAATAAATGAAGATTTTAGAGGAAAATTTGAGCTAATTGGTTGAAGATTTAGGGCACAAATTACAACATTTCTCTTCCCTGACTCTATTTCTGGCAATAAATTAAAAATATATGTTTCTTTTTTTCAAACAAGTTTCTAAGCAAAAAGTAGTGCTTGATAACGGCATAGAATTTCTATTTTCGGAATAGAAATTCATTTGATGATGATGCAAAATTTCTAATCCCATTGGCCGATGAGCAGCGGTGACAGTGGGGGGCGGCCATCGAGCGGCAGTGGTGACAGGCGACCGCAAACAGCTAGCAAGTGGCGGTGGGGACAATTATAGCTGCCAAGCAGCAGAGCAGGGGCGGGTGAGCAGCAGTGGCAGACGACTAGCAAGCGACAATGGTCGAGTAGCAACGAGGGGCGAGCGGGCGACAAGCGACGGTGGTGGGCGGGCAGCAAGCAGTGGCGGTAGGCGAGCGGTTGGCGAGCGGCGATGACGTGCGGCCGACTAGCGAGAGGCGGTGAACGGCCGGCGGCTAGCGGAGAGTGGGCGGCTGCAAGCGGCAAGGGTGAGCAATAAAAAAGAGTTGTTATTTTTATTTCTGTGCCAGAAATAGAATAGTAAAAAATTTGAACTACTCATTTCTTTTCTAAATTATTTCTGGGACAAATTTTGTCCCAAAAATAAAAAAAATAAAAAGAAATTATTTTACCAAACGGATTTTTGTTCTAAGCCTGTTCAAAAAAACAAAAAAATAGAAAAATAAGGTAACATAATGATTATCATTCGTACCTTTAAATTCCTCTCGAGCAAATCCTCGTTACATCTCATTGCAGACCATGTGTATGTTCCCCCAAAAGTGAAGGAAGCTCGGTGGAGAGAGTCTCATCTTCATTTTCGTCTTCATATCAACTTCGACGGCTCGCCTAACACGACGATGGTGGCGATACATTTTGCGTTCGGGTTGGCCATTCCAAGCATTCTTCCTTATCCAAACTTCTCTCCTTGCGGACTCTCCAAAAATTTGGCGGGCGGTCAGGACTCTAGGAGTCTCACCCTAAAGATCGACATCAAAAGTTTTAAAAATGTGAGTTAAGGCCACCCATGCGGAAAATAATCGACTCCTTGTAATCAACAAATGTTGAAGTTTGATCGGTTAATTGAGTTGGGTTAATAAGACTGACATGGGGAGAATCGACAAACACGTCGCTTAATTATTGATAACTACTTCATGTTCGTCAACGACTACATGGCCTGGTTATTGACAAAGGATGGAGGACTATCGACAATCATCAAGATTTAGCGATTAAGTTTATGGATGGCCAATTATCGTGAAATTGACCAAGTGTTGGGTACATAGAAGGGAAAGGCCTGGACTAAAGATGTCGAATGAAGGCACCAGTGCCAAGTGGTGGTTAAATATCTTAGGTGTTTTTAAAAGTTGTAACTGATTATGGATAAGGCTGGCATGCTGATAGGGAGCCTGAAATCTCGAAAATGCAGTTGTAATCATACTTGGAGTAATAACAACTAATTCAATTTGAGGTAAATGTGTCATATGCTACTAATTTGAAATTTTTGTGGTATTGACCATTTAATTTATAATGACAAGAAATTAAGTAATTAATTAATTGATTAGTGTCCGGTTCACCAATCTATAGGTACATCTATCATCACTCATTAAATTTTGGGTTAATACCACGAAAGACCCCAAGTCGATACATGTGTGATAAATTTACTCCAAACTAATTTTTTAATCACCGAAAACCCCAAACTGGTATACCTGTGATAAATTTACTCTATGTTGGTTTCTGTTAATTGAATTAATGACACGAAAAATCATAAAATGGTAAACTTATGACAAATGGACGGTAAAATTCTAAACTAGTATATCTGTCAACTATCACATGTCATCCAATTAATGAATTTGATGATAAAATTTAACAAAAACTAACACGGGATAAATTTGTTACTGGTGTAGAAACTTAAAGTTTTTTGTAGTCAAAAAATTAATTTGTGATAAATTTATTATAAGTGTATCAGTTTGAGGTTCTTCGTGGTATTAACTCTTAAATTTCCATATAGCCACAGTGAAGTACTTTTTAATGAGATGAGATACTTTATTATCCATGAAAGAAAAAACGAGAAAAGGACACGGAAGTCATTTCCCCATAGCCAATCAATCGATCGATTAGAAAACCAGCCTCTAACCAGGACGGTACAGCCATGAAAATTTATCTGATGCCCGTTGGTCAAATTCATTAACAATTCAAGTAACTATAAATCCGACTTTAAATAAAGCGGCAAATGTGATCTTCGAAAAGTTTCGCGTGCATTTGTCAATACTTCATGCGCCTGAAGCGCGGAATAAAATCTCCTGTTAAGATGTCGGCCCATCCTCAAGCAGCTTTATTAAAAGGAAAAGGAGAAGCTGCCTGCACGGCTACTTTTGGAAGTGTGTCGATGCAGTTTGCACCATATATTTTCCCAAGGACTTCGTCCGGTTTCTCGGGAAATCAAGAAGGATCCCGCTCTGGGAAAAGATATTTGGTGCTTTGCGGCCCCATGTTTGACTTTATCTTTCTCTGCTCTCGATAAAAATGAAAGAAATAAAAGAGTGAAAAACAGAAAACATACAACAGGAAAATCTCAAGTCCAGTCACAACTTCAGAGTACCAGAAGGAACTGTTCTTATTGACCAAGAACACGAAATAGTCCCCTCGCCTTTTTTTTTTTTATCACAATCACGCCAACGTACACAGAAAGAAAAAAACACACAGCTTCATTCCTTCTGGATCTCCCAATTCAGCAAGCGAATTCTAATGGACTTCGTATGGTCTCAGAATTTACAAAAAGAAAGACACATCATATGTAATTCCCCTGGCATGAAAAGCTTGACAAGAACTCAAAAAGGAACAACAAAAATGAATGGGAAAAACGAACGCTGGCCAATCATTTCCTCTAGTGAAATGGACCCTGCCGCCGTCGGAGCATCGCCCATCGCCGGCTGCAGCGCTGGCGTAGACGGCGGGGAAGAAGAGGGTGGCGGAGACGGAGAGCATCGAGGGGTCGATGGCGGAGGGGACGGAGGCCCAGTTGACAAAGTCGCCGGAGCCGAGTAAGGCATTGAGGATGTCGCTGACTTGCCGGAGACGGATCATGGAGAAGAGGAGGAAGAAATTAAAGTGAGAGAAGTGAGAGAGTAGCAAGAGCAAGGCAGTTCAGAGTGAGAGATGGAATCAGGCGACGTGGGGTTAGTCATGTACACGTGGCTCCTGATGATTGGGCTCAAGTAAATTCTACACGATTTTTTCTCCAAGTAGCTAATAGTAATATTTTCTCCCCGTTCGGTTGTCCATCCTTTGCAAAATAGAACGTGCGGTCCAGCTTGCACCGTTGCTAATGGCCTGTAGAATATTCCCCATTGACCCACGAGAAAAGGAAGTCTTGCATCTGGGTAGGAAGAGTATATAGAGAAGATCATCTGAAACTACCTCAAACCAAGTAGTAAATCTTAGGCAACTCATTCTTATCGTTAACCTCCTTTATTTCTGATTCTAATGGCTGCTTCTCCTTCCACGGCCGTAAGGAGTTACCATGTCTTCATGAGTTTCAGAGGCCCCGACGTACGTAATAATTTTCTCGGTCATCTCTACACAGCTCTAGACCAGATGGGAATATACACTTACATCGATAGTGAAGAATTGAGGAAGGGTGAGCAGATATCATCAGCACTTATGAAGGCGATCGAGGAATCGCGAATCGCGATTGTTATTTTCTCCAAGGACTATGCTTCCTTGCAATGGTGTTTGGAAGAATTGGCGAAAATCATGGAGTGCAGGGCACAACAGGACTTAATTGTGTTGCCAGTGTTTTACAAAGTAGAACCAAGAGAAGTGAGGGAGGGGAGACAAAGTTATCGGAAAGCTATGGCTAAGCATGAGCTACGGAAGGATTCGGAGACAGTGAAGAGATGGAAGAAGGCTCTCTTTGACGCCGGTAGCTTGTCGGGGTGGGACTTGAATGATGGGTAAGTTGTAATCGATGTGACGCATAGCTTTGTCAATTTAATAGTTCAAGTTCTTTCTTTTTTTCTTTTTTTGATGAAACTTAATCATATCGTAATGTCATTTTTGGATTTTGTCAGAGACGAAGCAAATCATATAAAGAGAATTGTGAAGGAGATCTCTATGCGGTTAGATCGAAAACCCTTGCATGTTGCTAAGCATCCGATTGGGATACATCCTCGAGTGGTAAAGCTAGAATCAATGTTAAATCTTGAGTCTGATGATAAGGTTCTCGTGATAGGCTTATGGGGACAAGGAGGTATAGGAAAGACGACACTAGCTAAAGCCCTTTACAATGCTATCTTTAGACAATTTGAGGGTTCATGTTTTTTGGCAAATGTTCGAGAAACTTCAAAAGATTCCAAGGATTTAGCTCCTTTGCAAGAAAAATTGTTGTTTGAGATACTACGAAAAAAATTATCAGTGTTTAGTGTTGATGGAGGTATTAATTTAATGCAAGATAGACTTTCCCACAAAAAAGTTCTCCTTGTTCTCGACAATGTCAATGATAGAAAACAGTTAAATGTTTTAGCTGGAGAGTGCGAGTGGTTTGGTAAAGGAAGCAGAATCATCATTACAACTAGAGATAACCATTTGCTAACTTCCAATGGGATAGATAAAGATCTTATCTACGAAGTTAAAACTCTAGAGCACGATGAAGCTCTCGAACTTTTCCATAAGCATGCTTTTCAGAGAAACAACAAAATGTTGATAAGGAGGGATATGGTAGATAGTGTTCTACGTTATGCTAATCGACTTCCTTTAGCACTTGAGGTATTGGGCTCCTTCCTATGTGGTAGAAGAGAACGCGAATGGGAAAGTGCATTGAATAAACTTGCCAAGAGTCCTGACAAAACCATCAACGATGTTCTTAAGTTAAGTTATGATGGACTAGAGGACTATGCAAAGGAGATCTTCCTTGATATTGCTTGTTTCTTCAAGGGGCGATCTCCAGAGTACATTGTGAAAGTTCTTGATAGTTGTGATTTTGACACAATTATTGGAGTACAAGTTCTTATTGAGAAGTCCTTGATAATTGAAGAGACAGGGGTCCTACAGATGCATGACTTGATTCAATTGATGGGCATGGACATTGTTAAACAAGAATATCTTGATGATCCTGGAAGACGTAGTAGGTTATGGCTTTTTGATGATGTTCGTGATGTTCTGTCAGCGGATATGGTAAGACTTGTTGGTATAGACAATGATTTTACTCTCTTATTCTTTGACTTTGTATATTAATTGCAAAGACCATTCTATAAATACAGGGAACAAATGCAGTAAAAGCCATAGTTTTGGATTTACCCGAGCCAGAAGAGATAAACATAGGTCCTAATGCTTTCACAAACATGAGAAGGTTGAGGGTGCTTATCCTAATCAACGTGCATAGCTCTTTCCGAGGTCCTAATGTCTTCCAAATGAACTAAGATGGTTTGAATGGCCTGAATGTCCACCGTGGTTTCCAGAATTTTCCGTTGGTCCAAAGAAGTTAGTTGGACTTGATCTGCACAAAAGCAACATTCAAGTAGTGAGGGACCAATTTAAGGTGCGCATTTATATGAATGCTCTTTATTTCCTTATCCTTTATACATCCATGTCCATATGCATATGAATATGAATATGTACTGTTGAAAACTATGAATGCAACAATTACTAACTCTGATGATGCTTTAAGAAACATCTACATCTATTAAATTGTTTATATATGATTAAAGCGCTACATACAGGATGTCGATCCACTATTTGAAGTCTTGAACCAATTTAAGTGGACTCTTCCCGTTTTAGGGAAGTATTAACACTTATCCTATGTGAATCTTGATGTCGATTCGAACATACAACATTCAAGAAAAAAGTACAATCTCGTTTCAAGATATTACAAGTACTGAAACAAACAATGAATAACTTTTGAGTGCTGAATATTGAAACAAAAACTATTAGTGATATAATTCAACGATTGAATGATGAATGTGCTTAAGTTTTTAATAGACGTGAACTGAGGATTTAACTTTTGTGTCTTTAAAACGATCGATAGATTCTGAAGATGTTATTAAAGATTCTATACCGTATAGCAGAGACAAGCTAACTGCACTCTTTTTAAAATTGCTTATGGAAAGAGAGAGATCTTTCTTGCTTATCTGCTGGATCATTGAAGTGAGTGTGCGCTAAATACTATTGACGGAACCACCCTCTGTTCTCTCTTCGATAGCATGCAGCCGATAATGAAAAGACGTATATAGAAAGTATGCACCGAAAGATCTTTATGGAAAGCTAGTCTTTACTTAAGTCTGGTCGAAACTTGACAACTCTCAAAGAATGGCCAAAGAGTCCCACGTCTTTTTTGGTTGGACTAACCTAACCAGCAATTTCTGACAAGTGTTTCTCCATTTTTAGAGGGCGGAAGAAGCCGAACTACAGGAAATCTTTATTTATCTTTATGAATAATAAATTCATTTTCAAATATTTTGGGAGACTTTATCTAAGAAATCTTTCCTTGTTCTAAGTATGTGACTCATTCCCCTCCTCTCCTTTCAATCGAGCAATCCATCAGCGCCCTTACTCTATTTCTTCCTGGAGTAAGAAATCAAGGCACGGAAAGCGACTCTTCACATTGCCTTGTTGGCGGTCCTCTTGCCTAGTGGTGGAACGGTAGGAGAAATAGATTGATCTTCCAATTCCTTCTCCCACTTTTTAAAACGAGGCTTGTTGAGTACGATTCTATAGAAGAGCCTTACTCTATAGAGGCGCTAGTGCGCTTGTAGCGTGCAATGACTTTCAAGTTTGACTAATACGTCTTTCTACAGAAAAGTAAGTAAGGGACTCGCTTCGCTAATTTAAATATATTTAATCCTAAATCTAATATAAAGTTAAATATGTATGTATGTATGTATGTATATGTAATTATATTTTTATTCATAACGTCTATATACTATATAAAGAAAAGAGTACCTTCTACGGGATCTCAATTTCTTTTCTTCCCCAAAATGTCGTCGATTACTTATTTTGCAAATACTGTATCTATAGAGAAATAAATAAATCAATAAGCTTATTTAATCTCTCACATGTTTCAATATTAGAATTTGAATCTTTTCTATCCTACAATGAATTTCTTATTGAAATTTTCAATATTGAATTTTTTTTTCTTTCCACATATTTAATGTTTTTGTGTATTGTGTATTTTAATCAACACTCTCTTTCCATTAAATATATCTAATATGGCGGTTTCGCTCAATTTGCAAGTATCGATTTTGTGCATACGCGTAACCCGTGTGCACATAATAGTATATGTGTAAAAACTGTCTTATATATTTCTCTTCCTACGCCTCATGCGAGACCAACTTTGTGGTCTTGCAATTTTCCTGTCATGCTGGTCAGTCCACTGACGTCGGAATGTGTTGAATGAACAACAAATAAGAGGGTCTTTCAATCTTAGTGGGGTGGAAAACCACACTATGGAGGATAGGAAGGAACATACTAGATCATCTAGGTCTCCTTTTGCCGTGTAAACACCTTGGTAGGCCACTCCACGGATGCAACACTCTCCTGATCAATCATGAACTCTAGGAATCCACCAAAGGGACAGAAAGAAAGGCAGAGAAGATAACAAGGGACAACACCCAAGAATGAAACCTCATTTACTAAATCGTGTTAACCAGTGGACTCATGGGGTGTTTATAGCTAGTAGCCTAGGATACCTTTGCGTAACCTCCAAGCACAAAAAAGACAACCAACCTAAAACACAATATTCAAATAGGCAACAATATTTTGACCAAAAAAAAAAAGTAGGCAACAATATTATCAACTATCTAATCGAGATAAAAAGCAATCCCAAAAATATTATATACAAACTTACATATCAAGAAAATATATTATATCCCTATTATTCTAATCACTAGAGAGAATCTTGAAAATCTTCAGATATGGATTCAAAATATATTTGATACCTATATTGGAAAAGACTTGTCCTCGAGACCAACTCTATGAAGTTATTGGTCTTCATGTTATGGTGATAGATCTGCAACATAATATTCTCCACGAAGTTCACATTTGCAGGCATTATTGTTAAGGGTTGTACAATTAAAAATCTCAAACTGGTATACTAAGATATATTTACCTCAAAACAAATTTTGATTTCACAAAAAATCTAAAATTGATATCCCATAATATTATGGATTGTACAGCTGTGTCATTGTACTTTTGGTAACAGTAGTCTAGCATATCCCTAGCATATCCCGTAGATTAGTTATTTTCTTTTCTTATAAGGCTTTCCTTTTCTTGTAAGGCTGTTTTGCCTATTTACTGGTTCTGCAGATCCTAATACAATAAGCTTTTTTGTTCCAAACTTATTATGGTATCAGAGCATCTTCGTTCTGGGACCGATTGAATTTTTTTTTTGTTGAAGTTTTCATAGGATGGCGGACGTGAGTGATTCAGACAAGAGCCCGAGAAGGGACACCGTTTTACCGAAGACTAACATGAAGGGAGATGGCTTGGCCAGGAGGGCTGAGATTCCAGCGATGTATCGGCTCGAGTCGTCGGATGGCCCGGGCAACATTCTGATCGCTTGTAATCTAAATGGCGACAACTACTTGACATGGTCACGTGGTATACTGATTGCGTTACGAGCAAAATGCAAACTACCCTTCATCGACGGGTCACTTCAAAAGCCGGAGGAAGACGACCCGATGCGAGAAAGGTGGGAGATTTGCAACTCCACAATCTTAGCATGGCTTTTCAACACAATGGAAAAGGACCTCCAATCAACAGTCGCTTATGCTATGGACGCGAAAGAACTATGGGACAATCTCAAAGAGCGGTACTCGAAAGGAAATCAGACTCGGATTTATCAAATCAAATTAGAGATCTGTATTCTCAAGCAGGATTGGAAGAGTCTGCGGGAATATTATTCCAAATTGAAATTATTGTGGGATGAACTCGAGTTTTACCTTGAGAAACCGAGCTGTAGCTGTGGAGCCAACAACAAGTTCGTGGCACAACGGGAAACGGAGAAGATATTTCAGTTTCTCATGGGTCTCACCTCTGAATTCAACACAGTACGGTCCAACATCCTTAGTATCGAGCCAATGATGAGCCTAAATAAAGTATATCAAATGATTGTGCACGAAGAACGTCAAAAACTTGTTGTGCGATCTCATGATTCGACACCAGAAGCAGCTGTTTTTCTCGTAAAAGGAGGAGGCAGACCGAACAACGTCGGAAAACAACAGCAGCAGTTATCCGAAGCAAGGGTGGTCTGTGAGCATTGTGGCAAGCTGGGCCACACGAACAACAACTGCTGGGCCTTGAATGGCTACCCAGCATGGTACACGACAGAAAGGAGCAAAGGAAAGAAGCCCATTGGACAGGGCAGAGGGACCGGACAGAGTCAATGGAAGCAAGGCTGGCCGCGAGTGAAGACTCCGAATCCACAAGGCCAAGATTGGGCGAATGCAGTCCAAACCATTAATAGGTCGCGGGCTGATCGCTTTGAGGCCCTGCCTGATGATCTATTTCAGAAATTGCTGAACTTGCTTGCCTCGGACACAAATGATTATGATCGACTTGTCGGTAATAATTTTGTGAATTTACAGAATGAATGGATATTAGACACTAGAGCTTCGAGACACATGACGTCTTGAGAATTTTTCAGAATCATTGCCAATTCAAGGCGGTGCACCGGTTTATATTCCTAATGGGGGCAAAATACAAGCCACCCAAGTTGGGAAAGTGATGATTGTTAATTCCATTAAGCTCTCTGAAGTGCTTTATGTGCGTACTTTCAATTGCAATCTAATTTCCATTGCACGATTATCAGTAGAGATAGATTGCCTTGTAACGTTTTGCTCGAATTTATGTTTAATTCAGGACCACACTTCGAGGAGGACCCTTGGAGTGGGTGAGCTTCGAGGGGGGGTCTACTACCTGCGGAAAGTGTTGATCGCGCCATCTACATGTCAAGCAATTCTGGAAGAATCCGTGGACATATGGCATCAGAGGCTCGGTCATCCATCCCGCACAATAAAGTTGAATGGTATTAATCTAAATTCAGAGGATAGAGGCAATAAGGAGTGTGATGTATGTCTGAGAGCAAAACATACTCGTTCTTCGTTTGATTTGAGCATGAATAAAGCCGATTACCCATTTCAGCTGATAGATTGTGACTTGTGGGGGCCGTATAAGATTAAATCCAGTTGTGGTGCCAATTATTTTTTGACGATAGTTGACGATTTTAGTCGATGTGTATGGTTATTTCTCTTACGTGAGAAATCTGAAGCACGACATTTTCTCATCGATTTTTGTGCTCTAATTAAGAATCAATTTAATCGTACGATTAAAATGATGAGAAGTGATAATGGGTCGGAATTCCTATCAAGGGAGATGCAGAATTTTTTTTTTCGCCCAAGGTATTATACACCAAACTTCTTGCACGGAGACACCACAATAAAATGGACGGGTTGAATGGAAACACCGACATATCCTCAATGTTGCTCGGGCACTCATGTTTCAAGCATCTCTTCCAACACGTTTTTGGGGTGAATGCGTTTCGACCGCAGTTCATCTCATTAAGGTTACGCCCACAAAGTTGCTCGACAACAAAAGCCCCTATGAGGTACTCTTCGGCAAACCACCTAATTACTCGAATCTTCGAGTTTTTGGTTCATTATGCTATGCTCATGTTCGAACCAAAGATAAATTTCAAGAAAGATCTCGAAAATGTGTATTCGTTGGCTATCCGCAAGGAAAGAAGGGTTGGCGACTTTATGATTTGAAGACACGACAATTCTTCGTATCAAGGGATGTTCGGTTTTGTGAAGATACTTTCCCATTTGTCACAGATAGTAATCAACCAGCCGAACCAAAGAAGGGCAGTCCACTATTCCTTGATGGAGTTCCTCTAATTATTCGATACGACGATTCAACTGATGAGCTTGGATCAACTAAGCCTAATCCAGAACAGGCAGCTAGACCAAAACAGGCAGCAGCAGAACAACAAGTGGGTCGGTCTGAGCAGGACAGTGGGGGCAGGGTAGTTGATTCAGAAAGGTGTAACAATCATAATTTTGTCAGTAATTAGCAACTTGACATGGAAGAGGGAGATCAGACAAAGATTTTTGATAATGTTGATGCAACAATCCCTGAAAAAGTAGATATGGTGGCACGACGTTCGAATCGGATTAAGAATCCTCTTGGACGTTTTAAAGACTTCATTGTTCACACCGCACGGCATGTGACACCCCCCTCTCTCTCATCATCCACTTCATCGGACTCCTCAGGTACGTCCCACCCTATCAAGCACTTCATTGATTATTCTGGTCTTTCTAATCGTCACGTGGCATTTCTAGCTGCCATTGATTCTGACAGCGAACCCACATCCTATCGCAAGGCTGCTCAAGATCCGAAGTGGAGAGATGCGATGGCGAAAGAGATCTGCGCTCCCAAGTCTAATAAAACTTGGACCATTGAGAAACTTCCGCCTGGGAAACGTCCAATCGGTTGCAAATGGGTGTACAAGGTGAAGCGGCATGCAGATGGGAGTGTCGAACGTTACAAAGCTCGGTTGGTAGCGAAAGGTTTTACATAGGTGGAAGGAGTTGATTATCATGAGACATTTGCTCCAGTGGCTAAGCTCGTGACGGTGAGATGCTTGTTGACAGTTGCCGTTGCAAAGGGATGGGAAATGTATCAAATGGATGTGAATAATGCATTCTTATATACGGATTTAGATGAAGAGATTTACATGCAATTACCACCAGGATTCTCATCAGCTAAGGAAGGCGATGTGTGTCGGCTCCGAAAATCATTATATGGGCTCCGTCAAGCTTCGCGGAATTGGTTTTCCAAGTTTGCAGATGCACTTCAACAATATCGTTTTCTCCAATCAGGAGCAGATAATTCTCTATTCACTTTTACTCGAGGTAGCGTATTTATCGGAGTGTTAGTTTATGTGGATGATTTGATCATAGTTGGAAATAGTTCCAGCTATTGTACCTCGTTTAAAAATTATTTGGACAAGTGCTTCTGGATAAAAGATTTGGGATCTCTGAAGTATTTTCTCGACATTGAAGTTACACGGATGGACTCTGGGATTTTTCTCAGTCAACGGAAGTACGTGCTTGACATTCTGACTGAGTGTGGTATGCTAGGATCACGACCATCATCATTTCCTATGGAACAGCACCATCGCCTATCGATATGTTCCAGTGATTTACTCTCGGATCCGGCCAAGTATAGACGTCTAGTTGGGAGGCTTATATATTTGACAATAACCAGATCGGAGCTTAGTTATTCTCTTCATGTCTTGGCACAATTCATGCAGGAGCCTCGTCATGGTCACTGGGATGCTGCCATGAGAGTCCTTCGTTACTTGAAGCAATCCCCTGCCCAGGGGATCTTTCTACGGCCTCACTCTCTTGAGCTTGAAGCTTATTGTGATTCAGACTGGGCTAGCTGCCCATTGACCCGCCGATCGGTTACGGGTTATTTTATCACCTTAGGAGGCTGTCCAGTTTCATGGAAGACTAAGAAGCAAACCACTGTCTCGCGTTCATCAGCAGAAGCAGAGTATCGAGCTATGGCAGCAGCAGTTAGTGAGATCATATGGCTGCGGAGTTTACTTTCTTCACTGGGGGTGTGGATGAAGTCGCCAACTCGATTATTTTGCAACAATCAAACTGCCCTACACATTGCAGCGAACCCGGTCTTTCATGAGCGCACGAAGCATATCGAGATCGATTGTCACTTTGTTCGTGAACATCTTAGATCGGGAATAATGGCTACCTCACATGTGTCTACGAGCCTTCAATTAGCTAACATATTTACCAAGGCACTTGGACGAGATCGCTTTCGCTTTCTTCTCGGCAAGTTGGGCATTCGGGACCCTCATGCCCCAACTTGAGGGGGAGTATTATGGATTGTACAGCTGTGTCATTGTACTTTTTGTAACAATAGTCTAGCATATCCCTAGCATATCCCGTAGATTAGTTATTTTCTTTTCTTATAAGGCTTTCCTTTTCTTGTAAGACTGTTTTGCCTATTTACTGGTTCTGCAGATCCTAATACAATAAGCTTTTTCGTTCCAAACTTATTACATAATATATTTATTCAAAACTAATTTTTATCTCATAAAAAATTCCAAACTATTACTTCTGACCCGATTTTTAATGAGTTCCAAAACTAGAAAAGGACCATTCGCCCGTGGAGATAACTCCGTGTGATGACTAGGTGGAAAATGCTTTTCTCAAATGAATCCACACAAGATCTGTAAGGACCTCGGCTCCACCATGCTTCCGCTGCGCCACTCCTTGTGTAATATTGTCCGATTTGGACACTAAGTTCTCACGGTTTTAAAACGCTTTATACAAGAGTTAGGGCCAAGCCTTATAAACTTACTAAGATCTCCCTCCATAGGCGATGTGGGACAAGAGACATGCCCGCCCTTGCCATCTTAGAAGCCTGCCGGAAGGCGCTCCTTGTCCAGGTCCTCGGACCCCGGCGACCTCGCTGTGGCCTCACACCCGGTCGGGAGTCGGCTCTGATACCATTTGTAAGAACCTCGGCCCCACCACGCTTCTGCTGCGCCACTCCTTGTGTAATATTGTCCGCTTTGGACACTAAGTCCTCACGGTTTTAAAAAGCGTTACACAAGAGTTAGGGACCAAGCCTTATAAACTCACCAAGATCTCCCTCCTTAGGCGATGTGGGACAAGAGACATGCCACCCCTTGCCATCCTAGAAGCCTGTCGGAAGCCGCTCCTTGTCCAAGTCCTCGGACCCCGACGACCACTCCCCGCCCTCGTCGGACCGGGTCGTTACAAGATCACCTTCTTTAAAAAGAGAAGCCTTTTCTATGCTTGCTTGCTTGATGGTGATACTTGTCAGTTTGCTTCAAAATTCTCTTCCTCACTTCCTCATGTAATTGCCTGATTTCCTTAGCTCTTTCTTCAGCATCTCCTAAATTGGCGCTAAGTGCGTAATGGTATGAAATCCAAAGGACTTAAAATATGCTTTCACTACACACCTCGAAATGGGCATTTTCCAATAGTTTGACTGACCGAATTATTATATCCAAACTCAGCTTGAACCAATAACAAATCCCATTGTTTGTCATGTTTTCCAATAAAACTCCTCAATAAATTGCCCAAAATTCTGTTAACAGCCTCAACTTGTACATCAGTTTGAGGATGGGTAGCGGAACTAAGCTGAGGTTTTTTTCGTTTTTTGGTCAAAAAACTAACTAAGCTGAGGTTGAGTCCTCATTTTTTGCCGTAATATAAGCCAAATAGGACTCATAAACTTGAAGTCACTATCATAATGGGATGTCTTTGTAAAGCCATGTAGGCGCACAATTTCATGAAAATAAAGCTAAGCAACATGTATCGCATTAAGGGTCTTACTATAGGTACAAGATGTGCCATTTTGGGAAAATCGATCAAGCACCACCATGACCTAATAAGTGATGATTGTTATGATTGAAAATTTGCATGAGTATCCATTATGACAAAGTATTATGTCGTAGTTCATAAGTAAATGATATTAATGAATCCATACAAAATTATAAAACACGATAGTCCATGTTTAACAAATAAGTGACATAAATATGTGCGAAATAAGATGCTCACTAAGAGCTGACACTACAAAAAAACACGGATTTTGCAACAGAAATTTGCGACGGAAAATTTTTCTGTCGCAAATTTCCGACAAATAATACGCATGTCGCAAAATCCGTCGCAAATTTGCGACAGTGTCGCGACCTAAAAATCGTCTTTTCCGATCTTAGGCTAATGGATTACTACATTAATTAAATTAACTAACCTAGCTCGAGTTCTCCCAAACTTTACCAAATCGCAACTTAGGCCAAATTGTGAGCATGCAAATATTTTCAAAGGGAGTCGCCACTAATCATTTAAGGTAGGTTAATTAGAAACCTAAATAAAATAGCGGGAGTACTATTTTATTTCTGCGAACCAGAAATTATGAATACGGGGACTTGGTTACGCTAGATTCCCTAACGCCCTTTCGGTACCAATTTCAAGAAAAATTCTCAATTTGACAACTTTGATAAATCCTAACTTAGAATTCAAAGGTGCAAAAATTTTATTATTTTTTTATTATTATTTTTTATTTGAATGAAAGCTAACCTATATGTAATGACGTGAAAAAATTGACATGTGATTAACGCAACCTAACATGCAAACTATATGTCATGCGACGATGTGACCTATTTCTAATGACGGGCATTTTATTTTTTGTATTTTTTTATGAAATTCGAAATTAAAATCAACTAAAAAAAATATAACCGCTAAATCTTTCGAATTAAGTTTCGATCTGAAGCCTGACAGATCGATCCTAAAATTCGAAATACCCACTATGGAAATAATTTTATCTAAAGCCTGATAGATAAAATTATTTTCACGTGTGCGGTTGCGGATTAGGAAATTTTCCTAATCGATCACATCTTGGAAAGATTTTGATATCTCAAACATTTTGGATATATTCAAGAGATTTTAAAAATTATGATTTCTATCCAAATAAAAAGTAATAGATATCCAGGATTTCACAAAAAAGGAAATAAAATCTTAATTGGAATATGCTTATTACTCAAATATGCAAAGTTAGATATAAACAAGCACAACTTAGGTAATAAAATATTCAAACTAAATCAGGATGAGATATTTACCTAATCCAACGATTTGTTTCCAAATTTGAATCACCGGAGGATCGGAATTGCGGATCGGACAAACGGCGATGGGTGATGCGTCGGGAGTGGCGGCGCGGCGGAAGCTGTGGTCGTTGGGACTACAATGGCTTGAACTGGGACGAAGGCAGCAAATCGTCGTCGCGGTTCAAAAAGACCGCGGACAGGACACCACGAACTCACAAGCAGCATCGACGCTGGACCTAGTATTCGCGGCCAGCAGCGGCGACGGCAAAAGGGGGCGGAACAGCAACACCTTCGTCGAAGTCGGGGCAGGCAGCAGCAACGTCAGTCACAGCGAGGCCTTTGATGCAGGCTGGGTTGACTCTCTGTGCAGCAAGAGCAGGCGCCGCTCAGGAAGGCAACAGCAGGGGAGGTGCTGTCTTGGTCGCGGGCGGCACGAGGGACGAAGACTCGTCGGGGCAAGGACCTCCACGGGATCAGCCGGCTGCAGAAGTTCGTCGGGTGTTTCTTTGTGCAATTTGCAAGGCAGCAGGATCAATCGTCGCGGAGCAGCAAGCAGCAACGGCTTCAGTACAACGTCAATGGCGTCGGGTAGTGGGGGTGGAAGGCGGAAGATGACTTCCTCTCTCTCTCTCTGTTTGGCTTACTCCCAATTCTCTCTTCTCTTCTTTCGTCTTTCGGTCGTGTGTCTGGTGTCTGTCAGAAGGTCCCCTCTCTTTGACTTTTCTTTCCTCTCAATGGTCTCACCGCCCCTCTTTCACTCACTCCCCCTTTCTATCTCTGACGCTTTCTTTTCCTTTTATAAGGCCCCCCCGAAAAGCCCCCCTCTTTCCAGAACGTGAATTTGGTGAGTGAAGCCCGTACCTCCTCCCATCGTCCAGTATATTCCCAAGAATATATGCCCCATGTTGACCGTATCCTCGCACGATTATTTTTCCCAAAGTGACGAGGAATATCCTTCGTGTATATTTTTCTCTTGCACAAAAGATTCCAAAAAAAATCCAATCGGCTGATATCTTTCCTCTTTGATATATCGTGACACCCGAGATTTTCAAATTTCCAAAAGATATATTGCCGATTACTTTCCATAGATTAAAGATAGGCAAAATATATCGATTTCGATTATGGGTTTGATTCAATTTAGCTCAAAACCATTTACTCGAATCCATCCGCCGTCGGTCCGATGCAAATTATATGAGCCTAATTAACTATGAAATGCTCCTAATATCTACATGCAATTTTAACTAATTAATTAATTAACCTTTTTTTTCTCTTTTTTTTTTCTAGAGACTGAGATCGATCCCTAATTTTTATGCAATGAATGACTAATTGGATTTTCAAAATTTAGGTGTCAACAGCTGCTCCTCTTTGAGTGGAGGCTCGCAGAAGTTTCGCTCAAAGACTGATACCTAAATTTAGACTATGCAAAATGATGAATGATTTTTTTTTTAATGCAATGATGCATGATATGCAAACAATAAAGAACGTATGCTAAGGCTTCTCACTTCGTGTAGAGCGGTGAAAGAGTCTTACATACGGATCGCACAAAAAGCGTCCAAGTGAGGGGAAGCTTTATAATGCTGTGAACTCCTTCGATCTCCATACTTCTAGTTCACTGGAAGTAAGGTTCTCAAGGTATAGGATTGTCTATCTGTTACCCGTAGTTTCCTACAGATGCGAAATAGCGCATGATATGAAGAAAGAATGAGGACGTGTTGCCTATATCATTGGGCAATCACGAAAAGAATCATGTCACCTCTTCCATTGGGTGAGCATGAGATTGGTTGTACCACCTACTCCACTGGATGAACACAGAATGAAAAATTATGTTGCCTGTTCTGCTGGGCAAACATAAAAATGGGGTGTGTTGCCTATTCCATTGGGCAATCACGAAAAAGGATCACGTCACCTCTTCCATCGGGTGAGCATGAGGTTGGTTGCGCCACCTATTCCACTGGGTGAACACAGAATGAAAAAATTATGCTGCCTGTTCTGCTGGGCAAACATAAAAATGGGGTGTGTTATCTATTTCACTGGACAACATGGAATAAGAAACTAAGCTGCCTGTTCTACCGGGCTAACATGAAATGAAGTGTGTTGTCTATTCCACTGGACAACACAAAGAAATATGTCACCTGTTCCACTGGGTGAACACATGAGAGACCATGTCTCCTATTCTGAAGAGAGAAACAATGAAGAATAATTAGCAAACTTACCTGAATTCTTGTTATGGGAGAGCCAATTGCATTGCAGCTGTTTGTACCTGAGAAAAAGTTAAAACAACACATGCGCAGGAGCAGAGAAAACATAATTCATGAATCTGCTTGCATTACCAAGCTTCACTGAGGAACTTATCAATAAGAACAACAATTTCGTCCTTTTGACAATTTGATCATATTAAATGAGAGACCTTTAATTAGAAAGGACTTTCTACTCACTCTCAATGAAGGGCTTTTGACCCGACCTTTGATGCGGGTATAAGAATCACTCAAACTCTCTTCATCATGCTTGACAAGGGTTCGGATATTCTCAAAATCAGTATGGCTTGGCCAATCTGATAGGTCTTTATAAGGACTAAAATGAAGGCTTGGTCAATGGTTTAGCAAAAGGGACTCTTCGAGTTGAGGCTATTGAAAGAGTTGATATCACCAGCTGCTCCGGGTTTACAAGTTAGGAATACTGCAAAAATGAGATAGAAAAATCTTGCTCGCACTTCTTCGAGCAATATTTATAAGCATTTGAAATTCTACGTTAACTCAAGTGCCCTATTCTGAAGAAACTTCGGTAAAGGTTGTAACGTAGGTTCGGGTAGGCTTGAAATGAATGGCCTATTTCCATCAAATGGGGTATTATGAACATGGAACTTGGTGATCATCTAATTATGCTACTGGTACCATTGATCTATCTCTAGCAATTACTCCATAAATGAACCTTCAAATGGTCTTTTCATGAAAACTGATCTTGTATGTCGACTCAGTTCTTGCTGAAGCTTTTTTTTTTCTCTCATTTTTCTCTCTATTCTATTTTTTTTTTCAGAGAGATTTTCTTTTTGAGAGATTTTTCCGAGAGAGAGAACTTCAATTTAATGGAGTCCTTTTGCATCATTCTTGATAAATTTTCTTTTGAACTCCCATTTGCCTCAAGTCACCTTTAACTTGCTTTGAGATGATTTCATTTGTTTATCACAAGAATGATCATCAGTCGGGTTGAAATGAATTCACCACTCAAATTGGGTATGCAAAGGGTATACTGTGTAGGGATATAGAAAGAAATGCTCTTCTTCATATCTAGGGCACTCGAGCTAACACAAAATTTGCATGCAATAAATATACTTGAAAATTGATGCGAGTGAAAGCAAGAAAATTCTAACCATTTTGAACTTTCTAAGAAATTGCCCCGGTATGGGGTTGTTCCTGACAGGGGTAAGAAATGAAACTCCGTTCAAAGGGATTAAGCAAATGATAACCTTTAGTGTTTAGATAGAGGAAATGAATGCCTCTTATCATTTTGGTCGTCATACTTTTCGTGAGATAATCCTTTACCTTGTTAGCACGGAATTTTCACTCAACTCGCACTAAGGATTATTATTCAGGACGTGTATGGACATGTCTTGCCTTTCGTCATCTTGAAGTCTCTCATGCAATATGATCGCTACATTAGGACAGAAACAGATTGCCAGATCAAAAGCTTTCCTCAAACAAAGCTTAGTAACATCAATTGATTCATGAAATTCAATTTGAAACTTGATAGAAACAAAGTCAAAATGAGTACAAATCAAGTGTAATACTTCTTTACAGAATCAGAATTAACTGGACTGGAAAAAACACGACCATCTATCTCGGCCAAAATCAAAGCACCTCCTGGAAGGACTTTCTTTACAATGTACGGGCCGCCATAATTTGGGGCGAATTTTCCTTTTGCAAGAGGAAATATCGGCAATAACTTCTGCAAGACAAGGTCACCTACCTGAAAATGTCGAGGCTTGACTTTCTTGTTGAAAGATTTAGCAACTCGTTGTTGGTAGCACTGGCCATGACATAGAGCTCTAAGCCTTACCTCATCAATCATGTTCAACTGGTCTAACCTCTGCTGGATCCAATCTGCTTCTGACAATTGTACCTGTGAAAGAATACGTAATGAAAGAATTTCAACCTCAACAGGTAGAACTGCTTCCATACCATACACAAGAGAATATGGAGTTGCCCATGTAGATGTCCGGATAGAAGTCCGATATGCCATAAGTGCAAAAGGTAATCTTTCATGCCAATCACGATAGTTCTCAGCTGTTTTAGCTAAAATTTTCTTGATATTCTTGTTGGCTGTTTCGACTGCTCCGTTCATTTGCGGACGATACGGAGAGGAATTCAGATACTTGATCTTGAACTCCTTGAACAAATCATTCACCAATTTATTATTCAGATTCGACCCATTATCAGTAATTATGGTCTCAGGTGCACCATATCGAGCAATGATGTCTCGACGAATGAACTTTACCACATTCCGGGCCGTCACTATCTTATAGGACATAGCTTCGATCCACTTCGAAAAATAATCGATAGCGACCAGGATAAACCGATGCCCATTCGACGCTTTAGGATTGATTGGGCCAATCACATCAATGCCCCACATAGAAAATGGCCATGGTTCAGACATTTGATGCAATTCATTTGGAGGAGTATTAATCTTGTCACCATGGATCTGACATTTGTGACAACTCCGGACATGCTGAATGCAGTCACTCTCTAAAGTGAGCCAGTAATAACCCATCCTCATTATCTTCCTTGCCAGCATATGACCATTCATGTGCGGACCACATACTCCCTCATGCACTTCTAGCATCAAACGAACAGCCTCGGTTGAATCAACACACCTTAATAAAACCGAATCATAGGACCGCTTGTATAGGCATTCTCCGCTCAAGAAGAACTTCGACGCCATTTTCCTGATATACCTTTGGTCGGATGCGGTACTTTTCTCAAGAAATTGTGTTTGAAGATATGCTTTGATATCATGATACCACGGCTTGCCGTCAGGCTCTTCTGTCGTAGCCATGCAATAAGCTGGTTTTTGTAAGACCTCTATCTTCAAAGGTTCAACTTCTAAACCACTTGTCACTCGTAGCATTGCTGATAACGTAGCCAAAGCGTCGGCAAAACTGTTTTGAGTCTTTGACAAGTATTCAAATGAAATGTCTTCAAACTCTTCCACCAACTCCTCTAAATAGACGTGATAGGGCTGCAACTTAGCATCTCTAGTTTGCCACTTACCAACGGTATGAAGAATAATGAGGGCTGAATCCCCGAACACCTTAAGTCGAGCTACTCCCATTTCAATTGCAACTTGTAATCCGAGTATGCATGCTTCATATTCAGCGATATTGTTTGTGCAAGGAAATATCAGTTTTGCTGCAACTGGATAATGTTGTCCGCCTGGGGATATTAGAACTGCCCCGATACCTGATCCTGACAAGTTTACGGCTCCATCAAAATACATGGTCCATACATACTCATCAATTGGCATGACTCTATCCTCTAACGGATCCAAATCGTCATTTTTCCCAGGATTTTCAGCCAAGACATCAGCAATTACTCGTCCTTTGACCGACTTCTGGGACATGAACCGAACATTAAATTCTGAAATGAGAATCTGCCATTTTGCCAGTTTTCCAACCAAAGCGGGTTGATTGAGCAAGTATTTAATGGAATCACACTCTGTCACGAGCAATATCTGATAGTGCAAAGTGTATTGCCTCAACCTGTGTAGCACCCAGACCAGTGCTGCGCACGTTCTTTCTGCTTCAGAATAGTTCATCTCGGAGGTGGTGAACTTCTTACTCAAATAATAAATTGCACGCTCCTTTCCATCCTCTTTACTTTTCTGAGCAAGCATGGCACCTAAGGATTCACTGTGGATTGTAAGGTACAGGATCAGAGGTTGTCCCGACGTTGGCTGAACAAGCACCAGTGGATTCATCAAGTAGTGCTTAAGCTTGTCGAATGCCTGTTCACATTCTTCATCCCATCTAACCAACGCATTCTTCTTGAGAAGTTTAAAGAAAGGCTTCGCTGTCTTAGATAGCTGAGAAATAAATCTGGCTATATAGTTTAGTCTGCCCATTAAGCTACGAACTTCCTTCATCGAAGAGGGAGATTTTATTTCACAAATGGCCTTCACTTTTGACGGGTCAATCTCAATCCCTTTGTTACTGACAATGAAGCCGAGTAGTTTGCCGGAGGCTGCCCCGAACACGCATTTTGCCGGATTGAGGCGCAATTTGAACTTACGAAGCCTGTCGAATAATTTCTTCAAGGTTTCTATGTGATCTTCTCCACGACGAGTTTTTGCAATCATATCGTCAACATAGACCTCGATCTCATTATGCATCATGTCATGGAACAACGTGACCATTGCCCGCTGGTAAGTTGCCCCAGCATTTTTGAGATCTAAAGGCATCACCTTATAATGAAATGTCCCCCAAGGAGTGGTAAATGCTGTTTTCGATTTAACATTCTCATTCATCAAGATCTGATTATAACCTGAGAAACCATCCATGAAGGAGAACAGTTCGAATCCAGCTGTACTGTCCACAAGCACGTCAATGTGCGGGAGTGGAAAATCATCTTTGGGACTAGCTTTGTTCAGATCTCGGTAGTCAACACATACTCGAACCCGACCGTCTTTCTTCATCACTGGGACTATATTAGCGACCCATTTAGAGTATTGGGTAATCTCAATAAATCCCACGTCAAGAAGCTTTATGACCTCTTCCTTGATTTTCTTCGCCAGTTCTGGCTTAGCTCTTCGCGGCCTTTGTTTCACAGGCTCAATTGAAGGATCAGTCGGTAGACAATGTTCGACGATCGATCGATCAAGACCCAACATGTCAGCATAAGACCAGGCAAAGATGTCTTGATAATCCTTCAACAACTGGGTCAAGCGTTTGGCCACATCTTCATAAAGACATGCCCCAATCTTAACCTCTCTAGGATTCTCCGTGTCACCAAGGTTGATTACCACGGTTTCTTCGGCGGTCAGAGGCTTAGATTTCTCATGGATTTCCAAGTTCCGTCGTATCTCTTCATCATTTGGATCATCTGAGTCATCGGATTGGCTTGCATCACATATATGAGGGTCCACGATTCCCGTCCCTTCGCATGCCTCGAGATTAGTCCTGAAACATGAAAGAAAGGGATCAAAAAGACAAGACGGGGCTTAACTACATGCAATTTTTGAAATTTTTTAAAAAAAAAAAATTCATTTTTCTTTCGAAGACCTCGAAACAAGAACTCTTGAGAAGTCCAACCCTCAGTTCTTACCGTAGATGACGAATTTTTCAATCGTTGGTTATCGTCATCGGGTTGGTTTGGGGCACTTCAACAAGATTCAAAAATGAAAAAAAAAAAACCTCCGTAATTTTATTGATATTGAATCAATGAATTACATCTTATTGAATTGAAAAACCTAAGTGCAACATGAATTGGAATGAAAATCGAGGAAAAGCAATAAGGATTCCCATGCAGGGGCGATACTAAAACTGGAAATAATTACTCTTGAGGGCCAGCGCCCGTCCCTACAAGTGGTCCTTCAGTGATTGCACCAATGGAGGTTTCAGCAAACCAACCAGTGAGGTAAGGTATATCATCATCAAAGTCCACCACCTTCGACTCTGGCTTCTTGAAAATACAGGGCGACTGGTCATCCTCAGAATCGTCAGACAAACTGACCAGAATCGCTTTACCATGCTTTTTAGGTGAGTCAGTTAGGGCTTGTGGCAACTCAGGAAAGATAAGCCCAAGATCATCCTCAGTCGGGCTCAGATTTAAATGCTCATATCCTCCCACAACTCCAGCCGAGTGAAAGGTGTCGTTGATGGAAGGTGGTAAGGGACTTTGACCTGCTCCTGTTCGACTTCTGCAACAATCATTGCTTTATTCGCGGCTTCTCTGCCCATGATATCCCAAATTAGCTTTGTGGGATTGTCCATTTGTCTTGATCGAGGCATGAATGCCTTGGCCTTCCTTCCCAAGACCCTGACCTGGCTTAAAACCATTACCTACCATGACTTTGGCCACCATGAGAGCTGCTTTAGAAACTTCAGGAACGGGCAACGGCATATCAAAAGAAGCTTGAACAAATTGAACTATCTCGAATGAATGATAGCTATCCTCCTCAACATGATCAGGTTCTATGTATGGGATCGATGTTGTATTGAAGATTCGGTGATCTTCCTCTCCATAAATTGTAACCAACTTTGTTTCAGCCACAAACTTGACCTTCTGATGCAAACTGGAGGGTACTGCGCCTGCATTGTGAATCCATGGCCGTCCTAGCAAGAAATTAAAAGCAGAAGGGATATCTAGCACTTGAAAAAGAATATCAAACACTGAAGGTCCGATTTGCAGCTTTAAGTTAATCTGGCCTATGACATCCTTCTTTACTCCATCAAAGGCTCGAACAGAAGTCTTGGCTACTTGCATGGTAGACGGAGGAATGCCCAGCCTTTTCAAAGTAGCCAACGGGCATAAATTCAGAGCCGACCCGTTATCAACAAGCACCCTAGCCATGTGAGTCTCCTTGTACTTCACTGATATGTGAAGCGCCTTATTATGACCACGTCCTTCAACTGGGATTTCCTCATCAGAAAATGCTACTTGATCTTTGAGGAGGATCGTTCCGAAAAACCCTTCTAACTTATCTTCTTCAATAGTCTCGGGCACATGAATCTCACTCAACACCTTCATTAGAGCACTTCGATGCTTATCTGATGTCTGGAGAAGTTCCAACAATGAGACTTGTGCAAGTAACTTTCTCAGCTGATCAACCACGTTATATTCACTAGCCTTAATCACAGCTAGGAATTCCTTTGCTTCTTTCTCGGCCACTGGCTTGGCCGATTGCTTGTCAGGATAAGTTCGCCCTGACCTCATTATCAGATCAACGTCGTACGACCATGGAACCATCTTGTCACTCTCATAAGCGTAGGGCTGAGGTGATGCCAGGATTAATACTCCCGGAGTGCCGGGTATAATGATCCCGAGGTCATCGTCAGAGGCGTCCTTGAGAGCGGGCATGTCAGGATCCAACTTCACTTGTTCATCGATCAACCTTGCGAGTTCTTCATTCCAATCAATGATGACTTGGGATATAGTGGCCACTACCCCGAATTCATCTGCTGTCCCAATTATCCCTTCTCTCACCAACTCATCCACTTTCTTTCTTATGTCACCGAGTGACACCACTTCACCGGTCGAAACATAACCAGCTCAAACTAAAGCATCGAACATATCTTCGAGAGAGACCCTGAAGCTTCGAACCTGCTTGACTCCCGAGCCAAAGACAACATTTGTACTGCTCAAATGATCAGGGAGTGGATTGTTTTGCACATTGGGCTTACTGGCTGATTGTAGTATAAACGTTCCAGTGTCAAGTAGATCTTGTACTCGATGTTTGAGCACTTGGCAATCATCTGTTGAATGTCCTACTTCACCTCTATGGTAATCGCATTTCTTTGACGAATCATACCTTGCAAAGCTGGCAGGGTTAGCTCTTTGTGGCTCTGAATTCAGCAAGTTCTTCTTCCTCAGCACCACCAGTACCTGAGATAATGTCCCAGGAAGTGGAGTGAACTGGCGAAGTTTGCGCTGCTGGCGTGAGTCCTGCTGGCCTTGCCACCCATAAGAGGTTGCCTGCTGGGTGGTAAATTGTAGCTTTGGAGCCTGAGCTGGCGTCTTCTGCACATAAGTCATGTTGACTTCGGGGGTATGTTCTTTGTCCTTCTTATTAGTAAATCTTTTGCCTGAAGAACTTGACTCACTGTACCATCCTTTCTTGAGCCCGGACTCAATTTCCTCACCCATGGCTATCAGCTGGCTAAAAGATTGGACAGCCGTTACTAGCATCCGTGAACGAACTGGCTGCGGCAGAGTAGACACGAACAATTTCATTAAGTCACGTTCTGAGGGTTCAGGCATGATCTGTCCCGCCATATTCCTCCAACGAGTGGCATACTCTTTTAGAGTTTCTCCCTTTTTCTGCTCAGCTCTCTCCAGGTCTTCCCTTGTAATGGTGACATCGAGATTGAACTTAAAGTGCTTGACGAAAAGGTTTGCCACTTCTTCCCACGAATCTTTCCGGTTGATCTGGTGGTTGGTATACCACCTCAATGCAGCATCTTTCAAGCTTGCTTGGAAGGTTTGAATCATTAGGGGTCCATTAAAAATGTATATGTTCATGAGCCCCTGGTACATCTCGATGTGCTGAATTGGGTTTGAAGTGCCGTCATACTTCTCGAAAGCTGGCATTTTGAATTTATCGGGCACTTGGACCCGAGTAAAAATGGACAAATCAACAGGCGGAACACTTTGAGTTCCCTCCACTTCACGTAACCTCTGTTCGAGTTTGGCCAACAACTTGGCATGCTCATCATTGGGGGGTGAATGAGGAACAGGGACCGACGAAGGAGCACTATTGTTGGTCAAAATGGCATCATCCAGTTGAGGGGTTTGATTCGTGTTCACTGTAGGAGATTTGTCAAGGCGGAGGCCTTGACGATTTGGAGGTGGAATCTCCGATTGGGAGGCAACATTGATCTACTGCTGCTTAGCCATGAGATCACTCATCATTTTGCACATGGCAGCCGCGACCTACTCATTGATTGCATTCATGTGTTCTTTCAGCTTTTTGTCAATCATGGCCGCGATCTCAGCTTGATTGGCCATCCTTCTTTTGGTCACCGATCGAGTATTATGAGGATGAGGGGGATCCGTGGCAAATTACCTGCAAAAGTAACAATGGAATGAATACAACGAGTAAGAATGACGAGTCGGTCCATGACATCCTCTAGACCCTCAGGGTGAAATTACTTTCGAAAGACCGATTCATCCAGTAAATCCCGAAATTCCGAATTGCCATATTCAATAAAAACCTGGACTAATTCCAAAATTTAATGTTTCTCATTGAATTGCCCAAAAAGGAAGATGTCTCAAAAGAATTCTTAGAAAGATCGTCCAGCAACATTTATTACCAAAAAAAAAACATCAATAGGATGAAGTACAAATGTAAGCTAACATTCCATCCTAAAAAGAAAGAAAAACTCCTAAACCAAACTAGAAATTAGATAGTCTTCCTCTTTTTAGAGGCCACGTGATCTATAGACGAATGGGCCTTCAAGGCACGCCGTAATCGTGCATTCTCTTTAGCCAAAGCATCTGCCTTATCCTGGGCCTTCGTCGCCTTTTCTTCGCTGATTTTGATTTGAATTTGAAGGGTATGCCGTACTCTCACGACCGGGATCTTCGGGAGTATCTCAGCAGGGATGGTATGATACTGAATATACCGGGCCGTGGCAAAGTGACGCTTCGTCCTTCCGGTGGGCTCATCCGTTGGCCAAATCAGCTTCTGCATGGAACAATTCTGCCAAGCCTCAGAATGACGCCTAAGCTCGACTCTGTAGGACTCGCCTTTCTCGAACTGGACTTGAAATTCATTGGACCGGAGTGGGGGTGGGACATCCTGCAAAACTCGGAATTGACGTGTAACCCGAAGGGGCTGATAGCTGGTTGCCCCATAAATGCCCATCAAAGGTACGGGCTTCTGATCGCCATGCTATAGTCGAGCCTCAACCTCTCGAAACCACACAGTTTGCCAAAGGAAAATCTTAGAGCTTGGATCCTTGAACAAATTGACCCATTGTGTATAGTGCAAACTCTTAGTTTGATCTTGTATTTGTTTGAACCTTAAAATAGAGTTTTCAGTCATGCCCATTTCAAATACAGTCATATTTTCCCCAAATTGAGAAAGATGTGAGAAAAACCATATTTGTAAAAGCTCAATTGGGGCTCGAAAAGTTCTATCTTTTTCTTTCTTGAATCGTGTCAAAGATATGAAAGTCTCTGCCAAAATTGTGTTTATGAAACTAACTCCACCACATATTAGTTTTACCGTCCAAGCTATCATAGGATCAATGGCATTTTGACGGAATGGAAAAATGATGAATCCAAAAAAGGCTAAGATAAAAATCTTAGATTTCATAAGGAGGGAGCTATTTTCGAAACATTCAATAAGAAAAGATAGTGGGCATGCTTGACAATTACCCTTTAGCACTTTTTCAATTTCTTTTTTGGTCAAACTCAAAAATTCAGCAAGCACTACCACAGGATCTACCTTAATGGGTGGTTCAATTATATCCAACTCAATCGATTTCCCAATGGCAATACTGTATTCTTCCAGAGTCGGTGTGAGCTCAAACTTACCTCCAAACACAAATGTGGTTGTCTCGGGGCACCAAAAATGAGCGAGTGCCTGCATGACCCCGCTCTAAACATCTATGTCTAGGATTGGCAGCATGAATCTAATGCGCTTGAGAACGTACTGCTGACCATTTGGCTTCAACTGGCTCCATAGCTTCTTGAGCTCTAGCTTCGGAGTAGACACGAAACGGATATCGAGGCGACCCATTCTTATATAGACCACGTGTCAAATGACTCAACCTAAACCATGGACCGACTCAAAATAAGATACAGAAAATCAAAGATAAAGCTCAAGGAATTGCCATCTTTCGGAAAAAAAAAATGTCAATCACAGAGACATGCACATGAATCGTGAGTTTAAATCTTAATCTATCTATCCTAATGGCTTTTGCAAAATGAAATGATGAACGGAACGACATGTCGCAGCCTCGCGTACAATCATCATGACTAGTCGCAGCCTCGCATACAATAGTTATGACTAGTCGGGTTCAATCACTTCAGCTCGATTCGGTCGACAAGAGCAACCCCCATGTATCGTAGCCTCACGTGCATGAAGACGGCTCTTGAGCCATTTTTTGGAAAAATTTTCGGGATTCAAATGGGATAACCTTTAGCGAAGCCTTACCGTCAAGGTTAAAGAACCACTTAAATACCATCTTAAAACTATGGGTGTGACCCAGGTCCGGTCACAGGTTGTGTGTGGTGTAGTGCAAATACTGTAAATCATGCACAACAATTATATGCAACCAACACTTCAACAGTACAAAAATTAAATCACATTCCACTCCACCAAACCTACAAAACAAAGAGTTAGCCAATCACTACTCCCCTTATAACTCCCATCCTGCAAAAACATTTAACACCTAAGAATGAGAATTCAATCAAATTTTGTCAAATCGAGTGTTTTTTTTTGAAAATTTTTTTTGGCCTAAGTCCTCCTTAAATTTAAAAAAAAATTCAAGTTTTCCCCAGCGGAGTCGCCAAGCTGTCGCGACCTAAAAATCGTCTTTTCCGATCTTAGGCTAATGGATTACTACATTAATTAAATTAACTAACCTAGCTCGAGTTCTCCCAAACTCTACCAAATCGCAACTTAGGCCCAATTGTGAGCATGCAAATATTTTCAAAGGGAGTCGCCACTAATCATTTAAGGTAGGTTGATTAGAAACCTAAATAAAATAGCGGGAGTACTATTTTATTTCTGCGAACCAGAAATTATGAATACGGGGACTTGGTTACGCTAGATTCCCTAACGCCCTTTCGGTACCAATTTCAAGAAAAATTCTCAATTTGACAACTTTGATAAATCCTAACTTAGAATTCAAAGGTGCAAAAATTTTATTATTTTATTTTTATTTTTTTATTTGAATGAAAGCTAACCTATATGTAATGACGTGAAAAAATTGACATGTGATTAACGCAACCTAACATGCAAACAATATGTCATGCGACGACGTGACCTATTTCTAATGACGGGCATTTTATTTTTTGTATTTTTTTTATGAAATTCGAAATTAAAATCAAGTAAAAAAAATATATAACCGCTAAATCTTTCGAATTAAGTTTCGATCTGAAGCCTGACAGATTGATCCTAAAATTCGAAATACCCGCTATGGAAATAATTTTATCTAAAGCCTGATAGATAAAATTATTTTCACGTGTGCGGTTGCGGATTAGGAAATTTTCCTAATCGATCACTTCTTGGAAAGATTTTGATATCTCAAACATTTTGGATATATTCAAGAGATTTTAAAAATTATGATTTCTATCCAAATAAAAAGTAATAGATATCTAGGATTTCACAAAAAAGGAAATAAAATCCTAATTGGAATATGCTTATTACTCAAATATGCAAAGTTAGATATAAACAAGCACAACTTAGGTAATAAAATATTCAAACTAAATCAAGATGAGATATTTACCTAATCCAACGATTTGTTTCCAAATTTGAATCACCGGAGGATCGGAATTGCGGATCGGACAAACGGCGAAGGGTGATGTGTCGGGAGTGGCGGCGCGGCGGAAGCTGTGGTCGTTGGGACTACAACGGCTTGAACTGGGACGAAAGCAGCAAATCGTCGTCGCGGTTCAAAAAGACCGCGGACAGGACGCCACGAACTCACAAGCAGCGTCGACGCTGGACCTAGTATTCGCGGCCAGCAGCGGCGACGGCAAAAGGGGGCGGAACAGCAACACCTTCGTCGAAGTCGGGGTAGGCAGCAGTAACGTCAGTCACAGCGAGGCCTTTGATGCAGGCTGGGTTGACTCTCTGTGCAGCAAGAGCAGGCGCCGCTCAGGAAGGCAACAGTAGGGAAGGTGCTGTCTTGGTCGCGGGCGGCACGAGGGACGAAGACTCGTCGGGGCAAGGACCTCCACGGGATCAGCTGGCTGCAGAAGTTCGTCGGGTGTTTCTTTGTGCAATTTGCGAGGCAGCAGGATCAATCGTCGCGGAGCAGCAAGCAGCAACGGCTTCAGTACAACGTCAATGGCGTCGGGTAGTGGGGGTGGAAGGCAGAAGATGACTTCCTCTCTCTCTCTCTATTTGGCTGACTCCTCCCAATTCTCTCTTCTCTTCTTTCGTCTTTCGGTCGTGTGTCTGGTGTCTGTCAGAAGGTCCCCTCTCTTTGACTTTTCTTTCCTCTCAATGGTCTCACCGCCCCTCTTTCACTCACTCCCCCTTTCTATCTCTGACGCTTTCTTTTCCTTTTATAAGGCCCCCCCGAAAAGCCCCCCTCTTTCCAGAACGTGAATTTGGTGAGTGAAGCCCGTACCTCCTCCCATCGTCCAGTATATTCCCAAGAATATATGCCCCATGTTGACCGTATCCTCGCACGATTATTTTTCCCAAAGTGACGAGGAATATCCTTCGTGTATATTTTCCTCTTGCACAAAAGATTCCAAGAAAAATCCAATCGGCTGATATCTTTCCTCTTTGATATATCGTGACACCCGAGATTTTCAAATTTCCAAAAGATATATTGCCGATTACTTTCCATGGATTAAAGATAGGCAAAATATATCGATTTCGATTATGGGCTTGATTCGATTTAGCTCAAAACCATTTACTCGAATCCATCCGCCGTCGGTCCGATGCAAATTATATGGGCCTAATTAACTATGAAATGCTCCTAATATCTACATGCAATTTTAACTAATTAATTAATTAACCTTTTTTTTCTCTTTTTTTTTCTAGGGACCGAGATCGATCCCTAATTTTTATGCAATGAATGACTAATTGGATTTTCAAAATTTAGGTGTCAACAAACGGCATTGTCAGTCCGTCGCAAATTTGCGACGAAAACACGCGTCCGTCGCAAATTCGTACTTTATAAACCCGTGCTATCTCTCTCTCTCGCTCTCTCTTGCTGTTCCTCGCTTTCTCTTGCTGTGTCTCGCTCTCTCTCGGTCTCCGTCGCTTTTCTCCCGCTTTCATATATCTGAAATCAGCAAAATCCGCGCACGCACGTATTAATCTCGGTGAAGCTTTTGTACCGGTAAGTGCAAAATTGCTAGCTTCATAACTATTCGTCGTTGCATTGCAATTTTTATTTTAATATATGTTCATGTTTATTTTTTTTTCGTATCTGCATCACCGGTGTAATGATCGGCGACCAGTGAGACCTCGCCGGTCTTCGGATGAGCAGAATGGCCACGCCGTTTTGCGGGAACCATTTTTCGGTCTCAAATTTGCGACCGAAAAATGAAAAGTACGTCGCAAATTTGCGACGGATACGCCAATCCGTTGCAAATTTGAGACGGAAACGTTTTTCTCCGTCGCAATTTGCGACGAAGAGCTGTTTTCGTCGCAAAATTTGCGACAGAGATCCGTTTCCGTCGCAAATTTGCGACGGAGAACAATTTGCGGCCTATCCTATTTTCCGTCGCAAATTTACGACGGAATTTCCATTTATTCGTCGCAAATTTGCGAGGGATGAATTCCGTTTCCATCGTACATTAAAAATTAATAAAAAATATTGATTCTTATGTGATTAATCTTTTTTGGGTTTGTACCTAATTAAAGGTCTCACAATCCAAGTGGACTTTGCAATTCTCATCAAATTGATCACTTTGTCCTACCAATATTTCAGTCAAATATTTAGTTAAGTCTTCTTTACATTGTAATTTTTTCTATTTTTGCAATTTCATATTAATTGTTGTGTGACTAAAAAAAATTATAATTTCCAAAATTTTATAGTTTTAATTAAGAACAATAGATATGATATTTTAAATATTTTACCAGAATTTTATATTTTAATACAGATACAATGCAAAGAGAAAGGGCTTGGATGTATAATAAGAACTTACCTGGACGTCAAGGATTAACAGATGAGTTTCGTACTGGGTTGGAACTATTTTTAGACTTTGCTAGTAGTAAATATGAGTTTATGGATGGAAATAAATTAAGGTGTCCGTGCAAAAAGTGCGGTAATGGTAAATTTCTTGTGTGTAATCAAGTTAGAGAACAGCTTACTAGATTTGGGTTTACTCCGAACTATTATAATTGGACTTCCCATGGTGAACCATTTATATCTGATGAAGGATATGGAAGAAGTGACCAAGTTTCAGTTAGGGAAGAATGTGGCTATTATGAGCAATTGAACTCATACGAGAGGATGGTGATTGATGCAGCTAGTTATAATTTTGTCCCAGAATCAAATCATGCAAGTACTAGTTTTACTCCTACACGTGAACAAGCAAGTACTAGTCATGCTTCACAATTGGAAGATATAGGAGTAACGGGTTTTGAGGAAAATGTGGATAATGAAACTTTTCAATATAATCAGTTCTGGGATGTGTTGAAAGCAGCAGATGAACCTCTATGGGCAGGTTGCGAGGACCACACTAAGTTATCGGTGACAGCCCGACTATTAAATATCAAGGCAGAGCATAATGTGTCTGCGGATTGCTTCAACTCTTTTGTTGAAGTAATGCGGGAATCATTGCCTCGTGATAACAACATGCCAAGTGATTTTTATGATATGAAAAAACTAGTAGAAAACTTAGGGCTTCCGGTTGTAAGAATTGATGTATGTAGTAGGGGTTGTATGATATATTGGAGAGATGATGAAAATGCAGAATCTTGCAAATTCTGTAGCCAACCTAGGTACAAGATTAACAGGAGGCCGGGTCATAATCAGAAGCGTAGACCATGCAAGCAAATGTTTTATCTGCCATTAATCCCCAGATTGCAAAGGCTTTATGCGTCTAAAGCCACTGCTGAACACATGACTTGGCATGCAAATCATGAAACAGAAGAAGGTCTAATGTGTCATCCTTCAGATGCGGAGGCATGGCAACATTTTGATAGAACATACCCTGAGTTTGCAATGGAACCTCGGAACATCATGTTAGGTCTATGTGCCGATGGATTTGCTCCATTTGGGAAAATAGGAAAAAGTTATTCATGCTGGCCAGTTATCTTAACGCCGTACAATCTTCCACCTGGTATGTGCATGAAGACACCTTATATATTTTTGACATTGATCGTGACAGGGCCGCAAAATCCGAAAAAGTTGGTAGATATTTATATGCAACTATTGATTGAGGAGTTACAACGACTATAGGTTAAAGGTGTCCTGACGTATGACGTTTCTACCGATCAAACGTTTGTAATGAAGGCTGCCCTTCTTTGGACGATAAATGACTTTCTAGCTTACGGAATGTTATCTGGATGGAGTACAGCTGGGATCTTAGGATGTCCGATATGTTTGGAGAGGTCAAAGTCATTTAGATTAAAACATAGAAAGAAGCTTTGCTATTTTGACTGTCACAGATAATTTTTGCCGCCAAGTCATCCTTTCAGAAGGAATAAGAAAGAGTTTATCAAGAATAGGACTGAAAGAACGCGTCCACCATTGAGGTTGACCGGTGATCAAATTTGGGAGCGTGTGCAGGACTTTCCAACCGTTGTTGAGAACCCGCATGGCACGACTTTTGCATACGGAAGTTCACATAAGTGGACAAAATGCAGTATATTTTGGGATCTACCATATTGGAAGGCGCATCTTATTCATCATAATCTTGACGTCATGCACATAGAAAAGAATGTTTTCGACAATGTCATAAATACTGTGATGGATGTCGCTGGAAAAACAAAATACAACTTGAACGCAAGAAAAGATATGACAGATATTTGCGATCGGCCAATACTAGCTGTGCATGCAAGCAGCAGGGGACCAAAACCGAAAGCAATTTATACATTGGATAAGGAGCAGAGGCGAGTTGTTTGTCAATGGTTGAAATCTGTGCGGTTTCCTGATGGATATGCTTCGAATCTCGGGAGATGTGTTGATTTGAATGACTGCAAGTTGACAGGTTTGAAGAGTCATGATTGTCACATTCTGATGGAAAAACTAATTCCAATAGCTTTGAAGGAAGTTCTACCGAACTTTGTATGGGGCGCCATTACAGAATTAAGCAATTTTCTTCATGATATTTGCTCGACAGTGTTAAAAGCATCGCACATGGAGAAACTAGAGAGAGATATTCCAATTATTCTTTACAACTTAGAAAGGATATTTCCTCCAGCGTTTTTTGATTCGATGGAGCATCTGTTAGTTCACTTGCCTTATGAGGCCAAAGTTGCAGGTCCCGTCCAATTTCGATGGATGTATCCATTTGAGAGGTAATGTTTTTTTTTAAATACAGTTCAAATTAGTTTATCATATAATATGTTCCGATAAGCTTCTTTCTATTTCAACTAGATTCTTATATCATTTGAAGAAAAAAGTGAAGAATAAGGCACGTGTTGAAGCTTCAATTTGTAATGCATATATTGTGGAAGAAGTGACAACATTTGCATCATACTATTTTGAGCCGCACGTTCAGTGCAAGAGCCAGAGAGCAGGCAGAAATGATGAGGGCCCCATTGATCCTAATTGCACGGCATTCTCTATTTCAATTATCTGGGTCGACCAAGCGGCGCATGTCGGTTTCGTTACTTATCAGGCGAAGAATTTCATGCAGCCCATACTTATATTTTACTGAACTGCCCAGAAGTCGAGCCATACTTCAAGTAAGTATAAATTTGCAAATATATGTTTTGCGTGTCAAATATTTGCTAATAATGATATGGTTTTTAATATTAGGATTTTCCAAACTTCAATGGCTGGACTACAACCAAATGAGTTTGACCGTTTGTGCGATGAACAATTTGCAGCATGGTTCAAGACATATGTAAGTTGCCTATATATGGATCAAAACCAAGTTATTAAATTATATACATCATTTAGTAAAATATATATTATTGACTTTGCATATGTAACTTTAGGTTCACAGTAATTATGATGAATTTGGAGGGCAAGGATTGCTATATTATCTGTCATGGGGTCCAAAGTTAAAAGTTCGAAGTTGGCCAGCATATTTCATAAATGGATATAATTTTCATACTTAAGAATACCGAATGGGAAAATCCACAATGAATAGTAGTGTGTCCGTTCGGTCATCCAATGGTGACAGTTGGAAAGATGATTTTTATGGCTTGTTGGATGAAATCATAGAGATAGAGTATCCTAGACCATTAATGATGCGGGTTGTGTTATTTAAGTGCACGTGGTTCGATCCCATCAAAGGAATGAAGGTGCATACGAAGTTCAATTTGATTGAAATAAATCACAAGAAAAGGTATATGAAGTATGAACCATTTGTCTTAGCACAACAAGCAATTCAAGTATGTTATGTATCATATCCTAGTTTGAAACGTGACAAAGCTGATTGGTGGGCTGTATGTAAAATCAAAGCACGGAGGAAAATCGAGGAACACTGGAAGGATAGAGCCTACCAATAAGAGAAAGTGTGTAACACGGTTGAAATTGAGGAATATAACATACCAACTTTACGAGATCCATGTGGAGCAATGATAGATGTGGATCCAACTGAAATTTGCGAATTAAATGTACAAGAATGTTCTGAATTTGATTTTCAGATAGATGAAGAAGACGAGGACGAAGACAAGGACGAGGACGAGGACGAGGACGAAGACGAAAACGAAGATTAAGATTAAAATTTTTGTCACAACACACTATAGATGTGTAATTATTAATGTTATTGTCATCATTATTGTTATTGTGCTTTTTAATTATTGTTATTGTCGATTATTCTTTCTATTTTAATTTATCGTCGGAAATTTTGTCCCTAAATGCCGACAAGTCAAATATTATTAATGTGCCGTAACATTTCCGATATTTCAATTTCCATTGCAAAATTTGAAATGCCAAAATTTTGGACTGAAAAAAAGACGTAGCAAATTTAGGACCCTAATCAATGAGACGCTAAATTTTTGACAGAAAAAAGACGTCACAAATTTACAACGATTATTTAGTCTGTGCAAAATTACGACAGACTCACAACCTGTCCGTCACAAATTTTGTTAAGGAATATTTACCAGTAAAAATTTACGATGGACTCAGATTTGTCTGTTGCAAATTTTGAAAATTTTTATCCGTCGCAACACTTATACCTGTCCGTCGCAAATTTGCGACGAACGCAACCTGTCCGTCGCAAATTTGCGACGGACTCAACCTGTCCGTCTCAAAAGTTTGTGACGGACAGACAAACGTCCGTCGCAAAATTTTGCGACCGACAGACACACGGCCGTCGCAAATTTTGCGACGGAAAAAACTTGTCCGTCGCAAAATTTTGCGACGGAGAGACGCACGTCCGTCGCAAAATTTTGCGACGGATAGACACACGTCCATCGCAAATTTTGCGACGAAAAAAACTCGTCCGTCGCAAAATTTTGCAACGGAGAGACGCACATCCGTCGCAAAATTGCGACGGACAGACAGACGTCCGTCGCAAAATTTTGCGATGGACATACACACTTCTGTCGTAAAATTTTGCGACATTTTGCGACGGACAGACACACGTCCGTCGCAAAATTTTGCGATGGACAGGCACACTTCCGTCGCACAATTTTGTGACGGAAAAAAACTCGTCCGTCGCAAAATTTTGCGACGGAGAGACGCACGTCCGTCGCAAATTTGCGACAGACAGACACACATTCGTCGCAAAATTTGCAACGGACCGACACACGTCCGTCGCAAATTTTGCGACAGACAAATTTCATCCGTCGTAAATTTGCAACGGTCAGTGTGTGTCCGTCGCGAATTTGCGAGGGAATTTAAACCGTGCGAAATTTGCGATGGAGAAGGCAAATCCGTCGCAAATTTGCGACGGACAAACAATGACCGTCGCAAATTTGCGACGGATACACATTGTCCGTCGCTAATTTAGCGAGGGAATTTTTCCCGCGTAAGATTTTTTATTTCCGTCGAAATTGTTTTTTATAAAAAAATTTACGACGGACCTATCTTGTCTGTCGCAAATTTGCGACGGACATGCTTGGTTCGTTGCAAATATTTGTCGGTGAAATAGTTGCGACGGACAAGTACGTCCATCACAAATTTGCGACGGCACACCGATGTCCGTCGCAAATTTGCGACGGCTTCCCGATTTCCGCCGCAAATTTGCGACGGCACCCCGATGTCCGTCGCAAATTTGCGACGGAAATAGTAGTCCGTCGCAAATTTGCGACTGACCTAGCGTGTCCGTCGAAAATTTGCGACCGACCTTCTTAATCCGTCACAAATTTGTGACGGACACGCCAGGTCCGTCGCAAATTGTCGAAATTTATCTTCTTCCCCAACCCGACTCTCGCCCACCCGACTCAGATCTGGTTCACATTTGCAGAGAGCCGTTGTCGTTGCAGCCGTTGCAGTCGCTGCCCAGCCGTCCCCCCTCGCCGCCGCCGTCGCAGCTCCGCCGCCCTTCGCTGCCTAGCCCCGCAAGCCCCTCCCGCCAGTCGCCCCGGCCCCCTCGCGCCGCCCCCGCCCAGCCCCGCCCCGCCCCCCGCCCATCGCAGGTCTCCCTCGCTCCCGCCCCGCACCCCTCGCCGGTTGCGCCGTCGCCCCCGCCCCCTCATCGCCCTCGCCCTCCGCCCCGCCCCCGCCGTCTGCCGTCACCCTCGTCGCCCACGCCCCCGCCCCCGCCCCCGCCTCACTTGCCGTCTCCCCTCGCCCCGCCCCCGCCGTCGCCCCCGGCCGGCCCCGTCACCCTCGTCGCCGGCCAGCAGCCGCAGCCCCCGCCCCGCCCCCGCCGTGTCCCGTCGCCCGAGCCCCCGCCCCGCCCCACCCCCGCCCACGCCCCCGCCCCCGCCCCCGTCCCCGTCACCCTCGCTGCCGGCCAGCCGCTGCCGCCCGTCGTCACCACCGCCAGACCGGCAAGCCGCCGCCGCCGCCGTCGTCACCACCGCCCCGCCGGCCAGCCGCCGCCGTCGTCACCACCGCCCCGCCGGCAAGCCGCCGCCGCCATCATCACCACCGCCCCCGCCGGCCAGCCGTCGCCGCCGCCGTCGTCACCATCGCTGCCGCCTCCCTCGCCGTCACCCACGCCTGTGCCGGGACCGCCACTATCCATTCCGCCTATTTTTGTTGTACTTTAACTCAGTAAGTCTATTTTCTAATCCATAGTTAGTATAATTAGGTAATTAGTTGGATTTAGTTAGGGATTATTTAGGATTGCTTTTGATTGGCTAAATTACGGGTCGATTTCAGGATTGCATATGACTTTGATCGATGGTCGACTGGTTAATTTTTTTATTATGTGTATGATTAAGCGTTAAATGACGATAGGATAATTGATTAAACGTTTTCAAAGAAAATGCTTGAAAATTAAATTATTCTATAAAAAATTATGAAAAATTATGGAAAATTAAAAAAACGGTAAATACTGAAAACATATATGAAATTTGACCGTAAAAGTTTTTTAAAATTTTTAACAAACTAAAATTTCATAATATCACAAAATTGCAAAAATTAATAGTGTCCACCCATTTTCAGTGAAATTTACATTTTTTAATGTTCCGGCGAAAAAATTATTAAAAAATTTAAAATTTCCATAACATGATAACATGGCTTAACATAAATGTGGTCACCCATTGTGAGGGAAATTTTTTTTTGGTGAAGAAAAATAAAAAATATATAAAATTTAAAAAATGCACAGAATTGCCTAGAAAACATGTGGCCATCAACTTGCAGTGAAATTTAAATTTCTTTAGATGGAAAAAAAATTAGAATTTAAAAATTTCCAAAATTTTACGGAATGGCTTATAATACCTGTGGCCATCCACTTTTAGTTATATTTAATTTTTGTAACGTGCCTTAAAAATTGTAAAAATAAAGAATGACTAAAATTTGGAAAACTTTACCTAATAGTTTAGACGACTTGTGGCCACCCAATTTTAGTATGGAATTTTTTTTTCACAAAAAAAATTTATATTAAAATTAATAATATAAAAATTCTTAAAATTTCAAAATTTCAAAACTTTACAAAATGTCTTAGAATATCGGTGGCTACCAACTTTTAGTGAAATTTTTTTTTAGCTCCCAAAAAAAATTTAAGAATAACAATAATAATTTATTTCTTACAAAATTTTATAGAATGACTTAGAATATTTGTAGACACCCACTTTCAGTGAAATATAAATTTTTGTACGTGGTAAAAAAAATTTAATGAAAATGCATGCGATTCATATAGTGATGTTTGATACCTGTGGCCACCCATATCGTGCTCATACATTGATGTTTCATATGAAAATGAATGGGATTCATAGTATATTTATTTGTAGGAAATTACACGTCATAAGCACTCGACATTGGCTCATTTCAAGGAAATATTTTCTCGGTCTTTTCATCAAAATGGTAAGCTTCGTCATGTACAGCATTATGTGTTCGTAATACGTGTCAATAGTTCTTTACATATTCGTATAACCTTCCTACTTGTCAGTTTAAATGTGGAGGTCACAAGTCTAGAAGACAAGGCTCTTCCTCGTCCTCGTCCCCGTCCCTTTCCTCTTCTCATGTCCTGGCATTGAACCCTCAAGCACAATATGGTCCGTCACAATATGGGCACGTTGGCCCTTCCTCCCACAATCAACAACATGTTACGGGACTTCACCACATGCCAACTGAACATTCTCCAGTTTAATCTCCTGTAGCTCCCCCTCCTTCGGTTCCACCCCATTATTCGGCGGAACAATCGAATATTGACGGAAACAAAGGCCAAGAAGATAACCGATTCTTTATATGCCCATTTGGAGATTCGTAAGTGCTTCATTTTTATTTTAGTATATGTCATATTTAGGGCTTTAAATATTGATGTTAACTGAATTATCCATGTTGCACAATATTTGTATGAATGCAGATTCACGGATGCTACGTCTGTTGTGAGAGAATTGAAAAAAATAATCAGAAACTTCTGGATGAGAGAGTATCTTAATTACAGAAATGTTCCACAAGAAGTAAAAGAAATGTGGTGGAATGAGTTCAAGGTAAGTTGTACATATTTTATTTTCTTAGAAATTAAGTTTAGTGTAGTATATTGATGGTCAAGAATGATGTAAAGTGACTAGAACAACTCTGTAGTTTTCGATATCTAAAGGACCAGATATTTTTCCCGACATGAACTTTACAAAATCTGTCTATATGTGTCTGATGCATGGTTATAGATATGTGATCATCATAATAATTTTCAATTTGTGTTTTTATTCATTGCAGCGGAAGTTCACGTGGGACGAAACGGAAGACAATGAAGTGAGACGAATTTTCGATAAGAAAATAAGTGATTTTATGTGAAATGTTATGAATAGAGCGAAGAGCAAGCAAGCGAAGCCGTCTTTCTTCACAGCTAACAATTGGGTGGCAATTAATACATTTTGGGCATCTGAACAGAGTCGGCAACTCTGTGAGCAGAATAAGAAGAATCGATCTTCTAGTTCTAGTGATGGGTCAGCCACATATGCTGGGGGCTCTATCAACATTGCGGAGCATCGCAAACGACTGGTAAGTTTGTTAAATGAGTTATAAGTTAATTTAATTCAGTTATTCAAGTTTACATTTTGTAAGCACATGAATTGGGAACGGAACCGACATTTGCAGCTACATTTGAACGCACATTCCAAAAGAAAGATAAGACATGGACTGGCGATCGAGCAAAAGCTGTTAAGGTATGTAAGGTTATACTTTGACTTATATGTAAACTATAATGCAAAACCGTTAATGCTTTCAATATTTATGGTATATATATATTGATTTTATTTTCATCTACATTGTTAATGTAGGAAAAATATGATGATCTTTTAATGAGCAGTGCTAGTGGTAGTGATGATTGTCCTGAGTCCCGGCCACCAGTTGATAACATGGCATTATGGATGGAGGCATCGGGTGGGCCGAAAAAAGGAAAAATATTTGGGCTGGGATCGTTGTTAAGGATGTACATGTCGAATAATCCTGGAAGTTCATCAGCCGCTGGGACTGGTAGAAGGAAGTCACGAGTGGAGGAGCAATTGAACCAAGAAGTGGATCGTCTGAATAATTTGCTTTTTAAGAAGGATGAACGAATATATAACTTGGAAGAACAAATGAGAGTGGTCATGCAACATCTTAACCTCCAACGCAATGACGGGCCTCCTGTACCTCTAGCCAATCCAATAGGTGATGACCAACACATTGATGCCGAGAATGCTGATGCTGATGCTGATGCTGATGATGATGATGATGATGATGATGATTTTGTCCAGTCTCCCTAGTTAAAATTTTGGGTAAGCTTGCTTCATAATCTTGGTTTTTCATAATTTCACTCATATTCATATGTAAGAACATTTATGTTTGTCCTGAAACGTATTTTTGTTATTTTTGTTATATTGTGGACTGATTTATGTATCGACATTTCCTCAGGTCTTGACAAAGGTGACTACTTTTGGTGTCCTACCAGCGTACCAAAGCCGCCTCTTCTTCTGTATGGTTTTTTTTTGAGTTTTCTATGGTTGTCCTGTCTCTTAGTTCATGTTTTGAATGTATTGTAAGATTGGATATCAAATAGCATCATGTCAGACTTTATAACTTTCCTTCTGTTATTTATTTCAATTATATGTCATTGTGGCTGATTTGTTCGTTTTTTTGTTTCAATTATATGTCATTGTCTCTTTTGATTGAAATGAACAATAATTTGTGGCCGAAATGATGTAAAAATAACGACGAATATTTTAAGCCAAATTTTGCTATTATTAAAGTTTTTCGCTAAGTTGCGATCAAATTCGCGACGAATTTTCCGACGAAATTCGCGACGAATTTTCCGATGATTTTGCGACCAATTTTGTCAACAAATAAACTAGTGACGAATTTGCGACGGATTGTGTTCGTCGCAAATTTGCGACGAAAATTGCAACGAATTTGCGACAGATCGTGTCCGTCGCAAATTTGCGACGAAAGTTGCGACGAATTTGCGACGGATTTTGCGACGGATCGTGTCCGTCGCAAATTTGCGACGATTTTGCGACGGATTGTTGCGACGGATTGTGTCCGTCGCAAATTTGCGACGAAAATTGCGACGGATTTTGCAACGGATTTTTGTGACAGATTATGTCCGTCGCAAATTTGCGACGGAATATTTGCGATGAAATTTGTGACGGATTGTATTCATGGCTAATTTACGACGAATTTTGTGACAAATTTTTTCCGTCGCAAATTTGCGACGAATTTGTGAATTTTCCGTCGCAAAATTTTGCGACGCCCGATTAGCGACGGAATTTTTTCCGTCGCAAATTCGATTTGCGACGGATTTTTCCGAAATTTCCGTCGCAAATTCCGTCGCAAAAAACAAGTTTTTTTGTAGTGTGAACAATGTAGAAATCATTATAGTGTAAATTTGGCAAATAAATGTTGTTAGTGGATTAATAAAAAAATTATCCATCATAAAAAGTTATATTACATGCTTTACAAATAAATAAATAATATTAGTTGATTAATTGAAACTATTTATCCATTATTACTAAAGTCTCTATTGGATGAAAATGATATATGTTTAGAGGGTTATATTACATAAGTGCGCAAATACCATAAATAAATATAATTAAGTGCATAATTATTGATAATTCTTATGGTTAAAACATCACATCTGGTAAAAATAAAGTCCTATATTTGGTATTATTCCTATCACTTTACAGTGGATAAGAACAAAGTAAGTTGAATTAACAATGTATACCCATTTGACAAAGGATTTTTTCTATATTCAACTGATAATATTAAAATACCAATAAAATATTACATGACATGATAGCCCATTTTAACAAACAAATGATTTAAAACAAAATCAATATATAATAGCCCATATTTTACGTAAAAATTAAAATGATACGCCCTAGAGGATAATTGTTATATGAGACAATCCCTTCTAAGAGTTGGATAATATATTGATACACAATATAAAAAAATATAAATGATAGGCCGTATTTGACGAATAAATGATATCTGAGGATTATTCAAAATTACATGTCATTTTCACAAATAAATTGATCAAGACAAAACGTTACGTGTCACTTATGAAAAAATTGATAGTAAATAGGTATTGGCTCAAACTTTTTGAAGGAAAAATAAGACAATTTCAACTTACTTGTAAAGCGATCAATATTTAGTGTTATCCGATAGAGTTCATTACCACACTAAAATTATTTTCATTCGTGTTTTGGTGTTAGGATGATTTTGTTAATATTTTCAATTGTCTTTTGTTTAACTCATATTACTATTCCATATTTTTATAGCAGCAACAAACTCGAAGTATAGTCTGCATTACATGTTAAGATATGTCTTAGTGAAATTTTATTGTGACTTCTAAACAATATCTCATGCTTCTTTTAATTTAGTATTAATTAATCCTCATAGAGACTTAAAGTATGGGGCTGCCAGTATTTCCCTATTGTGATATGAATGTCTATAAAACATATTAAATAAAGTAACATAAGTAAAAAGATATTAACACATAATCATTATACAAACAAATTAAAATTACAAAAGTTGCACAAAATAAGTATCATTAAATGCAAAATATATCAGCAATCATACTGTCGGCAACAGAATTTTCAGAAGAAAAGAAAGAAATATGTGAATATTCTTATTCTGAAAGTAAATTAAGGGAATTCTAGATATGCATTGTTGGGGAATCAAATTTTATGAATTTCTTCAAAAATACAAATTGAACATTGCATACAATCGCAGGATATCTAAAAATTCTTTTTGTGATACATCGTCATGGATGGTGAGATATTTATTAATTCTTGCCAAAACTAAAGATAGACATTGAATGTTTAGCAAAAAGAAAAGAGAGAATTCTATAAAAAAGAAAAATTAAATATATGGAATTGTAAGATGATCATGAAGAAGTCACATCTAACTCTCTAGAAATAGAGAGTAGCAAATGGATGAGAGAAAAGAAACCATTTTATTTTCCAGATAATTCTACAAAAATAGCTTGCTCGCCTTTTCTACGACGGCATAGGTGATGGTTTTCACAAAATCGAGGAAAGCTATTAAGAGGGGGGCTTTATGCTCTTATTTTATATATGCTTTTGTCCTTTTTACTAATTCATATTATTTTAGATGCTCGAAATATTGCATATACTTATACTATTTTTCAATAAACATTGCAATTTTATGTGTTATGGCTTTATTAATTAGAGAATAAACCCATATAATGAGATTTGGATCAATTTTAAATAAAATTCCACGTATGCTCTAGTAAAAATTTTGATTGATGTGAATATTTAATTTGTTATAATTTTCTGCATATATTACTTTTCTCTTGTGGAAAATTAACGTTGATATCAACTTTTAAAATAACATAACAAATATAGGCTTGGATCCATGCAACACATGGGTATCTTACTAGTTTTCTATAAAATTTAGTAACTTTAACATATTGATAAGCTACATAAAAAATATTGGTCAATTATTGAAGTCGTTGGTAATTTAAAACTATCTAGTAACCGGAAGTACTTTCTTAAAAGTCAGTAACTTACTAATAACATGCTACCGGCTAAACAAGTTTCCCGTCAAAATTTGTTAGCTATGGAAATTGGCCATAACCAACGTTCCTTTTACTAGCTCGGAACATTTTTCCAGTTTTTGCAGTACGAAACACCATCATCGTTCCTATGTAATTTGCTTAGGAAAATTGTATGGACAATTTATTTGCCCGTGGATAAATAGAAGTCGATACTTGTTATCAAAGTTTTGTCATAATGCTTACGAGTTACGATGTGTGAATATTTTTGTATATGTAGGTTCCTAGTATATGGATATATCACTAGTTTTTTAATAAAAAATAAGAGCCAGATTTTGAATTGAATATTTATCTCTCTTTTTTTTTCGTCCGAAATGTCTATAAGCTAGTTTCATTGTTGTAACGACCCGGTCCGACGAGGGCAGGGAGTGGTCGCCAGGGTATAAGGACCTGGACAAGAAGCGGCTTCTGACAGGCTTCTAGGATGACAAGGGGGGCATGTCTCTTGTCTCACATCGCCTAGGGAGGGAGATCTTGGTGAGTTTATAAGGCTTGACCCCTAACTCTTGTGTAACACGTTTTAAAACCGTGAGGACTTAGTATCCAAAGCGGACAATATTACACAAGGAGTGGCGCAGCGGAAGCGTGGTGGGGCCGAGGTCCTTACAAATGGTATCAAAGCCAACTCTCGACCGCATGTGGGACCATAGCGAGGACGCTATGCTTGAAGGAGGGGAGAATGTAACGACCCAGTCCGACGAGGGCGGGAAGTGATCGCCGGGGTCCGAGGACCTGGACAAGGAGCAGCTTCCGGCAGGCTTCTAGGATGGCAAGGGGGGCATGTCTCTTGTCCCACATCGCCTAGGGAGGGAGATCTTGGTGCCTTTATAAGGCTTGACTCCTAACTCTTGTGTAATGCGTTTTAAAACCGTGAGGACTTAGTGTTCAAAGCGGACAATATTACACAAGGAGTGGCGCAGCGGAAGCGTGGTGGGGCCGGGGTCCTTACAATTGTTCTTGCAGGACTTTAAAAAATTGAAGTTCATTAGCTTTAGAGATTGCCAGTCGGTGATTTGTATGCCAGATCTCGAATGTACTCCAAATCTCGTGGAATTGGTTTTCCGCGGGTGCAAAAACTTGGAGCATGCCCACGAATCAGTTGTATATCATGGCAAGTTACAATTCTTGGATTTAAGTGGGTGCTCTAAACTTCATCATCTCACTGATGAGCTCCGGTCCAAGAATCTTCAAAATCTCAATCTCAATCATTGCTCAAAATTACAAAGATTCCCTGATATTCAGGATAAAATTACAGGCATAGAAACACTTAATTTAGAAAGCACTTCAATTGAGGAACTTCCTTCATCCATAGAAAATCTTGTCTCTTTGGAGCGTATGGATTTAATGTATTGCAAGAAATTGGCAATCCTTCCACCTAGCATTTACAGGTTACCAAATCTTCAAAATCTAAATCTTCGAGGCTGTGCAAAACTAGTCAAGTTTCCAAAGGAGAAGGAGGATTCGAGTGATGCCCATACGGAGACGGGATTTCCTAAGTTAGATTATTTAGACCTTAGTGGATGCAATCTAACAGAAGTGGAGTTCTTGGAGAATCATTCATGTTTTCCCTTATTAAGATATTTGATTTTGCGTGGAAACAATCTTACAAAACTCCCTACATGCGGGCATCTATATAAGTTGCACTGGTTGGATGTTTCGAATTGCCAACAACTACAAGAGATCCTCAAGATTCCAAGACAATTGCATGAGCTATCTGCAGTTGGTTGCGAATCTCTAAGTAAAATTCCCTCCGACATATGTCATGTTGACAATATTGACTTATCTTCATGTCATGAACTGGTCCGTAATGGGTTCATCATTAATGAATTATTCAATCCCGAGGTTAGACTCTCTCTCTCTCTCTCTCACTCTTGTACATGTTGGCTGTATCCGCGTGTTTGTATATTGCGGAAGGCTAACAGCCCTGGATCGGTGGGCTAATTAAGAAAAGCAAACATATAGAGTGATTTTTCATATATATGTAGTGGAGGTGGCTGTAAGGCAGCGTAAAGGATATTGCATTTATTTACAGAACTCTAGTTCGCTGTGAATTTGTAAGGATCACCCATTGAAAACTTCAACAATACATGTTCGTTCAATTACAAAATATTCGACAATACATATTCTGTTTCCACCAATTAAGTACAGAAAATTTTCCACAATACATATTCTGTTCCTTTGAAACTTCTCTTTTTAGGTGCCAATTTAAAAAAAAAACTGACAGTCTACATTTGTGGCAGCATTTTCCTCCCACAATTGGTTGTCGAGTTCTTCTACCTGGAGGAGAGATGCCAAAGTGGCTGCTCCCCAATGAAGAGGGTGATATATTTTTCATGGCTTCAAAGGACTTGTATGAGAAGTTCCTAGGATTATCTTTTTGTGTTGTATTCCAAGTAAGAGAAGGAAAGAAGGATGTCAAATTCCAGCTTCTAGCAAACGTTAACGCCAAAAAGACGAGCGAAGAGTCAAAGACTTTTCGGTCAGTGGATTTGGATCATGTGTGGCTTGAGTGTCGCAAACCAAAGCTGCTATAGGGAGTAGACGCTTTTGGTCCAAATGACTGGAGTCATTTCCAGTTTAGCATTATAGTATCTAGAGAACAATTTGTTGATGAAATTGTGAAAAAGTTTGGATTTCGACTAATATGCAAGCCCCTAGAAAATGATTTGGAGGTTTTGCTTCAAGAAGATCAGTTGCTGGATCCAGCTTTACTCTACGAGGTTTGGCATGAAGATGGTCAAACGAGCACAGAGGAAGAAAGTTCAAGTGAAACAGAAGATTAACTGGATAGTAAAAGTAGCACAGAGGAAGATGATTCAAGTAATTTAGTCCACAAAAGCTTGAACACGATTGACTTCTCACTTCAGGTCTCTCTCTCTCTCTCTGATTTGATACAGAGTTTGTACTTGGTGCACAGTGTGTTTATATAACGCAAAACCTTAAAATGCTTGATAAACAAACTAAATAAGGTGATTTTGCACCGATATGTAATAGCTGTGGCTAGAGCATGAAGATAATCAAATAAGCACCGAAAAAGACAGTTCAAAGGAAATAGAAGATTTACAAGACAGCAGATGAGCATGGAGGAAGATAGTTCAAACAAGTTAATCTACAAAGGATTGAACATGGTTGACTTCTCAATTGAGGTTTGTGTGTGTGCCGGGCGCACACGTATCAACGGATGTTATGCTAGGCACATTGTATTTGAATAATGCTAAAGCTGAAAATTCTAGACAAACAAACATATCTGATGTGATGCGATTCTGCACATATATGTCATAGGGGAGGCTACAACACTTGCAAGGGAATGATTTATATCGCAAGTGTATCGTATATAACACAAGCAAGGATCAATATGTCTAATTATTATAGATCTATCTCTAGCTTTGATTGAATTACAAGGAATATGCTCGAATCAAACTCTTCTACTTGAACTTATACGAATTTGGGGATTTCTAGCAGTTTACTAATAGAATCGAAGTATTGTTTTTCCCGGATTTCTCCTGATTATCGAAATGTTCTCATTGGAGGAGAGATGCTAGAGGAGTTCATCAACAAGACCATACTTTATCTTTCAAGGCTGCATAGGACTTGTATGACAAGTTCCTAGGATTTGGTTGTTTTTGGTGTGGAAGATGGACAAAAGGAAATATCTTGCGATATTGCGTTGCATGGTATTGAACTCCAATGTTGCTGAATTTCATTTGGCCAGTAATTGTGATGAGTGACCGCACATGATTGATTTTGACAAACTTTTGATTGTGATTGTGCAGGCCGACATTTAGAGTGGCTAATTCTGCACGATGATGCTTGACACCAAGATCTTACCAAGCTCGTTGTCAGCGCTCTTAATTAGGAAATACTTGTCTGGATTCGTGTCTAATGGATTAAGTGCACGATAACCGCCGATCAATCTTGTGAAACTCACAACATCAACGATTGTGAGGATCTGGATCCATAGAAGAAATGTCCCACCATAATGGATACAGTGAGTGCATTGGTATTCTATTTTTTTGTGAAAGCTTGGAATAGTCAATTATATGAAATCAATCCATCGACTCAATTTGTGGGAGATAATAGGTTTATTTTTTTCTATTTAGTTGGAGAGTTATAAAACATTGTAAATCAGCTTCAAATTTCAAAAAAAAAAATTTATGTAGTTTAGTTGAAGATGATCAATTTTTTTTATATATTTTTTCTAGTAGGACCCTAATCGGTACGTTGCTAGTTTTTGTGTGTCATTTTGTATTTGATTTTTCACCTTTTTTTTCAAATATTACAAGAAAAAACCTTTGACTTTAAAAAAAAATCCTCGAAGCTCTCAAAATAGAATTATCTGAGATGTAAATTCAGATCTGATCTGTTTATGTGCTTTGAATAATTTTAAAACGTGGCAAGTAAAAAGAAGCTACGTTTCGAATTTCTTGACTCGGTGGGACGTTGGATGTCACTGAGTCAGCATCGATCTCTGGACCAACTTTACGCATTTTTCTTGAATTGACCCGCCATGACGAGATCCAGACGAAGCATCACATTCTATCTTCCAATGTCGTCGTCTTCTTCTTCTTCTTCTTCCAAAAGTAAAATGGCCGTTCGACGTCTTCCTCAGCTTCAGAGGCGAGGACGTCCTCCACGGCTTCCTCCCTCACCTCCACAGGGCTCTTCTTCATGGGGGCATCAGTGCCTACATCAACAGCAAGGCCTTGAGGACCAGGGACGAGATCCTGCCGGCGCTTACGACGGCCATCAAAGAGTCGTGGATAGCCGTGCTCGTCTTCTCCGAGAACTACGCTTCGTCTGGGTAGTGCTTGGACGAGCTGGTGAAGGTAATGGAGTGTAAGAGCCTCAAGGGACAGCTGGTGTTGCCCGTGCTCTACGGAGTAACGGAGGTGGAGCTGAGAGAGAGAGAGAGAGAGAGAGAGAGAGAGAGAGAGAGAGAGAGGGAGTGATGGCAATGCATTAACCAGGCACGAGGAGAAATTGGGAAAGGATCTCAGAACGTGAAGAAATGGAGGCAAGCCCTAATTGAAGCCGCCAATTCATCCGGTTGGCATTATGTCCAAGGGTAATCATAGTATTCCTGTTCGACCCTATAAAAGAATATGGAATTCTCTAATTTGTTGATAAATGATGGGATCGATTAGGGCGTTAGACTAATGTTTTGGAATGTTACAGAGTGATTGTTTACTTCATGTTAGTTTTAGTTAGTTCAATGGATCGTATATTGCCATTTATTCCCATTCCCCTTTGCTACTTTGTTTTGGCAGAGATGAGACCAAGTTCATTGAGAGCATCGTCAAAGAGATTTCGACTATAGTAGGACCAGTACCCTTGAGTGTTGCCAAGTATCCTGTCGGTGTGGGCTGCCGTGTAGAGAAAGTAAAATCGTTGTTAAGTATGGGCTTGGATGACGTTCGGATGATAGGAATGTGGGGAACTGGAGGTGTAAGGAAGACCATTATCGCTAAAGCTGTCTCTAACAGTATCGCTATTCAGGTTGGTGGTTGTAGCTTTGTTGCAAATGTTATAGAAACTTCCAGTAAACCTGATGGCCTAGTTCATCTGCAAGATATTGTGGAAAGAAAATTTATCAATCTTCAGTGAGGATAGAGGTGTTGATATGATATGAGATAGACTTTGCTGCAAGAAGATTCTACTTATGCTTGATGATGTGGATCTTGGGGACCAGTTAAATGCATTAGCTACAGAATGTGAATGGTTTGGAAAAGGGAGCAGGATCATCATTACGACAAGAGAGAGATGAGCATGATCATGGGATAAATCAGGTATATGAAGTTAAAGCATTAGATCAAGGTGAAGCTTTTGAACTATGGAGTTCATTCGCTTTTCCAAGAAGCCAGATAAAAGACATAAGCAAATATCTCATAGATAACAATTTGGGCTATGCTAATGGCCTTCCCTTAGCTATTGTGGTTGGGTCCCTTTTTATGTGGTAGAAGCAGAGGGGAATGGGAGAGTACATTGGGTAAACTTGCTGAAAGTCCTAATAAAGATGCAAACAGTGTTCTGAATATAAGTTTTGATTCACTGGAGGACAATAAGAAGTACATTTTCCTTGACATTGCTTGCTTCTTTAAGGGGAGGGATAGTGATTATGTAACCAGAGTTCTCGATAGTTGTGGTATAAAGACAAAGGATTCAAACTCTAATAGAGAGATCTTTAATAACCATTGAGAATCAGAGAACAGTACAAATGCATGACTTGATACAGCTATTGGTCAGTATTCTCTCATATTGCCTTAAAGTTCTATCATTGAGGTTTTGCAGATTGAATTCTGCATCTGGCGTACTTAAAACTCTAATTTGCCTCATTTAGGTGGTATGCCATCCTAGCGTTGGCACATTCAACTAAATCGAGAAAGGTGAGGAAGGGCTATGACTGGCAAAAAGGGCGCATTCTGATGTTCTTGTAGATGGTTGGAATTCTGTGGCCCAGTTTTTTTGGTATCTGAAGTGCATGGCTATTTTGAGAAGCTAAACAATACAATCTAGAAGTAGGAGTATTTTGTGAGAAGCGGTTGATTGAGCCTGTGCTGGGTCTGTGTTTCTCTATCACTGGATGAGTTGTTAATTCAGAGTGTGCTCAAAGGTAAAGGTTTGATCACCAGTTTTCTGCGTTAATGTGCTTTTTTTGACCGTTGGTTCAGCTAGAAGAGATTATAATATGTCCAGAAAAGATGATGTGCGCAGAATGTATCATTAATTCAATTGTTTGTACTTGGTTTACATAGGTATCCCATTTTCACCATGTCATCTTAGTTTCAAGATCCAAGCCTTTACTGCGAGTTTGGTTCATAAGAACAACTATTATATTTCTGGTCTATTCCTGATGAAACAGCTTTTTCTTTGTTTGGTTCAAAAGTAGATTAGAAATAGTCAATTATTTCAAAATCAGAAATAACTATTCCTTGAGGGGCTAATGAATAGCTATACCATGTGGTCAGAAATAGCAAGACTAGTTTTAATTTTTATATTCCAAACCTTGTATTTATGTCAACCATTATATTTAGAGCAAATTAAAACTGTTAAATAAGGATTTAATTTAATTTATTTACTATAATACTTTGATTAATAACATATCAAATTATATTGCATAATTAAATTAGGTCATGATTCTTTTTTTATTATTATGTTAATTATTTCTGATTGTAAATATAAGTTATTATCTATTTTCTTTTATAGCTTAGATTTACTCTTAATTAAAGATTCATTCATCACGTCTCCCCTTCCAAAGAACAGAGATGCCGCTATCTACACATGCGTGTCACTGTATATATACGTCTGCTACAACTTGCGATCTCTTTCTACTGTTCTGATAATTTGATCTTCCAGCAACACGAATTCTGGGAAGAAAAGGAATGAACTTTCTTCGGCGTCAAGTTGCATGAAGTGTTTTAAATGCATGCATCTTGACAACGAGGGCTAATAGGAGAAAACATTCCCAGACGAAATTACGATGTCTTCCTTAATTTCAGAGGTGAAGATATCCGCAACAACTTTGTGGGTCATCATCTATGCAAGGCCTTGGATCAGACTGGCGTGAGGACGTTCATGGATAGCGAGGAGCTGAGGAAGGGAGAGGGAATATCGCCCTCGATCACGAGGGCGATCAAAGAATCGCGCATTGCAGTTTATCGTCTTCTTGGAAAGCTATGCTGCATCTGCGTGGTAATTGGAGGAGCTACTGAAGATATTAGAGTGCAAGAAGATGAATGAACAGGTTGTGATAGCCTGTATTTTACAAAGTGGAACCGAGGAAAGTAAGAGGAAGGCATGGGTGTTACGGGAAGGCACTGGCAAAGCATGGAGTTAAGTATGGGAAGGATTCAAAGAGAGTGAAGAAATGGAGGGAAGCTCTTGTTGAAGCTGCTAATTTGTCTGTGTGGCATCTGGACAGCGGGTAATTCTGAATATCTAAAAACATGCAAATAATGATAGATAGACCGAGACACACCCGGCCCAGTCACTTGCTGGGCCATACTTGCCTTCTCTTCATGAGTTCGAATTTTCTTGTGCATTTTTTTTTATTGTTTTTGGTTAGTGATACAATTACAGTAAAAGAAGTCAGGTTATCATTACAACAAGAGACAAACATTTGCTAACTTCTCATGCCAAAAATGAAATATATGAGGGCAAACCTTAAATCACAACGAATCTCTTGAGCTCCTTAGTCGTCATACTTTTCCAAAGTATGAGAAAATGGAGATGAGTAGGGATCTGGTGGACGGCGTTCTGAGGTATGCAAATGGGCTTCCTCAAGCGCTTGTGGTGTTGGGTTCTTTTTTGCATAGTAGAAGCAAAGACAGTGGAAGAGCGCATTAAATAAACTTGCAGAGCATCCAAATGAATCAATCGATATTGTTCCTGACAACAAGCTTTGAGGCCCTAGATGATCAACGGAAGGAAATTTTTCTGGACATTGGTTGTTTCTTTGTAGGGAAGGATTGAAATTACGTGAACAAAGTTCTTAATGTATCGGCTTGGAACCAATAATTGACGTGCAAGTACTAGTTGAGAGGTCTTGATAAGTATTGAAAAATAGGATGATTCAAATGCATGACTTGCTTTAACTAATTGCAAAAGATCATGTCTATCAAGAATGCCCTGAGGAGCCAAATAAATGCAGCAGGTTATGTTCGTATGATGATATTCGTGGAGAATTGGCATCAGATACGGTAATAGAGGTTTGTCTAAACTTTGTGAATTTCCAACAATGTTGCCACTGTAGAATGAACCGGTGAAATCCATTGAAGACATTATGGGGTTGATTTTTTGATAATCTTGGACTGCTATACCTCTCTTTTACAGGCATCAAATGCAATCGAAGCAATCGGACCATTGGCGTATAATCCAGAAGAAGATTTTCGGGCAATGTCTCACTCCAGAGTTGAGATGGTTTGAATGGCTTGGATACCCTTAAACAATTTTGCCGACATTTCGCAATCCAGAGAAGGTTGTGGGACTTCATATGCTGTACAGTCTTGTTCTAGAATTGGGGAGTGAATTCAAGGTATGTCCCTAGTATTGGTAGGTTAAGCAATATAATTAAGTCCATGGGAAACTAACTATTACATTTTCATTTTTCATATTTTGCAGAATCTTATAAATTTGAAATATGTCAATGTTGGTGATAGCGAGTTCCTCAAGAAGATTCCTAACCTTTCATTGGTCCCAAATGTTGAAAGTTTGATGCTACATGGATGCGTTCGTTTAGTCAAGATCCATGAGTCTGTTGGGCATCTGGAGAAATTTGTTGATTTGGATCTCAAAACTTGTTTAAGCCTCAAGACTTGTCCTGCTACATTGAAATCAAAATATCTCAAATTCCTGCACTTCAATAGCTGCTCCTGTCTCGGGATTCAAGGGCAGCACAATTGAAGAATTGCCGGATTCAATTGAGAATCTCATTTCTCTCCTAAATTTATTTCTGAATGACTGCAAGGAATTTTCAGTTATTCCTAGCAGCATTCACAGGTTGTGAGCTTTTAGGTATATTTATGCAAATGGTTGCTTGAAGCTTTGTAAGTTTCCACGTATGATGGAGAATAAATCATGTCGATTCGGATTGCGCTGTCGGATTGCTGAATCTAGTTGATCTGGATATAAGCAATTGAAGCCTATCGGAAGTGGATTTTCTCATGGATGTTACCTGTTTTTCCACTTGTTCTCCTCGTCCCTAGCAGGTAATGCTATCACTTCTCTGCCTGCGTGCATCAGTAAGTTTGACAAATTGAATGTTCTTGATTTGTCGAATGGTGAATAGCTTCAACCGAACTTTGAACTTCCCCCACTTCTACGGTTACTGTAGAGATCGACTAAATTGCTTTGGAATTATGTTGAGGATTTGGTCGGTTTCCATTATTGAGAGAACTATTTGGGAGATTTTAATCGACTGGTATGCACTTGTTTGGGTACATATAGATAGAGCAATGATTTATATGCAGAAGAAGTATGCCGACTTCTCCGTCCAATTGACGTGGCCTGTCTTCAATTACACTACTGCCCTTATATAACTCTTCAAGCAAAGAAGACACAAGGACATGGAATACATGGGTAAGAAAAAGAAGGGATAGAAGTTGAGCAATACCAGGAGAGCCTATCTCGAGTAGACAACTTGTTCAAGATTAGCAGCCAGGCTATAAAACATTGCTTAAGAATACATGGATTTTACCAGACACATTATGCCGACTAACAAACTGCCCCTTCTCTCTAATTGCATTCCATGTACTAGCAGAACTATACCTTCCATCAGAGCAGCAATGGTAGGATCAGGAATAAAGATCCCACATTAAGCAGCCTGCACTTGCGGCAAATCATCAGATATTGAATCCATGATTCCCAGCAACTGCTGATTTAAATCAAGAGATAGACCTGAACCATAGACAATCTTTGTTGGGGAATTACCAAGCAAAGGGCCATAAGAAGCCGAGGTCAAACCATAAGAAAACGAACTGTCCACCACTCGATTTATATGTCATTAGCTGCCTGGCTTTTTAACGAGTCTTTGGAAAATGAAAATCTCTCTAATAAGCGCCAATGTTTTTGTCATGACTAAAATGACCCGCTAGTTCACCATCACGAACTCAAAGACAATCGCTTGACATGAACATTGCAGAACGCACAATTGATGAACCTTCGATATACAAAAATCATCGTGATGGTGAAGCCTTCCGTATGAACTCTCAAGAGTCAACTTACATTTTTTTTCGAAAACTCGGATCCTGTTCATACAAATCTTTCGCCACTCCAAATCCACCAACATTGATTTAAACAGTAAAGAGGAGCTTAAAGCATCCTTGACTGGATTTTGAGTGCCCGACTTATGTTTGAGAAAGGAATGGAAAGGACTGCAGAATTTCATTCCAAGTTGCATGTATGTCGGCGATTAAGCTTCCGTTGAGGGTTCAAGTGTTTAAGTGGTTAATGGTCAGAGTAGAAAACAAACTCGTTTGTTAGCAAATAGTGGCTCCACTGCTTGAGGGCACGGACCGCAGCATAAAACTCCTTATCATAGGTTGAATACTTTAGCTTGACATCGTTCAATTTTTCGTTGAAAGGGACAAATGGACAGCCTTCTTGATTGAGAACGGCGCCAATGCCAACATTGGACACATGCAATGAACCTCGAAAACCAAATCAACATTCGGTGGTGCTTAACACTGGAGCTCAAGTCATTTTCTTCTTTTAAGGGTTCAAAACTCTTTTGTGCCCTTTCACTCCACCGAAACCTCTCTCCTTTTAAGCATTCTGTAATTGGTGCAGCAATGGGACTGAAATTCTCTATAAATCTCTTCTAGAAAGGGGTGAGGCCATGAAAGCTTCGATTCTCATGATGCAACTTTAATTCACAAGCTTCCCCTGCAGGAAGGCTCATTAATCCAATCATACACACGCATCCTCCCCCTTTTTGTCGTAACATCAAAAAGGTTTTCAGGGGCAAATAAGTAGATCAAATGCTTTCAACATTTCAACGTACTCGAGCAAGTGTTTACATAAGCTCACAAGGCAGCATGATGAAAAGAATCTTAAACACATCTTCAAGTAAGAAACAAGCTACTGTGTTCTTGAAAAATACGAGAACACATAAAAACTCCAAGAAGCTGGTGGAGGAGGAGGATATTGTGAAAAGAAATGAGGATTCTGGAGGAAAATTTGAGCAAATCGACTGAACAATTGAAGTTCCTCCCAAATTTCCCGCAATTCCTTTTCTGCATCTCATTGCAGACCATGTGGATCTCCCTCAAAGCCAAGTAAACTCGGTAGAGAGAGCCTCTACCAATGGATCATCTTCATTTCCGTCCTAATATCAACTCCGACGGATCACCTTACAGAGTGACGGGTTGGTTATACCCCTCAAGTTTGGTTTGGCCATCCCAAGCATTCCTCCTTATCCAAACTTCTCCTTTCTTCTTGTGATGTCCTTACTTTTTAGTGTGGATTCTCCGATAAATTGGCGGTCCTTTAGGACTCCGGGCATCTCACCTTCGAGATCGACATCGAAAGTTTAAAAAATGCGAGTTAAGGCCATCCCCGCACGGAAAATTCAGTCCTTTTGGAGGTCGCTTCGGGAGACCTTAAAACCATTCTTGGACCTTGACCGTCAGCTTAATTTGTTCCTCAGACAAATCAGCTCTATGGCCAGAAATGGGAAGCAGGCAGTATATCACAATTGTATGGAGACTTGCGCATATTTACATCCCAAATGCAGCGCCTTAGGATCATCATATGAACTAATTGCCTCACTTGTTCGGAAAAATCATCATTTTTCTCATAGTCATGTAAGTATCACGGACGGCCAAACGCCGCAAATCACCCTCAGGATTAATGTTCAAGAATAATCAACGTTCCATTCACAAAAGACTCGTAAATTTATTTCCTTCGTATCATTTTATCAAATTTGATCGAATTAGTATAGATTGTTTCACAGCTACAGGATGAATCTCCCCGGACACCGACAGAAAATCAATCCGACCCAACCGTCTAACCCATTGCCTAAACGGAAAATCTCTCCCCTGTGAAAAACTCAAGAGTCTATATTCCGTCTCTCCCAACACATTTCTAGAAGCAAACGTGTGATATCTACCAAAGCAAGCTTGGTTTCGTTCGTGGAACCCAACTTGCAGAGGAGTCGATGCGACCTCTTCTTCGCTTTGTTATGCCCTCCAATGCGATGAAGAACTGCTCCTCCTCTTTCCAGCCATGTGTTTGATCGGCATCCTCACTCCGAGAGGGAGGATTTCTAAAGGATTTTTTGGTGTTTGGGATGGAATTGAATGGAATTGGAAGAAATAGGTTAGATTCCAGCAAGATTGAAGCTAAAAGACAGTGATTGTGGCTTTGATTTGTAGAAATTTGAAGCAAAGTCTAAGTGGGTGAGATGATTTCTGTATTGAGAGAGAGAAATGAGAGTTTTGAGTGGAGCGAGAGAGAGAGAGAGAACCGTGAAAACGGATGCAGGGCTTCGACGGCCAAGCATAATTCGGCTTCCGGCCTTTTGCTGGAAACCCATAGACAAACATTTTAAAAACAATTTTTTAAGTATTTGTTTCGATTTTTTTTTATTTTTTCTTTTCTTCTCTTTTACTTCCTTCTTTTCTTTTTTTTTTTTTTCCATTGTGGCTTGCGAGGGTCATTGGAGCTTGCCAGCCATTGGGTGAGGGTCATAGTCGCCTTCACCCGCAGTCGGCAAGGCCATTGTGAGGCCGGGCGAGGGCCGCGACCCTTGCCGGGGTTGGCGAGTTTCGGTGACTCTCGCTGGCCACAGTGGGAATAAAAAAAAAAAAGAAAAGAATAAAGTAAAAGAGAAGAAAAGAAAAAAGAAAAAAAATCAATAAAAATATTCAAAAAAATATTAAAAAATTTAAAAATTTGTTTACGCTAGCGTCGATCGTGCCACATAGAACGGCTGGCACCCACATCAGCGATTTTCCGGTTAAAATTGGCCGGATGGACTCAATTGGTAAAACGTGAAAAAATTTAGAACTAAATCGACATAATTGAAAGGTTTAGGACTTTTTTGATAATTTTCCCCTAATTTAGTAGGTACCGAAATATCAATGTAATTATCGCAGCTTTCTTATCCTTATTATTTACTTCTTATATAGAAAAAGCATGTGTGGTTCTATTAGCAGTAAGTAACATTTCCATTTTATTAATAATTTTCAAGATGCCGAGTAACTTTTAATATCTCGTTAATTAGAATCTCCTCATCTCCTTAGTTACTTGTAACATTGAAATAGTAAGTGTAAATATGCAAAGTAATTGCACTCAGTAACTTCTTCGCAATAATGGTAACTCTTTATATCAGAAAAGTAAGTACAGACCAAAAACAAAAAAAAAATCGGAAAAGTAAGTGAGCATGCTTTTACTAGTGCCGGATGGAGAAAGATCAGGCTGCTCTCTCCTCGGTTAGAGTCTAGCCGTGAAGATGGGGTGCAACGATAAACGAAAATGGGTTATTTGAAGAGGAAGGGAATGAACAGAGATATATGCAAGTGGAGGAAGATGTTGCTGGTGAAAAGAGTAGGGGTTGGTGGTGGTTAGCAGCAATCGCTTTTCAATTGGCTACTTAGAATGAAAGACGATTAGCTAGATGCGGCAAAAATGGCCCTTTTAGATTCAACCAGCGCCGGAAGTATATAGAGAGATTATCATACCCGGGCCCATAGAGATTAGCTCCCTTCTATATAAGTTAGTAACTTTTCACCTGAATAGGCTTTCAAAATATTAGTCAGGGGTACATTTCCATCTAATTAGTGACCTTCAATTGGCAAATATGTAATTACACGAAGTAGTGACTTTTCATTTCATTACGAACCTTTATATAGAAAAAAGGAAGTATGTACCTTTCACAATAGCTAGTAATTTCTTGGTTTGATTATTAATTTTTCTTTAGGAAAAGATAATTTTCAATTCACTGGGAGTTCGTAAATTTTAAAAGTCAATACATACTTTCCACGTATGAAAGTAAGCTTAAACCTTTCAGTAACTAGCAATTTCTCCAAGAAGTTAGAAATTCTTAATTTACAAAAGTAGGAACTTTAATTTAATTTAATTATCCTTACCAAAAAAAACTTTAATTTAATCAGTAATTAGTTGGTATGGCTAATGATTTTAATATAATAAAATACCTACTAGTATATCAAGAGTTGGTAACATTCACAAGTAGTAACTATTCTGAAACGTTTGATAACTGTTGGAAACAGATGCGGAAAAGTAAAGACAGAACACAGAAATTTACGTGGTTCGATCACAAAGTGATCTACGTCCACAGGCGAGGCAAGACAAAATTCCACTATAATCAAAGAGAGTACAAATTTCAGAAGTCAAAACAATGACAAAATCTCACGGCTCACAAAAACTCTTTGAAAATAAAATTTTCTCTACATCAATAAAAAAACTTAGCCGCAGTACAAATAGGGCTCCCAAAAATTTTCCTCAAGGGCATAGCCCCTGAACCCCCCGAGCATTGATTCGCTTCCTCTAGCTTAGACGGTCCACTATGGAGATTTATTCGCTTGCTGCGGATTAGGCCTATCGGCCCAACCTTTCGCGTCACTAATCAAATCTCAATTTTCTCTTCACTTTCGGGTTGCACAAAAAATATGTTGGGTTGGGTCATGAACCGAATCGAGTACATAAAATTCAAGATATATTTAACAATAACCAAATATATTTATGTAGTCAGCAACTATACAACTTCAATAATTTCTTCAATGATCCAGCAATAGACAGTAAAAACGGCACGAATTTCCTCCATTTTTAAGCTCATGACACCATAGGATCACCCATAATGGGAATCTGACACCTCAACAAGAGCATGACTTTGGTTCCGAGGAGGTTCTTTAATGTTTTGTTTGCCAGAACATAGTACAAGCAAACATATTTTGAGCATATAAGTAGTTCATGTAACGTTCGGATAGACTCGTATTTTTTTTCCTTTGTTATATGTGCAGTTCAAGGCACTGAATACGAAGTCGCGGGAAGATTGTTGCTGGGAAAAGGCTCCATCTTTTTTTCCTGGAGGAGAGATGTCGAAGTGGTTGCTTATGGCTTCACATCGATGACAAGCTCCTAAGATAAGCTTTCTGTTTCGTATTCGGGCTAGGAGGAAAAGAGGTTGCCACAGTCCAGATCCTACCACACATTAATGGCAAGGAGGGAGAGGGAGTGCTCTGTATGCACCATACAATCAAGTGAATTCTGATGACATGAGGCTTGCATATTCCGAACCAAGATTGCTATGCAGAAAAGTCGATTTTGGTCAAGATGATTTGAATCATTTCCAGCTTATAGCCTTAGAGTAATGGGAGAAGTCTTGACAAAGTGGGGATTCCGAATAACGTACGAGCAATTGGAGGACGACCTGAAGGCTGTGATTCCAGACAATCAGTGACTTGACTCGATCCAGCTTTTCTCTATGTGGTTGGTCACAAACTTAAACTCTCCGAGGTTTGTCATGCTCATGTATCAAACAAATTAAAAGGAAGAGATTTCAGGAGAAGCAGATTTGCAGAAGAGGAAAGTGGGCTATGGCGGATATGGTATCACGAGCTATGGTGGATATTGCACTTTGGGAAAATGGGCCCAAGTCCAACCGATCAAGAGGAAAGTGGGCTCATGTATCAAACAAATTAAAAATGTATATCCGCTTGTTTGCTCAACGCTTTAAAAACAACTCAATAGGTAAGTCGCGTGATTCATTTGATAGCTTTCTGTGTTGTATTTCGAGTAGAAGGAAGTTCGTATTTCCCATTTGAGCTTATAGGATCCGTTAATTGCAAATGCGCGAAACACACCAGGCATATCTGGCAATGTGATTTGGATCGTGTGTGGCTTGGGTATATGGAATCAAAGGAGGTGTGGACAGTAGACGGCTTTGGTCCAAATGGCTCGGTCATTTCCGCGTTAGCATTAGAGTAATCGAACCTGATTATGGTCCACATAACAGAGTATTTGTGAAAAAGTGTGGATTCCGACTACTATGCAAGTCACTAAGCAACGATTTGAAGATTTTGTTTCAAGATGATTAGTTGCTAGATCCAGCTTTACTCTACGAGGTTTCACATGAAGATAATCCAGCGAGCATAGAGGAAGAAAGTTCAAGTGAAACAGAAGATTTACAAGATAGTGAAACGTGCACAGAGGAAGAAGGATTGAACATGGTTGGCTTTTCAATTAAGGTCTCTCTCTCTCTCTCTCTGTCTCTGCGTGTGTTGATGCGGAGTGTACATTGGGCACATGTAATGCAAAAGCTGAAAAATCTAGAGAAACAAACAAATTTAATACAAAGAGATTCTGCACATGTATATAAAGCTTAACAAAATCTCAAATTGATGTGATGACAGACCTGATATTCGTAATTCCCATATTGAAGAATAATGTTGAAATCCTAGAAAATCTAACAAACAATGGACACGTGGTTCTTGATGTTACGGTTGACCATAACAACCAACACCAATAATAGTACTAGATCAACTCTACGGACCAAGATAAAACTACACAACAATAATAATTCAATAATTCGACACTAGACCTTTTTTACTCTTAGGTGTTTGTTGCTATTATGATAGGGGACCGTCACGCTACATGTCTTACTAGCCACATGTGGATTGCTTGGACAGTTTGATTTAATTTTATTGATAGACTATCAGATTTGAGATTCTTCTTCTATATAAAGTTAAAGCAGACATAAAAGATGCAAGTGGTTGGATGAGGCTGGTCTGTGGAGAGGGCATGCATTGGATTTTCCTTTTCAATTTTCCATTAGTTTGAGTGCAAGTAGAAGTTTTTTTCTTTTGTTTATCTTAATAATGTTAAGTTCGTTGCAAGTAAGTTGGAGTTCAATTAGGACAGTTCGTATTGAAGAATCGGCGATGTCTAAAGTCAACACATAACAATGAACATTAGACAATGGGGTCTGACGAGGACGATTAATTTCTTGGATATGCTGTTCAATTTTCCATCAATTTTTTTCACTTCCTATATTGCACACTTGTATTGTATGAGCTACGTTTAGGGGGATTCAATCTAATATTAGGGGTGGCTAGCACTTGCAAGGGAATGATTTCCAACGTAAGCAAGGATCAATATGTATAATTATTATAAAACTCTAGCTTTAGTGGAATTGCTAGGAATATGCTCAAATCAAACTCTTCTTCTTGAACTAATTACAAACTTTGGATACTTCTAACCCATATAACAATTTCCCCATAGCATCGCTATTCTAGAATTCATTCTGGTTGCCTAAATATTCGCCCTGGAGTAAAGATACCAAAGGAGTTCGTCATTGCTGAAGACGGTACAATATCTTTCACGGCTTCACAGGACTTGTACAACAAGTTCTGAGGATTGTATCTCTGTGATGTCTTCGGTGTAGAAGATGGAAAAAAGGAAATATCTTTCGACATCGTACCACATGTTAACGGCCAAAGGCAGAATGAGTTATCAGAAACTCTCGGTTCATTTGATATGGATCATGTGTGGCTCCAGCGTCTCAAGCCAGATGTGCTATGGGGAATGTTGGAGAAATCAGTTGACTTTGGTCAATTTGACGAGAGTTATCTACGATTTAGCCTTGATACTAGAATAACGGGTGGAACCGTGAAAAAGTTGGGATGCGCAATAGACTCCTGGCAACTAGGGGATGCTTTGAAGGTTAAGCTTGAAAAGAATCGATTAATGGATCCAGCTTCACTATGGGAGGATGATGAGTATCCATCTTCAGGCTGGAAGAGAGGACATCCTTCCAATTATGTTTTCAGTTTTCACAAGCATGGAGGGTGAGACTCAAATATATGGGAATGGATAGCGGGCGACTCGGCACACAAGACGCTTCAATGTAATAGAAGAGGGCATCTTGTCTGGCTCATGTGTCTTCAGCATGGGGCGCTACGGGAGGTAATATATGGGTTGTGAAAGTGCGTCTTCTTTTTGTTTTTTTTTTTTAATTTCTTTGTTTTTTCTCTTTTGTGGCCCAATGGGCGGGCGGGTAAAATCCCTCCCTTAGTTTTTTTTTTCTCCTTTTGTTAAGAAAATCATTTAATTAAAAGATCCGCTCCAAAAAGAAATTGTACCACCGCCCGCAGCGGCTGCGTTGGCTTGCGCTCTAGTCCCCCCACGAAGGGATCAGAGTTCAAACCCCAGCGTGGTCGTTAGGGATTCTTAAGTGTGACGCCGTGGTGGTGGGTCCTGCGCTAGCGTCACTCGAGGACTAGTCGTGCATCACCGCCGGTTTATAGCTGAGTCATCGCTTGCCGGTCGCGCGGACACCTCGATTATCAAAAAACAAAAAAAAGAAATTGTTATTTGTATTATTAATTGAGCCAATCCAATGAGCATTTCCATCTCGAGCTTTTGCAAAAAAATTATATAGACACCCCATGCATACATGTAGAATACACTATGCTCATGCATAATTGTAGATGAACGAAATCATAAGATAATGAAGATGATTCGCAGGTCACCGATTAGCGTCTTATCTTCTAAATATGAATTTGAAATAATTCTCTAGTATTTATTGTCCGACCTTCTAAAAGGGGTTAAAATCTCTACGTACTAGCAAATATCATGGCGTTGTGTCTACGCAAAAGAAAGTGATATTTGCAGGTTTAACAAAGTAATGATATTATTTGCATGTAGTAAACATGACAGTACCATGTTTCTATACTTCTTGTCTTGTTTCATTGTGCTTTAGCTTCGGATCCTAAATTTTTTTAGCATTTAATACTAAATGCTACGAATTTTAAGAAATTTATACGATGTTCTAGTAATTAAAAATCATTTGAAATGCTTTTACATGCTTGCTTGTTATGGATATATGTGATCTAAAACAAACGAAAGAATTATATAATCAAATCTACCGTAAAAGTTATAGGTGATGTCACGTGACTGATCTGAATTATATTGTTACATAGTAGTCAGGATTACCTTATTTCGTAATATTTAAATCATTAAATCATGAAAAGAAATAGTTGGTAAAATACACGACATGAAAAATGTGATTGAGGATGTAACGACGAGCTCGATTCATTACTACTTCCGATAACAAAATTAATCAATACTTGTGGAAAGTACACAAGAAAATATAACTGTGACCACTTATAACCTATTTAGCTAGCTAAAAAAATGTATGAAGCTCATATATAACTAACCCTCAAGTGATATAATATACGGAACTTCATGTACTCGCTAATCTGATAATTAATTTCGCAAAACCGCCAACCTCATTATTGGCTTATATAGAGTTTATTTAGCTGAAAGTACGATCGCTTGCAGAATATCATTGGTTAACTCTCATTACAAATTTATGGAATTAGCTAATTTGAACTGTTACTCACCGTCGACACCAGAATTTTGCCGACGTATCGAACGCCCATTTTTGTAGTATGTGCAAAAATAAATAAATAAATGGGCAATAAAAAATGATGGACGAATAAAAATAACCACCGTAAAAGAGACCGCTTCCTTTGAGCTCCATCCGCCATCGATCCATCGTCTACCATCTCCGATCAGCAACAGCCGCCGTCAAATCTCCCTCGCCGGTCACCGCGGCCTCGGCCGTGACGGAACAGAGCATGGACGCTCATCACCACCAACCGAACTTCTCTCCTGCTCTCTTTCTCTCTCGTCTAGCGCATCGGAGATTCCTTCTGAGCTAACGATTTCACACTCTGGCAGGAAAAATTTCACGACGACCACCACGATTAACATACACTCGCTGAAGCTTTGGTGCGTGCGCGAGAACAAACACGCACAGACCGAGAAAAATATCTCTCTCTCTCTCTCTCATCTTCAGCGCTCTGGACCAAATCCAGTGTCTACGCCCGCGGTCGAAGCCAGTGGCAGCTGAATATCCTTCGTCGAGCAATTTCGTCGCTGCATTGCTTCATCTCCTAGCTTCGTCTTCGTGAGATTCTCCATGTGTTTCAGTGTCTTTCATATATTAGCAGGTAACCATTCGGATCTCCCCAAGGGAGGATGCGGTCGATTCATGGAGACTCGATCATACGATTGTTCTGTATTGCCTTTTGCCGAGAGCTTCGAGTTGTTATATCGAATTGTTGTCTGTTATTTGGTCTCGGATTCGTCGATTCCTCTCTAGCAATTTTTTAGCGGGATTTCTCATGTTTATATTCCTCGCCAATTGATAGGAATTCCTATTTGTAGAACATCTCACCCTTCATGATCACCACCTGTTCGACGTTTTGCCTCAAAGATGATAATGATGAATTTTTTTCCTCATTGATCAGTCTGAGATCACGTAGAGTGGATTTGGATGTTGTTGTTCGACATGCTGATCATATATATTGCGAATTGATGCTTCATCCTTTGATGGCAAGAGAGTTCTCTTTCCCTTGGTGCTTCGACGCTAGAAACCCTGCCAAAATTACTGCTGATTTCCCTTTGAGTAGTGTTGTAACGTTTCATGTCAATGTTTCCATTCGAGCGTCATTTTGTACAAACAGTGATCAATTTCAATTCCAGCAATGTTTATGTCCAAGTAATCTCGTTTTCAGTTAATTTCATTCGACTCTTTCCTTTGAGTCTAGTGTTCTTTGCTTTGATTGCCTTGATTCCTTGCAGTGCACCTTTAAATAATTCACAGTACTTCCACTTTAATTTCCAAGCAATTGACTGTTCTTGTCGATTAGATCGATTTCCATCAAATCATTTCAAACATTGCTTTCATGATCTAGCATGCATACACGCACACCATCAAAGCCATCTTTCGAAAAATTGTTTTGTGGAAAGTTTGATCGCTTTAGAGTCAGGCTAGAATCAGAAGTAAGCTTGTTATTTGTTTTTCCAACCGCTTGACAACCAAATCAACTTACATCCAACGAATCTGCTGCAACAATATCATATAGCTAAACACACCGATGTACACAAGTGGTCGCACTATAATAGGATTATAAAGTTAGCCACTATTGGTTCAAGAGGTGGCTCCCACCATGTAGCACTTTATCCTAACGAGGTTCAAGAGGCGGCTTCCACGATGTAATACTTTGTCCCGCGTGGCATTTTGTTCGCATTGTACAGAAATGTCGGTCCATATTTGATGCACATGCATGATGTCATCCATTCATGTATCTTAAGCTCGATATTTCACATAGTGAATAACGGCTCCTCAAGCAGATTTGTGGTATGCCGTTATGCACTTGCTTTCCGACTCCATATGGTATTCAATAAGAGTAATGATTCCTGAGCCGAAGGAATCTGCTGAATCTACATACCAAATTGAGTTGGCTCTAGATGAACTTTTTACATGTGTGCTCGCTAAATTCCAATTCGAAATCCGTATTGATTCAAGCTTCATCATCAAACTACTGGCATGCCAAGAGAATTGTTGGGTGCAAACACTACAGAGTGAATTATGGTTCAAAATTATCAATCAAAAAGCATGATATATAGTTTCTACCTTTTCTTATGATATTATGAAGAGCAGTGTACTAGACCTAAATTTGGTGATAGATCTTCAAATTTTCTTTGCCAGACTTCGGTGCATAGGCTCAATTCTTTCTCAGCTCATAAATCTGAAAATTCTCGAAATGAATTTATACATTTTTTGGCTTGATTGACACAAAAATATGAGAGGGCAAGCTTGCTTCATGTCACATGGTGTGTTTGATCGATACCTTCCATGACTGTAATAATGCCATATTCTTGGAAAACCAATTCAGTAGTTATTTTATGAGCGAAGTGAATAGATGATGTATGGAGATTATCTGTCCGCTAGCTTTACTAAATGAGATAATCTACATATTACGTTGTTCTCAGATAATAAAAGATGAAAAAGTTAGATTAAAAAGGTATTTTGGTTTTATAATGTTAACATTAGTTCTTGAACTTTTCATAGCCAATTGAGATCTTAAACAATCTAATTTTATTTTAACGTTACTAGAGTTACTAAAATTTTACTATCTCGTGGTGTACAGAGTGAGGTGACGGTTGATGTACCGGATTATGTGGGCATTTGATATGTCCATTGGTAAATGCTGAGTTTATAAAAATTATAGAAAAAAAACAAATTAGTATAGTTGAAGATCATGTCTTGGATCCACCCTCTTTTGTCTTCCTCAAGTCTCCATCGTCCGTATTTCCTTTTCTTTTCTTTTTTTCGGATGACTTCAAAGAAGGTCGATTGATCTCTCGTGAGTCGCGATTACTTTCACTTTTCATGCTAGCTGCTGAAACGCAAATAGTTATGATCTCCAAGACAAATTGTCATATTCTGCACAACAGGCTTAGTTACGTGTCATTTACATACCATTTACTGATTCACAGCAAGTTTTCGTTTTTGGAAGTCCGATTGGTATCCCGAGTTAATTCTCAAGTTTCAACAACAGTTTTAACAGCAAAAATCTTGTACACCGAAAGACAACTTCCTACTGATTCGTGACCTTTAGCTGAAGCAGCGATGTCAAACACCGATCTCCGTAGTGCTTGATGATTGATGAGGCAGAGAGTGAGGGTGATAGTCCCTTGGACTGCTTTTTCAGTCCAAATTTCCACGAGGTAAGAATGAGCAAAATCATCCATGAATTTAAAAGATGGCTTAGCGGTAGAGCGAGAGTTTAGAGCTTCTAAAGCCATTGATGATTGCGCGAACAAGATTATCTCCTACAGCTAGGGCTTTTCCCTTCTCTCTTTCGTCTGAAGAAACCCCACTCGTGACGTCAACTTGGTGTTTGTGATTTTGCCTAACCGAATCCATTGTATAATTCACGGATTTAATTGTTTTGACTACTAGTTTTGTGCAACTAGTTTTAGCGTTTTTCTATGGTATAAGACGCCTTGGTCAATTCAGATGGATGAGTTTAGTCCACTATTGCACCATTTTGTGTAAAATTTTCTGAGAGGATCGCTGCTGTCCATCAGTGTAATGCTGGAATAAAACCGTTGTACTGTTTGATGGGTTACATCCGAAACAGAATCAGAACAATGACACAAATAATAGAAAAATTGACACGCGAGTTTATCCAGATTCACCCCATAATAGGGCTACATCCTACAAAGGGATTTAATTGATATTTAGGTTTTACAACCGCAGCCACTCGTTACAATGATCTTTCGTACGAGTACAATATATATAGGACTTAAAATGGACCCAAAGTCCAAGTCTATCCAAATCCCTTTTTTGAGCGGAATTCCTACCCGCTGTCCGGGTAGCAGAACCCCCGACATTCCGTGCGTAGGTGTTACATGTCGTCGGTTCATACTTCGATTTCCTTAAGCTAACGTGGACATGCCTGGTATGAGAAACAAGGGTCCCCAAAGTATGCGCTCCATTTCTCATTCCTCGTCGTTAAAGTACACTTCCTAATCAACATACCCTTTTCCATCACCAAGTTCAATTTCACCAGGGACATTAGCAATGGAAATGGAACCTTCGATTTTGGTCGGAGTTGAATAACTAACATATATCCTCTTTCAACAAATTATCTGAATTTGCTATTCGCGCAAACATCTTAAAATTGCTTATCAATGCCATTTTGTGTTCTGAGGGGGGTTCTGGGGTTAAAAGGGTTATACAACTCTTAAGTTTTACTTTTCCACCGTACTTATCCCAATTGGCGATCGACATACCCATCAAAGAAAGAGTTCATACTTTCACTTCTTTGCACGGTAGACATTCCCATCCAAAACTGTCTTTCACATAAATAGGAACCCAACGATGTCGCTCATTATATAATTTAGTAGCCCCACCATTCATTTTCACGAAGATCAATCGCTCAAACAAACATCCCCAAGCTATTACAGATTCTTCAACGGTCAAGGATCATAAGCAATAGTATGTAAAATCGCCTTGACAGTTGAAATTCTGGAGATCAACCTAATTTTCTAGGATCTCTTTTCATGATATGCCATAAGCAGTAAGCACCATCGATGCTTAGAATCGCGGGACACGCTCAACTGCATTTTGAATTGCCTTGTCCTGGTCAGTGATGATAGTTCCTCCCATCAAAGAAAGCCAAGCCTTAAACTTTCTTGCCTTTTCAATCTTTCTCACCCAAGGTAAGATTTTCTTACCCTCCTGCCTCAACAACATACAAGACGCTTCAATTCATTAGAACAGGGCATCGTGTCTAGCTTAAGTATCTCCATCATGGTGCGCCGTGGGAGGTAAACGAGGTTTTGCGAAAAGATTCTAGTCATTTCCAAGTTAGCCTCACACCATCCCTGAGAATTGATCACGACTCTCGAAGGAAGGGAACACTTCCCTCCTAACGCAAGAACTTATTTTTGCTGGAATTGTGTCTGTAACAACTTGGTTTTTTTTTTAATGCCTACTTCAATTGATTTTAAAAGGAAATCACAAGTAAGCGACACTTTTGTCATGAATCCATCAAGAGAAATCGTGGCAAATGAATATTTTGATTCAAAGCGACGGTCCATATTGTTTTTTTCTTTTCCTTTCTTCGTGATTTTGTGAGGATATTTATTAAACTCAAGTTGGGGGTATGCTTCTTTATTGGATAAGACGGACAACCAAATTTCCTTATGATATCTCAATGACAAAACACTCTTACTGCAACTGCAGCGAATTAATACAGCATCTCATTGATAAATCTCGCATTCAAACATGCTAAGTTACATATCATTTACCGATTTCAATGGCGTTAGCATATCCTTGTAAATCATTTTATCGCAATTGCTCGCACAGCCCTATATTTGTCCGGCGGTCTAGATTGTTATGACAGAAAGTGATAGCAACTGTGGTATTTGCTCTAAAAAAATGGTCTAAATCTTGCAATCGTGTTAATGATTGTGCGAAGAAGCGCATTCCCCCGATCGATCACGAAGAAAGTAAAGGCAATGTATATATCTTCTTCTCATCAAGCAAATGGATGTAATAACTATACTAAAAAGATGATACTTTAGTTTTTCCAGCTCCATGTGTAAATTAGCAATTTTCGCAAGGTTATACAGTGGTCATTAAAAATGAGGAAAATTCACATGGAAAATGTCAATCGAATAGGGCATGCGCATGATTGATAGTATCCGTGAGTATAAGGGTTGTGATTGTGTCCTTTTTTTTTTCTCTTCTATTTTTTTTCTTTTGTGGCCCAATGGGCGGAAAAAATCCCACGCATTTTCTCGGGGCCCAACGGGCGGGCAGGTAATATCCGACCCATTTTATATTTGGGCTAGTTTAGTCGCCTTGTTTACTTTTCATTTCTTATAAATTATTCAATTAAAGATCCATTCTAAGAAAATTTGTTATTTATATTATTAATTGAGCACATCCAATGAGCATTTTAATCTCAAACTTTTTGCAAATGTATTATATAGACACCCCATATGCATATATGTAAAATACATTATGATCATACATAACTATAGATGAACAAAACCATAACTTAAGATAATGAAGATGATTCGCAGGTTACCAATTAACGTCTTATTTTCTACATTTGATATCGAAATAATTCTCTAGTATTTTCTGTCTTACCTTCTAAAAGGGGTTAAGATTTTTACATACTAGCAGATTTCGTAGCGTTGCGTGTATGCAAGAAATTGATATTTGAAAGTTCAAGAAAATAAAGATATCATTTGCGTATAGTAAACATGACAGGAGCATTTTGCTAGACTTCTTGCCATATTTCATTGTACTTTAGTTTTTGATCCTAAATCTTTTAGCATTAAATATTAAATACTAAAAATTTTAAGAAATTTATTTGAGGTTCTACTGATTAAAAATAATTTGAAATGGTTTTATATGGTTGCTTTGTTAGGGATATATGTGATCTCAAACAAACGAAAGACTTATATAATCAAATCTACCGTAAAAGTTATACGTGATGTCACGTGACTAATTGGAATTATATTGTTACATAGTAGTCAGGATGACCTTATTCGGCAGTATTTAAATCATTAAATAATGGAAATAAATAGTTGGCAAAATACACAACATGAAGAATGTGATTGAGGATGTAACGATGAGCAAGATTCATTAATACTTCCGATAACAAAATTAATCATACTAGTAAAAAGTATAAATGTATGAAGCTCATATATAACTAACTCTCAAGTGATATAATATACAGAAATTTATGTACCCGCTCATCAGTCAATTAATTTCACAAAACTACCGACCGTATAATGGGCTTATATAGAGTTGATTTAGCTAAAAGGACGATCGCTTTGTAGAATATCATTGGTAAACGCTCATTATAAATTTATGGAATTAGCTACTTTGAACTGTTTTTCACTGTTGACACACGATATTTTCCCGGCAGATCGAACACGCATTTTTGTGATATGTGTAAAAATAAATAAATAAATAAGTGGGCAATAAAAAATGATGGATGAATAAAAATAACCACTGCAGAAAAGGCCGCTTCCTTTCAGCTCCATCGCCATCGATCGATCGTCTACCGTCTCCGATCAGCAACAGCCGCCATCAAATCTCCCTCGCCGGTCACCACGGCCTCGGCCGTGACGGAACAGAGCATGGACGCTCATCACCACCAATCGAACTTCTCTCCTGCTCTCTTTCTCTCTCGTCTAACGCATCGGAGATTCCTTCTAAGCTAACGATTTCACGCTCTGGCAGGAAAAATTTCACGACGACCGCCACAATTACGATACACTCAGTGAAGCTTTGGTGCGTGCGCGTGGGCTGAGGAGCCGAGCGAAGCAAGAACAAACACGCACAGACCGAGAAAAATATCTTTCTCTCCCTCATCTTCAGCGCTCTGGACCAAATCCAGTGTCTACGCCCGCGGTCGAAGCCAGTGGCAGCTGAATTGCTTCATTGCCTAGCTTCGTCTTCGTGAGATTCTCCAAGTCTTTCAGTGTCTTCATATATTAGCAGGTAACCATTCGGATCTCCCGAAGGTATAATGCGGTCGATTCATGGAGACTCGATCATACGATTGTTCTGTATTGCCTTTTGCCGAGAGCTTCGAGTTGTTATCTCAAATTGTTGTCTGTTATTTGGTCTCGGATTCGTCGATTCCTCTCTAGCAATTTTTTAGCGGGATTTCTCATGTTTATATTCCTCTCCGATTGATAGGAATTGCTATTTGTAGAACATCTCACCCTTCGTGATCACCACCTGTTCGACGTTTTGCCTCAGAGATGATAATGATGAATTTTTTTCATCGTTGATCAATCTGAGATCGCATAGAGTGGATTTGGATGTTGTTGTTCGACATGCAGATCATATATACTGCGAATTTGATGCCTCATCCTTTGATGGCAAGAGAGTTCTCTTTCCCTTGGTGCCTCGGTTTACTTTTTACTCTGGTTGTGAGACCGAATTGTCATCTTATAGTAATGATAAGTCACAATACATTGGTGGTGCAAAAATCACAGCCAAGCTATATCAAATTCAATCTCCTTTTTATGCTCATGAAAGACCCTTCCACCAAAGTTTGAGAAAGAGAGTCTTCGACCTACTTCGAATTCAAAAGAAGCGGGAACGGTTACAAAACTTCACCAAGCCCGAACGTCACAAAGTAGTTGCCGAGAATTGCCGAGAAATGCTAAGGGATTGGAAGTTCAGTTAAATTGAGGCATCATGGATGCGTGAAAGCAGTTAAGTTAAGAAATCATGGATATATGAAAGCAGTCAAGTTAAGAAATGGAAATCGGCCTAGTAACAATCGAAAGCAATTTAAGACTTATAAATAGAAGAAATGCAGTTAATTTCATTCGGCTCTTTCCTTTGAGCCTAGTGTTCTTTGCTTTGATTTCCTTTATTCCTTGCAATTGCACCTTCAATTAATTCACAGCACTTCCATTTTAATTTCTGAGCAATTTACTGTACCTGTCGTTTAGATCGATTTCCATCAAATCGTTTAATGCATTGCTTTCGGGAGTTGGCACGCATACACGGACAGAAAAAAATTGATCGCTTTAGAGCCAGGCTAGAAAAAGAAACTAAGCTTGTTATTTGTTTACCCAACCGCTTGACAACCAGATCAACTTACATCGAACGAATTTGCTAAGACAATATGATATAGCTAAACATGCCAATGTACACAAGCGGTCACACTATAATAGGATTCTAAAGTTAGCCACCATCGGTTCAAGAGGTGGCTCCCACCATGTAGCACTTTGTCCTAACGAGGTTCAAGAGGCAGCTTCCATGACGTAACACTTTGTCCCACATGGCATTTTGGTTTGCAATGTACACAAATGTCGGTCCATGTTCTATGCACATGCAAGATGTCATCCGTTCACATATCTCATGCTTGAAATCTCACACAATGAATAATGATTCCTCAAGCAAATTTGTGGTATGCGGCTATGTACTTGCTTTCCGACCCCATATGGTATTCAATAAGAGTAAATGATTCCTGAGCTGAAGGAATCTGCTGAATCTACATACCGAATTGAGCTGGCTCTAGAAAAACTCGTTACATATCTGCTCGCTAAATTCCAATGCAAAATCCATAATTGATGCAAGCTTCGCCATCAAATTATTGATATGCCAAGAGAATTGTTGGGTGCAAACATTACAGAGTGAATTATGGCTCAAAAATATCAATAAAAAAGCACGACATATAGTTTCGACCTTTTCTTATGATATTATGAAGAGCAGTGTACTGGACCTAAATTTTGTGATAGCAACTTTGAATTTTCTTTGCTGGATTTCGGTGCATAGACTTAATTCTTACTCAGCTCAAAAATCCAAAAATTCTCAATATTAATGTATATATTTTTTGGCTTGACCAACATGAAAATATGAGAGAGCAAGCTTGCTTCATGTCACAGGGTGTGTTTGATAGATACCTTCCATGACTTTGATAATGCCATATTCTTGGATGACCGATTCAGTAGTTATTTTATGAGCGAAGTGAATAGATGATGTGTGAGGATAATCCGTCCGCTAGCTTTACTAAATGAGATAGTCTGCATGTTACGTTTTTCTCAAATGAAAAAAGAAGAAGAGGTTAGATTAAAAAGGTAATTTGGTTTTATAATGTTACCATCAGTTTTAAAACTTTTCATAGCAAATTGAGATCTCAAACAACCTAATTTTATTTTAACAGTAATGGAGTTACTAAAGATTTACTATCTCGTGTTGTACAAAGTGAGGTGACGGTTGACGTGGCGGATTGCGTTGGCGTTTGATATGTCCCCTGGTAAACGCTGAACTGTAAAAATAATAGAAAAAAAGTAAATCAGAATAGTTGAAGATCACGTCTTGTATTTATCCTCTTTGTCTACCTCAAGTCTCCATCGTCCGAATTTCCTTTTTTTATTACCAATGACTTCAAAGAAGCTCGATTGATCTCTCGTGAGTCGCGATTGGCTTCACTTTTCACGCTAACCGTTGAAACACAAATAGTTAAAGGAAAAACCATAAACTTTAGTACTAGCCGGCAGCTAGTGTAATGAATTAGCAATATTTCATTGAATTATTTATTATGTGCTTACCAAAAGGCAATCGAGGATCATGTGAGGCCAATGAGGCACGAGTAGGCATCGTCGGCGTTCTTGATCAGCTTTACTTCACACCAAAGGTCAAGATCATGCTGGTCGTGACCCTCGTCGGCTGCATCTACTCATTGTTCTTGGAGCTGCAGTACCCTTGGTCTCCGGCAGCGGAGCTCAAGCTGAGCTTGTCAAGCTTGGTAGGCCTCACCGCCTCCTTCTCAGCAATTCCCTAATCCCTCTCTCATCTGTTTTGCCCATTAACATAACTTCATTTCCTTAATTAATCATGTGTTACTTTCTTAGATGCTATTTATCCTATTTTCCGAAGTGGGTACGGTTGCAACCGAAAGGTGGCATGACAAATCATAATTTCATTCCCTACGTTAGTCATAGATTTGGGTGAGACGAGAATTCAATTGTTTGATGTGCCTCGTAAGATTTCACTTTTTGGCCACCGAAAAAAAATGAAAATAAATAATCGATCATCTCTTGAAGCAAAAGCGTGTGAGGGTTAATAATTGATCTATCTTTCAAGTAGCCGTGAATTGTTATTTGTTACATAATTTGCAAAAAAAAAAATGAAAGCAAAGAAAGAAAAAGGGGAACTAAAGATGTTTTCTTTTTACTGGAATTCAATGTGCGCGCCTTTCCTTTGAGGGGGCACGGATAGGGAGAGATGAGAGCAGAAGAAGACTTCGTATCTGTGGAAAACGTATGAACAAATAAAAGTCTTCTCTTTTAATTAGAATTCAACGTCGATGTCGAGAGACAAAGTGGGAGGGGGGTTAGATAAAGACAAACGGACGACATTATGTTTGATTGAGTCGGTTTGGCTTTTAGCTTCTCCAAGGAACACGGCATTATTATTGAACGTTTGGAGTAGATTATCAAAACAATGTCGAACCTCATTCCGATTTTTCAACACTTTGAAAGGGCTTTCTTGCCCCAAAGTCAATCAAATCAATTCATTAGAAATCTATGCTCCAATCAAGACCGTATGAAATTATGGTCTCAGAAATTATTTTATGGAGAAAATTACCAAAACAGTCTTAAACCCATTGTAATTGTGTCAATTTAATCCTAAAATTTTTTTTTGTACCAATTTAATCCTAAACTTTTTGTTTTTCTGCCAATTCAGTCCATTTAGCCAATTTTGGCCGGCCAGTACTAATGTGGACACCAGCCGATGCCGGCAGTCCGACCGACTTTGATGTAGCAATTTTTAAATATTTTTTTTATTTTTTCTGAATTGTTTTTTTTTTCATTTTTTTTCTCTTCTTTTTTTTTTTCCTATCTTGTTCCCTGGCCGATCCAGCGACCGGCTCCGCCACGTCCACACAAACACCACCCCCAATCAATATTCAATTCCACTTTTCACGCTAACTTCGGGAACACATATAATTAAAAAAAATAAAAACCAAACTTGAAAATCCCATCTCTCTTCAATCAGCACCATGCCAAAAGATGCTCGACACTAAAGGCTAGAAGAGAACAGACAAGTGGCTCTTGATTAAGGAAAGATTGTTGCGCTCGATACAGAGAATCTTTGACTAACAAACCTACGATATTGGTGCACATGGTGCCCCCACAGAAAAACAAAAGGACTGAAGAGATTAAGTAGATGGAAGCCATTTTCCAGAAACCGCTCGATCAATGAATTAATCAGAAGACTGACCTCAAATCAGGATCGAGTGATGTTATGACAGTAAAACTTTTATCTGATGTTGACCGGTGGCATCTGCTTGTCTTCCACGGCGCAGAAGCCCGAGCCGAGCTTGTTGAACCTGGCGGGCCGCATCGCGTCCTTCTCCCTAATTCCCTCATCCCTCCCATGCGCTTTGCCCGCAAAGCTGAAAGTTAATATAATTTTCTTTGTTGACCAGCAAAAAAGAAAGCCATGCCTCTGACTATAAAGAAGATACCGAGAAGCTCCAACGTTGAACAAAATCTCATTGGTTGACGGTGGGGGCTATTGGCAAGAAGCAAAGACAAGAAGGCTGAGAGGGCAGCGAGGGTCACGCCAATTTTTTGGCAGCGTCCCCTTGTGCCATTTGATTGTCCCCATCTCTTTGTCCATCCAATTCCATCCCTCTCCATTATTATTATTAATATGCCCTCAGAATTTATTGGCTCTTTCTAGTTTCTACCCCTGAGTCTATGCCGATTTTTGGGTTTTATTATGTGTTTACATACTGTTTGCCAATGCCTATCGACTTGTAGTTTCCCTAATCATGTTGCCGTGCTTTTAACTTTTTTGTTTATAATATAGCCTCATCACATTCGCATGCATTGAATGGTCATGGCACGGCGGGCTTCTTGTCATTTTGCTATGGCATCGCACATTGGACGCCATATGGAATCGAAACAGCTTATGATGACACTGTGTTTGATTGACTCAACTCTACGAGATTTTGGATGGAAGTCAAAGGAGCACAGAGGGTTTGGAAGTGGGTTCGTGGTTTTATTCGTGAAATTAAACCAAGAGTTTAAGTGTCTATAGCGATTAAATCTTATGATAAGATTTATGTATAATTTTTTCATGAGATTGAGAAATTATTTCGTGAGGAATTATTAAGGATAAACACTGCGTGAGTTATTGGGTGTAATTGAAGCTTGAAAAATATTGAAAGTGTTTAAGTGATTCGAGTATGGTTGTAATTTTTGTTGTATCGATTGATCTATAGTGGAATTCTATGTTGCTCTATCCGTTGTCCGATTTATTTTTTTATTCTGTCAATTTTACTGTTTGATCGCTTGCTTCCGCAAAACAAAATAGTGATTTGAGGGTTGTGATCCTGCAGTCTTAGCTTGTATAACTAACTCCATTTAATCATTAATAGGTGTTCTTCTAGAAAATTTTTCATTTCTTTGAATGTATATTAGAACCATCCGCATTACTTTCAACTGAACAAAAAACTTGATCTATTTTCATGCTCGATCAATGAGAGAAAAGGGCAATCCTCATCCAATTTGTAACTAGAATGCCTAATGCATAGAAAATGTGATTATTGGTGATGACATACTCAGATCGAAATCCTTTAGTCAAATCAACGCAAGTATCTTAATACTTGCATGACTAATACATCTTATGTAGGGTATTACAATTGATTTACACGTCAAAGCTATCCTCTCGCGTTACCCGATAGGCCCGCACTCAAATTTTGGATTTTCTTCATTCCCATTGTATACAGATTTAATTTATATCTAGTAAAGCAAATCATAAAAAGGCATATAAAAAAAATCATGCGACATTTGCTTGCAGAGCCCTCCGGGCCCCAGCGCCTCCTTCTCTCCAATTTCCTTCCTCATCCCTCTCATCTGCTTTTTCCCCACAAAACTGAAAATTAATATGATATTCTTTGTTGACCAGCAAAAAAAGGAAGTCCTGCCTCTGGTTATAAAGAAAATACCGAGAAGGTCCAATGGGGGAACAAATCTCATTGGTTGCGAATGCCATTTCCTGGAAGCCACAGCCAAGTATTTTGCTGGGGAGCCAACTGAGTAGCTTTCCATTTAAGATCTCGGTTCATCCTTCAGCACCTTCATTTTCCCAAAATTCCAAGCAAACACACCAGCACCTGCCTCGTTTTACCAAATTCTAATGGCTTCCTCCTCCTTCTCTTCTTCTTCTTCTTCTTCTTCTTCTTCTTCTTCTTCTTCAAAATGTAAGAGGAGCTACGATGTGTTCTTGAGTTTCAGAGGCACCGACGTTTGCAAAAACTTCCTCGATCATCTCTACAAGGCTCTACACCAGCATGGTTTTTTCACTTATATCGACAGCGAGGAACTGAGGATAGGAGAACAAATATCGCCAGCACTTATGAAGGCGATTGAGGAATCGCGCGTCGCGATCATCGTTTTCTCCAAGGACTTTGCTTCCTCGCCGTGGTGTTTGGAAGAGGTGGCGAAAATCATGGAGTGCAAGGAGCAAAGAGACCTTTTGGTCTTTCCGGTATTTTACAAGGTAGACCCCTGCGAAGTGAGAACACCAAGAAAGAGTTACAGAGAAGCTATGGGTAAGCATGAGATCAAGTTTGGAAAAGACTCAGAGAAAGTAAACAGATGGAAGAAAGCCCTCTTTGGCGCTGGTAGCTTGTCTGGACGGCATTTTACAGATGGGTACGTGACAACACTTCTAATACTTCAATTAGTCTATAACTTATCATACTTTTATCTTCTATGAGGTTTGGGATCTGATAAAGTTAAGGGAAATTTTGCCCTAAATATCTCTCGCACAAGGACACACTCTTATCGGGCACTCGCACAGCACAGATCACACTTGCGCAGCACACGAACCGCAACGCCATGTGCGAGCTCGTCTTCTCCAAGCCTCCGCTGATTCCCGACACGCTGCCGCCCGAGTGCTCATGTCCCCACGCCACCCCAGCCGTGTCACCTCGGCCCATCTCCGTCTCTATGTGTCAAGCGGCCTCGACGAATCTACGCTGGCGACCCCAAATCTGGGGTGCCGAGCCAGATCGACGGTCGCTAGCCAGACGCAGGCCATGGTACCCTGAGGCTGGCAACGACGGCCGAGACAGGACAAAAAACAGAGAAAGAGAGGTGCGACAACCGTTAGGGCACGCGAAGGTGACGAGTACGGCACGATGGCGGGGACGTGACGGTGGGGGGAAGGCAATGCCGGCGGCCGTGGGGCGGTGGCGAAGGCGAAGGGCAGCAGAGAGGCTTTTTAACATCCTGTTAAAAATGGGGACTATTCAAATTAGATACCCCCAAATTTTCCAGTTTTGCCCTTCCCTATGATGTGTGTTTATGGGGCTCTTTTTCTTTTTTGTTTTCTTTTCCCTTTTTTTTTTCCCTAAGGGAACAGAATATTCTTAAGAAGCCAGTTTTCTTCTAATAAATATTATTAAATGAAGGATCTAAATTTAGGGAAGAAGGAAAATTTTAATTTCGTGACCTAATGGGAAGTGGTAAAACAATGCAGGGGATATAGATCATATTCACTATTGAAACATTTGAGTCATCCCAATTCCATCGAGTTACTTTTCCAAATATTGTCAAATTAATATGCACAATCATGAAAAATGATCATAAAATATATTCATCGAGTGAAAAGAAACTCCTTAATAAAATTTCATACTAAAAAAGAAAAAGGATCATTCACTACTTTAGGGATTGCGTTTCTTTTTTTTTTTTTATATAACAAATGTGAGTATTCAGAACTTGCAACAATTTTAAGATTAAATATTTCCTTGAGGAAACATTCCTCAAACTCACTTTGTCTCTCAGTCAGTTCTTCTAGATTTCTAAAATAATTTTCTATCTCCTTTGATAAAGAGTGCATTGAATTTTGATAGGATATTCAACGATCAATTACAAAATTACATTTCGAGCTATTTAAGACTTGTCCTGTTTATGAGATCTTCTGCCGCAATTATTCTTAGATCTATCAAAATGGATCATAAACCTATTTCTTAACCCATATATGATAGGTTAAGTTATTATGTAGATTAATTATATTCAATAAATGAATCATAAACGAGTTTAAACATAGCTTATTTTATAGTCATCATCTTTTTTTGGTTGGTTGAGCTGATAATAGTTGGTAACCATTCATGCTTTTCCTCGTACCTGCTCTGCATGGTTAATGACCATGAAGGTTGGGCTAGAGTGCGGACCAAAACCATCTCTAATGAAACCTTTGGAGAACAGATCAGGAATTTGTTTCAAATTCCTCCACCTTCTCCACAGAGCATGTTATATATTTTGCTCAAATGATGCCTGATGGTGCTTGGATCTTTTAGCTCAAGTCTGGCTTTTACACCATTAAGACTCCACAATTTGCGGATCTTCAAGAAAGTTATTTTTCAGTCTTAGCAGGAACTTATTCCATTTCGTTCCTGGCAGTTGGATACTCCAAATGTTTCCTTGTTCTAGGCAGAACAATTTTTTATACTAGAAGGTATCATTTGGAAATGAAGATTTTTCACATCCAAAGCACTTATGTTCCCATTATTTACGAGGCCATGTCACGCCCTGAATGCTTGCTCGCATGAAGAATCTCTGCAAAACTCTTATTTATTCACAGCATAAAACTCAAATTTTATTGTCCGCCGGCTATAGTAATCGTGGTGTTGTCATGCATAAAAGACCAGTTTTCCTTTTGTCCTCTTAAGAATGCACTACCAAGAATGACATTCTCATGTAGTGTCAGGAAAGCAAAGTTTCGTCTAACAATAAGCCTTCATTCACCAATAGAGATGGGAACATCGATTGCTTCCTAAGTTGTCATATTCTGTTCCCACCTGCCATTCTTAATGTAATAGGCTCTGTTAATGGTCTCCACCATTCATCTGGTGATACATTGGGTGTTGCACAATTAGTACGAGCTCCAGTGTCTATTAATATGTCTAACGAGTATGGATAACACCCAGGAAACTTAAACGTCACAACCACGTAAGTGCTTAACCAGCTTCCTTGGTACTAAACACCACATTTTTAGATACCATTTGGGAGCGTTCAATTAAATCTCAAATTTCATCTATGGCTGACCATTGCCTTGCTATATTTTTCAACAGCCTGGACAACTTCAGGTATATGTCTTAGGATGTGGATTTTCTCTCCTTCGGAGTGCATTTCTATTAGAATACTATGTTCTCTTGACTATGTATTTTCTTCTTCAGAGACAGGCATATTAATTTGTTTCTATCCTATGATCCTTCTTTCTAAAGTTCTCGAGTTCACAGATCTTTGAGATGCAACCTCTTCCAGATTGATTTCTTGTACAGTATTCTGTGGTACAAATGAGAGGTTCGAAAGTCCTTAACTTTCTAGCAAAGAGGATGTAGACAGTACTCCTAACGTAAGGTTATTCTTGCTCTCCTCTATTGGACCTGAGATGCACTGATCGCTCTAGATGCTCCAATAGGTTCCACCATAGTCGAACTCCTAGGCCATCTTAATTCTAGTGGATTAATTTTTCACCTACGGAATTGTCTGTAATCATGTGGACATCTTCAAACAATCCTCTATCAAACTTCCATTCTCTAGGATTTGTGGTATTTGAATCCGTAAATTATCCTAGTGTGATACACCAAACACTCGGCCTGCGTGTTCAACATATCCATGTTTAAAGAATTAAATCTCAATGTTAATGAATTCCCCAAACAAAGATCATTTACAGCCATCAAATAATTTGGATGGGCTTGGAAGCAAACTGGTCCATGTGCTGGATTGGCTAGTATTCCTGATATCAAATGATGTCTAAAATATGTCCATCTTTGATCCAATACAGTTGCAATCACATGACCAATCAACAGGAAGATGAAATAGTGGCACCGGTCCTATTTGGGTTAACCCTATATGTATATAACTGCATGTACCTGTTGTTCTTTCTCTTGTTTCTCTAATCTTTTGGAGATGTATCATTGGTATATCAAAGGTTTTAAGTTCGGTCTACGACACTTGCGCCATTGACTTTGATTGGGAGACATCTACGGCCTACTTCAAGTTAAATCTGAATAATCAATAAACTACCTTAATATCTACTTCGAGCAACATCCACTCCAAAGTTGATCCTAACAGACAATATAATCGGAAAGTTTCTTCTAATACCTAAGATGTTGACTTGTGTTTGTCATTGATAATTGTTCACTCCACTAATTTGAGTCTTCTCCATCTGTCTCATATTTAGAGAAAACTTTATAGATAGATTTAACCTCAGAGTCTAAATTTTCGAGTTCCTGCCCATCAATAAGTTTATAAGCAGGTTCATAATGAAAACTGTCATCTTCAATAAATACTCTGCGAAGATTCTTTTTTTTGTGGATATTTTTATGGACAAGCATGAGCCTTGTGGGATTTTAAATTTTAATCCTCTAATCGGACAACAGTTACCCTGAGGATAACGAGGCTGTCTTCCATGTTTCCTCTTAAAGGACTTAATTCTCCTCTTGTCTATAAGATTAGTCTTTTTCTTTGGAAACCTTAATGACATTTCAGATTTATAAAGCCTGTAGTTTTTCCCTTGGTACACTTTTTTCATATCTAAACTCTCTTTTTCGAGCCGTTAGGAAAGTGTCTTGCACTTTTGGTATCTCGATGGATGTTACAGCCATATTTACCCAGGACACATTCAATCTAGCAACAACTCTCGTTCAAGTAGGGAATTTTTTTTCAGTTTTTTCCTTCACTTGGCGTTCAGTACACACTTTCCTCATCACATACTTTTCTGCCTGGATTCGCCCACCTAGACCGTATACTACCTTTTCTTCTTGAAAGAGCAAGTCGTAAACCTTCTTTGTGACCTCTGGCCAAGGTTCAGGAAGTTTGTCAAAGAAAGTCTTTGATACAAACTCTAGAGCAACTATATCCAAATTATAAAAGTATTGTTGAAATTGACAGGTATAGGCGTCAAAATAGCACATATCACAAGTCTATAATTTCCTTAAAGCCTTAAAACTTACTCTCTTTCTCTCTATAATTTCCGTAGAAACCAAGGAACCACAGAATTCTCTTTTCAAGACATCTGTTACGATTGCTTATATTCCATCTACAGTAAGCTCTTCTATTTTAAACCTTAAATCTGTTTGAGATCGTAAGAATTTCCCGAACTGTTACGATTACTTGTCCCTGAGGCTTCTTTAAATTCGTCTCTGTTTCAATTACATCAAACCTTTCATAGATCAAAAAAGGCACCTCTCTTGAAAGAGCATTTCTCCCTTCTTTTGTATCTACACAGTCATTTTCTTGAGCGAGAAATTTTGTCAAGAGAGTATTTACTTCATTATGTAAGCCATCATGCATAGGAGGAGATAAATCTGGTATTCTATCAGCCTGTTTTATTTATTAGAAATGTTTATTTATTTCTTTTTAAGAACAAAGAATGAAAAGCTAGTTTTTTTTTCTTTAAAGAAAATACAGGCCTAATGGCATTTTTGTAAATACTTGAAGCTGTAAAGAGCAAAAACGTAATAACAAGATAGATTTTTACTGGAACCAACAACATTTAGAATAAGATGAAGAATATAGTTTTAGATCCGCTTAGACTTGGGCATCTTGCTAGTTAAACATATCTAGACATTCATCTCCAAATATATTGCGGACTAGCTTCTTACTCTGCGATTCTCATTGATTTCTTATTCATTTCTTTGGTTTGCTCTAAAAGTACTTTCAACCAATTTTCCCTTGTCAGATATGAAGCGTGGTTTATACAACATATTGTACAGGAGATCTCAACTCAACTAGATCGAACGCCATTAAATGTAGCCAAGTATCCGGTTGGGATAGTTTCCCAAGTACAACAGCTTCAAACAATCATAAATCAACAATCCAAGGATGATATTCTTATGGTAGGATTATGGGGACAAGGAGGTGTAGGGAAAACAACTCTTGCTAAAGCCATTTACAATGCTGTGTTTAGAGAGTTTCAAGGTTCTAGTTTCGTGGAACGTGTTAGAGAAAATTCCAATGATTTGGTTCCTTTGCAAAAACAATTGTTATCGGATGTATTACTGGGGAAGAAATTAACAATTTACGATGTTGGTAGAGGAAGTCAACTGATTCAAGATAGACTTTGTAATAAGAAAGTTCTCGTTATCCTTGATGATGTCGATGATGAACGCCAGCTAAATGCTTTAACCGGAAAATGTGAGTGGTTTGGCAAAGGAAGTCGGATAATTATCACAACAAGAAATAGACATTTGGTAACTTCTCATTGGGTAGACTGCCATCATATACATGAAGTTAAAGCTTTGAAGTATGGTGAAGCTCTTGAACTTTTTAGAAAGCATGCTTTCCCAGGAAATAAAAAAATAGAAGTAAGCAGCAATCTTGTTGATAGTGTTTTACATTATGCCAAAGGCCTTCCTTTGGCTCTTCAAGTGTTGGGTGCTTTCTTGTGCGGTAGAGGAGAAGATGAATGGGAAAGTGCCCTGCAAAAACTAGCCAAAAGTCCTAACAAGAAAATCAATGATGTGCTAAAGGTAGGTTATGAGGGATTGGAGGACCATGAAAAGGAGATTTTTCTCGACATTGCATGTTTCTTCAAAGGTTGGAGCACATGGCAAATTAAGAAAGTTCTTGATAGTTGTGATTTCCACACGACTATTGGGGTAAAAGTTCTCATTGAGCGCTCTTGGATTAGTGAAGAGAAAGGGGCCTTACAAATGCACGATTTAATACAATTAATGGGTAGGGATATTGTTGAGGAAAAATGCCGTGATGATCCCAGCAAACGGAGTAGGTTATGGCTTCATGATGATGTTCTTGATGTTCTATCAGGAGATGCGGTAAGACTTGTTAGCGTGTAAGAATTTGTATTCTATTATTATGTTTGACTCTATTTACTATACTTACAAAGTAACTTATATATATATTCGAATACATATACAGGGAACAAATGCGATAAAAGCCATAGTTTTGAAGCTACCAAAGCTAGAAGAGATGCATATTGGTCCTGATGCTTTCACAAACATGAAAAAGTTGAGGTTGCTTATCCTGCATAATGTACGTAATTCTTTCCCGGGTCCCATCCATCTCCCTAATGAGTTAAGGTGGTTTGAATGGCCTCATTGTGCCTCGATTCCAAAATTTAGAGATGGTCCAAAGAAGTTAGTTGGCCTTGATCTGCAGAATACCAACATTGAAGGAGTGTTGAAACAATTTAAGGTGCGCATTTCCTTGGTCCTTTTTTTCATTGTTTATAACTATATGTATCAAATCTGATGATGTTTAATATTGTCATTAGGAAAACAGCTACAACGATTTTATACTCCATACATGTTAAAGCATCAAATGTAGGCTGTCAATCTATATGTATTTCAACTACTTTTCTAATTAAGTCCATGATTTTTTTAATTTTTTTAATGGTCATTTTACTTACATCAATTGTTTAATCAAGTCTGTCTAGCATCAAATCCAGACAACGTGGCCTTCGGAGGATGCCAGATTGTGATGTGGATTGAATATTGTCTACGTGGAAATCCCCTATGGATAGGGAATGGTGAGAGATGCCATAAGCTGTTTGACTAGCTTTCGCTTTAAGCTAATTCTAAGAGTGCCCATGTATGTGCAAGACTTAATCCACATCACACTACGAGATCGTTTAATGGCCACGTTAGCTAGATTTGGCTAGATTTGATACTAGAAAGACTTGATTCCACAATTTTGTATATAGAACTTGATTAGAAAAAATTAAAAGTAAAGAGACCTTATTAAAAATTACAGGGATGAAAAGTAAAAAGATTTCATACATATACGAAAAACGGCAAAATTGAGCTCAAACCGTCATGACTTTGAGCTGAAAATAGAAACAAAAACTTCTTACTATGTAATTTAACATTTGAATGCTGTCCGTGCTTAAGATATACCATGAAATATTTTATTTGATTTGTAGGTTTTTGATATATAGTTGGTAATAGTCTACATGTCTTTAAAGATCCTTCCATATAGAGAAAAGTGTCAAAAAAGTCATAAACTTTTTGCATTGGTACCAATTTAGTTCTAAATCTTTTTTTGGTATAAATTCAGTCCTAAACCTTTTGCATTAGTGTCAATTTAGTCATAAACCATTTTTTGATGCCAATTCAGTCCTAACCTTTTATATTGATGCCAATTCAGTTTTAAACCTTTTGCATTGGTGCCAATTCAGTCCTAAATCTTTTTTTGGTGCCAATTCAATCTTAAACCTTTTACGTTGGTGTCAATTCAGCCATAAATCTTTTGCATTTGTGCCAATTCAATCCTTCCGGTTAATAGCTATTCACGTGTCGAAAGACTGAATTAGCACTGATGCAAGAGGTTTAGGACTGAATTGACACAAATGCAAAGGGTTTAGGACTAAATTGGCACAAAAAAAAGTTTATGACTAGATTGACACCAATGCAAAAAGTTTAGGATTGAATTGGCACCAAAAAAAGGTTTATGACTAAATTGACACCAATGAAAAAGGTTTAAGACTTTTTTGACACTTTTCCCCTTCCATATAAGAATTGCGAAACCGCATCTTTATAACTCTTTGGATGGTAATAGGTCATCTCCTTTACTTGTTAAGTTTCAAGTAGTGTACTGGATAAAATATTAGAATGTCACAATGAAATTTAACGAATTCGAACAGAATCAACAATTCTATCAATGTGATTGAGCTTGCTCCATCTAATATTAGAAAGTTTCAAAAATGCCTACATTCATAATTAAGTACAAAAAAACCCTCAGAGAAAAAGTCATCATTCTGTTTTAATTAGTTAAACCCAATTCTCAAGAAGTAGCAGCATCATTATGTAATGTAAATTTCTAGCATAGCCGTGCGTGAAAACGCAGAATACTGTTTTATGCTAGGAATTTCTTAAAAGTGCTGTAAATTTCAAAATTGTTGGTAACTAAATTTTAGTTGGCAACTTATTTTGCGTCACATGTTAGTAAGTTACCAATAGTTTAATGGAAATACCGACACTTATTTAGCCTGGAAACATGTTAGTAAGTCACCAAAAGTTTTGCGGAGGTACCAACAATTATTTCATTATTTTAGATTAATTTTTTTTTGTAAATAATCAATATTACTGGTGCAACTTACTAACATATTAAAATTACTAACTTTTATAAAAAAAAATTACTAACTCCTATTTGAGTCTATTTACTAACTCTTGTTTGATTATATTCAAATTGCCAATTGTTCCAAGAATTTATCGATATATATTTGCTAGAGTTACCATCATATTAAAATTACTAACTATTACAGCAAGTTACCAATATTAATTTGAATGATTTTTCCAAATCCTCATGCGTTAGGCTACCATCTAGTCTTAGTTTCTCTTATTTCATTCAATTAATGATGTCTATTTGATTGTTTCAAAATCACTTCCGATTTAATAATTTACCAACATTTAATTTGCAGATGTTACCAGCATGTTAAAGTTCCCAACTCTTACAAAAACTACCAATTTTTATTTGAGTTAGTTTACCAATGTTTATTTAATTGTAACTTAAATAAGTTGGAACATTCCGCAAGCAAATGTGGTAAATTATGTGAATAGTTGAAACAATCAATACAAGTCGGTAAGTGACTTAAATAAGAGTGTGTAACTTAATCACCACAAATAAATGATGGTAAACTATTGTAATGATGTTTGGTACTATTCAACAGAGTTGGTAATTTCATATAAGAGTAGTTAACATGCTAGTAAGCTTTCCAAACTAACGTCGTTAAACTATCGAAACTGTGGTGCTTCTCAAACAATTAAATAAATATTGGTAATTAACTTAAATAAGAGCTTACAATTTCGAATATGAGCTGTTAATCTTTTCGTGTTGGTAAGTTGCCGCAAATATCAGTAAATTATTGGAATGGTTTCAAATATATATTGATAACTAACTAAAATATCCATTGGTAGTTTCATGTAAGATTTCTTAAATTAGTTCTATATATAATTGTTGGCAAGTTATTGGATTACTTGGTAATTTTGGAAATAGTAGGTAATTTAGTATAAGAGTTAGTTCAACTCGTCGATAACTTCAACAAATATATATTGGTAAACTCTAGAAATGACATGTGATTCCTACAAACAATCTAATAAACGGTGGTAAGTGGACTCAAATAACAGTTGGTAATTTTCTAGAAGAGATAGTAACTTAAACAAGTTGGTAAGCTGGCAAATAAACATTTTAGATTATTAAGGCACTTGATAATTTCGAAACACTAGAAAAAAACGTTAGTAGTGACTCAAATAAATTTTGGTGATTGTCTAAAAAACTTGTAAATTTAACACATTGGTTACTCGAACAAATAAATATTTGTACAATATTGAAAAAACAGTTGGTAGTTCCAAAAATCAAATATTCATAGGTAAAAGGACTCACAAATAAGAGTTGGTAGTTTTATAAAAGATGGTAAATTTAACATTATGGTAAGCTCCGCAAACAAATGTTGCTAAATCATTATAACCTTTGGTAATTTCGAAATAATAAAATAATGTTGATAACTCACTCAAATAAGATTGGGCTCGTTTTATCAAATGTGGAATCGACTAATGAGAACAAATTGAAACATTAATCATCAACGAGAAAATCAAATGCAGAATATTAAACACGTGCACAAGTACTTCCATGGTGTCCCGTGTCTGGCCAATTGTTCGTACATCCTTAAAGAGAAATTGAGTTTTCAAAAGATTAAGCTCTTAAGGTCTCATCGAATTTCGAAAAATGCAAAATGAATTTATTATGGGCATGCTTTTGCGTGTTGTTGCAACCACCAGCACTACAATATCTAACCTTTCGGTTTGCTAGGCGGTTAGGACACCTTTGAATAACATCCAAGTTTAGAAAAGATAACCTACCTAAAATACGAAATTCAAATAAGAAACAATATTATCAAAAATTTTATCGAGATCAAAACGTTCCTAAAAATATTATAAATAAACTTACAGTTCAAGAAAATATATTATTTCCCTACTATTCAAATCACAAGGGAGGATCCCGAAATCTTTCAATACGGATTTGAAGTACTTCCCATACAAATCTCCCTCTACTGGAAAAGACTCGTTCTCAAGGCCAACTTCATGAAATTACATACTCTCCATGATGCTCACTTTTGGAACTGCTTGATTTCCTTAGCTCTTTCTTCTGACTCTTCCTCACTTCCTCACGTATATGCTTGATTTCCTTCGCTCTTGCTTCAGCATATCCACTGAATTGACGCTTAGTGGGCAATGGTGTAAGATTGAAAGGACTTAAAAAATGCTTTTGATACACAACTTCAAATGGGCATTTTCCAGTAGCTTGCCTCACCGAATTATTATCGGCAGATTCATCTTGAACCAATAATAAATCCCATTGTTTAACATGTTTTCCAATAAAAATCCTTCATAAATTGCCCAAAATTCTATTAATAGCCTCCGCTTGTCCATCCATTTGAGGATCGCTAGCAGAACTAAACTAAGGTTGAGTCCCCATTTTTCACCGTAACGGATGCCAAAAGTGACTCATAAACTTGACATCACTATTAGAAGGGGGTTGTTTTTGGAATACCAAATAGGCGCACAATTCACCAATATAAAAACTCAATAACATGTAAACCATCAAGGCTCCGTGACAATCATTTACAAATTTTTTACCATATAAAAACCGTCCCGTTATCCCCTTCTTACTAATAGCAACATTTCCATTCATAATGAGCATGCGCAAGTGAAAGTGTTGATTAGGTTTGTCTCAATTTATAAAGTTTAATTGACACTCTTCGCTTGTCCAATGAAAAAACTCCCCACCTTTATCTTTTGAGAGATACGCCTTCAAATACAATTTCAAATATAATATTTTAAATCTTATTCCTTAAACTCCCTTTCATTTAATATTCTCTTCATCCTTTAGAACAATGTGCTATAATTTGAGAGAGTTCATTGAGAATTTACCATATTGAGAGTATCCAAACCATTAAGGAATGACAACTCATTGATAAAGGCGTCTTGAGAAAAAATAGTTAAAACTTAATCGAAAGAAGGTGCAAAAAGACTCATCATATTCAACGGATGTGCACCATAGGGGTTTAATAAATTGAACATGAGATCCACTAGATCAAGATGTCAAAATTTATCGATGCATGTACACTATCGATACATACATACATATATATAGACACACAAATGCAAGGTATAATTGCAGTGGTTCTATTAACGATGATATAGTAAACTTTGAGCTCTTACACTGCACCAACGTATACTTAGCTAAAAAACAAAAACTAAGCAAGACGGCTTGGATTGGGAAAATTACCAAATCAGTCCTAAACCTGTTACAATTACAATTATGCCAATTCAGTCCTAAGCTTTTTGTATTTGTGTCAATTCAGTCCATTTGGCCAATTTTAGCTGGCCTGCACTAATGTGGCATGGCCGGCGCTGACGTGAACAATTTTTAATAATATTTTTCAAATTTTTTTTCCTTTTTTTCTCTTTCTTTCTTTTTTTTTTCTTTTCCTCTTCCCTTGGCTGGTTGCTAGACGGGCCAGAGGCTATGGCCGGTAAGGTCGCCTGCGATGGCCATGGCGAGGCCCAACCTCGCCACCAAGAAAGAGAGAAAAAAAATCAAAATATATAAAAATATTATTAAAAATTATCCACATCAGCATCGACCGATTAAAATTGGCTGGATGGACTGAATTGACACAAATGCAAAATGTTTAGAATTGAATTGGCACAATTGTAATAGGTTTATGACTGTTTTGGTAATTTTTCCCGTCTTGGATTCTGTTATTTTTCATTTTTTTTGTTATATATATAATATGAGTGACCATTTAGGCGTACAAAATATGCCATTTTTAAAATTAAAAAAAAAACGATCGACCAACTACCACTTCCTAATAAGAGATGACTAGAAGAGATTCCCGACCTTCCACCGCCCCTACGGGATCTACAAGCGGGTGGTTGCCAATCTCTAAATAAGATTTCCAGGTCTTAGCTTAAATTGATGTGATGAATTAGTTGGCCAAGGATTGACCGCGGCTCGCGTGCGCCCAGTGGAGGTTACAGGCTCTCTCTCTCTGTCTCTCTCTGAATTACGAGTCTTTTTTTCTGCCCGTATATGTATTGGAAGTGGCCATGCCGCCATAGTGCCTGGTGAAATTATGAGTATTATTCTTTTTTACTTCTCTTTTGGCGAATTTACAAGGATCGCTTACTAAACTAATATTTAAAAAAGGAGAGGGAGTGCTCTATATACACCATATGATCAACTGAATTCTGATCGCACGTGGCTTGAATGATGATGATCAAGTGCTTTTTATTAAAAAACTCAGAGCCAGATATTGGATCAAATATATATATCACTTTTTTTCTTTGTTCGTCTGGAATGTCCATGTAAGTTGGTTTTATTGTTCTTGCAGGGCCTTGTAAACTTGAAGTTCCTTAGCATGAGCGAATGCCAGTCGCTGGTGAGTATGCCGGATCTCGACTGTACTCCAAATCTCGAGGAATTAAAACTCGGTGGGTGCAAAAACTTGGAGCGTGTCCACGAATCACTTGCATATCACGGCAAGTTACGGTGGTTGGATTTAAGTGAGTGCTCTAAATTGCGAAGATTCCCTGAGATTCCAGATAAAAACAAAAGTTTGCAAGTGCTTTTATTAGACGAGACTTCAATTGAGGAACTTCCTACATCCATAGGAAATCTTATCTCTTTAGAGTATATGCATTTACAAAAATGCAAGAAACTAGCAATCCTTCCGTCTAGCATTTACAGGTTGCAAAATCTTGGTAAGCTAAGTTTGAATGGCTGCTCAAAACTAATAAAGTTTCCAAAGGTGGAGGATTTGAGTGATCCCCATACGAAGACAGGATTTCCAAAGTTAGAGATTTTAGATCTCGATGGATGCAATCTATCAGAAGTAGAGTTCCTGGAGAATGTTTCTTGTTTTCCCTACTTAACAGCATTGTTTTTGTCGGGAAATAATTTTACTAACATCCCTACATGCGAGAAACTATATAACTTGGAAAGGTTGGATGTTTCTAATTGCCAACAACTACAAGAGATCCCCAATATTCCAGAGAACATGGAAAGAGTAACGGCAGCTAATTGCAAATCTCTGAGTAGAATTCCCTCCAACATGTGTGACGTTGGGCACATTGACTTTCAATCATGTCATGAACTGGTCCGTAATGGGTATGGCGTGAATGATTGGTTCAAGAATAAGGTTAGACACTCTCTCTCTCTCTCTCTCTCTCTCTCTCTCTCTCTCTGTCTCTCTCTCTCTCTCTGATTAATACGGAGTCGTGTACATGTTTGCTGCAGTGAGTGTTTGTGTATTGCAAAAGGCTGGAAAATCTTGCACTGGTGGGCTAATTAAAAAAAGCAAGCATATAGATCTACATGAATATGTGGTGGAGGTTGCTATAAGGCAACGCTAAAGATATTCTCTTTATTTATAGAGCTGTAGTTCACTGCTGTATTACAAGGATCACCCAATGAAAAACTTTAACAATACACGTTCATCCAGTTACAAAATCTTCAACAATACATGTCCCGTTTCCACCAATTAAGTATAAAAAATATTTGTAATGATATTGCTAACTATATCTAAAAACTCTAAGACTACCCACTTAACTCATCGAAACTCCTCTTTTTGGGTGCCAATTTCAAGAAAAAACTATCTAACAGTTTACATTTGTGACAGAATTTTTATCACAGCAAATACCAAATTATTCTACCTAGAGAGATGCCAATGTATTTGCACCATCGTCACTGCAATTACCAAATTTTTCTACCTGGAGGAGAGATGCCAAAGTGGTTGATCCCTAATAAAGAGGGTTATATATCTTTCGTGGCTTCAAAGGACTTGTATAAGAAGTTCCTAAGAATAGCTTGCTGTGTTGTGGTTTGTTCGAAAGAAGTGGGGCGTTTTGGGTTGTCAGCTGTGGGGTTCGTTAATGGCAGACGACGTGATTGTGGAAGTGTGACTTTCCGCGATTTATCTAATATTTCAGATCATTTGTGTCTTCATCTTTGGGAACCAAAGAGCCTGTGGAGAGTGGACAATTTTGGTGCTAATGACTTGATTCATTTCCACCTTAGCCTTAGTTTAGGAAAATATCCAGATTGTAGAGTAACCGTGAAAAACTGTGGATTCCGACTATTATGTAAGCCACTAGAGAATGATTTGAAGGTTTTGCTTCAAGACAATCAGTTGCTGGATCCAGCTTTACTCTACGAAGTTGGGCATGAAGATAGTCAAACAAGCTTAGAGGTAGAACATCCAAGTGAAACAGAAGATTTACAAGATAGTCAAACGGGCACCAAGGAAGATAGTTCAAGCGAATTAGTCCACCAAGGATTGAACATTGCTGACTTCTCAATTGAGGTATCTCTCTCTCTCTCTATATGTGTGTGTGTGTTGGGCGCACTGTGTTTGTATAATGCAAAAGCTGAAAATTCTAGACACACAAATAAATCTGATATAAAGTGATTCTATATATATAAAGCTAAACAAAATCTCACAATGACGAGGAAATATTAAGTGGTTTGCACGTGCCACATCAATGGCTGACATGGCGTGCATGATTTAACAAATGGACGCATGGCTACTGTTGTGTATTAAAAAAATGATGTGGAATTTCTCTTTCTTCTTCCTTCTTCTGAACTCCTTCAACCTCCGCTCCGCGGGGCTTGGCTACCTCCACCGCCAAGCCGCCGCCGCCGCCGCTGCCACCATCCTTGAGCCATCGCCCCACCGTGGCCACCACCGTCCGCGGCAAAGTTGTTGAGCTTGTCGCCGGCAACCATGGACGAGCCAAGACTCGAGCTGAAAGCAGTTAAGCAGCAAACCAGATCTAGCTGTTGAGCGACGGTCGATCACCGCATCCAGGCCAACCTCCGCGTCCAACCTCTCCGTTGTCCCGGTGGCTAAGTCTTGGCCGCGAGCACTCGTCCACAGATATGGAGATGCAGAGTAGCGGTTGGCCGTGGACCGCCTCTCGTCCACAGATCTGAGCGACGACCTCCGCGGCCAAATCTGGCGTTCTTTCAAAAACCTCGCGGCCATGGACGGTGGTTCTGGGAATGAAGTTCTGTGAACTGCGTTGGGTTTTTCCGATTTGTGTTTCAAGATGCCTACTGCTCCAGATTTGGATTTCGTTGGTGAATGAACAGAGGAAGAAGAAGCGCTCGTCCATGGCCGATCTCCGCGCGATTTATGGACGAGCCACCGTCCATGGCTACCCAACCTGCTCAAGTCATGGCTTCAGATCTGGTGTTCTCTCGCGGCCATGGGTGGTGCCTTGAGTCATTTGGCCCTAGTTTTAAAGTTCGGCCACCTATTGCTCCAGATCTGGAGTTCGTTCGTGGATGAACAGAGGAAGACAAAACGCTCGTCCATGGCCGACCTCCGCGCGATTTCTGGACGAGCCACCGTCCACGGCCACCCCTCCTGCGCGTCTTCAGATTTGTGACGAGAAGTCGTGCCGTCGTTGCCAGTGGATGAGCGGCCGTCCATACCGGCCGCCGCCGCCATGGAAACCCAGATGAAGAAGGAGTGCGTTGTTGAAGAAGGAAGAAAAAGAAGAAATTCCACATCATTTTTTTAATACACATCAGCAGCCATGTGTCCATTTGTTAGTGGATGATAGCAAAATATGCGTGCCACATCAGCCGTTGACGTGTCGCTTGCAAACCACTTAATATTTTCTCCACAATGACGCAATGTTCATAATTCCTATATTAAAAAATAAATACTAAAATCTAAGAAAATCTAACAAACGCTAAACACGTAATTCTTGTTGTTACGGTTGATCATAACAACCAACACAACTAATAGTACTGGATCAACTGTATGGATCAAAATAAAACTGCACAGCGACAATAACTCAATAATTCGACGTGAGAATTTTTTCACTCTCAAGTGTTTTCGGTTTGTAGAGTTGGATTAAGTTTAATTTTTTTTTTTTGCAATGAATTCGTGCACTATAATATTAAGCCAATATTATTATTTGTCTGTCTTTAGGTTGAGCATATCTCTGTTCACTCTTAGGTGCTTTGCACTTCTACGATCAAATCCAAAGCAATTATAATCTCCCAACTGTGATGTTAACTTTTTAACCATGAAAACGTTACCGTTGCATTAAGGTAATTGAAAACGAGATTATAATAATCGAATCTACCATTGATTTTTGAGGCAATTTGGTAAATCTTTTCAATGCACCCCGTGCAGTGCAATTCCAACTTCAGGACCGCCGTGGTCACCAGAGGCTGAAATGTATCGCCATTAAACAACACACAAACAAGCTCAATTAAAATACTTATATAAAAATATAATAAATTACTTAATATACACATTTTGTGAGTTAATTTTAATAAGTCTAACATCATTTTATAGTATAACGGATAAAAGTTCTAAGCAAATAATTCATCCCTGGATTGCCAAGATCTCACTTTGATATAAAAAGAAAAAGAAGACAATCAGCATCAATCGATCAAATCGATGTTATCAAAACAATAATCAAAATAATGGGGCGACACAAAACGAAAAGGCGTAAAAGCCCAAGAGCCTCTCTTTTGAGAATCAAATCTGGTTGGATTTTCATGAACTTTAACATCGGATAATTGCTGAGCCTAATCGACATTCCTATGTTTGAGCATCACAACTTAGTTTCATCTATTAACCTCGAAGAAGAAAAGGTACACGAGTTGCTATTGTGATAAGGAACCATCACACAACCTTGCTAGGTGACATGTGTCAACCGGCACATGGGGATTACCTGGGACAATTTGCTTTAGTTTCTTAATTGAGAGTATCGGATTTAAGATGTTCCTTATATATAAAGTTTGAGCAGAAGTTTTTCCTTTTCGATTTTCCATTGATATAAATGAGAGTAGAAATTTTTTCTTTTATTTATCCTAATAATGTTAAGTAAGTTGGAATTCATTAGATCAGTTTGTACTGAAAAATCAGCGATGTCTAAAGTGAACAAATAACAATGAACATTAGACTGCCGGGTCTGACTAGGATGATTAATTTCTTGGATGTGCTGTTATATTTTCCATCATTTTCACTTCCTATATAGTACACTCGTACAGTATGAGCTACATTGTAGGGAGATGTCAATCTAATATTAGTGGTGGCTACAACACTTGCAAGGGAATGATTTCTATTGCGTAAGTAATGTATATAACGCAAGCAAGGATCAATATGTCTAATTATTATAGAACTCTAGCTTTGGTTGAATTACTGGGAATATGTTCAAAATCAAATTCTTCATCTTGAACTAATTACAAAATTGGGTACTTCTAACAATTTAGCCATATAACAGAAGCATCGCTATTCCCAAATTGATCCTGGCTTCCGAAATATTCGCCCCGGAGGAGAGATGCCGGAGGAGTTCGTGCCTGTTGAAGACGGCACAATATCTTTCATGGCTTCACAGGATTTGTACGACAAATTCATAGGATTGGCTCTCTGTGTTGTTTTCGGTGTAGAAGATGGAAAAAAGAAAATATCTTTCGACATCGTGCCACATGTTTGCGACCAAAGGCGGAATGCGCTATCAGGATTTCTCGGTTTCTTTGATTCGGATCACATGTGGATCCAGTATCTCCAACCAAATGTGCTGTGGGGGGTGCTGGGGGGAGCAGTTGATTTTGGTCAATTTGAGAAGAGCTATTTACCGTTTAGCCTTATGGTTCAAGTATCGGGTGGAACCGTGAAAAAGTTGGGATATATGCTAAGATGCGGACGACTAGAGGATGATTTGAAGGTTGTGCTTGAAGAGAATCAATTAGTGAATCCAGCTTCACTATTTGAGGAATCTGATTTGGAGGGTGACACTTCGCCTAACCGGGAAGATCCGTTTAGTAGATGCATGCGCCATAAAGATAAATGCATTCGCAGCGCTCGCCGTATTATCGAACTGGAAGGCAGTGACAGTGAAATGGAAGGCAGTGATAGTGAAACAGATTAAATGGGAAGAGGCGAGTGGAGTAGTGTTGGCTTACAACTCCCAAGGAAGCAATCGTAAAGCCAGCGAAACAAAGTAGGGGTGGCATTTGTTTCTTGATATGTGAATGGATAGAGGGTGACTTGGCAGTTGGCACCCAACATTCATAGCCAGGGTGCTTGTATTTCCATATTTCCCTTGTTGATCGGATCGCGATCTCACTAATAAACGTCATTTTCTGCACAACATGCTTTGCTGCATGTCGTTTACCGATTTCAGTGGCCTTAGCGTATTCTTGTAATAATCTTGAGAAGTCGGCACTTTTAACTGAACACTGTAGATCATTTTTATCCCAACTGCACCTACTGGCTACCAGGAACACTGTTCCGAGCATGGTCATTTTCTAATACAGCTCGTAGACATCAAACCCCATTGATAAAATTATATAACCGGCGACCTACTAGTGGTCGGGTATGCTCACGATGATTTAGCAACAATGTCAGCAACTTACCAACATGAAATGCAATGATTAATTATCAACTTTTTTCATATATTTACCACTCAAAGCAAAAATTTAACTAATTCCGTTTTCTTAAGGGAGCAAATGATTGCCAAAGCAAGGAATTTACTGACTTTAAGTGGAAAGCAAATCATCTACTTATTACGTAGAAAGTTACCGCTAGAAGCAAAAACTTAGAGGTGAAATTAGCAACTTACCAACATAGTCCGTTTACAAACAAGTTAATTATCACTAAAGTAAGGAATTTGCAATTACAGATAAAATCAAAGATAGTAAAATATCGTTAGATTAAGTAATTTGCCAATGTAGGCCCACTTTTACTGTAATACGTTACCAATAATTTTGAGGAATTTAAGAAAGCCAAATTCAATAGTAAGTTGTCAAGCTGTCTAGAAATTAGCTATTGGAAGTAAAATCTTACTATTCAAGTTAGTAAGTCGTAAGCTGGATAGAGGGAGAGTACGAGGAGTTGCGTGGCCGTCGGATCGTGTCGTAAGCTGGACACGTGCTGTCCATTGGGTGAGGGGATAGTACGGGGTACACTACGAGCATTGCCCTCCGCTCTAAGCCAATCATGTCGCAGAAAAATACAATATGGCCACATCAAATCTCATATAGAAGTTTTCAAATGATATGTTAAGGATTTCTTACTCAAAAGTTTAAATTATTAGAAATGACTGTAAATAAGACTTCGTTTGTTTCACGAAAAATTAATGAGCTGAAAAATATTATCCTAATGATCGTTTGTATCGTTTGAAATAATTAGTCAATAAAAATATTTTCATCATCGTAAAAAATAATTTATGTGAAAATATTTTCATGAACGATGACAATATTTTTCATTCATTTATTTTTGTATATGATACAAGCAGTAGTTTACAAGAAAATATTTTCTAAATCATTAATTTTTGCGAAACAAAAAAAGGACTAAATATGAATATAAGAATGTGGCGTGCATATGCCACTCCTGCCAAAGATAGAGCCAGTTATAGTTGACATGTCTCCCTCAAAATTCAAATTTGGGAACAATAATCATTAACAAGAAGCGAAGCCCGCGTGAAGAAGCAACAGAGACTCTTGGCTTGTAATCTGTTGTTGGGTCCACTTCACATGGCGTTGAATGAAGTTCATACCCTGTTAAATTTCATCGACAAGAAAGAGCGACCAATCAAATCACACCCTAGCGTTGATCAAAGCATATGATTAATTTTCAAAGATTGATGAAGGAATAGTTTAATATTATTGCGTGAATTTATTTTGAGGAGATTTTGCTCATTCGCAGTTTGGGAAAAATATGTTATAGCTATAGCGTCACGCGAGCACACATAGTAAAAACTCTAAAGAGAAAAAAAGAACATTATGATTAATACAATATGCTCGATGGTAATAAAATGAGAGTGATTCACTTCTTTAAAATTCCATTTACCTAGAGCCCCTTTTTACTCCTTTAAAGCGTCAAAGTGCTCTCTGCCTCATTTAAGTTCAAGATTACAAAAGGAGGGTAACTCTCTCTCTCTCTCTCTCTGACACACACAATTCACAAATCATTATAAAATTTCACAAACATATTAATAGAAAAACAATTTGTGATTTGCAAAAAAAAAGTCATTAAGTTCCATTTTTTGGGTTTTACATCCAAATCCCTCACCAGATCTAGCCATGGCTAGGCTTGCCCTTGCCAATGGCTGCATAATGCACGATCTTGCCTGATCTGGCGAGGTCGAGCCTCGGCCATTGCGATGAGGCTTGACCCTCGCCAAATCCCACGAGGGCGAGCCTCGCTAACCCAGTGCGAGGCCACCCTCGCGGCCATTCGGCGAGGGCAAGCCTTGCCAGTAGCTGGCGAGGTCGACCTTGCCGTCTCTAGACTCTGGCTGGTTGCCGACGTCCAGCGACCGGCTGAAGGAGAAAGAAAGGGAATAAAAAAATAAAGAAATAAAATAAAATATTCTAAAAATTTAAAATATTATTAAAAATTATTTATGATAGCATCGGCAGTGTCATGGAGGCCGGTCGGCGTCCATGTCAGTAATATCCGGCCAAAATTAACTGCAAGGACTAAATTGGCACTAGATCAAAAGGTTTAGGATTTAGGACTAAATTAACATTAAAAAAATGTTTAAGACTAAATTGATATCAATATAATAAGCTTATGACTTTTCAGACACTTTCCCTTGAAATCTCAGTTGCTCATTCTGTCTGCCGCAAAATTTTAGTGAAAACTTGCACTGTCATCACAAACAAATAGGAGGAGACAAGATCACCTGGTCTTAATCCATTCTACCCTCTAAGAAAGCCAACAAGCTCCCCAATAACAATTATAGAGTATATAGGAGTAGTAATGCATCTTTCCGCCCAAATCAAGAATTCAGTGGGAATACCAATTGCAGTCAATAAATTCACAAACAGAGATAACACTTTAACCTTGGCAAAAGTACACCACAAGTGCCATAACTTGTGTACGGCGATCACTTTGGTGCCATAACTTTTTTTTGGATCACTTTGGTGCTAAAATCGGAAAAAAAAGATCACTTCAGTGCCAATTTGGCCGGAAAATCCGACGTGGCATTTTTTATTAATTTTTTACGCCGACGTGGCTCGCCGGAGGGCTGAGTCAGTGTGTACAGTCAGCATTTTTATTTTAAATATTTTTTTTCAACGTGTACAGTCAGCATTTTTAATTTTAAATATTTTTTTCTTTTTTTTCCTTTTTCTTTTCTTTTTTTTTTTTTTTCTCCCCTCGCCGGCCGATTGCCAGTGGCCGGCCGGCCACCGGCAAAGCCCGACAAGGGCTGGGCGAGGGGCGGTCGACCCTCGCCGGCGACGGGCGAGGCCGCCCCTCGCCGGCGTTGGGCGAGGCCGGCCCTCGCCTGCCCAGGCGAGGGTCGCCCTCGCCAGATCCGGCGAGGGCGACCCTCGCCGGCGTGGGGCGAGGCCGGCCCTCGCCGGCGTGGGGTGAGGCCTGCCCTCGCCTGCCCAGGCGAGGGTCGCCCTCGCCAGATCCGGCGAGGGCGACCCTCGTCGGCGTGGGGCGAGGCCGGCCCTCGCCGGCGTCGGGCGAGGGTCGCCCGCGCCCGACCAGGCGAGGGCGACCCTCGCCGGCCCAGGCGAGGGCCGCCCTTGCCCGACGCCGGCGAGGGTCGCCCTCGCCGGATCTGGCGAGGGCGACCCTCGCCTGGGCCGGCGAGGGCCGGCCTCGCCCGTCGCCGGCGAGGGTCGGCCGCCCCTCGCCGGCCATGGGCAAGGCCGCCCTCGCCCAGCCCTTGTAGGGCTTCGCCGGTGGCCGGCCGGCCTCGCTCGTCACCGGCGAGGGTCGGCCGCCCCTCGCCGGCCATGGGCAAGGCCGCCCTCGCCCAGCCCTTGTAGGGCTTCGCCGGTGGCCGGCCGGCCACCGGCAACCGGCCGGCGAGGGGAGAAAAAAAAAGAAAAGAAAAGAAAAGAAAAGAAAAAGGAAAAAAAAGAAAAAAATATTTAAAATTAAAAATGCTGACTGTACACGTTGAAAAAATTTATTTAAAATAAAAAATGCTGACTGTATACGCTGACTCAGCCCTCCGGCGAGCCACGTCGGCGTCAAAAATTAATAAAAAATGCCACGTCGAATTTCCGGCCAAATTGGCACTAAAGTGATCTTTTTTCTCCGATTTTGGCACCAAAGTGATCCGAAAAAAAGTTATGGCACCAAAGTGATCACCGTACATAAGTTATGACACTTGTGGTGTACTTTTGCCCTTTAACCTTCGTAAGTCAAGAATGCAGTGGGAAAATCATCTGTTTGTTCATGCATGTGGTGCGTGGAAAGTAGAGCGTCGGTACTCGGTACACCGTCAGCTTTATGAATCCAATAGCCTTTTGTCCTGTTGTGACTTGGGGGTACACAATGTGGGACACTGGCAAAATTACAAAAGCTTGCGAAATTGTCTGACGACTATTACTTTATGAAATGTGGGGAAAAGGGCAAAAGGATGCGTGTGCCTCTCTGCATTTGGCGAGTGCTTATATCAGATTCCTCTTACACTTGTCGATCATATTTCTGTTTAATTATGTATTTGTGATGAAAATGTATCTCCAACTCTTTTAATTTATCAACAACGCGAATCAATAGGAGGTACGAAATCCTACCTAGCGGGTTGATCCGTGTTAGCAGCAGGGTCCGCAGGTAGCTGTTGGTGCCAACAGGTACCACCTTATCACTCCAGGCGCGGGATGCTATTATGCAAGCCCTACTCGACGGTAGCCAGTCGAAATTGACGTAGTGTCTACCTTCATCACCTAAGGCCCCATTATGTTCCCTCCTGTAAGTTTTTTCTTTCCCAAGAGGAGGGAATACGAAAGATGCTACAAGGTCTCCCACCCCAGGCAAGATCTCCCGCAGTGGAGACCCCTTTGAGCCTTAATTTATCAACATGTTATGCCATGATATTTATCTCTAAAAGTTCAAATAAACACAAGCAATTTTTGGCCCAAATATAGAATATGCTCCATTGTATCAAGTATTTACGCACAAATATAAGTTAGGCAATTTATTAAACACGTTATATCCATATAAATAAAACGGAGTAGCAATGGAGGGATGCAAAACCATTTTATAATTGTCCGGTCCAAATGGGTGCCAACTCCATTTCTAGAGACTGGTTGAGAGTTATGCCTAATCAACTATACTTGAAGCCTCATACAAAGATTGATTTGCAATGGAGCCAACGTCCATTTATAAAAACGGCACACTCTTTTACAAAGGTACGTTTTCACATGATTGACCTCTCAAGAATTTTGATTGCAAAGTGCATGCAAGAGGGAGGGATTATGCAAGTACTAGTGTACATAATTACCCAAGGCAATGAGTTATTCTATTTATAGGGGAATAGAACTAAGTCAACTAGCCGTAAGTAGCACTTCAAATGGCTAGAAATTCTACCATTGAGACTTCTGGGTATTTGACTAAAAATAATCTGGACATCCGCTGAATTGGGCGGACAAATCCAAATCCAAATCCAAAACTGCAGGAGCTGGCTATTTGGAGGTAAACCAGCCCGATGTTTGTCCAATATTTAGATTTTTGGGATAAGTGTACTTGAAGTCCTAAAATTTATTATGAAAGTGCAATTGAGTCCTAAAAATTTTAAAAAGTACAATCAAGTCTTAAAATTTGTTACGAAAGTTCAGTCAGATACTATGACTTTCAGAAAATACAAGTAAGTACTAAAACTTGACATAAAAGTGCAATTGAGTCCTAAAACTTTCAAAAAGTGCAATTAACAAAAGGATTTGATTAGACTAATTTGACAAATTTTAGGATTTGAATGCATTTTTTTTGGAAATTTTTGGACTCAATTGCACTTTCGCGAAAAGTTTTAGGACTTAATTGTACTTTTCAAAAGTTTATAGGACTTAATTGCACTTTCGTAATAAGTTTTAGGACTTTCAATGCACTTATCTCTATTTTTTTTTTTGGATCGGCTCATTACTTAGTTGAAAATGTCCAAATTTTATTTAAAGTCTTGCAAAAGAAATAGACGGTGTAAATTATTTTGCGGCCAAAGAAGTGACACTGGCATTGGGGCTTGTTTTCAAAAAGCTCGCCAAAGGAATTAATAAAAAAATATTCGATCGAAATCACGGCTTATTACTTCATTCGAAGTCATCATAGTCAAAATGACTGAAAAAGTTGAAGCCTTGATTTCGAACGACGCTACTTGGGTATTCCAAACTAGAATATTCCATATGTATTATGTGTAAATAAGAGACAAAACGCATATGTTAATCGTGTTAAACATATTTCCTTTTTCTTTTTCGTTCAAAGCGATCGACAAAATAATGTGTACATGCACATGACTCCCCCATGCCATTCTTAAACAAAAGAAGGCTACTTTAAAATATCAAAATCAATTAATGGGGAAAAAACAAAATCAAATCTGGTACGGATTAAAAAATCTATTCCTTGAATCAATTTCTGTGGACATGATAAGGTTTTTTTCTTGGTTGAAGAGGACACGATGAGTTGAATAAGCACAAAATCTACACAATTTCTTATCTGCTATACAAATTCTTGAGAAATTAAGATCAACAATGTAAAAGATTCGTTGCCTTTCATAGAAGATGAAATATCGGAATGGAATATATCGGAATTGAGTTGCGAATGATAATTTTTTTTATTGCGATACATAAATTCATAGCTAATTTTTTATATATGCTCTGAATAATTTTAAACTTCGGCAAATAAAATAAAGTCACTTTCCGGTTTTTCGTAAGCCACAAAACAAACAATTTTAAAAAAAAAATGAACGAAAGAAAAAAAAAACTTCTCGTCCATTTGTGAAAAATTGAAAGAGAAAACAAAAAAGAAACGCCGCTTTTCCTGACACTACGAAGCCAAGCTAATCTCACATTCTATCTTTCCAATGTTTTCTTCTTCCTGACCCGGCGCGACGTTCGAAGTTCCTCAGTCGGCATCGATTTCTCGACCCACTCTGCGATGAAGCGTCGCTCATCGCTCCACACGAATCCAAACTAGCCTCGCTTTCCATCTTCCCATGTCGGCGTCTTCTTCCTCTTCTTCGTCCGAAGCAAGATGGCCATTCGACGTCTTCCTCAGCTTCAGAGGCGAGGACGTCCGCCACGGCCTGCCTCGCTGACCTCCACAGGGCTCTGCTTCACGGCGGCATCAACGCCTACATCGACGGCGAGGACTTGAGGCCCGGGGATGAGATCTCGCCGGCGCTCACGAAGGCCATCGAGGACTCGCGGATCGCCGCGCTCGTCTTTCTCCGAGAACTACGCTTCGTCTCGGTGGTGCTTGGACGAGCTGGGTGAAGGTCATGGAGTGTAAGAGGCTCAAGGGGCAGCTGGCATTGCCCGTGTCCTACAGAGTGGAGCCGAGGGAGGTTTGAGGGCAGAGAGAGAGAGAGAGAGAGTTATGGCAGGGCATTGGCCAGGCACGGGGAGAAATTGGGAAAGGATTCTGCGAAGGTGAAGAAGTGGAGGCAAACCCTAAGTGAAGCCGCCAATTTGTCCGGTTGGCATTATGACCATGGGTAATCACAGTATTCCTATTCGATCCTGTAAAAGAATTCGGAATTCTCTTATTTCATTGGTACATGATGGGATCGATTAGTGTTGGGGTAATGTTTTGGACTGTTGAAGAGTGATTGTTTACTTGGTGTTAGTTTTAGTTAGTTCAATGGATTTTACATTTCCATTTATTCGAATTTTTTGGGCTGCTTTGTTTTGGCAGAGATGAGACCAAGTTCATCGAGAGCATCGCCAAAAGGATCTCGACTATAGTAGGACGATTACCCTGGAGTGTTGCCAAGTATCCTGTCGGTGTAGGTTGCCAGGTAGAGAAAGTAATGTCATTGTTAAGTACGGGCTTGGATGACGTTCAGATGATAGGAATATGGGGCACTGGAGGTATAGGGAAGACCACTATCGCTAAAGCTGTCTATAACAGTACGCTAGTCAGTTTGGTGGGTGTAGCTTTCTTGCAAATGTTAGAGAAACTTCCAGTAAACCTGATGGCCTTGTTCATTTGCAGAAAGCACTCTTATCCGAGATATTGTGGAAATAAAATTTAGTGGTCTTCAGTGTGGATGGAGGTGTTAATCTGATACGAGATAGACTTTGCTGTAGGAAGATTCCGCTTGTGCTTGCTGATGCGGATCATGGGGACCAGTTAAATGCATTAGCTGGAGAATGTGAATGGTTTCGAAAAGGGAGTAGGATCATTATTACGACGAGAGATAAATATGTACTAACTTCTCACGGGATAGATCAGGTATATGAAGTTAAAGGATTAGATCAAGGTGAAGCTTTTGAACTTCTTAGTTCATATGCTTTTCCAAGAAACCGGATAAAAGACATAACCAGGGATCTCATAGATGATATTTTGGGCTATGCAAACGGCCTTCCCTTAGTGATTGTGTGTTGGGTCCGTTTTTATGTGGTAGAAGCAGAGGGGAATGGGAGAGGACATTGGGTAAACTTGCGGAAAGTCCTAATAAAAATATAAACAGTGTCCTGAAGATAAGTTTTGATGCACTGAAGGACAATGAGAAGGACATTTTTCTTGACATTTCTTGTTTCTTTAAGGGGAGGGACAGTGATTATGTGATGAGAGTTCTAGCTAGTTGTGGTTTAAAGACATTAATTGGGATTCAAACTCTAATGGAGAGATCTTTAATAACCATTGAGAATCAGAGAACAGTACAAATGCATGACTTGATTCAGCTGATGGGTCAGGATATCGTTAAACAAGAGTGTCTAGATGACCCTGGGAAACGAAGTAGATTATGGTGCTACGATGATGTTTTTGAAGTATTGTCGGAGGATGCAGTGAGAGATTCTCATGAAACCGTTGATAATCTTATCTTCTTTACTTTACACGCTATTACCTAATGGGGTTAGGTAATAGTGATTATTTATTTTTCCTTGATAAGGAATCAATGCTGTTAAAGGCATAGTGCTAGACTTGCAAACACAAGAAGAGCTAGACATCAGTCCCAGTGCTCTCACACATATGAGGAGACTGAGATTGCTCATAGTTCTGAATGCACAAATCAGCGGGGGCCCCATATGTCTTCCTAACGATTTAAGGTGGCTTGAATGGCCTAAATATCCTTTATCAACTCTGAAGTTTAGTGCTGGTCCAAAGAAACTTGTTTGGCTTGATGTGCATAACAGCCGGATTAAGAATTTGGAGGGAACTTGAAGGTACATCATACATGCTTTTGTTGATGACTTTCATTTTAGGTGACTTTAACAAAGTGAAATTGATCGAAATCTTATTCAGCTGTTCTTTTTAATTTACCGCATTTTAGAAATTTGAAGTTCCTAAATTTCAGCTGCTGTAAGTCCCTGATTAGTGTTCCGGACTTCTCAGAGGTACCAAATTTGGAGACATTGAACTTAAGTAGGTGCTCGAACCTCATGGAGCTTCCAAGCAAACTAAAGCTGAAATATCTTCAAACACTTGATGTAACTGGCTGCTCTAAGCTTGATAAGTTTCCTGTTATTGAGGAGATGGAGAGCTTAACAAAACTTTATTTGTCTCAGACTTCTATAAAAGAACTTCCTTCATCAATTGAAAAACTGATCTCTGTTAAGGTTTTGCTTTTGAATTCGTGCAAAAGTCTTGTCGGTTTTCCTAGTAGCATTTACAAGACGCAAAGTCTAGAGCACCTTTCTCTTGAAAATTGTTCAACGTTTGGTTTGTTTCCAGAGAACAGTGAGAGCTCCAATCTCCCTAATGGTAGACGTGGATTTCCAAATCTCGTCTCCTTGAAGCTTAGTGGCTGCAATCTGTCAGAGGCTAAATTCCTTCAGAGTGTTGCTTGCTTCTCTACTTTAAACATTTTGCATCTCTCAGGAAATAACTTAGTTAGTCTTCCTACATGCATTAGCAAGTTTGAGGAGTTGGTGGTCCTCAAATTAGATGATTGTAAGCAGCTAGAGGAGATCCTAGAGCTTCCACCAAATATTTGCACCCTTGAAGCAAATGGCTGCAATGCATTATCCAGATTCCCAAAGTTGCCTATTCGGTGCATTCAGTCCTCCATGTCAGTGTATGTTCGCTTAGATTCACGTCATGGATTGGTTCATGAAGGTATCGACCTGGCTAAGATTTTATCACTTGAGGTCTCTCTCTCTCTCTCTCTCTCTCTCTCTCTCTCTTTCTCTCTCTCTACCGCCACATGCATGAGCTGGTGTGATTCTGATTTTATAGATTTGCTATAGCAGGATGTTCGTGAGATGGGTCCCTAAATGGATACCATACTTCCTGGAAGAGAGATTCCATGTTCATTTATCCAAAGTCAAGAGCATTCTGTCTCTTTCTGTGTACCCCGACATTTGCATGTGGAAATCCTTGGATTAGCTTTGTGTGTTGCTTTTGAATTGGAGGAGGGAATTGAGGCTAGTGTTTCATGTGAGATTCAAGTATTGGCAAATCATATTCAATGTAACTATGATACAAGAACTTTCTCTTCGTTATAGTCTGATCACTTGTGGTTTAATTATTTTCCACACTGTTCATTTGTTGAACTGGATGAGATGCTGGAGATTGAGCGGAGTCTCTTCCAGGTTTCCCTTTAAGTATCAGAAACAACACTGAGAAGGTGTGGGTTTTGCCTTATATGCAAGCAAGTGGAGGATGAACTAAGGGTTCTACGCCAACATGAATTGCCACTAGGAAGTGCCTCAAGCCTTTAAAGATAATCTGAATTATCAACATTGAACAAAGGTCCACCTCTGGATTGCAGTCAATTTTGAATATTTGATATAATGCTTACTATAATCTGTCACATTTGCTAAATGAGTCCTTGCCCTTCAATTTCAACAATTTCAGTACTTGTGCTGTTTCCTGGCGAGAGTGGCTCTTTTGTCCATTTTCTGATGGGTTTCTAATGGAATTGTCATATGTGACGACCACAGTGGCTGTCACAAATAGCAACCTCATCTAGGTTTGTCACGAAAGATGGCTGGATGGGACATTTGTTGATTTGGCTAGTGCTAATGCTAAATTATGGAAATTTAATTGCGAGGGATTTCTTTGCAGATGTCCAAAAGTATACATATGAACCCTGCATATTATTTAGCACTCACAAATTTTAAACTTTTCGCAGCCGAATTTAGCTTTAGGCAGTTAGGAATTATTTAAATGCTGAGATATAAAAGGATGTTGAAAGAAGTCATGTAGGTCTCGTTTTTTTGGCCTCAATGTAAGTATTGTTTGAGACTATGATTTTGAGCTTTAAAACCTGCTTCATTTTTTATTGCTCTTCGCGCTTCAGTCCCAGGAGTCATATAATTTCTTCAAGATTGCTTATTGCGTCACCAAATGAAGTATCAGTGTCAAAACACAACAAGACTGAACATTCTAGCTCTTTGCTCTCTCTTTCATATTTATGGGTCTATTGATCTCTTTCAGTTTCCCACTTTCATGCTGGTTGGAGTGCTTATAATGCAAGATTATAAAAGTAAGTACAATTTGCTGAGGTGAGCTTTTCCAAGTTTCTCAGATGTATCTCTGAGTCCGCTTTTTACCAAATTCGGGTAGCAGGTGTTAATTTTACTCTTCTGCAGAGCTTTTGGATGTTCTGTCTTTATGGAAGTTTGAGCAAGTACGAGTTTGACAAGTTCCATATGTTTATCTCTCAAGTATCAATTGTGTGAAATCTCTCTGCTTCTCAATAAATTCATGATGTGTGTACCTTCAGACTTTCTAAATCATATTGAAATACCTTTCAATTTTTCAGAATGGTATTTTGCTGTGCATCCTCATCATTGCCCTTCTATTTTCCATTTTCTTGTCTTATTTCTGTTTTTGTGACAGTGTGGTATTACTTCTGTAAGAGGATATTCTACGAAGGATCGGAAGAAAGAGCTTGAAGTAAGAGGCGTCCAGAACAAAGTTGATTCCTTCAATTGCATTTGCAAGATACATTCGTGGGTAGAATCCCATCATGAAGTTCGAGCATCTTGCATATGTGTTGTCTGATTATCTTAGTTGGCATGCCATCCTAGTGTTGGCACATGCAAATTTATCTTAGTTGGCATGCCATCCTAGTGTTGGCACATGCAAACTTAAATTGAGAGAGGTGGAGGGCTATGTAGAAGTAGAAGTATTTTGCAAGAAGTGGTGGATTGAGCCTGTACCGGATCTGTGTTGCTCCATCGCTGGCTGATTTGTTAATTGGGGTGTGCTCAAATCTGTATTTGTTGGTTCTACATTTGCAACAAATATTGTCACTATTTCACTCATAATTATGAATTATGTCTTCTCATTTCCTACATAAGGTAAACGTTTGATTTGCTGTTTTCTGCGTTATTATGCTTTTATTGACCCGTTGGTTCAGCTAGAAGAGATTATAATATGTCCAGAAAAAAATTATATGAGCAGAATGCATTACCAATTCAATTAACCGTAAGTATATTGTCAGCAGGACTCATGTTACTATTGTTGTAATAATTTTTATCTGTCAATTTCCTTATATTTTCCTTTCACGCACTTTCAACTCCTTGTAATTTCATATAATATTTTTTCAATTCAAGGTATTTCCATTCAATATAATCTCAATTCATTGCAATTTACATTTTCTCGCACTTAACTTTGTACTTTCATCACTACATCAAAGCCCCGTTCACGCACTTTGTGCTCAACTGAGAAACCATGGCGCAATTTTGATCGCCTTCAATCACATGAAATTGAGATTGCCTCCATATAGGTCCACTTTCACCAACATTGTTTTTTATGGCACGCCTGGTGGGTGAAGCGAAATTCACTGAACTTAACTACTAAGAGGGGTGAGCTGGTTGTGCAAAACTCAGTAGACTTTGAAACAGTATTTGTAAACAAAATACGCTACTTGTCGGGTTGTCGGAAAGACCCAACCCGAAAATTTTGAATATTTTCAAGTTGGGTCTCTTTCCTGTTCGAATAATAGGTAAAAAAAAAAATTGGTATCATGATAATTTGGTTCCGAACCGAAACACATTAAACACTAAGGAACGAATGGATCGTACGGTCAGATTCTTCTCTTCTTTTCTTGCACGGTCTCTCTCACTTCTCATTCAGGTTCAGCAGAGATGGTTAGAATCATCTGCTAGGAGGCGAATGAGATTCCATTCTCTGCTGAAGAGGAACGCTTCTCTTTCCTCTCGATTCAAGTGAATTGATTTATAATTTTGAGCTTTCGCTATGGCTGATCGCTAGGTTTTTTGTGAATTACGCATGAGTTTTGGTGAATTTCAATTGTGTTGTATTGAGGCGAGTGAGATTGTTTGTCGCTGGAGTTCAATATCGAGAAGTTGCAGTTAGTGGAAGCAGAGGAGAAGATCAGACAGAAGTATGAGAGCACAAGGAGAAACGAGTGGAAAATTCTGGTTTGAATAAGGATGCTAAAGTGGCTGCTGTGATTCAAGGGAACGAATGGAGAAGGCCTTCTCCTAGATCAAATGATTTACTAGAGACACAAGACCTGATTCTCCCGGAACGCCTCAATCTACTATATTTGGAAGGAAAGAAATGGTGTCTTGAATGAAAAGATTCATCCTCTGGATAATAGTCATAGCTGATGTTATGTTTGCTGTTAGGATTTCTTCTGAGGCACTTCTTTGCAAGGGAAAGGAAGTCCTATCAACCGAAGCATAAGATGAATGGATTACTCTGCATGATTGCTTCCTGGCAAATTGTTGCAATTTTGTGCTGGAAAAGTGTTGGTTCGGATATATGGGGGTTGATTCACCATTCACTACCCTCTGAATGGGCCAAAAAAAGGAAAAACAAAAAACCTTAATCGAGTTCTGATCAGTTCGGGTTCTATGTGGGTCAGGTCACGGGGAATATATATTCTTCATGTTACCCCACCCAACTCGAACTGTTGACACCCGACGCCTAGCATTTTCAGGCTGAGACTTCAAGGCTGCTCAACTTTAGTGAAGTTTTGAAAGTAGAAGGAGGACTCAACCACTTCGCATGTGAAGATGGGACTTCCAAATCTATCCTTGCTAGACTTAGGAGGATGCAATCTGTCATAAGTTTGAGTTCTTTGAGAACCTTTTCTTGTTTTCCCAAATCAAAGTGGGCTGACGAACATTTTAAAGGGCCCAAATCACTTGGGCTTATTCTGGAAACTCAATTGAGATGACGATCCAACTTCAGACTTAAAGTATTTTCGTGCAAGTCGTTTTGCTTTTTATTTGGGTTTCTGGCCCACTTGGATCTCTATGGAAAAATTGTGCGATGACTCTTTGCTTTCTAACAAGAGTCTCCTTTTGTTTTGTCCCTGCAACACACAATTCCGTTTACATAAAAATGGTACACAAGAACAAAAGACCATGGCCTTCGTGCTCAATTTACCTTTACTTCTTTGGGTATCAAAGGAGGACTAACCCCTTTATTACATCATAACCCGACTTGGTGCACAAACACCGCACAATACGCGAATTAGATAGCATGGCGGCATGTAGCCCAAACAAAAATATTGACATCTGAGCATCCGTAGTCTAATTACATTAGCAAGGAAAAGTGTTCTATAGATTGATTTTGTGAATTTATGTATGGTGTCATTTGATTTTCAGATAAGCCAAGAATGAAAATGACTAATAGTGTATATTTATGTTCTTTGATGCATCGAAAAAGTAAAGAGTATGTTACAAGTACACGATTACATGAAAAAGGAAAGGACCCCTAGGCAATAATGTTTCCACCGAAAGCTAGTCCTTGGAATCGTGTGAAGGAAAAGTCCCACTAAGTGAGAAGGTCCGCATTTCACGAATTGAAAAGGGGACACAAGATGACAAATGGAATCACGTGAAGGAGCAAATTAGAAAGTAGAGTTCGTTTTTTTTCTTTTGCGAATCTTTCCTTTTTTTCAAACGAGACATGTGCACTAGAAATCCTAAAACTTGTCACAAAAATACAATTGAGTCCTAAAACTTTCAAAAAGTACAAAGAAGTATTAAAACTTATCACGAGAGTATATTTGAGTCTTAAAACTTTCAAAAAATGTAAATAAGTCCTAAAACTTGTTACGAAAGTGCAAACAAGTTGTAAAATTTTCAAAAAGTACAATCAATGAAATGACTTGATCGAATCAATTTGATAAGTTTTAGGAATTATTTGTACTTTCGTGACAAGTTTTAAGATTTATTTACACTTTTTTAAAATTTTAGGACTCAAGTGCACTTTCGTGACAAGATTTAGGACTTGTTTGTACTTTTTAAAAATTTTAGAACTCAATTATACTTTCGTGATAAATTTTAGGACTTTGAATGTACTTATCCCTTTTCAAATAAAAAAGTAGCCTTCCTCAGCAAAGGCATGGTGAACATCACTTAATCATGCAAGCGCCTTCAATTCAATTCGCTCCAATTTTCTCATGGTAGCCTACCGTGTCAGATCAATCAGAAATTTTTTTCAAGGAAGTGGTTAGGAGGGAAGCGAACTGCTTTTGGCTTTGTCTTCTTTTTCTTTCCTTTTTACTGTTCATTGCGTGCTCAACTTTTTGTGCCAGGACTTACCAATGTGGAAGTTCTCGTTTTTTGCCTAAACTTCATTCGATTGATATCTAAAATCACGTGGTGGGCTCACGCGTGTCACGAGTCCATCCAGAAGAATTGTGATGAACAAATGTTTATGCTTGTGATATCGATGAATTACACACACGAAAACTTCCGGTGCATTTTTTTCTACTCCTTTTTTCATGATTTTGTAGAGATATGTATCAAACCTAGGTTGGGCGTGTGCTTCCTCAATGACAGCCTGAGACTGGCATTCCAGTTTTTCCTTGTGATTGCAAAAGATAGTTGAAATTCTTCAGCGAGACTTGTAATAATGCATTTATAACCTTTTAAGTTTGTTATAATTTCTCTGACCAAAAAAAACAGTTTGTTATAATTTCTTACATTTCCTGTATCGTAAACACTATGTAGAAAGAATCATCAAATATACTTGTGTTAGTACCCAATTTTACCGGTTTTTTTTCGCCAAAAAGCGTGCTAAGCTGGTCCATTTACTCAAGTGGTTGCCCACAAAATAGGAGAATTTCAAGGAAAGTGGACGGACACGGTGCCACTTCTTTTGAAGAACATTAAAGAGGCTGAAGAAGTAGATCGACCAATGCACCCATCATCTCTGAGAGTTATCTCTGCTTTTCCTTGTACTTTCATTTCGTTGTTCATTTCCTTGTAATTTGATTTCGATGTAATCTCAATTTCAACTATCTCAATTGATCGTAATTGCAATTCCAATACAATTTACATTTTCTCCTGCTTAGCTTCGTGGAGTTTCATTACTCCATCTAAAGCCACATCCATGCACTTTTTCTCTCGAGTGTGGAATTGAGGAGCATTTTTTTTCCAATTGTTTGAACCAGCTTTAAAGGGACTGAGTTCCAAGAAATCGCTTAATAGTTGAGCCCTGATTTTAGCTCCAGACATCTCGGTCCATTGAAGTCGAGTTTCGAACTGGAGATAATTGTAGAATTTCTCAAAACCAGATTTTACAGTAAGAAATGACTCCTTATTGCCATTCAAGAAGATCATATCATTAATCACAAAGCACGAGTGAGTGAGTGAGTAAATGGCCAAACAGAAGTATGAGTGCATAAGCTTGAATTTCTTGTGCATAGGTTGAAATCTCAATTGCTTATTCTACATTGCAAAGTCTTAGTGAAAAATTGCTCTATCATCACAACAAATAGGATGCGATAGGATCACTTGGTCTTAATTCATTATGCCCTCTAAAAAAGCCAACAAGCTACGCACCAACCATTATAGAGTATCTAGGGAGTAGTAATGCGTCTGTCCGCCTCGGTCAAGAATTCAGTGGGAGCACCAATTGCAGTCAACAGATTCAAAAAGAAGAAAAGAAAGAACACTTTAACCTTCATAACTCAAGAATGCAGTGGGAACATCATCTTGTTTGTTTGTTTTTTGTCTGAAATCAGGGAGGGTTCATGCATGTGGTGTGTGGAAAGTAGAGCGTTGGTGCATTGTCAGTTTCATCAATCTAACAGCCTTTGTCTTGTCGTGTCCTGAGGGGAATATAATGTGGGACACTAGCAAGATTACAAAAGAGAGACGACTGTTGCTTTATGAAATTGTAGAATTTCTCAAAACCAGATTTTACAGTAAGAAATGACTCCTTATCACCATTCAAGAAAGATTAGATGATTAATAGCAAAGCATAAGTGAGTGAGTGAGTAAATGGCCAAACAGAAGTATGAGTGCATAAGCTTGAATTTCTTGTGCATAGGATGAAATCTCAATTGTTTTTTCTATGCTGCGGAGTCTTAGTGAAAAATTGCCATGTCATCATAACAAATAGGATGCGATAGGATCACCTGGTCTCAATCCATTTTGCCCTCTAAAAAAACCAACAAGCTCTGCACTAACAATTATAGAGTATCCAGGGAGTAGTAATACATCTGTCTACCCCAGTCAAGAATTCAGTGGGAACACTTATTGCACTCAACAGATTCAAAAAGAAGAAAAGAAAGAACACTTTAACCTTCATAAGTCAAGAATGCAATGGGAACATCACCTTGTTTGTTTGTTTTTGGTCTGAAGTCAGGAACGGTTCATGCATGTGGTGCGTGGAAAGTATAGTGTCGGGGCATTGTCAGTTTCATCAATCCAACAGCCTTTGTCTTGTCGTGACCTGGGGGGAATACAATGTGGGACACTAGCAAGATTACAAAAGAGAGACGACTGTTGCTTTATGAAATTGTAGAATTTCTCAAAACCAAATTTTACAGTAAGAAATGACTCCTTATTGCCATTCAAGAAGATTAGATCATTAATAGCAAAATATAAGTGAGCGAGTGAGTAAATGACCAAACAGAAATGTGAGTCCGTAAGCATTAATTTCTTGTGTATAGGTTGAAATCTCAGTTGCTTATTCTACACTGTAGAGTCTTAGTGAAAAATTGCCCTGTCATCATAACAAATAGGATGCGATAAGATCACCTGGTCTCAATACATTCTACCCTCTAAAAACACCAACGAGCTTCGCACTAACAATTATAGAGTATCTAGGGAGTAGTAATGCGTCTGTCCGCCCCAGTCAAGAATTCAGTGGGAACACCGATTGCAGTCAACAGATTTAAAAAGAAGAAAAGAAAGAACACTTTAACCTTCATAAGTCAAGAATGCAGTGGGAACATCACCTTGTTTGTTTGTTTTTGGTCTAAAACCGGGGAGGGTTCATGCATTTGGTGCGTGGAAAGTAGAGCGTTCGTGCGTTGTCAGTTTCATCAATCTAACAGCCCTTGTCTTGTCATGACCTGGGGGAATACAATGCGGGACACTAGCAAGATTACAAAAGAGAGATGACTGTTGCTTTATGAAATTGTAGAATTTCTCAAAATCAGATTTTACAATAAGAAATGACTCATTATCTCTATTCAAGAAGATCATATGATTAATAGCAAAGCATAAGTGAGAGAGTGAGTAACTGGCCAAATAGAAGTATGAGTGCGTAAGCTTGAATTTCTTATGCATTAGTTGAAATCTCAGTTGCTTATTCTATGTTGCAGAGTCTTAGTGAAAAATTGTCCTGTCATCACAACAAATAGGATGTGATAGGATCACCTAGCCTTAATCCATTCTGCCCTATAAAAAAAATCCAACAAGCTCCGCACCAACAATTATAGAGTATCTTGGGAGTAGTAATGCGCATGTCTGCCCAAGTCAAGAATTCAGTGGGAACACCGATTACAGTCAACAGATTCAAAAAGAAGAAAAGAAAGAACACTTTAACCTTCATAAAGTCAAGAATGCAGTGAAAACATCACCTTGTTTGTTTGTTTTTGGCTTGGAATCAAGGAGGGTTCATGCATTTGGTGCGTGGAAAGTAGAGCGTCAGTGCATTGTCAGTTTCATCAATCTAACAGCCTTTGTCTTGTCGTGACCAGGGGGGAATATAATGTGGGACACTAGCAAGATTACAAAAGAAAGACGACTGTTGCTTTATGAAATTGTAGAATTTCTCAAAATCAGATTTTACAGTAAGAAATGACTCCTTATCATCATTCAAGAAGATCATATGATTAATAGCAAAGCATAAGTGAGCGAGTGAGTAAATGGCCAAACAGAAATATGAGTGCATAAGCATGAATTTCTTGTGCATAGGTTGAAATCTCAGTTGCTTATTCTACGCTGCAGAGTCTTAGTGAAAAAATTGCCCTGTCATCATAACAAATAGGATGCGACAGGATGAGAATTGTTGGGTGCAAACATTATAGAGTGAATTATGGCTCAAAAATATCAATCAAAAAGCACGATATATAGTTTCTACCTTTTCTTATGATATTATGAAGAGCAGTGTACTAGACCTAAATTCTGTGATAGCAACTTCGAATTTTCTTTGCAGGATTTCGGTGCATAGACTTAGTTCTTACTCAGCTCATAAATCCGAAAAATCTCAATATTAACGTGTGTGTATGTATATATATATATATATATATATATATATTGGCTTGACCAACATGAAAATATGAGAGAGCAAGCTTGCTTCAAGTCATAGGGTGTGTTTGATAGATACCTTCCATGACTCTGATAATGCCATATTCTTGGATAACCGATTCAGTAGTTATTTTATGAGCGAAGTGAATAGATGATGTATGAAGATAAACCGTCCACTGGCTTTACTAAATGAGATAATCTGCATGCTACGTTTTTCTCAAATGAAAAAAGAAGAGGAAGTTAGATTGAAAAGGTAATTTGGTTTTGTAATGTTACCATTAGTTTTTAAACTTTTCATAGCCAATTGAGATCTCAAACAACCTAATTTTATTTTAAGGTACTAGAGTTACTAAAGATTTACCATCTCTTGGTGTACAAAGTGAGGTGACAGTTGACGTGGCTGATCGCATTGGCGTTTGATATGTCCCCCGGTAAATGCTTAGTCTGTAAAAATAATAGAAAAAAAGTAAATCAGAATAGTTGAAGATCACGTATTGTAGTTATCCTCTTTGTCTACCTCAAGTCTAAATCGTCCGAATTTCCTTTTTTTAATTACCGATGACTTCAAAGAAGCTCGATTGATCTCTCGTGAGTCGCAATTGGTTTCACTTTTCACGCTAATCGCTGAAACACAAATAGTTAAAGAAAAAACCATAAACTTTAGTACCAGCCGGCAGCCAGTGTAATGAATTAGCAATACTTCATTGAATTATTTATTATGTGCTTACCAAAAGGCAATCGAGGATCATGTGAGGCCAATGAGGCTCGAGTAGGCGTCATCGGCGCTCCTGATCAGCTTTACTTCACACCAAAGATCAAGATTATGCTTGTTGTGACCCTCGTCGGCTGCATCTGCTTATTGTTCTTGGAGCTGCAGGACCCTTGCTCTCCGGTAGCGGAGCTCAAGCTGAGCTTGTCAAGCTTGGTAGGCCTCACCGCCTCCTTCTCTGCAATTCCCTAATCCCTCTCTCATCTGCTTTGCCCACTAACATAACTTCATTTCCTTAATTAATCCTGTGTTATTTTCTTAGATGCTAATTATCCTATTTTCCGAAGTGGGTACGGTGGCAACTGAAAGGTGGCATGACAAATCGTAATTTCATTCCCTACATTAGTCATAGATTTGGGAGAATTCAATTGTTCGACATGCCTCGTAAGATTTCACTTTTTGGCCTCTGAAAAAAATGAAAATAAATAATCGATCATCTCTTGAAGCAAAAGCGCGTGAGGATTAATAATTGATCTATCTTTCAAGTAGCCATGAATTGTTATTTATTACATAATTTGCGAAAGAAAAAAGAAAGCAAAGAAAGAAAAATATCTCATTGGTTGCGAATGACATATCCTGGAAGCCACAACGAAGTATTCTATTGGGCGCCAATGGAGTAGCCACCCTTTTTTAATGAGATGAAATTCTTTATTTTCCATATAAGCAAAAGAAAAAGGCGAACTAAAGATGTTTTCTTTTTATTGGAATTCAATGTGCGCGCCTTTCCTTTGAGGGGGCCCGGATAGGGAGAGATGAGAGCAGAATAAAACTTCGTATCTGTGGAAAACGTGTGAACAAATAAAAGTCTTCTCTTTTCATTAGAATTCAATGTCGATGTCGAGAGACAAAGTGGGTGGGGGCTTTAGATAAAGACGAATGGACGACATTATGTTTGATTGAGTCGGTTTAGCTTTTAGCTTCTCCAAGGAACACGGCATTATTATTGAATGTTTGGACTGGATTATCAAAACGATGTCAAACCTCATTCAGATTTTTCAACACTTTGAAAAGGCTTTCTTGCCCCAAAGCCAATCAAATCAATTCATTAGAAATCTGTGCTCCAATCAAGACCGTATCAAATTATGGTTGCAGAAATTTATTTTATGGAGAAAATTAGCAAAATAGTCTTAAACCTATTGTAATTGTGCCAATTCAGTCCTAAACATCTTTTTTTGTAACAATTCAATCCTAAACTTATTGTATTTGTGTCAATTTAGTCCATCCAGCCAATTTTGGCCGGTCGGCACTAATGTCAATGCTAGCTGATGCCGGCCGTCCGGCCGACGTTGACGTGGTAATTTTTAAATATATTTTTATATTTTTCCAAATTGTTTTATTTTTTCATTTTTTTCTCTTCGTTTTTTTTTCCTATCTTGTTCCCTAGCCGATCCGGCGACTGGCTTTGCCACGTCCACACAAACGCCACCCCCAATCAATATTCAATTCCACTTTTCACACTAACTTCGGGAACACATATAATTAAAAAAATAAAAACCAAACTTGAAAGTCCGATCCCTCTCCAATCAGCACCACACCAAAAGATGCTCGACACTGAGGGCTAGAAGAGAATAGACAAGTGGCTCTTGATTAAGGAAAGATTGTTGCGTTCGATACAGAAAATCTTTGAACATCAAACCTACGATATTGGTGCACATGGTGCCCCCGCAGAAAAACAAAAGGACTAAAGAGATTAACGAGATGGAAGCCATTTTCCAGAAACCACTCAATCAATGAATTAATCAGAAGATTGACGTCAAATCAGGATCGTGTGATATTATGATAGTAAAAATTTTATCTGATGTTGACCGGCGGCATCTGCTTGTCTTCCACGGCGCAGAAGCCCGAGCCGAGCTTTGTTGAGCCTGGCGGGCCCCATCGCCTCCTTTCTCCCTAATTCCCTCATCCCTCCCATTCGCTTTGCCAGCAAAGCTGAAAGTTCACATAATTTTCTTTGTTGACCTGCGAAAAAGAAAGCCATGTGTCACGGTCAAGAGGTTTTCAACACTAAAGACCGTGACACATCAATAAAAGACCCGTTCAAAACCCAACAAAGCTTCCGGAATCTTCCCAGGGACGGGCGAGACGGTAATTGTGCCGGGGTTCTAGAGAGTTCTCGGCATAAATGCCGGTAGTTGGTAGCTCTCGGAATAAATGTCGGTAGGTGGTCGACGAGAACGATACGATCTCGGCCACCCATCTAGAAATCGATCAATGGTTGTAATCCGAGGCCCTCTACTATATAAAGGGGTGTCCTCCTTCTCATTTGAAACATCCAAAAACAACAAGAAGCAGTTCCTTCTCTTCCAGAGCTTCTCTCTCTAGATTCTCTCTCTACGATCCGAGTGTCCGAGCGAGTGAGTGACCGGGAAAAGGCTTGGCCTAGGCTTTCCAACGATCCAAGGAAGCCTAAGTCGCCGCACGGGTCGTTCCCAAACTATCGGCCCGTGACAAGTGGTATCAGAGCAAGTAGAGAGTCCATCCAAGGAGATCGAGGAGCACACCAACTGGTCAAGAGAATGTCGAACAACGAACAACTCGCTTCGGTTGTTGTGGATGAAAGGGCTCCTCAAGAACCGGTTCCCAATGAGCCGGATGCCCAACCAAAGACTCGTGGAAAATCCAAGAAAAGGGATGCTTCGTCGAACGCCATAGCCGCGATCGATGAGAAGCTCACGAGAATGAGAACAACGATGTTGGAATTCATCGAAGAAATCGACGAAGTTAAAAGGCGGATCGACGAGGGTGAAGAAAGTCTCCGCCATGAATTCACAAACGTCGTCAATCGCACGACGGCCCCTTTGTTCGATAGGGATGATTTCCTTGAAGCATCCATCGAGGCCCTAAAGCTTGAAATCGTGGAGCTCAAAGAAGGCAACTCCTCCAAGACCGAAGTCGAAGCCTTGAAGATGGAGGTGCAAGAGCTCAAGACCGAGCTCACCCTATGTAAAGCAAGCATCGCGAATGGTGCTTTGCCCATCCAAGCGGCACACAAGCTAGACGTGCCGAAGCCGAAAGAATTCAAAGGCAACCGGTCCGCCAAAGAGGTGGACAACTTCCTATGGAGCATGGGACAGTACTTCGACGCCATTGGAATCCAAGAGGATTTGGCCAAGGTACGAACCGCTTCCATGTTCCTAGTTGATAATGCCATGCTTTGGCGGCGAAATAGATATGAAGAGACAAAACAAGGCGCCGACCCCATCTCTACTTGGGATGGATTTGTCGAGGAATTTCGGGATTATTTCTTCCCCGAATATGCTAAACAAGAAGCCCGTAGCAAGCTCCATCGCCTTGAGCAACGAGGCACGATCCGAGAGTACGTGAAGGAATTCACCGAACTCAAACTCCAAGTTCCCAATCTTGGAGAAGAGGAGGCTCTCGGGGCGTTCATGGATGGATTGAAGCCGTGGGCACTACTCGAGCTCAAACGAAGGGAAGTCAAAAGCCTTTCGCGAGCACTGGTCGCGGCCGAGTCTCTCGCCGACTTCACCAAGGAAGCCCCAAAAACAAGAGGAAGCGGGTGGAGATCGGATCGCTATGAAGAAGACCAAGTTGCTCATGGTCGAAAAGACTCCGACAATAGTCCCAACCGTGGCCGAAGAGATCATGGTGGACGTGAGAAGACATGGGGAGAAGGATCGTCCAAGTCAAGCGATCCCAAGTGGAAGCAACCTCAAGGAGACTACAAGAGCAAGTTTGATACTCCACCACCGTCTCCGTGCTTCATTTGCAACGGTCCTCATTGGACACAAAAGTGCCCAAAGAAGAGTAGGATCAATGCCATCCTTGCCGTAGAAGAGGATGAAGAGCCGAAGCAAGAAAATGAGAAACGCGAGGTGCGACTTGGGACCGTGAAGGTTTTCAACTCAATCAACTCCGTGAAGGACAAAGCTCCGCCAAGGGAGAAGCCGGCACATTCACATCTCTCATTCGTTGAGGTCAAGGTAAGTGGCGTACCCCTCCTTGCCTTGGTCGATACGGGTGCTACGAGCTTATTCTTGTCAAACGAAGCGGCCAAACACTTGGGACTTCATGTGGAACCAACTCGCAATCGTTACAAGACTCCCAATTCTGACGAAATATCAGGCGTAGGCGTGGCCGAAAATGTGGAACTCCAAGTTGGTACTTGGGAAGGCAAACTCCCGTTCGAGGTAATTCCTCTCGACGACTACGATCTCATTCTTGGCCTTGAATTTTTCGATGCCGCGAAAGCCATGATAGACCTGAGGAGCAACACGGTTATCATCACCGACTCGGAGTGCCCATCCATGGTTCCAATGATTAATGGAGTGACCGAAGCCAAAATTCTCTCCACAATCCGAAGAATAAACAAAGAACCAAGAGTTGAGAAGTCCGTGCCTGAACTTTGCACCAGGCCAAAGCCGAAGGTGGATCATCCTCTTCAACACAACATGCCGATCCATGTTCTATTCCCGGAGGTAACAAACCTGCCGACCAACATGGAGAAAGTCAAATCAAAGGAGCCAAATGCCCGACAAACTGAGAAGCCGAAGAAATCTCGGAAGAGTCGAAGGCGCTCCAAAAAGCCAACAAATAAACCCCAAGCCAAGAGCGTCGAGGACGTCGCTCGAATGAGTGGGGGAGAATGTCACGGTCAAGAGGTTTTCAACACTAAAGACCGTGACACATCAATAAAAGACCCGTTCAAAACCCAACAAAGCTTTCGGAATCTTCCCAGGGACGGGCGAGACGGTAATTGTGCCGGGGTTCTAGAGAGTTCTCGGCATAAATGCCGGTAGTTGGTAGCTCTCGGAATAAATGTCGGTAGGTGGTCGACGAGAACGATACGATCTCGGCCACCCATCTAGAAATCGATCAATGGTTGTAATCCGAGGCCCTCTACTATATAAAGGGGTGTCCTCCTTCTCATTTGAAACATCCAAAAACAACAAGAAGCAGTTCCTTCTCTTCCAGAGCTTCTCTCTCTAGATTCTCTCTCTACGATCCGAGTGTCCGAGCGAGTGAGTGACCGGGAAAAAGGCTTGGCCTAGGCTTTCCAACGATCCAAGGAAGCCTAAGTCGCCGCACGGGTCGTTCCCAAACTATCGGCCCGTGACACATGCCTCTGACTATGAAGAAGATACCGAGAAGTTCCAACGTGGAACAAAATCTCAGTGGTTGACGGTGGGGGCTATTGGAAAGAAGCAAAGACAAGAAGGCTGAGAGGGCAGTGAGGGTCACGCTAATTTTTTGGCAGCGTCCCCTTGTGCCATTTGATTGTCCCCATCTCTTTGTCCATCCAATTCCATCCCTCTCTATTATTATTATTATTAATATTAATATGCCCTCAGAATTTATTGGCTTTTTCTAGTTTCAACCTTTGAGTCTATGCCGATTTTTGGGTTTTATTATGTGTTTACATACTGTTTGCCAAGGCCTATTGACTTGCAGTGTCCCTAATCATGTTGCCGTGCTTTTAACTTTTTTTTTTTTATAATATAGCTTCATCACATTCGCATGCATTGAATGGTCATGGCACGGCAGGCTTCTTGTCGTTTTGCTATGGCATCGCACATTGGACGCCATATGGAATCGAAACAACATATGATGACACTGTGTTTGATTGACTCAACTCTACAAGGTTTTGGATGGAAGTCAAAGGAGCACGGAGGGAGATAGTTCAAACATGTTCGTCCACAAAAGGGCTGAACATGGCTGACTTCTCAATTGAGGTCTCTCTCTCTCTCTCTCTCTCTCTCTCTCTCTCTCTCTCTCTCTCTCTCAAGCCAGGATCAATATGTCTAATTATTATAAAAATCTAGCTTTGGTTGAATTACTAGGAGAATGCTCAAATCAAACTTTTCTACTTGCACTAATTACAAACTAGGGTACTTCTAGCAATTTGCCCATATGACAGAAGTATCGTTATTCCCAAATTTCTCCTGCTTACCGAAATGTTCTGCCTAGAGGCGAGATGCCAAAGCAATTTGTCCTTGTTGAAGACGGCATCATATCTTTCATGGCTTCACAAGACTTATACGACAAGTTCCTAGGATTGGCTCTTTGTGTTGTTTTCGGTGTAGAAGATGGAGAAAAGGAAATATCTTTCGACATTGTGCCACATGTTAACAACTAGAGGCGGAACGTGCTATCAGGAGCTCTTCATCCATTTGAATCGGATCACATGTGGATTCAATATCTTGAATCAAATGTGTTGTGGTGACTGTTGGAGGGAGGAGTTGATTTTGGTCAATTTAATGAGAATTGTTTACGATTTAGCCTTAGAATTATTGGGTGGAGCCGTGAAAAAGTTGGGCTACGTGCTAAGGTGCGGGCAACTAGATGATGATTTTAAGGTTGTGCTTGAAGACAATCAATTTGTGGATCCAGCTGTACTCTCTGAGGATTTTGATGGATCAACTGGTTTAAGAGAATTCCTAAGGAAATGTCACCGACCTATAGGGGAACTGGAATCCAGTGAAAGTGAAGAAGATTAAATGGGAAGAGGAGGGTGTAGTAGTGTTGGCTTGCAGCTCTTAAGGAAGCAGTCATTAAGCTAGCGAAACAAATTAGTGTTTCCTTATACCCCAAGACATGTATGAGGAATTCCTATTATTAGAACTGTGTTGTTGTTGGAGTAGCAGATGGCTTTCAGTTCAATCTCTCATGAGATTTAAAGATATGTGAATGGAGAGAGGATGAGTTGGCACACAAGGCGCTTGAATTCATCATAACAGGGCATCATTTTTGGCTCAAGTATCTCTGGCATGGTGCGTTGCGGGAGGTAACCAAGGTTTTGGGAAAAGACTCAAGTCATTTGCACAGTAGCTTTAGACCATCCCAAGGAATTGTGAAGAATTGGGGAATTCATCTGATATTGCAAGCAACAAGACGTTAAAATATGTCTCGAATCTGAATTTGTGAATAAAATCTGAGACGAAGCGAAGTGGTAAACGGTCACGTAAAAGGAATATATGGATCTTGTTGTGGAAAGTAAAAGCAAATGGGCACATAATTTTCTTTGCCACTGAGTCGGTCAAATAAAAAAAATCAAAAGAGGAAAGTTAGGTTGACCGAATATTATATTCTTCTCCTCTTGGTTCATCTTGTCGTAACGGTGGTGCAGAGAAAGAACAAAAAAATATTCTTGCCTTATTACTTGTGAAAGTCCCGATCAAGATTGGAAAGTCCAACGGATTTGAAGACCAATATCTCGGTCACCTGGGCTCATATATATATATTCTGATCGTGGGTTGCTCCGTTCGTGATGCATAGTGAAAATCTTCTTGAATCGCCGTTGTCTGAGTGTTTGGAAGTGGGTTTATGATTTTATTCGTGAAATTACACCAAGAATTTAAATATCTATAGTGATTAAATCTTATGATAAGATTTATGTATAATTTTTTCGTGAGATTGAAAAATTATTTTATGAGGAATTATTAGGGATAAATACTGCTGGAGTTATTTTGTGTAATTGAAACTTGAAAAACACTGAGAGTGTTTGAGTGACTCGAGTATGGTTGTAATCTCCATTGTATCGATTGATCTATAGTGGAATTTTATATTGCTTTACTCGTGGATGTAGGTTACTATAATCAAATTACGTAAATCTGGTATCCGATTTATTTTCTCATTTTGTCAATTTTACTACTTGATCACTTGCTTCCGCAAAACAAGATAGTGATTTGAGGGTTGTGATCTCGCAGACTTAGCCTGTAAAACCAGCTCCATTTAATCATTAATAGGTATTCTTCTAGAAAATTTTTCATTTCTTTGAATGTATAAATTAGAACCAACCGTATTACTTTTAACTGAACAAAAAACTTAATCTATTTTCATGCTCGAGCAATGAAAGAAAAGGGTAATCCTTATCCAATTTGTAACTAGAATGCCTAATGCGTAGAAAATGTGATTATTGGTGACGACATACTCAGACCGAAATCCTTTCGTCAAATCAACGCAAGTATCTTCATACTTGCATGACTAATACATCTTGCATAGGATATTACAATTGATTTACACGGTAAAGCTATCCTCTCGAGTTACCGAATAGGCCCGCACTCAAATTTTGGATTTTCTTCATTCACATTGTATACTGATTTAATTTATCTCTAGTAAGCGAATCATGAAAGGCATATAAAAAAAATCACGCGACTTTTAGCTGCCAAAATAGTAGTGTGCAAAAATCACGCTAGCGACATTTGCCTGTAGAGCCCTCCGGGCCCCAGCGCCTCCTTCTCTCCAATTTCCTTCCTCATCCCTCTCATCTGCGTTTTCCCCACAAAACTGAAAATTAATATGATATTCTTTGTTGACCCACAAGAAAAGAAAGTCATGCCTCTGGTTATAAAGAAATTACCGAGAAGGTCCAATGGGGAACAAATCTCATTGGTTGCGAATGTCATTTCCTGGAAGCCACAGCCAAGTATTTTGCTGGGGAGCCAACTGAGTAGCTTTCCATTTAAGATCTCGGTTCATCATTCAGCACCTTCATTTTCCAAAATTCCAAGCAAAAACATCACCACCTGCCTCGTTTTACCAAATTCTAATGGCTGCTTCTTCTTCTTCTTCTTCTTCGAAACGTAAGAAGAATCACGATGTCTTTCTGAGTTTTAGAGGCACCGATGTTCGCAAAAACTTCCTCAGTCATCTCTACACGGCTCTAGATCAGAATGGTTTTTCCACTTATATCGACAGCGAGGAACTGAGGAAAGGAGAGCAAATATCACCGGCGCTTATGAAGGCGATTGAGGAATCGCGCATCACGATCATCGTTTTCTCCAAGGACTACGCTTCCTCGCCGTGGTGTTTGGAAGAGGTGGTGAAAATCATGGAGTGCAAGGAGCAAAGAGACCTTGTGGTCTTTCCGGTATTTTACAAAGTAGACCCCTGCGAAGTGAGAACACCAAGAGAGAGCTACAGAGAAGCTATGGATAAGCATGAGATCAAGTTCGGAAAAGATTCAGAGAAAGTAAACAGATGGAAGAAAGCCCTCTTTGGTGCTGGTAGCTTGTCGGGGTGGCATTTTACTGATGGGTACGTGAGAACACTTATACTCCTTCAATTAATCTAAATCTTCTTATACTTATCTTCTCTTATGTTTGGGATCCGATAAAGTTATGGGAAATTTTGCCCCTAGCTCTCTCTCTCACGCGAACACACTCTCATCAGACACTCACACAGCACAGAGCACACTTGCGCAGCAGAACCACAACGCCATGTGCGAGCTCGTCTTCTCCGAGCCTCTGCTGATTCCCGACACGCTGCCGCCCAAGTGCTCACGTCCCCACGCCACCCCAGCCGCGTCACCTCGGCCCCTCTCTGTCTCTCTATGTCAAGCGGCTTACACGAATCGAAGCCCCGGATCGACGGTCGCTAGCTAGCCGTGGGCGATGATGGTGCCCTGAGGCTGGCGACGACGGCCGAGACGGGACAAAAATAGAGAAAGAGGCGCGACAACCGTTAGGACACGCGAAGGTGACGTGTACGGCACGATGGCGGGGACGTGACGGTGGGGGGAAGGCAATGACGGCGGTCGTGGGGCAGCGGCGAAGGCGGAGGGGAGCAGAGGTCCAGATTGTCCTTTAACTTCCTGTTAAAAATGGGGACTATTCCAATTAGATAACCCCAAAATTTCCAGTTTTGCCCTTCCTTGTGATGTGTATTTATGGGGCTCTTTTTCTTTTTTGTTTTTTTTCCCCCTTTTTTCCACTAAGGGAACAGAGTATTCTTAAGAAGCCAGTTTTCTTCTAATTAATTTTATTAAATGAAGGATGCTGATCTAAATTTAGGGAAGACGGCAAATTTTAATTTCGTGAGCTTATGGGAAGCGGTAAAACATTACAGGGGATATAGATCATATTCACTATTAAAACTTTTGAGTCAAACTTTTGAGGCATCCAATTCCAACAAGTTACTTTCCAAATATTATCAAAATAATATGCACAATCATAAAAAACGATCAAAAGAGATATTCATCAGGTGAAAAAAAGCTCCTTAATAATATTTGAAACTAATAAAGCATAAGGATCATTCACTACTTTAGGGATTACGTTTTTTTCTTCTTATATCGGAAATTTAAGTATTTAGAACTTGCAACTATTTCAAGATTAGATTTTTCCTTGAGGAAATATTCCTCAAACTCACTTTGTCTCTCGGTCACTTCTTCTAGATTTCTAAAATAATTTTCTATCTCCTTTGATAAGAGTGCATTGAATTTTGAAAGGATATTCAATGATCAATTACAAAATTACATTTCGGGCTATTTAAGACTTATTCTGTTTATGAGATCTCTTGTCGCAAATATCATTAGTCCTGTCAAAATGGGTCATAAATCAATTTCTTAACTCATATATAATAATTTGAGTTGTTATATGGATTAGTTATATTTAATAAATGAGTCATAAATGAGTCATAAATGAGTTTAAACACAGCCTATCCTATAGTCAAAATCTTTTGTTGGTTTGTTGAGCTGAAGATAGTCTATAACCATTCACGCTTTTCCTCATACCTGCTCTACATGCTTAATAACCATCTCTAATAAAACTTTGGAGAACAGATCAGGAATTTAATTCCTCTACCATCTCCACAGAGCATGTTATGTATTTGCTCAAATGATGGTATTTGGATCTTTTAGCTCAAGTCTGGCTTTTACACCATTAAGACTCCACAATTTGTGGATCTTCGCGAAAGTTATTTTTCAAGTTTAGCAGGAATTTATTCCATTTCGTTCCTGGCAATTGGATACTCCGAATTTTTCCTTGTTCTAGGCTGTACAAATTTCGATACTAGAAGGTATCATTTGGAAATGAAGATTTTTTGCATCCTAATAACTTATGTTCCCATTATCTACCACACCATGCTCACACTCGGAATACGTGTTCACATGGAAAATCTCCACAAAACTGTGATTGTTTCACAGGTTAAAAATCAAAATTGGATCTTAACAGAAGATTTTGAAGAGTTTTGATAGTCAGGCCTGCTGTAATAAGCGTGGCGCTGTCTTGCACAAAAATACCAATTTTCCTTCTGTGCCCTTAAGAGTGCATCACCAAGAATGATATCCTCATCTTATGTCAGGAAAGCAAAGATCCTTCTAACGGTAAACCTTCGTTCACCGATGAAGATAGGAATATTGATTGCTTCCTGAGTAATCATATTTGGTTCCGATCAGCCGTTCTTAATTGAATGGGCTCCGTTAGTGGTGTCCACCATTCATCTGGCGAAGCATTGGGTCTTGCACAATAAGTACAAGCTCCAGTGTCTATTAATATGTCTCATTAAGGTTAGCTGCTCTTTTTGCAGGACCTAAAATGAATGTTGTTTTTTCTTGCTACATTTTTTGGACTTCAAGAACTTGATTTGAAACTTGTCCCTCAGGCTTCTTTAATTCTTCCCTGTTTCAATTACATCAAGCCTTTCATTGTTTCAATTACATCAAGCCATTGTGCATAGGAGAAGATCAATCTGGTATTCTGTCAGCCTGTTTTATTTATTAGAAATGTTTATTTAATTTTTTTAAGGATCGAGGAATGAAAAGCTAGTTTTTATTATAAAGAAAATACAGGCCTAATGACATTTTTGTAAATACCTGAAGTTGTAAAGAGGAAAAAGGTAATAATAAGATAGATTTCTACAGGAACCAACGGTAGGCCGTATTTGTCCAAACGGTAACGTGTCTTATTGTCCACTTTCAGAAGTGGGCCTAAAATCATACCAAAGGATAAAGTACTTGACTTTTATTTGGATTTTACCCCGTTGGTAATGCTAACTTAGACTTCGCGTTGGTAATTTTTATCACAGATATTGCTTCGCAAAGGTATATACCAGATAAATGGGTAGGCATTTGCGTTTAGTAATCCAATAATTAACTTGAATTATTAATAATGCAAAATATAATTAACATACACCAGTAACATGAAAAATATAATCTTAGACCCACAGACATGGGCATCTTGCTAGTTAAACATATTTGTCCATTCATCTCCAATATATTGCGTGCTAGTTTTTTACTAAGCGATTCTCTTGGAATACTTATTTATTTCTTTAGATTGCTCTAAAGGCAGTTCCACCTAATTTTCTGTTGTCAGATATGAAGCGGAGCTTATACGTCATATTGTACAGGAGATCTCAACTCAACTAAATCGGACGCCATTAGATGTAGCCATGCATCCGGTTGGGATAGATTCTCGAGTACAAGAGCTTAAAACAATGTTAAATCTACAGTCCAAGGATGATGTTCTTATGGTAGGATTATGGGGACAAGGAGGTGTAGGGAAGACAACCCTTGCTAAAGCCATTTATAACGCAATTTTTAGAGAGTTTCAAAGTTCTAGCTTCTTGGAACGTGTTAGAGAAAATTCTAAAAGTTCAAATGACTTGGTTCGTTTGCAAAAAAAATTGCTATCGGAGCTAACACTAGGGAAGAAATTAACGGTCTTCAGTGTTGGTGGAGGAAGTCAGTTGATTCAAGAGAGACTTTGTAGTAAGAAAGTTCTTATTGTCCTTGATGATGTGGATGACGAATGCCAGGTAAATGCTTTAGCCAGAGATTGTGAGTGGTTCGCTAAAGGAAGTAGGATAATCATCACAACAAGAAATAAGCATCTGTTAACTTATCATGGGGCACACAATATCTATGAAGTTAAAGCTCTCGAGTATGTTGAAGCTCTTGAACTTTTTAGAAAGCATGCTTTTCACAGAAATCAGAAAATAGAAATAAGGAGCAATCTTGTTGATAGGGTTTTACAATATGCCAGAGGCCTTCCTTTGGCTCTTGAGGTGTTGGGTTCTTTCTTGCGTGGTAGAGGAGAACAAGAATGGAAAAGTACCCTGCATAAACTTTCCAAAAGTCCTGACAAAAAAATCAATGATGTGCTTATGGTAAGTTATGATGGATTGGAAGACTATGCAAAGGAGATTTTTCTCGACATTGCTTGTTTCTTCAAGGGGCAGAGTACAGAGTACATTGAGAAAATTTTTGATAGTTGTGACTTTGACACGGCTATTGGGGTTCAAATTCTCATTGAGCGCTCCTTGATTAGGAAAGTTCATTCGATCTTACAAATGCATGACTTAATACAATCAATGGGTATGGAAATTGTTAAGGAAGAATGTCGTGATGATCCCGGAAAACGTAGCAGGTTATGGCTTTATGATGATGTTCTTGATGTTCTATCTAGAAATTTGGTAAGACTTGTTAGTATATAAGAATTGATATTCTATTATTATCTTTGATTTTGTTTGCTATAATTACAAAACAGCCTTCATATATTCGAATAAATATGCAGGAAACATCTACAATAAAAGCCATAGTTTTGAAGCTACCAGAGCGAGAAGAGATGTATATTGGTCCTAATGCTTTCGCAAACATGAGAAAGTTGAGGTTGCTCATCCTGTGCAATGTACATAATCCTTTTCCAGGTCCAATCCTTCTCCCTAATGAGTTAAGGTGGTTTGAATGGCCTCAGTGTGCCTCGATTCCAAAATTTAGCCAAGGTCCAAAAAAATTAGTTGGACTTGATATTCGGAAGAGTAAGATCGAAGTAGGGTTGGAACAATTTCAGGTATGCATTCATTTGGTCTTTTTTCATTACTTATAACTATATATAATAAATCCGATGACATTTATTATTGTCCTTAGGAAAGCATCTGCAATATCTATATGCTTCATTCGTATTAAAGCATCAAATGTAGGTTGTCTAGTCTATGTTGTTTCAATTTTTCTAATCAAGTTCTTCTGGTTATATAAAATGGCTAATCAAGTCTCTCCGGTATCAAATCTAGCCAAATCTAAAAGTACAGGGGCGTGATTAAAAGTACATGGGTGAAAAGTAGTAAAAAAACATGGATGAAAAATAGAATTTCTCCTGACAAATTCAAAAAATGTCAACCAGTGAGCTCAAACCGTAATGACTTTGAGCTGAAAATTGAAACAAAAACTTATTAGTATGTAATTTACATTTGAATGCTGAATGTGCTTAAGCTATACCACGAAACTTATTATTTGATTTTTATGTTTTTGATATATAGTTGGCTGTAGTCCAAATGCTTTTAAAGTCCCTTTCCATGAGAGAATTGAGAAGGCACGGGCTCATAACTCTGTGGATGGTAATAGGTAAATCATAGTCGAGAAATAATAATACTAAATGATCGATTTTATGTTCAACTCATATTTGACAGATAAATAATAGGAAAAATCAATAAAAAAATCCATCCTCGCAAAAATTATGTAACATCATTTACTAATAAATAAATATAATAAAACTACCGAATCATAGAAAGAAATTATTACATTGACTGCGTATATTTCAGCAATAAATTAGCTCTACGTTGGAGGACCAGATGTTTACTGCATCATCATCCATCCAAACTACTCGGTTGATTCAGGGGATGAATCTAACATGACCACTTTCTCGGCACATTCACTTCGGCCAATCCAAGGCCTTCTATTCAACAATCCCGAGGCCCGCTTTAGGTCCATCTTCGATTTGTTGTCGGGCCTAACATAGAAAAGTGGCCTCAAAAGAAAAAATCCATCATCGTGAATCTTGGTCAGTCGGACATATTCATAGGCAGGTCATGTTAAACCAAAAGAAATGGGCAACTAATCCATCCAATTAAAATGCACGAAGAAGACACTACTTATTGATAGTAAAGTTACGAATGATGGTGAAAAATTATTCAGTATAATTTCTCACTTAGTGATTTTTAAGGGGGGGTGTGGGGCGCTTCTTGGGCTTTGGTTGGAGCCCGTTAAGGGAGAACAAGAACAAACTCATACTTATTTTTCCAGGCCAGGCACGGTGGGCAAATGTTGTTGCCGAAGTGCATCCAAGCGACGGACGAGTACTTCGGGCCCGAAGTGTTAAGAACAGTACTCATCGATATCATGAGTCAAAAACCAAAGTCTTACTCTCTTTTTTCCAATAATTGGTCACTATGTTGTGCTTGAATTCAATCCTAAACATTTTGCATTTGTGTCAATTCAGCCCATCTAACCAATTTTAGTCAGCCAGCACTAATGTGGCACGATTTGCACTGACGTGAATAATTTTTAATAATATTTTTTTGAATTTTTTGAATTTTTTTCTCTTTCTTTCTTTTTTTTTTTCCGTTTCCTCTTCCCCTGGCCAATAGCCAAAATGGCTAGAGGCTAGGGTCGGCAAGGTCGCCCGTGATGGCCATGGCGAGGCTCAACCTCGCCACCAAGAAAGAGAGAAAAGAAATCAAAAAATATTAAAATATTATTAAAAATCGTCCACGTAAACATCGGCCGGCTAAAATTGGCTAAATGGATTGAATAGGTATAAATGCAAAAGGTTTAGAAATGAATTTGCACAATTACAATAGGTTTAGGACTCTTTTGGTAATTTTCCCCGTCTCGGATTCTATTATTTTTCATTTTCTTTATTTTATTTATATATATAATATGTGACCATTTAGGCGTACAAAATATGCCATTTTTAAAATTAAAAAAAAAACGATCGACCAACTGCCGCTTCCTAATAAGAGATGACTAGAAGAGATTCCCAACCTTCCACCGCCTCTGCGGGATCTCCAGGCGGGTGGCTGCCAATCTCTAAATAAGATTTCCAGGCCTTAGCTTAAGTTGATGCGATGAATTTGTTGGCCAAGGATTGACCGCGGCTGACGTGTGCCCAGTGGAGGTTATAGGCTCTCTCTCTCTCTCTCTCTCTCTCTCTCTCTCTCTCTCTCTCTGAATTACGAGTCTTTTTTTTCTGCCCGTATGTGTTTTGGAAGTGGCCACGCCGCTCTAGTGCCTGGTGATATTATGAGTATTATTCTTTTTTACTTCTCTTTTGGCGAATTTACAAGGATCGCTTACTAAACTAATATTTAAAAAAGGAGAGGGAGTGCTCAATCTATACCATATGATCAACTGAATTCTGATCACACGTGGCTTGAATGATGATGATCAAGTGCTTTTTATTCAAAAACTCAGAGCTAGATTTTGAATCAAATATATATATATATATATATATATATATATATCTCACTTTTTTGTTCGTCTGGAATGTCTATGTAAGTTGGTTTTATTGTTCCTGCAGGGCCTTGTAAACTTGAAGTTCCTTAACATGAGCGAATGCCAATCGCTGGTGAGTATGCCGGATCTCTCTTGTGCTCCAAATCTCGAGGAATTAAATCTCCGTGGGTGCAAAAACTTGGAGCGTGCTCATGAATCAATTGCATATCATGGCAAGTTATGGCAGTTGAATTTAAGTGGGTGCTCTAAATTGCGAAGATTCCCTGAGATTCCAGATAAAAACAAAAGTTTGCGAAAACTTTATTTAAGCGAAACTTCAATTGAGGAACTTCCTGCATCCATAGGAAATCTTATCTCTTTAGAGGAAATGCATTTAATAAAATGCAAGATGCTAGCAATCCTTCCGTCCAGTATTTACAAGTTGCAAAATCTTAAACAGCTAACTTTTGATGACTGCTCAAAACTAATAAAGTTTCCAAAGGTGGAGGATTTGAGTGATCCCCATACGAAGACAGGATTTCCAAAGTTATGGTTGTTAAGTCTCGGTGGATGCAATCTATCAGAAGTAGAGTTCCTGGAGAATGTTTCTTGTTTTCCCCGCTTAATTAAATTGGTTTTGTCGGGAAATAATTTTACTAACATCCCTACGTGCGAGGTACTATATAGCTTGCTAAGTTTGGATGTTTCTAATTGCCAACAACTACAAGAGATCCCCAATATTCCAGAGATCATGTTTCATATAGATGCAGCTAATTGCAAATCTCTGAGTAGAATTCCCTCCAACATGTGTGACGCTACGATCGTTGACTTTCGATCATGTCATGAACTGGTCCGTAATGGGTACGGCGTGAATGATTGGTTCAAGCCTAAGGTTAGACACACTCTCTCTCTCTCTCTCTCTCTCTGCGATTAATACGGAGTCGTGTACATGTTTGCTGCAGTGAGTGTTTGTGTATTGCAAAAGGCTGGAAAATCTTGCATTGGTGGGCTAATTAAAAAAAGCAGGCATATGGATCTACATGAATATGTGGTGGAGGTTGCTATAAGGCAACGCTAAAGATATTCTCTTTATTTATAGAGCTGTAGTTCACTGCTGTATTACAAGGATCGCCCAATGAAAAACTTTAACAATACGCGTTCATCCAGTTACAAAATCTTCAACAATAAATGTCCCGTTTCCACCAATTAAGTATAAAAAAAATATTTGTAATGATATTGCTAACTATATCTAAAAACCCTAGGATTACCCACTTAACTCATTGAAACTCCTCTTTCTGGGTGCCAATTTCAAGAAAAAACTATCTAACAGTCTACATCTATGACAGAAATTGCATCGCCACGGATACGAAATTGTTCTACCTGGAGGAGAGATGCCAAAGTGGTTGATCCCTAATAAAGAGGGTTATATATCTTTCATGGCTTCAAAGGGCTTGTATGAGAAGATCCTAAGAATAGCTTGCTGTGCTGTGGTTTGTTCGAAAGAAGTGGGGCAGATCAGGTGGTCAGCTGAGGGATTCGTTAATGGCGGACAAGGTGATGTTCAAAGTGGGATTATCTGCACCAATTTATCTAATTCAGATCATTTGTGTCTTCAACTTTGGGAACCAAAGAGCCTGTGGATAGTGGACGATTTTGGTGCTAATGACTTGAGACATTTCCACCTTAACCTTAGTTTAGGAGGTCCAGATAGAAGAGTAACAGTGAAAAACTGTGGATTCCGACTATTATGTAAGCCGCTAGAGAATGATTTGGAGGTTTTGCTTCAAGACAATCAGTTGCTGGATCCAGCTTTATTCTACGATGTTGGGTATGAAGATAGTCAAACAAGCTTAGAGGAAGAACATCCAAGTGAAACAGAAGATTTCCAAGATAGTCAAACGAGCACCAAGGAAGATAGTTCAAGCGAATTAGTCCACGAAGGATTGAACATTGCTGACTTCTCAATTGAGGTATCTCTCTCTATATATGTGTGTGTTGGGCGCACTGTGTTTGTATAATGCAAAAGCTGAAAATCCTAGACACACAAACAAATCTTATATAAAGTGATTCTATAAATATATAAAGCTAAACAAAATCTCACAATGACACAATGTTCATAATTCCTATATTAAAAAATAAATGCTAAAATCTAAGAAAATCTAACAAACACTAGACACGTAATTGTTGCTGTTACAGTTGATCATAACAACCAACACAACTAATAGTACTGGATCAACTCTATGGATCAAAATAAAACTGCACAACGACAATAACTCAATAATTCGACGTGAGAATTTGTTCACTCTCGGGTGTTTTCTGTTTGTAGAGTTGGATTAAATTTAAAAAAAAATTTGCAATGAATTCGTGCGCTATAATATTAAGCTAATATTATTTGTCTGTCTTTAGGGTGAGCATATCTCTGTTCACTCTTAGGTGCTTTGCACTTCTACGATCAAATCCAAAACAATTATAATCTCACAACTGTGAAAAAAGAATGTTAAATTTTTAACCATGAAAACATTACTGTCATATTAAGGTAACTGAAAACGAGATTATAATAATCGAATCTACGTTGATTTTTTAGGCAATTTGGTAAATCTTTTCAATGCACCCTGTGTAGTGCAATTCCAGCTTCAGGACCACCGTGGTCACCGGAGGCTGAAATGTATCGCCATTAAACAACACACAAACAAGCTCAATTAAAATACTTATATAAAAAAATAATAAATTACTTAATATACACATTTTGTGAGTTAATTTTAATAAGTCTAACATCATTTTCTAGTATAACGGATAAAAGTTCTAAGCAAATAATTCATCCCTGGATTACCAAAATCTCACTTTGATATAAAAAGAAAAAGAAGACAAGCAGCATCAATCGATCAAATCGAAGTTATCAAAACAATAATCAAAATAATGGGGCGAGACAAAACGAAAAGGCGTAAAAGCCCAAGAGCCTCTCTTTTGAGAATCAAATCTGGTTGGATTTTCATGAACTTTAACATCGGATAATTGCTGAGCCTAATCGACATTCCTATGTTTGAGCATCACAACTTAGTTTCATCTATTAACCTCGAAGAAGAAAAGGTACACGAGTTGCTATTGTGATAAGGAACCATCGCACAACCTTGCTAGGTGACATGTGTCAACCGGCACATGGGGATTACCTGGGACAATTTGCTTTAGTTTACCTAATTGAGAGTATCGGATTTAAGATGTTCCTTCTATATAAAGTTTGAGCAGAAGTTTTTCCTTTTCGATTTTCCATTGATATAAATGCGAGTAGAAATTTTTTCTTTTATTTATCCTAATAATGTTAAGTTTGTTGCACTAAGTAAGTTGGAATTCAATTAGATCAGTTTGTACTGAAAAATCAGCGATGTCTAAAGTGAACACATAATAATGAACATTAGACTGCCGGGTCTAACTAGGATGATTAATTTCTTGGATATGCTGTTTTATTTTCCATCATTTTCACTTCCTATATAGTACACTCGTACAGTATGAGCTACATTGTAGGGAGATGTCAATCTAATATTAGTGGTGGCTACAACACTTGCAAGGGAATAATTTTCATTGCGTGAGTAATGTATATGACGCAAGCAAGGATCAATATGTCTAATTATTATAGAACTCTAGCTTTGGTTGAATTACTGGGAATATGTTCAAAATCAAATTCTTCATCTTGAACTAATTACAAAATTGGGTACTTCTAACAATTTAGCCATGTGGCAGAAGCATCGCTATTCCCAAATTCCTTCTGGCTTCCAAAATATTTGCCCCGGAGGAGAGATGCCGGAGAAGTTCGTGCCTGTTGAAGACGGTACAATATCTTTCATGGCTTCACGGGACTTGTACGACAAATTCATAGGATTGGCTCTCTGTGTTGTTTTTCGGTGTAGAAGATGAAAAAAAGGAAATATCTTTCGACATCGTGCCACATGTTCGCGGCCAAAGGCGGAATGCGCTATCAGGAACTCTCTAGTTCTTTGGTTCGGATCACATGTGGATCCAATATCTCCAACCAAATGTGCTGTGGGGGGTGTTGGGGGGAGCAGTTGATTTCGGTCAATTCGAGGAGAGCTGTTTACCGTTTAGTCTTACGGTTCAAGTATCGGGTGGAACCATGAAAAAGTTGGGATATATGCTAAGATGCGGACTACTAGAGGATGATTTGAAGGTTGTGCTTAAAGAGAATCAATTAGTGAATCCAGCTTCACTATTTGAGGAATCTAATTCGGACTATGACACTTTGCCTAACCCAAGAGATTCGTATGCAAGATACTGGCGCAATGAAGAGAAATACAGGCGCAACTTTAGCCGTATTATCGGACTGGAAGTTAGTGACAGTGAAATGGAAGGCAGTGACAGTGAAACAGATTAAATGGGAAGAGGAGAGTGGAGTAGTGTTGGCTTACAACTCCCAAGGAAGCAATCGTCAAGCCAGCGAAACAAAGTAGGGGTGGCATATGTTTCTTGATATGTGAATGGATAGAGGGTGACTTGGCAGTTGGCACCCAACATTCATAGCCAGGGTGTTTGTATTTCCATATTTCCCTCGTCGATCGAATCGCGATCTCACTAATAAATGTCATTTTCTGCACAGCATGATTTGCTGCGTGTCGTTTACCGATTTCAGTGGCGTTAGCGTATTCTTGTAATAATCTTGAGAAGTCGGCACTTTTAACTGAACACTGCAAATCATTTTTATACCAACTGCACCTACTGGCTACTAGGAACACTGTTCCGAGCATGGTAATTTTCTTATAGAGCTCGTAGATATCAAACCCCGTTGGTAAAATTATATAACCGGCAACCTACTAGTGGTCAGGTATGCTCATGATGATTTAGCAACAATGTCAACAACTTACGAACGTGAAATACAATGATTAATTATCAACTTTTTAAATATATTTACCCCTCAAAGCAAAAATTTAACGGCGAACATATTTACCACATAGTTCTGTTTTCTTAAGGGAGCAAGTGATTGCCAAAGTAGGGAATTTGCCAACTTTAAGTGGAAAGCAAATCATCTACTTATTATGTAGATAGATACCGCTCGAAGCATAAACTCAACCGTGAAATCAGCAACTTACCAACATAGTCCGCTTACAAACTAGTTAGTTACCACTAAGGTAAGGAATTTACCATTATAGATAAAATCGAAGTTAGTAAATCACCGTTGGATTAAGTAACTTGCCAATGTAGGCCCACTTTTACTGTAATATGTTACCAATAATTTTGAGGAATTTAAGAAAGCCAAATTCAACAGTAAGCCGTCAAGCTGTCTAGAAATTTGCTATTGAAAGTAAAATCTTACTATTCAAGTTAGTAAGGATGCGTTTGGCAACGTGCCAAATAGTAAAAATTTCTATTCTTTTGTTCCCAGAAATAGTTTGGGAACAGAAATGCGTTTGATAAACGCATTTGTTCCGGGGCACATTTTTGCAAAAATTTGTGCCGAGAAACGATTTTGGAAGAGAAACAAGAAGTAAAAAAAAGTTGCTTCTTGTTTCTCAGCACAATTTTGAGAATCAGTTTTTTTTCTTTTTTTTCTTTTTCTTCTTTTCTTATTTTTGTGTTTTTCGGTCGCCGGTGGGGCCGGCCGCCGGCGACCGGCGACCGGCCACAGCCCAGGGCCGGCGAGGGCGTCACGGCCCTCGCCGGCAGCCGGCGGAGGCGACCGTCGCCCTCGCCGGCGAGGGCGAGGGCTGGCCGGTCGCCGCCTGGGCGAGGCGGCCTCGCCCAGAGACGGCGAGGCCGACGTCGCCGTGGGTCGCGACGGCGAGGCCGCCTCGCCTAGGCGGCGACCGGCCAGCCCTCACCCTCGCCGGCGAGGGCGACGGCCGCCTCCGCCGGCCGCCGGCGAGGGCCGTGACGCCCTCGCCGGCCCTGGGCTGTGGCCGGTCGCCGGCGACCGGCCATGGCCAAATAAAAAAATTGCTAAAAAGAAAAAAAAATAATTCAAAATATTATTTGGGAACAAAAATTTTGTGTAATTACCAAACGCATTTCTATTCTTTTCTAGTCTAGGAATAGAAATTTTAGACAATTACCAAACACCTTAAAATACTCAGAAATTATTTCCGGGCAAAGAATAAAAACAAAATCATTTCTGTTCAGAAATTGTTCCCGGGCATAGAATGGTTCTCATGCGCACCCTAAGTCGTAAGCTGGACGGAGGGAGAGTAGGAGGAGTTGCGTGGCCGTTGGATCACATCATAAGCTGGACACTTGTTGTCCATCGGGTGAGGGGACAGTACGGGGTACACTACGAGCATTGCCCTCGGCCATAAGCCAATCATGTCACAGAAAAAATATAATACGGCCACATCTCATATAGAAGTTTTCGCATGATACGTTAAGAATTTCTAACTCAAAAGTTTAAATTATTAGGAATGACCGTAAATAAAGACCCCGTTTGTTTCGCGAAAATTAATAAGTCGGAAAGCGTTATCCTAAAAGTGATCGCTTGAAATAATTAGTTAATAAAAAATATTTTTATTATTATAAAAATAATTTATACTTAAATATTTTCATGAACGATGACAATATTTTTTATTTATTTATTTTTGTACATGATACAAGCGGTAATTTATAGGAAAATATTTTTTAAATTATTAATTTTTGCGAAACAAAAAGGGACTAAATATGATTATAAGAATGTTGCGTGTATATGCCGCTCCTACCAAGATAGAGCCCGCTATAGTTGACGTGTCCACCGCGGAATTCAAATTGGGAACAATATTTATTAACAAGAAATTGTCTGTGGGCAATTGGGGAGGTTCCTTAATTAAGAAGCGAAGCCCGCGTGAAGAAGCAACAGAGACTCTTGGCTTGTAATCTGTTGTTGGGTCCACTTCACATAGCGTTGAATGAAGTTCATGCCCTGTTAAATTTCATTGACAAGAAAGAGCGACCAATCAAATCACACCCTAGCGTTGATCCAAGCCTATGATTAATTTTCAAAGATTGTTGAAGGAAGAGTTTAATATTATTGCGTGAATTTATTCTCATGAGATTTTGCTCATTTTCTATTCTGAAAAATAGTGTTATAAGTACAGCATAACGTGAGAGCACAAAATAAAAACTTGAAAGAGAAAAAAGAACGATGCATTGAATACAACATGTTCCAATAGTAATAGAATGAGCCTATCTAATATCTTCTATCATATGATATATGTTATAACGGCGATTCATTTCTTTAATATTCCATTTTAGTACAACTCCTTTTTACTCCTTTAAAGCATCAATGAGGTCTCTGCCTGATTTTAAGTTCAAAATCTTCAAGATTACAAGAGGAGGGTGACTCTCTCTCTCTCTCTCTCTCTCAAAATGAAGAATGTCAACAACAGCAATACAAGGCTCATCCTCCTCCACCCTTACATCCAGAAGCAAGGAAGTTCCAACTTCAATTTATTATGAGGGGGATTTTCATCTTCACCTCTTCCTGAAATTCTCTCGAACTTGCCATTGGTGTAGACACCTTGAAATTGTTTTTGTCGATGCCAGAATGTATATGAGGGGGATTTTGGAGTTAATAGAGTTAGTCCTCCTAAGTTTTTTCTTTTCCACCTTATCCCTCAAGGCATTACTGTCTTGCTTGACAAATTGCTTCAATGTGATATGGCGATTGACATACCCATGAACGAAAGAGTTCATACTTCCACTTCTTTGCGTGGAAGACATTTTCGCCCAAAAACTGCCTTTCGCACAAATGGAAACTCAACGATATCGCTCATTACGTGAGTATGCATTGACCATGATTAGATAGAATATAAATAAGACCAAGTGTTTTAACTTCCCAAGGAAGTATCAATTCATGCGGACTTCTTCACGAGCTAATCAATCCTTTATCTAATCAATTCGTGCGTACTTCTTCATGAACTAATCAATACTTCACGCTAATCCCTACATAATATCTTTCATACACCGATAATGTATGAAATCATGCACTATCGCCTCTTATTTTTAGTAATTTGCACAATGTTAAGTCCAGCTTGATCACTAGCATGGTAGTAATATTAAATCAAAAAAGTTTCTTAAACCTTACACTTGTTAAATTTCTTAAAAATTTTGGTATTGAAACTTTTACAATCTCATTATCTAAAAACGAAACATTTTACAAGTTTCTCCCATTTTTTGTAATGGCATTGAAATTCCGATTCTCAAAGTATTCTTTTCTCTTTTAAAAGGTTTTTATTTTCAGTTCTTAAACCATGAAAAAAAATTCAACCAAATAAAAAAAACCACGAAAAAAATTCAAAAATAAAAACAGAAGAAGAAGATGTGCAGTAGTATCACTGATATGTTCGGACTGATACTTCTTCAACTTCCGAAGCAAAATGGCCGTTTGACGCCTTCTTCAGCTTCAGAGGCAAGGACGTCCGCCGCAGCTTCCTCCCTCACCTCGACGAGGCTCTGCTCCACATAGGCATCAACGCCTACATCGACAGCGACGACTTGAGGCCCGCGCTCACGAATCGCCGCGCTCGTCTTCTTCGAAAATTTCGCTTCGTCTGGGTTGTACTTGGACAGCTGGTGTTGCCCGTGTTCTACAGAGCGAAGCCGAGGCAGATTCGAGGGCAGAGAGAGAGTTATGGCAAGGCATTGGCCAGGCATGAGGAGATTTTGGGAAAGGATTCTGAGAAGGTGAGGAAGTGGCGGCAAGCCCTAATTGAAGCCCCCAATTTGTCCGGTTGGCATTATTATGTCCATGGGAAATCACAGTATTCCTGTTCGACCCTGTCAAAGCATATGGAATTCTCTAATTTGTTGATACATGATGGCATCGATTAGTGCGTTAGAGTCATGCTTGGGAATGTTGTATAGTGATTGATTACCTTGCGGTAGTTTTAGTTAGTTCGATGGATTGTATATTGTCTTTCATTACCTTTCCCCTTTGCTACAGTGTTTTGGCAGAGATGAGACCAAGTTCATCGAGAACGTCGTCAAAGATATTTCCACTATAGTAGGGTGAGTACCCTTGAGTGTTGCCAAGTATCCTGTAGGTGTAAGTTGCCGGGTGGAGAAAGTAAATTCGTTGTTAAGTACGGGCTTGGATGGCGTTCGAATGATACGAATATGGGGCACTAGAGGTATAGGGAAGACCATTATCACTAAAGCTATCTATAACAGTATCGCTAGTCAGTTTGGTGGGTGTAGCTTTCTTTCAAATGTTAGAGAAACTTCCAGTAAACCTGATGGCCTTGTTCATTTGCAGAAAGCACTCTTATCCGAGATATTGTGTAAAGAAAATTAGTGGTCTTCAATGTGGATAGAGGTGTTAATCTGATACGAGATAGACTTTGCTGTAGGAAGATTCTGCTTGTGCTTGATGATGTGGATCATGGGGACCAATTAAATGCATTAGCTGGAGAATGTGAATGGTTTGGAAAAGGGAGTAGGATCATTATTACGACGAGAGATAAACATGTACTAACTTCTCACAGGATAGATCAATTGTATGAAGTTAAAGCATTAGATCAAGGTGAAGCTTTTGAACTTCTCAGTTCATATGCTTTTCCAAGAAACCAGATAACAGACATAAGCAGGGATCTCATAGATGATATTTTGGGCTATGCTAATGGCCTTCCCTTAGCGATTGTGGTGTTGGGTCCGTTTTTATGTGGTAGAAGCAGAGGGGAATGGGAGAGTGCATTGGGTAAACTTGTTGAAAGTCCTAAAAAAGATATAAACAGTGTTCTAAAGATAAGTTTTGATTTGCTGGAGGACAATGAGAAGGACATTTTTCTTGACGTTGCTTGTTTCTTTAAAGGGAGGGACAGTGATTATGTAACGAGAGTTCATGATAGTTGTGGTTTAAAGACATTAATTGCGATTCAAACTCTAATGGAGAGATCTTGAATAACCATTGAGAATTAGAGAACAGTACAAATGCATGACTTGATTCAGCTGATGGGTCAGGATATCGTTAAACAAGAGTGTCCAGATGACCCTGGGAAACAAAGTAGATTATGGTGCAACGATGATGTTTTTGAAGTATTGTCGGAGGATACGGTAAGAGCTTCTCATGAAACCATTGATAATCTTATCTTCTTTACTTTACACACTATTATGTAATGGGGTTGGGTAATAATGATTATTTATTTTTCCTTGATAGGGAACCAGTGCTGTTAAAGGCATAGTGCTGGACTTGCCAACACAAGAAGAGCTAGACATTAGTCCCAGTGCTTTCACACATATGAGGAGACTGAGATTGCTCATAGTTCTGGATGCACAAATCAGCAGAGGTCCCATATGTTTTCCTAACGATTTAAGGTGGCTTGAATGGCCTGAATATCCTTTATCAACTCTGAAGTTTAGTGCTGGTCCAAAGAAACTTGTTTGGCTTGATGTGCATAACAGCCGGATTAAAGAATTAGGATGGAACTTCTAGGTACATCATACATGCTTTTATTGATGATTATCATTTTAGGTGCCTTTAACAAAGTTAAATTGATCAAAATCTTATTCAACTGTTCTTTTTAATTTGCAGCATTTTAGAAACTTGAAGTTCTTAAATTTCCGCCACTGTAAGTCCCTGATTAGGGTTCCAGACTTCTCAGAGGTACCAAATTTGGAGACATTGAACTTAAGTAGGTGCTCGAGCCTCAAGGAGCTTCCAAGCAAACTGAAGCTGAAATATCTTCAAACACTTGATCTAACTGGCTACTCTAAGCTTGACAAGTTTCCTGATATTGAGGAGATGGAGAGCTTAAGAAAACTTTATATGTCTCAGACTTCTATAAAAGAACTTCCTACGTCAATTGAAAAACTAATCTCTGTTAAGGTTTTGCTTTTGAATTCGTGCAAAAGTCTTATCAATCTTCCTAGTAGCATTTACGAGATGCAACGTCTAGAGCACCTTTCTCCTGAAAATTGTTCAATGTTTGGTTTGTTTCCAGAGAACAGTGAGAGATCCAATCTCCCTAATGGTAGACGTGGATTTCCAAATCTGGTCTCCTTGAAGCTTAGTGGCTGCAATCTATCAGAGGCTGAATTTCTTCAGAGTCTTACTTGATTCTTTACTTTAAACATCTTGGATCTCTCAGGAAATAACTTAGTTAGTCTTCCTACATGCATTAGCAAGTTTGAGGAGTTGATGGTCCTCAAATTAGATGATTGCAAGCAGCTAGAGGAGATCCTAGAGCTTCCATCAAATATTTGCTCCCTTGAAGCAAATGGCTGCAATGCATTATCCGGATTTCCAAAGTTGCCTATTCGGTGCATTCAGTCCTCCATGTTAGTGTATGTTCGCTTAGATTCATGTCATGGATTGGTTCGTGAAGGTATCGACCTGGCTAAGATTTTATCACTAGAGGTCTCTCTCTCTCTCTCTCTCTCTCTCTCTCTCTCTCTCTCTCTCTCTCTCTCTCTGCCGCCACATGCATGAGCTGGTGTGATCTGATTTTATAGATTTGCTATAGCAGGATGTTTGTGAGATGGGTCACTACATGGATACTATACTTCCTGGAAGAGAGATTCCATGTTGGTTTATCCAAAGTCGAGCATTCTGTCTCTTTCTGGGTATGTCGACATTTGCATGCGGAAATCCTTGGATTGGCTTTGTGTATTGCTTTTGAATTGGAGGAGGCAATCGAGGCTACCGTTTCATGTGAGGTTCAAGTATTGGTGAATAATATTCAAAGTAACTATGATACAAGAACTTTCTCTTCATTACAGTCTGATCACTTGTGGTTTAATTATTTTCCATGCTGTTCATTTGTTGAACTGGATGAGATGTTGGAGATTGAGTGGAGTCTCTTCCAGGTTTCATTTGAAGTATCAGAAGCAACACTGAGAAGGTGTGGGTTTTGCCTTATATGCAAGCAAGTGGAGGATGAACTAAGGGTTATATGGAAACATGAATTGCCCTTAGAAAGTGCCTCAAGCCTTTAAAGATAATCTCGATTATCAGAGATATTCTTGAATCATTGAATAAATGTTCACCTCTGGATTGCAGTCAACTTTGAATATTTGATATAATGCTTACTATAATCTGTCATGTTTGCTAAATGAGTCCTTGCCCTTCAATTTCAACAATTTCAGTACTTGTGCTGTTTCCCGGTGAGAGTGGCCCTTTTGTCCATTTTCTGATGGGTTTCCAATAAAATTGTCATATGTGATGACCATAGTGGCTGTCACATCAAGCAAACTCATCTAGGTTTGTCACGAAAGATGGATGGATGGGACATTTGTTGATTTGGCTAGTATAAATTATGGAAATTAAATTGCGAGGGATTACTTTGCAGATGTCCAAAAGTATACATATAACCCTGCATATTATTTAGCAGTCACAAATTTTAAACTTTTTGCAGCCGAATTTAGCTTTAGGCAGTTGGGAATTATTTAAATGCTGAGATATAAAGGGATATTGAAAGAAGCTATGTAGGTCTTGTTTTTTGGCCTCCATGTAAGTATTGTTTTAGTCACTATGATTTTGAGCTTTAAAACGTGCTTCATTTTTTTATTGCTCCTCGTGCTGCACTCCCGGGGATCATATTATTTCTTCAAGATTGCTTATTGCGTCACCAAATGAAGTACTAGTGTCAAAACACAAGAAGACTGAACATTCTAGCTCTTTGCACTGTCTTTCATATTTATGTGTCTATTGATCTCTTTCGGTTTCCCACTTTCATACTAGTTGGAGTGCTTATAAAGCAAGAATATAAAGTAGCAATTTGCTGTGTAAGTGAGCTTTCCAAGTTTCTCAGATGTATCTGAGTCTGTTTTTACCAAATTAAGGCAGAAGTTGTTAATTTTACTCTTCTGCAGAGCTTTTGGATGTTCTGTCTTTATGGAAGTTTGAGCAAGTACGAGTTTCCCAAGTTCCATATGTTTTATCCCACAAGTATCAATTGTGTGAAATCTCTCTACTTTTCAATAAATTCATGATGTTTGTACCTGCAAACTCTCTAAATCATTTTGAAATACCTTTCTATTTCACAGAATGGTATTCGTCGTGCATCCACATCATTGCCCTTCTATTTGCCATTTTCTTGTCTTATTTCTATTTTTGTGACAAGAGTGTGGGATTACTTATGTAAGAGGATATTCTATGAAGGATCGGAAGAAAGAGCTTGAAAGTAAGAGGCGTCTGGAACAAAGTTGATTCCTTCAATTGCATTTTTTTTTGTTTTTTTTTCCTTAAATTGCATTTGCAAGATACATTCGTGGGTAGAATCCCATCATGAAGTTTGAGCATCGTGCATATGTGTTGTCTGATTATCTTAGTTGGCATGCCATCCTAGTGTTGGCACATGCAAACTTAAATTGAGAGAGGCGAAGGGCTATGTAGAAGTTTTTTGTAACAAGCGGTTGATTGAGCCTGTACTGGATCTGTGTTTCTCCATCGCTGGCTGATTTGTTAATTTGGGGGTGTGCTCAAATCTGTATTTGTTGGTTCTACATTTGTAACAAATATTGTCACTATTTCACTCCTAATTATGAATTATGTCTTCTCATTTCCTAAATAAGGTAAACGTTTGATTTGCTGTTCTCTGCGTTATTATGCTTTTATTGACTCGTTGGTTCGGCTAGAAGAGATTATAATATGTCCAAAAAGGATAATTTTCACAGAATGTATCACCAATTCAATTAACCGTAAATATATTGTCAGCAGGACTCATGTTACTAGCATTGTAATATTTTTTTATATCTTTCAATTTCCTTATATTGTCCTTTCACACACTTTCAACTCCTTGTAATTTCATATAATATTTTTTCAATTCAATGTATTTCCATTCCACATAATCTCAATTCCTTGCACTTAACTTTGTAGTTTCATCACTCCATCAAGGTCCCATTCACACACTTTGTGCTCAAGTGAGAAACCACGGAGCAATTTCGATCGACTTCAATCACATGAAATTTAGATTACCTCCCAATAGGTCCATTTTCACCAACATTGTTTTTTATGGCACACCCGGTGGGTGAAGCGAAATTCACTGAACTTAACTGCTAAGAGAGGAGTAAATTGGTTGCGCAAAACTTAGTAGACTATGAAATAATATTTGTAAACAAAATACGCTACTCATAGGGATGTCGGAAAGACCCAACCTGAAAATTTCAAATATTTTCAAGTCGGTTCTCTTTCCTGTTTCAATAATAGGTAAAAAAATTGGAATCGTGACGGTTTGGTTCTGAACCGAAACACATTAAACACCAAACACTCTCACTCCCAGATTGTATGATCTGATTCTTCTCCTCTTCTTGCACGGTCTCTCTCACTTCTCATTTAGGTGCAGCAGATGGTTAGAATCATCTGCCAAGCGGCGAACGAGATCCCATTCTCTGCTGAAGAGGAACGCTTCTCTTTCCTCTTGATTCAAGTGAATTGATTCATAATTTTGACCTTTTGCTACGGCTGATCGCTAGCTTTTTTGGGGATTACGCACGAGTTTTGGTGAATTTCGATTGTGCTGTATTGAGGCAAGTGAGATTGTTTGTGTCACGCCCCGGACCCCACCGAACCCGCGACATCCCGACCACAGTCGATCATTTGAACGCAATGTCCCAGGACGCGTCGCCAACCCAAAAGAAATACGCAAGCGGAAGCATGTAAAATAACCCAGATAATGAAAACATGACTAAGGAATAGACATCAAAATTTAATAAACACCCAATATTTTAAATCCTTCAATATTACAAAAAGGCAATCCGGCTTCCAAAATCAACCACAGTTTTCAAAAGGGGGCGGTGGTTGACAAGCCTATCTCCTCTACAAAAAGGTACTCCGGCGGTCTCTCTGAATCCTTCACGGTCGCGGATCTGAAAGTGGTTATGTAATAACCGTGAGAACAAGTCTCAATAAGCAACAACCTAAACCTAACCTAGGCTAATGCGTACCCAGACCAGTCTAACATGCGAACTACCAGTCATACAATCAATTTCACATGAAAGGCTTACCTCGCCTCAAACCACGTGCCAACCCTGCACATTAGTCCACACATGATAATGCTAGTACAAATCACCGCCACATCACAATCACCAGCACACACACTTCCACTCGAAATCAATCAACCCAAACAAACACCCAACCCATCCATCCAACCAATCATCCACACGCACCATCAGTCAATTCGATCAACATCCACACGCTCAACTAGCCAATCCAGTCACACTCAATCGACCAATCCAGTCACACTCAGCCAGCCATTTCAATCACACTCAAAATCACATGCGTGATCGAACATCTAACCACGACTCGCGCCACTGCGCCTCAAGTTCATTCTCACTGACACACAAGCCACACAATTTACTCATTTCCCATGGCCGCCGTTAACACGTCCCAAGCCATATCATTCAATTTTCAGTGGCCGCCATCAACACGTCCCAAGCCACGATATTTATTCAATTTCCAACGACCGACGTAAACACGTCCCGGTCCAATCACACCTTTAACGGGCCACCATCAACACGTCTCAAGCCCGCATTCCAATCGGCACACTGGCCATTCATGCCTTTACGCGGACCGCCGTCAACACGTCCCAAGTCCGTAGCCCTCCGATCGATCCGGGCTTAATCTCTTACAGGCAGGCACACACCATTTATTTCAATCAAATTCACGCCAAACAACTCACATCACAACTCAGTCAAATTCACACCTCGCCACTCCAATTCACAGACCCGACATTCAAGTCGGTCACACACAATTATTCACTCAAGCACTCCACTTTAATCAGTCTAATTTAACTAAATTAGAACACCACATAATCTAATTTAATCATAAAATAATTAAATTAAATACACGCCCTAGCCGTTCTAGCCCGAAACTGGTCAATGAAATACCCAAAATACTAAGTAGGGTCTACGAAGTCGCTTATCAAATTTTGGCCCGGGAAAAGTCAGCTCGGGCCCAAAATGGCCAGGGTGGGAAGTTCTGACTGGGCGCGGGCGCGGGCCACACGGGCGCGCTGACCGGCCAAAGTGGGCACAATGGCCGATTGGCGTGCCTAGTGCGCGGGCGCGGCGAACGCGCGACGTGCCCGGGGTGCTCGGGCGCGCTGATGGGCTATGCGCGTGGGCAACGGGCACGCCCACGGGCGACGGGCACGGCACGGGGACAAGCTTGGCCGGCGAGTTGGCTGGCCGGCGGGGCTGGCCGGCGGCGGTTGGCCGGAGGCAACGGCGAGCGGCGGCGATCGGCGGTGACGGTGACCGGCGGCGACGGCGACCGGCGGCTGGACAGGGGCGGGGGAAGAGGCTGGCCGGCGGGTGAGGGGGAGAGGCGAAGGAGAGGGTGGGGCTGAGGGCGGCGGACTGGCGGATCGTTGGACGGGCCGGCGACGGCGCGGCAAGGCGGCGGCGCGGGACTGGGCGGGGCAAGCCGGCGAACGGCGACGGAGACGGGGCTGGCTCGGGCTCGGCAGGGCAGGGGGAAACGCTGGGGGAAGGAAGAAGCAGGGGGGTGGCTGACGGAGCTGCAGAAGTGGCGGCGACGGCGACGTGGCGGAGGCGGCGACCGGGCGACACGCCGGCGGGCTGGGCCGGCTCCGGGCGCGGCGGGCAGCAGCGACGAGCTCGCTGCCGTGCACGCGAGAGAGAAGGGGAAGCAGCCGAGGCGGGCAGGGTGGCTGGCAGGCGACGCGGCGGAGCTGGTCGGTGGCGCGGCACGGCGGTCGGGCTGCGACGGCGACGAGCTCGGCGGCATGGCCAGGTCGGGCGTAGCAGAACCGACGAGCAGGGGGACGCGGGGGAGGACGAATGCGAACCAGAGGAAGAAGAAGAAGAAGGAGGGGGAGGAGAGAGAGAAGAGAGGAGAGAGAGGGGGGTAGGCATGCAGGGGGGAGGGGACGCATGCAAGGGGGAAAATGCGGGGGAGGGGACGTGCATGGGGAACACGCGCACGTAGGGGGAAAAAGAGGGAGAGAGAGAGAGAGAGAGAGAGAGAGAGAGAGAGAGAAAGGAAGAGAGAGAGAGAGGGGGGTGACGTGCGCGGGGATAGGGAGGAAATCGGCAGAGGAGAGAGAGAGAGGAGAGAGAAAGAGAGAGAGAAGTTCAAACTTTTAAATTTAAGCGCGAACCAACGGACACGGTCCAAACTAAAAACCGACTTATCGGTCCCGATTTAAATTCGGAAAAAGGCCTAATGATCCACAATAAACCCCGACATTATTCTATGGCATACGGCCAAAATAAAATACCCCAAAGCACACTACGAGGAAGGTTTACCAGTCCAAATTCGCACCCGGTTCAAAAATTTACTTTTCCACTATTCTTGACAATCTCGATGCTGGCCACAATAATATCGACATCGTCTAATTTATTTCGACCCGTAACTTCCGGAAATCGACTGCCAAGTTCAGGGTATAAATAACGGCCAAATTTGATCGATTGCGATTCTAGCAAAATTTCTAATTTTAAAAATAAGAACCCGGTAGTGATCAGTTCCCGGGCGAAATTCTATTATAAGCACACTGACGAATTACACGTTTTATAAATCCCAAAAATGGGCCAAAATCCGGACCGTTACAATTCTTCCCCCCTTACAAAAATTTCATCCTCGAAATTTACAATCCAACCCAACTATTCAAACAAATGGGGGTATTGGTGTCGCATCAACTCTTCACTTTCCCACGTCGCACCTTCGGTCCCATGGTGCTCCCAAATTACTTTGACCATTGGAATTTTCTCGTTCCGCAACACTCTTTTTATTCTGTCCTCGATCCGCACTGGCCTTTCCACGTACGACACCATGTCATCCACGTCTACTTATTCAAAATTCAGTACATGGGTCGGGTCCGGTTCGTACTTCCTCAACATAGACACGTGGAACACATTATGAACATGAGATAAATTAGGCGGTAGCGCGAGACGATAAGCCAAGATGCCTATTCTCTCTAAGACCTCGAATGGACCCACGTACCTCAGGCTCAATTTTCCTTTCTTACCAAACCGCGACAATCCTCTCATCGGTGACACCTTGAGGAATACGTGTTCCCCCGCTTGGAATTCCAACGGCTTACGTCTCCGGTCCGCATAACTCTTTTGGCGGCTCTAAGCGGTCCTCAACCTTTCCAGAATAATCTTTACCGTTTCCACCGACTGTTGAACCAACTCTGGACCCATTATACTTCTCTCTCCTATCTCATCCCAACACAACGGTGTTCTGCAAGCCCTGCAATATAATGCCTCAAATGGTGCCATTTTGATACTCTGCTGAAAACTGTTATTGTAGGCAAATTCTACCAATTGCAACTGCTCTTCCCACTTGTCCTGAAAATCTAGCACACACGCTCTCAGCATATCCTCCAAAGTCTGAATAGTCCTTTCAGACTGGCTATTCGTCTGCGGATGATAGGCCGTACTGAATTGCAACTTAGTTCCCATGGCTGATTGCAGACTTTTCCAAAAGTTCGCAGTAAATCGGGGATCACGGTCCGAAGTGATCGATACCGGTACTCCATGAAGACGAATTATCTGACGCACATATAATTTTGCCAGCCTTTCAAGCTCGAAGTCCTTTCGCACTGCCAGAAAGTGCGCTGACTTGGTCAACCTGTCTACTACTACCCAAATAGAGTCGTGTCCCCTCTGGCTCTTTGGCAATCCCGTTACAAAGTCCATTGTGATATGCTCCCATTTCCATTCTGGGATTTCCAACGGCTGCAACATTCCACCAGGTTTACAATGTTGTGCCTTCACTTGTTGACACGTCAAACACTTGGCCACATGCTTGGCCACGTCCACTTTCATTCCATTCCACCAATAGTGCTGACAAAGGTTCTGATACATCTTAGTGCTTCCCGGGTGCATACTGTAATTGCTCCTATGAGCCTCCGACAAAATCTCTTTCTTAAGTCCCAAATCATCGGGCACGCACAAACGTCCTCGAAACTTAAGAATTCCATCCTCGGACACTTGAAAGTCCGGCTTCCTCTTAGTGTCATCCATACTCACAATTTTCTGAATCTCAAGGTCCGTAGACTGCAACGCCTTGATCTTGGCTTGTACTTTCGGCTCAATCCTTAATGTCGCCATCAAATTGGAGAGATGTCCTATTTCAAACTTAAATTCTGAGTCCCGCGCTCCTTCCAATAAAATCCACTCTTTAACCAATAATTGCGCGACGCTCAATTTCCTGCTCAAGGCATTCGCTACCCGGTTGGCCTTTCCGGGGTGATACAATATGTCACAGTCATAGTCCTTAAGGAGTTCCATCCATCGACGCTGCCTCATATTTAATTCCTTTTGGGAAAACAAGTACCTTATACTTTGATGATCCGTAAAAATTTGAAATTTCTCTCCACACAAATAGTGTCTCCAAATCTTGAGGGCGAAAATAATCGCTGCTAACTCCAAATCATGCGTTGGGTAATTCTGCTCATGAGGCCTCAATTGCCGCGATGCATATGCCACCACTTTCCCGTGTTGCATTAACACGCATCCCAATCCCCTTAACGACGCGTCACTGTAAATCTCATATCCTCCCGGTCCAGACGGAATCGTCAACACTGGCGCAGTAGTTAACCTATGTTTCAACTCCTGAAAACTCCTTTCACACTTATCTGTCCATTCACACCTTGTCTCTTTCTTTAGTAACCGCGTCATTGGCATCGCTAAAGCTGAAAATCTCTCCACGAAGCGTCTGTAATACCCTGCTAAACCTAAGAAGCTCCGAACCTCGGTTACTGTTGTCGGCCTTGGCCAATTCACGACGGCTTCAATTCTTGCCGAATACACTACAATCCTTTCACCAGATACCACATGTCCTAAAAACGTCATTCAATGAAGCCAGAATTTGCACTTATTAAACTTAGCTTAGAGTGTGTGTTATCTTGAGATCTGTAGAACCTTTTTCCAAATGTAACTCACACTCGGCGAAACTCTTTGAGTATACCAAGATACTGCCTATGAATTATGATTACAAAATGATCCAGAAATTCCTTAAATAACCGATTCATTAAATCCATAAAGGTTGTAGGGGCGTTCGTCAGTCCAAACGGCATCACCGTAAACTCATAGTATCCATACTTCGCCCTAAATGCCGACTTCGGCACGTCCTCCTTCTTGATCCTCAATTGATAATAATCAGTCCTCAAATCGATCTTACAAAATATTGATGCCCCTGGAACTGGTCGAAGAGGTCCTTTACTCTTGGCAATGGGTGTTTATCCTTAATAGTCGCCTAATTCATCGGTCTGTAGCCAATACATAACCTTAACGATCCGTTCTTCTTCCTCGCAAATAAAACTGGCGCTCCCCATGGAGACCCACTCAGACAAATAGAACCTTCGTCCAACAACCCTTGCATTTGAACCTTCAATCCCTTCAACTCTGACAACGACATTCAAAAGAGTGCTCTCTAGGTTGGTTCCATCCCAAGGCTAACTCGATTACAATTTCTACTTCTCGATCAGGTGGCAATCTCGGCAATTCCTGATAAAAAACATCGGGAAGATTACACACTTCGACTATGTCCTTTAGCCTTGATTCCTCAACCAACAAGTCAGCCACAAAATAATTATCATCATGCACCTCAAGGACAAGTTCAATCCATCCAATTTCAATCTAACAGTCTCTCAAAACAAATCACCCTGGTTCTTTATAATATCCGAAATTTCCCAAGCATAACTCATCCTTCCAAACTACTCCAAGAATGTCACTAGTAAATCAGAAATCCATAAATCGATTGCGTTTATCCACTACAAGCAATTACACGTCATACATGACTATTAGAGTTACAACTTCAAAATCATTGCCTATCGTACACAATATCCACATGCAACGCCTCTAGACTTTCGCGGCACATCCTCTGATTCCTTCCCCACCACAACGTACACTTTTCCCTATGCCCATAGCCGATTCTGATTAATCTGCAGAGCAGCTCTCGCTTAATGTCCTACCTGCGGTCGCTGCGATTGCATTAGCGATCTAACCTGTCGGTTCAACAATTTCTCACCTAGTGACCTTACTGTCCATATCAACAACATGCTCCACTTCTACCTTGGCAGTGGCCATTCCTATGCCTCTTTCCATAAGACCGACATGCAGCGTTGGAGTAGCAGCTCGGTTTTCCAAAGTTCTTTCTTACTAGGGGGATAATTTCCGTTTCTTTGTCATAGGATTCTTTCCACAGTTCCCATTGTCCCTAGCCGGCGCAAACCGCGATCCAGAAGCGGCCGTCCTTTCACTCATATCCGTGTCAACCATCGAACTCTCTCATACAACTCGTTGTAATTCCTTAAGGCCCCAAAAGTACCAATTGATTGTGAAATTCCGGTTCCAATCCATCCAGAAACCTCCTTGTCCCATCCACATGGTCCTTGACCATCTTTAGTGCGTACTTAGGCAATCTCACAATTTGACCTCGAACTGATCGACTGACATTCAATTTTAGTGAAGCTGAAGAAACTATGTTCTTTTCTGCCCTGGGGCACTTTCTGAAAGTACTTCTTATTAAAGACCTCGATAACGACAACCCAGCTTAGAAATACACCCTTTGAAATATCCTACTTCGGGGGTCCTCTTACCAATCACTTGCATTTTCCTAAAGTTGGTATATAGCTAGGGTCACTTTCTCCTCATCAGTGCACCCGAATACCTCAAAAGCCTCCTCTGTCTACAGTAATGTAGCCTCGGGGTCACCTCTTCCCATCGAACCTTGCAAGTTTAAATTTCAAAAATTTTCCACCCTACTAACTCATCCGTCTGACTGTATTAACTTGCCCTTGACCTTGATTCCCAACATCTCCATTATGCCCATGATTCCCATCATTCCCATTGATGATGACAATAGTGGCCTCAGCATCAGTAGTAACAGTAGCATTTCGCTCCCCAGTCTGTTTACTCGTTAAAATTCCAACTTCCTCGATTTCCCTCAAAGTCTCATCCCATCTGGGATTCCCCCATAACTCCAATTTACGGACCTACCACACCTCGACCTCGACTACTCAGACTCACAGGGTCACACCACCCACTTACCAGCTATAATTCCCCTCGCGAATTAAAGACCTAGGCCAATTATATCAGTCTAAAGCCCTAGGCAGTGAATCACACAACAATTCACTCAGCAGGCAGCCAATCACAAATAGCACCCAATCACAACCAACAAGTTCGGGCACTTACCTCAAGTCCCGACGCACCTGCACCTCACATACATTGCATAACAATTACTTAGCAATCACACTCACACTGTATGGGGTACGCATAGCACGCGAGTCTCCCTAACTGTCTACCCCAAAGTCATCGCTCCTTATCACTCCAGGCTTCGACTATCTTGGTTCGAGCTGACCTTGCTCTGATACCAATTCAACTAGGGGGATGTCACGCCCCGGACCCCACCGAGCCCGCGACATCCCGACCAAGGTCGATCATTTGAACGCGACGTCCCAGGACGCGTCGCCGACCCATAAGAAATACGCAAGCGGAAGTATGTAAAATAACCCAGATAATGAAAACATGACTAAGGAATAGACATCAAAATTTAATAAACACCCAATATTTTAAATCCTTCAATATTACAAAAAGGCAACCCGGCTTCTAAAATCAACCACAGTTTTCAAAAGGGGGCGGTGGTTGACAAGCCTATTCCTCTACAAAAAGGTACTCCGGCGGTCTCTCTGAATCCTTCACGGTCGCGGATCTGAAAGTGGTTATGTAATAACCGTGAGAACAAGTCTCAATAAGCAACAACCTAAACCTAACCTAGGCTAATGCGTACCCAAACCAGTCTAACATGCGAACTACCAGTCATACAATCAATTTCACATGAAAGGCTTACCTCACCTCGAACCACGTGCCAACCTTGCACATTAGTCCAAACATGATAATGCTAGTACAAATCACCGCCACATCACAATCACCAGCACACACACTTCCACTCGAAATCAGTCAACCCAAACAAACACCCAACCCATCCAACCAATCATCCACAAGCACCATCAGTCAATTCAATCAACATCCACACGCTCAACCAGCCAATCCAGTAACACTCAATCGACTAATCCAGTCACACTCAGCCAGCCATTTCAATCACACTCAAAATCACATGCGTGATCGAACATCTAACCCACGACTCGCGCCACTGCGCCTCAAGTTCATTCTCACTGACACACAAGTCACACAATTCACTCATTTCCCATGGCCGCCGTCAACACGTCCCAAGCCATATCATTCAATTTCCAGTGGCCGCCGTCAACACGTCCCAAGCCATATCATTCAATTTCCAATGGCCGCCGTCAACACGTCCCAAGCCACGATATTTATTCAATTTCCAACGACCGACGTAAACACGTCCCGGTCCAATCACACCTTTAACGGGCCACCGTCAACACGTCTCAAGCCCGCATTCCAATCGGCACACTGGCCATTCATGCCTTTACACGGACCGCCGTCAACACGTCCCAAGTCCGTAGCTCTCCGATCGATCCGGGCTTAATCTCTCACAGGCAGGCACACGCCACTTATTTCAATCAAATTCACGCCAAACAACTCACATTCACAACTCAGTCAAATTCACACCTCGCCACTCCAATTCACAGACCCGACATTCAAGTCGGTCACACACAATTATTCACTCAAGCACTCCACTTTAATCAGTCTAATTTAACTAAATTAGAACACCACATAATCTAATTTAATCATAAAATAATTAAATTAAATACACGCCCTAGCCGTTCTAGCCCGAAACTGGTCAATGAAATACCCAAAATACTAAGTAGGGTCTAGGAAGTCGCTTACCAAATTTTAGCCCGGGAAAAGTCGGCTCGGGCCCAAAATGGCCCGGGTGGGAAGTTCTGACTGGGCGCGAGCGCGGGCCACACGGGCGCGCTGACCGGCCAAAGTGGGCACAATGGCCGATTGGCGGGCCTAGTGTGCGGGCGTGGTGAACGCGCGGCGTGCCCGTGGCGCTCGGACGCGCGGATGGGCTACGCGCCTGGGCAATGGGACACGGCCACGGCCACGGGCAACGGGCACGGGCAACGGGCACGGCACGGGGACAAGCTTGGCCGGCCAGGCTAGCCGGCGGGGCTGGCCAGCGGCGGAGGGGCTGGCCAGCGGCGGCTGGCCGGCGGCGAGCGGCGGCGACGGCGACCGGCGGCTGGACAGGGGCGGGGGAAGAGGCTGGCCGGCGGGTGAGGGGGAGAGGCGAAGGAGAGGGTGGGGCTGAGGGCGGCTGATGGCGGCGGATCGGCGGACCGGTGGACGGGCCGGCGACGGCGCGGCAAGGCGGCAGCGCGGGACCGGGCGGGGCAAGTCGGCGAACGGCAATGGCGACGGGGCTGGCTCGGGCTCGGCAGGGCAGGGGGAAACGCTGGGGGAAGGAAGAAGCAGGGGGTGGCTGACGGAGCTGTAGGAGCGGCGGCGACGGCGACGAGGCGAAGGCGGCGGCCGGGCAACACGCCGGCGAGCTGGGCCGGCTCCGGGTGCGGCGGGCAGCAGCGACGAGCTCGTTGCTGCGCGCGAGAGAGAGGGGGAAGCAGCCGAGGCGGGCGGGGTGGCTGGCGGGCGACGCGGCGGAGCTGGTCGGTGGCGCGGGGCGGCGATCGGGCTGCGACGGCGACGAGCTCGGCGGCATGGCCAGGTCGGGCGGAGCAGAATCGATGAGCAGGGGGACGCGGGGGAGGACGAACGCGAACCAGAGGAAGAAGAAGAAGAAGGAGGGGGAGGAGAGAGAGAAGAGAGGATAGAGAGATAGAGAGGGTAGAGAGGGGGTAGGCATGCAGGGGGAGGGGACGCATGCAAGGGGGAAAAAGCGGGGAGGGGACGTGCATGGGGAACACGCGCACGTAGGGTGGAGAGAGAGAGAGAGAGAGAGAGAGAGAGAGAGAGAGAGAGAAGAGAGAGAGAGGGGGGGTGACATGCGCGGGGATGGGGGGAAATCGGCAGAGGGAGAGAGAGAGGAGAGAGAAAGAGAGAGAAGTTCAAACTTTTAAATTTAAGCGCGAACCAACGGATACGGTCCAAAATAAAAACCGACCTATCGGTCCAGATTTAAATTCGGAAAAAGGCCTAACGATCCACAATAAACCCCGACAATATTCTAGGGCATACGGCCAAAATAAAATACCCCAAACCACACTACGAGGGAGGTCTACCAGTCCAAATTCGCACCCGGTTCAAAAATCTACTTTTCCACTATTCCTGACAATTTCGATGCTAGCCACAATAATATCGACACCGTCCAATTTATTTCGACCCGTAACTCCCGGAAATCGATTGCCAAGTTCAGGGTATAAATAACGGCCAAATTCGATCGATTGCGATTCTAGCAAAATTTCTAATTTTAAAAATAAGAACCTAAGAGTGATCAGTTCCCGGGCGAAATTCTATTATAAGCGCATTGACGAATTACACATTTTATAAATCCCAAAAATGGGCCAAAATCCGGACTGTTACAGTTTGTCGCTAGAGTTCAGCATCGAGAAGTTTCAATTAGTGGAAGCAGAGGAGAAGATCAGAGAGGAGCATGAGAGCACAAAGAGAAGTGAGAGGAAAATTCTGGTTTGAATAAGGGTGCGAAAGTGGCTGCTGTGATTCAAAGGAACGAATGGAGAAGGCCTTCTCCTAGATCAAATGATTTACTAGAGATACAAGACCCGATTCTCGTGGAATGCCTCTATGTACTATATTTGGAAGGAAATGAATGGTGTCTTGCATGATAAGATTCATCCTCTGGATAATAGAGTTATAGCTGATGTTATGTTTGCTGTTAGGATTGCTTCTGAGGCACTTCTTTGCAAGGGAAAGGAAGTCCTATCAGCCGAAGTATAAGATGAATGGATTGCTTTGGTTGATTGCTTCCCGGCAAATTGTTGCAATTTTGTGCTGGAAAAGTGTTGGTTCATAAATATGGGGGTTGATTCACCATTCACTACCCTATGAATGGGCTAAAAAAAGGAAAAACAAAAAACCCTAATCGAGTTCTAATCAGTTCAAGTTTTATGTGGGTCGGGTAACGGGGAATATATATTCTTCATGTTACCCCACCCTACTTAAACTGTTGAGACCTCGACGTCTAGCATTTCCAGGCTGAGACTTCAAAGGCTGCTCAACTTTAGTGAAGTTTTCAAAGTAGAAGGTGAACTCAACCGCTTCGCATTTCCAAATCTATCCTTGCTAGACTTGGGGGGATGCAATCTGTCCGAAGTTTGAGTTCTTTGATAACCTTATCTTGTTTTCCCAAATCAAAGTGGGCTGACGAACATTTTAAAGGGCCCAAATCACTTGGGCTTATTCTGGAAACTTAATTGAGATGATGGTCCAACTTCAGATTTAAGGTATTTTCGTGCAAGTCGTTTTGCTTTTCATTTAGGTTTCTGGCCCACTTGGATCTTTATGGAAAAATTGTGCGACGACTCTTTGCTTTCTAACAAGTGTCTCCTTTTGTTTTGTCCCTACAATCCACAATTCCGTTTACAGAAAACTGGTACACAAGAACAAAAGACCATGGCCTTCATGCTCAATTTACCTTTGCTTCTTTGGGTATCAAAGGAGGACTAACCCCTGTAGTACATTATAACCCGACTTGGTACGCAAACACCACACAACACGTGAATTAGATCTCATGGCGGCATGTAGCCAAGATAAAAATATTGACATCTGAGCATCTGTAGTCTAATTACATTAGCAAGGAATAGTATCTTATAGATTGATTTTTTGAATTTATGTATGGCGTCATTTGATTTCCAGAAAAGCCCAGGATGAAAATGACTGATAGTGTATATTTATGTTTATTGGTGCACCGAAAAAGTAAAGAGTATGTTACAAAGTACACGAGTACATGGAAAAGGAAAGGACCCCTAGGCAATAATGTTTCTACCGAAAGCTAATCCTCGGAATCGGGTAAAGGAAAAGTCCCACTAACTTAGAAGGTCCGCAGTTCACGGATTGAAAGAGGGCACACAAGATGACAAATGGAATCACGTGAAGGAGCAAATTAGAAAGTAGAGTTTTTTTTTTTCGAATTTTTCCTGTTTTCTCAAATTAAAAAATAGCCTTCCTCAGCAAAGGCATGATGACCATCACTTATCATGCATGCGCTTTCAGTTCAATTCGTTCCAATTTTCTTATCGTAGCCTACCGTCTTGGATCAATCAGAAATTTTTTAAGGGAGTAGTAAGAAGGGAAGCGAGCTGCTTTTGGCTTTTTCTCCTTTTGATCTCCCCTTTTTAGTGTTCATTTTGTGCTCCACTTTCTGTGCTAGAACATATGGTTGTATAAGTACTTGTTTTGTGCCCACTTCATTCGATTGATATCTAAATCACGTGGTGGGGTCACGCATGTCACGAGTCCATCCAGAAAAATTGTGATGAACAAATATTTATGCTTGTGACATCGGTGAATTTTACGCACAAAATGTCACGGTGCACTCTTTCTACTTCTTTCTTCATGATTTTGTAAAGATATGTTTCACACCTAGGTTGGACGTATGCTTCCTCAATGACTGCATGAGATTGACATTCCAATTTTTCCTTGTGATATCTCGAAAATAAAAGGCTCTTACTGCAATAAATTATGTTCCTATAGTCCTCGTTTGGATAATGTATAGCACGTTTTGGTTTTCTTCTTTTTCCCTCGATCGAATCACAATCTCATATATTGATGCCATTCTCGATGATGTTTATTACTTGGATCAATTACATATGGTAGCTGAAAAAGGCAATTGATTGGGGATAGAAAACTGAGTTATTGCTACAAGATGAACATTTGTTATTGACTTCTCATGTCACTGTCACGTATATGATGTTGAAGCTTCAAAATATAAACCTTTTGGTCAATATGGTCTTCTCCTTCTTCCTTTTTCGATTTTGTTTTGATTGGTAATGTTGATTTTGCTAGATCAATATAATTGGAGAGGCCTGACATTTCTATTAGTTGCAACATCTCATTGTCGGATTTCGATGTTTGGTATTCAATTCATTCTTTATTGATGCAACTTAAGTCCTCGATGAAATCTAAATCATAAGCTCCCCCTGCAATAATGCTCATTAATGCAATCAAATATCACACCCATTCTCCCCCTTTTTGTCATAACATCTAAAACTGATTTCAACAATCCAACAAACTCAAGGTCAAACGTTTACATACGCTCACATGGCCACATGATAAAAAGCATTTTAAACACATCTTCAAGCAAGAAACAAGCCCACATGTTCTTGAAATATACGATGAGACATAAAAGCCTAAGGCGGTGGAGGAGGAGTATATCGTGGAAATAAATGAAGATTTTAGAGGAAAATTTGAGCTAATTGGTTGAAGATTTAGGGCACAAATTACAACATTTCTCTTCCCTGACTCTATTTCTGGCAATAAATTAAAAATATATGTTTCTTTTTTTCAAACAAGTTTCTAAGCAAAAAGTAGTGCTTGATAACGGCATAGAATTTCTATTTTCGGAATAGAAATTCATTTGATGATGATGCAAAATTTCTAATCCCATTGGCCGATGAGCAGCGGTGACAGTGGGGGGCGGCCATCGAGCGGCAGTGGTGACAGGCGACCGCAAACAGCTAGCAAGTGGCGGTGGGGACAATTATAGCTGCCAAGCAGCAGAGCAGGGGCGGGCGAGCAGCAGTGGCAGACGACTAGCAAGCGACAATGGTCGAGTAGCAACGAGGGGCGAGCGGGCGACAAGCGACGGTGGTGGGCGGGCAGCAAGCAGTGGCGGTAGGCGAGCGGTTGGCGAGCGGCGATGACGTGCGGCCGACTAGCGAGAGGCGGTGAACGGCCGGCGGCTAGCGGAGAGTGGGCGGCTGCAAGCGGCAAGGGTGAGCAATAAAAAAGAGTTGTTATTTTTATTTCTGTGCCAGAAATAGAATAGTAAAAAATTTGAACTACTCATTTCTTTTCTAAATTATTTCTGGGACAAATTTTGTCCCAAAAATAAAAAAAATAAAAAGAAATTATTTTACCAAACGGATTTTTGTTCTAAGCCTGTTCAAAAAAACAAAAAAATAGAAAAATAAGGTAACATAATGATTATCATTCGTACCTTTAAATTCCTCTCGAGCAAATCCTCGTTACATCTCATTGCAGACCATGTGTATGTTCCCCCAAAAGTGAAGGAAGCTCGGTGGAGAGAGTCTCATCTTCATTTTCGTCTTCATATCAACTTCGACGGCTCGCCTAACACGACGATGGTGGCGATACATTTTGCGTTCGGGTTGGCCATTCCAAGCATTCTTCCTTATCCAAACTTCTCTCCTTGCGGACTCTCCAAAAATTTGGCGGGCGGTCAGGACTCTAGGAGTCTCACCCTAAAGATCGACATCAAAAGTTTTAAAAATGTGAGTTAAGGCCACCCATGCGGAAAATAATCGACTCCTTGTAATCAACAAATGTTGAAGTTTGATCGGTTAATTGAGTTGGGTTAATAAGACTGACATGGGGAGAATCGACAAACACGTCGCTTAATTATTGATAACTACTTCATGTTCGTCAACGACTACATGGCCTGGTTATTGACAAAGGATGGAGGACTATCGACAATCATCAAGATTTAGCGATTAAGTTTATGGATGGCCAATTATCGTGAAATTGGCCAAGTGTTGGGTACATAGAAGGGAAAGGCCTGGACTAAAGATGTCGAATGAAGGCACCAGTGCCAAGTGGTGGTTAAATATCTTAGGTGTTTTTAAAAGTTGTAACTGATTATGGATAAGGCTAGCATGCTGATAGGGAGCCTGAAATCTCGAAAATGCAGTTGTAATCATACTTGGAGTAATAACAACTAATTCAATTTGAGGTAAATGTGTCATATGCTACTAATTTGAAATTTTTGTGGTATTAACCATCTAATTTATAATGACAAGAAATTAAGTAATTAATTAATTGATTAGTGTCCGGTTCACCAATCTATAGGTACATCTATCATCACTCATTAAATTTTGGGTTAATACCACGAAAGACCCCAAGTCGATACATGTGTGATAAATTTACTCCAAACTAATTTTTTAATCACCGAAAACCCCAAACTGGTATACCTGTGATAAATTTACTCTATGTTGGTTTCTGTTAATTGAATTAATGACACGAAAAATCATAAAATGGTAAACTTATGACAAATGGACGGTAAAATTCTAAACTAGTATATCTGTCAACTATCACATGTCATCCAATTAATGAATTTGATGATAAAATTTAACAAAAACTAACACGGGATAAATTTGTTACTGGTGTAGAAACTTAAAGTTTTTTGTAGTCAAAAAATTAATTTGTGATAAATTTATTATAAGTGTATCAGTTTGAGGTTTTTCGTGGTATTAACTCTTAAATTTCCATATAGCCACAGTGAAGTACTTTTTAATGAGATGAGATACTTTATTATCCATGAAAGAAAAAACGAGAAAAGGACACGGAAGTCATTTCCCCATAGCCAATCAATCGATCGATTAGAAAACCAGCCTCTAACCAGGACGGTACAGCCATGAAAATTTATCTGATGCCCGTTGGTCAAATTCATTAACAATTCAAGTAACTATAAATCCGACTTTAAATAAAGCGGCAAATGTGATCTTCGAAAAGTTTCGCGTGCATTTGTCAATACTTCATGCGCCTGAAGCGCGGAATAAAATCTCCTGTTAAGATGTCGGCCCATCCTCAAGCAGCTTTATTAAAAGGAAAAGGAGAAGCTGCCTGCACGGCTACTTTTGGAAGTGTGTCGATGCAGTTTGCACCATATATTTTCCCAAGGACTTCGTCCAGTTTCTCGGGAAATCGAGAAGGATCCCACTCTGGGAAATGATATTTGGTGCTTTGAGGCTCCGTGTTTGACTTTATCTTTCTCTGCTCTCGATAAAAATGAAAGAAATAAAAGAGTGAAAAACAGAAAACATACAACAGGAAAATCTCAAGTCCAGTCACAACTTCAGAGTACCAGAAGGAACTGTTCTTATTGACCAAGAACACGAAATAGTCCCCTCGCCTTTTTTTTGTTTTTTTATCACAATCACGCCAACGTACACAGAAAGAAAAAAACACACAGCTTCATTACTTCTTGATCTCCCAACTCAGTAAGCGAATTCTAATGGACTTCGTATGGTCTCAGAATTTACAAAAAGAAAGACACATCATATGTAATTCCCCTGGCATGAATAGCTTGACAAGAACTCAAAAAAAGGAACAACAAAAATGAATGGGAAAAACGAACGCTGGCCAATCATTTCCTCTAGTGACATGGACGCTGCCGCCGTCGGAGCATCGCCCATCGCCAGCTGCAGCGCTGGCGGAGACGGCGTGGAAGAAGAGGGTGGCGGAGACGGAGAGCGTCGAGGGGTCGATGGCGGAGGGGACGGAGGCCCAGTTGCCAAAGTCGCCGGAGCCGAGTAAGGCATTGAGGATGTCGCTGACTTGCCGGAGACGGATCATGGAGAAGAGGAGGAAGAAATTAAAGTGAGAGAAGTGAGAGAGTAGCAAGAGCAGGGCAGTTCAGAGTGAGAGATGGAATCAGGCAACGTGGGGTTAGTCATGTACACGTGGCTCCTGATGATTGAGCTCAAGTAAATTCTACACGATTTTTTCTCCAAGTAGCTAATAGTAATATTTTCTCCCCGTTCGGTTGTCCATCCTTTGCAAAATAGAACGTGCGGTCCAGCTTGCACCGTTGCTAATGGCCTGTAGAATATTCTCCGTTGACCCACGAGAAAAGGAAGTCTTGCATCTGGGTAGGAAGAGTATATAGAGAAGATCATCTGAAACTACCTCAAACCAAGTAGTAAATCTTAGGCAACTCATTCTTGTCGTTAACCTCCTTTATTTCTGATTCTAATGGCTGCTTCTCCTTCCACGGCCGTAAGGAGTTACCATATCTTCATGAGTTTCAGAGGCCCTGACGTACGTAATAATTTTCTCGGTCATCTCTACACAGCTCTAGACCGGACGGGAATATACACTTACATCGATAGTGAAGAATTGAGAAAGGGTGAGCAGATATCATCAGCACTTATGAAGGCGATCAAGGAATCGCGAATCGCGATTGTTATTTTCTCCAAGGACTATGCTTCCTCACAGTGGTGTTTGGAAGAATTGGCGAAAATCATGGAGTGCAGGGCACAACAGGACTTAATTGTGTTGCCAGTGTTTTACAAAGTAGAACCAAGAGAAGTGAGGGAGGGGAGACAAAGTTATCGGAGAGCTATGGCTAAGCATGAGCTACGGAAGGATTCGGAGACAGTGAAGAGATGGAAGAAGGCTCTCTTTGACGCTGGTAGCTTGTCAGGGTGGAACTTGAATGATGGGTAAGTTGTAATCGATGTGACGCATAGCTTTGTCAATTTAATAGTCCAAGTTCTTTCTTTTTTTCTTTTTTCGATGAAACTTAACCATATCGTAATGTCATTTTTGGATTTTGTCAGAGATGAAGCAGATCATATAAAGAGAATTGTGAAGGAGATCTCTATGCGGTTAGATCGAAAACCCTTGCATGTTGCTAAGCATCCGGTTGGGATACATCCCCGAGTGGTAAAGCTAGAATCAATGTTAAATCTTGAGTCTGATGATAAGGTTCTCATGATAGGCTTATGGGGACAAGGAGGTATAGGAAAGACGACACTAGCTAAAGCCCTTTACAATGCTATCTTTAGACAATTTGAGGGTTCATGTTTTTTGGCAAATGTTCGAGAAACTTCAAAAGATTCCAAGGATTTAGCTCCTTTGCAAGAAAAATTGTTGTTTGAGATACTACGAAAAAAATTATCAGTGTTTAGTGTTGATGGAGGTATTAATTTAATGCAAGATAGACTTTTCCACAAAAAAGTTCTCCTTATTCTCGACGATGTCAATGACAGAAAACAGTTAAATGCTTTAGCTAGAGAGTGCGAGTGGTTTGGTAAAGGAAGCAGAATCATCATTACCACTAGAGATAACCATTTGCTAACTTCCAGTGGGATAGATAAAGATCTTATCTACGAAGTTAAAACTCTAGAGCACGATGAAGCTCTCGAACTTTTCCATAAGCATGCTTTTCAGAGAAACAACAAAATGTTGATAAGGAGGGATCTGGTAGATAGTGTTCTACATTATGCTAATCGGCTTCCTTTAGCACTTGAGGTATTGGGCTCCTTCCTATGTGGTAGAAGAGAACGCGAATGGGAAAGTGCATTGAATAAACTTGCCAAAAGTCCTGACAAAACCATCAACGATGTTCTTAAGTTATGATGGACTAGAGGACTATGCAAAGGAGATCTTCCTTGATATTGCCTATTTCTTCAAGGGGCGATCTCTAGAGTACATTGTGAAAGTTCTTGACAGTTGTGATTTTGACACAATTATTGGAGTACAAGTTCTTATTGAGAAGTCCTTGATAAGTGAAGAGATAGGGGCCCTACAGATGCATGACTTAATTCAATTGATGGGCATGGACATTGTTAAACAAGAATATCTTGATGATCCTGGAAGACGTAGTAGGTTATGGCTTTTTGATGATGTTCGTGATGTTCTGTCAGCGGATATGGTAAGACTTGTTGGTATGGACAATGATTTTACTCTCTTATTCTTTGACTTTGTATATTAATTACAAAGACCATTCTATAAATACAGGGAACAAATGCAGTAAAAGCCATAGTTTTGGATTTACCCGAGCCAGAAGAGATAAACATAGGTCCTAATGCTTTCACAAACATGAGAAGGTTGAGGGTGCTTATCCTAATCAACGTGCATAGCTCTTTCCAAGGTCCTATATGTCTTCCAAATGAACTAAGATGGTTTGAATGGCCTCAATGTCCACCTTGGTTTCCAGAATTTTCCGTTGGTCCAAAGAAGTTAGTTGGACTTGATCTGCACAAAAGCAACATTCAAGTAGTGAGGGACCAATTTAAGGTGCGCATTTATATGAATGCTCTTTATTTCGTTATCCTTTATACATCCATGTCCATTTGCCTATGAATATGAATATGTACTGTTGAAAACTATGAATGCAACAATTACTAACTCTGATGATGCTTTAAGAAACATCTACATCTATTAAATTGTTTATATATGATTAAAGCGCTACATACAGGATGTCGATCCACTACTTGAAGTCTTGAACCAATTTAAGTGGACTCTTCCCGTTTTAGGGAAGTATTAACACTTATCCTATGTGAATCTTGATGTCGATTCGAGCATACAACATTCAAGAAAAAAGTACAATCTCGTTTCAAGATATTACAAGTACTGAAACAAACAATGAATAACTTTAGAGTGCTGAATATTAAAACAAAAACTATTAGTGATATAATTCAACGATTGAATGATGAATGTGCTTAAGTTTTTAATAGACGTGAACTGAGGATTTAACTTTTGTGTCTTTAAAATGATAGATTCTGAACATGTTTTTAAAGATTCTATACCGTATAGCAGAGACAAGCTAACTGCACTCTTTTTAAAATTGCTTATGGAAAGAGAGAGATCTTTCTTGCTTATCTGCTGGATCATTGAAGTGAGTGTGCGCTAAATACTACTGACGGAACCACCCTCTGTTCTCTCTTCCATAGCATGCAGCCGATAATGAAAAGACGCATATAGAAAGTATGCACTGAAAGATCTTTATGGAAAGCTAGCCTTTACTTGAGTCTGGTCGAAACTTGACAACTCTCAAAGAATGGCCAAAGAGTCCCATGTCTTTTTTGGTTGGACTAACCTAACCAGCAATTTCCGACAAGTATTTCTCCATTTTAAGAGGGCGGAAGAAGCGGAGCTACAGGAAATCTTTATTGATCTTTATGAATAATAAATTCATTTTCAAATATTTTGGGAGACTTTATCTAAGAAATCTTTCCTTGTTCTAAGTATGTGGCTCATTCCCCTCCTCTCCTTTCAATCGAGCAATCCATCAGCGCCCTTACTCTATTTCTTCCTGGAGTAAGAAATCAAGGCACGGAAAGCGACTCTTCACATTGCCTTGTTGGCGGTCCTCTTGCATAGTGGTGGAACAGTAGGAGAAATAGATTGATCTTTCAGTTCCTTCTCCCACTTTTTAAAACAAGGCTTGTTGAGTACGATTCTATAGAAGAGCCTTACTCTACAGAGGCGCTAGTGCGCTGGTAGCGTGCAATGACTTTCAAGTTTGACTAATACGTCTTTCTATAGAAAAGTAAGCAAGGGACTCGCTTCGCTAATTTAAATATATTTAATCCTAAATCTAATATAAAGTTAAATATGTTTGTATGTATATGTAATTATATTTTTATTCATAACGTCTATATAATATATAAAGAAAAGAGTACCTTCTACGGGATCTCAATTTCTTTTCTTCCCCAAAATGTCGTCGATTACTTATTTTGCAAATACTGTATCCATAGAGAAATAAATAAATCAATAAGCTTATTTAATCTCTCACATGTTTCAATATTAGAATTTGAATCTTTTCTATCCTACAATGAATTTCTTATTGAAATTTTCAATATTGAATTTTTTTTTCTTTCCACATATTTAATGTTTTTGTGTATTGTGTATTTTAATCAACACTCTCTTTCCATTAAATATATCTAATATGGTGGTTTCGCTCAATTTGCAAGTATCGATTTTGTGCATACACGTAACCCGTGTGCACATAATAGTATGTGTAAAAACTGTCTTATATATTTCTCTTCCTACGCCTCATGCGAGACCAACTTTGTGGTCTTGCAATTTTCCTGTCATGCTGGTCAGTCCACTGACGTCGGAATGTGTTGAATGAACAACAAACAAGAGGGTCTTTCAATCTTAGTGGGGTGGAAAACCGCACTATGGAGGATAGGAAGGAACATACTAGATCATCTAGGTCTCCTTTTGCCGTGTAAACACCTTGGTAGGCCACTCCACTGATACAACACTCTCCTGATCAATCATGAACTCTAGGAATCCACCAAAGGGACAGAGAGAAAGGCAGAGAAGATAACAAGGGACAACACCCAAGAATGAAACCTCATTTACTAAATCGTGTTAACCAGTGGACTCATGGGGTGTTTATAGCTAGTAGCCTAGGACACCTTTGCGTAACCTCCAAGCAAAAAAAAGACAACCAACCTAAAACACAATATTCAAATAGGCAACAATATTTTGACCAAGAAAAAAAGTAGGCAACAATATTATCAGCCATCTAATCGAGATAAAAAGCAATCCCAAAAATATTATATACAAACTTACATATCAAGAAAATATATTATATCCCTATTATTCTAATCACCAGAGAGAATCTTGAAACTCTTCAGATATGGATTCAAAATACATTTGATACCTATATTGGAAAAGACTTGTCCTCGAGGCCAACTTTATGAAGTTATTGGTCTTCATGTTATGGTGATAGATCTGCAACATAATACTCTCCACGAAGTTCACATTTGCGGGCATTATTGTTAAGGGTTGTATAATTAAAAATCTCAAACTGGTATACTAAGATATATTTACCTCAAAACAAATTTTGATTTCACAAAAAATCTAAAATTGGTATCCCATAACACAATTATTCAAAACTAATTTTTTTCTCATGAAAAATTTCAAACTATTACTCCTGACCCGATTTTTAATGAGTTCCAAAACTAGAAAAGGACCATTCGCCCTTGGAGATAACTCCGTGTGATGACTAGGTGGAAAATGCTTTTCTCAAATGAATCCACACAAGATCACCTTCTTTAAAAAGAGAAGCCTTTTCTATGCTTGTTTGCTTGATGGTGATACTTGTCAGTTTGCTTCAAAATTCTCTTCCTCACTTCCTCATGTAACTGCCTGATTTCCTTAGCTCTTTCTTCAGCATCTCCTAAATTGGCGCTAAGTGCGTAATGGTATGAAATCCAAAGGACTTAAAATATGCTTTCAGTACACACCTCGAAATGGGCATTTTCCAATAGTTTGACTGACCGAATTATTATATCCAAACTCAGCTTGAACCAATAACAAATCCCATTGTTTGTCATGTTTTCCAATAAAACTCCTCAATAAATTGCCCAAAATTCTGTTAACAGCCTCAACTTGTACATCGGTTTGAGGATCGGTAGCAGAACTAAGCTGAGGTTTTTTTCGTTTTTTGGTCAAAAAACTAACTAAGCTGAGGTTGAGTCCTCATTTTTTGCCGTAATATAAGCCAAATAGGACTCATAAACTTGACGTCACTATCACAATGGGATGTCTTTGTAAAGCCATGTAGGCGCACAATTTCATGAAAATAAAGCTAAGCAACATGTATCGCATTAAGGGTCTTACTATAGGTACAAGATGTGCCATTTTGGGAAAATCGATCAAGCACCACCATGACCTAATAAGTGATGATTGTTATGATTGAAAAGTTGCGTGAACATCCATTATGACAAAGTATTATGTCGTAGTTCATAAGTAAATGATATTAATGAATCCATACAAAATTATAAAACACGATAGTCCATGTTTAACAAATAAGTGACATAAATATGTACTAAATATGTGCTAAATAAGATGCTCACTAAGAGCTGAACAATGTAGAAATCATTATAGTGTAAATTTGGCAAATAAATGTTGTTAGTGGATTAATAAAAATATTATCCATCATAAAAAGTTATATTACATGCTTTACAAATAAATAAATAATATTAGTTGATTAATTGAAACTATTTATCCATTATTACTAAAGTCTCTATTGGATGAAAATGATATATGTTTTAGAGGGTTATATTACATAAATGAGCAAATACCATAAATAAATATAATTAAGTGCATAATTATTGATAATTCTTATGGTTAAAACATCACATCTGATAAAAATAAAGCCCTATATTTGGTATTATTCCTATCACTTTACAGTGGATAAGAACAAAGTAAGTTGAATTAACAATGTATACCCATTTGACAAAGGATTTTTGCTATATTCAACTGATAATATTAAAATACCAATAAAATATTACATGACATGATAGCCCATTTTAACAAACAAATGATTTAAAACAAAATCAATATATAATAGCCCATATTTTACGTAAAAATGAAAATGATACGCCCTAGAGGATAATTGTTATATGAGATAATCCCTTCTAAGAGTTGGATAATATATAGATACACAATATAAAAAAATATAAATGATAGGCCGTATTTGACGAATAAATGATATTTGAGGATTATTCAAAATTACATGTCATTTTCACAAATAAATTGATCAAGACAAAACGTTACGTGTCACTTATGAAAAAATTGATATTAAATAGGTATTGGCTCAAACTTTTTGAAGGAAAAATAAGAAAAATTCAACTTACTTGTAAAGCGATCAATATTTAGTGTTATCCGACAGAGTTCATTACCACACTAAAATTATTTTCATTCGTGTTTTGGTGTTAGGATGATTTTGTTAATATTTTCAATCGTCTTTTGTTTAACTCATATTACTATTCCATATTTTTATAGCAGCAACAAACTCGAAGTATAGTCTGCATTACATGTTAAGATATGTCTTAGTGAAATTTTATTGTGACTTCTAAACAATATCTCATGCTCCTTTTAATTTAGTATTAATTAATCCTCATAGAGACTTAAAGTATGGGGCTGCCAGTATTTCCCTATTGTGATATGAACGTCTATAAAACATATTAAATAAAGTAACATAAGTAAAAAGATATTAACACATAATCATTATACAAACAAATTAAAATTACAAAAGTTGCACAAAATAATTAACTTGAAGTATCATTAAATGCAAAATATATCAACAATCATACTGTCGGCAACAGAATTTTCAGAAGAAAAGAAAGAAATATGTGAATATTCTTATTCTGAAAGTAAATTAAGGGGATTCTAGATATGCATTGTTGGGGAATCAAATTTTATGAATTTCTTCAAAAATACAAATTGAACATTGCATACAATCACAGGATATCTAAAAATTCTTTTTGTGATACATCGTCATGGATGATGAGATATTTATTAATTCTTGCCAAAACTAAAGATAGACTTTGAATGTTTAGCAAAAAGAAAAGGGAGAATTCTATAAAAAAGAAAAATTAAATATATGGAATTGTAAGATGATCATGAAGAAATCACACCTAACTCTCTAGAAATAGAGAGTAGCAAATGGATGAGAGAAAAGAAACCATTTTATTTTCCAGATAATTCTACAAAAATAGCTTGCTGGCCTTTTCTACGACGGCACAGGTGATGGTTTTCACAAAATCGAGGAAAGCTATTAAGAGGGGGGATTTATGCTCTTATTTTATATATGCTTTTGTCCTTTTTACTAATTCATATTATTTTAGATGCTCGAAATATTGCATATACTTATATTATTTTTCAATAAACATTGCAATTTTATGTGTTATGGCTTTATTAGTTAGAGAATAAACCCATATAATGAGATTTGGATCAATTTTAAATAAAATTCCACGTATGCTCTAGTAAAAATTTTGATTGATGTGAATATTTAATTTGTTATAATTTTCTGCATATATTACTTTTCTCTTGTGGAAAATTAACGTTGATATCAACTTTTAAAATAACATAACAAATACAGGCTTAGATCCAAGCAACACATGGGTATCTTACTAGTTTTCTATAAAATTTAGTAACTTTAACATATTGATAAGCTACATAAAAAATATTGGTCAATTATTGAAGTCGTTGGTAATTTAAAACTATCTAGTAACCGGAAGTGCTTTCTTAAAAGTGTCAGTAACTTACTAACATGCTACCGGCTAAACAAGTTTCCCGTCAAAATTTGTTAGCTATGGAAATTGGCCATAACCAACGTTCCTTTTACTAGCTCGGAACATTTTTCCGGTTTTTGCACTACGAAACATGTCACGCCCCGGACCCCGCCGAGCTCGCGACATCCCTCGATGGTCGAACATTGAATGCGACGTCCCAGATACGTCGCCGACCCAACCCAAACATCAGAGATTTAACACGCGCGGAAATAAATAAAAACAACCCGGACAATTAAAAACATGAATAAGGAATAGACATCGAAATTTAATAAACACCCAAAATTAAAAAGCCTTTAATATTACAAAGAATGTAATCTGGCTTCCAAAATCAAACCACAATTTTCAAAAGGGGTGGTGGTTGAGAAGCCTATCTTCTCTACAAAAGGGGTATTCAAAATACAGGGTAATTACTCTATCCTTCAAGCCCTGCAGTGCTCCGGCGGTCTCTCCGATTCCATTACGATCGCGGATCTGAAAGTGGTTATATAATAACCGTGAGACAGAATCTCAATAAGCAACAACCTAAACCTAACCTAGGCTAATGCGTACCCAGACCAGTCTAACATGCGAACTATCAGTCATACAATCAATTTCACATAGAAAGCTTACCTCGCCTCGAACCACGTGCCAATCCTGTATATTAGTCCAAACATGATAATGCAAGTGCAAATCCCCGCCACATCATAATCACCAGCACACACACTTCCACTCGAAATCAGTCAATCCAAACAAGCACCCAACCCATCCAACCAATCATCCACACGCACCATCAGTCAGTTCAATCAACATCCACATGCTCAACCAGCCAATCCAGTCACACGCTCAACCAGTCAATCAGTCACACGCTCAACCAGCCAATAAGTCACCCTCAAATCACATGCGTGTCCGAACATCTTTTTCACAACTCGCGCCACTGCGCCTCAAATTCAATCTCACAGGCTCACAAGCCTCACATTTCAATCAACTCTCATGGCCGCCGTCAACACGTCCCAAGCCATATCATTCAATTTCCAGTGGCCGCCATCAACACGTCCCAAGCCACGATATTTTGAACAATTTCCAACGACCGACGTAAACACGTCCTGGTCCAATCACACCTTTAACGGGCCACCGTCAACACGTCTCAAGCCCGCATCCATTTGGCACACCGGCCAGTCAAGCCTTCACACGGACCGCCGTCAACACGTCCCAAGTCCGTAGCCCTCCGATCGATCCGGGCTTACTCTCTCTCACAGGCAGGCACACGCCGCATATTTCAATCAAATCCACGCCAAACAACTCACATTCACAATTCAGTCCAAATCACACTTCGCCACTCCAATTCACAGACCCGACATTCAAGTTGGTCACGCACAAATATTCACTCAAGCACTTCACTTTAATCGATCTAATTTAACCCAATCAGAAGACCACATAATCTAATTTAATCCTAAGATAATTAATTTAAATACACGCCCTAGCCGTTCTAGCCCGAAACTGGTCAATGAAATACCCAAAATACTAAGTAGGGTCTAGGAAGTCGCTTACCAAATTTTGGCCCGGGAAAAGTCGGCTCGGGCCCAAAATGGCCCGGGTGAGTAGTCTGGACTAGGCGCGGGCACGGGCCACACGGGCGCGCTGATCGGCCAAAGTGGGCACAATGGCCGATCGGCGTGCCCGGTGCGCGGGCGCGGCGAACGCGCGGCGTGCCCGGGGCGCACGGGTGGGTGGATGGGCAATGCGCCCGGGCAACGGACCGGCTGAACGGGCAATGCGCCTGGGCTTCGAGCGCGGGCATGGGCACGGAGCGGGCATGGGCATGAGCGCGGGCACGACGACGGGCGCGCGGCTTGCGCGCGGGCAACGGGCTCGGCCACGGCCCGGGGTGACTTGGCCGTGAGCCAAGCTGGCTGGCCAGCGGGCTGGCTGACAGGCTGGTTGGCCGGCCGGCCGGCGAGCTGGCTGGCCGGCGATAGCAACGGCGACGGCGACGCCACGGCGACGGGCAGCGGCCGGTCGAGCGGCGGCTGGGCTGAGCTCGGCTCGGGCTGAGCAGAGCAGGGGGGCGCCGGGGGAGAGAGACAGAGAGAGGGGGGCTGGCGGCGACGGGGCGGAGGCGGAGGCGGCGGGGCTAGCCGACGACGCGGCGCGGCGGCCGGGCTGGCGACGGCGGTCGGCGGTCGTGCGGCGTCCGGCGGGCTCGAGCAGGAAGCGAACCAGGTGCAGCGGCGAAGGGGACCGACGAAGAAGAAGAAGAAAAGAGAGAAAAGGGGGAAGGAGGAGAGAGGACAGAGGACAGAGGAGAGAGGGAGGGCTGACAGGGGGCATGCATGCAGAGGAGGGGAAGAGGGGACGTGATCGGGTAGGGCTAGCGTGCACGGCATCCCGGGGGGAAAAAGAGAGAGAGAGAGAGAGAGAGAGAGAGAGAGAGAAGAGAGAGAGGGAAGAAAGAGAGGGACACGCACGTGGGGAGGGGGATTCCGGCCGAGAGAGAGAGAGGAGAGAGAAAGAGGGGGAAAAGCCTAAAATTTTGAATTTAAGCGCGAACTAACGGACACGGTCCAAACTAAAAATCGACCTATCGGTCCCGATTTAAAATCAGAAAAAGGCCTAATGATCCATAATAAATCCCGACAACATTTTAGGGCACACGGTCAACATAAAACAACCCAAACCACACTACGAGGGAGGTCTACCAGTCCAAATTTGTACCCGGTCCAAAAATCCACTTTCTGACTTTTCCTGACAATCTCGATGCTGACCACAATAATATCGACACCGTCCAATTTATTTCGTTCCGAAACTCCCGGAAATCGACTGCTAAGTTCAGGGTCTAAATAACGACCAAATTCGATCGAGTGCGATTCTAGCGGAATTTCTATTTTTAAAAACAAGAACCCGAGAGTGATCAGTTCTCGGGCGAAATTTCATTATAAGCGCACTGACGAATTACACGTTTTATAAACCCCAAAAATGAGCCAAAATCCGGACTGTGACAATTCTTCCCCCCTTACAAAAATTTCGTCCTCGAAATTTACAATCCAACCCGACCACTCAAACAAATGGGGTACTGGTGTCGCATCAACTTTTCACTATTTCCACATCGCACCTTGGCTATCCCAATTGACTAATAAACCAACTTGGAACCCGTGATGCCCATTTCACCCACTTCATCCCAACAAACCGGCATTCTGCAAACCCTGCCATATAATGCCTTAAACGGTGCTATTCTAAAACTCTGCTGATCGTTATTGCTATAGGCAAACTCAACCAAGGCAATTATTCTTTCCAACTTCCCCAAAAATCCAATACACATGCTCGCAGTATATCTCCCAAAGTCTGAATCGTCCTCTCAGACTGGCCATCCGTCTACGAATGATAGGCCGTTCTAAACTGTAATCTCGTTCCCAATGCCGTATGAAGGCTTTTCCAAAAAGCGGTAGTAAACTTAGGATCACGGTCCACAGTGATCGTTACTGGTATTCTACGGAGACGGGCTATATATCGCACATACAAATCGGCATACCCTTTTCAAAGCGAAATTCTTTCGTACTGGTAGAAAGTATACTGACTTTGTCAATCGATTAACTATCACCCAAATCGGATCATGGCCCCTCTGGCTCCTCAGTAATCCCACTTCTACTCGAGAATTTCCAATGGCTGTAATATTCCACCCCGCCTACAATGTTACGCCCTCACTTATTGGCATATGAAACACTTAGCCACATGTTTAGCCACGTTCACTTTCATATCGTTCCACCAATAATATCGTCACAAGTTCTGATACATTTCCATACTACCCAGGTGAATACTGTAATGGCTATAGTGTACTTTCGACAAAATCTCTTCTTTTAAATTCTGCATCACTAGGTACACATAACCGACCACGGAACTTCAGAATCCCATCCTCAAATACTTGAAAACCCGATTTCTTCTTCTCCCCCTTTTTTTGTGACATCCATTTCTAGAATCTCTTAGATTTCTAAGTCCATCGATCGTAATGCCTTAATCTTGGCCCGGATTTCCCGTATAATCCTTAATGCGGTAAGCAGACTCTGAACATGACTCATTTCACACTTAATTTCCAAATCCCGAACTTCCTTCCTTCAGGGTCCATTCCTTGACCATCACATACGCGATGCACGATCTCCAACTCAGTGCATCCGTTACCTTATTAGCCATTCCAGGGTTTTATAAAATATCGCAGTCGTAGTCCTTAAAGAGTCCCATTCAACAACGCTGTCTCATATGTAGTTCCTTTTTGGGAGAACAAGTATCTTAACTCTGATGATCCACATAAATCTGAGGCTCCTCTCCACACAGGCAGTGTCTCTAAATCTTAAGAGCGAAAATAATCGCAACTAATTCCAAGTCACACGTCAGATAATTCTGTTCATATGGCCTCAATTGCTGTGATGCGTATGCCACTACTCTCTTGTATTGCATCAGCACGCGTTCCAATTCTCTTAACGATGTGTCACTGTAATTCTCATATCCTCCCAGATATGACGGGATCGTCAATACTGGCGCGGTCGTCAATCTTTGGTTTAAATTCCTGGAAACTCCTGTTTGCACTTATCCGTCTATACCAATTTCCTTTCCTCCTTTAGCAAACGTGTCCATGATATAGCTAACGCTAATAGACCTTTCCTCAAAACATCTGTGATAACCTACCAGGCCTAAGAAGCTCTAAATCCCGATTACCATTATCGGTCTTGGCCAATTCATGATGGCCTCAATCTTCGTCGAGTCCACTGCAATTTCTTCCCCGGTATCCCATGTCCTGAGAACGCCATTTGATGAAGCCAAGATTCGCACTTATTAAACTTAGCGTAGCGGGTGTATTCCCTCTTAGTCCGTAGAACCCTTTTTCTAAATGTAACTCATGCTTAGCAAGAATCCTTGAGCATACCCGAATACCATCTATAACCACATTTACAAACTGATCCTGAAATTCCTCAAATACCCAACTCATTACGTCCGTAAAAGCTGCAGGGACGTTTGTCAGTTCAAACAGGCATCACCATGAACTCGTAGTGTCCATTCCTCGTCCTAACTGCCAACTCCGATACATCCTCCTTCTTGATCCTTAATTGGTGATAACCAGTCCTCAAGTCTATCTTACAAAACATTGATGTCCCTTGTAACTGGTCGAACAGGTCATTTACTCTTGGCACTGGGTGTTTATCCTTAATAGTCACCTGACTCAACCATCTGTAGTCAATACCTAATCTTAACGATTCGTCATTCTTCCTCATAAATAAAAATTGGTGCTTCCCATGGGGGCCTACTCAGACGAATAAACCTTCATCCAACAACCCTTGCATTCGAACTTTCAATCCTTTCAACTCTGTCACGACATCCAACAAGGTTGCTCTCTAGATTGGTTCCATCCCAAGGCTAACTCAATTTCAACTTCCACTTCTCGACCAGGTAACAATCCCGACAATTCCCAAGGAAAGATATCGGGGAAATTACACACCTCAGCTATGTCCTCTAGCCTTGATTCCTCAATCAACCGATCAGTCATAAAATAATTATCTTTATACACCTCAAAGACAAGCTTAATCTATCCAATTTCAATCTAACAGTTTCCCAAAACAAATCCCCTGGTTCTTTATAATATACGAAATTTCCAAGCATATCTCATCCTTCCAAACTTATCCAAGAATGTCTCTAGTAGATCGGGAATCCATAAATCGATTGCGTCTATCCACCATAAGCAATTACACGTCATACATGACCATTAGAGTTACAACTTCGAAATCATCGCCTATCGTACCCAATATCCACATGCAATGCCTCTAGACTTTCACGGCACATCCCCTGATTCCTTCCCCACCAGAACGTACACTTTTCCTTACGTCCGTAGTCGATTCCGGTTAATCTGCATAGCAGCTCTCGCTTAATGTCCTACCTGCAGTCGCTGCGATTGCATTAGCGATCTAACCTGTCGGTTCAACAATTTCTCACCCGGTGACCTTACTGTCCACATCAACAACATGCTCCACTCCTACCTTGGCAGTGGCCATTCCTATGCCTCTTTCCATAAGATCAACACGCAGCGCTGGAGTAGCAGTTCGGCTTTCCAAAGTTCTTTCTTACTAGAGGGACAATTTCCGTTTCTTTGTCATAGGCTTCTTTCCACCGTTCCTATTGTCCCTAGCCGGCGTGTACCGTGATCCATATACGGTAACTTTCCATTCTAATCCCTTTCAACCGTTTAAGCCTTGCCATACATCTCATTATAATCCCTTAGGCTTATTAGCATTAACTGACTACGAAGATTCAGTTTCAGTCCATCTCGGAACTTCCTTGTCCCATCCACACGATTATTGACTACCTTTGGCGCGTACTTAGGCAATCTCACAATTTGACCTCGTACTGCTCCATTGACATTCAATTTTAACGAAGCCGAAAAAATTATGCCATTCTCTATCCTTGCTCACTCTCTAAATATGCTTGTCATTGAAGGCCTCAACAACGGCACTCACCTTAAAAATATGCCCTCTGAGTTGATACACCCGAATACTTATCACTTGTATTTTCTGAAATGTCCTACTTCGGGGGTCCTCTTACCCATCACTTGCACTTCCTTAGAGTTGATACATAGTCAGGGTCACATTTTCCTCATCAGTGCACCCGACTCCCTCAAAAGCCCCTCCTCTACTCAAAGTACTGTAGCCTTAGGGTCATCTCTTCCCATCGAATCTTGCAAGTTTAAAATTTCAAAAATTTTCCACTTAACTAATGCATCCGTCTGACTGCAATAACTTGCCATTGACCTTGATTCCCAACATTTCCATTATACCTATAATTCCCGTCATTCTCATTGACAACGACAATAGTGGCCTCAGCATCAGAAGAAACGGTCGCATTTCGCTCCTCAATCTGCTTTTCCCTTAAAATTCCAACTTCCTCGATTGCCCTCGAAGTCTCATCCCATCTTGGATCCCTCAAAACTCCAACTTGCAGACCTACACAACCTCCACCTCGACCTCGACCTCTCATACTCACAAGGTCACACCACCCACTTACCTGCTATAATTCTTCTCGGGAATTAAAGACTTAGGCCAACTATACCAGTCTAAGCCTTAGGCAATGAATCACAACACAATTCATTCAGCAGGCAGCCAATCACAAATAACACCCAATCACAGCCAACAAGTTCGGGCACTTACCTCAAGTCCCGACGCACCTGCACCTCACATATATTGCACCACAATCACTTAGCAATCACAATCACACAGTCTGGGGTACGCATAGCACACGAGTCTCCCTAACTGTCTACCCCAAAGTCATCGCTCCTTATCACTCCAAGCTTCGACCAATTTTGGTTCGAGCTGACCTTGCTCTGATACCAATTCAACAGGGGATGTCACGCCCCGGACCCCGCCGAGCTCGCGACATCCCTCGATGGTCGAACATTGAATGCGACGTCCCAGATACGTCGCCGACCCAACCCAAACATCAGAGATTTAACACGCGCGGAAATAAATAAAAACAACCCAGACAATTAAAAACATGACTAAGGAATAGACATCGAAATTTAATAAACACCCAAAATTAAAAAGCCTTTAATATTACAAAGAAGGTAATCTGGCTTCCAAAATCAAACCACAATTTTCAAAAGGGGTGGTGGTTGAGAAGCCTATCTTCTCTACAAAAGGGGTATTCAAAATACAGGGTAATTACTCTATCCTTCAAGCCCTACAGTGCTCCGGCAGTCTCTCCGAATCCATTACGATCGCGGATCTGAAAGTGGTTATATAATAACCGTAAGACAGAGTCTCAATAAGCAACAACCTAAACCTAACCTAGGCTAATGCGTACCCAGACCAGTCTAACATGCGAACTATCAGTCATACAATCAATTTCACATAGAAAGCTTACCTCGCCTCGAACCACATGCCAATCCTGCATATTAGTCCAAACATGATAATGCAAGTGCAAATCCCCGCCACATCATAATCACCAGCACACACACTTCCACTCGAAATCAGTCAATCCAAACAAGCACCCAACCCATCCAACCAATCATCCACACGCACCATCAGTCAGTTCAATCAACATCCACATGCTCAACCAGCCAATCCAGTCACACGCTCAACCAGTCAATCAGTCACACGCTCAACCAGCCAATAAGTCACACTCAAATCACATGCGTGTCCGAACATCTTTCTCACAACTCGCGCCACTGCGCCTCAAATTCAATCTCACAGGCTCACAAGCCTCACATTTCAATCAACTCTCATGGCCGCCGTCAACACGTCCCAAGCCATATCATTCAATTTCCAGTGGCCGCCGTCAACACGTCCCAAGCCACGATATTTCGAACAATTTCCAACGACCGACGTAAACACGTCCCGGTCCAATCACACCTTTAACGGGCCACCGTCAACACGTCTCAAGCCCGCATCCATTTGGCACACCGGCCAGTCAAGCCTTCACACGGACCGCCGTCAACACGTCCCAAGTCCGTAGCCCTCCGATCGATCCGGGCTTACTCTCTCTCACAGGCAGGCACACGCCGCATATTTCAATCAAATCCACGCCAAACAACTCACATTCACAATTCAGTCCAAATCACACTTCGCCACTCCAATTCACAGACCCGACATTCAAGTTGGTCACGCACAAATATTCACTCAAGCACTTCACTTTAATCGATCTAATTTAACCCAATCAGAAGACCACATAATCTAATTTAATCCTAAGATAATTAATTTAAAAACACGCCCTAGCCGTTCTAGCCCGAAACTGGTCAATGAAATACCCAAAATACTAAGTAGGGTCTAGGAAGTCGCTTACCAAATTTTGGCCCGGGAAAAGTCGGCTCGGGCCCAAAATGGCCCGGGTGAGTAGTCTGGACTAGGCGCAGGCACGGGCCACACAGGCGCGCTGATCGGCCAAAGTGGGCACAATGGCCGATCGGCGTGCCCGGTGAGCGGGCGCGGCGAACGCGCGGCGTGCCCGGGGCGCACGGGTGGGCGGATGGGCAATGCGCCCGGGCAACGGACCGGCTGAACGGGTAATGCGCCTGGGCTTCGAGCGCGGGCATGGGCACGGAGCGGGCGCGGGCATGAGCGCGGGCACGGCGACGGGCGCACGGCTTGCGCGCGGGCAACGGGCTCGGCCACGGCCCGGGGTGACTTGGCCGTGAGCCAAGCTGGCTGGCCAGCGGGCTGGCTGACAGGCTGGTTGGCCGGCCGGCCGGCGAGCTGGCTGGCCGGCGATAGCAACGGCGGCGGCGACGGCGACGCCACGGCGACGGGCAGCGGCTGGTCGAGGGGGCTGGGCGAGCTCGGGCTGAGCAGAGCAGGGGGGCGCCGGGGGAGAGAGACAGAGAGAGGGGGGCTGGCGGCGACGGGGCGGAGGCGGCGGGGCTAGCCGACGACGCGGCGCGGAGGCCGGGCTGGCGACGGCGGTCGGCGGTCGTGCGGCGTCCGGCGGGCTCGAGCAGGAAGCGAACCAGGTGCAGCGGCGAAGGGGACCGACGAAGAAGAAGAAGAAAAGAGAGAAAAGGGGGGAGGAGGAGAGAGGAGAGAGGACAGAGGAGAGAGGGAGGGCTGACAGGGGGCATGCATGCAGAGGAGGGGAAGAGGGGACGTGACCGGGTAGGGGCTAGCGTGCACGGCATCCCGGGGGGAAAAAGAGAGAGAGAGAGAGAGAGAGAGAGAGAGAGAGAGAGAGAGAAGAGAGAGAGGGAAGAAAGAGAGGGACACGCACGTGGGGAGGGGGATTCCGGCCGAGAGAGAGAAGAGAGAGAAAGAGGGGGAAAAGCCTAAAATTTTGAATTTAAGCGCGAACTAACGGACACGGTCCAAACTAAAAATCGACCTATCGGTCCCGATTTAAAATCAGAAAAAGGCCTAATGATCCATAATAAATCCCGACAACATTTTAGGGCACACGGTCAACATAAAACAACCCAAACCACACTACGAGGGAGGTCTACCAGTCCAAATTTGTACCCGGTCCAAAAATTCACTTTCTGACTTTTCCTGACAATCTCGATGCTGACCACAATAATATCGACACCGTCCAATTTATTTCGTTCCGAAACTCCCGGAAATCGACTGCCAAGTTCAGGGTCTAAATAACGACCAAATTCGATCGAGTGCGATTCTAGCGGAATTTCTATTTTTAAAAACAAGAACCCGAGAGTGATCAGTTCTCGGGCGAAATTCCATTATAAGCGCACTGACGAATTACACGTTTTATAAACCCCAAAAATGAGCCAAAATCCGGACTGTGACAAAACACCATCATCGTTCCTATGTAATTTGTTTAGGAAAATTGTAAGGACAATTTATTTGCCCGTGGATAAATAGAAGTCGATACTTGTTATCAAAGTTTTGTCATAATGCTTACGAGTTACGATGTGTGAATATTTTTGTATATGTAGGTTCCCAGTATATGGACATATCACTAGTTTTTTAATAAAAAATAAGAGCCAGATTTTGAATTGAATATTTATCTCTCTTTTTTTTTTCGTCCGAAATGTCTATAAGTTGGTTTCATTGTTCTTGCAGGACTTTAAAAAATTGAAGTTCATTAGCTTTAGAGATTGCCAGTCAGTGATTTGTATGCCAGATCTCGAATGTACTCCAAATCTCGTGGAATTGAATTTCCGCGGGTGCAAAAACTTGGAGCATGCCCACAAATCAGTTGCATATCATGGCAAGTTACAATTCTTGGATTTAAGTGGGTGCTCTAAACTTCATCATCTCACTGATGAGCTCCGATCCAAGAATCTTCGAAATCTCAATCTCAATCATTGCTCAAAATTACGAAGATTCCCTGATATTCCAGATAAAATTACAGGCATAGAAACACTTAATTTAGAAAGCACTTCAATTGAGGAACTTCCTTCATCCATAGAAAATCTTGTCTCTTTGGAGCGTATGGATTTAATGTATTGCACGAAATTGGCAATCCTTCCACCTAGCATTTACAGGTTACCAAATCTTCAAAATCTAAATCTTCGAGGCTGTGCAAAACTAGTCAAGTTTCCAAAGGAGAAGGAGGATTCGAGTGATGCCCATACGGAGACGGGATTTCCCAAGTTAGATTATTTAGACCTTAGTGGATGCAATCTAACAGAAGTGGAGTTCTTGGAGAATCATTCATCTTTTCCCTTATTAAGATTTTTGATTTTGCGTGGAAACAATCTTACAAAACTCCCTACATGCGGGCATCTATATAAGTTGCACTGGTTGGATGTTTCGAATTGCCAACAACTACAAGAGATCCTCAAGATTCCAAGACAATTGCATGAGCTATCTGCAGTTGGTTGCGAATCTCTGAGTCAAATCCCCTCCGACATATGTCATGTTGACAATATTGACTTATCTTCATGTCATGAACTGGTCCGTAATGGGTTCATCATTAATGAATTATTCAATCGCGAGGTTAGACTCTCTCTCTCTCTCTCTCTCTCTCTCTCTCTCTCTCTCTCTCTCTCTCTCTCTCTCTCTCTCTCTCTCTCTTGTACATGTTGGCTGTATCCGAGTGTTTGTATATTGCGGAAGGCTAACAGCCCTGGATCGGTGGGCTAATTAAGAAAAGCAAACATATAGAGTGATTTTTCAAATATATGTAGTGGAGGTGGCTGTAAGGCAGCGTAAAGGATATTGCATTTATTTACAGAACTCTAGTTTGCTGTGAATTTGTAAGGATCACCCATTGAAAACTTCAACAATACATGTTCGTTCAATTACAAAATCTTCGACAATACATATTCTGTTTCCACCAATTAAAGTACAGAAAATTTTCCACAATACATATTCTGTTCCATTGAAAATTCTCTTTTGAGGTGCCAATTTAAGGAAAAAAAAACTGACAGTCTACATTTGTGGCAGCATTTTCCTCCCACAATTGGTTGCCGAGTTCTTCTACCTGGAGGAGAGATGCCAAAGTGGCTGCTCCCCAACGAAGAGGGTGATATATCTTTCATGGCTTCAAAGAACTTGTATGAGACGTTCCTAGGATTAGCTTTTTGTGTTGTATTCCAAGTAAAAGAAGGAAAGAAGGATGTCAAATTCCAGCTTCTAGCAAACGTTAACGGCAAAAAGACGAGCGAAGAGTCAAAGACTTTCCGCTCAGTGGATTTGGATCATGTGTGGCTTGAGTGTCGCAAACCAAAGCAGCTATGGGGAGTAGACGCTTTTGGTCCAAATGACTGGAGTCATTTCCAGTTTAGCATTATAGCATCTAGAGAACAATTTGTTGATGAAATTGTGAAAAAGTTTGGATTTCGACTAATATGCAAGCCCCTAGAAAACGATTTGGAGGTTTTGCTTCAAGGAGATCAGTTGCTGGATCCAGCTTTACTCTACGAGGTTTGGCATGAAGATGGTCAAACAAGCACAGAGGAAGAAAGTTCAAGTGAAACAGAAGATTAACTGGATAGTAAAAGTAGCACAGAGGAAGATGATTAAAGTAATTTAGTCCACAAAAGGTTGAACACGGTTGACTTCTCACTTCAGGTCTCTCTCTCTCTCTCTCATTTGATACAGAGTCTGTACTTGGTGCACAGTGTGTTTGTATAACGCAAAACCTTAAAATGCTTGATAAACAAACTAATATAAGGTGATTTTGCACTGATATGTAATAGCGGTGGCTAGAGCATGAGGATAATTAAATAAGCACCGAAAAAGACAGTTCAAAGGAAATAGAAGATTCACAAGACAGCAGATGAGCATGGAGGAAGATAGTTCGAACAAGTTAATCTACAAAGGATTGAACATGGTTGACTTCTCAATTAAGGTTTGTGGGTGTGCCGGGCGCACACGTTGATACGGAGGTTATGCTAGGCACATTGTATTTGAATAATGCTAAAGCCAAAAATTCTAGACAAACAAACATATCTGATGTGATGCGATTTTGCGCGTATACGTCATAGGGGAGGCTACAACACTTGCACGGGAATGATTTATATCGCATGTGTATTGTATATAACACAAGCAAGGATCAATATGTCTAATTATTATAGATCTTTAGCTTTGATTGAATTACAAGGAATATGCTCGAATCAAACTCTTCTATTTGAACTTATACAAATTTGGGGATTTCTAGCAGTTTACTAATAGAATAGAACTATTGTTTTTCCCGAATTTCTCTTGATTATCAAAATGTTCTCCTTGGAGGAGAGATGCTAGAGGAGTTCATCAACAAGACCGTACTTTATCTTTAAAGGCTGCATAGGACTTCTTAGACAAGATCTAGGATTTGGTTGTTTTTGGTGTGGAAGATGGTAAAAAGGAAATATCCTGCGATATTGCGCTGCATGGCATTTAACTCCAATGTTGCTGAATTTCATCTGGCCAGTAATTGTGATGAGTGACCGCACATGATTGATTTTGACAAACTTTTGATTGTGATTGTGCAGGCCGACTTTTTTTTTTTGTCGAAATACAGATTTCCATTCATTCTTTAAACCGCGGATTACAAGAGTGAAGATGACTAGCATCAATACAAAAAACATCCCAAAGGGCTTGGGGCAATCTAGATATCCACTTGGGTGGAAGCATCCCTTTTCGATGATTTTTGGCGATCCAATCTGCTGCTTGATTGGACTCACGCGGACAATGGACAAGAGAAACTCTCTTTAATTGGGAGAGTAACTTGTTACATTCCTCAAACAGACTCCTCAAAGCCCATGGGCTCAAAGTTGGGTCAAGGGTATATTTTACTGCTGCTTCATTATCTGTCTCTACGCAGGTTTCCAGAACAGGTTTGTTCTGTGTCGCTGCCTCTTCTCCCAGACAGCGCAGAGCTTCCTTTAGTGCTGCAGCTTCAATTTCCAGCGGGGAGGAAGCAGACGCAGCTCTAGCAAACCCCACAGTACACAAACCTCTGTGATCCCTGCATACCCCAGCCACCGATCCCTCTTTATCCCCTTCAATCCACGACCCATCTATGTTAAATTTCCAGCATCCATGTTCTGGGCACGTCCAGCGCGCTGTCATGGATTTCGCTCGCCAGCTAACCGACACAGGTAAGTTTTGCTCCCTGTAGTTACCGTTTAGATTAATTGCTTCATCAACTATTGCCCCCGGTCTTGGGCTGCTATGATGGAAGACCCAAGCGTTCCTTACCTTCCAGATTTGCCAGAGAGTTCCTGCAAGCACCTCGCGGCCAGACTGTTTTTGATGTTGGTAAGAGATTCATCTAACCATTTATCCATTCTTGATCAATTTGCTGGAGATACATCCACTCGAAGCCTCGGATCTGACCAAATGTTGTTTGTCCATTTGCAGTGGGCGAATAAGTGTTCTGTTGTTTCTGGGTATTCTCGACACATTGGGCATAAAGGATCGGGTATGGCCTTTCTTTTGTATAAGTTCTCTGAAGTAGGGAGAGCATTGTGACACATACACCATAGAAAGAAACGGATTTTTGGCTCAGTTTGTAGTTTCCATATCTTTGTCCACAGTGAGCGAGGCTGCTGATATGAGGATGACGCTAGATCTGTATTTAGCTTGGTTGACACAGCTCTTAGCTTGACATAGCCCTGTTTTACCGAATATTCCCCCGATGAATTTCCTGTCCAAATTTGTCTTTACCCGCATTGCCATAATTTCGCTCACTATTTCCCTTTGAAACATTCTTTGTAACTGATTAACATAGAGTGGCTAATTCTGCATGATGACACTTGACACCAAGATCTTACCGAGCTCATTGTCAGCGCTCTTAATTAGGAAAAACTTGTCTGGATTCGTGTCTAATGGATTAAGTGCACGATAACCGCCGATCTTGTGAAACTCACAACATCAACGACTGTGAGGATCCGGATCCATAGAAGAAATGTCCCACCGTAATGGATCTTACAGTGAGTGCATTGGTATTCTATTTTTTGTGAAAGCTTGGAATAGTCAATTATATGAAATCAATCCATCGACTCAATTTGTGGGAGATAATAGGTTTATTTTTTTTATATTTAGTTGGAGAGTTATAAAACATTGTAAAATCAGCTTCAAATTTCAATAAATTTTTTTATGTAGTTTAGTTGAAGATGATCAATTTTTTTAATATATTTTTTCTAGTAGGACCCTAATCGGTACGTTGCTAGTTTTTGTATGTCATTTTGTATTTGATTTTTCACCTTTTTTTTTTCAAATATTACAAGAAAAAACCTTTGACTTAAAAAAAAATGCTCGAAGCTCTCAAAATAGAATTATCTGAGATGTAAATTCACATCTGATTTGTTTATGTGCTTTGAATAATTTTAGAACGTGGCAAGTAAAAAGAAGCTACGTTTCGAATTTCCTGACTCGGTGCGACGTTGGATGTCCACTGAGTTAGCATCGATCGCTGGACCAACTTCGCGCATTTTTCTTGAATTGACCCGCCATGTCGAGATCCAGACGAAGCATCACATTCTATCTTCCAATGTCGTTGTCTTCTTCTTCTTCTTCGTCTTCTTCTTCTTCTTCCAATGTCGTCGTCGTCGTCGTCTTCTTCTTCTTCTTCTTCTTCCAAAAGTAAAATGGCCGTTCGATGTCTTCCTCAGCTTCAGAGGCGAGGACGTCCTCCACGGCTTCCTCCCTCACCTCCACAGGGCTCTTCTTCATGGGGGGCATCAGTGCCTACATCAACAGCAAGGACTTGAGGCCCAGGGACGAGATCCCACCGGCGCTTACGACGGCCATCGACGTGCTCGTCTTCTCCGAGAACTACGCTTCGTCTAGGTAGTGCTTGGACAAGCTGGTGAAGGTAATGGAGTGTAAGAGCCTCAAGGGACAGCTGGTGTTGCCCGTGTTCTACGGACGTGGAGCTGAGGGAGATCCAAGGGCAGAGAGAGAGAGAGAGAGAGAGAGAGTGATGGCAATGCATTAACCAGGCACGAGGAGAAATTGGGAAAGGATCTCAGAACGTGAAGAAATGGAGGCAAGCCCTAATTGAAGCCGCCAATTCATCCGGTTGGCATTATGTCCAAGGGTAATCATAGTATTCCTGTTCGACCCTATAAAAGAATATGGAATTCTCTAATTTGTTGATAAATGATGGGATCGATTAGGGCATCGTTAGACTAATGTTATGGAATGTTATAGAGTGATTGTTTACTTCATGTTAGTTTTAGTTAGTTCAATGGATCATATATTGCCATTTATTCCCATTTCCCTTTGCTACTTTGTTTTGGCAGAGATGAGACCAAGTTCATTGAGAGCATCGTCAAAGAGATTTTGACTATAGTAGGACCAGTACCCTTGAGTGTTGCCAAGTATCCTGTCGGTGTAGGCTGCCGTGTAGAGAAAGTAAAATCGTTGTTAAGCATGGGCTTGGATGACGATTGGATGATAGGAATGTGGGGAACTGGAGGTGTAAGGAAGACCATTATCGCTAAAGCTGTCTATAACAGTATCGCTATTTAGGTTCGTGGTTGTGGCTTTGTTGCAAATGTTATAGAAACTTCCAGTAAACCTGATGGCCTAGTTCATCTGCAAGATATTGTGGAAAGAAAATTTAGCAATCTTCAGTGAGGATAGAGGTGTTAATATGATATGAGATAGACTTTGCTGCAAGAAGATTCTACTTATGCTTGATGATGTGGATCTTGGGGAACAGTTAGATACATTAGCTACAGAATGTGAATGGTTTGGAAAAGGGAGCAGGATCATCATTACGACAAGAGAGAGATAAGCATGATCATGGGATAAATCAGGTATATGAAGTTAAAGCATTAGATCAAGGTGAAGCTTTTGAACTATGGAGTTCATTCGCTTTTCCAAGAAGCCAGATAAAAGACATAAGCAAATATCTCATAGATAACATTTTGGGCTATGCTGATGGCCTTCCCTTAGCTATTGTGGTTGGGTCCCTTTTTATGTGGTAGAAGCAAAGGGGAATGGGAGAGTACATTGGGTAAACTTGCTGAAAGTCCTAATAAAGATACAAACAGTGTTCTGAATATAAGTTTTGATTCACTGGAGGACAATAAGGACATTTTCCTTGACATTGCTTGCTTCTTTAAGGGGAGGGATAGTGATTATGTAACCAGAGTTCTTGATAGTTGTGGTTTAAAGACATAGGATTCAAACTCTAATAGAGAGATCTTTAATAACCATTGAGAATCAGAGAACAGTACAAATGCATGACTTGATACAGCTATTGGTCAGTATTCTCTCATATTGCCTTAAAGTTCTATCATTGAGGTTTTGCAGATTGAATTCTGCATCTGGCGTACTTAAAACTCTAATTTGCCTCATTTAGGTGGTATGCCATCCTAGCGTTGGCACATGCAACTAAATCGAGAAAGGTGAGGAAGGGCTATGACTGGCAAAAAGGGCGCATTCTGATGTTCTTGTAGATGGTTGGAATTCTGTGGCCCAGTTTTTTTGGTATCTGAAGTGCATGGCTATTTTGAGAAGCTAAACAGTACAATCTAGAAGTAGGAGTATTTTGTGAGAAGCGGTTGATTGAGCCTGTGCTGGGTCTGTGTTTCTCTATCACTGGATGAGTTGTTAATTCAGAGTGTGCTCAAAGGTAAAGGTTTAATTACCAGTTTTCTGCGTTAATGTGCTTTTGTTGACTCGTTGGTTCAGCTAGAAGAGATTATAATATATCCAGAAAAGATGATATGCGCAGAATGTATCATTAATTCAATTGTTTGTACTTGGTTTACATAGGTATCCCATTTTCACCATGTCATCTTAGTTTCAAGATCCAAGCCTTTACTGCGAGTTTGGTTCATAAGAACAACTATTATATTTCTGGTCTATTCCTGATGAAACAGCTTTTTCTTTGTTTGGTTCAAAAGTAGATTAGAAATAGTCAATTATTTCAAAATCAGAAATAACTATTCCTTGAGGGGCTAATGAATAGCTATACCATGCGGTCAGAAATAGCAAGACTAGTTTTAATTTTTATATTCCAAACCTTGTATTTATGTCAACCAATTATATGTAGAGCAAATCAAAACTATTAAATAAGGATTTAATTTATTTTATTTACTATAATACTTTGATTAATAACATATCGAATTATATTGCATAATTAAATTAGGTCATGATTCTTTTTTTATTATTATGTTAATTATTTCTGATTGTAAATATAAGTTATTATCTATTTTCTTTTAAAGCTTAGATTTACTCTTAATTAAAGATTCATTCATCACGTCTCCCCTTCCAAAGAACAGAGATGCCGCTATCTACACATGCGTGTCACTGTATATATACGTCTGCTACAACTTGCGATCTCTTTCTACTGTTCTGATAAATTTGATCTTCCAGCAACATGAATTTCGGGAAGAAAAGGAATGAACTTTCTTCGGCGTCAAGTTTCATGAAGCGTTTTAAATGCATGCATCTTGACAACGAGGGCTAATAGGAGAAAAAAATCCCAGACTAAATTACGATGTCTTCCTTAATTTCAGAGGCGAAGATATCCACAACAACTTTGTGGGTCATCATCTATGCAAGGCCTTGGATCAGACTGGCGTGAGGACGTTCATGGATAGCGAGGAACTGAGGAAAGGAGAGGGAATATCGCCCTCGATCATGAGGGCGATCAAAGAATCGCACATTGCAGTTGTCGTCTTCTTGGAAAGCTATGCTGCATCTGCGTGGTAATTGGAGGAGCTAGTGAAGATATTAGAGTGCAAGAAGATGAATGAACAGGTTGTGATAGCCTGTATTTTACAAAGTGGAACCGAGGAAAGTAAGAGGAAGGCATGGGTGTTACGGGAAGGCACTGGCAAAGCATGGAGTTAAGTATGGGAAGGATTCAAAGAGAGTGAAGAAATGGAGGGAAGCTCTTGTTGAAGCTGCTAATTTGTCTGTGTGGCATCTGGACAGCGGGTAATTCTGAATATCTAAAAACATGCAAATAATGATAGATAGACTGAGACACACCCGGCCCAGTCACCCGCTGGGCCATACTTGCCTTCTCTTCATGAGTTCGAATTTTCTTGTGCATTTTTTTTTATTGTTTTTGGTTAGTGATACAATTACAGTAAAAGAAGTCAGGTTATCATTACAACAAGAGATAAACATTTGCTAACTTCTCATGCCAAAAATGAAATATATGAGGGCAAACCTTAAATCACAACAAATCTCTTGAGCTCCTTAGTCGTCATACTTTTCCAAAGTATGAGAAAATGGAGATGAGTAGGGATCTGGTGGACGGCGTTCTGAGGTATGAAATGGGCTTCCTCAAGAGATGTGGTGTTGGGTTCTTTTTTGCATAGTAGAAGCAAAGACAGTGGAAGAACGCATTAAATAAACTTGCAGAGCATCCAAATGAATCAATTGATATTGTCCTGACAACAAGCTTTGAGGCCCTAGATGATCAACGGAAGGAAATTTTTCTGGACATTGGTTGTTTCTTTGTAGGGAAGGATCAAAATTACGTGAACAAAGTTCTTAATGTATCGGCTTGGAACCAATAATTGACATGCAAGTACTAGTTGAGAGGCCTTGATAAGTATTGAAAAATAGGATGATTCAAATGCATGACTTGCTTTAACTAATTGCAAAAGATCATGTCTATCAAGAATGCCCCGAGGAGCCAAGTAAATGCAGCAGGTTATGTTCGTATGATGATATTCGTGGAGAATTGGCATCAGATACGGTAATAGAGGTATGTCTAAACTTTGTGAATTTCCAACAATGTTGCCACTGTAGAATGAACCGGTGAAATCCATTGAAGACATTATGGGGTTTGATTTTTTGATAATCTTGGACTGCTATACCTCTCTTTTACAGGCATCAAATGCAATCAAAGCAATCGGACCGTTGGCGTATAATCCAGAAGAAGATTTTCGGGCAATGTCTCACTCCAGAGTTGAGATGGTTTGAATGGCTTGGATACCCTTAAACAATTTTGCCGACATTTCGCAATCCAGAGAAGCTTGTGGGACTTCATATGCTGTACAGTCTTGTTCTAGAATTGGGGAGTGAATTCAAGGTATGTCCCTAGTATTGGTAGGTTAAGCAATATAATTAAGTCCATGGGAAACTAACTATTACATTTTCATTTTTCATATTTTGCAGAATCTTAGAAATTTGAAATATGTCAATGTTGGTGATAGAGAGTTCCTCAAGAAGATTCCTAACCTTTCATTGGTCCCAAATGTTGAAAGTTTGATGCTACATGGATGCGTTCGTTTAGTCGAGATCCATGAGTCTGTTGGGCATCTGGAGAAATTTGTTGATTTGGATCTAGAAACTTATTTAAGCCTTGAGACTTGTCCTGCTACATTGAAATCACAATATCTCAAATTCCTGCGCTTCAATAGCTGTTCCTGTCTAGGGATTCAAGGGCAGCACAATTGAAGAATTGCCGGATTCAATTGAGAATCTCATTTCTCTCCTAATTTTATTTCTGAATGACTGCAAGGAATTTTCAGTTATTCCTAGCAGCATTCACAGGTTGTGAGCTTTTAGGTATATTTATGCAAATGGTTGCTTGAAGCTTTGTAAGTTTCCACGTATGATGGAGAATAAATCATGTCGATTCGGATTGCGCTGTCGGATTGCCGAATCTAGTTGATCTGGATATAAGCAATTGCAGCCTATCGGAAGTGGATTTTATCATGGATGTTACCTGTTTTTCCACTTGTTCTCCTCGTCCCTAGCAGGTAATGCTATCGCTACTCTGCCTGCGTGCATCAGTAAGTCTGACAAATTGAATGTTCTTGATTTGTCGAATGGTGAATAGCTTCAACCGAACTTTGAACTTCCCCCGCTTCTACGGTTACTGTAGAGATCGACTAAATTGCTTTGGAATTATGTTGAGGATTTGGTCGGTTTCCATTATTGAGAGAACTATTTGGGAGATTTTAATTGACTGGTATGCACTTGTTTTTTTTTTATTGGTAAAGTAAGAAATTTATATAACTTTCCACAGGAATACATACAGGAAGAAAAGTCATACACAAAAATCTCGCATTTGAGGCGACACAACAAGTGTCCCGACAGGTACAAAAGTGTAGCGACTCGAGCAAGGGCTATAAGCAACAGCTAAGCCACAAAGATGTCCATACAGAAAGGAGATCTAAATATTACAAACGTAGTAATGCAATGATTACTCAAAAATGGAAGGGAAAAAGTCCCATTTTTGCTGAATACTTCTGTTGTGGTCATTATCTACAACCGGCTTCATGGATAAAGCTTTGTCCCTTACCAACTTGGTGAGGTGGGTGCGTATGGCTGGTATGAAAACGGGTCGATTCCTGAAAAGAATGTTGTTTCGCTCCAACCAAATAGTATGGCATATTGCGCCAAGTGCAAATATTTGGTGATGAAAGTTCCAATCCCCAATAATTCGGGCAGCCCAAGTGCACTTGTTTGGGTACATATAGATAGAGCGATGATTCTTATGCAGAAGAAGTATGCCGACTTCTCCGTCCAACTGACGTGGCCTGTCTTCAATTACACTACTGCCCTTATATAACTCTTCAAGCAAAGAAGACACAAGGACATGGAATACATGGGTAAGAAAAAGAAGGGATAGAAGTTGAGCAATACCAGGAGAGCCTATCTCGAGTAGACAACTTGTTCAAGATTAGCAGCCAGGCTATAAAACAATGCTTAAGAATACATGGATTTTACCAGACACATTATGCCGACTAACAAACTGCCCCTTATCTCTAATTGCATTCCATGTACTAGCAGAACTATACCTTCCATCAGAGCAGCAATGGTAGGATCAGGAATAAAGATCCCAAATTAAGCAGCCTGCACTTGCAGCAAATCATCAGATATTGAATCCATGCTTCCCAGCAACTGCTGATTAAAACCAAGAGATAGACCTGAACCATAGACAATCTTTGTTGGGGAATTACCAAGCAAAGGGCCATAAGAAGCCGACGTCAAACCATAAGAAAACGAACTGTCCACCACTCGATTTATATGTCATTAGCTGCCTGGCTTTTTAACGAGTCTTTGGAAAATGAAAATCTCTCTAATAAGCGCCAATGTTTTTGTCATGACTAAAATGACCCGCTAGTCCACCATCACGAACTCAAAGACAATCGCTTGACATGAACATTGCAGAACGCACAATTGATGAACCTTCGATATACAAAAATCATCGTGATGGTGAAGCCTTCCATATGAACTCTCAAGAGTCAACTTACATTTTTTTTCCAAAACTCGGATCCTGTTCATACAAATCTTTCGCCACTCCAAATCCACTAACATTGATTTAAATAGTAAAGAGGAGCTTAAAGCATCCTTGACTGGATTTTGAGTGCCCCACTTATGTTTGAGAAAGGAATGGAAAGGACTGCAGAATTTCATTCCAAGTTGCATGTATGTCGGCGATTAAGCTTCCGTTGAGGGTTCAAGTGTTTAAGTGGTTAATGGTCAGAGTAGAAAACAAACTCTTTGTTAGCAAATAGTGGCTCCACTGCTTGAGGGCACGGACCGCAGCATAAAACTCCTTATCATAGGTTGAATACTTTAGCTTGACATCGTTCAATTTTTCATTGAAAGGGACAAATGGACAGCCTTCTTGATTGAGAACGGCGCCAATGCCAACATTGGACACATGCAATGAACCTCGAAAACCAAATCAACATTCGGTGGTGCTTAACACTGGAGCTCAAGTCATTTTCTTCTTTTAAGGGTTCAAAACTCTTTTGCGCCCTTTCACTCCACCGAAACCTCTCTCCTTTTAAGCATTCTGTAATTGGTGCAGCAATGGGACTGAAATTCTCTATAAATCTCTTCTAGAAAGGGGTGAGGCCATGAAAGCTTCGATTCTCATGATGCAACTTTAATTCACAAGCTTCCCCTGCAGGAAGGCTCATTAATCCAATCATACACACGCATCCTCCCCCTTTTTGTCGTAACATCAAAAAGGGCTTCAGGGGCAAATAAGTAGATCAAATGCTTTCAACATTACAACGTACTCGAGCAAGTGTTTACATAAGCTCACAAGGCAGCATGATGAAAAGAATCTTAAACACATCTTCAAGTAAGAAACAAGCCACTGTGTTCTTGAAAAATACGAGAAGACATAAAAACTCCAAGAAGCTGGTGGAGGAGGAGGATATTGTGAAAAGAAACGAGGATTCTGGAGGAAAATTTGAGCAAATCGACTGAACAATTGAAGTTCCTCCCAAATTTCCCGCAATTCCTTTTCTGGATCTCATTGCAGACCATGTGGATCTCCCTCAAAGCCAAGTAAACTCGGTAGGGAGAGCCTCTACCAATGGATCATCTTCATTTCCGTCCTAATATCAACTCCGACGGATCGCCTTACAGAGTGACGGGTTGGTTATACCCCTCAAGTTTGGTTTGGCCATCCCAAGCATTCCTCCTTATCCAAACTTCTCCTTTCTTCTTGTGATGTCCATACTTTTTAGTGTGGACTCTCCAATAAATCGGCGGTCCTTTAGGACTCCGGGCATCTCACCTTCGAGATCGACATCGAAAGTTTAAAAAATGAGAGTTAAGGCCATCCCCGGACGGAAAATTCAGTCCTTTTGGAGGTCGCTTCGGGAGACCTTAAAACCATTCTTGGACCTTGACCGTCAGCTTAATTTGTTTCCTCAGACAAATCAGCTCTATGACCAGAAATGGGAAGCAGGCAGTACATCACAATTGTATGTAGACTTGCGCATATTTACATCCCAAATGCAGCGCCTTAGGATCATCATATGAACTAATTGCCTCACTTGTTCGGAAAAATCATCTGTTAAATATATTATATAATTTGGGTTTACTGTTCATTGTTGTTTTATTCTTTCCCTATATAAAGGGACTTAGCTTGTAGTTCAAAGGCAGAGAAATATACACAAAAAATTCTCTCACTTCAACTTGGTATCAGAGCCGCAGTTACCTGAGGAGCGCCCATTGAGTCTGCCACATTGTGGTCGCCACGACGCCAGCCGCACCGGCCGCGCAGCCACGACACCAGCCGCATCGGCCGCGCCATCCCGGTTTTCTGTCAAGACCGAAGGTTTTCGTCTTTGCTCGACATACTTCCGCTGCTCATTTCGGAAAACTGAGACCACCAGCAGACTCGCCGCCCTCAGTCGACCCACATCCTGAATTTTCATCATCAACGGCCGCCGGACGCCGCCGCACGCACCGCCATGCGCCACCGCGCCTTGGACCCAGGAAGCCCACCGCCGTTCTCCGCTGTTCACCGGTGTTTTGAACATCTTCCGCCGTGTTTTTCCAAAGATCAACATCAACCCTCGACTCGCCGCCCTCAATCGAGTCCGCCAGCCAAAGTTCGCCGCCTTCCTCCGCCGGACGCGCCCTCACGCGCCGCTCCAAGCGCTGCGCATGAGATCCACGCGCCTACACGTGCCTGACGCGTCAGGCACGTGCCTGGCCCACGCCGGCACGCGCCTGGCCCACGCCCAAGCCACGTCACCTCCACGCCATCTTCCACGTCACCGACACGTCATCCGTTGACCGGCGTTGACCGGAACAATTTGTCACCTTCTTTCGGCCGATTCGACCATTTCCCAACCGGTTCTTGAGGTATTCCAACATCCTGAGCTAGCTTTTGGTGTTACTTTTCCTGTATTTGCGCTCGGTATACTACATTCCGCTGATTCTATAGTAGTGAAGTGCCTTTCATGGATAGAACGGATAGAATGGAAGTCTCAATGCCAATTCAGACTATTTTGAATGGTTCCAATTATATTTTATGGTCTCAAGAGATATCAAGTTTCTTAAAAGGACGCCGGCTTTGGCGTTATGTCACTGGACAAATTAGGGAACCGACTAGAACTGTTGAAGAAACTGATGATCAATTTGTGGATCGTTTGGATGAATGGGATAGTAGAAATCATCAGATTCTCACATGGTTTCGAAACACTTCGATCCCATCTATCCGACTCCAGTTTGGCCTTTTTAATACAGCCAAGGAAGCTTGGGATCTTCTTGACCGTCGTTATTCTAGTTCAGATGTTGCCCATCAATATCAGTTGTTAGGGACTTTATATCACATGCGTCAGGAGCCCGGTCAGTCCATTAATGATTTTCTATCATCTATGCATGCTATTTGGGATCAGTTGACCTTATGTGAACCACGCTTGGAAGGGGACAGTAATATTTGCAAAGTTGCTGAACATCGTGATCGTATTCGTGTTATGCAATTTTTTATGGCTCTAAATGATGAATTTGAACCTGTGAGAGCTTCCATTCTACATAGAGATCCATTTCCTTCTATTGAGACAGTTGTATCAGATTTACTGAATGAGGAGACTCGGCTAGCTACATTGAAAATGCAACATCCTGCTGTGCCTATATCCATGCCTACAGATGCAGTACTTGCCGCTTCGAGTTCTTCCTCCATGCACCGTCCATTTTGCAAACATTGTCGCCGACATGGTCATATGGCATCAAATTGTTATCGGCTACGACCTATTCAACCCACAGGATCGACCACTCAGCCTCATAGCCGAGGTCCCTCACGAGGTCCCTTTGTTCATCCATCTGCCAATGCAACCACTGCAGAAGCGTCTTCCCATGGATCGTCTCCCACACTAGTATCTCTAGAGGATCTTCGCATTATTCTCCAAGAATCTGGTACCTTTACCCCTGCTATTCCTAGCACTTCTGCTATGTCTACTACTCCAGGTATTTCTGATTCTTGGTTTTTTGATTCTGCTTGTTGCAATCACATGACATCAAATTCTGCCTTATTTCGGTCTAAATCCTCTGCTTTACATGCACCTCATATTCTCACTGCCGATAATTCACATATGAGAGTTAGTCATACAGGAAACATTTCCACACCTACATTATCTTTAACTAACACATTCCTAGTTCCTAAACTCTCACTTAACTTAATCTCTGTCGGCCAATTGTGTGAACTTGGTCTTGATATTCACTTCTCTTCTCATGGTTGTCATGTCCAGGACCCTCGGACGGGACAGACACTTGGGACAGGCCGTAAAGTGGGGCGTCTCTTTGAGCTTGTTTCCCTAAATATTCCAACCTCTATTGCTGTTTGTGCTGCCACAGTGTCATCTGAAACTTGGCATTCTAGATTAGGTCATGCTTCCTTTTCTAGGTTAAGCTCTTTAATTTCGAGTGGTCATTTAGGCTCTGTTGATACTAAACACTTTGACTGTCTGCCTTGTAAGTTGGGAAAGCATCATGCTTTACCGTTTCAGACTAGTGATTCTGTGTCTCATGCTCCTTTTGATCTCATTCACTTCGATATATGGGGACCTTCTCCCACTCCCACCATGGGTGGCTCTCGCTACTTTGTCATTTTTGTGGATGACCATTCTCGATATACCTGGGTTTATCTTATGAAAAATCGTTCTGAACTTTCTCGCATTTATCGTGATTTCGTTGCTATGGTTAAAACCCAATTTTCACGAGATATTAAGATTTTTCGTACTGATAATGCTATGGAATATAGAGATACAGAATTTCTTCAAATTCTTTCTCAACATGGTACTATCATTCATCGCTCTTGCCCTGGCACCTCTCAACAAAATGGTAGAGCTGAACGTAAGTATAGGCATATCTTAGATGTCGTACGCACTTTGCTCATCTCTGCCTCTTGCCCTGAACGGTTTTGGGGGAAGCCTGTCACACTGCTGTTTACACTATCAATCGTATTCCATCACCTATTATAGGTCACATCTCTCCTTACGAGCGTTTGTATGGTAGTATCCCAAATTACACTCTTCTACGTGTTTTTGGTAGTGCCTGTTTTGTGCACCTTCATTCACATGAGCGCACGAAATTAGAACCTCGTGCCCATGCATGTTGCTTCCTTGGATATGGCATTGAGCACAAAGGATATAGATGTTGGGATCCCACTTCCAATCGTCTTCGTGTGTCCCGTCATGTCACTTTTTGGGAACACAAGATGTTCTCCTCTATTCATCCCTTCGACCCCTCTACTCATATTCCTTTCTTTACCAATCCTTCCGTGGACTTATTTTCGGAAGACACCACACCTCCATCCACATCTGACTCTTCCATTCCAGCTGTACCTTTGCCTCATCTTGAAGCACGGCCTTCTAGAGACCCCACTTTGACCACTTCTGACGCGTCTGCACCTTCCGCGGATTCTCCACCAGCGGTCATTCCTTCCTCCTCTGACCGTTGCCCCACCAGAGTAAGTCAACCTTCGGTTTGGCTTCGAGATTACCATTGTTATTCTACAATAGCTTCCCTTCATGAACCTCGCACATACAAAGAAGCTAGTACTAACCCCCTTTGGCAGAAGGCAATGGCAGATGAGTTACAAGCTTTAGACAAATCTCATACTTGGGACTTAGTTGCTCTACCTCCTGGTAAATCCCCTGTCGGTTGTAAATGGGTGTACAAAATTAAGACAAAAGCAAATGGTACTGTGGACCGCTATAAAGCTCGCCTCGTTGCAAAAGGCTTCACTCAGGAATATGGCATTGACTATGAAGAGACTTTTGCCCCTGTTGCACGTCTTACTTCTGTTCGTAGTCTTCTTGCTGTCGCCGCTGTTAAGCGTTGGCCTGCATTTCAGATGGATGTCAAAAATGCATTCCTAAATGGTGATCTCGCCGAGGAAGTTTATATGGTCCCTCCTCCTGGATATACTCATTCATCTCACCAAGTGTGTCGATTACGTCGTGCATTATATGGATTAAAACAATCTCCTCGTGCATGGTATTCCAAGTTTAGCTCCACCATGACATCTCTTGGCTTTACATCTAGTCCCCACGACCATGCTCTTTTTGTTCGACATACTTCTCATGGATCTATTCTCCTGCTCCTATATGTCGACGATATGGTTATTACTGGAGACGATCGTCTCGGAATTTCAAAACTCAAGCATTATCTTGGTCAACAATTCGAGATGAAGGATCTTGGACAACTTACTTATTTTTTAGGCTTGGAGGTTACTTCAGACACATCCGGATATTATCTTTCGCAAGCCAAATATGCCACTGATCTTCTTTCTCGAGCAGGACTCACGGACACCAAGGTCGTTACGACCCCTCTTGAGATCAATGCCAAATTTGATGCCGGTGATGGGACTCCTCTCCAAAACCCCACCCTTTATCGACAGCTAGTTGGCAGTCTTATATATCTCACTGTTACTCGCCCTGACATTGCTCACGCTGTTCATATTGTCAGCCAGTACATGACAGCGCCTCGTACAACTCACTTTGCTGCCGTTCTTCGTATTCTCCGCTATGTCAAGGGTACATTATTTCATGGCCTTCACTTTTCTGCTCATTCGACATTGGAGTTGACTGCCTATTCCGATGCTGATTGGGGTGGTGACCCTCAAGATCGTCGTTCCACTACGGGTTACTGTTTTTTCTTGGGCACTTCGCTTATCTCCTGGCGTAGCAAGAAACAATCCACTATTGCTCGTTCTAGTACAGAAGCTGAATATCGAGCTCTTGCTGATACCACATCGGAGTTATTATGGTTGCGATGGCTACTGGAAGATATGGGAGTCCATCATCATAGCGGGACAATCCTTCATTGCGACAATCGTAGTGCTATCCAAATTGCACATAATGATGTTTTCCACGAACACACCAAACACATTGAGATAGATTGTCATTTCATCCGCTCTCATGTTCTTCGTGGCACTCTACGACTGGTCTTTACTTCATCAGCTGATCAGATTGCCGATATCTTCACAAAGACACATCCACCCGGGCGCTTCCTTGGTCTTCTCTCCAAACTCCAGTTAACTTGTTTCAACTCACCTTGAGTTTGCGGGGGATGTTAAATATATTATATAATTTAGGTTTACTGTTCATTGTTGTTTTATTCTTTCCCTATATAAAGGGACTTAGCTTGTAGTTCAAAGGCAGAGAAATATACACAAAAAATTCTCTCACTTCAACTTCATCATTTTTCTCATAGTCATGTAAGTATCACCGACGGCCAAACGCCGCAAATCATCCTCAGGATTAAGTTTCAAGAATAATCAACGTTCCATTCACAAAAGACTCGTAAATTTATTTCCTTCGTGTCATTTTCTCACCTTTGATCGAATTAGTATAGATTGTTTCACAGCTACAGGATGAATCTCCTCGGACACCAACAGAAAATCAAACCGACCCAACCGTCTAACCCATTGCCTAAACGGAAATCTCTCTCCTGTGAAAACTCAAAGTCTATATTCCGTCTCTCCCAACACATTTCTAGAAGCAAACGTGTGATATCTACCAAAGCAAGCTTGGTTTCGTTCGTGGAACCCAACTTGCAGAGGAGTCGATGCGACCTCTTCTTCGCTTTGTTATGCCCTCCAATGCGATGAAGAACTGCTCCCCCTCTTTCCAGCTATGTGTTTGATCGGCATCCTCACTCCGAGCGGGAGGATTTCTAGAGGATTTTTTTGGTGTTTGGGATGGAATTGAATGGATTTGGAAGAAATAGGTTAGATTCCAGGAAGATTGAAGCTAAAAAGAAAGTGATTGTGGCTTTGATTTGAAGAAATTTGAAGCAAAATCTAAGTGGGTGAGATGATTTCTGTATTGAGAGAGAGAAATGAGAGTTTTGAGTGGAGCGAGAGAGAGAGAGAACCGTGAAAACAGATGCAGGGCTTCGACGGCCAAGCATAATTCGGCTTCCGGCCTTTTGCTGGGAACCCATAGACAAACATTTTAAAAACAATTTTTTAAGCATTTTTTTTTATTTTTTTGATTTTTTCTTTTCTTCTCTTTTACTTCCTTCTTTTCTTTCTTTTTTTTTTTTTTTCCATTGTGGCCTGCGAGGATCGTTGGAGCTTGCTAGCCATTGGGTGAGGGTGGGTCATAGCCGCCTTTACCCGCGGTAGGCAAGGCCATTGTGAGGCCGGGCGAGGGCTGCGACCCTTGCCGGGGTTGGCGAGTTTTGGTGACTCTCGCTGGCCACAGTGGGAATAAAAAAAAAAGAAAAGAATAAAGTAAAAGAGAAAAAAAGAAAAAAGAAAAAAGAAAAAAATCAATAAAAAAATTCAAAAAAATATTAAAAATTTTAAAAATTGTTCACGCTAGCGCCAATCGTGCCACATAGAACGGCTGGCACCCACATCAGTGATTTCCGGTTAAAATTGACCGGATGGACTCAATTGACAAAACGTGAAAATGTTTAAAACTAAATCGACATAATCGAAAGGTTTATGACTTTTTTGATAATTTTCCCCTAATTTAGTAGGTACCGAAATATCAATGTAATTATCGCAGCTTTCTTATCCTTATTATTTACTTCTTATATAGAAAAAGCATATGTGGTTCTATTAGCAATAAGTAACATTTCCATTTTATTAATAATTTTCAAGATGCTGAGTAACTTTTAATATCTCGTTAATTAGAATCTCCTCATCTCCTTAGTTACTTGTGACATTGAAATAGTAAGTGTAAATATGCAAAGTAATTGCACTCAGTAACTTCTTCGCAATAATGGTAACTCTTTATATCAGAAAAGTAAGTACAGACCAAAAACAAAAAAAATCGGAAAAGTAAGTGAGCATGTTTTTACTAGTGCCGGATGGAGAAAGATCAGGCTGCTCTCTCCTCGGTTAGAGTCTAGCCGTGAAGATGGGGTGCAACGATAAACGAAAATGGGTTATTTGAAGGGGAAGAGAATGAACAGAGATATATGCAAGTGGAGGAAGAATGAAAGAATATTAGCTTAGATGCGGCAAAAATGGCCCTTTTAGATTCAACCAGCGCCGGAAGTATATAGAGAGATTATCATACTCGGGCCCATAGAGATTAGCTCCCTTCTATATAAGTTAGTAACTTTTCACCTGAATAGGCTTTCAAAATATTAGTCAGGGGTATTCCATCTAATTAGTGACCTTCAATTGGAAATATGTAATTACACGAAGCAGTGACTTTTCATTTCATTACAAACCTTTATATAGAAAAAAGGAAGTATGTACCTTTCACAATAGCTAGTAATTTCTTGGTTTGATTATTAATTTTTCTTTAGGAAAAGATAATTTTCAATCCACTGGGAGTTCGTAAATTTTAAAAGTCAATACATACTTTCCACGTATGAAAGTAAGCTTAAACCTTTCAGTAACTAGCAATTTCTCCAAGAAGTTAGAAATTCTTAATTTACAAAAGTAGGAACTTTAATTTAATTTAATTGTCCTTACCAAAAAAACTTTAATTTAATTAGTAATTAGTTGGTATGGCTAATAATTTTAATATAATAAAATACCTACTAGTATATCAAGAGTTGGTAACATTCACAAGTAGTAACTATTCTGAAACGCTTGATAACCAAATATATTTATGTAGTCATCAACTATACAACTTCAATAATTTCTTCAATGATCCAGCAATAGACAGTAAAAAGGGCAAGAATTTCCTCCATTTTTAAGCTCATGACACCATAGGATCACCCATAATGGGAATCTGACACCTCAACAAGAGCATGACTTTGGTTCCGAGGAGGTTCTTTAATGTTTTGTTTGCCAGAACATAGTACAAGCAAACATATTTTGAGCAAATAAGTAGTTCATGTAACGTTCGGATAGACTCGTATTTTTTTTCCTTTGTTATATGTGGAGTTCAAGGCACTGAATACGAAGTCGCGGGAAGATTGTTGCTGGGAAAAGGCTCCATATTTTTTTCCTGGAAGAGAGATGTCGAAGTGGTTGCTTATGGCTTCACATCGATGACAAGTTCCTAAGATAAGCTTTCTGTTTCGTATTCGGGCCAGGAGGAAAAGAGGTTGCCACAGTCCAGATCCTACCACACATTAATGGCAAGGAGGGAGAGGGAGTGCTCTGTATGCACCATACAATCAAGTGAATTCTGATGACATGAGGCTTGCCTATTCCGAACCAAGATTGCTATGCAGAAAAGTCGATTTTGGTCAAGATGATTTGAATCATTTCCAGCTTATAGCCTTAGAGTAATGGGAGAAGTCTTGACAAAGTGGGGATTCCGAATAACATACGAGCAATTGGAGGACGACCTGAAGGCTGTGATTCCAGACAATCAGTGACTTGACTCGATCCAGCTTTTCTCTATGTGGTTGGTCACAAACTTACACTCTCCGAGGTTTGTCATGGTCATGTATCAAACAAACTAAAAGGAAGAGATTTCAGGAGAAGCAGATTTGCAGAAGAGGAAAGTGGGCTATGGCGGATATTGTATCAAGAGCTATGGCGGTTATTGCACTTTGGGAAAATGGGCCCAAGTCCAACCGATCAAGAGGAAAGTGGGCTCATCTATCAAACAAATTAAAATGTATATCCGCTTGTTTGCTCAACGCTTTAAAAACAACTCAATAGGTAAGTCGCGTGATTCATTTGATAGCTTTCTGTGTTGTATTTCGAGTAGAAGGAAGTTCGTATTTCCCATTTGAGCTTATAGGATCCGTTAATTGCAAATGCGCGACACACATCAGGCATATCTGGCAATGTGATTTGGATCATGTGTGGCTTGGGTATATGGAATCAAAGGAGGTGTGGACAGTAGACGGCTTTGGTCCAAATGACTCGGTCATTTCCACGTTAGCATTAGAGTAATCGAACCTGATTATGGTCCACATAACAGAGTATTTGTGAAAAAGTGTGGATTCCAACTACTATGCAAGTCACTAAGCAACGATTTGAAGATTTTGTTTCAAGATGATTAGTTGCTAGATCCAGCTTTATTCTACGAGGTTTCACATGAAGATAATCCAGCGAGCAGAGAGGAAGAAAGTTCAAGTGAAACAGAAGATTTACAAGATAGTGAAACGTGCACAGAGGAAGAAGGATTGAACATGGTTGACTTTTCAATTAAGGTCTCTCTCTCTCTCTCTCTCTCTGTGCGTGTGTGTTGATGCGGAGTGTACATTGGGCGCATGTAATGCAAAAGCTGAAAAATCTAGAGAAACAAACAAATTTAATATAAAGAGATTCTGCACATGTATATAAAGCTTAACAAAATCTCAAATTGATGCGATGACAGACCTGATATTCGTAATTCTCATATTGAAGAATAATGTTGAAATCCTAGAAAATCTAACGAACAATGGACACGTGGTTCTTGATGTTACGGTTGACCATAACAACCAACACCAATAATAGTACTAGATCAACTCTACAGACCAAGATAAAACAACACAACAATAATAATTCAATAATTCGACACTAGACCTTTTTTACTCTTAGGTGTTTGTTGCTATTATGATAGGGGACCGTCACGCTACATGTCTTGCTAGCCACATGTGGATTGCTTGGACAGTTTGATTTAATTTTATTGATAGAGTATCAGATTTGAGATTCTTCTTCTATATAAAGTTACAGCAGACATAAAAGATGCAAGTGGTTGGATGAGGCTGGTCTGTGGAGAGGGCATGCATTGGATTTTCCTTTTCAATTTTCCATTAGTTTGAGTGCAAGTAGAAGTTTTTTTCTTTTCTTTATTTTAATAATGTTAAGTTTGTTGCAAGTAAGTTGGAGTTCAATTAGGACAGTTCGTATTGAAGAATCGGCGATGTCTAAAGTCAACACATAACAATGAACATTAGACAATGGGGTCTGACGAGGACGATTAATTTCTTGGATATGCTGTTCAATTTTCCATCAATTTTTTCACTTCCTATATTGCACACTTGTATTGTATGAGCTACGTTTAGGGGGATTCAATCTAATATTAGGGGTGGCTAGCACTTGCAAGGGAATGATTTCCAACGTAAGCAAGGATCAATATGTATAATTATTATAAAACTCTAGCTTTAGTGGAATTACTAGGAATATGCTCAAATCAAACTCTTCTTCTTGAACTAATTACAAACTTGGACACTTCTAACAATTTACCCATATAACAGAAGCATCGCTATTCCAGCCATTGGTGTCGACGTTACTGAAATGTTTGCCCTGGAGTAGAGATGCCAAAGGAATTCGTCATTGCTGAAGACGGTACAATATCTTTCATGGCTTCACAGGACTTGTACAACAAGTTCCGAGGATTGTATCTCTGTGATGTCTTCGGTGTAGAAGATGGAAAAAAGGAAGTATCTTTCGACATCGTACCACATGTTAACGGCCAAAGGCAGAATGAGTTATCAGGAACTCTCGGTTCATTTGATACGGATCACGTGTGGCTCCAACGTCTCAAGCCAGATGTGCTATGGGGAATGTTGGAGAAATCAGTTGACTTTGGTCAATTTGACGAGAGTTATCTACGATTTAGCCTTGATATTAGAATAGCGGGTGGAACCATGAAAAAGTTGGGATACGCGATAGACTCCTGGCAACTAGGGGATGCTTTGAAGGTTAAGCTTGAAAAGAATCGATTAATGGATCCAGCTTCACTATGGGAGGATGATGAGTATCCATCTTCAGACTGGAAGAGAGGACATCCTTCCAATAATGTTTTCAGTTTTCGCAAGCATGGAGGGTGAGACTCAAATATATGGGAATGGATAGCGGGCGACTCGGCACACAAGACGCTTCAATGTAATCGAAGAGGGCATCTTGTCTGGCTCGTGTCTTCAGCATGGGGCGCTACGGGAGGTGATATATGGGTTGTGAAAGTGCGTCTTCTTTTTGTTTTTTTTTTTAAATTTCTTTGTTTTTTCCTCTTTTGTGGCCCAATGGGCGGGCGGGTAAAATCCCTCCCTTAGTTTTTTTTTCTCTCCTTTTGTTAAGAAAATCATTTAATTAAAAGATCCGTTCCAAAAAGAAATTGTTATTTGTATTATTAATTGAGCCAATCCAATGAGCATTTCCATCTCGAACTTTTGCAAAAAAATTATATAGACACCCCATGCATACATGTAGAATACACTATGCTCATGCATAATTGTAGATGAACGAAATCATAAGATAATGAAGATGATTCGCAGGTCACTGATTAACGTCTTATCTTCTAAATATGAATTTGAAATAATTCTCTAGTGTTTATTGTCCGACCTTCTAAAAGGGGTTAAAATCTCTAAGTACTAGCAAATATCATGGCGTTGCGGCTACGCAAGAAAGTGATATTTGCAGGTTTAACAAAGTAATGATATTATTTGCATGTAGTAAACATGACAGTACCATGTTTCTATACTTCTTGTCTTGTTTCATTGTACTTTAGCTTCGGATCCTAAATTTTTTTAGCATTTAATACTAAATGCTACGAATTTTAAGAAATTTATACGGTGTTCTAGTAATTAAAAATCATTTGAAATGCTTTTACATGCTTGCTTGTTATGGATATATGTGATCTAAAACAAACGAAAGAATTATATAATCAAATCTACCGTAAAAGTTATAGATGATGTCACGTGACTTATTTGAATTATATTGTTACATAGTAGTCAGGATTACCTTATTTCATAATATTTAAATCATTAAATCATGAAAAGAAATAGTTGGTAAAATAACGACATGAAAAATGTGATTGAGGATGTAACGATGAGCACGATTCATTACTACTTCCGATAACAAAATTAATCAATACTTGTAGAAAGTACACAAGAAAATATAACTGTGACCACTTATAACCTATTTAGCTAGCTAAAAAAATGTATGAAGCTCATATATAACTAACCCTCAAGTGATATAATGTACGGAACTTCATGTACTCGCTAATCTGATAATTAATTTCGCAAAACCGCCAACCTCATAATTGGCTTATTTAGAGTTTATTTAGCTGAAAGTACGATCGCTTGCAAAATATCATTGGTTAACTCTCATTACAAATTTATGGAATTAGCTAATTTGAAGTGTTACTCACCGACGGTAAAAATTCGATTTTAAAAATAAAAAAATTTATTTTTTATTATTTTCTTGGATAATAACTTTATGGAAAATATTTTCTAGAAATGTCACATTTTTCGTAAAACAAACAGAACCTCAATTTAAAAAAAAATTATAAAATTTTTCATTAGCTTTGTATTGCATAAATTGTTTTAGCAGTATAGTTTAAAAAAAATCATAAGAAACAAGTATTCCTAGATTAGGTTAAATATAAAAGTGTTTTAGCAATATGGATCGGATCGGATATGGGTTGGGTATGGGTCGGGTCGGGTATGGGTCGAGATATTTACACTATAAATAAATGGGTCATAAACGGGTTAATGGGTCAATTTGGGTCGGACCATTTATGACCCGACCCAAACCCGACCCGACCCACCCATTTAACGGGTCTGCTCACCGTCGACACCAGAATTTTGCCGACGTATCGAACACCCATTTTTGTAGTATGTGCAAAAATAAATAAATAAATAAATGGGCAATAAAAAATGATGGACGAATAAAAATAACCACCGTAGAAGAGGCCGCTTCCTTTCAGCTCCATCCGCCATCGCCATCGATCGATCGTCTACCATCTCCGATCAGCAACAGCCGCCATCAAATCTCCCTCGCCGGTCACCGCGGCCTCGGCCGTGACGGAACAGAGCATGGACGCTCATCACCCCCAATCGAACTTCTCTCCTGCTCTCTTTCTCTCTCGTCTAGCGCATCGGAGATTCCTTCTGAGCTAACGATTTCACACTCTGGCAGGAAAAATTTCACGACGACCACCACGATACACTCGCTGAAGCTTTGGTGCGTGCGCGAGAACAAACACGCACAGACCGAGAAAAATATCTCTCTCTCTCTCTCTCTCTCTCTCTCTCTCTCATCTTCAGCGCTCTGGACCAAATCCAGTGTCTACGCCCGGGGTCGAAGCCAGTGGCAGCTGAATATCCTTCGTCGAGAAATTTTCGTCGCTGCATTGCTTCATCGCCTAGCTTCGTCTTCGTGAGATTCTCCATGTGTTTCAGTGTCTTTCATATATTAGCAGGTAACCATTCGGATCTCCCCGAGGGAGGATGCGGTCGATTCATGGAGACTCGATCATACGATTGTTCTGTATTGCCTTTTGCCGAGAGCTTCAAGTTGTGATCTCAAATTGTTGTCTGTTATTTGGTCTCGGATTCGCCGATTCCTCTCTAGCAGTTTTTTAGCGGGATTTCTCATGTTTATATTCCTCGCCAATTGATAGGAATTCCTATTTGTAGAACATCTCACCCTTCATGATCACCACCTGTTCGACGTTTTGCCTCGGAGATGATAATGATGAATTTTTTTTCATCGTTGATCAATCTGAGATCGAGTAGAGTGGATTTGGATGTTGTTGTTTGACATGCTGATCATATATATTGCGAATTGATGCTTCATCCTTTGATGGCAGGAGAGTTCTCTTTCCCTTGGTGCTTCGACGCTAGAAACCCTGCCAAAATTACTGCTGATTTCCCTTTTAGTAGTAGTGTTGTAACGTTTCATGTCAATGTTTCCATTCGAGCGTCATTTTGTACAAACCCGTGATCAATTTCAATTCCAGCAATGTTTATGTCCTAGTAATCTCGTTTCCAGTTAATTTCATTCGGCTCTTTCCTTTGAGTCTAGTGTTCTTTGCTTTGATTTCCTTTATTCCTTGCGTTGCACCTTTAGATAATTCACAGTACTTCCATTTTAATTTCTGAGCAATTTACTGTACTTGTCGTTTAGATCGATTTCCATCAAATCATTTTATGCATTGCTTTCGGGAGCTGGCCGCATACGTGCACAGAAAAATTTGATCGATTTAGAGCCAGGCTAGAATAAAAAAGTAGGCTTGTTATTTGTTTTCCCAACCGCTTGACGACCGGATCAACTTACAGGGCATTGTTGTAGCAAATTTAGGATCCTATCATGATATCGTTTTTGTTTGTCACTGTTGCGTTTGCTAACTTTAGAATCCTATCATAGTGCGACCACTCGTGTACATCAGCGTGTTTAGCTATATGATATTGTTGTAACAAATTCGCTCGACAGTGGTTGTCATTAATTTCTCCTCCTTCTTTATGTAACATCATTTACTAATAAATAATATAATAAAACTACCGAATCATAGAAAGAACTTATTACATTGACCGCATATATTTCAACAATAAATTAGCTCTACGTTGGAGGACCAGATGTTCACTGCATCATCATCCATCCAAACTACTTGGTTGGTCTGGTTGTCAAGCAGTTGGGAAAACAAATAACAAGTGGCTGTCAAGCGTTTCTCCTTCTTCTTTGTTCTCGTTTTTGTTTCGTCACTGTTGCGTTTGCTTGGATTCGTGATACGGAGGAGATTGGTCCACTGATCTTCACACAAGTTTCGACTTCTGAGTGAGATTGATCATCAGAGGAGCTTGATTTTAGCCTGTACCAAGTGGCAAAGTTGGTGTAAGTGAGGAACTCGATTTGGAAATTGTTTTTTTTTTTGGTGTTATACTAGCCACTGGGGAAAAAAAAAACAACCACGAAAAAAGCGCGACCCAACAACCCGAATCGACCTGAACTTGATTTTCAATTTGCGTTATATTCGGGTTAGTCTAATCAAAATATGAAAAAGTTGTGAACTAATAATTTTTTAATTGTGAAAATGTCATATCCCTTAATTTGGTTGTCAATTGATTTCAGAATATTATACTTTTCAAAATAGAAGATACGTCTCCCCATCTCACAATCTTTCAAATTTCTTTCTAATTGCTTTTTTAAACACTTATCTCTTTTGCACACAATTAATGTTTTTTCCTTTCTTCCGTATGTGTTTCTTTTCACGGGCATACAAGTGGTTTTAATTGTTCACAAATCTGATGATTTATGATGATTTAATTGGGACTTCTCTATTATTTTGGGCATTCCCACATGCCACCTGCACCTTTACGACTAGAGAAACACCACCCGCAATCAGTTTCACTTTTCACGCTGATCTACTGAAACACAATTAGTTAAAGAAAAAACAGAAACTTTAGTAACGGCCGGGGTAATGAATTAGCAATTCTTCATATGATGAAAATAATGATCAGAAGATGACAAAAACAACATCGTGAAAACATAATCCAAGAGTAGTCATTGAATAATTTATTATGTGCTTACCGGAAGGCAATAAAGGGTCATGCAAGGCCAATGAGGCACGAGTAGGCGTCGGCGTTCCTGATCAGCTTACTTCACACCATGATCAAGATCGGGTTTGTCATGACGCTCGTTGGCTGCATCTGCTCATCGTTCTTGGAGCTGCGGTACCCTTGCACTCCGGCGGAGGAGCTCAAGGCTGAGCTTGTTGAGCTCGGCAGGCCCCACCACCTCTTCTGTGCAATTCCCTCATCACTCCCTCATCTGCTTCGCCCATTAATATAACTTCATTTCCTTAATTAATGCTATGTTATTTTCTTAGATGCTAATTATCCTATTTTCCGTGGTGGACACTGTTGCAACCTAAAGGTGCTATGACAAATCGTAATTTCATTTCCTACATTAGTCATAGATTCGAGGGAGATAAGAATTCAATTGTTCAGCGTACCTTGTAGGATTTCGCTTTTTGGTCACTTTTGAAAAAATGAAAAATATGATTGATCAACTTTTGAAGCAAAAGCGCATGAGGGCTAGTAATTGATATTTCTTTCAGAGTAGCCGTGAATTGTTATTTATATAATTTGTAAGAAAAGGGAAAGAAAAGAAAGAAAAAAATCTCATTGGTTGAAAACTAGGGGTGATCGGTTCTCGGTCCGGTTCGGTTACAAAGTGAAACCGGGAACCGGACCGAGAGAACCGATTTTCAATTTTGGGAATTGCGGATTGGACTGGTTGGTTCTAGTATTGGGAACCAAACCGGACCGCCGATTCGGTCCGGCTCCGGTTCGGTCCAATGGAACCGGTCACTTAGAGTTTAGTTTTTTTTTTTTTTGGTTAAACACTTAAGGTTTGGTTCATATTTTATTAATTTTTGTCAATGAAGTTCACTTAGGGTTTAATTCACATTTTACTAATTTTTATCAATGAATTTATGATAATGAAGTTCACTTAAAATTTAGTTTATATTTTATTAATTTTTTAAATAAAAAACAATAAATATATATATTAAATAGTTGATCCGGTCCAGTTCCCGGTTTCAAGGGGGAACTGGGAACCGGATCGCCTGGAAATCGATTCCGCTTTTAGGAACCGGGAACCGGATTGATAGTCTCGAGAACCGGATCAAATCCGTCGGTCCGGTCCCGGTTTGGGCAGTCCAAGTTGCTCACTCCTATTGCGAACGACATTTCATGGAATCCACAGCAAAGTATTTTATTGAGGAGCCAATGGAGTAGCTAACCTCTTTTAATGAAATGAAGTACTGTATCTGCCGTATAAGCAAAAGGAAACAAAGGACGAAAGATGTTCATTATTTTTATTTATTAGAATTCAATATCCACGCCTTTCCTTTGAGGGCGCCCAGATGGGGAGAGAAGACTAGAGCAGAAGACTTGGGTATCTGTGAAGACGCGTGAACAAGTAAAAGTCTTCTCTTTTTTCCTTTGATTAGAATTCGAGGTCCATGCGTCGAGTCAAAGTCGGTGGGGGGTTCCGGAAAGGAGTAAAAGACGAATGGACGACATTATGTTTGATTGAGTCATTTTGGCTTTTAGCTTCTCCAAGGAACACGGCATTATTATTGAAGGGATAAGTATTAAGTATTAAAATTTATCATAAAAGTATAATCTGATCCTAAAACTTTTAAAATATATAATAAAAATTTATCATGAAAATATAATTACATCATAAAACTTAATTGTATTTTTTGAAAGTTTTAGGATTCGGTTATACTTGCATGATAAGTTTTAAGATTTGATTACACTTTTTAAAAGTTTTAAGATTTGATTGCACTTTCGTTAGAAGTTTTAAAACTTAATTATACTTTTTAAAAATTTTATGATTCAATTTTATTTTCGAGATAAATTTTAAATCTTTTAGTGCACTTATTCCATTATTGAATGTCTGGATTGGATCATCATTTTGATATCTACCTAATTCCGACTTTTCAACACTTTTAAAAAGGCTTTCTTGCCCCAAAGCCAATCAGTCAATTCATTAGAAAGCTCTGCTCTAGCCTCCAATCAAGACCGTATGATATTATGGTTATAGAAATTTATTTTACGTTGACAGGAAAATTCTTTGACAATTCAATTTACAATAATTGCAACATTGAACAAAGATTCATGTCCATTAGATATGCAAATCTAATTTTCAAAGAAGAAAAGTTTCACGCGCAAATCGTCAACACTTCTTGTCCTAGAAAAGTTATACGTGATGTCGCGTGATATAATATACAGAACTTCATGTACTTGATCATCTGTGAATTAATTTCACAAAACTACAGACCTTATAATTGGCTTATATAGAGTTTTATTTAGCTGAAAGGATGGTCGTTTGTAGAATATCATTGCTATACTCTCATTATAAATTTAAAGAATTAGCTAACTTGAACTCTTACTTACTGTTGACACCATAATTTTGCCGACAAATCGAACACACATTTTTGTGATATGTGTAAAAAAAAGTAAATAAATAAATGGGCAATAAAAAATGATGGATGAATAAAAATAACCACCGTAAAAGAGGCCACTATCTTTCAGCTCCATCGTCGTCGATCGATCGTCTACCATCTCCGATCAGCAACAGCCGCCATCAAATCTCTCTCGCCGGTCACCGCGGCCTCGGCCGTGACGGAACAGAGCATGGACGCTCATCACCCCCAATCGAACTTCTTTCGTGCTCTCTCTCTCTCTCGTCTAACGCATCGGAGATTCCTTCTAAGCTAACGATTTCACACTCTGGCAGGAAAAATTTCACGACGACCACCACGATTACCATACACTCAGTGAAGCTTTGGTGCGTGCGCGAGAGCTGACGAACAGAGCGAAGCAAGAACAAACACGCACAGACCGAGAAAAATATCTTTCTCTCCCTCATCTTCAGCGCTCTGGACCAAATCCAGTGTCTACGCCCGCGGTCGAAGCCAGTGTCAGCTGAATTGCTTCATCGCCCAGCTTCGTCTTCGTGAGATTCTCCAAGTCTTTCAGTGTCTTTCATATATTAGCAGGTAACCATAAGGGAGGATGCGGTTGATTCATGGAGACTCGATCATACGATTGTTCTGTATTGCCTTTTGCCGAGAGCTTCGAGTTGTCCTCTCAACTGTTGTCTGTTATTTGGTCTCGGATTCGTCGATTCCTCTCTAGCAATTCTTTAGCGGGATTTCTCATGTTTATATTCCTCGCCAATTGATAGGAATTCCTATTTGTAGAACATCTCACCCTTCATGATCACCACCTGTTCGACGTTTTGCCTCAGAGATGATAATGATGAATTTTTTTGATCGTTGATCAATCTGAGATTCCGTAGAGTGGATTTGGATGTTGTTGTTCGACATGCTGATCATATATATTGCGAATTGATGCTTCATCCTTTGATGGCAAGAGAGTTCCCTTTCCCTCGGTGCTTCGGTTTACTTTTTCACTTTGGTTGTGAGACCGAATTGTCATCTAATAGTAACGATAAGTCACAATACATTGGTGGTGAAAAAATCACAGCCAAGCTATATCAAGTTCAATCTCATTTTTTATGCTCATGAAAGACCCTTCCACCAAAGTTTGAGAAAGAGAGTCTTTGACCTACTTCGAATTCAAAAGAAGCGGGAACGGTTATGAAACTTCACCAAGCTTGAACGTGACAAAGTTGTTGACGAGAAATGCTAAGAGATTGGAAGTTTAGTTAAATTGAGAAATCATGGATGCGTGAAAGCAGTTAAGTTAATAAATCATGGATATATGAAAGCAGTCAAGTGAAGAAATGGAAATCGACCAAGTAACAATCGAAAGCAATTTAAGGGCAAAAGGACACTATAAGTGCCATAACTTGTGTACGGCACTCACTTTGGTGCCATAACTTTTTTTCGGATCACTTTAGTGCTAAGTCGGAGGAAAAACGATCACTTAAGTGTCATAACTTTTTTTTGAATCACTTTAGTGCTAAAATTTTTGAAAAACGATAACTTAAGTGCTAAAATTTTTGAAAAACGATCACTTAAGTGCCAATCTCCGGCAAGACTTCGGCGAGCCACGTCAGCTTCAGAAATTAATAAAAAAAAATGCCACATCGGATTTTCGGCGAAAAATTATGTACAACACCGAAATTGGTACTTAAGTGATCGTTTTTCAAAAATTTTAGCACTTAAGTGATCGTTTTTCAAAAATTTTAGCACTAAAGTGATCCAAAAAAAAGTTATGGCACCAAAGTGAGCGCCGTACACAAGTTATGGCACTTGTAGTGTTCTTTTGCCATAATTTAAGACTTACAAATAGAAGAAATGCAGTTAATTTCATTCGGCTCTTTCCTTTGAGTCTAGTGTTCTTTGCTTTGATTTCTTTGTTCCTTACATTGCTCCTTCAAATAATTCACAGCAATTCCATTTTAATTTCTGAGCAATTTACTGTACCTGTCGTTTAGATCAATTTCCATCAAATCATTTAATGCATTGCTTTCGTGAGTCTAGCACGCATACACGCACAGAAAACTTTGATCGCTTTAGAGCTAGACTAGAAACAGAAACTAAAAGCTTGTTATTTGTTTTCCCAACCGCTTGACAACCGGATCAACTTACATCGAGCGAGTTTGCTAGGACAAAATCATATAGCTAAACATACCAATGTACACAAGCGGTCACACTATAATAGGATTCTAAATTTAGCCACCATCGGTTCAAGAGGTGGCTCCCACCATGTAGAACTTTATCCTAACGAGGTTCAGGAGGCGGCTTCCATGATGTAACACTTTGTCCCGCATGGCATTTTGGTTTGCATTGTACACAAATGTCGTTCCATATCCAATGCACATGCAAGATGTCATCCCTTCACGTATCTCATGCTCGATATCTCACACAATGAATAATGATTCCTCAAGCAGATCTGTGGTATGTGGCTATGTACTTGCTTTCCGACCCCATATGTTATTCAAGAAGAGTAATGATTCCTGAGCCGAAGGAATGTGCCGAATCTACATACCAAATTGATCTGGCTCTAGAAGAACTTGTTACATGTCTGCTTGCTAAATTCCAATGTGAAATCCGTAATTGATGCAAGCTTCGCCATCAAATTACTGATATGCCAAGAGAATTGTTAGGTGCAAACATTACAGAGTGAATTATGGATCAAAAATATCAATCAAAAAGCACGATATATAGTTTCTACCTTTTCTTATGATATTATGAAGAGCAGTGTACTAGACCTAAATTTTGTGATAGCAACTTCGAATTTTCTTTGCGGGATTTCGGTGCATAGACTTAATTCTTACTCAGCTCATGAATCCGAAAATTCTCAATATTAATGTATGACCAACATGAAAATATGAGAGAGCAAGCTTGCTTCATGTCACAGGGTGTGTTTGATAGATACCTTCCATGACTTTGATAATGCCATATTCTTGGATGACCAATTCAGTAGTTATTTTATGAGCAAAGTGAATAGATGATGTGTGAGGATAATCCATCCGCTGGCTTTACTAAATGAGATAATATGCATGTTACGCTTTTCTCAAATGAAAAAAGAAGAAGAAGTCAGATTAAAAAGGTAATTTGGTTTTATAATGTTACCATCAGTTTTTAAACTTTTCATAGCAAATTGAGATCTCAAACAACCTAATTTTATTTTAATGGTACTAGAGTTACTAAAGATTTACTATCTCGTGGTGTACAAAGTGAGGTGACGGTTGACGTGGCGGATTGCGTTGGTGTTTGATATGTCCCCTGGTAAACGCCGAGTCTGTAAAAATAATAGATAAAAAGTAAATCAGAATAGTTGAAGATCACGTCTTGCATTTATCCTCTTTGGCCCCGTTTGGTTCAGCATTTCAGAAAAGTCTTTGGCCAAATGCAAAGGTCTTTAGCCTAAAAGACTTTCGGAAAATGCTAGACTGTTTGGTAAACTATAACTGAAAATGACTTTGGAGAAATGCTAGACTGTTTGGTAAACATATATTTGCAAAGCTCTTTGGTGTGACCAAATTAAGTTTTTTAATTTTTTAATTTTAAAAATTGAAAAAAAGAAATAATGATAGTAACTTTTATATTTTTGCATTGAGAGCAATATAAAACATACATATTGACATTTATAGAAAAAAAAAAATCACATCCTACAACGTTGCAAGACATTATTGTACGTTGCTCTATCACTATTTAACCACCAAGTGTGGACGATTGGGTTGAGGCCGTGTAATTTGATTCATTCAGGAAGGTAAAATTCATTCATTTGCAAACGAAACCAGGGAGTCATTTTCTTTGTTCTTACACGAAAACCCCTACAAACAATACCGTGGCTATCTTACACGAAAACCCTTGCAAAAATCTTTTACTGCTAGGGGAATTTGACTAGAAGAAAGTCATTTCATTACAAATTGCAGCACTGGTGATTGAGAAGAGATCCCAGGATTCCTTGTCCTCTTGTGTCATCCATAATGCTTCAAGCAAAGGTACGTTGCTTGATAACAAATTGCAGCACTGGTGATTGAGACGAGATCCCAGGATTCCTTGTCCTCTTGTTCATCCATAATGCTTCAAGCAAAGGTACGTTGCTTGATAACAAATTGCAGCACTGGTGATTGAGACGAGATCCCAGTATTCCTTGTCCTCTTGTTCATCCATAATGCTTTAAGAAACAAAATATAGATGCATAAGAGAAACAATGAATAATCTTGATCATCCATGAAGAGAAACAACGTATTAACCATCATATATGCGAACTCAATCACCTAAAGAGAAGACAAACTGAAAACAATTCTCACATTTGATGAACTTGCCATCTACTAGTTAAGTAACAAAACAAATTTGACAGGCAAAAGAAAAAGAGATTAACCATGAAGCTACAAATAAAAACTAACAATGGCAGGCCGAGAAAACATATATGCTATCTAATTCACATATTGGCTCCATATTGCAGCAAACTCATCCAAACTTTACTAAGAAATTGGCTCCATATTGCAGACTTAGACTAAATGGATCTACTGATAATTGTAGAGTACATTCAAATGATCTGAGCAGCTGAAAATGTAATCTCAGAACAATGTCAAGAAGACATTAATAAGTCTAGACGATAACAATTGGCAAATGCCAATGCGTGCAAGAACTTTTCAGGAGCTTAAAATGCACACAAAGACCTCTGCAATGTAGGCATCGTGTAGCAACAACAGTGGATCTGTCAGTGGATAAAAGCGAAGGTACTTGTGGAAAATTGCTTTGTTTCATTACATCCCAGACACGCTTAAAGCAATTTCATGTACAGAACATAACAACTAATTTTTCTAACTCCCCCTCAACGTGTAAATGCTGATTTTTCTGACTTCCCTCCTTGGAAAGGAGTGGATAACAACAAGGCAGAATGAAAAGCAGTCAACTTTAACAAAAGCATACAAACATCTACCTCATCAACTCTACTGAGACATGCAATGAAGCAAATTTTCATGTCTCAATCTCAAGCATGTATCATTTCCAGTTCATCAAGTTCATATATCTCCGGTACAAGAAAAAATTAATATTTCTCCAAGGTTCCACAGGGCCTGTATAAATTTGGTCACCTCATAACACCATATTCAGTTCTATATGCAACAGGGTACCTCATGCAGTGAAAATTAATGTGGAGCTTGCAGCATATGTTTCACTCTACATGAGGTGAAATTTAATGTGGAGCACGGTTCCCTATCTTCCACAACTACTCATGCACCAGAAACCCATTGAAAAAGACGAACTTCCCCAGAATTTGCATTACTTGTTGGGTCATCCTTTCTTACCAATACGGGGAATACCAAGCAAAGCACATAAGCAATCGAACATATAGAATCGATTTGAGCAAAGCGAATCAGCAACAATACGTCTGATAACAACACACTCTCCGTCGCTCAAGAACTTCATCAAGAACAACAACAATAGGCAACGGAATCAAAATCAGGCTTTTACAAGTTATGCTCAACACGAAGTTATCCAAAAATCGGAGAAATTATCATACCTTTAGGGAAGAGAGGTGAGCGGCGAAGTGGCGAGTGGCGTCGCGAGCGGGGAAGAGAGGCGAGCGTCGTTGAGAGCGGGGAAGAGAGGCGATCGGTGTCGAGAGCGTGGAAGAAAGGCTAACAGCGAAGTGGTGAGGGGTGTGAAGGAAGAGAGGCAGCGCGACGCGGCGAGCGGCGAGAGTGAAGAGAGGTGAGCGGCGTCACAATGAAGATGATATGTGGAGAGTGAAATAGCAAGAGAGAACAAATGCGAAAGAGTAGAGTGATCTTTAGGGTTTGTTTTAAAAAGGGGTGGAAGTAAGTTTGATAAATGAGGGTAGAATGGGTAGTTTTGAAATTTTCATTAAACCAGGGATTAGCATTCCGAGAATGCAACTTCCCAAGGCACCTTTCACCTTGCATTGGCCAAAAGTCCCTTAAAGAGTATTGGAAATGCAATTACATCTCCTCAAAGTGAGTAAAAAAAATTGCCAAACGCCATTTACATTTGGCCAAGGGACTTTAGAGCCCAAATGAACATTTCAAATGCTGAACCAAACGGGGCCTAAATGGATTAGCATCCAAAGTACAATACAACATGTTCATTGCCCTAGCAGTTAATCGAACTAGTTTAATATCATTAGCACTCCATTCATTTACATTTGGGACAATAGCACAAATGATCCCTGATGTTTGGTCTAATATATAATGTTGTTCCAAAATTTTTAATTTATGCAATATGATCCCTGAACTTTGACCTAATGTACAATGTCATCCTTAAACTTTTAATTTGTTCAATGCGATCCTTGAATTATTGATAAATATTCAATATAGTCCTTAGAATATATAAAAATGTTTTAAAATGCAAGGACCGCATTAAACAAATTAAAAATTCAAGGACCAAATTACACATTGGACCAAAATTTGAGGACCACATTGAACAAAAATTCAAGGATGACATCGTACATTGAAACAAAGTCCAATGACCATTTGTGTCATTTTCCATTTTCATTTTAATGTATGATAGTTTCACCTTCGGTTCTACTAGGCACATAAGGGCCATTAGCAATGCATTGGCACAATTCATGGTCTTATCTCATATGAGCCTTCAAATAATTATAATTTTCTCCAAAAAATAAAGTTGCTCAATAATAGACTGACCTTCGGCTAAAGAACTACTAACAGCATATTACGCCATGATATTTAGCTCCAAAAATTCAAATAAACACAAGAAATACTAAGGAAGAATTGATTGAGAACCCGCTGTGATACCATTTTTGGGCCCAAATGTAGAATATGCACCAGAATATCAAGTATTTAGGCACAAATATAAGTTAAACAAGTAATAACTATATATATATATATATATATATATATATATATATAGAGAGAGAGATAGATAGATATAAGGAGTATGATAGATGAGTGCTCTGCCGATTTAAAGTTTCCCTGATACTGCTCAAGAGTTATGTCCAATCCGCTATATCCTTGAAGTCTCGTATAAAGGTTGGTTTACGGCGGAGCCAACATTCTCTAACAAATAGGGTGCATTCTTTTACAAAGAAATGCTCTTACAAGATTTATCTCTAAAAAGTTGACTGCAAAGTGTATACAAGAGGGATTCTACAAGTACCGGTAGTGTACATAATTACCCATTACAATGAGCTATCCTATTTATAAGGAAAAAAAACTAAAAAATGACGTTACTAACGCTTCAAACGGTTAAAAATTCGACCATTAAGACTTCTGAATGTCAGGCTAAAAATGGCCCAGACAACCACTGGATTGGGTAGACAAACCCAAATTCAAAACTAGAGGAGCTATCCGGAGGTTAACACTGGATAACTGGCAGGCCAGATGGCCATTACTTTGGTTAGGTACCCTGCCTTGTGTTTTTCGGTAGGGACGGTATTTTTTGCACTTTCCGAAATCCTGCAAAAAATTCTTGTATACAATAAATATAAGTCCAAATAATAAATAACATATTTGAGTGAGTTTCATAGTAATAAAAATTAAATTAGGGTCAACATAGATCTAGTTCTATAATTCTTGAGGATAGTTGTGAAAATGCTTTGAAGTGCAAGGACCGTCAACGTCCCAAATGGTTTGGTTTAACGCTTGGGGCCAAGTCCCACTTGACTCTCATGTGGAATATTTCTTTAATGAAAGGGTAGATTTTTATTCAAGTCCTGAAAATGAAATAGGCCGAGTTGATTATTTGTGGCGGAAGAAGTGACACTGGCATTAAGTCTCATTTTCAGAAAGCTCACCAAAGGAATTTGAATAAAACTATTAGATTGAAATCACAGTCTTAATTGAAATCACAGAGCATCTTTGAAAAATAATAAAGTAAAGTCATTTTCTTAAAAGAGAATCTAGAGTGTATATTATTTAAATAAGAGTTTGAAATGACTAAAACAGTCTCAAATAAACAGCTCAACTTGCTGGCTGGCCAATGTTTGCTGGTTGGCGAGCACGTGAAACTTTCAACCACCAGAATGGGGCATTTTTGTTATAAAAATACAATGGAAATGAGCCACTAGACAAGCCTTTGGATTCGGTCTAGATGAGCATGTAAAAGGAACAAAGTAGTGGGGACCACCTGCCCATCAAATCAACTTGATCATTTTTCTTTCCAGAGCGAAGTCGCGTGGAGGGAAACTAGCACGAAGGTGATGAGCAAATGTTCTCTTGCGCTTTTGACTAAGCAAAAAGGACAAACAAAAAAGGGAGAGATGTCATCAAATCACATGGAATTCATAATGATCCGTGCAATTGGTGCGCTCGATTAACATTAGTGATGTTCATATGTGACATCGAATTAGATTGTAACAAAATAAGCTAAACTCTAGACGCAATAGGCTTTACACTTTCGAAGTGCCATTCTTCATTATAGTCCAAAAGAGGATCGGACTAAATAATCTGAATGGAAAGTGTTCTTTCACACCTAGACGAAGTCTTTCTTACGAACTCCACTTTGAAGTATTCAATGCTTTTGAGAATGACTTGCACTTTGATTTGCCGGGAAATAACATTACTAAGCACCTGAATTCCAAAAAAGAATCCAATGAAAAAGGCCCTACTCAAGTGACAGATCCTTTGTTCCAAAGTAACTGAAAATTAGCTATTGGCGTACCAACCGCATTACTTTCGACTGAACAAAAAGTTTGTTCTATTTTCATGCCCGAGCTATGAAAGAAAAAGGTAAGCCTTATACCATTTTAACTAGAATGCCTAACGCATAGAAAATGTGACGCACCAATTATTGGTGAAGACATACTTAGATCAAAACCCTTTTCTCTAATCAGCACAACTATCTTCATACTTGCATAACTAAGACATCTCGTGTAGGATATTACAATTGATTTACATGTCAAAGCTATCCTCTCGAGTTACCCAATAGGCTTCACTCTAAATTTGAATTTGTTCATTCCCCTCGTATACTAATATATCTCCAGTAAGCAGATTATTTAAGCAAACGATTACAAAAAAATGGATGCGGAACCATCTTTGACCTTGTCTGGACATTTCCATGTCCTAATTGGGTCAGAGGATGGTTTTGGCATTAGTTTGTATTTTGTGTTTTGAAAAGTAACACATATTCTTACCTTTACCAAAAAAAAAATGGAAGCACCATCCTTTTGCATGAAGGGCATAACAAAAATAATGCAAAATTTAGCTATCAAAATAGTTTTCGTGCCTAAGGCTACGTTTGTTTCACGAAAAATATTTTCCTCATTTTTCAGCGTTTGGTTCACTTATGATTGAATTGGTACTAATGCAATAAATTTAAGACTTTTTTGGTACTTTCCCTCAAACTTCCACAACAAGTTAGAGACTTCATTTACATCAAAATAGCCATTGTAAATACTGTTTTTAGCTCTGAGCAGTCACTATGGAAAATGGCCTGGCAAGTTTCTGAGCGTTGCAAAGTCTGTTCTTAGGCAAATTCCACAGGAACTTGTTAATTGGGATAACTTGTCTATAATTTGCAGAAAAAGAAAGAAAAGAAAGACAAAAAGTCCCTGGTTGCGAATGCCATTTCCTGGAAGCCCCACCGAAGTACTTTTTTTGGGAGCCAATGGAGGAGCTAACCTTTTCCAAAGAGGATACACTTTACATTCCAAATAAGAAAAAGAAGAACAAAGGACTAAAGTACTTTTTTTTTTTGGTTAGATGGGACTAAAGTACTTTAAAGGGGAGCCAATGGACGAGCTAACTTTTCTTAAAGAGACGAGATATTTTACTTTCCATATAAGAGAAAAAAAAAGGGCAGAGGACTAAACAGATGGAAGCCATTTCCTCGAAGCTAGTCCATTAGTTACGGAAGATGCTCCTTCAATCATGCCTTTCAGGGATGATTTGCCAACACGAAGGTTTGTAACCAATCAATCGGAAAACTGGGCCCCAACGAGGACTGTCTGAAATTATGGTCGTACGAATTTATTGTACGTTGACCGGTCAAATTCATTAAGATTCAATTAATAATAAATTTAACATTAATAAAAATTATTGTCTATCAAACGTCTAACTAATGCGACAAATGTGATTTGTTAGCGCAAATTGTCAACACTAACAGGCGCGTGATGCCCACAATTATATTATTAAAATAACTAATAATATTCATCTTTGGCCCACGAAAAAATGAAAGACATGCGTCTGGGTATAAAGAACAATGCCGAGAAGATCAAATGGTTAACAAACTGCCTCAAACAAAGTACCAAATCTTAGGCAATTCATTGCTCATTGTGAACCTCCTCTCTTCCTTGATTCTAATGGCTTCTTCTTCCTCCAAGCCTAGAAAGAGTTACCACGTCTTCTTGAGTTTCAGAGGCCCGGATGTCCGTAAGTACTTCCTTGATCATCTCTACATAGCTCTAAACGGGGCCGGAATAAACACTTACAAGGACGATGAAGAACTGAGGAAGGGAGAGCAGCTACCACACGCGCTTACGAATGCGATCGAGGACTCACGAATCGCAATCATCATTTTCTCCGAGGACTATGCCTCTTCGCCGTGGTGTTTGGAAGAGTTAACGAAAATCATGGAGTGTAGGAAGCAAAATGACCTGATTGTGTGGCCGGTGTTTCATAAAGTGGAACCCCATGAAGTGAGAACACCAAGAGAGAGTTACAGAAAAGCTATGGCTAAGCATGAGGTCAAGTTTGGGAAGGATTCAGAGAAAGTAAAGAGATGGAAGAAAGCTCTTTTTGATGCTAGTTTCTTGTCGGGGTGGCATTTTACAGATGGGTATGTGAGAACACTTCTACTACTTCAATTAGTGTAAAATCTTTTGATACTTAATATGCTCTAAGGTTTGGGAGGCTACAAACTTGGGGGTAATTTTGCCCCTAAGTCTCTCCCTCACGCAAACCCACTCTCGTCATACACTCACGCAGCACACGAAACAGAGCACCATGTGCGAGCCGTGTCCTCTCCGAGCCTGCGCTGAATCTCGACACGCCTCCAGCCGAGTGCTCACGTCCCCGCACTGCTCCACCTGCCTCACCTCAGCCCCTCTCCATCTGTGTCAAGCGCATTTAGGTGACTTTCTAGGCTCGCGACTACAGACCTGGGGGGTCGAGCGTAGATCGGCGATCGGTAGCCTCGGGCGATGGTCGCCGGAGGCTGCCCGTGATGGCTGAGACTTTCCTCTGTCTTCGGTGATAGGGGGACAAAAACAGAGATAGAGGAAGGCTTGTTATATTACTAGTATCATTGCCATTGAGATTAGCCGCTCTCTTTACAGGATCTAAAATGAATGGTTTTACCTTTTCTTGCTGCTTTCTTTGGACATCAAGGATGTGAATTGAAGCTTGTCCCTCAGGCTTCTTCAATTTCGTCTCGTTTTTAAATTACATCAAGCCTTTCATTGACCAATAGAGCATTTTTCCCTTCTTTCGTATCCACGGTCATTTTCCTGAGCGAGAAATTTTGTCCAGAGAGTATTTACTTCATCCCATTGCACATAGGAGAAGATAAATCTGGTATTCTATCAACCTTTTTTATATGTTAGAAATTTTTATTTTATTTTTGATTAGAAGAATTAATGAAAAGCTAGTTTTTCTAAAGAAAAAACTGCCTAATGGCATTGTTGTATATGCTAGAAGCCCTAAAGAGGAAAAGAGTAGTAGATCGTGACAATTCCAATCAACATTTAGTATATCCATTACTAACTTGAATTGTTAATAAATACACAAAGGATTATCAAATAATATTTAGAATAACATAAGAATTAGTCTTAGACTCGTGTGGACTCTGGCATCTTGCTAGCTGAACATATTTGGACATTCATCTCCAAATATATTGCAAACTAGTTTCTTGCTCATCGATTCCCTTTGAACACTTATTCATTTGTTTGGATTGTTCTAAAAGCAGTTTCAACTATTTTTCCCTTGTCAGATATGAAGCGGTGCTTGTGCAACAGATTGTACAGGAGATCTCAACTCAACTAGGTCGAACGCTATTAGATTTAACCAAGTATCCGGTTGGGATAAATTCCCGAGTACAAGAGCTTAAGTCAATCTTAAATCTACAGTCCGAGGATGTTCTTATGGTGGGTTTATGGGGACAAGGAGGTATAGGAAAGACAACCCTTGCTGAAGTGATTTATAACGCTATTTTTAGAGAGTTTCAAGGTTCTTGTTTCTTGGAACGTATTAAAGATAATTCCAATGATTTGGCCTCCTTGCAAGAAAAATTGCTCTCAGAGTTGTTGCTGGGTAATAAATTAATGGTTGGCAATGTTGGCAAAGGAAGTCAATTGATTCAAGAGAGACTTTGTAATAAGAAAGTTCTCATTATTCTTGATGATGTCGATGATAGACACCAGTTAGATGCTTTAGCCAGACATTGTGAGTGGTTCGGTAAAGGAAGTAGGATAATTATTACAACAAGAAATCAGCATCTGGTAACTTCTCATTGGGTAAATTCACATCGTATGTATAAAGTTAAAGCTCTCCAAGATGATAAAGCTCTTGAACTTTTTAAAAGGCATGCTTCTCTAAGCAATCAAAAAATAGAAATGAGGCGCAATCTTGTTGATAGGATTTTACATTATTGCAAAGGCCTTCCTTTGGCACTTCGGGTGTTGGGCTGTTTCTTGTGTAACAGAGGAGAAAAAGAATGGGAAGATACCCTGAAAAAACTTGCTGACAGTCCTAACCGAGAGATCAATGATGTGCTCAGGGTAAGTTGTGATCAATTGGAAGACAATGAAAAGCAGATTTTTCTCGACATCGCCTGCTTCTTCAAAGGGCAAACGACAGAGTACATTACAAAAGTTCTTAGTAGTTGTGGTTTTAAAACAACTATTGGTTTACAACATCTCATTGAGCTCTCCTTGATTAGTGAACAGTATGGGACCTTACAGATGCACGATTTAATACAATCAATGGGTATGGATATTGTTAAAGAAGAATGTCGTGATGATCCTGAAAAGCGCAGTAGGTTATGGTTTCATGGTGATGTTCTTGATGTTCTATCAAGAAATGAGGTAAGACTTGTCAGTGTCTAGGAATTCATATTCTATTTTTATCTTTGACTTTGTTTACTATAGTTACAAAGTAACCTAAATTTATTTGAATACATATACAGGGGACTAATGTGATAAAAGCCATTGTTTTGATGCTACCAAAGCCAAAGGAGATGTATATTGATCCTCATGCTTTCACAAACATGAGAAAGTTGAGGTTGCTCATCTTACATAATGTAAACAATTCTTTCCAAGGTCCTATCCATCTCCCAAATGGGTTAAGGTGGTTTGAATGGCCTCATTGTGCCTCGGTTCCAGAATTTAGAGATGGTCCAAAGGAGTTAGTTGGATTTGATATGCGGAATAGCAGGATCGAAGTAGGGCTGGGACAATTTAAGGTACGCATTTATTTGATCCTTTTTTCATTTCTTATAACTATAGGTATTCAATCTGATGATGTTTAATATTGTCCTTAGGAAAATAGCTGCAATGATTTTATACTTTTTACACATATTAAAGCATCAAATGTAGGCTGTCAATCTATATGCACCTCAACTGCTTTTCTAATCAAGTCCACGTTTTTTTTAAATTTTCCCAATCAAGTTATTTTTCTTGCATAAATTGTATAATCAAGTCTCTCCGGCATCAAATCTAGCCAAATTCAACAGACACGGTCTTCGGAGGACGCCGGAGTGTGACGTGGATTGAATATTGCCTACGTGGAAACCCCCTGTGGATAGTGAATGGTGGGAGACGCCATAAGCTGTTTGACTAGCTTTCGCTTTAAGCTAATTCTAAGAGTGCCCTATGTATGTGCAATACTTAATCCACATCACACTATGTGGTAGTTCAATGGTCACATCAACTAAATTTGGCTAAATTTGATACTGGAGAGACTTGATTATAGTAAATAGGACTCCATTAGAAAAATTAAGAGCATAGGGAATTTATTAAAAAAAATTTAGGGATGAAAAGTAAAAAAAATTCATGCATATATGAAAATGGCCAAAATTGAGCTCAAACCATCATGACTTTGGGCTGAAAATTGAAACAAAAACTTCTTAGAATGTAATATAACATTTAAATGCTGAATGTGCTTAAGATATACCATGAAATGTTTTATTTGATTTGTAGGTTTTTGGTATATAGTTGGTAATAGTCTAAATGTTTTTAAAGATCCTGCACCTTGAGAGAATTGCGAAGCCACGTCTTTAAAACTCTTTGGATGGTAGGTAAATCTCCTTTACTTTTTAAGTTTCAAGTAGTGTTCTAGATAAAATATTAAAATGTCATAATGAAATTTAACGAATTCGAAGAGAATCAACAATTCTATCAATGTGATCGAGCTTGCTCCATCTCTTATTAGAAAATTTAAAAATGCTATATTCGTAATTAAGTACAAAAAAAACATTTAGAGAAAAAGTCATCGTTCTGTTTTAATTAGTTAAACCCATTCTAAAGAAGTACCTGCAGCATTATGTAATGCAAATTTCTAGCATAACCGTGCGTAAAAAAAAAAAAAAGAATATTGTTTCATGCTAGTAATTTCTTAAAAGTATTGTAAATTTTAAAATAGTTTTGATCGGCAACTTATTTTGCGTGTCACATGTTAGTAAGTTAACTAAAACTACCAATAATTATTTAGCCTGGAAACATGTTAGTAAGCTACCAAAAATTTTATGGAAGTACCAACAATTACTTCATCATTTTAAATTACAAACTATTTTTTGTAAATAACCGATATTACATGGGCAACTTTCCAACGTATTAAAATTACTAACTTTTATGAAGAATTACCGACTCCTATTTGAGTCTAGTTAGTGACTATTACAGGAAGTTACCAATTGTTCCAAGAACTTATCAATATTTTTTTTACTAGAGTTACCGTTATATTAAAGTTAGTAACTATTATAGCAAGTTACCAATATTAATTTGAGTGATTTTGCAGCTCCCCACGCGTTAGGTTACCATCTAGTTTTAATTTTTCTGACTCTTATTTGATTCGGCTATAGACATTTATTTAATTGTTTCGAAATCACTTCCCCATTTAATAATTCCCCAACATTTAATTTGCAGATGTTATGGCATGTTAAAGTTACCAACTCTTACAAAAATTACCAATATTTATTTGAGTCTATTTAGTAGTGTTTATTTGATTATAAATTAAAGAAGTTGGAACGTTCCCCAAGAAAATGTGGTACATTATGTGAATAGTTGATACTTTTGAAACAATCAAATAAAAATTGGTAAGTGACTCAAATAAGAATGTTTAACTTAATCGCTAGAAATAAGTGATGGTAAATTATTGTAATGATGTCCGTAATATACAACAGAATTGGTAATCTCATAATAGACTAGTAATGTTAACATGCTAGCAAGCTTTCCAAATTACCTTGGTAAACTATTGAAACAGTGGGTACTTCTTAAACAATAAAATAAATGTTGGTAATTAACTCAAATAAGAGTTGATAATTTCAAATTTGAGCTATCAACCTTTTCCACTTGTTAAGTTACCACAAATGTCGGTTTATTATTGGAATGGTTGGTAATTTTGAAACAATCAAATAAATATTGATAACAAACTCAAACATCCACTGGAAGTCTCATGTAAGAGTTCTTAAATTAGCAATGCATATAATTGTTGGTAAATTATTGGATTAGTTGGTAATTTTGGAAACAGGACTCAAATTAGCTATGCATATAATTGTTGGTAAATTATTGTATGTACAGTATTGAAAAAACGGTTGGTAATTCCAAAAATCAAATAAACATTGGTAAAAGGACTCAAACAAGAGTTGGTAGTTTTATTAAAGATAGTAAATTTAACACTTCGGTAAGCTCTGCAAACAAATGTTGCTAAATCATTGTACCCTTTGGTAATTTCGAAATAATAAAATAAATGTCGGTAACTCACTCAAATAAGATTTAGGGCTCGTTTGATAAAATGGGGAATCGACTAGTGAGAACAAATTGAAGCATTAATCATCAATGAGAAATCAAATGCAGAACATTAGACACGTGCACAAGTACTTGCATGGTGTCCCGTGTCCGGCCAATTGTGCACACATCCTCAAAGAGAAATTGAGTTTCGAAAAGATTAAGTTCCTAAGGTCTCATCGAATTTCGAAAAACGCAAAATGAATTTGATATGGGCACGCTTTTGCGTGTTGTTGCTACCACTAGAACTATGTTATCTTTACCTTTAGGTTTGCTCGGGACACATTCACGGGTATTACCCCACCCCTAACCTCCATATCACAAAGCATGCTTATTCAAATTTTGAGGTTAAGCACATCGTGTTAATAATTTAGTGTTTATGTTCCATCCAACACGAGTATTCTCTTGGGGCTACTGATCCAGAAATTATCCGATCTATGCAAGACTATTAATAACAACACTCGGAAAAATTAATCGATTACTAAAAGAGTCTCAGACCTTCCAATTATATATACGAGAAATCTCCCAAATTTGTCACTAACTTTTGACAAATAGGCCGGCCCATCATATTTTAGTTAAATAAGCCTACCTCAGACAATTACTTGCATGGTGTATCTATAGAGAAATGCCTAAGTAAGTTTAACACACTGGTAACTTTTTACACGTTGGTTGCTCCGCAAAGTAAGTTATATACGTATGTTTGTGTGTGTAATTATATTCACATTCATATCATCTATAATACTATATAAAGTGAAAAGGATCTTTGATGGGATCTCATTTTTTTCTTCCCCGAAATGTTGTCAATTACTTATTTTGCAAATGTGTATCCATAGAATATGTGTAAGTATCCATAGAATATGTGCAAGTTAGTAAGTTTATTTGATCTCTAACGCGTTTCAAAATCAAAATTTGAATGTTTTTTTATCCGAAAACAAATTTTTTATCTAAATCTCGAAATATCTTTTTCTTTTCACGTACATTGATATGTTTCTATGTATTGCGTATTTTACCAACAATTTCTTCCTACAGAATATTTCTAAATTGGTGGTTTTGCTCAATTTTTCGAGGATCAATTTTGTTCATACACTTAACCCGTGTGCATGTAGTACTGTATTTATAAAAAGTCTCTTATATTTTTCTCTTCCCATGCTTCATATGAGACATTGTCTTTCAGTTTTCCTGTCCTGCTCTTGGGTCCCGCGAACTTCGGATTGTGTTGAAGGAACAAATAATAAAAAAAAGGGGTTTTTTTTTTTTTATCTTAGTGAGATGGAGAACACTACAATGAATAGGAAGGAGGAGACAAAATAATCTAGCTCTCCCTTAGCCGGATCACCACTTTCGCAAGCCACTCCATGGACACAACACTCTCTTGATCACTCGTGAACTCTAGGAATCCACTAAAGGGGCAGAGAGACAGACAAGGGAAAATAATAAGGGACAACATCCGAGAATAAAACTTCATTTAATAAATCAACCGTGTTTACAACGCGGGACCCAGAGGGTGTTTATAGCTAGGGGCCTAGCTATAAAATCAACCAACCACCACTTCCTAATAAGTGATGACTAGCAGAGTTTCCCGGCCAATCCACCGCCTCTGTTGGATCTACAGGCGGGTGGTCGCGAATCTCTGCATAAGATTCCAGATGTTAGCGTAAATTCATGTGATGAATTAGTTGGCAAAGGATTGACCGTGGCTATTGTGCTGACATTGAGGTTTCTCTCTCTCTCTCTGAATTGCTAGTATTGTTTCTGCACGTATATGTACCGGAAGTGGCCACGCCACTCTAGTGCGTGGTGAAATTACGAGCATTGGCGAATTTACAGGAACTACTTACTTTACTCATATTTATGAAGTGAGAGGGAGTGCTCTATATACACCACATGATCGAGCGAATTCTGATCACATGTGGCTTGAATTATGATCGAGTGGTTTTTATTAAAAAAATAAGAGCCAGATTTTGAAATGAATATACATCTCACTTTTTTCATTGATCGTCCGGAATGTCTATGCAAGTTGGTTTTATTGTTCTTGCAGGACTTTGAAAAATTGAAGTTCATTAACTTGAGTGGATGCCAGTGGCTGGTTTGTATGCCGGACCTCTCTTGTACTCCAAATCTTGAGGAATTGGAACTCCATGCATGCAAAAACTTGGAGAGTGCCCACGATTCAGTTGCATATCTCCGTAAGTTGAGGTCGTTGAATTTAGGTAATTGCTCTAAATTGCAAAGATTCCCTGATATTCCGGATAAGCACAAAAGCTTGCGAAAAGTTTATCTAAACGGGACTTCAATTGAAGAACTTCCAACATCCATAGAAAATCTTGTCTCTCTTGAGAAGATGTATTTATTTAATTGCGAGAAACTGGCAATCCTTCCGTCTAGCATTTACAGGTTGCCAAATCTTACATATTTGCAACTTGAACGCTACTCAAAACTAATTGAGTTTCCAAAGGAGGAAGAGGATTTGAGTAAATCCCATACAAAGACGTGATTCCCTATGTTATCAAGGTTGAACCTTGGAGGGTGCCATCTATCAGAAGCAAAGTTCCTGGAAAATCCTTCATGTTTTCCCAGCCTAAAACGTTTAGAATTATGGGGAAACAATTTTACTAACCTTCCTACATGCGAGAAACTATATAAGTTGGAAAGTTTGGAAGTTTCGTATTGCCATCAACTACAAGAGATCCCCAAGATTCCTGGGAAATTGAGAAGACTACGGGCAAATAACTGCGAATCTCTGAGTAGAATTCCCTCCAATATATGCGACGCTGAGATCGTTGAGTTATATTCACGTCAGGCACCGGTTCGTAATGGGTTCTCTGTGAATGATTTGTTCAAGCTTGAGGTTAGACTCTCTCTCTCTCTCATTAATATGGAGTCGTGTACATGTTGGCTGCATTAAGTGTTCGTGTATTGCAAAAGGCTAAAAATCCTGGAATGGTGGGCTAATTAAAAAAAGCAAACAGATAGAGAGTGATTCTACATGTACATGTGGTGGTGGTTGCTACAAGGAAACGCAAAGGATATTCTCTTTATTTATAGAACTCTAGTTCGCCGTTGAATTACAAGGATCACCCAATGAAAAACTTCAATAATACATGTTCATCCAGTTCCAAAGTCTTCAACAATACATGTCCTGTTTCCACCAATTAAGCACAAAAAAATCTTTGTATTGCCATTGCTAGCTATATGTAAAACTCTAGGACTGCCACTTAACTCATTGAAACTCCTCTTTTTAGGTGCCAATTTCGAAAAACTATCTAACAGTCTATATCTATGACAGAAATTTCATCACCAAAAAAATTGCCGAGTTATTCTACCTGGAGGAGAGATGCCAAAGTGGTTGCTTCCCAATAAAGAGGGTTGTATATCTTTCGTGGCTTCAAAGGACTTGTATAAAAAGATCCTAGGAGTAGCTTTCTGTGTCGTATTTCGAGTAGAAGGAAGTTGGCTTTTCCCATTTGAGCTTATAGGATCCGTTAATTGCAAATGCAAGAGACACACCTGGCATGTCAAGTCATTTGATTTGGATCATGTGTGGCTTGAGTATATGGAATCAAAGGAGGTGTGGACAGTAGACGATTTTGGTCCAAGCAACTTGAGCCATTTCCGCGTTAGCATTGGAGTATCCGGCAATCCTGTGGGTCCAACTAGCAGAGTATTTGTGAAAAAGTGTGGATTCCGACTAATATGCAAGTCACTAAGCAACGATTTGGAGGTTTTGTTTCCATACGATCAGTTGCTAGATCCAGCTTTACTCTACGAGGTTCCGTATGAAGATAATCCAACGAGCACAGAGGAAGAAAGTTCAAGTGAAACAAAAGATTTACAAGATAGTGAAACGTGCACAGAGGAAGAAGGATTGAACATGGTTGACTTTTCAATTGAGGTATCTCTCTCTCTCTCTCTGCATGTATATCTGCGTGTGTGTTGATGCGGAGTGTACTGTCGGGCGCACGTAATGCAAAAGCCCAAAAATCTAGACAAACAAACAAATTTAATATAAAGTGATTCTGCACATGTATATGAAGCTTAACAAAATCTCAAACTGATGCGATGACAGACCTGATGTTCGTAATTCCTGTATTGAAAAATAATGTTGAAATCCTAGAAAATCTAATGAACAATGGGCACATGGTACTTGATGTTACGGTTGATCACAACAACCAACACCAATAATAGTACTAGATCAACTCTACGGACCAAGATAAAATTACACAACGATAATAATTCAATAATTCGACATGAGACCTTTTTTACTCTTAGGTGTTTGTTGCTATTGTGATGGGGGACCGTCACACTACATGCCTTGTTAGCCACATGCGGATTACTTGGACGGTTTGATTTAATTTCATTGATAGAGAGTATCAGATTTGAGATTCTCCTTTTATATAAAGTTAGAGCAGACATAAAAGGTGAAAGTGGTTGGATGAGGCTGGTCTGTGGAGACAGCATGCATTGTATTTTCCTTTTCAATTTTCCACTAGTTTGAGTCAACGTAGATGTGCTTTTTATTTTATTTATTTTAATAATGTTAAGTTTTTTTTTTGGTAAGGTTAATAATAATGTTAAGTTCGTTGCAAGTAAGTTGGAGTTCAATTAGGACAGTTTGTATTGAAGAATAGGTGATTTCTAAAGTGAACACATAACAATGAACATTAGAGAGTGGGTTCTGAGGAGGACACGATTAATTTCTTGGATATGCTGTTATCTTTTCCATCAATTTTTCACTTCCTATATAGTACACTTGTATCGTATGAGCTACGTTTAGGGGGATTCAATCTAATATTAGGGGTGGCTAGCACTTGCAAGGGAATGATTTCCAACGGAAGCAATGATCAATACGTCTAATTATTATAAAACTCTAGCCTTAGTGGAATTACTAGGAATATGCTTTCTTGAACTAATTACAAACTTGAATACTTCTAACAATTTACTCATACAACAGAAGCATCACTATTCCAGCTTTTGGCAAGGTTACCGAAATGTTCGCTCAGGAGGAGAGATGCCAAAGGAGTTCGTCACCGTCGAAGACGGCACAATATCTTTCATGGCTTCACAGGACTTTTTTAACAAGTTCCGAGGATTCTATCTTTGTGTTGTCTTCGGTGTAGAAGATGGAAAAAAGGAAGTATCTTTCGACATCGTACCACATGTTAATGCCCAAAGGCGGAATGAGTTATCAGGAACTCTCGGTTCATTTGATACGGATCACGTGTGGTTCCAACCTTTCAGGCCATGGGCGCTGTGGGGAATGTTGGGGGGATCAGTTGACTTTGGTCAATTTGACGAGAGTTATTTACAATTTAGCCTTAAGATTAGAGTAACGGGTGGAATCGTGAAAAAGTTGGGATACCTGATACAATCCTGGCAACTAGGGGATGCTTTGAAGGTTGAGCTTGAAAAGAATCGATTAATGGATCCAGCTTCACTCTGTGAGGATGATGAGAGTCCATTCGACCGTATCCGGGAGAGAGGATATCCTTACAAGAATGCACGCTGGCGGAAATAGAAGAGGGCATCATGTCTGGCTCAAGTGTCTTCAGCATGGGGCGCTGCGGGAGGTAATATATGGGTTGCGAAAGTGTGTCTTCTTTTCTTTTCTTTTTTTTTTATTTCTATTTTTTTCTCTTTTGTGGCCACATCGGCGGGCGGGTAAAATCCGTCTCTTAGTCTTTTTTTTTCTCCTTTTGTTATAACTACTCTGCTAAAGATTATTCGCAGGTCACTAATTAACTTCTCATCTTCTAAATATGAATTCGAAATAATTCTCTAGTATTTATTATCTGACCTGTTGAATATATGTCTCGAGTTTAAGCCCGAAGCGAAAATCTAAATATTTTGAATTGGATATTTTGCGGACGTCCGAAATCGAGCAAAAGAAATATTGGAAATTTGCTTTCCTAATATGCAAGAGTTGGCAGCAAAATAAGAAAGAAGACAAAATAGGAAAGTCAAAAGGTGGATTTTGGTTGACCGAATTATCTAGGTTTTTCATCCCATAATGAGTCGGCCACGTTCTCTTCTTGGGCATGCGTATATATATATATATATATATATATATATATATATATATATATATTATTGTATTGCAGGAAGAGAATCGGTGTAGCGCCGCTTGTGTGAGTGCTTGGTGCAAAGAGCTTTCTCGTGAATTTTGTCCGGAAGTGCCGTTCTCAACGAGTGCTTGATGCGAGTTTCTCTTCGTGGAATTACGCCAAGAGCTCAAGTGTTCGTAGCGATTAAATCTTGTGTTAAGATTTGTGTATAATTCTTTTGCGAGATTGAGAGATTGTTTCGTGAGGAATTGTGGGGCTAAACACTGTGTGAGTTATTGGGTGTAATTGGAGCTTGGGAAATACTGAGAGTGTTTGAGTGACTCGAGTGTGGTTGTAATCTCCGTTGTATCGCTTGATTTATAGTGGAATTCCGTGTTGCTCTCCCCGTGGACGTAGGTCACTACGACCGAACCACGTAAATCTGGTGTCCGATTTATTTTCTTATTCAGTCAAATTTATTGTTCGATCGCTTGGCTTTCGCAACAATTGGTATTAGAGCTTGGCTTGGCTGAGTTGAAGTGAATCGATGGCGATAGAAGAAGGAAAAGTGAAAATCGACAGATTTGATGGGAAGGATTTTGGTTTCTGGAAGATGCAGATTGAGGATCAACTATATCAGATGAAACTGCATGTGCCCTTGTCTGGGGAGAAGCTAGAGATGATGAAGCAAGCTGATTGGGAATTGCTGGATAGACGAGCTTTGGGTGTTATTCGGCTGACGTTGGCTCGTAACGTCGCGTTTAACATCGTGAATGAGAAGACCACTGCGGGTTTGATGAAAGCCCTATCGGACATGTACGAGAAGCCCTCTGCGATCAACAAAGTCTACTTGATGCGACGTCTGTTTAATTTGAAGATGAGCGAAGGTGCATCAGTTGCTGATCATATTAATGAATTCAATGTGATCGTTAGTCAATTGAGTTCAGTTGATATTGACTTTGAAGATGAGGTACGTGCTTTGATTCTATTATTCTCATTGCCTAATAGTTGGAATACTACTGTTACTGCTGTTAGTAATTCCTCTGGGTCAACAAGTTTGACGTTTGATGGTGTTTGAGATTTAATTCTGAGGGAAGACATCCGTAGAAGAGAATCTGGCGAACATGTATCTGCTGCTTTAGTAGGTGAAAATAGAGGAAGAACTGGTACACGTGTTAGCAGAAGTAGTATGAACTCGAATAGACGAAGTCAGTCTAGGATTGATGGTATTGTCTGTTGGAGCTGTGGCAAGAGGGGGCATCTTAGAAGGGATTGCCTTAAGCTGAAGAACGACAAAGGTAAGGGAATTAGAGTTGATCCTGCGGATGATATTGCAGCTATAGCTGATGGTAATTCGGATGATGCTAATTATGTCTTGTCTGTCACTAATAATTCGTCGTTTGGCGGATGGATTATGGATTCTGGTTGCTCTTTTCACGCTACACCAAATAGGAACTGATTTACTACTTATCAGTGCACGGATAATAGTAAAGTGCAGTTAGGGAACAATTATGAATGCGATGTTATTGGTGTTGGTGATGTCAGAATCAGAATGCATGATGGTATCGTGTGGACATTGACTGGAGTGAAGCATGTTCCTGAGTTGAAGAAAAATCTGATTTCCTTGAGTGCCCTAGATTCAGCTGGGTGTCGGTATTTTTCAGAATGTGGAGTTCTGAAAGTTGTTCGAGGTGCCTTGGTGATAATGAAAGGAATCAAGCATAGTGGCCTGTATGAGCTTCAAGGAGAGACAGTGACGGAATTTGCTGCGGAGACGTCAAATGCATCGGTTCGAGAGTCTGAATTGTGGCATATGCGTTTGGGACACATTAGTGAGAGAAGCCCGAAGGTTCTAAGTGAAAGAAATTTTCTATGTGGTTATGTAGCTAACGAACTGAATGTATGTAGGTGCTGTGATTTAGATCAACGGCGGAAAGTGCAGTTTAGTACGGTTGTCAGAGAAACCACGGATATTGCATAATTAATTCACTTGGATATTCGCAGGTTGTCGCGATTTCCTTCAAGGAAGAGTGCCAGATTTATGCTAACAGTTGTTGATGACTACTCGAGGAAGACGTGGATGTTTGTGCTTAGGCATAAGTTTGATGCTGTTGTCAGGATCAGGTAGTTAAAAGCTTTGATCGAAAAGGAGACTGGTAAAACGATCAAGCAGGTGCGGACTGACAATAGTATGAATTTTTGCTCGGAGCTGTTAAACAAATTCTGCATGAAGGAAGGCATAGTGAGACACCGCACTAGTGTCAATGAACCACAGCAGGTTGCAGAGTTGATGAGCAAAATATTACTAGAGACGGCCCATAAAATGCTCTCTAGTGCTGGTATGGCTATAAGATTTCTAGCGGATGCGCTTAGTACGGCGAGCTACTTGAAGAATAGATCCCCATCGACTGCGATTGAACGTTGGACTCCCGAAAAAGTGTGGTCAGGTAACGTTGCTGATTATTCTGTTCTTAGAATATTTGGTTGTCCATGTTATGTTCGAATTAGTGATGGTAAGCTCGATGGAAGGACAAGAAAGTGCATGTTCCTAGGTTATGCACAAGGTGAACGGGGCTATAAGTTGTGGTGCCCGGAATTAAATTCACTTATTATCAGCAGAGAAGTTATATTTGACGAGTCTCCAGTACTTCTAGCTAGGAGTGTTAATAGCAGTGTTCATACGGATCTGAACGGTATTCAGCTTGAGGTGGAGTTGCAACCAGAAACTCCTGAGGTAGCGGGCACTAGCGAAGTAATCGACACAGATGGTACTTGTAGCGAGGTGGAGCCTACTGAGCCAACGGTTGCTGTAACTGCTGAACTTGACAAGGTGCGTATTCGATCTCCGAATAGATATGGATGCAATGATGTTTTGCTTTATCTGCGATTAAGGAGATTGTGTCGGAAAATCCTTATGGAGCGGTTAAAGGTGCATGTGGAGTTGGTGTTATGATGAGGTCCACGGCTATGGCAAAGTTCAAGCGAGGCTTGGACTTGAAAGACGTCTGTGGCAGTTGAGCCCATCGGGGGCTGTGGGAGAGTAGTAGCGAAATTCGGATTTCTATCAAAGTGATTGTGACTTGGCTCAAACGTCGAGCCAAGGTAGAGATTGTTGAATATATGTCTCGAGTTTAAGCCCTGTTGACACCTAAATTTTGATAATCCAGTCAGTCGTTCGTTGCATAAAAATTAGAGATCGATCCTAGTCTCTAGGAAAAATATTAATTAAAATGCATATAGATGTTAGAAGCATTTGTTTAGGTTCATATAGGTTAGTTGCATTTGCATTGGATCGGCGGTGGTTGGACTCGAGTGAACGGCTCTGAACTTAATGAAATTGGACTAAGCCCGCGTTCAAGAAAAATCTTGGCCAAGCCCATGAACATTATAAGAGCTAAAATTTTCATTGGAAAATGTCGAGTTGGAAAATATCGATTTGTCAATCTTGATATTATCACGATTCAAATTGAATGAATTGATATTATCATAAAGATATTACAATATTTTCTTTGAATCAAAATAGGAAGTAATTGCAAGCAAAACCCTAAACTTTGCCTATAAATACATTCAATGAGAAATCATGGAAGTGGGGGGGCTCTCAAAATTTCAGAAATTAGAATTTTTGGAGAGAGCTAGAAACACACGTGAGATTTGAGGGAGAGAGAGTCGGCCGAGTACGTGTGCAACCGCCGCTGCGTCGCCCGTGCCTACACCATGCTCGCCGTCGCCGCTGCCCCCGTGCCGACGAGTCCATTACCGCCACCGCGCGCTGCTGCTTCCAGTTGCTGCATCTCCCGGCTCTGACATCGCTGCATCTCCCCAACGTTGACGTTGTAGCTACCGTGCCCGAGACCCTCCGCAAGCTCGTCTTCACTGAACCCATCACTCGGAAAAATTCCAATTGCGCGTGGCTGTGCCAGAAATCCCTGGAGGTTGTTGCAAAAAAACAGAAAAAGAAAGGCTTTTTTTTATGTGTGCAGGTGTGATTCATAAGTGAAGTGACGAAAAGTTCTAGAGGAGTGCACTTGGATCATTCACGAACAAGAAGAACACAAGTGGTAAAAATTCTGACGTGGTGATTAGGGGGGTAAGTGTGTTCGGTGGGTGTGGGTGCAGGTGCAGTGCTTGGAATTGAAAAGCTTTCTAGCGTACAGCGTGGTCCAAGACCGATAACCTCAATAAACTCCAACGGCAACTCATCTTCTCGTTTGCCCAATAGCCGCGACACACTCAATCGGTGGTCGAACCAACGCGCTAGCAACACCGATCCGTGACACCACCACCAAGTCGATTCACGCCAGAAGCTGCAAGCCGCTGGTGATCCACTGAGAGCCATCATTGACCGTCCACTCGCCGCGATCACGATCCTCCGCGAATTCAAATTTGGAAAGTAATCCGCAAATCAGGTAAAAATCTCTATCCGGTATACTGTCAAAATATTTAAATTCTCAGTTTGAATATTTTGAATATTCCATGATTATTGCGTGATTGATTGGATACCTTAAGATAATATTTGCGATATCCGCAATATTCGAAAACACCCAAAATTAGGAATTTTGCCTAATTTAGCAACGTATCTGGACGACTATCCGACCTTATCCCTAAGGTACGATACGCGGTGATACGGAGAATCATTATCTTGTCCATAATCACTTGGACACAACAATAGATTTTATTTGCTTTCCAAATTTGAACAATCAACTTTCCGTCGATATCTATAACCCTATAGATATGACTGTTAGTTTGATTTCTTTGCCTTATCTGAGTTTAAAAATCTTGCGGATTGTGTGGATTGTTTGAATGTGATTGTTATCTTTATTTGATTGTTTTCCTTTTACATAAATAAAATCCAAAAATTTGTTAGTTAGATTTAAATTAGAAATTTTGCATGCTTAGGGAATCTTAAATATATCCAAAAGAATAAGATAATTATTTGATTTAAATTGGGATTTAGGGTAACATATTTCCTAGTTTAAATTAGAGATTGTTTTAATCTTAGTGGATTATTTAGGATATTTAATAATTTCGAATTTTAATAAAAATCCCAAAAAAAGAATCACTTTAGGATAGATCAATCATTTTCTCTAGGATAGATTGCATGTTATTTTAGGCATTTTTTTTATTCCGAATTTCATTTAAAAATACCGAAAACAAATCATTTTTCCATCATTAGAATTAGGTCACGTCGTCGCATGGCATATAGTTTGCATGTTAGGCTGCATTAATTGCATGTTAATTTTTTGCACGTCATTACATATAGGTTAGCTTTCATTTAAATAAGTGAAAACCCAAAAAATATTGAGTGAATTGCTTGTTAATTAGAAATCATATTAGGATTGTTGATGTGATTTTCTAGCTAACAATGCAGATGCTTACGTTGCTTCGAGGTAAGTAATTCTCTCAATTTTTGCAATTTATTTAACGTTTTGATTATTGGGTGTTACTTTGGTGGTTTGCGCACCTGCATGATCACCTCACATGTTAGTAACTAAGTTAAAATGGATCCAGACTGCCTGCATAAATATTTTTGAAAAGAAAAGGTACCGAAAGGGCGCTAGACTAGATCTAGCGTAATCAAGTCCCCGAACTTAGAATCTCTGGTTCGTAGGAATAAAACATATCTCCCTATGTTTTATTTAGGTTTCTAATCGACCTACCACAAATAGATTAGTGGCGACTCCAAGAATGAAAACATTTGCATGTTAAGAACTTAAATCCTAAGTTGCGAATTGGTAGGGCTTGGGAGGGCCCGAGTTAGGCTTAGTCTTAACAATCCATTAGCCTGAGCAAATTTTAGGTCGCGACAGCTTGGCGACTCCGCTGGGGAGACTTGAGTTAAAACTCTTAGTGGACTTAGGCCAGTTTTTTTTTCTTTTTCAAAAAAAAATATTTTTGTTTGGCAGCGAGGATCCCAGGTACGTCCCTAACAATTTAGGTGTTAAATGTTTTTGCAGAATGGGAGGTATAAGGGGAGGCGTGATTGTTAACCTTTGTTTTGCAGGGAGGTGGTTGGATGTATGGTTTATTTTATGCACGAAGCGCTGTATGATATAACCTGCTGTGCATGCCTTGCATTTACACTACACCGCACACACTACCCGCTGCCGGACCTGGGCGGCATAGGTTTAGGATGGTACTGAGATAGCGGACACCCCGACCACACCTGCGTGGTATGGGTCGCCCTTCTTGGTCCCGAAAGTTTTTTCACGGTGTCATTGAGTTCCCACCACGGTTGCACCCTTTGCAACCCGGGTTGGCTCCTTGACTAAGCCGAAGTCAGGGGAACCCCGGCCTAACCACAACCATGATTGGTTTAGCCCGGTAATCCTCGCGTCTCCACTTTGCAAGCCAGGTCTAGATAGAAATCGAACCTCTCATTTCATGCGTATGTCTTTGTGATTGCCATGGTCCTACCGGGTAAAGTAAGTCTTTTGAACTCTTCTTTTTGCAATTTATTTAGTTATTGCATTTTTCGGGTCGGTCCATGATAGGTCTAGGTGGGTTTTAAATTTGAAAGTAATAATCATTGAGTTTTTTTTAACAAAAAAAAAAGAAGAAAGAAAGCTCTTTTGGAGAATTATTCTCAATCTATGTCTTTATTTTCCTGGATGTGTCATAGGTCATTATTTCCTGAAAAATTTATCATTTTCACAAGTACATGGAGTAATGAAAAATGTCACGAAAAATGGGAATAAAAGGGATAGTTAGACTGAGTCATGGACTGATCGTTTTGAGGACGTATACTTACCATGCTCTATTTTTTTAATTAGGTTATTACGGACCGTCAACGTTCTCCAATCCGTACTCGCTCAAGAGCAAGAATGACTGACCAAAATGAGCAGGCTCGTGTTGCTGTCCTTGAAAACGAGATGAAGCAAGTTCTGAATGTGCTCGAGAATCTCACCAAACAAGTTGCTTCCCTACAAACAAGCATTTCCACATTGTCTGCACCCGCTCAACCGAGTGTAGAGATCGTACTGCCCAATGACTCTCCTCCTGTTGAGTCAAACGATAAGGGAAAAACTGTTGCCATTGGTACTTCCTCGACTGAGAATGGTGCAACTTTAACCGACAAAGCTCGTCCGATCATCACAAATGGGGGCGATGCATCTTCTAAGCCACCAAAGAGTGATGAGGCTGAGCGTATTGATAAGCTTGAAGAAAAATTCCGTCAAATGCAAGGCTTTGATGATCAATTCTCACGAGGTCTTGCTCACATTGTCAAAGTTCAAGTCCCTAAGAAGTTCAAGGCGCCTGAGTTTAATAAGTTCGATGGCCTTTCCTGTCCTAAGGTCCATTTACAATACTACACGGCGAGAATGGCGCCGTATGCTGATAATGTGCCACTCATGATCCACACTTTCCAAGATAGCTTAACCGGACCCCCCTTACAATGGTTCGTTTTGAAAAAGATTCATTCGCTCAAGACATGGGAGGATTTGTCTGATGCTTTCATTCGTCAATATAAATTCAATATTGACGTGGCCCCGTCACGTGAAGACTTGATTCGCACTGAGAAGAAAAAGACTGAGACCTTCAAGGCCTATGCTACTAGGTGGAGAGCTCTAGCTGTGCAAATTACCCCCGAGTTGACTGAGAAGGAGATGCTTGATACTTTCATGAAAACTTTACCGTTCGAGTTTCGTAATCGAATGTTGGGTTCTAATTTCAACTCTCTAGCTGAGTTGATACCTGCGGGAGAACGCATTGAGATCGCTCTGCGTGATGGTTGGGCCACTGAGCAGGCTACCTCTGCTAAGAAGTTCACCCTCAAGAAAGATAAGGAACCGGCACCTGAAGTAAATGTAGCTTACTTTCAACAAAGTCGTGATACTGCCCCGACAATGCAGTCTGCTGGCAAACAACAAGGTGGACGCCAATTCACTAGTCGGCAGCAAGGTACTAAAAGGAACTTCACACCTCTACCTGGGCCGTTATCCAAAGTTCTGCCTGTTCTTCAAAAGAAAAATTTGCTTTCAAGTGAGCCGAAACGCCCGAACCCCGAGCGGTTCTTTGGTTATGACTCCTCTAAGAAGTGTGAGTATCATATGGGGGAGGTTGGTCATTCTACTGATGATTGTTACGTACTGAAGCATAGAATTCAAGACCTCTTGGACACAAAGGCATTCTCTTTCAGCACTACTCAACCAAATGTCCAGCGGAACCCTCTACCCAACCATGCTGGAAGCACGGACGCTGTTATTGAGTAGAGAAATTTCTGTCTTTATACTCCTCTGCGAAGGAGTCTTTCATGCTTTCTAGGATTTCAAGTGTTTTCTAGGATTTCAATTCATGTTTATGTTTTTATTCGTAGGGCTTTGATTATTTGCATTTCCTTTCCAATAATGTAATTCATTCGACTCTATTCAATGAAATTACAAGTTTATTTGCATTTTGAGGGCATGTTGAAGCATACCAAACTAGCCCGGTGATGATATCCAACCATCAAAAGAAAATATCATCCAAAGAGAAATTCTGAGGGCTGGGCTTTCTCATGCTCCCTCCAAAAAAGACTTTCCGGAAATAAAAAGCATTTCATTGCTTTAAAAAAAAAAATCCTTTTTCTAAATCATGCATCAAATAAACCCTGTTTGTTCGTCTGACTTATTTACTTCATGTTTCAGAGCATAATACTCTAGCTTGTTATGATGAGAAAATGACACATCCATTCAACGGCGATGAACCCATTGGTTCAATTGAAAGCTAACAAAGCTTTCGAAGGAAAGTGAGCTTGCAAAGACTTATCTAGGGGCAATGAATCATAACTTGATTTGGTGTGGTGCTATATCTATAAAGCCAGAAAAGGAGATGACAAATCGGGGGCATGACAGACTTCTGTAGCGGCCATTGAGATAATTCCTTGGATAATTGAAATTTACTAAGTCTCATTTTGCGTTACATAGAATCCTATTCATGCACGTTCTCTTGTACAGGGGCAGAAGCAACGATGGAGCATTCATGTGTCCATTCCTTCTAAATAGGGGCAATCAAAGGACTCCCATTCCAAAAAATGTCTCTATATGTTGATGTTCTCACACCTTTTACAGGGACCATTTATTTTGAATGCTCAATGCCATATTTTTCATGCTTATGATGAGATTTTTGAGTATGATAAATATGTTCGGAAGTTGCAAACTTTTTTGTGCTTGAAATTGATAAGCTTGTGAAATGATCACATCTTTCAAGGAAAAGAAATTTTGCTTGGTTAGTTTACCTATTTGACCCATCAATTTCATGTTGAAATTTGTCAAGTTGGACAATTTAATGAATGATGTGGAATTGCTTGAGTATGCTAAATGAGATGTGTCGGGATGATGAAAGGCAAACCATATCCTATACACAGTTCCCTATTCATACACTTGTGAGATAGTGAAAAATTCCATGTGCACAAGGTAAAGGGTTATCTCGCGAAAGGTACGACTACCGAAATGATGAGAGGCAATTCACTTCTTTATCTTAAACTATACAGGTTATCCATTGTTTCGCCACTTTGAGCCTAAACACTTGGAGAAGTTTTTTCAAATTACCCCTGTCAAGAACCACCCCACATCGGGGTAAACTGGAGGTAAGTCGACATTGTAAGGTGAGAAAAATGGATAGAAATTTTCTTGCTCACACTTGCATCAATCTTCAAGTGTTGCTATTGCAAATGAACTCAAACATTAATTCAAGTGCCTTAAGATGATGAAGAGCGGTTCTTTCTCTATCCTACACACTTTATCCATTGCTTAGCCCACTCGAGCCTATATTTTCGTTTCATATGAACCTAGTTGGTGATCATCCCCCACACTGGGGCAAAGCAAAAACCATCATTGTCCAAGAAGCATATTTGGAGCACCAACTGAAGACGAAGACCCTTGAGAGTCTAAATGTTGAGCTGAATAGTAATTGGCCAATGTATGCGTTGTAGACAGTGTGTGTCAAAAAAAAAACTCGGGGGCATAAAAAAGGCAGTGTGCCTGATAAAAGCAAGGCCATTCCCCTGAAAAAAAAAAAGAGAAAAGAAGGTCGAAAAAAAAGGGGGAGAACTTTAGAGAAAAATGTCAAGATACGACATGTCAAAGTCATGAATCCCAATCGAGCAGTGGTCTTACAAGTCTCAAAGGAATCAAGTGGTGAATTCAAGCCCAATGAAGCATTTACTGAAAAGACAATTCTCGAGGATGAAAAAGATCGGTGATTATGCTTAGATGATCACCAACTCTCACCCTTATACACATTTTGAGCCTGATATATCCTTTCGTTTCTCAACCCGTGAACCTAGCCTACGTTACATCCCTTGCAAAGTCTCTTCGGATTAGGACACTTGAATTAATATAGAGTTTCAGATGTTTATAAGCTTAGCTCGAAGAAGTGCGAGCAAGTCTATTTCTATCTCATTTTACAGGTTCTTGACTTGTAAACCCGGAGACGATTATGGAGTATTTTCTTTCAATAGCCTCGACTCGAAGAGTCCCCTTTGTTAAACCATTGACCAAACCGACACTATGGTCCTGACAAAGACCTCTCAAATTGGTAAGGCTGTACCGCTTGCGAGAATACTCGGACCCTTATCGACATGATGATGGTGAGATGGAGTGATTCTCATAAAATAGCCCTTTTGAATGAGAGTAAGCGAAAGCCCTTTCTAACTAAAAGTCTCTCATTTAGCATTCCTAAGAAATCCATGTTATGTATGAAAATTGTCTTAATGATAATTCTCCCCAGTGGAAATTTGGTGATGCAAATATGGTAAAACCATCATACTTAAACCTCAATTGAATTGATGAATTCTGAAATGTAAGTTCTAGAATAGCCGAGATTGCTAATCTTCTTGAATGAATGCATATGTGTTTTGCTGTAATCATGTCTGACAGGTAATGTTTCCCCAAAGACTAAAGAGTTCTTGATGCTACAGTTGTTTTTTGAAGCTTCGTGTTCGTCTAAATATTTTTGAATATTCAATTACCTGATTGTAGTTTCAGGTATCATTTTCGAAAATCCGAAGGGAATTTTCGATCCTATTAATCATATCTGATTGCAGTTTCAGATATTTTTCTCGAAGATCCGAAGGGAATCATTGAGCCCATTCAAATATCTGATTGAAGTTTCAGGTATTATTTCCGAAAATCCGAAGGGAATTTTCGATTCTATTAATTATATCTGATTGCAGTTTCAGATATCTTTCTCGAAGATCCGAAGGGAATTTTCGAGCATATTCATATTTGACTGCAGTTTCAATTTCAAGTTTCTTTCTCGAAGATCCGAAGGGAATTTTTGAGGCCATTCAAATACTTGATTGGAGTTTCAGGAATTTTTTTTGAAAGTCCAAAGGGAATTATTCGATACCTTTTATCGAAGATCTGAAGGGAATTTTCGAGCCCATCTCATCTCAAGCATCTTCTCTGAAAATCCGAAGGGAATTTTCAAGATTATTTCAGGTCTTATTTCGAAAATCCGAAGGGAATTTTCGAGCTTTCAAATACTATTGGGAATTCCAGATACTTGGCGATTTTCCAAAGCTAATCCATACCCCAATTTTGCTTTCCCAAATCTTCAGGTAAGTAAATGCAGGTATGTTTTCTATTTTTGCATTTAGCATCCACATATTACATTAGAAAACGGGTGTGGGCTCATTGAGATCCCATTTACTCGACAAAAAGATTAATTTTTCTCATTGCATTTGCATAGTCAAAATTTAGGTATCATTTTATCTTTGAATGAAACCTCTTCGAGCTCCCTTTCAAAGAGGGGCAGCTGTTGACACCTAAATTTTGATAATCCAGTCAGTCGTTCGTTGCATAAAAATTAGAGATCGATCCTAGTCTCTAGAAAAAATATTAATTAAAATGCATATAGATGTTAGAAGCATTTGTTTAGGTTCATATAGGTTAGTTGCATTTGCATTGGATCGGCGGTGGTTGGACTCGAGTGAACGGCTCTGAACTTAATGAAATTGGACTAAGCCCGCGTTCAAGAAAAATCTTGGCCAAGCCCATGAACATTATAAGAGCTAAAATTTTCATTGGAAAATGTCGAGTTGGAAAATATCGATTTGTCAATCTTGATATTATCACGATTCAAATTGAATGAATTGATATTATCATAAAGATATTACAATATTTTCTTTGAATCAAAATAGGAAGTAATTGCAAGCAAAACCCTAAACTTTGCCTATAAATACATTCAATGAGAAATCATGGAAGTGGGGGGGCTCTCAAAATTTCAGAAATTAGAATTTTTGGAGAGAGCTAGAAACACACGTGAGATTTGAGGGAGAGAGAGTCGGCCGAGTACGTGTGCAACCGCCGCTGCGTCGCCCGTGCCTACACCATGCTCGCCGTCGCCGCTGCCCCCGTGCCGACGAGTCCATTACCGCCACCGCGCGCTGCTGCTTCCAGTTGCTGCATCTCCCGGCTCTGACATCGCTGCATCTCCCCAACGTTGACGTTGTAGCTACCGTGCCCGAGACCCTCCGCAAGCTCGTCTTCACTGAACCCATCACTCGGAAAAATTCCAATTGCGCGTGGCTGTGCCAGAAATCCCTGGAGGTTGTTGCAAAAAAACAGAAAAAGAAAGGCTTTTTTTTATGTGTGCAGGTGTGATTCATAAGTGAAGTGACGAAAAGTTCTAGAGGAGTGCACTTGGATCATTCACGAACAAGAAGAACACAAGTGGTAAAAATTCTGACGTGGTGATTAGGGGGGTAAGTGTGTTCGGTGGGTGTGGGTGCAGGTGCAGTGCTTGGAATTGAAAAGCTTTCTAGCGTACAGCGTGGTCCAAGACCGATAACCTCAATAAACTCCAACGGCAACTCATCTTCTCGTTTGCCCAATAGCCGCGACACACTCAATCGGTGGTCGAACCAACGAGCTAGCAACACCGATCCGTGACACCACCACCGAGTCGATTCACGCCAGAAGCTGCAAGCCGCTGGTGATCCACTGAGAGCCATCATTGACCGTCCACTCGCCGCGATCACGATCCTCCGCGAATTCAAATTTGGAAAGTAATCCGCAAATCAGGTAAAAATCTCTATCCGGTATACTATCAAAATATTTAAATTCTCAGTTTGAATATTTTGAATATTCCATGATTATTGCGTGATTGATTGGATACCTTAAGATAATATTTGCGATATCCGCAATATTCAAAAACACCCAAAATTAGGAATTTTGCCTAATTTAGCAACGTATCTGGACGACTATCCGACCTTATCCCTAAGGTACGATACGCGGTGATACGGAGAATCATTATCTTGTCCATAATCACTTGGACACAATAATAGATTTTATTTGCTTTCCAAATTTGAACAATCAACTTTCCGTCGATATCTATAACCCTATAGATATGACTGTTAGTTTGATTTCTTTGCCTTATCTGAGTTTAAAAATCTTGCGGATTGTGTGGATTGTTTGAATGTGATTGTTATCTTTATTTGATTGTTTTCCTTTTACATAAATAAAATCCAAAAATTTGTTAGTTAGATTTAAATTAGAAATTTTGCATGCTTAGGGAATCTTAAATATATCCAAAAGAATAAGATAATTATTTGATTTAAATTGGGATTTAGGGTAACATATTTCCTAGTTTAAATTAGAGATTGTTTTAATCTTAGTGGATTATTTAGGATATTTAATAATTTCGAATTTTAATAAAAATCCCAAAAAAAGAATCACTTTAGGATAGATCAATCATTTTCTCTAGGATAGATTGCATGTTATTTTAGGCATTTTTTTTATTCCGAATTTCATTTAAAAATACCGAAAACAAATCATTTTTCCATCATTAGAATTAGGTCACGTCGTCGCATGGCATATAGTTTGCATGTTAGGCTGCATTAATTGCATGTTAATTTTTTGCACGTCATTACATATAGGTTAGCTTTCATTTAAATAAGTGAAAACCCAAAAAATATTGAGTGAATTGCTTGTTAATTAGAAATCATATTAGGATTGTTGATGTGATTTTCTAGCTAACAATGCAGATGCTTACGTTGCTTCGAGGTAAGTAATTCTCTCAATTTTTGCAATTTATTTAACGTTTTGATTATTGGGTGTTACTTTGGTGGTTTGCGCACCTGCATGATCACCTCACATGTTAGTAACTAAGTTAAAATGGATCCAGACTGCCTGCATAAATATTTTTGAAAAGAAAAGGTACCGAAAGGGCGCTAGACTAGATCTAGCGTAATCAAGTCCCCGAACTTAGAATCTCTGGTTCGTAGGAATAAAACATATCTCCCTATGTTTTATTTAGGTTTCTAATCGACCTACCACAAATAGATTAGTGGCGACTCCAAGAATGAAAACATTTGCATGTTAAGAACTTAAATCCTAAGTTGCGAATTGGTAGGGCTTGGGAGGGCCCGAGTTAGGCTTAGTCTTAACAATCCATTAACCTGAGCAAATTTTAGGTCGCGACAAGCCCGAAGCGAAAATCTAAATATTTTGAATTGGATATTTTGCGGACGTCCGAAATCGAGCAAAATAAATATTGGAAATTTGCTTTCCTAATATGCAAGAGTTGGCAGCAAAATAAGAAAGAAGACAAAATAGGAAAGTCAAAAGGTGGATTTTGGTTGACCGAATTATCTAGGTTTTTCATCCCATAATGAGTCGGCCACGTTCTCTTCTTGGGCATGCGTATATATATATATATATATATATATATATATATATATATATATTATTGTATTGCAGGAAGAGAATCGGTGTAGCGCCGCTTGTGTGAGTGCTTGGTGCAAAGAGCTTTCTCGTGAATTTTGTCCGGAAGTGCCGTTCTCAACGAGTGCTTGATGCGAGTTTCTCTTCGTGGAATTACGCCAAGAGCTCAAGTGCTCGTAGCGATTAAATCTTGTGTTAAGATTTGTGTATAATTCTTTTGCGAGATTGAGAGATTATTTCGTGAGGAATTGTGGGACTAAACACTGTGTGAGTTATTGGGTGTAATTGGAGCTTGGGAAATACTGAGAGTGTTTGAGTGACTCGAGTGTGGTTGTAATCTCCGTTGTATCGCTTGATTTATAGTGGAATTCCGTGCTGCTCTCCCCGTGGACGTAGGTCACTACGACCGAACCACGTAAATCTGGTGTCCGATTTATTTTCTTATTCTGTCAAATTTATTGTTCGATCGCTTGGCTTCCGCAACATGACCTTCTAAAAGGGGTTTTAAAATCTTTACGTAATGGCAAATATTATATCACGGTGTTGCGTGTACGCAAGAAATTGATATTTGGAAGTTAAACAGGGCAATGATATTATTTGTACGTTGCAAACATGACAGTACCATTTTGCTATACTTCTTGTCTTGTTTCATTGTTCTTTAGCTTTGGATTTAGCATTTAATACTAAATGCTACGAATTTTAAGAAATTTATATGATGTTCTAGTAATTGAAAATAATTTAAAATACTTTTACATGCTTGCTTTGTTGGGGAGATATGTAATCCCAAACAAACGAAAGAATTATATAATCAAATCTACCGTAAAAGTTATACGTGATGTCACGTGACTAATTTGAATTATATTGTCACATAATAGTCTGGATTACCTTATTTTGCAATATTTAAATTATTAAATAATGGAAAGAAATAGCCGGTAAAATACACAATATGAAGAATGTGATTGAGGATATAAAGACGCGCACGATTCATTACTACTTCCGATAACAAAATTAAACATACTTGTAAAAAGCATACAAGAAAATATAACTGCGACAAATTATGGCCTATTTAGCTAGCTAAAGAAATGTATGAAGCTCATATATGTATATACATATATATATATATATATATATAGAGAGAGAGAGAGAGAGAGAGAGAGAGAGAGAGAGAGAGAGAGAGAGAGTGTGAGAGAGAGACAGAGAGAACTAACTCTCAAGTGATATAATATACAGAACTTCATGTACTCGCTCATCTATCAATTAATTTCACAAAACTGCCAACCTTATAATTGGCTTATATATAGTTTACTTAGCCGAAATGACGGTCGCTTGGAGAATATCATTGGTATACTCTCATTATAAATTTATGGAATTAGCTAATTTGAGTTGTTACTCACTGTTGACACCTGAATTTTGCCGACAAATCAAACACGCATTTTTGTAATATGTGCAAAAATAAATAAATAAATAAATGGGCAATAAAAAATGATGGATGAACAAAAATAACCATAGTAGAAGAGGCCGCTTCCTTTCAGCTCCATCGCCATCGCCATCGATCGATCGCCTACCATCTTCGACCAGTAACAGCCGCCGTCAAATCTCCCTCGCCGGTCACCGCAATCTCGGCCGTGACGGAACAGAGCATGGACGCTCATCACCCCCAATCGACCTTCTCTCCTGCTCTTTCTCTCTCGTCTAACGCATCGGAGATTCCTTCTAAGCTAACGATTTCACACTCTGGCAGGAAAAATTTCACGACGACCACCACGATTACCATACACTCAGTGAAGCTTTGGTGCGTGCGCGAGAGCTGAGGAACCGAGCGAAGCAAGAACAAACACGCACAGACCGAGAAAAATATCTTTCTCTCCCATCTTCAGCGCTCTGGACCAAATCCAGTGTCTACGGCCGCGGCCGAAGCCGGTGGCAGCTGAATTGCTTCATCGCCTAGCTTCGTCTTCGTGAGATTCTCCAAGCGTTTCAGTGTCTTTCATTTGTTAGCAGGTAACCATAAGGGAGGATGCGGTCGATTCATGGAGACTCGATCATACGATTGTTCTGTATTGCCTTTTGTCGAGAGCTTCGAGTCGTTCTCTCAACTGTTGTCTGTTATTTCGTCTCGGATTCGTCGATTCCTCTCTAGCAGTTCTTTAGCGGGATTTCTCATGTTTATATTCCTCGCCAATTGATAGGAATTCCTATTTGTAGAACATCTCACCCTTCATGATCACCACCTGTTCGACGTTTTGCCTCAGAGATGGTAATGATGAATTTTTTTCATCGTTGATCAATCTGAGATTCCGTAGAGTGGATTTGGATGTTGTTGTTCGACATGCTGATCATATATATTGCGAATTGATGCTTCATCCTTTGATGGCAAGAGAGTTCCCTTTCCCTCGGTGCTTCGGTTTACTTTTTCACTTTGGTTGTGAGACCGAATTGTCATCTAATAGTAACGATAAGTCACAATACAATGGTGGTGAAAAAATCACAGCCAAGCTATATCAAGTTCATTTTTCGTTTTTTATGCTCGTGAATGACCCTTCCACCAAAGTTTGAGAAAGAGAGTCTTTGACCTACTTCGAATTCAAAAGAAGCGGGAACGGTTATGAAACTTCACCAAGCTTGAACGTGACAAAGTTTTTGACGAGAAATGCTAAGGGATTGGAAGTTTAGTTAAATTGAGAAATCATGGATGCGTGAAAGCAGTTAAGTTAAGAAATCATGGATATATGAAAGCAGTCAAGTTAAGAAATGGAAATCGGCCTAGTAACGATCGAAAGCAATTTAAGACTTACAAATAGAAGAAATGCAGTTAATTTCATTCGGCTCTTTCCTTTAAGTCTAGCGTTCTTTGCTTTGATTTCTTTGTTCCTTGCATTGCACCTTCAAATAATTCACAGCACTTCCATTTTAATTTCTAAGCAATTTACTGTACCTGTCGTTTAGATCAATTTCCATCAAATCATTTAATGCATTGCTTTCGGGAGTCTGGCACGCATACACGCACAGAAAAAATTGATCGCTTTAGAACCAAGCTAGAAATAGAAACTAAGCTTGTTATTTGTTTTCCCAACCGCTTGACAACTGGATCAACTTACATCAAGCGAGTTTGCTAGGACAATATCATATAGCTAAACATGCCAATGTACACAAGCGGTCACACTATAATAGGATTCTAAATTTAGCCACCATCGGTTCAAGAGGTGGCTACCACCATGTAGAACTTTATCCTAACGAGGTTCAGGAGGCGGCTTCCATGACGTAACACTTTGTCCCGCATGGCATTTTGGTTTGTATTGTACACAAATGTCGTTCCATATCCGATGCACATGCAAGATGTCATCCCTTCACGTATCTCATGCTCGATATCTCACACAATGAATAATGATTCCTCAAGCAGATCTGTGGTATGTGGTTATGTACTTGCTTTCCGACCCCATATGGTATTCAAGAAGAGTAATGATTCCTGAGCCGAAGGAATGTGCCGAATCTACATACCAAATTGATCTGGCTCTAGAAGAACTTGTTACATGTCTGCTTGCTAAATTCCAATGCAAAATCCATAATTGATGCAAGCTTCGCCATCAAATTATTGATATGCCAAGAGAATTGTTGGGTGCAAACATTACAGAGTGAATTATGGCTCAAAAATATCAATCAAAAAGCACGACATATAGTTTCGACCTTTTCTTATGATATTATGAAGAGCAGTATACTAGACCTAAATTTTGTGATAGCAACTTCAAATTTTCTTTGCGGGATTTCGGTGCATAGACTTAATTCTTACTCAGTTCAAACATCCGAAGATTCTCAATATTAATGTATATATTTTTTGGCTTGACCAACATGAAAATATGAGAGAGCAAGCTTGCTTCATGTCACAGGGTGTGTTTGATAGATACCTTCCATGACTTTGATAATGCCATATTCTTGGATGACCGATTCAGTAGTTATTTTATGAGCGAAGTGAATAGATGATGTGTGAGGATAATCCGTCCGCTAGCTTTACTAAATGAGATAATCTGCATGTTACGTTTTTCTCAAATGAAAAAAGAAGAAGAAGTTAGATTAAAAAGGTAATTTGGTTTTATAATGTTACCATCAGTTTTAAAACTTTTCATAGCAAATTGAGATCTCAAACAACCTAATTTTATTTTAACAGTACTGGAGTCACTAAAGATTTACTATCTCGTGTTGTACAAAGTGAGGTGACGGTTGACGTGGCGGATTGTGTTGGCGTTTGATATGTCCCCTGGTATACGCTGAACTGTAAAAATAATAGAAAAAAAGTAAATCAGAATAGTTGAAGATCACGTCTTGTATTTATCCTCTTTGTCTACCTCAAGTCTCCATTGTCCGAATTTCCTTTTTTTTTATTACCAATGACTTCAAAGAAGCTCGATTGATCTCTCGTGAGTCGCGATTGGTTTCACTTTTCACGCTAACCGTTGAAACACAAATGGTTAAAGGAAAAACCATAAACTTTAGTACTAGCCGGCAGCTAGTGTAATGAATTAGCAATATTTCATTGAATTATTTATTATGTGCTTACCAAAAGGCAATCGAGGATCATGTGAGGCCAATGAGGCACGAGTAGGCATCGTTGGCGTTCCTGATCAGCTTTACTTCACACCAAAGGTCAAGATCATGCTGGTCGTGACCCTCGTCGGCTGCATCTACTCATTGTTCTTGGAGCTGCAGTACCCTTGCTCTCCGGCAGCGGAGCTCAAGCTGAGCTTGTCAAGCTTGGTAGGCCTCACCGCCTCCTTCTCAGCAATTCCCTAATCCCTCTCTCATCTGTTTTGCCCATTAACATAACTTCATTTCCTTAATTAATCATGTGTTATTTTCTTAGATGCTATTTATCCTATTTTCCGAAGTGGGTACGGTTGCAACCGAAAGGTGGCATGACAAATCATAATTTCATTCCCTACGTTAGTCATAGATTTGGGTGAGACGAGAATTCAATTGTTTGATGTGCCTCGTAAGATTTCACTTTTTGGCCACCGAAAAAAAATGAAAATAAATAATCGATCAACTCTTGAAGCAAAAGCGTGTGAGGGTTAATAATTGATCTATCTTTCAAGTAGCCGTGAATTGTTATTTGTTACATAATATGCAAAAAAAAAAAAAAAAAGAAAGCAAAGAAAGAAAAACATCTCATTGGTTGCGAATGACATTTCCTGGAAGCCACAACGAAGTATTCTATTGGGCGCCAATGGAGAGCCAACCTTTTTTAATGAGATGAAATACTTTATTTTCCATATAAGCAAAAGAAAAAGGGGAACTAAAGATGTTTTCTTTTTATTGGAATTCAATGTGCGCGCCTTTCCTTTGAGGGGGCACGGATAGGGAGAGATGAGAGCAGAAGAAGACTTCGTATCTGTGGAAAACGTATGAACAAATAAAAGTCTTCTCTTTTAATTAGGATTCAACGTCGATGTCGAGAGTAGGGATGAGCATGGTCCGGATTGGGCCGGTCCACCCCCTAACCCTAGGACCAACCCGCACAGTGTTGGTCCTCAATTTTTGGGACCAAGGACCGACCCTATTGAGCTTGGGACCAAGGACCGGACCGACCCAATGGGTTCGGTCCGGTTCCAGGGTCAACCCGAGACCAACCGGTAATTTTTTTGTTTTATTTTTTGTACTCCTTGAAAAGGAAACCTACTATTTCAAATTACATATCATCGACAATGCGGCGATGTGCAACCAAACTATAAATACCATTACATATTTAACAAATTTAAGATAAGGCAACAATAGAAATTTCACACCTACTAAAAGTAAAAAACCATAAAAATGATTAAGACCACTCATAGAGATATAGAACAAGATGGGAAGTTCCTGTAATCATCTGTAAATAATACTAGTAATGCCATACACAAAAACGTTTTCCTACATTCGATCAAGGAGAGTCCAATCAACGAAAAAATGAGCTTCGCACCACTTAACTAGCAAATCATTGTAGTAACTGCAATACTACTCTTCAAAAACTTCTACCATTTCACACAAACTCAAAAGTAAAGTGCAACTGAAACTTACTAGTGAAATACAATTAAACTATGGACACCAGCCGATGCCGGCAGTCCGACCGACGTTGATGTAGCAATTTTTAAATATATTTTTTTATTTTTTCTGAATTGTTTTTTTTTTTTCTCTTCTTTTTTTTTTTCCTATCTTGTTCACTGGCCGATCCAGCGACCGGCTCCGCCACGTCCACACAAACACCACCCCCAATCAATATTCAATTCCACTTTTCACGCTAACTTCGGGAACACATATAATTAAAAAAAATAAAAACCAAACTTGAAAATCCCATCTCTCTTCAATCAGCACCATGCCAAAAGATGCTCGACACTAAAGGCTAGAAGAGAACAGACAAGTGGCTCTTGATTAAGGAAAGATTGTTGCGTTCGATACAGAGAATCTTTGACCATCAAACCTACGATATTGGTGCACATGGTGCCCCCACAGAAAAACAAAGGACTAAAGAGATTAAGTAGATGGAAGCCATTTTCCAGAAACCACTCAATCAATGAATTAATCAGAAGACTGACCTCAAATCAGGATCGTGTGATGTTATGACAGTAAAAATTTTATCTGATGTTGACCGGCGGCATCTGCTTGTCTTCCACGGCGCAGAAGCCCGAGCCGAGCTTGTTGAACCTGGCGGGCCCCATCGCGTCCTTCTCCCTGATTCCCTCATCCCTCCCATTCGCTTTGCCCGCAAAGCTGAAAGTTAATATAATTTTCTTTGTTGACCTGCGAAAAAGAAAGCCATGCCTCTGACTATAAAGAAGATACCGAGAAGCTCCAACGTTGAACAAAATCTCATTGGTTGACGGTGGGGGTTATTGGCAAGAAGTGAAGACAAGAAGGCTGAGAGGGCAGCGAGGGTCACGCCAATTTTTTGGCAGCGTCCCCTTGTGCCATTTGATTGTCCCCATCTCTTTGTCCATCCAATTCCACCCCTCTCTATTATTATTATTATTAATATGCCCTCAGAATTTATTGGCTCTGTCTAGTTTCTACCCCTGAGTCTATGCCGATTTTTGGGTTTTATTATGTGTTTACATACTCTTTGCCAAGGCCTATCGACTTGTAGTGTCCCTAATCATGTTGCCGTGCTTTTAACTTTTTTTTTTTTTATAATATAGCTTCATCACATTTGCATGCATTGAATGGTCATGGCACTTCAGGCTTCTTGTCGTTTTGCTATGGCATCGCACATTGGACGCCATATGCACTCGAAACAACTTATGATGACTCTGTGTTTGATTGACTCAACTTTATGAGGTTTTGGATGGAAGTCAAAGGAGTACAGAGGGAGATAGTTCAAACATGTTCATCCACAAAGGGCTGAACATGGCTGACTTCTCAATTGCGGTCTCTATCTCTCTCTCTCAAGCAAGGATCAATATGTCTAATTATTATAAAAATCTAGCTTTGGTTGAATTACTAGGAGAATGCTCATATCAAACTTTTCTACTTGCACTAATTACAAACTAGGGTACTTCTAACAATTTGCCCATATGATAGAAGTATCGTTATTCCCAAATTTCTCCTGCTTACCGAAATGTTTTGCCTAGAGGCGAGATGTCAGAGCAATTTGTCCTTGTTGAAGACGGCACCATATCTTTCATGGCTTCGCAAGACTTATATGACAAGTTCCTAGGATTGGCTCTCTGTGTTGTTTTCGGTGTAGAAGATGGAGAAAAGGAAATATCTTTCAACATTGTGCCACATGTTAACAACCAGAAGCGGAACGTGCTATCAGGAGCTCCTCATCCATTTGAATCGGATCACATGTGGATTCAATATCTCGAATCAAATGTGTTGTGGTGACTGTTGGAGGGAGGAGTTGATTTTGGTCAATTTAATGAGAGTTGTTTACTATTTAGCCTTAGAATTACTGGGTGGAACCGTGAAAAAGTTGGGCTACTTGCTAAGGTGCAGGCAACTAGATGATGATTTCAAGGTTGTGCTTGAAGACAATCAATTTGTGGATCCAGCTGCACTCTCTGAGGATTTTGATGGATCAACTGGTTTAAGAGAATTCCTAAGGAAATGTCACCTACCTATAGGGGAACTGGAATCCAGTGAAAGTGAAGAAGATTAAATGGGAAGAGGCGGGTGTAGTAGTGTTGGCTTGCAGCTCTTAAGGAAGCAGTCATTAAGCTAGCGAAACAAATTAGTGTTTCCTTATACCCCAGGACATGTATGAGGAATTCCTATTATTAGAACTGTGTTGTTGTTGGAGCAGCAGATGGCTTTCAGTTCAATCTCTCGTGAGATTTAAAGATATGTGAATGGAGAGAGGATGAGTTGGCACACAAGGCGCTTGAATTCATCATAACAGGGCATCATTTTTTGCTCAAGTATCTCTGGCATGGTGCACTGCGGGAGGTAACCGAGGTTTTGGGAAAAGACTCAAGTCATTTGCACAGTAGCTTTAGACCATCCCAAAAAATTGTGAAGAATTGGGGAATTCATCTAATATTGCAAGCAACAAGACGTTAAAATATGTCTTGAATCTGAGTTTGTGAATAAAATCTGGGACCAAGCGAGGTGGTAAACGGTCACGTAAGAGGAATATATGGATCTTGTTGTGGAAAGTAAAAAACAAATGGGCACATAATTTTCTTTGCCACTGAGTCGGTCAAATAAAAAAAAATCAAAAGAGGAAAGTTAGGTTGACCGAATATTATATTCTTCTCCTCTTGGTTCATCTTGTCGCAGTGGTGGTGCAGAGAAAGAATAAAAAAATATTCTTGCCTTATTACTTGTGAAAGTCACGATCAAGATTGGAAAGTCCAATGGACTTGAAGAACAATATCTCGGTCAGCTGGGCTCATATATATATTTATATATATATATATATATATATATATATATTCTGATCGTGGGTTGCTCCGTTCGTGATGCATAGTGAAAATCTTCTTGAAGCGACGTTGTCTGAGTGTTTGGAAGTGGGTTGATGATTTTATTCGTGAAATTACATCAAGAATTTAAATGCATATAGTGATTAAATCTTATGATAAGATTTATGTATAATTTTTTCGTGAAATTGAGAAATTATTTCGTGAGGAATTATTGGGGATAAATACTGCTGGAATTATTGGGTGTAATTGAAACTTGAAAAACACCGAGAGTGTTTGAGTGACTCGAGTATGGTTGTAATCTCCATTGTATCAATTGATCTATAATAGAATTTTATATTGCTCTACCCGTGGACGTAGGTTCCTACAATCAAATTATGTAAATCTGGTATCCGATTTATTTTCTTATTTTGTCAATTTACTATTTGATCACTTGCTTCCGCAAAACAAAATAGTGATTTGAGGGTTGTGATCCCGCAGACTTAGCCTGTATAACCAGCTCCATTTAATCATCAATAGGTGTTCTTCTAGAAAATTTTGCATTTCTTTGAATGTATAAATTAGAACCACTCGTATTACTTTTAACTGAACAAAAAACTTAGTCTATTTTCATGTTCGAGCAATGAAAGAAAAGGGTAATCCTTATCCAATTTGTAACTAGAATGCCTAATGCATAGAAAATGTGATTATTGGTGACGACTTACTCAGACCGAAATCCTTTCGTCAAATCAACGCAAGTATCTTCATACTTGCATGACTAATACATCTTGTGTAGGATATTACAATTGATTTACAATGGAAAGCTATCCTCTCGAGTTACCCAATAGGCCCGCACTCAAATTTTGGATTTTCTTCATTCCCATTGTATACAAATTTAATTTATATCTAGTAAGCAAATCATAAAAGGCATATAAAAGAAATCATGCGACTTTTAGCTACCAAAATAGTAGTGTGCAAAAAATCACGCTAGCGACATTTGCTTGGAGGGCCACAAAAAAACTGAAAATTAATATGATATTCTTTGTTGACCCGCAAAAAAAGAAACTCCTGCCTCTGGTTATAAAGAAAATACCGAGAAGGTCCAATGGGGAACAAAATCTCATTGGTTGCGAATGCCATTTCCTGGAAGCCACAGCCAAGTATTTTGCTGGGGAGCCAACTGAGCAGCTTACCATTTAAGATCTCGGTTCATCCTTCAGCACCTTCATTTTCCCAAAATTCCAAGCAAACACACCAGCACCTGCCTCGTTTTACCAAATTCTAATGGCTTCTTCTTCTTCTTCTTCTTCTTTTTCGAAACATAAGAAGAATTACGATGTCTTCCTGAGTTTCAGAGGCACCGATGTACGCAAAAACTTCCTCAGTCATCTCTACACGGCTCTAGATCAGAATGGTTTTTCCACTTATATCGACAGCGAGGAACTGAGGAAAGGAGAGCAAATATCACCGGCACTTATGAAGGCGATTGAGGAATCGCGCGTCGCGATCATCGTTTTCTCCAAGGACTTTGCTTCCTCGCCGTGGTGTTTGGAAGAGGTGGCAAAAATCATGGAGTGCAAGGAGCAAAGAGACCTCATGGTCTTTCCAGTGTTTTACAAAGTGGAACCCTGTGAAGTGAGGACACCAAGAGAGAGTTACAGAGAAGCTATGGCTAAGCATGAGATCAAGTTTGGAAAAGATTCAGAGAAAGTAAACAGATGGAAGAAAGCCCTCTTTGGCGCTGGTTGCTTGTCGGGGTGGCATTTTACTGATGGGTACGTGAGAACACCTATACAATTCAATTAATCTAAATCTTCTCATACTTAATCTTCCTTATGTTTGGGATCCGATAAAGTGAGGGGAAATTTTGGCCCTAACTCTCTCTCTCACGCTGACACACTCATCAGACACTCACAAAGCACAGAGCACACTTGCGCAGCACACGAACCACAACGCCATGTGCGAGCTCGTCTTCTCCGAGCCTCTGCTGATTCCCGACACGCTGCCGCTCAAGTGCTCCTGTCCCCACGCCACCCCAGCCGCGTCACCTCGACCGCTCACCGTCTCTCTATGTCAAGCGGCTTCCGCGAATCTAGGCTCGCGACCCCAGATCTGAGGTGCCCATCGCAGATCGACGGTCGCTAGCTAGCCGCAGGCCATGGTAACCTAAGGCTGGCGACGACGGTCGAGACAGGACAAAAACAGATAAAGAGAGGTGGGACAACCGTTAGGACACGCGAAGGTGACGGGTACGGCACAATGGCGGGGACGTGACGGTGGGGGGCAGGCAATGACGGCGGCCGTGGGGCAGTGGCGAAGGCGGAGGGGAGCGGAGAGGCTTTTAACATCCTCTTAAAAATGGGGACTATTCAAAATTGGATACCCCCAAATTTTCCAGTTTTGCCCTTCGTTGTGATGTGTATTTATGGGGCTCTTTTTCTTTTTTGTTTTCTTTTCCCTTTTTTTCCCTAAGGGAACAGAATATTCTTAAGAAGGCAGTTTTCTTCTAATTAATTTTATTAAATGAAGGATCTAAATTTAGGGAGAAAGGAAAATTTAATTTCGCGACCTAATGGGAAGTGGTCAAACAACACAGGGGATATAGATCATTTTCACAATTAAAACATTTGAGTCATCCCAATTCCACCGGGTTACTTTCCAAATATTATCCAATTGATATGCGCAATCATAAAAAATGATCAAAAGAGATATTCATCAAGTGAAAAGAAACTCCTTAATGAAATTTGATACTGATAACGCATAAGGATCGTTCACTATTTTAGGGATTGCGTTTCTTTCTTTCTTTTTCATCAGAAATTTGAGTATTCACAACTTACAACAATTTTAAGATTAAATATTTCTTTGAGGAAATATTCCTCAAACTCACTTTGTCTCTCAGTTCTTCCAGATTTCTAAAATAACTTTCTATCTCCTTTGATGAAGAGTGCATTGAATTTTGATAGGATGTTCAACGATCAATTACAAAATTACATTTCGGATCATTTTAGACTTATTCTGTTGATGAGATTTCCTGTCGCAATTATCCCTAAACCTATCAAAATGGATCATAAACCCATTTATTAACCCATATATGATAGTTTGAGTTGTTATATGGATTAGTTATATTCAATGAATGAATCATAAATGAGTTTAAACATAGCCTATCCTATAATCATCATCTTTTGTTGGTTTGTTGAGCTGAGGATAGTCTATAACCATTCACGTTTTTCGTCATACCTGCTCTGCATGGTTAATAACCATAAAGGTTCAGCTAGAGTGCGGACTAAAACCATCTCTAATAAAACCTATGGAGAACAGATCAGGAATTTAATTCCTCTTACGATCTCCACAGAGCATGTTATATATTTTGCTCAAATAATGGTATTTGGATCTTTTAGCCCAAGTCTGGCTTTTACACCATTAAGATTCCACAATTTGTGGATTTTCACGAGAGTTATTTTTCAGTTTTAGCAGGAACTGATTCCATTTCGTTCCTGGCAGTTGGATACTCCGAATCTTTCCTTGTTCTAGGCAGAACAATTTTTTATACTAGAAGGTATCGTTTGGAAATGAAGATTTTTCGCATCCAAATGACTTATGTTCCCATTATTTACCATGCTGTGCTCACGCCCTGGAGAATCTCCTCAAAACTCTGATTTATTCACAGAATAATAATCAAATTTGTGTCCTGACCGAGGATTTTGAAGACTTTTGATTTTCACGCCTGCCAAAGTAATCGTGGTGTTGTCTTGCAGAAAAGACCAGTTTTTGTTTTGTCCCCTCAAGAATGCAGTAGCAAGAATGACATTCTCATCTAGTGTCAGGAAAGCAAAGATCCGTCTAACGATAAACCTTCGTTCACCAATAAAGATAGTAACATTGATTGCTTCCTGAGTTATCATATTCTGTTCCCACCTGCCATTCTTAATGTAATAGGCTCTGCAATGGTGTCCACCATTCATCTGGTGATGTATTGGGTTTGGCACAATTAGTACAAGCTCCAGTGTCTATGAATATGTCTAATGAGTATGGATAGCACCCGGGAAAATTAAATGTCACAACCACGTAAGTGCTTAACCCAGCTTCCTTAGTACTAAATACCACATTTGTAGATACCATTTGGAAGGGTTCGATCATATCTCAAATTTTGCCTATGGCTATAGACCATTGCCTAGCTATATTTTCCAATATGCTTGGACAACTTCAGGTGTAAGTCTTAGGATCGGGATTTTCTCTCCTTCGGAATGCATAATCATTAGAACAATATCCTCTCTTGACGATGTATCCTCTTCTTCATAGACAGACATATTAATTTGTTTGCATCCTATGATCCTTCTTTCTAAAGTTCTTGAGTTTACATATCTTTGAGATGCAACCTCTTCCCGATTGACTTCTTGTACAGTATCCTGTGGGAAGGCAAGAGGTTCGAAAATCCTTAATCTTCCGTAAACAGTACTCCTAACATAAGGTTATTCTTGCTCCCCTCTATTGGACCTTAGATGCACCAATCGCTCTAGATGCTCCAATAGGTTGCACCATAGTCGAACTCCCAGGCCATGTTAATTCTAGTGGATTAATTTTTCACCTACTGAATTGTCTGTAATCGTGTGAACCTTTTCAAACAATTCTGCTATCTAACTTCCTTTCTCTAGGATTTGTCGTAATTGAATCCGTAAATCATCCTAGAGTGATACATCAAACATTTGACCTGCGGGTTCATCCTATCCATGTTTCAAGGATTAATTCTCAATGTTAATGTATTCCCCAAACCAAGATCATTCAGAGCCATCAAATAATTTGGATGGGCTTGGAACCAGACTGGTCCATGTGCTAGATTGGCTAGTATTCCTGATATCGACTGATCTCTAAAATCCGCCCGTCTTTGATCCAATACATATGCAATCACAAGACTATAACAGGAAGATGAATAGTGGCACCAGTCCTATTTGGATTAACCCTATATGTATACAGTTGTATGTACCTCTTGTTCTTTCTCGTTTCTCTAATCTTCTGGAGATTTAGCGTAGGTATATGTAAGGTTTGAACTTCACTACACGTCACTTGAGCCATTGACTTTGATTGTGCGACATCTATGACCTATTTAAAGTTAATTCTGAGCAATCAATAAACTGCCCTAATATCTACTTCGAGCAACCTCCACTCCAGAGTTGATCTTGACGGATAATCTCATTGGAAAGTTTCTTCTAATACCTAAGATGTTGACTCTAAGGGCACCATATCATCACAGATGTTCATCATTGATAATTGTTTACTCCACTAATTTGAATCTTCTTCGTCTGTCTTATATTCTGAGAAAACTTCATAGATAAATTCAACCTCAAAAGTTGAAGACTGCATCTTCGATAAATACTCTGCGAAGATCCCCTTTTGTTGATACTTTTATGGACAAGCATGAGCCTTGTGGGCTTTTAATCCATAAAATCAAACAACAGTTACAACTACTCAAGGGTTTACCCTGAGGACAACGAGGTTCTCTTCCACGTTTCCTTGGTAGGCCTCAATTTTCTTCTTGTCTCTTAAGATTAGTCTTTTTCTTTCTAAACCTTGATGACTTTTCAGATATATAAGGCCTGTTTTTCCCTTAGTACACTTATTTCATATCAAATAAACTTTCTTCTTTTCGATCCTTTGGGAAAGCGTCTTGCACTTCTCGATGGATGTTACAGCAATATCTACCCTAGACATATTCATTCTGAGAGCAACAACTCTTGTTCAACTATATCCAAATTATGGAAGTAAAAGAAGTAAGAACAATATTTAGAGCGCTTTCATCCACTCGGCCACCTCCAACTCTCACTTTGAGGCATAATGTAGCCCTCCAAACTTCCTCAACAAGTTAGAGATTTCAAATACATCAAAATAGCCATTGTAAAGACTGTTCTTAGCTCTAAGCCGTCACTATGGAAAAAGGAATAGCAAGTTTCAGAGCGTTGCAAAGTCTGTTCTTAGGCTAATTCCACAGGAATTTGTTAATTGGGATAACTAGTCTATAATTTGCGGAAAAAGAAAGACAAGAAAGAAAGTCAAGAATGTCCTTGGTTGCGAATGCCATTTCCTGGAAGCCCCAGCGAAGTACTTTTTGGGAGCCAATGGAGGAGCTAACCTTTTCCAAAGAGGATGGACTTTACTTTCCAGATAAGAAAAGGAAGAACAAAGGACTAAAGTACTTTAAAGGGGAGCCAATGGACGAGCTAAGTAGAACCTAGAGAAGTGAGAACACCAAGAAAGAGTTACAAAAATGCTATGGCTCAGCATGAGGTCAAGTTTGGGAAGGATTCAGAGGAAATAAAGAGATGGAAGAAAGCTCTTTTCGAAGCTAGCAACTTGGATGAGTGGCATTTTATTGATGGGAACGTGAGAACACTTACTGCTATTTTTTTGTCTATATCTTTTTATACTTAATTTTCTCTTAAGGTTTTTGGGATCCTACATGAGTAAGTTTGCCCGCAACTCTGTCTCTCATGCGTACACACTCTCATTAGACACTCACACAACACAGCACACTTAAGCAGCACACGAACCAGAGCACCATGTGCGAGCCGTTCGTCTTCTATGCTGCCGCCCGAGTGCTCACATCCCCACGCCGCCCCCGGCAGCATCACCTCAGCCCTCTCCGTCTCTCCATGTGAAGCGGCTTCGACGAATCTAGGGTCGCGATCCCAGATCTAAGGTGTCAAGCCTAGCCACAGGCAATGGTCGCCTGAGTCTGGCAACGACGGCTGAGACAGGACAAAAACAGAGAAAGAGAGTTATGACAACCGCTAGGACATGGGAAGGTGACCGATGCGGCACGTTGGCAGGGGACGTGACGGTGGGGGGAACGCAATGACAGCGGCCGTGGGGCAGTAGCGAAGGCGGAGGGGAGCAAAAAATGCAAAATAGATTGACACACAACATTTAGAATAACATGAAAAATATAGACTTAGACCCATGCAAACACGGAGCATTTTCCTAGTTGAACATATTTTAACATTCATCTCCAAATGTATTGCGGACAAGTTACTTGCTCAGTGATTCTCTTTATATACTTATCCGTCTCTTTGGATTGCTCTAAATGCAGTTTCAACTAATTTTCCCTTATCAGATATGAAGCGGGGATTATACAACATATCGTACAGGAGATCTCAACTCAACTAGGTCGAATGCCTTTACATGTAGCCAAATATCTAGTTGGGATAGATTCCCGAGTTCAAGAGCTTCAAACAATCTTAAGTCTACAGTCCAAGGATGATGTTCTTATGGTAGGATTATGGGGACAAGGAGGTGTAGGAAAGACAACCCTTGCTAAAGCCATTTATAACGCTGTGTTTAGAGAGTTTCAAGGTTCAAGTTTCTTGGAACATGTCAGAGAAAATTCCAAAAACTCCAATGATTTGGTTCGTTTGCAAGAAAAATTGCTATTGGAGGTATTACCGGGGAAGAATTCAAAGGTCTTAAATGTTGGTGGAGGAAGTCGGTTGATTCAAGAGAGACTTTGTAACAAGAAAGTTCTTATTATTCTTGATGACGTGGATGACGAACGACAGTTAAATGCTTTAGCCGGAGATTGTGAGTGGTTTACTAAAGGAAGTAGGATAATTATTACAACAAGAAATAAGCAACTGCTGACTTATCATGGGGTAGATCATATTTATGAAGTTAAAGCTTTCGAGGATGGTGAAGCTCTTGAACTTTTTAGAAAGCATGCTTTTTCAAGAAATCGAAAAATAGATATAAGGAACAATCTTGTTGATAGTGTTTTACATTATTGCAAAGGCCTTCCTTTGGCTCTTGAGGTGTTGGGTGCTTTCTTGTGCGGTAGAGGAGAAGATGAATGGGAAAGTGCCCTGCAGAAACTAGCCACAAGTCCTCACAAGAAAATCAACGATGTGCTAAAGGTAGGTTATGAGGGATTGGAGGATCATGCAAAGGAGATTTTTCTTGACATTGCATGTTTCTTTAGGGGTTTGAGTACATGGTACATTAAGAAAGTTCTTGATAGTTGTGATTTCCACACAACTATTGGGGTAAAAGTTCTCATTGAGCGCTCTTGGATTAGTGAAGAGAAAGGAACCTTACAAATGCACGACTTAATACAATTAATGGGTAGGGATATTGTTGAGGAACAATGCCGTGATGATCCCGGCAGACGGAGTAGGTTATGGCTTTATGATGATGTTCGTAAAGTTCTATCAGAAGATGTGGTAAGACATGTCAATGTATAACAATTCATAGTATATTCTTATCTTAGATTGTGTTTACTATAGTTACAAGGTAAACTGATTATGTTTGAATAAATATACAGGGAACAGATGCAGTAAAAGCCATAGTTTTGAAACAACCAAAGCCAGAAGAGATGTATATTAGTCCTAATGCTTTCAAAAACACGAGGATGTTGAGGTTGCTCATCATGTGTAATGTTCATAATTCTTTCCAAGGTCCCATCCATCTTCCTAATGAGTTAAGGTGGTTTGAATGGCCTTGTGCACCGATTCCAAAATTTAGCCACGGTCCAAAGAAGTTGGTTGGACTTTATATGTGGAATAGCAAGATTGAAGCAGGGCTGGAAAATTATAAGGTGCGCATTTACTTGGTCCTTTTTTCATTACTTATAACTATATATATCAAATATGATGATGTTTAATATTGTCCAAAGGAAAACAGCAATAATGATTTTATACTTTATACATATAAAGCATCAAATGTAGGCTGTCAATCTATATGTACTCCAATTGCTTTTCTAATCAAGTCATTCTACTTAAATAAATTGTCCAATGAAGTCTGTCCGGCATAAAATCCAGCCAACGTGGCCATCGGAGGATGCCAGAGTATGATGGTTTGAATATTGCCTGTGTGGAAACCCTCTTTGGATATTGAATGGTGGCAGATGCCACAAGCTGTTTGACTAGCTTTCACTTTAATCTAATTCTAAGAGTGCCCATGTATGTGCAATACTTAATCCACATCACACTATGGGGCCGTTCAATGGCCACGTTAGTTAGATTTGGCCAAATTTGATACTAGATAGACTAGATTACACAATTTCTGTAAATAGAACTCGATTAGAAAAATTATGAGTACATGACACTATTAAAAAAATTACAGGGATGAAATGTAAAAAATTTCCATACATATATGAAAAACACCAAAGTTGAGCTCAAACAATCATGTCTCTGAGCTGAAAATTGAAACAAAAACTTCTTAGTATGTAATTTAACATTTGAATGCTGAATGTGCTTAAGATATACCATGAAATGTTTTATTTGATTTTTAGGTTTTTGACATATTGTCGGTAATAGTCTAAATGTTTTAAAGATCCTTCCATGTAGAGAATTGTGAACTGTGAAGTCACGTCTCTATAACTCTTTGGATGGTAATAGGTAAATCTCCTTTACTTGTTAAGTTTCAAGTAGTGTACTAGATAAAATATTAGAATGTCATAATGAAATTTAACGAATCCGAAGAGACTAGATAATTCTAGAATGTGATTGAGCTTGCTCCATCTCATATTAGAAAATTTGAAAGTAGTCGTTGTGTTTTAATTAGTTAAAACCAATTCTAAAGAAATAGCAGCATCATTATGTAACGCAAATTTCCATCATAACCGTGCGTGCAAACACAGAATACTGTTTCATGCTAGTCATTTCTTTAAAGTGCTGTAAATTTCAAAATCATCGGTAACTAAATTTTGATCGGCAACTTATTTTGCATGTCACTTGCTAGTAAATTGCCAATAGTTTTATGGAAATACCAGCACTTATTTAGCCTGGAAACGTGTTAGTAAGTCACCAAAAGTTTTGTTGAAGTAGCGACAATTATTTCATTATTTTAGACTACAAACTATTTATTGTAAATAACCAATATTAATTGTGCAACTTACCAACGTATTAAAATTACTAACTTTTATAATAAAAAATTACCAACTCCTATTTGGGTCTAGTTACCAACTCTTATTTGATTGTATTCAAATTGCCAATTGTTCCAAGAACTTATCGATATTTGTTTGCCAGAGTTACCACCGTATTAAAGTTACTCACTATTATAGCAAGTTACCAATATTAATTTGAGTGACTTTCCAACTCCTGGCGCCTTAGGTTACCATCTAGTTTAGTTTTTCTAACTCTTATTCGATTCAGTTAATGACATTTATTTAATTGTTTTTAAATCACTTCTCAATTTAATAATTTACCAACATTTAATTTGCAGATGTTATCGGCATGTTAGAGTTCCCAACTTTTACAAAAATTACCGAATTTATTGAAGTCCATTTACCAATGTTTGTTTGATTGTAACTTACAGAAGTTGGAACGTTCCCCAAGCAAATGTGGTTAATTATGTGAATAGTTGTTACTTTTGAAACAATCTAGTAAAAATTGGTAAGTGACTCAAACAAGAGTGCATAACTTAATCACTGCAAATAAATGACGGTAAATTATTGTAATGATGTCGGTATTATTCGACAGAATGGTAATTTCATGTAAGAGTAGTAATATTAACATGCTAGCAAGCTTTCCAAATTAACGTTGGTAAACTATTGAAACAGTGGTTACTTCTTAAACAATTAAATAAATGTAGGTAATAAAACTAAAATAAGAGTTGATAATTTTGGACATGAGTTATTAACCTTTTCCAGTTGGTAAGTTGCCACAAATGTCAGTAAGTTATTGGAATGGTTTGTACTTTTGAAACGATCAAATAAATATTGATAACTAACTCAAATATCCATTGGTAGTTTCATGTAAGAGTTCTTCAATTAGAACTGTGTATAAATGTTGGTAAATTATTGGATTAGTTGGTAATTTTGGAAATGGTAGGTAATTTAGTATAAGAGTTAGTTCAACTCGTCGATAACTTCAACAACTAAATACCGGTAAACTATAGAAATGACTTTAATTTCTACAAACAATCTAATAAACATTGGTAAGAGGAATTAATTTTTTTTTTCTTCCCCGTAATTGTCGTCAATTCCTTATTTTGGAAAATATTGTATCCATAGAGAAATTACTAAGTTAGTAAGTTTATTTGATCTCTCACATGTTTCAACATCAAATTTTGAATCTTTTTTATCCGACAACAAATTTTTTATTGAAATCTTGAAATATCTTTATCTTTCCACATACATTAATATGTTTCTATGTATTGCGTCTATTGTCAGCAATTTCTTTCTATTAAATATTTCTAAACTGGTAGCTTTGCGCAATTTTTCAAGTATCAATTTTGTACATACACTTAACCCGAATGCATATAGTATTACATTTATATAAAGTCTCTTATATTTTTCTCTTCCCATGCTTCATATGAGACAAACTCATTGTCTTTCAATTTTCCTGTCATGCTCGTCGGTACCACAGTCGTCGGATTGTGTTGGAGGATACAAATAAAAAATAAAAAAGGGGTTTCCGATCATAGTGAGGGGGAAATCTCCACTATAATGAATAGGAAGGACGAGAGTAGATAATCTAGGTCTCCCTCAACCGCATCACCACTTTTGTAACCCCCTCCAAGGACACAACACTCCTGGACCACTCAAGAACTCTAGGAATCCACTGAAGGGGTAGAGAGACAGACAAAGGAAAGAAAATAAGGGACAACACCCAGGAATAAAACTTCATTTAATCAATTAACTGTGTTTACAATGAGGGACCAAGAGGGTGTTTACAGCTTGGAGCCAAGGATACCTTTGAGTAACCTCCAAGTTAAGAAAAGATGACCTACCTAAAATACAAAATTCAAATAAGCTACAATATTATCAAAATTCTGATCAAGATCAAAACATTCCTAAAAATATGTTAAACAAACTTAGAAGTCAAGAAAATATATTATATCCTACTATTCAAATCACAAGTCCATTATGGATTCGAAGTACTTCCAATATCAATCTCCCTGTATTGGAAGAGACTCGTCCTAATGACCAAGTCCACGAATCCCTTAGTCTTAATGATATGGTGACAGATCGACAACATTGAAATTCATACTCTCAACGAAGCTCACTTTTGTAACTGCTTGATTTCCTTGGCTCTTTCTTCAAACTCTTCCTCATGTAACTGCTTGATTTCCTCAACTCTTTCTTCAGCATCTGCACTAGATTGGCGCTTGGTGGGCAATGGTGTAAGATCCAAAGGACTTAAAAGATGCTTTTGGTTCACAACTTCAAAAGTGCAATTTCCACTAGTTTGACTCATCAAATTATTATATGCTAACTCAGCTTGAACCAATTAAAAAAATCCCATTTTTTTAACATGTTGTCCAATAAAACTCCTTAACAAAATTTCCAAAAATTCTGTTAATAGCCTCAGCTTGTCAATCAAATTTAGGATGGCTGTCATGAAAAAAATGAATGATATGGAAAAATATTTTTCTAAAAATGATCATTTGTATAACTTGAGATAATAAGCCAATGGTGACAATAACATATGTCTAAATATTTTCACGGACAATGAAAATGTTTTTTGTTCATTCATGTTTGTAAGTGAGACAATGATCAATTTTATGAAAATGTCTTACAATTCATTTTTTTTCAGCGAAACAAAGGGTGCGTTTGTTTTAATGAAAACTTCATGATAAAGGAAAATATTTTTTATAAAAAACATTTTCAAGGAAAATTGATAGTTTTCATCTATTTGGTGCTTTAGGGAAAATGATTTCCTCCCTGCTAGAAGGGGGAAATTGTTTTCCTAATTTAAGCATGTTGTTTTTTGTCTGTGAAAAACGTTTTCCATATATCGGTTACTTTTCCGTCATCCAAATGCTGAAAAGTCAGAAAATAATTTTTCGAAAACAATTTTCCTTCAAATAAACCAACCCCAAAGGTTCAGTCCCCAATTCTTCGCCAATGTATGCCAAAAGTGACTCAAACTAGAAATCGCTATCAGAAGAGGTAGTATTTGGAATACCATCGAGGCGCACTATTCAGAAAAATAAAGCTCGGAAGGGGGGAAGGGTGGGTGGTGTGGTGGGGTGGGTTGGGTGGGGTTGCGAATCTCTACATAAGACTCCACAGCATTCAAGTGCCACCTATGTTAGCTTACATTCATGTGATGAATTAGTTGGGAAAGGATTGACCGTGGCTCATGTGCTCCCACTTTGGAGTTACTCTCTCTCTCTCTCTCTCTCTCTCTCTCTGAATTACAGGTATTATTTCTGCACGCATATGTTGTGGAAGTGGCCCCGTCACTCTGATGAAATTACCAGTGTTATTCCTTTTTGTTCCCTCTCTTTTGGGCAATTTACATGGATTACTTACCAGATTCATATTTAAAAGAGGAGAGGGAATGCCCTATATACACCATATGATGTAGTGAATTCTGATCAGTGTGGCTTGAATTATGATCAAGTGACTTTTATAAAACAAATATCAGAGGCAGATTTTGAATTGAATATTTATCTCACATTTTTTATTTGTCCGGAACGTCTATCCAAGTTGGTTTCATTTTTCTTGCAGGACTTTGAAAAATTGAAGTTCATTGAGTTCAGTCATTGCCTGTCGCTGGTGTGCATGCCAGACCTCAACTATCTTCCAAATCTCGAGAAATTGGATCTCATTGGGTGCAAAAAGTTGCGGGTTGCCCATGAATCAGTTGCATATCACAGCAAGTTGCAGTCTTTGAAATTAACTGGGTGCTCTAATCTTCAGCATTTCTCCAATGTGCTCCGGTCCAAGAATCTTCAAATTCTCTCTCTTAGTAATTGCTCAAAATTGCAAAGATTCCCTGATATTCCGGATAAAATGACAGGCTTGGAAAACCTTTCATTAAGTGGGACTTCAATTAAGGAACTTCCTGCATCCATTGAAAATCTTGTCTCTTTGAAGCGTATGGAATTAGATAACTGTAAGGAACTAGCAATCATTCCGCCTAGCATTTACAGGTTACAAAATCTTCGGCATTTGATGCTTGAAGGCTGCTCACAACTTAGAAAGTTTCCAAAGGAGGAGGAGAATTTGGGGAATCCCCATACAGAGATGGGATTTTCTAAGTTAAATTGTTTATATCTTAAAGGATGCAATTTGTCAGAAGTAGTGTTCCTGGAGAATAATTCTTGTTTTCACTTCTTAGTAAGATTGGGGTTGCAGGAAAACAATTTTACTGACCTTCCTTCATGCGAGCACCTATATCAGTTGGAGGAGTTGAATGTTTCATACAGCAAACAACTACAAGAGATCCACCGGATTCCAAGGAAATTGTCTAATCTATTGGCAATTAGTTGCGAATCTCTGCATAAAATTCCCTCCGACATGTGTGAAGTTTCCAATATTGACTTATCTTCGTGTTATGAACTCACAAGAAATGGGATCACCCCGAATGATTTGTTCAAGCTTGAGGTTAGACTCTCTCTCTCTCTCTCTCTCTCTCTCTCTCTCTCTCTCTCTCTCTCTCTCTCTCTCTCTCTCTGTGATTAATATGGAGTCATGCACATGTTGGCTGCACCAAGTGTTTCAATATTCCAAAAAGCTGATAATCCAGGATCAATGGTTAAGTAAGAAAAGCAAACATAGAGAGTAATTCGGCATGTATATGTAGTGGAGGTGGCTATAGGGCAACGCAAAGGATATTCTCTATTTTTGGAACTCTAGTTTGTTGTGGAATTACAAAGATCACCTAGCAACAAACTTCAGCAATACATGTTCATCCAATTATAAAATTTTTCAACGATACATATCTTGTTTCCAACAATTAAGTACAAAAAAAATCTTCGTAATGCTATTGCTAACTAATAGTCTACATCTATGACAGCAATTTCATCCCAAAACAGATCACCGAGTTATTTTACCTGGCGGAGAGATGCCAAAGTGGTTGTTCCCCGATAAAGAGGGTTATATATCTTTCATGGCTTCAAAAGATTTGTATAAAAAGTTCATAGGATTAGCTTTCTGTCTTATATTCCGAGAAAAGAAAGGAAAGAAGTTTGTCAACTTTCACCTTGAAGCATTTGTTAATGGCGAAAGGACGAGCGATAAATCAGAAACCGTCAGTTCATCGAATTCGGATAATGTCTATCTTCAATTTTACGGAAGAGAGCAGCTGTGGGGAGTAGACCCTTTGGGTCTAAACGAATGGAGTCATTTCCTGTTTCGTATTAGAGCATCGCATTGTGGAATTGTGAAAGAGTGCGGATTCAAATTAATATGCAGGCCACTAGAGACCAATTTGAAGGTCTTGCTTCAACATAATCAGATACTGGATTCAGCTTTACTCTACGAGGTTAGGCATGAAGATAGTCAAACGAGCACGGAGGAAGACAGTCCAAGCAAATCAGTCCACGAAGGATTGAATATGGCTCACTTCTCAATTGAGGTCTCTCTCTCTCTCTCTCTCTGTGTGCTGGGGTGTGGATACGGAGTGTATATTGGGGGCACTATGTTTGTATAATGCAAAAGTTGAAATTCTAGACAAACAAACAAATTTAATATAAAGAGCGATGTACGTATATGTAATAAGGGTGGCCACAACACTTGCAAGGGAGTTTCTATTGAACGAGTACTGTCTATACCATAAGCAAGGATCAACATGTCTAATTATTATAGAACTCTAGCTTTTTTTTTTTTTGGGCTAACTCTAGCTTCGGTTGGATTACTAGGACTATGCTAAAAATCAAACTAGTCTTCTTGAACTAATTACAAACTTGCATACTTCTAACAATTTACCCATATAGCAGAAGCATCGCTATTCCAGTCTATATTTTGATCACCGAAATGTTTGCCCTAGAGGAGAGATGCCAAAGGAGTTCATCCTTGTTGAAGACAGTACCATATCATTCATGGCTTCACAAGACTTGTACGACAAGTTCCTAGGATTGGCTCTCTGTCTTGTTTTCAGTGTAAAAGATGGAAAAAAGGAATTATCTTTCGACATCGTGCCACATGTTAATGACCAAAGGCGGAATGTGTTATCAGGAACTCTCAGTTTATTTGATTCGGATCACATGTGGGTTCAATATCTCACAACAAATGAGCTGTGGGGACTGCTGGAGGGAGGAGTTGATTTTGGTGAGGAGAGTTGTTTACGATTTAGCCTTGGATTTAGAGTATCGAATGGAACTGCGAAAAAGTTGGGATATGTGATAAGATGCAAGTCACTAAAGAATAATTTGAAGGTTGTGCTCAAAGACAATCCATTAGTAGATCCAACTGCACTCTGTGAGGATTCTAAAGGATCTAATCATAGAAGAAAAGTAGAGTTCTTCCGCAAATGTCACCTATATGCGGAGGATCAGGGATCCTCAGATTCAGATTCAGATTCATTATATGCAGATTCATATTATTCAGATTCGGAAGACACTTCGACTACGGAGGAGCTATATGCCAGCGAAAGTGAAACAGATTAAACGGGAAGAGGCGAGTGTAGTCCGTGATGGCTATGAAGCAGTCACTAAGCCAGCGAAACAAATTGGGGTGGCATATGTTTCCTCGTACCCCGGGACATTCATAACAAAGTTTTATTTCTTTCATATTTCAAAGTCAGTCGGATCTTGATATCGTGGGTAAATGTCCTATTCTGCCCAACATCCTTAGCTGCATATTGTCTACTGATGGCGTTAGCTTATCCTTGAAGTAGTCTCCAGAGGTGAGTACTTTGAACTGAACTCCATATCTTTCTATCACAATTGCACCTACTGGCTACCAGGAACAATGGTCCGTGCATGGTAATTTTCTAATATCGCTCGTAGATTTATCCCATTCATGAAATTATGTAACTGGCGAACTATTGGTCATGTATGCTCATAATAATTCAACAACAATCTTAACAACTTACGAATGTGAAATGAAATAATTAATTATCAATAATTTCATGTATTTATCACTCAAAACAAAAATTTAATGGTGAACGTAGTAATTTTCCAATGAAATCAATAACTTGCCCACATAGTTCCCCATTTTTAAGGGACCAAGTGATCACCAAAGTATGGGATATATATAACTTCCGGTGGAACGTAAATTATCTACTTATTATGTAGAAAGTTACCGCTCAAAGCATAAACTTAGCGGTTAAATTAGTAACTTAACAACATAGGTCCGATTAAAGTAAGGAATTTGCCATTATAGATAAAATTGAAGTTACTAAATTGTTGTTGAATTTAGTAACTTACCAACGCAGGTCACTTTTACTGTAGTATGTTACCGGCAATTTGAGGAATTTACGAATGCCCAATTCAAAAGTACGTCATCAAGCTATTTAGAAATTTCCTAGTAGTTTGTTTTCACAACATTTTTTAAGGATTTCTAATAAAAAATTTAGATTATTAGGGCTGACAATCTATATGAATATAAGAATGTCGCGCGCATATGCCACTCCTGCGAAAGATAGAGCCTGCTGTAGTTGACATGTCCGCCTCAAAATTCAAATTGGGAACAATATTTATTAACAAGTAATTGCTTGTGGGCAAATGGGGAGGTTCCTTAAGAAGCGAAGCCAACGTAAGAAAGCAACAGACACTCTTGGCTTGTAATCTGTTGTTGGGTCCCCTCCACATAGCGTTGAATGAAGTTCATACCCCATTAATCTGCATTGATACGAAAGAGCGACCAATCACATCGCACCCTAGCATTGATTAAATCATATAATCTATTCTCAAATATTAATAAAGGGATATTTAAAATCGTTGCCTCAAATTATTCTTAGGAGATTTTGCTCATTTGCAATTTTAGTAGATAGTGTGACACGCGCATAACATAAAAACTTAAAAGTATAAAAAGAACGTTGCAATTTACACAATATGTTTCGATGGTAATAAATTGAGTCTATCTAATATTTTCTCCATAAAAAGATCATATGATATACGTTATGATGGTGAGTCATTTCTTTAAATTCCATTTACCTACAGCCCTTTTTCACTCCTTTAAAGCATCAACGAGGTATCTGCCTCATTTAAGTTCAGGATCTTCAAGGTTACAACAGGCTCTCTCTCTCTCTCTCTCTCTCTCTCTCTCTCTCTCTCTCTCTCTCTCTCTCTCTCTCTCTCTCAAGTGAGGTGCACTTTTATTGTGGTATGTTACCAACAATTTAAGGTATTCACGAATGCTAAATTTAATGGTAAGTTATCAAGCTGTTTAGAAATTTGCTATTAGAAATAGATCTTGCAAATCAAATTAGTATAGTAACAAAAAAAATATTAACTTATCATACCAATGTTGGCTCGCTTTTAGGGTGATAAGCTACCGACCAAGAATTTACCAATGTTCACTTCAATAGTCAGTTATCAAATTTGCAGCTAAAATCTTATCATTGAAGTTTGCAACTTCCTATTGAAATTAGTAATTTACCAATGAAGGCTAACTTTTTCAAGTTACGGACCAAGTACGTACATTGTCCATGTCTATCAATAAAAAGTTATCAACCTATTTATTTGTTTTCCATTGCAAATAAATCTCACCAGTGAAAAGAGAACTTACCAACATAGTCCCTCTGTATTGCAAGCAGCCAACAAAGCAAGGGATTTATTAAGGTCAGAGTAATGTACTATTGATGCGAGTGTCGTCAAATCATCATTCCCCTGATAAGTCGGAAATGAATGAACAAGCCTAACTAAAAATTTCAACTTAGGCTAACATTTGTCGTCTTACGGGAACCATTTATTGCATCTGCTCCCTCTCCTCTGCCTAAGGCAACAAAAGTTCCTTATTTTGTCACCTTAAACACCAAAGGCAACGAACAACAAAATTTGTCGTCTTTGAAAACCAAAGGCGAAGTCTGGAGGCGGCACCTCCCATTCAACGCCAATCATCTCTCTCTCTGCGGTTCCGTTTTTTTTTTTTTTACTTTCAGCCTGCCTTTTTTTTTAATTCTTTCTTTTTACCTTATTTGTTTAATTTTTGGACTTATTTTCTGACATAGGACCCATTGGGCACTACATCAATGCTACGTACTCAAACATATAAAAAATGACACTCTAGCATTTTCCGAAAAATAATCCAAAAATTCTAAACTTATTGTACTTTAACCAACTCAATTCTTAAACCTTTCAATTTTATCAACTGAATCACAAATCTTTTTACGTTGTGCCAATTAAGTCCATTCAACCAATTTTAACCGAAAATCGCTAACGTGGACGTTAGCCGTTTTACATGACACGGCTGGCATTGACGTATATATTTTTTATAATTTTTTATTCTTTTATAATTTTTTATTTTCTTGTTTTTTATATCTTTCTTTTTCTTTTTTTTTTCAAGCCCAGCAAGGGACTTTGGCCAACCCTCACCGGTCATAGGTGAGGGCCAACCAACCCTTGCTGGCAACTGGGTGAGGACCGTGAAGCCGGCCGCGGTCAAGGGAGGATTTCGTTGTGCTAACAGAAGTACTAAATTAGAAAAATTTAGCACTCAAGTGTAATTTTAAGAAGTGCGGATTCCGTCCAATATGTAAGAAACAAGGGGAGGATTTCGTTGTGCTCCAATAGCCCTAGCCGGTCGAAACAAATCGGGGTGCTTGAAACAGACTAAGGGGAACCCAGTCAATCTTTTTGAACAATCTTAGGAGTAACGGTGAGACGAACGGAAATCGTCATCTAAAATGTTTAATGATGTGAATGGATAGTTACACGAGTTGTGCGTCCAATGCACGAGAGGGTGGGCTAGTACAGGTCGAAAGGAGAACCATCACATCGTCCAATAAATCCAATGCACCAGAACCTTCCTTTAGGTCTTCGTCCTTGTCTGCCAATGAGTTGGAGACATACTTGGAAATAGATTACTCCAAATACATTGATAAAGTTGGCACAAACAATATCAATATTCTGAAATGATAGAAGAGAACACCCATTATTTTTTCGATTCTTTTTACCATGGCTCGTGACTTACTCACCCCACTAGCGTTTATGAGCCCATGTTTAGTACTAGTTAATAGATCTTGAAAGACAAAAGGTGTAGGCAAAATATTTAGAAATTTGTTTTGTTAGACATGATTGGTTTTTGCAAGAATTGACTCTAAAGGAACGTGCTCAATATGTACAAGAGGACAATACCAACATTGTATCATCCGAATTATGGCGAGGAACAGGAAACCGAAGATACCAAATTTATTAGACTTTCTCTTAGGTGTAATTTGCATGTGGTTGTTATTAGGGCAATATTACGTGTAATTTTCTTTTTCAAATTACTCAAAGATATAATTTTGTTTCGATTTGGTTTAATTGAACGGGTGCTTTTTTATTAAAATTTTCTTGATTAATTTTTTTATTATTTTTAAAATTTGGAAAAATTATTTTAAATTATTTGATTTATTTTCATTAAAAGAATTAAAATTAATTTAGAAAAGTAATGGGCCCCGACCAAGCAAGCCCGGAACGGCCCTTTGGCCCCTCCTAACTGGCACAGCACAAGGACTAGCACTCCCTTCCACCAGGCATTTCGCCATAAGGTTTTTCACTTGACGTCGTAGTTCTTCATGCTTCTTGGGACTTGTGGGGTAGGCAACCTTGTTGGGGATACCTGCAGTGGTGATGCACATCGCGCATGGGCGGCAAGGCAGCTGGAATATCATCAGGAACAAAAATTGTAAATTCTTCAAGAAGTGGCTCAATTGTCTTGGCAATTCCAAACATGTGTCTCCTCGTAGGCTTTTATTAATCCAGACAAGAATGTTAAAGCGATTTCTTCCCTTGCCTACTTGGGGTGATTATCAATTTTTAGAGGTGCAGGAGTAATCTATACACCATCCTTCTCAAAGGAGTAAGTGTATCCAAATCCATCATGAATAGTTAAATGGTAACATTGCCATGATCATTTAAGTAACATATGACACACATCCATTGGAATTGAAATCACATTATACCACACTTTGTCGAGATATTTATTTGGAATAGAAAATTGAATTAAACCTCGGTGGAGACGTTTACTTCATTTCCCTCCCTTAACTATTGTGACTTGTCAGGGTAGGGATGATCTATCATTGGCAACTTCAACTTCTCGACCATTACAGCTGCTACAATATTCTTGTAGCCTCCTCAATCTATGATAGAATTGCAAATCTCGCCATGTGACGTGCACTTTGTGTGGAAAACATTGTGGTGCGCTTTATTCGTCAACTCTCTGTGCCTTGTCTTTCTCTTTCAAGCCAGGATAGATCGTCACCATGTGACCTGTCAGTATGTAGGAAGTAGTAGTGCAACTTTCCGCCCAACTCACGAGTACAGTGGGAACACCAATTGCAGTCAACAGATTCAAAAGAGGAAAAAAAGAACAATTGAACCTTCATAAGTCAAGAATGCATTGGGAACATCATCTTGTTTGTTTGCTTTTGCTTTGAAATCAGGGTGGGTTCATGCATGCATGAGGTGCGTGGAAAGTAGAGCGTCGGTGCATTGTCAGCTTTGTTAATCGAGCGGCCTTTTGTCCTGTTGTGACCCTGGGGGGATACAGCATGGGACGCTCGGAAAATTACAAAAGCTTGTAAAATTGTCTGGCCACTATCGCTTTATGTAATGTGGGGAAAAAGGGGCAAAAGGATGCGCATGCCTCTCTGCACTTGGCGCGTGAATATATCGGATTCCTCTTGACACTTGTTGATCGTACTTTTGTTCAATTATGGATTTTGATGAAAATGTATCACCAACTCTTTTAATTTATCAAGATGTGATGTCATGATATTTAGCTCGGAAAATTCAGATTCATCCAGACCCAAGTTTGATGGCAAGGGCCCGGGAACACGTAGAGGGGTTCCATGCCCAAACGTAGGGTTTCTGGTTTACACGCTAATATCTAATCATATTTTTAAAAAATAATTTATGATATTTTAAAGTAGAAATCATTTTCTTGAATTTTAATATAGATTTTCTGTTGACTCATTTTTCTAAGCAATTCAAATATCAAAAAATGAAGAAAATGTTTTCCAGAAACAAAGGGAGCATAATCATGGAGTGTATTTTCTTTCTTATAATTTTCGTGAATCTTCACAAATAATCTTCATTGTGAACCGTTGCAATTAAAAAAAACTGAAATTCACAACGCTCTATTCTTCGTTACAACGTGATGTCGTAAATATTTGTAAATCGTCATAATTTTAAGATTTCAAATTTACGACACTTTACTCTTGGTTATGACGGAACCTCATAACTCTTTGTAAATCCTCATAATTACCATCCACATTTACGACTTTATGTTCTTTGTTGCAACCATGTGTCCGAACCCTTTGTAAATTGTTGCCATTAAAAAAAATCTAATTTTATGATGTTTTGTTCTTAGTTGTAATAAATCATTGTAAAGGCATGATGACCATCACTTAATCATGCATGCGCTTAAAGAAGGGAATGCGACAATGACAAATAGAATCAAATGAAGAGCAAATCAAAAAGTAAAGTTACTCGAGCATCTTCGTTTTTTCAAATTACAGAGTAGCCTTTCTCAGCAAAGGCATGATGAACATCACTTAATCATGCATGCGCTTTCAATTCAATTCGCTCCAATTTTCTTATGGTAGCCTACCGTGTCAGATCAATCAGAACTTTTTTTAAGGGAGTAGATAGAAGGGAAGCGAACTGCTTTTGGCTTATTCTTCTTTTTCTCCCCATTTACTGTTCATTGCGCGCTCAACTTTTTGTTTCAGAACTTATCGTTGTGGAAGTTCTTGTTTTTTGCCTACTGCATTCGATTAATATCTAAAATCACGTGGTGGGGTCACGCATGTCACGAGTCCATCCGGACAAATTGTGATGAACAATTATTTATGCTTGCGATATCGATGAATTTTACACGCGAAAACTTTTTTTTTTTTTGGTCAGAACCAAATACTTTCATTAATAAGAAGAAACACCATAACCCCTTTTCAGAGTCTCAAAACAAAGCAGGTCTCTAAGAGCCTGCGGAGGACAAATCAACCAGTACTCGGTGAGTGCTTTGTTCCTGTGGGTCTTCGCAACCCAGTCCGCAACAGTATTAGTGTTCCTATTACAGTACTGCAGCTTTAAATTTGGAAATAAAGACAAAAGCTCACGTGCTTGAGCAATTAGTGCCCTCTGTTCCCACGGCAGAGCATGTGAAGACTTGCAAGTGTTGACCAAATTCAGACAGTCTGACTGGATGATTAGTCTTTCGTTCACACGTGGGGAGAGGAATTGGAGGGTTTCTACTAGAGCTAGGCATTCGGCTTGCTCGGCTGAGGAGGTTGGGACATCTTTTGCAAATCCATCGATCAGAGATCCAGCTGAGTCACGGCACACACAGGCGATTGATCCTTCGAGAGATCCAGGTTGGTGAGCTGCGTCTATATTTATTTTGGTTTCGCCCCTTTGTGGAGGAGTCCAGGCGTCTTCTTCTTCTCTGTTCTGGGCTGCGCATTCGTTTTCTGGGTTGTTCCATCTGCAGAAGTTTCTGAGCAGTTGATGTCCTCGTTCAACCAGCAACTGTGGCTCCGGGGATTGTCTTCTAAATACGAGACTGTTCCTTGCTTTCCAGACTTCCCAGAGGACTACCGAGACCATCTCTACTCCAGGTGAGTTTTTCCTTCTGTGAATAAATTGCATCAGCCATTTGTCGATTCTTGAAATATGGGATTTAGAGGTCTGGATGTTTAGGACAGGAGCCTCCCAGACTGCTCTCGTCCATTTACAAAGAAGAAGTAGATGTTCTGGGGTCTCCACCTGGGCTCGGCATATTGGGCATAGCGGGTCAGGTACCATTTTCCTTTTGTACAGATTTTCCATTGTCGGGAGTGCGTTTTGACATGCCGACCAGATGAAATGTCTGATCTTATGGGGAGTTTTCATTCTCCATATTTTGTTCCATAACTAGGTTGGGGGTTGATGAGATGAAGATGCACTTTGAGCTTCTGTGGATTCGTTTCTTCGGATAGTGTTGTATCCGCTTTTGACTGTATACTCTCCCTCCCGAGTACCTTCCCATATCAGTTTGTCTTGGCAAACCTGTGGTATGAGATGTATTGTTAGAATCTCGCGCACCACCTGTTCTTCGAATAGTCCTTGTAGTACCGGTTCCTCCCAAGTGCTTGTCTCTTGGTTTAGAAGTTCATGAACCATTGTTGGGTCCCCTTCATTTGCCGGTCCCCCTATGGTTCCCCTTTTGAGCCACTTATCTTCCCTGATGTTAATTTGTTGACCGTTTCCAACTGACCATCTGACCAAGTCTTCAATTGCCGTTCTCCCCATGAGAATGCTCTACCATCCCCAAGATGGTCTGGATCCCTTCTCTGCCTTCCAGAAGCACTTAGATGGGTAATATAGGCCTTTTAGGACCTGACTGGACAGGGATGTGTGGTTTGTAGCTAATAACCAAGCCTGTTTTCCAAGCATGGCTTTGTTAAAAGCTATTAAGTCCCTAAATCCTAATCCTCCCATGTCTTTTCTCTGTTTGAGCACTTCGACCCTCCTCCAGTGTACTCCTCTTGTTGCTGCTTGGTTCTTCCACCAGAAAGCTGTTATTTTTTGTTTAATAGCCCGACAAACTGAAAGTGGGATCTTAAATATTGACATGGCATATTGAGGTAATACTTGGACAACAGTCTTTATCAGTATTTCTGTCCCTGCTTTGGACATCGTGTTCTCTTTCCACCCTTCAAGCTTCATATTTACCCTCGCCAGAATCCAAGCAAACATTTGCTTTTTGGTTGTGCCCCAATCAAAGGGAATACCTAGGTACCTCCCTGTCTTATCAATCTCCGGGACTCTTAATTCTCTAGCCATGTTCCTTCTTAGCTCACTAGGGCTGTCTTTGCTGAAGAATATACCTGACTTGTTCAGATTTACTTCTTGTCCTGAAGCATAGCAATACTGGTGAATTATGCCAGCAAGGTTTTGGCATTCTCGTACCGTCCCATCTAGAAAGAAGATTGAATCATCTGCAAATAGCAAATGAGATAGTACAGGACAGTTTCTGTTCAATTTGATCCCCTTTAAAGTGCCATCTTGGACAGCCTTTTTCATCAACATTGATAAGAAGTTAGCAACCAATATGAATAGGTATGGGGATAAAGGGTCCCCTTGCCTGATTCCTCTAGTAGGCTGGAAGTAATTCAATGGTTCCCCATTCACCTTGATACTCAGGGAGGTTGTCGTAACACATTGCATTATCAGGTTTACCCACCTTTCATTAAACCCCATTTTTAGCATACAGGCCTTCAGGAAGTCCCATTCGATCCGGTCATATGCCTTTTGCATGTCTAGCTTTAAGATCGCCTTAACTTTTTTCTTTCTCTTTCGGACTTTTAGCTGGTGTAGCACCTCTTGGACTACGAGGATATTATCTTGGATTTGCCTTCCTCCTACAAATGCACTCTGTTCAACTTCAATTAACTCCGGGAGCCATGGTTTCAACCTATTCGCTAGCACTTTTGATATGATCTTATACACGAAATTGCAAAGGCTTATAGGCCTAAATTCTTCCAGCTTCTCTGGATGTTTAACTTTTGGCACCAAGGATATAAGTGTTCTATTTAACTGGGGGTTCAACATTCCTGTTTGGAAAAAGTTTCTGACCTCTAAGAATACTTCCTGTTTAATATCTTCCCAGTAGTGCTGAAAGAATTGGCCATTCAATCCATCCGGACCCGGGGCCTTAGAGGTTCCAAGTTGGAAAGTTGCTTGCTTAACCTCATCCATCGTTACATCTTCAAGCAACCTAATGTTCGCTTCATCCTTCACACGGCAAGAGCACTGCTAAAGGATTGGGTCAAATTGTCATTGTCCGACTGAGGTATATAGTTCTCTAAAGAATTTCTCAGTCATCCTTTTTAATTGTTCTTGGTCTCGAGTCCAATTCCCTGCAGCGTCTTTCAACATAGAAATTTTGTTACGTTGTCTCCGCTGAATAGTTGAAGTGTGAAAGAATTTTGTATTTTGGTCCCCCTACTTGAGCCAATTTATCCTCGAACGCATTGCCCAGTACATTTCCTTCTGACTCCATAAGCGTTGAACATCATTCCTCAGCTGTTGTAGTTGTCCTTTTTCCTCCTCACCAGTTTGCCTATTTGTTATGATCTGGATTTGTTCCATTAAACGCTTGATTCTTGACTGCCCATTGGAGAACTTCTGCTTACTCCAGCGTTGTAGGGCAGCAGCAGTATTGGTCATCCTGCTCGAGAGGCCTTCAGTAGCTGACATCGAAGAATTCCATGCCTCGTGGATAACTCCCCTACTTTCCTCATCTTTAAGCCAAAATGCTTCGAATGTGAAGCTCTTCTTTCTCCTCTTTGGCTCTTGAGTCATTTTCAGTAGGATCGGACTATGGTCAAACCCAATTGCCGGTAGAGCGTATGCTTCCGCCTCAGGGAATCGTAATCTCCATTGTAGATTGCTTACTGCTCTATCCAGTCTTTCTTTCACTAGCTCGTCTCCTTCACGCTTGTTGGACCACGTGAATGCACAGCCCTTACTTTCAATGTCCATTAGCTCGCATATGTTCAAGAGCTCTCTAAAAGCATGTAGTCTATAGTGTTCTGCCATTCTTTTTCCTACCTTTTCCCAATGATACATAATTTCATTGAAGTCCCCCAAGCACACCCAAGGCTGCCTGTTTCTCGTGCTGATTCTATATATTTCATCCCACGCCTTGAATTTCTCCTATTGAATTGCTGGAACATGGACAAATGTGACTCTCATTCTTGTTTTACAGTTCTCCTCTTCGCATTCAATATTTATTACAGCATCTGAAGCATGTAAAATTGATAACGCGGCTGGGGCATTCCAAAAAATTGCTAAGCCACCCCTTAGTCCAGTTGGGTTGACCACTCTACACTCATCAAACTTCAGTTTCCTCCTCACCTGGTTGATCTTATCCTCTCGGTTCTTTGTTTCCATTAGAAATAGTATATCAGGCCTTTCTTGAGCCACTAAGGCTCCCAAAGCTTGAACTGTCAAGGGTGTGCCCAACCCCTGACAATTCCAACTTATAATCTTCATTTTAACCCCGGTGGCTTATTAGGGCTAGCCACCACAGCCCATTTTCCTGTGCCTTCGACTTCTCTGATTGGTGTTTCCAGCAATTGGTCTTCGTCTATTAGTAGCAATTTGTCTCCTTGCGTATCATATGAGCTAAACCTTCTGTTCTTCTTGCGCACTGGAGTTTTTTGCTCGCTTTGTTTCTTTTTGCTGGCACTAAAAGGTACCATTGTCAAAGCCGGTCCCTTAGGTAGTGCCTGTTCTTCAGCAAAATTATCATGACAATTTCCTAGTTGCTTGCTCTGACTTGTTGAATGACTCTTGCCTGTCTGATCGTTGGTTGTGCTGTCCTCCTTACTCATCCGAGCTTGCTAGATGGGCCCGGAGTTGCTCTCCTCATAAATGACTAATTGTCCATGGTGGGTTGGAGTCTCCGGGCTTCTTTCCTCTTCCATACTCTCTGGTATGTTTTTACCATGGAATAGCTTCCGGAAAGGGCTGCAGGTAGTAACCTCAGCCTTAAGCCATGAGCCAAATAGTCTGTCCTCTTCCGTGTTCACATCCTCTTCACTAAAAGGCACCTCCTTGCAGTTAGCATCGTTATGCCCTATTTTTCCGCAAGAGAAGCAGAAGTATGGGAGTCTCTCATATTTAAAGTCCAGCCAGATTTTCTTTCCTTCGTTGTCACCCAGCATACCTGACTGCAGGGGTAATTTGAGGTCCAAACTCACCTGCGCCCTTCCATAAGACACCATTCCTCTCGTCTCTAATTTAACTTCTTGCACTTTTCCTATGGTACCAGCTACTTCTCGAACTACTTCCACCGAAAGCCACTCAAACGGGAGTCCCAGAATATGCACCCAGAAGTCGCATGAGTCAAATTTATAACATAGAGCTGTGGTATTAGGTATCCATTGTTGCAAGATCAACAAGTGATTCATGAAAGACCATGGACCTTGCTCCATGACTCGTTTCTTCATTGCTAGAGATTCGAATGTGATAGCGAAAATGCCCTGTTCTAGCGGAGTAAATTCTACATTTTCCACTCTCCATGCTCTCCTCAAAGTGTTTTGGAGAGCTTGAAAGTTGATTTTAGGGTTCTTGAGGAGTTGCCCTATCAACGTTGAATTTCCTTCCTTACCTTTCGTTGTTGCTAAAGTACTCTGGACGTTCTTGGTGACTTTTTCTGACCACAATCTTCCTAATCTTTTGCAGAGCAATGCTAACCTCTGGTCAGCATCTTCTTCCGACTCCATGGAGGTGGTTGGGCACCGGTACTTCTGTAGTATTCCACCCCGTGTTGCCCGAAGACCTTTTCTACGAGGAGAGTTCCCGCTCCAGAGGACAAGGTGAGGTTTAACTAAAGTATTCGAGATTAAAGGACTTCAGTGGGGAAAAGGTTATGAGTGGTTGATTCGTGAACCCAACAGTAGTTGTGGGATGACCTGATGGTGGTTCAAGGAGGCCAAGATTGAATCGAGAAGAAAAGCGAGGGTTAGTAGAGGGATCGGGTAATCACTGGTGACTGAGCCTGAACGGGAAAGGTGATTGTAGGAATTTAGGGTTACCAAAAGCTAAACTACCCCATTGGGTAGAGGAAAGCTCTTCCGAAGGAGAAGAGAGGACTAATTCACGCGCGAAAACTTACGGTGCATTTTTTCTGCTCCTTTCTTCATGATTTTGTAGAGATATGTGGGCGTATGCTTCCTCAATGACTGCATGAGATCGACAATCCAATTTTTCGTTGTGATTGCAAAAGATAGTTAAAATTCTTCAGCGAGACTTGTAATAATGCATTTATAACCTTTTAAGTTTGTTATAATTTCTTACATTTCCTGTATCATAAGCACTATGTAGAAAGAATGATCAGATATACTTGTGTTAATACCCAATTTTACTGGTTTTTTTCCCCAAAAAACATGTTAAGCTAATCCATTTACTCAGGTGGTTGCCCGCAAAATAGGAGAATTTCAAGCAAAGTGGACAGACATGGTGCCACTTCTTTTGAAGAACATCAAAGAAGCTGAAGCGGTAGATCAACCAACGCACCCTTCAGCTCCGAGAGTTATCCTTACTTTTCATTGTACTTTCATTTCCTCGTGTAATTCCTTGTAATTTGATTTCGATGTAATTTTGATTTCTACTATCTCAATTGATCGTAATTGCAATACCAATACAGCTTACTTTTTCTCGTGCTTAGCTTCGTGGAGTTTTATTACTCCATCCAAAGCCACATCCATGCACTTTTTTGCTCGAGTGTGGAATTGAGGAGCATTTTCGATCGTTTTCCAATTGTTTGAACCAGCTTTAAAGTGACTGAGTTCCAAGAAGTCAATAGTCTAGCCTTGATTTTAGCTCCAAAAATCTCGGTCCTTTGAAATCGAGATTCCGACCGGAGATAAATGTAGAATTTCTCAAAACCAAATTTTACGATAAGAAATGACTCCTTGTCTCCACTCAAGAAGATCATACAATTATTAGCAAAGTATAAGTGGGTGAGTGAGTGAGTAAGGGCGCGCTTGGCAACGTGCCAAACAGTAGAATTTTCTGTTCTTTTATTCCCAGAAATAGTTTGGGAACAGAAATGCGTTTGGTAAATGCATTTGTTCCCGGGCACATTTTTGCAAAAATTTGTGCCGAGAAACAGTTTTGGAAGAGAAACAAGAAGTAAAAAAAGTTACTTCTTGTTTCTCGGCACAATTTTGAGAATCAGTTTTTTTTCTTTTTCTTCTTTTCTTATTTTTGTATTGTTCTTCATCTGGCCGGGCCGGCTACCGGCGACTGGCCACAGCCCAGGGCCGGCGAGGGCGTCACGGCCCTTGCCGGCCACCGGCGAAGGCGAGGGTCGCCCTCGCCGGCGAGGGCGAGGGCGAGGGCGAGGGCGAGGGCGAGGGCGAGGCGGCCTCGCCCAAAGACGGCGAGGCCGAGCCTCGCTGTCGCGACCCACGGCGACGCCGACCTCGCTGTGGGTCGTGACGGCGAGGCTCGGCTTCGCCCAAATCTGGTGAGGCAGAGCCTCACCGTCACGACCCACGGCGACGCCGACCTCGCCGTGGGTTGCGACGGCGAGGTCGGCCTCGCCCAGATCTAGGCGAGGCCACCTCACTGTCTCTGGGCGAGGCCGCCTCGCCCAGGCGGCGAGGGCGACCCTCGCCTCCGCCGGCGGCCGGCGAGGGCCGTGACGCCCTCGCCGGCCCTGGGCTGTGGCCAGTCGCCGGCCGCCGGCCGCCGGTCGCCGGCGACCGGCCATGGCCAAAGAAGAAAAAATTACAAAAGAAAAAAAACAATTCAAAATATTATTTGGGAACAAAAATTTTGTGTAGTTACCAAACGTATTTCTATTCTTTTCTAGTCTAGGAATAGAAATTTTGGACAATTACCAAACGCCTTAAAATACTCAGAAATTATTTCTAGGCACAGAATCAAAGAAAATCATTTCTGTTCAGAAATAGTTTCCGGCCACAGAATGGTTTTCATGCACACCCTAAATGGCCAAACAGTAGTGTGAGTGAGTGAGTAAATGGCCAAATAGTAGTATGAGTAATGCTTGATTTTCTTATGCATAGGTTGAAGTCTCAGTTGCTTGCTCTCTGCTGCAGAATTTAGTGAAAACTTGCACTATCATCACAAACAAATATGGTTAATTCCAAAAAAAAAAGCACAAACTTTAGGTCGAGTGACAATTCTGATATGAACTTTTTTTTGTCTCATAAAAAAGTACCAGCTTTAGGTCGAGTGACAATTTTGACCCCAAATTTTTTTTTGTCTCATAAAAAATTATCAACTTTCACCATGATCCTAAATCTGGTCCCTCATTGACTTTATGTCTGAAGTCACCCTTGCTTGAGAAAAAATGTTATGGGGGTGAGCTTGGCGAATCTCGTTCATGGCGTTTGTCGATGGGTGATGGTCTACAACTTCAAATTAAGGCCAAAGAGATTTAATCTGGAGATATTTTTGACTTGCCAGTACAGTGGAGGAGACGAACAATTTGACCGTTATTCTTCAAGCTGTGGCTCAGAAAATAAGAGAATGAATAGTACTTTAAATCTAGTTAGCAAACCACGTGAATTTTATTACTAAGGTGAAATAGTCAAGTTAGATAATCAATGATTCTAAAATAATGGGGGCTAGATTTGGGATTTAAGTGAAAGTTTGTGCTTTTTTACGAAACAAAAAAAAAGTTTGGGTCAGAATTGTCATTCGACTTAAAGTTGGTGCTTTTTTACGGAATAAAAAAAAGTTCGGATCAGAATTATCCTTCAACTTAAAATTAATATTTTTTTTTGGAATTAGGCCCAAACAACTTAATCCTATCTCCTACCACCCGCCTGGGTGGCGCTGCTGGAGCGCGCACTCTTCCTCTCGCAAAAAGTTGAGTGTTCAAATCCCGGGCGCCGCAGGGTGACTTAACCGGTGGCACGTGTGTGGTGGCTAGCACGTGTCGCCCCCAGGGTTTACTCCTCGGCTGTCGGCCGTGCGGGGGTTCCCTGGGTTATAAAAAAAAAAAAACTTAATCCTATCTCCTACTGGGTTATCAAAAAAAAAAACTTAATCCTATCTCCTCCTATTTTTTTTCCTTCGCCAAAAAAAAATAGGAGGAGATAGGATCACCTGGTCTTAATCCATTCTGCCCTCTAAAAAAGCCAACAAGCTCCCCACTAACAATTATAGAGTATCCAGGAGTAGTAATGCGTGTGTCAGCCCCAGTCAAGAATTTGGTGGGAACACCAATTGCAGTCAACAGATTCAAAAAAATGGAAAAAAAAAAAAGAACACTTTAACCATCACAAGTCAAGAATGCAGTGGGAACATCGTGTTGTTTGTTTGTTTTTGGTCTGAAATCAGGGAGGGTTCATGCATGTGGTGCGCGGAATGTAGAGCGTCGGTGCATTGTCAGCTTCATCAATCAAACAGCCTTTCTCTTGTCGTGACCTGGGGGGAATATTACGTGGGACACTGGCAAGATTACAAAAGAGAGACGACTCTTGCTTTATGAAATGTGGGAAAAGGGCAAAAGTATGCATGTCCCTCTCTGCACTTGGCGCGTGAATATATCAGATTCCTCTTCATACTTGTTGATCATACTTTTGTTTACTTATGCATCGTGATGAAAATGTATCACCAGTTCCTTTAATTTGTCAACTTGCAATGCCATGATATTTAGCATATACTCCATAGTATCGAGTATTTATGCACAACTATAAATTAAGCAATTTATTAAACACGTTATATGGACATAAATGAAAGGAGTAGCGATAGAGGAATGGAAAACCGTTTTATAGTGGTCCAGTCTAAATGGGTGCCTACTCCATTTCCAAAGACTGTTCGAGAGTTATGCCTAATCAACTATACTTGAAGCCTCAAAAGGAGCCAACATTCATTTATAAACACGGGGCACTCTTTACAAAGAAAGGCTCTCACAAGATTGACCTCTCAAAAATTTGATTGCAAAGTGCATACAAGAGGGATTTTGCAAGTACTAGTAATGTAAACAGAAAAAAGTGTTGGTAAAAAGAGTCACCGATCACTTGATTTCCTAGTAAGGAGTTACTGACACTTCCATGAAATTTATGGTATATTTCCTTCAAATTTTGTTTTCTAAATATAATATGTATAATTTAATTAATTAAATGGAGTGTAATACATGAATAGAATGATTACACGCATCAGACCTTCGTGGAATCACACATTCACGCACACCACTGGCAATTTGAGTATGGACAGATGGAATCCCAACCCATTGAATAGAACAACATGTGAATGGAAAAATTTAGATTTGTAATAATGTCCACTTTAGGCTCTTTTTTCATAAAACGATCCTTAGTTCATGCCCTTTTTTGGAATTTGCAAAATAATAACAATGTAGCCATTTTTGTTAACAACAAAAAAAAAAGTAGAATAAAAAATGAAATGGAAATGAGCCACTGGACTCAGTCTAGCCTTGGATTCGCTCTAAATATGGGCATGTGAAAGGAACAAGGTAACCACTGGAGTTTGCCCAAGTGGCCACCCTTTTTACTTAGGAAGAGAGAGGTGGGGAGTTCCTAGTTAGGGGTGAGGATGTATAGTTTTAGATGTGAGTTTCGACTCATACGTCTTGTAAAAATTAGAACAAAAATCTGAAAGTGGGTTGAGAGTTAAAATAGGATATATATAAAAAAAAAAAAAGGAATGAGATGGTGGGGTCCACCTGCCCATCAAAATCAACTCGATCAGTTTTCTATCCAGTGCGAAGTCGCGTGGAGTGAAGCTAGCACGAAAGTGATGAGCAATTATTCCCTTTGGGCTTTTGACTAGGCAAAAAAGAAGAAGAAAAAAAAAGAGATATCACATGAAATTCATAATGATCGGTGTAATTAGTGTGCTAGATTAACATTAGTGATGTTCATATGGAACATCAATTTAGATAGTAACAAAATAAGCTAAAACTCTAGACGCAATGCCTACCACATCCAACTCTAGTGGATGCTTTAGAAGTGCCATTCTTCATTAAAGTCCAAACATGGAAATCCTCTTTTGGACTAAATAATTTTAATGGAATGTGTTCTCTCGTCTTTAGTGTCTAATTGTTTTGAAAATGACTTGCACTTTTGAATTGATGGGGAATAACCTCACTAAGCAAATGAATTCCAAAAAAAGCATCCGATGAAAAAGGGCCTGCTCGAGTGAAAGATCCTTTGCTTTAAAGTAATAGAAAATAAACTATTGGCATGCTATTTAATCGTTAAAAGGTGTTCTTCTAGAAAAAAATTTCATTTCTTTGAATGTATATATTAGAACCATCCGCATTACTTTCAACTGAACCAATAACTTGATCTATTTTCATGCTCGATCAATGAAAGAAAAGGGTAATCCTTATCCAATTTGTAACTAGAATGCCTAATGCATAGAAAATGTGATTATTGGTGACGACATACTCAGATCGAAATCCTTTTGTCAAATCAACGCAAGTATCTTCATACTTGCATGACTAATGCATCTTGTCTTGGATATTACAATTGATTTACACGTCAAAGCTATCCTCTCGCGTTACCCGATAGGCCTGCACTCAAATTTTGGATTTTCTTCATTCCCATTGTATACAGATTTAATTTATATCTAGTAAAGCAAATCATAAAAAGGCATATAAAAAAAATCATGCGACTTTTAGCTACCAAAATAGTAGCGTGCAAAAAATCACGCTAGCGACATTTGCTTGTAGAGCCCTCCGGGCCCCAGCGCCTCCTTCTCTCCAATTTCCTTCCTCATCCCTCTCATCTGCTTTTTCCCACAAAACTGAAAATTAATATGATATTCTTTGTTGACCCACAAAAAAAGGAAGAACCGCCTCTGGGTATAAAGAAAATACCGAGAAGGTCCAATGGGGAACAAATCTCATTGGTTGCGAATGCCATTTCCTGGAAGCCACAGCCAAGTATTTTGCTGGGGAGCCAACTGAGCAGCTTACCATTTAAGATCTCGGTTCATCCTTCAGCGCCTTCATTTTCCAATTTCCAAGCAAACACACCAGCACCTGCCTCGTTTTACCCAATACTAATGGCTTCCTCCTCCTCCTCCTCTTCTTCTTCGAAACGTAAGAGGAGTTACGATGTGTTCTTGAGTTTCAGAGGCACCGACGTTCGCAAAAACTTTCTCGATCATCTCTACACGGCTCTACGCCAGCATGGTTTTTTCACTTATATCGACAGCGAGGAACTGAGGATAGGAGAACAAATATCGCCAGCACTTATGAATGCGATTGAGGAATCGCGCGTTGCGATCATCGTTTTCTCCAAGGACTACGCTTCCTCGCCGTGGTGTTTGGAAGAGGTGGTGAAAATCATGGAGTGCAAGGAGCAAAGAGACCTTGTGGTCTTTCCGGTATTTTACAAGGTAGACCCCTGCGAAGTGAGAACACCAAGAGAGAGTTACAGAGAAGCTATGGATAAGCATGAGATCAAGTTCGGAAAAGATTCAGAGGAAGTAGACAGATGGAAGAAAGCCCTCTTTGGCGCTGGTAGCTTGTCGGGGTGGCATTTTACTGTTGGGTACGTGAGAACACTTATACTCCTTCAATTAATCTAAATCTTCTTATACTTAATCTTCTCTTATGTTTGGGATCCGATAAAGTTATGGGAAATTTTGCCCCTAGCTCTCTCTCTCTCACGCGAACACACTCTCATCAGACACTCACACAGCACAGAGCACACTTGCGCAGCAGAACCACAACGCCATGTGCGAGCTCGTCTTCTCCGAGCCTCTGCTGATTCCCGACAGGCTGCCGCCCAAGTGCTCACGTCCCCACGCCACCCCAGCCGCGTCACCTCGGCCCCTCTCTGTCTCTCTATGTCAAGGGGCTTACACGAATCTAGGCTCGCGACCCCAGATCTGAGGTGCCGAGCCCGGATCGACGGTCGCTAGCTAGCCGCAGGCGATGATGGTGCCCTGAGGCTGGCGACGACGGCCGAGATGGGACAAAAATAGAGAAAGAGGCGCGACAACCGTTAGGACACGCGAAGATGACGTGTACGGCACGATGGCGGGGACGTGACGGTGGGGGGAAGGCAATGACGGCGGTCGTGGGGCAGCGGCGAAGGCGGAGGGGAGCAGAGGTCCAGATTGTCCTTTAACTTCCTGTTAAAAATGGGGACTATTCCAATTAGATACCCCCAAAATTTCCAGTTTTGCCCTTCCTTGTGATGTGTATTTATGGGGCTCTTTTTCTTTTTTGTTTTTTTCCCCTTTTTTCCCCTAAGGGAACAGAGTGTTCTTAAGAAGCCAGTTTTCTTCTAATTAATTTTATTAAATGAAGGATGCTGATCTAAATTTAGGGAAGACGGCAAATTTTAATTTCGTGAGCTTATGGGAAGTGGTAAAAGATTACAGGGGATATAGATCATATTCACTATTAAAACTTTTGAGTCAAACCTTTGAGGCATCCAATTCCAACAACTTCCTTTCCAAATATTATCAAAATAATATGCACAATCATAAAAAACGATCAAAAGAGATATTCATCAGGTGAAAAAAAGCTCCTTAATAATATTTGAAACTAATAAAGCATATGGATCATTCATTACTTTAGGGATTACGTTTTTTTCTTCTTATATCGGAAATTTAAGTATTTAGAACTTGTAACTATTTCAAGATTAGATTTTTCCTTGAGGAAATATTCCTCAAACTCACTTTGTCTCTCAGTCAGTTCTTCTAGATTTCTAAAATAACTTTCTATCTCCTTTGATGAGAAGTGCGTTGAATTTTGATAGGATATTCAACGATCAATTACAAAATTACATTTCGGGCTATTTAAGACTTATTTTGTTTATGAGATCTCTTGTCGCAACTATCCTTAGACTTGTCAAAATGGGTCATAAACCCATTTCTTAACCCATATATGATAGTTTGAGTTGTTATATGAATTAATTATATTCAATAAATGGGTCATAAATGAATTTAAACATAGCCTATCCTATAGTCATAATCTTTTGTTGGTTTGTTGAGCTAACGATAGTCTGTAACCATTCACGCTTTTCCTCATACCTGCTCTACATGGTTAATAACCATCTCTAATAAAACTTTGGAGAACAGATCAGGAATTTAATTCCTCTACCATCTCCACAGAGCATGTTATGTATTTTGCTCAAATGATGGTATTTGGATCTTTTAGCTCAAATCTGGCTTTTACACCATTAAGACTCCACAATTTGTGGATCTTCGCGAAAGTTATTTTTCAATTTTAGCAGGAATTTATTCCATTTCGTTCCTGGCAATTGGATACTCCAAATTTTTCTTTGTTCTAGGCTGTACAAATTTCGATACTAGAAGGTATCATTTGGAAATGAAGATTTTTTGCATCCTAATAACTTTTGTTCCCATTATTTACCCCACCGTGCTCACACTCGGAATACTTGCTCACATGGAAAATCTCCACAAAACTGTGATTGTTTCACAGGTTAAAAATCAAAATTGGGTCTTAACAGAAGATTTTGAAGAGTTTTGATAGTCAAGCCTGCTGTGATAAGCGTGGCGCTGTCTTGCACAAAAATACCAATTTTCCTTCTGTGCCCTTAAGAGTGCATCACCAAGAATGCATCCTCATCTAATGTCAGGAAAGCAAAGATCCTTCTAACGGTAAACCTTCGTTCACCAATGAAGATAGGAACATTGATTGCTTCCTGAGTAATCATATTTGGTTCCCATCTGCCGTTCTTAATTGAATGGGCTCTGTTGATGGTGTCCACCATTCATCTGGCGAAGCATTGGGTCTTGCACAATAAGTACAAGCTCCAGTGTCTATTAATATGTCTCATTAAGGTTAGCTGCTCTTTTTGCAGGACCTAAAATGAATGTTGTTTTTTCTTGCTACATTTTTTGGACTTCAAGAACTTGATTTGAAACTTGTCCCTCAGGCTTCTTTAATTCTTCCCTGTTTCAATTACATCAAGCCTTTCATTGTTTCAATTACATCAAGCCTTTCATTGTTTCAATTACATCAAGCCATTATGCATAGGAGAAGATCAATCTGGTATTCTGTCAGCCTGTTTTATTTATTAGAAATGTTTATTTAATTTTTTTAAGGATCGAGGAATGAAAAGCTAGTTTTTATTATAAAGAAAATACAGGCCTAATGACATTTTTGTAAATACCTGAAGCTGTAAAGAGGAAAAAGGTAATAATAAGATAGATTTCTACAGGAACCAACGGTAGGCCGTATTTGTCCAAACGGTAACGTGTCTTATTGTCCACTTTCAGAAGTGGGCCTAAAAGCATACCAAAGGATAAAGTACTTGACTTTTATTTGGATTTTACCCCGTTGGTAATGCTAACTTAGACTTCGCGTTGGTAATTTTTATCACAGATATTGCTTCGCAAGGTATATACCAGATAAATGGGTAGGCATATATTTGGAAAATTAAAGGGAAGACAAGACAGTTTCAATGAACTTTGCCAAGAGATCAAGATCATTTCGATCGTCATTTGCGTTTAGTAATCCAATAACTAACTTGAATTATTAATAATGCAAAATATAATTAACATACACCAGTAACATGAAAAATATAATCTTAGACCCGCAGACATGGGCATCTTGCTAGTTAAACATATTTGTCCATTCATCTCCAATATATTGCGTGCTAGTTTTTTACTAAGCGATTCTCTTGGAATACTTATTTATTTCTTTAGATTGCTCTAAAGGCAGTTCCAACTAATTTTCTGTTGTCAGATATGAAGCGGAGCTTATACGTCATATTGTACAGGAGATCTCAACTCAACTAAATCGGACGCCATTAGATGTAGCCACGCATCCGGTTGGGATAGATTCTCAAGTACAAGAGCTTAAAACAATGTTAAATCTACAGTCCAAGGATGATGTTCTTATGGTAGGATTATGGGGACAAGGAGGTGTAGGGAAGACAACCCTTGCTAAAGCCATTTATAATGCAATTTTTAGAGAGTTTCAAAGTTCTAGTTTCTTAGAACGTGTTAGAGAAAATTCTAAAAATTCAAATGATTTGGTTCATTTGCAAGAAAAATTGCTATCGGAGCTAACACTAGGGAAGAAATTAACGGTCTTCAATGTTGGTGGAGGAAGTCAGTTGATTCAAGAGAGACTTTGTAGTAAGAAAGTTCTTATTGTCCTTGATGATGTGGATGACGAATGCCAGGTAAATGCTTTAGCCAGAGATTGTGAGTGGTTCGCTAAAGGAAGTAGGATAATCATCACAACAAGAAATAAGCATTTGTTAACTTATCATGGGGCACACAGTATCTATGAAGTTAAAGCTCTCGAGGATGTTGAAGCTCTTGAACTTTTTAGAAAGCATGCTTTTCACAGAAATCAAAAAATAGAAATAAGGAGCAATCTTGTTGATAGGGTTTTACAATATGCCAGAGGCCTTCCTTTGGCTCTTGTGGTGTTGGGTTCTTTCTTGCGTGGTAGAGGAGAACAAGAATGGAAAAGTACCTTGCATAAACTTTCCAAAATTCCTAACCAAAAAATCAATGATGTGCTTATGGTAAGTTATGATGGATTGGAGAACTATGCAAAGGAGATTTTTCTCGACATTGCCTGTTTCTTCAAGGGGCAGAGTACAGAGTACATAGAGAAAGTTCTTGATAGTTGTGATTTTGACACGATTATTGGGATACAAATTCTCATTGAGCGCTCCTTGATAAGTGAAGAGAGCGGGACCTTACAAATGCATGACTTGATACAATCGATGGGCATGCATATTATTAAAGAAGAATGTCCTGATGATGTTGGCAAACGCAGTAGGTTATGGCTCTATGATGATGTTCTTGATGTTCTATCAAGAGACACGGTAAGACTTATTAGTGAATAAGAATTTATACCTATTCGAATAACCTTGTTTACTACAGTCACAAAGTAACCTAAATATATTCGAATAAATATACAGGGAACAGATGCGATAAAAGCCATAGTTTTGAAGCTACCAAAGCCAAAAGAGACGTATATTTGTCCTAATGCTTTCACGAACATGCGAAAGTTGAGGTTGCTCATCCTGCATAATGTAGATAATTCTTTCCAAGGTCCTATCCGTCTCCCTAATCAGTTAAGGTGGTTGGAATGCCCTAATCGTGCCTTGATTCCAGAATTTGGCTATGGTCCAAAGAAGTTAGTTGGACTTGATATGCAGAATAGCAACATCAAGGAAGTGCCGAAACATTTTAAGGTGCGCATTTACTTGGTCCTTTTTTCTTTGCTGATTCCTGTATGTATTAAATCAAATGATATTTGTAATTGTCTAGCGGAAAACATCTACAACTACTATATTCTTTGAACATATTAAAGAATCAAATTTCGGCTGTCAATCTAGTACATAAAACCAATGCAGTTAAAATCTTCCATTTCTAAATCGTCTGCCTTATAACTAACAACTTGTTGATTTATAGTCGAAATACATAGAGCAAAGATTTCAATTTGTATCCTTATACTTTAACTGCTTTCCTAATCACGTCCATGCGTGTTTAATTTTTCTAATTGAGTCATTCTATTTACACAAATTATTTAATCAAGTCTCACTAGCATCAAATTTGGTCAAATTCAAGCGACGTGGCCGTAAGAGATGTCGGAATATGACATGGATTGAATATTGCATATGTGGTCACCCCTCATAAATAGTGAATGGTGGTAGATGCCATAACATGTTTGACCAGCTTCGGTTTTAAGCTAATTCTATGAGCGCCAACAAATGTGCAATATTTCATCCACATTGTACTGCGGAGTTAGTCTGGTGGCCTTGATTAGAATAAATTAAAGTATAAAGGCTTAATTAAAAAGGTAGTGAAAGTACAAGGATGAAAAGTAGAAGTTGTCCGTAAATATAAAATAAAAAACAAAACTGAGCTCAAACGAATTTTATTTTAAATAAAATTATGATATTTAAATAAGCGATGTACGAAAATTATAATATTTATGATGTCATTATTCCCTTTTCATGCTTCATATCAAACGACTTTATTGTCCATCAATTATTCTACCATGCTTGTCGGTCCCACTTACGTCGGAATGTGTTGGAGGGTACAAATGAATAAATAAATAAACAAATAAGGATTTTCCGTCTTAGTGAGGTGGAAAACCACACTAAAATGAACAGGAAGGACGAGACTAGATGATATAGGTCTCTCTTCGCCGAACTGCCACTTTTGTAAGTCACGTTGAGGACACAACACTCTCTTGATCACTTGTGAACTCTAGGAATCCACTGAAAGGGCAGAGAGACAGACAAAGGAAAAATAATAAGGGATAACACCCAGGAATAAAACTTCATTTACTAAATAAACTGTGTTTACAATGAGGGATCAAGAGGGTGTTTATAGCTAGGCGGTTAGGATACCTTTGAATATAACATCCAAGTTTATAAAAGATAATCTACCTAAAATACGAAATTCAGTTAAGCAACAAGATTATCAAAATTTTGATCGAGATCAAATCATTCCTTAAAATATTATAAACAAACTTACGGATCAAGAGAACATATTATTTACCTACAATTCAAATCATGAGAGGATCTTGAAATCTTCCAATATGGATCCGAGGTGCTTGCAATACCAATCTTCCTCTGTTGGAAAAGACTCGTCCTCAAGGCCAACTTCATAAAATTACATACTCTCCACGAATCTCGCTTTTGTAACCGATTGATTTCCTTAGCTCTTTCTTCAGACTCTTCCTCACTTCCTCGTGTATCCGCTTGATTTCCTGAGCTCTTTCTTCAGCATATCCACTAAATTGACGCTTAGTGGGCAGTGGTGTAAGATCCAAAGGGCTTAAAAGATGCTTTTGATACACAACTTCAAATGGGCATTTTCCAGTAGTTTGACTGGCCGAATTATTATCGGTAGATTCATCTTGAACCAATAACAAATCCCATTGTTTAACATGTTTTCCAATAAAACTCCTTAATAAATTGCCCAAAATTCCATTAATAGCCTCCGCTTGTCCATCGATTTGAGGATCACTAGCAGAACTAAACTAAGGTTGAGTCCCCATTTTTCACCATAATGAATGCAAAAAGTGATTCATAAACTTGACATCACTATTAGAAGGGGGTTGTTTTTGGAATACCATCTAGGCGCATAATTCACCAATATAAAACTCAATAACATGTAAATTATCAAGGCTCCGTGACAGTTATTTACAAATTTTTTACCATACAAAAACTGTCCCGGAATCCCCTTCCTACTAATAGCAACATTATCAATCACAATGCACATGCGATAGTGAAAGTGTTGATTAGGTTTGTCTCAATTTATAAAGTTTAATTGACATTCTTCACTTGTCCTATGAAAAAACTCACCACCTTTATCTTTTGAGAGATGCGCCTTCGAATACAACTTCGTATATAACATTTCAATTCTTATTCCTTAAACTCCCTTTCACTTAATATTCTCTTCGTCCTTTAGAACAATGGGCTATAATTTTAGAGAGTTCATTGAGAATTTACCATACTGAGAATGTCCAAATCATTAAGGAATGACAACTCATTGGTAAAGGCATCTTGAGAAAAAGTAGTTAAAACTTAATTGAAAGAAGGCGCAAAAAGACTCATCATATGTCCAACGGATGTGCACCATAGGGGTTTAATAAATTGCACATGAGATCCACTAGATCAAGATGTCAAAATCTATAGATGCATGTACACTATAGATACATACATACATACATGCACACACACACAAATGCAAGGTATAATTGTAGTGGTTGTATTAATGATGATATAGTAAACCTTGAGCTCGTAAACTACACCAACGTATATGTAGCTAAAAAACAAAACTAAGGAACACGGCTTGGATTGGGAAAATTGTTAAAATAGTCATAAACTTATTGCAATTGTGCCAATTCATTCATAAACTTTTTTTTTGTCAATTCAGTCCTAAACCTTTTGCATTTGTGTCAATTCAGTCCATCTTATCAATTTTAGCCGGCCAACGCTAACATTGTATGGCCGGCGTTGACATAGACAAATTTTAATAATATTTTAATATTTTTTGAATTTTTTAGTTTTTCTTTTTTTTTTCTTTTCCTCTTCCCCTAGCCGGTCGTCAAACAGGCCAGAGGCTAGGGTTGACAAAGTTGCCTGTGATGGCCATGGTGAGGCCCAACCTCGCCACCAAGAAAGAGAGAAAAAAATAAAAATATATTATTAAAAATTATCCACATTAGCATCAGCCGGCTAAAATTGACTAGATAGACTGAATTGGCACAAATGCAAAAGGTTTAAGACTGCTTTGATAATTTTCCCTGGCTTAGATTCTATTATTTTTCATTTTTTTGTTATATATATGTGTGTGTGTGTGACCATTTAGGCGTACAAAATATGCCATTTTTCAAATTAAAAAAAAAACGATCGACCAACTACCACTTCCTAATAAGAGATGACTAAAAGAGATTCCCGACCTTCCACCGTCTCTACGGGATCTCCAGGTGGGTGGTTGCCAATCTCTAAATAAGATTTCCAGGCGTTAGCTTAAATTGATGTGATGAATTTGTTGGCCAAGGATTGACCGTGGCTCACGTGCGCCCAGTGGAGGTTACAGGCTCTCTCTCTCTCTCTCTCTCTCTCTCTCTCTCTCTCTCTCTCTGAATTGCGAGTCTTTTTTTCTGCCCGTATATGTTTTGGAAGTGGCCACGCTGCTCTAGTGCCTGGTGAAATTATGAGTATTATTCTTTTTTACTTCTCTTTTGGCGAATTTACAAGGATTACTTACTAAACTCATATTTAATAAGGGAGAGGGTGTGCTCTATATACATCATATGATCAACTGAATTCTGATCACAGGGGGCTTGAATGATGATGATCAAGTGCTTTTTATTCAAAAACTCAGAGCCAGATTTTGGATCATATATATATTTCACTTTTTTTCTTTGTTCGTCTGGAATGTCCATGTAAGTTGGTTTTATTGTTCTTGCAGGGCCTTGTAAACTTGAAGTTCCTTAACATGAGAGACTGCCAGTCGCTGGTGAGTATACCGGATCTCTCTTGTGCTCCAAATCTCGAGGAATTGGATCTCCATGGATGCATAAACTTGGAGCGTGTCCACAAATCGGTTGCATATCACGGCAAGTTACGGTCGTTAGATTTAAGTGGGTGCTCTAAATTGCGAAGATTCCTCCTTGAGATTCCGAATAAAAACAAAAGTTTGCGAAAACTTCATTTAGCGAAGACTTCAATTGAGGAACTTCCTGCATCAAGAGGCAATACGATCTCTTTAGAGGATATGAGTTTCTACAAAGGATGTGATGAATTAGTTGGCCAAGGATGGCCCATGGCTCACGTGCGCCCATTGAAGGTTACACGCTCTCTCTCTCTCTCTCTCTCTCTCTGAATTACGAGTCTGTTTTTTCTGCCTGTATATGTTTTGGAAGTGGCCACGCCGCTCTAGTGCCTGGTGAAATTATGAGTATTATTCTTTTTTTACTTCTCTTTTGGCGAATTTACAAGGATTACTTACTAAACTCATATTTAATAAGGGAGAGGGTCTATGTACACCATATGATCAACTGAATTCTGATCGCACGTGGCTTGAATGATGATGATCAAGTGCTTTTTATTAAACAACTCAGAGCCAGATTTTGGATCATATATATATATATATATATATATATATATATATATCACTTTTTTTCTTTGTTCGTTTGGAATGTCCATGTAAGTTGGTTTTATTGTTCTTGCAGGGCCTTGTAAACTTGAAGTTCCTTAACATGAGCGAATGCCAATCGCTGGTGAGTATGCCGGATCTCGACTATACTCCAAATCTCGAGAAATTAAATCTCTATGGGTGCAAAAACTTGGAGCGTGTCCACGAATCAGTTGCATATCACGGCAAGTTACAGAAGTTGGATTTACATGGGTGCTCTAAATTGAGAAGATTCCCTGAGATTCCAGATAAAAACAAAAGTTTGCAAACGCTTCTTTTAAGCATGACTTCAATTGAGGAACTTCCTGCATCCATAGGAAATCTTACCTCTTTAGAGTATATGGATTTACAAAAATGCAAGAAACTGGCAATCATTCCGTCTAGCATTTACAGGTTGCAAAATCTTTGGGGGCTAATTTTTAAAGACTGCTCAAAACTAATAAAGTTTCCAAAGGTGGAGGATTTGAGTGATCCCCATACGAAGACAGGATTTCCAAAGTTACATTATTTAAATCTTGGGGGATGCAATCTATCAGAAGTAGAGTTTCTGGAGAATGTTTCTTGTTTTCCCCGCTTAAGCAAATTGTATTTGTCGGGAAATAATTTTATTAACATCCCTACATGCGAGAAACTATATAACTTGCAAAGATTATATGTTTGTGATTGCCAACAACTACAAGAGATCCCCAATATTCCAGAGAACATGGTGACTCTAAGTGCAGCTAATTGCAAATCTCTGAGTAGAATTCCCTCCAACGCGTGTGACGCTGGGTACGTTGACTTTCAATCATGTCATGAACTGGTCCGTAATGGGTATCCCGTGAATGATTGGCTCAAGCCTCAGGTTAGACACACACACACACACACTCTCTCTCTCTCTCTCTCTCTCTCTCTCTCTCTCTCTCTCTCTCTCTCTCTCTCTCTCTCTCTCTCTCTCTGATTAATACGGAGTCGTGTACATGTTTGCTGCAGTGAGTGTTTGTGTATTGCAAAAGGCTGGAAAATCTTGCATTGGTGGGCTAATTAAAAAAAGCAGGCATATAGATCTACATGAATATGTGGTGGAGGTTGCTATAAGGCAACGCTAAAGATATTCTCTTTATTTATAGAGCTGTAGTTCACTGCTGTATCACAAGGATCACCCAATGAAAAACTTTAACAATACACGTTCATCCAGTTACAAAATCTTCAACAATACATGTCCCGTTTCCACCAATTAAGTATAAAAAATATTTGTAATGATATTGCTAACTATATCTAAAAACTCTAGGATTACCCACTTAACTCATTGAAACTCCTCTTTCTGGGTGCCAATTTCAAGAAAAAACTATCTAACAGTCTACATCTATGACAGAAATTTCATCACTACGAAAACCAAATTATTCTACCTGGAGGAGAGATGCCAAAGTGGTTGATCCCTAATAAAGAGGGTTATATATCTTTCATGGCTTCAAAGGGCTTGTATAAGAAGATCCTAAGAATAGCTTGCTGTGTTGTGGTTCATTCGAAAGAAGTGGGGCACTTCAGGTTTTCAGCTGAGGGATTCGTTAATGGCGGACAAGGTGATGTTCGAAGAGGGATTATGTTAACCAGTTTATTTAATTCAGATCATTTGTGTCTTCAACTTTGGGAACCAGAGAGCCTGTGGAGAGTGGACGATTTTGGTGCTAATGACTTGGGACATTTCCACCTTAACCTTAGTTTAGGAGGATATCCAGATAGAAGAGTAACCGTGAAAAACTGTGGATTCCGACTATTATGTAAGCCACTAGAGAATGATTTGGAGGTTTTGCTTCAAGACAATCAGTTGCTGGATCCAGCTTTATTCTACGAAGTTGGGTATGAAGATAGTCAAAGAAGCTTAGAGGAAGAACATCCAAGTGAAACAGAAGATTTACAAGATAGTCAAACGAGCACCAAGGAAGATAGTTCAAGCGAATTAGTCCACCAAGGATTGAACATTGCTGACTTCTCAATTGAGGTATCTCTCTCTCTATATATGTGTGGGTGTTGGGCGCACTGTGTTTGTATAATGCAAAAGCTGAAAATTCTAGACACACAAACAAATCTGATATAAAGTGATTCTATAAATATATAAAGCTAAATAAAATCTCACAATGACAAGGAAATATTCAGTGATTTGCACGTGCCACGTCAACGGCTGACGTGGCGTGCATAATTTACTCTCATCCACTAACAAATGGACACATGGCTGCTGATGTGCATTAAAAAAATGATGTGAAATTTCTTTTTTTTCTTCCTTCTTCTAAACTCCTTCAACCTCCGCTCCGCTGGGCTTGGCTACCTCCACCGCCAAGCCGCCACCGCCGCCGCCGCCGCTGCCATCCTTGAGCCATCGCCCCACCATGGCCACCACCGTCCGCGGCAAAGTTGTTGAGCTTGTCGCCGGCAACCATGGACGAGCCAAGACTCGAGCTGAAAGCTGTTAAGCAGCAAACCAGATCTAGCTGTTGAGCGACGGTCGATCACCGCATCCTGGTCAACCTCCGCGTCCAACCTCTCCGTTGTCCCAGCGGCTAAGTCTTGGCCGCGAGCGCTCATCCACAGTTATGGAGATGCAGAGTAGCGGTCGGCCATGGACGGCCTCTCGTCCACAGATCTGAGCGACGACCTCCGCGGCCAAATCTGGCGTTCTTTCAAAAACCTCGCGGGCATGGACAGTGGCTCGAGTCATTTGACCCTACCGACAGGATGAAGTTCTGGGAATGAAGTTCTGTGAACTGCGTGGGGTTTTCTCGATTTGTGTTTCAAGATGCCTACTGCTCCAGATTTGGATTTCGTTGGTGAATGAACAGAGGAAGAAGAAGCGCTCGTCCATGGCCGACCTCCGCGCGATTTATGGACGAGCCACCGTCCATGGCCACCCAACCTGCTCAAGTCATGGCTTCAGATCTGGTGTTCTCTCGCGGCCATGGATGGTGCCTTGAGTCATTTGGCCCTAGTTTTAAAGTTCGGCCACCTATTGCTCCAGATCTAGAGTTCGTTCGTGGATGAACAGAAGAAGACAAAAACGCTCGTCCATGGCCGACCTCCAAGTGATTTCTGGACGAGCCACCGTCCATGGCCAGCCCTCCTGCGCATCTTCAGATTTGTGATGAGAAGTCGTGCCGTCGTCGCCAGTGGATGAGCGATCGTCCATATCGGCCGCCGCCGCCATGGAAACCCAGATGAAGAAGGAGCGCGTTGTTGAAGAAGGAAGAAAAAGAAGAAATTCCACGTCATTTTTTTAGCAGCCATGTGTCCATTTGTTAGTGGACGAGAGTAAAATATGCGTGCCACGTCAGCCGTTGACGTGGCACGTGCAAACCACTTAATATTTTCTCCACAACGACGCAATGTTCATAATTCCTATATTAAAAAATAAATGTTAAAATCTAAGAAAATCTAACAAACACTAGACACGTAATTCTTGCCGTTACGGTTGATCATAACAACCTACACAACTAATAGTACCGGATCAACTCTATGGATCAAAATAAAATTGCACAACGACAATAATTCAATAATTCGACATGAGAATTTTTTCACTCTCAGGTGTTTTCTTTTTGTAGAGTTGGATTAAGTTTAATTTTTTTTTTGCAATGAATTCGTGCGCTATAACATCAAGCCAATATTATTTGTCTCTGTCTTTAGGGTGAGCATATCTCTGTTCACTCTTAGGTGCTTTGCACTTCTACGATCAAATCCAAAACAATTATAATGTCACAACTGTGAAAAAGGAATGTTAAATTTTTAACCATGACAACGTTACTGTCGCGTTAAGGTAATTGAAAACGAGATTATAACAATTGAATCTACCTTTGATTTTTGAGGCAATTTGATAAATCTTTTCAATGCACCCCGTGCAGTGCAATTCCAGCTTCAGGACCGCCGTGGTCACCGGTGGCTGAAATGTATCGCCATTAAACAACACACAAACAAGCTCAATTAAAATACGTATATAAAAAAAATAAATTACTTTTTATACACATTTTGTGAGTTAATTTTAATAAGTCTAACATCATTTTCTAGTATAACGGATAAAAGTTCTAAGCAAATAATTCATCCCTGGATTGCCAAAATCTCACTTTGATATAAAAAGAAAAAGAAGACAAGCAGCATCAATCGATCAAATCGAAGTTATCAAAACAATAAGCAAAATAATGGGGCGAGACAAAACGAAAAGGCGTAAAAGCCCAAGAGCCTCTCTTTTGAGAATCAAATCTGGTTGGATTTTCATGAACTTTAACATCGGATAATTGCTGAGCCTAATCGACATTCCTATGTTTGAGCATCACAACTTAGTTTCATCTACTAAGCTCGAAGAAGCAAAGGTACACGAGTTGCTATTGTGATAAGGAACCATCGCACAACCTTGCTGGGTGACATGTGTCAACCGGCACATGGGGATTACCTGGGACAATTTGCTTTAGTTTACTTAATTGAGAGTATCGGATTTAAGATGTTCCTTCTATATAAAGTTTGAGCGGCAGTTTTCCTTTTCGATTTTCCATTGATATAAATGCGAGTAGAAATTTTTTCTTTTATTTATCCTAATAATGTTAAGTTTGTTGCATTAAGTAAGTTGGAATTCAATTAGATCAGTTTGTACTGAAAAATCAGCGATGTTTAAAGTGAACACATAATAATGAACATTAGACTGCTGGGTCTGACTAGGATGATTAATTTCTTATATATGCTGTTCTATTTTCCATCAATTTCACTTCCTATAGAGTACACTCGTACAGTATGAGCTACATTGTAGGGAGATGTCAATCTAATATTAGTGGTGGCTACAACACTTGCAAGGGAATGATTTTTATTGCGTGAGTAATGTATATAACGCAAGCAAGGATCAATATATATGTCTAATTATTATAGAACTCTAGCTTTGGTTGAATTACTGGGAATATGTTCAAAATCAAATTCTTCATCTTGAACTAAATTACAAAATTGGGTACTTCTAACAATTTAGCCATATGGCAGAAGCATCGCTTTTCCCAAATTCCTTCTGACTTCCGAAATATTCGCCCTGGAAGAGAGATGCCGGAGAAGTTCGTGCCTGTTGAAGATGGTACAATATCTTTCATGGCTTCACAGGACTTGTACGACAAATTCATAGGATTGGCTCTATGTGTTGTTTTCGGTGTAGAAGATGGAAAAAAGGAAATATCTTTCGACATCATGCCACATGTTCATGGCCAAAGGCGGAATGCCTTATCAGGAACTCTCGGTTCATTTGATTCGGATCACATGTGGATCCAGTTTCTCGAACCAAATGCGCTATGGGGGGTGTTGGGGGGAGCAGTTGATTTCGATCAATTCAAGGAGAGCTATTTACAATTTAGCCTTACGGTTCGAGTATCGGGTGGAACTGTGAAAAAGTTGGGATATATGCTTGAAGAGAATCAATTAGTGAATCCAGCTTCACTATTTGAGGAATCTAATTCGGAGGATGACACTTGGCCTAACCCAAGAGATTCGTATTTAAGATACTGGAGCGATCAAAATAAAGACTGGCGCCTCATGTACTATTTTATGGAAAGATATTTTGGGAAGAGGCGAGTGGAGTAGTGTTGGCTTACAACTCCCAAGGAAGCAATCGTCAAGCCAGCGAAACAAAGTAGGGGTGGCATATGTTTCTTGATATGTGAATGGATAGAGGGTGACTTGGCAGTTGGCACCCAACATTCATAGCCAGGGTGTTTGTATTTCCATATTTCCCTTGTTGATCGAATCGCGATCTCACTAATAAATGTCATTTTCTGCACAACATGCTTTGCTGCATGTCATTTATCGATTTCAATGGCGTTAGCGTATTCTTGTAATAATCTTGAGAAGTCGGCACTTTTAACTGAACGCTGCAAATCATTTTTATACCAACTGCACCTACTGGCTATCAGGAACACTGTTCCGAGCATGGTAATTTTCTTATACAGCTCGTAGATATCAAACCCCGTTGGTAAAATTATATAACCGGCAACCTACTAGTGGTTAGGTATGCTCATGATGATTTAGCAACAATGTCAACAACTTACAAACGTGAAATGCAATGATTAATTATCAACTTTTTAAATATATTTACCCCTCAAAGCAAAAATTTAACGGCGAACATATTTACCACATAGTTCTGTTTTCTTAAGGGAGCAAGTGATTGCCAAAGTAGGGAATTTACCGACTTTAAGAGGAAAGCAAATCATCTACTTATTATGTAGATAGTTACCACTCGAAGCATAAACTTAGCAGTGAAATCAGCAACTTATCAACGTAGTCCGCTTACAAACTAGTTAGTTATCACAAATTAAGGAATTTGCCATTATAGATAAAATCGAAGTTAGTAAATCATTGTTGGATTAAGTAACTTGCCAATGTAGGCCCACTTTTACTGTGATATGTTACCAATAATTTTGAGGAATTTAAAAAAGCCAAATTCAACAGTAAGTCGTCAAGCTGTCTAGAAATTTGCTATTGAAAGTAAAATCTTACTATTCAAGTTAGTAAGTCGTAAGCTGGACGGAGGGAGAGGAGGAGGAGTTGCGTGGCCGTTGGATCACATCATAAGTTGGACACGTGTTGTCCATCGGGTAAGGGGACAGTACGGGGTACACTACGAGCATTGCCCTCGGCCATAAGCCAATCATGTCACAGAAATAATGCAATATGGCCCCATCTCGTATAAAAGTTTTCACATGATACGTTAAGAATTTCTCACTCAAAAGTTTAAATTATTAGGAATGACCATAAATAAAGACCCCGTTTGTTTCACGAAAATTAATAAATCGGAAAGCGTTATCCTAAAAGTGATCGCTTGAAATAATTAATTAATAAAAAATATTTTTATTATTATGAAAATAATTTATATCTAAATATTTTTCATAGACGATGATAATATTTTTCATTCATTTATTTTTATACATGATACAAGCGGTAGTTTATTAAAAAATATTTTTTAAATTATTAATTTTTGCGAAACAAAAAAGTACTAAATATGATTATAAGAATGTTGCGAGCATATGCCGCTCCTACCAAGATAGAGCCCGCTATAGTTGACGTGTCCACCTCGGAATTCAAATTGGGAACAATATTTATTAACAAGAAATTGTTTGTGGGCAATTGGGGAGGTTCCTTAAGACGCGAAGCCCGCGTGAAGAAGCAACAGAGACTCTTGGCTTGTAATTTGTTGGTGGGTCCACTTCACATAGCGTTGAATGAAGTTCATACCCTGTTAAATTTCATCGACAAGAAAGAGCGACCAATCAAATCACACCCTAGCGTTGATCAAAGCATATGATTAATTTTCAAAGATTGACGAAGGAATAGTTTAATATTATTGCGTGAATTTATTCTCATGAGATTTTGCTCATTTTCTGTTCTGAAAAATAGTATTTAAGTATAGCATGATGTGAGAGTACAAAATAAAAATTTGAAAGAGAAAAAAGAACGTTGCATTGAATACAACATGTTCCGATAGTCATAGAATGAGCCTATCTAATATCTTCTATCATATGATATATGTTATGATGGCGATTCATTTCTTTAAAATTCCATTTTAATACAACTCCTTTTTACTCCTTTAAAGCATCAATGAGGTCCCTGCCTCATTTTAAGTTCAAAATCTTCTAGATTACAAGAGGAGGGTATCTCTCTCTCTCTCAAAATGAAGAATGTCAACAACAGCAACACAAGGCTCATCCTCCTCCACCCTTACATCCAGAAGCAAGGAAGCTCCAACTTCAATGTATTATGAGGGGCATTTTGATCTTCATCTCTTCCTGAAATTCTCTCAAACTTGCCATTGGTGTAGACACCTTGAAATTGTTTGTCAATGCCAGAATGTATTATGACGGGGATTTTGGAGTTAAAAGAGTTAGTCCTTCTAAGTTTTTTCTTTTCCACCTTATCCCTCAAGGCATTATTGTCTTGCTTGACAAATTGCTTCAATGTGATATGGTGATTGACATACTCATGAACAAAAGAATTCATACTTCCATTTCTTTGCGTGGAAGACATTTTCGCCCAAAAACTGCCTTTCACATAAATGGAAACTCAACGATATCGCTCATTATGTGAGTATGCATTGACCATTATTAGATAGAATATAAATAGCCCAAGTGTTTTAACTTCCCAAAGAAGGATCAATTCATGTAGGCTTCTTCACGAACTAATCAATCCTTTATCTAATCAATTGGTGCGGACTTCTTCATGAACTAATCAATACTTCACGCTAATCCATACGTAATATCTTTCACACACCGACAATGTATGAAATCATGCACTATCGCCTTTTATTTTTAGTAATTTGTACAATGTTAAGTCCAGCTTGATCACTAGCATGGTAGTAATATTAAATCAAAAAAGTTTCTTAAACCTTATACTTGTTAAATTTCTTAAAAATTTTGGTATTGAAACTTTTACAATCTCATCATCGAAAAACAAAACATTTTACAAGTTTCTCCCATTTTTTGTAATGGCATTGAAATTCCGATTCTCAAAGTATTCTTTTCTCTTTTAAAAGGTTTTTTTTTCAGTTCTTAAACCATGAAAAAAAATATCGACCAAAAATAAAAAAACCACGAAAAAAATTCAAAGTAAAAAACAGAAGGAGGAGGAGAAGAAGGTGTGCAGTAGTATCCCTTGTACGTTCGGACTGGTACTTTTTCAACTTCCGAAGCAAAATGGCCGTTCGACGTCTTCTTCAGCTTCAGAGGCGAGGACGTCCGCCGCGGCTTCCTCCCTCACCACGACGGGGATCTGCTTCATGTAGGCATCAATGCCTACGTCGACTGCGACGACTTGAGGCCCGCGCTCACGAATTGCCGTGCTCGTCTTCTCCGAGAACTACGCTTCGCCTGGGTGGTGCCTTGGACGAGCTGGGTGAAGGTAATGGAATGTAAGAGGCGCAAGGGACAGCTGTTGTTGCCTGTGTTCTACAGAGTGAAGCCAAGGGAGATTCGAGGGCAGAGAGAGAGTGAGTTATGGCAGGGCATTGGCCAGGCGCGAGGAGAAATTGGGAAAGGATTATGAGAAGGTGAAGAAGTGGAGGGAAGCCCTAATTGAAGCCACCAATTTGTCCGGTTGGCATTATTATGTCCATGGGTAATCACAATAATCACATGATGGCATCGATTAGTGCATTAGAGTAATGATTTGGAATGTTACAGAGTGATTGTTTACTTCGTGTTAATTTTAGTTAGTTCGATGGATCGTATATTGCCATCTATTCCCATTCCCCTTTACTACTTCGTTTTGGCGGAGATGAGACCATGTATCTCGACTATAGTAGGGTGAGTACCCTTGAGTGCTGCCAAGTATCCTGTTGGTGTAGGTTGCCGGGTAGAGAAAGTAAATTCGTTGTTAAGTACGGGCTTGGATGATGTTCGGATGATAGGAATATGGAGAACTGGAGGTATAGGGAAGTACCCTTGAGTGCTGCCAAGTATCCTGTTGGTGTAGGTTGCCAGGTAGAGAAAGTAAATTCGTTGTTAAGTACGGGCTTGGATGATGTTCGGATGATAGGAATATGGAGAACTGGAGGTATAGGGAAGATCACTATCGCTAAAGCTATCTATAACAGTATCCACAGTCGGTTTGGTGGGTGTAGCTTTCTTGCAAATGTTAGAGAAACTTCCAGCAAACCTGATCCAAGATATTGTGGAAAGAAAATTTAGTGGTCTTTAGCGTGGATGGAGGTGTTAATCTAATACGAGATAGACTTTGCTGCAAGAAGATTTTGCTTGTGCTTGATGATGTGGATAAGGGGGACCAGTTAAATGCATTTGCTAGAGAATGTGAAGGATTGGAAAAGGGAGAAGGATCATCATTACGACAAGAGATAAACATGTACTAACTTCTCTCGAGATAGATCAGGTATATGAAGTTAAAGCATTAGATCAAGGTGAAGCTTTTGAACTTCTCAGTTCATATGCTTTTCCAAGAAACCAGATAAAAGTCATAAGCAGGGATCTCATAGATAATATTTTGGGCTATGCTAGTGGCCTTCCCTTAGCGATTGTGGTGTTGGGTTTGTTTTTATGTGGTTGAAGCAGAGGGGAATGGGAGAGTACATTGGGTAAAGTTGCTGAAAGTGCTAATAAAGATATAAACGGTGTTCGGAAGATAAGTTTTGATTCGCTGGAGGACAATGAGAAGGACATTTTCCTTGACATTGCTTATTTCTTTAAGGGGAGGGATAGTGATTATGTAGTGAGAGTTCTTGATAGTTGTAGTTTAAAGACATTAATTGGGATTCAAACTCTAATAGAGAGATCTTTAATAAATATTGGGAATCAGAGAACAGTACAAATGCATGACTTGACTCAGTTGATTAGTCAGGATATCATGAAACAAGAGTGTCCAGATGACCCTAGTAAATGGAGTAGATAAACATCATACTTGCTTCTATTGATGGTTTTCATTTTTGATGCCTTTCACAAAGCGATATTTATCAAAATCTTGTTCATCTGTTCTCTTTTATTTGCAGCATTTTAGAAATTTGAAGTTCCTGAATTTCAGCTGCTATAAGTCACTGATTAGTGTTCCAGACTTCTCAAAGGTGCCAAATTTGGAGACATTGAACTTAAGTAGGTGCTCCAACCTCAAGGAGCTTCCAAGCAAGCTGAAGCTGAAATATCTTCAAACACTTGATATAACTGGCTGCTTTAAGCTTGATAAGTTTCCTGATATTAAGAATATAGAGAGCTTAACAAAACTTTATTTATCTCAGACCTCTATAAAATAGCTTCCTGCGTCAATTGAAAACCTAATATCTGTTAAGATTTTGCTTTTGGATTTGTACAGAAGTTTTATCTGTCTTCCTGGTAGCATTTACGAGATGTAAAGTTTAGAGCACCTTTCTCTGGAAGTTTGTTCATTGTTTGGTTGTTTCCAGGGAGCAGTGAAAGCTCCAAATCTCCCTAATGGTAGGCTTGGATTTCCAAATCTGATCTCCTTGAAGCTTAGTGGGTGCAATCTATCTAAGGCAGAATTCCTTCAGAGTCTTACCTGCTTCTCTTCTGTAAATATTTTGCATCTCTTAGGAAATAACTTTGTTAGTCTTCCTACATGCATTAGCAAGTTTGAGGAGTTGATGTTCCTCAAATAATTAGATGATTGTCAGCAGCTAGAGGAGATCCTAGAGCTCCCACCAACATTTGCACCCTTGAAGCAGATGGCTACAATGCATTGTCCAGATATCCAAAGTTGCCTGTTCAGTGCATTAAGTCCCATGTCAGTGTACATTCGCTTAGATTCATGTCATGGACTGGTTCGTGCAGGTATCGACCTGGCTAACATTACACATATGCATGAGCTGGTGTGATTCTGATTAATAGATTTGCTACAAAAGGATGTTCATGAGATGGGTCACTACATGGATGCTATACTTCCTAGTAGAGAGATAGCATGTTGGTTTATCCAAAGTCAAGAGCGTTCTGTCTATTTTTGGGTACCCCGAGATTTGCATGGGAGTATCCTTGGATTGTCTTTGTGCGTTGCTTTTGGATTGGAGGAAGAAATTGAGGCTGTCGTTTCTGTGAGGTTTGGGTATTGGTGGATCATGTTCACAGTAATTATGATACAAGAACATTCTATTTTACACGCTGTTCATTTGATGAGCTGGATGAGATGCTAGAGACTGAGTGGAGTCTCTTCCAGGTTTCATTTGAAGTATTAGAAGTAACACTAAGAAGGTGCAGGTTTCTCCTTATATGCAAGCAAGCCGAGAATGACATAAGGGTTCTATCTATACCAACATGAACAGCCCTTAGGAAGCGTCTCAAGCTTTTAAAGATAATCTCATTGGAGATATTCTTGATTCATGGCAGAAAGGCCCACCTCTGGATTGCAGTTAATTTGAATATTTAATAGAATACTTACTGTAACCTATCGCATTCGCTAAATGATTTCTTGCACTTCACTTTCAGCAACTTTAGTGCTTGTGCTATTTCCTGCCGAGATTGACCCTCTTGTCCGTTTTCTGATGTGTTTCTATGGATATGTGACAACCATAGTGACTGTCACATCAAGCAACTTCATCTAGGTTTGTGACAAAAGATGGATGGATGGGACATTTGTTGATTTGGCTGATGCTAATGATAAATTGTGGCTATTGAATTGCGAGGGACTACTTCGCAGATGTCCAAAATTATACATATAGACTACTTATATTATTTAGCAACCACAACTTAGAAATTTTACAGCCGAATTTAGCTTTAGGCAGTTGGGAGTTATCCAAATGCTGAGATATAAATGGATATTGAAAGAAGTTATGTAGATCTTGTTTTTTGGTCTCAATGTAACTGTTGGTTGAGGCACTATGATTTTGTGATTTAAAATCTGTTAGATTTTTGTATTGCCTTTTGTGCTTCACTCCTGTGGATCCTATAATTTTTTCCGGATTGCTTATTGTGTCACAATACGAAGTAGCAGTGTCAAAACACAAGGATCCTGAAGTTCTAGCTCTTTGCTCTCTCTTTCATGTTTTTTTTTTGGTAAGGTAAGTAGTATAACTTTTCAGCGGACAATTACAAGAGAGAAGCTGAATACAAAAACCTCATACCTGAGGAGACATAAGATGTCTCGACGGGTGCAAAGGTGTCATAGCTAAAAAACAAGTGAACAGTGTGCGCTAAAAGGTTAGGAAAAGACAACTAGCCATCACATGAAAGAACAGAAGATACAAAGCTTTAAAGGCTCATAAAAAGATAGTTGCTGAGATACCCCAATTGACTTGTAATCTTCTATTGCGGGGGTTGTCAACCACGGTCTTAAGGGAAAGTCCTTTGTTCCTAACAGCCTTAGAAAGGTGAGTGCGCATGGCAATACATAGCAGATTTCACTCTCTTTCATGTTTATGTGTCTATTAATCTCTTTTTCCCCTTTTATGCTAGTTGGAATGCTTATAATGTGAGATTGTAGAAGCAATACAATTTGATGTGAAGGTTAGCTTTTCCAAGTTTCTCTGATATAGCTCTGAGTCTGCTTTTAACCAAATTAAGCTGGCAGGTGTTAATTTTACTCTTCTGCAGAGCTTTTGGATGTTCTGTCTTTGTGGAAGTTTGAACTAGAAAGTAGTTCCATATGTTTTATACCACGAGTATTAATTGTGTGAAATCTCTCTGCTTTTTAACAAATTCATGATGTGTATCCCTTCAGACGCTCAGAAATATATTCAAATACCTTCCTATTTTTCAGAATGGTATCTCGCTGTGCATCCAAACAATTGCCCTTCTATTTACCTTTTTCTTGCCTAAATGCTGTTTATGTGATAGAGTGTGGCATTACTTATGTAAGAGGATATTCTGTCACACCCCGAACCCCATCAAGCACGCGACACACCTCTGGTCGAATAATGCGACGTCCTAGGGTATCGCCAACTCATCAGATATTTAAAACAATCAGCGAAAGCCACAAATAATTGGACAAGGAATAACTAGGGTAAAAGGGAGAATAAACATATCCATTACTTAACTAACTTTGTACAACATCCATCATATAAAATCCATCTCCTATACATGCACACTTTACTATCAACTACACACCACCGATGTCCAAAAAGATCGATAGCATGGGTACTTTATCTCTAAAAATGGTATACTTCAAAAAGCCTATACTTAGCCTCTACTCTAGCCTCTACGCCTTCTGTTAGGCGTTCACTCAAAGTCTGATTTCTCATCACCCAAATCTGAATCCCCCTGAACTTTCTGCTCCTCTGAGGACTTCGGCTCGGCCTCGATCTCAATCGGATTGTTTATATCACCCGACTCCGCTGAAACCTCAACCCGCTCCTCTTCAATTGGCTCCTCATCCGACTTGTCCTCTGGTACAAATTTGGGAACGTACTCTGGCTCGTACACTGGTGCGTCCTCTGGTTCTTCTTCAAGCTCATCATCAGGTTCTACTTCTGGGGCCTCTTCAGGTTCTTCTTCAAGGTCTTCTTCTTCTTCTTCTTCTGGTATCACCTCGAGATCCACATCTATCGAATCATATCCCGCTTGGGATTCTTCCGGCTCCGGTTCATGCTTGGTCCCCGAGGGCCCAGGTGCTGCAGGCGTAGGCTGAAGTCCGGACTGCGCTAGATTAGTCTCCAAACTAGTCATCTCGCAATCAAGAGGGGGGTATGGCTGATAGATCCCAATCCCCAACTCCATCAAAGGGGACATCGAAGCTTCGGATAGGGCCAAACTCATCTACCCCATCCCTGAATATCCAGGCTGTATAAGTATGGGCTTGCTAGAGGGATAATCCTATATCTACCCAAACTATCGTAGTATGCTTCACCTAGGTCATGTTATCATCTATCAGGTATTCTATAACATCATGGTTGGTGTGCATTGGAATTCCAAAAAGCTGCAGCGGCGGTGGCGGAAGATTCATGACTCAGGCCGGGGTTCTGAAATTATTGATTGAAACAACCATGAGATCACATCTCAATAAGTATACACCCTAAACCTTACCTAGACTATCACGTACCTTCAAACAATCACAAAAACAACCACACTCAGCCATCACATGGCAGGCACACAATTTATACTTACCTGGGCCTTTCCTGCGTGCAACCTGCATGTTAGCCATAATAGTACAATTTCCAACCACATGTACATTCTAATTACATTTCACGTACTCTTTCTTGCCTCATCATATTCCTTTCACTCAACTCGCCAGTGACTTGCGTAATGATACCGCCTCAGGTTCATTGCGACCAACTCATATACACAACACTTCTGGGTCTGCGTAATGGTACTGTCTCAGGTCATGTATCTTGCCCGCGTAATGATACCGTCTTAGGCTCAACATCCGTCACCTAGTGCACAACCTGCATAACGGTACCGCCTCAGGTTGACTATATTCACAACACTTCTCAGCCTGCGTAATGGTACCACCTCAGGCCATGTATCTTACCCACGTAATGGTACCACCTCAGGCTCAACATCCGTCACCTAGTGCACAACCTGCGTAATAGTACCACCTTAGGCTAGCAGTTCTTCGGTAATACCGGGCATCGTCCCGCGTAGTAGTACTGCCTCAGGACGGATCAATTCCCCACGTAGTGGTACCGCCCGAGGGATTTCCGTGAGCACGCGCATGACACATCACACAATTTCACATACTCAAATAACACTCAATTATGGCCAATTGCCAGTCAATTCAATTCAGCCCATACGTGCACATAACGGTTAACATTTCAATTACTTAATTCACAATTTAACAAACAAACAAGGCTGCCATCGGGCCCACAAACATAGCCACAATCAAGGGCATAAATTCAGCATGTCCAAGTCCATTTCAAGCCAAAACGAGTACCACAACACAGCCACACCACAACACACTAAACCGACACCAATTATCTCCAAATCGGACCGTACGCTCATCATTTCAATCCTCAATTTTCCAACATTTAACTCAGCATCAATTCAGCCCCAAATCATCATAATTTCATCCACAAATCAGCCACAACAAGTCCACAAATCAACCTACCTAATTAACCCCTAAATAGCTCTAATTACCCCTAAACCATCACTAATTAACCCGATTTAATCACTAATCACGTCTATCGATACCCGACATCCTAAATAGGGTTTAGGAGGCGACTTACTCGAACTCTAGACTGGCTCGGCTAGAGTGAAAAGGGATGGAAGGCCGGTGGCCTCATGGTAGCGTGCGGTGGCGGCGAACGGCTCGGCGGTAGCGACGGCGGCTGCACGGTGGCTGAACAAGACAAGATGGGGATGATGGTGGTTCGGTGTGTGACAGTCCGGATTTTGGCCCATTTTTGGGGTTTATAAAACGTGTAATTCGTCAGTGCGCTTATAATGGAATTTCGCCCGAGAACTGATCACTCTCGGGTTCTTGTTTTTAAAAATAGAAATTCCGCTAGAATCGCACTCGATCGAATTCGGTCGTTATTTAGACCCTGAACTTGGCAGTCGATTTCCAGGAATTTTGGGATGAAATAAATTGGACGGTGTCGATATTTTTGTGGCCAGCATCGAGATTGTCAGGAATAGTGGAAAAGTGGATTTTTGGACCGGGTGCGGATTTGGACTGGTAGACCTCCCTCGTAGTGTAATTCGGGGTATTTTATTTTGGCCGTGTGCCCTAGAATATTGTTGGGATTTTTCGGGGACCGTTAGGCCTTTTTCCCGAATTTAATCGGGACTGATAGGTCGATTTTTGGTTAGACCGTGTCCGTTCATTCGCGCTTAAATTCAAATTTTTAAACTCTTTCTCTCTCTTTCTCTCTCCTCTTTCGGTCAAGCCCCCCCTCCCGCGCGTGACTTCCCCCCCTCTCTCTCTCTCTTCCTTTTCCTCTCTCTCTCTCCCCGGGAACGCCGCACACGCAACCCCCCCTACGCACGTCCCCTCCCCCCTTTCTGCATGCCCATCCCCCCTGACACCCTTCTCTCTCTCTCCTCTCTTCTCTCTCTCCTCTCTCCTTCTCTCTTTCTCCTCTTCTTCTCTTCTTCTTCTTCTTCGGGGGCTCTGCGTCTGCCCCGGGTCTGCTCGCCCGACCAGCCGACAGCCGCTCGAGCTCGCCGGCCGTCGCGCGCCGCCGCCTCCGCCCGACTGCCGCGCCGCGCCGCCCGGCCAGCCCCGCCGCCGTCGCGTCGCCACCCCGACCGCCCCTCCCCCTCTCGGCCTTCCCCCCCTCCCCTGTTCGGCTGCACCCAGGCCGAGCCGCCCCGTCGCCGCCGCTCGCCGGCTCGCCCCGCCGGCCAGCTAGCCGGCCCGTCCACCAACCACCTCGCCCCGGCCTCGCCCCACCACCCCAGCCTCGCCCCCTCTCTTTCCCTCTCCTCTCCTCCTCCGCAGCTCCTCCCTGCTCGTCGCTGTCCAGCTCGCCCCGCCGCCCGCCGGTCGGCCGTGCAGCCTCGTCGCCGCCGCTGTCCACCGCGCCGTCGCCGCCCCGTCCGTCGGCCAGCTAGCCCGTCCGGCCAGCAGCCCCTCTCTCCCTCTCTCTTCCCCCTCACCCCCCCTCGGCCAGCCCCTTCCCTTCCACCGTCCAGCCGCCGCTCGCCGGTCGCCGTCGCCGCCACTCGCCGCCGCCGGCCAGCCCCGCCGGCCAGCCCGGCCGGCCGGCCAAGCCGCGCGCCCACCGCCGTGCCCGTCGCCCGTGCCTTTGCCCGTGCCCGTGCCCGTTGCCCAAGCGCGTGGCCCATCCGTGCGCCCGAGCGCCCTGGGCACGCCGCGCATTCGCCGCGCCCGCGCACTAGGCACGCCGATCGGCCATTGTGCCCACTTTGGCCGGTCAGCGCACCCGTGTGGCCCGTGCCCGCGCCTAGTCCAGACTTCTCCCCCGGGCAATTTTGAGCCAGAGTCGACTTTTCCCGGGCCAAATTTTGGTAAGCAACTTCCTAGACCCTACTTAGTCTTTTGGGTATTTCATTGACTAGTTTCGGGCTAGAACGGTTAGGGCGATCATTAATTTAGTATTATGGTGATTTATTTATGCAATTTAGATTAGATTAAATAGTATGCCTGATTAGTGAAATTGTGCATGACCGACTTGAACGTCGGGTTGGTGGATGAGATGGCACTGTGATTTTGGACTGAGTGTTGGGTATGAGTGATTTGATGTGACTTGGCGTGAATTTAATTGAATTGAGTGGCGTGTGCCTGCCTGTGAGAGATTAAGCCCGGATCGATCGGAGGGCTACGGACTTGGGACGTGTTGACGGCGGTCCGTGTGAAGGCATGAACGGCCGATGGGCCAATTGGAATACGGACTTGGGACGTGTTGACGGCGGTCCGTGTGAAGGCTTGACTGGCTGGTATGCCAAATGGATGCGGGCTTGAGACGTGCGGACGGTGGCCCGTTAAAGGTGTGATTGGACCGGAACGTATTTACGTCGGTCGTTGGAATTGTATGATTACCGTGGCTTGGGACGTGCGGACGGCGGCCACTGGAATTAATTGATTGAATAATATGGCTTGGGACGTGCGGACGGCGGCCATTGAAATTGATCGAATTGTGTGGCTTGTGAGCCAGTGAGAATGAACTTGAGGCGCAGTGGCGCGAGTTGTGAGAAAGATGTGCGTTCACGCATGCGATTTGAGCGTGTGACCGATTGGCTGATTGAGCGTGTGACCGATTGGCTGGTTGAGCGTGTGACCGATTGGCTGGTTGAGCGTGTGACTGATTGGCTGGTTGAGTGTGTGACTGATTGGCTGGTTGAGCGTGTGACTGATTGGTTGGTTGAACGTGTGACTGGATTGGCTGATTGAACGTGTGACTGGATTGGCTGATTGAACGTGTGACTGGGTTGATTGGTTGAGCATGTGGATGTCGATCGAATTGACTGATGATGCGTGTGGATGATTGGTTCAATGTGCGTATGGGTACTGGGATGGATTGATTGATTTCGAGTGAAAATGTGTATGCTGGTGATCGTGATGTGGCGGTGATTTATTCTTGCATTATCATGCTTGAACTAATATGCAGGATTGGCACGTGGATCGAGGCGAGGTAAGCCTCTCATTCGAAATTGATGGTATTATTGGTAGTTCGCATGTTAGACTGGTCTGGGTACGCATTAGCCTAGGTTAGGTTTAGGTTGTTGCTTATTGAGACTCTGTCTCACGGTTATTATATAACCACTTTCAGATCCGCGACCGTAATGGATTCGGAGAGACCGCCGGAGCACCACAGGGCTTGAAGGATAGAGTAATTACCCTGTATTTTGAATACCTTTTTGTAGAGAAGATAGGCTTGTCAACCACCGCTCTCTTTTGAAAAATTGTGGTTTGATTTTGGAAGTCGGGTGACCTTTTGTAATATTGAAGCCTTTTTAATGTTGAATGTTTATTAAATTTCGATGTTTATCCCATCGTCATTGTTTAATTGTCTGGGTTGTTTTTATTTATTTCCGCGCGTGCTAAATCTCTGATGTTTGGGTCGGGTCGGCGACGTGTCTAGGACGTCGCCTTCAATGTTCGACCATCGAGGGATGTCGCGGGCTCGTAGGGTGCGGGGCGTGACACGGTGAGGTAGAATAGGGAAGAGAGAGACGGTTAGTGAGATGAGCGGTAGTGGGGACCAGCGGCTGCTCCGGCCAGGCGGTGGACGGCAAGCTTGCTCGGCTGGCTGCTCACGGCCACAAAAAGGAGAGAGAGATGACGACAAGAAGGTGGCGAGGACACGGCTTAGTGACTGGGCGAGCAGCGACGGCGAGAGGTGGCTGGTACGGCGATGGTACAGCCAAGGGGGAGGAGGCGGTTGGTCAATGGGGGGGGTTTGCTGAGAGTGAGGAAGAGAGTGAGGAGAGAGAGAAAGAGTTTGGGACTTAAATAATCTAAGGTCAATTATTGGTGTGCCAATTAACCATCATGCCTCTCTCTTACAATCCAAATCAACGGCCTAGATTCGATCTTATATTGAGATCAACGGTCTGGATCGAATCTTTTCCAAAATATCGAAGGGCAATTTGGGGATTTCTCAAAAGTCTAAGAGTAAAATTGTCATTTTCTAAAGTTAGGGCGAAATGACCAAAATGCCCTTCCTCAAATTCACTTGGCCTTAACAAACCTCCAGGGGTAAAATGGTCATTTTTCATTTCTCGCCGAAATTCGATTTTTCTAAAGGATTCGGATAAATCCGAGGCTACCCGAGCAAATGACAGCATCGTTCAAATGATCTGTTGTGACTTTCTAAATTTTCAATGCCCAACTCGGTCTCTAATCAATGACTAAGTTGTAACTAACGTAATTTGCCCATATCTCATACTAACGGGTGGCTTTTGGGGAAATTCGCATTATTGACCCGTGGCCAATACTGAATCATGCCACGTTCAAGTTCCACTAGGGTCGTGACGACCTCGGTTGTCACTTAATCACGAGGATTGATTGCTAGTTCTGACGGGCACGATCGTTTGGTATAGGTTTAGGATCATTCATCAATTCATTTCGTGGTCAAGCGGAATTACCCGCGATCCACTCATATAACAACGGCAAACTAATCCCTAACTATCCTTGGATCGGCTTACAGTGGCTCAAAATGTAACATCGACAATTTTCATGGTTGAAGGTCAGTTTACGATCGAGTTCTTTGCTCACGCGAATTTAAATCCCTAATTAGCCTTTCTCTAATAGTTAGCAATCTCGAAGTGATCAATTTTGGGCGAGATCTAATTACAAGTACGTTTATAAAACCGTTCATTTTATAAATCCCAAGTAGGTCGGATTTTGGAATTTCACATATTCTACGAGGGATCGGAAGAAAGAGCTTAAAAGTAAGAGGTATCTAGAACAGAGTTGACTTCTTCAATGCATTTGCAAATTAGATTCCTGGGTAGAATCCCATCAATGTTTGTATGCAAGTCCTTTCAGCTTCCTTCGGTTATCTTTCTTGTCATGAAGTTTGAGCTACAATGCAACTTAGTGTCCTCTCATATTGCCTCACTAAGGTTTTGCAGATTGAATTCAGGATCTTGCGTTCTAATTTGTCTGATTATGTTAGTTGGCATGCCAACTTAATATTGGCACTTCCAAGTTAATTTGAGAAAGGTGAAGGGCCATGACTGGCTAAAAGGGTGCATTTTGATGTTCTTGTAGATGGTGGGAATTCTGTGGCCCAATTGGTGGTGTGCTCAAATCTGTATTTGTTGGTTCTAAATTTGTAACAAATATGGCCCAACTTGTTCAAGTTTAGCGGCCAGGTTATGAAACAATTCTTAAAGATTACATGGGTTACACACCAAACGCATTTATGCCAACGAACAAGCTGCTCCTCTATAACTGCATTCCATTCACAAGCGGAACTATACCTTCCATCAGAGCAGCAATGGCAGGATACAGGAAAAGGGATCCCACATAAAGCAGCGAGCACTTGCAGCAATTCAGCAGATCTTGAATTCATGCTTCCCAAACAACTTCTGATTATGATCAAGAGATAGACCTGATCTTGTTGGATATTTATCAAGCAAAGGGCTGTAAGATGCCAAGGTCAAACCATAAGAAAAATGTAGTCTCGACTACTCAATGTATATTAGGGTGTGCATGTTTTCCATTCTGGGGCAGAATTTTTGCTCCAGAATGCATCCGGAACAGAAATGCTTTTATCAAAAAATTTCTGGAATACATTCTGGAATAATTTTTGCATTCTAGAACAAAAAGCGTTTGCTAAAAATGCATTCTTTTTTTGGCTCCAGAATCAATTTTTGCTTCCAAAATGAGTTTTGGCCCAAAAAAGAGAAGCTACTTTTTCTAGCTTTTCTATTTTAAAATGAGATTTCCTTCATTTCTCCATAAATTTCTAAAAATTAGAAAATCTGAAAATTCCTAAAAATCTAAAAAAAATTCAGAAAATCCATAAAAATTGAAAAATTCCAGAAAAATTCATAAAAATTTCCATAAAATAAAAAAAAGTCAGATTTCTGGAAAATATGAAATTTGTTGAATTTTTTCCAAAAAATTTTGAAAATTCAAAACTTCACAGAATGGTTTAGAATACCTGTGGCCATCCACTTTGAGTGAAATTTAAATTTTTTGAGGTGCCCAAAAAATTAAAAAAATTCAAAATTTCATAGAATGACTTAGAATACATGTGGCTACCCACTTTGAGTGAAATTTAAATTTTTGGAGGTGCATAAAAAAAATCAAAAAATCAAAAAAATCAAAATTTCGCAGAATAGCTTAAAATACTTGTGGCCACCCACTTTAAGTGAAATTTAGATTTTTTGAGGTACCCAAAAAAATCAAAAAATTTAAAACTTCACAGAATTGCTTAGAATATCTGTGGCCATCCATTTTGAGGGAAATTTAAATTTTTTAAGGTGCCCAAAAAAATCAAAAAATTAAAAATCTCAAAACTTCACAGAATGGCTTAGAATATATATGGTCATCCACTTTGAGTGAAATTTAAATTTTTTGGGGTGCCCAAAAAAATAAAAATAATAAAAAATTTCAAAACTTCACAGAATGGCTTAGAATACCTGTATCCATCCACTTTGAGTGAAATTTAAATTTATTGATTTTTGTTGGGCACCTAAAAAATTTTCAGAAGCAGAAATTAATTTCTGAAGCAGAATTAGTCATGTTTTATCAAATAGATTTCTCCTCCATAAATCAATTTCTGGCAAGAATTCCAGAAATCAATTTCTGGAGCAGAATGGTTACCATTCGCGCCTTTAGCTGCTTGGCTATTTTACACAGCTTCAACACTTATTCAGCAATAGAAAGCGTTAGAGCGCAACTATAAAGACCAGAAACTCTTCCCTTTTAGTTTATGAATTTCAATCCAAGCTGTTCACTAAGTAATTGGTCTTCAAGAAAATGCTCGAAGTTATACGTCAGGATACAGGCATTATTCCATTCCAGTAATTTCGTTTAACCCCGAGCCTGCTTGCTTCTTAGGTAGACACGCCTTTTGCTCCATGCACAGTAGAGCCTTTCCAAAAGAACGCATCAAACTTCTGCTCAATTTGTTCTATTAGTTCTCTCGGGCAAGATGAAAACATCGCAGTAATAGTTCACAATTCTGTGCATTACAATGCTAATAAGTCATAATTGACCAGCATGATAAATTCATTAGCAGTCCAATGAGTTTGTTTAAGCAACACTTATCAGAGAAAAAAAATTCCCAAATGACAGTCAATATTCTTCAATCTTGCCGGATCAAAGAAAACTCCAAATTTCAAACTAACGATGAACCAGCTTTTAAGTGAAATTTACTGCTACAGTCCCGACTAACGATTACAGAGTAGCTAGGAGGAGTAAATGCATCTTTCCGCCCAAGTTAAGAATATAGTGGGAACACCAATTGCAGTCAATAGATTCAAAGAAAAAAAAAAGAAAAAAAGAAACACTTTAACCTTCGTAAGTCAAGAATGCAGTGGGAGCATCATTTTCTGGTTTGAAATGGGCGAGGGTTCATAAATGTGGTGAGTGGAAAGTGGAGCGTCGGTGCATTTTCAGCTTTATCAATCGAACAACCTATGTCCTGCTGTAACCTGGGGGGAATTTAATGTGGGACACTGGTAAAATTACAAAAGCTTATAAAATTATCTGACGATTATTGCTGTACTTTATGATATGTCAGGAAAAGGGGAAAAGGATGCACGTGCCTCTCTGCATTTGGGACACTTGTTGATCATACTCTTGTATAATTACGTGCTGTGACGAAAATGTATCACCACCCCTTTTAATTCATCAACATGTGATGCCGTGATATTTAGTTCTAAAGATACAAATAAACACGAGCAATTTTTTGGCCCAAATACAGAATATGCTCCATAGTATCAATTAATTATGCACAAATTTAACTTAAGCAATTTATTGAACACGTTATATGCATATAAATGAAAGGAGTAGCAATGGAGGAATGCAAACTGTTTTATAGTGGTCCGGTCCAAATGGGTGCCAACATAAGAGGGATTTTGCAAGCACTAGTTGTGTACAAAAAAAAAACTGTTGGTAAAAAGACTCACCAATCACCAGATTTCACAGTAAGGAGTTACTTACACTTTCATGAAATATATGGTATATTTCCTTCAAATTTTGTAATCAAAGAGAACGTGTATAATTGACTTAATTAAATGGAATGTAATACATGAATGGAACGACTACACGTATCGGACCTTCGTGGAATCATACATTCACGAGCATCACTAGCAATTTAAGTATGGACAGATGGAGTCCCCACCCATTGAATAGAACAACATGTGAATGGAAGTGCCGTCCATTAATTCAAGTTTTGTCGTTACATCACTCCTTTATCCGGTACATGGAGAGTAGAATGCCAGTGTATTGTTAGCTTTCTCAATCGAGAACCCTTAAATTAAGGCTATGTTCAATAGAAGATTCAATTATAATTAGCACACTACACTTCTCTGTTACATCACTCTCAATTATAAGAGAAAGAGAATATATATAGACAATAGTAACTATTCATGCGCTCAAGCCTAAACTATTAATAAAATATGGGCTCAAACTATAGGCGCTACCCTCGACGACCCCTGCTAGGGCGGCCATCGGAACCCTGCCTGCTCACTAGAGAGCGGAACTCCCGTACCTTCCTGTTAATGGGAAATATGAACCACATCCCAATAATAGAGATCACTACCAACACATAGGATCACGATGGCAGCAAATGCAATTAAAATTACTTAGTGAATGCAATCGATATGCATTTATTTGGTCTAAAGGAGCCATAATGCACCTAGAAATCTGACAAAACAAGCAAAAGCAATATTAAAAACAAAAAATTTCTCCTGCCATCGCTATCGTTGCTGCTATCGGCGTGATATTCCAATACATACCCACACCTTGTCGACATATTGCTTCAACAAGATGCAATACCTTTCTCTTGGACAAACGAAGGATCAGCTACGTCACTTTGAACGTAATCGAACGTGATTGGAAATCGAAGTAGACCGCAAACTGGGAAAAGGAGATGGATAATCGAGGCCCTTGTGTTACATGTGAGTGTCTGACTAACGAAGAGCTGGGCCTTGCTCGAGGTTACCGAAAGGAAAGGAAGAAGATGCGAAGAAAAGAAGAAAGAAACGTTTGGGGGGGGGGGGGGGGGTGTTTTTTCTTTTGTTTTTAGGGTTTGTAATTTTTTAACCAAACATTTTTGACAAAAGTTCCCATGTTCCATCCACTAGAAAAATCACATGCTTGCCGTCTGGCAAACATTTGCCAATCAGTGAGCTCGTGCTCTTATGTGAAACTGATTTAGCCAATATAGGCCATTATTTAAAAGAATGTCCACTTTAGACCTATTTTTGATTAAATGACTCTACTCTATGTCCTTATTTAGAATTTTTCTGAATAACAACTATCAAGCCGTTTCTGTTAATGAAAAAAAAAAGAATAAATGATGCAATGGAAATGAGCCATTGGACTCATTTTAGCCTTGGATTCGCTCTAGATATGAGCATGTAGAAGGAACAAGGTGGTGTGGCCGCTTGCCCTCAATATCAGCTTTGATCATTTTTCTGCCAAAGCGAAGTTGCATGGAGCGAAGTCGCGCGGAGTGAAGCTAGCACAAAAGTGATGAGCAAATATTCCCTTGGGCTTTTGACCAAGCAAAAAAGAAAAAGAAAAAGAAAAAAAGGAAAATCATCAAATCACGTGGAATTAGTGTCCTCGATTAACATCAGTGATATTCATATGTAACATGAATTTAGATAGTAACAAAATAAGCTAAACTCTAAATGCAATGCCTACCACATCCAACATTAGTGGATGCTCAACACTTTCGAAGTGCCATTCTTCATAAAAGTCTAAACGCGGAAATCCTCTTTTGGACTAAATAATTTGAATGGAATGTATTCTTTCACAGCTAGACAATGTCTTTCATACGAAGTCTCGTCTGAAGTATCCAATTTTTTTGAAAATGACTTGCACTTTGAATGGACGAGGAATAACCCCACTAAGCAAATGAATTCCAAAAAAAGCATCCGATGAAAATGGCCCTACTCGAGCGAAAGATCCTTCGCTTCAAAGTAATAGAAAATAAACTATTGGCATGCCATTTAATAATTAAAAGGTGTTCTTCTAGAAAATTTTTCATTTCTTTGAATTTATATATTAGAACCTACCGCATTACTTTCAACTGAACAAAAAGCTTGATATATTCTCATGCCCAAGCAATGAAAGAAAAGGGTAATCCTTATCCAATTTGTAACTAGAATGCCTAATGCATAGAGAAAGTGATGTACCGATTATTTGTGAAGACATACTTAGAACGAAATCCTTTTTTCAAATCAGCTCGAGTATCTTCGTACTTGCATGGCTAATACATTTTGTGCAGGATATTACAATTGATTTACATGTTAAAGCTATCCTATCAAGTTACCCAATAGGCCCCCACCCTAAATTTGGATTTCTTCGTTCCCATTGGATACTGATTTATCTACCAAAATAGTAGTATGCCACAAGTCACGCCAGCGACATTTGCTTGTAGTCTTGTAGAGCCCACCGGGCCCCAACGCCGACTTCTCTCCAACATCCTTCCTCATCGCTCTCATCTGCTTTGCCCACAAAGCTGAAAGTTAATATAATATTCTTTGTTGACCCCCGAAAAAGAAAGTCCTGCCTCTGAGTATAAAGAAAATAAAGAGAAGGTCCAATGGGTAACAAAATCTCGTAAGTTGATATGTAGACATCACTTTAAAGTTAATCATTAAAAGTAACGTTAGGGGGCACATTTTGGTTCCCAGTTTTACGAAATCTCTCCTTTTTTTCTGTTCGAAACGAAATCTCATTTTAAGAGTGCTTAATGTCAACATGAGCAACATTTAACATATTTACCACTTAAGCTCACGATTTTCCATCAAAGAAAATAATTCAATGATTTTGAAAAAAAAGAATGTCGCACTTTGGAGATGTCAAGACCAAATTGAAGGAAAGGGGGCTGAAAGATGATTGCTAGTGTGGCTTGCGAAATTAGCTCTTAGAACCAAGGACTTTTAAGCACGTGCAAGTGGACAAATTGTGATCATGTAGTTCGAATTGGTGATGTATATGATGCTTAGTTTGCCTTAAATCTATTTATTCAAACCAAAAGTGAGGTCTCACTTTTGGCTTTTCAAATTTACCCTTACATTATTCTTCTCGTCAAGATTAAGGAACTAGACAATGTTTGATTCATAGCTATGTTTGCCTACTTGATTTAATTGCGATTTTGTGTTTTGATATCTTTCGTCATTTTGTTGACTGAAATTTTATCTACACGACGTAAAAGAATGAACAAAATCGTTTATACATTTGAAAGATGGCTTAGCCGTAGAGTGAGAGTTTAGAGCTTCCAAAGCAATTGACAATTGCTTGAACAAATTATCTCCTACCTCCACTAAAACTTCAGAATGTAATTCAAAACTGTAGGAGCTATCCGGAGGTTGACCGCTGGATATCTGGCTGGCCAGATGTCTGGCCATTACTTTGGCCGGGTACTTGACCCTGTGTTTTTCGGTAGGGACGGTCTTTTTTACACTTTCGCAAAAAATACTCGAATACAACAAATATAAGTCCAAATAATAAATAACATATTTTAGTGAGTTTCATAATAATCAAAATTAAATTAGGGTCAACATAGGTCTAGTTCTGTAATTTCTTAAGGATAGTTGTGAAACTTGGTCAATAGAGACCTAGTTCTATGATTCTTGAGGATAGTTGTGAAACTTTCTTTCATGTGAATATAACATGTGTTTAACTTTTAGTAAAAATATTTCCAAGAGTGAAAGTGAGAGTTTGAGTTACATTAATATGTCATTCGAGCCTCAAGGAGATAAAATCGTGAATGGAGATGTTAAATGCTTTGAAGTGCGAGGACCGCCACCTTCCCAAATGGGCTGGTTCAATGCTCGGGGCAAGTCCCACTCGACTCTCATGAGGAATATTTCTTTAATGTCATAGTAGATTTTTATTTAAGTCCTAAAAACTAAATAAGCCGAGTCGAACATTTTGTGGCTGAAGAAGCGACACTAGGGCTCGTTTTCGAAAAGTTAGCCAAACGAATTTGGATAAAAATATTCAATCAAAATCACGGCTTATTGCAGCTTTATGAGTCGTCTTAGTCGAAATCACGGGGCATCTTTAAAAATAATAAGAGAAAATTTCAAATAAGGATATGAAAGAGGCTATTTTTTTCAAAAGAGGGCCTAGAGTGGATATTATTTTAATAAAAGCCTAAAGTGGCTAAATCAGTCTCAAATAAAGATCCGAGCTTGTCGGCCATATGAATGTTCACCGATATTTCTTGCGAGCAGAACATGGGCATTTTTGTAACAGAATTGCAATGGAAATCAGCCACCGGACTCACTCTACCCTCGAATTCGCTCCAGCTATGAGCATGTAGAGGGAACAAGGTAGTGGGGGCCACCTTCCCATCCAAATCAACTTCATCAGTTTTCTTTCCAGAGGAAAGTCGCGCGGAGTGAAGCTACCACGAAAGTGATGAGCGAATTTTCCCTTGCGCTTTTGACTAAGCAAAAAGAACAGTGAAAAAAAGGTGAGATATCATCAAATGACATGGAATTCGTAATGATCAGCGTAATTAGTGCGCTCAATTTGGATAGTAACAACATAAGCTAAACTCTCGATGTAATCCCTACCACATCCAACGTTAGTGGACGCTTTACACTTTTGAACCGCCATCCTTCATTGAAGTCCAAATGTGGAAATCCTCTTTTGGACTAAATAATATGAACGGAATGTATTCTTTCACACCTAGACGAATTCTTTCTTACGAACTCTCGTCTGAAGTCCATTTCTTTTGAAAATGACTTGCACTTTGATTTGACAGGGAATGACATCGGTAAGCATATGAATTCCGAAAAAGCATCCAATGGAAAAGGCACTAGTCGAACAAAATATCCTTCGCTCCAAAGTAATAGAAAATAAGTTATTGGCATACCGATTAATCATTTAAAGGTGTTCTTCTAGAAAATTTCTCATCTCTTTGAATTTATACATCAGAACCAATTGCATCACTTTCAACATAACAAAAATCTTGATCTATTTTCATGGTCGAGCTATGAAAGGAAAAGGTAATCCTTATCCATTTTGTAACTAAGAATGCCTAATGCACAGAAAATGTGACGCATTGATTATTGGTGAAGACATACTCAAGCCGAAACCCTTCTCTCAAATCGGCTCAAGTATCTGAGTAATTGAAAAACGAATACATCTTGCATAGGATATTAGAATTGATTGACATGTCAAAGCCATCCTGTTAAGTCACCCAATAGGCCCCCACTCTAAATTTGGATTTCTTCATTCCCATGGCATATTGATTTATGTCTAGTAAGCGAATCATGAAAGGCTTAGAAAAAAAAATTCATGCGAATTTTAGCTATCAAAATAGTAGTATGCAACAAATCATGCTGGTGACATTTGCTTGTTGTTCTTGATGCCGCAATACCTTGGTTCTTCGACAGGATAATTACACAAATGGTTCATGAATTTTAGCTCAATGTGTAATGTGGTCCTTGCACTTTTAACTTATTCAATGTGATCTTCGTAGCCCAATATGTAACGTGATTCCTGAACTTTTAATTTGTTTAACGTGATTCTTAGACTTTTAGGATATGTTTAATTTTTTTCATGAACTATATGAAAATGTTCAATATTGTCTGAATATTTTCATATAGTTCGGGGATAAAATTGAAAACGTTTCGAAAGTCTAGAAACCACATTGAATAAATTAAAAGTTCATAGAACGCATTGCATATCGAGTTACAGTTTATAGACTACATTAAACAAGTTAAAAATGTAGAAACTATATCAAATATTAGGTCAAATGTCAAATATCATTTGTGTTATTTTCCCTTCTCCAGCATGGAATCCCGAGATGAGCTTGTTGCGCCCACGGCGCACCAACTCCTCTCCAATTTCCTTCCTCGTCCCTCTTGTCTGCTTTGCCCACAAAGCTGAAAATTAATATAATATTCTTTGCTGACCCACCAAAAAGAAAGTCTTGCCTTTGCGTATATAGAAAATACCCAGAAGGTCCAATAGGAAACAAAATCGCATTGGTTGCGACTGCCATTTCCTGGAAGAAACAGCCAAGTATTTTACTGGGGAGCCAATGGAGTCGTTCACCTTTTGAGATCTCGGTTCATCCATAAAAGCACCTTCATTTTCCAAAATTCCAAGCAAACACACCAACATCTGCCTCTTTTTACCAAATTCTAATGGCGGCTGCTCCTTCTTCTTCTTTGAAACCTAAGAGGAATTATGATGTCTTTTTGAGTTTCAGAGGCACCGACGTTCGCAACAACTTCCTCAGTCATCTCTACACGGCTCTAGACCAAAATGGTTTATTCACTTATATCGACAGTGAGGAACTAAGGAAAGGAGAGCAAATATCGCCGGCGCTTATGAAGGCAATCGAGGAATCACAAGTCGCAATCATCGTTTTCTCTGAGGACTACGCTTCCTCACCGTGGTGTTTGGAAGAGGTGGTGAAAATCATGGAGTGCAAGACACAAAAGGACCTGCTTGTGTTGCCGGTGTTTTACAAAGTGGAACCTAGAGAAGTGAGAGGGGGGAGAGAGAGTTATGGGAGAGCTATGGCCAAGCATGAGTCCAAGTTCGGGAAGGATTCAAAGAAAGTTAAGAGATGGAAAGAGGCTCTCTTTGATGCCGGTAGCTTGTCTGGATGGGACTTGAGTGATGGGTAAGTCATCATTGATGTGATGCACTAGGTTGTCCCTGGTAACCCTGGTTTTATGTGCTGAATCACATCCTCACTTTTTTTTTTGTTAAAGAAACATAATCATTTCTTTGAACCGCTGAATCAATGTGTTAAGTTCTTCTCTGGTTTTTTGTCAGAGATGAAGCGAAGCTTATAAAGAGAATTGTGAAGGAGATCTCTAGGCAGCTAGACCGAACACCCCTACATGTTGCTAAGTATCCGGTTGGGATAAATCCTCGAGTGGAAAAGATGGTATCAATGTTAAATCTTGAGTCTGGTGATGTTCTCATGATAGGATTATGGGGGCCAGGAGGCATGGGAAAGACAACTTATGTGAAAGCCCTTTACAATGTTATTTTTAGACAATTTGAGGGTTCTTGTTTTTTAGCAAATGTTCGAGAAGCTTCAAAAGATTCCAGGGATTTAGTTCCCTTGCAAGAAAAATTGTTGTCCGAGGTTTTACGGGGAAAAAGACTCGCATTGTTCAGTGTTGATGGAGGTATAAATTTAATACAATATAGACTTTGCCACAAAAAAGTTCTCCTTGTTCTTGACGATGTCAATGACATAAAACAATTAAATGCTTTAGCTGGAGATTGTGAGTGGTTTGGTAAAGGAAGCCGGATCATCATTACCACTAGAGACAACCATTTGCTAACTTCTCATGGGATTGATAAAGATCACATCTATGAAGTTAAAACTCTAGAGCATTGTGAAGCTTTTGAACTTTTCAATAAGCATGCTTTTCTAAGAAGCAACAAAACAGTAATACGGAGGGATCTCGTGGATAGCGCTTTGGAGTATGCTAATGGACTTCCATTAGCACTTGAGGTATTGGGCTCTTTCCTATGTGGTAGAAGAGAACATGAGTGGAAAAGCGCATTGGAAAAACTTGCCAAATGTCCGGACAAAACCATCAATGATGTTCTTAAGTTAAGTTACAATGGACTAGAGGATTATCAAAAGGAGATCTTCCTTGATATTGCCTGTTTCTTCAAAGGGCGGTATACAAAGTACATTAGGAAAGTTCTTGACTCTTGCGACTTTCACACAACTATTGGAGTACAAGTTCTTGTTGAGAAGTCCTTAATTACTGAAGAGTATGGGAAATTACACATGCATGACTTGATTCAATTGATGGGCATGGATATTGTTAAACAAGAATGCCATGATGATCCTGGAAGACGCAGTAGGTTATGGCTTTGTGACGATGTTCGTGATGTTCTGTCAGGGGATATGGTAAGATTTGATGATATAGACACTGATTTTACTCTCTTATTCTCCGATTTTGTATATTAATTGAAATACAAATTCTATAAACACAGGGAACATATGCAGTAAAAGCCATAGTATTGGATTTACTCGAGCCAGAAGAGATAGACATAGATCCTAATGCTTTCACAAACATGAGAAGGATGAGGGTGCTCATCATGATTAATGTGCGTATCTCTTTCCAAGGTCCTATCTGTCTTCCTAATGAACTAAGATGGTTTGAATGGCCTGAATGTCCATGGATTCCACAATTTTCCTCTGGTCAAAAGAAGTTAGTTGGACTTGATTTGCCGAAAAGCAACATCCAAGTAGTGAGGGAGCAATTTAAGGTGCGCATTTTAAATGAATAGTATTTACTTCCTTGTCTTTTATATATCCACTTCTATATGCATATGATATGAATATATATTGATCGTTGAAAACTTCGAATGCAACAATTAGTAACTCTGATGATGCTCGTTAATGTGCTTAAGAAATATCTGCATCTATTAAATTGTTTATAATAGATTAAAGCATTGAATACAGGATGTCGTTCAACTAATTGAACCGACATAAGTGGAACATTCCCGTTTAGGGGAGTACTAAACACTTTCCTAGGTGAATCTTGATGTTGCTTCGAACAAAAAATATACAAGAAAAAGTTCCAATCCCATTTTCAAAATATTGCAAGTACTGAAAATCATAAGAACAATGAACTTAAAGCAAGGGTAACTATTGACTACAGAAAATTGGAGAAAAACTTATTGGTGATATAATTTATAGACTGAACAATGACTGTGCTTGAATTTTTAAAATACATGAAATGAGGATCTAAATGTTATGTCTTTGAAATGATAGATTCTGAAAGTGTTATCAAAGATTTTAAACTATACAGCAGGAACAATCTAACTAGACTCTTTTCAAAATTGCGTATAAAAATGGAGAGATTTTTCTTACTTATTTGCTTGACCATTGAAGCGAGTGTGCGCTAAATGCTTTCAATTGAACCTTGCAGTGTTTTTCGATTTTTGTGGGTAATGGTGTAAGAGCCAAAGGACATTTAACGATGCTCTCTGTACACAACTTTGTTAATTTTTCAGTAGTGTCTATCACCGAATTATTATATGCTAACTTAGCTTAAACCAATAACAAATTGCATTGTTTAACATGTTTTCCTATAAAACTCCTTATTAAAATGCCTAAAATTCCATTAACATTCTCAGCTTGTCCATCGGTGTGAAGATGGCTCGTAGAACTGAACTAAGGTCGAGTCCCCATTTTTCACCATAATGAACGCCAAAAGTAACTCATAAACTTGACAGTGGGTTATTTTTGGAATACAATCAAGGCGCACAATTCACCAATATAAAACTAAATAACATGTAAACCATCAAGGCTCCATGACAATCATTTTCAAATTTTTTACCTCATTAAAACCTTTCCGTAATCCCCTTCCTACTAAGAGCAACATTTCCACTCATAATGCATGCGCACAAGTGAAAGTGTTGATTAGGTTTGTCTCAATTTACAAAGTTTAATTGACATTCTTTACTTGTCCTATGAAAAAACTCACCACCTTTATCTTTTGAGAGATACGCCTTCAAATACAATTTCAAATATAACATTTCAAATCTTATTCCTTGAACTCTGTTTCCTTTAATATTCTTTTCGTCCTTAAGAATGATGTGCTATAATTTTAGAGAGTTCCTTGAGAGTATCCAAATCATTATGGAATGACAACTCATTTAAAAGGGCATCTAGAGAATAAAGTAGTTAAAACTTGAATGAAAGAAGTCGCAAAAAGACTCATCATATACTAATAAATCGCACATGAGATTCACTCATTTAAAAGGATGCACACTGTGTGGCGTGTACATACATACACACACAAATGCAAGGTATAATTATAGTGGTTGTATTTATGATGTTATAGTAAAATTTGAGCTCTTACACTACACCAACGTGTATGTGGCTAAAAAACAAAAAGTAAGCAAGATGGCTTGGACTCTATTATTTTTCATTTTTTGTTATATTTATGACCATCTAGGCGTACAAATTATGGCATTTTTTTTTTGTAAAACGATCAATCAACCAACACTTCCTAATGAGTGATGACTAGAAGAGATTCCCGACCTTCTGCCTTTTCTGCGGGATCTACAGGCAGGTGGTTGCGAACCTCTACATAAGATTCCTGATCAATCAAGTGCCACCTATCTTAGCTTAAATTCATGTGATGAATTAGTTGTCAAAGGATTGACCGTTTCTCAAGTGCTCCCACTTGAGGTTACACACACACTCTCTCTCTCTGAATTACAAGTATTGTTTCTGCACGTACACGTACTGGGAGTGGCCACGCCACTCTACTGTGTGGTGAAATAATGAGTATCATTCTTTTTTATTTCTCTTTTGGCAAATTTATGAGGATTACTTACTGAAACTCATATTTAAAAAAGGGAGAGGGCGAACTCTATATACACCATAAGATAAAGGAATTCTATCACTAGTGGCTTGAATTATGATCAAGTGATTTTTATTAAAAACAGAGCCCCATTTTGAATTGAATCTTTATCTCACTTTTTTTCCTTCTGGAATGTCTATACAAGTTGGATTCATTGTTCTTGTAGGACTTCAAAAAATTGAAGTTTATTAACTTCAGTGAATGCCGGTGGCTGGTTGGTATGCCAGACCTCAATTGTACTCCAAATCTCGAGGAACTGAATCTCTATGGGTGCAAAAACTTGGAGCGTGCCCACGAATCAGTTGCACATCATGGCAAGTTACGGTCATTACATTTAGGTTGGTGCTCTAAATTGCAAAGATTCCCTGATATTCCAGATAAAAATGAAAGCTTGCAAGAAGTTTTTTTAGGAGAGACTTCAATTGAGGAACTCCCTGCATCCATAGAAAATCTTGTCTCTTTGAAGTACATGTCCTTATATAATTGCAAGAAACTAGCAATCCTTCCGTCTAGCATTTACTGGTTGCAAAATCTTGAAGAGCTGTATCTTGATGGCTGCTCAAAACTAATCAAGTTTCCAAAGAAGGAGGAGGATTCGAGTGATCCCCGTATGAAGACGGGATTTCCTAGCTTACATTTGTTAAACCTTAATGGATGCAATCTATCAGGAGTGGAGTTCCTAGAGAATAATTCATGTTTCCCCTTCTTAAAAACTTTGAGTCTATCGGAAAATAATTTTACTAACCTTCCTGAATGTGAACAACTATATAATTTGGAGAATTTGTTGGTTTTGAATTGCCAACGACTACAAGAGATCCCCAAAATTCCAGGGAGATTGAGAATTTTAAGGGCGACTGATTGTGAATCTCTTGGTAAACTTCCCTCCAACATATTTGACGTTGAGACTCTTGAGTTATATTCATGTCAGCAGCTGGTCCGTAATGGGTTCTCTGTTAATGATTGGTTCAACCTTGAGGTTAGACTCTCTCTCTCTCTCTCTCTCTCTCTCTCTCTCTCTCCCTCTCTCTCTCTCTCTCTAGATCTCTCAATACGGAGTCGTGTACATGTTAGCTGCACCAAATGTTTGTATATCACGAAAGGCTGAAAAACCTAGATTGGTGAGCTAATTAAGAAAAGCAAACATAGGGAAAGTTATTCTACTTGTAAATATAGGGAAGTTAAGTATAAGGCGAGATAAAGGATATTCTCTCTACTTATAGAACTCTAGTTTGTTGTAGAATTACGAGGATCGCCCAATGAAAAACTTCAATAAAACTTGTTCATCGAACAACAAAATCTTGAAAAATACATGTCATGTCTCCACCAATTAAGTAAAAAAATCTTTGTAATGCAATTGCTAATTATAGCTAAACTCTAGGACTACCCATTTTACTCGTTGAAACTCCTCTTTTTAAGGTCTCAATTTTGAAAAAAACTATCTAACAGTCTATATATATCTATGACAGAAATTTCATCGCCAAACGAAATGCAAAGTTATTGTACCTGGAGGAGAGATGCCAAAGTGGTTGCTCCCCAATAAAGAGGGTTATATATCTTTCATGGCTTCAAAGGACTTGTATAAGAAGATCTTAGGAGTAGTTTTCTGTGTTGTATTTCGAGGAGGAGATGGAATGTCGTATTTCCCATTTGAGCTTATAGCATCCGTTAATTGCAAAGGCAGGGAAAGCATCAGGATTGTCAAATTATTTAATTCGGATCATGTGTGGCTTGAGTATATGGAATCAAAGGAGGTGTGGACAGCAGACGATTTTGGTCCAAATGACTTGAGCCATTTCCACATTAGCATTAGAGTATCTAGAGATCGCGCATATCTACGCCGAAGAGTGATGGTGAAAAACTGTGGATTCCGATTAATATGCAAGCCACTAGATAATGATTTGGAGGTTTTGCTTCAAAACGATGAGCTGCTGGATCCAGCTTTACTCTATGAGGTTGCGCATGAAGATAGTCCAATGAGCACAAAGGGAGAAAGTTCAAGTGAAATAGATGATTTACAAGATAATGATACGTGGACAGAGGAAGAAGGATTGAACATGACGGTCGTCTCAATTGAGGTCTCTCTCTCTCTCCACTCATATACGCGTGTGCGTTGATATAGAATGTATGTTGGGCCCACTGTGTTTGCGTAATGCGGAAGCTGAAAATTCTAGACAAACAAACAAATCTAATGTAAAGTGATTCTGCACATAATCTCAAAATGACGCAATGACATAGATCCAATATTCGTAATTCCTATGTTGAATAATAAATGTAAAAATCTTGAAAATTTAATGAACAGTGGACAGTAGTTCTCGATGTAACAGCTCATCATAACAACCAACACCATTAATAATACTAGATCATCCATACGGATCAGGATAAAACTACAGAACTACAATAATATAATAATTCAACATGCGGCTGTTATTACTCTTAGGTGTTTGTTGCTGTAGAGTAAGATTGAGATAATTTTTTTCCAAGTGCGATATAATATGAACCAATTCTATTTGTCTATATCCCTAGGATTGAGAATATCTCTAATCATTGTTGTGGCCAAAGTGTTGTGATTGTAGCTATGATAGGGTAAATTCAAACAACAGTTGTATGATATAATATATATTGTAGAGTAATAATAATCGTGTTAAAGAAAGCAAGAGATTATGAGTAGACCATTTAATAAATGGGTTATAGTGGAACGCTTACATAAAAAAATATAAATTACTTAACATATAGATTTTGTGAGTTAATTTTAAGAAGTCTAACATTATTTTATAGTATAACGGATAAAAGTTCTAAGCAATTAATTCATCTCTGGATTGCCAAAATCTTACTTTGGTATAAAAGAAGACAAGCAGCATCAATCGATCAAATCAAAGTTATCAAAACAATAATCAAAATAAAGAGCGAAAAAGAGGTGGAAAGGGACAAAACAAAATGGCATGAAAAGCCCAAGAGCCTTTCTTTTGAGAATCAGATCTTGTTGGATTTTCATGAACTTTGACATAGAATAATTGCTGACCCTAATCGACATTCCTAATTTTTTAACATCACCACATAATATAATCTACTAATCTCGTGGAAGAAGACGTACAACAGTTGCTATTATGATGGGGCACTGTCATGCTACCTGCCTTGCTATGTGACACGTGTCAACCACCACATACAAATTACTTGGGACAATTTGATTTAATTTAATTATAAAGAGTATCAGATTTGAGATTCTCCTTTTATATAAAGTTAGAGAAGACATAAATGGTGCAAGTGGCATGGATGAGGCTAACATGGGGGGAGGATAATTTTTAATAATTTTTAATAATTTTAATTTTTTTATCTTCCTTTTCATTTTTTTTCTGTCTCTTTCCTTTCTTTTTTCTTCCCTTCATCTTCATCCTCTAATCGGTCGCCAGAACTTGGCGACCGGCCAAAGGAGAGGGCCAATGAGGTTGGCCTTGCCGACCACTAGCAAGGCAAGCCTCGCCCCACCAGGTGGAGGGAAGAAAAAAAAAAGAAAGAAAAAAAGAGAAAAATAAAAATATATTTTAAAAATTCTAAAAATATTAAAATATTATTATAAATTGTCCACGTCAGCGCCGGTTGCACTACGTAGGACAGCTAGCATCCAAGTCAGCGTCGGCCGGCTAAAATTAGCTGAATGGATTGAATTGACATAAATATAAAAGATTTAGGGCTCAACTGACCAAAACAAAAGTTTAGGACTGAATTAACATAATCGCAATATGTTTCGAAATTTTTTGCAATTTCTCCCCTAGGAATATGCTCAAAATCAAATTCTTCTTCTTGAACTAATTACAAACTTGGGTACTTCTAACAATTTAGTCATATAACAGAAGCTTCGCTATTCCCAAATTTATCCTCATTGCCGAAATGTTCAGCCTGGAGGAGAGATGCCAGAGGGATTTGTCCTTGTTGAAGATGATACTATATCTTTCATGGCTTCAGAAGACTTTTTTGACAAGTTCCTAGGATTGGTTCTTTGTGTTGTTTTTAGTGTAGAAGACGGAAAAAAGGAAATATCTTTCAACATCGTGCCACATATTAATGGCCAAAGGCGGAATGTGCTAGAAGGAACTCTCGGTTCATTTGATTCGGATCATATATGGATTCAATGTCTCAAACCAAATACACTATGGGGAGTGTTACAGGGAGCAGTTGATTTCAGTCAATTTGAGGAAAACTTTTTACGATTTAGCCTTACAGTTGGACTATCTGGTGGAACCATGAAAAAGTTGGGATACATGCTAAGATGCTGGCGGCTAGAGGATGATTTGAAGGTTGTGCTCGAAGAGAATCAATTAGTAGATCCAGCTTCAGTCTACGAGGATTCTGATTCAGAGGAAGACACCTCAATACGGTACTTAAACAAGTTTCACATTTTGCAAGGATCTGGAAGCAGTGACAGTGAAACAGATTAAATGGGAAGAGGCGAGTGCAGTTTATGTTGGCTTGCAGCTATTAGGGAAGCGATCATTTAGCCAGCGAAACAAATTCCGGGTGGCATGTGTTTCCTTGTATACCCCAGGACAGTTGTTGGAGGAGTAACAGATGGCGTTCAGTTCAGTCTCTCATGTCAAATTTAAATATGTGAAACTGTATAGAAGGTGACTTGGCACGCAACATTCAGAGCAAAGTGTTTATTTTTCATATTTCCTTGTCAGCTGGATCATGATCTCATTGATAAATGTCATGTTCTGCACAACTTGCTTAGCTGCATATCGTTTACTGATATCGGTGGCATTAGCGTATCCTTGTAATAGTTTTGAGAAGTGAGCCCTTTTAACTGAACTGTGTCGATTATGTTATCACAATCGCACCTACTGGCTACCGTTTTGTCGGGTTATCTACATCATAGTATCAAATCCTCAACGGTCAAACTATACAAAGTACCCTAAAAACCGATGATAGAAACTCAGGAAGAGTTCGTGAAGCACATGAGCTTCTCTTTGCCTTTGGCCCCTGGAGTCTGAGAAGGACGAGTCTAATTTTCCGTTTGCCAAAAAAGGATCAACGTTCCAAGCATGGTAATTTTTCTGATATGGTTAGTCAATTTTAAATCCCATCGGTAAAATTATATAACCGGCAAAACTACTGGTCATGTTAGGTCGTAGTAATTTACCAACAAGTTAGCAACATAGGAACGGGAAATGTAACAAGAAGCTATCAACTTTTTAATAGATGTACCGCTCAAAACAAAAACTGAATGTTGAACATAGTAATTTACCAATGGCCCTAATAACTTTATGACATAGTTCCGTTTATTAAAGTACCAAGTGATCGCCAAAGGGAATTTTCCAATTTCTACTAGAATGTAAATTAACTACTTGTTATGTAGAAGTTTACCACTCAAAGATCAAACTTAGCGGTGAGATTAGCAACTTATCAACATAGGTCAGCCTACATACTAGTTAGTTACCAATACAAGGAGGAATTTGCTATTAATAAAAAATCGAAATTAGTAAATTATTGTTAGATTAAGTAACTTACAACGTGGGCATACTTTTACTGGAGTATGTTACTAACAATTTGAGGAATTTACGAAAGCCAAATTCGATAGTAAGTTATCAAGCTATTAAGGAAATTTTGCTATTACAAATAAAATCTTATGATTCAAGTTGGGAAAAGTATCAAAAAAGTCCTAAACCTATTGCATTGGACCAATTTAGTTCTCAACCTTTTCACATGGTACCAATTTAGTTCATCCGGCTAATTTAGATTGGAAATTGCTAACAAGGATCTCAACCGTCTTACGCGACATGACCAGAGTGGACATTTTTCTAAATTTTTGATTTTTTTATGAATTTGCAATATTATATTAAATTTGTTCTTTTCTTTTTTCTTCTTTTTACACTTTGGGCCAGCAAGGTCTTCGGCCGACCATCGCCAGCCACAGGCGAGGGCCGACGACACCCTTGCCTGTTAGCCAACTATGGCTGCGACACCCTCGCCTAGTCTGGCAAGGGCATCAATGCCCTTGCCTGCCACGAGCGAGAGCATCATGGCCCTCACGGGCCAACAGGTGAGGGCAGCAGAGGCCCTCGCCCAAACCTCGCTTGTAGGGAAAGAAAAGAGAAAATAAAAAAATACAACATAATTCATAAAAAAATTTTAAAAAATTAGAAAATGGTCCACGTTAGCATCGGTCATGTTAGGTAAAATGGCTTATGCCCACGTCAGCAATTTCCAGCTTACATTAGCCGGATGGACTAATTGGTACCAATGTGAAAAGTTTTAGGACTAAATTAGTTCAATTAAAAAGTTTAGAACTGAATTGCTATCAATGCAATAGGTTTAGCATTTTTTTGGTACTTTTCTCGATTCAAGTCAGTATCGAAACAGAAAAATTAAGAACTTAACATACCAATGCAGGCTCACTTTTAGGGTGGTAAGCTACTGACCAAGTAAAGAACTTACCATTCAATAGTAAGTTATCAAATCTTGTAATTGAAGTTGGTAACTTACCAGCGAAATTAGTAATTTACCAATGAGCTGCAACGTTTTTGAGAAAGTAAGTTACGGACCAAGTCCGAAATTTTTCCACGTACAAAAAATAAGTTATCAACCTATTTATTTGTTTGCCATTGCATATAGATCTTCTAAATGAAATTGGGAAAAATTATCAAAAAAGTCCTTAGCTTATTGCACTTGTCTCAATTTGGTTATTAACTTTTTGATTTAGTCAATTTAGTCAGAAAACTTTTTACAATTTACCAATTCAGTTATAAATATTTCAATTGTGCCAATTTAGTGCTAAACCTTTCTATAAAGTGCCTATTTAGTCTTAAGGTTTATTATTAAATTGGCAAATCGTTGAAAGATATAGGACTAAATTGATACAATTGAAATGTTTAGAATTGAATTAACAAATTGTCAAAAAGTCTAAGACTAAATTGACCAAATTGAAAAGTTTAGAACTATATTGGTACAAGTGCCATATATTTAAGATTTTTTTGATAATTTTCCTAATGAAATTAGAACTTACAAAACATAGACCTGCTGTTACAGCAAGTTACCAACAAAGCAAGGGATTCAAGTCAAACTAATGTACTATTAATTTGAGAGTAGTCAAATCACGATTTCGCTGAAAAGTTGCAAATAAATGAATCCGCCCAAGCATAGCCTTTTAAAATAGTTAGTGCCACTAAAAGATTAGACTAAGGTGACAAAAAAATTTTTTACCGCGAACCATTTGTTCCATTGTCTTAAATTAATTTTGGCCTTTTTTGTTTTATTTTATTCATTTCTGGCTTTTTTTTTATCCTTTTATGTTCAATTTTTTTTACCTATTTTTTGATGTGGCATCCATTTGGCACTACATCGACGCCATGTGCACTCAAAACATATTAAAAAAAAAATAACATATCAGCATTTTCCGTTATTTAAATTGGACAGAATCAACGGCGTTATTTATTTGCACTAATCGGACAAGTTTTAAAATCGGTTTTTCCTTTTTCCTTTTGCTTTTTTGTCCCTAGAAGAACTTGTTACATATCTGCTCGCTCAATTCCATTTCGAAATCCGTATTGATACAAGGTTTGCCACTAGGCTACTGACGTGCCAAGAGAATTGCTGGATGCAACAATTTCAGAAAATCATGGCTCAAAAATTCCAATCAAAAAGCATGATATATAGTTTCCAGCTTTTCATTTGATATTATGAAGAGCAGTGTACTAGACCTAAATTTGATGATAGATCTTCGAATTTCCTTTGCGGGATTTCGGTGCAAAGACTTCTCTTACTCAGCTAATAAATCTGAAAATTCTCGATATGAAAATAAATATTTACCTGGCCTGATCAACACAAAAATATGAGAGAGCAAGCTTGCTTCATGTCACGGGGTGCATCTGATTGATACCTTCCACGACTCTTGATGATGCCGTATTCTTGGAAAACCGGTTTGGTAGTTATTTTTGCGAGTGAAGTGAATTGTAATAATGTAGTACTAGTTCTTGAACATTTTTTTAGCCAATTGATCTCTTATAAAACCTGTTTTTTTAATGATATTAGTGTTATTAAAAATTTACTACCATGGGGGATACAAAATGAGACGACGGTGGATTATACAGGCATTTCGATACGTCGCTTGGTAAACGCTGAGTCCGTTAAAAAATAGAAAAAAACCAAATCAGTAACTCAAAGGGCCCCTCTCTGCGTTTTGTATTAAAGTCTCCTGGTCTGAACAACTGGGGTTGAGCCATTCTTTCCACTTGGGAAGGGATAGGAGCGGGACTTCACAATGTGCACACGGCACATAGCACATACAGTGACTTGTAAAATAGATATAGAATAGGTTAGGATCAAACCCAAAAAAAAAAAAAAACAAAGTCTCCATCGTCTAAATTTCCCTTTTTCTTTTTTCTTTTTTCCGATGACTTCTAAAGAAGCTCGATTGATCTCTCACTACAAAAAAAGTTGATTTTAGCCACGAATTTTGCCACGAAAAATTTGGCAAAATTCGTCGCTAAACGAATTTGCGACGAAATTAGCGACGGAAAAAAATCCGTCGCTAATAAGCCGTCGCAAAATTTTGCGACGGAAAATTTCAATTTTCGTCGCTAATTTGCGACGAAAAAAATTCGTCGCAAAATTCGTCGCTAATTATTCGTGGCTAATTTGTCACGAAACAAAATTCGTCGCAAAATTCGTCGCTAATTATTCGTGGCAAAATTCGTGACTAATTTGCCACGAACTTTATTCGTGGCAAAATTCGTGACTAATTTGCCACGAACTTTATTCGTGGCAAAATTCGTCGCTAAATATTTGTGGCAAAATTCGTCGCTAATTTGCCACGAATATAATTCGTGGCAAAATTCGTCGCTAATTTGCCACGAATATAATTCGTGGCAAAATTCGTCGCTATTTTTTTCAAAATTTTTTTTATTGGTCACAAAATTGCGACGAAATATTTTCGTGGCAAAAATCGTTGCTAATTATTCGTGGCAAAATTTATCGCTAATTTGCAACGAACACATTTCGTGGCAAAATTCGTGGCTAATTTGCCACCAAATTTTTTTTTTGCCAATTTTTTGCGATGAACTTATTCGTGGCAAAATTCGTAAGTAATTTAGATTACCCACCAAAATGAATGTATTTCATTTTCTTATTCGATTTTAAATGTAATTTAAAGCAAAATTAATTTCTAAAATTTGTATTTAACATTGATTAAGCACTTAATAACACCAAAATATTATAATAATATGAAAATGAAATACATTCATCTACATTTTCCATGTACTTGAACATATAGCTCAATATGATCAAACTATTATAATAATATGAAAATAAAATACATTCATTTACATTTCCATGTACTTGAACATATAGCTCAATGTACTTGAACATCCTTGGCAAATCTCCCCCTCCGCATATCAACACATAGCTCAATGTACTTGAACATAATCCTCTCAAGGGTATTTTGCCATGCTCGGGATCTCTTTGAGGTAATAAGATCGTGAAGTTCTTGCGGAGCATCTTGCTTCTTCTAGGATAATAACTGGTAATAAAAATCAAGCTCCCCTTCCGTGTCGATGGAAAATCTTCAGTTAAAATTAGAATTTGGATTTCTAAGACTCGAGGCATGTGATCCCAAGCCCATCTTCCCACTAGCTGTTTCCTTGTAGTGGTAGGAAGCAAGTGCTCGAAAAGCTCTCAGACACATGTTAACCACTTCTGAATCCTAAATCATGTGGAGAAAGTAACATTTTCACATTATAGAAAGATATAAAGCCACAAGCCAAAGTAAACGCATATCAACTAAGCACCATGGAGAAGAATGCCAATTTTGATGGTGCCATCTACTGGAGCCATGAGCAATAAAGAAACATATATGAGAAACAACTTTTCTCCAATTGAATCGTCAACTTATAGCCACTAAAGGACTGAATATCCTTTCACAAAGAAAAGCTAAAAGCATTACCTGATGATGCAGACCAAATTCAAGAGTCTCAAGAATATGACTAAAGGCTTCATTGTTTAGTTATCCCACCATTTCAGGATATACTTCCAACATATGTGACAGCAAGGAGACGTACTGCAGTTATAAAAAGAAAAGAGGGGGAGTAAACATCAAGCAGAACTCAAAGAAAAAAAGTCCCAAGTCCATTTCTTGTATGATGTGAATGACTCAACTCACATCACGACAAAGCTTGGGGTACTTCAGCAGCTCCAAAGATATCAGAGGAGTGACTATGTGAAGACCATAGAAGACAACCAGCAAAGTCAATAATTAGACACCATTCAACACAACTCTTGGTGCTTTGCATCATAAGATTCACCTGAGATATGCTTGTTCCATGGGCTTCCAAAGAATTCGATGAAAAATCAGCCTACACTTGATCAAGTATGGAAGAGTAAATGATTTGCCACAGCAAAATACAGATAACATTAGGAACGGCAAAACATGAAATAATGAATGAACAGAAATGTCAGTACCAGATCTTTTGAACAAAGGCTAGAAAGGATATTTCTCTGTTTTTGCATCGCTGAGTAAGCTGCTTGACAGACTTAAAGATCACTTGCCTATCAAGGAATGCAATCAGACATCCATGAAGATATTTTTAACCCACCTTGGCAAACGCAGGGTGTAGTCCACCGTGAATAAGTCTAATGCATTAGCCATTTAATGGGGAAAAGACAAAGACAAGAAGTGTCGGGGTATCTGAGCAATATAATGCATAAAAAAATCCTAAAGGGTGGATCAGTAAAAACTTCCGGTTGTCTCTCACCTTAAGCTCTTCACAAATGTCCAGTATTCTAGTCATGCAGTCTGGATCAAGACCTGCAGCATCAACAAACCCCCTCAACACAAGAATCGGGTTAACATGCCAGAGGTAAAGGATCATGCCGACACCCCCAGCATTTTTCATTATCATGGGAAACACGGCAAGGGAGACTTTAGACTGCAGGAGATTATATACAGTCTACAAGCACAGGAATGCATAGATTCAAATTCAGGATGATTATATCAAGACAAACGATGAAAAGTGTCAATGCACTTCCAATTGCATACATTAATATGTGCCATTGCAAGAAGCAAGACTTCTGGACAGTATTTAAGAGGGTATTCAAGCATTGCGCGAACAGATCCAGCGTAACCAGCCTCAGCAATTTGACACGACACATCTAAGAGGTCAAGGCACAACCAAGCATGATTCGCATGTCCAAGCTGGAGCTTATGACCATTTATCACATCAACATAAGCCTACACAGAATTTTACCATATAATTAGAACCAAATAAACAATAAAGGGAAGGATTACAAGTTCTATAGCACATACCAGCTGCCTCGCAGAATGAGTAAAGGTAAATGCTTCGGGAGGAGCTGACAAAGCATATTTTAAGAATGACATACGGCAGAAACAACATCTTCTAACACAAACTTATTGAAGCAAGCATTGCCAAAAGAATTAAAGACTAAGACCCCCTGATAAACGCAGGTTTGAGAAAAGCACGCCATCCAACTAGTGCTGTCAAAGATGAAACTGCTCCATCGATTGCAGGCCAATTGACTACCTTCATCACAGCAATAAAAAGAATATTGTAAACCACACCCAAAAAGAAACCAACGGTATAACAATAAGACATCCCAAAAATAAGCTTTCCACTCTTTCAGAGGCATTAAATCGAAGAATCCCTGCACTCCCAAAGCCACCATCCAGTGGATCTTCTAGAAGCATAAGTACAAAAAGAGCCCCCTTCAAAAGATAAATACAAGACGAGGGATGTTACAAATTGACTAAAAGGAGAGAGAGAGGCATTTTCAACTAGAGCACTTAGGACTTCAATCCTTTTTTTCTGAATTTGGACGGTTCCAACAACAGGTAAAACGGCAAAAACGACTGGAGCTCCCATGAGGCAAAGGTAAAGAGGTACAAGAACAGGCACGGAGATATAAAGAAAAAGGAACTCCACATCTTAATAGGAAGAAGTCAACTCAAAGATAGAAGAGACCCTCTCCATCAGTTGATGCCACGAAGGAAAAAATGCTGACATATCATCATTCAATACAAAGCCTCATAACTTAGTTTGTCTTACAACTAACAAGGAATGGAATTTCAGGGCTTCTGCAACTCCCTAAGAAATCTAAACGGTCATCTCAACTTCTGTTAGATGGATTAACCAATACCGAGCGAAGCAACTAAATGCAACCCGCCTTCTCACAACAACAGAAGTATGAGTTTATATCAAAGGAATCGAAAACCTTTGTCAGATCATTGCATATTCAATACCTTAAGGGATTTAATTCTCATAGGCACGAATACCTAGAATCGCTTGTATCTCTTCATCTGTTAGTAAGCTCTTGAGTACTAGACATAATGTCAAGAAATCATGATGCGAACATCATTTATCAGAAAAACGACAGTTGCATCAGAACTTAATTTGACTATTACTTTCACATATTTACACAAGTTTGAACCTGTCATGGTTCAACCAAAAGAAAAGACAAGAAAAAGTTGGGAACCAACTTGCACACCTTGCAAACTCAAGGGAGGTGTGAAGATGTAATAGTAGTAAATTGTTCGACCGGAGCAGTTTCCCGCTGTTACTACCATCAACGATTCCTCTAGGTTCCTGCCAAGGACAGAAAATGCAATTATGCATTCTTGCAGTTACTCTTCCTGCAGCGAGATAATCTTTCCAGATGCCTAAAAATCAAAGCAGGAGGTTTAAAAAGACATCCATCACAAACAAATCAAATTGTTCCAGGGAGCAATGGCAGGTTAAATTCTTCGTCCAAAAATCCAATCTGGCCGCAGGCAATCATCTAACAACAGTATGCAGGGGGGGAAATGTCGGCATGAAATCCTTAGAAGTAGGCAGTGGAACTTCACAAAACCAATCATGTTCAATGGCTTCATCTGCTGTTATTCTCTGCATATGGAAAAAAGAAATTGATAAATACGGACAACAACGGCGTACTTGTAAGTTGTAAAGCACAAGCTTCACAAGAAATACCATCTCTGGGTCATATGTCAGAAGCCTGTTCAGCAAGTCAAACCCCGATTCGGAAAGAACAGTAGTTCCAGTAAAAGATGCAGCTGGAAACTTCTTTCGCAACAAATTATACCTGAAGAGTGCACATCATATTCAAACAATGAGATAACATGCTGTCTTAAAAAGAACCACAGCCAAGCACTAGATAAAATACTGCGACTACAGAACACTTACGGTTGTTTAACAAAGTTTGCTTTTGAACCAGGCAATTCAGAGAATCCAGGCCATATTTTCTCACTGGGTGTGCCAAGAGTCCTGAAAATCTGCAAAGCACAGTTTTCAAATAAGAAAATCGCTGAACAAAGAGTCTGACAAAACAAGATAAAGGACCTATTACGCCTAAGTTTCAACCTTGTCAAGCTGATTGACTTCACTATTTCCCTTGAATAGCGGTTCACTGGCCAACATTTCAGCCATAATACAGCCTATTGACCACATATCAATTGCTGTTGAGTACTGTTTTGCTCCCAATAAAAGTTCGGGTGCCCTGCACATCAGAAAATACTGCCAAAGCTCAACCACAATTGTATACTGCAAAGTTCAGAAGTACCAATGTGTTCTGCATGAAAAAAGAAAAGAAAAGCCAACTACAATGTACAAAAAGGAACCATAACATGACTAAGCCATCTCTATCTCTATGTACCCAAGTAGAGTCCCAAGACGATCAAGCTTAAAATAAACAAGTGCAGGATTCTCTAGGCTGGCATATTGGAAATTACAATCTTTAAAGCAAATGGAAAAATCAAAAGCTCTTACCTATCACTCCACTCTTCTCCTCCTTCTCTTCCTTCGCATCCTTCATCTCCACCTCCTGCACCTTCTTCTCTTCCTCCACCTTCTTAGCCGCCGCCGCCGCCTTCGCCTTCTTAGCCCTCTCCCGCTCCCTCTCAACCTGCCTCAGCTTCTGCTTCTGCTTCTCCCTCACCGCCCTCAACACCGCCGCGATGTCCCTCTCCGCCACCTCATGCGCGAGGAAATCGCTCCGCTCGGCCACGAACTCGAAGGCCTGCTCGATGAACCCCAGCAGGCTGGACGGATCGAACCTCGTGATGAACTCAGCCGCGGCAGAGGAGGAGGCCGAGGACGAGGACGAGGCCAAGGGCTTGGCCTCAGGTTGCTTCTCCTCTTCCTCCTCGAAGTGGGAGATGATCACCAAGGATGGTGAGCTCCGGGAGGGATCGAATCGGAGATTGCTCTTCTCTGGCTCGATTTTCTCTAAGGCTCCGAAGGCCATGGGCGAGGAGGAGTCGCGGGAGGAAGTGCAGGGGGGAAAAGGGTACCTAAAACCCTAGCGAGCGCGACAGGTTTGGGAGTGTGGGGGGTGTGGGAGAGGGAAGAAGGAGAAGGAGAAGGAGAATGAGAAGTGGAAGCAGATCTGATTTGATAGAGAGAAACGAAAGAGAGAGAGAGAATGGGAAGAGATGGCGGGCAAATTGGGACTATGCGCGGGGAACTCGAAATTTGCAACGAATTTTTAAAAATTCGTGGCAAATTTGCCACGAACTTTAGCCACGAATTTTATGAACAATGAAAATCCGTGGCAAAAAATTCGTGGCTAAAATCCGTGGCAAATTTGCCACGGATTTTAGCCACGAATTTCATAAATATATGAACGATAGGCATGTGTATGGGCTTTTTTTTAAAATTCGTGGCTAAAATCCGTGGCAAATTTGCCACGAATTTTAGCCACGAATTTTTTGAACAATGAAAATCCGTGGCAAAAAATTCGTGGCTAAAATCCGTGGCAAATTTGCCACGGATTTTAGCCACGAATTTTATGAACAATGAAAATCCGTGGCAAAAAATTCGTGGCTAATATCCGTGGCAAATTTGCCACGGATTTTAGCCACGAATTTCATAAAAATATGAACGATAGGCATGTGTATGGGCATTTTTTTAAAATTCGTGGCTAAAATCCGTGGCAAATTTGCCACGAATTTTAGCCACGAATTTTATGAACAATGAAAATCCGTGGCAAAAAATTCGTGGCTAAAATCCGTGGCAAATTTGCCACGAATTTTAGCCACGAATTTCATAAAAATATGAACGATAGGCATGTGTATGGGCATTTTTTTAAAATTCGTGGCTAAAATCCGTGGCAAATTTGCCACGAATTTTAGCCACGAATTTTATGAACAATGAAAATCCGTGGCATAAAATTCATGGCTAAAATCCGTGGCAAATTTGCCACGAATTTTAGCCACGAATTTTTTGAACAATGAAAATCCGTGGCAAAAAATTCGTGGCTAAAATCCGTGGCAAATTTGCCACGGATTTTAGCCACGAATATTATGAACAATGAAAATCCGTGGCAAAAAATTCGTGGCTAAAATCCGTGGCAAATTTGCCACGAATTTTAGCCACGAATTTCATAAAAATATGAACGATAGGCATGTGTATGGGCATTTTTTTAAAATTCGTGGCTAAAATCCGTGGCAAATTTGCCACGGATTTTAGCCACGAATTTTATGAACAATGAAAATCCGTGGCATAAAATTCATGGCTAAAATCCGTGGCAAATTTGCCACGAATTTTAGCCACGAATTTCATAAAAATATGAACGATAGGCATGTGTATGGGCATTTTTTTAAAATTCGTGGCTAAAATCCGTGGCAAATTTGCCACGAATTTTAGCCACGAATTTTATGAACAATGAAAATCCGTGGCATAAAATTCATGGCTAAAATCCGTGGCAAATTTGCCACGAATTTTAGCCACGAATTTCATAAAAATATGAACGATAGGCATGTGTATGGGCATTTTTTTAAAATTCGTGGCTAAAATCCGTGGCAAATTTGCCACGAATTTTAGCCACGAATTTTATGAACAATGAAAATCCGTAGCAAAAAATTCGTGGCTAAAATCCGTGGCAAATTTGCCACGGATTTTAGCCACGAATTTCATAAAAATATGAACGATAGGCATGTGTATTGGCATTTTTTTAAAATTCGTGGCCAAAATCCGTGGCAAATTTTCCACGAATTTTAGCCACGAATTTTATGAACAATGAAAATCCGTGGCAAAAAATTCGTGGCTAAAATTCGTGGCAAATTTGCCACGGATTTTAGCCACGAATTTCATAAAAATGCCAAAAAATGAACGATAGCTATATGTATGGGCATTTTTTAAAATTCGTGGCAAATTTGCCACGGATTTTAGCCACGAATTTCATAAGAAATGAACGATAGGCATGTGTATGGGTATTTTTTAAAATTTGTGGCAAATTTGCCACGGATTTTAGCCACAAATTTCATAAAAATATGAACGTGGGCATGTGTATGGGCATTTTTTTAAAATTCGTGGCAAATTTGTCACGGATTTTAGCCACGAATTTCATAAAAATGCCATAAATTCATTTTTCAGGAAATTCGCGACTAAAATCCGTAGCAAAAAAATTCTGTGGCAAATTTGCCACGGATTTTAGCCACGAATTTCATAAAAATGCCAAAAATTCATTTTTCATGAAATTTGTGCCTAAAATCCGTGGAAAATTTGCCATGGATTTTAGCCACGAATTTTAAAACATGCGCATACACATGCCCACGTTCATATTTTTATGAAATTTGTGGCTAAAATTCGTGGCAAATTTGCGACGGATTTTAGCCACAAATTTTAAAAAATGCCATACACATGCCTATAGTTCATTTTTTATGAAATTCGTGGCTAAAATCCGTGGCAAATTTGCCACGGATTTAACCACGAATTTCATAAAAAATGAATTGTGGGCAATTTTTTTATGAAATTCGTTGATAAATCCGTCAGAAATTTGCCGCGAATTTCATTTTGACTATCCCACACACGTCTAATTCATTTTTTTTCCCGACAATAACGTTTAATTAACAATAGTAGCAATAATAATAACAACAACAACAACAAAAATAATAAATATGACAACAACAATAAACTCTTGTCATAATAATAATAATAATAATTACGACATAATTAGTAAAAAATCTCAAAAATCTAAATCTTCATCTTCACTTTCGTCTTCATCTTGATCTTGATCTTCTTCTTGAGCATCATCGTCGTCAACATCGTCATTGTCATCATCATCATCATCATCCTCATCACCATCCTCATCCTTTGTCTCAAAATCAGATTCTGCAATACCTTCTAAATTTGATTCGCGAATTTTGGTTAGATCTACATCTATCATTGTTCCACATGGATCTCGTAGAGTAGGAATATTATATTCCTCAGTTTGAACTGCGTTACAAATTTCCTCTTGTTGATATGCTGTATCCTTCTAGTGTTCCTCGATTTTTCTTCGTGTTTTGATTTTTCATACAGCCCACCAATCAATTTTGTCACGTTTCAAACTAGGATATGATGCATAATATACTTGAATTGCTTGTTGTGCCAACACAAATTGTTCATATTTCATATACCTTTTCTTGTGATTTATTTCAACCAAATTAAATTTCGTATGTACCTTCATTCCTTTGACGGGGTCGAACCACGTGCACTTAAATAACACAACCCGCATTAATGGTCCGAGGTACTCTATCTTAATGATTTCATCCAACAAGCCATAAAAATTATCTTTTGAACTACCACAATTGGATGACCGAACACACACACCACTATTCATTGTGATTTTTCCCGTTCCATATTCTTGAGTGTGAAAATTATACCCATTTATGAAATATGCTGGCCAAGTTTGTATGATTGACTATGGACCCCATGATAGATAATATAGAAATCGTTGCTCTTCAACTTGATCGTGATACTTGACCAAAAAAAAAACTTGATCGTGATTACTATGAACCTAAGATCACACACGTAAAGTCAATAATATATATTTAAATGATGTATAAAATATTAATAATTTCGTTTTGGTCTATAGGCAACTTACATATGTTTTGAACCATGTTGCAAATTGTTCATCACACAAACGATCAAACTCATTTGGTGATAGTCCATACATTGCATTTTGAAAAACCCTATTAACAATTTACATTTATATATTAGTAAATATTTGACACGCAATACATATATTTGGAAATATACACTTATTGAAAGTATGACTCCACTTGTGGATAGTTCAGTAAAATATATGTATGGGCTACCTGTTATTCTTCGCCTGTTAAGCAACAAAACTTACATGCGCCGCTTGGTCGATCGAGATAATTGAAAATAGAGAATGATTTGCAATTGGGATCGATGGGACCCTTATCATTTCTTCCTACTCTCTGCCTCTTGCACTGCACGTGGGGTTCAAAATAGTATGATGCAAATGTTGTCACTTCTTCCACAATATATGCATTACAAATTGAAACTTCAACACATGCCTTATTCTTTACTTTTTTCTTCAAATGATATAAGAACCTTGTTGCAATAGAAATAAGTTTATCAGAACATAATATATAATAAAGTATTTTGAAATTTATTTTGAAAAAAATTTACCTCTCAAATGGATACATTCATCGAAATTGGACGGGACCTGCAACTTTGGCCTCATAAGGCAAGTGAACTAAGAGATGCTCCATTGAATCAAAAAACGATGGAGAAAATATCATTTCTAAATTGTAAAGAATAATTGGAATGTCTCTCTCCAGTTTTTCCATATGTGATGCTTTTAATACCGTTGAGCAAATATCATGAAGAAAATAACATCGCAAAATTAGCGATGAAAAAAAATCCATCGCTAACTCCGTCGCAAATTAGCAACGAATAATTTTTCGTCGCAAATTAGTGACGGATTTTTTTCATGGCAAATTCCGTCGCAAATTAGCGACGACATTTTTTTTCGTCGCAAATTAGCAACGGAAAAATAATTCGTAGCAAATTCCGTGGCAAATTTGCCACGAATTTTTTTTCGTGGCAAATTCCGTCGTAAATTAGCCACGGAAATTTTTTCGTGGCAAATTCCGTCGCAAATTAGCCACGAATTTTTTTTCATGGCAAATTCCGTCGCAAATTAGCAACGATATTTTTTTTCGTCGCAAATTAGCAACGGAAAAAAATTCGTCGGTAATTTCGTTGCAAATTAACCACGAATTTTTTTTCGTGGCAAATTTCGTCGCAAATTAGCCACGAATTTTTTTTCGTGGCAAATTTCGTCGCAAATTAGCCACGAATTTTTTTTCGTGGCAAATTTCGTCGCAAATTAGCCACGAATTGTTTTTCGTGGCAAATTCCGTCGCAAATTAGCCACGAATTTTTTTTCGTGGCAAATTCCGTCGCAAATTAGCCACGAATTTTTTTTCGTGGCAAATTCCGTCGCAAATTAGCCACGAATTTTTTTTCGTGGCAAATTCCGTCGCAAATTTGCCATGGATTTTTTTTCGTGGCTAATTTGCAACGGAATTTGCGACGAATAATTTTTCGTCGCAAATTTGCGACGAAAAAAAAATTCGTCGCAAATTCCGTCGCAAATTAGCCACGAAAAATTATTCGTCGCTAATTTCCGTGGCTAAATCCTTGTTTTTTTGTAGTGTCTCTTGAGTCGTGACTCTCCTTTGCGGTCGTGCTACTCTATTCTCTCGTCTTCTTCAAAGCGTTTTCTTACACGTTGTGAGTCTTGCTTCGCGCTCAAGCGAAGGCCGTGGCACAATTACAAGAGAATAATGAAGTGCCGCGGCGGAAGTGATGATTGACAAGGCAGAGAGCAAGGGGGATAGAGTCCCTTGGACTGCTTTGTTCAGTCCAAAATTCCACGAGGTAAGAACGAACAAAGTCGTCCATGAATTTGAATGATGGCTTGGGCGTAGAGTGAGAGTCTAGAGCTTCCAAAGCCATTGACATCTACGTCAACAACACCATCTCCTACCGACATCTGCGTAAACCAGATTGTCTCCTACTGCCAGTGCTCGTCCCTTCTCTCTTTCGTGAAGAAAACCCACGGTGTGACCTTCACCAGGTGTTTGTGATTTTGCCTAACTGAATCCAGCTTTGAAACTACCCCCTGCTCCCAAAGAAAAGGCAAACCCATTGATCTAGTTTTTTTTTTTTCCTTTTTGTGCATTGCTAGAGAGGATGATGTCGAGATGACTTTGATTTTCTTACGGATTAGAAATTAGAAATGAGAAACTAAGTTTGGGTTGGATGGCCACGACTGAATGCTAGCTGACCCCAAGTTTATAATGCATCCATTGTTGGTGCACAGATGGACATATTCTTGCATGCTATAATTGCTTGGATAGATGTCATATGCATCAGATATGGGTGATGATTTTAAGAAACATATACATACAAAAGGCTAGAAAATAGTCCAGAAGATTGATTATACAATAAAGTTTAGAATTATACAATTGTTGACCATGAACACAATTTAAGAATCTCTATCTTCACCTTCAAGAGATTCATTTCCCGCATCATTGCTCGTGGACAATAGCGAAATAAACAAATTACTATGTGACATGATTGTTCATCATTTAAATGCATTGATCTTTAATTTTTTTTATCAAAAATAAAGTTGTGTTGTAATCCTCAAAATATTAATGATACTTTAAGGTTAAAATTATCTCATGATTTAGTCTCGTTAGATATAAAAAAATTCATGAGTCAGTATTAAGAATATCAACATACCATTACATAAAATTTTAAAAGACTTAGATAAATCCAAGTGATTAATATGTGGAAAAAAGAGACCTTCAAGGTCATCCTATGAAACGTGAAAGATTACATACTATATAACCGAATGATGAGAATACTTAAATTAAACAATGACAACTATGATTGGCTCACTTTATGAGTACTTGGACATTGATTATCACGTCCATTTTTCATCATCGAAGTCATCATAACTACTCTTGATGTATATATGCTTTCGCCATAGGCCTTTTCCCCCACCGTTGTAAGCAACGTGCCATTTTCCACCACCAAGTTCAATTTCACCACAGACATCATGGAAGGAAAACAATACCTTCCACTTAGGTCAGAGTTGGATAACAACTCATTTTTCATCTTCAACTCTTCTTGACATTCTCTTAAACTTGCTATTGGTGTAGACACCTTGAAATTGTTTGTCAATGCCAGAATGTATTGTGAGGGGGATTTTGGAGTTAAAAGAGTTAGTCCTCCTAAGTTTTTCTTTTCCACCTTATCCCTCGAGGCATTATTGTCTTGCATGACAAATTGCTTCGATGTGATATGGCGATTGACATACTCATGAACGAAAGAGTTCATACTTCCACTTCTTTGTATGGAAGACATTTTCGCCCAAAGATTGCCTTTCACACAAATGGAAACTCAACGATATCGCTCATTATGTGAGAATGCATTGACCATGATTAGATAGACTATAAATGGACCATGTGTTTGAACTTCTTGAAGAAGGATCAATTCATGCGAACTTCTTCACGAACTAATTAATCCTTTATCTAATCAATTAGTGCGGACTTCTTCATGAACTAATCAATACTTCACACTAATACATATGTAATATCTTTCATACACCGACAATGTATGAAATCATGCACTATCGCATCCTATTTTTAGTAATTTGTACGATGTTAACTCGAGCTTGACAACTAGCATGGTAGTAATATTAAAGCAGAAAAGTTTCTTAAACCTTATAATTGTTGAATTTCTTTAAAATTTTGGTATTGAAATTTTTACAATCTCATTATCTAAAAACGAAATAATTTTACAATTTTCTCCCATATTTTGTAATGGCATTGAAATTCCGATTCTCAAAGTATTCTTTTCTCTTAAAAAAGGTTTTTTTTTCAGTTCTTAAACCATGAAAAAAAAATTTGACCAAAAATAAAAAAAAAACCATGAAAAAAATTCAAAAGAAAAAACAGAAGAAGAAGAAGAAGGTGCTTCAACTTTCGAAGCAAAATGGCCGTTCGACGACTTCTTCAGCTTTAGAGGCGAGGACTTCTGCCTCGGCTTCCTCCCTCACCTCGATGGGGCTCTGCCTCATGTCTGCATCAATGCCTACATTGACAGCGATGACTTGAGGCCCGCGCTCACGAATCGCCGTGTTCTTCTTCTCCGAGAACTACGCTTCGTCTGGGTGGTGCCTTGGACGAGCTGGGTGAAGGTAATGGAATGTAAGAGGCTCAAGGGACAACTGGTGTTGCCCGTGTTCTATAGAGTGGAGCCGAGGGAGATTCGAGGGCAGAGAGAGAGAGAGTTATGGCAAGGCATTGGCCAGGCACGAGGAGAAATTGGGAATAGGTTTTGAGAAGGTGAAGAAGTGGAGGGAAGCCCTAATTGAAGCCGCCAATTTGTCCGGTTGGCATTATGTCCATGGGTAATCACAGTAATCCTCTTCGACCTTGTCAAAGAATATGGAATTCTCTAATCTGATTGATGCATGATGGCATCGATTAGTGTGTTAGAGTCATGTTTTGGATGTTGCATTGTGATTGTTTACTTTGTGTTAGTTTTAGTTAGCTCGATGGATCGTATATTGCCATTTATTCCCGTTCCCCTTTGCTACTTTGTTTTGGCAAAGATGAGACCAAGTTCATCGAGCACGTCGTCAAAGAGATGCCCACTATAGTAGGGCAAGTACCCTTGAGTGTTGCCAAGCATCCTGTAGGTGTAGGTTGCCGAGTAAAGAAAGTAAATTCATTGTTAAGTATGGGCTTGGATGACGTTCGGATGATAGGAATACGGGGCACTGGAGGTATAGGGAAGACCACTATTGCTAAAGCTGTTTATAACAGTATCCCCAGTAAGTTTGGTGGGTGTAGCTTTCTTGCAAATGTTAGAGAAACTTCCGGTAAACCTAATGGACTTGTTCATTTGCAGAAAGCACTCTTATCCGAGATATTGTGGAAAGAAAATTTAGTGGCCTTCAGTTTAGTGTTGGTCCAAAGAAAATTGTTTGGCTTGATGTGCATAACAGCCGGATTAAAGAATTAGGAGGGAACTTGAAGGTACATCATACATGCTTTTGTAGATGATTTTCATTTTAGGTTGCCTTTAACAAAATGAAATTGATCAAAATCTCATCCAGCTGTTCTTTTCAATTTGCAGCATTTAAGAAATTTGAAGTTCCTAAATTTCAGCCGGTGTAAGTCCCTGATTAGTGTTCCGAACTTCTTAGAGGTACCAAATTTGGAGACATTGAACTTAAGTAGGTGCTCGAACCTCAAGGAGCTTCCAAGCAAACTGAAGCTGAAATATCTTCAAACACTTGATGTAACTGGCTGCTCTAAGCTTGATAAGTTTCCTGATATTGAGGAGATGGAGAGCTTAACAAAACTTTATTTGTCTCAGACTTCTATAAAAGAATTTCCTACGTCAATTGAAAAACTAATCTCTGTTAAGGTTTTGCTTTTGAATTCGTGCAAAAGTCTTATCAGTCTTCCTAGTAGCATTTATGAGATTGAAAGTCGAGAGCACCTTTCTCTTGAAAATTGTTCAATGTTTGGTTTGTTTCCAGAGAACAGTGAGAGCTCCAATCTCTCTAATGGTAGATATGGATTTCCAAATCTGGTCTCCTTAAAGCTTAGTGGCTGCAATCTGTCAGAGACTAAATTCCTTCAGAGTCTTACCTGCTTCTCTACTTTAAACATTTTGCATCTCTTAGGAAATAGCTTAGTTAGTCTTCCGACATGCATTAGCAAGTTTGAGGAGTTGATGGTCCTCAAATTAGATGATTGTAAGCAGCTAGAGGAGATCCTAGAGCTTCCACCAAATATTTGCACCGTTGAAGCAAATGGCTACAATGCATTATCCAATTTCCCAAAGTTGCCTATTCGGTGCTTTAAGTCCTCCGTGTCAGTGTACGTTCACTTAGATTCATGTCATGGATTGGTTCGTGAAGGTACCGACCTGGCTAAGATTTTATCACTTGAGGTCTCTCTCTCTCTCTCTCTCTCTCTCTCTCTCTCTCTCTCTCTCTCTCTCTCTTCCGCCACATGCATGAGCTGGTGTGATTCTGATTTTATAGATTTGCTATAGCAAGATGTTCGTGAGATGGTTTACTCCATTGATACTATACTTCCTGGAAGAGAGATTCCATGGTGGTTTATCCTAAGTCAAGATCATTCTGTCTCTTTCTGGGTACCCGGACATTTGCGTGCGGAAATCCTTGGATTGGCTTTGTGTGTTGCTTTTGAATTGGAGGAGGGAATTGAGGCTAGCATTTCTTGTGAGGTTCGAGTATTGGTGAATCATATTCAAAGTAACTATGACACAAGAACTTTCTATTCATTACAGTCTGATCACTTGTGGTTTAATTATTTTCCACACTGTACATTTGATGAACTGGATGAGATGCTGGAGATTGAGTGGAGTCTCTTCTAGGTTTCATTTGAAGTATCAGAAGCAACAATGAGAAGCCTTATATGCAAGCAAGTGGACGATGAACTAAGGGTTCTATGCCAACATGAATTGCCCTTAGGAAGTGCCTCAAGCCAACATGAATTGCCCTTAGGATGTGCCTCAAGCCTTTAAAGATAATCTCAATTATCAGAGATATTCTTGAATTACATTTTGCTAAATGATTCCTCGCCCTTCAATTTCAACAATTTCAGTACTTGTGCTGTTTCCTGGTGAGAGTGGCCCTTTTGTCCACTTTCTGGTGGGTTTCTAATGGAATTGTCATATGTGACGACCACAGTGACGGTCACATCAAGCAACTTCATCTAGGTTTGTCACGAAAGATGGATGGATGGGACATTTGTTGATTTGGCTAGTGCTAATGCTAAATTATGGAAATTAAATTGCACGGGATTACTTTGCAAATGTCCAAAAGTATACATATAAACCCTGCATATAATTTAGCGGTCACACATTTTAAACTCTTTGCAGCCGAATTTAGCTTTAGGCAATTGGGAATTTAAATGCTGAGATACAAAGGGATATTGAAAGAAGTTATGTAGGTCTCGTTTTTGGCCTCAATGTAAGTATTGTTTGAGTCACTGTGATTTTGAGCTTTAAAACCTGCTTCATTTTTTATTGCTCTTCGCGCTTCACTCCTGGGGATCATATAATTTCTTCAAGATTGCTTATTGCGTCACCAAACAAAGTATCAATGTCAAAACACAAGAAGACTGAACATTCTAGCTCTTTGCTCTCTCTTTCATATTTATGTGTCTATTGATCTCTTTCAGTTTCCCACTTTCATGCTGGTTGGAGTGCTTATAATGCAAGATTATAAAAGTAGTACATTTTCCTGAGGTGAGCTTTTCCAAGTTTCTCATAAGTATCTCTGACTCTGCTTTTTACCAATTAAGGCAGCAGGTGTTAATTTTACTCTTCTACAGAGCTTTTGGATGTTCTGTCTTTATGGATGTTTGAGCAAGTACGAGTTTGACAAGTTCCACATGTTTTATTCCACAAGTATCAATTGTGTGAAATCTCTTTGCTTTTCAATAAATTCATGATATGTGTACCTTCAAACTCTCTAAGTCATATTGAAATACCTTTCTATTTTTCGAAATGGTATTTCGCTGTGCATCCATATCATTGCCCTTCTATTTGCTACTTTCTTGTCTTGTTTCTGTGTTTGTGACAGACTGTGGTATTACTTATGCAAGAGGATATTCTATGAAGGATCAGGAGAAAGAGCTTGAAAGTAAGAGGCGTCTAGAACAAAGTCGATTCCTTCAATTGCATTTGCAAGTTACATTCATGGCTAGAATCCCATCATGAAGTTTGAGCATCTTGCATACTTCTTGTCTGATTATCTTAGTTGGCATGCCATCCTAGTTTTGGCACATGCAAACTTAAATTGAGAAAGGTGAAGGGCTATGTAGAAATAGAAGTATTTTCGTAAGAAGTGGTTGATCAAGCCTGCACTGGATCTGTGTTTCTCTATCGCTGGATGAGTTGTTAATTGGGGGTGTGCTCAAATCTGTATTTGTTGGTTCTACATTTGTAACAAATATTGTCACTATTTCACTCATAATTATGAATTATGTCTTCTCATTTCCTAAATAAGTTAAACATTTGATTTGCTGTTTTCTGCGTTATTATGCTTTTATTGACTCGTTGGATCGGCTAGAAGAGATTATAAGATTTCCAGAAAAGATAATATGCGCAGAATGCAGCACCAATTCAATTAACCGTAAGTATATTGTCAGCAGGACTCATGTTACCATTATTGTAATAATTTTTGTATCTGTCAATTTCCATATATTTTCCTTTCATGCACTTTCAACTCCTTGTAATTTCATATAAAATTTTTTCAATTCAATGTATTTCCATCCAATATAATCTCAATTCATTGCAATTTACAATTTCTCGCACTTAACTTTGTAGTTTCATCACTCCATCAAAGTCCCAATCACACACTTTGTGCTCAAGTGAAACACCACGGAGCAATTTCGATTGCCTTCAATCACATGAAATTTAGATTACCTCCAAATAGGTCCATTTTCACCAACATTGTTTTTTATGGCACACCCGGTGGTTGAAGCGAAATCCACTGAACTTAACTACTAAGAGAGGGGTAAATTGGTTGTGCAAAACTTAGTAGACTATGAAACAGTATTTGTAAACAAAATACGCTACTTGTAGGGGTGTCGGAGAGTCCCAACCCGAAAATTTCAAATATTTTCAAGTCGGGTATGTTTCCTATTCTAATAATAGGTAAAAAAAAATTGGAATCGTGATAATTTGGTTCCGAACCGAAACACATTAAACACTAAACACTCTCACTCCAAAATCGTACGGTTTGATTCTTCTCTTCTCTTCTTGCGCGGTCTCTCTCATTGCTCGTTCAGGTTCAGCAGATGGTTAGAATCCTGTGTTAGGAGGCAAACGAGATGCCATTCTCTGCTGAAGAGGAGCACTTCTCTTTCCTCTCGATTCAAGTGAATTGATTCATAATTTTGAGCTTTTGCTACGGCTGATCGCTAGCTTTTTCGGGAATTACGCATGAATTTTGGTGAATTTCAAATGTGTTGTATTGAGGCGAGTGAGATTGTTTGTCGCAAGAGTTCAACATTGACGAGTCGCAGTTAGTGGAAGTAGAGGAGAAGATCAGACAGGAGTAATGAGTATGAGCACAAGGAGAAGCGAGAGGAAAATTCTGGTTTGAATAAGAATGCTAAAGTGGCTGCTGTGATTCAAAGGAACGAATGGAGAAGGCCTTCTCCTAGAACAAATTATTACCTAGAGATACAAGACCCGATTCTCCTGGAATGCCTCTATCTGCTATATATGGAAGGAAAGGAATGGTGTCTTGCATGATAAGATTCATCCTCTGGATAATAGAGTTATAGCTGATGTTATCTTTGCTGTTAGGATTGCTTCTGAGGCACTTCTTTGCAAGGGAAAGGAAGTCCTATCAGCCGAAGTATAAGATGAATGGATTGCTCTGGTTGATTGCTTCCCGGCAAATTGTTGCAATTTTGTGCTGGAAAGTGTTGGTTCGGATATATGGGGGTTGATTCACCATTACTACCCTATGAATGGGCTAAAAAAAAGGAAAAACAAAAACCTTGATCAGGTCGGTTCTATGTGGGGCGGGTCACAGGGTATATATATCCTTTGTGTTACCCTAGCCGACCCGAACTGTTGACACTCTGACGACTAGCATTTACAAGCTGAGACTTTAAGGCTGCTCAACTTTAGTGAAGGTTTCAAAGTAGAAGGAGTACTCAACCACTTCGCCTGTGAAGATGGGACTTCCAAATCTATCCTTGCTTGACTTAGGGGGATGCAATCTGTCAAAAGTTGAGTTCTTTGAGAACCTTTTCTTGTTTTCCCAAATCAAAGTGGGCTGACGAATATTTTAAAGGCCCCAAACCACTTGGGCTTATTCTAGAAACTTAATTGAGATGATGGTCCAACTTCAGATTTAAGGTATTTTCGTGCAAGTAGTTTTGCTTTTCATTTAGGTTTTTGGTCCACTTGGATCTCTATGGAAAAATTGTGCAACGACTTTTTGCTTTCTAACATGAGTCTCCTTTTGTTTTTTCCCTGCAATCCACAATTCCATTTACATAAAACCGGTACACTGGAACAAAAGACCATAGACTTCATGCTCGATTTACCTTTACTTTTTTGGGTAACAAAAGAGGGCAAACACTTTTATTACATCATAATCCAACTTGATGCACAAATGCCATACAACAAGTGAATTAGATCTCACGGCGGCATGGAGCCAAGACAAAAGTTTTAGCATCTGAGCATTTGTAGCCTAATCACATTCGTAAGGAAAAATATTCTCTAGATTGATTCTATGAATTTATGTATGGTGTCATTTGATTTTCAGATAAGCCCTGAATGAAAATGATTGATAGTGTATATCTATGTTCTTTGGCGCACCGAAAAAGCAAAGAGTATGTTACAAGTGCACGAGTATATGGAAAAGGAAAGGACCCCTACGCAATACTTTTTCCACCGAAAGCTAATCCTCGGAATCGGGTAAAGTAAGATGCAAAGGGGAATCTTCCATTTAAAAAAGATAACCTTAGAAGGCACAAAGAAACAGCCGGGTAATGACGAGGAACAATCAAAGTGAAAGTCCCGTCCCACTAAGTAAGAAGATCCGCATTTCACGGATTGAAAAGGGGGATGCGATGATGACAAATGAAATCTCGTGAAGGAGCAAATCAAAAAGCAAAGTTTACTTGAGAAGCTTTCCTGTTTTTTCAAATTAAAAAGTAGCCTTCCTCAGCAAAGGCATGATGAATATCATCTGATCATGCATGCGCTTTCAATTCAATTCACTCCAATTTTCTTATGGTAGCCTACCGTGTCAGATCAATCAGACATTTTTTTAAGGGAGTGGTTAGGAGGGAAGCGAACTGCTTTCGGCTTTTTCTTCTTTTTCTCCCCTTTTGCCGTTCATTGCGTGCTCAACCTTTTTGCTAGAACTTATCGTTGTGGATGTTCCTGTTTTTTGCCTACTTCATTCGATTAATATCTAACATCAAGTGGTGGGGTCACGCGTGTCACGAGTCCATCCAGAAGAATTATGATGAACAAATATTTATGCTTGTGATGTTGATGACTTTTGCACACGAAAACTTTTTTTTTTTGGACATATACACACGAAAACTTACAGTGTATTTTTTCTGCCCCTTTCTTCATGATTTTGTAGAGATATGTATAAAACTTAAGTTGGGCGTATGCTTCCTCAATGACTGCATGAGACTGACATTCCAATTTTTCCCTGTGATTGCAAAAGATAGCTAAAATTCTTCGGCGAGACTTGTAATAATGCATTTATGACCTTTTAAGTTTGTTATAGTTTCTTACGTTTCCTATATCATAAACACTATGTAGAAAGAATGATCAAATATACTTGTGTTAGTACCCAATTTTACTATTTTTTCTTCCCCAAAAAGCGTGTTAAGCTAGTCCGTTTACTCAAGTGGTTGCCCACAAAATAGGAGAATTTCAAGGAAAGTGGATAGACATGGTGCTGCTTCTTTTGAAGAACATTAAAGAGGCTGAAGTAACAGATCGACCAACTATCTCAATTGATCGTAATTGCAATTCCAATACAATTTACATTTTCTCGTGCTTAGCGTCGTGGAGTACCATTACTCCATCTAAAGTCACATCCATGCACTTTTTTGCTCGAGTGTAGAATTGAGGAGCATTTTCGATTGTTTTCCAATTGTTTGAACCAACTTTAAAGTGACTGAGTTCCAAGCAGTCACTTAATAGTCTAGCCCTGATTTTAGCTCCAGACATCTTGGTCCTTTGAGATCGAGTTTCCAACCGGATATAATTGTAGAATTTCTCAAAACCAAATCTTACAATAAGAAATGACTCATTATCACCATTCAAGAAGATCATATGATTATTAGCAAAGTATAAATGAGTGAGTCAGTAAATGGCCAAACAGAAGTATGAGTGCGTAAACTTGATTTTCTTGTGCATAGGTCGATAACTCAGTTGCTTATTCTCTGATGCAGAATTTTAGTGAAAACTTGCACTATCATCACAAACAAATAGGAGGAGATAGGATCACCTAGTCTTAATCAATTCTGCCCTCTAAAAAAGCCAACAAGCTCCCCACTAACAATTATAAAGTATGTAGGGAGTAGTAATGCATCTTCCGCCCGAGTCAAAAATACTGTGGGAGCACCAATTGAAGTCAAGAGATTCAAAAAGAAAAAAGAAAGAGCCACTTTAGCCTTCATAAGGCCAGCTTTAATGGTGCATCTAGGGGTAACGAAATTAATAATTTTGTCTAAGACATGGATTAATCATGTCATCAATTGAGCGTGGACTTCATTAAAGCTTTAATTGTAACCAACTGGAGGCCCACAATTCTATGTTTCGTTCTCATATAACAGAATTCTTTCCGTTCTGATAGATTTCTTAAAGAGTGGTAAGTGTAAAAAAAAAAAAAACTGCCCGTAAAAAGAGTAAATAACAATGACCTGATTTCCTAATAAAGAGTTATCGACACTTTTATAAAATATATGTTAACTTTCATTTAAATTTTGCATTCGAAATATGACGTGTATAATTTACTTAACTAAATGGAATGCAATACATGAACGGAACGGAATGCTTTCTTTATCCCACATTCCAAAAGATGATTACACGCATCGAACCTTCGAGGAAATATACACTCACGCACACCACTGGGCAATTTGAGTATGGACAGGTGGAGTCCTCACTCATTGAATAAAAAAAAATGTGAACGCCATTAATTCAACAAAAGAACACCATCATCATCTCTTTATAATATAATATTCATCTGTTTGTTTGTGCTTGCAATCAGGGGAGTGGTTCGTGCATAAGGTGGGTTGGTGCATTGTTAGCTTTCTGAATCATATAGCCTTTGTCCTGTTTTGACCTGGGGCGAAAGTTTTTAGTTTAATAAATTACAACTTGAAGTGGAATCAATCGAAATTATGTATTTTATATTTTGAAGTGTAATCAAACTCGTATTATCAATTAAAATATTGTATTGAATAATTTTTTAGTGAAAGGAATTCGCTTAGTACTTCCAATAAAATATGAAACGCAATGAAGGATACTTCCTACGACTCCCTGACCAATCCAACTTTAATGAGTTGCTTTTCAATGTGTATTCGGCCTTTTTTGAATTTATCAATTTTTATACTAAGTTATAACTTTTATTTACCTTACTTACCAACTTTTTCTAGACGATTAAGTCACCAATTAATTTTACATTACTAACTCTTATTTGAGTTAGTTACCGACATTTGTCCTTTTAAATTACCAACTTTTTTTTAGAAAGATCTCTTATTATTCACCAACACCTTAAATTGAACAACTATTACACAAAATTGCTAAAGTTTATTTGGTGACTTGCCAACTTTATTCCCCAATATGTAATATAATAGTTCGTAAGTTAATGAAAAAATAAACGTTTATAATGAACTCAAATGATAGTTGATTATCTAAAACTACTTAATAAATTAATTGGAGAAAATTTCATAAATCACTTGAATTAAAGTTGATGATGCTATAGAAGATTTGGTAAATTTAAGGCATAACAAACTTGGTAAGTAACTAAAATCAGTGTAGGTAACCCCAAACTATTGGGTTACTTAATTAGAAAAAAACTTGATAAGTTATTCTAATAAAGGTCGGTAATTTTAAAGAGTTTGTAAAAGATAAGAAAAGTTGGCAAATTAAAAGAATAAATAAACATCGGTAGATAATTCAAATAAGAGTTGGAAAATAAATTTTAGTTAATAATTTATAGGGGTGTGCAACCGAATCGGACTACCTGAAAAATAGATCTGGGAACCGGTTCCTTTTTAAACCGATATGGGAACCGGTTCCATTTTTTGGGAACCGGTCCAATTCCCAATTCCAAGTGAAGACCCACCCAGGAATTGGACCGGTTTTGGAACCATTCTTTTAGCTTGTGTTAAAAAAAACCCCTAGATCATATTATTACTAATTTTGGATTATTGCTTTTGCTGGATAGTATTTCTATTGGTCATATTAGGAATTGTTGCTTTTGATAGATAGTGATTTTTATTATTCATCTTTTACTTTGAATAGTTTTATTGTTACTCATATTGTTTTGGTAAGAAAAATGATACCAGAAAAAGGAACAAAAGAAAAAAAAGGTTCTCAAGTAAACTCTAGAATCAAATCAGAAAAACATGATAGATTTCAAAGCAGGTTTCAGGGCAAATATAATAGGTTCCAAATTTTAAAAATTGAGAATAAATTATAATATAGTAAGATTCACATTCTAGGTTTTAAAGAAAAAAGAATATTTCAGATTTTAAGTCCGGAACTTACTCAAAACCGGTCATCCTCGGATAAAAGAAGGCTCTTGTTACCTCCGAATTGTTCGTATAGGACTTGAGCGCAAGGTAAAGTAGTGATTGATGTGATACACCTTTATGTCATTGCCTTGTATATGCTGTATCAATAACTATGTTGAGGACGTCGTTGGTAGCATCACGTCGCACGTTAAAAATCTCCTCATCAATTACCACTCGCTAGTCTTTCTTTTTCTTTTTTGGTTTTTTTGTTTTTGGCTTTTGCTAGGTTTTGGATTCATGTGGCCGTATCCATGCTAATTTGCTTTGAAGACATCTCGGTTTAATAAAAGCAAGTCCAATTAAAATAGCGGAGGTCTTTTTTTTTTATCTTTTTCGGATAAAATAATGATTAGTTGACAAAAGTCGTGCGCATATATTCTCGATTTCCATGTTCATATTAGCTATTTTCAAAGATGGATGGCGCGGCTAATTAATATATTCCATTTTTTTCCTGAAAAGTAATGCATCAGTCAAAAAGCGAATCCTTTTCATTTTCATGACACGTTTTCTGATTTATTAATTAGTAAAATAAAAATCATAGACAAATATTGTCGCTAGCCATCATTCACACTGACAGTGGAAATAATTTTAATGAAGTGAATCTCGCGGACCTATCTAGAGTCCATTGCCTAACCAATCAAATTCCAAACATTGCTTGAGAAATTAAAGGTTTTATATTTGGAAGCATTATTTAGTTGAAACCTTGTGGTGCTGGACCCGATTTTCAAACATGTGATGTGAGAGGTTAATCAGGCAATGAATGGATTTTGAGGATTAATTATTGGGCATTTAGTTTCTTTCCACAATAATAAAAAATTGTTTCGGTGATGACCGAAAGCTATAGTTTGTCAAAAGCATAAAGGAAACCAAAGAAGCATATGCTTGGAATATCCTCTTTTGGGTGACAAAAAAAATACCAATTACCAACTCGCGTTTAAATTATTTGTCAACATCTTTTTTTTATTTTATTTCATCAACTTTTGTTATCATTTGTCAACTTGTATTTGTCTCTCTTACAAATGCCTCAAATTTACGAACTCGTATATGAATTTATCCACCTTAATTTGCATGACTTACTGATTTTTATCTCATTAAGTTACCAACTAATTTTGATTTACAAAGTCCCATTTAAGTTGCTTAACATTTAACCATTATTTGGTTATTTGCTTGAATTTACCAAATTTTCTGTTAAGTTGCGAAGTTTCATTTGCCTTATTTACAAATCTGTTAAATTTACCAACTCTATTTAGAAATTACCAACCTTAATTGGAGTGATTAACATATTTTATTTGATGAAGTTACCAACAAGTTTTGTGTTACAACTCAAACCAATGTTTATTTCGTTATTTTAAATCATCAACTTCTCTCATATCTGAGAAAAAAGCTTCTCTTATAATTTATAAACTTTTATAAGCCTTTTTTTTTTTACTAATACCTTAAATTTACCAACTATTATGTGAAATCACCTACATTTTATTTGAGTGATATATCACTTTTCTCCAATTAAAGCACCAACTAGTTTTGGTCACTCTCATTTAAGTTACTTATTGATAATGTTTAATTTATTTATTTTGTTCAATTTATCATTTATTCTACTGAGTTAACATTTTTGTTTGTCTTACTTGCAAACTTTTTAAATTTGCCAACTCTTTCTAGAAATCACCAACCCCAATTAGAGTTATTATAACTTCTTAAAATCTACCAACTTTTTTAATTTATCAACATGTGATGCCATGATAATTAGCTCGAAAAATTCAAATAACCACAAGCAATATTAAGGAAGAACTGATCGGGCACCCGCGGCGATACCAATTTTTTTTTTTGCGTCAATATAAAATATGCACCACAATCTCAAGTATTTATGCACAAATATAAGTTAGGGGAATGCTCAGCCGATTTATAGTGGTTCAGCCAAATTAGTACCTACTCCATTCCCGAGATTGTTTTAGAGTTAGGCCGAATTCACTATACTTGAAGCCTCATACAAAGGTTGGTTTACAATGGGGCCAACATTCTTTAACAAATCAGGCGCACACTTTTACAAAGAATGTTACCACAGGAATGATCTTTCAAGAATTTGGAATTTTCCCCCACTATGTATGTAACAAGCTCATGGGCTAGAGTCTCGCATCATGCGCAATTAACAAACAAAGCGCAAATAGTTAACCCCTCATAAAGATAATAACAAAACAAAAGAGAGGAAAAACTTTTTTAATGTGGCAGAGGAATGCACTTAATCAATGCAGCTCAAGTCAGAGCTGGTGAGGAAAACATAAATATTCTTATCTTGAAGATAAAATATTGGAATTAGATTCCGATTGGGGTCTCTAAGGTATACTCCTTAGAGGCCTAGAAAAGGATCATGCTGCCCGGGAAGACAAACATAGTGCAACAATTGGGGGATCCTAGGTGAGAAAGGTAGACTCCACCTCAACTTTGGCTGGGTATTGCCAGGTAGGCTAATATAGTAGCGACTCGTGCCTGGATGACAGAATTGATTTCAATCCTACTGTGTTGGCCTATGCTTTGCACAAAGCTTTGAACCAGCTTGCTAGCAAAGTACCCCCGGTTCAAAGCTTTGGTCCCACTCCATCTTTGATGTCGTTGATATAGTAAGGAGTAGATACGATAGCAGATACCAGGAGCAACTATAATATGGATATGGATTTAGAGCTTCACTTCCTATCTGTTCGATCGCCGAGTTCTTGCCTTGACTATTTCCGATGCAGACTGGGCTTGAGATCTCATTGATCGTCGCTCTACAATTGCTTACTCTTTTTTTTTTTTTTCAGGTGACTCACCTATCTCTTGGGACAGTATGAAACAAACCGTAGTGTCCCAATCAAGTACAAAGGCGGAATACTGAGCCATTGCTTAAACTATCGAAGTGAAACACATCAAAATCAGATTGAGAATAAGATGGGTACATAAAATTAACAATTTTTGCAATATCCATTTCATAATGTGAACAGGATCCACCAACCACAGCAACTCGACAAGTAATAAATATTGAAGTTAGCACAGCAACTACATGACATGAGGTATGAGAAAAAGCCAGCACGAACCATTTAGAGTGCGAATGATAACCATTCTATTCCAAAAATAAATTTTTGTTTTTCTATTCTCTTGATGAGTTTTTGAACAGAGATATGCGTTTGATAAAAATACAATTTTTCTTCCTAGAACAGAATTTTGTTTGATAACGACACAAAATTTCTCCCTCTTACGCTCTTTTCCATTCATTGACGGGCAGTGGGAGGCGAGAATCAGTAGGTTGGCGGGGGGTGGTGGCGGCCGACGGGGAGCAACAGCCGACGGCGGGCGGCCGGCAGTCGATGGACAGCAGGAGGTGAGGGCAAGCGATAAGAAGAGTATTTATTTCTCTTTTTGGTCTAGAAATAGGAAAACATAAAATTTTTACTTTTCATTTCTATTTCAAATCTATTTCCGGACTAAAAATTTGTTCCGAAAATAGACAAATAAAATTGCGTTACCAAACAAATTTCTATTCCAAACCTGTTCCTTGAAACAGAAAAATAGAAAAACAGAGAAATATAATGATTATCATGCAAATATGTACTTTGTTATATTCCAACAAATAATTTTTCTTCAAGAAAAGAATATGAACATCGGATAAATAGCTTTTCAAACTTCCCAACATGCCACCATCAGCAAACTGAGTCTCTAAAATAAAACCTTGTGCTATTAAAAAGCCTTAAAAACAGAATTGAGAGCCAAGAGACTAACACAACAAATCATCTTCCTTTGTTTTTCACTTCTTCCTTCTTTTTCTTTTTTTGAAAGTGGTGAGCAAATATATATGAATATATTTTCCAAGTGCCTGTCGATACAAGTAAAAGTGGGTTACTATATAAACAGTACTCTAAAGTAAATCATTGCACAGTAATGTCTGGGTTAAATTTTGGTTCCCACTTTTACCACATCTCATTTTAAGAGGTGTTTAATGTCAATGTGAGTAACATTTGACAGATATATCATTTAAACTCACGGTTTTACATTAAAGAAATAATAAATCAATCGTTGAAGAAAAGCAATGTCGCACTTTGGAGATAACTAGACCAAATTGAAGGAAAATGGAATGAAAGGTGATTGCTAGCGTCGCTTGTGAAATTAGTTATAAGAACTAAAGACTTCTAAGCACGTGTGAGTGGACAAATTGTGACCATGTAGGTCGTATTGGTGAAGTAGGTGATGCTCAGTGTGCCTTAAATCTATATGTTTAAACCAAAAGTGAGTACATGGAAGTGTAATTAAGCCAACTCAAATCAAACACTGCTAAGCTTGAGTTCAACTCAACCTGCATACTCGGTACTCGAAGCTTGACTCGTGGTTGATCAAGTATCAAATTTCCTACTCAAGCTCAACCCGAGTAGAAAATGGAGATACTCAAGCTCGACTTGATCACAATCTACATATAAATAAGACTCGATCTTTGATTGTATAAGCTCAAATATTATGTAACTTCTAGTAATATGTGTCTATTTTTCTAATTATCAAATATTTTTTAAAAGATAAAGAAAACTTGATAAGACTCGCGAGCCTATTGAGCTTGTATTGACAAGCTCGAGCACAACTTGGCAAAATACTTGAGTAGCTCAAACTTGAGCTCGAGTAGGTGCTGGGGGGTTCCCGATCAAATTCCTTCACACCATGATCAAGATCAGGCTTGTCATGATGCTAGCCAGCGGCACCTGCTTGTTGCTCCTGGCGGCGTAGTACCCGGCTCTCTAGCGGCGGAACTCAAGCCAAGCTTGTTGAGCCTCGCGGGCCCCACCGCCTCCTTCTCTCCAATTCCCCCATCTCTCTCTTCTGCTTTGCTTGAAAAGCAGATAAATAGTCGTAACTTCATTTCCTTAATTAATCCTATTTTACTTTCTTGGATGCTTTTTATCCGACTTTCCATAGTGACAATGGTTTCAATTCAAATGTGGTACGACAAATTGTAATTTCATTTGCTAAGTTAGTGATAGAATCGAGTGAGACAAGAATTGAATTGTTCGAAATGCGTCAAAGAATTCTAATTTTTGATTACTTTTAAAAATTGATAAATATGATTGACCAACTTTTGAAGCAAAAGCGCACAAGGGCTAGTATGCTTTAATGTGCAAATAGGTAAAAAAAACTTGAAGTGAAATACCTTTCAAGTAGTCACGAATTGTCATATATACTTTCCAAAGAAAAGTACGGTTTCAAATGCCATTTTCTGAAAGCCACGGCGAAGTTTTTCATTGGCGAGGCAATCAAGGCCATGCATTTGAAAAAGACCTAAAAATATTCTTTGTTGACCTGCTAAGAAGAAAGTCATGCATCTTGGATAAGTGTTTCTAGGGTTGAATCGATGGAAAATTCCACTGCTAGAATTTGGATTGTGGTTCGTTCATTTGTACTTTGGTCTGTAGCGATTGTCTTCTTGAATTCAAACTGGATTCTTTCATGGAGCCTTATACATTTTGCTCTGACTTTACTCTGATATATTTTTAGTAATTTCTTATTTGCTATTTTTTCGGATTTATTTTATTTTTAATTGGTTAGCTTGTTTTTTCTTTTGTGTGAGACAAGAATTCAATTGTCAATATGTGCCAAAGGATTTCACTTTTTGGTCACTTTAAAAGAAAAATGAAAAATATGAGTGACCAACTTTTGAAGCTAAAGCGCGTGTGTGGGGGGGGGGGGGGCGCTCTTATGCTATATGCGTGTAAGAAAAAAAACAAAAACAAACTAAAAATGACATATCTTTGGGGGTAGTCACGAATTGCTATTTATATTATGCAAATAAAGAAAAGAAAAGAAAGACAAAATCTCATTGGGTGCGAATGCCGTTTCCTGGAGCCACAGCGAAGTATTACATTAAGGAGCCAATGGAGTAGCTGACCTTTTTTTAATGAGATGAATTATTTTATGTTCCATATAATAAAAAAAAAGCAAAGGGCTAAAGTTGTTTTCTATTTATTAGAATTCAATGTATGTTGATGCCGAAGTGTAGAGCTAAAGTTGACGGTGGGGGCTATTGGAAAGAAGTAGAGACAAGAAGGCAGCGAGGGTCACGCTAAGTTTTTGGCAGCGTCCCCTTGTGCCATTTGATTGTCCCCATCTCTTTGTCCATCCAATTCCATCCCTCTCTACTATTATTATTATCATTATTATTATTATGCCCTCAGAATTTATTGGCTCTTTCTAGTTTCTACCCTTGAGTCTATGCCGATTTTTGGGTTTTATTATGTGTTTACATACCGTTTGCCAAGGCCTATTGACTTGTAGTTTCCCTAATCATGTTGCCGTGCTTTTAACTTTTTTGTTTATAATATAGCCTCATCACATTCGTATGCATTGAATGGTCATGGCACGGCAGGCTTCTTGTCGTTTTGCTATGGCATCGCACATTGGATGCCATATGGAATCGAAACAACTTATGATGACACTGTGTTTGATTGACTCAACTCTATGAGGTTTTGGATGGAAGTCAAAGGAGCACAGGGAGATAGTTCAAACATGTTCATCCACAAAGGGCTGAACATGGCTGACTTCTCAATTGAGGTCTCTCTCTCTCTCTCTCAAGCAAGGATCAATATGTCTAATTATTATAAAAATCTAGCTTTGGTTGAATTACTAGGAGAATGCTCAAATCAAACTTTTCTACTTGCACTAATTACAAACTAGGGTACTTCTAACAATTTGCCCATATGACAGAAGTATCGTTATTCCCAAATTTCTCTTGCTTACTGAAATGTTCTCCCTAGTGGAGGGATGCCAGAGCAATTCTTACTTGTTGAAGACAGCACCATATCTTTCATGGCTTCACAAGACTTATATGACAAGTTCCTAGGATTGGCTCTTTGTGTTGTTTTCGGTGTAGAAGATGGAGAAAAGGAAATATCTTTCTACATTGTGCCACATGTTAACAACCAAAGGTGGAACGTGCTATCAGGAACTTTTCATCCATTTGAATGGGATCACATGTGGATTCAATATCTCGAACCAAATGTGTTGTGGGGATTGTTGGAGGGAGGAGTTGATTTTGGTCAATTTAATGAGAGTTATTTACGATTTGGCCTTAGAATTAGAGTATTGGGTGGAACCATTAAAAGTTGGGCTCTAGAATTAGAGTATTAGGTGGAACCATGAAAAAGTTGGCTATGTGCTAAGGTTCAGGCAACTAGATGATGATTTCAAGGTTGTGCTTGAAGACAATCAATTTGTGGATCCAGCTGCACTCTCTGAAGATTTTGATGGATCGACTGGTTTAAGAGAATTCCTAAGGAAATGTCACCTACCTATAGAGGAACTGGAATCTAGTGAAAGTGAAGAAGATTAAATGGCAAGAGGCGGGTGTAGTAGTGTTGGCTTGCAGCTCTTAAGGAAGCAGTCATTAAGCTAGCGAAACCAAGTAGTGTTTCCTTATACCCTAGGACATGTATGAGGAATTCCTATTATTAGAATTGTGTTGTTGTTGGAGTAGCAGATGGCTTTCCGTTCAATCTCTCGTGAGATTTAAAGATATGTGAATGGAGAGACGATGATTTGGCACACAAGGCGCTTGAATTCATCATAACAGGGCATCATTTCTGGCTCAAGTATCTCCGGCATGGTGCGCTGCGGGAGGTAAGCGAGGTTTTGGGAAAAGATTCAAGTCATTTGCACGGTAGCTTTAGACCATCCCAAGGAATTGTGAAGAATTGGAGAATTCGTTTGATATTGCAAGCAACAAGATATTAAAATATGTCTCGAATATGAGTCCATGAATAAAATTCGGGATGAAACGAGGTGGTAATCGGACACGTAAAAGGAATATATGGATCTTGTTGTGGAAAGTAAAAAACAAATGGGCACATATTTTTCTTTGCCAGTGAGTCCGTCAAAGAAAAAAAAATCAAAAGAGGAAAGCTAGGTTGATCGAATATTATATTTTTCTCCTCTTTGGTTCATCTTGTCGCAGTGGTGGTGCAGAGAAAGAATAAAAAAAATATTCTTGCCTTATTACTTCTGAAAGTCACTATCAAGATTGGGAAGTCCAATGGACTTGAAGACCAATATCTCGGTCACCTGGGCTCATATATATATATTCTGATCGTGGCTTGCTCCGTTCGTGATGCATAGTGAAAATCTTCTTGAAGCGCCGTTCTACGAGTGTTTGCAAGTGGGTTCATGGTTTTCTTCGTGAAATTACACAAAGAGTTCAAGTATCTATAGCGATTAAATCTTATGATAAGATTTATGTATAATTTTTTCGTAAGATTGAAAAATTATTTCATGGGAAATTATTAAGGATAAACACTGCGTGAGTTATTAGGTGTAATTGGAGCTTGAAAAACACTGAGAGTATTTAAGCGACTCAAGTATGGTTGTAATCTCCGTTGTATCAATTGATATACAGTAGAATTCTATGTTGCTCTACCTGTGGACGTATGTTACTACGATCAAACTACGTAAATCTGGTGTCCGATTTATTTTCTTGTTCTGTCAATTTTACTGTTTGATCGCTTGCTTCCACAAAACAAGATAGTGATTTGATGGTTGTGATCCCGCAGACTTAGCTTGTATAATCAGCTCCATTTAATCATTAACAGGTGTTCTTCTAGAAAATTTTGCATTTTTTTGAATGTAAAAATTAGAACCAACCGTATTACTTTTAACTGAACAAAAAACTTAATTTATTTTCATGCTCGAGCAATGAAAGAAAAGGGTAATCCTTATCCAATTTGTAACTAGAATGCCTAATGCATAGAAAATGTGATTATTGGTGACGATATACTCAGACCGAAATCCTTTTGTCAAATCAACGCAAGTATCTTCATACTTGCATGACTAATACATCTTGTGTACGATACTACAATTGATTTACACGGCAAAGCTATCCTCTCGAGTTACCCAATAGGCCCGCACTCAAATTTTGGTTTTTCTTCTTTCCCATCGTATACTGATTTAATTTATCTCTAGTAAGCGAATCATGAAAGGCATATAAAAAAAATAGTAGTGTGCAAAAAATCACGCTAGCGACATTTGCTTGTAGAGCCACAAAAAAACTGAAAATTAATATGATATTCTTTGTTGACCCGCAAAAAAAGAAAGTCCTGCCTCTGGTTATAAAGAAAATACCGAGAAGGTCCAATGGGGAACAAATCTCATTGCTTGCGAATGCCATTTCCTGGAAGCCACAGCCAAGTATTTTGCTGGGGAGCCAACTGAGTAGCTTACCATTTAAGATCTCGGTTCATCCTTCAGCACCTTCATTTTCCCAAAATTCCAAGCAAACACACCAGCGCCTGCCTCGTTTTACCAAATTCTAATGGCTGCTTCTTCTTCTTCTTCTTCAAAACGTAAGAGGAATTACGATGTCTTCCTGAGTTTTAGAGGCACCGATGTTCGCAAAAACTTCCTCAGTCATCTCTATATGGCTCTAGACCAGAATGGTTTTTCCACTTATATCGACAGCGAGGAACTGAGGAAAGGAGAGCAAATATCACCGGCGCTTATGAAGGCGATAGAGGAATCGCGCATCGCGATCATCGTTTTCTCCAAGGACTACGCTTCCTCGCCGTGGTGTTTGGAAGAGGTGGTGAAAATCATGGAGTGCAAGGAGCAAAGAGACCTTGTGGTCTTTCCGGTATTTTACAAGGTAGACCCCTGCGAAGTGAGAACACCAAGAGAGAGTTACAGAGAAGCTATGGATAAGCATGAGATCAAGTTCGGAAAAGATTCAGAGGAAGTAGACAGATGGAAGAAAGCCCTCTTTGGCGCTGGTAGCTTGTCGGGGTGGCATTTTACTGATGGGTACGTGAGAACACTTATACTCCTTCAATTAATCTAAATCTTCTTATACTTAATCTTCTCTTATGTTTGGGATCCGATAAAGTTATGGGAAATTTTGCCCCTGGCTCTCTCTCTCACGCGAACACACTCTCATCAGACACTCACACAGCACAGAGCACACTTGCGCAGCAGAACCACAACGCCATGTGCGAGCTCGTCTTCTCCGAGCCTCTGCTGATTCCCGACACGCTGCCGCCCAAGTGCTCACGTCCCCACGCCACCCCAGCCGCGTCACCTCGGCCCCTCTCTGTCTCTCTATGTCAAGCGGCTTACACGAATCTAGGCTCGCGACCCCAGATCTGAGGTGCCGAGCCCGGATCGACGGTCGCTAGCTAGCCGCAGGCGATGATGGTCCCCTGAGGCTGGCGACGACGGCCGAGACTGGACAAAAATAGAGAAAGAGGCCCGACAACCGTTAGGACACGCGAAGGTGACGATGGCGGGGACGTGACGGTGGGGGGAAGGCAATGACGGCGGCCGTGGGGCAGTGGCGAAGGCGGAGGGGAGCGGAGGTCCAGATTGTCCTTCAACTTTCTGTTAAAAATGGGGACTACTCCAATTAGATACCCCCAAATTTTCCAGTTTTACCCTTCCTTGTGATGTGTATTTATGGGGCTCTTTTTCTTTTTTGTTTTTTTCCCCTAAGGGAACAGAATATTCTTAAGAAGCCAGTTTTCTTCTAATTAATTTTATTAAATGAAGGATCTAAATTTAGGGAGAAAGGAAAATTTAATTTCGTGACCTAATGGGAAGTGGTCAAACAACACAGGGGATATAGATCATATTCACAATTAAAACATTTGAGTCATCCCAATTCCACCGGGTTACTTTCCAAATATTATCAAAATAATATGCGCAATCATAAAAAACGATCAAAAGAGATATTCATCAAGTGAAAAAAAACTCCTTAATAAAATTTGATACTAATGAAGCATAAGGATCGTTCACTACTTCAGGGATTACGTTTTTTTCTTCTTATATCGGAAATTTAAGTATTTAGAACTCGCAACTATTTCAAGATTAGATTTTTCCTTGAGGAAATATTCCTCAAACTCATTTTGTCTCTCAGTCAGTTCTTCTAGATTTCTAAAATAATTTTCTATCTCCTTTGATAAGAGTGCGTTGAATTTTGAAAGGATATTCAATGATCAATTACAAAATTACATTTCGGGCTATTTAAGACTTATTTTGTTTATGAGATCTCTTGTCGCAATTATCATTAGTCCTGTCAAAATGGGTCATAAATCAATTTCTTAACCCATATATAATAGTTTGAGTTGTTATATGGATTAGTTATATTTAATAAATGAGTCATAAATGAGTTTAAACACAGCCTATCCTATAGTCATAATCTTTTGTTGGTTTGTTGAGCTGAAGATAGTCTATAACCATTCACGCTTTTCCTCATACCTGCTCTACATGCTTAATAACCATCTCTAATAAAACTTTGGAGAACAGATCAGGAATTTAATTCCTCTACCATCTCCACAGAGCATGTTATGTATTTTGCTCAAATGATGGTATTTGGATCTTTTAGCTCAAGTCTGGCTTTTACACCATTAAGACTCCACAATTTGTGGATCTTCGCGAAAGTTATTTTTCAAGTTTAGCAGGAATTTATTCCATTTCGTTCTTGGCAATTGGATACTCCGAATTTTTCCTTGTTCTAGGCTGTACAAATTTCGATACTAGAAGGTATCATTTGGAAATGAAGATTTTTTGCATCCTAATAACTTATGTTCCCATTATCTACCACACCATGCTCACACTCGAAATACTTGCTCACATGGAAAATCTCCACAAAACTGTGATTATTTCACAGGTTAAAAATCAAAATTGGGTCTTAACAGAAGATTTTGAAGAGTTTTGATAGTCAGGCCTGCTGTAATAAGAGTGGCGCTGTCTTGCACAAAAATACCAATTTTCCTTCTGTGCCCTTAAGAGTGCATCACCAAGAATGATATCCTCATCTAATGTCAGGAAAGCAAAGATCCTTCTAACGGTAAACCTTCGTTCACCGATGAAGATAGGAATATAGATTGCTTCCTGAGTAATCATATTTGGTTCCCATCTGCCGTTCTTAATTGAATGGGCTCCGTTAATGGTGTCCACCATTCATCTGGCGAAGCGTTGGGTCTTGCACAATAAGTACAAGCTCCAGTGTCTATTAATATGTCTCATTAAGGTTAGCTGCTCTTTTTGCAGGACCTAAAATGAATGTTGTTTTTTCTTGCTACATTTTTTGGACTTCAAGAACTTGATTTGAAACTTGTCCCTCAGGCTTCTTTAATTCTTCCCTGTTTCAATTACATCAAGCCTTTCATTGTTTCAATTACATCAAGCCATTGTGCATAGGAGAAGATCAATCTGGTATTCTGTCAGCCTGTTTTATTTATTAGAAATGTTTATTTGATTTTTTTAAGGATCGAGGAATGAAAAGCTAGTTTTTATTATAAAGAAAATACAGGCCTAATGACATTTTTGTAAATACCTGAAGCTATAAAGAGGAAAAAGGTAATAATAAGATAGATTTCTACAGGAACCAACGGTAGGCCGTATTTGTCCAAACGGTAACGTGTCTTATTGTCCACTTTCAGAAGTGGGCCTAAAATCATACCAAAGGATAAAGTACTTGACTTTTATTTGGATTTTACCCCGTTGGTAATGCTAACTTAGACTTCGCGTTGGCAATTTTTATCACAGATATTGCTTCGCAAAGGTATATACCACATAAATGGGTAGGCATATATTTGGAAAATTAAAGGGAAGACAAGACAGTTTCAATGAACTTTGCCAAGAGATCAAGATAATTTCGATCGTCATTTGCGTTTAGTAATCCAATAATTAACTTGAATTATTAATAATGCAAAATATAATTAACATACACCAGTAATGTCACGCCCCGCACTTCTCGGTGCGCCACATCCCTCGCAGAGGTCGATTTGTATACGACGTCCCAGGACGCGTCGCCGACCAAATACCCATCACAGAGATTCAAAGCACATGCGGAAGTAATTTAAACCACCCGTACATAAATAAACGCATAACCAAGGATAACCACCGAAATCAACACTTGTACTAATACTGGAAATCATATACAATATCCAAGGACAACCCGAATACCAAAAATCAAAAGCGGGTCAAGGCCACTACAACTAGCCGGGGGCTCCTCCCAAAAACGCATCGGTGTGCCTGTCATCCTCAAGGCCAGGGATCTGAAAAATCGATTTTCAAAAACCGTGAGAATAAATCTCAGCGAGTAAATCCCCTAAACCTAAACTAGGCTAACGTGCACCTCCCGACAAGCACTAACAACACATAAGACACACATAACCGACTCAGGCCCTCGGGCCTAAATCTAATCTTATTGGACCCTACAGGTTAGGCATTAAATCAACAATGGTCGTCACGTGGCAGAATTCAATCACAGCACCTACACGCGCATCTCTATGTCACAACGCATGTTATGCATATGCCAATGCTCGCACTGATCCTCACACTCTTGCATGCCAGTCAATACATGTTCATGTATGCAAATGTCATGGACTTGACACGTGCAATTCCCGACCCACTGGCCCACACTGGCACACTGGCATACTACCCAATTTATTATTATTATCACGACTCGAGTCATCAATTTTTCACGGCCCGGTGCGTCTAGCCTGCTTCAAAGTGCATGAGGCGCAGCAACCGATCTGGCCCAGTGTTTCTAGCCTGCTTCAAAGTGCATGAAGCGCAACACTGATCTCCTTGCGAACCAGAGCCTGCTTCAAAGTGCATGAGGATGGTCGCCTTTCGGACGTACCGGGCATCGTCATGCTTCAAAGTGCATGAGGACGGTATCGACCCGAAGGTCACGACCCGTAGGTCCTTAGGTGATCACACAATTCATTATTATCTAGACCCCGCGTTAAACGCATCAGGGCATTTTAGGTGATCACAATGCACATGTCATTCGAGCATACTTGTGAATGCACATGCCGTGCCAATGTTCGTGATGCACATCCATGGCCATGAAATTCACACTTGGGCAATTCACAATATTTACAATGGGCAATTAATAGTACGATGCCATTCAATCAATTATAGCATGCCCAGTCTATATTTCAACATGCCCAACCAACATGTACGCACGACCATGAAATCAATTCAAACACTCATGCACAGTACACAATTCACAAGCATAGATCACCCAACTAGTCCATCACGAACCCACAGAAATCTCCACAGAAATCGAGATCCATCAAGGTACTCCCTTCCTCAAGACATTAGACATGTGCCGCGACACTACAAATCACTCGTATGTAGGGACGATCCAACCACTAGTTCGGTCAAGCCATTATTTCCGGCACTTACGCTCTAAGCCTCAAATTATACGCGCCTTGTCCAACTAATCTCCAAAGTGGACAACCACTAAATCGATCGCGCCGGGCCATTCAACGACCTTAAAATGTTCCATTAAACTCCCCACGCCATCATTTAAATCAGTCACCATAATGCCAAATAAGGCGTGCACTAAAATTCACATAACCGGGTCAACAAAACTCGCGCATCCTAGGCCCGCCAAGCCAATCCAATCCTAGTCCCGCTAAACCAGCAACATGGCATCCTAAAATCAATCACAACAAGGCTCATTTAGCTAGTCAATTGATCAAAGCGATCATTCCCAGTAATTGCACGATTAAACCTCAAATTGATCGTGCCGCGCCCAAATTAAATCTCATTGTGGGCAACCACTATACTGCACTTTCCAGGCTAATAATTATCGCCAAAATACTCCATTTAACTCCCAAAGACATCATTCAAATCAGCCATCACAAGACCAAATAAGACGTGCACGATAATCCAAAATTGAAACCGAATCTAGTCAAACTCGGGCCGTTCCGGTCTAATAATTTCCAGCCAATGATCAACGTCTCTCGGGCCACTAAACCTCGATAAAATGATCACGCTACACCACCAAATCAGCCACGATATCGGCCCCTAGTAATCTCTACAATTTACCCCTAATTTACCTCAATTAACCCCTAAACCCGTCTAGAAATGTAAATTAGCCTAATTAGGGTTTAGGGTCAAACTCACCGGGTGTCCTACGCTCCAAACCGAGCCGAACACGCGGCTTAGGCGGCTGGACAGCAGCTCCCCTTCGCCGGAACAGTAACACCGGCGGCGGTTTCCGGCGAACGGCGCGAACCTAAACGACGGTCAGACGATTCCACGACCTAGAGAGAGAGAGAGAGAGAGAGAGAGAGAGAGAGAGAGAGAGAGGCACGGTCAGAGAGAGAAAGGAAAATGAGGCGGCTGGATGGCTGGGCGAGACGGCGGGTCCGCGCTGGAACAGTAACGCCGGCGCCAGAGCTCCTTCGGCGAGAGGCCTCTCTCGGCCAAAACAGAGAAGGAGAGGGAGAGAGAGGGCTCACGGGGGGGAGAGGAGGGAGGAGGGGTTCCTTGGACGGTTGGGCAGGCGGCCGGGACCAGCCAGGCGCAGCGGCGAGCGGCGGCGGCGACGGCCAGACGCGGCTGGGCCACGTCGGGCGAGGAGGGCAACGGCGATGGCTTCCTGTCGCGTGCGCGTGATGGAGAGGAAGGGAGCGGGTGGGGCGACGGTCGGGCTGTGGCGGAGGGCGGCTGGTGGACGGCGCGACGCGCCGGCGACGGGCTGCAACTGGCGGCGAGTGCGACGGCGTCGGGCGGAGCGGCGTCGAGTCGTAGTTTGAGCAGCAAGCTAGGCGCGAAAGGGAGAGAGAGAGAGAGAGATCAGCCGGCCGAGGGTGGCGACCGGCGGACAGTGTGGCGCGGAGGCCGAGCTGGCCGGCGCGGCTGGGTCACGTCGGGTACGAAGACTAGCCGCGACGCCTTGCTGCTGCGCGCGCGAGGGAGAAGGAGAGGTCGGCCGGGGCGGAGGCTGGCAACCGGCACGGCAGCAACCGGACTTGCTAGCCGCGGCGAGTGGCGGAGCAGCGTCGGGCGGAGGCGGAGTCGACTGGGCGAGCAGGAAGAAGCAGAAGCAAAAGCGAAGCAGAACCAGTCGGGGACGCCCGAGGAAGAAGAAGAGAAGAAGAGGAAAAAAAAAGGAAAAAGAAAAAGAAAAGAAGGGAGAGGAGAGAGAGGGAGCAGGTGGGGGGAGACGTGACCGGGCAGGGGGCATGCACGGTTCTGAGGAGGAGAGAGAGAGAGAGAGGGGAAATTTAAAAAATTAAACTTCATTTCTTTAATAAACGCAAACCGGGGGTCCAATTTCAAAACGGAAAATTACCTATCGCTCCTAAATAGACCTCGCACATAAAAAGGGACAAAGGCCAAATTATTGATACTAAATTTTTACGAGGGGTCTACTAGTCCAAATTCGCACATGGTTCAAAAACTCTAACTTTTCCATTATTCCTGAAAATCTCGATACTGGCCACATTATTGTCGACACCGTCCAATTTATTTCGTCTTGAAACTCCCGAAAATCGACTGCCAAGTTCGGGGTCTCAATAACGGCGAAATTTGATCGAGTGCGATTCTAGCGAAATCTCTAGTTTAAAATAATAACCGAGAGTGATCAGTTCTCGGGCGAGATTCTACTATAAGCACACTGACAAATCGCGCATTTTATAAATCCCAAAAATGGGTCAAAATCCGGAATGTTACAATTCTTTCCCCCTTACAAAAATTTCGTCCTCGAAATTTACAATCCCAACTCGACTACTCAAATAAATGGGGGTATTGGTGTCGCATCACTTCCTCGCTTTCCCATGTGGCGCCTTCCGTCCCGTGACTTTTCTGACAACTCTGAGCTGTTCTTAACCTTTTCCGGATAATCATTACCGTTTCCATCGACTGTTGAACCAACTCTGCACCCGTTATACTTCTTTCTCCTACTTCGTCCCAACACAACAGTGTTGTGCACGCCTTACCATAAAATGCTTCAAAAGGTGTCATTCTGATGCTCTGCTGAAAACTGTTATTGTAGGCAAATTCCACTAAGTGTAACTGTTGTTCCCGTTTGCCTTGAAAATCTAGTACACACGCTCTCAGCATATCCTCCAAAGTCTGAGTAGTCCTCTCAGACTGGCCATCTGTCTACGGATGATAGGCCGTACTGAATTGCAACTTAGTTCCCAAGGCTGATTGCAGACTTTTCCAAAAGTTCGCAGTAAACCGGGGATCATGGTCCGATGTGATTGATACCGGTACTCCGGGAAGACGAACTATTTGACGTACATATAATTCTGCTTACTTTTCTAACTCAAAGTCCTTTCGCACCGCTAGAACGTGCACTGACTTAGTCAGTCTATCAACTACTATTCCAATGGAATCGGGTCGTCTCTAGCTTCACAATAATCCCGTCACAACATCCTTGGGATCATGTCACATTTCCATTTTGATATTTACAACGGTCATACTAGCCCCTTTAGGCTTACCGTGCTGTGTCCTCACTTATAGACACGTCAAACACCTGGCCACACACTTGATCACGTTTATCCTCATTCTATTCCACCAGTAATATTACCGCAAGTCCTGACACACCTTAGTGCTACTCGGGTAGACACTACACTTACTGTGAAATTTCCATTCAAATTTTTCCTTCTCAAGTTTCGCCTCTTCGGGTAAACACAATCATTCCTAGGACCTCAAGATTTCTATCCCGAAATACACTGAAGTTCAACTTCCTCTTATCGGCATCCATCTCAACAACTCTTTTGAATCTCTTGGCCCATAAATTGTCATTCCTTGGTTTTGACCTGGATCTCCAACTTGATCCTCAGTGCAACTAACAAGTTTGACACTCGGCTTACTTCAAATTTAAAATCTCGAATCCCTGAGCCTATCCGACAAGGCTCACTCTCTAACCATCATACGCGCCATGATTGACTCACGACTCAACACATCTATTACTCGTCTAGCCATTCCATGGCGACACCGATCATCGCAATCAATTCTCCGTCGTGCATCAGATAAATCATCTAGTACGGTCTCAACTGGCGCGACGCATACGCTACAACTTTACCATGTTACATCAACACACACTCAAGTCTTCTTAATGAAGCGTCACTATAGACCTCGAATCGTCCCGGTTCAGGTTAAACATTCAATACCGGAGTCATTATCAGCCTACGCTTCAGCTCTTGGAAACTCTAATCACAGTGATTATTCCATTCAAACGGATTTCCTTCCCAGTCAGTTGTGCCCGTAGCACGGCCATCAACGAGAATCTTCCACAAAACGTCGATAATCGCCAGCCAAATCTAAGACACTGCTAGCCTCCGTTATTGGCATCAATCTTGGCCACTTAGTCATCACCTCGACCTTAGTTGGGTTCACTGTAATTCCATTCCCCTAGATTATAAGTCCAAGGAACGTTATTCTATTGAGCCAAAATTCGCACTTGCCATACTTGGCGTGGAGTGCATATTCTCTCAAGATTCGCAACTCCTCAGTCAGACTTGATTCTTGCTTCTAGGCTCCTCGAGTCTCCCAATACGTCGTCCACGAAAACCGTTACGAGCTAATCACATAATTCTTGGAACACTCGGTTCATTAGGTCCATAGAAGCAGTGAGGTATCCCTTAGACTAATGGGCGTTACTATGAACACATAGTGCCCATACCTCGTCTGTTAAGCAGTCATAATTACACCCTCTTTTTCATATCCTTAACGGAAAATATAACACAATTTTAGGCTCATCCTCCTTCTGAATTTCTTGCCGGTGACATCCGTCCCTAATTCAACCTTAGAGGACACCAAAGTTTCTTGCAATTTATCGAACAGGCTATCGATCTTCAGTAATGGGTACTCATTCCTTTTTGTCATCTGGTTTTGCTGCCGGTAATTTACGTACCCTCTCAAAGTTTTATCCTTTTTCCTCATACCAAATACAGGAGCTTCCCCTAGAGATATACTAGGGCTAATAAAAATTTTTCCCCGAGTTCTAACATCTGAACTTTCAATTCCTTTGAATTTCGGTAAGGACACTCAATACAACGCCCTCAAAAATTAGTTCAACTCCCGGGCCAATCTGTCACGATTTCACTTCTCGTTCTAGTGGCAACCCCGAAATTTCTAAGGAAAGATCTCGGAAAGTTATCCGGCTTTAGTTCTGTCACGGTCGGGTCAACCACGCCCACCAAGCGTCCTTCACAAACTTCATTTGACATCTAATCACCTCAAGCAAGGGCATCCAAGGAATCGAGATTCCTCCTTGACTTCCCTGAAATCCAAACCTCAAATGTCCATTCGGACTAAATTGGATTACTCTATTGTCAGAATTCATTACAGCCTTCTGCCTTACGAATCACTCCGTATCAATTTTCCACAACAAAATTGTACAAGACCAATACTGCCAAGTCGACACTCCTTTCTCTACTATCAAATACTGTCTCACAGTTAGGACACCTCAACGACACCATCACTTTATCATTCGAGGAATTGTCACACCAAACGTGACTCAGGCATAACAGGCTCAATCCCATCTAATTCAACTAGTTGTTCTGACTCCCACTTTCGATGCAAGCCTCAGAACGACTTGATTGACGGTTCGGCTTTCTGATATCCTTCCTAGTCAGTGGAACAAATCACCTATCTCCCCGTCATCTGCTTCTTCCAGAGGCGGCGGTTACCCTTATTTTAAGCAAATCACTATCCAGGAGTAGTTGCACTTTTCAACTGCTCTCGTTCTATCACTTGAACTCATTCATACACTCTCCCATCGTTCTTAATGTTCAGCGAGATCAGTAGGTTTCAGAGATCCGACTCCGGTCCATTTTGGAATTTCCGTACCTTGTCCTGTGGATTCCCAACAAGCCAAGCGGACTCCGTTTCATATCGTTCCATAGTCATCCGCCCTTGGCAAAATAGTACACATTCCGCCAATTTCCTTCCTTAGGCATTCTCCCAGAAAACACTTCCCATAAAAAAATTCCTCAATAAACATGGCCCAAGTCCAGGCTATACTCATCGGGAATATCCTATCCCTAGCGGTCTTCCACCCATTCTTTTCGTCCTTCTGCAGTTAATACACTGCCAATGTCACTTTCTCAGCCTCGGTGTACCCCGATATGTCAAAGGCTTTCTCAACTTCCACTGCCAGTCTCGGTGCAGTCTCGGGGTCACCCTTACTATTTAATTCAAGAAATTATTCCACCAATTAATGCACTCGCCTATTGGCCACTATCTGAATTTGGCATAACTGGCATTATTCCCATTCATAGCAGTAATCACTGCAACCTCAGCAGCCTAGGCAATGACGGTGGCCCCCTTTCCCGAGCTGGCCTGCCCATACATTCCTTATTCTTATAGGGCCCGAGTCACAATCTCTAATCTCAGGCCTCGGGCCTCATGGCCTAATTCACTTGATTGCTTTTGGGTTTCCTTACCCCTTATACTGTCGTTCATACTGCCTCGCTATTCAACTACCTGTTATAACTCCCCTAAGGGAACAGAGACTTAAACCAATCTAACCGGTCTAAGGTCCTAAGCAAGTATCACGATAGCAGTCAAGCAATCAGCATGCGATCTAGCACAAACAACACAAGACCTCAATCAAAGAGGTATACGCACTCACCTCAGGTCCTGCCGCACCTACACTTTACGGGTCAATAACGCAACCAATCAATCAAGACACAGACAGTCAGGAGGCACACTTAGCACAAGAGGTCACCCTACTGGCTACCCAAGGTCATCGTTCCTTATCACTCCAAGCTTCGATCGAATTGGACCGAGCTGACCTTGCTCTGATACCAAATCAAACGGGGATGTCACACCCCGCACTTCTCGGTGCGCCACATCCCTCGCAGAGGTCGATTTGTATACGACGTCCCAGGACGCGTCGCCGACCAAATACCCATCACAGAGATTCAAAGCACATGCGGAAGTAATTTAAACCACCCGTACATAAATAAACGCATAACCAAGGATAACCACCGAAATCAACACTTGTACTAATACTGGAAATCATATACAATATCCAAGGACAACCCGAATACCAAAAATCAAAAGCGGGTCAAGGCCACTACAACTAGCCGGGGGCTCCTCCCAAAAACGCATCGGTGCGCCTGTCATCCTCAAGGCCAGGGATCTGAAAAATTGGTTTTCAAAAACCGTGAGAATAAATCTTAGCGAGCAAATCCCCTAAACCTAAACTAGGCTAACGTGCACCTCCTGACAAGCACTAACAACACATAAGACACACATAACCGACTCAGGCCCTTGGGCCTAAATCTAATCTTACTGGACCCTGCAGGTTAGGCATTAAATCAACAATAGTAGTCACGTGGCAGAATTCAATCACAGCACCTACACGCGCATCTCTATGTCACAACGCATGTTATGCATATGCCAATGCTCGCACTGATCCTCACATTCTTGCATGCCAGTCAATACATGTTCATGTATGCAAATGTCATGGACTTGACACGTGCAATTCCCGGCCCACTGGCCCACACTGGCACATTGGCATACTGCCCAATTTATTATTATTATCACGACTCGAGTCATCAATTTTTCATGGCCCGGTGCGTCTAGCCTGCTTCAAAGTGCATGAGGCGCAGCAACCGATCTGGCCCAGTGTCTCTAGCCTGCTTCAAAGTGCATGAGGCGCAATACTGATCTCCTTGCGAACCAGAGCCTGCTTCAAAGTGCATGAGGATGGTCGCCTTCCGGACGTACCGGGCATCGTCCTGCTTCAAAGTGCATGAGGACGGTATTGACCCGAAGGTCACGACCCGTAGGTCCTTAGGTGATCACACAATTCATTATTATCTGGACCCCGCGTTAAACGCATCAGGGCATTTTAGGTGATCACAATGCACATGTCATTTGAGCATACTTGTGAATGCACATGCTGTGCCAATGCTCGTGATGCACATCCATGGCCATGAAATTCACACTTAGGCAATTCACAATATTCACAATGGGCAATTAATAGTACGATGCCATTCAATCAATTATAGCATGCCCAGTCTATATTTCAACATGCCCAACCAACATGTACGCACGACCATGAAATCAATTCAAACACTCATGCACAGTACACAATTCACAAGCATAGATCACCCAACTAATCCATCACGAACCCACAGAAATCTCCACAGAAATCGAGATCCATCAAGGTGCTCCCTTCCTCAAGACATTGGACATGTGCCGCGACACTACAAATCACTCATATGTAGGGACGATCCAACCACTAGTTCGGTCAAGCCATTATTTCCGGCACTTACGCTCCAAGCCTCAAATTATACGCGCCTTGTCCAACTAATCTCCAAAGTGGACAACCACTAAATCGATCGCGCCGGGCCATTCAACGACCTTAAAATGTTCCATTAAACTCCTCACGCCATCATTTAAATCAGTCACCATAATGCCAAATAAGGCGCGCACTAAAATTCACATAACCGGGTCAACAAAACTCGTGCATCCTAGGCCCGCCAAGCCAATCCAATCCTAGTCCCACTAAACCAGCAACATGGCATCCTAAAATCAATCACAACAAGGCTCATTTAGCTAGTCAATTGATCAAAGCGATCATTCCCAGTAATTGCACGATTAAACCTCAAATTGATCGTGCCGCGCCCAAATTAAATCTCATTGTGGGCAACCACTATACCGCACTTTCCAGGCTAATAATTATCGCCAAAATACTCCATTTAACTCCCAAAGACATCATTCAAATCAGCCATCACAAGACCAAATAAGACGCGCACGATAATCCAAAATTGAAACCGAATCTAGTCAAACTCGGGCCGTTCCGGTCTAATAATTTCCAGCCAATGATCAACGTCTCTCGGGCCACTAAACCTCGATAAAATGATCACGCTACACCACCAAATCAGCCACGACATCGGCCCCTAGTAATCTCTACAATTTACCCCTAATTTACCCCAATTAACCCCTAAACCCGTCTAGAAATGTAAATTAGCCTAATTAGGGTTTAGGGTCAAACTCACCGGGTGTCCTACGCTCCAAACCGAGCCGAACGCGCGGCTAAGGTGGCTAGACAGCAGCTCGCCTTCGCCGGAACAGTAACGCCGGCGGCGGTTTCCGGCGAACGGCGCGAACCTAAGCGACGGTTAGACGATTCCACGGCCTAGAGAGAGAGAGAGAGAGAGAGAGAGAGAGAGAGAGAGAGAGAGAGAGGCACGGTTAGAGAGAGAAAGGAAAATGAGGCGGCTGGATGGCTGGGCGAGATGGCGGGTCCGCGCCGGAACAGTAATGCCGGCGCCAGAGCTCCTCCGGCGAGAGGCCTCTCTCGGCCAAAAACAGAGAGAGAGAGAGAGAGGGAGAGAGAGGGCTCACGGGGCGGAGAGGAGGGAGGAGGGGTTCCTTGGACGGTTGGACAGGCGGCCGGGACCAGCCAGGCGCGGCGGCGACAGCCAGACGTGGCTGGGCCACGTCGGGCGCGGAGGGCAGCGGCGATGGCTTCCTATCGCGAGCGCGTGAGGGAGAGGAAGGGAGCGGGTGGGGCGACGGTCGGGCTGTGGCGGAGGGCGGCTGGTGGACGACGCAACGCGCCGGCGACGGGCTACAGCTGGCGGCGAGCGCGACGGCGTCGGGCGGAGCGGCATCCAGTCGCAGTTCGAGCAGCAAGCCAGGCGCGAAAGGGAGAGAGAGAGAGAGAGATCAGCCGGCCGAGGGCGGCGACTGGCGGACAGTGCGGCGCGGAGGCCGAGCTGGCCGACGCGGCTGGGTCACGTCGGGTACGAAGACCAGCCGCGACGCCTTGCTTCTGCGCGCGCGAGGGAGAAGGAGAGGTCGGCCGGGGCTGAGGCTGGCGACCGGCACGGCAACGACCGGACTTGCTAGCCGCGGTGAGTGGCGGAGCAGCGTCGGGCGGAGGCGGAGTCGACTGGGCGAGCAGGAAGAAGCAGAAGAAAAAGCGAAGCAAAACCAGTCGGGGACGCCCGAGGAAGAAGAAGAGAAGAAGAGGAAAAAGAAAAAAAAGAAAAGAAGGGAGAGGAGAGAGAGGGAGCAGGTGGGGGGAGACGTGACCGGGCAGGGGGGCGTGCACGGTTCCGAGGAGGAGAGAGGGAGAGAGAGAGAGAGAGAGAGAGGGGAAATTTAAAAAATTAAACTTCATTTCTTTAATAAACGCAAACCGGGGGTCCAATTTCAAAACGGAAAATTACCTATCGCTCCTAAATAGACCTCGCACATAAAAAGGGACAAAGGCCAAATTATTGAGACTAAATTTTTACGAGGGGTCTACTAGTCCAAATTCGCACATGGTCCAAAAACTCTAACTTTTCCATTATTCCTGAAAATCTCGATATTGGCCACATTATTGTCGACACCGTCTAATTTATTTCGTCCTGAAACTCCCGGAAATCGATTGCCAAGTTCGGGGTCTCAATAACGGCGAAATTTGATCGAGTGCGATTCTAGCGAAATCTCTAGTTTAAAATAATAACCGAGAGTGATCAGTTCTCCGGCGAGATTCTACTATAAACACACTGACAAATCGCGCGTTTTATAAATCCCAAAAATGGGTCAAAATCCGGAACGTTACAAGTAACATGAAAAATATAATCTTAGACCCGCAGACATGGGCATCTTGCTAGTTAAACATATTTGTCCATTCATCTCCAATATATTGCGTGCTAGTTTTTTACTAAGCGATTCTCTTGGAATACTTATTTATTTCTTTAGATTGCTCTAAAGGCAGTTCCAACTAATTTTCTGTTGTCAGATATGAAGCGGAGCTTATACATCATATTGTACAGGAGATCTCAACTCAACTAAATCGGACGCCATTAGATGTAGCCACACATCCGGTTGGAATAGATTCTCGAGTACAAGAGCTTAAAACAATGTTAAATCTACAGTCCAAGGATGATGTTCTTATGGTAGGATTATGGGGACAAGGAGGTGTAGGGAAGACAACCCTTGCTAAAGCCATTTATAACGCAATTTTTAGAGAGTTTCAAAGTTCTAGTTTCTTGGAATGTGTTAGAGAAAATTCTAAAAATTCAAATGATTTGGTTCGTTTGCAAGAAAAATTGCTATCAGAGCTAATACCAGGGAAGAAATTAACGGTCTTCAGTGTTGGTGGAGGAAGTCAGTTGATTCAAGAGAGACTTTGTAGTAAGAAAGTTCTTATTGTCCTTGATGATGTGGATGACGAACGCCAGGTAAATGCTTTAGCCAGAGATTGTGAGTGGTTCGCTAAAGGAAGTAGGATAATTATCACAACAAGAGATAAGCATCTGTTAACTTATCATGGGGCACACAGTATCTATGAAGTTAAAGCTCTTGAGGATGTTGAAGCTCTTGAACTTTTTAGAAAGCATGCTTTTCAAAGAAATCAGAAAATAGAAATAAGGAGCAATCTTGTTCATAGTGTTTTACAATATGCCAGAGGCCTTCCTTTGGCTCTCGAGGTGTTGGGTTCTTCCTTGTGTGGTAGAGGAGAAAAAGAATGGAAAAGTACCTTGCAAAAACTTTCCAAAAAACCTGACAAAAAAATCAATGATGTGCTAAAGGTAAGTTATGATGGATTGGAGGACTATGCAAAGGAGATTTTTCTTGACATTGCTTGTTTCTTCAAGGGGCAGAGTACAGAGTACATTGAGAAAATTTTTTATAGTTGTGACTTTGACACGACTATTGGGGTTCAAATTCTCATTGAGCGCTCCTTGATTAGGAAAGTTCATTCGACCTTACAAATGCATGACTTAATACAATCAATGGGTATGGAAATTGTTAAGGAAGAATGTGGTGGTGATCTCGGAAAACGTAGCAGGTTATGGCTTTATGATGATGTTCTTGATGTTCTATCTAGAAATTTGGTAAGACTCGTTAGTATATAAGAATTGATATTCTATTATTATCTTTGACTTTGTTTGCTATAATTACAAGACAGCCTTCATATATTCGAATAAATATGCAGGGAACATCTACAATAAAAGCCATAGTTTTGAAGCTACCAGAGCGAGAAGAGATGTATATTGGTCCTAATGCTTTCGCAAAAATGACAAAGTTGAGGTTGCTCATCCTGTGCAATGTACATAATCCTTTCCCAGGTCCAATCCTTCTCCCTAATGAGTTAAGGTGGTTTGAATGGCCTCAGTGTGCCTCGATTCCAAAATTTAGCCAACGTCCAAAAAAGTTAGTTGGACTTGATATTCGGAAGAGCAAGATCGAAGTAGGGTTGGAACAATTTCAGGTACGCATTCATTTGGTCTTTTTTCATTACTTATAACTATATATAATAAATTCGATGACATTTATTATTGTCCTTAGGAAAGCATCTGCAATATCTATGTGCTTCATTCGTATTAAAGCATCAAATGTAGGTTGTCTAGTCTATGTTGTTTCAATTTTTCTAATCAAGTTCTTCTGGTTATATAAAATGGCTAATCAAGTCTCTCCGTTATCAAATCTAGCCAAATCTAAAAGTACAGGGGCGTGATTAAAAGTACATGGGTGAAAAGTAGTAAAAAAACATGGATGAAAAATAGAATTTCTCCTGACAAATTCGAAAAATGTCAACCAGTGAGCTCAAACCGTAATGACTTTGAGCTGAAAATTGAAACAAAAACTTATTGGTATGTAATTTACATTTGAATGCTGAATGTGCTTAAGCTATACCACGAAACTTATTATTTGATTTTTATGTTTTTGATATATAGTTGGCTGTAGTCCAAATGCTTTTAAAGTCCCTTTCATGAGAGAATTGAGAAGGCACGGGCTCATAACTCTGTGGATGGTAATAGGTAAATCATAGTCGAGAAATAATAATACTAAATGATCAATTTTATGTTCAACTCATATTTGACAGATAAATAATAGGAAAAAATCAATAAAAAAATCCATCCTCGCAAAAATTATGTAACATCATTTACTAATAAATAAATATAATAAAACTACCGAATCATAGAAAGAAATTATTACATTGACTGCGTATATTTCAGCAATAAATTAGCTCTACGTTGGAGGACCAGATGTTTACTGCATCATCATCCATCCAAACTACTCGGTTGATTCAGGGGATGAATCTAACATGACCACTTTCTCGGCACATTCACTTCGGCCAATCCAAGGCCTTCTATTCAACAATCCTGAGGCCCGCTTTAGGTCCATCTTCGATTTGTTGTCGGGCCTAACATAGAAAAGTGGCCTCAAAAGAAAAAATCCATCATCGTGAATCTTGGTCAGTAGGACATATTCATAGGCAGGTCATGTTAAACCAAAAGAAATGGGCAACTAATCCATCCAATTAAAATGCACGAAGAAGACACTACTTATTGATAGTAAAGTTACGAATGATGGTGAAAAATTATTCAGTATAATTTCTCACTTAGTGATTTTTAAGGGGGGGTGTGGGGCGCTTCTTGGGCTTTGGTTGGAGCCCGTTAAGGGAGAACAAGAACAAACTCATACTTATTTTTCCAGGCCAGGCACGGTGGGCAAATGTTGTTGCCGAAGTGCATCCAAGCGACGGACGAGTACTTCGGGCCCGAAGTGTTAAGAACAGTACTCATCGATATCATGAGTCAAAAACCAAAGTCTTACTCTCTTTTTTCCAATAATTGGTCACTATTTTGTGCTTGAATTCAATCCTAAACATTTTACATTTGTGTCAATTCAGTCCATCTAATTAATTTTAGTCGGCCAGCACTAATGTGGCACGACTTGCGCTGACGTGGATAATTTTTAATAATTTTTTTTTGAATTTTTTTATTTTTTTCTCTTTTTTTATTTTTTTTCCTTTTCCTCTTCCCCTGGCCAATAGCCAAAATGGCTAGAGGCTAGGGCCGGCAAGGTCGCCCGTGATGGCCATGGCGAGGCTCAACCTCGCCACCCAGAAAGAGAGAAAAAAATCAAAAATATTAAAATATTATTAAAAATCGTCCGCATAAGCATCGGCCGGCTAAAATTGGCTAGATGGATTGAATAGGTATAAATGCAAAAGGTTTAGAAATGAATTTGCACAATTACGATAGGTTTAGGACTCTTTTGGTAATTTTCCCCCCGTCTCGGATTCTATTATTTTTCATTTTCTTTATTTTATTTATATATATAATATGTGACCATTTAGGCGTACAAAATATGCCATTTTTAAAATTAAAAAAAAAACGATCGACCAACTACCACTTCCCAATAAGAGATGACTAGAAGAGATTCCCGACCTTCCACCGCCTCTGCGGGATCTCCAGGCGGGTGGTTGCCAATCTCTAAATAAGATTTCCAGGCGTTAGCTTTAATTGATGTGATGAATTTGTTGGCCAAGGATTGACCATGGCTCACGTGCGCCCAGTGGAGTTTACAGGCTCTCTCTCTCTGTCTCTCTCTGAATTACGAGTCTTTTTTTCTGCCCGTACATGTTTAGGAAGTGGCCACGCCACTCTAGTGCCTGGTGAAATTATGAGTATTATTCTTTTTTACTTCCCTTTTGGCGAATTTACAAGGATCGCTTACTAAACTAATATTTAAAAAAGGAGAGGGAGTGCTCAATCTATACCATATGATCAACTGAATTTTGATCACACGTGGCTTGAATGATGATGATCAAGTGCTTTTTATTCAAAAAATCAGAGCCAGATTTTGAATCAAATATATATAAATCTCACTTTTTTTCTTTGTTCGTATGGAATGTCCATGTAAGTTGGTTTTATTGTTCTTGCAGGGCCTTGTAAACTTGAAGTTCCTTAACATGAGCGAATGCCAGTCGCTGGTGAGTATGCCGGATCTCGACTATACTCCAAATCTCGAGGAATTGGATCTCGGTAGGTGCAAAAACTTGGAGCGTGTCCACGAATCAGTTGCATATCACGGCAAGTTACGGCAATTGGATTTAGGTGGGTGCTCTAAATTGCGAAGATTTCCTGAGATTCCGGATAAAAACAAAAGTTTGCAAATGCTTTTATTATACAAGACTTCAATTGAGGAACTTCCTACGTCCATAGGAAATCTTATCTCTTTAAGGCATATGAGTTTAAAAGATTGCAAGAAACTAGCAATCCTTCCATCTAGCATTTACAGGTTGCAAAATCTTGGTCTTCTAATTTTGTATGGCTGCTCAAAACTAATAAAGTTTCCAAAGGTGGAGGATTTGAGTGATCCCCATACGAAGACAGGATTTCCAAAGTTATTTCATTTAGATCTTAGGGGATGCAATCTATCAGAAGTAGAGTTCCTGGAGAATGTTTCTTGTTTTCCCCGCTTAACAACATTGTCTTTGTCGGGAAATAATTTTCGTAACATTCCTACATGCGAGAAACTATATAACTTGGCAAGCTTGGATGTTTGTAATTGCCAACAACTACAAGAGATCCCCAATATTCCGGGGGAAATGCAGGGAGTACATGCAGCTTATTGCGAATCTCTGAGTAGAATTCCCTCCAACATATGCGAAGTTGAGGAAGTTGGCTTTCAATCATGTCATGAATTGGTCCGTAATGGATATTGCGTGAATGATTGGTTCACGCCTGAGGTTAGACTCTCTCTCTCTCTCTCTCTCTCTCTCTCTCTCTCTCTCTCTCTCTCTCTGATTAATATGGAGTCGTGTACATGTTTGCTGCAGTGAGTGTTTGTGTATTGCAAAAGGCTGGAAAATCCTGCACTGGTGGGCTAATTAAAAAAAGCAAGCATATAGATCTACATGAATATGTGGTGGAGGTTGCTATAAGGCAACGCTAAAGATACTCTTTATTTATAGAGCTGTAGTTCACTGCCGTATTACAAGGATCACCCAATGAAAAACTTTAACAGTACACGTTCATCCAGTTACAAAATCTTCAACAATACATGTCCCGTCTCCACCAATTAAGTATAAAAAATATTTGTAATGATATTGCTAACTATATCTAAAAACTCTAGGACTACCCACTTAACTCATTGAAACTCCTCTTTTTGGGTGTCAATTTCAAGAAAAAAACTATCTAACAGTCTACATCTATGACAGAAATTGCATCGCCGCGAACACAAAATTATTCTACCTGGAGGAGAGATGCCAAAGTGGTTGATCCCTAATAAAGAGGGTTATATATCTTTCGTGGCTTCAAAGGACTTGAATGAGAAGATCCGAAGAATAGCTTGCTGTGTTGTGGTCTGTGCGAAAAAAGTGGGGTGTTTCATTTTATCATTTGAGGGAGTCGTTAATGGCAGACGAGTTCATTATGATGAATGGGTGATTTACAACAAGTTACCTAATTCAGATCATGTGTGTCTTCGTCTTTTGGATCCATTCATCCTGTGGGGCGTGGGCTATTTTGGTGCAAATGACTCGAATCATTTCCTCCTTAACCTTTCTTTAGGATCTTTAGATAATAGAGTAACTGCGAAAAACTGTGGATTTCGACTATTATGTGAGCCACTAGAGAATGATTTGGAGGTTTTGCTTCAAGACAATCAGTTGCTGGATCCAACTTTACTCTACAAAGTTAGGTACGAAGATAGTCAAACGAGCTTAGAGGAAGAACATCCAAGTGAAAGAGAAGATTTACAAGATAGTCAAACGAGCACCAAGGAAGATAGTTCAAGCGAATTAGTCCACAAAGGATTGAACATTGCTGACTTCTCAATTGAGGTATCTCTCTCTATCTATGTGTGTGTTGGGCGCACTGTGTTTGTATGATGCAAAAGCTGAAAATTCTAAACACACAAACAAATCCGATATAAAGTGATTCTATACATATATAAAGCTAAACAAAATCTCACAATGACGCAATGTTCGTAATTCCTATATTAAAAAAAATAAATGTTAAAATCTAAGAAATCTAACAAGCACTAGACACGTAATTCTTGCTGTTAGGGTTGATCACAACAACCTACACAACTAATAGTACTGGATCAACTCTATGGACCAAAATAAAACTGCACAATGATAATAACTCAATAATTTGACGTGAGAATTTTTTCACTCTCAGGTGTTTTCTGTTTGTAGAGTTGGATTAAGTTTAATTTTTTTTTTTGCAATGAATTCGTGCACTATAGTATTAAGCCAATATTATTTGTCTGTCTTTAGGGTGAGTATATCTCTGTTCACTCTTAGGTGCTTTGCACTTCTACGATCAAATCCAAAACAATTATAATCTCACAACTGTGAAAAAAGAATGTTAAATTTTTAACCATGAAAACGTTACTGTCACGTTAAGGTAACTGAAAACGAGGTTATAATAATCGAATCTACCTTTGATTTTTTAGGCAATTTGGTAAATCTTTTCAATGCACCCCATGCAGTGCAATTCCAGCTTCAGGACCGCCGTGGTCACCGGAGGTTGAAATGTATCACCATTAAACAACACACAAACAAGCTCAATTAAAATACTTATATAAAAATATAATAAATTACTTAATATACACATTTTGTGAGTTAATTTTAATAAGTCTAACATCATTTTATAGTATAACGGATAAAAGTTCTAAGCAAATAATTCATCCCCGGATTGCCAAGATCTCACTTTGATATAAAAAGAAAAAGAAGACAATCAGCATCATTTTCACTTAGACTGCTGGGTCCGACTAGGATGATTAATTTCTTGGATATGCTGTTCTATTTTCCATCATTTTCACTTCCTATGTAGTACACTCGTACACTATGAGCTACATTGTAGGGAGATGTCAATCTGATATTAGTGGTGGCTACAATACTTGCTAGGGAATGATTTTTATTGCGTGAGTAATGTATATAACGCAAGCAAGGATCAATATGTCTAATTATTATAGAACTCTAGCTTTGGTTGAATTACTGGGAATATGTTCAAAATCAAATTCTTCATCTTGAACTAAATACAAAATTGGGTACTTTTAACAATTTAGCCATATAGCAGAAGTATCGCTATTCCTAGATTCCTTATTGCTTCCGAAATATTCGCCCCGGAGGAGAGATGCCGGAGAATTTCGTGCCTGTTGAAGACGGTACAATATCTTTCATGGCTTCACAGGACTTGTACGACAAATTCATAGGATTGGCTCTCTGTGTTGTTTTCGATGTAGAAGATGGAAAGAAGGAAATATCTTTCGACATCGTGCCACATGTTCGCGGCCAAAGGCGGAATACGCTATCAGGAACTCTCGGTTCATTTGATTCGGATCACATGTGGATCCAATTTCTTGAACCAAATGCACTGTGGGGGGTGCTGGGGGGAGAAGTTGATTTTGGTCAATTCGAGGAGAGCTATTTACAATTTAGCCTTACGGTTCAAGTATCGGGTGGAACTATGAAAAAGTTGGGATATATGCTAAGATGTAGGCAACTAGAGGATGATTTGAAGGTTGTGCTTGAAAAGAATCAATTAGTGAATCCAGCTTCACTATTTGAGGAATTTGATTTGAAGGATGACACTTTGCCTAACGAGAGAGATTTGTATATAAGATACTTGTGCGATCGAAATAAATACTTGCCCAGCATTCGCTATTTTATCGGACTGGAAGGCAGCGACAGTGAAACATATTAAATGGGAAGAGGCGAGTGGAGTAGTGTTGGCTTACAACTCCCAAGGAAGCAATCGTCAAGCCAGCGAAACAAAGTAGGGGTGGCATATGTTTCTTGATATGTGAATGGATAGAGGGTGACTTGACAGTTGGCACCCAACATTCATAGCCAGGGTGTTTGTATTTCCATATTTCCCTTGTTGATGGGATCGCGATCTCACTAATAAATGTCATTTTCTGCACAACATGCTTTGCTGCATGTCGTTTACCGATTTCTGTGGCCTTAGCGTATTCTTGTAATAATCTTGAGAAGTCGGCACTTTTAACTGAACACTGTAGATCATTTTTATCCCAACTGCAGCTACTGGCTATCAGGAACACTGTTCCGAGCATGGTAATTTTCTTATACAGCTCGTAGATATCAAACCCCGTTGGTAAAATTATATAACCGGCGACCTACTAGTGGTCAGGTATGCTCATGAAGATTTAGCAACAATGTTAGCAACTTACCAACGTGAAATGCAATGATTAATTATCAACTTTTTAAATATATTTACCACTCAAGGAAAAAATTTAACGGCGAACATATTTACCACATAGTTCCGTTTTCTTAAGGGAGCAATTGATTGCCAAAGTAGGGAATTTACCAACTTTAAGTGGAAAGCAAATCATTTACTTATTATGCAGATAGTTACCGCTCGAAGCATAAACTTAATAGTGAAATCAGCAACTTACCAACATAGGCCCCGTTTGGTTCAGCATTCCAAATGACCATTTGGACTCTAAAGTCCCTTGGCCAAACGCAAAATGGCGTTTGGCAATTTTTTTCACTAACTTTGAGGAGATGCAATTGCATTTCCAATGCTCCCCAAGGGACCTTTGGTCAATGCTCCTCCGGAGATCCTTTGAGAAGTTGCATTTTCGGAATGCAACTTGCATTGTTCATCAACATTGTTCATGAACAGTGAACCGAGGCTCCGGCGGCCGGTGACCGCTGCCTGAGGGCTAGCACGACCCCGGCGACCGCCGCCTGGGGGTCGCGCGGCCCCGGCGACCGCCGCCTGGGGTCGCCGGCGTCGCGCGACCCAGGCGACGCGCGGCCCCGGCGACCGTCGCCTCGCCTGGGGGTCGCGCGATCCAGGAGACACCTGGGTTCCGGCGACCCCAGGCGGCGATCGCCGAGGTCGCGCGACCCCAGGCGGTGGTTGCCGACGCCCAGATCTGGCCGTCGGCGGTTGGCCGGTGACCAGATCTGGCCGGCGGCAGTGGCCAGCGACCCCAGCTCCATCGGAGCCCTTTTTAAAAAAAAAATTGCAATAGTACTTTAGCTCAACTTGATTTTAAAAAATACTTACCAAACACAACTTGCATTTCAGAAAATCCCTTTAACCCAAAGGTATTTGCATTCTTTCAAATGCATTCCCCCAAAGTCGAACCAAACGGGCCCATAGTCCGCTTACAAACTAGTTAGTTATCACTAAAGTAAGGAATTTTCCATTATAGATAAAATCGAAGTTAGTAAATCATCGTTGGATTAAGTAACTTGCTAATGTAGGCCCACTTTTACTGTAATATGTTACCAATAATTTTGAGGAATTTAAGAAAGCCAATTCAACAGTAAGTCGTCAAGCTGTCTAGAAATTTGCTATTGAAAGTAAAATCTTAGTATTCAAGTTAGTAAGTCGTAAGCTGGACGGAGGGAGAGTAGGAGGAGTTGCGTGGCCGCTGGATCACATCATAAGTTGGACACGTGTTGTCCATCGGATAAGGGGACAGTACGGGGTACAATACGAGCATTGCCCTCGGCCATAAGCCAATCGTGTCACAGAAATAATACAATATTGCCACATCTCGTATAGAAGTTTTCACATGATACGTTAAGAATTTCTTACTCAAAAGTTTAAATTATTAGGAATGACCATAAATAAAGACCCCGTTTGTTTCGCGAAAATTAATAAGTTGGAAAGCGTTATCCTAAAAGTGATCGTTTGAAATAATTAGTTAATAAAAAATATTTTTATTATTATAAAAATAATTTATATCTAAATATTTTTCATAGACGATGATAATATTTTTCATTCATTTATTTTTATACATAATACAAGCGGTAGTTTATAGGAAAATATTTTTTAAATTATTAATTTTTGCGAAACAAAAAAGTACTAAATATGATTATAAGAATGTGCGTGCATATGCCGCTCCTACCAAGATAGAACCCTCTATAGTTGACATTTCCACCTCAGAATTCAAATTGGGAACAATATTTATTAACAAGAAATTGTTTGTGGGCAATTGTGGAGGTTCCTTAAGAAGCGAAGCCCGCGTGAAGAAGCAACATTGACTCTTGGCTTGTAATCTGTTGTTGGGTCCACTTCACGTAGCGTTGAATGAAGTTCATATCCTGTTAAATTTCATCGACAAGAAAGAGCGATCAATCAAATCACACCCTAGCGTTGATCAAAGCATATGATTAATTTTCAAAGATTGAGGAAGGAAGAGTTTAATATTATTGCGTGAATTTATTCTCATGAGATTTTGCTCATTTTCTGTTCTGAAAAATAGTGTGATAAGTATAGCATGACTCGAGCACAAAATAAAAACTTGAAAGATAAAAAAGAACGATGCATCGAATACAACATGTTCCGATAGTAATAAAATGAGCCTATCTAATCTCTTCTATCATATGATATATTTTATGATGGCGATTCATTTCTTTAAAATTCCATTTTAGTACAACTCCTTTTTACTCCTTTAAAGCATCAATGAGGTCTCTGCCTGATTTTAAGTTCAAAATCTTCAAGATTACAAGAGGAGGGTAACTCTCTCTCTCTCTCTCAAAATGAAGAATGTCAACAACAGCAATACAAGGCTCATCCTCCTCCACCCTTACATCCAGAAGCAAGGAAGCTCCAACTTCAATTTATTATGTGGGGGATTTTCATCTTCACCTCTTCCTGAATTTCTCTCAAACTTGCCATTGGTGTAGACACCTTGAAATTGTTTGTCAATGCCAGAATGTATTATGGGGGGGATTTTGGAGTTAATAGAGTTAGTCCTCCTAAGTTTTTTCTTTTCCACCTTATCCCTCAAGGCATTACTGTCTTGCTTGACAAATTGCTTCAATGTGATATGGCGATTGACATACCCATGAACGAAAGAGTTCATACTTCCACTTCTTTGCGTGGAAGACATTTTCGCCCAAAAACTGCCTTTCGCACAAATGGAAACTCAACAATATCGCTCATTACGTGAGTATGCATTGACTATGATTAGATAGAATATAAATAAGACCAAGTGTTTTAACTTCCCAAGGAAGTATCAATTCATGCGGACTTCTTCACGAACTAATCAATCCTTTATCTAATCAATTCATGCGGACTTTTTATGAAGTAATCAATACTTCATGCTAATCCATACGTAATATCTTTCATACACCGATAATGTATGAAATCATGCACTATCGCCTCTTATTTTTAGTAATTTGCACAATGTTAAGTCCAGCTTGATCACTAGCATGGTAGTAATATTAAATCAAAAAAGTTTCTTAAACCTTATACTTGTTAAATTTCTTAAAAATTTTGGTATTGAAATTTTTTCAATCTCATTATCTAAAAACGAAACATTTTACAAGTTTCTCCCATTTTTTGTAATGGCATTGAAATTCCGATTCTCAAAGTATTCTTTTCTCTTTTAAAAGGTTTTTATTTTCAGTTCTTAAACCATGAAAAAAAATTCAACCAAATAAAAAAAACCACGAAAAAAATTCAAAAATAAAAACAGAAGAAGAAGATGTGCAGTAGTATCACTGATACGTTCGGACTGATACTTCTTCAACTTCCGAAGCAAAATGGCCGTTTGACGCCTTCTTCAGCTTTAGAGGCAAGGACGTCCGCCGCAGCTTCCTCCCTCACCTCGACGAGGCTCTGCTCCACATAGGCATCAACGCCTACATCGACAGCGACGACTTGAGGCCCGCGCTCACGAATCGCCGTGCTCGTCTTCTTCGAAAATTTCGCTTCGTCTGGGTTGTACTTGGACAGCTGGTGTTGCCCGTGTTCTACAGAGTGAAGCCGAGGCAGATTCGACGGCAGAGAGAGAGTTATGGCAAGGCATTGGCCAGGCATGAGGAGATTTTGGGAAAGGATTCTGAGAAGGTGAGGAAGTGGCGGCAAGCCCTAATTGAAGTCGCCAATTTGTCCGGTTGGCATTATTATGTCCATGGGTAATCAAAGTATTCCTGTTCGACCCTGTCAAAGCATATGGAATTCCCTAATCTGATTAACACATGATGGCATCGATTAGTGCGTTAGAGTCATGCTTGGGAATGTTGCATAGTGATTGATTACTTCGTGGTAGTTTTAGTTAGTTCTATGGATTGTATATTGTCATTCATTACCTTTCCCCTTTGCTACTTTGTTTTGGCAGAGATGAGACCAAGGTCATCGAGAGTGTCGTCAAAGAGATCTCCACTGTAGTAGGGCGAGTACCCTTGAGTGTTGCCAAGTATCCTGTAGGTGTAAGTTGCCGGGTAGAGAAAGTAAATTCGTTGTTAAGTACAGGCTTGGATGACGTTCAGATGATAGGAATATGGGGCACTGGAGGTATAGGGAAGACCACCATTATCGCTAAAGCTGTCTATAACAGTATCGCTAGTCAGTTTGGTGGTTGTAGCTTTCTTGCAAATGTTATAGAAACTTCCAGTAAACCTGATGGACTTATTCATTTGCAAAAAGCACTTTTATCCAAGATATTGTGGAAAGAAAATTTAGTGGTCTTCAGTGTGGATGGAGGTGTTAATTTGATACGAGATGGACTTTGCTGTAGGAAAATTCTGCTTGTGCTTGATGATGTGGATCATGGGGACCAGTTAAATGCATTAGCTAGATAATGTGAATGGTTTGGAAAAGGGAGCAGGATCATTATTACGACGAGAGATAAACATGTACTAACTTCTCACGGGATAGATCAAGTGTATGAAGTTAAAGCATTAGATCAAGGTGAAGCTTTTGAACTTCTCAGTTCATATGCTTTTCCAAGAAATCAGATAACAGACATAAGCAGGGATCTCATAGATGATATTTTGGGCTATGCTAATGGCCTTCCCTTAGCGATTGTGGTGTTGGGTCTGTTTTTTTGTGGTAGAAGCAGAGGGGAATGGGAGAGTACATTGGGTAAACTTGCTGAAAGTCCTAAAAAAGATATAAACAGTGTTCTAAAGATAAGTTTGATTTGCTGGAGGACAGTGAGAAGGACATTTTTCTTGACGTTGCTTGTTTCTTTAAAGGGAGGGACAGTGATTATGTAAAGAGAGTTCTTGATAGTTGTGGTTTAAAGACATTAATTGGGATTCAAACTCTAATGGAGAGGTCTTTAATAACTATTGAGAATTAGAGAATAGTACAAATGCATGACTTGATTCAGCTGATGGGTTAGGATATCGTTAAACAAGAGTGTCCAGATGACCCTGGGAAACGAAGTAGATTATGGTGCAACGACGATGTTTTTGAAGTATTGTTGGAGGATACAGTAAGAGCTTCTCATGAAATCATTGATAATCTTATCTTTTTTACTTTACACGCTATTACGTAATGGGGTTGGGTAATAATGGTTATTTATTTTTCCTTGATAGGGAACCAGTGCTGTTAAAGGCATAGTGCTAGACTTGCCAACACAAGAAGAGCTAGACATTAGTCCCAGTGCTTTCACACATATGAGGAGACTGAGATTGCTCATAGTTCTGGATGCACAAATCAGCAGAGGTCCCATATGTCTTCCTAACGATTTAAGGTGGCTTGAATGGTCTGAATATCCTTTATCAACTCTGAAGTTTAGTGCTGGTCCAAAGAAACTTGTTTGGCTTGATGTGCATAATAGCCGGATTATAGAATTAGGAGGGAACTTGTAGGTACATCATACATGCTTTTATTGATGATTATCATTTTAGGTGCCTTTAACAAAGTTAAATTGATCAAAATCTTATTCAACTGTTCTTTTTAATTTGCAGCATTTTAGAAACTTGAAGTTCCTAAATTTCAGCTGCTGTAAGCCTTGATTAGTGTTCCAAACTTCTCAGAGGTATCAAATTTGGAGACATTGAACTTAAGTAGGTGCTCGAACCTCAAGGAGCTTCCAAGCAAACTGAAGCTGAAATATCTTCAAACACTTAGATGTAATTGGCTACTCTAAGCTTGACAAGATTCCTGATATTGAGGAGATGGACAGCATAAGAAAACTTTATATGTCTCAGACTTCTATAAAAGATCTCACTACGTCAATTAAAAAACTAATCTCTGTTAAGGTTTTACTTTTGAATTCATGCAAAAGTCTTATCAGTCTTCCTAGTAGCATTTACGAGAAGCAAAGTCTAGAGCACCTTTCTCTTGAAAATTGTTCAATGTTTGGTTTGTTTCCAGAGAACAATGAGAGCTCCAATCTCCCTAATGGTAGACGTGGATTTCCAAATCTGGACTCCTTGAAGCTTAGTGGCTGCAATCTGTCAGAGGCTGAATTCCTTCAAAGTCCTACCTATTTCTCTAATTTAAACATTTTGGATCTCTCAGAAATAACTTAGTCAGTCTTCCTACATGCATTAGCAAGTTTGAGGAGTTGATGGTCCTCAAATTAGATGATTGTAAGCAGCTAGAGGAGATCCTTGAGCTTCCACCAAATATTTGCTCCCTTGAAGCAAATGGCTGCAATGCATTATCCAAATTTCCAAAGTTGCCTATTCAGTGCATTCAGTCCTCCATGTTAGTGTATGTTCGCTTAGATTCATGTCATGGATTGGTTCGTGAAGGTATCGACCTCGTTAAGATTTTATCACTTGAGGTCTCTCTCTCTCTCTCTCTCTCTCTCTCTCTCTCTCTCTCTCTCGTCATGCATGAGCTGGTGTGATTCTAATTTTATAGATTTGCTATAGCAGGATGTTCGTGAGATGGGTCACTACATGGATACTATACTTCCTGGAAGACAGATTCCATGTTGTTTATCCAAAGTCAAGAGCATTCTGTCTCTTTCTGGGTATGACAACATTTGCATGCGGAAATCCTTGGATTGGCTTTGTGTGTTGCTTTTGAATTGGAGGAGGGAATCGAGGCTACCGTTTCATGTGAGGTTCGAGTATTGGTGAATAATATTCAAAGTAATTATGATACAAGAACTTTCTCTTCGTTACAGTCTGATCACTTGTGGTTTAATTATTTTCCACGCTGTTCATTTGTTGAACCGGATGAGATGTTGGAGATTGAGTGGAGTCTCTTCCCGGTTTCATTTGAAGTATCGGAAGCAACACTGAGAAGGTGTGGGTTTCGCCTTAAATGCAAGCAAGTGGAGGATGAACTAAGGGTTCTATGCAAACATGAATTGCCCTTAGGAAGTGCCTCAAGCCTTTAAAGATAATCTCAATTATCAGAGATATTCTTGAATCATTGAACAAAGGCTCACCTCTGGATTGCAATCAACTTTGAGTATTTGATATAATGCTTACTGTAATCTGTCACATTTGCTAAATGAGTCCTTGCCCTTCAATTTCAACAATTTCAGTACTTGTGCTGTTTCCCGATGAGAGTGGCCCTTTTGTCCATTTTCTGATGGGCTTCTAATGGAATTGTCATATGTGATTACCACAGTGGCTGTCACATCAAGTAACCTCATCTAGGTTTGTCACGAAAGATGGATGGATGGGACATTTGTTGATTTGGCTAGTACTAATGATAAATTATGGAAATTAAATTGTGAGGGATTACTTTGCAGATGTCCAAAAGTAGACATATAACCCTGCATATTATTTAGTAGTCACAAATATTAAACTTTTTGCAGCCGAATTTAGCTTTAGGCTGTTGGGAATTATTTAAATGCTGAGATATAAAGGGATATTGAAAGAAGCTGTGTAGGTCTTGTTTTTTGGCCTCAATGTAAGTATTGTTTGAGTCACTATGATTTTGAGCTTTAAAACGTGCTTCATTTTTTTATTGCTCTTCGCGCTTCACTCCTGGGGATCATATTATTTCTTTGAGATTGCTTATTACATCACCAAACAAAGTACTAGTGTCAAAACACAAGAAGACTGAACATTCTAGCTCTTTGCTCTATCTTTCATATTTATGTGTCTATTGATCTCTTTCAGTTTCCCACTTTCATGCTAGTTGGAGTGCTTATAAAGCAAGATTATAGAAGTAGCAATTTGCTGCGTAAGTGAGCTTTCCAAGTTTCTCAGATGTATCTGTGTCTGCTTTTGACCAAAGTAAGGCAGAAGTTGTTAATTTTACTCTTCTGCAGAGCTTTTGGATGTTCTGTCTTTATGGAAGTTTGAGCAAGTACGAGTTTCCCAAGTTCCATATGTTTTATCCCACAAGTATCAATTGTGTGAAATCTCTCTGCTCTTCAATAAATTCATGATGTTTGTACCTTCAAACTCTCTAAATCATATTAAAATACCTTTCTATTTGACAAAATGGTATTTCGTCGTGCATCCACATCATTGCTCTTCTATTTGCCATTTTCTTGTCTTGTTTCTGTTTTTGTGACAATAGTGTGGGATTACTTATGTAAGAGGATATTCTATGAAGGATCGGAAGAAAGAGCTTGAAAGTAAGAGGCGTCTGGAACAAAGTTGTTTCCTTCAATTGCATTTGCAAGATACATTCGTGGGCAGAATCCCATCATGAAGTTTGAGCATCTTGCATATGTGTTGTCTGATTATCTTAGTTGGCATGCCATCCTAGTGTTGGCACATGCAAACTTAAATTGAGAGAGGCGAAGGGCTATGTAGAAGTATTTTGTAACAAGTGGTTGATTGAGCCTGTACTGGATCTGTGTTTCTCCATCGCTGGCTGATTTGTTAATTTGGGGGTGTGCTCAAACTGTATTTGTTGGTTCTACATTTGTAACAAATATTGTCACTATTTCACTCATAATTATGAATTATGTCTTCTCATTTCCTAAGTAAGGTAAACGTTTGATTTGCTGTTCTCTGCGTTATTATGCTTTTATTGACTCGTTGGTTCGGCTAGAAGAGATTATAATATGTCCAAAAAAGATAATTTTCGCAGAATGTATCACCAATTCAATTAACCGTAAATATATTGTCAGCAGGACTCATGTTACTGGCATTGTAATATTTTTTTTATATCTTTCAATTTCCTTATATTTTCCTTTCACACACTTTCAACTCCTTGTAATTTCATATAATATTTTTTCAATTCAATGTATTTCCATTCAACATAATCTCAATTCCTTGCACTTAACTTTGTAGTTTCATCACTCCATCAAAGTCCCATTCACACACTTTGTGCTCAAGTGAGAAACCAAGGAGCAATTTCGATCGACTTCAACCGCATGAAATTTAGATTACCTCCAAATAGGTCCATTTTCACCAACATTGTCTTTTACGGCACACCCGGTGGGTGAAGTGAAATCCACTGAACTTAACTGCTAAGAGAGGGGTAAATTGGTTGTGCAAAACTTAGTAGACTATGAAATAATATTTGTAAACAAAATACGCTACTCGTGGGGTTGTCAGAAAGACCCAACCCGAAAATTTCAAATATTTTCAAGTCGGTTCTCTTTCCTGTTCGAATAATAGGTAAAAAAATTAGAATCGTGACAGTTTGGTTTCGAACCAAAACACATTAAACACTAAACACTCTCACTCCCAGATCGTATGATCTGATTCTTCTCCTCTTCTTGCACGGTCTCTCTCACTTCTCATTCAGGTTCAGCAGATGGTTAGAATCATCTGCCAAGAGGCGAACGAGATCCCATTCTTTGCTAAAGAGGAACGCTTCTCTTTCCTCTCGATTCAAGTGAATTGATTCATAATTTTGAACTTTTGCTACGGCTGATCGCTAGCTTTTTTGGGGATTACGCACAAGTTTTGGTGAATTTCAATTGTGCTGTATTGAGGCGAGTGAGATTGTTTGTCGTTGGAGTTCAGCATCGAGAAGTTGCAATTAGTGGAAGCAGAGGAGAAGATCAGACAGGAGCATGAGAGCACGAGGAGAAGCGAGTGGAAAATTCTAGTTTGAATAAAGGTGCGAAAGTGGCTGCTGTGATTCAAAGGAACGAATGGAGAAGGCCTTCTCCTAGATCAAATGATTTACTAGAGATACAAGAACCGATTTTCCTAGAATGCTTCTATGTACTAAATTTGGAAGGAAATGAATGGTGTCTTGCATGATAAGATTCATCCTCTGGATAATAGAGTTATAGCTGATGTTATGTTAGCTGTCAGGATTGCTTCTGAGGCACTTCTTTGCAAGGGAAAGGAAGTCCTATCAGCCGACGTATAAGATGAATGGATTGCTTTGGTTGATTGCTTCCCGGCAAATTGTTGCAATTTTGTGCTGGAAAAGTGTTGGTTCATAAATATGGGGGTTGATTCACCAATCACTACCCTATGAATGGGCTGGAAAAAGGAAAAACAAAAAACCCTAATCGGGTTCTGATCAGTTCAGGTTTTATGTGGGTCGGGTCACGGGGAATATATATTCTTCATGTTACCCCACCCTACTCGAACTGTTGAGACCTCGACGTCTAGCATTTCCAGGCTGAGATTTCAAAGGCTGCTCAACTTTAGTGAAGTTTTCAAAGTAGATGGTGGACTCAACCGCTTCGCATTTCCGAATCTATCCTTGCTAGACTTAGGGGAATGCAATCTGTCAGAAGTTTGAGCTCTTTAAGAACCTTATCTTCTTTTCCCAAATCAAAGTGGGCTGACGAACATTTTAAAGGGCCCAAATCACTTGGGCTTATTCTGAAAACTTAATTGAGATGATGGTCCAACTTCAGATTTAAGGTACTTTCGTGCAAGTCGTTTTGCTTTTCATTTAGGTTTCTGGCCCACTTGATCTCTATGGAAAAATTGTGCGACGACTCTTTGCTTTCTAACAAGTGTCTCCTTTTGTTTTGTCCTTGCAATCCACAATTCCGTTTCCATAAAATTGGTACACAAGAACAAAAGACCATGGCCTTCATGCTCAATTTACCTTTGCTTCTTTGGGTATCAAAGGAGGACTAACCCCATTATTACATCATAACCCGACTTGGTGCACAAACACCGCACAATACGCGAATTAGATCTCATGGCGGCATGTAGCCAAGATAAAAATATTAACATCTGAGCATCTGTAGTCTAATTACATTACCAAGGAAAAGTATTCTATGGATTGATTTTGTGAATTTATGTATGGTGTCATTTGATTTCCAGATAAGCCCAGGATGAAAATGACTGATGGTGTATTTTTATGTCTTTTGGTGCACCGAAAAAGTAAAGAGTATGTTTCCACCGAAAGCTAATCCTCGGAATCGGGTAAAGGAAAAGTCCCACAAGTGAGAAGGTCCGCATTTCACGGATTGAAAAAGGGTACACAAGATGACAAATGAAATCACGTGAAGGAGTAAATTAGAAAGTAGAGTTTTTTTTTTTTTCGAATTTTTCCTGTTTTCTCAAATTAAAAAGTAGCCTTCCTCAGCAAAGGCATGATGACCATCACTTATCATGCATGCGCTTTCAATTCAATTCGCTCCAATTTTCTTATCGTAGCCTACCGTGTCGGATCAATCAGAAATTTTTTTAAGGGAGTAGTAAGAAGGGAAGCGAGCTGCTTTTGGCTTTTTCTCCTTTTGATCTTCCCTTTTCACTGTTCATTGTGTGCTCCACTTTCTGCGCTAGAACTTGTAATTCGCTAGAACATATGGTTGTGTAAGTATTTGTTCATCACAATTTTTCTGGATGGACTCGTGACATGCGTGACCCCACCACGTGATTTTAGATATCAATCGAATGAAGTGGGCACAAAACAAGTACTTACACAACCATATGTTCTATGCGCTAGAACATTCTAGCGCATAGAACATATGGTTGTGTAAGTACTTGTTTTGTGCCCACTTCATTCGATTGATATCTAAAATCACGTGGTGGGGTCACGCATGTCACGAGTCCATCCAGAAAAATTGTGATGAACAAATATTTATGCTTGTGACATCGGTGAATTTTACACACAAAAAGTTACGGTGCACTTTTTCTACTCCTTTCTTCATGATTTTGTAAAGATATATTTCACACCTAGGTTGGACGTATGCTTCCTCAATGACTGCATGAGATTGACATTCCAATTTTTCCTTGTGATATCTCGAAAATAAAAGGCTCCTACTGCAATAAATTATGTTCTGTAGTCCTCGTTTGGATAATGTATAGCACGTTTTGGTTTTCTCCTTTTTCCCTGAATCGAATCACAATCTCATAGATTGATGCCATTCTCGATGATGTTTATTACTTCGATCAATTACATATGGTAGCTGAAAAAGGCAATTGATTGGGGAAAAAAAAACTGAGTTATTGCTACGAGATGAACATTTGTCATTGACTTCTCATGTCACTGTCACGTATATGATGTTGAAGCTTCAAAATATAAACCTTTTGGTCAATATGGTCTTCTCCTTCTTCCTTTTTCAATTTTGTTTTGATTGGTTATGTTGATTTTGCTAGATCAATTATAATTGGAGAGGCCTGACATTTCTATTAGTTGCAACATCTCATTGTAGGATTTCGATGTTTGGTATTCAATTCATTCTTTTATTGATGCAACTTAAGTCCTCGATGAAATTTAAATCATAAGCTCCCCCTGCAATAATGCTCATTAATGCAATCAAATATCACACCCATTCTCCCCCTTTTTGTCATAACATCTAAGAGTGATTTCAACAATCCAACAAACTCAAGGTCAAAGGTTTACATAAGCTCACATGGCCACATGATAAAAAGCATTTCAAACACATCTTCAAGTAAGAAACAAGCCCACATGTTCTTGAAATATACGATGAGACATAAAAGTCTAATAAGACGGTGGAGGAGGAGGATCTCATGGAAATAAATGAAGATTTTGGAGGAAAATTTGAGCTAAGTGGTTGAACGATTTAGGGTGCGAATGACAACATTTCTCTTTCATGACTCTATTTCTGGCTAAAAATTAAAAAATCTATTTCTCTTTTCCAAACGAGTTTATCAAAAAAAAAGTAGTGTTTGATAACGGCATAAAATTTCTGTTTTTGGAATAGAAATTCATTTGATGACGATACAAAATTTATATTCCCGCTGGCCGATGAGCAACGGCGATAGTGGGGGGCGTCCTTCGAGCGGAAGTGGTGATGGGCGACCGTAGACGGTCGGCAAGCAATGGTGGGGACAACGATGGCTGGCGAGTAGCGGCGGGTGAGCAGCAATGGCGGACGACCAACGAGCGACAGTGCTCGAGCAGGGACGGGGGACAAGCGGGCGACAAGCAATGACAGTGGGTGGGCAGCAAGCAGTGGCGGCAAGCGAGTGGTTGGCGAGCGGCAGTGATGGATGGCCGACTAGCAAGAGGTGGCGAACGGCCGGCGACCAGCGGAGAGTGGGCGGCTGCAAGCGGCAAGGGTGAGTAGTAAAATAGAGTTGTTATTTCTATTTCTACTCCAGAAATAGAAAAGTAAAATATTTTAGCTTCTCATTTCTATTCCAAATTATTTCTGGGACAAATTTTGTTCCAAAAATAAAAACATAAAATTATTTTACTAAACGGATTTCTGTTCCAAATCTGTTTTGGGGAACAAAAAAATAAAATTATAGGGCAACAGAATGGTTATCATGTGCCCTTAAGTTCCTCTCGAATTTCCTGCAAATCCTTGTTACATCTCATTGCAGAACATGTGTCTGTTCCCCCAAAAGCGAAGGAAGCTCGGTAGAGAGAGTCTCATCTTCATTTCGTCTTCATATGAACTTCGACGGCTCGCCTAACACGACGATGGTGGCGATACATTTTGCTTTCGGGTTGGCCATTCCAAGCATTCTTCCTTATCCAAACTTCTCTCCTTGCGGACTCTCCAAAAATTTGGCGGGTCGGTCAGGACTCTAGGAGTCTCACCCTAAAGATCGACATCAAAATTTTTAAAAATGTGAGTTAAGGCCATCCCATGCGGAAAATAATCGACTCCTTGTAATCAACAAATGTTGAAGTTTGATCGGTTAATTGAGTTTGGTTAATAAGACTGACATGGGGAGAATTGACAAACACGTCGCTTAATTATTGATAACTACATCGTGTTCGTCAACGACTACATGGCCTGGTTATTGACAAAGGATGGAGGACCATCGACAATCATCATGATTTAGCGATTAAGTTTATGGATGGCCAATTACGTGAAATTGGCCAAGTGTTGGGTATATGGAAGGGAAAGGCATGGACTAAAGATGTCGAATGAAGGCACCAGTGCCAAGTGATAGTTAAATATCTTAGGTGTTTTTAAAAGTTGTAACTGATTATGGATAAGGCTGGCATGCTGATAGGGAGCCTGAAATCTCGAAAATGCAGTTGTAATCATACTTGGAGTAATAACAACTAATTCAATTTGAGGTAAATATGTCCTATGTTACTAATTTGGAATTTTTTGTGGTATTAACCATTTAATTCATAATTACAAGAAATTAAGTAATTAATTAATTGATTAGTGTCTGGTTCACCAATCTATAGGTCCATCGATCATCACTCATTAAATTTTGGGTTAATACTACGAAAAACCCCAAACCGATACACTTATGATAAATTTACTCCAAATTAATTTTTTGACCACTGAAAACTCCAAACTGGTATATCTGTGACAAATTTACTCTCTGTCGATTTCCGTTAATTGAATTAATAACACGAAAAATCATAAAATGGTAAACTTATAACAAATGGAGGATAAAATCCCAAATTGGTACATAGGCCAACCGCCACGTGTCATCAAATTGATGAATTTGATGATAAAATTTAACGAAAACTAACACGGGATAAATTTATCACTTGTGTATAAGTTTGGGATTTTTTGTAGTCAAAAAATTAATTTATAATAAATTTATCAGAAATATATCAGTTTTGAGTTTTTCGTGGTATTAACTCTTAAACCCCGACCGTCGGCCGTGCGGGGGTTCCCTGGGTTATCAAAAAAAAAAATTCTTAAATTTCCATATAGCCACAGTGAAGTACATTTTAATGAGATGAGATACTTTATTATCCATGAAAGAAAAAACGAGAAAAGGACACGGAAGTCATTTCCCCATAGCCAATCAATCGATCAATTAGAAAATTAGCCTCTAACCAGGACGGTACAGCCATGAAAATTTATCTGATGCCTGTTGGTCAAATTCATTAACAATTCAAGTGACTATAAATCCAACTTTAAATAAAGCGGCAAATGTGATCTTCGAAAAGTTTCGCGTGCATTTGTCAATACTTCATGCGCCTGAAGCGCGGAATAAAATCTCCTGTTAAGATGTCGGCTCATCCTCAAGCAGCTTTATTAAAAGGAAAAGGAGAAGCTGCCTGCACGGCTACTTTTGGAAGTGTGTCGATGCAGTTTGCACCACATATTTTCCCAAGGACTACGTCTGGTTCTCGGGAAATTAAGAAGGATCCCACTCTGGGAAAAGATATTTGGTGCTTTGAGGCTCCGTCTTTGACTTTATCTTTCTCTGCTCTAGATAAAAATGAAAGAAATAAAAGAGTGAAAAACAGAAAACATACAACAGGAAAATCTCAAGTCAGTCACAACTTCAGAGTACCAGAAGGAACTGTTCTTGTTGACCAAGAACACGAAATAGTCCCCTCGCCTTTTTTTTTTTTTATCACAATCACGCCAACGTACACAGAAAGAAAAAAACACACAGCTTCATTCCTTCTGGATCTCCCAATTCAGCAAGCGAATTCTAATGGACTTCGTATGGTCTCATAATTTACAAAAAGAAAGACACGTCATATGTAATTCCCCTGGCATGAATAGCTTGACAAGAACTCAAAAAAAGGAACAACAAAAATGAATGGGAAAAACGAACGCTGGCCAATCATTTCCTCTAGTGAAATGGACGCTGCCGCCGTCAGAGCATCGCCCATCGCCAGCTGCAGCGCTGGCGGAGACGGCGGGGAAGAAGAGGGTGGCGGAGACGGAGAGCATCGAGGGGTCGATGGCGGAGGGGACGGAGGCCCAGTTGCCAAAGTCGCCGGAGCCGAGTAAGGCATTGAAAAATGTCGCTGACTTGCCGGAGACGGATCATGGAGAAGAGGAGGAAGAAATTAAAGTGAGAGAAGTCAGAGAGTAGCAAGAGCAGGGCGGTTCAGAGTGAGATGGAATCAGGCGACGTGGGGTTAGTCATGTACACGTGGCTCCTGATGATTGGGCTCAAGTAAATTCTACACGATTTTTTCTCCAAGTAGCTAATAGTAATATTTTCTCCCCGTTCGGCTGTCCATCCTTTGCAAAATAGAACGTGGTAACGGCCTGTAGAATATTCTCCATTGACCCACGAGAAAAGGAAGTCTTGCATCTGGGTAGGAAGAGTATATAGAGAAGATCATCTGAAACTACCTCAAACCAAGTAGTAAATCTTAGGCAACTCATTCTTATCGTTAACCTCCTTTATTTCTGATTCTAATGGCTGCTTCTCCTTCCACGGCCGTAAGGAGTTACCATGTCTTCATGAGTTTCAGAGGTCCCGACGTTCGTAATAATTTTCTCGGTCATCTCTACACAGCTCTAGACCAGACGGGAATATACACTTACATCGATAGTGAAGAATTGAGGAAGGGTGAGCAGATATCATCGGCACTTATGAAGGCGATCGAGGAATCGCGAATCGCAATTGTTATTTTCTCCAAGGACTATGCTTCCTCGCAGTGGTGTTTGGAAGAATTGGCAAAAATCATGGAGTGCAGGGCACAATAGGACTTAATTGTGTTGCCAGTGTTTTACAAAGTAGAACCAAGAGAAGTGAGAAAGGGGAGACAAAGTTACCGGAGAGTTATGGCTAAGCATGAGCTACGGAAGGATTCGGAGACAATGAAGAGATGGAAGAAGGCTCTCTTTGACGCCGGTAGCTTGTCGGGGTGGGACTTGAATGATGGGTAAGTTGTAATCGATGTGACGCATAGCTTTGTCAATTTAATAGTCCAAGTTCTTTCTTTTTTTCTTTTTTCGATGAAACTTAATCATATCGTAATGTCATTTTTGGATTTTGTTAGAGATGAAGCAGATCATATAAAGAGAATTGTGAAGGAGATCTCTATGCGGTTAGATCGAAAACCCTTGCATGTTGCTAAGCATCCGGTTGGGATACATCCCCGAGTGGTAAAGCTAGAATCAATGTTAAATCTTGAGTCCGATGATAAGGTTCTCATGATAGGCTTATGGGGACAAGGAGGCATAGGAAAGACGACACTAGCTAAAGCCCTTTACAATGCTATCTTTGGACAATTTGAGGGTTTATGTTTTTTGGCAAATGTTCGAGAAACTTCAAAAGATTCCAAGGATTTAGCTCCTTTGCAAGAAAAATTGTTGTTTGAGATACTACGAAAAAAATTATTAGTGTTTAGTGTTGATGGAGGTATTAATTTAATGCAAGATAGACTTTCCCACAAAAAAGTTCTCCTTGTTCTCGACGATGTCAATGACAGAAAACAGTTAAATGCTTTAGCTGGAGAGTGCGAGTGGTTTGGTAAAGGAAGCAGAATCATTATTACGACTAGAGATAACCATTTGCTAACTTCCAATGGGATAGATAAAGATCTTATCTACGAAGTTAAAACTCTAGAGCACGATGAAGCTCTCGAACTTTTCCATAAGCATGCTTTTAAGAGAAACAACAAAATGTTGATAAGGAGGGATCTGGTAGATAGTGTTCTACATTATGCTCATCGACTTCTTTTAGCACTTGAGGTATTGGGCTCCTTCCTATGTGGTAGAAGAGAACGCGAATGGGAAAGTGCATTGAATAAACTTGCCAAAAGTCCTGACAAAACCATCAACGATGTTCTTAAGTTAAGTTATGATGGACTAGAGGACTATGCAAAGGAGATCTTCCTTGATATTGCCTGTTTCTTCAAGGGGCGATCTCCAGAGTACATTGTGAAAGTTCTTGACAGTTGTGATTTTGACACAATTATTGGAGTACAAGTTCTTATTGAGAAGTCCTTGATAATTGAAGAGACAGGGGCCCTACAGATGCATGACTTGATTCAATTGATGGGCATGGACATTGTTAAACAAGAATATCTTGATGATCCTGGAAGACGTAGTAGGTTATGGCTTTTTGATGATGTTCGTGATGTTCTGTCAGTGGATATGGTAAGACATGTTGGTATAGACAATGATTTTACTCTCTTATTCTTTGACTTTGTATATTAATTGCAAAGACCATTCTATTAATACAGGGAACAAATGCAGTAAAAGCCATAGTTTTGGATTTACCCGAGCCGGAAGAGATAAACATAGGTCCTAATGCTTTCACAAACATGAGAAGGTTGAGGGTGCTTATCCTAATCAACGTGCATAGCTCTTTCCGAGGTCCTATATGTCTTCCAAATGAACTAAGATGGTTTGAATGGCCTGAATGTCCACCTTGGTTTCCAGAATTTTCCGTTGGTCCAAAGAAGTTAGTTGGACTTGATCTGCACAAAAGCAACATTCAAGTAGTGAGGGACCAATTTAAGGTGCGCATTTATATGAATGCTCTTTATTTCCTTATCCTTTATACATCCATGTCCATTTGCATATGAATATGTACTGTTGAAAACTATGAATGCAACAATTACTAACTCTGATGATGCTTTAAGAAACATCTACATCTATTAAATTGTTTATATATCATTAAAGCGCTACATACAGGATGTCGATCCACTACTTGAAGTCTTGAACCAATTTAAGTGGACTCTTCCCGTTTTAGGGAAGTATTAACACTTATCCTATCTGAATCTTGATGTCGATTCGAGCATACAACATTCAAGAAAAAAGTACAATCTCGTTTCAAGATATTACAAGTACTGAAACAAACAATGAATAACTTTTGAGTGCTGAATATTGAAACAAAAACTATTAGTGATATAATTCAACGATTGAATGATGAATGTGCTTAAGTTTTTAATAGACGTGAACTGAGGATTTAACTTTTGTGTCTTTAAAATGATAGATTCTGAACATGTTATTAAAGATTCAATACCGTATAGCAGGGACAAGCTAACTGCACTCTTTTTAAAATTGCTTATGGAAAGAGAGAGATCTTTCTTGCTTATCTGCTGGATCATTGAAGTGAGTGTGCGCTAAATACTATTGACGGAACCACCCTCTGTTCTCTCTTCGATAGCATGCAGCCGATAATAAAAAGACGTATATAGAAAGTATGCACCGAAAGATCTTTATGGAAACTTAAGTCTTTACTTAAGTCTGGTCGAAACTTGACAACTCTCAAAGAATGGCCAAAGAGTCCCATGTCTTTTTTGGTTGGACTAACCTAACCAGCAATTTCTGACAAGTATTTCTCCATTTTTAGAGGGCGGAAGAAGCGGAACTTCAGGAAATCTTTATTTATCTTTATGAATGATAAATTCATTTTCAAATATTTTAGGAGACTTTATCTAAGAAATCTTTCCTTGTTCTAAGTATGTGACTCATTCCCCTTCTCTCCTTTCAATCGAGCAATCCATCAGCGCCCTTACTCTATTTCTTCCTGGAGTAAGAAATCAAGGCACGGAAAGCGACTCTTCACGTTGCCTTGGCGGTCCTCTTGCATAGTGGTGGAACAATAGGAGAAATAGATTGATCTTCCAATTCCTTCTCCCACTTTTTAAAACAAGGCTTGTTGAGTACGATTCTATAGAAGAGCCTTACTCTATAGAGGCGCTAGTGCGCTAGTAGCGTGCAATGACTTTCAAGTTTGACTAATACATCTTTCTATAGAAAAGTAAGTAAGGGACTCGCTTCGCTAATGTAAATATATTTAATCCTAAATCTAATATAAAGTTAAATATGTATGTATGTATATGTAATTATATTTTTATTCATAACGTCTATATAATATATAAAGAAAATAGTACCTTCTACGGGATCTCAATTTCTTTTCTTCCCCAAAATGTCGTCGATTACTTATTTTGCAAATACTGTATCCATAGAGAAATAAATAAATCAAATAAGCTTATTGAATCTCTCACATGTTTCAATATTAGAATTTGAATCTTTTCTATCCTACAATGAATTTCTTATTGAGATTTTCAATATTGAATTTTTTTTTCTTTCCACATATTTAATATTTTTGTGTATTGTGTATTTTAATCAACACTCTCTTTCCATTAAATATATCTAATATGGTGGTTTCGCTCAATTTGCAAGTATCGATTTTGTGCATACACGTAACCCGTGTGCACATAATAGTATGTGTAAAAACTGTCTTATATGTTTCTCTTCCTACGCCTCATGCGAGACCAACTTTGTGGTCTTGCAATTTTCCTGTCATGCTGATCAGTCCACTGACGTCGGAATGTGTTGAATGACCAACAAATAAGAGGGTCTTTCAATCTTAGTGGGGTGGAAAACCACACTATGGAGGATAGGAAGGAACATACTAGATCATCTAGGTCTGCTTTTGCCGTGTAAACACCTTGGTAGGCCACTCCGCGGATACAGCACTCTCCTGATCAATCATGAACTCTAGGAATCCACCAAAGGGACAGAGAGAAAGGCAGAGAAGATAACAAGGGACAACACCCAAGAACGAAGCCTTATTTACTAAATCGTGTTAGCAAGTGGATTCATGGGGTGTTTATAGCTAGTAGCCTAGGATACCTTTGCGTAACCTCCAAGCAAAAAAAAGACAACCAACCTAAAACACAATATTCAAATAGGCAACAATATTTTGACAAAAAAAAAAAGTAGGCAACAATATTATCAACTATCTAATCGAGATAAAAAGCAATCCCAAAAATATTATATACAAACTTACATATCAAGAAAATATATTATATCCCTATTATTCTAATCACTAGAGAGAATCTTGAAAATCTTCAGATATGGATTCAAACTACATTTGATACCTATATTGGAAAAGACTTGCCCTCGAGGCCAACTTTATGAAGTTATTGGTCTTCATGTTATGGTGATAGATCCGCAACATAATACTCTCCACGAAGTTCACATTTGCAGGCATTATTGTTAAGGGTTGTATAATTAAAAATTTCAAACTGGTATACTAAGATATATTTACCTCAAAAAAAATTTTGATTTCACAAAAAATCTAAAATTGGTATCCCATAACATATTTATTCAAAACTAATTTTTATCTCATGAAAAATTCTAAACTATTACTCCTGACCCGATTTTTAATGAGTTCCAAAACTAGAAAAGGAACATTCGCCCGTGGAGATAACTCCGTGTGATGACTATATCACGCCCCGCACCCTACGGGCGCGCAATCATCCCACGATGGTCGAACATTGAATGCGACGTCCCAGACACGTCGCCGACCCGACCCAAATATCAGAGATTTAGCACACGCGGAAATAAATAAAAACAACCCAGACAATTAAACAATGATGATGGGATAGACATCGAAATTTAATAAACATTCAACATTAAAAAGCCTTCAATATTACAAAAAGGTAACCCGGCTTCCAAAAATCAAATCACAATTTTCAAAAGAGGGCGGTGGTCAACAAGCCTATCTTCTCTACAAAAAGGGACTCAAAATACAGGATAAACTGATCTATCCTTCCAACCCTGTGGTACTCTGGCAGCATCCCCGGATCCCTCACGGTCGCGGATCTGAAAGTGATTATATAATAACCGTGAGACAGAGTCTCAATAAGCAACAACCTAAACCTAACCTAGGCTAATGCGTACCCAGACCAATCTAACATGCACACTACCGATCAACACAGTCAATTGCACATGAAAGGCTTACCTCGCCTCGAACCACGTGCTAATCCTGCATATTAGTTCAAGCATAATAATGCAAGAATAAATCACCGCCACATCACAATCACCAGCACACACACTTCCACTCGAAATCAAACGATCCAACCAAGTATCCACACGCACCTTGGACCAAACCAATCAGTCACATCATGCACATGCGTTCACACGCTCATCCAGCCAATCTAGTCACACGCTCAACCAGCCAAATCAGTCGCACGCTCAACAGCCAATCCAATCACACAATCCGCACACGTGGTCGAACATCTTTTCCACGACCCGCGCCACTGCGCCTCAGGTCCATTCTCACTGCCCGCGTCAACACGCCTCAGGCCCGTTCTCACAGCCCGCGTAAACACGCCTCAGGCTCAACTTTCTTTCCAATGACCCGCGTAAACACGCCTCAGGTCCAATCATGCCTTTCACAGCCCGCGTAAACACGCCTCAGGCTCAACTTTCTTTCCAATGACCCGCGTAAACACGCCTCAGGTCCAATCATGCCTTATTCGCCACACCCGCGTAACCTACGCCTCAGGTTGACAGCCCTCCGATCGATCCGGGCTTTTCTCATGCACATGCACCATAACAAAATTCGCCAATCAACACATCGTACAAATCAAACTTGATCATGCTCACCACGTTACATTTCACCAATGTCACACTGACATGCCACCACACTCAATTCAACTCAGTTCAATTCACACTTCGCCACCTCAATTCACACACCCGACGTTCAAGTCGGTCACGCACAAATACCACTCAAGCACTCTACTTAATCCAGTCTAATTTAACCAAATAAGAACACCACATAATCTAGTTTAATCGTAAAATAATTAAATTAAATACACGCCCTAACCGTTTTAGTCCGAAACTGGTCAATGAAATACCCAAAAGACTGAGTAGGGTCTAGGAAGTTGCTTACCAAATTTTGGCCCGGGAAAAGTCGGCTCGGGCCCAAAATGGCCCGGGTGAGAAGTCTGGACTAGGCACGGGCACAGGCCACACGGGCGCGCTGATCGGCCAAAGTGGGCACAATGGCCGATCGGCGTGCCCGGTGCGCGGGCGTGGCGAACGCGCGGTGTGCTCGGGGCACACGGGTGGGCGGATGGGCAATGCGCCCGGGCAACGGACCGGCTGAACGGGCAATGCGCCTGGGCTTCGGGCGCGGGCATGGGCACGGCGCGGGCACGACCATGGGCGCGCGACTTGGGTGCGGGCAACGGGCTCGGCCACGGCTCGGGGTGACTTGGCCGTGAGCCAAGCTGGCTAGCCAGCGGGGCTAGCTGACCGGCTGGTTGGCCGGCCGGCCGGCGAGCTGGCTGGCCGGCGACGGCAACGGCGACACCACGGCGACGGGCAGCAGCTGGTTAGGGGCTGGGCGAGCTTGGGCGAGCTGGCCGGCTGGAGCTGGCTGGCCGGCGAGCTGCGGCAGGCGGTGGCGGCGATGGAAGGACGGCGAACGGCGGCGAGCTGGTCCCGGCGAAGCTCGGAGGGTAGAGAGAGACAACCGGGGTGGTGAGGGCGAGGGGAAGAGAGAGAGAGGCTGAGGGGCGTCGGCCGGACGGGCGAACTGGCCGGCGGGGCTGCACGGCGCGACGGCCAGCGGCGGCGCGGGACCGGACGAGGCGAACCGGCGAGTGGCGACGGCGACGGGGCTGGCTCGGGCTCAGGCTCGGGCAGGGAGGACGCCGGGGGAAGGGAGAGGCAAGGGGGTGGTGGCGGCTCGGCCCGGGGGGGGGGGCAGCTGCGCCGTCGTCGGAGCAGCAGGCGGCGGCGAGCTCCTGGCGGCCCGGCGAGCTGAGCTCGCGGCTGGGGCGGAGGGCCGAGAGAGAGAGAGAGGGGGGGCAGTCGGCGAGGTGGGGCCGGCGGCGACAGGGACGAGGCGGCGGGGCTGGCCGGGCGGCGCGGAGCGGTGGGCTGGCGACGGCGGCGCGCGACGGCCAGGCGAGCTCGGCGGCGGTCGGGGGAAGAAGAACCAACAGCACCCGAACCAGGCGCGGCCAACCAAAGAAGAAGAAGAAGAGGAAGAAGAAGAAGGGAAAAGGAAAAAGGAGGAGAGAGGAGAGAGAGGGAGAGAACAGGAGGGGGTGGGTGAGTGCATGGCAGAGAGGGGACGTGCGTGAGTGCATGGGGAACGCGCACGGCGGAGGGGGAAGAGAGAGAGAGAGGAAAGGAAAAGAGGGGGAAGGGAGAGAGAAAGAGAGAGACGCGCGGGGAGGGGACGTGACGCGAGAGAGGAGAGAGAAAGAGAGAGAGAAAGATAGAAAGGTTTAAAATTTTAAATTCAATCGCGATCCAACAGACACGGTCCAAACTAAAAATCGATCTATCGGTCCCAATTTAAATTCGGAAAAAAGGCCTAACGGTCCACGATAAATCTCAATAATATTCTAGGGTACACGGCCAAAATAAAATACCCCAAATCACACTACGAGGGAGGTCTACTAGTCCAAATTCGCACCCGATTCAAAAATCCACTTTTTCACTATTCCTGACAATCTCGATGTTGGTCACGATAATATTGACACCGTCCAATTTATTTCGTCCCGGAACTCCCAGAAATCGACTGCCAAGTTCAGGGTCTAAATAACGACCGAATTCGATCGAGTGCGATTCTAGCGGAATTTCTATTTTTAAAAACAAGAACCCGAGAGTGATCAGTTCTCGGGCGAAATTCCATTATAAACGCACTGACGAATTACACGTTTTATAAACCCCAAAAATAGGCCAAAATCCGGAATGTCACAGACTAGGTGGAAAATGCTTTTCTCAAATGAATCCACACAAGACTACCTTCTTTAAAAAGAGAAGCCTTTTCTATGCTTGTTTGCCTGACGGTGATACTTGTCAGTTTGCTTCAAAATTCTCTTCCTCACTTCCTCATGTAACTGCCCGATTTCCTTAGCTCTTTCTTCAGCATCTCCTAAATTGGCGCTAAGTGCGTAATGGTATGAAATCCAAAGGACTTAAAATATGCTTTCAGTACACACCTCGAAATGGGCATTTTCCAATAGTTTGACTGACCGAATTATTATATCCAAACTCAGTTTGAACCAATAACAAATCCCATTGTTTGTCATGTTTTCCAATAAAACTCCTCAATAAATTGCCCAAAATTCTGTTAACAGCCTCAACTTGTACATCGGTTTGAGGATCGGTAGCAGAACTAAGCTGAGGTTTTTTTCGTTTTTTGGTCAAAAAACTAACTAAGCTGAGGTTGAGTCCTCATTTTTTGCCGTAATATAAGCCAAATAGGACTCATAAACTTGACGTCACTATCATAATGGGATGTCTTTGTAAAGCCATGTAGGCGCACAATTTCATGAAAATAAAGCTAAGCAACATGTATCGCATTAAGGGTCTTACTATAGGTACAAGATGTGCCATTTTGGGACAATCGATCAAGCACCACCATGACCTAATAAGTGATGATTGTTATGATTGAAAAGTTGCATGAGTATCCATTATGACAAAGTATTATGTCGTAGTTCATACGTAAATGATATTAATGAATCCATACAAAATTATAAAACACGATAGTCCATGTTTAACAAATAAGTGACATAAATATGTACTAAATATGTGCTAAATAAGATGCTCACTGAGAACTGAACAATGTAGAGAAATCATTATAGTGTAAATTTGGCAAATAAATGTTGTTAGTGGATTAATAAAAAAAATTATCCATCATAAAAAGTTATATTACATGCTTTACAAATAAATAAATGATATTAGTTGATTAATTGAAACTATTTATCCATTATTACTAAAGTCTCTATTGGATGAAAATGATATATGTTTAGAGGGTTATATTACATAAGTGCGCAAATACCATAAATAAATATAATTAAGTGCGTAATTATTGATAATTCTTATGGTTAAAACATCACATCTGGTAAAAATAAAGTCCTATATTTGGTATTATTCCTATCACTTTACAGTGGATAAGAACAAAGTAAGTTGAATTAACAATGTATACCCATTTGACAAAGGATTTTTGCTATATTCAACTGATAATATTAAAATACCAATAAAATATTACATGACATGATAGCCCATTTTAACAAACAAATGATTTAAAACAAAATCAATATATAATAGCCCATATTTTACGTAAAAATGAAAATGATACGCCCTAGAGGATAATTGTTATATGAGACAATCCCTTCTAAGAGTTGGATAATATATAGATACACAATATGAAAAAATATAAATGATAGGCCGTATTTGACTAATAAATGATATTTGAGGATTATTCAAAATTACATGTCATTTTCACAAATAAATTGATCAAGACAAAACGTTACGTGTCACTAATGAAAAAATTGATATTAAATAGGTATTGGCTCAAACTTTTTGAAGGAAAAATAAGACAATTTCAACTTACTTGTAAAGCGATTGCTATTTAGTGTTATCCGATAGAGTTCATTACCACACCAAAATTATTTTCATTCGTGTTTTGGTGTTAGGATGATTTTGTTAATATTTTCAATTGTCTTTTGTTTAACTCATATTACTATTCCATATTTTTATAGCAGCAACAAACTCGAAGTATAGTCTGCATTACATGTTAAGATATGTCTTAGTGAAATTTTATTGTGACTTCTAAACAATATCTCATGCTCCTTTTACTTTAGTATTAATTAATCCTCATAGAGACTTAAAGTATGGGGCCGCCAGTATTTCCCTATTGTGATATGAATGTCTATAAAACATATTAAATAAAGTAACATAAGTAAAAAGATATTAACACATAATCATTATACAAACAAATTAAAATTACAAAAGTTGTACAAAATAATTAACTTGAAGTATCATTAAATGCAAAATATATCAACAATCATACTGTCGGCAACAGAATTTTCAGAAGAAAAGAAAGAAATATGTGAATATTCTTATTCTGAAAGTAAATTAAGGGAATTCTAGATATGCATTGTTGGGGAATCAAATTTTATGAATTTCTTCAAAAATACAAATTGAACATTGCATACAATCGCAGGATATCTAAAAATTCTTTTTGTGATACATCGTCATGGATGATGAGATATTTATTAATTCTTGCCAAAACTAAAGATAGACTTTGAACCACCCGCCTGGGTGGCGTTGCTGGAGCGCGCACTCTTCCTCTCGCAAAAGGTTGAGTGTTCGAATCCCGGGCGCCGCAGGGTGACTTAACTGGTGGCACGTGTGTGGTGGCTAGCACGTGTCGCCCCCAGGGTTTACTCCTCGGCTGTCGGCCGTGCGGGGGATCCCTGGGTTACCAAAAAAAAAAAAGATAGACTTTGAACTTTACCAAAAAAAAAAAGAAGATAGACTTTGAATGTTTAGCAAAAAGAAAAGAGAGAATTCTATAAAAAAGAAAAATTAAATATATGGAATTGTAAGATGATCATGAAGAAATCACATCTAACTCTCTAGAAATAGAGAGTAGCAAATGGATGAGAGAAAAGAAACCATTTTATTTTCCAGATAATTCTACAAAAATAGCTTGCTCGCCTTTTCTACGACGGTATAGGTGATGGTTTTCACAAAATCGAGGAAAGATATTAAGAGGGGGGATTTATGCTCTTATTTTATATATGCTTTTGTCCTTTTTACTAATTCATATTATTTTAGATGCTCGAAATATTGCATATACTTATATTATTTTTCAATAAACATTGCAATTTTATGTGTTATGGCTTTATTAATTAGAGAATAAACCCATATAATGAGATTTGGATCAATTTTAAATAAAATTCCACGTATGCTCTAGTAAAAATTTTGATTGATGTGAATATTTAATTTGTTATAATTTTCTGCATATATTACTTTTCTCTTGTGGAAAATTAACGTTGATATTCAACTTTTAAAATAACATAACAAATATAGGCTTAGATCCATGCAACACATGGGTATCGTCCTAGTTTTCTATAAAATTTAGTAACTTTAACATATTGATAAGCTACATAAAAAATATTGGTCAATTATTGAAGTCGTCGGTAATTTAAAACTATCTAGTAACTGGAAGTACTTTCTTAAAAGTGTCAGTAACTTACTAACATGCTACCGGCTAAACAAGTTTTCCGTCAAAATTTGCTAGCTATGGAAATTGGCCATAGCCAACGTTCCTTTTACTAGCTCGGAACATTTTTCCGGTTTTTGCACTACGAAACACCATCATCGTTCCTATGTAATTTGTTTAGGAAAATTGTAAGGACAATTTATTTGCCCGTGGATAAATAGAAGTCGATACTTGTTATCAAAGTTTTGTCATAATGCTTACGAGTTACGATGTGTGAATATTTTTGTATATGTAGGTTCCCAGTATATGGACATATCACTAGTTTTTTAATAAAAAATAAGAGCCAGATTTTGAATTGAATATTTATCTCTCTTTTTTTTCATCCGAAATGTCTATAAGTTGGTTTCATTGTTCTTGCAGGACTTTAAAAAATTGAAGTTCATTAGCTTTAGAGATTGCCAGTCGGTGATTTGTATGCCAGATCTCGAATGTACTCCAAATCTCATGGAATTGAATTTCCGCGGGTGCAAAAACTTGGAGCATGCCCACGAATCAGTTGCATATCATGGCAAGTTACAATTCTTGGATTTAAGTGGGTGCTCTAAACTTCATCATCTCACTGATGAGCTCCGGTCCAAGAATCTTCGAAATCTCAATCTCAATCATTGCTCAAAATTACAAGGATTCCCTGATATTCCAGATAAAATTATAGGCATAGAAACACTTAATTTAGAAAGCACTTCAATTGAGGAACTTCCTTCATCCATAGAAAATCTTGTCTCTTTGGAGCGTATGGATTTAATGTATTGCACGAAATTGGCAATCCTTCCACCTAGCATTTACAGGTTACCAAATCTTCAAAATCTAAATCTTCGAGGCTGTGCAAAACTAGTCAAGTTTCCAAAGGAGAAGGAGGATTCGAGTGATGCCCATACGGAGATGGGATTTCCCAAGTTAGATTATTTAGACCTTAGTGGATGCAATCTAACAGAAGTGGAGTTCTTGGAGAATCATTCATCTTTTCCCTTATTAAGATTTTTGATTTTGCGTGGAAACAATCTTACAAAACTCCCTACATGCGGGCATCTATATAAGTTGCACTGGTTGGATGTTTCGAATTGCCAACAACTACAAGAGATCCTCAAGATTCCAAGACAATTGCATGAGCTATCTGCAGTTGGTTGCGAATCTCTGAGTAAAATTCCCTCCGACATATGTCATGTTGACAATATTGACTTATCTTCATGTCATGAACTGGTCCGTAATGGGTTCATCATTAATGAATTATTCAATCCCGAGGTTAGACTCTCTCTCTCTCTCTCTCTCTCTCTCTCTCTCTCTCTCTCTCTCTCTCTCAGTCTTGTACATGTTGGCTGTATCCGAGTGTTTGTATATTGTGGAAGGCTAACAGCCCTGGATCGGTGGGCTAATTAAGAAAAGCAAACATATAGAGTGATTTTTCAAATATATGTAGTGGAGGTGGCTGTAAGGCAGCGTAAAGGATATTGCATTTATTTACAGAACTCTAGGTCGCTGTGAATTTGTAAGGATCACCCATTGAAAACTTCAACAATACATGTTCGTTCAATTACAAAATCTTCGACAATACATATTCTGTTTCCACCAATTAAAGTACAGAAAATTTTCCACAATACATATTCTGTTCCATTGAAACTTCTCTTTTTAGGTGCCAATTTAAAAAAAATAACTGACAGTCTACATTTGTGGCAGCATTTTCCTCCCACAATTGGTTGTCGAGTTCTTCTACCTGGAGGAGAGATGCCAAAGTGGCTGCTCCCCAACGAAGAGGGTGATATATCTTTCATGGCTTCAAAGGACTTGTATGAGACGTTCCTAGGATTAGCTTTTTGTGTTGTATTCCAAGTAAAAGAAGGAAAGAAGGATGTCAAATTCCAGCTTCTAGCAAACGTTAACGGCAAAAAGACGAGCGAAGAGTCAAAGACTTTTCGCTCAGTGGATTTGGATCATGTGTGGCTTGAGTGTCGCAAACCAAAGCAGCTATGGGGAGTAGACGCTTTTGGTCCAAATGACTGGAGTCATTTCCAGTTTAGCATTATAGCATCTAGAGAACAATTTGTTGATGAAATTGTGAAAAAGTTTGGATTTCGACTAATATGCAAGCCCCTAGAAAACGATTTGGAGGTTTTGCTTCAAGGAGATCAGTTGCTGGATCCAGCTTTATTCTATGAGGTTTGGCATGAAGATGGTCAAACGAGCACAGAGGAAGAAAGTTCAAGTGAAACAGAAGATTAACTGGATAGTAAAAGTAGCACAGAGGAAGATGATTCAAGTAATTTAGTCCACAAAAGGTTGAACACGGTTGACTTCTCACTTCAGGTCTCTCTCTCTCTCTCTGATTTGATACAGAGTCTGTACTTGGTGCACAGTGTGTTTGTATAACGTAAAACCTTAAAATGCTTGATAAACAAACTAATATAAGGTGATTTTGCACTGATATGTAATAGCAGTGGCTAGAGCCTGAGGATAATCTAATAAGCACCGAAAAAGACAGTTCAAAGGAAATGGAAGATTCACAAGACAGCAGATGAGCATGGAGGAAGATAGTTCGAACAAGTTAATCTACAAAGGATTGAACATGGTTGACTTCTCAATTAAGGTTTGTGGGTGTGCTGGGCGCACACGTTGATACGGAGGTTATGCTAGGCACATTGTATTTGAATAATGCTAAAGCCGAAAATTCTAGACAAACAAACATATATGATGTGATGCGATTCTGCGCGTATATGTCATAGGGGAGGCTATAACACTTGCACGGGAATGATTTATGTCACATGTGTATTGTATATAACACAAGCAAGGATCAATATGTCTAATTATTATAGATCTTTAGCTTTGATTGAATTACAAGGAATATGCTCGAATCAAACTCTTCTATTTGAACTTATACAAATTTGGGGATTTCTAGCAGTTTACTAATAGAATAGAGGTATTGTTTTTCCCGAATTTCTCCTGATTATCAAAATGTTCTCCTTGGAGGAGAGATGCTAGAGGAGTTCATCAACAAGACCGTACTTTATCTTTAAAGGCTGCATAGGACTTCTTAGACAAGATCCTAGGATTTGGTTTTTTTTGGTGTGGAAGATGGAAAAAAGGAAATATCCTGCGATATTGAGCTGCATGGTATTTAACTCCAATGTTGCTGAATTTCATCTGGCCAGTAATTGTGATGAGTGACTGCACATGATTGATTTTGACAAACTTTTGATTGTGATTGTGCAGGCCGACATTTAGAGTGGCTAATTCTGCATGATGACACTTGACACCAAGATCTTACCGAGCTCATTGTCAGCGCTCTTAATTAGGAAATACTTGTCTGGATTCATGTCTAATGGATTAAGTGCACGATAACCGCCGATCTTGTGAAACTCACAACATCAACGATTGTGAGGATCCGGATCCATAGAAGAAATGTCCCACCGTAATGGATCTTACAGTGAGTGCATTGGCATTCTATTTTTTGTGAAAGCTTGGAATAGTCAATTATATGAAATCAATCGATCGACTCAATTTGTGGGAGATAATAGGTTTATTTTTTTTCTATTTAGTTGGAGAGTTATAAAACATTGTAAAATCAGCTTCAAATTTCAATAAATTTTTTTATGTAGTTTAGTTGAAGATGATCAATTTTTTTAATATATTTTTTCTAGTAGGACCCTAATCGGTACGTTGCTAGTTTTTGTATGTCATTTTGTATTTGATTTTTCACCTTTTTTTTTCAAATATTACAAGAAAAAACCTTTGACTTTAAAAAAAATGCTCGAAGCTCTCAAAATAGAATTATCTGAGATGTAAATTCACATCTGATTTGTTTATGTTCTTTGAATAATTTTAGAACGTGGCAAGTAAAAAGAAGCTACGTTTGAAATTTCTTGACTCGGTGCGACGTTGGATGTCACTGAGTCAGCATCGATCGCTGGACCAACTTTGCGCATTTTTCTTGAATTGACCCGCCATGTCGAGATCCAGACGAAGCATCACATTCTATCTTCCAATGTCGTCGTCGTCTTCTTCTTCTTCTTCTTCCAATGTCGTCGTCGTCTTCTTCTTCTTCTTCTTCTTCTTCTTCTTCTTCTTCTTCTTCTTTTTCTTCCAAAAGTAAAATGGCCGTTCGATGTCTTCCTCAGCTTCAGAGGCGAGGACATCCTCCACGCTTCCTCCCTCACTTCCACAGGGCTCTTCTTCATGGGGGGCATCAGTGCCTACATCAACAGCAAGGACTTGAGGCCCAGGGACGAGATCCCACCGGCGCTTACGACGGCCATCGATGTGCTCGTCTTCTCCGAGAACTACGCTTCGTCTAGGTAGTGCTTGAACAAGCTAGTGAAGGTAATGCAGTGTAAGAGCCTCAAGGGACAGCTGGTGTTGCCCGTATTCTACGGAGGTGGAGCTGAGGGAGATCCACGGGCAGAGAGAGAGAGAGAGTGAGTGATGGCAATGCATTAACCAGGCAAGAGGAGAAATTGGGAAAGGATCTCAGAACGTGAAGAAATGGAGGCAAGCCTTAATTGAAGCCGCCAATTCATCCGGTTGGCATTGTGTCCGAGGGTAATCATAGTATTCCTGTTCGACCCTATAAAAGAATATGGAATTCTCTAATTTGTTGATAAATGATGGGATCGATTAGGGCGTTAGACTAATGTTATGGAATGTTACAGAGTGATTGTTTACTTCTAGTTTTAGTTAGTTCAATGGATCGTATATTGCCATTTATTCCCATTCCCCTTTACTACTTTGTTTTGGCAGAGATGAGACCAAGTTCATTGAGAGCATCGTCAAAGAGATTTTGACTATAGTAGGACCAGTACCCTTGAGTGTTGCCAAGTATCTTGTCAGTGTAGGCTGCCGTGTAACAGCCTGAATTTCGATCTAATTTCCGGGATCAATAAAACTGATATTAATTCGCATTTCATTTTAGTAAGTCTCGCCCAGAGCTGATCACTCTTGGGATACTAACCAATGGGGCATGGCTAACTAGAAAATGGTATGTGGACCGGGAACCCTATCGTGAAACGGACACCGATCATGAGAGACGCTGAGGGAATATTCTGGGCCAACGTGGGCCGATCGTAGGAAAGGGTAATGGATTGGGTTTGGCCAAGGCCAACGATATATAATAGGGACGTAGGTGATTCTGCAAAACCGAAAGTACACATGACCAACCAGTCCTGAACCTGAATCTAACGATTGTGACCTCTAAAACTAGTAATAATTTCTCATTCTCTCAATGATCAAGACCGTTACGACACGGATAACCCTAGGTCAATACGCGTAACTTCTAAACAGCCGCCCGTTAGTGAGAGACCCTAGAATTGAAAGTTAGTGAGTTTTATTCGAGAAATTGGGCTCAGATTTCGATGTCGATTTTCGAAGGCTTAAGAGACTATTTTTAGAAATCTGACGTCATATTACGCTGGCCACACACATTTGGGGTTAGTACGAGTAAGAGTCGGAATTTCGGTCCGAGGGTGAAAAATTACGGTTTTGCCCCTGGGGGTACCGGCATTGAATTTTGAGGTTGTTTGAGGTTATTTTTCGAGGCTGACACCATTTTTGAGTGACCACGCATACCGGAAGTCGTTACGGATAAAAAGTGGAATTTCGACAAAAATTGAAAAAGTAAAATTATTTTATTCCCGGAAATTCGCACTCGATTTTCGAGGGCTTAAAAAGTGAATTTCGCGATTCCGACGCCATATTAGGTTGGCCACACATATATGGAATGCGTATGTGCAAAAATTGAAATTTCACCCCGGGACCGGAAAAATGAAGATTTTACCCCTGGGTTAATTTTTGATCCGAATTTTTTTGGGAAAATTGTGGATAAATATCAGCTGCACTTTTTGGGAACTTTTGACCCTTTTGCCCCTCTCTTTTTAGATAAGGATGAATATAAACATTTTATTTAGCGGTATTTTGGTCATTATTGCCAAATCTTGACACTTGGCACCCCTTAATTATATTATTTGACTAAGTTAGATTGCCCTCTCTCTCTCCTCATTCACTCTTGCATGCAGACCAGCCTCTTCAGAAATTTTCTTCCCATTTTCCCCTTCTTCCTCTTCCGTTTCTGTTCTGTTTTGTGCGTTTCTGCCATTTCTGGTACTGTTCACGCCGGAACAGTACCAGCCGGAGCTGCCCCCACCAAGCCGGCACCACCAGCAACCATTTCCACCTCTGTGCAACCACCACAGCCCCGGTTTTTGTCCAAAAACAGCCTTGTTTCTCTATTTTTCTCTTTCACGGTCTGCAAACATTAACGCCGGCTTTTGCTGAAGCTTCGATCGCCGTTCCGTCGACACTCGGGCATCCGGCACCTCCATACGTCGCCGTTCAACACAGGCCGTACAGTGTTCGTACGGTTACTATTCACCGTCCGTACGGTCCGGCCTGAACAGTGCCCGTACGGATGTCGCCGCCGTGACCGGCGCCCCTCCGGCCACCGTTTTTCAGCCATTTCGTACAGTGTCCGTACGGAATCACTGTTCACCGTGACTGTACGGCACTGTTCACCGTCCTTACGCTTCGCCGCCCCGGTAATTCCGCCGCCGGTTGCACTGTTCACCAGTGATCGGTCGCCATTCCCCATCGTCGTGACCCTTGATTAGGTGAGTAAAATTTCTAAACCCAGATTAGGACTAATCGTGCATTTTTCTGGACTGGTTTAGGTATTATCAGTACATTTTGGACTGGCTTAGATAGTGTCAATGTGTATTTGAGACTGGATTGAGGATTGACTGGTAGAAATTATTATCGAAAATTATGGTAAATTATTGAGGATTTATTGGAGAGAGAAATTGGATTAATTGATCAATTTAGGAGCTCGTTGGTGAGATTGCCGGGTAAGCCCGGTTTGATTGAGTGTATGTCAATTGTGCTTAATTGTAGTTGATTTCGTACTGTTATGTCATATGTGGTGTGGCTATTTTTGTGGAGTGCAACTGGCCATTGTTTGGTTTACAATGATTTACTGAGTTGTGAAACGCACGTTAGGCCACATGGTATTAATTGGGCCAATTAAGCACGTGTTGTGACATTGGGTGTTTGAATTATATTGGTACTCATGGTGCATTGCATTTGCATAACATGGACACGTATTTTGTATGCCAAGAGTGAGGCATGTGATGAAATTGTGCGAGAATGGGTGTCTGCCATGAGCATGTGATCACCTAAAATACCCTAAAGCGTTATGCGCGGGGTTCAGATAATAATAAATTGTGTGATCACCTAAGGACCTTCAGGTCGATACCGTCCTCATGCACTTTGAAGCAGGATGATGCCCGGTACATCCGAAAGGCGACCATCCTCATGCACTTTGAAGCAGGCTCTGGTTCGCAAGGAGAATAGTGTTGCGCCTCATGCACTTTGAAGCAGGCTAGAGACACTGGGCCAGATCTGTTGTTGCGCCTCATGCACTTTGAAGCAGGCTAAATGCACCGGGCCGTGAAAAATTGATGACTCGAGTCGTAATAATAATGAATTGGGCAAGTGTGCCAGTGTGGGCCGGTGGGCCAAAAAAATGCGCATGACATGTCAATAACATTTGCATGCATAAACATACATTGATTAGCATGCAAGTGGATGAGACTCTGTACATGAGCATGTGTTTGGCGTACGTGTGACTGTGTGCGCCACGTATGTGCTATGATTTTTATATATCGAACTGTCTAACCTGCAGGGTCAAAGAATTGTATGATTATGGTTGTGTTATGATTTTAAATATTCGTTTCTGGTCAAGAGATTGCATGCTAGCCTAGCCTAGGTTGAGGGGTTGAACTCACTGAGATTTATCTCACGGTTGTGTAAACCGAAACATTTCAGATCCCCAGCCATAGGATGCCAAGGACACCACCTTTTTTTGTGGGATGCCGTATTTTATCTAGCGGTTGTTGAGCATGCACCTCGGTGGAGACGAAGCATAACGGAGAAGTGGCTGTTTAGTTATTCCTAACTGTTGGTGTTTCCTTTTTGGTTATTGTGAATACTGTAAGAAGAGTTTTAAGATAATAATGTAAGTATGTACATATTTTCTGCGTTAATTATTGTATGGCTATCCTTCGCTCATATTGTAATTGTTTGGGTTTATTTATCTTATACTTCCGCTTGTGCTTGATCTCTGTATGGGTGTGGGTCGGCAATGCTTCCTAGGAGCGTTGCACCATAATCGACCATGACGGGATGTTTCGTTTTAGTGGAGTACGAGACGTGACATGCCGTGTAGAGAAAGTATCGTTGTTAAGTATGGGCTTGGATGACATTCGGATGATAGGAATGTGGGGAATTGGAGGTGTAAGGAAGACCATTATCGCTAAAGCTGTCTCTAACAGTATCGCTATTCAGGTTGGTGGTTGTAGCTTTGTTGCAAATGTTATAGAAACTTCCAGTAAACCTGATGGCCTAGTTCATCTACAAGATATTGTGGAAAGAAAATTTAGCAATCTTCAGTGAGGATAGAGGTGTTAATATGATATGAGATAGACTTTGCTGCAAGAAGATTCTACTTATGCTTGATGATGTGGATCTTGGGGACCAGTTAAATACATTAGCTACAGAATGTGAATGGTTTGGAAAAGGGAGCAGGATCATCATTACGACAAGAGAGAGATAAGCATGATCATGGGATAAATCAGGTATATGAAGTTAAAGCATTAGATCAAGGTGAAGCTTTGAACTATGGAGTTCATTCGCTTTTCCAAGAAGCCAGATAAAAGACATAAGAAAATATCTCATAGATAACATTTTGGGCTATGCTGATGGCCTTCCCTTAGCTATTGTGGTTGGGTCCCTTTTTATGTGGTAGAAGCAGAGGGGAATGGGAGAGTACATTGGGTAAACTTGCTGAAAGTCCTAATAAAGATACAAACAGTGTTCTGAATATAAGTTTTGATTCACTGGAGGACAATAAGAAGGACATTTTCCTTGATATTGCTTGCTTCTTTAAGGGGAGGGATAGTGATTATGTAACCAGAGTTCTTGATAGTTGTGGTTTAAAGACATAGGATTCAAACTCTAATAGAGAGATCTTTAAGAACCATCGAGAATCAGAGAACAGTACAAATGCATGACTTGATACAGCTATTGGTCAGTATTCTCTCATATTGCCTTAAAGTTCTACCATTGAGGTTTTGCAGATTGAATTCTGCATCTGGCGTACTTAAAACTCTAATTTGCCTCATTTAGGTGGTATGCCATCCTAGCGTTGGCACATGCAACTAAATCGAGAAAGGTGAGGAAGGGCTATGACTGGCAAAAAGGGCGCATTCTAATGTTCCTGTAGATGGTTGGAATTCTGTGGCCCAGTTTTTTTGGTATCTGAAGTGCATGGCTATTTTGAGAAGCTAAACAGTACAATCTAGAAGTAGGAGTATTTTGTGAGAAGCGGTTGATTGAGCCTGTGCTGGGTCTGTGTTTCTCTATCACTGGATGAGTTGTTAATTCAGAGTGTGCTCAAAGGTAAAGGTTTGATTACCAGTTTTCTGCGTTAATGTTCTTTTGTTGACTCGTTGGTTCAGCTAGAAGAGATTATAATATGTCCAGAAAAGACGATATGCGCAGAATGTATCATTAATTCAATTGTTTGTACTTGGTTTACATAGGTATCCCATTTTCACCATGTCATCTTAGTTTCAAGATCCAAGCCTTTAATGCGAGTTTGGTTCATAAGAACAACTATTATATTTCTGGTCTATTCCTGATGAAACAGCTTTTTCTTTGTTTGGTTCAAAAGTAGATTAGAAATAGTCAATTATTTCAAAATCAGAAATAACTATTCCTTGAGGGGCTAATGAATAGCTATACCATGCGGTCAGAAATAGCAAGACTAGTTTTAATTTTTATATTCCAAACCTTGTATTTATGTCAACCAATTATATGTAGAGCAAATCAAAACTATTAAATAAGGATTTAATTTATTTTATTTACTATAATACTTTGATTAATAACATATCAAATTATATTGCATAATTAAATTAGGTCATGATTCTTTTTTTATTATAATGTTAATTATTTCTGATTGTAAATATAAGTTATTATCTATTTTCTTTTAAAGCTTAGATTTACTCTTAATTAAAGATTCATTCATCACGTCTCCCCTTCCAAAGAACAGAGATGCCGCTATCTACACATGCGTGTCACTGTACATATACGTCTGCTACAACTTGCGGTCTCTTTCTAGTGTTCTGATAAATTTGATCTTCCAGCAACACGAATTCTGGGAAGAAAAGGAATGAACTTTCTTCGGCGTCAAGTTGCATGAAGCGTTTTAAATGCATGCATCTTGACAACGAGGGCTAATAGGAGAAAACATTCCCAGACGAAATTACGATGTCTTCCTTAATTTCAGAGGCGAAGTATCCACAACAACTTTGTGGGTCATCATCTATGCAAGGCCTTGGATCAGACTGGCGTGAGGACGTTCATGGATAGCGAGGAACTGAGGAAGGGAGAGGGAATATCGCCCTCGATCATGAGGGCGATCAAAGAATCACGCATTGCAGTTGTCGTCTTCTTGGAAAGCTATGCTGCATCTGCGTGGTAATTGGAGGAGCTAGTGAAGATATTAGAGTGCAAGATGATGAATGAACAGGTTGTGATAGCCTGTATTTTACAAAGTGGAACCGAGGAAAGTAAGAGGAAGGCATGGGTGTTACGGGAAGGCACTGGCAAAGCATGGAGTTAAGTATGGGAAGGATTCAAAGAGAGTGAAGAAATGGAGGGAAGCTCTTGTTGAAGCTGCTAATTTGTCTGTGTGGCATCTGGACAGCGGGTAATTCTGAATATCTAAAAACATGCAAATAATGATAGATAGACTGAGACACACCCGGCCCAGTCACCCGCTGGGCCATACTTGCCTTCTCTTCATGAGTTCGAATTTTCTTGTGCATTTTTTTTTATTGTTTTTGGTTAGTGATACAATTACAGTAAAAGAAGTCAGGTTATCATTACAACAAGAGACAAACATTTGCTAACTTCTCATGCCAAAAATGAAATATATGAGGGCAAACCTTAAATCACAACAAATCTCTTGAGCTCCTTAGTCGTCATACTTTTCCAAAGTATGAGAAAATGGAGATGAGTAGGGATCTGGTGGACGGCGTTCTGAGGTATGAAGTGGGCTTCCTCAAGCGCTTGTGGTGTTGGGTTCTTTTTTGCATAGTAGAAGCAAAGACAGTGGAAGAGCGCATTAAATAAACTTGCAGAGCATCCAAATGAATCAATTGATATTGTCCTGACAACAAGCTTTGAGGCCCTAGATGATCAACGGAAGGAAATTTTTCTGGACATTGGTTGTTTCTTTGTAGGGAAGGATCAAAATTACGTGAACAAAGTTCTTAATGTATCGGCTTGGAACCAATAATTGACGTGCAAGTACTACTTGAGAGGTCTTGATAAGTATTGAAAAATAGAATGATTCAAATGCATGACTTGCTTTAACTAATTGCAAAAGATCATGTCTATCAAGAATGCCCTGAGGAGCCAAGTAAATGCAGCAGGTTATGTTCGTGTGATGATATTCGTGGAGAATTGGCATCAGATACGGTAATAGAGGTATGTCTAAACTTTGTGAATTTCCAACAATGTTGCTACTGTAGAATGAACCGGTGAAATCGATTGAAGACATTATGGGGTTTGATTTTTTTTATAATCTTGGACTGCTATACCTCTCTTTTACAGGCATCAAATGCAATCGAAGCAATCGGACCGTTGGCGTATAATCCAGAAGAAGATTTTCGGGCAATGTCTCACTCCAGAGTTGAGATGGTTTGAATGGCTTGGATACCCTTAAACAATTTTGCCGACATGTCACAATCCAGAGAAGCTTGTGGGACTTCATATGCTGTACAGTCTTGTTCTAGAATTGGGAAGTGAGTTCAAGGTATGTCCCTAGTATTGGTAGGTTAAGCAATATAATTAAGTCCATGGGAAACTAACTATTACATTTTCATTTTTCATATTTTGCAGAATCTTAGAAATTTGAAATATGTCAATGTTGGTGATAGCGAGTTCCTCAAGAAGATTCCTAACCTTTCATTGGTCCCAAATGTTGAAAGTTTGATGCTACATGGATGCGTTCGTTTAGTCGAGATCCATGAGTCTGTTGGGCATCTGGAGAAATTTGTTGATTTGGATCTCGAAACTTGTTTAAGCCTCGAGACTTGTCCTGCTACATTGAAATCAAAATATCTAAAATTCCTGCGCTTCAATAGCTGTTCCTGTCTCGGGATTCAAGGGCAGCACAATTGAAGAATTGCCGGATTCAATTGAGAATCTCATTTCTCTCCTAATTTTATTTCTGAATGACTGCAAGGAATTTTCAGTTATTCCTAGTAGCATTCACAGGTTGTGAGCTTTTAGGTATATTTATGCAAATGGTTGCTTAAAGCTTTGTAAGTTTCCACGTATGATAGAGAATAAATCATGTTGATTCGGATTGCGCTGTCGGATTGCCGAATCTAGTTGATCTGGATATAAGCAATTGCAGCCTATCGGAAGTGGATTTTCTCATGGATGTTACCTGTTTTTCCACTTGTTCTCCTCGTCCCTAGCAGGTAATGCTATCACTACTCTGCCTGCGTGCATCAGTAAGCTTGACAAATTGAATGTTCTTGATTTGTCGAATGGTGAATAGCTTCAACCGAACTTTGAACTTCCCCCACTTCTACGGTTACTGTAGAGATCTACTAAATTGCTTTGGAATTATGTTGACTGGTATGCACTTTTTTTTTTTTTGGTAAAGTAAGAAATTTATATAACCTTCCACAGCAATACATACAGGAAGAAAAGTCGTACACAAAAACCTCGCACTTGAGGCGACACAACAAGTGTCCCGATAGGTACAAAGGTGTAGCGACTCGAGCAAGGGCTATAAGCAACAGCTAAGCCACAAAGATGTCCATACAGAAAGGAGATCTAAAGATTACAAACGTAGTAATGCAATGATTACTCAAAAATGGAAGGGGAAATGTCCCATTTTTGCTGAATATTTCTATTGCGGTCATTATCTACCACCGGCTTCATGGATAAAGCTTTGTCCCTTACCAACTTGGTGAGGTGGGTGCGTATGGCTGGCATGAAAACGGGTCGATTCCTGAAAAGAATGTTGTTTCACTCCAACCAAATAGTATGGCACATTGCGCCAAGTGCAAATCGAGCGATTTGCTGATGAAAGTTCCAACCCCAATAATTCGGGCAGCCCAAGTGCACTTGTTTGGGTACATATAGATAGAGCAATGATTCATATGCAGAAGAAGTATGCCGACTTCTCCGTCCAATTGACGTGGCCTGTCTTCAATTACACTACTGCCCTTATATAACTCTTCAAGCAAAGAAGACACAAGGACATGGAATACATGGGTAAGAAAAAGAAGGGATAGAAGTTGAGCAATACCAGGAGAGCCTATCTCGAGTAGACAACTTGTTCAAGATTAGCAGCCAGGCTATAAAACAATGCTTAAGAATACATGGATTTTACCAGACACATTATGCCGACTAACAAACTGCCCCTTATCTCTAATTGCATTCCATGTACTAGCAGAACTATACCTTCCATCAGAGCAGCAATGGTAGGATCAGGAATAAAGATCCCACATTAAGCAGCCTGCACTTGCAGCAAATCATCAGATATTGAATCCATGCTTCCCAGCAACTGCTGATTAAAATCAAGAGATAGACCTGAACCATAGACAATCTTTGTTGGGAAATTACCAAGCAAAGGGCCATAAGAAGCCGAGGTTAAACCATAAGAAAACGAACTGTCCACCACTCGATTTATATGTCATTAGCTGCCTGGCTTTTTAACGAGTCTTTGGAAAATGAAAGTCTCTCTGATATGCGCCAATGTTTTTGTCATGACTAAAATGACCAGCTAGTCCACCATCACGAACTCAAAGACAATCGCTTGACATGAACATTGCAGAACGCGCAATTGATGAACCTTCGATATACAAAAATCATCGTGATGGTGAAGCCTTCCATATGAACTCTCAAGAGTCAACTTACATTTTTTTTTCCAAAACTCGAATCCTGTTCATACAAATCTTTCGCCACTCCAAATCCACCAACATTGATTTAAATAGTAAAGAGGAGCTCAAAGCATCCTTGACTGGATTTTGAGTGCCCGACTTATGTTTAAGAAAGGAATGGAAAGGACTGCAGAATTTCATTCCAAGTTGCATGTATGTCGGCGATTAAGCTTCCGTTGAGGGGTCAAGTGTTTAAGTGGTTAATGGTCAGAGTAGAAAACAAACTCTTTTGTTAGCAAATAGTGGCTCCACTGCTTGAGGGCACGGACCGCAGCATAAAACTCCTTATCATAGGTTGAATACTTTAGCTTGACATCGTTCAATTTTTCATTGAAAGGGACAAATGGACAGCCTACTTGATTGGGAACGACGCCAATGCCAACATTGGACACATGCAATGAACCTCGAAAACCAAATCAACATTCGGTGGTGCTTAACACTGGAGCTCAAGTCATTTTCTTCTTTTAAGGGTTCAAAACTCTTTTGTGCCCTTTCACTCCACCGAAACCTCTCTCCTTTTAAGCATTCTGTAATTGGTGCAGCAATGGGACTGAAATTCTCTATAAATCTCTTCTAGAAAGGGGCGAGGCCATGAAAGCTTCGATTCTCATGATGCAACTTTAATTCACAAGCTTCCCCTGCAGGAAGGCTCATTAATCCAATCATACACACGCATCCTCCCCCTTTTTGTCGTAACATCAAAAAGGGCCTCAGGGGCAAATAAGTAGATCAAATGCTTTCAACATTTCAACGTACTCGAGCAAGTGTTTACATAAGCTCACAAGGCAGCATGATGAAAAGAATCTTAAACACATCTTCAAGTAAGAAACAAGCCACTGTGTTCTTGAAAAATACGAGAAGACATAAAAACTCCAAGAAGCTGGTGGAGGAGGAGGATATTGTGAAAAGAAATGAGGATTCTGGAGGAAAATTTGAGCAAATCGACTGAACAATTGAAGTTCCTCCCAAATTTCCCGCAATTCCTTTTCTGCATCTCATTGCAGACGATGTGGATCTCCCTCAAAGCCAAGTAAACTAGGTAGAGAGAGCCTCTACCAATGGATCATCTTCATTTCCGTCCTAATATCAACTCCGACGGATCGCCTTACAGAGTGACGGGTTGGTTATACCCCTCAAGTTTGGTTTGGCCATCCCAAGCATTCCTCCTTATCCAAACTTCTCCTTTCTTCTTGTGATGTCCATACTTTTTAGTGTGGACTCTCCGATAAATTGGCAGTCCTTTAGGACTCCGGGCATCTCACCTTCGAGATCGACATCGAAAGTTTAAAAAATGCGAGTTAAGGCCATCCCCGCACGGAAAATTCAGTCCTTTTGGAGGTGGCTTCGGGAGACCTTAAAACCATTCTTGGACCTTGACCGTCAGCTTAATTTGTTCCTCAGACAAATCAGCTCTATGGCCAGAAATGGGAAGCAGGCAGTATATCACAATTGTATGGAGACTTGCGCATATTTACATCCCAAATGCAGCGCCTTAGGATCATCATATGAACTAATTGCCTCACTTGTTCGGAAAAATCATCATTTTTCTCATAGTCATGTAAGTATCACCGACGGCCAAAAGCCGCAAATCACCCTCAGGATTAATGTTCAAGAATAATCAACGTTCCATTCACAAAAGACTCGTAAATTTATTTCCTTCGTATCATTTTCTCACCTTTGATCGAATTAGTATAGATTGTTTCACAGCTACAGGATGAATCTCCTCGGACACCGACAGAAAATCAATCCGACCAACCGTCTAATCCATTGCCTAAACGGAAATCTCTCTCCTGTGAAAAACTCGAAGTCTATATTCCGTCTCTCCCAACACATTTCTAGAAGCAAACGTGTGATTTCTACCAAAGCAAGCTTGGTTTCGTTCGTGGAACCCAACTTGCAGACGAGTCGATGCGACCTCTTCTTCGCTTTGTTATGCCCTCCAATGCGATGAAGAACTGCTCCCCCTCTTTCCAGCTATGTGTTTGATCGGCATCCTCACTCCGAGCGGGAGGATTTCTAGAGGATTTTTTGGTGTTTGGGATGGAATTGAATGGATTTGGAAGAAATAGGTTAGATTCCAGGAAGATTGAAGCTAAAAAGAAAGTGATTGTGGCTTTGATTTGAAGAATTTTGAAGCAAAATCTAAGTGGGTGAGATGATTTATGTATTGAGAAAGAAATGAGAGTTTGAGTGGAGAGAGAGAGAGAACCGTGAAAACAGATGCAGGGCTTCGACGGCCAAGCATAATACGGCCGATTGCCGGGAACCCATTGACAAACATTTTAAAAACAATTTTTTAAATATTTTTTTTCGATCTTTTTACTATTTCTTTTCTTCTCTTTTCCTTCCTTCTTTTCTTTTTTTCTTTTTTTTTTCAATGTGGCCAGCGAGGGTCGCCGGAGCTTGCCGGCCATTGGGCAAGGGTCATAGCCGCCTTTGCCCGTTGTCGGTAAGGAGATGAGGCCAGGCGAGGGCCGCAACCCTTGCTGGGGTCGGCGAGTTTTGGCGACTCTCGCTAGCCATTGTGGGAATAAAAAAAAGAAAAGAATAAAGTAAAAGAGAAGAAAAGAGCAAAGAAAAAAATTTTGAAAAAAATATTTAAAAATTTAAAAATTTGTTCACTTCATCGTCGACCGTGCCACGTAAAGCAGCTAGAGTCCATATCAACAATTTCAGGCCAAAATTGGCTGAATTGACTCAATTCGCAAAACGTGAAAATATTTAGGACTAAATCGACATAATTAAAAGGTTTAAGATTAAACTGGCACAAAAGGTTTATGGCTTTTTTGGTAATTTTTCCCTAATTTAGTAGGTACCAAAATATCAATGTAACTATAGCAGCTTTCTTATCCTTATTATTTACTTCTTATATAGAAAAAGCAGGTGCGGTTCCATTAGCAATAAGTAACATTTACATTTTATTAGTAATTTTTCAAGACGCCGAGTAACTTTTAATATCTCGTTAATTAGAATCTCCTCATCTCCTTAGTTACTTGTAACATTGAAATAGTAAGTGTCAATATGCAAAGTAATTGCACTCAGTAACTTCTTAGCAATAATGGTAACTCTTTATATCAGAAAAGTAAGTGAGCATGTTTTTACTAGTGCCGGATGGAGAAAGATCAGGCTGCTCTCTCCTCGGTTAGAGTCTAGCCGCGAAGATGGGGTGCAACAATAAACGAAAATGGGTTATTTGAAGAGGAAGAGAATGAACAGAGATATATTCAAGTGGAGGAAGATGTTGCTGCTGAAAAGAGTAGGGGTTGCTGGTGGTTAGCAACAATCGCCTTTCAATTGGCTACTTAGAATGAAAGACGATTAGCTAGATGCGGCAAAAATGGCCCTTCTAGATTCAAGCAGCGCCGGAAGTATATAGAGAGATTATCATACCCAGGCCCATAGAGATTAGCTCCATTCTATATCTTCAAAAAATGGTGATTTTTCTATAAGTTAGTAACTTTTTCACCTCAATAGGCTTTCAAAATATTAGTCAGTGGTACATTTCCATCTAATTAGCAACCTTCAATTGGCAAATATGTGATTACACGAAGTAGTGACTTTTCATTTCATTACAAACGTTTATATAGAAAAAAGGAAGTATGTGCCTTTCCCAATAGCTAGTAATTTCTTGGTTTGATTATTAATTTTTCTTTAGGAAAAGATAATTTTCAATCCATTGAGAGTTCGTAAATTTTAAAAGTCAATATATACTTTCCGCGTTTGAAAGTAAGCTTAAACCTGTCAGTAACTAGCAATTTCTCCAAGAAGTTAGTAATTCTTAATTTACAAAAGTAGGAACTTTAATTTAATTAGTAATTAGTTGGTATGACTAATAATTTTAATATAAGAAAATACCTACTAGTATATCAAGAGTTGGTAACATTCACAACTAACTATTCTGAAACGTTAGATAACCAAATATATTTGTGTAGTCAGCAACTATACAACTGCAATAATTTCTTCAATGATCCAGCAATAGCCAGTAAAAAACGGCACGAATTTCCTCCGTTTTTAAGCTCATGACATCATAGGATCACCCAAAATGAGAATCTGACACCTCAACAAGAGCATGAGTTTGGCTCCGAGGAGGTTCTTTAATGTTTTGTTTGCCAGAACATAGTACAAGCAAACATATTTTGAGGATATAAGTAGTTCATGTAACGTTCGGATAGACTTCTATTTTTTTTTTCCTTTGTTAGATGTGTAGTTCAAGGCACTGAATGTGAAGTCCCGGGAAGCTCGTTGCTGGGAAAAGGCTCCATCTTTTTTTCCTGGAGGAGAGATGTTGAAGTGGTTGTTTATGGCTTCACATCGATGACAAGTTCCTAAGATAAGCATTCTGTTTCGTATTCAGACCAGGAGGAGGAAAAGAGGTTGCCACAGTTCAGGTCCTACCACACATTAATGGCAAGAAGGGGAGAGGGAGTGCTCTGTATGCACCATACAATCAAGTGAATTCTGATGACATGAGGCTTGTATATTCCGAACCAAGATTGCTGTGCAGAAAAGTCGATTTTGGTCGAGATGATTTGAATCATTTCCAGCTTATAGCCTTAAGAGTATTGAGAGAAGTCATGGCAAAGTGGGGATTTCGAATAACGAGCGAGCAATTGGAGGACGACCTGAAGGCTGTGATTCCAGACAATCAGTGACTTGACTCGATCCAGCTTTCCTCTATGTGGTTGGTCACAAACTTACACTCTCCGAGGTTTGACATGCTCATGTATCAAACAAATTAAGAGGAAGAGATTTCAAGAGAAGCAGATTTACAGAAGAGGAAAGTGGGCTATGGCGGATATTGCATCAAGAGCTATGATGGATATTGCACTCTGGGAAAATGGGCCCAAGTCCAACCGATCAAGAGGAAAGTGGGCTCATGTATCAAACAAATTAAAAATGTATATCTGCTTGTTTGCTCAACGCTTTAAAAACAACTCAATAGGTAAGTCGCGTGATTCATTTGATAGCTTTCTGTGTTGTATTTCAAGTAGAAGGAAGTTTGTATTTTCCATTTGAGCTTATAGGATCCGTTAATTGCAAATGCGCGAAACACACCAGGCATATCTGGCAATGTGATTTGGATCATGTGTGGCTTGGGTATATGGAATCAAAGGACGTTTGGACAGTAAACAACTTTGGTCCAAATGACTCGAGTCATTTCCACGTTAGCATTAGAGTAATCGAACCTGATTGTGGTCCACATAACAGAGTATTTGTGAAAAAGTGTGGATTCCGACTACTATGCAAGCCAGTAAGCAACGATTTGGAGATTTTGTTTCAAGATGATCAGTTGCTAGATCCAGCTTTACTCTACAAGGTTTAGCATGAAGATAATCCAACGAGCACAGAGGAAGACAGTTCAAGTGAAACAGAAGATTTACACGATAGTGAAATGTGTAGAGAGGAGGAAGGATTGAACATGGTTGACTTTTCAATTGAGGTATCTCTCTCTCTCTCTCTCTCTCTCTCTCTCTCTCTCTCTCTCTCCGTGTGTATCTGCATGTGTGTTGATGCGGAGTGTACGTTGGGCGCACGTAATGCAAAAGCTGAAAAATCTAGAGAAACAAACAAATTTAATATAAAGAGATTCTGCACATGTATATAAAGCTTAACAAAATCTCAAATTGATGCGATGACAGACTTGATATTCGTAATTCCTGTATTGAAAAATAATGTTGAAATCCTAGAAAATCTAACAAACAATCGACATGTGGTTCTTGATGCTACGGTTAATCATAACAATTAACACCAATAATAGTACTAGATCAACTCTATGGACTAGTCATGGTCACGGTTCAAAAACCGGCGGTTCCAGTTCGTAGCTATGTATGAATCAGAACCGGAACCACAAGGGGCGGTTCCGGTTCCGGTTCATACATGGCGGTTCCGGTCTGGTTTTGGGCTAGTTTCGGCCGGTTCCGGTTCAAGTTCCAGCCTGTTCCGGTTCGTAATTTAAAAATTAATAAAATAAATTATAAAATAAAAATTGTAGACCTAGTCGCCAGTCCTCCGTTGGTCATTGCTCAGGCTTTGCGGCCTTAGCCATGGTGGCGGAGGTGGGGTTTAAGGCGGCGAGGAGATGAAGTGGGAGACGAGGGCGGCGGCGAGGGGGAGAAGGAGGGGGCTGGGAGGGGGATGGGGATGGGGATGGGGATAGGGATGGGGATGGGGAGGAGAAGTGGGGGGTCCTCCTCCTCCGGGAGCTAGGAGGAGTCATGGGGAGGGGAGGAGGAGGGGGCGTTGACATCGGCAGTTACGGCCATGGGTGGCGACGTTCGTCAGATCTAGGGAGACGGGGGTGGGCAGAGGAGAAAAGGGGAGGAGGCGCAAGGTAGCGAGGGGGAAGGAGGAGTGGGCGTCGGCATCGGCGGCTACGGCCATGGGCAGGGGCGACAACGGCAATGGTGGCGGGGGTCAAATCTAGGAAGACGGAGGGCGGGCGGAGGAGAAAAAGGGAAGACTAGAGGTGGAGGAGGCGCAGGGGAGAGGGAAGGGGGAAGGAGGGATTTGGAGGAGGAGAACTGGAGGCTGGAGGTGGGACCTAGGGGCGGGAACGTGGGGGTGGGGCTGCTATGCTGTGCAGCAGAAGGTTTTTTCTTTTTTCTTTTTGGAATTGGGCTCAGAACCACTGGTTCCGACTCGGTTCCAAAATTATTGGAACCGGAACCAAGCCCGTCGGCCACGGGCCGGTTCTGGTTTCGAATCGCAAGCCCGGTCAATGGGCCGATCCCGGGTTTGACCCGGGTCGGTTCTAGGCCAAAATCGGCCTGTGGCCATGACTACTACGGACCGAGACAAAAACTACACAACGACAACAATTCAATAATTCGACAAGAAACCTTTTTCACTCTTAGGTGTTTGTTGCTATTATGATAGGGGATTGTCACACTATATGCCTTGCTAGCCACATGCCGATTACTTGGATAGTTTGATTTTATTTTGTCAATAGAGAGTATCAGATTTGAGATTCTCCTTTTATATAAAGTTAGAGCAGACATAAAGGGTGCAAGTGGTTGGATGAGGCTGGTCTGTGGAGAGGGCAAGCATTGAATTTTCCTTTTCAATTTTCCATTAGTTTGAGTGCAAGTAGAAGTTTTTTATTTCATTTTACTTTTAATAATGATAAGTTTGTTGCAAGTAATCATATCATATCATGGTGGATGACCTCAGTCAATGTCCAATGTACCTTCTGTAGGGCAAGTATAGAGAACGGGTGTGACATTCCGAATTTTGACTCATTTTTGGGATTTATAACATGTGTAATTCGTCAGCGTACTTATAGTAAAATCTCACCTGGGAACTGATCACTCCTGATTATTGTTTTTAAAATTGAGATTTCGCTAGAATCGCACTCGATCGAATTTAGTCGTTATTTAGAGCCCAAACTTTGGTGTTGAATTTCTCGGAGTTTTAGGACGAATTTAATTGGACGGTGTCGATATTATTGTGGCCCACCTCGATATTGCTCGGGATATGTGGAAAGTGAGTTTTTGATCGGGTGCGGGTTTGGACTAGTAGACCTTCCTTACAATGTTTTTTTATTAATATCTTTTGGTCCTTTTCCTAAAATTATTAATTAAGATTTTTTTGGGAACCGTCGAATCGTTTTCGAATTTAAATCGTGTCCGTTGGATCGCAATTATTGCGATTTTGACTTATCCCTCTCTCTCTCTCCTCCCCTCTTTTCCCACCGGCCTTCTTCCCCCTACGCGCCTGACTTCTTCCCCCCACCTACCCTTCTCTCTCTCTTTCTTTTCTTCTTTTTCTTTTCTTCCTTTTTCTTTTCTTCCCCTTCTCTCTTCTTCATCCTTCGCTGGCTTCCCCCGACGCTGCAACTTTTGGCTTCTTGCTCCTGTTCCTGTTGCTGCTCACTTGACCGCGCCTCGCCGGCGACTAGCCCAGCCACCGTCCGTCGTCCTCCACCGCTGCTTGTCACCACCGTCCCGGCTTTCCCCTTCGGCCACGCGGCACTGCCCTCGGCCACCCGAAACCTCCCGTCGCCGGTCCACCAAAGCCACGCGCGAGCCGCACCTCTCGCCGGTCACGCCCGCCGCCTGTCTCCGCCACTCACCGCCACTGTCCAGCACCCCCAGCCACCGCCACCAGCTGTTATTCACACCTAGATCAGCCCCCGAATAGCCCCACAACGGCCGTTTCTTCGCCGCGCTCGTTCGCCGCTCGCCGGAGCATTCCGAGGACACAGCGGACCGCCCTCGTCGCCACCGTCATCCTCGCGTCGTCGCCGGCATTAGCCGAGTAAGTTAACCTCTAATCCCACGTTTAGAATGTTAAACTTGCTTAGGGTAGTTTAAATTATGTTTAGATTAATTTGTTAATTGTTTAGTTAATTGAGATTAATGATAGGTTATCGGTTTGTGCAATAGGTTATCGTGATTGTAGTATAAGTTATCAATTATATTATTATTGTTATTGAATTATTAAATAAACATATTTTCGGAATTAAATAGTATTTTATTATTAAATTAATTAATTCCGAATTAAATATTATTATTTTATTATTAAATAAATAATTTCCGAAAATTAAATATTATTATTTTCGAAAAAATTTCTAGTGTCAATTATGATGCTAATGTTGGATTTTGCCGTATAAATTGACATATTTAGAAAATGATTTGAATGATTTCGATTCAAGAAAATATTTTGAATTTTGGAAAATTAAATTATTCTTGGATATTATTAAATAATTAAATTCCGAATTTAATTATTATTTCGAAAAATTTGTAATTTCAAATTATTATTTCTGGTTTGAATGTTAGCGTTTATACCTTGAATTATCGTATAAAATTATTTTTATGACAATTTATTTTTTATCGGAAGTTTTCAAGAAAGTTTATGAGATTATTGGCATTAAATTATTTTCTTTTATTGTTATGCCAGAATTGATAGTGGTGTTTTGCGGTTAATCCCTGTGTCGTTATCGAAGTTTGCATTAATAGATAGACTATTTGCATGTGTGGCCACTTTGTATTATTGTATGACATTGGATGAGCACTATTCATGAATGCATGGGCTAATTGAGAAGATAATAATTGGCCGGAATGCTTGTGTGCTCGTGTGGTCACACGTTGGAGCCGTCTTGCTATGTATCGCTTGACGATGCTCAATTTATCGGATGCCTGGGGATAATCTGGAGTGACGATGCCCCGGATGTCTTGTCGCGGCCCGAGACCGGACTTGATACTCCTTACGGGATACCATCTTACTGTGTATCGTTTGATATTGCCGTATTGGAATGCCATCATCCTATGTATCGTTTGACGTAGCAGTGCCCGACAGGGCGGGACAGAGCCCGGTTTTTACCGGTAGACTGCCATCTTACTGCGTATCGCTTGTGTGTGGTGGCCCCGAGGGGGCATAATAATTGGAATACATGTGATGCATAGTGCTTGATTATGGGATAGAAACTGCTGGGCATGGTATGGGACGTGCCCAAGCGGGTTTTGCCTTATAATCGAGACATGCGCGATTGTGTTGCATTAATGCATGGAAAATCTCGTTAAATGCTTCGAGTATGTGACATATGCATTTCATCAACGTGTGTACCAAGGCGAGATAAGGATGTCTGTGATTGTTTAATAATGTTGTTGTTGATGTTGTGTCGCCTGATTAGGGACCCCCGTGCGAGTTGGCCTCCTAAGCGGAGCTTAGGGTTAACTTATTGGGACTTTCGTCTCATTGTTGTTGTTAACCCCCTTTTTCAGGCCCTTAATGTGTGGATACACCCAGTTTGGTTCGAGGTGTTTGGAAGTTGATTTTTGGAGTTCGACCTGTTGATGAAGTAGATTAACCTTGGCCTTTGTCTTTTGCTGGCTTTTTGTGGGAATGCCCGGAGTGGGCTTGTAAGTTTGTTCCCAGGGGTTAGTCAAGTGAATATTAAAAATGGCTTATGTTATGTCTGGTTTTACTCTGCTATCCATGATTTGATTTTTGTCTGGGGTTTGCTGTGTTGGTCATCGTTTCCGCTTGCGTAATTCAAATATAAAAAGAAATGGGTCGGCGACGAATCCTGAGTCGTCGCATCATAACGACCATAGTGGGATGTCGTGTGTCCGTAGGGTTTGGGGCATGACAACGGGACTCACCTTTTCTTCCAATGCGAATGGACAGGTAGCATCTGGTGCAATATTCTTGCGCAACATGGGATCAGGTGTAATGTATGGGGATGGAATGAGGAGCTTCAATGGATGGTTAGAGCAACAAGAGGCAAGGATTTGGCAACAAAACTCCTCAAAGTATCTTTCTTAGCAATTGTATATTGCATTTGGATGGAGCGCAACCATAGGCGGTTTCAAAACAATCCAACTGACATTCAGATTATTTTGGTGAAGGTGCGGAAAAATGTAAGAGGTAGAGTTTTGCTATACCAAAAAATCAAACCTTGGTAAGTTAACATTGTTTTAGCTACTTTACGGAGACTTCCTATCTCTATATTCACGAATTATTAGTACTAGTTGTAATGCCGGGGAATGCCCTAAGTTGCTGTATATCATCTCTTATATACTAGTTACATTTTACATAAAAAAAAAAGTTTGTTGCAAGAAAGTTGGAGTTCAATTAGGACAGTTTGTATTGAAGAACCGGCTACGTCTAAAGTGAACTAGACAATGAAGTCTGACGAGGACAACTAATTTCTTGATTATGCTATTCTATTTTCCATCAATTTTTCACTTACTATATAGTACACTCGTATTGTATGAGCTACGTTTAGAGGGATTCAATCTAATATTAGGGGTGGCTAGCACTTGCAAGGGACTGATTTCCAACATAAGCAAGGATCAATATGTCTAATTATTATAAAACTTTACCTTTAGTGGAATTACTAGGAATATGCTCAAATCAAACTCTTCTTCTTGAACTAATTATAAAGTTGGATACTTCTAACAATTTACCCATATAACAGAAGCATCACTATTCCAGTATTGATTCTAATTGCCTTAAAGTTCGCCCTGGAGTAGAGATGCCAAGGGAGTGTTGGAGGATGAAGCCAAATATTGTTATTAAGAGCTTTTTTTTGTCTTTTCTATTAATTTTTCTTTTAGGTTAAAGTTACGCTCTATATATCAGATATTGATAGAAGTTAGCCATCAAGTGCTGAGAAGAAAATAGAGAGAAAAGAAAAGAGAGAAGAAAAAAGTGAGTTTTTTTTTTGTGTGAGTGTTTTTAATCTCTTTTTGCCCCGATCTTAAGAGAAGATCATAATTGTATTCCTATTTTCTTTGAAGTCTAGTGGATTCGCAGAGTGCCTCTGCACGGAGACGTAACTCAGGTTTAGGTGAACTTCAGTAACAAATTTTCTGGTGTGTTCTTTTGATTCCGTTCTTTCATTATTATATTCTGCTAGTGAGGATCGTTTGCTTGGGTTTTTCTGGAATCGGTGTACGATTCTCAACAATTAGTATTAGAGTTTAGTTGGTTAATTGAGAACATCGAAGGATTTTTCGGTGACTTTTGATTAAAAGCAAATGATATGCAGAAGATAAAATCAGGATCGATAAGTTCGACCGGTAAGATTTTGGATGTTGGAAACTCCAAATCGAGGATTATCTTTATGAGAAAGATCTTTATGCACCCTTGAGGGTTAGAAACCTAAAATGGTGGAAGTCGATCCGACAGCAGAATTAGGATGGAAAATTCTTGATCGAAAGGCATTAGGTGCGATTCGTCTAGGGTTAACGAAATAGACAGGGTACCACATCACGAAAGCAAAAACTGTAAAAGAAGCCATGAATATTCTTACGAATATATACGAGAAGTCGTCCACATCAAATCAGGTGTTTTTGCTGAAGAAGTTGGTTAATATGAAGTTATCTAATAGAGATTCCGTAGCAGAGCATATTAATAGTTTCACGCAAGTCACACGTCAGTTGGAATCCGCAGGCATAAATTTGGATATGAAGCTTCAAGCTTTATTATTTTTATGTTCTCTTCCGGAAAGCTACAACACCGCGGTACAGGGAATTTCAAACACCATGAAGGATGATTTTGACTCTCGATGATGCTGTGAGTGGTATCATGGATGAAGAGATACGAAGAAAAGTCTCAGGTGGAAATAATTTTTCGCCATCTTCATCTTCCACGGCACTAGTAGTGGAGAATCGTGGGAGAAGTAAAAGCAAAGGAAAATTCAGTAGGCGTGGTAGATCACGGTCAAGGGGAACAAGAGAGGTCGCAAAAGATGAGTGTTGGTTTTGTTACCAAACTGAACGTTAGACGTTTCAGTGTGAGGCCTATAAAAAGAAGTAGCAAGATGAGTGTAACAGTCTGAATTTTCGATCCTTTTCCCGAGATTTAAGAAATGAAATTGATTAATGCACTATAGTGAGATCTCACTCGAGACCCGCACATTCTCGGGATGCTAACCTTAGGGGTAAGGCCAGTACGGGATTGAGTTCGCACGACCAAAGAACTTGACCTGGGTTTGATCTTCGACCATATGGATTGACGAGGGAATGTTTTGAGCCAACCGAGACTGATCTATTTGATTGATTGTGTCCGATGGGCACTAGTGACAAACCCTCGCAATTATATGACAACCGAGGTCGTCCCGGGTAGAGTAAACTTAAACGTGATTTGACTTAGTGTCGGTCACGGGTTGAGAGCGCGTAATCCCAATGAGCCACCCGTTAGCCAGAGATAAGCTAAAGTCGCGGTTATTCGATTTCAGTCATTTGTTGAAATTCGGGCTCGGGAATCGAGAATTTTGAAAGTGACAATTTTGGGCGGCCGATGGCGTTTTTGGCTTGGCCAACCTTGGGGCCACCCATTTTTGCAAAAAAATGGATTTCGGTCCGGGCCGAAAAAATTACGGTTTTGCCCCTGTGGGTACCGGGGCTGGATTTGGAGGCCGTTTGAGGTTATTTTTCACGGCCAGGGTCATTTTGGAGTGGCCACGCACATTTAGAGTGGTTTTGGACAAAAACGGGAATTTCGACAAAAATTGGAAAAATAATATTATTTTATTCTCGGAACTTCGCAGTCGATTTTCGAGGACTTAGAAAGTGAATTTCGCGATTCGGACGCCATATTATGTTGGCCACGCATATATGGAATGCGTATGTGCGAAAATTGGAATTTCACCCCGGGACCGAAAAATTACCATTTTGCCCATAGGTCATTTTTGAATAATTCCGAATTTTGGGTTTAATTTTGGGATTAACCAAGGATAGTTAGGGCTAAACCAGGTCTGGTCAACCATGGTTAAGGAGAAATGACCAAAATGCCCTTGAATTATTGGATTTGGATGAATTTGGGCCATTAGATTAGGGGCAAAAATGTCAATTAGCCCTAGATTGTGACACATGGACTCCACTTAGACCAATGTTGACCCATTTGACCAAATATGTTTCTCTCTCCAGCAGAACCATCGGCATTTTCCCATTTTCTCTTCTTCTTCCCTTCCGTTTTCTATTTTTCAGTACCGGTTCTGCAATTTTCGGTACTGTTCACGCCGGAACAGTACCGCCCGGAGCTGTCCCCGGCAAGCCAGCACCACTAGCAACCATCCCCACCTTTGTCCAGCCACCATAGAACCAAAACAGAACCAAAATAACCTTGTTTCTCTCTTTTTCTCTCTCTCGGGTCTGTAAACAGTACCGCCAGAGCTTCGCCGAAGCTCCGATCGCCGCGCCGTCACCACCCGGACGTCCGACACCTTCATACCTCGCCGTCCAACCCAGTCCATACAGTGTCCGTACGGATTTACCGTTCACGTCCGTACGGATTATTGTTCATTCCGTCGGAAAAATGTCTCGGCCGTCGTCGGCACGTCGCCGGCCATTGTTTTCTAGCTGTCCGTACAAGTCCGTACAGAATTTACTGTTCGCGGTTACTGTTCATAGTTACTGTTCATCCGGTACTGTTCACCGCCGGTCCGTACGTCGCCGCGACGCCGCTGCCGCTGTTTCAGCCCATTTTAGGCCCGTCCTGTCTTGCTTTTCAGGGTAAGTGTTTTCCCCAAATGTCATTTAGGACCTCGGGTATTTCTAGGCTCGTTTAGGACCCGGTTTAGACGAATTTGTGAATATTTTGTGACTGATTTGGTGACTGTTTAGGACTGAATTAGGGGTTGGATAATTAATGGTTATGAACTTATTGGCAAGGGAAATTTGATTGGCGAGGGAAATTTGAGGTTTAGGAGGTTCGGTTAGGAATATGATATTAAGGATCGATCGGGGTTGAATGATGTGATTAATTGAAATTTTATTGGCTTAATTGGATTAAATGTTTGTGTGCTGTGGTTGGTTGGTTCTGAATTGTGCATTGGACTGAATGTGATGCAGTGGTGTGCCATGTGTGTGGCTGAGATGTGTGGTGGCGTGAAAATGTGAATGTGCATTTAATTCGTGTGATAAGCGTATGTGGGTTGTGGAATGTGTTCGTGTGATGAGAATATGCGCATTTGTGATGTGTATGGGAGGTGTGAGATTGTGTGTGATAGCATGTTTGAGTGGCCGTGTGGTACGTGTGGAATGAGTGGAACGAAGGTACAGATGTGTAGGATTGATTGGCAAAGTGGATCCGTCCTGAGGCGTGTACGTTTACGCGGGACGATGCCGTCCCTGACGAGGTGACGATGCCCGGCTTGACGGGGTGACGATGCCTGACGAAGTCAGAAGACCGTTGGCCTGATGCGTTTTATGCGGGCACGGTAGTGGTGCAAATGTTGAGAATGAGCAAGAATTGACGGAACGAGTGAAACTAAGAAAGTGACATGTGGTGTGAATTCATGTGCGAGTGTGTTTGTATCGCGTGATGTGATGCTTAATTATGGGGTAAAAACTGCTAGGCACGGTATGAGACGTGCCCAAGTGGGTTTTATTTTATAATTGAGACACGTGAGCATCTGTGATTCATTGCTACAATATGCTGGCTGTGTTATTGCCTAACGTGTAGGAGCGTGTATGTTGGATTCCAGGTAGGGTCGTGTGTCGTTGTTAGTTTGTTTGATGGTCGTGTTTTACGTGTGTTTTCGTCTGGCGGTACGTGAGTGCCTACGTGGGGTTTAGGGTTGTACACTTATTGAGATTCGTCTCACGGTTGTATAACCGACACTTTCAAACCCCCAACCATGAACCCGGGAAGTGCGCCTTTTCTTTTTGGACGTTCGAGGAAACGCTTTTGGTGCCCGGTGGAACTGCAGGCGATCGTCCAAAGATCCAAGCCAGGGAAACAGGAGCGGATTGGATAGGAGGCGATTAGTAGGTTTCCCTAGGGCATTTTAGGGGTTGTGTAGATTGAGTAGACCGATAACGAAGTTAGGGTAACCAGACCCCTGATCTTTTGTTAAATCGGTGACTGTGGATGTTTAATTGTTAATTATGTCTGTAATATGATATTTGTATATTTGGTACTGTTTAAATATGTTGCTGTTTGATTGTTGTGGTGTTCAACCCCGTTGTCGTCATCTTTCTGTTCGGGGTTTTTATATTCGCTTCCGCATGTGGCGCTGATATTTGGGTTGGGTCGGCGACGTTCCTCGGACGTCGCATCATTTCAACCGGAGCAGGGGATGTCGCGAGCTCGATGGGGGTTCGGGGCGTGACAATGAGAATCAAGGAACTAATGTGGTTAGCGATGACCCTTCGCTAGAGAACTTGTGTTTATCTGCAGGGTATGATTTGACGACAAATAAGTGGTTTATTGACTCCGGTGCTTCTTTTCATTACACCTTGCGAAGAGACATATTTGCTGATTATGCCAATGGAGATTTTGGGCAAGTGGTTGTGGGAAACGGCCACTTGTCTCCAATTTTTGGAAAAGGAATTGTGATTGTGAACATCTTAGGTGGAGGACGTTTAGTTTTGCATGAAACTAGATATATCCCATAATTAAAGAAAAATCCGATCTCAACTAGTAAACTTGATCAAGAAGGTTTGGTAACAACCTTTGGATGCGGAGAGTGAAAGATAACCTCAGGAGCAAGGCTAGTAACAAAGGGAAAACGTACGGGTGCGCTTTACCTTCTCCAGGGAGACAATATTAGTGATATGGTTGCAACTACAGTGGCTACAAGTAATTTGTCTACTCTTTGGCATTATCGTTTGGAACATCTTGGTGAAAAGGGTGTAAAGCAGTTACACTGAATGTAGTTACTTCTAGGTTTGCAAAAACTTGAATTAGATTTCTGTGACAGTTACATTTATGGAAAAGAAAAGGCAGTCAGTTTTCAGTTGAATGGACGACAAAATAAAGGTAAAAAATTAGAGTTGGTTCATATGGGTGTGTAGGGTCCGGCTCAGGAACTCTCTTATGGTGGTAAGAGATATTTTGTCACATTCATTGATAATGCAACAAGGAAGACTTGGGTCTATGCTCTCAGAGAAAAATTAGAAGTATTCGGGATGTACAAAATGTGGAAGGCCATGGTAGAAAAAGAGATAGGTTATCAGATTAAAACTCTAAAGTCTGATAATGGTGGTGAATACATGAGTAAGGAATTTATAGAATACTTGAGCCGAGAAGGCATACACGGGTTGAAGACTGTTCCTAGAACTCCTCAAGAGAATGGTGTAACTGAGAGGATGAATAAAACCATTCTGGAACATGAGAGATGCATGAGGCTACATGCAGGTCTTCTGTTATACTTATGGGCAGCTATAGTTGATGCAGCTGTTTGTCTTATTAATAGGAGTCCATCTAGTGCGCTTGATGGAGAAATACCGCAACAGCAATGGTTAGGTAAAAAGATTGATTATTCATATTTAAAAGTTTTTGGTTGTATTGCATATGCTCTGATTGATAGGGGGATAGGAAAAAGCTTGATGCTAAGTCCTTGAAGTGTGTCTTTATCAGATACAATGAGTATGGCTATAGGCTTTGGGATTGTGAAAATAACAAAGTTATCCGCAGTCGAAATGTGATATTCCATGAAGAAAAGATGTACAAGGATCATCAGATGGAGCATAAGAAGGCAGTAGAACTAGAATATGCTGAGCTGGACACAATACCTGTGAAAATAGTTCCAGCAGATCAAAGTGCACTTGAAGGGGAGGTTCAAGATGAACCTATTAACAATGAACAAGCAGTTCAAAAGGAACATAGTGATCCAGAATAGACTAACAACCCTGAAGTACTTGTTTTGAGGAGGTCTACACATGTGAGAAAGCCAAAGGTAATTTTTTATCCATAAGCTAATATTGTTCTAAACCATGTCTTATATATAGATTCGGGAGAACTAGAGACTTATGATGAGGTAAAGAAAGATGCATCTCACATGCAGTGGAAGCGTGCTATGAAAGATGAGATGAGCTTGTTACTTCATAACAAAACTTAGGAGTTGACAGAGTTGCCTGTAGGTAAAAAGGCTTTGTCAAATAAGTGGTTGTACAGGACAAAAAATGAAGTAGATAGTAGTATCAGATACAAAGCGAGACTTATGGTCAAGGGCTTTTCTCAGAAAGAAGGAATCGACTACTTCGAAATATTTTTACCGGTAATAAAGATGACATCCATCAGAGTTTTGCTGAGTATAGTTGCGATGGATTATCTTCATCTCGAGCAATTGGATGTGAAAACGGCGTTTTTGCATAGGGACCTAGATGAAGAGTTATACATGGCGCAAGCTAAAGGTTTTGAGGTCAAAGGTAAAGAGCACATGTTATGTCGCTTGAAGAAAAGCTTGTATGGCTTGAAGCAAGCTCCGCGACAATGATACTTAAATTTTGATGGTTTCATGGAAGAAAAAGGATTTGTACATTGTGAAGCTGATCATTGTGTTTATTTTCGCAAGTATAACGATGGTGATATTGTATATCTCTCTCTATATGCTGATGACATGCTAGTGGCTAGTTCCAATATGAAGAGAATCGTAGAAGTAAAGAAGATGTTGGCATCGTAGTTTGCTATGAAAGACTTGGGAGAGGCCAAGAATATCTTAGGCATGAAAATCATCAGAGACAAGAAAAATAAGAAATTACGGTTGTCACAAGAAGACTGTGAAGAAAGTGTTAAAGAGATTTAACATAGATAAGGCAAAACTGGTTGCGACTCCTCTAGCGAGTCACTTCAAGCTTTCTAAAGATATGTGTCCGAGTACTCAGGCTTTGAAAGATGGGATGGCGACAATCCCATATGCATCAAGAGTGGGAAGTTTAATGTATGCCATGGTAAGCACAAAACCAGACATTGCACAGACAGTGGGAGTTGTGAGGCAATATTTATAGAACCCGAGCAAAGAGCATTGGAATGCAGTAAAATGGATATTGAGATATCTAGTAGGTCTATCAAATTACTCTCTTTGTTATGGAAGGACATCTCTAGAATTGCAAGGTTATGTGGATGCATATCACTCGAGGGATCGAGATAGTGGTAAGAATACCACTGGATATGTCTTTACAGTTGCAGGTATAGCATTGAGTTAGGTATCTCAACTACAGAAAGTAGTGGCTCTATCGATGACAGAAGCAGAGTACGTGGCGATCACGCCTCCAAGAAAATTATGTGGTTACAATATTACATGGAGGAGCTGCATTAAAAGCAGCCAGTGAGCACACTGTGGAGTGATAGTTAAATTGCAGTGCACTTAGAAAAGAATGCAGCTTATCACTCAAGAACTAGACATTTCAAGAAGCGTTATCATTTCATCATGTCAAAATTGAAAGATAATGATTTAAAGTTATAGAAGATTGATGGCTCGAAGAATCCAGCTGATACGTTTACCAAGGTAGTAGACAGAGGGAAACTTATTTTCTGTACTACTACCATTGGTATTACTCCATGTTAATTGATGAGGAATATCACAGAGGCACAAGTTCAGGTTACTAGATGGATGTAAAGTTGCTTGGTGAATGTGGCGTATTTGTCTTCAAGTGGGAGATTGTTGGAGGATGAAGCTAAATATTGTTATTAAGGGATTTTTTGTCTTTTCTACTAAATTTGCTTTTAGGTTAAAAGCTACGCTTTATATATCAGCTATTGATAGAAATTAACTATCAAGTGCTAAGAAGAAAATAGAAAGAAAGGAAAAGAGAGAAAAAAAAAGTGAGTTTTTTTTGTGAGTGCTCTCAATCTCTTTGTGCCCCGATCTTGAGAGAAGATCATAATTGTATTCCTACTTTCTTCAAAGTCTAGTGGATTCGCAGAGTACCTTTGCGCGGAGACGTAGCCTAGGCTTGGGTGAATTTCGATAACAAATTTTCTAGTGTGTTCTTTCGATTCTATTCTTTTATTATTATATTCTGCTAGTGATGATCGTTTGCTTGGGTTATTTTTCTGAAATCGGTGTACAATTCTCAACAGGGAGTTCGTCATTGTCGAAGACTGTATAATATCTTTCATGGCCTCACAGGACCTATACAACAAGTTCCGAGGATTGTATCTCTGTGTTGTCTTTAGTGTAGAAGATGGAAAAAAGGAAGTATCGTTCGACATCGTACCCCATGTTAACGGCCAAAGATAGAATGAGTTATTAGGAACTCTCGGTTCATTTGATATGGATCACATGTGGTTTAAACTTCTCATCCCAAATGTGTTGTGGGGAATGTTGGGGGGATTAGTTGACTTTGGTCAATTTGACGAGAGATACTTACAATTTAGCCTTAAGATTAGAGTAGCGGGTGGAACCATGAAAAAGTTGGGATACCTGATACAATCCTGGCAACTAGAGGATGCTTTGAAGGTTGAGCTTGAAAAGAACCGATTAATGGATCCAGCTTCACTCTTTGAGGATGATGAGAATCCACGGTACCGTTTCATAGAGAGGATATGCTTCCAAGCATGTTTCGCAAGCATAGATGATGAGACTCAAATATATGGGAATGGATAGCGGGCGACTCGGCACATAAAACGCTTCAATGTAATAGAAGAGGGCATCGTGTCTGCCTCATATGTCTTAGGAGTGTGCAAAAAACCCGATACCCGCCCAACCCGCCCAGGATCGCCCGGAACCGGACCAGGACCAGTGGGTTCTAAGGGTTTCGGTCCGGTTCCCGGTTCCGATTTTTTGGAACCGGTGGATACCGGTCCGGTTCCCGGTTCTAGGTGTGGAACCGCCCACTCGCCCACCCGGACTGGACCGGTATAATATATATAATATAATATTTTTAATTTTTTATTTAAATATTCAAAACCCTAAATCAGGATATTCTCTCACACACTCAGTCACTCTTGATCGACGCCTCTCAAATCTCAATCTCCGATACCCTCTCCTCTCCAACTCTCACCGTCTCCATCTCCATCGCCCGGTCTCCGTCTCCGTCGGGTCCGCCGATCTTCGTCTCCGTCTCTTCCACTGCGATTGCCAGGTCTGCTCTCTCGCTATCTCTCTCTAGCCGGTTGTCCTTTGCATTTGCTGCTCTCTCGATTTTTTTGCGAGGTGTGGCTTCGTTTCGCCTGATAGTGGGGGTGTAGGTGTGCGAAGAAACCCACGCACTTTGCTGGGCTTTGGATGTTATGCTGCATGAATTCCTCTTTCGCGTGTTTCAGTCGCATCTCTATTTTGTGTAAATTCCTCTTTCGCATGTTTCGGTGCTTTAGTAGCGTCTGGGTAGTGGGTTGGTCAAATTCGTGTAAATTTGGTAGACAAGGGTTTGGGCACGAAGTCAAAAAGAGAGATGTCCTCACATGAATGTTTGCCCCCACAAAGGTTGGTTGCTCTTTCGTGTAAATTCCTCGCATGTGAGGAATTTTGTGTAAATTCCTCTTTCGTGCGATTCTCGACGTGGGTTGGTCAAATTCGCCAATTTTTTCTCTGCATTTGCTGCTCTGGGTAGTGGGTTGTAAATGGGTAGTTTAGTTGGAGAAAATACCCATTAAAAATCATTTACAAAATGATGCACTTAGATGGGTCTTTGGCAGCATCTCTATTTTATGATGGTAAAACGGGTAGATATGTTGGCAAGCAAGAAAGAAAGTACCAAACATGGTCTATAAGAGGATATTTGGTAGCGAAGATGATGCTGGAGGATCCTTCGCACTTGGGAATGATTTCCCTGGAAGAGGACAAGTAGATGAGGCCAATGATTAAGAGATCTTCTTCTTGGACTTGCTGAATAAATACCGACAATAGAAAAAAAGACCAGAGAATTGACAAGAGAACACAAGTGAGATTAGCTTGTTCTTACGCCGATATTCTTTTGGTGATTTGCATCTTGTTTTGAACCCTTCTGAAAGTTTGGTTTTGTGTACAATAGCAACTGCTAAATTGCATCATGCTTTCTGAATAAAAAGAAAAACATTATGGTACTTGTGCAGTGTTATAAATGCTTGCCTTGATTATGAGCCGTGCTCTTCTATCTCACGAGTGATTCTCAGTTTTGTTAATATGATGGTAGAACTTTAGGGCAAAATTTTGGAACATCCATGCCCAAAAAGATGCTTTCTTTTATCAGTCACTATTGAATTCTCCATGTCTTTCTCACCGAGTAAGTATCTTTCTGTGATCTTTTTTTCCTGGTTAAAAAATTTCTACATGCATAATTATGTTTCAGGGATAGTCCTGCATAAATATGAATTCTGCTGAGCACATCAGAGATGTTATTTGCATGCACCCCATGCATATGAGCCCAACATATTTGGGATTGATCAAGTGTACCTCCAACATGGACCGGGTTTATATAAAAACTTGGTCAGCCATTTGGTTCTCTGGGCTGCTGAGATATTAAGAAAAGTCTGTGTACCTACTTATGTTTCGTTGATTTAGTCCCGCGTAAATATGAATTCTGCTGAGCACATCAGATATGTTATTCGCATGCGCCCCATTCATATGAGCCCAACATATTTGGGATTGACCAAGTGGACCTCTATCTTGCACCAGGTTCATATAAAAATTTGATCAGCCATTTGGTTCTCTGGGCTTCTAAGACATTGAGAAAGGGACAGAATAAAACCAATGCTTGAATTTGTTTGCTGCGTAATCTCATGTCGTTGGTTGAACTGTACTTCTGACCTTTCAAAAAGTGTGTTCTAGCTGAAATAGTTTATTCTTGAATCTCCTTGGTGACAATAAGAACTGCATTTTGCTTGTCAGCTTTGCTGAAATAATTTGATGTTCTTCTCAGGTTTAATGTGAAGATGGATATCTTTAGTGAAGGTTGAACTAGAAACAAAAGACATTACTGCCTTTTGTGAAAGTTCTATCAAGGCAGGAGCCTGGGCTCGCATCAAAGATTGAACTAGAAACTATCGATTCTTTTGTGGAGCAGCGACTTGACGGCGATTAGTGAAGGACCTTGCGAGAGGTGAATGGAAACTTAAGTTGTTGTTGTGTTTACTTGTTGACTATTATGAACTTGTGGCAAACTCCCATGTGTGATATATAATATAAGCTACGGATGTATTTGATGTAAAGCTTGTAAAGTTGTGAACTTTGTGGGCGTTGAAGACCATATTGCATGTTCCCTTTGTTGACATTTGCTAGTGATTTGGTCGTGAAAATGCTGGTCTTTTTGTGAATTTCCTTGCATCTTGTGGGTTGCAATCTTGTTATTGAAAGTGCTCACCCCGCTCGCTGCTAGCCTTTTGCCGCTCGCTGCTAGCCTTTTGCCACTCGCCACTAGCCATGCTCGGTCCGGTCCGAACCCATTGGGTTGGTTGTCCCGGGTTAAACCTGGTACAAAAAATGAAATAAAAAAATTATCAGTTGGTCCCGGGTTGACCCTGGACCGGACCGAACCCATTGGGTCGGTCCGGTCCTCGGTCCTAGGCTCAGTAGGGTCGGTCCTTGGTCCCAAAAATTGAGGACCAACACTGTGCAGGTTGGTCCTAGGGTTAGGGGTGGACCGGCCCAACCCGGACCATGCTCACCCCTAATATGTCTACAGTATGGGGCGCTGCGGGAGGTAATGTATGGGTTGTGAAAAGTGTGTCTTCCTTTTGTTATTTTAATTTCTATTTTTTTTCTCTTTTGTGGCACAATGGGCGGGCGGGTAAATTCCCTCCCTTAGTTCTTTTTTTTTCCTACATTTGTTAAAAAATCATTTAATTAAAAGATCCATCCCAAAAAGAAGTTGTTATTTGTATTATTAATTGAGCCAATCCAATGAGCATTTCCATCTCGAACTTTTGGAAAAAAAAAATTATGTAGACACCCCATGCATATATGTAGAATACACTATGCTCATACGTAACTATAGATGAACAAAATCATAACTTAATGTAATGAAGATGATTCGCAGGTATCTTGTAAATTTGAATTCAAAATAATTCTCTATTATTTATTGTCTTACCTTCTAAATGTGGTTAAAATCTTTATGTACTAGCAAATATCACGGCGTTGCGTGTGCGCAAGAAAGTGATATTTGAAAGTTTAATAAAGTAATGATATTATTTGCATGTAGTAAACACGATGGAACCATTTTGCTATACTTCTTGTCTTGTTTCATTGTTCTTTATCTTCGGATCCTAAATTTTTTAGCACTTACTACTAAATGCTAAAAATTTTAAGAAATCTATACGATGTTCTAGTAATTAAAAATCATTTGAAATGTTTTCACATACTTGCTTTGTTAGGGATATGTGTGATCTCAAACAAACAAAAGAATTATATAATCAAATCTACCGTAAAAGTTATACGTGATGTCACGTGATTGATTGGAATTATATTGTTACGTAATAGTCAAGATTACCTTATTTCGCAATATTTAAATCATTAAATCATGGCAATAAATAGTTGGTGAAATACACAACATGAAAAATGTGATTGAGGATGTAATGACGAGCACGATGCATTAATTCTTCCGATAACAAAATTAATCATACTTGTAAAAAGTATACAAGAAACTATAACTAGGACAACGTATAACCTATTTAGCTAGCTAAAAAAAATGTATGAAGCTCATATATGTACATACATACATACATACATACATACATACATACATACATATACACACACAAAACTCACTCTCAAGTGATATAATATACGGAACTTCATGTACTCGCTCATCTGTCAATTAATTTCGCAAAACTGCCAACCTTATAATTGGCTTATATAGAGTTTATTTAGATAAAAGGATGGTCGCTTATAGAATATCATTGGTATACTCTCATTATAAATTTATGGAATTAGCTACTTTAAATTGTTACTCATTTTTGACACCTGAAATTTTGCCGACAAATCGACCACGCATTTTTGTGATATGTGCAAAAATAAATAAATAAATAAATGGGCAATAAAAAATGATGGATGAATAAAAATAACCACCGTAGAAGAGGCCGCTTCCTTTCAGCTCCACCGCCGTCGATCGATCGTCTACCATCTCCGATCAGTAGCAGCCACCATCAAATCTCCCTAGCCGGTCTCCGTAGCCTCGGCCGTGACGGAACAGAGCATGGACGCTCATCAGCCCCAATCGAACTTCTCTCCTGCTCTCCTTCTCTCTCGTCTAGCGCATCGGAGATTCCTTCTGAGCTAACGATTTCATGCTCTGGCAGGAAAAATTTCACAACGACCACCACGATACACTCGCTGAAGCTTTGGTGCGTGTGCGAGAACAAACACGCACAGACCGAGAAAAATATCTCTCTCTCTCTCTCTCTCTCTCTCTCTTCTCTCATCTTCAGCGCTCTGGACCAAATCCAGTGTCTACGCCCGCGGTCGAAGCCAGTGGCAGCTGAATATCCTTCGTCGAGCAATTTCGTCGCTGCATTGCTTCATTGCCTAGCTTCGTCTTCGTGAGATTCTCCATGTGTTTCAGTGTCTTTCATATATTAGCAGGTAACCATTCGGATCTCCCCCAAGGTAGGATGCGGTCGATTCAAGGAGACTCGATCATACGATTGTTCTATATTGCCTTTTGCCGAGAGCTTCGAGTTGTTCTCTGAATAGCTGTCTATTATTTGGTCTCGGATCTGTCAATTCCTCTCTAGCAATTCTTTAGCGGGATTTCTCTTCTTCATATTCCTCGCCAATTGAGAGGAATTCCTATTTGTAGAACATCTCACCCTTCATGATCACCACCTGTTTGAAGTTTTGCCTCAGAGATGATAATGATGAATTTTTTTTCATTGTTGATCAATCTGAGATCGTGTAGAGTGGATTTGGATGTTGTTGTTCGACATGCTGATCATATATATTGCGAATTGATGCTTCATCCTTTGATGGCAAGAGAGTTCCCTTTCCCTCGTTGCTTCGGTTTACTTTTTCACTTTGGTTGTGAGATCGAATTGTCATCTAATAGTAACGATAGGTCACGATACATTGGTGGTGAAGAAATCACAGCCAAGCTGTATCAAGTTCAATCTCGTTTTTTATGCTCATGAAAGACCCTTCCACCAAAGTTCGAGAAAGACAGTCTTCGACCTAGTTCGAATTCAAAAGAAGCGGGAACGGTTATGAAACTTCACCAAGCTTGAACGTGACAAAGTTGTTGACGAGAAATGCTAAGGGATTGGAAGTTTAGTTAAATTGAGAAATCATGAATACATGAGAGCATTTAAGTTAAGAAATCATGGATATATGAAAGAAGTCAAGTTAAGAAATGGAAATCGGCCAAGTAACAATCCAAAGCAATTTAAGACTTACAAATAGAAGAAATGCAGTTGATTTTATTCGGCTCTTTCCTTTGAGTCTAGTGTTCTTTGCTTTGATTTCTTTGTTCCTTGCATTGCACCTTCAAATAATTCACAGCACTTCCATTTTAATTTCTGAGCAATTTACTGTACCTGTCGTTTAGATCAATTTCCATCAAATCATTTAATGCATTGCTTTTGGGAGTTTGGCATGCATACACACACAGAAAAAATTGATCGCTTTAGAGCCAGGCTACAAACAGAAACTAAGCTTGTTATTTGTTTTCCCAACCGCTTGACAACCGGATCAACTTACATCGAGCAAATTTGCTAGGACAATATCATATAGCTAAACATGCCAATGTACACAAGCGGTCACACTATAATAGGATTCTAAATTTAGCCACCATCGGTTCAAGAGGTGGCTCCCACCAAGTAGAACTTTATCCTAACGAGGTTCAGGAGGCAGCTTCCATGACGTAACGCTTTGTCCCACGTGGCATTTTGGTTTGCATTGAACACAAATGTTGTTCCATATCCGATGCACATGCAAGATGCCATCCTTCACGTATCTCATGCTCGATATCTCACACAATGAATAATGATTCCTCAAGCAGATCTGTGGTATGCGGCTATGTACTTGCTTTCCGACCCCATATGGTATTCAAGAAGAGTAATGATTCCTGAGCTGAAGGAATGTGCCGAATCTATATAACAAATTGATTTGGCTCTTGAAGAACTTGTTACGTGTCTGCTTGCTAAATTCCAATGCGAAATCTGTAATTGATGCAAGCTTCGCCATCAAATTACTGATATGCCAAGAGAATTGTTGGGTGCCAACATTACAGAGTGAATTATGGCTAAAAAATATCAATCAAAAAGCATGATATGTACTAGACCTAAATTTTGTGATAGCAACTTCAAATTTCTTTGCGTAATTTCGGTGCATAGACTTAGTTCTTACTCAGCTCATAAATCCAAAAATTCTCAATATTAATGTATATATATTTTGGCTTGACCAACATGAAAATATGAGAGAGCAAGCTTACTTCATGTCACAGGGTGTGTTTGATAGATACCTTCCATGACTCTGATCATGCCATATTCTTGGATAATCGATTCAATAGTTATTTTATGAATGAAGTGAATAGATGATGTATGAAAATAATCCGTCCTCTAGCTTTACTAAATGAGATAATTTGCATGCTACGTTTTTCTCAAATGAAAAAAGAAGAGGAAGTTAGATTGAAAAGGTAATTTGTTTTTATAATGTTACCATTAGTTTTTAAGCTTTTCATAGTCAATTGAGATCTCAAACAACTAATTTTATTTTAACGGTACTAGAGTTACTAAAGATTTACTATCTCGTGGTGTACAAAGTGAGGTGACGGCTGATGTGGCGGATCGCGTTAGCGTTTGATATGCCCCCTGGTAAACGCTGAGTCTGTAAAAATAATAGAAAAAAACATAAATCAGAATAGTTGAAGATCATGTCCAGTATTTATCCTCTTTGTCTACCTCAAGTCTACATCGTCCAAATTTCCTTTTTTTTTTTTTTTTTATTACCGATGACTTCAAAGAAGCTCGATTGATCTCTCGTGAGTCGCGATTGGTTTCACTTTTCGCTCTAATAGCTGAAACACAAATAGTTAAAGAAAAAACCGTAAACTTTAGTACCAGCCGGCAGCCGGTGTAATGAATTAGCAATATTTCATTGAATTATTTATTATGTGCTTACCAAAAGGCAATCGAGGATCATGTGAGGCCAATGAGGCTTGTGTAGGCATCATTGGCGTTTCTGATCAGCTTTACTTCACACCAAAGATCAAGATCATGCTTGTCGTGACCCTCGTCGGCTGCATCTGCTCATTGTTCTTGGAGCTGCAGTACCCTTGCTCTCCGGCAGCGGAGCTCAAGCTGAGCTTGTCAAGCTTGGTAGGCCTCACCGCCTCCTTCTCTGCAATTCCCTAATCCCTCTCTCGTCTACTTTGCCCATTAACATAACTTCATTTCCTTAATTAATCCTGTGTTTTTTCTTAGATGCTATTTATCCTATTTTCCGATGTGGGTACGGTTGCAACTGAAAGGTGGCATGACAAATCGTAATTTCATTCCCTACGTTAGTCAGAGATTTGGGTGAGACGAGAATTCAATTGCTCGACGTGCCTCATAAGATTTCACTTTTTGGCCACTGAAAAAAATGAAAATAAATAATCGATCAACTCTTGAAGCAAAAGCGTGTGAGGATTAATAATTGATCTATATTTTGAGTAGCCATGAATTGTTATTTATTATATAATTTGCGAAAAAAAGGAAGCAAAGAAAGAAAAATATCTCATTGGTTGCGAATGACATTTCCTGGAAGCCACAGCGAAGTATTCTAATAGGCGCCAATGGAGTAGCCAGCCTTTTTTAATGAGATGAAATACTTTATTTTCCATATAAGCAAAAGAAAAAAGGCGAACTAAAGATGTTTTCTTTTTATTAGAATTCAATGTCCACGCCTTTCCTTTGAGGGTGCCCGGATAGGGAGAGAAGAGAGCGGGAGAAGACTTCGTATCTGTGGAAAACGTGTGAACAAATAAAAGTCTTCTCTTTTCGTTAGAATTCAATGTCGATGTCGAGAGACAAAGTAGGTGCGGGGTTAGACAAAGACGAATGGACGACATTATGTTTGATTGAGTCGGTTTGGCTTTTAGCTTCTCCAAGGAACATGGCATTATTATTGAACGTTTGGACTAGATTATGAAAACGATGTCGAACCTCATCCCGATTTTTCGACACTTTGAAAAGGCTTTCTTGCCCCAAAACCAATCAAATCAATGCATTAGAATTCTATGCTCCAATCAAGACCGTATGAAATTATGGTTACAGAAATTCATTTTATGGGGAAAATTATCAAAACAGTTTTAAACCTATTGTAATTATACTAATTCAGTCCTAAACCTTTTACATTTATATCAATTTAGTTTATCCGTCCAATTTTGGCCTGCCGGGGCTAACGTGAATGTTGCCCGATGCTGGCCGTCCGACCGATACTGACGTGACAATTTTTAAATATATAATCTTGATTTTGATTTTTTTAATTGTTTTTATGTCATGCCCCGCGCTTCTCGGTGCGCCACATTCCTCGCAGAGGTTGATTTGTGTACGACGTCCCAGAACGCGTCGCCGACCAAATACCCATCACAGAGATTCAAAGCACATGCGGAAGTAATTAAAACCACCCGTACATATATGAACACAGAACCAAGGGTAACCACAGAAATCAACACTTGTACTAGTACTGGAAATCATAAACAATATTCATTTACAGCCCAAACTTCAAAAATCCAAAAGCGGGTCAAGGCCACTACTAACAAAAAGGGGATAAGTGGCTCAGGTTCAGGCTCTACAACTAGCCGGGGGCTTCTCCCAAAATTGCACTGGTACGCCTGCCATCCTCAAGGCTGGGGGTCTGAAAAATCGGTTTTTCAACAACCGTTAGAATAAATCTTAGCGAGTAATTCCCTAAACCTAAACTAGACTAACGTGCACCTCCTGACCGGAAAATGGATATTTAAATCACAAATCAACAATAACAAATCATTCTTAGACCCTGCAGTATATAATAATCACAGTACATAAGTGGCACTCATAGTCACATATATGCCAATCACATGCTTATGCACTGATTCTCACATTCTCGCATGCCAGTCAATGCATGTTTATGTATGCAAATGTCATGGACTTGACACGTGCAATTCCCGGCCCACTGGCCCACACTGGCACACTGGCACACTGCCCAATTTATTATTAACACGACTCGAGTCATCAATATTTCACGGCCCGGTGCGTCTAGCTTGCTTCAAAGTGCATGAGGCGCAGCAACCGATCTGGCCCAGTGTCTCTAGCCTGCTTCAAAGTGCATGAGGCGCAACACTGTTCTCCTTGCGAACCAGAGCCTGCTTCAAAGTGCATGAGGATGGTCGCCTTCCGGACGTACCGAGCATCGTCCTGCTTCAAAGTGCATGAGGACGGTATCGACCCGAAGGTCACGACCCGTAGGTCCTTAGGTGATCACACAATTCATTATTATCTGGACCCAGCGTAAAACGCATCAGGGCATTTTAGGTGATCACAATGCACATGTCATTCGAGCATACTTGTGAATGCTCATGCCGTGCCAATGCTCGTGATGCACATCCATGGCCATGAAGTTCACACTTAGCAATTCACAATATTCACAATGGGCAATTAATAGTACAATGCTATTCAATCAATTATAGTACACTATGCCCAGTCTATATTTCAACATACCCAACCAACATGTAAGCACGACCATGAAATCAATTCAAACACTCATGCACGGTACACAATTCACAAGCATAGATCACCCAACTAGTCCATCACGAATCCACAGAAATCTCCACAGAAATCGAGATCCATCAAGGTACTCCCTTCCTCAAGACATTGGACATGTGCCATGACACTACAAATCACTCGTATGTAGAGACAATCCAACCACTAGTTCGGTCAAGCCATCATCTCCGGCACTTACGCTCAAAGCCTCAAATTATACGCGCCTTGTCCAACTAATCTCCAAAGTGGACAACCACTAAATCGATCGCGCTGGGCCATTCAACGACCTTAAAATGTTCCATTAAACTCCCCAAGGCACCATTTTAATCAGTCACCATAATGCCAAATAAGGCGCGCACTAAAGTTCACACAACCGGGTCAACAAAACTCGCGCATCCTAGGCCCGTGAAGCTACTCTGTTCTTAGCCACATTAGACATGGCACACCCTTGCCAATCCACTCCCAATTAGAGGCCATTCAATCACTAATTCGGTCTATCCATCAATTTCGTCAATTGCACTACCAAGCCCCAATCAATCGCGTCTCGCCTAAGTCAAATCCATCGTGGCCAGCCACTATACCACAAATTTTAGGCCAATAATTATTCTCAAAATGCTCCAATTGACTCTCCAAAATATCGTCCAGAACATTCACTATAAGAATAAATGCGAAGCGCGCACAATAGTCCACAATTAAAACCGAGCCTAGCCAAACTCGGGCCGTTCCGATCCACTAATTTCCAGCCAATGAACAGCACCTCTCGGGCCATCAAACCTCGATAAAATGGTCACGCTACACCACTAAATCAGCCCCGACATCAACCCTTAACAATCTCTACAATTTAACCCCTAATTAACCCTAATTAACCCATAAACCTGTCTAGAAATGTAAATTAGCCTAATTAGGGTTTAGGGTCAAACTCATCGGGTGTCCTACACTTCAAACCGAGCCAAACACGTGACGACAGCGGCTGGGCAGCGGCGGTCCTTCGCCGGAACAGTAACGGCGGCGGCGGTTTCCTGCGAACGGTGAGTCTAGGCGGAGGGCGGCTGGTCGTGGTGGTTGGGAGGGAGAAAAAGAGAGAGGTGGGGCAGCCGGGCAGTGCTGGGCTAGGCTGGGTGAGGCGGCGGTGGCGGTGGCGGCGGAGCAGCTCCGGCGGCGGCACAGGCGCTCCGGCGAAGGCCCTCCACGGCCGAACGAGGGAGGGAGAGAGAGAGAGAGACCAGGAAAGGGAGAGTTAGGGGGAAGAACGGGCTGAGGTGAGGGGCGGTTGGACGGGCCGGCGAGCTGCCCAGCGGGGCAACACGGCGCGGCGACGGCGGCGTGACGGCAGGATGAGCCGATTGGCGGACGGCGAGCTCGTGGGCTTGGCTCGGGCAGAACTGACAGGGAGGTCGCCGGGGAAAAGAGAGAGGCAAGAGGGGCTGGCGGAGCTCGACCTGGGGCGGGGCAGCTGTGCCGTCGCCGGAACAGCAAGCGGCGGCGAGCTCCTGGCGACCTGGCGAGCTGAGCTCGCGGCTGGGGCGGAGGGCCGAGAGAGAGAGGGAGAGAGAGCAGTCGGCGAGGTGGGGGCTGGCGGCGACGGGGCGGAGGCGACGTGGTTCGGCCGGGGCGACGGTGGTGCGAGGCGGATGGCGGGGCGGCACGACAACATGGCGGGCTCGGGCGACGTCGGCAAGCAGGCAAGACGAGGAAGAACCAGAGAAGAGAAAAGAGAAGAGAAGAAGGGAAGAAGAAGAGAAGAGAGAGGAGAGAGGAGAGAGAGAGGGAGAGTGTCAGCAGGGGGCAGCATGCAGGGGGAGGGGACGTGCGCGTAGGGGGCTGCGTGCACGGCAACTAGGGGAGAGAGAGAGAGAGAGAGAGAGAGAGAGAGAGAGAGAAGAAAGAGAGAGAGAGGGGGGGACACACGGGGAAGGGGGAAAAGTCGGCAGAGGAGAGAGGAGAGAGAAAGAGAGGGGAAAAAGAGTTTAAATTTTTACTTTAAGCGCGAACCAACGGACACGGTCCAAACTAAAAATCGACCTATCAATCCCGATTTAATTCGGGAAAAAGGCCTAACGATCCCCAAAAAATCCCAACAATATTCTAAGGCATACGGTCAAAATAAAATAACTCAAACCACACTACGAGGGGGGTTCTACTAGTGCAAATTCGCACCTGGTTCAAAAATCCACTTTTCCACTATTCCTGACAATCTCGATGTTGGCCACAATAATATCGACACTGTCCAATTTATTTCGTCCCGGAACCCCTGGAAATCGACTGCCAAGTTCAGGGTCTAAATAACGGCCAAATTCGATCGAGTGCGATTCTAGCAAAATTTCTATTTTTAAAAACAAGAACCCGGGAGTGATTAGTTCCCGGGCGAAATTCTATTACAAGCGCACTGACGAATTACACGTTTTATAAACCCCAAAAATGGGCCAAAATCCGGTATGTTACATTTTTTTTCTCTTTTTTTTCTTATCTTCTTTTTTGGACGTTCCGGCAACCCGCTCCACCACATCCACACAAACACCACCCCCAATCAATATTCAATTCCACTTTTCACGCTAGCTTCTGGAACACATATAATAATTAAAAAAATAACCAAACTTGAAAATCCCATCTCTCTTCAATCAGCACCATGCCAAAAGATGCTCGACACTAAGGACTAGAAGAGAACAGATAAGTGGCTCTTGATTAAGGAAAGATTGTTGCGTTCGATACAGAAAATCTTTGAACATCAAACCTACGATGTTGGTGCACATGGTGCCCCCACAGAAAAACAAAGGACTAAAGAAATTAAGGAGAAGGAAGCCATTTTCCAGAAACCACTCAGTCAATGAATTAATCAGAAGACTGACCTCAAATCAGGATCGTGTGATATTATGATAGTAAAAATTTTATCTGATGTTGACCGGCGGCATCTGCTTGTTTTTTACGGCGCAAAAGCCCAAGCCGAGCTTGTTGAGCTTGTCGAGCCCCGTTCCCTCATCCCTTCCGTTCGCTTTGCCCGCAAAGCTGAAAGTTAATATAATTTTCTTTGTTGACCTGCGAAAAAGAAAGCCATGCCTCTGACTATAAAGAAGATACCGAGAAGCTCCAACGTTGAACAAAATCTCATTGGTTGACGGTGGGAGCTCTTGGCAAGAAGCAAAGACAAGAAGGCTGAGAGGGCAGCGAGGGTCACGCTAATATTTTGGCAGCGTCCCCTTGTGCCATTTGATTGTCCCCATCTCTTTGTCCATCTAATTCCATCCCTCTCTATTATTATTATTACTATGCCCTCAGAATTTATTGGCTCTGTCTAGTTTCTACCCCTGAGTCTACGCCGATTTTTGGGTTTTATTTTGTGTTTACATTCTGTTTGCCAAGGCCTATTGACTTGTAGTGTCCCTAATCATGTTGCCATCCTTTTAACTTTTTTTTCTTCATCACATTCGCATGCATTGAATGGTCATGGCACGGCAGGCTTCTTGTCCTTTTGCTATGGCATCGCACATTGGACGCCATATGGAATCGAAACAACTTATGATGACACTGTGTTTGATTGACTCAACTCTATGAGATTTTGGATGGAAGTCAAAGGAGCATAGAGGGAGATAGTTCAAACATGTTCGTCCACAAAAGGGCTGAACATGGCTGACTTCTCAATTGAGGTCTCTCTCTCTCTCTCTCTCTCTCTCTCAAGCAAGGATCAATATGTCTAATTATTATAAAATCTAGCTTTGGTTGAATTACTAGGAGAATGCTCAAATCAAACTTTTCTACTTGCACTAATTACAAACTAGGGTACTTCTAGCAATTTGCCCATATGACAGAAGTATCGTTATTCCCAAATTTCTCCTGCTTACCGAAATGTTCTTCCTAGAGGCAAGATGCCATAGCAATTTGTCCTTGTTGAAGATGGCATCATATCTTTCATGGCTTCGCAAGACTTATGTGACAAGTTCCTAGGATTGGCTCTCTGTGTTGTTTTCGGTGTAGAAGATGGAGAAAAGGAAATAGCTTTCGACATTGTGCCACATGTTAATAGCCAGAGGTGGAACGTGCTATCAGGAGCTCTTCATCCATTTGAATCAAATGTGTTGTGGTGACTGTTGGAGGGAGGAGTTGATTTTGGTCAATTTAATGAGAGTTGTTTACGATTTAGCCTTAGAATTATTGGGTGGAACTGTGAAAAAGTTGGGCTACGTGCTAAGGTGCGGGCAACTAGATGATGATTTCAAGGTTGTGCTTGAAGACAATCAATTTGTGGATCCAGCTGCACTCTCTGAGGATTTTGATGGATCAACTGGTTTAAGAGAATTCCTAAGGAAATGTCACCTACCTATAGGGGAACTGGAATCCAGTGAAAGTGAAGAAGATTAAATGGGAAGAGGCGGGTGTAGTAGTGTTGGCTTGCGGCTCTTAAGGAAGCAATCATTAAGCTAGCGAAACAAATTAGTGTTTCCTTATACCCCAGGACATGTATGAGGAATTCCTATTATTAGAATTATGTTATTGTTGGAGTAGCAGATGGCTTGCAGTTCAATCTCTCGTGAGAATTAAAGATATGTGAATGGAGAGAGGATGACTTGGCACACAAGGCGCTTGAATTCATCATAACAGGGCATCATTTCTGGCTCAAGTATCTCTAGCATGGTGCGCTGCGGGAGGTAACCAAGGCTTTGGGAAAAGATTCAAGTCATATGCACGGTAGCTTTAGACCATCCCAAGGAATTGTGAAGAATTGGGGAATTCGTCTAATATTGCAAGTAACAAGATGTTAAAAATATGTCTAGAATCTGAGTCTGTGAATAAAATTTGGGATGAAGCGAGGTGGTAAACGGTCACGTAAAAGGAATGTATGGATCTTGTTGTGGAAAGTAAAAAACAAATGGGCACATAATTTTCTTCGCCACTGAGTCGGTCAAATAAAAAAAATCAAAAGAGGAAAGTTAGGTTGACCGAGTATTATATTTTTCTCCTCTTGGTTCATCTTGTCGCAGTGGTGGTGCAGAGAAAGAATAAAAAAATATTCTTGCCTTATTACTTGTGAAAGTCCCGATCAAGATTGGAAAGTCCAATGGATTTGAAGACCAATATCTCGGTCACCTGGGCTCATGTATATATAAGTGTCCAAGGATCTGGGGTCTATAAAGAGAAGAGAAATAAGTGTAAAAGATATCTTCTAAGTATATTTATAATTTGATTTATTCCACAAAGTCTCCAATTAAAATCTCTGTAAAAACAATTTAAACAAACAGAAATATTATAGATGTCAGTTGGAGTAGAAAAAGCTCTATGGAAGGCTAAAATAAATAGTAAGATGGAATATATGTATTCAACACAAAAAGATATTAACTAGATTAAATTAAATAAAATGGCGAGCATTGATGATAATAAAAAGGCCCTAAGCAAGATATATGATAACAACAAGAACAATTAGTAATTCTAAACTAACCATGTAGGTGGTATTTCTAATCAAGAATAAAAGTTAATTGCAGAATATTAAAGTACAAACCATCCACAGGCAGTTCGACCTGCCGTTTATGGGGTATGTATAAGTAAATGTGGAAGAGAAAATAGAAAATGACTGATATATAAATGCAGAATGGTATTACAGTAACAGTATGGAAAGATTACACATTGTAGAAACTGAAATACAAGTGCAGAACAAAGAAAATTCTTTGGTAGAAATTTTCCCGTTACTCAGACTATTTTGTAGTCTAGAACGACAAGATTTTCTACTCTATGAGAAATATAAAAGGCTTCTAGAAAATCAAGACTTTTGTTGGAATCAAAAGCTTACGTAGTCTAGAAAGGACTTAGAAAATCTGGTCCAACTTGTCTGATGGTTTATAAAATATAGAAAGGCTATAAAGGGACTTGGAAGACTTTCAGAAGAGCTGAGAAAGTGAGAGGTTTAGAAAATTTTCGGATGCCTCTTCAATGAACGAGGGTCTTCTCTTATAGGCAAGGATTTGGTTCCTGTAAAAATTGTTCACGGGTAGTACTGTAGCAAACAGTAGTAAGTGCACAGTATTATAGTGAACAGTAGGTTTGACATAATTATGAAAATCTTGAAGAATGGGAAAGCGAGCAGACTCCTTTTGGCGTAGAAATGATGGAACCGTCAGGAATCTTTCGGCGTTTTTCCCCTTAAGAAAATTTGGAGAGATCTTCCATTGGTTCAGGCTCTTCTTCTTCTTCTTCATCTTTCACACTTGCCCAATTTCGGGGGATAGGACCTATTCCAGGGATAAAATAGCAATCATCCTCATTGAAATTTCCACTGTGGTGAGATTGTGAAGAACCTGCTTCCTCTAGATCTAAAAGGGCTTGCTTTAGCATCCTTGTCAATTGTTGATGGGATTGTGCTGATGCAAGCCTAGAAAGTACAAATCCTTTGTCATGTAAAAAGGGGGTAATATCTTCACTGGTGATTGGCTTATTACCCCTAGAAATTAACCATTCTGCCACTGCTGATCTAGTGGCCTTATGAAAAAATTTGAAACCATCCCACAATTTGACTTTGAATCGTCTTATGAGAATTGGGATATTAGTTTCATTGGATTTTCTATATTCAAAATACCATCCAGTGACCCATGATAGGCCGAAGTAATAGAAAAAGAGCATCAACTTAGGAAAGTTTTTCTCATATGGAAGTGGAGAGAATTTTTCTAGAAAGAGTTCATAACTGGGTTGGATTTTTGGCATTCTTTATCCAAAAGGCGTTCCACCAAGTTTGTTGGTAATCAAAACATGAAAAGGATGTTCTGTATGGAAGGGCTTCATTTGTTTTGAGATTAAATTTCATCAAGTCAAGAGGATCAGGTTTCCATTGGGAAGGGTGAATGACCCTATGAATTATGGCCTTGGAATAATTTATGTGTCCTTGGCTAGCAAAATGTTTGAAAGTAACCGATTTGGTTTCTTCAAGGATTTTTTTTATAAAATTCTCTTGTTTTATAAATATCATGGGGTGTATAATGGAAATTTTCAGAAAGCATGTTTTTAGCAAAAACATATGGATCTGTATTATAAAAACCATTTTCAGCATTGCAGACATTTTGAAATATGGTTTTATAAGAAAATTTTGATTTTGGAGGGGCATTTTGAGTTGATTGAATAACCACCTCACTAGAAATTGTTTTTCCCTTTGCCGTGGCTATGGGAGAGGGATCTGGATATACCATTGCCAGAGAAGGCTACGGCTGACTATTAAAGGCTTACTGGAGGAGTTGTAATGCCTCTTCCTTAGAAAGTTGGGTTATATCAAATTGTGAAGATTCAGAAATGGGTTGTTTAGAAATAGGTTGTTTAGTAAGAGAAATGGGCTCTTCTTTAGCCTGGTTAGAAATGGTAGTAATATTCAAAGATGGTTGGATGGCCTGGAGCCATGTCCGGATATTTGTCAATCCGAGGGATTTTTTCTCAGAAGAGGGCTCTGCAACTTGTTTGCCTTTGTCTCTTCTGGTGGGTTTGTTGGGAGGCTTTGGAGGCATCTTCTTTACAAGAATTCTCTAGTGAGAAAGTCTAGGAGAGAATTTGAAGAACCATTTATAAATTCTATATCAAAATCAAAAACAGATAAAATGGCTTGCCATCTGGCAAAAATTTGTTTAGAAGCAATATTCTGGACATCTTTTTGCAAAACATCTTTTGCAGATTTACAATCAATCCTTAATAGAAATTTTTGATTCAAAAGATCTCCTTGAAACTTAGAAATAGAAAGTACAATAGCAATAATCTCTTTTTTAATGGTGGAGTAGTTCTTCTGACAATCATTCCAATGTTTGGAGACAAACTGAACAATTTGTTCTTTGTTGTCTTTAGATTGTTTAAGAATTCCTCCATAACCAATATCAGAAGCGTCAGTTTTAACAATTTTAAAAGCTTGAGGATCAGCGAGATGTAAGCAAGGAATTTCCTTGACAGTTCGCTTGATTTGCCTCACAATATCAGTGTGAACCTGGGTCCATGGAGGATGATCTTTTTTGAGCCTCTGATGAAGTGGTTTACAAATAATATTGATGCGAGGAAATAAATCAATAATATAATCTAGACTTCCAAGAAATATTTGTAATTGATTTTTATCCCGGATTTCATCAGGAAATTTTTCAGAAAATATTATTGATCTTTCAATTGGAATGATGGTTCCTTGGTGAATGTAATGTCCTAGGAACTGGATTTTGGTTTTAAAAAGAGATATTTTGGTAGGAGAAACTACCAAACCATTTTTCTTCACAATATTTATGAAATGATTGATGTGTTTGAAATGTTCTTCTATAGAAATGGAAAATATTAAAACATCATCGATGTAAACAATAATATAATCAGAACAATGATTAAAAATATCATTCATAATCCTTTGAAATTTAGAAGGAGCATTTTTCAAACCAAAAGGCATGACATTCCATTCATATTGGCCAAAAGGAACAGTAAATGCTATTTTGTACCGATCCTTTTCACTAATCTGGATATGCCAAAATCCTGATTTCATATCAAATTTTGAAAAGATTTTTGCATCATAAAATCTATTTAGTAAATCCTTTTTGTTAGGAATTGGATATCTTATCCATTTTAAAGCTGTATTCAAGGGTTTGTAGTTGATAACCAATCTTGGGACTCCTTTTTCTAGTTTAGCATTTTTGTTTACATAGAAAGAAGAGCAACTCCAAGGTGATTGGCTTTTCCTAATAAGCTTCTTCTCAAGAAATTCCTGTATTTCTTTTTGACAGAAATTTAGGACTTCGTAACTCATTTGAGAAGGTCTAGCTTTAGTAGGAATATATTTTTTTAGAAAATTCTAGCTCGTAAGGAAGATCAACTATGTGACTTTTGCCTTACCAAAAAAAAACTATGTGACTTTTGCGAGACCAAAAGGCATTAGGAATATTGGAACATATGGAATTTTTTATTTGATTTTCAAGATCAGAAATCCTTTTCTGAAGGTGTTCTTCAGAAAGGTTTTTGTTAATCCTTTTGTATTCAAGATCTTCTTTTAAAAATTGTAAACGAGATTCTCTGTCTTGAATAATGCAATTAATCTCGAAAATTGAATATTCTTGAAGAGTATTTAAGGTTCTTGTTTGGGGTTTAGAAATGAAATCGAAACATATTCTTTTTCCCAAGGTTTTTGTTTCAATTCCTTTTTCAGTGACTTTAAAAGGTTGAAGTAAATTTATAAAAGGTGATCTTAGGATAACATTTTGTTTGATATCCTTGACCAGAAGAAAAGGGGTTTTAAAAGAGATTTGATCTTTTATGACCTCTGCTTCGGGAATTTTAAAATTTATTTTTAACTTGTTTCCAGAAGTTGATTTAAGAGATTGGTGAGTTTTTTCAAAATATTTGGTTGGTATAATACCTTTTTTTATACAATTAAGGTCTGCACCAGTATCAAAAAGGGCTACTATTTCCAAAGCAAATTCATTTTGGATTTTTATAGAAATATTGATAATCCATTTTCTGGTGGTTATTTCAGAAAGCATCAAAAGAAAATTTGTATCAGAAGAAGAAGAAAGTTGAGGGATCCTATTATCTTCACGATCTTTTTCCTCTGGTTCCTTATTCAAAAATTTTAATTTCATATCCAAAATTTCCTTTTGCAAGGAAATTTGGGCTGTTTTGAGCTCTCGAATTTCTTGCTTTTGTTTGTTGATTTCTTGAGTAAGATCATTTATAGAAATTGTTTTAGAAACAAACTTTTTTGATTTACAAAGGATAGTAGAAATATTATAAGGATTATTAGTCTTGACAGAAGGTTTTGGTTTTTGAAAATATATATTTTAATTTGTTTCAAGATCAGTAATTTGGTCAAAAGTTTGTAAAAGGATTTCTTCTTCCTTTGTCAAAACATTTATTTCAAAATTTTCTTCTTCAGTATATGAAGTAGAAGCAAACGGAGTTTCTAAATCACAAATCTGTAGGCCTTTTTCAAAATTAGGTTCTTCTGAAGAACTGCTATCAGTTTCCATCATTAATTGATTGAGCTAATTAATAGTCTCTTCATCCAAATCTAATTCATTGACCTTTTTACTGATTTTGCAAAATCGAGAAGTGTGCCCCTTTTTTCCACAGTTATAGTAAGTGACATTTTTAAAATTCTTTTTGGGAGTTTTGGACTTCTCAAAATCATCTTTTTCTTTTTTAGAAAACTTCTTTCCAAATTTCTTTTCAGATTTCTTATAAGGTTTCTTAAAAAACTTTTTATGCTCTTTCTTTTTTGAGAAGCATTTGCCTGAACATTTTGTTTTTTCAAAAGATTCAAAAGATGGATCATATTGGGCACAAAAATCTCCTAATCCTTTTCTAGAAAGTTTTTGTTCTTTCTTGATTTGTTTTTGGAGACGAATATTAGTGCACAACTGTGTTCCTATTTTACAAACATAATAGGTTAATTCACCATAAGAAAGATGATCATATGGAATTTGATTTTCATATTCTTCTCTTATCTTACTGCGAACTTGCTCTCCTATGAGTTTTGGTAAACCAGCAAGAAATTTTTCTTTCCAAAAAGATTGATTGCAATCTGTTCTTTGGAAAACTCTTTGCAGAAATACTTCTTTATATTTCCGTAATTCTCCCAAAGATCTGCATTTCATATTGGATAAAAGATCTTGATTTTTATCGAGAATATGAGAAGAGTCTCCTAAAAAGTGTTGAGAAATAGAAAATATTAAAGTATTGACAGCGTCTTGAATGGGCTGACCATCATCATCAAGAATATCTTGACCAAAAGAGTCAAGTTTATAAGCATTAAGGATTTGTGACCTTTGCTCTTCATTCAGGTAGTTATTCCACCATCCTTTAAGCTGGCCTATAAATTTGGCTATTAAAAGATATGCAACAGAATGATCGGAGGTATCTGGAATGGTTTTATAGGTGTTTGCGAGCATAACCATTTGGGTCAAAATATTTATAAGATTTTGTTCAGAAACACCATCTATATTCCATTCATAAATAGCATCAGAAGAATACTTGTTTTAGACTTTAGAAAAGGTTTCTTCTGAGAGAATATCAGATGGAGTGGCTCGAGAATAATATAGTTTCTGAGGATCCTTCCAAGTGATACGATTTAATTCTGGAAGGGATTCAGTATCAGATTTATCTAAAAGATTGATTTGATTGGAAGCTTTTACTCGATCTGGTGTATCTTTGACATTCAGATTTTGTATTAGAGGAGTATCTAAAACTATAGGTTTTTTAGGAATCAAAATTGATTTTCCTTTGAGGAGTCTTTTCCTTTCCTTCAAGGCTTTGACAAATTCAAGGCTAGGATTTTTTGGGATTTCAAAATTCTTAAAAACTGGTGGTTTCAAATCCTTTTTTGGAATTGTTATTGAAGAGGATGAGAAGCTATTTTGAGTAAGATTTTCAATTCGATCAAGTTGTTTGCCTATAGTGTGAAGATGTTGATTAGAAAAGTCGTTTTGTTCAACAATCTTCTCGATCCCTATGCCATCTATTTCAGAGGCAGTTTTGAAAGGAGAAGCAATTATTTCGGTTTCCCGATGATCAAATCTGATTTTCCTCAGGGGAGGATGATTTGATTCGATAACATAATTGTCATCCAATTTCCATTTGTAAGACTGGTCTAAGGAAAAAATTTGTTTTTCTTTTAGAAATATATTTTCAAACCAGTCAAAGAAGAATACTTCGACTTCATGTAAGTACATGTAATCATAGTATTCTTTTTTGATTTTTAATGCTTGGTTTCGAAAATTGGCAAAGAACCATTCTCTCATTTGTTTATTATCAAAAGAATTGAATTCTTCATTCAAAAAGATTTTATTGGGTTCAAAAGCTGTTTTCAAAACATTGATTTCCGGATCTTCCATTTCAGAAGGAGTAGGATCAGGGAAATCAGGAGTATGTTGATAAACTGGTATGGAAATTCCATACCTATTATCTATACTACTGATGTTTGGAAGAGGAGGAGCACTTGCAGATGCTTCTTCTGGATTATTTAAAGGAATATTAGGAACAGTGTCTACTGATCTTCGAGAAGATGTAGAATGCCAAGAAGGAATTGACCTAATGTCACAAGACCTTCTAGGGATATCAATAGATCTTCTAGAAAATTGAATAGTTACCCTACCTTCGGGATGTTAAATGATATTGGTAGGATTAGTATTTTGAATGATTGGTTGAGGAACATGATTTTCTAGTTCCCACTGATTAGGAAGAGTTACCTGGTTCCAAGGAATGGCCCTTGGAATGGTGATGTTTGCTTTAGAAATATCTGTTTGTAGCAAAAGGGTTTCTCTATTGGAATTCAATTTGTAAGCTTTGCTTCCAAAAGCAGAATTCATCATTTTATAGTAAACTCTGTAAATGAGAGCTATTGGGATAGAACCTTCAGCTATGGAATAATTATGAGTTTTTATTTGAAGAGTGAGGGATTTTAAAATATTTTTTTCTTTGAGAGAGACAGTGAGACTAGGATGACTATCAAAATGAATTGGTCCACTGCAAAGACTAGTTTCTACGGCTCCAAGAATGGATTCTTCATATTTTAAAAGCATTGCATCTCTCAAAACAAGAAGTAGAGAAGTGTCTAAACCTTCCTTGGTAAGGGATTTTGCACCTACTTGTACCAAACCTATATACATATAATTCCAATTCTAGGAATGTTTCTTTATAGAATCTTTACTGAAAAGTTGGATTGAAGTAAAAGAATTAGAAAGTGGTACATCTCTTTCTTCTGTGTTTCCAAAGAGTTTAAATTTAGAATGTTCATAAATTTTATCAAGTTTAACTTTTGGAATAAACCAATTTTCAATAGACTTATTGAAATCTTCTATATTTATTTCTTCTCTATTTATAAGTCCTTGATCAAAGGACATTTGTGATAAAGAACTAGAAGAAGACTGAGATCTTCTTAATAAATTCATTGCATAAGACTACTTTATTCTTTCGATAGATTTCGACGATGCTTACCAACGGACTTACTACCCCACTGGGCTTTACTGCCTGGAACACGTCCAGAAATCTCTATGAAAAGACCTCCACGAAGGAAATCGTCTTAACTATGAATGAAATTATAAAGAATATCTTTATCTACCCCCTGGCTCTGATACCATAAGTGTCCAAGGATCTGAGGTCTATAAAGAGAAGAGAAATAAGTGTAGAAGATATTTTCTAAGTATATTTATAATTTGATTTATTCCACGAAATCTCCAATTAAAATCTCTATAAAAAAAAATTTAAACGAACAGAAATATTATAGATGTCAGTTGGAGTAGAAAAAGCTCTATGGAAGGCTAAAATAAATAGTAAGATGGAATATATGTATTCAACACAAAAAGAGATTAAACAGATTAAATTAAATAAAATAGCGAGCATTGATGATAATAAAAAGGCCGTAAGCAAGATATAGGATAACAACAAGAACAATTAGTAATTCTAAACCAACCATGTAGGTGGTATTTCTAATCAAGAATAAAAGTTAATTGCAGAATATTAAAGTACAAACCATCCACAGGCAGTTCGACCTGCCATTTGTGGGGTATGTATAAGTAAATGTGGAAGAGAAAATAGAAAATGACTGATATATAAATGCAGAATGGTATTACAGTAACATTATGGAAAGATTACACATTGTAGAAACTAAAATACAAGTGCAGAATAAAGAAAATTCTTTGGTAGAAATTCTCCCGTTACTCAGACTATTTTGTAGTCTAGAACGACAAGATTTTCTACTCTATGAGAAATATAAAAGGCTTCTAGAAAATCAAGACTTTTGTTGGAATCAAAAGCTTACGTAGTCTAGAAAGGACTTAGAAAATCTGGTCCAACTTGTCTGATGGTTTATAAAATATAGAAAGGCTGTAAAGGGACTTGGAAGACTTTCAGAAGAGCTGAGAAAGTGAGAGGTTTAGAAAATTGTCGGATGCCTCTTCAATGAACGAGGGTCTTCTCTTATAGGCAAGGATTTGGTTCCTGTAGAAAGCCTTGGAGGAAAGGAACTAGAAGAAGTGTAAGGATTTAATTTATTGGCGCTTCAAGTATATATATTCTGATCGTGGGTTGCTCCATTCGTGATGCATAGTGAAAATCTTCTTGAAGCGCCGTTGTCTGAGTGTTTGGAAGTGGGTTCGTGATTTTATTCGTGAAATTACACCAATAGTTTAAGTGTCTATAGCGATTAAATCTTATGGTAAGATTTATGTATAATTTTTCGTGAGATTGAGAAATTATTTCGTAAGGAATTATTGGGGATAAACACTGCGTGAATTATTGGGTGTAATTGAAACTTGAAAAATATTGAGAGTGTTTGAGTGACTCGAGTATGATTATAATCTCCGTTGTATTGATTGATCTATAATGAAATTTTATGTTGCTCTAACCGTAGATGTGGGTTACTACAATCAAATTACATAAATCTGGTATCCGATTTATTTTATTATTTTGTCAATTTTATTGTTTGATCACTTGCTTATGCAAAACAAGATAGTGATTTGAGGGTTGTGATCCCACAGACTTAGCCTGTATAACCGGCTCCATTTAATCATCAATAGGTGTTCTTCTAGAAATTTTGCATTTCTTTGAATGTATAAATTAGAACCAACCGTATTACTTTTAACTGAACAAAAAACTTAGTCTATTTTCTTGCTTGAGCAATGAAAGAAAAGGGTAATCCTTATCCAATTTGTAATTAGAATGCCTAATGCATAGAAAATTTGATTATTGGTGACGACATACTCAAACCGAAATCCTTTTGTCAAATCAACACAAGTATCTTCATACTTGCATGACTAATACATCTTGTGTAGGATATTACAATTGATTTACAATGGAAAGCTATCGTCTCGAGTTACCCAATAGGCCCGCACTCAAATTTTGGATTTTCTTCATTCCCATTGTATACAGATTTAATTTATATCTGGTAAAGCAAATCATAAAAGGCATATAAAAGAAATCATGCGACTTTTAGCTACCAAAATAGTAGTGTGCAAAAAATCACGCTAGCGACATTTGCTTGTAGAGCCACAAAAAAACTGAAAGTTAATATGATATTCTTTGTTGACCCGCAAAAAAAAGAAAGTCCTGCCTCTGGTTATAAAGAAAATACCGAGAAGGTCCAATGGGGAACAAAATCTCATTGGTTGCTAATGCCATTTCCTGGAAGCCACAGCCAAGTATTTTGCTGGGGAGCCAACTGAGTAGCTTACCATTTAAGATCTCGGTTCATCCTTCAGCACCTTCATTTTCCCAAAATTCCAAGCAAACACACCAGCACCTGCCTCGTTTTACCAAATTCTAATGGCTGCTTCTTCTTCTTCTTCTTCGAAACGTAAGAAGAATTACGATGTCTTCCTGAGTTTCAGAGGCACCGATGTTCGCAAAAACTTCCTCAGTCATCTCTATACGGCTCTAGACCAGAATGGTTTTTCCACTTATATCGACAGCGAGGAACTGAGGAAAGGAGAGCAAATATCACCGGCGCTTATGAAGGCGATCGAGGAATCGCGCATTGCAATCATTGTTTTCTCCAAGGACTACGCTTCCTCGCCGTGGTGTTTGGAAGAGGTGGCGAAAATCATGGAGTGCAAGGAGCAAAGAGACCTTTTGGTCTTTCCGGTATTTTACAAGGTAGATCCCTGCAAAGTGAGAACACCAAGAGAGAGTTACAGAAAAGCTATGGCTAAGCATGAGATCAAGTTCGCAAAAGACTCAGAGAAAGTAAACAGATGGAAGAAAGCCCTCTTTGGCGCTGGTAGTTTGCCTGGATGGCATTTTACTGATGGGTACGTGACAACACTTCTACTACTTCAATTAGTCTATAACTTATCATACTTTTATCTTCTCTGAGGTTTGGGATCTGATAAAGATAGGGGAAATTTTGCCCTAAATATCTCTCGCACAAGGACACACTCTTATCGGGCACTCGCACAGCACAGATCACACTTGCGCAGCACACGAACCACAACGCCATGTGCGAGCTCGTCTTCTCCGAGCCTCCGCTGATTCCCGACACGCTGCCGCCCGAGTGCTCATGTCCCCACGCCACCCCAGCCGTCACCTCGGCCCATCTCTGTCTCTATGTGTCAAGCGGCTTCGACGAATCTAGGCTCGCGACCACAGATCTGGGGTGCCAAGCCCAGATCGACAGTCGCTAGCCAGACGCAGGCCATGGTACCCTGAGGCTGGCAACGACGGCCGAGACAGGACAAAAACAGAGAAAGAGAGATGCGACAACCGTTAGGACACGCGAAGGTGACGGGCACGGCACGATGGCGGGGACGTGACGGTGGGGGAAAGGCAATGCCGGCGGCCGTGGGGCTGTGGCGAAGGCAGAGGGCAGCAGAGAGGCGTTTTAACATCCTGTTAAAAATGGGGACTATTCAAATTAGATACCTCCAAATTTTCGAGTTTTGCCTTTCCCTGTGATGTGTATTTATGGGGCTCTTTTTCTTTTTTTGTTTTCTTTTCCCATTTTTTTTCCCTAAGGGAACAGAATATTCTTAAGAAGCCAGTTTTCTTCTAATAAATATTATTAAATGAAGGATCTAAATTTAGGGAAGAAGGAAAATTTTAATTTCGTGACCTAATGGGAAGTGGTAAAACAATGCAGGGGATATAGATCATATTCACTATTGAAACATTTGAGTCATCCCAATTCCATCGAGTTACTTTTCCAAATATTATCAAATTAATATGCACAATCATAAAAAATGATCATAAGATATATTCATCGAGTGAAAAGAAACTCCTTAATAAAATTTGATACTAAAAAAGCAAAAGGATCATTCACTACTTTAGGGATTGCGTTTCTTTTTTTTTAATATAACAAATGTGAGTATTCAGAACTTGCAACAATTTTAAGATTAAATATTTCCTTAAGGAAACATTCCTCAAACTCACTTTGTCTCTCAGTCAGTTCTTCTAGATTTCTAAAATAATTTTCTATCTCCTTTGATAAAGAGTGCATTGAATTTTGATAGGATATCCAATGATCAATTACAAAATTACATTTCGAGCTATTTAAGACTTATTATGTTTATGAGATCTCCTGTCGCAATTATCCTTAAATCTATCAAAATGGATCATAAATCTATTTCTTAACCCATATATGATAGGTTAAGTTATTATGTAAATTAATTATATTGAGTAAATGAGTCATAAATGAGTTTAAACATAGCTTATTTTATAGTCATCATCTTTTTTTGGTTGGTTGACAATAGTTGGTAACCATTCATGCTTTTCCTCGTACCTGCTCTGCATGGTTAATGACCATAAAGGTTGGGCTAGAGTGCGGACTAAAACCATCTCTAATGAAACCTTCGGAGAACAGATCAGGAATTTGTTTCAAATTCCTCTACCTTCTCCACAGAGCATGTTATATATTTTGCTCAAATGATGGTGCTTGGATAGCTCAAGTCTGGCTTTTACACCATTAGACTCCACAATTTGCGGATCTTCAAGAAAGTTGTTTTTCAGTTTTAGCAGGAACTTATTCCATTTCGTTCCTGGCAGTTGGATACTCCAAATGTTTCCTTGTTCTAGGCAGAACAACACTACCAAAAAAAACAGATTTTTGCCACGAAAATTTTCCACGGAAAAATTTTTGTCACAAATTTGCGACAAATTTTCCAACGAATGGCAAAATTCGTTGGAAATTTCCAACGAAAAATTTTCGTCGCAAAATTCATTGGAAATTTCCAACGAATTTTCCAACGATTTAAAACAAATTAATTTTATTTGGCATTTTTTATATTCGTTGGAAAATTCGTTGGAAATTTCCAATGAAATTTCCAACGAATTTCAATTTTCGGCAATATTTTTCGTATTGTACAATTTTTGTTGGAAAATTCGTTGGAAATTTCCAACGAAAAATTTTTCGTTGGAAATTTCCAAAAAATTTTCCAACAATTTAAAAAAACATTAATTATATTCGACATTTTTTATATTCGTTGGAAAATTCGTTGGAAATTTCCAACAAAATTTCCAACGAATTTCAATTTTTGGCAATTTTTTCATAGTGTACAATTTTCGTTGAAAAATTCGTTGGAAATTTCCAACGAATTTTTCAACGATTTAAAAAAACATTAATTTTATTCGAAATTTTTTTTATTTTCGTTGGAAAATTCTTTGAAAATTTCCAACGAAATTTCCAACGAATTTCAATTTTCGGCAATTTTTTTATAGTGTACAATTTTCGTTGGAAATTTCCAACGAAAATGTTTTCGTTGGAAATTTCCAACGATTTAAAAAAAATTAATTTTATTCGATATTTTTTATATTCGTTGGAAAATTCGTTGGAAATTTCCAACGAAATTTCCAACGAATTTCAATTTTCAGCAATTTTTTCATAGTTCACAATTTTTGTTGGAAAATTCGTTAGAAATTTCTAACGAAACCCAGTACTATTCTGCATTTTTTATATTCGCAGGAAAATTCATTGGAAAATTCCAACGAATTATCCAACGAATTTTAATTTCCCGGGCAATTATTTCAGTGTGTACAATTTTCGTTGGAAAATTCGTGGGAAATTTCCAACGAATTTTAATTTTCCGGCAATTATTTTAGTGTGTACAATTTTTCAACGAATTTTGCAACGAAAAACCTTACTACATTTTCGCGCTCATTCAATTTCAAAATTCATTCTCTCTCTCCCCCTTCCGCCTCCTCCCCCGCTGCCCCCTTCTCCTTCTCCCTCTGTCTCCCCCTCCGCCCTCCCCCGCTGCCCCCTTCTCCTTCTCCCTCTGTCTCCCCCTCCGCCTCCTCCGCCGCTGCCCCCTTCTCCTTCTCCCTCTGTCTCCCCCTCCGCCTCCTCCCTCGCTGCCCCCTTCTCCTTCTCCCTCTGTCTCCCCCTCCGCCTCCTCCCCCGCTGCCCCCCTCCTCCTCCGGCTCCGGCTCCGGCGCCATGGACACCAAGACTTCGCCGCCCCCCCTCCTCCTTCGCGACGTCAGCTCCCTCCCCAAAGGCGCCGCCGCGGCCATCCAGGATCGCCCCCGACGCCCCCGATGCCCCCGATGCCCCCGAGGCCACCATGGGCCGCCCCCGACGCCACCAAGCCTCGTCACCGGCGAGGGTCGAGCTTGCCCAGATCTGGGCGAGGGTCGAGCTCGCCCAGATCTGGGCGAGCTCGAGCTCGTCGCCGGCGCGGGTTGAGCTCGCCCAGATCTAGGCGAGCTCGGCCCTCGCCGGCGACGAGGCTGGCCCTCGCCGGCCATGGCGAGGGCCAAGCTCGCCCAGATCTGGGCGAGCTCGGTGCTCGCCGGCGACGATGCTGGCCCTCACCGGCCATGGCGAGGGCCGAGCTCACCATGGCCGGCGATCTCGAGCTCGCCTAGATCTGGGCGAGCTCGGCCCTCGTCGGCGACGAGGCTGGCCCTCGCCGGCGGCGAGGGGGATTTTCGAAATAAAATTTCCGAAAAAAAAATCAAAAAAACATTCGAAAAAAAAATTTCGAAAACAAAATCCGAAAAAAACTTTCGAAAAAAAAAATTTCGTTGGAAAAAAATTTCCACGATTTTTCGAACAAAAAAAAATTTTGTAATTTTCGTTGGAAAAAAAATTTCCACGATTTTTCGACCAAAAAAATTTTTTTTGTAATTTTTCCAACGAAAAATTTTTTGTTGGAAAAAAAATTTCAACGATTTTTCGACCAAAAATTTTTTTTTTGTAATTTTTCCAACGAATTTAGCCACGAGTTTTCTAATGAATTTTCTAACGAAATAAAATTCGTCGCAAATTTCCAACGAAAATTGAAATTTTTTGTTGGAAAAATTTCCAACGACCTATTACCAACGAATTTTTTTTTGTTGGAAAATTCGTTGGAAATTCGTTTTCCAACGAATTTTTCCAAATTTTTCGTTGGAAATTTCATCGGAAAAAAGCAGTGTTTTTGTAGTGCAATTTTTTATACTAGAAGGTATCATTTGGAAATGAAGAATTTTCGCATGCAAAGAACTCATGTTCCCATTATTTACGAGGCCATGTCACGCCCTGAATGCTTGCTCGCATGAAGAATCTCTGCAAAACTCTTATTTATTCACAGCATAAAACTCAAATTTTATTGTCCGCCTGCTATAGTAATCGTGGTGTTGTCATGCATAAAAGACCAGTTTTCCTTTTGTCCTCTTAAGAATGCACTACCAAGAATGACATTCTCATGTAGTGTCAGGAAAGCAAAGATTCGTCTAACAATAAGCCTTCATTCACCAATGGAGATAGGAACATCGATTGCTTCCTAAGTTGTCATATTCTGTTCCCACCTGCCATTCTTAATGTAATAGGCTCTGTTAATGGTCTCCACCATTCATCTGGTGATACATTGGGTGTTGCACAATTAGTACAAGCTCCAGTGTCTATTAATATGCCTAACGAGTATGGATAACACCCAGGAAACTTAAACGTCACAACCACGTAAGTGCTTAACCTTCTTCCTTGGTACTAAATACCACATTTTTAGATACCATTTGGGAACGTTCAATTAAATCTCAAATTTCATCTATGGCTGACCATTGCCTTGCTATATTTTTCAACAGCCTGGACAACTTCAGGTATATGTCTTAGGATGTGGATTCTCTCCTTCGGAGTGCATTTCTATTAGAATACTATATTCTCTTGACTATGTATTTTCTTCTTCATAGACAGGCATATTAATTTGTTTCTATCCTATGATCCTTCTTTCTAAAGTTCTTGAGTTCACAGATCTTTGAGATGCAACCTCTTCCCGATTTACTTCTTGTACAGTATTCTGTGGTACAATGAGAGGTTCGAAAGTCCTTAACTTTCCAGCAGAGAGGATGTAGACAGTACTCCTAACGTAAGGTTATTCTTGCTCTCCTCTATTGGACCTGAGATGCACTGATCGCTCTAGATGCTCCAATAGGTTCCACCATAGTCGAACTCCTAGGCCATCTTAATTCTAGCGGATTAATTTTTCACCTACGGAATTGTCTGTAATCATGTGGACATCTTCAAACAATCCTCTATCAAGCTTCCATTCTCTAGGATTTGTGGTATTTGAATCCGTAAATTATCCTAGTGTGATACACCAAACACTTGACCTGCGTGTTCAACATAACCATGTTTAAAGAATTAAATCTCAATGTTAATGAATTCCCCAAACAAAGATCATTTACAGCCATCAAATAATTTGGATGGGCTTGGAAGCAAACTGGTCCATGTGCTAGATTGGCTAGTATTCCTGATATCAAATGATGTCTAAAATCTGTCCATCTTTGATCCAATACAGTTGCAATCACAAGACCAATCAACAGGAAGATGAAATAGTGGCACCGGTCCTATTCGGATTAACCCTATATGTATATAACTGCATGTACCTGTTGTTCTTTCTCTTGTTTCTATAATCTTTTGGAGATGTATCATTGGTATATCAAAGGTTTTAAGTTCGGTCTATGACACTTGCGCCATTGACATTGATTGGGAGACATCTATGGCCTACTTCAAGTTAAATCTGAATAATCAATAAACTACCTTAATATCTACTTCGAGCAACATCCACTCCAAAGTTGATCCTAACAGACAATATAATCGGAAAGTTTCTTCTAATACCTAAGATGTTGACTTGTGTTTGTCATTTGATAATTGTTCACTCCACTAATTTGAGTCTTCTCCATCTGTCTCATATTTAGAGAAAACTTTATAGATAGATTTAACCTCAGAGTCTAAATTTTCGAGTTCCTGCCCATCAATAAGTTTATAAGCAGGTTCGTAATGAAAACTGTCATCTTCAATAAATACTCTGCGAAGATTCTTTTTTTTTGTGGATATTTTTATGGACAAGCATGAGCCTTGTGGGATTTTAAATTTTAATCCCCTAATCGGACAACAGTTACCCTGAGGATAACGAGGCTGTCTTCCATGTTTCCTCTTAAAGGACTTAATTCTCCTCTTGTCTATAAGATTAGTCTTTTTCTTTGGAAACCTTAATGACATTTCAGATTTATAAAGCCTGTAGTTTTTCCCTTGGTACACTTTTTTCATATCTAAACTTTCTCTTTTTCGAGCCGTTAGGAAAGTGTCTTGCACTTTTGGTATCTGGATGGATGTTACAGCCATATTTATCCAGGACATATTCAATCTAGCAACAACTCTCGTTCAAGTAGGGAATTTTTTTTTAGTTTTTTCCTTCACTTGGAGTTCAGTACACACTTTCCTCATCACATACTTTTCTACCTGGATTCGCCCACCTAGACCTCATACTACCTTTTCTTCTTGAAAGAGCAAGTCGTAAACCTTCTTTGTGACCTCTGGCCAAGGTTCAGGAAGTTTGTCAAAGAAAGTCTTTGATACAAACTCTAGAGCAACTATATCCAAATTATAGAAGAATTGTTGAAATTCACAGATATAGGCGTCAAAATAGCACATATCACAAGTCTATAATTTCCTTAAAGCCTTAAAACTTACTCTCTTTCTCTCTATAATTTCCGTAGAAACCAAGGAACCACAGAATTTTCTTTTCAAGACATCTGTTACGATTGCTTATATTCCATCTACAGTAAGCTCTTCTATTTGAAACCTTAAATCTGTTTGAGAACATAAGAATTTCCCAAACTCTTACGATTGCTTATATTCCATCTACAGTAAGCTCTTCTATTTTAAACCTTAAATCTGTTTGAGAACATAAGAATTTCCCAAACTGTTACGATTGCTTGTCCCTGAGGCTTCTTTAAATTCGTCTCTGTTTCAATTACATCAAACCTTTCATAGATCAAAAAAGACACCTCTCTTGCAAGAGCATTTCTCCCTTCTTTTGTATCTACACAGTCATTTTCTTGAGCGAGAAATTTTGTCAAGAGAGTAGTTACTTCATTATGTAAGCCATCATGCATAGGAGGAGATAAATCTGCTATTCGATCAGCCTGTTTTATTTATTAGAAATGTTTATTTATTTCTTTTTAAGAACAAAGAATGAGAAGCTAGTTTTTTTTTCTTTAAAGAAAATACAGGCCTAATGGCATTTTTGTGAATACTTGAAGCTGTAAAGAGCAAAAACGTAATAACAAGATAGATTTTTACTGGAACCAACAACATTTAGAATAACATGAAGAATATAGTTTTAGATCCGGTTAGACTTGGGCATCTTGCTAGTTAAACATATCTAGACATTCATCTCCAAATATATTGCGGACTAGCTTCTTACTCTGCGATTCTCATTGATTTCTTATTCATTTCTTTGGTTTGCTCTAAAAGTACTTTCAACTAATTTTCCCTTGTCAGATGTGAAGCGGGGTTTATACAACATATTGTACAGGAGATCTCAACTCAACTAGATCGAACGCCATTAGATGTAGCCAAGTATCCGGTTGGGATACGTTCCCAAGTACAAGAGCTTCAAACAATCCTAAATCAACAATCCAAGGATGATATTCTTATGGTAGGATTATGGGGACAAGGAGGTGTAGGGAAAACAACTCTTGCTAAAGCCATTTACAATGCTGTGTTTAGAGAGTTTCAAGGTTCTAGTTTCGTGGAACGTGTTAGAGAAAATTCCAATGATTTGGTTCCTTTGCAAAAACAATTGTTATCGGATGTATTACTGGGGAAGAAATTAAAAGTTTACAATGTTGGTAGAGGAAGTCAGCTGATTCAAGATAGACTTTGTAATAAGAAAGTTCTTGTTATCCTTGATGATGTCGATGATGAATGCCAGCTAAATGCTTTAACCGGAAAATGTGAGTGGTTTGGCAAAGGAAGTCGGATAATTATCACAACAAGAAATAGACATTTGGTAACTTCTCATTGGGTAGACTGCCATCATATACATGAAGTTAAAGCTTTGAAGTATGGTGAAGCTCTTGAACTTTTTAGAAAGCATGCTTTCCCAGGAAATAAAAAAATAGAAGTAAGTAGCAATCTTGTTGATAGTGTTTTACATTATGCCAAAGGCCTTCCTTTGGCTCTTCAGGTGTTGGGTGCTTTCTTGTGCGGTAGAGGAGAAGATGAATGGGAAAGTGCCCTACAAAAACTAGCCAAAAGTCCTAACAAGAAAATCAATGATGTGCTGAAGATAGGTTATGAGGGATTGGAGGACCATGAAAAGGAGATTTTTCTCGACATTGCATGTTTCTTCAATGGTTGGTGCACATGGCAAATTAAGAAAGTTCTTGATAGTTGTGATTTCCACACGACTATTGGGGTAAAAGTTCTCATTGAGCGCTCTTGGATTAGTGAAGAGAATGGGGCCTTACAAATGCACGATTTAATACAATTAATGGGTAGGGATATTGTTGAGGAAAAATGCCGTGATGATCCCAGCAAACGGAGTAGGTTATGGCTTCATGATGATGTTCTTGATGTTCTATCAGGAGATGCGGTAAGACTTGTTAGTGTGTAAGAATTTGTATTCTATTATTATGTTTGACTCTGTTTACTATACTTACAAAGTAACTTATATATATATTCGAATACATATACAGGGAACAAATGCGATAAAAGCCATAGTTTTGAAGCTACCAAAGCTAGAAGAGATGCATATTGGTCCTTATGCTTTCACGAACATGAAAAAGTTGAGGTTGCTCATCCTGCATAATGTACATAATTCTTTCCCGGGTCCCATCCATCTACCTAATGAGTTAAGGTGGTTTGAATGGCCTCATTGTGCCTCGATTCCAAAATTTAGAGATGGTCCAAAGAAGTTAGTTGGCCTTGATCTGCAGAATACCAACATTGAACGAGTGTTGAAACAATTTAAGGTGCGCATTTCCTTGGTCCTTTTTTTCATTGTTTATAACTATATGTATCAAATCTGATGATGTTTAATATTGTCGTTAGGAAAACAGCTACAACGATTTTATACTCCAGACATGTTAAAGCATCAAATGTAGGCTGTCAATCTATATGTATTTCAACTACTTTTCTAATTAAGTCCATGATTTTTTAAATTTTTTTAATGGTCATTTTACTTACATCAATTGTTTAATCAAGTCTGTCCAGCATCAAATCCAGCCAACGCGGCCTTCGGAGGATGCCGGATTGTGATGTGGATTGAATATTGCCTACGTGGAAATCCCCTATGGATAGGGAATGGTGGGAGATGCCATAAGCTGTTTGACTAGCTTTCGCTTTAAGCTAATTCTAAGAGTGCCCATGTATGTGCAAGACTTAATCCGCATCACACTACGAGATCGTTTAATGGCCACATTAGCTAGATTTGGCTAGATTTGATACTAGAAAGACTTGATTCCACAATTTTGTATATAGAACTTGATTAGAAAAATTAAAAGTAAAGAAACCTTATTAAAAATTACAGGGATGAAAAGTAAAAATATTTCATACATATACGAAAAACGGCAAAATTGAGCTCAAACCGTCATGACTTTGAGCTGAAAATAGAAACAAAAACTTCTTACTATGTAATTTAACATATGAATGCCGTCCGTGCTTAAGATATACCATGAAATATTTTATTTCATTTTATTTTTTTGGTCGAATGAAATATTTTATTTGATTTGTAGGTTTTTGATATATAGTTGGTAATAGTCTACATGTCTTTAAAGATCCTTCCATATAGAGAAAAGTGTCAAAAAAGTCCTAAACTTTTTGCATTGGTGCCAATTTAGTCCTAAATATTTTTTTGATACAAATTCAATCTTAAAACTTTTGCATTAGTGTCAATTTAGTCATAAACCATTTTTTTGTGCCAATTCAATCCTAACCTTTTATATTGATGCCAATTCAGTTTTAAACTTTTTGCAATGGTACCAATTCAATCCTAAATCTTTTTTTGGTGCCAATTCAGTCTTAAACCTTTTACGCTGCTGCCAACTCAATCATAAATCTTTTGCATTGGTGCGATTTCAATCCTTCCGGTTAATAGCTATTCACGTGTCAAAGGACTGAATTGGCACTATTGCAAAAGGTTTATGACTGAATTGACACAAATGCAAAAGGTTTAGGACTAAATTGGCACAAAAAAAAGGTTCATGACTAAATTGGCACCAATGCAAAAGGTTTAAGACTTTTTTGACACTTTTCCCCTTCCATATAAGAATTGCGAAACCACATCTTTATAACTCTTTGGATGGTAATAGGTCATCTCCTTTACTTGTTAAGTTTCATGTAGTGTACTAGATAAAATATTAGAATGTCACAATGAAATTTAACGAATTCGAACAGAATCAACAATTCTATCAATGTGATTGAGCTTGCTCCATCTAATATTAGAAAATTTAAAAAATGCCTACATTCATAATTAAGTACAACAAAACCCGCAGAGAAAAAGTCATCGTTCTGTTTTAATTAGTTAAACCCAATTCTAAAGAAGTAGCAGCATCATTATGTAATGCAAATTTCTAGCATAGCCGTGCGTGAAAACGCAGAATACTGTTTTATGCTAGGAATTTCTTAAAAGTGTTGTAAATTTCAAAATTGTTGGTAACTAAATTTTGATTGGCAACTTATTTTGCGTGTCACATGTTAGTAAGTTACCGATAGTTTAATGGAAATACCAACACTTATTTAGCCTGGAAACATGTTAGTAAGTCACCAAAAGTTTTGTGGAGGTACCAACAATTATTTCATTATTTTAGATTAATTTTTTTTTGTAAATAACCAATATTACTGGTGCAACTTACTAACATATTAAAATTACTAACTTTTATAAAAAAAATTACTAACTCCTATTTGAGTCTATTTACTAACTCTTATTTGATTATTTTCAAATTGCCAATTGTTCCAAGAATTTATCGATATATATTTGCTAGAGTTACCATCATATTAAAATTACTAACTATTACAGCAAGTTACCAATATTAATTTGAATGATTTTTCCAAATCCTCACGCGTTAGGCTACCATCTAGTCTTAGTTTCTCTTATTTCATTCAATTAATGATGTTTATTTGATTGTTTCAAAATCACTTCCGATTTAATAATTTACCAACATTTAATTTGCAGATGTTACCAGCATGTTAAAGTTCCCAACTCTTACAAAAACTACCAATTTTTATTTGAGTTAGTTTACCAATGTTTATTTAATTGTAACTTAAATAAGTTGGAACATTCCGCAAGCAAAAGTGGTAAATTATGTGAATAGTTGAAACAATCAATAAAAGTCGGTAAGTGACTTAAATAAGAGTGTGTTACTTAATCACCACAAATAAATGATGGTAAACTATTGTAATGATGTTTGGTAATATTCAACAGAGTTGGTAATTTCATATAAGAGTAGTTAGCATGCTAGTAAGCTTTCCAAACTAACATCGTTAAACTATTGAAACTGTGGTGCTTCTCAAACAATTAAATAAATATTGGTAATTAACTTAAATAAGGTTTACAATTTCGAATATGAGCTGTTAATCTTTTCGTGTTGGTAAGTTGCCGCAAATATCAGTAAATTATTGGAATGGTTGGTACTTCTAAAACAATCAAATAAATATTGATAACTAACTCAAATATCCATTGGTAGTTTCATGTAAGATTTCTTAAATTAGTTCTATATATAATTGTTGGTAAGTCATTGGATTACTTGGTAATTTTGGAAATAGTAGGTAATTTAGTATAAGAGTTAGTTCAACTTGTCGATAACTTCAACAAATAAATATTGGTAAACTCTAGAAATGACATGTGATTTCTACAAACAATCTAATAAACGGCGGTAAGTGGACTCAAATAACAGTTGGTAATTTTCTAGAAGAGATAGTAACTTAAACAAGTTGGTAAGCTGGCAAATAAACATTTTAGATTATTAAGGCACTTGATAATTTCGAAACACTAGAAAAAACGTTAGTAGTGACTCAAATAAATTTTGGTGATTGTCTAAAAAACTTGTAAATTTAACACATTGGTAACTCGAACATATAAATATTTGTACAATATTGAAAAAACAGTCGGTAATTTCAAAAATCAAATATTCATTGGTAAAGGGACTCACAAATAAGAGTTGGTAGTTTTATAAAAGATAGTAAATTTAACATTATGGTAAGCTCCGCAAACAAATGTTGCTAAATCATTATAACCTTTGGTAATTTCGAAATAATAAAATAATGTTGATAACTCACTCAAATAAGATTTCGGGCTCATTTTATCAAATGTGGAATCGACTAATGAGAACAAATTGAAACATTAATCATCAACGAGAAAATCAAAGGCAGAATATTAAACACGTGCACAAGTACTTCCATGGTGTCCCGTGTCTGGCCAATTGTTCGTACATCCTTAAAGAGAAATTGAGTTTTCAAAAGATTAAGTTCCTAAGGTCTCATCGAATTTCGAAAAATGCAAAATGAATTTATTATGGGCATGCTTTTGCGTATCGTTGCAACCACCAGCACTACAATATCTTACCTTTCGGTTTGCTAGGCGGTTAGGATACCTTTGAATGACATCCAAGTTTAGAAAAGATAACCTACCTAAAATACGAAATTCAAATAAGAAACAATATTATCAAAAATTTTATCGAGATCAAAGCGTTCCTAAAAATATTATAAATAAACTTACAGTTCAAGAAAATATATTATTTCCCTACTATTCAAATCACAAGGGAGGATCCCGAAATCTTTCAATACGGATTGGAAGTACTTCCAATACAAATCTCCCTCTATTGGAAAAGACTCGTTCTTAAGGCCAACTTCATGAAATTACGTACTCTTCATGAAGCTCACTTTTGGAACTGCTTGATTTCCTTAGCTCTTTCTTCAGACTCTTCCTCACTTCCTCACGTATATGCTTGATTTCCTTCGCTCTTTCTTCAGCATATCCATTAAATTGACGCTTAGCGGGCAATGGTGTAAGATTGAAAGGACTTAAAAAATGCTTTTGATACGCAACTTCAAATGGGCATTTTCCAGTAGCTTGCCTCACCGAATTATTATCGGCAGATTCATCTTGAACCAATAACAAATCCCATTGTTTAATATGTTTTCCAATAAAACTCCTTCATAAATTGCCCAAAATTCTATTAATAGCCTCCGCTTGTCCATCCATTTGAGGATCGCTAGCAGAACTAAACTAAGGTTGAGTCCCCATTTTTCACTTTAACGGATGCCAAAAGTGACTCATAAACTTGACATCGCCATTAGAAGGGGGTTGTTTTTGGAATACTGAATAGGCGTACAATTCACCAATATAAAACTCAATAACATGTAAACCATCGAGGCTCCGTGACAATCATTTACAAATTTTTTACCATATAAAAACCGTCCCGTTATCCCCTTCTTACTAATAGCAACATTTCCATTCATAATGAGCATGCGCAAGTGAAAGTGTTGATTAGGTTTGTCTCAATTTATAAAGTTTAATTGACACTCTTCACTTGTCCAATGAAAAAACTCCCCACCTTTATCTTTTGAGAGATACGCCTCCAAATACAATTTCAAATATAACATTTTAAATCTTATTCCTTAAACTCCCTTTCATTTAATATTCTCTTCATCCTTTATAACAATGTGCTATAATTTGAGAGAGTTCATTGAGAATTTACCATATTGAGAGTATCCAAACCATTAATGAATGACAACTCATTGATAAAGGCGTCTTGAGAAAAAGTAGTAAAAACTTAATCGAAAGAAGGCGCAAAAAGACTCATCATATTCAATGGATGTGCACCATAGGGGTTTAATAAATTGAACATGAGATCCACTAGATCAAGATGTCAAAATCTATTGATGCTTGCACACTATCGATACATACATACATACATACATACATACATACATACATACATACATACATATATATAGACACACAAATGCAAGGTATAATTGCAGTGGTTGTATTAATGATGATATAGTAAACTTTGAGCTCTTACACTACACCAACGTATACTTAGCTAAAAAACAAAAACTAAGCAAGACGGCTTGGATTGGAAAAATTACCAAATCAGTCCTAAACCCGTTACAATTGCAATTTTGCCAATTCAGTCCCAAGTCTTTTGCATTTGTGCCAATTCAATCCATCTGGCCAATTTTAGCTGGCCTGCGCTAATGTGGTACGGCTGGCGCTGACGTAGACAATTTTTAATAATATTTTTCAATTTTTTTTCCTTTTTTTCTCTTTCTTTCTTTTTTTTTTCTTTTCCTCTTCCCTTGGTTGATTGCCAGACGGGCCAGAGGCTAAGGCCGGTAAGGTCGCCTGCGATGGCCATGGCGAGGCCCAACCTCACCACCAAGAAAGAGAGAAAAAAATAAAAATATATTAAAATATTATTAAAAATTATCCACATCAGTATCGACCGACTAAAATTGGCTGGATAGACTGAATTGACACAAATGCAAAATGTTTAGGATTGAATTGACACAATTGCAATAGGTTTATGACTGTTTTGGTAATTTTTCCCGTCTTGGATTCTATTATTTTTCATTTTTTTTGTTATATATATAATATATGTGACCATTTAGGCGTACAAAATATGCCATTTTTAAAATTAAAAAAAAAACCGATCGACCAACTACCACTTCCTAATAAGAGATGACTAGAAGAGATTCCCGACCTTCCACCGCCTCTACGGGATCTACAAGCGGGTGGTTGCCAATCTCTAAATAAGATTCCAGGTGTTAGCTTAAATTCATGTGATGAATTAGTCAGCCAAGGATTGACCGTGGCTCACGTGCGCCCACTGGAGGTTACAGGCTCTCTCTCTGTCCCTCTCTGAATTACAAGTCTGTTTTTTCTGCTCGTATATGTTTTGGAAGTGGCCACGCCGCTCTAGTGCCTGGTGAAATTATGAGTATTATTCTTTTTTACTTCTCTTTTGGCAAATTTACAAGGATTACTTACTAAACTCATATTTAATAAGGGAGAGGCTGTGCTCTATATACACCATATGATCAACTGAATTATGATCATAGGGGGCTTGAATGATGATGATCAAGTGCTTTTTATTCAAAAACTTAGAGCCAGATTTTGGATCAAATATATATATCTATCTCACTTTTTTTCTTTGTTCGTCTGGAATGCCCATGTAAGTTGGTTTTATTGTTCTTGTAGGGCCTTATAAACTTGAAGTTCCTTAGCATGAGAGAATGCCAATCGCTGGTGAATATGCCAGATCTCGACTGTACTCCAAATCTCAAGGAATTAGATCTCGGTAGGTGCAAAAACTTGGAGCGTGTCCATGAATCAGTTGCATATCACAGCAAGTTATGGCGGTTGGATTTACGTGGGTGCTCTAAATTGCAAAGATTCCCTGAGATTTCAGATAAAAACAAAAGTTTACGACAACTTTTTTTAAGTGAGACTTCAATTGAGGAGCTTCCCGTATCCATAGGAAATCTTATCTCTTTAGGGTATATGGATTTACAAAAATGCAAGAAATTGGCATTCATTCCGTCTAGTATTTACAGGTTGCAAAATCTCTGTCAGCTACATTGTTATGGCTGCTCAAAACTAATAAAGTTTCCAAAGGTGGAGGATTTGAGTGATCCCCATACGAAGGCAGGATTTCCAAAGTTACATTCGTTAGGTCTCGGTGGATGCAATCTATCAGAAGTAGAGTTCCTGGAGAATGTTTCTTGTTTTCCCCGCTTAAGAATATTGTCTTTGCCGGGAAATAATTTTACTAACATTCCTACATGCGAGAAACTATATAACTTGGAAATGTTGGATGTTTCTAATTGCCAACAACTACAAGAGATCCCCAGTATTCCAGAGAACATGGTGACTCTAAGTGCAGCTAATTGCAAATCTCTGAGTAGAATTCCCTCCAACACGTGTGATGTTGGGTACGTTAACTTTCAATCATGTCATGAACTGGTCCGTAATGGGTATGGCGTGAATGATTGGTTCAAGCCTAAGGTTAGACTCTCTCTCTCTCTCTCTCTCTCTCTCTCTCTCTCTCTGTGATTAATACGGAGTCGTGTACATGTTTGCTGCAGTGAGTGTTTGTGTGTTGCAAAAGGCTGGAAAATCTTGCATTGGTGGGCTAATTAAAAAAAGTAGGCATATAGATCTACATGAATATGTGGTGGAGGTTGCTATAAGGCAACGCTAAAGATATTCTCTTTATTTATAGAGCTGTAGTTCACTGCTGTATTACAAGGATCACCCAATGAAAAACTTTAACAATACACGTTCATCCAGTTACAAAATCTTCAACAATACATGTCCCGTTTCCACCAATTAAGTAAAACCAATTAAGTAAAAAAAATATTTGTAATGATATTGCTAACTATATCTAAAAACTCTAGGACTACCCACTTAACTCATTGAAACTCCTCTTTCTCGGTGCCAATTTCAAGAAAAAACTATCTAACAGTCTACATCTATGATAGAAATTTCATCACCGCGAAGACAAAATTCTTCTACCTGGAGGAGAGATGCCAAAGTGGTTGATCCCTAATAAAGAGGGTTGTATATCTTTCGTGGCTTCAAAGGATTTGTACAAGAAGTTCCTAAGAGTAGCTTGGTGTGTTGTGGTCCGTGTGAAAGAAGTGGGGCCTTTCAGGTTATTAGTTGAGGGAGTCGTTAATGGCAGACAAGTTAATGATGGTGAATGGGAGACTTTCGACGATTTATCTAATTCAGATCATTTGTGTCTTAATCTTTGGGAACCAAAGAGGCTGTGGAGAGTGGACAATTTTGGTGCTAATGACTTGAGACATTTCCGCCTTAGCCTTAGTTTAGAATGACTTCCATATAATAGAATAACTGTGAAAAATTGTGGATTCCGACTATTATGTAAGCCACTAGAGAATGATTTGGAGGTTTTGCTTCAAGACAATCAGTTGCTGGATCCTGCTTTACTCTGCGAAGTTGGGTATGAAGATAGTCAAACAAGTTTAGAGGAAGAAATTTCAAGTGAAACGGAAGATTTACTAGAAAGTCGAATGAGCTATGAGGAAGATAGTTCAAGTGAATTAGTCCACAAAGGATTGAACATTGCTGGCTTCTCAATTGAGGTATCTCTCTCTATATGTATGTGTGTGTTGGGCCTGTGTTTGTATAATGCAAAAGCTGAAAATTCTAAACACACAAACAAATATGATATAAAGTTATTCTATACATATATAAAGCTAAACAAAATCTCACAGTGACGAGGAAATATTCAGTGGTTTGCACGTGCCATGTCAATGGCTGATGTGGCGTGCATAATTTACTCTCAACCACTAACAAATGGACACATGGCTGCTGATGTGCATTAAAAAAATGATGTGGAATTTCTTTTTTTTCTTCCTTCTTCTGAACTCCTTCAACCTCCGCTCCGCTGGGCTTGGCTACCTCCACCACCAAGCCGCCGCCGCCGCCGCCGCCACCACCATCCTTGAGCCATCGCCCCACCATGGCCACCACCGTCCGCGGCAAAGTTGTTGAGCTTGTCGCCGGCAACCATGGATGAGCCAAGACTTGAACTGAAAGCTGTTAAGCAGCAAACCAGATCTGGCTATTGAGCGACGGTCGATCACCGCATCCAGGCCAACCTCCGCGTCCAACCTCTCCGTTGTCTCGGCGGCTAAGTCTTGGCCGCGAGCGCTCGTCTACAGATATGGAGATGCAGAGTAGCGGTCGGCCATGGACGGCCTCTCGTCCACAGATCTAAGCGACGACCTCCACGGCCAAATCTGGCGTTCTTTCAAAAACCTCGTGGCCATGGACAGTGGCTCGAGTCATTTGACCCTACCGACAAGATGAAGTTCTGGGAATGAAGTTCTGTGAACTGCGTGGCGTTTTCTCGATTTGTGTTTCAAGATGCCTACTGCTCCAGATTTGGATTTCGTTGGTGAATGAACAGAGGAAGAAGAAGCGCTCGTCCATGGCCGACCTCCGCGCGATTTATGGACGAGCCACCGTCCATGGCCACCCAACCTGCTCAAGTCATGGCTTCAGATCTGGTGTTCTCTCGCGGCCATGGATGGTGCCTTGAGTCATTTGGCCCTAGTTTTAAAGTTCAGCCACCTATTGCTCCAGATCTGGAGTTCGTTCGTGGATGAACAGAGGAAAACAAAATGCTTGTCCATGGCCGACCTCCGCGCGATTTCTGGACGAGCCACCGTCCACGGCCACCCCTCCTATGCGTCTTTAGATTTGTGACGAGAAGTTGTGCCGTCGTCGCCAGTGGATGAGCGGCCGTCCATACCGGCCGCCGCCGCCATGGAAACCCAGATGAAGGAGTGCGTTGTTGAAGAAGGAAGAAAAAAGAAGAAAGTCCACATCATTTTTTTATTACTGTCCATTTGTTAGTGGATGAGAGTAAAATATGTGTGTCACGTTAGCCGTTGACGTGGCGCGTGCAAACCACTGAATATTTTCTCCACAACGACGCAATGTTCATAATTCCTATATTAAAAAATAAATGTTAAAATCTAAGAAAATCTAGCAAACACTAGACACGTAATTTTTGCTGTTACGGTTGATCATAACAACCTACACAACTAATAGTACTAGATCAACTCTATGGATCAAAATAAAATTGCACAACGACAATAATTCAATAATTGGACATGAGAATTTTTTCACTCTCAGGTGTTTTCTATTTGTAGAGTTGGATAAAGTTTAATTTTTTTTTTTGCAATGAATTCGTGCGCTATAATATCAAGCCAATATTATTTGTCTGTCTTTAGGGTGAGCATGTCTCTGTTCACTCTTAGGTGCTTTGCACTTCTACAATCAAATCCAAAACAATTATAATGTCACAACTGTGAAAAAGGAATGTTAAATTTTTAACCATGACAACGTTACTGTCGCGTTAAGGTAACTGAAAACAAGATTATAACAATCGAATCTACCTTTGATTTTTGAGACAATTTGGTAAATCTTTTCAATGCACCCCGTGCAGTGCAATTCCAGCTTCAGGACCGCCGTGGTCACCGGAGGCTGAAATGTATTGCCATTAAACAACACACAAACAAGCTCAATTAAAATACTTATATAAAATAATAATAAATTACTTAATATACACATTTTGTGAGTTAATTTTAATAAGTCTAACATCATTTTATAGTATAACGGATAAAAGTTCTAAGCAAATAATTTATCCCTGGATTGCCAAAATCTCACTTTGATATAAAAAGAAAAAGAAGACAAGCAGCTTCAATCGATCAAATCGAAGTTATCAAAACAATAATCAAAATAATGGGGCGAGACAAAACGAAAAGGCGTAAAAGCCCAAGAGCCTCTCTTTTGAGAATCAAATCTGGTTGGATTTTCATGAACTTTAACATCGGATAATTGCTGAGCCTAATCGACATTCCTATGTTTGAGCATCACAACTTAGTTACATCTACTAAGCTCGAAGAAGAAAAGGTACACGAGTTACATCTACTAAGCATCACAACTTAGGTGACATGTGTCAACCGGCACATGGGGATTACCTGGGACAATTTGCTTTAGTTTACTTAATTGAGAGTATCGGATTTAAGATGTTCCTTCTATATAAATTTGAGCAGAAGTTTTTCCTAATAATGTTAAGTTTGTTGTATTAAGTAAGTTGGAATTCAATTAGATCAGTTTGCACTGAAAAATCAGCGATGTATAAAGTGAACACATAATAATGAACATTAGACTGCTGGGTCTGACTAGGATGATTAATTTCTTGGATATGCTGTTCTATTTTCCATCATTTTCACTTCCTATGTAGTACACTCGTACAGTATGAGCTACATTGTAGGGAGATGTCAATCTAATATTAGCGGTGGCTACAACACTTGCTAGGGAATGATTTTTATTGCGTGAGTAATGTATATAACGCAAGCAAGGATCAATATGTCTAATTATTATAGAACTCTAGCTTTGGTTGAATTACTGGGAATATGTTCAAAATCAAATTCTTCATCTTGAACTAATTACAAAATTGGGTACTTCTAACAATTTAGCCATATGGCAGAAGCATCGCTTTTCCCGAATTCCTTCTGACTTCCAAAATATTCACCTTGGAGGAGAGATGCCGGAGAAGTTCGTGCCTGTTGAAGACAGTACAATATTTTTCATGGCTTCACAGGACTTGTACGACAAATTCATAGGCTTGGCTCTATGTGTTGTTTTCGGTGTAGAAGATGGAAAAAAGGAAATATCTTTCAACATCATGCCACATGTTCACGGCCAAAGGCGGAATGCGTTATCAGGAACTCTCAGTTCATTTGATTCGGATCACATGTGGATCCAGTTTCTCGAACCAAATGCACTGTGGGAAGTGTTGGGGGGAGCAGTTGATTTCGATCAATTCGAGGAGAGCTATTTACAATTTAGCCTTACGGTTCGAGTATGGGGTGGAACCGTGAAAAAGTTGGGATATATGCTAAGATGCGGGCGACTAGAGGATGATTTGAAGGTTGTGCTTGAAGAGAATCAATTAGTGAATCCAGCTTCACTATTTGAGGAATCTGATTCGGAGGATGACGCTTTGCCTTACCCGAGAGATTTGTATGCAAAATACCTGCGCAATCCAGGTGAATACTTGCGCAGCGTTCGCAGTTTTATCGAACTGGAAGGCAGTGATGGTGAAACAAATTAAATGGGAAGAGGCGAGTGGAGGAGTGTTGGCTTACAACTCCCAAGGAAGCAATCGTCAAGCCAGCGAAACAAATTAGGAGTCGCACATGTTTCTTGATATGTGAATGGATAGAGGGTGACTTGGCAGTTGGCACCCAACATTCATAGCCAGGGTGTTTGTATTTCCATATTTCCCTTGTCGATCGGATCGCGATCTCACTAATAAATGTCATGTTCTGCACGACATGCTTTGCTGCATGTCGTTTACCGATTTCAATGGCGTTAGCGTATTCTTGTAATAATCTTGAGAAGTCGGCACTTTCAACTGAACATTGTAGATCATTTTTATCCCAACCGCACCTACTGGCTACCAGGAACACTGTTCCGAGCATGGTAATTTTCTAATACAGCTCGTAGATATTAAACCCCGTTGGTAAAATTATATATCCAGCGACCTACTAGTGGTTACACTGTTCCGAGCATGGTAATTTTCTAATACAGCTCGTAGATATTAAACCCCATTGGTAAAATTATATATCCAGCGACCTACTAGTGGTTAGGTATGCTCACGATGATTTAGCAACAATGTCAGCAACTTACGAACGTGAAATGCAATGGTTAATTATCAACTTTTTTCATATATTTACCACTCAAAGCAAAAATTTAACAGCGAACATATTTACCACATAGTTCCGTTTTCTTAAGGGAGCAAGTGATTGCCAAAGTAGGGAATTTACCCACTTTAAGTGGAAGGCAAATCATCTACTTATTATGTAGATAGTTACCGCTCGAATCATAAACTTAGCAGTGAAATCAGCAACTTACCAACATAGTCCGCTTACAAACTAGTTAGTTATCACAAAGTAAGGAATTTGCCATTATAGATAAAATCGAAGTTAGTAAATCATTGTTGGATTAAGTAACTTGCCAATGTAGGTCCACTTTTACTGTAATATGTTACCAATAATTTGAGGAATTTAAGAAGGCCAAATTCAACAGTAAGTCGTCAAGCTGTCTAGAAATTTGCTATTGAAAGTATAAAAATAATTTATATCTAAACATTTTTCATGGATGATGGCAATATTTTCATTCATTTATTTTTGTACATTATACAAGTGGTAGTTTATAAAAAAATATTTTTAAAATCATTAATTTTTGTGAAACAAAAGAGTACTAAATATGATTATAAGAATGTTGCGAGCATATGCCGCTCCTACCAAGATAGAGCCCGCTATAGTTGACATTTCCACCTCAGAATTCAAATTGGGAACAATATTTATTAACAAGAAATTGTTTGTGGGCAATTGGGGAGGTTCCTTAAGAAGCAAAGCCCGCGTGAAGAAGCAACGGAGACTCTTGGCTTGTAATCTGTTGTTGGGTCCACTTCACATAGCGTTGAATGAAGTTCAAACCCTGTTAAATTTCATCGACAAGAAAGAGCGACCAATCAAATCACACCCTAGCGTTGACCAAAGCATATGATTAATTTTCAAAGGTTGATGAAGGAATAGTTTAATATTATTGCGTGAATTTATTCTCATGAGATTTAATAGTGTTATAAGTATAGCATGACGCGAGAGCACAAAATAAAAACTTGAAAGAGAAAAAAGAACGATGCATCGAATACAACATGTTCCGATAGTAACAAAATGAGCCTATCTAATATCTTCTATCATATGATATATGTTATGATGGCGATTCATTTCTTTAAAATTCCATTTTAGTACAACTCCTTTTTACTCCTTTAAAGCATCAATGAGGTCTCTGCCTCATTTTAAGTTCAAAATCTTCAAGATTACAACAAGAGGGTAACTCTCTCTCTCTCTCTCTGAGACGGAGCAAAATGAAGAATGTCAACAGCAGCAACACGGGACTCATGCTCCTCCACCCTCACATCCAGAAGCAAGGAAGCTCCAACTTCAATGTATTATGAGGGGGATTTTCGTCTTCAACTCTTCACCTGAAATTCTCTCAAACTTGCCATCGGTGTAGACACCTTGAAATTGTTTGTTAATGCCAGAACGTATTATGAGTGGGAATTTGGAGTTAATAGAGTTAGTCCTCCTAAGTTTTTTTTTTCCACGTTATCCCTCAAAGCATTGTTGTCTTGCTTGACAAATTGCTTCAATGTGATATGGCGATCGACATACCCATGAACGAAAGAGTTCATACTTCCACTTCTTTGCGTGGAAGACATTTTCACCCAAAAACTGCTTTTCGCACAAATGGAAACTCAACGATATCGCTCATTACATGAGTATGCATTGACCATGATTAGATAGAATATAAATAAGACCAAGTGTTTTAACTTCCCAAGGAAGTATCAATTCATGCGGACTTCTTCACGAGCTAATTAATCCTTTATCTAATCAATTCTTGCGGACTTCTTCATGAACTAATCAATACTTCACGCTAATCCCTACATAATATCTTTCATATATCGACAATGTATGAAATCATGCACTATCGCCTCTTATTTTTAGTAATTTGTACAATGTTAACTCCAGCTTGATCACTAGCATGGTAGTAATATTAAATCAAAAAAGTTTCTTAAACCTTATACTTGTTCAATTTCTTAAAAATTTTGGTATTGAAATTCTTACAATCTCATTATCTAAAAACGAAACATTTTACAAGTTTCTTCCATTTTTTGTAATGGCATTGAAATTCTTATTCTCAAAGTTTTCTTTTCTCTTTTAAAAGGTTTTTATTTTCAGTTCTTAAACCATGAAAAAATAATTTCGACCAAAAATAAAAAAAAAACCACGAAAAAAATTCAAAAGAAAAAACAGAAGAAGAAGGAGAAGAAGGTGAGCAATAGTATCCCTGATGCATTCGGACTGACACTTCTTCAACTTCCAAAGCAAAATGGCCGTTCGACGTCTTCTTTAGCTTCAGAGGCGAGGCCGTCCGCCTCGGCTTCCTCCCTCACCTCGACGGGGCTCTGCTTCATGTAGGCATCAAAGCCCACACCGGCAACGACGACTTGAGGCCCGCACTCACGAATCGACGTGCTCGTCTTCTCCGAGAACTACGCTTCGTATGGGTGGTGCCTTGGACGAGCTGGGTGAAGGTAATGGAATGTAAGAGGCTCAAGGGATAGCTGGTGTTGCCCGTGTTCTACAGAGTGGGAGCCGGCGAGGGAGATTCGAGGGCAGAGAGAGAGAGAGAGAGAGAGAGAGAGAGAGAGAGAGAGAGTTATGGCAAGGCATTGACCAGGCACGAGGAGAAATTGGGAACGGGTTCTGAGAAGGTGAAGAAGTGGAGGGAAGCCCTAATTGAAGCCGCCAATTTGTCCAGTTGGCATTATGTCCATGGGTAATCACAGTATTCCTGTTCGACACTGTCAAAGAATATGGAATTTTCTAATCTGATTGACACATGATGGCATCGATTAGTGCATTAGAGTCATGTTTTGGAATGTTGCATAGTGATTGTTTACTGCGTGTTAGTTTTAGTTAGTTCAATGGATCGTATATTGCCATTCATTCCCATTCCCCTTTGCTACTTTATTTTGGCAGAGATAAGACCAAATTCATCGAGTGTGTCATCAAAGAGATCTCGACTCAACTATAGTAGGATGAGTTCCCTTGAGTGTTGCCAAGTATCCTGTAGGTGTAGGTTGCCTGGTAGAGAAAGTAAATTTGTTGTTAAGTATGGGTTTGGATGCCATTCCAATGATAGGAATATGGGGCACAGGAGTTACAGGGAAGATAACTATTGCTTAAGTATGGGTTTGGATGCCATTCCAATGATAGGAATATGGGGCACAGGAGTTACAGGGAAGATAACTATTGCTAAAGCTGTCTATAACAGTATCGCTACTCAGTTTGGTGGGTGCAGCTTTCTTGCAAATGTTAGAGAAACTTCCAGTAAACCTGATGGCCTTGTTCATTTGCAGAAAGCACTTTTATCCGAGATATTGTGGAAAGAAAATTTAGTGGTCTTCAGTGTGGATGGAGGTGTTAATTTGATACGAGATAGATTTTGCTGTAGGAAGATTCTGCTTGTGCTTGATGATGTGGATCATGGGGACGAATTAAATGCGTTAGCTAGAGAATGTGAATGGTTTGGAAAAGGGAGCAGGATCATTATTACGACAAGAGATAAACATTTACTAACTTCTCATGAGATAGATCAGGTAGATGAAGTCAAAGCATTAGATCAAGGTGAAGCTTTTGAACTTCTCAGTTCATATCGTTCTCCAAGAAACCAGATAAAAGGCATAAGCAGGGATCTCATAGATGATATTTTGGGCTATGCAAATGGCCTTACCTTAGCGATTATGGTGTTGGGTCTTTTTTTATGTGGTAGAGGCAAAGGGGAATGGGAGAGTACATTGGGTAAACTTGTTGAAAGTCCTAATAAAGATATAAACAGTGTTCTAAAGATAAGTTTTGATTCGCTGGGGGACAATGAGAAGGACATTTTTTCTTGACATTGCTTGTTTCTTTAAGGGTAGGGACAGTGATTAAGTAACGAGAGTTCTTGATAGTTGTGGTTTAAAGACATTAATTGGGATTCAAACTCTAATAGAGAGATCTTTAATAACCATTGAGAATTAGAGAACACTACAAATGCATAACTTGATTGAGCTGATGGGTCAGGATATCGTTAAACAAGAGTGTCCAAATGACCCTAGGAAACGGAGTAGATTATGGTGCTATGATGATGTTTTTGAAGTATTGTTGGAGGACACAGTGAGAGCTTCTCATGAAACCATTGCTAATCTTATCTTCTTTACTTTGCACACTATTACCCAATGGGGTTGGGTAATAATGATTATTTATTTTTCCTTGATGGGGAACCAATGCTGTTAAAGGCATAGTTCTGGACTTGCCAACACAAGAAGAGCTAGACATCAATCCCAGTGCTTTGACACATATGAGGAGACTGAGATTGCTCATAGTTTTGAATGCACAAATCAGTTGGGGTCCCATATGTCTTTCTAACGATTTAAGGTTGCTTGAATGGCTCGAATATCCTTTATCAACTCTGAAGTTTAGTGTTGGTCCAAAGAAACTTGTTTGGCTTGACGTGCATAATAGCCGGATTAAAGAATTAGGAGGAACTATGTCACGCCCTGAACCCTACGGCGCGCGAACATCCCTGCCAAGGTCGATTTGTATGCGACATCCTAGGACGCGTTGCCGACCCAAACCCAACACAGAGATCTAAAGCACGTGCGGAAGTAATTAAAACCACCCATACATTAAAATACACCTAGCCAAGGATAGCCATATAACAACCAGTACGAATAATTATACACTTACTTTGACATGGGGAAACATACACAATATTCATATACAGCCCACACTAAAAAAAAAAAAATCAAAAGCGGGTACGTGGTTCGGCGGTCGAGCACTATGTCTAGCCGGGGCTCCTCCCAAGACGTTTCGGTACGCCTGTCATCCTCCAGGCTGGGGGTCTGAAAAATCGATTTTCAACAACCGTGAGAATAAATCTCAGCGAGTAATTCCCTACACCTAAACTAGGCTAACGTGCACCTCCTGACAAGTACTAAACAAACAGCACACAGTCTAAACTATATATGACTCAGGCCCTCGGCCCGAATCTAGAACTTACTTGACCCTGCAGGTTAGGCATTCAAAGAATAATAACAATCCCGCCACAGAATTTAATCACGGAACATACACGCGCATCTCTATGTCACGACGCATGTTATGCATATGCTAATGTTCGCACTCATGCTCATGCCTCCCCAATGCATTATCACACACTTGCATTCTAGCACTCTGCCATTTGCCAATTCCTCCTTGGACCCGCGTTAAACGCATCAGGTCCGACCCGTATAAAACGCATCAGGCTCATGACACATTACCCGCGTAAAACGCATCAGGTTGGTCATTTTCCGGTAAACCGGGCATCGTCCCGCGTAATACGCCTCAGGACGGGTTCACTACCCCGAGTAAAACGCATCAGGGTTTATTGTGTTCACACATTCACAAGGACAAATTTTTATCTGAACCCCGCATAATACGCATCAGGTCATTTTAGGTGATCACAATGCACATGTCACTCGAGTATACTTGTGAATGCATATGCCGTGCCAATGCTCGTGATGTACATTCCGAACTATAACAAACACAATTTGGCATTCACTTGCACTACACAGATTTAATCTCATGAATCAATATGCTCAGACCGACAATTAATTTAAACAATCATGGCACAAGCTTGACATGCAATTTATGCGCGGAATCACATAATCGAGTCAACAAATTTCACGCATTAGAGGCTCGCTAAGCTAATCCCTTCCTAGAGGCATTAGGCATGTGTCACGACACTACAAAATCACTCGCATTTAGGGACAATTCAGCCACTAATTCAGCCAATTCATCATTCCCGGCACTTACACTCCAAACCTCAATTCAACCACGCTTTGTCCAACTAAGTTCCAAAGTGGAGAGCCATCATATCGCTCACGCCGGGCCATCTAATGACCTCAAAATGTTCCATTGGACTCCCCAAGACACCATTTTAATCAGTCACCATAATGCCAAATAAGGCGCGCACTAAAATTCACACAACCAGGTCAACAAAACTCGCGCATCCTAGGCCCGTCAAGCTACTCCGTTCTTAGCCACATTAGACATGTCACGACATTGCCAATCCACTCCCAATTAGAGGCAATTCAATCACTAACTCGGTCTATCCATCAATTTCGTCAATTGCACTACTAAGTCCCAATCAATCGCGTCTCGCCTAAGTCAAATCCGTCGTGGCCAGCCACTATACCACAAATTCTAGGCCAATAATTATTCTCAAAATGCTCCAATTGACTCTCCAAAATATCGTCCAGAACAGCCACTATAAGAATAAATGCGAAGCGCACACAATAGTCCACAATTGAAACCGAGCCTAGCCAAACTCGAGCCGTTCCGATCCACTAATTTCCAGCCAATGAACAGCATCTCTCGGGCCACTAAACCTCGATAAAATGGTCGCACTACACCACTAAATCAGCCCCGACATCAACCCTTAACAATCTCCACAATTTAACCCCTAATTTACCCTAATTAACCCCTAAATCTCGTCCGAAAATGCAAATTATCCTAATTAGGTTTTAGGGTCAAACTCACCGGGTGTCCTACGCTTCAAACCGAGCCGAACACTCGGCGATTGTGGTTGGACAGCGGCAACCCTTCGCTAAAACAGTATCGGCGGCGGTGATTCCGGCGAACGGCGAGGGCTTAAACGGAGGAGCGGCTGGTCACGGCGATCGGGAGGGAGAGAGAGAGAAGTGGGGCTGCCGGGTGGTGCTGGGCGAGGCAGTGGGGGTGGTAGAACAGCAACGGCAACGGCGGGGCTTCTCCGGCGAGCGGCGGCGGTGGCGTGAAGGAGAGAGAGCAACCGGGAGAGAGAGAGAGAGGGGAGGAAAGGGCTGATGTGCCGGCTGGTGAGGAGGGGTTAGCTGGATGGCCGGCAGTGGCTGGGACCTGCCAGGCGTGGTGGCGAGCTCCTCCGGCGAGCGGCGACTCATGGCGGCGATGATCGGAGGGGAAATTGAGAAGAATAGAGGAAGGAGGGCAGAGGAAAGGAAGATGTGGCGAAAGGGAGAGGGAGATGGAGGCTGAGGGGGGTACGAATCGACGGCGACTGGCCGGACGACGGAGGACAGACCGCTGGGTGGCTGGGCAGCACAGGATCGCGGCGATTGCGGCGACGAGCTGCTGTTCGCGCGCTCCGCGAGCAGACTGGCGACGGACGGTCGCGGCGACCAATGGCGGCGCGACTTGATCGCGGCAACAGTGGCGACAGTGGCGAGGCTGGGCTGGTCCCGGCGAGGGTGGTCAGCGTTGGGCAGCAACAAACAGAAACCAGAAGCAGTCGGCCCGAAGGAGGAGGAGGGAGGAGGAAGAAGAAGAGAAGAAAAAGAAAAAGAAAAGAGAAACAGAAGTGGAGAGAGAGTTGGTAGGGGGTAGGGGGTAGGTGGTCAGGTCAGACGCAAGGGGGGGAGGGTGTCAGCGAGAGAGAGAGAGAGAGGGGAAATGATTAAAATAAAAACAATCATTCAAATATTAAACGCAAACCGAGGGTCCAAATTCAAAACCGAAAATGGTTTACCAGTCCAAAATGAGCCTCGCAAATAAAAAGGGACAAAGGCCAAATTAACTAAACTAAATTTTACCGAGGGAGGTCTACTAGTCCAAATTCACACCTGGTCAAATACTCCAATTTTTCCATTATTCCTGACAATCTCGATACTGGTTATATTAATGTCGACGCCGTCCAATTTATTTCGTCCTGAAACACCCGAAAATCGACTGCCAAGTTCAAGGTCTAAATAACGACGAAAATTCGATCGAGTGCGATTCTAGCAAAAATCTCTAATTTTAAATAATAACCGAGAGTGATGAGTTCTCGAGCGAGATTTTACTATAAGCACACTGACAAATCACGCGTTTTATAAATATAAAAAATGGGCCGAAATTCGGGATGTCACAATTCTTCCCCCCTTACAAAAATTTCGTCCTCGAAATTTACAATCCAACCTGACTACTCAAACAAATGGGAGTATTGGTGTCGCATCACTTCCTCGCTTTCCCATGTGGCACCTTCCGTCCCGTGACTTTTCTGACAACTCTGAGCTGTTCTTAACCTTTCTCGGATAATCTTTATTGTTTCCATCGACTGTTGAACCAACTCTGCACCCGTTATACTTCTTTCTCCTACTTCGTCCCAACACAACGGTGTTGTGCACACCTTACCATATAATGCTTCAAAATGTGTCATTCTGATGCTCTGCTGAAAACTGTTATTGTAGGCAAATTCCACTAAGTGCAACTGTTCTTCTCACTTGCCCTGAAAATCTAGCACACACGCTCTCAGTATATCTTCCAAAGTCTGAATAGTCCTTTCAGACCGGCTATCCGTCTGTGGATGATAGGCCGTATTAAATTGTAACTTAGTTCCCATAGCGGATTGCAGACTTTTCCAAAAAACATTTGCAGTAAATCTAGGATCACGGTCCGAAGTAATTGATACTGGTACTCCATGAAGGCTAACGATCTGCCGTACGTATAATTCCGCCAACTTTTCTAGCTCGAAGTCCTTTCGCACTGCCAAGAAATGCGCTGGCTTGGTCAATCTGTCTACTATCACCCAAACAGAGTCGTGTCCTCTCTAGCTTCTTGGCAGTCCCGTTACAAAGTCCATTGTGATGTGTTTCCATTTCCATTCTGGGATTTCCAACGGCTGTAACATCCCACCAGGCTTACAGTGCTGTGCCTTCACTTGTTGACACGTCAAACACTTGGCCACATGCTTGGCCACGTCCACTTTCATTCCATTCCACCAATAGTGCTGACGAAGGTTCTGGTACATCTTAGTGCTGCCCGGGTGGATATTGTAATTGCTCCTATGAGCTTCCGACAAAATCTCTTCCTTGAGCCCCAATTCATCGGGCATGCACAAACGTCCTCGAAACTTAAGAATTCTATCCTCGGACACTTGAAAGTCCGATTTCCTCTTAGTTTCGTCCATACTCAAAATTTTCTGAATCTCAAGGTCCGTAGACTGCAACGCTTTGATCTTGGCTTGCACTTCCGGCTCAATCCTTAATGTCGCCATTAGACCGGAGAGGTGTCCTACCTCAAACTTAAATTCTGAGACCCGTGCTCCTTCTAATAAAGTCCACTTTTTAACTAGCAAGTGCGCGATGCTCGATTTCCTGCTCAAGGCATCCGCTACCCGGTTGGCCTTTCCGGGGTGATACAATATGTCACAGTCATAGTCCTTCAACAATTCCATCCAACACCTCTGTCTCATATTTAGTTCCTTCTGCGAAAACAAGTGCTTGAGGTTCTGATGGTCCGTGTAGATCTGGAACATTTCTCCACTAAGTAATGCCTCCAAAATTTAAGTGCGAAAATAATTGCTGCCAATTCCAAATCGTGGGTCGGGTAGTTCATTTCATGAGGTCTTAACTGCCATGATGCATAGGCAACCACTCTACCATGATGCATTAGCACGCATCCCAATCCTCTAAGCGAAGCACCGCTATAAATTTCATACCCGCCTAGTCTTGAAGGAATCGTCAAAACTGGCGTCGTCGTCAATCTTTGCTTCAATTCCTGAAAACTTTCTTTGCACTTTTCGGTCCATTCAAACTTGGTTTCCTTCTTAAGCAACCTCGTCAATGGAGTGGCTATCGCTGAGAATCTTTCCTAGAATCTCCGATAATACCCTGCCAGTCCTAAGAAACTCTGAACCTCAGTAACTGTTGTTAGTCTCAGCGAATCCATCATCACCTCGATCTTTGTCGGATCCACGGAGATCCCTTCTCTGAAAATTATGTGTCCAAGAAATGCAACTCGATTCAACCAAAATTCACATTTGCTAAATTTAGCATACATTGCGTGCTCTCTTAACGTTTGTAGGACCCTTTTTCAAGTGTTCCTTATGTTCCTCGAAACTCCTCGAATACACCAAGATACCATATATGAAGACAATGACGAACTGATCCAAAAACTCCTTTAATACTCGATTCATTAAGTCCATGAAAGCAGCATGGGCATTAGTCAGCCCAAATGGTATCATTGTACACTCATAGTACACATCTTGTCCTAAATGCCATCTTCGGCACATCCTCCTTAATCCTCAATTGATGATAGTCAGTCTTTAGACCGATCTTTGAAAATATTGACACCCCTTGTAACTGATCCAACAGATCATCAATTCTTAGCAACGGATACTTATTCTTAATGGCCACCCGATTCAACTGTCTGTAGTTAATGTGCAACTTTAACAATTCCACCCTTTTTCCTCACGAATAAGACCGGCGCTCCCCACGGAGACGCACTCGGGCAAATGAAGCCTTTATCCAATACCCCTGCATTTAAACCTTCAATTCCTTCAATTTCGACAGTGCCATCCTGTAGGGCGCTCTAGATATCAGCTCTGTTCTAAGGCAAACTCAATCACAAAAATAATTATCTTTCCATCACTTAAAGGCAAAGCCCAATCCTTCAATTTTCAATCTCACGGTCTCCCAAAACAAGTCACCCCAGTTCTTTACAAAATCCAAAATTTTCAAGCGATAACTCGTTTGTCCAAATCTTGTCAAAGGATGCATCAGTAATTCTAAAATCCATAAACTGATTGTGTCTATTCACCATGAGCAATTATATGTCTCACATGACCATTCAGATCTATAACTTCAAAAATCACTTCTAATACATCAAACATCATCTCACATTGCATTTAGATCCTTAAGACAAATCTTTCGCTTCTGTCCTAGCCATAGTGCATACCCTTCCTTATGCCTACAATCTGTCTTGGTTATTCTGGGGCAACTTCCACTTGATATCCTCCCCGTGGTTGCTGTTGTTGCATTGGCGGCCTAGCTTGTCAATTCGAGCGGTTTCTTACTTGGTGACCATGTTGGTCATCTCCAAAACACACTCCAAGTCCACTTGGGCGAGGGCCATTCCCGTGCCTCTTTCCACAAGACTGACATGCGGCGCTATAATAGTAGTCCGACTTTTCAATTTTCTTTCTTACAGGAGAAACTAACCGCTTATTCCCAGTCATAGGCTTCTTACCAAAATTGCGATTATCCCTAGTCGGCACGTACCATGATCCCAAGGCGGTAGTCCTCTCATTCATATCATGCTCAACCATCTGAGCCCTCTCGTATGGTTCATTGAAATCCTTTAAGTTCAATAGCACCTGCTGATTGCGGAGTTCCAGCCTTAGTCCATCGCGGAACCTCCTCTCCCTATCCACAGGGTCCTCGACCATCCTCAGTCCGTACTTAGACGACCTTGAGAACTGAACCTCATACTAATCCACAGTTATATGATTCTAATGGAGCCTTAGAAACTTTGCCATTTTCCATTCCCGTGCAGTGTCAGAGAGGTAATTTCCCATCGAAGGTCTTAACAAAGGTAGTCCAATTTGGGGTCGTGGTTTCATGAAAAACCTTACCTTGGGTGTCTTGTCACTAGCCATTTGCTACACCCTGAAGTTGGTACACCACTAGGGTCACCTTTTCTTCCTCCATGCACTCCAGCAGTGTAAAGGCTTTCTCCAATTCTTAACCTAAAGAGTCGCAACCTCAGAATCACCATTTCCTCCAACTTGGGTGACTTAAGTTTTAGAAACTATTTCACCATGTGATGTATCTGACGATTCCCAATCCCTATCCCTTGATTACAGTTAACAGCAGCGACAACAGCCTTAGCAACTAGCGGCAGCTCCTTTTTGAGCCTACCGTTCCATCATGATCTAACTTCTGCCAGTGCCTTCAAAATCCCACCCTCTATGGGATCCTCCACAATTCTAGTTCGCGAATCTATACGATCTCGACCTCGACCTCTTCCTTGGCTACTCACCTTCTCAAACTCGCACACTCACCTACTTGCTATAATCCCATTAAGGAATTAGAGACCTAAGCCAAACTAAACCGGTCTAAGGTCCTCGACAAGGGACTCGATAAAATAGCAGTCAGTCACTCAGCATGCGATTAAGCATAAATAGCACGAGACTTCAATCATAAGAATACGTGCACTGACCTCGAGTCTTGCCGCACTTGCACTTCACGGGTCAAATAACGCAGCCAATAAATCAAGACACAGACAGCCAGAAGGTACACTTAGCACACGAGGTCACCCTACTAGCTACCCAAGGTCATCGCTCCTTATTACTCTAGGCTTCGACCTAATTGGATCGAGTTGACCTTGCTCTGATACCAAATCAAACGGGGATGTCACGCCCTGAACCCTATGGCGCGCGAACATCCCTGCCAAGGTCGATTCGTGTGCGACGTCCCAAGACGCGTCGCCAACCCAAACCCAACACAGAGATCTAAAGCACATGCGGAAGTAATTAAAACCACCCGTACATTAAAATACACCTAGCCAAGGATAGCCATACAACAACCAGTACGGATAATTATACACTTACTTTGACATAGGGAAACATACACAATATTCATATACAGCCCACACTAAAAAAAAAATCAAAAGCGGGTACGTGGCTCGGTGGTCGAGCACTATATCTAGCCGGGGCTCCTGTAACAGCCCGAATTTCGATGTAATTTCTGGGATTAATAAAATGAATGTTATTTCTCATTTCATTTGAGTACGACTCGCCCAGAGCTGATCACTCTTGGGATACTAACCATGGGGAATGGCTAACTAGGACGCTAGTACGTGGACTAGGGACTTAGTCGTGACTCGGGAGCAGATTTGAGAAAGAATGAGGGAATATTGTGAACCAGTGAGGGGCCGATCTTAGGAAAAGTGATGGAAATGGTATGGCCAAGGCCAACGATGCACAATTGGGATCGCAGGTGATTCTGCTTAACCAAACGTGCTCATGGCCAACCAATCCTGAACTCGAGCCAAATGATCGTGACCCCGGGATTAGTAATAAACCCTCTTTCTCTCGATGATCGGAACCGTTGAGACTCGGACAGCCCTAAGTCGATACGCGTATTCCTAAACAGCCGCCTGTTAGTGAGAGTTTCAGAAAAATTGAAGTTGAGAGAGAGTTGTTCACGGAATTGAGCCCAGATTTTGGTGTCGGATTTCGGGGACTCGACAGACTAATTTTAAGATTCTGACGCCAGAATATGTTGGCCACACACACATGGGACGCCTTGGTGCGAAAAATAGAATTTCGGTTCGGGATGGAAAAAGGACGGAATTGCCCTTGGGTTAATTAAGCTTAATTCCGAATTTTGGAAAATTATTTTGGTTTAACCAAGGTTGGTTAAGGTTAACTAGGTTGGTTAGGGGTTGGTTAGGGACTAATGACAAGAATGCCCCTCAATAATTGGATGGAATGAATTTTAATCATTGGATGAAGGGGTAGTTTGGTCATATGAGCTTAGATGTTGACACATGGCTTCCACTAAGGGCTGAGTTGACCAGCTTTGACCAATATTTGGACATGTTTCCCTCTCTCTCTCCTCCATTTCGCTCACTCCCTCTCTCCTCACCGATCGGCCATCTCCCTCTCCTCCGTTTCTCTCCTTCTTCGCCGGACTAGCCACCGTCGCCGCCCTTCCTCAGCCGCTCGCCGAAGTTGTTGGTCACGGCAAAGGACCGCCGTGGAGAGCTGAACCAGTCCCCGAGCCGCCGTCCTCAGCCACGCCTCCTCCTCCCTCGTGGACGACCAGCCACGGCTGATCTTGGCCGAGTGGACGCCGGCGACGCAAAGGAGGTCCCGCGCCGCCGTGAACCACCGTCGTCGAGCCGCGAGTTAGATGTACTTGTTTCTTCCGCAAGTCGTCCACCCAGATGTGAGTTTAATACCCAAACTTAGTCTAGCCTTAATTGTGTTTAGTTGGGTTAATTGGGTTGATTAGTGGAGATTAAGCTAGTTTGGTGTTTGTTAGTGATTGTATGGTTGATGGCTGAATTAATGATGTTGTTGAGGGTGATTTAAGGTAGGAACTATGGTTGACTAGTGGGAGTTTGATGGCTGTCCATGGTGAGCCAAATTCGGAAGCCTTGAGTTTTTGTGCTAGAAATGGTGTTTTTAGGGCTAAATGGGCTTGATTTGCTATATTAAGCTAAGTGTATGCCTAATATGTTTGAGTGGGGTCTTGACTGAATTGTTTGAGGCTAAAATGGAGTGTTTTGAATGTGTTTGGCTATGTTTGAAGTTGGAGTATGGTTATGGCCGAATTTTACATGTTAGGTGTTACAAATGCTAGAAATGGCCATTGTTTGTAATGTTGGAAATTGTTATGGCATTTGTATTCATTAACATGAAAATGCATGTCACGCACATTGTATGTCGAGATTGAGATGTGAGATGACATTGTGTGATTGTGCGGGTGTGACATTGCATTGTGTGATCACGGTAAATGCCCTGAAAAGAGTGGAGCTGGGCTAAGATAAAATTGATATGTGTGATCACCTAATGGCCTACGGGTCGAGTTCTGTCCTCATGCACTTTGTAGCAGGACGATGCCCGGTTAGACCGGAAGACGACCATCCTCATGCACTTTGTAGCAGGCTCTGGTTCGTAGGTGAGCGGTGTTGCGCCTCAGGCACTTTGTAGCAGGCTAGAAGACACCGGGCCGGGGGCGTAGTATATACGCTGGCCATGAAGTGTTGTGGCCTTCGGGTCGGGCCCTATTGTGGGTCGTGAGATTAAGAATGAACTGAACGTTGCATTATGTGAATTGTGAATCATGCAGTATTCTGATGAGATTGAGAGAATTGTTAGCATGTGACTGCATGAGGCATTCGTGTGGGATGCGGTGATTGAGTGATTTGAACCATTTAAAGAATATGAGCACGCGTGTGTGAAGTACGCCTGCCCGTATGTACACGTATGTGGGTGTATATATATATGTTGAATTGCACTAACTTGCAGGGGTTGAATCACGTTGAAACATATTGAGTTTTATGTTTGTTGGCTTGAATGCTTGATTTTGATCCGTTAAGAGACACACTTTAGCCTAGCCTAGGTTTAGGTATTTGATTCACTGCGCTAGTCTCACGGTTGTGGTAAAACCGAACATTTCAGAACCTACCCCCTAGGATGCCGGAGCCGCCTCCACTTTTTGGGATTCCTAGGCAGATATTACAGACTGAGGAGCATTTCCCAGCTGGAAATGACGAGATGCAGGTGAGGTTTAGGTCAGTTTTCTACGTTAATGTGGGTGAGGATGAGCATCAGAAGCAAGAGTACATCGCATGGTGTCGTAGGGCAGCGGACGGGACCCTCAGTCGACCTATCCGTACCTTTGACATTCCAGTAGACGCTGATGGCGCGTTGGAGCCAGTGATTGCCGATGGCGAGGTGGTCGATGCTTCTCCACCTGACGCTCCGCCAACCGTCGAGGCCCAGCCAGGCCCCGGAGTTTGGTATGATGACCTAGAGCCGGAGCCTATGGATGAGGATGAGGACGACCCCGAGCCAGAGGCGATGGAGCAGGATGATGAGAATGGTGAGGTCGATGAGGTAGGCGAGGATGTAGACATAGATGCCGTCGAGGATGCAGCCGAAGATGTAGACCTTGAGGACGACTTTGACTCCGAGGCTGAGGCTGACGCTCTCTTAGCAGACTACTTGGGAGTTCAGGAGGGTCAGGCTGATCAGGAGGACCCCGACATGGACGTGGTTGAACCAGAGCCGGATCGCAGCTCTTTAGAGGAGTCAGCTGAGTCTTACGATGAGCCCGATGATTCCAACGACCCGGACTATGAGCCTTAGACTAGTTGGTCGACGATAGGGATCCCTACCTTTTTGTTATAGTGATCCTTAGTACAGACCTACTCACCCGGCCACCGACACTTTTTGGATTAGTGGCCTTTTGACTTCGATGCTAGCTTGACCTTGACCTAGACCTGTAGTGGATATGACTGTACTTGTATCTGCATTCTTTGTGTAAACAGTTTATATATATATATGAGAATGAGGTTTTACCTGATGATATTTTGATTGTTTGGCTTCCTTGCTCATCTTTATTTGTCAGGGTTTGTAATCTGCTTTCGCATGTGTTTTTATACTCTGATTGTATGTTGGGTCGGCGAGGTCTCCTGGGGACGTCGCACTATGATCGATCGGAGTGGTAAGGGGATGCTCGCGTTCAGATGGGTAAGTTGGGTTCGGGGCGTGACATCCCCGTTTGAATTGGTATCAGAGCAAGGTTAGCTCTATCCATACGGTCGAAGCCTGGAGTGATAAGGAGCGATGACCAAGGGTAGCCAACTAGGTGTCCTCGTGTGCTAGGTGTGTCTCCTAATTGCGTTTGTTTAATTGATTGAATGTGTAAGTGATTCAACCCCGAAGGTGCAGGCGCGTCAGGACCTGAGGTGAGTACACATGTTCCCTTAAGTGATGTATTGTGTTCAGTGCTAGACCGCATGTAATTGTTTGGCTATTGTTTGATACCTGCCTAGGACTTAGACTGGGTTAGTATGGTTTAAGTCTTTGACTCCTTAGTGGGGTTATAGCAGGTAGTTGAGTAGCCAGCTTAGAGAGAGATGAGTCGCCGAAGAGGAAAGGAACCCCAAGAGCAACCGAGAGCCGAGCCCAGAGAGGCCAGAGACCCCAGAATGGAGGAAGTTATGGAGACCCTCCGTGAGATAGGGCATATCATGGGTTTGCAGGCTCAGGAGAGGGCAGCCGCACATGCACAGGCAGCCGAAGCCGCAGCGATAGCCGGTAATGGGGGTAACCAGGCAGAACAGGCACAACCAGTTGTACCGAGACAGATGCCCTATCTAGTTGAGCAATTTATGAAGCTTAAGCCGCCCAAGTTCAGTGGTAGGGGCGATGCAGAGTTAGCGCCCAGATGGGTTGAGGAGTTGGAAAAGGCGTTTAATGTATTGAAGTGCACCGATACCGAGAGAGTAGACTTAGCAGTGTATCAGTTACAGGACGGTGCCAACGATTGGTGGAATGCCGTAAAGGACAGGGTATTCCCTGCAGGTACTGAGTTGGTTTGGGCTGTGTTTGTTGAACATTTTTATGAGAAGTATTTCTCTGAGGTAGTGCAGGAAAGGAAGTTGTCGGAATTTATGAGACTGCGTCAGGGACAGATGACAGTAGACCAATACGAGACGGAGTTTGCGAGATTGGCTAAGTTCGCGCCTACATTGGTGGTGAATCCGAGAGACAAGGCTAGGAGGTTTCGAGATGGATTGAAACCAAACCTCAGGAGCCAGATTCTATCTCATAACCTTAAAGACTACCATGAGATGTACGAGAGAGCTCAGATCATAGAAAGAGATCAGCAAGAGAGGGCCGCCGCCTCAGGATCACGGTTTATGCCTAATAGAGACAATTGCAGGTTGGGAAAAAGGCCAATGACTGGGAATAGACGGTTCGTTCCATCTGCGAGGAGAAACATTGGGAAGCCTAACCCGCCTCAGAGTAGGTTCGGAGCATGTTTCAAGTGTGGGAGTTTTGACCACCAGATTAGGTCGTGTCCTCAGATGCGTCCAACGGGATTGCAAGCACCAGCCCACCCGCCTAGGACGGGGAATCAGGGTGGACATCCCCCAGCGACTAACCCAGGACGACCACCAGCCCAAGGAAGGATGTATGCTATGGCGCGCAAGGATGCGGAGAAAGCGCCAGGGGTGGTCACAGGTACGATTTCTTTGGGAGACCATGCAGCCTATGCTTTGTTTGATCCGGGGGCAACCCATTCTTTTGTGTCAGAACAGTTTATTAGATTGGTTGTGTTTGAGCCTATTTTGCTTGAGACTGTGTTATGCGTATCTACTCCGTTGAATGATAGGATGATAGTCTCCTTTGGATGGCCTGCATGTAAGATAGTGATTGGTGGTGTGGAAGGCCGTATCGACTTGGCAGTGTTGGCCATGTTCGATTTTGATGTTATTGTTGGAATGGACTGGTTAGTGCAGCAGAAGGCTGTAGTGGATTGTGATAGTAAAACGATCCAGTTCAATCCAATTGGACAACCTAGGTTTGAATTTCAAGGAAGTCGAGGAGGAACCTCGATTCCTTGGATCTCTTCATTGGAAGTGAATGAGTTGTTGAACGAAGGATGTGAAGGATATCTGGTCAATGTGGTGGATCCCACTGTACCAGAGCTTCAGTTAGAAGATATCCCGGTAGTATGCAACTTTCCAGAAGTATTTCCACAGGAATTGCCAGGCTTACCACCTGAGCGGGAAGTTGAGTTTGTAATTGAGCTAGCCCCGGGTACAGAGCCGATCTCAAAAGCCCCATATCGGATGTCATTGCCTGAGTTAAAGGAGTTGAAAGTCCAGATGCAGGAGTTATTGGACAAGGGTTTCATTCGTCCGAGCGCGTCTCCATGGGGAGCGCCTGTGCTGTTTGTGAAAAAGAAAGACGGAACCCTGAGATTGTGTATCGACTACAGGCAGCTGAACCAGGTGACAGTAAAGAACAAGTACCCACTGCCTAGGATCGACGACTTGTTTGATCAGTTGTAAGGAGCATCGGTATTCTCCAAGATTGACCTATGGACAGGATATCACCAGTTAAGAATCAAGAAGGAGGATATACCTAAGACAGCCTTCAGGACGAGGTATGGGCACTATGAGTTTACAGTTATGCCCTTTGGACTGACGAATGCTCCTGCAGCTTTCATGGATCTAATGAACAGAGTGTTTAAGAAATTTTTGGATCAGTCAGTGATTGTCTTCATCGACGACATATTGGTATATTCTAAGAGTCCTGAAGAGCATGAGGTGCACTTGACTGAGGTGCTACGGACGTTAAGAGAGCATGCGCTCTACGCCAAGTTCAGCAAGTGTGAATTTTGGCTCAGTCGAGTAGCTTTCCTTGGACACATAGTGTCGGGAGAGGGGATATCAGTAGACCCAACCAAGATAGATTCCGTGACTAATTGGCCGAGACCGACCTCAGTGACCGAGATAAGAATGGGATGACAAGTGTGAGAAAAGTTTTTAGGAGTTGAAACACAGACTTACGACAGCTCCAGTGTTGACTATTCCATCCGGATCAGGAGGATTCGAGGTGTACAGTGATGCTTCATTGAGAGGGCTAGGTTGTGTGTTGATGCAGCATGGGAAAGTGGTGGTGTATGCGTCGAGGCAGTTGAGACCTCACGAGATGAATTATCCGACGCACGATTTAGAGTTGGCTGCGATAGTATTTGCCCTTAAGATCTGGAGGCATTATCTTTGTGGAGAAAAGTTTCAAATCTACACGGACCATCAGAGCCTCAAGTACCTATTTTCGCAGAAAGAGCTAAACATGAGGCAGAGAAGGTGGATGGAACTACTGAAAGACTATGATTGTGACATCCTGTATCATCCGGGTAAGGCCAATAGAGTAGCAGATGCTTTAAGTCGCAAGTCTAGTGTGGCACATATGATGGTGCGAGAATGGACATTGTTGGAACGGCTCAGAGATTCAGAGTTTAAGTTCGAAGTGAGCCAGATGTCCAGTTTGATGGCAGCCTTGAGGATTGAACCAGAGATCTAGGCAAGGATTAAGGAACTCCAGTCTACGGACCAAGAAATCCAGAAGATCATTGGATTGAATGTTTCTATAAGGAGGCCGGATTTCCAGATGAGCGAGGATAGAACTTTAAAGTTCAGAGGAAGATTGTGTGTACCAGACAATGAAGGTCTGAAGGAGGAAATCTTGAGTGAAGCTCATCGGAGTCAGTACAGTATCCACCCAGATAGTACGAAGATGTACCAGAACTTAAGGCAACATTATTGGTGGAATGGAATGAAGGCTGATGTGGCGAGACACGTGGCTAAGTGTTTGACGTGCCAACAAGTGAAGGCACAACACTGCAAGCCTGGTGGAATGTTGAGGCCATTAGAGATCCCAGAGTGGAAATGGGAGCATATCACCATGGATTTCGTAACGGGATTGCCACGAAGCCAGAGAGGGAACGATTCTATATGGGTGATAGTGGATCGTCTGACCAAGTCAGCGCATTTCCTGGCAGTGAGAAAGGACCTTGAACTGGAAAGGTATGCCGAGTTGTATGTACAGCAGATAGTGCGATTGCATGGAGTACCGGTGACCATTACGTCAGATCGCGATCCGAGATTTACGGCCAATTTTTGGAAAAGTCTGCAAGTGGCCTTAGGAACAAAGTTGCAATTCAGCACGGCTTGTCATCCACAGACAGATGGCCAATCAGAGAGAACAATTCAGACTCTGAAGGATATGCTGAGAGCTTGTGTCGTAGATTTTCAGGGCAAATGGGAAGAACAGTTGCATTTAGCGGAGTTTGCCTACAATAACAGCTACCAGCAGAGTATTCAGATGGCGCCGTTTGAGGCATTGTATGGTAGAGCGTGCAGAACACCAATATGTTGGGATGAGATTGGTGAGCGCAGTATTACCGGGCCAGAGTTAGTACAGCAGACAGTTGAGGCCGTTGAGATTATCAGAGACAGACTGAGAACAGCACAGAGCCGTCAGAAAAGTTATGCCGACCGGAGAAGACGACCCTTAGAGTTTTAAGTGGGAGACCATGTATTCTTGAAGGTATCGCCGATGAAAGGATTGTCCCGGTTTGGTAAGAAAGGAAAACTCAATCCCAGGTACGTTGGGCCATTTGAGATATTGGAGAAGATTGGTGATATGGCCTATCGTCTTGCCTTGCCGCCTAACTTGTCATAGGTGCATAATGTATTCCACGTGTCGATGTTGAGAAAGTATGAACCAGATCCGACCCACGTTCTAAAGTACGAGGAGATAGACGTGGACGACAAAGTATCGTACGTGGAGAGACCAGTCAGGATTAAGGACCGAAGAGATCGAGTGCTCAGGAATAAGACTATCCCGATGGTAAGGTTGTATGGGAGCACCACGGCACAGAGGGCGCTACTTGGGAAAGTGAAGAGGCCATGCGGCGTCAACACCCCTAGTTGTTTGATTAGACGGGATGGAAGTGTAAATTTCGAGGATGAAATTTTTGTAAGGGGGGAAGGTTGTAACAGCCCGAATTTCGATGTAATTTCTAGGATTAATAAAATGAATGTTATTTCTCATTTCATTTGAGAACGACTCGCCCAGAGCTGATCACTCTTGGGATACTAACCATGGGGAATGGCTAACTAGAACGCTAGTACGTGGACCAGGGACTTAGTCGTGACTCGGGAGCAGATTTGAGAAAGAATGAGGGAATATTGTGAACCAGTGAGGGGCCGATCTTAGGAAAAGTGATGGAAATGGTATGGCCAAGGCCAACGATGCACAATTGGGATCGCAGGTGATTCTGCTTAACCAAACGTGCTCGTGGCCAACCAATCCTGAACTCGAGCCAAATGATCGTGACCCCGGGATTAGTAATAAACCATCTTTCTCTCGATGATCGGAACCGTTGAGACTCGGACAGCCCTAAGTCGATACGCGTATTCCTAAACAGCCGCCTGTTAGTGAGAGTTTCAGAAAAATTGAAGTTGAGAGAGAGTTGTTCACGGAATTGAGCCCAGATTTTGGTGTCGGATTTCGAGGACTCGACAGACTAATTTTAAGATTCTGACGCTAGAATATGTTGGCCACACACACATGGGACGCCTTGGTGCGAAAAATGAAATTTCGGTTCGGAATGGAAAAAGGACGGAATTGCCTTTGGGTTAATTAAGCTTAATTCCGAATTTTGGAAAATTATTTTGGTTTAACCAAGGTTGGTTAAGGTTAACTAGGTTGGTTAGGGGTTGGTTAGGGACTAATGACAAGAATGCCCCTCAATAATTGGATGGAATGAATTTTAATCATTGGATGAAGGGGTAGTTTGGTCATATGAGCTTAGATGTTGACACATGGCTTCCACTAAGGGCTGAGTTGACCAGCTTTGACCAATATTTGGACATGTTTCCCTCTCTCTCTCCTCCATTTCGCTCACTCCCTCTCTCCTCACCGATCGGCCATCTCCCTCTCCTCCGTTTCTCTCCTTCTTCGCCGGACCAGCCACCGTCGCCGCCCTTCCTCAGCCGCTCGCCGAAGTTGTTGGTCACGGCAAAGGACCGCCGTGGAGAGCTGAACCAGTCCCCGAGCCGCCGTCCTCAGCCGCGCCTCCTCCTCCCTCGTGGACGACCAGCCACGGCTGATCTTGGCCGAGTGGACGCCGGCGACGCAAAGGAGGTCCCGCGCCGCCGTGAACCACCGTCGTCGAGCCGCGAGTTAGATGTACTTGTTTCTTCCGCAAGTCGTCCACCCAAACGTGAGTTTAATACCCAAACTTAGTCTAACCTTAATTGTGTTTAGTTGGGTTAATTGGGTTGATTAGTGGAGATTAAGCTAGTTTGGTGTTTGTTAGTGATTGTATGGTTGATGGCTGAATTAATGATGTTGTTGAGGGTGATTTAAGGTAGGAACTATGGTTGACTAGTGGGAGTTTGATGGCTGTCCATGGTGAGCCAAATTCGGAAGCCTTGAGTTTTTGTGCTAGAAATGGTGTTTTTAGGGCTAAATGGGCTTGATTTGCTATATTAAGCTAAGTGTATGCCTAATATGTTTGAGTGGGGTCTTGGCTGAATTGTTTGAGGCTAAAATGGAGTGTTTTGAATGTGTTTGGCTATGTTTGAAGTTGGAGTATGGTTATGGCCGAATTTTACATGTTAGGTGTTACAAATGCTAGAAATGGCCATTGTTTGTAATGTTGGAAATTGTTATGGCATTTGTATTCATTAACATGAAAATGCATGTCACGCACATTGTATGTCGAGATTGAGATGTGAGATGACATTGTGTGATTGTGCGGGTGTGACATTGCATTGTGTGATCACGGTAAATGCCCTGAAAAGAGTGGAGCTGGGCTAAGATAAAATTGATATGTGTGATCACCTAATGGCCTACGGGTCGAGTTCCGTCCTCATGCACTTTGTAGCAGGACGATGCCCGGTTAGACCGGAAGACGACCATCCTCATGCACTTTGTAGCAGGCTCTGGTTCGTAGGTGAGCGGTGTTGCGCCTCAGGCACTTTGTAGCAGGCTAGAAGACACCGGGCCGGGGGCGTAGTATATACGCTGGCCATGAAGTGTTGTGGCCTTCGGGTCGGGCCCTATTGTGGGTCGTGAGATTAAGAATGAACTGAACGTTGCATTATGTGAATTGTGAATCATGCAGTATTGTGATGAGATTGTGAGAATTGTTAGCATGTGACTGCATGAGGCATTCGTGTGGGATGCGGTGATTGAGTGATTTGAACCATTTAAAGAATATGAGCACGCGTGTGTGAAGTACGCCTGCCCGTATGTACACGTATGTGGGTGTATATATATATGTTGAATTGCACTAACTTGCAGGGGTTGAATCACGTTGAAACATATTGAGTTTTATGTTTGTTGGCTTGAATGCTTGATTTTGATCCGTTAAGAGACACACTTTAGCCTAGCCTAGGTTTAGGTATTTGATTCACTGCGCTAGTCTCACGGTTGTGGTAAAACCAAACATTTCATAACTTACCCCCTAGGATGCCGGAGCCGCCTCCACTTTTTGGGATTCCTAGGCAGATATTACAGACTAAGGAGCATTTCCCAGCTGGAAATGACGAGATGCAGGTGAGGTTTAGGTCAGTTCTCTACGTTAATGTGGGTGAGGATGAGCATCAGAAGCAAGAGTACATCGCATGGTGTCGTAGGGCAGCGGACGGGACCCTTAGTCGACCTATCCGTACCTTTGACATTCCAGTAGACGCTGATGGCGAGTTGGAGCCAGTGATTGCCGATGGCGAGGTGGTCGATGCTTCTCCACCTGACGCTCCGCCAACCGTCGAGGCCCAGCCAGGCCCCGGAGTTTGGTATGATGACCTAGAGCCGGAGCCTATGGATGAGGATGAGGACGACCCCGAGCCAGAGGCGATGGAGCCGGATGATGAGAATGGTGAGGTCGATGAGGTAGGCGAGGATGTAGACATAGATGCCGTCGAGGATGCAGCCGAAGATGTAGACCTTGAGGACGACTTTGACTCCGAGGCTGAGGCTGATGCTCTCTTAGCAGACTACTGGGGAGTTCAGGAGGGTCAGGCTGATCAGGAGGACCCCGACATGGACGTGGTTGAGCCGGAGCCGAATCGCAGCTCTTCAGAGGAGTCAGTTGAGTCTTACGATGAGCCCGACGATTCCAGCGACCCAGACTATGAGCCTTAGACTAGTTGGTCGACGATAGGGATCCTTACCTTTTTGTTATAGTGATCCTTAGTACAGACCTACTCACCCGGCCACCGACACTTTTTGGATTAGTGGCCTTTTGACTTCGATGCTAGCTTGACCTTGACCTAGACCTGTAGTGGATATGACTGTACTTGTATCTGCGTTCTTTGTGTAAACAGTTTATATATATATATATATATATATATATATATATATGAGAATGAGGTTTTACCTGATGATATTTTGATTGTTTGGCTTCCTTGCTCATCTTTATTTGTCAGGGTTTGTAATCTGCTTTCGCATGTGTTTTTATACTCTGATTGTATGTTGGGTCGGCGAGGTCTCCTGGGGACGTCGCACTATGATCGACCGGAGTGGTAAGGGGATGCTCGCGTTCAGATGGGTAAGTTGGGTTCGGGGCGTGACAGCTCCTCCCACAACGTTTCGGTACGCCTGTCATCCTCCAGGCTGAGGGTCTGAAAAATTGATTTTCAACAACAGTGAGAATAAATCTCAGCGAGTAATTCCCTACACCTAAACTAGGCTAACGTGTATCTCCTGACAAGTACTAAACAAACAGCACACAGTCTAAACTATACATGACTCAGGCCCTCGGCCCGAATCTAGAACTTACTTGACCCTGCAAGTTAGGCATTCAAAGAATAATAGCAATCCCGCCACAAAATTTAATCACGGCACATACACGCGCATCTCTATATCACGACGCATGTTATGCATATGCTAATGTTTGCACTCATGCTCATGCCTCCTCAATGCATTATTGCACACTTGAATTCTAGCACTCTACCATTTGCCAATTCCTCCTTTGACCCGCGTTAAAGGCATCAGGTCCGACTCGCATAAAATGCATCAGGCTTATGACACATTACTCGCGTAAAACTCATCAGGTTGGTCATCTTCCTATAAACCAGGCATCGTCCCGCGTAACACGCCTTAGGACGGGTTCACTAACCCGCGTAAAACGCATCAGGATTTATTGTGTTCACACATTCACAAGCACAAATTTTTATTTGAACCCCGCGTAATACGCATCAGGGCATTTTAGGTGATCACAATGCACATGTCACTCGGGCATACTTGTGAATGCATATGCCGTGCCAATGCTCGTGATGTACATTCCGAACTATAACGAACACAACTTGGCATTCACTTGCACTACATAGATTTAATCTCATGAATCAATATGCTCAGACCGACAATTAATTTAAACAATCATGGCACAAGCTTGACATGCAATTTATGCGCGGAATCACATAACCGAGTCAACAAATTTCACGCATTAGAGGCTCGCTAAGCTAATCCCTTCCTAGAGGCATTAGGCATGTGTCACGACACTACAAAATCACTCGCATTTAGGGACAATTCAGCCACTAATTCAGCCAATTCATCATTCCCGGCACTTACACTCCAAACCTCAATTCAACCACGCTTTGTCCAACTAAGTTCCAAAGTGGAGAGCCATCATATCGCTCACGCCAAGCCATCTAATGACCTCAAAATGTTCCATTGGACTCCCCAGGACACCATTTTAATCAGTCACCATAATGCCAAATAAGGCGCGCACTAAAATTCACACAACCGGGTCAACAAAACTCGCGCATCTTAGGCCCGACAAGCTACTCCGTTCTTAGCCACATTAGACATGTCACGACATTGCCAATCCACTCCCAATTAGAGACAATTCAATCACTAACTCGGTCTATCCATCAATTTCGTCAATTGCACTACTAAGTCCCAATCAATCGCGTCTCGCCTAAGTCAAATCCGTCGTGGCCAGCCACTATACCACAAATTCTAGGCCAATAATTATTCTCAAAATGCTCCAATTGACTCTCCAAAATATCGTCCAGAATAGCCACTATAAGAATAAATGCGAAGCACGCACAATAGTCCACAATTGAAACCGAGCCTAGCCAAACTTGGGCCGTTCTAATCCAATAATTTCCAGCCAATGAACAGCACCTCTCGAGCCACTAAACCTCGATAAAATGGTCGCGCTACACCACTAAATCATCCCCGACATCAACCCTTAGCAATCTCCATAATTTAACCCCTAATTTATCCTAATTAACCCCTAAATCTCGTTCAAAAATGCAAATTATCCTAATTAGGATTTAGGGTCAAACTCACCAGGTGTCTTACACTTCAAACCGAGCCGAACACGCGGCAATGGCGGCTGGACAGCGGCGACCCTTCGCCAGAACAGTAACGGCGGTGGTGATTCCGGCGAACGGCGAGGGCTTAGACGGAGGAGCGGCTGGTCACGGCAGTCAGGAGGGAGAGAGAGAGAGAAGTGGGGCGGCCGGGTGGTGCTGGACGAGGCAGTGGGGGTGGTAGAACAGCACCGGCGGCGGCGGGGCTTCTCCGGCAAGCGGCGGCGGTGGCATGAGGGAGAGAGAGCAACCGGGAGAGAGAGAAAGGGGAGGAGGAAAGGGCTAATGTGCCGGCTATTGAAGAGGGGTTAGCTGGACAGCCGGCAGTGGTTGGGACCTGCCAGGTGCGGTGGCGAGCTCCTCCGGCGAGCGGTGGCTCACGGCGGCGACGATCGGAGGGGAAACTGAGAAGAATAGAGGAAGGGGGCAGAAGAGAGGAAGATGTGGCGAGAGGGAGAGGGAGATGGAGGCTGAGGGGGGTATGAACCGGCAGCGACTGGCCGAACGACGAAGGACAGACCGCCGGGCGGCTGGGCAGCACCGGATCGCGGCAGCCGCGGCGACGAGCTGCCGTTTGCGCGCTCCGCGAGCAGGCTGGCGACGGACGGTCGTAGCGATCGACGATGGCGCGACTCGATCGCGGCAACAAACCCATCTAGAAATGCAAATAAACCTAATTATAGCTTAGGGTTGAACTCACTTGGTGTCCTAAGATTGAAATGAGGCTGAGCAAGCAGCGAGGACGGCTAGGCAGCGGCGACGGGCGGCCTTCCCAGCGACGGCACCGGCGGTGGTGCGGCGTGAGGGCCAAGAGGGAGAGAGAGAGGGTCACGGCTGAGAGGGGAAAGGAAGAGAGGGAGAGACGGCTGAGTGGTGGTGGTGAGGTGAGGAGGAACGGCGGCACCAGCGAGCGGCGGTGGCGACACCGACGGCGATGCACGGCCGGGAGGGGGAGAAATCGGGAGAGAGGGAGAGGGGGAAGGGGGCTGCCAGCTGGTGAGGGTGAAAATGAGAGGAGAGAGAGAGAATAGAGAGTTTATAGGGTGAGTGAGAGAGTGGAGTGGTTGGCCTAACTTTCCTAATACCCAAACTACCCCTAATCAAAGGTTTGAAGTTCAATCAAGCTCAATAGTGGAGGGGCATTTTGGTCCTCAACAATTTGAATTATTGAGGCTGATAAGGCCATTATTTAAACCCCAAAATATTGCCCAATTAAGCCCAAAATTTGGAATTCCATCTTAGGGGTACAAGGGCAAAACGGTAATTTTCAGGTCCAGGGTCAAATTTTCAATTTTTGACTCTATGAATCCTAAATACACGTGGCCACATAAAAATGATGTCGTCCTCGCAAAATAGTCACGTTCGTCCACGAAAATCGACACCAAAGTCCGGACTTAATTTCACGATCGTTTTCACTCAATTTGCAGTTTTAACGTCTCTCACTAACGGGCAACTGTTGAGGGGTTACGCGTATCAACCTAGGGCTACTTGAGTCGTGACGGTCCCGATTTCCCAGAGAACACGAGGATCTATCGCTAGTCGCGGTCGTCCGGAATAAGTTTGGGATCGTTCGTCGCGCGTACTCTCGGTCGTGTGGAATCACCCACTATTCGACTGTACGTCGTCGACAGAACCAAATTCGTCACTCTCTTCAGACCGGTCCATGTCGGCACAAAATATTCACTCGTCGTACCTCGGGATCTGACTTAATTCACAGTCGAGTTCTTGAGTCCACGTACCATTTTTCCTAGCTAGCCTTTCCCTACTGGTCAGTATCTTGAGAATGATCAGTCCCGAGCAAGACTTACTAAAATGAAATGAGAAATGCATCAATTTTATTGATCTCGAAAGTGAGTCAAATTTCAAAACGTTACAGCACGGTTTATGAATTATTAGGGTTGAGTGGAGTTGGTGAACAACTTCTTAAAAATAACCAACAAGTCCCTGCACCAAAGGCTGGGATCTAATCTAACTAAAACAACCAGGGATACATTTGTCCAATAATTCCAACATTTTTAGGTTGAGATAGACCAATATAAAACTCTAAAGTAATCTCCAAGTAATCCCAAAATTCGGAACACTAAAGTTAGGCCTAGGGGCAAAATCGTAATTTTCCGGTCCCGAGTCAAATTTTCAATTTTCGACTCTATTAATCCCAAATATGAGTGGCCACACTTATACGACGTTGTCCTTGCAAAAATAGTCGCATACGCCCACGAAACTCGACACCGAAGTCGGAACTCAATTCCACGATCGACGAACCAAAAAACGAGGACGAGTAGCTTGCGGACGACAAAACCTAGGAAATGAGAGATGGCGGACAAGCCAAATGAGAGATGACGTCGGATGGCGGACTGACGCTGGCAAGTGGCGACTAGATGATACTCAACAAATCAAGAGGACTGAAGCACTTCACTTAAGTTTAGCTCACATTTTACTAATTTTTTGAAGAGATAAAAAAAAGTACATGTAGTCAGTTCGGTTTGGTTATCTTTGGAACCGGAAACCGGACCGCCTGGACACCGGTTCCACTTTTAAGATTCTGGAACCGGACCAACACTCCAGGGAACCGGTCCGAGCAGTTCCCAGTTCAGTCTAGTTCGAGTAGTTCCCGGTTCAAGCAGTCCGTATTGCAAACCCCCACTGTCCAATGCAATCTGCCTCGTAATGATATAGAAATCTACTAATCTTCCCTTTATATACCTTTTGATCTTTGAGACAATTAGATCAACAATTTACTAAAGATATATAAATTAGATTTGATTGAGCAAAACTTGCTATTTCAGAATCTTAGAGTATGAAGTATTGGCAATAAATTGGATTAAGAGAGGTGATGTCACGCCCAGCACTTCACGGTGCGCCACATCCCTCGCAAAGGTGTCGATTTGTGTGCGGCGTCCAGGACGCGTCGCCGACCCAAAATCCAAACAACAGAGATTCAAAGCACAGCGGAAATGACAAAACACCTAAACAATAATTTAGATAACCCAGGATAGCCATAGAAATCAAATACTTGTACTAGTACTGGAAATCATACACAATATTCATTTACAGCCCCAAATCATCATAAATCCAAAAGCGGTTCAAAGCCACTACAACTAGCTGGGGGCTCTTCCCAAAAATGCATTGGTACGCCTGTCGTCCTCAAGGTCGGGGATCTGAAAAGTCCATTTTTTCAACAACCGTGAGAATAAATCTCAGCGAATAATCCCCTAAACCTAAACTAGGCTAACATGCACCTCCTGACAAGTACTAAACAAACAACACACAGTCCAAACTGTATATGACTCAGGCTCTTGGCCAAATCTAGAACTTACCTGACCCTGCAGGTTAGATAAATCCATATATAATAACCACAGTACATAAGTGGCACTCATAATCACATATATGCCAATCACATGCTTATGCACTGATTCTCACATTCTCGCATGCCAGTCAATGCGTGTTCATGTATGCAAATGTCATGGACTTGACCCGTGCAATCCCCGGCCCACTGGCCCACACTGGCACACTGGCATACTGGTACACTGCCCAATTTATTATTATCACGACTCGAGTCATCAATTTTTCACGGCCTAGTGCGTCTAGCCTGCTTCAAAGTGCATGAGGCGCAGCAACCCATCAGGCCCAGTGTCTCTAGCCTGCTTCAAAGTGCATGAGGTGCAACACTGATCTCCTTGCGAACCAGAGCTTGCTTCAAAGTGCATGAGGATGGTCGCCTTCCGGACGTACCGGGTATCGTCCTGCTTCAAAGTGCATGAGGACGGTATCGACCCGAAGGTCACGACCCTAGGTCCTTAGGTGATCACACAATTCACTATTATCTGAACCCCGCGTAAAACGCATCAGGGCATTTTAAGTGATCACAATGCACATATCACTCGGGCACATTTATAAATGCACATGCCGTGCCAATGCTCATGATGCACATTCATGGCCATAAAGCTCACACTTGGGCATTCACATGCGCGAATTACGATGTAACATACTCAACTTTTACCGCGCATATTCAATTTCATAAATCACCATGCCCAAATCAGACAATTAATTTAAATCAGCCATAGCATCAAATTGGCACACTACCCATGCACAAATTCACATAACCGGGTCATCAAGCACTCGCGCATTCGAGGCCCACTAAGTTAATCCATTTCTAGTCCCACTAGACACGCAACATGGCATCACCAAATTAACCACCAACAAGGCTTAATTCGCCAGTCAATTGCACGAAACGATCATTCTCGATAATTGTCCGATTAAGCCCCAAATTGATCGCGCTTCACCTAAGTTAAATCCATCGTGGCCAGCCCCTATATCACCAATTCTAGGCCAATAATTGTCCTCAAAATGCCCCATTATACTCTTCAAATATCATTCTGATTGACCACCACAAATCAAATGCGGCGCGCATTATAATCCACCTATTAAACCCGAACATTCCCAAACTCGGGCCAATTTAATCTAAATTATCCAGCCCATTTATCGCGCCTCTCGGGCCGCTAATCCTCCGTTAATTCAACATACTAATCTACCAAATTGGCCACAATCATAATCCCTAATCACTTTCTCAATTTAACCCCTAATTTACCCTAATTAACCCCTAAACCCGTCTAGAAATGTAAATTAGCCTCATTAGGGTTTAGAATCAAACTCACCGGGTGTCCTACGCTTAAAATGGGCCGGATGAACAGTGACGGGCTTCGTGAACAGTGCTTGCCGGAAATGAACAGTGACCGGCGGTGAACAGTGCTCGCCGGCGATGAACAGTGAGCGGCCGGAAAATGGACAGTGACGGGAACGGCGGGGCAAATGGCCAGTTGGTTACTGGGGGCTGGGTGAGGCGGCGGCGGCAGGACAGCTCCGGCGGCGGCACCGGCGCTCCGGCGAAGGCCTCCCACGGCCGAACAAGTGAGGAAGAGAGAGAGAGACCGGGAGGGAGAGTGAGGGGGAGGAAGGGTTCTGGCTGAGGTGAGGGAGATGGCAGCCCACGGCGACGGTACCGGCGACCTCGCGGCGGCGACGGGGCGGCGCAGCGAGCTACCGGGCAGTGGCGGCCCGGCGGAGGCTGCTCGCGGGCTGAGGCGGCCGGGCACGGCGAGCTCGAGCAGGGCTGGACTAGCTCGCGGCGACGAGGGCGGCGGTCGGCGGTCGCATGGCTCGGCTGGTCCGCGGCGGAGGGGGACGGCGGGCTGAGGCGGCGACGGCGAACGGAAGGCAGCAGCAGCTCGTCGGCCCCACCCCGGGAAAACAGAGAGAGAGAGAGCAACAGGGGTTAAGATGAGGGCAGTGGCTGGTCGACCGACGGCTCGCGTGGCGGCGTGCAGCTGAGACGGAGGCTGCAGCGCGACGGTGAGTGGCGGATGGTGGTAGCACGGCAGAACCAGTCGGTGTCGGGGGAGAGGGGAGGAAGAAGAAAAGAAAAGGAGATTGGGGGGAAAGAGGAGAGGGAGTGTCAGGGGAGAGGGTAGACTGCATGGCATGGGCGTGGAGGGGACGTGCGCATGGGGAAGGGGCGCGCGGCAGAGGGGAAAAGAGGAGAGAGGGAGAGAGAGAGAGAGAGAGAGAGAAAGAGAAAGGGAAGAGAGAGGGAAAAGGAAGAGAGAGGGAGAACGTGCGCATGGGGGGGACCGGCGGAGGGAGAGAGGAGAGAGAAAAATAGGAAAAAGTTTAAATTTTAAACTTTAAGCGCGAACTAACGGACACGGTCCAAACTAAAGGTCGACCTATCGGTCCCGATTTAAATTCGAAAAAAGGTCTAACAGTCCACGATAAATCCCATCAATATTCTAGGGCATACGGTCAAAATAAAATAACCCAAACCACACTACGAGGGAGGTCTACCAGTCCAATTTCGCACCAGATTCAAAAATACACTTTTCCACTATTTCTGACAATCTCGACGTTGGCCACATTAATATCGACACCGTCCAATTTAATTCGTCCTCAAACTCCCGAAAATTGACTGCCAAGCTTAGGGTCTAAATAACGACAAAAATTTGATCGAGTGCGATTCTAGCGAAATCTCTAGTTTTAAAATAATAACCGAGAGTGATCAGTTCTCGGGCGAGATTCTACTATAAGCACACTGACAAATCGAGTGTTTTATAAATCCCAAAATTGGGTCAAAATCCGGAATGTTACAATTCTTCACCCCTTAATAAAATTTCGTCCTTGAAATTTACAACCCAACCCGACTACTCAAATAAATGGGGGTACTGGTGTCGCATCACTTCTTCGCTTGCCCATGTGACGCCTTCCGTCCCGTGATGTTCCCAAATAACCTTAACCAACGGAATCGTCTTGTTTCTCAACACTTGTTCCTTTCTATCCTCGATTCGCATTGGCTTTTCCACATACGACACTCTGTCGTCCACGTCTATTACTTCATGATTTAGCACGTGGGTCAGATCCGATTCGTACTTTCTCAACATCGACATGCGGAAGACGTTATGAACTTGTGACAAATTCGGCGGCAAAGCTAGGCGATAGGCCAACGTTCCAATCCTTTTTCAAAATCTCAAACGGACCTATGTACCTTGGACTTAGTTTTCCTTTCTTGCCAAACCGAAACAGTCCTCTCATTGGCGAGATCTTGAGAAATACATGATCGCCAACTTGAAACTCCAACGGTCTACGCCTTCGGTCCGCGTAGATTTTCTGACGACTCTGAGCTGTCCTCAACCTTTCCCGAATAACTTTCACCGTTTCCACCGACCGTCGAACCAACTCTGGACTCGTTATACTTCTTTCTCCTACTTCATCCCAACACAACGGTGTCCTGCAAGCCCTGCCATATAATGCTTCAAATGGCGCCATTTTGATACTCTGCTGGAAACTGTTATTGTAGGCAAATTCCACCAAGTGCAACTGTTCTTCCCATTTAACTTGAAAGTCTAGTACACACGCTCTCAGCATATCCTCTAAAGTCTGAATGGTCCTTTCAGACTGGCCATCCGTCTGAGGATGATAGGCCGTACTCAATTGCAACTTAGTTCCCATGGCTGATTGCAGACTTTTTCAAAAGTTCGCAGTAAACCGGGGATTACGGTCCGATGTGATTGATACCGGTACTCCGTGAAGGCGAACTATATGACGCACATATAACTCTGCCAGCCTTTCTAACTCGAAGTCCTTTCGCACCGCTAGAAAGTGTGCTGACTTGGTCAATCTGTCTACTATTACCCAAATGGAGTCGTGTCCCCTCTGGCTCCTTGGCAATCCCGTTACAAAATTCATTGTGATGTGTTCCCATTTCCATTCTGGGATTTCCAACGGTTGCAACATTCCACCAGGCTTGCAATGCTGTGCTTTCACTTGTTGGCACGTCAAGCACTTAGCCACATGCTTGGCCACATCCACTTTCATTCCGTTCCACCAATAGTGCTGTAGGAGATTCTGGTACATCTTAGTGCTGCCCGGGTAAATACTGTAATTGCTCCTATGAGCTTCCGACAAAATCTCTTCTTTGAGCCCCAAATCATCGGGCACGCACAAACGTCCTCGAAACCTGAGAATTCCATCCTCGGACACCTAAAAGTCCAGCTTCCTCTTAGTGTCGTCCATACTCAAAATTTTCTGAATCTCAAGGTCCGTAGACTGCAACGCCTTGATCTTGGCTTGCACTTCCGGCTCGATTCTCAATGTCGTCATCAGACCAGAGAGGTGTCCTACCTCAAACTTAAATTCTGAGTCCCGTGCTCTCTCTAATAAAGTCCACTCTTTAACCATCAATTGCGCGATGCTCGATTTTCTGCTCAAGGCATCCTCTACTCGGTTGGCCTTTCCGGGATGGTACAATATGTCGCAATCATAGTCTTTCAACAATTCCATCCAACGCCTCTGCCTCATCTTCAGTTCTTTCTGCTAAAACAAGTACTTGAGGCTCTGATGGTCCGTGTAGATCTGGAACCTTTCTCCACATAAATAATGCCTCCAAATTTTAAGCGCGAAAATAATTGCTGCCAGTTCCAAGTCGTGGGTTGGGTAGTTCATTTCGTGAGGCCTTAACTGTCGCGATGCATACGCAACCACTCTTCCATGTTACATTAGCACGCATCCCAATCCTCTAAGCGAAGTATCATTATAGATCTCATACCCGCCCGGTCCTGAAGGAATCATCAATACTGGCGCTGTCGTCAATCTCTGTTTCAGCTCCTGAAAACTCTCTTCACACTTTTCAGTCCATTCAAACTTGGTTTCCTTCTTCATCAACCTCGTCAACGGTGTGGCTATCGCTGAGAATCTTTCCACAAACCTCCGATAATAGCCTGCCAGTCCTAGAAAGCTTCGAACCTCAGTAACTGTCGTCGGTCTCGGCCAGTCCATTACTGCTTCAATCTTTACCGGGTCCACGGAGATTCCTTCTCCGGATATTATATGCCCAAGAAATGCTACTCGGTTCAGCCAAAACTCGCACTTGCTAAACTTAGCATACAGTGCGTGCTCTCTTAGCGTTTGTAAAACCTTGTTCAAGTGCGCCTCATGCTCCTCGGGACTCTTTGAGTATACCAAAATGTCGTCTATGAAGGCTATGACGAACTGATCCAAGAATTCCTTAAATACCCGATTCATTAGGTCCATAAAAGCGGCAGGGGCATTAGTCAGTCCAAAAGGCATCACTGTGAACTCATAGTGCCCATATCTAGTCCTGAATGCTGTCTTTGGAATATCCTCTTTTTGGATCCTTAACTGGTGATACCCTGTCCTCAAGTCGATCTTAGAAAACACCGATGCTCCTTGCAACTGGTCGAACAGGTCGTCAATCCTTGGGAGGGGATACTTATTCTTGACCGTCACTTGGTTCAGCTGGCGGTAATCGATGCACAACCTTAGCGACCCATCCTTCTTTCTGACGAATAACACTGGCGCTCCCCATGGAGACGCACTCGGTAGGATAAAACCTTTGTCCAGTAGTTCCTGCATCTGGACCTTTAATTCCTTCAATTCTGACAATGACATCCTGTAGGGCGGCTTCGAGATTGGCTCAGTCCCAGGAGCCAACTCAATAACGAATTCTACTTCCCTTTCTGGCGGCAATCCCGGCAATTCCTGACGAAAGACATCGGGAAAGCTGCACACCACTGGTATATCCTCAAGCTGCACTTCACCTGCTGACGGATCAACCACACTGGCTAAATAACCTTGACAGCCCTCGTCCAACAATTTAATTGCTTCCACCGACGAAACCCAAGGGATCGAGGTTCCTCCTCGACTCCCTACAAACTCAAATCTAGGATGTCCAGCCGGGCTAAACTGGATCACCCTACTACTACAGTCCATTACGGCATTCTGCTTAACTAACCAGTCCATGCCCACAATCAAATCAAAATTATACATTGACAACACAGCTAGATCTATCCTGCTTTCTATACCACCAATCTCTATCTCATAATTCGGGCATCCTAGAGATATACATATCTTATCCTTCAATGGGGTAGTCACACACAATTGCACTTCTAACATAACAGGCTTTAACCCAATCAATTCAACAAACTGAGCAGATATAAACGAATGTGATGCTCCCGGGTCGAATAATGCATATGCTATATGGTGGCACAAAGAAACCATACCTGTGACCACCCCTGGCGTATTCTCCACTTCCCTTCGCGCCATTGCATACACACGTCCTTGCGCCGGCGGCGTGTTCATCATAGCCGGCAGGGCACTCCCAGACTGGTTTCCAATTCGAGGTTGTTGTAGTATCGGGCCTCCCCCGGGGTGTTGTTAGGGGCAATTCTTGATCTGATGATCCATACTCCCACACTTGAAGCAGGCCCCATATCTATTCTGCTGAAAGTTCGGCTTCCCGATGTTCTTCTTGATCGGTGGGACAAATCGCCTGTTTCCCGCCATCGGTTTCTTCCCAAAACGGCGGTTGTCCCTAGCCGAGGCAAACCGCGATCCAGGGGCGGCTACCCTATCCACTTGTTCCCGCTCAATGGCCTGAGCTCTCTCATACAGATCTTCATAAGTTTTCAGATTCACCGGTATCAGCTGTCCGCGAATGTCCGCCTTCAGTCCATCCCGGAATCTTCGCGCCTTATCCTCCGGGTGTTCCACCATCCTTGGCGCGAACCTTGACAACCTAGCAAACTCCGCCTCGTACTGATCCACGGTCATTGATCCTTGACGGAGTCTCATGAATTCTGCCAGCATCCTTTCTCTGGCGCTCTCAAAAAAGAACTTTCCTAGGAATTTCTCAGAAAATACGGCCTAAGTCTGGGCGGTCCCTTCGGGAAATACCCGTCCTTTGGTGGCCCTCCACCAATCATTGGCGTTGTCCTGCAGCTGATATACCGCCAAAGTTACCTTTTCAGTCTCGGTGCACCCTAGCACCTCGAAAGCCTTCTCTAGTTCCTCAATCCAACGGGGTGCAGCCTCAGGATCACCTTGGCCGTTGAACTTCGGCGGCTTTAACTTCAGGAACTGCTCTACCAGCTTTGACATTGGCCTAATCACATTCACCGATCCCGGGATTGGATTCTCCACATTTCCTTGATTCCCACCATTTTCATTATTTCCATTATTCCCGTTATTTCCGTTATTCCCATTGGCCCCATTGGCAACAGCAATGGCGGCCTCAACAGCAGCGGCGATAGTGGCATCTCTCTCCTGAGCCAATCTACCTCCTAGAATCCCAGCTTCCTCGAGGGCTCTTAGGATTCCATCAACCCTCGGATCCTCCGCAACTCTACCTCTTCCACGGCCTCGACCTCTACCTCTTCCTAGGTTACTCGTCTCTCCGACTTGTAAGTCCATCCTCCTACTACAATTCCCACATCGGGATTAGAGACCTAACCCAAGCTAAACCGGTCTAAGGTCTTAGGTAGGGAACTTAACGCTACAGCAATCAATCACTCAGCATGTGATTACGCATAAATAGCACAGGACTTCAGTCACAGAATACGTGTACTAACCTCGAGTCCCGACGCACCTGCACTTCACAGGTCAAACAACGCAGCCAATCAATCAAGACACAGACAGTCTGGAGGTACACTTAGCACGCGAGGTCAACCTATTGGCTACCCAAGGCCATCGCTCCTTATCACTCCAGGCTTCGACCGAATTGGATCGAGCTGACCTCGCTCTAATACCAAATCAAACGGGGACGTCACGCCCCGCACTTCATGGTGCGCCACATCCCTCGCAAAGGTGTCGATTTGTGTGCGACGTCCCAGGACGCGTCGCCGACCCAAAATCCAAACAACAGAGATTCAAAGCACAGCGGAAATGACAAACACCTAAACAATAATTTAGATAACCCAGGATAGCCATAGAAATCAAATACTTGTACTAGTACTGGAAATCATACACAATATTCATTTACAGCCCCAAATCATCATAAATCCAAAAGCGGTTCAAGGCCACTACAACTAGCTGGGGGCTCTTCCCAAAAATACATCGGTACGCCTGTCGTCCTCAAGGTCGGAGATCTGAAAATTCGGTTTTTTCAACAACCGTGAGAATAAATCTCAGCGAATAAGCCCCTAAACCTAAACTAGGCTAACATGCACCTCCTGACAGGTACTAAACAAACAACACACACAGTCCAAACTGTATATGACTTAGGCCCTCGGCCAAATCTAGAACTTACCTGACCCTGCAGGTTAGATAAATCCATATATAATAACCACAGTACATAAGTGGCACTCATAATCACATATATGCCAATCACATGCTTATGAACTGATTCTCACATTCTCGCATGCCAGTCAATGCGTGTTCATGTATGCAAATGTCATGGACTTGACTCGTGCAATCCCCGGCCCACTGGCCCACACTGGCACACTGGCATACTGTCACACTGCCCAATTTATTATTATCACGACTCGAGTCATCAATTTTTCACGGCCCGGTGCGTCTAGCCTGCTTCAAAGTGCATAAGGCGCAGCAACCGATCTGGCCCAGTGTCTCTAGCCTGCTTCAAAGTGCATGAGGTGCAACACTAATCTCCTTGCGAACCAGAGCCTGCTTCAAAGTGCATGAGGATGGTCGCCTTCCGGACGTACCGGGCATCGTCCTACTTCAAAGTGCATGAGGACGGTATCGACCCGAAGGTCACGACCCGTAGGTCCTTAGGTGATCACACAATTCATTATTATCCGAACCCCGCGTAAAACGCATCAGGGCATTTTAAGTGATCACAATGCACATGTCACTCCGGCACATTTATAAATGCACATGCCGTGTCAATGCTCATGATGCACATTCATGGCCATAAAACTCACACTTGGGCATTCACATGCGCGAATTACGATGTAACATACTCAACTTGTACCGCGCATATTCAATTTCATAAATCACCATGCCCAAATCAGACAATTAATTTAAATCAGCCATAGCATCAAATTGGCACACTACCCATGCACAAATTCACATAACCGGGTCATCAAGCACTCGCGCATTCGAGGCCCACTAAGTTAATCCATTTCTAGTCCCACTAGACACGCAACATGGCATCACCAAATTAACCACCAACAAGGCTTAATTCGCCAGTCAATTGCACGAAACGATCATTCTCGATAATTGTCCGATTAAGCCCCAAATTGATCGCGCTTCACCTAAGTTAAATCCATCGTGGCCAGCCCCTATATCACCAATTCTAGGCCAATAATTGTCCTCAAAATGCCCTATTATACTCTTCAAATATCATTCTGATTGACCACCACAAATCAAATGCGGCACGCATTATAATCCACCTATTAAACCCGAACATTCCCGAACTCGGGCCAATTTAATCCAAATTATCCAGCCCATTTATCGCGCCTCTCGGGTCGCTAATCCTCCATTAATTCAACATACTAATCCACCAAATTGGCCACAATCATAATTCCTAATCACTTTCCCAATTTAACCCCTAATTTACCCTAATTAACCCCTAAACCCGTCTAGAAATGTAAATTAGCCTAATTATGGTTTATAGTCAAACTCATCGGGTGTCCTACGCTTAAAATGGGCCGGATGAACAGTGACGGGCTCCGTGAACAGTGCTCGCCGGAAATGAACAGTGACCGGCAGTGAACAATGCTCGCCGGCGATGAACAGTGACCGGCCGGAAAATGGATAGTGACGGGAACGGCGGGGCAGGTGGCCGGTTGGTTACTGGGGGCTGGGTGAGGCGGCGGCGGCGGGACAGCTCCGGCGGCGGCACCGGTGCTCCGGCGAAGGCCTCCCACGGCCGAACAAGTGAGGAAGAGAGAGAGAGACCGAGAGAGGGAGAGTGAGGGGGAGGAAGGGTTCTGGCTGAGGTGAGGGAGATGGCAGCCCACGGCGACGGTACAGGTGACCTCGCGGCGGCGACGGGGCAGCGCGGCGAGCTGGCAGGCAGTGGCGCCCCGGCGGAGGCTGCTCGCGGGCTGAGGCGGCCGGACACGGCGAGCTCGAGCAGGGCTGGACTAGCTCGCGGTGACGACGGTGGCGGTCGACGGTCGCACGGCTCGGCTGGTCCGCGGTGGAGGGAGACGGCGGGCTGAGGCGGCGACGGCGAACGGAAGGCAGCAGCGGCTCGTCGGCCCTACCCCGGGAAGACAGAGAGAGAAAGAGAGAGCAACCGGGGCTGAGGTGAGGGCGGTGGCTGGTCGACCGGCGGCTCGCGTGGCGGCGTGCAGCTAAGGCAGAGGCTGCAACGTGACGGTGAGCGGCGGACGGTGACAACACGGCAGAACCAGTCGGCGTCGGGGGAGAGGGGAGGAAGAAGAAGGAAAAGGGAAGGAAGAAGAAAAGAAAAGGAGAAGAGGGCAAAAGAGGAGAGAGAGTGTCAGGGGAGAGGGTAGACTGCATGGCATGGGCGTGGAGGGGACGTGCGCATGGGGAAGGGGTGCGCGGCAGAGGGGAAAGAGGAGAGAGAGAGAGACAGACAGACAGAGAGAGAGAGAGAGAAAAGGAAGAGAGAGGGAAAAGGAAGAGAGAGGGAGAACGTGCGCATGGGGGGGACCGGCGGAGGGAGAGAGGAGAGAGAAAAGAGGAAAAAGTTTAAATTTTAAACTTTAAGCGCGAACCAACGGACACGGTCCAAACTAAAGATCGACCTATCGGTCCCGATTTAAATTCGAAAAAAGGTCTAACAGTCCACGATAAATCCCATCAATATTCTAGGGCATACGGCCAAAATAAAATAACCCAAACCATACTACGAGGGAGGTCTACCAGTCCAATTTCGCACCAGATTCAAAAATACACTTTTCCACTATTCCTGACAATCTCGACGTTGGCCACATTAATATCGACACCGTCCAATTTAATTCGTCCTCAAACTCCTGAAAATTGACTGCCAAGCTCATGTCTAAATAACGACAAAAATTTAATCGAGTGCGATTCTAGCAAAATCTCTAGTTTTAAAATAATAACCGAGAGTGATCAGTTCTCGGGCGAGATTCTACTATAAGCACACTGACAAATCGCGCGTTTTATAAATCTCAAAATTGGGTCAAAATCCGGAATGTTACAGGTGACGGAGGTCTATGTGATAAATTCTACATAGCAACTTGGAAGACCACGGCCATTCAACAAGCGGTTTGGTTAATGCAATCTGCATCGCAATTCATAAAGGAAGAGAGGAAAAAAATAGTTCCTCAACCACGTCAGTACTAGTTAGCATGATGCGAAATCTGTATTTCATAGTGATTTTGGATTTGAATTGAAGGAGCATACATTTAAAATTTTCTAGCCGAGACTAATAAAGGGAAAAGCAAAAGGCATTGGAATCAAAATCATCCGGTTTGCTTCCCCTAGAATCACTTCCTCAACAAGTCGTCACCAATCCAAACAGACATGTTTCGCAAGCCAACGCCCTTATAATAGTTGGTGCAAGTGGAATTCATGGTCTCGCATAGTTAAGACCATCTTATCTTCTTTGTTAAGTTGTTCAGCTTTCATCTACACCTGTTTCTCTAGGAATATCTTCTTTCTCGGTGTGTATCAAATTGTCTTACTCTGAGTCTCTTTCCCTGAGAATCCAATTATTATCTATCGGCTGACAGTGTTGGAGCACGACCTCAGAGCATCCTCCTGTTGCTGGCGTTTTAGACGGAATCAACACTTCTTTAAGCTTCCTTTTGATGCTCTGAGGCGAACTTGGAAATGGCTCCAATCATTTCACAGATGTTTCTCAACTTCATACAACCCACTGCGCGGGAGATATTCAAGCCACACACGATTGGATTCCAACGAAATCAAGCTACTCACATGCCAAATCACCCTTTGGTCATAAATTAAATATATGGACGACTGGACGTCACACGAAGCATCGATCGGCCACTTGTCCTTCCTCCAGGCTGAGAACAACGTGGAGTGCTAGTCCTAAGAAGTTGTCATGCAAGTCCTGGGGAGCATTGAAAAATATGGACGCCTCTTTACAATGAATAAACCATTCTGGCAACTGTCTTCCATTTAGGAGAATGCCGACTCACGATGAGTTCCTGTCATATAGATAGTAGGCATATCGGGCATTCAAAGTTGGTGAGAGAGAGAGAGAGAGAGAGAGTGTGGGTTTGAGCTCTAGAGTGCCCTGCTTAGCGCACTATACAAAGTAGACAAGTTTCTGCCGAATGAATAGGTTCGCTGCCAAGTTTGCCTCTGTCTTCCATTTAGGAGAATGCCGACTCACGATGAGTTCCTGTCATATAGATAGTAGGCATATCAAGCATTCAAAGTTGGTGAGAGAGAGAGAGAGTGGGTCTGAGCTCTAGAGTGCCCTGCTTAGCGCACTATACAAAGTAGACAAGTTTTTGCCGAACGAATGGGTTCGCTGCCAAGTTTGCCTTAGTGCATCGGAAGGAATCTTAAGGAAGTGTGGATTCCATCTAATATGCGAGCAATTGAGGGTCGTTGTGCTCCAATAGCCTTAGCTAGTTGAAACAACTCAGATGCTTGAAACAGACTAAGAGGAACACAGTCAAATATGTTTGAGCAATATATATATATATATATATATATATATATATATATCTATTTATATCATCAAACAGATTGGATAACGATTTCTGTACATCTCAGCATATATATATATATATATATATGGGAGTTGGGCATCTAGAGAACAAGACAGGCTATTAAAGGTCGACTGCAGACCCATGACCACATGTAGTCAAATTCAGGTCAAATTTTCACATACTCGACCTTATTCTAAGGGAAGAAGAAAGTCCAAATCAAACATAGCTAGAGTAAGCTGGTCAATGTCTTCCACAGGAAAGGCATGACAACCATGATATTGGCGGACTATGAGTTCAAATGGCACCTGCTGTTATTGCAGTGTCGGTTCGCAATGCTTATATTTGTCGAATTGATCGTGGCTTCTTAAGGAAGTAATTCTGAGGGAAACGATCCGGCGGTTTTTGATTTCCATGCCTTCACATTTTCACTTTTTCCTTTTTTTTAATTTTTGTCCCTAGAACTTGTTACATGTCTGATCGCTCAATTCCAATTCGAAATCCGTATTAATACAAGCTTCGCCATCAGCCTAATGACGTGCTAAGAGAATTGCTGGGTTCAACCATTACATAGTGAATCATGGCTCGTAAATTTCAATAAAAAAGCTTGATATATAGTTTAAGCCTTCCATTATGATATTGTGAAGAGCAGTCTACTAGACCTAAATTAGGTGATAGCTCTTAGAAATTTCTTTGCGGCATTTCAATGGATAGACTTCTCTTACTGCAGCTAATAAATCTGAAAATTCTCAATATGAACCATAAATATTTTTTGGCTTGATGAACACGAAAATATGATAGAGCAACCTTGCATCATGTCAAGGGGGGTTGACACATTTTATGACATTGATAATGCCATATTCTTGAAAAAATGATTCGGTAGATATTTTATGAGCAGAGTGAATAGATGATGTATGAAAATTATCCGTCTGCTAGCTTTACTAAATTAGATAATTTATATGTTACATTTCTTTTCGATAAAAAAAAAAGAACAAGAAGTTAGATAAAAGGGTATTTTGGTTTTATAATGTACCAATAGTTCTTGGACTTTTTTTTAAGCTAATTGAGATCTTAAACAACCTAATTTTATTTTAACGATATTAGAGTTACTAAAAATTGGATTACGTGGGCATTTGACACGTCGCTTGGTAAACACTGACACTGTAAAAATAATAGAAAAGGAAAAGCAACACTGAGTTTGTAAAAATAATAGAAAAAAGAAAAGCAAATCAGAATAGTTGAAGATCACGAAAGATATCGTCTGGATTTCCAATTTTTTTATAAAAAAAAATTTCCGATGACTTCAAAGAAGCTGGATTGATGTCTTCTGCGTCGCGACTCTCCTTTGCAGCCGTGGGACCCTATCCTCTCGTCTTCTTCAAAGCGTTTTTTTACACGTCGCGAGTTTTGCTTCGCGCTCGAGCGAAAGCTGCGGCACAATTACACGTCGTGAAGTGCCGCGGTGGAAGTGATGATTGTTCAGGCAGAGAGCGAGGGTGATAGAGTCTCTTTGGACTGCTTTGTTCAGTCCTAAATTCCACGAGGAAAGAACGAACAAAATCATCCATGAATTTGAATGATGGCTTGAGCATAGATTGAGACTTTAGAGCTTCCAAAGCCATTGACATCTGCGTGAACGAGATTCATCTCCTACCGCCAGCGCTTGTCCCTTCATTATTTCGTCTGAAGAAACCCCACTGCTTGACGTACACCATGTGTTTGTGATTTGCCTAACTGAATCCAGCTTTAAACGACCCCCTCCTCCCCAAAATAAACCAAACACGTTGTTTAATTTACGGATTTAAATGTTTTGACTACTAGCTCTGTGAAGTTTGTTCTATTTGTTTTGTTTAGTCTTTATATGTAGCAGCTTGTTTCAAAGCAAAGTAATATTCAATCTATTATATCAATGCTCGGGTCAATTCAGATGTATCAGGATATTCCATAAGCACAAAATTTCGTATAAAAGGTTTTTGGAGGATTGCTGCTATCCCTCAGTGTAATGCTGGAATAAAACCGGCATAATGTGGTCGTATCTTATAGACTTGTCCTAGATGAGAATTGCTCTTATTATGCTTGGGAGGCAGAGTCTATTTTAGTCTCATCCTGTTGGTACATATCCATTAGCGTCTATTTGTTTTTCTTCCCAAACCTGTTTAGTTGTTCGTTTTTATATTGATATAGTAAGGACTTATGTTCTTCACAGGTTTAAAAGTGCCAACTATGGATGGAAAGTTGAAGTGAACTCTTGAAAATACTATTCAGTGGAAGACTCTAATTGAGCCTAACAAATCACAAGAGAGACAACGGAGCACGGGGCCAAGTTTCTGTTGGTATTTGGAAGTTTGTGAAGTTCTTGCTATGTAACATTTGAGAAGGTAATCTTGTCGTAGTTTTTAATTTTTTTTTTTGCTTTCTGTGCAATCATTGCTAGAAAGGATGATGTGGAGATGACTTTGTTTTTCTTATGAATTAGAAAGTAGAAATGAGAAACTAAGTCGGAGTTGGATGGCCTTGACTCCATGCTAGCTGACCCCAAGTATATAATGCATCAATTGTGGTGGCATAGATGGAAATATTCTTGAATGCTAGAATTGCTTAGATAGAAGGTATAATAAGGGCTGTAAATAAAGGCCCGAACAGAATCAATTCAAAATAAACCGCTTATTTCGGGTTTTTTGGGTTGGGTATTCTTTGTGTCCAGGTTTTATGTGAAAAATCGGGCATCATAAAATACCCTATCCTCTTCCGGGTCACTCCTAAATCCATCATTAGGTCTCTCACTCCCAAATCCATCTGTTCCATCGCAAACTCTCCATCTCCCAAATCCATGTCTCCATTGGAGACTATCCAAGATCGTGAAGCTCTCTTGCTCCCGAATCCATCTTCTCCAAGGTTGCGAACCTCTCTAGCTGATGTACCTTCTCATTGTCTTTGCATTCTCTCTCTCTCTCTCTCCAACGCCCCTCATTGTTCGTGACGACTTCCATACAAAATCGTCAAATCGACCTCCCACATCCACGAGGAGGACGGCAGTCCGGTTCGTCTAAAAAGCAACTCAAACCAAATTATTTCGCTCTCTAACTACACTTTACGGTGGTCAATTTCTCCTTCTTCTTTTGTTGTTCTGATTTCTGTTGTCACTGTTGCATTTCCTTGGACTCACAAACCGAAGGAGGAGGTTGGGTCCATTGATCTTCGCACAAGTTTCGAGTGAGATTGATCATCGGATGAGCTTGATTTTGCTTTATACTGGGTGACGAAGTTGGTGTAAGTGAGGAGCTCAATTTGGAAATGGGGTTTTTCAGTACTGTAGTGGCCACCGGGAAGAGGAAGAACCACAAAAAAAAAAAAACGAAAAAAAGGGTGACCCAACAACCCAAATTGGATTTTCATTTTTCAGTTCGTGTTGTATTCGGGTTAGTCTAATCAAAATATGAAAAAGTTGTGAACTAATAATTTTATTGTCAATTAATTTCAGAATATCATATTTTTAAAAATTGAAGATATATCTCCTTATCTCACAATCATTCAAATTTCTTTCTAATTGCTTTTTTAAACATCGATCTCTTTTGCATGCAATTAATATTTTTTTTTCTTTTCTTCCGTACGCGCTTCTTTTCACAGGTATACATGCGGGGTTTTGATTGTTCACAAATCTGATGATTTACGATTTTCATTTTGTCTAAAATGCATGCCTTCAAATCATAAAGAAGAAAAAAGGCGGCCAGCATTTGCCAGTTTGAAAACTCGGGGGACGATGCACAATCCCCACTGGCTTCTCTATTATTTGGGGCATTGCAAAGGTGGTACGACAAATCGTAATTTCATTCCCTACATTAGTCACAGATTTGGGTGAGACAATAATTCAACTGTTCAATGTGCCTAGTAGGATTTCACTTTTTGGCCACTTGAAAAATGGAAAATATGATGGGCCAACTTTTGAAGCATAAGCGTGTCAGGGATGGTAATTGATATATCTTTCGAGTAGCCTTGAATTGTTATTTATTATATAATTTGCAAAAAAAAAAGAAAGAAAATGAAAGAAAGAAATCTCATTGGTTGCGAATGACATTTCCCGAAAGCCACAGGGAAACATACTTAATGAGATGAAATACTTTATTTTCCATATAAGAAAAAAAGAAAAAGAAAAAGAACTGACTAAAGATCTTTTCTTTTTATTGGAATTCAATATCCACCTAGCCTTCTTTACCAAAAAAAAAAAAAATATCCACCTAGCCTTTCCTTTGAGGCGAAATTATTTCATACGGTCTTGATTGGAGCACCGCTTTGCAGTTACTTGATTGATTAGCTTCTCCAAGGACCACAGGCATTATTATCGAACTTTTGGATTGGGTGAATTCCAGAAAAAGACTTCCAATTTTAAGTCAAATCTAAAATTTGCCCCGACTTTTTTTTTATTTTAAAAAAAAATCACAAACTTTAGGTCAAGTTCCAAATATGTCCAGAACTTTTTTTTATCTCAGAAAAAATCTCAAATTATAAGTTCAATCTCAAATCTCGAAATATTGTATATACTTATATTATTATAAAATAAACATTGCCATCTTTTGTCGTATGATTACTTTTAATCAAAAGATAAATCTACATCATGAGGTTTGGATTAACTTTAAATAAAGTTTCACGTAATGTCCAGCAACATAGAATTTAATTAATGTGGATACTTATTTTGTTATTATTCATATATCATATTTCTCTTGCGAAAAATTCACGTCGGTATCAACATTTAAAACAATACATACACACAGGCATCTTACTAGTTTTCTATACAATTTTAGTAACTTTAACTTATTGGTAAGTTACTTAAAGATATTGGTTAATTATTAAAGTAGTTGGTAATTTAAATCTATCTAGTAACCGAAGATACTTTCTTAAATGTGTTGTTAACTTTACCAATGCATTAGTTCCGGTCAAAGTTTTGTTAGCCACATAATTTGATAGTTACCAAAGTCTTTCAACTTTTACCAACACGTGATAGTGATCCGATTTTTGCATTATGGAATAGCAGAATGGTCCTTTTGTAATTTGTTTAGAAAAACCATAAGGACAATCTATTTACTCGTGGACAAAGAGAAGTAGTTACTTGTTCATCAAAGTTTTCCGATAATGCTTACAAGTTATGATGAGTGAAAGTTTTTGTATATAGGTTCCCATTAAACGAACATACCACTAAGTTTTTATTAAAAATCATAGACAGTTTGGAATTGAACATTTATCTTAGATTTTCCTTTTAGTCCAGAATGTCTATCCTAATTGGGTTCATTGTTCTCGCAGGACTCTAAAAAATCGGAGTCCAATAACTTCAGTGAATGCCCATCGCCGGTTTATATGCCGATCTTCGATTGGACTCCAAAGCTCGAGGAATTCAATCTCCATGGAAACTTGGAAAGATTAGAAGAAAATCTAACTAGGGCACTTCCTCTAGCCCTATAATATCTTACCTTATTGAAAGAACTTGATATTAGTGATTGCGAGAAAAAGGCATCCCTTCCGTCTACCATTTGCAGGTTGAAAAACCTTAAATCTTTGGAGATTCAAAGCTGATCAGAACAAATAAAGTTTCCAAAAGAGGAGGAGGAATTGACATACGGAGGCGGGATTTCCTAAGTTACGGCATTTATACCTTGGAGGATGCAATCTATAAGAAGTTGAGTTCCTCGAGGATAATTCTTGATTTTCCCTCTTAACATCTTTGCATTTGGAGGCAAACAATTTTACAAACCTAGCGATCCTTAGTGATAGCTCAAAATTGTAAGCAAATGCAAGAAGTTCAAAATGGGCTTTCCTTTAAGTGATTCTAAGCAAATGCGAGAAGTTCTCTCATTATCTGATTTATTTCCCAACAAATGATCAATTCATTCATAAATGCAAGATTTTAGCTCGCGAATATGTTCTCTAATTAAGTGTGGATGTTTATGGATTCTTAATTGCCATAGATGGTCGGAGGGCAAAACACAGGTTGATTCCGGTAAACAGTAGTGCATTTCCATCACTTTTGGTAAAATTAATACTTCAATTCTCAGAGGTACTTCCTTTTAGTTTATACATCTTTTGAGTAGTGACGGCGAGGTTTCTGTTGCCCCCGCCTAGTGTCTCTGAAGTGGCCATTAATGATGAATATTTTCTCCTGAGATTTTCACTTTTTCAGGTGTGCAATTTGCAGAGAGGTTTGGGCTCACGAACGAAAGGATGATTAATGGAGGCTTGACCCAGTCAATTCAGTAGTTTATGTCTGAAGTAGATGAATATATTTATGGCACACTAGTGGCATAAGCATAGAGTGCAAAATTTGTTTACCAATGTATGATAATAATAATGCTCGATATGTCAACCCCATCATGCTATTACAATTTTTTCCTTTTTTATGGCTATCTAATGCTTATATTAGCATCTCTTTTAGCTGTCAAAACTAATTTTTAACCTCGGTTCTGGACCATTTGAAGTGTAAACTGTTGGAGATTTTAGTCAGTTTTTTCTTTTGGCCAATTCAGATAATAGAATATAAAAAAAAACAAATGCCAAAATTCTAAATTCATAAGTGAACTAAGATTTTTTAGTTGTATCATACAATTACTAAAAAAAAAATTTCGTACTTTATCTATATTATATATTATGTTTACTTTACAAGTCTAATTCTTATTATTTAACAAAATCCATTTTTTTATTATCTATTTGCACGTATAACTTCTGTTTTCTTATTTTGAGAAAGTCGCGCACACATGAGACCTATTTTTGTACACCACAAAATCAATCCCTTTTCAAATTACTTGTGGATATTCAACCATTTAAAGATAGCCATTTACTAATCTCCCCGATGTGCTCTATTCCAAAATTCTTCAACTTCTGAATCATTGAGATGGCTATTGTAAAGATTCCTGACATTCCGTATAAAATCAAAGGCTTGCGAAGGCTTTATTTAATGGGGACTTCAACTGAAAAATTCCTGCATCCATAGAAAATCCGGTCTCTTTGGAGATAATGTATTTATGTTACTGCATGTCGACACCTTAATTTTTTTTTTGACACATCAAGCATAGTTTGTTTGTTTTTTTTTTTGTGTAAAAAAAATATAAATATATAAAAAGAACAGAAATTCAATCCAATTCACAGAAAGAAAAAGCCCCCCCTCTCTCTTCTCAGGAGATTCAAAGAGGAAGAGACCCGCAGCCCGTGTGGGGGGCAGAAACGGAACCACGCGCATACCAGAATTGAGCGATAATCCTCTCTCCAGTTCCCTCGCCTTCGCCAGCCACCAACCAACGCCAACGTCTGCGGTTCACTAGCTCTGGCCGCCATGCCTCCAGTCGCTGGCCAACGGAGAACCGAGAATACCAGAGCAAAGAGGAGGACGTGCAAAATTTTCATCGTCTCTGATCAAGAAGATTCTTTAGCTTCTGGACCTAGAAGCGACGCTAGCATTCACGGCTCACCACCTCCGATCGCTGAAGACTTCCATATTTTTTTCCGGTTGCTGGCCACCATAGATAAGAAAAAACCGAAGCAGAGCAGCATTTTTGGACAGACCAAGCTCAGTGAGATCTCTCTCTCTCTCTCTCTCTCTCTCTCTCTCTCTCTCTCTCTCTCTCTCTCTCTCTCTCTCTCTAAGCGTTTCCTTAGCCTAATTCACATTCTCCGACGTTCTCAGGTCACTGACAGTTATCTCCGCTGCCGTTCAACGTTTCCAAGCCGCAGTCGAAGCAGCTATGTTTGCCCCTGTTATATAGAAGCTAAGCTTCAGCTGAGAATACGTCAATTGTATATATATCGGATCTATAAGGTTGTTTTGATTGATGTCATATGGTTTTGCACTGCGTTGGCTGTGGACCTTAGAAGTCGATGAGTCCTTATTCTTATCAATATTGGAATGGTTTTTGTTCAATGGGAGTCCTGTTAATGACTAGAATTAGCTAATTCTTTGGTTGACAAAGTTACCTATTTCTGCACTCTTGAAATGGAAACGACCATTGAACAAACTTTGAGAGGTATGAGCAGAGAGTACCAAAGAGATTAGTGAGGCGTTTTGGGGTCGGTTGTGCTTGTGTATTGGTGGAAGTGAATGGAGAACAAAAATGGATCTGAGTAAAATTGAAATAAGGAACAAAAGGTAGATTGAAGAAGTAAGAACTCCAAAACTTGCGTCCCGTATTTGTGCCAAGTAACTAATTGACCAAATCCAGGTCTCAAGACTCTCGACTCAATCAACAATGCTTCGAATCTCAAAGTAAAAAGCTAAGCTAAACAGCAATCCAGTTTTCTCTAATTGCTTCTTCTTCACAGCCCGGACGAAATTGCGATGTTCTTTCCTTAATTTCCAGAGGCGTAGACATCCGCAGCAACTTTGTGGGCTATCCATGCAAGGCCTTGGATTGGGCCGGCGTAAGGACGTGCAGGGATAGCAAGGAACTGAGGAAGGGAGAGGGAATGTCACCCTGAATCATGAGGGCGATCAAAGAATCGCTCATTGCTGTCGTCATCTTCTCGGAGACTACGCTTCATCGCCGTGGTGTCTGGAAGAGCTGGTGAAGATATTAGAGTGGAAGAAGATGAATGAAACCGAGGAAAGTAAGAGGAAGGCACGGGAATTATGGGAAGGCACTGGCAAGTGGCGAAGCATGGAGCCAAGTTCGAGCCAGACACGTATTGACCAGTCCACGAAAAGCCCTTCTTGTTGGGTCAGGTTAGCAAGTGCCTGCAAAATAGAAAAAAGATAAATTAATGGAAAAATAGCAATGGAAGTGTCGGTCCTCCGGTGCATGGATTTGCCCACGTTGCTGGGAGTTACCTCGACTGCTCTGCCTTTGTCGTTTGAATTTCTTGATAAAGTTTGGGATACGTAAATTAGAAGTCCTAAATCTTATCACAAAAATATAATTGAGTTCTAAAACTTACAAAAAGTACAATCAAATCTTAAAACTTATCAAATTGATTTAATTGAGTCTTAAAATTAACGTCGTCTAATTTACTAACAGAAAATACTAATGTGGCTCTGACTTGTCTTATTTTATTACTTTTCTTAAGACACGTGGCGATGAAGTGGCATCCAACAAGCGACACGTTAGGAAAAAATTAAATAAATATAAATTCAATTAGAAAAAAGGTTCTAAGAATTAAAAAAAGAAGAAGAAGAAGACCCCAACCAGTGGTTGTGGCGGTGGCCAAGCCCTCGCCAGTGGCCGCTATCACAGTCGTTGTGAAGGGCTGGCGAAGGTTGCCTGGGCCTTCTCGAAGCTCAGTGACCCTCACCGATCCTAGGCGAGCCCTCAGCGATGGCTTGTAGCCCCCCATCTGGGGGAGGGCGCAATAGGGTCGCCGGCCCTCGCCTTGGGCTAGTGAGGGACAGCGAGGCCTCGCCTGGGGTGGGCGACACTAGGCGAGGCCTCACCATCCCTTGCTGCCCTTCACGGTGACTGTGGCGGCGGCCATCGACAAGGGCTTGGCCATTGCCACAGCTGTTGGTTGGGATCTTTTTTAAAAAAAATTCTAATTTATTATATATTTTTTAATTTTTCTAACATAATGCTTGTTTGACGTCACGTCATCGCCACGTGTCTCAAAAAAAATAATAAAATAAGACACATTAGCATTTTTCGTTAGTAAATTATATGGCGTTAACTTTAAGACTCGATTGAATCAATTTGACAAGTTTTAGGATTTGATTACACATTTTACAAATTGTAGGACTTAATTGTACTTTTATGATAAGTTTCAGGACTTCTAATACACATATCCATAAAATTTTGATTGTGATTGTGCGGGCAAACATTTGGAGTAGCTGATTGTGCGTGATCATATACAATGTTTATATCGAGATCTCGCTGAGCTCGACGTTAGCCTTCTCATTGCAATGAGAAATACTTGTATGGATCCGCGTCCGATGAATCAAATGCATGACAATCGTTTATTTTGTGAGACTCACACGTGGCACTCTAGGATCCACAAAATTAGCTATTTTGACTCACCCGATTCAATGGGACCCGGTCCAAGGAAGAAACATCCCAGGGCAATGAATTTTATGGGGAGAGCAATCAATATTGTGTTTTTCGTGGGAAGCTTCCAATAGACATTTATTTTCCTTTCATAAACATGCATGCTATCTAAAATGTCGTTGGCATATTTCTGGAGTAACTTTTCATCAACCAAATTATATTTTTTTGTTTGGGTGGCACTAATTAGGATCTTCATAATGTCGAATAGTGTTATATTAATCCTCAAAAGAGAAGCCTCTTTAGATATATGTATATTTAATTTTCACCATAGATAGTATTAACAACTAGATGCTATACAAAAAGGTCAAGAGTTACGAGACTTTATGTATGAAATTAATCCATCATGTCCATGTGGGGCAGATAATTGGTTAATTTTAACCATAGATTGTATATATAAGTAGATACATTGCTAAAAGGTCGATTTATAGAACTTTATAGATTAATTCCTCTCAATTATAAATTTTTCAGTCGACATTGTTTATGAACTTCTTCCAAAATATCTTACGCAAAAACACGAAGTTGTAGCATGATTGTTTCATTAATTGACAAACACGAAAACAATAGCTCACACCCATATAGAAAGTGCGAGGGCCATCCCACACACCAGGGGAAAACCAGTTTCTTTCTCCCTTTTACTTAAATTCCGAAAATTGGCTTCATAAAAAAGAAGTCCACCGTGAAATAGACGGATTTATCAAAGTGCTCAAAGGGTGTATAAGGAAATGACACTTGCCTGCTCGAATTTACACGATATGAACTCCCACCTTGCTCAAATGGTGTATGAAATCATGCACTATCGAATATTTTTTAGTAATTTGTATGATGTTAAGTTGACCTTGATCACTAGTATGGTTAGAGGTGTCAATAGATCGGGTCAGGTCAGGCTAATCATGCACTATAGAATCCTTTTTAGTAATTTGTATGATGTTAAGTTGACCTTGATCACTAATATGGTTAGGAGTGTCAATGGGTCAGATTGGGTTGAGCTTTCATGATACCCGACTTGACCCGAAACCAACTGGGTCGTACTTGGCCCAGCCTGACCCGCCCCAAGACCCTATTCAGCATGTACCCCAAGGATATGGTCAGGTCGGATCAGGTCGGGCCAAATTGGGTCGATCAATCAGTCCAAATCATTTTTTTTTATAGATTGGAAAATGGGTGTAAACCTCGAATAAGAATAGTCACAAAATCAATTTCTCAATCGATTATCAAGAAATGTTAGGTCTCTCAACCTTGCAAATGATAAAATTATAAATAAGGTACTCAATTGATTATCCAGAAATGTGCTCCCCAAAAATCATTGACAAAAGGCCAAGTTTGCTTATATGCAAAAGTATCAATTCAAAATCAGCAATGAACAATATATCTTCTCCAGACTTTACAGTAAACAATAACGTGGGTGAGAGAGAGAGAGCGGGGAAAGCGCTGAGTAGGATTGAACGAGAGAATGGGAAGAAAGAGATCCTTGGAGGCCTCAAAGAACTTGCGAGTTGCTGGTGTCACTTTGCTCCTCGAGATTCATGAATTGGGCTCCATTTTCCAGCTTGGCTATAGCAGATTTTTCATCCTGCGTTTCCTAAATAGAGAGAAAAACATCTGTTTACAAACCTTAACCAATTTTCTAATTTTCAAACCAAACACCTCCACTGCAACAGGGGAACAGGCCAAGAGTGGTATGATAGCATATTATTTTTTTTCTCCTTTTCTTCTTCGGTTCATTGTCCAGAATGCACGAGCTCTTCTACATCTGTGAACTTCTTTTCTACCTCCAGAACACTCTCAACTCAAATTCACCTAACTCAACTTCCTTTTTCTTTACTCTTCTTATCCTTGGCCAAATCTTTATCCACCTCTGTAAACTAACATTCGAGTAACAAACATACAAAGCCAATTATCTAGAATCCATCAAACCATCCAAACAGAATTCTCTCGACAACAAAACATCCTCCTCGAAAACCACCAGAGCTAAGCATTTCTTAGAAGAAACCTATCAAGTTAAGACAGAACACATAGCATATAAGCATCCAGAATTTACCCAAGATCAGCACATATAAACTTGATGCAGAGAACCACCTACACAGACCTTAAGCAGAGAACAACGTACATACACTCAAAAGAAGTTCAGCAACTTGATGGAAAAAGTGTGCTAATTCAATCAAACAGCTAATAAAAAACACAGAGATTTCCTCACGCACTTCCCACTCACGACACCCGAGAGAGAGAATGCCAGCAATAAATGGGCGAGAACCTATCCGAAAGAGAGAGAGAGAGCGATTGAAGAAGGTTCAGCCATGGTCGCCGACCTGAGAGTGGCTGCTTCTGGCTGTGTGCGACGTTTGATTTTGAAGAGATGGAGGTGAGCAAGGTTGTTCATGGAGGAGTCAGAAGCTGAGAGGACGAAAGAGATGAGAAGGCTAGTGACCCTCACTTGGGCTGGGCGAGGGCGTCCTTGCCTGTTGGTCGGCGAGGGCGTCCTAGGTGAGGGCATCAGGCCCTCACCCAGAACCAGGCGAGGGTAGCGACCCTCGCCTTGGGAAAAAAACAAAGAAAAGAAAAAAAGGAAAAATAAAATAATAAATATATAAATTAAAAAAATATTAAAATTTATCTACTTCAGCGCCGATCGTGCCATGTAGGACGATAAATGTCCATGTGGTGTTTTTCCAGTTAAAATTGATCGGATAGAATTAATTAGCAAAACGTAAAAGGATTTAGGATTCAATTGACATCATTACAATGTTTAAGATTGAATTAGCAAAAGTGCAATAGGTTTAGAACTTTTTGAATAATTTTTTCCCTTCATGTATATTTGATGCATGAACCACGGAAAAATTCCTAAAAAAAGTGGGCAGCTTCAAAATGTTCGAACTAAAAGTAAGAATAATGTCATGGGATAACTTGTTCAGATTGTCATATATTTAATTAGCATCAATAGAAAATGGATTGTTCATGCAAGTAGCCTTTGTCCATTCATATTCTTAAGATCCACTTATAGAAAGAAAAGAAACAAACATGATCTTCCCATTTAAAAGCGTGCTTAAAACGATTTAACAGTCTAATGTGGTTTAACAAATACATTGTTTTTAGGAAAAATTTTAAAAAGTCTAGTAGAATATTCATAAAATGACTAAGTAATATATGATGATACATGATTTCATCAAACAAGGCCAGAAATTTTTATGGTCTTTATTTCGTAAGAAGAAGAAGAAACCCCATAAACTTTCATTAGGTTTTTGTCTTTGTCTATCAATGAGTTGGAGACGTACTTGGGAGTGGATTACTCCAAATACATTAGTAAAGTTAATAAAGACAACATCGATATTCTGAAATGGTGGAAAAGGAAAGCTCCTAGTTTTTCGATTCTTTTCACCATGGCTTCTGACTTTCTAACCTTACTGGCATTTATGATACCATCAGGCTCACGTTTAATACTAGTCAATAGATCTTGAAAGACAAAAGTTCAACTTGTTTGCGGAAAACTTAGAAATGATTCTAACCGGACATGATTAGTTTTCACAAGAATTGACTTTAGAGGAATGTGCCCAATATAAACAAGAGGACAATGACGACACTATATCATTCGAATCATGGTGAGGAACATGACATTGAAGATATAGAATTTATTAGACATGTTGTTTGGTGTAATTTGTGTGTATTCATTATTAGGGCAACATTATATGTAATTTTCTTTTACAAAATATTTGGAGATATACTCACATTTCAATTTGGTTTTATTAAATGAGTGTTCTTCGTTAATTCTCCTCAATTAATTTTTTTTATTATTTCTAAGATTTGCTAAAAAAATTAGTTAATTTCTTCATGAGTTTTTTCATTCAAAATAAAATTGATTTTTTTAAAAAATGGGCCCAAACCAATCGCGGCCCATTCCAACACGTGGGCTGGTGCGGCCCAAGGGCCACTCCTAGCTGGCACAGCACAAGGACTGACACTTTCTTCTACCAGGCCTTTCTCCATAAGGTCTTTTGCACTTCTCGTCGGAGTTCTTCATACTACTCTAAGATTCAAATGGTAGGCAGTTTTGTTGAGGATATCTGCAGTGTTGAAATTTCACGCACGTGCTGCAAGCCAGTTGGCATTTCCATCGCGAACAAAATTTCTAAGAAGGCAATTCAAGTGATTCTTCGTTCTCTTCATGTACCACTAGTGCACAGGCAACATGTGTATCGTCGTATAGGCTTTTATTAATCCAGACAAGGATGTTAAAACACTTTCTTCCTTTGCCCCCTTGGGGCGATTAATCAATCTTCAATGGGACAACAGTAATCTATTGTATCTGTATCCATCATGAATAGTTCGACGATCAAATTGCCGCTGTCATCCGAATAACATGCGACTCTCATCCATTGGAATCACATCATACCATAGTTTGTCTCAATCTATATTTGCAATAGATAATTTGAACTAAACAGCGGTTGGAGATCCTTACTTCATTACCCTACCTTAGCTATTGAGACCTGTCAGGGTAGGGATGATCTTTCATCCACAACTTCAACTTCTTGACCATTACAGCTGCTACAACACTCTCGCAGCCTCCTCCATCCATAATGACATCGCAAAAACCTAGCCATGTGACGTGAACTTAGCGTGGAAACCATTGTGGTGCCCTTTATTCGTCACCTCTCTTCCTTGTCTTTCTCTTTCAAGCCAGCATAGATCGCCTCCTCCACCAACACACAGACACACACAAATCTCTCTCTCTCTCTCTCTCTCTCTCTCTCTCTCTCTCTCTCTCTCTCTCTCTCTCTCTCTCTCTCTCTCTCTCTCTCTCATACACACACAAATCACAAATCATAATAAAATTTGACAACATATTAATAAAAAAACAATCCGTGATTTGCAGGAAAAAAAAGTCAAAGTTTAATTTCTGGATTTTACATCAAAATCCATACAATTTCACCGAAAAGAGCAAATTGTTGAATATGCAATTTGTGGGTCAACATTTAGGATCCATATCAACTCACCGAATACCCGGAATTGATGGAAAGAGAGGGTGATGATCAAGCAACTTGTAATGTTGGGCAATGCTGATGAGTGCCCCACATTGTCAATAAAGAATGGTGTGATCTGTTGTGGGTAGTGGACTCATCGCATTGAACATCAATGCTTCATAATGTTTATCAAAGTTGGTCTCATTGTCTTTCTGCACAATTGCTTGTTGGAGGGATTGCAAGAATTTCAATTTGAAGGAACTGCATTGATAGAAAACCTCGTCTCTTTAAATAATTGCAAGAACCTGGCAAGTCTTCCGTCTAGCATTTCTAGGTTGCAGAAACTTAGCAAGCTGAGACTTGAAGGTTGCTCAAATTTAGTGGAGTTTCCGAATTATAAGGAGAACTCAAGCGATTCGAATGTGAAGATGGGACTTCCAAATTTATCATTGCCAGACTTAGGGGGATGCAATCTGTTCGAAGTTGAGTTCCCCTGTTTTCCCAAATCAAATTAGGCTGACTAACATTTTAAAGGTCCTAAAATGACTTGGGCTTATTCTGGAAATTTAATTGAGATGACGGTCCAACTTCGTAATTTTGTACAAGCCGTTTTGTTTTTCATTTAGGTTTTTGGCCCACTTGGATCTCTATGAAAAAATTGTGTAACGACTCTTTGCTTTCTAACAAGAGTTTTCTTTTGTTTTGTCCTTGCAACCCACAATTCCGTTTACATAAAACCGTTACAAAAGAACAAAAGACCATGGCTTTCATGCTTAACCTTTACTTGTTTGGGTATCAAAGGAGGACGAACCCTTTTATTACATCATAATCCAACTTGGTGCACAAACGCCATACAATACGTGAATTAATATCTCATGGCGGCATGTATCCAAGACAAAAGTATTAGCATATGAGCATTTGTAGTCTAATTACATTTGTAAGGAAAATCATTCTATAGATTGATTCTATGAATTTATATATGGTGTCATTTAATTTTCAGGTAAGTGTTGAAAGTAAATGATTGATAGTGTATATTTATATTCTTCGGTACACCGAAAATGCAAAGAGTATGTTACAAGTACACGAGTATATGGAAAAGGAAAGGACCTATAGGCAATACTTTTTGGGTTAATACCATGAAAACCCCAAATTGGTACACATGTGACAAATTTATCTCAAATTAATTTTTGACCACAAAAAACCTCAAACTGGTACACATGTAACCAATTTACTCTAAATTAATTTTTTTACCACCAAAAACCTCAAATTGGTTCACTTGAAACAAATTTACCCTCCGTTAAATTGGATTAATATCATGAAAAATCACAAATCGGTAAATCTGTGACAAATAGAATGGTAAAACCCTAAATTAGCACACTCGTCAATTGCCATGTATTATCTAATTCAGCAATTTAAAGGTAAAATTTAACGAAAATTAAAAGAGGGTAAATTTTTCATAGATGTACTAATTAAAAATTTTTTATGATTAAAAAATTAATTTTGAATAATTTTACCGTGCATGTACCAATTTAAAATTTTTCATTACATTAACTCATAGTTTTTCCACCAAAGCTAATCCTCGGAATGGGGTAAACTAAGATGAACAAATCAAAAAGTAAAGTTACTCGAGACTCTTCGTTTTTTCAAATTAAAAAGTGGCCTTTCTCAACAAAGGCTTGATGAACATCACTTAATCATGCACGTGCTTTCGATTCAATTCGCTCCAATTTTCTTATGGTAGCCTACCGTGTCAGATCAATCAGAAATTTTTTCAAGGGAGTAGTTACAAGGGAAGTGCACTTCTTTTGGCTTTTTCTTCTTTTTTTCCCTCCCTTTTACTGTTCATTCGTGCTCAACTTTTCGTGCTAGAACTTATCGTTGTGGAAGTTCTTGTTTTTTGCCTACTTCATTCGATTGATATCTAATAACGTGGTGGGGTCACCCATGTCACGAGTCCATCCAGACAAATTGTAATGCGCGCGTGCACACACACATATATATTTGTAACCAAGGTGTTCGGACCAGTTTGCGCGCACTTCAACTATCCCTCGGGAGAAATTAGCATAGTAATCCACCGCTATGACCCCCTACTTAAATCACAAGTGCTCAGCTTAAAAATCGAACTTGGGACCAGTGCGCCTAACTACACAATCCCAAATATGCCCTAACCAACTGAGCTACCCATGGGTGGGTGTCATGAACAAATATTTATGCTTGTGAAATCGATGAATTTTACACACGAAAATTTACGGTGCATTTTTTTCTGCTCCTTACTTCATGATTTTTGTGGAGATATGTATCAAACCTAGGTTGGGCGCATGCTTCCTCAATGACTTGCACGAGACTGACATTCCAATTTTTCCTTGTGATTGCAAAAAGATAGTTGAAATTCTTCAGCGAGAATTGTAATAATGCATTTATAACCTTTTAAGTCTGTTCTAATTTCTTACCATTCCTATATCGTAAACACTATGTGGAGAGAATGATCAAATATACTTGTGTAAGTACCCAATTTTACTGGTTTTTTTCTTTCCCAAAAAGCGTGTTAAGCTAGTCCATTTACTCAAGTGGTTGCCCTCAAAATAAGATAATTTCAAGGAAAGTGGACAGACATGGTGCCACTTCTTTTGAAGAACATTAAAGAGGCTGATCGACCAACGCACCCTTCATCTCCAAGAGTTATCTTTACTTTTCTTTGTACTTTCATTTCCTTGTTCAATTCCTTGTAATTTGATTTCGATGTAATCTCTATTTCAACTATCTCAAATTGATTGTAATTGCAATTCCAATGCAATTTACATTTTCTCATGCTTAGCTTCGTGGAGTTTCATTACTCTATCTAAAGCCGCATCCATGCACATTTTTGCTCGAGTGTGGAATTGAGGAGCATTTTTTTTTATCATTTTCTAATTGTTTGAACCAGCTTTAAAGTGATAGAGTTCCAAGAAGTCGCTTAATAGTCTAGTCTTGATTTTAGCTCCAAAAATCTCAGTCCTTTGAGGACGAGTTTCTGACCAGAGATAATTGTGGAATTTCTCAAAATCAGATTTTACAGTAAGAAATGACTCATTATCGTCATTCAAGAAGATTAGATGATTATTAGCAAAGTGAGTGAGTAAATGACCAAACAGAACTTTACCCAAAAAAAAAAAAATTGACCAAACAGAAGTATGAGTATGTAAACTTGATTTTCTTGTGCACGGGTTGATAATCTTAGTTGCTTATTCTCTGCTGCAGAATTTTAGTGAAAACTTGCACTCATCACAAACAAATAGGAGGAGATAGGGTCACCTGGTCTTAATCCATTCTGCCCTCCAAGAAAGCCAGCAAGCTCCCCACTAACAATTATAGAGTATCTAGGGAGTAGTAATGCATCTTTCCGCCCAAGTCAAGAATTCAGTGGGAATACCAATTGAAGTCAACAGATTCACAAAAAGAAAGAACACTTTAACCTTCATAAGTCAAGAATGCAGTGGGAACATCATCCATTAGTTTGTTTTTGGTTTGAAATCAGGGAGATTCGTGCATGTGGTGCGTGGAAAGTAGAGCGTCAGTGCATCGTCGGCTTTATCAATCAAACAGCCTTTGTCTTGTTGTGACCTTGGGGGAATATATAACATGGGACAATGGCAAGATTACCAAAGCTTATAATTGAGCGTCTGTCCGCCTCAGTTAAGAATTCAGTGAGAACGCCAATTGCACAACAGATTCTAAAAGAAGTAAAACAAGAACACTTTAACCTTCATAAGTCAAGAATGCAGTAGGAACATCATCTTGTTTGTTTGTTTTTGGTCTGAAATCAGGGAGGGTTCACGTATGTGGTGCGTGGAAAGTAGAGCGTCGGTGCATTGTCAGCTTTATCAATCGAACAGCCTTTGTCCTGTTGAGACCCTCGGGGGCATTAAAATGTGAAACACTGGCAAAATTACAAAAGCTTATAAAATTGTCTGACGACTTCTTTATGATTTGTGGACAAAAGAGCAAAGCATGCATGTGCCTCTCTACACTTGGCGCGTGAATATATCAGATTCTTCTTACACTTGTTTTTTTTTTTGGGTAAAGATTCTTCTTACACTTGTTAATCATACCTTTGTTCAAGAAAAAATGACACAAGCAATCTTAAACTTTAGCCTAATATATAATGTGATCCTTGAACTTTTAATTTGTTCAATATAGTTTCTGAATTTTAACTCAATATACAATGTGATTCCTGAACTTTTGATTTGTTTAATATGATCATTGGACTTTGGATACATGTTTGATGTAGTCCATGAATGAATATTTTCCTATAGTTCAGGGGTTGCATTAAACATGTACAAAAAATTCAGGAATGACATTAAATAAATTAAATTTTATGGACCACATTGAAAATTAGGCTAAAGTTCATGACCTACATTGAACAAATAAAAAATTCATTAATCAAATTACACATTGGGTCAAAGATCATGGACTGTTTGTGTCATTATTCTTTTGTTTAATTATGTATTGTGATGAAAATGTATCGCCAACTCCTTTAATTTATATACCATGATATTTAACTTGAAATAAATAAACATGAGCAATTGTTGGCCCAAATATAGAATATGCTCCATAGTATCAAGTATCTACGCACAATTATAAGTTAAGCAAATTATTAAACACGATATATGCATATAAATAAAAAGGAGTAGTGATAAAGGAATGCAAAACCGTTTTATAGTGGTCAGTAATTGTTGCTGATCGTGTGTGTGCGCATTAAAAAAAATTCTAATTTAATTATTATTATAACATAAAAGTGCATGATTAGCATGTGTGCACTTTGGGCTACTTAATATGTGTCCACTTTGGGCGTGCAGACATTATTAAAACATAAGAGTGCATGTGTGTATTTTGGGCACATTAATATGTGTCCACTTTGGGCGTGCATTTGCATCACATGCACGCACGCACGCCTATGACCAAAAATAAAATTAAAGTAAATCATATTTAATTTAATTTTAGCCCGACATAATTTGAATGTTGACTCAATTGGTAAAACGTGAAAATGTTTAGCACTAAATTGGCAAAATTGAAAAGTTTATGACTGAATTAGTAAAAATGCAATAGGCTTAGGACTTTTTGGACAATTTTCCTTCACATACACGTTTCCATGCCTTTTTGCAATAACCTGAGCAATACCATAAGGAGTATCAATAATAGAGCTAGCAGATGATTAAAATTTTACTCGAAAGCCTTTATCACATAATCGATCAATATTAAGCAACTTATGTCTCAAACATTCAACAAGTAAAACATTTTAATAAGAGTTTCTTCTTTACTAACATTACCAATACCAATGACTCTTCCTTTTGAGTTGTCTCCATAATTCACATGTCCTCGATCCATTTCTTCAAAGACTTAAATAAACCTACATTTTTGGTCATATGTCTTGAACAACCGCTATCAAGGTGCCATTTGTGCAGTTTAGAATTGGTCCAAGGGCTACCTACAAAGAACACATTTAAGCTTTTTTTTCTTGGTAGGCAAACCGCATTGGGTCTTTGAGAGTTGGTAGACAGTGTACCTTTAGGCACCTCATACCTTTTCTACTCTTTCTAACAACACCGTTATTCAAGTAGCAATTGTGTGCAATGTCCATATCTACCACAAAAGTTACAAGCGAGTGATACATGAGAAGCTCTAACAAAAACGGTATGAACACTTTTCCTATTTTAAAAAGGCTGGTATCCAAGACCATTCTACAATGAGGAAATCTTTGTTTTTCAAACATTGTGTTCAAGCTCTTAATACCTTTAGTAAAGTTTTGCAAATTTGGCATTCAATTCATCATTTTTCTTTTTCAAATCCTCCAATTCCTTTTGCAACTTCTCAACATTTTCTTTGATCTCATTTTTGCCATGCTTCAAAGCCATGTTTTCTTTTTCAAGACCATCACTCTTTTTCTTCAAAGATTCAACTTCACCCTTCAATCTCTTGTTTATATCAATAAGAGACTAATTTGATTTCTCTAACAAAGAATTTTATTACTAACATTTCAAAATCTACCACAAGATCATCCAAAGCACCTTGAAGCTCTTCAAAAGTATAAACAAAGTAGGACCATTTACCTCATTTTCTCAATCAATGAGAGCCACGAGACATAGATTGGTAACCTCTTGATCACAAGAGGAATGTCTCATTTGACCACGCTTTCGCTTCTTGTAAATGTCGATGCCTTCTTCTTTTATTTCGCAAACTTTTTGTAATTTTTTATTACATTCTAATCCCTACTATCTGTCTTGTCAAATCGCTCCTTCTTGTGCCTTTTGTCCATTGAGGTGACAAGTCTTGGACATTTGTACCGTAGATGGCCTGACTTGTTGCACTCGTGACACTTGACGTTGTTTCTCCAATTTAGATTTCCTGTGTGCGCCTTTCATCATTTTTGAAGTTCTTATTCTTGAGAAAATGCTGGAACTTCCACGTGATCATAGTCATAATATCGGTAAAAATTATCCAAAAAATCCTAAATTGATTATACTTTTGTCAATTCAGTCAAAAATCATTTCACTTGTTACCAATTCAGTCTATTCGATCAATTTTGTCCGGCCAGCTTTGTCGTGGTAATTTTTTAATATATTTTTATTCTTTTCTTTTCTTTCTTTTGTTTCTTTTTTTGCCCTTCTTCCTGGACCGGCTAGAGGCGCTGGCCGACGAGGTTGATCTCGCTTGCCTCTAGCAAAGCTAGCTCACGCTGGCCACTAGCGAGGGCAAGTCTCACCCGCGCGCGGGCCGACCTCACCTAACCATGGTGAGGCCAACCTTGCCGTCGTTGGGCAAGGTGGAACCCAACGACGGTGAGGTCAACCTCACCTTAGCTGGGTGAGGTCAGCCTCAATCTCGCCCAGGCAGCGGTAAGCGAGGCTCACTCTTGCCAGTGGCTAGTGGGGGTGAGCTCGCCAACCCGCGGCCCAAGCCAATCGCCGGACTGGCTAGAGGGAAGAAGAGCAGAAATAAAAGAAATAAAAGAAAAAAAGGAAAAGTATTAAAAAAATTCAAAAAAAATATTTAAAAAACTATCACGTTAGCATTGGCCAGCAGCTATGTCAAAGCCGGCCGGCTAAAATTAGCCTGATAGACTGAATTGACAAGAAGTAAAAAATGTTTAGGATTAAATTGGTAAAAGTGTAATAAGTTTAGGACTTTTATGACGATTTTGCCCATATCCTCGTCACTACATTCTTTTGGCTCCGCATCCGAGTTAGTGGATCCAAGAGCAATTGACTTCTTCCTCTTTGAATCTTCCACAAATCGAGCCTTTAACTTGATTTTATGTGTAATAAGCTTTCCGAGAAGCTCAACAAGAGACACCATGGAAAGATCATGAACTTCATTAATGGCTGACACTTTAGGTTCCCAAACTTCCGGCAAAGCTTTTCAAATCTTTTGGTTTGGCTCTTCTCGAGGATAAAATCTAAACAATAATAATGTTGGTAAATCGAGTAAACATATCAACGGTCGACTCCCTCTCATTCATAGTAGAAAGCTCATCCAAATGAGTAAGCATACTAATCTTAAACTTTTTAACTTGATTGGTTCCTTCAATACTGACTTCAAGTTTTTCCCATATCTCTTTAGCACTAGAACACGATTAAATGGATTGCATCCAAAGTACAATACAACATGTTCATTGCCCTAGCAGTTAATCGAACTAGTTTAATATCATTAGCACTCTATTCATTTACATTTGGGATAATAGCACAAATGATCCCTGATCTTTGGTCTAATTGTAATGTCGTTCCAAAATTTTTAATTTATGCAATGTGGTCCTAAACTTTGGCCTAATGTACAATGTCATCCTTAAACTTTTAATTTGTTCAATGTGATCCTTGAAATATTGGTAAATATTCAATATAGTCCTTCGACTATATAAAAATATTTTAAAATGCAAGGACCGTATTAAACAAATTAAAAGTTCAAGGACCACATTGCAAATTGTACCAAAGTTTGAGGACCACATTGAACAAAAATTCAGGAACGACATTGCACATCGAAAAAAGTCCAAGGACCAATTGTGTCATTTTCCATTTTCATTTTAATGTATGATGGTTTCACCTTCGGTTCTACTAGGCACATAAGGGTCATTCGCAATGCATTGCCACAATTCATGGTCTTATCTCATATGAGCCTTCAAATAATTATAATTTTCTCCAAAAAATAAAGTTGCTCAATAATAGATTGACCTTCGGCTAAAAAACTACTAACAGCATATTATGCCATGATATTTAGCTCCAAAAATTCAAATAAACACAAGAAATACCAAGGAAGAATTGATTGAGAACCCGCTGTGATACCATTTTTGGGCCCAAATGTAGAATATGCACCACAATATGAAGTATTTAGGCACAAATATAAGTTAAACAAGTAATAACTATATATATATATAAGGAGTATGATAGATGAGTGCTCTGCCGATTTAAAGTTTCCCTGATACTGTTCAAGAGTTATGTCCAATCCGCTATATCCTTGAAGTCTCATATAAAGGTTGGTTTACGGCGGAGCCAACATTCTCTTACAAATAGCGTGCATTCTTTTACAAAGAAATGCTCTTACAAGATTTATCTCTCAAAAAGTTGATTGCAAAGTGTATACAAGAGAGATTCTACAAGTGCCGGTAGTGTACATAATTACCCAATACAATGAGCTATCCTATTTATAGGAAAAAAAACTAAAAAATGACGTTACTAACGCTTCAAACGGTTAAAAATTCGACCATTAAGACTTCTGAATGTCAAGCTAAAAATGGCCCAGACAACCAATGGATTGGGCAGACAAACCCAAATTCAAAACTAGAGGAGCTATCTGGAGGTTAACGCTGGATAACTGGCTAGCCAGATGGACATTACTTTGGCCAGGTACCCAGCCTTGTGTTTTTCGGTAAGAACGGTCTTTTGTACACTTTCCGAAATCCTGCAAAAAATTCTTGTATACAACAAATATAAGTCCAAATAATAAATAACATATTTGAGTGAGTTTCATAATAACAAAAATTAAATTAGGGTCAACATCGATCTAGTTCTATAATTCTTGAGGATAGTCGTGAAAATGCTTTGAAGTGCAAGGACCGTCAACGTCCCAAATGGTTTGGTTAACGCTTGGGGGCAAGTCCCACTTGACTCTCATGTGGAATATTTCTTTAATGAAAGGGTAGATTTTTATTCAGGTCCTGAAAATGAAATAGGCTGAGTTGATTATTCGTGGCTGAAGAAGCGACACTGGCATTAAGACTCATTTCAGAAAGCTCACCAAAGGAATTTGAATAAAAATATTAGATCGAAATCACAATCTTAGTTGAAATCACAGAACATCTTTGAAAAATAATAAAGTGAGGTCATTTTCTTAAAAGAGGACTTAGAATGTACATTATTTGAATAAGAGTTTGAAATGACTAAAACAGTCTCAAATAAACACCTCAGCTTGCTGGCCGGCCAAATATTTGCTGGTTGGCGAGCACGTGAAATTTTCAACCACCAGAATGGGGCATTTTTGTAATGGAAATACAATGGAAATGAGCCACTGGACAAGCCTTTGGATTCGGTCTAGATATGAGCATGTAAAAGCAACAAGGTGGTGGGGGCCACCTGCCCATCAAATCAACTTGATCATTTTTCTTTCCAGATCGAAGTCGCGCGGAGGGAAACTAGCACGAAGGTGATGAGCAAATATTCTCTTGCGCTTTTGACTAAGCAAAAAGGACAAACAAAAAAGGGATAGATATCATCAAATCACATGGAATTCATAATGATCCGTGTAATTAGTGCGCTTGATTAACACTAGTGATGGTCATATGTAACATCGATTTAGATAGTAACAAAATAAGCTAAACTCTAGACGCAATGCGCTTTGCACTTTCGAAGTGCCATTCTTCATCATAGTCCAAAAGAGGATCTGACTAAATAATTTGAATGGGAAGTGTTCTTTCACACCTAGACGAAGTCTTTCTTACGAACTCCTGTATGAAGTATCCAATGCTTTTGAAAATGACTTGCACTTTGATTTGCTGGGAAATAACATCGCTAAGCAACTGAATTCCAAAAAAGAATCCAATGAAAAAGGCCCTACTCAAGTTACAGATCCTTTGTTCCAAAGTAACTGAAAATTAGCTATTGGCGTGCATTACTTTCGACTGAACAAAAAGCTTGTTCTATTTTCATGCCCGAGCTATGAAAGAAAAAGCTAAGCCTTATACCATTTTAATTAGAATGCCTAACGCACAGAAAATGTGACGCAGCAATTATTGGTGAAGACATACTCAGATCAAAACCCTTTTCTCTAATCAGCACAACTATCTTCATACTTGCATAACTAATACATCTTGTGTAGGATATTATAATTGATTTACATGTCAAAGCTATCCTCTCGAGTTACCCAATAGGCTTGCGCTCTAAATTTGGATTTCTTCGTTCCCCTTGTATACTGGTATATCTCCAGTAAGCGAATCACGAGAAACTATTTAAGCAAACGATTACAAAAAATGTAAGCACCATCCTTTTGCATGAAGGGCATAGCAAAAATAATGCAAATTTTAGCTACCAAAATAGTTTTCGAGCATAAGGTTACATTTGTTTCGCGAAAAATATTCTCCTCATTTTTTATCGTTTGGTTCACTTATGATTGAATTGGGATTAATGAAATAAGTTGAGGACTTTTTTGGTACTTTTCCCTCAAATTTCCACAGCAAGTTGGAGACTTCAATTACATCAAAATAGCCATTGTAAAGACTGTTCTTAGCTCTGAGCAGTCACTATGGAAAATGGAATAGCAAGTTTCTGAGCGTTGCAAAGTCTGTTCTTATGCAAATTCCACAGGAACTTGTTAATTGGGATAACTTGTCTATAATTTGCCGAAAAAGAAAGAAAAGAAAGACAAAAAGTCCCTGGTTGCGAATGCCGTTTCCTGGAAGCCCCAGCGAAGTACTTTTTTTGGGAGCCAATGGAGGAGCTAACCTTTTCCAAAGAGGATACACTTTACTTTCCAGATAAGAAAAAAAAAACAAAGGACTGAAGCACTTTAAAGGGGAGCCAATGGACGAGCCAACTTTTCTTAAAGAGACGAGATACTTTACTTTCCATATAAGAAAAAAAAAGGCAGAGGACTAAAGAGATGGAAGCCATTTCCTCGAAGCTAGTCCATTAGGTACGGAGATGCTCCTTCAATCATACCTTTCAGTGATGATTTGCCAACACGAAGGTTTGTAACCAATCAATCAAAAAACTGACCCCCAACGAGTTATATATTCAACGGATGTGCACCATAGGGGTTCAACACGAATGACAACTCATTAATTTTTTTTTATTTTTAAAATTTGGAAAAATTAGTTTAAATTATTTGATTTTTTTCATTAAAAGAATTAAAATTAATTTAGAAAAGTAATGGGCCCCGACCAACCGAGCCCGGAACGGCCCTTTGGCCCCTCCTAACTGGCACAGCACAAGGACTTGCACTCCCTTCCACCAGGCCTTTCGCCATAAGGTTTTTCACTTGACGTCGGAGTTCTTCATTATTCTTGGGGCTCGCGGGGTAGGCAACTTTGTTGGGGGATAACTGTGGTGATGCACATCACCCATGGGCGGCAAGGCAGCTGGAATATCATCAGGAACAAAAATTATAAATTCTTCAAGAAGTGGCTCAATTGTCTTGGCAATTCCAAACATGTGTCTCCTCGTAGGCTTTTATTAATCTAGAAAAGGATGTTAAAGCGATTTCTTCCCTTGCCTACTTGGGGTGATTATCAATTTTTAGAGGTGCAGGAGTAATCTATACACCATCCTTCTCAAAGGAGTAAGTGTATCCAAATCCATCATGAATAGTTAAATGGTAACATTGCCATGATCATTTAAGTAACATATGACACACATCCATTGGAATTGAAATCACATTATACCACACTTTGTCGAGATATTTATTTGGAATAGAAAATTGAATTAAACCTCGGTGGAGACGTTTACTTCATTTCCCTCCCTTAACTATTGTGACTTGTCAGGGTAGGGATGATCTATCATTGGCAACTTCAACTTCTCGACCATTACAGCTGCTACAATATTCTTGCAGCCTCCTCAATCTATGATAGAATTGCAAATCTCGCCATGTGACGTGCACTTTGTGTGGAAAACATTGTGGTGCGCTTTATTCGTCAACTCTCTGTGCCTTGTCTTTCTCTTTCAAGCCAGGATAGATCGTCACCATGTGACCTGTCAGTATGTAGGAAGTAGTAGTGCAACTTTCCGCCCAACTCACGAGTACAGTGGGAACACCAATTGCAGTCAACAGATTCAAAAGAGAAAAAAAAGAACAATTGAACCTTCATAAGTCAAGAATGCATTGGGAACATCATCTTGTTTGTTTGCTTTTGCTTTGAAATCAGGGTGGGTTCATGCATGCATGTGGTGCGTGGAAAGTAGAGCGTCGGTGCATTGTCAGCTTTGTTAATCGAGCGGCCTTTTGTCCTGTTGTGACCCTGGGGGGATACAGCATGGGACGCTCGGAAAATTACAAAAGCTTGTAAAATTGTCTGGCCACTATCGCTTTATGTAATGTGGGGAAAAAGGGGCAAAAGGATGCGTATGCCTCTCTGCACTTGGCGCGTGAATATATCGGATTCCTCTTGACACTTGTTGATCGTACTTTTGTTCAATTATGGATTTTGATGAAAATGTATCACCAACTCTTTTAATTTATCAAGATGTGATGTCATGATATTTACCTCAGAAAATTCAGATTCATCGAGACCCAAGTTTGATGGCAAGGGCCCGAGAACACGGAGAGGGGTTCCATGCCCAAACGTAGGGTTTCTGGTTTACATGCTAATATCTAATCATATTTTTAAAATATAATTTATGATATTTTAAAGTAGAAATCATTTTTGTGAATTTTAATATAAATTTTCTGCTGACTCATTTTTCTAAGCAATTCAAATGTCAGAAAATGAAGAAAATGTTTTCCCGAAATAAAGGGAGCATAATCATGGAGTGTATTTTCTTTCTTACAATTTTCGTGAATCTTCACAAATAATCTTCATTGTGAACTGTTGCAATAAAAAAAAATTGAAATTCACAACGTTCTATTCTTCGTTACAACTTGATGTCGTAAATATTTGTGAATCGTCATAATTTTAAGATTTCAAATTTACGACACTTTACTCTCGGTTATAACGGTACCTCATAACTCTTTGTAAATCCTCATAATTACCATCCACATTTACGACTTTATGTTCTTTGTTACAGCCATGTGTCCGAACCCTTTGTAAATTGTTGCAATTAAAAAAATCTAATTTTATGATGTTTTGTTCTTAGTTATAATAAATCATTGTAAAGGCATGATGAACATCACTTAATCATGCATGCGCTTAAAGAAGGGAATGCGACAATGACAAATAGAATCAAATGAAGAGCAAATCAAAAAGTAAAGTTACTCGAGCATCTTCGTTTTTTCAAATTACAAAGTAGCCTTTCTCAGCAAAGGCATGATGAACATCACTTAATCATGCATGCGCTTTCAATTCAATTCGCTCCAATTTTCTTATGGTAGCCTACCGTGTCAGATCAATCAGAATTTTTTTTAAGGGAGTAGATAGAAGGGAAGCGAACTGCTTTTGGCTCATTCTTCGTTTTCTCCCCTTTTATTGTTCATTGCGCGCTCAACTTTTTGTGCCAGAACTTATCGTTGTGGAAGTTCTTGTTTTTTGCCTACTTCATTCGATTAATTTCTAAAATCACGTGGTGGGGTCACGCATGTCACGAGTCCATCCGGACAAATTGTGATGAACAATTATTTATACTTGCGATATCGATGAATTTTACACGCGAAAACTTACGGTGCATTTTTTCTGCTCCTTTCTTCATGATTTTGTAGAGATATGTGGGCGTATGCTTCCTCAATAACTGCATGAGATCGACAATCCAATTTTTCGTTGTGATTGCAAAAGATAGTTTCAGCGGGACTTGTAATAATGCATTTATAACCTTTTAAGTTTGTTATAATTTCTTACATTTCCTGTATCATAAGCACTATGTAGAAAGAGTGATCAGATATACTTGTGTTAATACCCAATTTTACTGGTTTTTTTCCCCTAAAAAACATGTTAAGCTAATCCATTTACTCAGGTGGTTGCCCGCAAAATAGGAGAATTTCAAGCAAAGTGGACAGACATGGTGCCACTTCTTTTGGAGAACATCAAAGAAGCTGAACCGGAAGATCAACCAACGCACCCTTCAGCTCCGAGAGTTATCCTTACTTTTCATTGTACTTCCATTTTCCTCGTGTAATTCCTTGTAATTTGATTTCGATGTAATTTCGATTTCTACTATCTCTACTGATCGTAATTGCAATTCCAATACAGCTTACTTTTTCTCGTGCTTAGCTTCGTGGAGTTTTATTACTCCATCCAAAGCCACATCCATGCACTTTTTTGCTCGAGTGTGGAATTGAGGAGCATTTTCGATCGTTTTCCAATTGTTTGAACCGGCTTTAAAGTGACTGAGTTCCAAGAAGTCAATAGTCTAGCCTTTATTTTAGCTCCAAAAATCTCGGTCCTTTGAAGTCGAGATTCCGACCGGAGATAAATGTAGAATTTCTCAAAACCAGATTTTACGGTAAGAAATGACTCCTTATCTCCACTCAAGAAGATCATACAATTATTAGCGAAGTATAAGTGGGTGAGTGAGTGAGTAAATGGCCAAACAGTAGTATGAGTGAGTAATGCTTGATTTTCTTGTGCATAGGTTGAAGTCTCAGTTGCTTGCTCTCTGCTGCAGAATTTAGTGAAAACTTGCACTGTCATCACAAACAAATAGAGTTAATTCCAAAAAAAAAAGCGCAAACTTTAGGTTGAGTGACAATTCTAGTCTGAACTTTTTTTGTCTCATAAAAAAGTACCAACTTTAGGTCGAGTGGCAATTTTGGCCCCAAATTTTTTTTTGTCTCATAAAAAATTATCAACTTTCACCCTGATCTCAAATCTGGTCCCTCATTGACTTTATGTCTGAAGTCACCCTTGCTTGAGAAAAAATGTTATGGGGATGAGCTTGGCGAATCTCGTTCATGGCGTTTGTTGATGGGCGATGGTCTACAACTTCAAATTAAGGCCAGAGAGGTTTAATCTGGAGATATTTTTGACTTGCCAATGAAGTGGAGGAGACAAACAATGTAACCGTTATTCTTCAAGCTGTGGCTCAGAAAATAAGACAATGAATAGTACTTTAAATCTAGTTAGCAAGCCACGTGAATTTTATTACTAAGGTGAAATAGTCAAGTTGGATAATCAATGATTCTAAAATAATGGGGGCTAGATTTGGGATTTAAGTGAAAGTTTCTGCTTTTTTACGAAACAAAAAAAAGTTTGTGTCAAAATTATTATTCGACCTAAAGTTGATGCTTTTTTACGAAATAAAAAAAAGTTCGGATCAGAATTATCCTTCAACTTAAAATTAATATTTTTTTTTGGAATTAGGCGCAAACAAATAGGAGGAGATAGGATCACCTGGTCTTAATCCATTCTGCCCTCTAAAAAAGCCAACAAGCTCCCCACTAACAATTATAGAGTATCCAGGAGCAGTAATGCGTGTGTCAGCCCCAGTCAAGAATTTGGTGGGAACACCAATTGCAGTCAACAGATTCAAAAAAAAATTTAAAAAAAAAAAGAAGGAAAGCTTTAACCTTCACAAGTCAAGAATGCAATGGGAACATCATGTTGTTTGTTTGTTTTTGGTCTGAAATCAGGGAGGGTTCATGCATGTGGTGCACGGAATGTAGAGCGTCGGTGCATTGTCAGCCAGCTTCATCAATCAAACAGCCTTTGTCTTGTCGTGACCGGGGGGGAATATTACGTGGGACACTGGCAAGATTACAGAAGAGAGACGACTATTGCTTTATGAAATGTGGGAAAAGGGCAAAAGTATGCATGTGCCTCTCTGCACTTGGCGCGTGAATATATCAGATTCCTCTTCATACTTGTTGATCATACTTTTGTTTACTTATGCATCGCGATGAAAATGTATCACCAGTTCCTTTAATTTGTCAACTTGCAATGCCATGATAATTAGCATATACTCCATAGTATCGAGTATTTATGCACAAATATAAATTAAGCAATTTATTAAACACGTTATATGGACATAAATGAAAGGAGCAGCGATAGAGGAATGGAAAACCGTTTTATAGTGGTCCAGTCTAAATGGGTGCCTACTCCATTTCCAAAGACTGTTCGAGAGTTATGCCTAGTCAACTATACTTGAAGCCTCAAAAGGAGCCAACATTCATTTATAAACACGGAGCACTCTTTACAAAGAAAGGCTCTCACAAGATTGACCTCTCAAAAATTTGATTGCAAAGTGCATACAAGAGGGATTTTGCAAGTACCAGTAATGTAAACAGAAAAAAGTGTTGGTAAAAAGAGTCACCGATCACTTGATTTCCTAGTAAGGAGTTACTGGCACTTTCATGAAATTTATGGTATATTTCCTTCAAATTTTGTTTTCTAAATATAACATGTATAATTTAGTTAATTAAATGGAATGTAATACATGAATAGAATGATTACACGCATCGGACCTTCGTGGAATCACACATTCACGCACACCACTGGCAATTTGAGTATGGACAGATGGAATCCCCACCCATTGAATAGAACAACATGTGAATGGAAAAATTTAGCCATGTAGGCCATTATTTGTAATAATGTCCACTTTAGGCTCTTTTTTGATAAAACGATCCTTAGTTCATGCCCTTTTTTGGAATTTCCAAAATAATAACTATGTAGCCATTTCTGTTAACAACAAAAAAAAAGTAGAATAAAATATGAAATGGAAATGAGCCAGTGGACTCACTCTAGCCTTGGATTCGCTCTAAATATGGGCATGTGAAAGGAACAAGGTAACCACTGGAGTTTGCCCAAGTAGCTACCCTTTTTACCTAGGAAGAGAGAGGTGGGGAGTTCCTAATTAGGGATGAGGATGTGTGCGTGGTTTTAGATATAAGTTTCAACTCCCACATCCTATAAAAATTAGAACAAAAATCTAAAAGTGGGTTGAGAGTTAAAATATGATATAAAAAAGAAAAAGAATGAGGTGGTGTGGGGCCACCTGCCCATCAAAATCAACTCGATCAGTTTTCTATCCAGTGCGAAGTCGCGTGGAGTGAAGCTAGCACGAAAGTGATGAGCAATTATTCCCTTTGGGCTTTTGACTAGGCAAAAAAGAACAAGAAAAAAAAAGAGATACCATCATATCACATGAAATTCATAAAGATCGGTGTAATTAGTGCGCTAGATTAACATTAGTGATGTTCATATGGAACATCAATTTAGATAGTAACAAAATAAGCTAAAACTCTAGACGCAATGCCTACCACATCCAACTCTAGTGGATGCTTTAGAAGTGCCATTCTTCATTAAAGTCCAAACACGGAAATCCTCTTTTGGGCTAAATAATTTTAATGGAATGTGTTCTCTCGTCTTTAGTATCTAATTGTTTTGAAAATGACTTGCACTTTTGAATTGATGGGGAATAACCTCACTAAGCAAATGAATTCCAAAAAAGGCATCCGATGAAAAAGGGCCTACTCGAGTGAAAGATCCTTTGCTTTAAAGTAATAGAAAATAAACTATTGGCATGCTATTTAATCGTTAAAAGGTGTTCTTCTAGAAAAAATTTCATTTCTTTGAATGTATAAATTAGAACCATCCGCATTACTTTTAACTGAACCAAAAACTTGATCTATTTTCATGCTCGATCAATGAAAGAAAAGGGTAATCCTTATCCAATTTGTAACTAGAATGCCTAATGCATAGAAAATGTGATTATTGGTGACGACATACTCAGATCGAAATCCTTTTGTCAAATCAACGCAAGTATCTTCATACTTGCATGACTAATGCATCTTGTCTTGGGTATTACAATTGATTTACACGTCAAAGCTATCCTCTCGCGTTACCCGATAGGCCTGCACTCAAATTTTGGATTTTCTTCATTCCCATTGTATACAGATTTAATTTATATCTAGTAAAGCAAATCATAAAAAGGCATATAAAAAAAATCATGCGACTTTTAGCTACCAAAATAGTAGCGTGCAAAAAATCACGCTAGCGACATTTGCTTGTAGAGCCCTCCGGGCCCCAGCGCCTCCTTCTCTCCAATTTCCTTCCTCATCCCTCTCATCTGCTTTTTCCCCACAAAACTGAAAATTAATATGATATTCTTTGTTGACCCACAAAAAAAGGAAGTCATGCCTCTGGGTATAAAGAAAATACCGAGAAGGTCCAATGGGGAACAAATCTCATTGGTTGCGAATGCTATTTCCTGGAAGCCACAGTCAAGTATTTTGCTGGGGAGCCAACTGAGTAGCTTACCATTTATGATCTCGGTTCATCCTTCAGCACCTTCATTTTCCAAAATTCCAAGCAAACACATCAGCACCTGCCTCGTTTTACCAAATTCTAATGGCTGCTTCTTCTTCTTCTTCTTCGAAACGTAAGAAGAATCACGATGTCTTCCTGAGTTTCAGAGGCACCGATGTTCGGAAAAACTTCCTCAGTCATCTCCATACGGCTCTAGACCAGAATGGTTTTTCCACTTATATCGACAGCGAGGAACTGAGGAAAGGAGAGCAAATATCGCCAGCGCTTATGAAGGCGATTGAGGAATCGCGCATCGCGATCATCGTTTTCTCCAAGGACTACGCTTCCTCGCGGTGGTGTTTGGAAGAGGTGGCGAAAATCATGGAGTGCAAGGAGCAAAGAGACCTTTTGGTCTTTCCGGTATTTTACAAGGTAGATCCCTGCGAAGTGAGAACACCAAGAGAGAGTTACAGAGAAGCTATGGATAAGCATGAGATCAAGTTCGGAAAAGATTCAGAGGAAGTAGACAGATGGAAGAAAGCCCTCTTTGGCGCTGGTAGCTTGTCGGGGTGGCATTTTACTGTTGGGTACGTGAGAACACTTATACTCCTTCAATTAATCTAAATCTTCTTATACTTAATCTTCTCTTATGTTTGGGATCCGATAAAGTTATGGGAAATTTTGCCCCTAGCTCTCTCTCTCTCACGCGAACACACTCTCATCAGACACTCACACAGCACAGAGCACACTTGCGCAGCAGAACCACAACGCCATGTGCGAGCTCGTCTTCTCCGAGCCTCTGCTGATTCCCGACAGGCTGCCGCCCAAGTGCTCACGTCCCCACGCCACCCCAGCCGCGTCACCTCGGCCCCTCTCTGTCTCTCTATGTCAAGGGGCTTACACGAATCTAGGCTCGCGACCCCAGATCTGAGGTGCCGAGCCCGGATCGACGGTCGCTAGCTAGCCGCAGGCGATGATGGTGCCCTGAGGCTGGCGACGACGGCCGAGATGGGACAAAAATAGAGAAAGAGGCGCGACAACCGTTAGGACACGCGAAGATGACGTGTACGGCACGATGGCGGGGACGTGACGGTGGGGGGAAGGCAATGACGGCGGTCGTGGGGCAGCGGCGAAGGCGGAGGGGAGCAGAGGTCCAGATTGTCCTTTAACTTCCTGTTAAAAATGGGGACTATTCCAATTAGATACCCCCAAAATTTCCAGTTTTGCCCTTCCTTGTGATGTGTATTTATGGGGCTCTTTTTCTTTTTTGTTTTTTTCCCCTTTTTTCCCCTAAGGGAACAGAGTGTTCTTAAGAAGCCAGTTTTCTTCTAATTAATTTTATTAAATGAAGGATGCTGATCTAAATTTAGGGAAGACGGCAAATTTTAATTTCGTGAGCTTATGGGAAGTGGTAAAAGATTACAGGGGATATAGATCATATTCACTATTAAAACTTTTGAGTCAAACCTTTGAGGCATCCAATTCCAACAACTTCCTTTCCAAATATTATCAAAATAATATGCACAATCATAAAAAACGATCAAAAGAGATATTCATCAGGTGAAAAAAAGCTCCTTAATAATATTTGAAACTAATAAAGCATATGGATCATTCATTACTTTAGGGATTACGTTTTTTTCTTCTTATATCGGAAATTTAAGTATTTAGAACTTGTAACTATTTCAAGATTAGATTTTTCCTTGAGGAAATATTCCTCAAACTCACTTTGTCTCTCAGTCAGTTCTTCTAGATTTCTAAAATAACTTTCTATCTCCTTTGATGAGAAGTGCGTTGAATTTTGATAGGATATTCAACGATCAATTACAAAATTACATTTCGGGCTATTTAAGACTTATTTAGTTTATGAGATCTCTTGTCGCAATTATCATTAGTCTTGTCAAAATGGGTCATAAATCAATTTCTTAACCCATATATAATAGTTTGAGTTGTTATATGGATTAGTTATATTTAATAAATGGGTCATAAATGAGTTTAAACATAGCCTATCCTATAGTCATAATCTTTTGTTGGTTTGTTGAGCTAACGATAGTCTGTAACCATTCACGCTTTTCCTCATACCTGCTCTACATGATTAATAACCATCTCTAATAAAACTTTGGAGAACAGATCAGGAGTTTAATTCCTCTACCATCTCCACAGGGCATGCTATGTATTTTGCTCAAATGATGGTATTTGGATCTTAGCTCAAGTCTGGCTTTTACACCATTAAGACTCCACAATTTGTGGATCTTCACGAAAGTTATTTTTCAAATTTAGTAGGAATTTATTCCATTTCGTTCCTGGCAATTGGATGCTTGGAATTTTTCCTTGTTCTAGGCTGTACAAATTTCGATACTAGAAGGTATCATTTGGAAATGAAGATTTTTTGCATCCTAATAACTTATGTTCCCATTATTTACCCCACCGTGCTCACACTCGGAATACTTGCTCACATGGAAAATCTCCGCAAAACTGTGATTGTTTCACAGGTTAAAAATCAAAATTGGGTCTTAAGAGAAGATTTTGAAGGGTTTTGATAGTCAGGCCTGCTGTGATAAGCGTGGCGCTATCTTGCACAAAAATACCAATTTTCCTTCTGTGCCCTTAAGAGTGCATCACCAAGAATGACATCCTCATCTAATGTCAGGAAAGCAGAGATCCTTCTAACGGTAAACCTTCGTTCACCAATGAAGATAGGAACATTGATTGCTTCCTGAGTAATCATATTTGGTTCCCATCTGCCGTTCTTAATTGAATGGGCTCTGTTAATGGTGTCCACCATTCATCTGGCGAAGCATTGGGTCTTGCACAATAAGTACAAGCTCCAGTGTCTATTAATATGTCTCATTAAGGTTAGCTGCTCTTTTTGCAGGACCTAAAATGAATGTTGTTTTTTCTTGCTACATTTTTTGGACTTCAAGAACTTGATTTGAAACTTGTCCCTCAGGCTTCTTTAATTCTTCCCTGTTTCAATTACATCAAGCCATTATATATAGGAGAAGATCAATCTGGTATTCTGTCAGCCTGTTTTATTTATTAGAAATGTTTATTTAATTTTTTTGAAGATCGAGGAATGAAAAGCTAGTTTTGATTCTTACCAAAAAAAAAAAAACTAGTTTTGATTATAAAGAAAATACAGGCCTAATGGCATTTTTGTAAATACCTGAAGCTGTAAAGAGCAAAAAGGTAACAATAAGATAGATTTCTACAAAAACCAACGGCAGGCCGTATTTGTCCAAACGGCCGAAGAACGTGTCTTATTGTCCACTTTCAGAAGTGGGCCTAAAATCATACCAAAAGATAAAGTACTTGACTTTTATTTGGATTTACCCCGTTGGTAATGCTAACTTAGACTTCACGGTGGTAATTTTTATCACAGATATTGCTTCGCAAGGTATATACTAGATAAATGGGTGGGCATTTGGAAAATTAAAGGGAAGACAAGACAATTTCAATGAACTTTGTGAAGAGATCAAGATAATTTCGATCGTCATTTACGTTTAGTAATCCAATAATTAACTTGAATTATTAAAAACGCAAAATATAATTAACATACACCAGTAACATGAAAAATATAATCTTAGACCCGCAGGCATGGGCATCTTGCTAGTTAAACATATTTGTCCATTCATCTCCAATATATTGCGTGCTAGTTTTTTACTAAGCGATTCTCTTGGAATTCTTATTTATTTCTTTACATTGCTCTAAAGGCAGTTCCAACCAATTTTCCGTTGTCAGATACGAAGCGGGGCTTATACATCATATTGTACAGGAGATCTCAACTCAACTAAATCGGACGCCGTTAGATGTAGCCACGCATCCGGTTGGGATAGATTCTCGAGTACAAGAGCTTAAAACAATGTTAAATCTACAGTCCAAGGATGATGTTCTTATGGTAGGATTATGGGGACAAGGAGGTGTAGGGAAGACAACCCTTGCTAAAGCCATTTATAACGCAATTTTTAGAGAGTTTCAAAGTTCTAGTTTCTTGGAACGTGTTAGAGAGAATTCTAAAAATTCAAATGATTTGATTCCTTTGCAAGAAAAATTGCTATCGGAGCTAACACTAGGGAAGAAATTAACGGTCTTCAGTGTTGGTGGAGGAAGTAAGTTGATTCAAGAGAGACTTTGTAGTAAGAAAGTTCTTATTGTCCTTGATGATGTGGATGACGAACGCCAGGTAAATGCTTTAGCCAGAGATTGTGAGTGGTTCGCTAAAGGAAGTAGGATAATCATCACAACAAGAAATAAGCATCTGTTAACTTATCATGGGGTACACAGTATCTATGAAGTTAAAGCTCTCAAGGATGTTGAAGCTCTTGAACTTTTTAGAAAGCATGCTTTTCAAAGAAATCAGAAAATAGAAATAAGGAGCAATCTTGTTGATAGTGTTTTACAATATGCCAGAGGCCTTCCTTTGGCTCTTGAGGTGTTGGGTTCTTTCTTGTGCGGTAGAGGAGAAAACGAATGGAAAAGTACCCTGCAAAAACTTACCAAAAGTACCGACAAAAAAATCAATGATGTGCTAAAGGTAAGTTATGATGGATTGGAGGACTATGCAAAGGAGATTTTTCTCGACATTGCTTGTTTCTTCAAAGGGCTGAGGACAAAGGACATAGAGAAAGTTCTTGATAGTTGTGATTTTGACACGATTATTGGGGTACAAATTCTCATTGAGCGCTCCTTGATAAGTGAAGAGAGAGGGACCTTACAAATGCATGACTTGATACAATTGATGGGCATGCATATTGTTAAAGAAGAATGTCGTGATGATGCTGGCAAACGCAGTAGGTTATGGCTTTACGATGATGTTCTCGATGTTCTATCAGGAGACGTGGTAAGACTTATTAGTGAAGAAGAATTTATACCTATTCAAATAACCTTGTTTACTACAGTTACAAAGTAACCTACATATATCTTCGAATAAATATACAGGGAACAGATGCGATAAAAGCCATAGTTTTGAAGCTACCAAAGCCAGAACAGACGTATATTTGTCCTAATGCTTTCACGAACATGCGAAAGTTGAGGTTGCTCATCCTGCATAATGTAGATAATTCTTTCCAAGGTCCTATCCGTCTCCCTAATCAGTTAAGGTGGTTGGAATGGCCTAATTGTGCCTGGATTCCAGAATTTGGCTATGGTCCAAAGAAGTTAGTTGGACTTGATATGCGGAATAGCAACATCAAGGAAGTGCCGAATCATTTTAAGGTGCGCATTTACTTGGTCCTTTTTTCATTGCTGATTCCTGTATATATTAAATCAAATGATATTTGTAATTGTCTAGCGGAAAACATCTACAATTACAATATTCTTTAAACATATTAAAGCATCAAATTTCGGCTGTCAATCTAGTACATAAAACCAATGCAGTTAAAATCTTCCATTTCTAAATTGTCTGCCTTATAACTAACGACTTGTTGATTTATAGTCGAAAAACATATAGCAAAGATTTCAATTTGTATCCTTGTGCTTTAACTGCTTTCCTAATCACGTCCATGTGTGTTTAATTTTTCTAACTGAGTCATTCTATTTACACAAATTATTTAATCAAGTCTCACTAGCATCAAATTTGGTCAAATTCAACCGACGTGGCTGTAAGAGATGTCGGAATATGACATGGATTGAATATTGCATGTGTGGTCACCCCTCATAAATAGTGAATGGTGGTAGATGCCACAACATGTTTGACCAGCTTCGGTTTTAAGCTAATTCTATGAGCGCCGACAAATGTGCAATATTTCATCCACCTTATATTGCGGAGTTAGTCTGGTGGCCTTAATTAGAAAAAATTAAAGTATAAAGACTTAATTAAAAAGGTAGTGAAAGCACAGGGATGAAAATTAGAAGTTTTCCGTAAATATAAAATAAAAAACAAAAGTGAGCTCAAACGAACATTATTTTAAGCTGAAAATTGAAACAAAAACTTATTGGTCTGTAATTTAATATTTGAACGTAGAATGTGCTTAAGCTATATAGCTATACGAGGGACCTTTCATATGACGCTCACTTAAATATTATAATTTTTTTTTTGATTACTTAAATGCAATAACTTATGTATAGTGCTCACTTGAATGCCATAATTTCTTCTTTTTTTTCCCGATCACTTGAATGACATGACTTTTTAGAAAAATTCATCACAAGTGTTATACCATGTCGGATTTTCGGTACTTGGGTGACATTTAAAGAAAACAATTGATACTTAAGTGATCGATTGAAAGTTATGGCACTTAAGTGAACGTTTTTTTTAGAAATTATGACACTTAAGTGGTCGAAAACAAAATTATGATATTCAAGTAAGTACAATACAAAAGTTATAACACTTATGATGTCGTTATTCTCTTTTCATGCTTCATATTAAACAACTTTATTGTCCTTCAATATTTACCATGCTTGTCGGTCGCACTGGCGTCGGATTGTGTTGGAGGGTACAAATAAATAAATAAATAAATAAGGATTTTCCGTCTTAGTGAGGTGGAAAACCCCACTAAAATGAACAGGAAGGACGAGACTAGATGATATAGGTCTAAGGTCTCCCTTCGCCGAACCGCCACTTTTGTAAGCCACTTCAAGGATACGACGCTCTCTTGATCACTCGTGAACTCTAGGAATCCACTGAAAGGGCAGAGAGATAGACAAAGGAAAAATAATAAGGGATAACACCCAGGAATAAAACTTCATTTAATAAATAAACTGTGTTTACAATGAGGGATCAAGAGGGTGTTTATAGCTAGGCGGTTAGGATACCTTTGAATATAACATCCAAGTTTATAAAAGATAATCTACCTAAAATACGAAATTCAATTAAGCAACAAGATTATCAAAATTTTGATCGAGATCAAATCATTCCTTAAAATATTATAAACAAACTTACAAATCAAGAGTACATATTATTTACCTACTATTCAATCACTAGAGGATCTTGAAATCTTCCAATACGGATCCGAAGTACTTGCAATACCAATCTCCCTCTGCTGGAAAAGACTCGTCCTCAAGGCCAACTTCATAAAATTACATACTCTCCACGAAGCTCACTTTTGTAACTGCTTGATTTCCTTAGCTCTTTCTTCAGACTCTTCCTCACTTCCTCATGTATGCGCTTGCTTTCCTGAGCTCTTTCTTTAGCATGTCCACTAAATTGACGCTTAGTGGGCAGTGGTGTAAGATCCAAAGGGCTTAAAAGAAGCTTTTGATACACAACTTCAAATGGGCATTTTCCAGTAGTTTGAATGGCTGAATTATTATCGGCAGATTCATCTTGAACCAATAACAAATCCCATTGTTTAATATGTTTTCCAATAAAACTCCTTAATAAATTACCCAAAATTCTATTAATAGCCTCCGCTTGTCCATTGATTTGAGGATCACTAGCAGAACTAAACTAAGGTTGAGTCCCCATGTTTTACCATAATGAATGCAAAAAGTGATTCATAAACTTGACATCACTATTAGAAGGGGGTTGATTTTGGAATACCATCTAGGCGCACAATTCACCAATATAAAACTCAATAACATGAAAACTATCAAGGCTCCGTGACAATTATTTACAAATTTTTTACCATACAAAAACCGCCCCGGAATCCCCTTCCTACTAATAGCAACATTACCATTCACAATGCGCATGCGGTAGTGAAAGTGTTGATTAGGTTTGTCTCAATTTATAAAGTTTAATTGACATTCTTCACTTGTCCTATGAAAAAACTCGCCACCTTTATCTTTTGAGAGATGCGCCTTCAAATGCAACTTAAAATATAACATTTCAATTCTTACTCCTTAAACTCCCTTTCATTTAATATTCTCTTCGTCCTTTAGAACAATGGGCTATAATTTTAGAGAGTTCATTGAGAATTTACCATACTGAGAATATCCAAATCATTAAGGAATGACAACTCATTGGTAAAGGCATCTTGAGAAAAAGTAGTTAAAACTTAATTGAAAGATGGTGCAAAAAGACTCATCATATGTCCAACGGATGTGCACCATAGGGTTTTAATAAATTGCACATGAGATCCACTAGATCAAGATGTCAAAATCTATAGATGCATGTACACTATAGATACATGCATACATACATACACACACACAAATGCAAGGTATAATTGCAGTGGTTGTATTAACGATGATATAGTAAACTTTGAGCTCTTACACTACACCAACGTATACTTAGCTAAAAAGCAAAAACTAAGCAAGACGGCTTGGATTGGGAAAATTACCAAATCAATCCTAAACCTATTACAATTGTAATTGTTCCAATTTAATCCTAAACCTTTTGTATTTATGCCAATTCAGTCCATCTGATCAATTTTAGCCGGCCTGCACTAATGTGGTACGGCCGGCGCTGATGTGGATAATTTTTAATAATATTTTTCAAATTTTTTTTCAATTTTTTCTCTTTCTTTCTTTTTTTTTCTTTTCCTCTTCCCTTGGCTAGTTGCCAAACGGACCAAGGGCTAGGGCCGGTAAGGTCAATTGCGATGGCCATGGCGAGGCCCAACCTCGCCACCAAGAAAGAGAGAAAAAAATCAAAAAAATATAAAAATATTATTAAAAATCATCCACATCAGTATCGACCGACTAAAATTGGCTGAATGAACTGGATTGACACAAATGTAAAATGTTTAGGATTGAATTGGCACAATTGTAATAGGTTTATGACTGTTTTGGTAATTTTTTCCTGTCTTGGATTCTATTATTTTCATTTTTTTTTTGTTATATATATATAATATGTGACCATTTAGACGTACAAAATATGCCATTTTTATAATTAAAAAAAAAACGATCGACCAACTACCACTTCCTAATAAGAGATGACTAGAAGAGATTCCCGACCTTCCACCGCCTCTGCGGGAGCTCCAGGCGGGTGGTTGCCAATCTCTAAATAAGATTTCCAGGCGTTAGCTTAAATTGATGTGATGAATTTGTTGGCCAAGGATTGACCGTGGCTCACGTGTGCCCAGTGGAGGTTATAGGCTCTCTCTCTCTCTCTCTCAATTACGAGTCTTTTTTTCTGCCCGTATATGTATTGGAAGTGGCCACGCCGCTCTAGTGCCTAGTGAAATTATGAGTATTATTCTTTTTTACTTCTCTTTTGGCGAATTTACAAGGATCGCTTACTAAACTAATATTTAAAAAAGGAGAGGGAGTGCTCTATCTATACCATATGATCAACTGAATTCTGATCACACGTGGCTTGAATGATGATGATCGAGTGCTTTTTATTCAAAAACTCAGAGCCAGATTTTGGATCAAATATATGCATATCTCACTTTTTTTCTTTGTTCGTCTGGAATGTCCATGTAAGTTGGTTTTATTGTTCTTGCAGGGCCTTGTAAACTTGAAGTTCCTTAACATGAGCGAATGCCAGTCGCTGGTGAGTATGCCGGATCTCTTTTGTGCTCCAAATCTCGAGGAATTGAATCTCCATGGATGCATAAACTTGGAGCGTGTCCACGAATTGGTTGCATATCACGGCAAGTTACGGTCGTTAGATTTAAGTGGGTGCTCTAAATTGCGAGGATTCCTTCTTCAGATTCCGAATAAAAACAAAAGTTTGCGAAAACTTCATTTAGCGAAGACTTCAATTGAGGAACTTCCTGCATCAAGAGGCAATACGATCTCTTTAGAGGATATGAGTTTCTACAAAGGATGTGATGAATTAGTTGGCCAAGGATGGCCCATGGCTCACGTGCGCCCATTGAAGGTTACACGCTCTCTCTCTCTCTCTCTCTCAATTACGAGTCTTTTTTTCTGCCCGTACATGTTTTGGAAGTGGCCACGCCACTCTAGTGCCTGGTGAAATTATGAGTCTTATTCTTTTTTACTTCTCTTTTGGCGAATTTACAAGGATCGCTTACTAAACTCATACTTAAAAAAGGAGAGGGAGTGCTCTATCTATACCATATGATCAACTGAATTCTGATCACACGTGGCTTGAATGATGATGATCAAGTGCTTTTTATTCAAAAACTCAAAGCCAGATTTTGGATCGAATATATATATATATCTATCTCCCTTTTTTCCGTTGTTCGTCTGGAATGTCCATGTAAGTTGGTTTTATTGTTCTTGCAGGGCCTTATAAACTTGAAGTTCCTTAGCATGAGAGAATGCCAATCGCTGGTGAATATGCCGGATCTCGACTGTACTCCAAATCTCGAGGAATTAGATCTCGGTAGGTGCAAAAACTTGGAGCGTGTCCACGAATCAGTTGCATATCACAGCAAGTTATGGCGGTTGGATTTACGTGGGTGCTCTAAATTGCAAAGATTCCCTGAGATTTCAGATAAAAACAAAAGTTTACGACAACTATTCTTAAGTGAGACTTCAATTGAGGAGCTTCCTGCATCCATAGAAAATCTTATCTCTTTAGGGTATATGGATTTACAAAAATGCAAGAAACTGGCATTCATTCCGTCTAGTATTTACAGGTTGCAAAATCTCTGTCAGCTACATTTTTATGGCTGCTCAAAACTAATAAAGTTTCCAAAGGTGGAGGATTTGAGTGATCCCCATACGAAGGCAGGATTTCCAAAGTTACATTCGTTAAGTCTCGGTGGATGCAATCTATCAGAAGTAGAGTTCCTGGAGAATGTTTCTTGTTTTCCCCGCTTAAGAAGATTGTCTTTGTCGGGAAATAATTTTACTAACTTTCCTACATGCGAGAAACTATATAACTTGGAAATGTTGGATGTTTCTAATTGCCAACAACTACAAGAGATCCCCAGTATTCCAGAGAACTTGGGGTTTCTAAGTGCAGCTAATTGCAAATCTCTGAGTAGAATTCCCTCCAACACGTGTGACGTTGGGTACGTTGACTTTCAATCATGTCATGAACTGGTCCGTAATGGGTATGGCGTGAATGATTGGTTCAAGCCTGAGGTTAGACACTCTCTCTCTCTCTCTCTCTCTCTCTCTCTCTCTCTCTCTCTCTCGCTGATTAATACGGAGTCGTGTACATGTTTGCTACTGTGAGGCTGCGTTTGGTCGACTGTATAAAAGCCAAGATATGATATGTTTTATCCTATACTGTGTTTGGTGGTGGTCCAGGATAAGATAAGGTCGGATATAAACCGGATATAGCACAGATAAAAAAATCTTGGGGGGAGGGATAGGATAGACCCGGATAGGATTTCTAATGCCTATTTTTTTAGAAATCCTACGCTCCACTCACCGTCATCTTCATCCCCACGCTTTGTGCGCTTTCACCAAAAAAATTTCTCGGCTTTTTTTCCTTCAGCGACTTCTCTGGAACCGTGAATAGCAAAAAAATAAAATAAAAATTATCCTATCCAACTTTAAATCCGTAGTTCACCAAACAGTGGATAGGATATAAAGAAATCCCAGGATTTCTTATCCTATCCTATCCAGTCCTATTCTGTTTAGAAATCCGGACGATCAAATGCAGCCTGAGTGTTTGTGTATTGCAAAAGGCTGGAAAATCTTGCATTGGTGAGCTAATTAAAAAAAGCAGGCATATAGATCTACATGAATATGTGGTGGAGGTTGCTATAAGGCAACGCTAATGATATTCTCTTTATTTATAGAGCTGTAGTTCACTGCTGTATTACAAGGATCACCCAATGAAAAACTTTAACAATACACGTTCATCCAGTTACAAAATCTTCAACAATACATGTCCCGTTTCCACCAATTAAGTATAAAAAATATTTGTAATGATATTGCTAACTATATCTAAAAACTCTAGGACTACCCACTTAACTCATTGAAACTCCTCTTTCTGGGTGCCAATTTCAAGAAAAAAACTATCTAACAGTCTACATCTATGACAGAAATTTCATCACCGCGAAGACAAAATTCTTCTACCTGGAGGAGAGATGCCAAAGTGGTTGATCCCTAATAAAGAGGGTTATATATCTTTCGTGGTTCAAAGGATTTGTACAAGAAGTTCCTAGGAGTAGCTTGGTGTGTTGTGGTCCATGTGAAAGAAGTGGGGCCTTTCAGGTTATTAGTTGAGGGAGTCGTTAATGGCAGACAAGTTAATGATGGTGAATGGGTGACTTTCGACGATTTATCTAATTCAGATCATTTGTGTCTTAATCTTTGGGAACCAAAGAGCCTGTGGAGAGTGGACAATTTTGGTGCTAATGACTTGAGACATTTCCGCCTTAGCCTTAGTTTAGAATGATTTCCATATAATAGAGTAACCGTGAAAAACTGTGGATTCCGACTATTATGTAAGCCACTAGAGAATGATTTGGAGGTTTTGCTTCAAGACAATCAGTTGCTGGATCCAGCTTTATTCTACGAAGTTGGGTATGAAGATAGTCAAACAAGTTTAGAGGAAGAAATTTCAAGTGAAACGGAACATTTACTAGAAAGTCGAACAAGCTATGAGGAAGATAGTTCAAGTGAATTAGTCCACAGAGGATTGAATATTGCTAGCTTCTCAATTGAGGTATATCTCTCTATATGTATGTGTGTGTTGGGCCTGTGTTTGTATAATGCAAAAGCTGAAAATTCTAAACACACAAACAAATATGATATAAAGTTAGGGTTAATACCACGAAAAACCCTAAACTGGTACACTTGTGACACATTTATCCCAAACTATTTTTTGACCATAAAAAATCCCAAACTGGTACACCTGTGACAATTTTACCCTGAACATACCACAAAAAACCCCAAACTGGTACACATGTGACAATTTTACCTCGAACTAATTTTTAATATTATTATTTTTAATTTTTTTGAATTTTTTCTTTTTTCTTTTCTTTTCTTTTTTCATTTTCAAATTTTGGCCGATCGCCAATCCGACGGAAGTTGGCGAGGGCCGTCCTTGCTTGCCCAGGGCAAGGGCGACCCTCGCCCGACTTAGGCGAGGGCGGCCCTTGCCTGCGTCAGGCAAGGGCCGCCCTCACCCGACGCGAGCGAGGGTTGCCCTCGCCGACTCACCCTCGCCGGCTCACCCTCGCCGACTCACCCTCGCCGGCTCACCCTCGCTTGAGCCGGTGAGGGTCACCCTTGCCGACGCCGGCGAGGGCGGCCCTCGCCCGACGCCAGCGAGGGTGGCCCTCGTCGGCTTTCGCCTCTAGCTTGTCGCTAGATCGGCGACCGGCCAGAGTTTGAAAATGAAAAAAGAAAAGAAAAGAATAAAAATAAATAAAAATTCAAAAAAAAATTAAAATTTTAATTCAGGGTAAAATTGTCACATATGTACCAGTTTGGGGTTTTTTGTGGTAAGTTCAGGGTAAAATTGTCACAGGTGTACCAGTTTGGGGTTTTTGGTGGTCAAAAAAATGGTTTAGGGTAAAATTGTCACAGGTGTACCAGTTTGGGGTTTTTTATGGTCAAAAAAATAGTTTGGGGTAAATGTGTCACAAGTGTACCAGTTTAGGATTTTTCGTGGTATTAACCTTTTTTTTAATACACATCAACAGCCATGTGTCCATTTGTTAGTGGATGAGAGTAAAATATGCATGCCACGTCAGCCGTTGACGTGGCGCGTGCAAACCACTGAATATTTTCTCCCATAATGACGCAATGTTCATAATTCCTATATTAAAAAATAAATGCTAAAATCTAAAAAAATCTAACAAACACTAGACATGTAATTCTTGCTATTACGGTTGATCATAACAACCAACACAACTAATAGTACTGGATCAACTCTATGGATCAAAATAAACTGCACAGTGACAATAACTCCATAATTCGACGTGAGAATTTTTTCACTCTCAGGTGTTTTCGGTTTGTAGAGTTGGATTAAGTTTAAGTTTTTTATTTTGCAATGAATTCGTGCGCTATAATATTAAGCCAATATTATTTGTCTATGTCTTTAGGGTGAGCATATCTCTGTTCACTCTTAGGTGCTTTGCACTTCTACGATCAAATCTAAAACAATTATAATCTCACAACTGTGAAAAAAGAATGTTAAATTTTTAACCATGAAAACGTTACTGTCATGTTAAGGTAACTAAAAACAAGATTATAATAATCGAATCTACGTTGATTTTTTAGGCATTTGGTAAATCTTTGCAATGCACCCCGTGTAGTGCAATTCCAGCTTCAGGACCGCCGTGGTCATCGGAGGCTGAAATGTATCGCCATTAAACAACACACAAACAAGCTCAATTAAAATACGTATATAAAAAAATAATAAATTACTTAATATACACATTTTGTGAGTTAATTTTAATAAGTATAACATCATTTTCCAGTATAACGGATAAAAGTTCTAAGCAAATAATTCATCCCTGGATTGCCAAAATCTCACTTTGATATAAAAAGAAAAAGAAGACAAGCAGCATCAATCGATCAAATCGAAGTTATCAAAACAATAATCAAAATAATGGGGCGAGACAAAACGAAAAGGCGTAAAAGCCCAATAGCCTCTCTTTTGAGAATCAAATCTGGTTGGATTTTCATGAACTTTAACATCGGATAATTGCTGAGCCTAATCGACATTCCTATGTTTGAGCATCACAACTTAGTTTCATCTACCAAGCTCGAAGAAGCAAAGGTACACGAGTTGCTATTGTGATAAGGAACCATCGCACAACCTTGCTGGGTGACATGTGTCAACCGGCACATGGGGATTACCTGGGACAATTTGCTTTAGTTTACTTAATTGAGAGTATCGGATTTAAGATGTTCCTTCTATATAAAGTTTGAGCAGAAGTTTTTCCTTTTCGATTTTCCATTGATATAAATGCGAGTAGAAATTTTTTCTTTTATTTATCCTAATAATGTTAAGTTTGTTGCATTAAGTAAGTTGGAATTCAATTAGATCAGTTTGTATTGAAAAATCAGCGATGTTTCAAGTGAACACATAATAATGAACATTAGACTGCTGGGTCTGACTAGGATGATTAATTTCTTGGATATGCTGTTCTATTTTCCATCATTTTCACTTCCTATATAGTACACTCGTACAGTATGAGCTACATTGTAGGGAGATGTCAATCTAATATTAGTGGTGGCTACAACACTTGCTAGGGAATGATTTTTATTGCGTGAGTAATGTATATAGCGCAAGCAAGGATCAATATGTCTAATTATTATAGAACTCCAGCTTTGGTTGAATTACTGGGAATATGTTCAAAATAAAATTCTTCATCTTGAACTAATTACAAAATTGGATACTTCTAACAATTTAGCCATATGGCAGAAGCATCACTTTTCCCGACTTCCTTCTGACTTCCAAAATATTCGCCCTGGAGGAGAGATGCCGGAGAAGTTCGTGCCTGTTGAAGACGGTACAATATCTTTCATGGCTTCACAGGACTTGTACAACAAATTCATAGGATTGGCTCTATGTGTTGTTTTTGGTGTAGAAGATGGAAAAAAGGAAATATCTTTTGACATCATGCCACATGTTCACGGCCAAAGGCGGAATGCGTTATCAGGAACTCTCGGTTCATTTGATTCGGATCACATGTGGATCCAGTTTCTCGAACCAAATGCGCTGTGGGGGATGTTGGGGGGAGCAGTTGATTTCGATCAATTCGAGGAGAGCTATTTACAATTTAGCCTTATGGTTCGAGTATCGGGTGGAACCGTGAAAAAGTTGGGATATATGCTAAGATGCAGGCGACTAGAGGATGATTTGAAGGTTGTGCTTGAAGAGAATCAATTAGTGAATCCAGCTTCACTATTTGAGGAATCTGATTCGGAGGATGACGCTTTGCCTTACCCGAGAGATTTGTATGCAAAATGCCTGCGCAATCTAGGTGAATACTTGCGCAGCGTTCGCAGTTTTATCGGACTGGAAGACAGTGACAGTGAAACAGATTAAATGGGAAGAGGTGAGTGGAGTAGTGTTGGCTTACAACTCCCGAGGAAGCAATCGTCAAGCCAGCGAAACAAAGTAGGGGTGGCATATGTTTCTTGATATGTGAATGGATAGAGGGTGACTTGGCAGTTGGCACCCAACATTCATAGCCAAGGTGTTTGTATTTCCATATTTCCCTTGTCGATCGGATCACGATCTCACTAATAAATGTCATGTTCTGCACGACATGCTTTGCTGCATGTCGTTTACCGATTTCAGTGGTGTTAGCGTATTCTTGTAATAATCTTGAGAAGTCGGCACTTTCAACTGAACACTGTAGATCATTTTTATCCCAACTGCACCTACTGGCTACCAGGAACACTGTTCCGAGCATGGTAATTTTTTAATATAGCTCGTAGATATTAAACCCTGTTGGTAAAATTATATATCCAGCGACCTACTAGTGGTTAGGTATGCTCACGATGATTTAGCAACAATGTCAGCAACTTACGAACGTGAAATGCAATGGTTAATTGTCAACTTTTTTCATATATTTACCACTCAAAGCAAAAATTTAACGGCGAACATATTTGCCACATAGTTCCATTTTCTTAAGGGAGCAAGTGATTGCCAAAGTAGGGAATTTACCCACTTTAAGTGGAAAGCAAATCATCTACTTATTATGTAGATAGTTACCGCTCGAAGCATAAACTTAGCAGTGAAATCAGCAACTTACCAACATAGTCCGCTTACAAATTAGTTAGTTATCACAAAGTAAGGAATTTGCCATTATAGATAAAATCGAAGTTAGTAAATCATCGTTGGATTAAGTAACTTACCAATGTAGGCCCACTTTTACTGTAATATGTTACCAATAATTTTGAGGAAATTAAGAAAGCCAAATTCAACGGTAAGTCGTCAAGCTGTCTAGAAATTTGCTATTGAAAGTAAAATCTTACTATTCAAGTTAGTAAGTCGTAAGCTGGACGGAGGGAGAGTAGGAGGAGTTGTGTGGCCATTGGATCACATCATAAGCTGGACACGTGTTGTCCATTGGGTAAGGGGACGGTACGGGGTACACTACGAGCATTGCCCTCAGCCATAAGCCAATTGTGTCACAGAAAAAAAATACAATATGGCCACATCTCGTATAGAAGTTTTCACATGACACGTTAAGAATTTCTTACTCAAAAGTTTAAATTATTAGGAATGACCGTAAATAAAGATCCCGTTTGTTTTGCGAAAATTAATAAATCGGAAAGCGTTATCCTAAAAGTGATCACTTGAAATAATTAGTCAATAAAAATATTTTTATTATTATAAAAATAATTTATATCTAAATATTTTTCATAGACGATGGAAATATTTTTCATTCATTTATTTTTATACATGATACAAGTGGTAGTTTATAGGAAAATATTTCTTAAATCATTAATTTTTGCGAAACAAAAAAGTACTAAATATGATTATAAGAATGTTACGAGCATATGCCGCTCCTACCAAGATAGAGCCCGCTATAGTTGACATTTCCACCTCAGAATTCAAATTGGGAACAATATTTATTAACAAGAAATTGTTTGTGGGCAATTGAAGCCTTAAGAAGCGAAGCCCGCGTGAAGAAGCAACAGAGACTCTTGGCTTGTAATCTGTTGTTGGGTCCACTTCACATAGCGTTGAATGAAGTTCATGCCCTGTTAAATTTCATCGACAAGAAAGAGCGACCAACCAAATCACACCCTAGCGTTGATCAAAGCATATGATTAATTTTCAAAGATTGATGAAGGAATAGTTTAATATTATTGCGTGAATTTATTCTCATGAGATTTTGCTCATTTTCTGTTCTGAAAAATAGTATTTAAGTATAGCATGACATGAGAGTACAAAATAAAAATTTGGAAGAGAAAAAAGAACGTTGCATTGAATACAACATGTTCCGATAGTCATAGAATGAGCCTATCTAATATCTTCTATCATATGATATATGTTATTATGGCGATTCATTTCTTTAAAATTCCATTTTAGTACAACTCCTTTTTACTCCTTTAAAGCATCAATGAGGTCTCTGCCTCATTTTAAGTTCAAAATCTTCAAGATTACCACAAGAGGGTAACTCTCTCTCTCTCTCTCTCTGAGACGAAGCAAAATGAAGAATGTCAACAACAGCAATACAACGCTCATCGTCCTCCACCCTTACATCCAGAAGCAAGGAAGCTCCAACTTCAATTTATTATGAGGGGGATTTTCGTCTTCAACTCTTCCTGAAATTCTCTCAAACTTGCCATCGGTGTAGACACCTTGAAATTGTTTGTCAATGCCAGAATGTATTATGAGTGGGATTTTGGAGTTAATAGAGTTAGTCCTCCTAAGTTTTTTCTTTTCCACCTTATCCCTCAAGGCATTACTGTCTTGCTTGACAAATTGCTTCAATGTGATATGGCGATTGACATACCCATGAACGAAAGAGTTCATACTTCCACTTCTTTGCGTGGAAGACATTTTCGCCCAAAAACTGCCTTTCGCACAAATGGAAACTCAACGATATCGCTCATTACGTGAGTATGCATTGACCATGATTAGATAGAATATAAATAAGACCAAGTGTTTTAACTTCCCAAGGAAGTATCAATTCATGTGGACTTCTTCACGAGCTAATCAATCCTTTATCTAATCAATTCGTGCGGACTTCTTCATGAACTAATCAATACTTCACGCTAATCCCTACATAATATCTTTCATACATTGACAATGTATGAAATCACGCACTATTGCCTCTTATTTTTAGTAATTTGTACAATGTTAACTCCAGCTTGATCACTAGCATGGTAGTAATATTAAATCAAAAAAGTTTCTTAAACCTTATACTTGTTCAATTTCTTAAAAAATTTGGTATTGAAATTTTTACAATCTCATTATCTAAAAACGAAACATTTTACAAGTTTCTTCCATTTTTTGTAATGGCATTGAAATTCTGATTCCCAAAGTATTCTTTTCTCTTTTAAAAGGTTTTTATTTTCAGTTCTTAAATCATGAAAAGAAATTTCAACCAAAAATAAAAAAAACCACGAAAAATATTCAAAAGAAAAAACAGAAGAAGAAGGAGAAGAAGGTGAGCAGTAGTATCCCTGATGCGTTCGGACCGATACTTCTTCAACTTCCAAAGCAAAATGGCTGTACGACGTCTTCTTCAGCTTCAGAGGCGAGGCCGTCCGCCTTGGCTTCCTCCCTCACCTCGACGGGGCTCTGCTTCATGTAGGCATCAACGCCCACACCGGCAGCGACGACTTGAGGCCCACGCTCACGAATCGCCGTGCTCGTCTTCTTCGAGAACTACGCTTCGTCTGGGTGGTGCCTTGGACGAGCTGGGTGAAGGTAATGGAAGGGACAGCTGGTGTTGCCCGTGTTCTACAGAGTGGAGCCGAGGGAGATTCGAGGGCACAGAGAGAGAGAGAGAGAGAGAGAGAGAGAGAGAGAGAGAGAGAGAGAGAGAGAGAGAGAGAGAGAGAGAGAGAGAGAGAGAGAGAGAGTTATGGCAAGGCATTGGCCAAGCACGAGGAGAAATTGGGAATGGGTTCTGAGAAGGTGAAGAAGTGGAGGGAAGCCCTAATTGAAGCCGCCAATTTGTCCGGTTGGCATTATGTCCATGGGTAATCACAATGTTCCTGTTCGACACTGTCAAAGAATATGGAATTTTCTATTCTGATTGACACATGATGGCATCGATTAGTGCATTAGAGTGATGTTTTGGAATGTTGCATAGTGATTGTTTACTGCGTGTTAGATTTAGTTAGTTCAATGGATCGTATATTGCCATTCATTTCCATTCCCCTTTGCTACTTTATTTTGGCAGAGATGAGACCAAATTCATCGAGTGCGTCGTCAAAGAGATCTCGACTCAAGTATAGTAGGAAGAGTTCCCTTGAGTGTTGCCAAGTATCCTGCAGGTGTAGGTTGCCTGGTAGAGAAAGTAAATTTGTTGTTAAGTACGAGTTTGGATGCCATTCGAATGATAGGAATATGGGGCACAGGAGTTATAGGGAAGACCACTATCGCTAAAGCTGTCTATAACAGTATCGCTACTCAGTTTGGTGGGTGCAGCTTTCTTGCAAATGTTAGAGAAACTTCCAGTAAACCTGATGGCCTTGTTCATTTGTAGAAAGCACTTTTATCCGAGATATTGTGGAAAGAAAATTTAGTGGTCTTCGGTTTGGATGGAGGTGTTAATTTGATACGAGATAGATTTTGCTGTAGGAAGATTTTGCTTGTGCTTGATGATGTGGATCATGGGGACGAGTTAAATGCATTAGCTAGAGAATGTGAATGGTTTGGAAAACGGAGCAGGATCATTATTACGACAAGAGATAAACATTTACTAACTTCTCACGTGATAGATCAGGTAGATGAAGTCAAAGCAATAGATCAAGGTGAAGCTTTTGAACTTCTCAGTTCATATCCTTCTCCAAGAAACTAGATAAAAGACATAAGCAGGGATCTCATAGATGATATTTTGGGCTATGCAAATGGCCTTCCCTTAGCGATTGTGGTGTTGGGTCTATTTTTATGCGGTAGAGGCAAAGGGGAATGGGAGAGTACATTGGGTAAACTTGCTGAAAGTCCTAATAAAGATATAAACAGTGTTCTGAAGATAAGTTTTGATTCGCTGGGGGACAATGAGAAGGACATTTTTCTTGACGTTACTTGTTTCTTTAAGGAGAGGGACAGTGATTAAGTAATGAGAGTTCTTGATAGTTGTGGTTTAAAGACATTAATTGGTATTCAAACTCTAATGGATAGATCTTTAATAACCATTGAGAATAAGAGAACACTACAAATGCATAACTTGATTGAGCTGATGGGTCAGGATATCGTTAAACAAGAGTGTCCAAATGACCCTGGGAAACGGAGTAGATTATGGTGCTATGATGATGTTTTTGAAGTATTGTTGGAGGACACAGTGAGAGCTTCTCATGAAACCATTGCTAATCTTATCTTCTTTACTTTGCACACTATTACCCAATGGGGTTAGGTAATAATGATTATTTATTTTTCCTTGATAGGGAACCAATGCTGTTAAAGGCATAGTGCTGGACTTGCCCACACAAGAAGAGCTAGACATCAATCCCAGTGCTTTGACACATATGAGGAGACTGAGATTGCTCATAGTTCTGAATGCACAAATCAATTGGGGTCCCATATGTCTTTCTAACAATTTAAGGTGGCTTGAATGGCTCGAATTTCCTTTATCAACTCTGAAGTTTAGTACTGGTCCAAAGAAACTTGTTTGGCTTGATGTGCATAACATCAGGATTAAAGAATTGGGAGGGAACTTAAAGGTAAATCATACATGCTTTTGTTGATGATTATCATTTTAGGTGCCTTTAACAAAGTTTTGATCGAAATCTTATTCAGCTGTTCTTTTTAATTTGCAGCATTTTAGAAATTTGAAGTTCCTATATTTCAGCCACTATAAGTCCCAGATTAGTGTTTCAGACTTCTCAGAGGTACCAAATTTGGAGACATTGAACTTAGGAAGGTGCTCAAACCTCAGGGAGCTTCCAAGCAAACTGAAGCTGAAATATCTTCAAACACTTGATGTAACTGGCTGCTCTACGCTTGATAAGTTTCCTAATATTGAGGAGATGGAGAACTTAAGAAAACTTTATATGTCTCAGACTTCTATAAAAGAACTTCCTACATCAATTGAAAAACTTGTGACATTCCGAAATTTCGCTCATTTGGGATTTATGAAATGAATTATTTTATTAATGTACTTGTAGCTAATTCTCGTCCGGAACTGATCATTCCTGGGATACTAACCTATAGGGAAATGCTAGTGAGGGATTTAAATTCGTACGACTGGAGGAATTCAACCTTGAACTGAATTTCGATCATAAAATCGTCAAGGTGACATTTTGAGCCAGTGTAGATCGTTCTTAGGAAAGGACGGGCTGATTCGTCATTATCATGTACGTGGATCACAATTGATTCCGTCTGATCCTGAAATGAATTAACGAACGATCCCGAACTTATTCCGAACGATCGTACTCATCGGAACTAGTGATCGATCCTCGCGATTTTATTGGCAACTGAAGTCGTTACGGTCTGAATAAATTGCATGTGACTTGATTTAGTATCAGTCACGGGTTGTATAGGCGAATTTCCCAAAAGCCACCCGTTAGTCTGAGAAACGCTCGAGTTACGTTATATATATAATTTGAATATTGATTAGAGACCAAACCGAGCATCAGAAAATTTGGAAAGTCACGGCAGGGCCTTTGGACGATGTTGTAATTGGAACGTACAACTCTGGATTTCTTCGGATTTTTCAGAAAAGTTCGATTTCGGTGAGAAATGGAGAAAGTGACCATTTTACCCTTGGGAATTAATAAAGGGTTAGTTTTATGGGCAAAGAGCATTTTGATCATTTTACTCTCAAATTTGGAAAAGACGATTTTGCCCTTGGACTTTTGAGAAATTACAAGATTACCCTTGGATATTTTTGGGTGAGATTCGATCTAGACCGTCAATTTCAAGATTAGATCGAATCTGGACCATCGGATCAAAATGTGAGAGAGGGGTATTTTGGTCATTTGGAAAAATTGGTGAAAACTTGAAAGCTAAGTTAGACCATTCTCTCTCCTCTCTCTCTCTTCCCCATTCGGTCACCCCCCCCCCCACCGTGAGCCTCCCCTCTATCTCTCTCCCTCCCGAATTTTCTTTCTCCCTCTCAGTTTCTTTTCCCCTTGGCCGTGAGCCAAGCCACCCCCACCGTGAGTCGATCGCTGCCCGCCAGGAGCCGTACACCGTCACCGCCGCAAGCCGCCGCGAGATCGCCATCAATCGCACCCATTTTACTCTAGTCGCGTGAGTCTAGAGTCGGGTAAGTCGCAATCTAACCCTTGTTTAGGACGTCGGGTATTATCGGACTCATTTAGGCACGGTTTAGTTCAGTTTTGGGGGCTGTTCATAGTTGGATTAGGGGCTGATTGTGATGGGACTAAGTGCTAGAATTGTGGACTGATCTTGGCTGAAAAGTGAGCTAGATTATGGTGATCTAGAGAACAATTTAGGGGCTAGTTAAGGCTGATTTATGAGCTGGGTTAGAGCTAAAACTTGAATTTTTGAAGTTCGGGTGAATCTCGGATTCGCTGTTACTATACCCGTCCGGTTTGCTATTTTTGTAGAGAATTTTGTGGGCTGAATTTGAGGAAGTTTTCTTCATGAAAGTTGCTCCCAATATCTTGAAGTATAACATATTTTAAGTTTGGAATTTTTGGAGGCCATTTGGGTAGCACAAAAACCCATTTTCAGACCGTATCGGAACTGCCTGGAACACTATTCATCCCGACCTTCGTATCTTGTCGAATTTTTATAAAATTTTCCAGATCTATTTTCAACAAACTTCCTTCACAACACTTGTTGGGGACATTTGTGACTATGACATATAAAACTTTCAAGGCTTTCCAAGGTGATTTGGGTACTGGATGAGATGCATTTTTATGGTCAGGAGGCCTGATCGGTTGGGTTGATTTTCATCTGACTTCAAGTGACCAAACGAAGTGTTTACAGTTGGAACTAGGTTTTAAGTTCTTCACGATAAATGTTTATCAAGATGTTTTACGCAACATATCCAAATTTTAGAATTTTTGGAGTTCGTTTACTATTTATTTGAATGGGATTTTCGGTCACTGTGTAAACTGCCCAATTTTACCCCGATTCTTTGGATGTTCCTTTTTATGAGCGGAATGGTGGGGGTGTTGAGGTTGAATAGTTGCTGCCCTTGTGACGGGAATTGATCTTGAATGTGTGTTTGTATGTGGATAGTGTGTTTGTAAAGTGATTGTAGTTGTTGGTTGATTTCTGAATGATTGTTTGGCTGAATATTGAGTGGCCGTGTGCCCTGTGTGTATGGCCGTGAGGTGTGTGGTGTGATTGCGAAATGAGATCACGTTTCAAGCATGTGTGATTGTGTGGTGTTTGTGTGGCAAGGATGTGCATTTGCGAAGTGAGTGTGAGGCGTGAGATTATGTGTGGCCGTGTGTACGTGTGATACGTGTAAAATGAGTGGAACGAAGGTACGAGAATGTAGGATTGGTTGGAAAAGTGACACCCTGAGGCATGTTCGTTTACGTGAGGTCAGTTCCGTCCTGAGGCGTGTTCGTTTACGCGGGACGATGCCAGGCCCGATAGGGTGACGATGCCTAACGAGGTCAGAAGACCATTGGCCTGATGAGTTTTACGCGGGTGCGGTAGAGAAGGAAAGTTGAGAATGTAGGATTCCATCATGAGGTGTGTTCGTTTACGCAGGACGATGCCGTCCCTGACGAGGTGACGATACCCGGCCTGACGGGGTAACGATGCCTGACGAGGTCAGAAGACCGTTGGCCTAATGCGTTTTACGCAGGCGCGGTAGTGGTAGAAAAGTTGAGAGTGAGCAAGATTTGGTTTGACGTGTGAGGTTTGTGAAAGTCGACGCATGGCGTGAGTTAGTGTGTGAGTGTGGTTTGCCTCGCGGGATATGGTGCTAGATGAGTATGGATATAAATGAATTGATTGTATTATTATTTGACATGCAGGGATGTGCATGATGAATCCCAGGTAGGATCGCATGTGATTGTTAGTACAATTGTGTGGATGTTGTTTGTGTGTTGCTTGATTCGGTGTCTGGACTTGTCTGGAATACGTGGTAGCCTAAATAAGGGTTAGGTTGTGTACTTATTGATAAATGTCTCATGGTTGTATCAACCAAACCATTTCAGATCAACCGCCCGAGCCGTGAACCTTCTGGAGCCACCGCCACCGTGTATTTGGGATTGTTATGCATACTTATCATGATGTGGTAAAATTCCCGATCGAGTTGAGGCCGATTGGGAGTCGTCAGATGAAGCTGTGCCTGATGAGGATTCGGACGAGGATTCTGAAAGGATTGAGTCAGAGCGGACGCCATTTAATGGGCGTAGGGATTAGTTGAAGCTGAGGAAAAGTCTGGAAGTTTCCCATTTTGGGGTGACATTACCCAAGCTACTAATCTTTTATGATATCGGTGGTTTGCAGTTTAGCAGTTCAATATGTATATCTTGCTTTGTGGTTTCGGAATTGGCGGTTGTGGCATAAGTTTATGTTGTAAATTGATATTGTGCTTAAATTGAGGTATAGTATATGATTTAGTGGTTTGACAATTTATTCTCCCTAGCACCTTAGGTAAATTATGGTTTGGGTGTTTGATGTTTCTGCCGCAATTAAACTCTGATGGGTTCGTTTAGGTTGGTGACTTTTCCTGAGATGTCGCACTAATTCGACCGAAGAGGGATGTCTCGTGCTCGATGGGGTTCGGGACGTAACATACTAGTTGAATTGGTATCAGAACAAGGACAGCTCGATCTAAGTCAGTCGAAGCCTAGAGTGATAAGGAGTGGAACCCTTGGGTAGCCATCTAGGGTAGCTGTAGTTGGCTAGGGAGACCTTAGTGAGCCATAGGTGTGTCTAGCGCTACACGTATTTCCAGACTGTTGTGGTGATTGCTGATTGAATTGAGTGTTGTAATGATTGAAGTGCAGGTGCGTCCGGACCAGAGGTATGTGCTCGAACCTCATTGATTGTGATTTGGTGTTGTGATGGTGGATTGCTTGCTAAATGAGTTGTTATTGTAATTCACTGCCTAGGACTAGATTGTTATAATTGGCCTAGGAGAGTGATAGAAATTGGGATAATGAGCAGCAAAGAAAAAGGTGTAGGAAGAGGTACAGGAAAGGGGTGTAAGAAAAAGATTAAGGAGTCGAGGTGGTGCTCAAGCTAAAGCTGTGGAGGACCCCAGAGTTGATGTTAGAGCTGTAGAGGGTCTCGGAGTTAACGCTAGAATTGCAGTAGACCCCAGATTGGATGGAATTTTAAAGATCCTTGAGGAAGTTGGGACTCTGATGGGCAGGCAGACTCCGGAGCGATATGCCACTATTGCCCAAGCGGTTGAGGCCGTTGTAGCTGTTACCATTAATGGCAACAATGGAAAATCAAGGACAAGGGCAGGTAAATGCGAATCGACTAATGCATCAGCTAGTCGAGCAGTTTCTGAAGTTAAAGCTCCTTAAGTTTAATGGTAGAGATAACCTTGAGGCTGTATCACTTTGGCCTTGTTTTTGGCCTCAATGTAAGTTATGTAGGTCTTGTTTTTTGGCCTCAATGTAAGTATTGTCTGAGTCACTACGATTTTGTGCTTTAAAACCTGCTTCATTTTTATTGCTCTTTGCGCTTCACTCCTGGGGATCCTATAATTTCTTCCAGATTGCTTGTTGCATCAGAAAATGAAGTACTAGTGTCAAAACACAAGCAGACTGAGCATTCTAGCTCTTTGCTCTCTCTTTCATATTTATGTGCATGTTACTCTCTTTCAGTTTCCCCCTCTTATGCTAGTCAGAGTGCTTAAAATACAAGATTATAGAAGTAATAGAATTTGATGTGTAGGTGGGCTGTAGGTGAGCTTTTCCAAGTTTCTCAGATGTATCTCTGAGTCTGTTTTTAACCAAATTAAGGCAGCTGGTGTTAATCTTACTCTTCTGCAGGGATTTCGGATGTTCTGTCTTGATGGAAGTTGGAGCAAGTATGAGGTTGACAAGTACCATATGTCTTATTTCACAAGTATCAATTGTGTGAAATCTCTCTGCTTTTCAATAAATTCATGATGTGTATACCTTCAAATGCTCTGTATCATATTGAAATGCCTTTCTATTTTCAAAATGGTATTTCGCTGTGCATCTAAATCATTGCCCTTCTATTTGCCATTTTTTTTGTCTTGTTTTGTTTTTGTGATAGGGTGTGGGATTACTTATATAAGCGGATATTCTATGAAGGATCGGAAGAAAGATCTTGAAAGTAATAGGTGTCTGGAACAATGTTGATTCCTTCAATTGCATTTGCAAGTTGCATTCGTGGGTAGAATCCCATCATGAAGTTTGAGCATCTTTCATACTTATTGTAATATGTCTGATTATCTTAGTTGGCATGCCATCCTAGTGTTGGCACATGCAACTTAAATTGAGAAAGGTTAAGGGACATGACTCGCAAAAAGGACACATTCTGATGTTCTTGAAGTAGAAGTATTTTGTAGGAAGCGTTTGATTGAGCCCGTGCTGGGTCTGTGTTTCTCTATCCCTGGATGAGTTGTTCATGGGGGTTATGCTCAGATCTGCATTTGTTGGTTCTACAATTGTAACAAATATGGCTACTTCATTTCACACTTGATAGTTATGTCTTCTCATTTCCTAAATAAAGTATTTTCGCCAAAAAGATAATCTATGTAGAATATATCCCTAATTCAATTAACCGTCAGACTGTTGTCAGCAACACTCATATTACTGACATTGCGATTATTCTCATTTTTGTACTACTTTTGGCTATCTTCTCTTTTTTTGTGGTCTTCTAAGATGGTGTCCAAGTGGTACTCATCCCTAGCTTCACGATCCAAGCCTTTAATGCACGTTTGGTTCGTAAGAACAACTATTATATTTCTGATCTATTCCTGATGAAACTGTTTTCTCTTTATTTGGTTCGAAAATAGATTAGACATGGTTATCCTTTCAAAATCAGAAATAGTTATTCCTTGAGGAGGCTAAAGGGTAGCTATTTCCATGCGGTCAGGAGTAGCAGGAATAGTTTCACATCTTATATTCCAAACTTGCATTTTCAACAATCAATTGTATTTAGAATAACTCAAAATCATTGAATAGGGATTTAAGTAACCCAATTATTTACTGTTATAGTTTATCAATACAATAAGAAACACTTGCTAACTTCTCTCGTTGTAAATGAAATATATGAGGTCAAACCTTTAAATCGCACTGAATCTCTTGAGCTCCTTAGTTGTCATGCTATTAGAAGGAATGAGAAAATGGAGATGAGTAAGGGTTATGGTGCATGACATTTGGAGGTATGCGACTGGGTTTCCTCTAGCGCTTGTGGTCTTGGGTTCTTTTTTGCATGGTAGAAGCAAAGAGCAGCAGAAGAGCGCATTAAAAAAACTTGCAGAGCATCCAAATGAATCGATCAATAATGTCCTGAAGATAAGCTTTGAGGCCCTAGATGATCAACAGAAGGAAGTTTCTCTCAATATTGGTTGTTTCTTTGTAGGGAAGGATCAAGATACCGAGAACAAAGTTCTTGATGCATGCGGCTTCGAACCAAGCATTGATGTGCAAGTACTAGTTGAGTCAAGAGGTCTTTGATAGGTATTGAAAATAGGATGATGCAAATGCATGACTTGCTTCAACTAGTGGCCAAAGACTTTGTCTATCCAGAATGCCCTGAGGAGCAAAGAATGCAACAGGTTGCGGTCTAAGATGATATTCATGAAGTACTGCCATCGAATACGGTAATAGCGGTGTGTCTAAACATTGCGAACGTCGAACATGTTGCAACTATAATGAACCAGTGAAATCTATTGAAGACATTATGGTGTGTGATTTTTTGATAATCTTGGACTGCCGTATCTCTCTTTTACGGGCATCAAATACAATCAAAGAAATCGGACTGTGGGAGTATAATCCAGAAGAAGATTTGTACATTAGACTTGCTTCTTCAGCAAATTTGAAGGGGCTGAGATTGCTCATCCTTCGAAATGCATGATTTCCTGATGTAGCCGAGCAATATCTCGCTCCAGAGTTGAGATGGTTTGAATGGCTTGGATAGCCATCAACAATCTTGCCAACATTTTGCAATGCAGAGAAGATAGTGGGACTTTACATGCTGTACAGTCTTGTTCTAGAATTAGGGAGTGAATTCAAGGTATGTCCTCAGTATTGATAGGCTTAATAATATAATAAGCCAATGGGAAACTAACTATTGGATTTTCATTTTTAACATTTTGCAGAATCCTAGACACTTGAAATATGTTGAGTTTGGTGAAAGCAAGTTTCTCGAGAAGAGTCCCGACCTTTCGATGATTGTAAATGTTGATAGTTTGATGCTACATGGATGTGTTCGTTTACTTGAGATCCATGATGAATCCCATTGGGCATATGGACAAGTTTGTTGATTTCGATCACGTATCTCGTTTAAGCGACGAGACTTTTCCTACTACATTGAAGTCAAAACATCTCGAATTCTTGCACTTGAGTAGCTGCTCCTGTGTTTCGAACAAAAAACAAAACAGCTGCTCCCTTGGGTTTCGAAACCTGCGCATAGCACATAAGCATATATATATATATATATATATATATATATATATATTGATTTGGAAAATAGAAATAAGACAGAACAAAAAAAATAGAAATAAGATAGGTGATCCAAAAAAGGAAAAAAGAGAGAGAACGAGACCAAAAAAAAAAAAAGCTGCTCCCGTGTCGTGAAGTTCCGGACCATCTCGGCATAAATGGAATATCTGCTACTGAATTTAAATGGAAGGGCAGAACACGGAATTAGAGGATACCACGTCATCTCAGATGCTAGGGTCAACTTCCACTACAGCTGGTGCTGGGCTCGCCGTGTACGCATCGGCCACATCCATAAACCATTCTGACCAAAATACAAACAAGCCACTAATCAGTGATTAATAATCACCTCCTTGTTAACCTCCTCTATTCGATGGCTTCTTCTTCTTCTAAGCCCGGAATGAGTTTCCGCGTCTTCCTGAGTTTCAGATACGAGGACGTCCGCCACAACTTCATCGGACATCTCTGCACATCATTAGACCAGGCAGGAATATTCACTTACAACGACATTGACACCGAAGAATTATGGATGGGAGAGGATATGTCGACCACTATTGCGAAGGCCGTTGAGGAATCCCGCGTCGCAATCATTGTTTTCTCTGAGGAATACGCTCTCTCGTCGTGGTGTTTGGAAGTGCTGGCAAAAATCATGGAGTGCAAGGAACAGAAGGATCTGATTGTGTTGCCGGTATTTTACAAAGTGAAACCAGGAGATGTGAGACGTTGGCATTACGAGAAAGCTGTAGAGGTGCATGCGTCCAAGTTGGGGAAGGATTGGGAGACAGCGAAGAGATGGAAGGCGGCTCTCTGTGGCGCCGGTGGCCTGTTCGGGTGGCGCTTGGGTTATGAGTAAGTAGTAATTAGGCCCCTAACTCTCTCTCTCTCTCTCTCTCTCTCTCTCGCGCGAACACACTCTCATCAGACGCTCAAACAGCACAGAGCACACTTTAGCAGCACACGAAACAGAGCACCAAGTTCGAGCCGTTCGTTCTCACCAATCCTCCGCAAATTATCGATACGCCGCCGCCTGAGTGCTCCCGTCCCCACGCCGGCCCGGCGGCGTCACCTCAGCCCCTCTCTGCCTCTCCGTGTTAAGCGGCTTTTGGAGACGAATCAAGGGTGGCGAACCCAGATCTGGGTTCTCAAGCCCAGATCGGCGGTCGCTACCCTCGGGCGGTGGTCGCCTGAGGCTGGCTACGAAGGTCGATACTTGACGGCGCGACAACGGCTGGGACAGGAGACGGTGACAGGCAAGCCACGGTGGCGGGGACGTGACGTTGGGGGAACGCGACGACGGCGGAGCAAAGGCGGAGGGGAGAAGAGAGAGGGGTGAGTGGCCAAATTGATAGGCGGGCTAGCCCAGGCCCAGGCCCAGGCCCTTTTTTGGTTTTTCCAAGTAATCTACAAACTAAGTTCTACCAAAATACCGACCAAAAAAAAATTCTACCAAAATATATAAAATCCACAAAACCCAAAATTTTGAATGTACGAATTGACATATTTGTTAGAAGAAAAATTGCACAAAATTCAAGTAGAATAAGTTTCTCCAATATCAAAGACAGTTCATTTATGTATAAAAAGCTGACATATACCTTTCATATCTATATCCTATATCTACTATGTATAGGTATAGTTGAGGCTGAAAAAATATTCACTCATGTGCCACGTGGTAGGTAACTTTGCTCTATTCTTGTCACCTGGCAAGATAGATGGTACAATTGTTTCACTTGGCCCATGCTCGACTAATTAGCATTAGTTAGTGATTTGTGGTATATCTTGAAATACATTTTTAGTAGATATATGTTTGTTTGAAAAAAAATCAGATAGTAAATTTATCAATTTAGTTTGAAAATTTTATTCAGGCTGATTTGAAATTCGAAAAAAATAGACGAAAATAAATATCTCGACATAAACTTTTAGCTAACATATATTTAGTTTAAAGCATGAGAAATATAACTCATTATATCAATAACATAGATAATGCAAGTTATTGTGAATATAAGTGATGATATCAAACTATATATAAGTATGTAGACAGTACAAATAAATCATAGATAAATTACTCCTAATTGGAAATATAGATTAGTTCATAATGTGAGTTCAATTTATTTGGTATTAGCTTAATTGAATAATTAAAATGAAATTAGTTAAATAACAATTAGAAATAAATATTAATTAAAGAGAACGGAAATCAAGTTAAATAAAGTAAATACTTATTATTTATTTTCTAACTAATAGTATCTCTAATTTCCTCACATGATCAAATTCAGTTAACGCATAAACTAGCTTTATTTAACGATGATAATAAAATTAATTAAAAAATTTAATTGTAAAATATTAATATAAAATAAAGAAAAAAAATTCCCAATTAAAAGTGAACATCATATGGAGGGCACCTACAATATTAACTGATAAAATTATACTTAACTCGCTTGATATAATAATTTAATATAAATAATAATTATAGGGTGACTTATTCATAGTTAGGTTGTTGTATTTCATAGTTCTCGATCCTATTGAAATAAAATCGGAATAAAATTAAAGATAAAGAAAAAAAAAGTATAGCATATTTAGAAAGAAATCGACTTAATTCAAACAAGAATAGAAAATTAATAATTGTAGCAATTTTAAGTATGGGCTAATATATTTCCCGTTACTGGAATATTATATATATTTTTGGAATGAGTTATCTATTCCTTTATTGTTTATGTATTTATTCTTCCTTTTGACATCCATTTATCATAACCGAATGTTGAGTTTGACTCCAAGATGAAATATCAAACTGACGCCACCAAGGATAAATTTCCATGGGTTCTAAAACAGACTTTATCCAAGTCAAAGTCCAAGCTGATATCACTTTCCATTTTTTACCGCATCCAATGGAAATAATTTCCATATTTGTATGATTTTCCTTTGAATTTTCATGTATCATGTTTATACATATTCGGATCACGTTCATTCAATGGGCTCAAATTCGAGATATAATTTAAAACTCTTAGTATTTGCGCTTTGAGTATTTGAACTAATAGTGATGGTTCACCCCAATAACCATTCCGAATCAGATTATACTTTGCGAGTAGGTTTATTGCCAAACATATCATCTTCTCTTGATACATGACTTTCATCTTCTAGGATTTCTCCTCCAAGTTTTTTTGGACTCAATCAAAACACTTGAATGCACTTCAACTGTTTTTTCAACGGACCGGTTCATTCTTTTGGCAAGTCTTTCACAATATTTATACTCACAATAATTCAATGGATGATACCGAGGTTTTTTTCCTTTTCTTCTGTCATTTGAAAATGAGAAATAAGGACTCGGAATTGAAATTTTCTTATCCTTGGTTTTCTCTCTTTTAGCCTTTTGTCGTTCCCTGTGAATGGTTAACCAGTTTCTTTGGATTCGCCGTTTCTTTGTTTCCTGGATAATTAGCTACTTTATGTCGGTTGTTTGCCAGGCCTTAGTTGAAGATAATAGTAACTACAAATGGATTTTGCATTATCTTTACTTTCATTCTTTTCTTTATTTAGTAGTACTTCGTTTCTCCTTGTGCATGCTTAGCAAACGTCTCGTGCTGCTCATTAACATGACATTGTAAAATATGGTGTCTCGTGACACCTTTGTATTTCTTTCCACACGGGCATCATCATGGCCTATGTGGAGTGGCAATAAGAAATTGTCTCTTAAAATTTATGCTTATTGTGTGAGTTATTAGATATAATTAAAGGCTGGGAAATACTAAAAGTACTTGAGTGATAATTGTAATCTCGACTGTATGGCTTGATTTATAGTGAAATTCTTTACTGCTCTCCATGTGAACGTAAATCATACCGATTGAACCACGTAATATGGTATTCAATTTATTTCCTTTTTCTGTCTATTTTATTATTTAATCACTTGCTTCCGCAACACTCATGTCCTTTTGCATGAACATCTTAATAATCTAATATTCTTAGAGCAAATTTTTATCGCTTGCTTCATTTAATTCAACAGCTTGGGCAATTTATACTATCCATGTCTCCATCATTTGCCGTGTCAGATCTTCGGAGGCCACATTAATCAAAGACATTGTCAAATCGATCTCCGAGCTGATAAGTTTCGATGCGTACATAAGCTTTAGGAGTAAGGATGTCTGTGAGAACTTTGTTAGGAGTCTGAACAAGGCCTTGGTCCAGAAGGGCATAACTACTTTCATGGACAGTGAGAACTTAAGGATGGGTCATGATTTCCCACCGGCGCTGATGGACGCCATTGAACTATCTCGTATGTACATCGTCGTTTTCTCAGAAAACTACGCTGAATCTTGGTGGTGTCTGAAGGAGTTGGTGCAGATCTTAGAGAGGAAGAACAGAAGAAAACAGCCGATGCTACCGATATTTTATAAGGTGGCACCGGGGATGGTGAGGGCACGGAATGAACCGGAAGAACTGGGGAAGGTGAGGGCACAGAAAGAACCGGGGAAGGTAAAGAGTTACGGGGAAGCATTGGACAAACATAAGATCGAGCATGGGATGCGCAAGGTCAAGAAATGGAGGGAGGCTCTTTCTGAAGCCGCCGATGTGAATGGAAAGCATCTGCTTGATGGGTAAGATTTCCAACGCATTTACCTTCTCCTATCAGAAATAAATTCTACTGTCTGGGAGCGGAAGTGTTGAAACTTGAGTAGCTTCATGCCTTGGGAAAGGTCTCAGCAATAGACCGAGTCAACCTATCCTATGACATCGATTTCTGCCTTGCTCTGTCGAGTATAAGTAAAGGGCCACTGTATTGAAGTATTGTTCTATTATTATGTCTGACACATGCTTTGAGCGGGAAAGAGAACTTGAAATTCGAAAGCTGCACCGAAAAATCGAGTCCAGTGCATCCTTTTAGAAGTTTTTCGCATTCGATGCATAAAATATGTCAATCTAATTAGACAATCTGCATTCAACAGCACCAATATGTCCATTATCATGCAATAGTAAGGTTATACGGTGAAGTCGTTACTATGAATTGAAGAGCATACATTGAAACTTCAATTTTCATCGCTCTGCTAGATAGGGGCATAACTTTGGTCATTTTTCAATTTGAAGTGGCCAATATATATATTTTTGGTAATTAAATAAATTTTATTGCTACAAAAGCCAATTTTAACTAAAAAAGACTGAACTGAATCAGAAACTTTTGGTCCCGTCAATATGCTGTTCACTTCATGCTAGTTGATGGCTATATTTGATATTCATATCTCACTTGCTCTTTTGTTTCAACAGGAATGAAGATGATTGGATCCCTGGTATTGTTGAAGAGATAGAGAAAATAATGGCAGAGATCAGATGAAAGCTAGAATGAAGATGCTTGCAATGTCAGTTTTGGTGAGATAGAATAGCAATTTCACTAGAGAGATTGATGTGTGACATCGCTGCTTCAGCTAAAGGTCAAGAATCTATTGGAAGTTGTCTTTCAGTTTACAAGATTTTAGCTACTTAAAACTGGTGTTGAGACTTGAGAATTGAAACCGAAATGGTAGGACACTTTGCTGCGAAAACTATGTAAAGTAATATGTCTAATTAATGTTATAGGAAGTGGGAGGGAATGGAGCTTTATCATGATGTGGCTCAACCATAAAGCTCCATTCTATCTACTTCTTTTTTTTTTCTCCCTCAATAAAAATGGTACAAGGTGAGCAACCTGCTACAAGCACAAAAATTACAGTTTAAAGAAGCCTCCAGTTATAATACAAAAACTTTGTACCTGTCCATTGCAATTTGCTTAATAACTACATAGAAATCAACTAATCTTCCCAGTATAGACCTTTTTTATCTTCGAGAAAATTAGATCAACACTTTCCTAAATGTACTAATCATGTTAGATTGAGCAAACCTTACTGTCTCGGAATTTTAGACTATGAAGTATTGGAATCATTAATTGGAAACAGAGTGGTGACAGAGTTTTAAGCGACAAACTTCACAGAGCCACTTTGAAGACTAAGGCCATTCAACAGGCATTCACTTAATTTTGGATTAGTGCGCTCTGCATCACAAATCATAAAGAAAGAGAGTGTTAAAGTATGAATAAAATTGATTGTTGTGTTGACAATCCTACGTGAAGACAAAAAGAAATCAACAAGAGTGAACAAGAAGGCAGATCTTTTTGTGAATATCTCATTGAATGCAGGCATGATGAAGAATGAAGACAAATGCTCCAAGCATTTAATAAAGATAGAGGTCATTGAAGAGTTTTCCATATATTTCTATGCTTGTTGCATCCGCGCATTCATTGTTTGTGTACTTCTTATCTTTCAACTTTGTGGACGTTTTGTTGCTTCATTTAATGCTGTTAGAAGGAGTGCCCAAGACTCCATGGCTCATTTAATGCATGTTGAAATTTTGTCTCGAGGTGCTAAATGTATGAGATGTTTGTCTTTAGCATTAAATGTATCGTAGGCGTTCTCCTATTATATAAGGACTAGAGGATGAGTGTTGTATAAGAAGTCATCAGAAAAAGTATTCTAAGAACAATTTTCTTCCTCCAACTTGTGCACTCATTCTAAATTTCCAAGGTTATCGTTATTCCTCTTAGTTCCAACAGAGAGGGGACAAAATGTTCCTCAATCATGTTAGTAGCATGATGCGAAACCCATATTTGATAGTATTTTGAATTTACTTAAAGAAGCAGACATTTCAAAATTTCTAGTAGAGACGAAAAAACAGAAAAGCGAAAGGCATTGGACCAAATCCGCCTAGTTCGATTCCTCTAGAATCACTTCCTCAACAAGTCGTGACCAATACGACCAGGCATGTTTTCAAGTCAACACTCGTATATTAGTCGGTGCAAGTGGAACCCATGGTCTCGCCATAGTTAAGACCATCGCATCTTTTTTGTTAAGTTGATCAGCTTTCATCAACATCTGTTTCGCTTGGAGTATCTTCTTCCTTGGTGTCCATTGATTTATCTTTATGAATCTCCTTCCCTGAGAATCCAATTTTTTTCTATCGACTGATGGTATAGAAGCATGACCCTCATAACATTCTGCTGTTGCTCGCATATTAGACGGAATCAACACTTCTTTAAGCTTCGTTTTGATGCTTTGAGGCGAACTTGGAAATGGCTCCAACCGTTTTGTAACTTATCCCGCCTTTCTTAGCCTTAGTTTGAGTAAGAAAGCAACATCAAGTTCCGCCCCTACCTCCAACAGTCAACTATCTTCTTTTCTTTGCTCGCTTCGCTAACAGCAAGACAACTTTGACTCGTGACGAGAATCACCTTGAGTTTGAAGAACTGTCTTATTGGTACCAGTACCAGACTGAGTAAGACTAAGCTAAGAACCACTTTGTTTCTTTCAAGTCAACAGATTTTCACTCTCCACTCCATTTCATCCCTTGCTCGAAAACAAGGGGTATGGACTCTTTATTAAAAGGTCACAAACCTATTCCTTCTTTTAAGGTGAGAGTTGAATAGGGAGTCTTCGTCTACTCTAGGCCCACTCCACCCCCGGTCCTGTCTATTCGATCATAGGGCTAAAAGCTTACGTTGCGCCAGCCTTTAGTGGAAAATCCTTTTCTCGCTTATAGCTGAAAGCTCAAACAATTCCGTCTTTAGACAAAAGATAGGGAAAGCGTCTCTTAGGAAAAGAGAGTTCCTTTGAAGGAAGTGATTCAGGTAATTCATGACTGGCTGACCAATCCTTAGAAGGCCGGGTCCTCCCCGACTATACCGTGGCAAGCAAAAAGAGCAGAGTTGTGAAAACTTAGAATAGTGGCTTAAAAACACCTTTGAGGTTAGGATTCATTTCCGAAACTGGACAAGCTCATAAATTGCAAGTCAAGATCTTTTTGACTCGTGTGCAGAATCGAAACGAGCCTGTCAATTCCTAGCTATCAAAAGAACTTCTGCCTACTGAACATGATCTCTATACCTCAAAGTAGATTGCCAACAAAGATCCCAGCAGACACCCTATTTATTCATAGGTGTTTTTTTTCCACTATGCCCCTGATTTCATCAAAACGAGCTAATTTAAAAAATGACCGCCCCCGGTCCTATCAAACCAGTTACTTCATTCCTGGATCGGCTTTTGCCCGGTATTACCTAAAAAATAAAAAAGAATTGAACCCTTACTCCCCTCTTCTAGTTAGCATGTAGTGGGCGTGAGACAGTGCCGTCTTTAAGGCTTAAACAATTCCTTTTTCATTCTACCAATCCAAATGCCAATTCATCTAACACGAGGAAAGTCTCCTCCCTTTTTAGTGGCACGAGCTTCTTCTTGTGATGACACTTGGGATCAAATCATTTGAGCCAGGTGTGGGCTAGAATACCCACCTTGCCTTCGTTGGACTAATGCTTTGATAATTTTTTTAAAATAAAAAGCGGTCACGCCATCAACAGCTAAATCGATGGCACTCGCCTTTTTTCAGCATTGAATCAGTAACTTTCTTCATCTTTCCCACCTCTCCCTTTTGCTTCTAAGCAGAATAGCTCTTCTTCCTTCCCTCGCCCTAAGGTGACTGAAAGTACCTTATGCTACCTCTCTTTCCCTCTTTCTGGTATCTAGCAAAATGCCAGTTGGATTCCCTAGTTCCAATGCTCTTTTGTTTGCTAAACTATACTTGAGTCTTTCCCTTTGAATCCCTTCTATCCTTCGCTCCTTACTCTACTCTGGCTATTTATGTGCCAAGATAGACACAGATTTGATAGGAAAGTGGAAAAGACCTTTTTGGATATGATAATCAAAGGGAGTGGTAAAGCTGCAGTCATTCTTTGGAAAAGCCTAGTTCTCTTTGTCTTCGAGCTCTCATTCCTCAATCCATCCATTCGTTCCTTCATATCCAATTTTGTACAGTTAATCTTAGCAGATGCTTTTTGGGCATTCTCCTTAATGAAGATGGCATCAAGCCGATGCGGGACTTGAGGAATAGAATACGGGGATTTCTTTCGGTTTTTTGCACCCTGTTTTGGTCTTGATTAGAATATTTTGAAACAAGAAATGGTACATAATATATCATACACATACATAAATCAGTCCCTACATTTCCTATCTAACAATGTCATTAAGGGCTAAAGGCGAGTCTCTTGGGTACATAAATAACTCAACATCCCGCAATAAAGTAGGCGGCTCTATTGCTCCTCCTCCAACAATGGGTGACTCTAGAAGACCGTAAGGCTCTTGCATTTCAAGTGAAGCTCAGCAGCATATTTCGCGCTTGTGGGGCTTACATTGGGAGTTAATCATCTCGACTACATAAAATGAGTAAGACTCTACCCAAAGGTTCTTAATGCCCATTTGAGATGAGATCACCGGTAAACCTTTTCTGGTAAATGGAAAGACCCAAAAAAGGTCGTTGGTTCGACCTCCTAATGAGAATTGAGGTCCTTGCGCGGGCGTCTCATCCCTAAGACTTGCTTGCTTTGTATGGAGTGCCCCGTGGTTCCTTGAGTGCCAGCCGCAGAAAGGAATGCCATCAACTAGGGCGCTATTAGCCACTAAACACTCGCTTGCCAGTCGCTCGGGCTTCGCGTTTCAAGTTCGTTATCCTAACCATCTCCTCTGCTCCACCAGGAACCTGGCCCCTTCGTCTATCTTATCTACTGCCTTGCTCCTCAACTCCCTAGACAGTTTCCCCGTACCCAAGATTGCAAGGCCATGACCAAAAGCAGCAGAAGAATTCAAAGCGTGAAAGAGGAAATAGAAAAAAGGCCTAGCGTTGAGGCCTTCTGGCTTCCTTTTAAATAAGGTAGAATAAAAAGAAAGTCACATTTCGGGCTAGCCTATGCTTACGCCTTTTCATCTTTGTCCTGTAAGCCAGAATCTCATCTTCCATTTTGGCTCTTGAGCAGGGGGTTCAGGGGGCTGCAAAAGCAAAAGAGGATTATAAGACGACTAAGGTAAGTAAGATCCCGTCCTCAAGATTCTATTTTGATGTTACGAGAAATCCCTCTATCCTATTAGTTAATCCCGAAGGAAGCTTCCCTGGTAGAGCTGCTATAAGATAAGCTCTTTTTCCATTTAGTTTAGAGAGAGTAGTTTTACACAATCTGGGTCTTCAAGGTCTGCTATTCCTTTCCTCTTATGACTAAATGTCAAACCTACCGAAATGGCTCTTTAAAGAAAGGCTTTATTCACAGGATGGCTCCTCTCTTTCCTCTTTAACCTCGAACAAAAAATCGATCTCACCATCGACTCAACTAAGAGTTCCGAATCGAAAAAGTAAACTGAACTTGACTTAAGACGAAGGAACCGAGTGCCGAAAAAAACCGTTTTCTTAAAGGCTTAAAACTACTAGTCATGTTGACGACTATGAAAGAAAAGTAAGGAAGTCCTTTTTCTTGACTTGGCCTGCGTGCATTATACCTAGCCCCTTTTTAAAGAACTTGATTTCGATCTCAACGAAGAAATGAAAGCATAACTCTTTGCTTGTTGCCCTCTTACTCTTTTAGCCTGCCTTGTGGGAAGTACTCAAGCCACAGATGATCGGATTTCAATAAACTCAAGGTACTTACATGCCAAATCACCCCTTGGTCATTAACAAATATATGGACCTCACATGAAGCATCGGCCACTTTTCCTTCCTCCAGGCCGAGAACAACAAAGAGTGATAGTCCAAAGAAGTTGCCTCTTTACAGTGGAGTGAAACCATTCTGGCCTCTCTTCCAATTAGGATAATGTTGACTCATCTTCGGGAGTTCCTGTCATATAGATGGTACGCATATCAAGCATTCAAAGGTAGAGAGAGAGAGAGAGAGAGAGAGAGAGAGAGAGTCTGACCTCAAGTGATGACTCATCAGCCATATCGAGCCCTTCACGGAATAATTCACAACATGAAGACAAGTCAACTTCAAGGCAGTTGGAGGAGAGACTCGACAAATCTGGGAGTTTTTGCTGAGATTTATGGATATTTGCTTTTAGAGTACACATATTTCATGAAAGCTGAGGAATCTCTTGTATTTGCTTGCAATTATCAACATACAAGCGTTTCAAATCCTTGTATTTGTTAATGCATATCAGTAGATGAGTAAACTTGTTTTTTTGAAAGATTTAGGCACGCCAATTTGGAAAAATGGAAGAACTCTCAAGGAACTCTACTTCTCATAGATTGCGGTCATTAAGTTCTAGTTGTTTTAGATTGGGGAATCATAGATCTCCATCAGGATCAATTGAACCCTTCAAGTTCTTTGAAAACGTGGCAAAATTTGAGCAGTATTGAAGACTTAGATACTGGAGATTGTGCAATTTAAAAATGCTCGATAGAATCATTGCAAGGCTTTTGCACTATCCCAAAGGTATCTTCTTCCCGGAGACTGTTTTCAATTAATGCAATTTGCTCTTTAAGAGATCTCAAGTATTTTTTTTATCCTCAAATGTCCTTGATCACTTTCTTCATATTGTGAATTTCATCGGCTATTTCTTTCCATGATTTTAATGATTTAACCTCCTTGTACTAAGGTAATTTTGTCTATTATGTAATAATACAATATTATGATTCGGATTGGCCATATAACCTCACATATAACTTTTATGGTAGATTTGAGTATACTTTTGTTTGTTTGGCATCCCAGATTTTTCTAACAAAGTAAGCATGCAAAAGCATTTCAATTTTTTTTAAAATTATTTGAACGTTATATAAATATTTCCAACCGAAAAAAACATTATATAAATTTCTTAAAATTTGTATTATTTAATTTTAAATGACAGAAAAAAAACACAGAATCAATCGCTAAAATACAATGAAACATGGAAAGCAGCACAAGTAATTTCGTTACATGTCCTATTACTGCATGCAAATATTATCATACTTTCTTGAACTTTCCAATGTCAATATTACGAGTACTGGGATGCTGTGCATATTTGCTAGTATGTAAAGACTTTAACCCCTATTTAGAAGATCAGACATTAAATACTAGAGAATTCTTTTGAATTCAAATTTAGAAGGTAAGACATATTGAGTATACCAGCGAATCATCTTCAGTACTGTAAATTATAATTTTGTCCATCTACAGTTTTGTTCAGTCATAATGTACTTTAAATATATGCATAGGATGTTTATCAAATTATTTGCAAAAGTTTGTAGATAACAAATTTTCTAGGATGGATATTCGAAATTATTAATTCTTAGAAATGAAAAAAAAAACGTAAGGAAATGAAACTAGCCGAAAAATAAAATTTGCAGGATTTTACCTGCCCGCCCATCGGGCCCCAAATGGGTGGCTTATTTGATCTTTTACTAACTTTATTTACTTTTCTTAGCAACACATTATATTTACTGACGATTATAAGAAATTAAATATTTTTTTTGTGCATTACCAACTTTAAATTGATTTAGATTACCAACGCCAATATGAGTTGCTTACCAATGTGTATTTGGTTTTTTTTATTTTATCAATTTTTTATAAAGTTGCCATTTTTATTTATCTTACTTGCCATTTTTTTTTATAACCTACAAATTCTTCTTTTCTAACTCTTGTCTATGTTAGTTACCAGCGTTTGTGTTTTTTATTAATTACCAACTTTTCTTATCTCTTATAAAAAAAATCTCGTATTATTTACCAATACTTTAAATTTAACAACTTTTATATGAAATTACAATTGTTTTTTTGGAGACTTACCAACGTTATTCCCGATCATGTAACTCAATGGGAAAGTCAGTTTAAAACAAATAAATGTTGGTGACAAACTCAAATGATAGTTGATTAACCAAAGCTAGTTGATAATTTAATTGAAGTAAAATTGATAAATCACTTAATGATGTTATATAAGAGTTGTAAATATAAGGTGTAATTTAAGAGAGATAAACAAAGTTTGATAATTAAAAGAAAAATAAACATGGTAAGTAACTGAAATTAAAGTGGGTAATCCAAAACTATTTGGTAACTTAATAAAAAAACTCGGTAAGTTACTCTAATTGATATTTGTAATCTCAAAAAAATTGGTAAAACTTAAAGCGCTCCTAATAAATGCTAATAGAAATTCATAAATGATAAGAAAACTTGGCAAATTCAAAAAATAAATAAACGTTAGTACGTAACTTAAGTGAGAGTTTAGACATCAATATTAGGTAGTGAGTGCTTTATGAAAAGATGGAAGAAAGCTCGCTTTGCCGCTGGCAGTTTGTCCGGGTGGGACTTCAATGTTGGGCAAGTAAAATGTTGAACGAGAATATGTTCACCTCCACAATGTCTTTCTTTCTTTGTTTTCCCGTTTCGTTTTTTTGAGTTTTTGTTTAAAATTTTTTTGCCTTCTGCTGGATTTTGAATTAAGCTAAAAGAAAAGAAAAGTTGAAACCACTGTGTCTATGCCATATGCTTTGATGCCATCTCGGTTTCATAGATAAAAATCCAATTAGAATAATGGATATCTTTTTTCTCTATGCTAAATAAAATAATGATTACTTGAATGAGGTGCTAACTTGCAAAGTCATGCACATGTGTTCTCGATTTCTATGTTACTCTTAGCTGTTTTCAAAGATGGTCGGCCGCAACTAGAAATGAATACCTCAGCTTAAAAGCAAATCCTTTTCATTTCCATGACGCTTTTTGGGATTTATTTGTTAATAAACATTAGATATCATATATGAATATTGTCGCTAGCCATCATTCACACTAGCAAAGGAAATAGTTATATTGGAACAACGCGCTATATAATATTTCATTGACATCGCCAAATCTCACGTTTATACTAAACAAGATCCACCAGCCACGGCGACGCAGCAGGTAACATATATTAATGGTGGGAGCCATGTGCTATGTCATTCCATGTAATTTTTCTTCGAGAAAAGAGTAAGTCAACTCAGGATAGATAGCAATATGAACTTCGTGACATGCCACCATCAGCAAACCGGGTCTCTAAAATAAAGTAAACTGAGTCTCTAAGGTAAAACCATGTGCTATCAAAGAGCCTTATAAACAGAACTAAGAACCAAGAGACTACACAAGAAATTTACATTACTCAGCCGGTGGTCTTCGCTCGATTAGAGCAAAGGACTACGTCTCCAAGTACAATGAAAGAGAAAAACCTATCAAAAACTACTGTTATCGCGTCTTAGACTGAAGTTAGCACAAACTTGTCTTGAGCTCTCCAACGAACTACCTATTAGTGATCTGCCCTAAGAATCAATCAACGTTGATACTCTAATATTAGTTGTGGATTAGGTTGTGTCGGAAAACCAATCTTCACTATACTTAGGTAGTCATAATGTTTTGCTAGAGACCGCTTATGATTTGTGGGCTAAAAAGAGTTTTGAGCACACTGCTAATATTTAGTGAACCTACAGGGTCACACACAATAGCGAACGGACTTAATATTTTCTATACCCCTTGATATGCTTAATAAGTAGATTTTAATTTATTCTCTTATTTAAATTATCTATGCGGTCGTGTGCGTTATGAGATAACGATTAAACGTACGATTAAAGGTGGATGGTTTGGCGGGCCCAAATCGCCTGGCCCACTTCTTTTAATTCCGTTGGATAATGAAGCTATATAAATAGATATAGAATCGTTCTCTGTCTAGGGTTTTTCGATATAGTATCGAAAATCAAAAGGCGTTGAAGAAAAAAAACTTCAAGATCTTTCGCTAGCACGTGGATCGTTAGAGAATTCCGTTCGTGTGTGTGGATACCGGTAAAGGCACAACACTTAGGGCGCTAATCCAAACATAATCAGTTACCGATTTATCTTCGATCTGCAAAAGGTACGTTTCGAAATTCCTTTTCGATTTCAATATACACATGGATTCTGTCTAGGGTTCTATATTTCGCTGTGTTGTTTTTCGTTAATGAACCCAACACTACCTTCCTTTGTTTTCCTCTTCTTCCTTATTTCTGAAGCAAATATTCACTAGGGCTTTTAACTCAGAGAGAGAGAGAGAGAGAGAGAGAGAGATCATGAGGACCCTGTTAATGCAAGTGAAGTATAATTGTTGGGATTTTGGCACAAAAACCCATAGAATTGAATGAGAAGTGTGTGGGTGAAAGTGTCCCACATAGGGTAGAAGAGAGATGGAAGATGGGTTCAAATAGTTGAGCCTCATAAATGGGTTTGGGCCCCAAGGGGTACTCCACTTTTGTGGAAGAGAGAGGACTTACGTCAAACTCGGTCCACTCCCCCAGCGCGCTGCCGCCGCCGTCCGTCCAGCCGGCTCGGTTCGATTCCGGGGTCTACCCTCTATCGGTTTTATTTTTTCCGAACAGACACATTGTTCGGGCTCGGATTCAACATCTTGTTTGCTTGGTTGTGTTGCTTTCAGGTTTGTTATTCCTAACGTTTGTTTTTTAATTTCTCGCATACGAACTTAGCCTAACTACAATACCGAATTACATTCATCTACAATAATTTCATAAAGTCTAAGCATGTGTAACACGGTTCAAGTTCATCGGGTACGAATTGAGGTCTGAGTACGGGCTGATACAAGTAAAAGTAGCTTAGTATGTAAACACTACTTCAAAGTAAATAATTTATAGTAATATTAGGGTGCACATTTCGGTTCCATATTTACGACATCTCAGTTTAAGAGGTGTTTATGTCAATGTGAACAACATTTAACAGATTTATCACTTAAGCTCCCGATTTTCCATTAAAAAAAATGAATCAATGGTCGAAGAAATGCAAGTTTGCCCTTTGGAGATGTCGAAGACCAAATTGCAGAAAAGTGGGCTGAATGGTGATTGTGAAATTAGTTCTTAGAACTAACGACTTTTAAGCACGTGTAAGTGGATACATTGTATCGTGTAGGTCGAATTGGTGAAGTACGTGATGCTTAGTGTGCCTTAAATCTATATATTTAAACCAAAAGGAAATGTGCCTTTTTTGAATCTCAACTTCAATTTATTCTTCTCATTAAGATTAAGGAACTAGCTAATGTTTGAATCATTGCCATCTTTGCTTACTTGATTTAATTTAGATTTTTTGTTTTGATACCTTTCATCATTTTGTTGATTGAAAATTTCTGTTGTCTAAACATGGTCAAGGATAATATGTAAATTAATAACAAATTCAAACATAAAATAAAGACTTGTGTTGATCATAAATCTAAATTTACCATGTCTGATCTAACATGGTAAATGTGATTGCTGATGTTGACAATAATATTATGTTTTATTTTTGGTCTAAAGAAAATTGTATTCGTTACTCAAAAGAATAAAGAAGAAGTACAATGACTTTCATGGTAAAGAAAAAAACAAAGAGGATCGATAAAGTATCGACAAGGTTAAGCAAACGGATCTATCAAATAAAATAATTGACGACCAATCACTGGATCTCATATCATCATTAGTAATGAGCATCCGTTGAAAAGTCCTTCAATGCCTACGACTAGGGGTGTCAAAAAGACCCGAGTTGGTTGAGCCGGCTCAGTTCGGCCCTAAAATTCAGGGTATTTTGGGGTTGGGTCTCAATTTTTTTAGGATAGGGCTTTTAGGATGGGTATTGTTAGAGTTAGCGTAGGATCATGAAGGGTTAGGGCCAGCCCATTGTTAGACCCATTATTCTCCCTCTTCTCTCTCCTCTCTCTCTACATACAAAAAGACTTAACCACTAAACCCCTCTCTCTCTCTCTCTCTCTCTCTCTCTCTCTCTCTCTCTCTCTCTCTCTCTCTCTCTCTCGTGCTTGCTCCAGTGGAGTCGCATGCACCGCCAGCAGATCTCGTCGCTCCTTAGTCTCTCATCGGCGGCGGCGGCGGCTTCGGCTTCTTCTACTTTCTTCCAGTAGCCACTGTTCCAGCGTAGATCGAAGGGAAGGGGGGAATTTCTCGAGCTCGCTTCGCTCATGAACGAGGTTCGCCCCCTTTCGCTCCTCCCTCTCCTCTCCTCTCGTCTCGTCAGCATTGCTTCTCCGATCGTCGTTTTTTCTCCACCTCAATTTACATGTGGGGAGGAAGGATCGGACCGCGAGTGCTGTTGGTGACTGAGTTTTTCTGCCGATCTTGCGACTGAACGGTTGTGTGTTTGGAATTGTTTTCTCCGGCGCCGAGGGTCGGAGGAGAGGGAGTCGGCGGTGGGGAACCCTCCCGACCACCGCCTAGTTCATGCCCTCTTGGAAGTTGGGAGCCGCTGGAAACGGTGGTGTGAGGCGAAGGGGGAGGAGTTACCCTTATCCATGGACCCTTCAAGCTAGAGAAATGGGTGCCAGCATCGGATAGAGACTGAGCAGGAGGACGATTTATACAAGTCTGGTGAGATTTTGTCGTTGAAGCACTGGCACCTGCACTAGCACTGACCTAACCCTACCCAACCCATCTCTTGGGGTAAATGCTTAATAGGGTCTTGGATAGGGGGGTGGGTCAAGTGCGACCCTCTACGTTTTGGATCGGGTCGGGTATCAGGAAAGCCCGACCCGATCCGATCCATTGACACCCCTACCTACGGCATTGCTTGTTAGTGGTGCACGCCTAGATTTGGCTTGCTCTACACCGTCATCGAATAGAGACAACCAAAACAAATCTAGCTCAACGAGATACCAAAACTGTCATGCCCCGCACCTTACCAGCGCGCGATCAACCCTCGATGGTCGTATTTCGAATGCGACGTCCCAAGACTCGTCGTTGATCCATGCGAACATCAAAACATAAAGCGCGAGCGAAAATGATTAAAAGCACCCAGACAAGATTAAAGACCAAGGGTAGTAAAACACTTGAACAAATGAACCACATATTTCATTCAACGGCACGTACTTATAAAATCCAACCTTACATATAAAGGCCACTAGGGTTAAAATCACCATCATCAAAAGGGGCAAGTGGTCGAGTAGGTTAGCCTAGCTATACAAAAAGGGCCCACCAACTACATGGCTCCTCTTCGGGATCTTGGTCCATCGGTTCTTCCTCGGGATCCCAAAACGCTGTGACGGACCGTTCATGGTCGGAGTTGGGGGTCTAAAATGATTATATAATAACCATGAAAACGAGGGTGTCAGCTGGCGTGGTGAGCAGCAAGGGGACGTGGGGGAAAGAAAGAGAAGTCAGCTGCATGTGGGGGTGTCAGCTGGCGTGGAGGAAGAGTCAGCGGTGAGCATAAGAAGCATGGGTTCAGCAGCAGCAAGTCAGTAGCAGGGACGTGAAGGAGCAGCAGCAAAGGTCAGGAGTCAGCAGAAATAGAGGCAGAAACAAAAGCAACGTGGGGGAGTCAGCGAGCGTGAAGGAAGAGAGGAAGTGAGCGGCATGGGGCAGCGGCAACGTGGGGGAGGAGAGAGAGAAGAGAAGAGAGGAGAGGAAGTCAAATGCACTTGAGTGCGATCCGACGATCCTCGTTTAAATCTGAAAACGATCCAATGGCCCACGAAAACCCTAATTATAAATTAGGAAAAAGGCTAAAAGATAATAACTAAAACACACTACGAGAAAGGTCTACTAGTCCAAATCTGCATCCGGTCAAAATTTCACTTTTTACACATTCCGGGCAATCTCGAGGTTGGCTACAATAATATCGACATTATCCAATTAAATTCGTCCTGGAACTCCGAGAAATTCGACACCAAAATTTGGGCTCTAAATAACGATCAAATTCGATCGAGTGCGATTCTAGTGAAATCTCTAATTTAAAAATAAAATAACCGAGAGTGATCGGTTCCCAAGCGAGATTTTACTATAAGCACACTAACGAATTACACGTTTTATGAATCCCAAAAATGGACCGAAATTCAGGATGTCACAACTCTTCTCCCATTACAAAAATTTCGTCCTCGAAATTTACAACCCATCCCAGTTCTTTGAACAAATGGGGGTATTGGTATCGCATAAGCTCTTCGCTTTCCCACGTTGCACCTTCGATTCGATGGTGCTCCCAAATTACTTTGACCATTGGAATTATCTTGTTCCGCAGCACTCATTCCATTCTGTCCTCGATCCTTACTGGCCTTTTCACATATGACATTCTATCGTCCACATCTATTTCTTCATAATTCAGCACGTGGGTTGGATCTAGCTCGTACTTACTTAACGTAGACACGTGAAATACATTATGCACTTGAGATAAATTTGGCGGTGACGCGAAACAATAGGCCAAGGCACCGATTCTCTCTAAGACTTCAAACGAACCCACGTACCTCATCCTCAACTTCTCTTCTTCTTTTTTTCCAAACCGTGACAATCCTCTCATAGGCGATACCTTGAGGAAAACGTGGTCCCCCACTTGAAATTTCAAAGGTCTACGTCTCCGATCCGCATAATTCTTTTGGTGGCTCTAAGCGGTTTTAAGCCTGTCCCAAATCACCTTGACTGTTTCAACTGACTGCTAAACCAACTCAGGACCCGTGATGCTCATCTCACTAACTTCATCCTAATAAACCAATGTTCCGCAAGCTCTGCCGTACAATACTTCAAATGGTACCATTTTGATACTCTGCTGATAGCTATTGCTATAAGCAAACTCAACCAAAGGCAACTGTTCTTCTCAACTGCCCCTAAAATCCAATACACATGCTCGCAGCATATCTTTCAAAGTCTGAATCGTCCTATCAGACTGGCCATCCGTTTGCGGATGATAAGCCGTGCTAAACTGTAACTTTGTTCCTAATGCCATGTGAAGACTTTTCTAAAAAGCGGCAATAAACTTAGGATGACGGTCCGAGGTGATTGTCACTGGCACTCCATGTAGACGAACTATCTATCGCACGTACAGTTCTACGTACCTTTCTAACATGAAGTCCTTTCGTACTACCAGAAAATGTGCCGACTTTGTCAATCGATTTACTATAACCCAAATTAAATCATGGCTCCTCTAGCCCCTCGGTAATCCCATAACAAAGTCCATCGTGATGTGTTCCCACTTCCACTTAGAAATTTCCAATGGCCGTAACATTCCACCCGGCTTGTAATGTTGTGCCTTCACTTGCTGACATGTTAAACACTTGGCCATGTGCTTGGCTACATCCACTTTCATGCCGTTCCACCAATAATGTTGTTGTAAGTTCTAATACATCTTCGTACTACCCGAGTGAATACTATAATTGTTACGGTATGCTTCAGACAAAATCTCTTCCTTCAGTTTTGCATCACCAGGTACACATAACCGTCTACGGAACTTCATAATCCCATCCTCGGATACATGAAAATCTGATTTCCTTTTTGTGATCTCCATACTCGAAATCTTTTGAATCTCCGGGTCTGTCGATTGTAAAGTCTTAATCTTAGTCTGGATTTCCGGTTCAATCCTTAATGTTGCAAGTAGGCTCGAGACATGACTCACTTCAAACTTAAATTTCGAATTCTTAATTCCTTCCAACAGGGTCCATTTTTTAACCATCATATGTGCGATGCTCGATTTTTGGCTCAGTGCATCCACTACTTTATTACCTTTTTCCGGAATGATACCGAATCTCGCAATCATAGTCCTTAAGGAGTTCCATCCAACGACGCTGCCTCATATTCAACTCCTTCTGTGAAGATAAGTACTTGAGGCTCTGGTGGTGATCTGTGTAAATTTGAAACTTTTCCCCACACAAGTAGTGTCTTCAAATCTTAAGGACAAATATAATTGCGGCCAATTCCAAGTCATGCGTCGGATAGTTCAGCTCATGTGGTCTCAATTGTCACGATGCGTTTGCCACCACTCTTCCATGTTGCATTAACACGCATCGTAGTCCTTTTAGCAATGCGTCACTGTAGATTTCACATCCTCCTAGACCTGACGAGACCGTCAACACTGGCGTGATCGTCATGAAAACTCCTTTTTCACTTGGCCGTCCATTCAAATTTCATTTCCTTCTTTAGCAAACGCGTCCACGGTGTAGCTAACGCTAAAAACCTTTCCACGAAATGTCTATAATAACCTGCCAGACCCAAGAAACTCCGAACCTCAATTACCATTGTCGGTCTTAGCCAATTCATGACGGCTTCGATCTTTGTTGGGTCCACTGCAATTCCTTCCTTAGATATCACATGTCCTAAAAATGCCACTCGACGAAGCCAAAATTCGCATTTACTAAACTTAGCGTAGAGTAAATATTCCCTTAAAGTCCATAAAACTCTTTTCAAGTGTAACTCATGCTCGGCGGAACTCTTTGAATACACCAGGATATCGTCTATGAATACAATCACAAATTGATCTAGAAATTCCTTAAATATCCAATTCATTAAATCCATAAAGGTTGCAAGGGCGTTCGTCAATCCAAACAGCATCACTGTAAACTCGTAGTGCCCATACCTCATCCTAAATATCAACTTCGGCACGTCCTCCTTCTTGATCCTCAATTGATGATAACTAATCCTTAAGTCGATCTTAAAAACATCGGTGCCCCTTGCAACTAGTCAAACAGGTCATCTATCCTTGGAGACGGGTACTTATTCTTAATGGTAACTTGATTCAACTGTCTGTAATCAATGCACAACCTTAACGATATGTCTTTCTTCCTCATGAATAAAACTGGCACTCCCCATGGAGACACACTCAGACGAACAAAACCTTTATCCAATAACTCCTACATTTGAAACTTCAATTCCTTCCGTTTTGACAGCGATATCTTATAGGGCACTTTCGAAATTGGTTTTGTCCCTAGGGCCAACTCAATCACAAACTCCACTTCACCATCAGGTGGCAATCCCGGCAATTCCTAAGGGAAGACATCGGGAAGGTTACGCACCTTGACTATATCCTTTAGCTTTGGTTCCTCAATCAACTAGTTAACCACAAAATAATTATTTTTCTATACCTCAAAGACAAAGCTCAATCCATCAAATTTCAATCCAACGGTCTCCCAAAACAAATCACCCCAGTTCTTTATAAAATTTGAAATTTCCAAGCATCACTCATCCTTCCGAATTCGTCCAAGAAAATCATTAGTGAATCAGAAATCCATAAATTGATTGCGCCTATTCACTATAAGTGATTATAAGTCTTATATGACCATTTAAGTAATAACTTCAAAATCATCTCCTATTGTACCCAATATCATCACATAGTGCATCTAGATCCTCAAGCCGCATCCTCCGCTTCCTTCTCAACCACGACCTACACCTTTCCTTACGTCCGTAGTCGATACAGATTAATCTGCGGGACAGCTTCCGTTTGACGACCTACCCACGGTTACTGCGATTACATCAGTAGTCTAACCTGTTGACTTAGCAATTTCTCACTTGGTGACCATGTTGACCACATCCAAAATACGCTTCAGGTCCACCTAGGCAGGGGTTATTCCCGTGCCTCTTTTCATAAGATCGACATGTGGTATTAAAGTAATAATTCGGCTTTCCAAAGTTCTTTCTTACTAGAGGGACAAATCTCCGATTCTCTGTCATAGGCTTCTTTCCAAAGTTCCTATTGTCCTTAGTAGGCGCGTACCGCGATCCAAAAGCAATAGCCCCTTTCACTCATATCCGTGTCAATCATCGAACTCTCTCATACAACTCATTGCAATCCCTTAAGATTTAAAAGTACTAATTGATTGCGGAATACTGGTTCCAATTCATCCCAAAACCTCCTTGTCCTATCCACATGGTCTTTGACCATTCTTGGTGCGTACTTAGGCATCCTTATAAACTTGACCTCACACTGATCGGCTAATATTCGATTTTAGCGAAGCCGAAAAAATTATGTCATTTTCTGTCCTTGCGCACTCTCTAAATATATTTCTCATTAAAGGCCTCAATAACGACACCCAGCTTGGAATTATGCCCTTCAAAATATCCTACTTTAGGGGTCCTCTTACCAATCACTCGCATTTCCTTGGAGTTGATATACAGCCAGGGTCAATTTCTCCTCATCAGTGTATCCGAATACCTCAAAAGCCTTTTTCTAAGTCCTCTATCCAAAGTACCGTAGTGTCAGGGTCACTTCTTCCCATTGAATCTTGCAGGTTTAAATTTCAAAAATTTTCCACCCTACTAACGCATTCGTCTGACTGCATTAACTTGCCATTGACCTTGATTTCCAACATTTCCATTATACCCATTATTCTCATCATTTCCATTGGCGGAGGCAACAGTAGTCTCAGTATCAGTGGCAAAAGTAGCATTTCGCTCCTCAGTCTGCCTTCCCATTAAAATTCCAACTTCCTTAAGTGCCCTCAAAATCTCATCCCATCTAGGATCCCTCACAACTCCAACTTGCGAACCTACACAACCTCGACCTCGACCTCTTCCTCGGCTACTCATACTCACAGGGTTCACATCACTCACTTACCTGCTATAATTCCCTTTGGGAATTAAAGACCTAGGCCATCTATATCAGTCTAAAGCCCTAGGCAGTGAATCACGCAACAATTTACTCAGCAGGTAGCCAATCACAACGTCACTCATTCACAACCAACAGGATTCGTGGACTTACCTCAAGTCCTGACGTACCTGCACCTTACACGTTATTGCATAACATCACTCAGCAATCACAATCGAATAGTTTGGGATACGCATGGCACACAAGTCTCCCTAACTAACTACCCCAAAGTCATCACTCCTTATCACTCCAGGCTTCGACCAACTTGGATCGAGCTGATCTTGCTTTGATACCAAATCAATGAGGATGTCACGCCCCGCACCCTACGAGCGCACAATCATCCCTCGATGGTTGTATTTCGAATGCGACGTCCCAGGACTCGTCGCTGACCCATGCAAACATCAAAACATAAAGCACAAGCGAAAACAATTAAAAGCACCCAGACAAGATTAAAGATCAAGGGTAGTAAAACACTTGAACAAATGAACCACATCCTTCATTCAACGGCACGTACTTATAAAATCCAACCTTACATATAAAGGTCACTAGGGTTAAAACCACCATCATCAAAAGGGGCAAGTGGTTGGGTAGGTTAGCATAGCTATACAAAAAGGGCCCACCAACTACATGGCTCCTCTTCGGGATCTTGCTCCATCGGCTCTTCCTCGGAATCCCAAAACGCTATGACGAATCGTTCATGGTCGGAGTCGGGGGTCTGAAATGGTTATATAATAACCATGAGAACGAGTCTCAATAAGCAACACTTTGAACCCTACCTAGGCCAATGTGTATCCAGACAAGTCTTACCCAAACACACAATAGAGCGACCACACGACTTAGGCTTTCAGGCCCAAATCAAACATATGTTGACCCTGCAGGTTAGCCACATAATAATACTGGCACTGAGCCCAACAATGGTACATACATACATATTAATTGGCCACGAACACATGTCATGCATATGCTTGCACTCGTTAATGCACTCTTGCACATGTGCCATCATTATGCATATGCTCATGTTCCTTTCTGCACACATGCCAAATTTTCATTTATTCACTGACCTGCGTTAAACGCATCAGGTCCGACCCGCATAAAACGCATTAGGTCTATCACATACAACACTTCCTGGCCCGCGTAAGACGCATCAGGCCCAGTGTCTCTAGCCCACGTAAAACGCATCAGGTGCAATACCAATCTCCTTATACAGAACAAAATCCGCGTAAAACGCATCAGGTTGGCCGTCTTCCAGCAATCCGGGCATCGTCCCGCGTGAAACGCATCAGGACAAATTCAACACCCCGCGTAAGACGCATCAGGGTTTTATGTGATCACACGACTCATACCACCAATTATTATCTAAACTCCGCGTAAGACGCATCAGGGCGATTTAGGTGATCACATGCTCATACCATTCGTGCACATTCAGGTAATGCACATGTTATGCCAATGTTCGATATACCCACTCATGGCCATAACAATCACACTCAGACACTCAATTTAAATTAGCCACAAAACATATGTAACATCCGAATTCATATGATTAATCAATATAATTGAGAACACTTAAGGCCCGCCATGCCCCTCAATTCTTGGTCACACTAGCACTCAACATGGCATTACATAATCAAGCATAATTCACATCCAAATTAGCCACTACATGGCCCAGCCAATCACACATGGCAATTCACAAACAAACCACATATTAGCCGTACAAGGCCCAATTAAATCCTCAATGGACAGCCACTAATCAATCCGGGAGAGAGAAAAATCAAGAATATACAAAATCGGGTCCAAATTGGGAAGTTGCGCAGTGACAGAAATCCATTTGAAATAAATAGTAAATCAACTCCAAAAATTCTGAAATTTGGATATGTTACATAAAACATCTTGATAAATATTTTCCGTGAAGAACTCAAAACCCAGTTCCAACCGTAAACACGTCGTTTTGACACTCAAAGTCGGACAGAATCCGGTTCGCTCGGACAGCCCCTCAGACCATCAAAAATACAACTCATTCAGTACCCAAATCACTTTGGAAAGCCCTGAAGTTTTTATATGTCATAGACACAAGTGTCCCCAACGAGTTTTGTGAAGGAAGTTTGTTGAAAAGAGGTTTGGAAAAATTTATAGAAAATAGGAAAGACCAAAAGGTCGGTGAACAATAAATCGGGCAGACTCAATTTGGTCCAAAAGTGGACTTACGAATGGTACTAAATGATCTTCAAAAGTTCCTAAATTAAATTATGTCATACTTCAAGATGTTGTAAACAACTTTCATGAAAAACACTTCCTCAAATTCGGCCCACACAAGCCACACCAAAAATAGTAAAAACCAGCGACGCAGCAGCAACCTTACTGGAAATCAACCAACATGCACCACCAAGCAAACCAAGCACAACCAGCCACTAAACCAATTATCCACAACCCTTAAACCATCCCTAAACATGTCATTAGTAACCCACTAGCCTAACCAAGGATTAGGAAGTCACTTACAAGAGAGTCTAAGCAAGACAACCTAGCAAAGGAGCAAACAAGAGCCTTAGCACGGCAACGACTACTCCGGCGAAGCAACGCCGAGGGCGAATAGTGGTTGGCAGCTCAGGTGATCGGTGATGGTGTGAGGGTGATCGCGGGTGGTGGTGATGGCCGAGTGGTGGTGATGTGAGGCGGACGGCGAGCGACGAGGCTGGAAAACAGCCGGCGACGGGAAACTTCGGGGCTGCTGGAGGCGGTGTAGCATGGCCAGGGGATGAGCTGGGGTGACGGGGTGGTGTGGTGCACGGCGGTGGATGGTCCAGCGAGGAAATGGTCTGGTCAGCATGGCAGCAAGAAGAAGCAAGAAGCAGTGAGGCAAGTGGAAGCAGAAACAGCAAAGCCAGCAGAAATAGAAGTGAAGAAGACCAAGAAGAAAAAAAGGAAAAAGGAAAAGAGAGAGAGAAGGAGGAGTTGGTGAGCAGCAAGGGGATGTGGGGGAAAGAAAGAGAAGTCAGTTGCATGTGGGGGTGTCAGCTAGCGTGGAGGAAGAGTCAGCGGTGAGCAGAAGAAGCATGGGTTCAGCAGCAACAAGTCAACAGCAGGGACGTGAAGGAGCAGCAAGGCAGCAGCAGCAAAGATCAGGAGTCAGCAGAAACAGAGGCAGAAACAAAAGCAACGTGGGGGAGTCAGCGAGCGTGAAGGAAGAGAGGAAGTGAGCGGCGTGGGGCAACAGCGACGTGGGGGAGGAGAGAGAGAAGAGAAGAGAGGAGAGGAAGTCAAACGCACTTGAGTGCGATCCGACGATTCTCGTTTAAATCCGAAAATGATCCAATGGCCCACGAAAACCCTAATTTTAAATTAGGAAAAAGGCTAAAAGATAATAACTAGAACATACTACGAGGGAGGTCTACTAGTCTAAATCCGCATCTGGTCAAAATTTCACTTTTCACAAATTCCGGGCAATCTCGAGGTTGGCCACAATAATATCGACATCGTATAATTAAATTCGTCTCGGAACTCCGAGAAATTCGATACCAAAATTTGGGCTCTAAATAAAGATTAAATTCAATCGAGTGCGATTCTAGTGAAATCTCTAATTTAAAAATAAAATAACCGAGAGTGATCAGTTCCCGGGCGAGATTTTACTATAAGCACACTAACGAATTACATGTTTTATAAATCCCAAGAATGGACCGAAATTCGGAATGTCACAAAAACTTCTACGATCATCGTCTTACAGTCATCAATGAAATTGGAGGCAAATGACAAAGCACGAGTATCAAATTCCAAAAATATTATTAAACTCTCAAATCTAAATCGGGAGAGAGAAGTTTCTAAATCTAAAACTAAATTAGAAGAGTTCACGAAGAAGAGAACTCCTAAATTTAAATAGGGAGAGAAGACAAAACAAGAAAAGAAGAAAAAGACTCAAACAAAATCAATGAGAGGTGAGGATGAGACTAGCTCAAACCCTCTTCGGAGTTTAAGCTTAAAAAAGACAATGACGAGAGGAGAAAGAGAATATAATATTATTAAAAGACATAACAATACTCTTTGGTGACCTACGAGAAAAAAAGAAAAAGAAGTCGTGTACGAAACGATGAGCAAACTTCCTCTAACAAAATACCAAATCTTAGACAACTCTGTTTCCCGATTATAATGGCTTCTTCTTCCAAGTCTAGAATGAGCCAGGTGTTCGTTTGTTTCAGAGGCTCCGACGTCCGCTATGGCTTCCTTACACATCTCTACGCAGCTCTGGACCAGACCGGAATGTTCATTTACAAAGAGATTGATGATTCGAGGAAGGGAGGGGAGATATCTACTGCTCTTATGAAGGCAATTGAGGAGTCGCACATTGCGATCATCATTTTCTCTGAGAACTTCGCTTCCTCGTCATGGTGTTTGCGTGAGCTGGCGAGAATTATGGAGTTGAAGGCACTGAAGCACCTGGTCGTGTTGCCGGTGTTCTTCAAAGTGGAACCAGGGGACGTGAGATGCGTGAGAGGGATTTATGAGGAACATATGGAGATACATCAGGAAAGGTCGAGGACGGATTTGGAGACAGTGAATAGATGGAAGAATGCTCTCCGTGAAGCGGGTAGCTTGAAGGGGTGGCACTTGGATGGCGGGTAAGTAGTAATTTTGCCCCTAACTCTGATTCTCTCACGCGAACACACTCTCATTAGACACACAGCACAGAGCACACTTAAGCATACGAAACAGAGCACCATGTGCGAGCGTTCGTCCTCTCCAGGCCTCCGCTGATCCTTGAAACGCCGCCGCCCGAGCGGTCACGTCCCTACGCCGCCCTATCCGCTTCACCTCAGCCCCCTCCGTCTCTTCCCAGATCGGCGGTCCCTACCCTTCGGCGACTGCGACTGCAGAGACTTCCCTCTGTCACGGACGGAGGGACAAAAGCAGAGAACGAGAGGCGCGACAAAGGGTAGGCCTGGGCCATTTTCGTTTTTTAAAGTAAATCTACAAATTAGATTCTACAAAAATATATAAAAAAATCCACAAAACCCAAAATTTTGAAATGTACGAATCGAGATATTTGTTAGAACTTAGAAGAAAAATTGCACAAAAATTCAAATAGAATAAGTTTCGCCAATATCAAAGACAGTACATAATTTATAAAAAACTGAAGTATAATAATCCATGTCTATATCTTATATCTACTATAGATAGTTATAATTGAAGCAGAAAGAATATTCATTCTCGTTCTTTTCTTCTTTTTAGTAATACTTCATTTTCCTTATGCATGCTTAACAAATGTCTCGTCTACTCGTTAACAGGACGCAGTAGTAAAATATGGTGCCCGTGACAACTCTGTATTTCTTTCCACACTAGCACCATCACGGCCTATGTGGAGCGGGAATATGAAATTGCCTCCTAAAATTTGTGCTATTGGTCATTTTCTTGATCTGTTCTTCTTTGACCGAATTGTTATTGCTTACTTCATTTAATTCGACAGCTTGGGCAGCTTATATTATCCATGTCTCTGTTGTTAGTCATTTCAGATGTGAGGCCGAATTAATCACAAGCATCGTCAGATGGATCTCTGTAATGAAAAGGTTCGATGTGTTCCTAAACTTCAGGGGTAAGGATGTCCGTGTGAACTTTGTTGATAGACTGCGCGTGGCCTTGGTCCAGAAGGGCAGAAAAACTTTCATGGACAGCGAGAACTTATTGATGGCCCAGGATTTCCCACCGGCACTGAAGGATGCCATTGAACAATCTAACATGTACGTGGTCGTTTTCTCAGAAAACTATGCTGAATCTTGGTGGTGTCTGAAGGAGTTGGTGCAGATCCTAAGGAGGACAAACAAAAGAGAACAGCGGATGCTGCCAATATTTTATAAGGTGGAACCGAGAGAAGTGAGAGAACAGAAACAGAGTTATGGGAAAGCATTGGCCGAGCATGAGATCCAGTATGGGAAGCGCTCGGTCAAGAAATGGAGGGAGGCTCTCTCTGAAGCTGCCAATGTGAAGGGAATCCATCTGCGTGACGAGTAAGATTTCAAACTCTCTCACCTTCTCCTAGAAATAATTTCTACTGTCTGGGGTGAGAAAGTGTGGAGACTTGAGTAGCTTAATGCCCAAGGAAAGGTCCCAGCATCGACCGAGTCAACCTACCCTATGACATTGATTTCTGCCTTGTTTTTTCGGGTATAAGTAAAGGGAAACCGTATTGCAGTATTGCTCTATTAATATTCCTCACGTCTGCTTCAAGTGGGAAAGAGAACTTGAAATTCGAAAGCTGCACTGTAAAGTTGAGTCCAATTCATCCTGTTAGAAGTTTTCCGCATTCCATGCTTAAAATATGTCAATCTAATCATATGATCTATATCCAACAGCACCAATTGTCCATTATCCAGCAATAGTAAAGTTATACTGTCAAGTCGTCAATATGAACTGAAGAGCATACATTGAAACTTCAATTTCGTTGCTCTGCTCAATATGCTTTGTTCATTCTCCGATTTGAAGTGGCCAATATATTTCTTTTGGCAATCCAATAAATTTTACTGCTGCAAAAGCCAATTTTTATTAGAAAAGACTGAACTGAATCAGAAAGTTTTGGCCTGGTGAATATGCTCCACTTACCGGATTATGCTTTTCACTTCTTGCTCTATATTTCATGATAATTGATGTCTCTCTCGCTCTTTTGTTTTGACAGGTGTAAAGATGATTGGATCCCTCGCATTGTTGAAGAGATAGAGAAAATGATGGCGGAGATCAGAAGAACGCAATGATGAAGATGCTCAAAATGTCAGTTTGGTCAGACAGAATAATAATTTCACTAGAGAGATTGGTTTGTGTGACATTGCTGCTTCATCTAAAGGTCACGAATACGGTGGAAGTTGTCTTTCAGTGTACAAGATTTTTAGCTGCTTAAAACTGCTGTTGAAACTTTGGAATTAACATCGACATGGTAAGACACTTCGCTGCAAAATCTATGTAATTGATATGGCTAATTAATGTTGAAGAAGTGGGAAGGGGGAATGGAGCTTTGTGATCATGTGGTCAACCATAAAAGCTCCATTCTATCCACTTTTTTTTTCTCCGTCAACGAAGTAAGGTTTTGTTAATGGCACAAAAGCAGGTGAGCAACCTGCTACAAGCTCAAAACATTACAGTTCAAAGAAGCCTCCAGTCATGACATAAGACTTTGTACCTATCCAATAGAGGAATCCACTAATCTTCCCTGTATAGACCTTTTGATCTTTGAGACAATTAGATCAACACTTTCCTGAAGATATTGATTATATTAGATTGAGCAAAATTTATTGTCTCAGAATTGAGAGTATGAAGTATTGGCATCCTTAATTGGATTAGGTCTATGTAACAAATTTCACAGAGCTACTTCGAAGACCAAGGCCATTCAACAAGCATCCAATTAATTTTGTATTAATGCGCTCTGCATCACAAATCATAAAGAGAGGGAAAAAGAAGTTCCTCAACCATGTCAGTAGCATGATGCGAAACCTGTATTTTGTAGTTTTTTGAATTTTATTGAAGGAACAAATATTTAAATATTTCTAGAAGAAACGAAAAAAGGGAAAAACAAAAGGCATGGGAATCCAAATCTCCCTAGTTCGCTACCTCTAGAATCACTTCCTCAACAAGCCGTGACCAATCCGGACAGGCATGTTTTGCAAGCCAACACTCATACAATAGTTGGTGCAAGTGGGACCCATGGTCTCGCCATAATTAAGACCATCCTATCTTCTTTGTTAAGTTGATCAGCTTTCCTCTACATCTATTTCAGTTGGAATATCTTGTTCCTTGTTGTTTATTGAATTGTCTTCCTCTGAGTCTCTTTCCCTGAGAATCCAATTATTTTCTATCGGCTGACGATGCTGGAGCACGACCTCAGATTATCCTCCTGTTGCTGTCATATTAGACGGAATCAACACTTCTTTACGCTTCCTTTCGATGCTCTGAGGGAAACTTGGAAAATGGCTCCAATCATTTTGTAGAAGCTTCTCTACTTCATACAACCAACTACACGGGAGATATTCAAGCTGCACATGATTGGATTCCAACGAAATCAGGCTACTCGCATGCCAAATCACCCTTTGGTCATAAATTATATATATGGACGTCACATGAAGCATCAGCCACTTTATCTTCCTCCAGACCGAGAACAACATGGAGTGCTAGTCCTAAGAAGTTCTCGCACGAGTCCTGGGGAACCATGAAAGATATGGAAACCTCTTTACAATGAAGAAACCATTTTGGCATCTATCTTCCAATTAGGAGAATGTCGACTCACGATGAGTTCCTGTCATGTAGATGGTACGCGTATGAAGCATTCAAAATGAGAGAGAGAGAGAGAGAGAGAGAGAGAGAGAGAGAGAGAGAGAGAGAGAGAGAGAGAGAGAGAGAGAGAGAGAGAGAGAGAGAGAGAGTGGGTCCAACCTTGAGTGAGTGTGGATTCCATGCAATATTCGAGCAATTGAGGGTTGTTGTGCTCCAATAGCCTTAGCCAGTTGAAACAACTCAGATGCTTGAAACAGACTAAGAGGAACGCAATCAAATACGTTTGAGCAATCTTATGTGTCATGTTGAGATGTACAAAAATCGTTATCCAATCTGTTCGATGACATAAATAGATATTTATGGGAGTTGGGCATCCAGAGCACAAGACGAGCTACAAACCCGTGACATCATGTAGTCAAATTTCAGTCAACCTTTCACATGCTGGACTTTATTGTAAAGGAAGAAGAAAGTCCAAATCAAATAGAGCTAGAGTAACCATTGGGGTTTGCCCCAGTGGTCACCCTTCCTACTTAGGAAGAGGAAGGTGGGGAGTTCAAATTCCCATCTTCTAAGGAGGGTTAGGGGTAGGGATGTATAGTTTCAGATGTGAGTTTCGACTCCCATGCCTTATAAGAGGCAGTACAAAAGTCTAAGAGTGAATTGAGAATTAGAATATGATAGACAAAAAAAAATAGAGCTATAGTAAGCTGGTCAAGTTCAAATGGATCCAAAGGAAAATCATTTGTCTTCCATAGGAGAGGCAGGATACCCATGACATTGGTAAACTATGAGTTCAAATGGCACCCGCTGTTATAGTAGTGTCAGCTCGCAATGCTCATATTAGTTGAAATGATTGCGGCCTCTTAAGGAAGTAATTACAAGGGAAACGATCCGGCTATTTTTTATCTTCATGCCTTCACGTTTGTCCTTTTTCCTTTTTGTCCCTAGAAGAACTTGTTGCATGTCTACTCGCTCAATTCCGATTCGAAATCCGTATTAATACAAGCTTTGCCATCAGTCTACTGACGTGCAAAGAGAATTGTTGGGTGTAACCACTACAGAGTGCATCCGTCTCTTAAATTTCAATCAAAAAGCATGATATATACTTTATGCCTTTCATTATGATATATTGAAGAGCAATGCACTAGACTTAATTTAGGTGATAGCTCTTAGAATTTTCTTTGCGGGATTTCTATGCATAGACTTCTCTTACTGCAGCTAATAAATCCGAAAATTCTCAATATGAACATAAATACTTTTTGGCTTAATCAACATGAAAATATGATAGAGTAACCTTGCTTCATGTCAAGGGGGATTGATACCTTCCATGACACTGACAATGCCATATTCTTGGAAAATAGATTTGGTAGATATTTTATTAGCAGAGTGAATAGATGATGTACGAAAATTGTCTGTCCGCAAGCTTTACTAAATTAGATAATTTATATGTTACATTTCTTTCAGATAAAAAAAAGGAGCAAGAAGTTAATTAGATAAAAGGGAATTTTGATTTTATGGTGTACCAATAGTTCTTGGACCTTTTTTTAGCCAATTAAGATCTTAAACAACCTATTTTTATTGTAACTATAGTAGAGTTAATGAAAATTTACTACCTTGTGGCATACAAAATGAGGCGACGGTTGACACGGCGGATTATGTGGACATTTGACACGTGGCTTGGTAAACTCTGCGTCTGTAAAAATAATAGAAAAAGAGATGCAGATCAGAATAGTTGCAGATCATGAAAGGGATGGCTCTGCGGGCCATTGATCGTACGTCTTTGTCTTCTTCGAGTCTCCATCGACTGGATTTCCACTTTTTTTATTTTTCTTTTTCCGATGACTTCAAAGAAGCTCGATTGGTCTCTCATGCGTCGCGACTCTCCTTTGCAGCCGTGGTACTCTATCCTCTCGTCTTCTTCAAAGCATTTCTTTTTTTTTGCACATCGTGAGTTTTACTATGTGCTCGAGCGAAGGCTGTGGCACAATTGCGGGGGGATAATGAAGTGCTGCGGTGAAATTGATGATTGGTGAGGCAGAGAGCGATGGTGATGAGAGTCCCTTGGACTGCTTGGTTCAGTCCAAAATTCCGCGAGATAAGGAACAAAATCATCCATGATTTTGACTGGTACCATTGCCGTAGAGTGAGGGTTTTTGTTGTGTACCATTTGAGAAGGTAACGTTGTTGGAGTTGTGATTCTTTTTCCGTTCTGTGTACTGCTAGAAAGAATGATGTGGAGATGCCTTTATTTTCTTATGAATGAGAAATTAGAAATGAGAAACTAAGTTTGAGTTGGATGGCCTCAATTGAATGTTAGCTGATCCCACGTTTATTATGCGTCAATTGTGGGTGTACATAGGGGTGTCAATGGGTTGGGTCGGATCGGGTTTTTATGATACCTGACCCAACCCGAAACAATGAATATGTGTGATTGGCCCGACCCGAAACAAGATCCGAACATGATATAGCCGCACGATCAGGTCGGATCGGTTAGGTTAGGTTCGGGTCGGGTCGGGTCGGGTTCATGTTTTATATTTTTATTATAAATTAAGATTAAGTTACACCTAGGGGTGTCAATGGGTCGAGTTGGGTCTAGTCTCCATGTTACCCTACTCGACCCGAATCATAAAAGATATGTGGACTCATGATCTGAACCGAACATGATTCGAAAACGCAAAAACCGGATCGGTTCTTTTTAGATTCAAGCTAATATTTAACGATGTTACAATTGCTTGAAAGTTATTGGAATTACCCAACTGCCTCCACCAATCCCCATCGGCAATAAATTGAGTGCTAATCCGTTCATTCCAAGACTGGAGCAGTTAAGATATTTTTTCCGTGTATCCACATACGATGCCATTCTACAGGAAAGATCTTCGGTCAATTCGTCCCGATCAAACGAGGAGCTCAAAAAGGCCCATCACGAACATCGATTGCTCTCGACGACGAAAACTAAGGTTCGGGACTGGGAGGGTACCATGAAATGAATCTTTTCTTGTGTTCCAATAGTGCGACCTGGTTCTATCAATTACTTGATCCTTGGATGCAGTATCTCTCTCTCTCTAAATGTCTGTTCCCATGAAAAAGGCCGACTGCCATTTCTAATGAGACTGGAAATTTATTAAAAAGAATAGAAGCCGTTTGAAATATTTTCGCTAGGAATAGAGTGGTCACCCATCGCCTCCTCCCCCACTCCCTTATTATTTGCTAGTGCCTCTCATTGCTAACTGGGACGACGTTGATGCATCATCCTGTTCGGCGGCCCCAGCCTTACCCTCTCTCTCTCTCTTTCTCTCTCTCTATGTGCTGCTGCTCCTAATGCTCAGCACATAAGGACGATGGAAAAGAGCGCACGATCAGAAGCAACCAAAATCCCAATCACAGCATACATTGAACCGATCCACACACGAGTAAACCCAAGCAAAAGAAAAAAAGCTTCTTGTTTACGCCACGTCCGTCGAAAAAGCCAGGAAGAAGTTGAAGGACAGATCTACAAAGTGAAATGTGTTTCAGTTCTAAAAATAAAAATATATGTGTTTCGGTTCGATTCGTGTTTAGAACACGAACCGAATCAAAACCATTGAGATACCCATTTGCTTAGCTAATACCCAAACACGAAGTTGACCCGGCCCGAAAATACCCAAAACTTCGGGTCAGGTCGGGTCGGGTCGGTTCGTGTTCCAGTTCGGTTATATTGTTTGGTTTTGACACCCCTAGGTGTACATATGGAAAAATTCTTGCATGCTAGACTTGCTTGGATATATGGCCTACACATCAGAATTGGTTGGTAGCTTTGTTGAGGGGAGAAAGACATTAGAAGTGCTAAAAGTTGTATACGGCGATCACTTCAGTGTCAAAGGTTTCTTCCGGATCACTTAAGTGCCAAATTTTTTTAAAAACATTCATTTCAATGCCAAGTCCAATTTATTTTGTCAGAAATCCGACGTGGCTTTTTTTTATTAGTTTCTTAAGCCGGCATGTCTCACCTGAGAGTTCAGTTAGTACCTAAACCCTAAAACGATGCCGTCTAGTACCTTTCCCCCAAATAAGAACCCTAAATCCCAAAATTGAAAGAGAACCCCCCCCCCCCCAATTTCAAACCCTAACCGACCATTGAACCCAAATTCACTCCCTTATTTCAGTTTGCCTCCAAAATTACCAACTCAATCTTGCAATCTCTACTACCGCTGTCCCCACAACGTTACTAAGAACCCTTTTCCCCTCCCTCTGAGCCCTAATTTTGCCCTTGGAGCCCTAATTTTGCCCTTAGAGCTCTAATTTTTCCAGCCAATTGAGCAAGGGAGAAAAGATGACAAATCTGAGTGAGCGACGGTGTTGGCGAGCGACGGCGAGTGAGTTAGGAGGAGTTGTTAGTATCGTGCAAGAATAGGAACTCGCAGCCTCGATTTTGATTTGCGACGAGGAAATGGGTGATGATTCTAAGAAACATATGCATACAAAAAGGCTTCTGTAGGAAATAGTCTAAAACATTCTTATACTATAAAAGTTTAGGATTTTGCAGGTCTCAACTGTTGATCACGAGCAAAATTTAAGAATCTCTCTCTCTCTCTTCACCTATAAGAAATTCTTTTCCCTTCCACACATAGGTATGAGTTGTCCTAGATGAACATATTTTGACTGTTACTTACTAAACACAAATGGTGTATAGAATATTCTCGAATAGAAGACTAATTTATAGATGAAAGGACCTTCCACACATTCGGTAGATCATGTATGCTGGCCAACAGTACACTTGAGATTCATACAGAAACCATTTTAAGAGTGAAAATATTTTCACAATAAAAAGCAAGAACTGTAAGCATGGAGACTCCATTTTTATTTCCTTTTTGGCTCCATTTAATCCCAAAAACATGATATTACCACCAAATAAGAAGTACATCTTATGATATGAAATAGAGAAAAGGATATCGATAAATTTCCAATTACCATTTTCAAAACCACATCTTTGCTTTTCTTGCTTTTCTTTCGCTTAGTCTGTCGAGCCTTAGTCTTTTGCTTCTTTACTACGATCTACTTTTGATTCCCTCCTTTTTGATGTGGGACGCGCTTTATATTGAGTGACAAGTTAAAATGCAGAATATCGACTTAATTTTTCAGTAACGCTTTTCATGAAATGCCACAAGCACCATTGATGCTCAGAATCAGGGAACACAAGCTGAATTGCAATTTGCATTGCCTTGTCCTGGTCGGTGATAATAGCGAATGGCGCTCGTCCTCCCATCCAAAAGAGCCATGATTCGAATAACCAAACGAATGTGTTAGTATCCCCATTCGACACCAACCCTCAACCAAGAAGTATGGATTGACCATGACGATTCACACCCACGAAAGGTGCAAAAGGCATCTCGTATTGATTGGTCAAATATGTAGTAGCAAAGATTACTACTTCATCAAAACTTTCATATAATGCCGACTTCTTGCATTAGCCCGGAACCATTCTTTAACCTGGAACTATCATCCAACTCCATCACATAGAAAAGACGGTAGTTTCCATTTTGCATCCTAACAAAACAGTTATGATTGGCTTCGCCATCTCCAGTTCCAAGTCTTTTGCCTTTGCAATATAATTTTGACAATCTTTCGCGCCAAAGGTAAGAACTTCATACCCTGCTGCATCAACAACAGACAAGTTAAAGTTCTTGTAGATCCTTGTACTAGCTCCATCTACATACACTCTTTCCAAGAAGAGAACATGCAAGAGCTAAGTATTTACCTTATCATCATCTCTATTTTTCAAGCTCCTCCTTGAGACACCCAATCCCACTTGTTTAGCATATCTTTTGCAGTACTCTAATAGATCCTCTACAGAATCAAATACCATTCCTTCCCTTGGTTTTTTATCACATTTTCTTGTCAATTTTGATTTCACTTTGCTTCATCACCAGTAGCTTCTGTTTCACATTCTTCATCATCGAATAGTGTGTCTTCGTTGTGCACTTGTAGTGTTGATGGGAATTCTTCTTGCGTTTGCTAAAACTATAGAAAGCAAAATAATCCGTGATTTTTCAAAATAAGGCATGATGCAATAGTAGTTTATTCATATTATCGTAAACCAACACCATAGCTAATCTATTAATAGTAACTTGTACATTTTTTTTTCTGAAATTGGAGCATATGGCGCACCAACTATATGCAAATCAAAGTCCTTTAATCATGTCTTCTATTTAATCAAAATAATTTGATTGATGGATGGAGGGGACAAAATCGGTAGGACCCATTGCTGGCAAGCACAAATTATAAACATAGTGCAACAATAGCTAAAACACATAAGATACAACATAAGATGACAAAACCTAACTCGTATTCAATCAAAAGCATGCTCCTGAATCTTAAAACCAAATAATCATGGGGCAAAAGGGTCAAGAGTTAAAGACTTTATATACAAAAGCAATCTATGTCGTCCATGTGTGGCAGATAATTGGTTTGATTTTTCTCCTTAGTTGGAGAGTTACAAGACGTTACAAATCAGATGATTGGATAGTTTTCACCATTAGATAGATAGATGCTCTGCTAATAAAAGTCGATTTATAGGACTTTATAAATGAATTCGTCTTAATTGTAATTTTTTTAGCTGACGCTATTTACGAATTTTTTCCATATTTGTTATGGCATTGAAATTTAGATTCTCAAAGTAATCTTCTTTATTAAAAAAGTTCTTGACCTCTTGATATCAATTTTTCTTATGCATGGCCAACTTATATCCCTTATATGACTCTTAAAGATCCAATCATCACAATAACATAAATTATCTCATGTTCATGTATGTTTGACGCATGAATATTGAAAAAATTCCAAATGAAGTCAACAGGTTCAAAAAGTTCTAAAACAAAGAATGATGCCATGTAAAATCTTGTTCAAATTGTCAGCTATTTAATCAGCATCAATAAAATGGATCATTAATGCAATTAGCCTTTGTCCATTCATATTCTTAAGATCCATTTTCAGAAAGGAAATAAAAAAAAACATGATCTTCACATGTAAAAGCGTGCTTAAAATGATTAAAAAAAAATAACAGTTTATTGTGGTTTTATAAACACATTGTTTCTAGGAAATATTTTAAAAAGTCTTGTAGAATATTCATGAAATGACCGAGCAATATATGGTTAAGTGTATTGATGCTTGTTATAAAAAATAATATATGATGATACACGATTTCTCCCAATAAGACCAGAAATTTCTGTGGTTACGAAGAAGAAGAACGCCCCTGAATCTTCCGTTAAGTCTTTGTCTTTGTCTACCAATGAGTTGGAGATGTGCTTGGGAATAGATGACTCCAAATACATTGATAAAGTTGGCAAAAACAATATCAACATTCTGAAATGATGGAAGAGGGAAACTGCTAGTTTTTCGATTCTTTTCACCATGGCTCGTGACTTACTAAACCATCATCATTTATGATCCCATGTTTAATACTAACTAACAGATCTTGGAAGACAAAAAGTGTAGGCAGAAAATTGAGAAATGGCTTTTGCCGGGCATGATTGCTTTTTGCAAGAATTGACTCTAGAGGAAAGTGCCCAATATGAACAAGAGGACAACAACGACATTCTATCATCCAAATTATGGTGAGGAACTGGGCACCGAAGACACCAAATTTATTGGACATTCTCTTTGGTGTAATTTGTGTGTTGTTGTTAGTAGGGCACCATTACATGTCATTTTCTTTTTCAGATTACTCGAAGATATACTTGTATTTCAATTTGTTTTAATTGAATGGGTGCTTTTTCAAATTAAAATTTTTCTTAATTAAATTTCTTGTTATTTTTAAAAATTGAAAAAATTAGTTTAATTTTTTTATTTTTTTCATTAAAAGAATTTAAATTAATTTAGAAAAGAAATGAGCCCGGACCAACTGAGCCCGGAACTGCCCTTTGGCCCCGCCTAGCTGGCACAGCCCAAGGACTAGCACTTTCTTCCACCAGGGCTTTCGCCATAAGGTTTTTTCATTTGTCTAGGCAATTCATGTGATTCTTCGTTCTCTTCATGTACCACTAGCGCACATGCAACATGTGTCTCCTCCTAGGCTTTTAATAATCCAGACAAGGATGTTTTAACAATTTCTTCCTTTGCCTACTTGGGGCGATTATCAATTTTTAATGGTGCAAGAATAATCTATACAACATCCTTCTTGAAGGAATAAGTGTCTCCGAATCCATCATCAATAGTTTGATGGTAATATTGTTATGATCGTCTAAGTGACATATGACACATCTATTGGAATCACATCATAGCATATTCCGTCGTGGTATCTATTTGCAATAGAAAATTGAACTAAATAGGGTTGGAGACCTTCCTTCATTTCCCTCCCTTAACTATTGAGACTTGTTGGGGTAGGGATTATCTTTCATCGGCAACTTCAACTTCTTGACCACAGCTACTACAACATTCTTGAAGCCTCCTCCATCAATAATAGCATCGTAAACCTTGCCATGTGACGTGCACTTTGTGTGGAAAACATTGTGGTGCCCTTCATTCGTCACCTCTCTCTGCCTCGTCTTTCTCTTTCAATTCGCCTCCTTCACCAACACACGTCTCTCTCTCTCTCTCTCTCTCTCTCTCTCTCTCTCTCTCTCTCTCTCTCTCTCTCTCTCTCTCTCACACACACACACACACACACACAAATCACAAATCATAATAAAATTTCACAGACATATTAATAGAAAAACTTGTGATTTTGGGCAATGTTGACGAGTTCCCCCACAATGTCAATAAAGAATGGTGGGATCAGTTGTAGGCCGTGGACTCAACACATTGAACATGAATGCTTCAGAATGTTTATCACAGTAGGTTTCATTGTCTTTCTATACAACTTATTTGTTAGAGGGAATGCAAGAACTTCAATTTGAAAGACTTCATTCATAGAAAACCTTATCTCTTTAAATAAGTGCAAGAACCTGGCAAGCCTTCTGTCTAGCATTCCCATATTACAAAAACTCAGCAGGTCGAGACTTGTCTTTCCTGTTTTCCCTAATCAAATTGGTATACGAACTTTTTAAAGGTCCTAAAGTGACTTGGGCCTATTGTGGAAACTTAATTGAGATGGCAGTCCAACTTCAGTTTTAAGGTATTTTCTTGCAAGCTGTTTTGCTTTTCATTTAGGTTTCTGGCCCACTTGGATCTTTATAAAAAAATGTCCGATGACTATTTTCAACCCACAATTTTGTTTATATAAAACCAGTACACAGGAACAAAAGACCATGGCCATCATGCTCGATTTTTTTTTTGTCAAAAACGGAAGCCATTTCATTCATGTTAAAAAGTTGATAAGTACACTAAACGAGCTTCTGAGCATAACAAATCCCAAAGGACTTGTGGTGGATTGAAAACCCAGTTGAGTGGGTGGATATTATGGACTTGAGCTTTTACGACCCAGTCGGCAATCTTGTTCTGGGTCCGTGCACAATGGGCCAACCGGAGGCTTTTGATAAGCAAGTCTTTACTCTCTCTGATCAGCGCGTGGACTTCCCAAGAGACCTGCTCTGTGCCTAGAAGCATTCTAACTAAAAAGAGATTGTCCGACTCTAACTCTATCTCTTCACATTTTCTCTCTTCAAAGCCACGTGAGTTTAGCCACTTCAACACTTCCAACAGAGCTAAGGTTTCGGCATGGAGGGGAGATTGAACCTGCACAGAGCTTGCGAATCCGTCAATCGGCATTTTAGAGGAGTCTCGGCACACCCACGACACCGCACCAACCCCTTCTCTCTCCAGAAATGCTCCATCTACATTTTTTTTCAGAGATCCCGAGCGCGGTGGAATCCAAGAAATCTATGAGTTTTCCTTCCTTTTCCCTTTTCCTATGGGTTTGGAGCTCGAATGAGTAATTTTGTCGTTCATCACACAGGCATCCGTGACAACACTCCTCAGATCTAGTTTGGTGCCCCTGAATATGAAATTGTTATGAGATTTCCATATGTGCTAAAGAATAGCTATGACAAGCTCTAGGTTTTACACATCCCTTTTAGTACTCCGGTAATTCAGTAACCATTGATCAATTCAATTGAGTCAATGACTCGAAATCTTGACTTGTACTCGCGAATCTGACCAGATTTCTTGAGTCCATGAGCAGAGGAGGAACAAGTGCTCAAGGGTTTCTCCATTCTGCTGGCAAAGAGGGCAAACAAGGTCAGGGATTATGTATCTTTGGAGGAGGTTATCCTTTGTAGGCAAGGCATTTTGGCAAATACTCCATAAGAATATCTTGAGTTTTGGCGGGACATCTAGTTTCCATAATTTATTCCAAAGTTCTGATGGGGGCTGGTAGGAAGAGGGGGGTTGTTGTATGCGTGAGCCATCATGCTCGATCTACCTTTACTTTTTTTGGGTATCAAAGGAGGACAAACCCTTTTATTATTACATCATAATCCCTTTTGGTGCACAAACACCATAAAATACGTGAATCAGATCTCATAGTGGCATGTGGCCAAGACAAAAATATTAGCACATGAGCATTTGTAGCCTAATTACATTTGTTAGGAAAAGTATTCTATAGATTGATTCTATGAATGTACATATGGTGTCATTTTATTTTCAAACAAGCGCTCAATGCAAAATGATTGATAGTGTATATGTATGCTCTTTGGTGCACCGAAAAAGCAAAGAGCAAGTTACAAATACATGAGCATATGGAAAAGGAAAGGACCTCTAGGCAATAGTTTTTCCACCGAAAGCTAATCCTCGGAATTATGGTGAAGTAAAGTCCCACTAAGTAAGAATATCCGCATTTCACGGATTGAAAAAGGGAATGCGATGATGACAAATGGAATCACGTGAAGGAGCAAATTAGAAAGGAGAGTTTTTTTTGGTGAATCTTTACTGTTTTCTCAAATTAAAAAAGTAGCCTTCCTCAGCAAAGGCATGATGAACATCACTTAACCGTGCGTGTGCTTTCAATTCAATTCGCTCCAATTTTTTTACGGTCGGCTACCGTGTTAGATCAATCAGAATTTTTCTAAGGGAGTAGTTAGAAGGGAAGTGAACTGCTTTTGGCCTTTTTTTCTTTCCCCCCCCCCCTTTTTACTGTTCATTGTGTGCTCAACTTTTTTTTTTAGCTAGAATGTGTGCTCAACTTATTATGCTAGAATTGATTGTTGTGTAAGTACTTGTTGTATGCCCACTTCAATCGATTGATATCTAAAATCACGTGGTGGGGTCACGCATGTCACGAGTACATCCAGAAAAATTGTGATGAACAATTATTTATGCTTGTGATATCGGTGAATTTTATACACAAAAACTTTGCTATTCAACTCCAAACTTTGCCAATTTCGCCTTCTTCAGACCAATCAAAGTTTTTCTTTGTATTATATAGGCGGATAGTTTCTGCATCCGTACAAGTTAGTTCTTCTCATTTTGGCCGCGTCTGTGTGGAATAAAAGTATACTGTTGGATGTTATGATGAATGAGCAAATAAGCGAGGGGTCCCATTGCAATTGGGGTTCATAAGCAATATCGATTTGATTCTGCAGTAGGATCCATGGAACAAGTCACGGGACTTTTGTGCTGATTGAGTTTGATACAGGTTAGGTTAGGGGATATTTTCTTTTTCAGATATCCATTTCCAGCAATCATCATCTTCTCAGAACTTCATTAATCCTCATTTCCATGCTTTTAACAGTTGTATTTGTCTAGAAGAGACAGAAGGAGGGAATCCAATTAATTCCTCAATTTTCATTGCTGGCCATTCACCACTCAAAGCCACAAAGCAAGGAAATAGATGACCAAAACGCCTTGATGTATGGATGTCCTAAAGAATAGGCTCGACTCCGCACCATCTCACGGGGCAATCACCAAAGAAAACACCCAACGCAGCCGGCACAGCAACAGCCGAGAAGCATTAGAGAGGAAGAAAACGAAATGTTTAGATTTTGATTTCAACCATGACAAAACAAAAAGGGATCAAGCCTATGTGTTAACGACATGATTATTATACACTGAAATGTCCTTAGATCATGTAAAAATATGAACTATTTCGCAGCTGTGTCTGAGGAACATTTCAACAAACGGTTGGTGTGCATCGAGAACATTGAACCTTGTCACGAATTCAAAGCAGTTTCTTCATCTAAAACTGACGCTGACACAACATCGTCGCAGATCATCAAGATACACTTCAGATTCTCAGTGATTTACGCACATATCTGAATCTGACCCTATGTCTCACAAACGAAATAGATTAAAAATGAGGGTTTCGGTGACTGAGGAACGTTTCAGAGAATTCATGCTCTATGACTACAAATCGTTAACGACATGGAAAATTCATTGATTGATTCTCGAATTCAACATTGGAAAGCACTATCTCGCACATACCTCTCATGGACAATTTGCCGAACAGTTGGTACACGCTTCGAATACAAATCACGGACTCAAAATCAGCGCATTTTTTTTATATTTTTTTTATCTGAACACAATAAAACATATTTACAATCAGAGAAAGTCGTTGAAAAACGGTTTTGACTCTAAATGATTTGCCCGCAAATTTATCAATACACCTCGGCCTCAACTTCATTAAGGTGGAGCAAAACAGGGGAAAGTCACCTGATCAGGGAAGCGAAGTGAATCGGCACCAACGAAGATCGATGAAGGAAGCTCCGATATTCACCAGCGATGAAAGACGGCACCGGGATGAAGGAAGCTTCGATATGCACCAACTCGTCACGACCGCACGTTCCCAACGTGAGAAAACCACCGATAGAGATTTGAAATGAATTGAAGTTCAATTTTCATGAGTCAGTCTCTAGGTTGGGTGAATGAGCTGATGAGTTTTATTAGCCCTTTTTATTGCCAAAAAGTTTGTTGAACGTATGTTTGATTTTGTCGGTAAAAATTCAGGTGTTAATAGGCTTCTCAGAAAAACATGCGATTATTATCGATATTTGAATTGGATCATCAATTCGATATTAACCGAATACCGGATTTGGACACTTTCAATAGATTTTCTTTCCTTTAAACCAATCAATCAATTAAAAAAATTGGACTCCAATCAGGATGATGTGAAATGAACGACTGGCGACGCAGAGCTCCAGTGGCCGACACGGGCAGGCGCAGGGAGTTGGTGGTCAGCGACCGACCAACCACGGTAGGCTGGCGGTCGGGCGTGAGCAACTGGCCATACAGGAACGGAGAGTGAGCGAGGTCGGGCAGAGAGAGGGAGTTTTTGGGAGAGAGCCGGAGAGAGACTGTTTGAATAATATGAAATTGATTGTTAGATTTGAGAACGTTAATGCTGGGACCTGGGTTCTAGATTTGGAAGTCTTGATTTACGGCGTGCGTCAGAAGAAGATCGAGAACAAAAAGGAAATTCACATGATTTATGGTGGGCCATCTTTGACTAGACCCTCCGCCATTGAATGCTTTCATAAGAAAAAAGAGGAGCTCTTGTTTGGTTTTTGTTAAAGAGCGTGAAGTTCTGACATTGTCCGAAGGGGCGAAGACTTTCGACCAAAAAAAAAATAGTAGCAAAGACTTCATGGTATTTGGCTCCTTTAATGTTTGTGTTTTTTTTGTTGTTGACATTTTGTCCTTCAAAAAGTATGCGTGTGGGATTTTTTTTTCTTTTTCTTTTTTTTTTCTTTTTTTTTTCTCTCTTCCCTCTGCCGACCATAGCCAAGACTGGCAGAGGCTACCTTTGCCAGCGTCGGGCAAGGGCCACCCTCGCCTGGGCTGGCTCTCTAGATCTAGCGAGGGTCGCCCTTACCCGCCCAACTTAGGCGAGGGCAGCCCTTACCCGCTCAACTTAGGCAAGGGCAGCCCTCACCTGACGCAGGCAAGGCCAGCCTCCGCCTAAGGCTGGCGACCTCCGTTGGCCTTAGCTATGGCCGACAGAGGAAAGAGAGAAAAAAAAAAAGGAAAAAAGAAACAAAAACATTTAAAAATTTAAAAAAATTACTGTTCCGATCAACGGAATAGTAATGTTCTTGCCAGTTGGTGAGCATTTGATCGGCCGGCCTACCCAGGCCCTTACTTGAGACTTATTAAGACTTTGGGCCATCATTTAAGATTAATTGGACACTTCATACCTTTATTTGGCACCATATTCTCTTGGGGTCCTTTTTTGAGGATTTGACTCTACTTTGGGTCTTTAATTTGAATTTTCCCTTAAATGTAGTGAAAGTTTCAACCAAAAATAAAAAAAAAAAATGTAGTGTGGGTATTGTGCTTTTATTTAAGGACTTGAGGTGAGTGGTGTATACGAATTGAAACCATCAAAAAGTATTCTGAGAACAATTTCTCCCTTCCACAGCTTCGCCACCTCCTCGTCGCTCTTCAGTCGGTTCGAAATGACCCCTCTCTCTCTCAACAACTTCACGTCCTCGTCTGAGTCTATAATGCCGTTCATGAGTTCAGTATAGCGCGTGAAAACCAATGGGCCTGATGCGTTGGACGCCTCGTAAGCGACTAGGTTCCTCACGAACGCCTCCGAGTTCACGTCCAGACTTATGGCAGGCAAGTAAAGTGTCGCCATCTTGGTGTCAAAACCGATGCTAGGGAGGCTACCGTTGGTGGCTGCGAAACAGACTCCTACGTTGGATAGGTCAGAGAACGAGGGGATTGCGATCTCCTCAACTGAAGGTGGCTTATCAAGATTGCTGCTTTCATTTTCTGACTTGCCATCTTCTTTTTCTTGGGATGAGAATAAGGACTCAAGAGGCTGTGCCAAGACTCAGAAAAATGGGAGTTTAGAGAGAATAGTCCATGGCAGTTTCAATAACAACTTTACTGGGTTTGAAATAAGCAGCCTCTTGAGCATTTCAATTGGGCATTTGTGCAACTTGGAGAGCAAATTCCAAATTGCATCACAAAGTTGCTTGATATAATTCGTGCCACTGCTAGACGAGGCCACAGGCGATATTCCCTTTTCTTTCTTGTCCTCACTGTTATCTTCCTCCTCGACGATCTCGGGTTGTTCCTCCTCTTTGGGTACTATGATGTCATACAAGAAGTCTAGCAAGTGGGCACAGACTGAGACTTGTATCTTGGGCAATGCCTCTATCACTTTGAAAGGTGAGACTTCCTTGTAAAACCCCATTGGCATCACAAGCAACATGTCGTCAGCTTCGTTGAGGGATGCAAATTGGAATTCTAATATCTTCCTCAATATGAAAAGCGGGATTTGATTCTCTAGCATGACTATGTCCCTAAGGATGGCATTGTGTGCAGACTTCCTCCCGGCAAAGTCGACCAAATGCGACATCCTCGATGAGACCCTCAAGAGCATCTTACCTTCTTTGATAGCGTAGATTTGGAGGAACTCAAGCAAGAACGATGCATCAATGGCCATCATCCATGCCAGCGTCTCACCGTTGAAGTCCAGGTACTTGTGGTAGCAGGCTCGGACCTTTGGCTCGAGCTTTACCAGTTGCTGATTCCGGTGCCGTTTCCTCCTTCCCGACTCGCCCCATCGCCGTCCAACAACACCCGGCCGGCATCGTCACCCACACGATCTCACGTTCCCGAATCCTACATTTCCGGTGAGTCCATTTCGTAGTTTAGTTCAAGTCTCTCTTTCCCGAGGGTCTTTGTTCAGGGACATTGCGAGGCGGTCGGCCGTGGTTCGACTTGCCTCGAACTCGCCATGTGGCCGCCGTCTCCCTGAACCGGCTAGGGACCCCGTGAATCCCTTTGGCTCGCCCGCCCGGCTCTGTTTATAGGACGAGTTGAACTCGTTTTCTCCGGTTCTTAAATGTGTTTGTATCCAGCTGAGTTGATTTTTTTTTTGCCGTGCATAGCGTGACTATTACTTGAGTCTAGATCTGAGTTCAAGGTCTAAAAATAGATCACTACCTCCTCCTTTATCCGTGCCCACCACATGTTTGATACAACGTTGGTTGTTCTTAAAATGAGACCAAGACTTTGTTTGGTTTTGTGAAAGCATATCTTGGATCTGTTAGAAGTATTTTCATCAACTATGAGGGGTCCTCCGACTGATGTAGGATGAACTCGACACCAAAATGTATATGGCACTCTTGATGAACCGACATTTTGGTGTCGAGTTCATCAGAGTGCCATATCACTTTTAGTCAAATGCACAAGACTTGCTCGATGAAATGTTTCTGAGAAGTGCATGAAAGATGACTTTTGCTTCTGTTCGAATCCAAAGGCATGTATGGGCGCAGCTCATTCGGTCATCAGTTGTTAGGCTTGAATTTCATGAGTAATGACGTTGCCACATCTTTGTATTCTGTTAGCTACATGCCATGTTTCCTCCGTTGAATGTTCATACCCATGAGCCGACCTGTTTTGGCCCCAGCAAAGCCGAGACCCTATTTTGCGAAATCTTGAATGTCCAATGGACGACAATGGGCCCCGATATGGCATCCCACAATGGAAGTTTAGTGAAGGTTACATTTTGGTTCACTGGGAAGTGTCAAGCCTTGTTTTCTCGTCCATTGGTTTGCTTGGGTAGAAGAGGTGGACCTGAATGTGAGAGAGGGGAACAGTTGAGAGGGGCAAGGAAAGAAAATGGTTAGGTGGGCTTAAGTGACGTTTAATAATTTGGGACTCAATCTGGTGAGGTGGATTTGGACTTGCGTTGGTGCCTTTTTTTGGATTCAAATTGGGTTTGATGGATTTGGGCTTATTTCTAGTTATGATTGGAGTGGTGATTTTTGGGATTGTGTCTCGTTAAAAGCGGATTGGGCTCAAGTAAATGAGCCCACTTCATTTCTTGGCTTTTTTCCTTGTGTTTGTAACTCATACCCGAAGGCCCTGTCCGGCCCATATTCAGACCGGGACCCCGAGTCCCTATTTTCGGATAAAAAAATTTAAAAATTTTTAAAATAAAAATTCCGAAAAAAAATATTTTTTTCCTAAAAATTAGGAAAAAGCTTGGAAATTGGGTTTCAAATAGTTTTCTTTTAAAATATACGAAAATCTTTGATAAAAATTTTGCTTAAAATTGAACGAGCTCTTAGAGCTTTATAATAGGGTTTTGAATGTTCTTAGAGACAACTGCTAGGCTGTTGCTTGTGCATTTTCATTTTTATTATTTCTTGGTTGTGCACTTTTCATACGTTGATTGTTGCTTCCCTTTAGCCTAGTTAAGGATAGAACTCAAGGACTCACAATTGGTGTGATTGCTACATGAACACTTTAGGTGATGTTTGGACAAATTTAAATACCAACAGGGCACTAGTTGGTTAATTAATGTAATGAAGTCTCTGCACCCATTGAATTTGTAGTTCGTAGAAGTAAAGCAATACTCCCATGCTTACTTGGTTATCTAATCGATCTACAAAAAACTGATTAGTGGTGACTTCTAAATGAAATTAATTTACATGTTAACAACTTAAACCTAAGTCACGAATTGATATGGATTTAGGAGAACTCGAACTAGATTTAATTTAGTAATCAATTAGCCAAACCCCCTAGGTGGGGAGATTGGTTTGGGTAGGTCACGACACTGGGTGTTGTAGAATATATAGAAAAGATTAAATGGAGAATAAACTACCCAAACAAAGTATCAAACCTTAGGCAACGCGTTAAAATATATAGAGAAGCTTTTCAAAGGAGTATGAGATTATTATGATGTTAAGATTGGATCATCAGTTCGATATAAATCTAATACCAGATTTGGACACTTTCAAAAAGTTTTCTTTTCCTGAAGCCAATCAATCAATTAATAAAAAAACTGGCCTCCAATCACGACGATATGAAATAATAATAATAATCTATCTTATTTTGGTAGGTCAAATTCATTAACAATTCAATCAATAATAAGTTTGATATAAACTAAAGATTTATGTCGATCACGCCATCTAATTAACGAAAAAAAAGTTTCACGCGCAAATAGATTGAGTCTATGCGCACACTAATATTATTAAAATGCGTAATAATACTCTTTCTTAAAGAAAGTCATGCATCTGGTGTTATAGAATATATAGGGAATGTCAAATGGGGAATAAACCACCCAAACAAAATGCCAAATCTTAGGCATCTCGTTCAAAATATATAAAAAAGATCGAATGGAGATAAACCACCCAAACAAAGTACCAAACCTTGGGCAACTCATTGCTCATTGTTAACCAAATCTTAGGTACCCCATTAGTCATTGTTAACAGTCTTCTTCTTCCAAGTCCAGAATGGGTTTCCAAGTCTTTGTGAGTTTCAAAGAAAACAACAACGACAACTACATTGTCAAAAACTTTGTCGGACATCTCTACACATCTCTAGACCATGCTCGAATATCCTACTTCGACGTTCAAGAAAGGGAGGAAGATGAAGAGACTAAAATGACCATGGTTACGAAGATGATCGAGAAATCAGACCTTGCGATCCTCATTTTCTCCGAGGACTATGCCTATTCGAAGTTGTGTTTGGAAGAGGTGGCGAAAATCATGGAGTGCAAGAAGCAAGGAAACCTCAAGGTCGTTCCGGTGTATTATGAAGTGGAATTAGATAGAGTAAGAAGATTGGGCGCGAGTTACCGAACTGGTATTGCATATCTCGAAAAGAAGCTCGGGAAGGATTCGAGGAGAATGAAGAGATGGAAGGACGCTCTCCAGGAGGCCGGTCGCTTGTCCGGGCTGAAAAAGGGGTAAGTAGTAATTTTGCCCCTAACTCTCTCTCTCTCTCTCTCTCTCTCTCTCTCTCTCTCTCTCTCTCTCTCTCTCTCTCTCTCTCACATCAGACACAGCACATAATACATCCACAAAACTCAAAATTTTGAATGTGCGAATTGAGATATTTGTTAAAAGAAAAATTGCACAAATTTCAAATAGATTAAGTTTAGTCAATATCAAAGACAGTACATAATACATAAAAATCTGGCCTATACGAATCTATATTTATATTCTACCTCTCCTATGTATAGTTACCATCGAAGCTAAAAGAATATTCATTGTACTCGCCACATTAGGTAACTTTGCTCTGTCATTGTCACTTGGTAAGGCACATGGCATAATTGTTCCACTTGGCCCATGTTCGATGAATTAGCATCAGTTAGCGGTTTATCATGCATCTTGAAGTAAATTTTGAAATATGTGTCTGCTCGAAATCAAATTTTATCTCACATATATTTAGTTTTTTTTTTGACAAAACATATATTTAGTTTAAAGTGTGAGAAATTTGACTCAATAACATAGATTATGCAGGTTATTGTGAATATAAATTATGATACCAAACTATATATAAGTACGTAGACAATACAAAGAAATCATAGATAAACTAGTCTTAAGGGGAAATAATGTGATTTAACTTCATTAGGTATTAGCTTAATTGAACTATTACGATGAAATTAGTTAGAGAACAATTAAATTTATAAAAGAGGACGAAAATCAAGCACAAATAACCACCCGCCTGGGTGGCGCTGCTGGAGAGCGTACTCTTCCTCTCGCAAAAGGTTGAGTGTTCGAATCCCGGGCGCCGCAGGGTGACTTAACCGGTGGCACGTGTGTGGTGGCTAGCACGTGTCGCCCCCAGGGTTTACTCCCCGGCTGTCGGCCTACGGGGGTTCCCTGGGTTACCAAAAAAAAAAATCAAGCACAAATAAAAAAATTACTAATCAAGTTATTTCAACTAAAAGTATATCTTATTTCCTTACATGATCAAATTCAGCTAACAAATAAAATCGTTTCTTTAACGATGATAAGAAAATTAATTAATAAAAATTTAAAAAATAAAATTGTAAAATATTAAAATAGTAATATAAAAATAAAAAAGAAATCTTCCCAATAAAAGCATAATAAAAGTGCACCTATTATATTAACTGATAAAGTTATACTTAATTCACTTCATTTAATAATTCAATAAGAATAATAATTAAGCGTAACTTATTCATAGTTAAGTTGTTTTATTTCATATTTGTTGGTCATTTTAAAATAAACTTGAAATAAAATTGAAATAATGAAAAATAAAAGAATCATAGCATATTCAACTCTCCTTTCAACCGATCGGTTCATTCTTTTGGCAAGTCTTTCACATTATTCATACACACAATCATCCAATGGATGACACTGACGCCATGGCTTTTTCCCCTTTTTCTCTATCATTTGAAAATGAGAAATAAGGACTCGGAATTGAAATTTCCTTATCGTTGGTTTTCTCTTTTATAGCATTTTTGGTTCCCTGTGAAGGGTTAACTCTTGGAATTCACCCTTTCTTTTTTTTTTTCTTGGGTAATTGGCATTATGTCCGTTGTTTGCCGGGCCTCAGTCGAAGGTAATAATAACTACGTATGGATTTTGCATTATCTTTCCTTCGTTCGTTCTTTTCTTCTTTTAAGGAGTGCTTCGTTTCTCCTTATGCATGCTTAACAAATGTCTCGTGCTGCTCATTAACATGACTCAGTAAAATATGGTGTCCTGTGACAACCCTGTAATACTTTCCACACTGGCACCGTCACGGCCTATGTGGAGTGGCAACAAGAAATTGTCTCCTCAAATTTGTGCTCGTGTCCTTTTGCACGGGCATCTTCATTATCTATTCCCCTTAGACCGAATTGTTATTGCTTGCTTCGTTTAATTCGACAGCTTATATTATTTTCGCCTCTGTTATTTGTCATGTTAGAATGTCGGAGGCCACATTAATCAAAGACATCGTCAAAGCGCTCTCTGAACTGAAAAGGTTCGACGTGTTCCTAAGCTTTAGGGGTAAGGATGTCCGTGGGAACTTCATTAAGAGCCTGTACGATGCCTTGGACCAGAAGGGCATAGAGACTTTCATGGATAGTGAGGACTTAGTGAAGGGCCAGGATTTCCCACCGAAACTGAAGGACGCCATTGAACAATCTCGCATGTACGTCGTCGTTTTCTCAGAAAACTACGCTGAATCTTGGTGGTGTCTGAAGGAGTTGGTGAAGATCCTAGAGAGGAAGAACAGAAGAAAACAGCCGATGCTGCCGATATTTTATCAGGTGGAACCCTGGGAAGTGAGGGGACAGAAAGAGAGTTATGAGAAAGCATTGGCCAAGCAAGAGATCCGGTATGGGACGCTCAAGGTCAAAAAATGGAAGGAGGCTCTCTCTGAAGCTGCCAATGTGAATGGAATGCATCTGCCTGATGGGTAAGATTTCGAACTCATTTACCATCTCCTTTCAGAAATAATTGCTACTGTCTGGGAGAGGAAGTGTTGGGACTTGGGTAGCTTAATGCATAATGAAGGGTCCCAGCAATGGACCGAGCCAACCTACCCTATGAAGCGGCCAATATATTTTTTCCGTTAACTATTATCTGTAGGAGCATATGCTTTGCTCATTCTCCAATTGAAGCGGTCAACATATTTTTTCCGGTAATTCAATAAATTTTATTGCTACGCCAACATTAACTAGAATCAGAAACTTTTGGCCCCCTGAATATGCTCCTCTTACCGGATTAAGATGTTCACTTCATGCTAGTTGATGGCCATATTTCATAATATTCATATCTCTCTCGCTCTTTTGTTTCGTCAGGAACAGAGATGGTTCCATCGCTAGCATTGTTGAAGAGATAGAGAAAATAATGGCAGAGATCCGAAGAAACCAAGGATGAAGATGCTCAAAATGTCAGTTTGGTCAGACAGAATAATAATTTCACTAGAGAGATTGGTGTGTGACATTGCTGCCTCATCTAAAGGTCACGAATATGGTGGAAGTTGTCTTTCAGTGTACAAGATTTTTAGCTGCTTAAAACCGTTGTCGAAACTTGAGAGTTAATAATGACATGATTAGACACTTTGCTGCAAAATCTATGTAAGTGATATGTCTAATTAATGTTAAAGGAGGTGGGAGGGAGTGGAGCTTTGTGATGATGTGGCTCAACCATAAAGCTCCATACTGTCCACCTTTCTTATTTTCCCCTCAATGAAGTAAGATTTTATTAATGGCACAAAAGTTGGCGAGCAACCTGCTTTACGCTAAAAAAATTACAGTTCAAAGAAGCCTCCAGTTATGACACAAGAATTTGCACCTGTCCTATGCAATCTGCCTAGTAACAACAGAGGAATCAATTACTCTTCCCCGTATAGACCTTTCGATCTTTGAGACAATTTTAGATCGACACTTTCCTAAATATAATCATTATATTAGCTTGAGCAAAACTTACTATCTCAGAATTTTAGAGTATGAAGTATTGGCATCATTAATTGGATTAAGAGAGTTGAAGAGTGAAGAGGTCTATGTAACTTCTCTACTTCATACGGCCTACTGCACTGGATATATTCAAGCCACACATGATCAGATTCTAATGAAATCAAGCTACTCACATGCCAAATCACCCTTCGGTCATCAACAAATATCTGGACCTCACATCAAGCATCGGCCACTTTTCCTTCCTCCTGGCCAAGAACAACATGGAGCCCTAGTCCTAAGAAGTTGTCATACAAGTCCTAGGAACCATGAAAGACCTCTTTACGGCGGAGAAACCATTCTGGCATCTGTCTTCCAATTTGGAGAATGTTGATTCACCTTCGTGAGTTGCTGTCATATTGATGGTACGCATATCAAGCATTCAAAGTTAGTGAGAGAGAGAGAGAGTGTGACCTCGAGAGTCGCCTGCTTAGTGCACTATGCAAAGTAGACAAGTTTCTGCAGAACGAATGGGGTCGTTGCCAAGTTTGCCTTGGAGCATCGGAAGGAATCTTAAGAAAGTGTGGATTCCATCTAATATGCAAGCAATTGAGGGTCGTTGTGCTCCAATAGCCTGAGCCGGTTGAAACAACTCAGATGGTTGGAACAGACTAAGAAAAACACAGTCAAATATGTTTGAGCAATCTTTGGTGTCTTGCTGAGATGTACAGAAATCGTTATCCAATCTGTTCGATGATGTAAATAGATACTTATGGGAGTTCGGCATCCAGAGCACAAGATGGGCTATTAAAGGTCGGCTACAAACCCATGACATCATGTAGTCATATTTCGGTCAACCTTTCACGTACTAGACCTTATTGTAAAGGAAGAAGAAAGTCCAAATCAAACAGAGCTAGAGTAAGCTGGTCAAGTTCTGATGGATTCAAAGGAAGATCGTCTGTCTTCCACAGAAAAGGCATGACAACCATGACATTGGTAAACAATGAGTTCAAATGGCACCCGCTGTTATAGTGGTGTTGGCTCGCAACGGTCATATTTGTCGAACTGATCGCGGCTTCTTAAGGAGGCAATTCTGAGGGAAACGATCCGGCGGTTTTTGATTTTCGTGCCTTCACATTCTTCCTTTTCGCTTTTTCGTTTTGTCCCTAGAAGAACTTATTACATGTCTGCTCGCTCAATTCCGATTTGAAATCCATATTAATACAAGCTTCGCCATCAGCCTAATGACGTGCCAAGAGAATTGTTGGGTGCAACCACTACAGAGGGAATCATGGCTCGTAAATTTGAATAAAAAAGCATGATATATAGTTTATGCCTTTCACTGTGATATTGTGAAGAGCAGTGTACTAGACCTAAATTAGGTGATAGCTCTAGAATTTTCTTTGCGGGATTTCGATGCATAGACTTCTCTTATTGCAACTAATAAATCTGAAAATTCTCAATATGAACATAAACATTTTTTGGCTTGATCAACACAAATATGATAGAGCAACCTTGCTTCCTGTTAAGGGGATTGATACCTTCCATGACACCGATAATGCAATATTCTTGGAAAACCGATTCAGTAGATATTTTATGAGCAGAGTGAATAGATGAAGTGTGAAAATTGTCCCTCCGCTAGCTTAACTAAATTAGATAATTTATGTTACATTTCTTTCATATATATATATATATATATATATATATAAAAGAATAAGAAGTTAGATAAAAGGGTATTATGGTTTTATAATGTACCAATAGTTCTTGGACTTTTTTAAGCTAATTGAGATCTTAAACAACCTAATTTTATTTTAACGATATTAGAGTTACTAAAAATTGGATTACGTGGGCATTAGACACGTCGCTTGGTAAACACTGACACTGTAAAAATAATAGAAAAGGAAAAGCAACACTGAGTCTGTAAAAATAATAGAAAAAAGAAAAGCAAATCAGAATAGCTGAAGATCACGAAAGATATCGTCTGGATTTCCACTTTTTTAAAAAAAAAATTTCCGATGACTTCAAAGAAGCTGGATTGATGTCTTGTTCGTCGCGACTCTCCTTTGCAGCCGTGGTACTCTATCCTCTCGTCTTCTTCAAAGCGTTTTTTTACACGTCGTGAGTTTTGCTTCGCGCTCGAGCGAAAGCTGCGGCACAATTGCACGTCGTGAAGTGCCGCGGTGGAAGTGATGATTGTTGTGGCAGAGAGCGAGGGTGATAGTCTCTTTGGACTGACTTTGTTCAGTCCTAAATTCCACGGGGAAAGAATGAACAAAATCATCCATGAATTTGAATGATGGCTTGGGCATAGATTGAGACTTCAGAGCTTCCAAAGCCATTGACATCTGCGTGAACTGTGTTTGTGATTTATCCACGAGATTCATCTCCTACCGCCAGCGCTTGTCCCTTCATTATTTCGTCTGAAGAAACCCCACCGCTTGACGTACACCATGTGTTTGTGATTTGCCTAACCGAATCCAGCTTTAAATGTTTTGACTACTAGCTTTGTGAAGTTTGTTCTATTTATTTTGTTTAGTCTTTTTATGTAGCAGCTTGTTTCAAAGCAAAGTGACATTCAATCTATTATATCAATGCTCGGGTCAATTTAGATGTATCAGGATATTCCATATGCGCAAAATTTCGTATAAAAGGTTTTTGGAGGATTGCTGCTATCCCTCGGTGTAATGCTGGAATAAAACCGGCGTAATGTGGTCGTATCTTGTAGACTTGTCCTAGATGAGAATTGCTCTTATTATGCTTGGGAGGCAGAGTCCATTTTAGTCTCATCCTGTTGGTACATATCCATTAGCATCTACTTGTTTTTCTTCCCAAACCTGTTTAGTTGTTCGTTTTTATATTGATATAGTAAGGACTTATGTTCTTCACAGGTTTAAAAGTACCAACTATGATTGGAAAGTTGAAGCTAACTCTTGAAAAAACTACTCAGTGGAAGACTCTAATTGAGCCTAACAAATCGCAAGAGAGACAACGGAGCACGGGGCCAAGTTTCTGTTGGTATTTGGAAGTTTGTGAAGTTCTTGTTATGTACCATTTGAGAAGGTAATCTTGCCGTAGTTTTTAATTTTCTTTTTGCTTTCTGTGCAATCGTTGCTAGAAAGGATGATGTCGAGATGACTTTGTTTTCTTATGAATTAGAAAATAGAAATGAGAAACTAAGTTGGAGTTGGATGGCCTTGACTCAATGCTAGCTGACCCCGAGTTTATAATGCATCAATTGTGGTGGCATAGATGGAAATATTCTTGAGTGCTAGAATTGCCTAGATAGATGGTGTATGCATCAGATACGGGTGGTAATTTTAAGAAACATATACGTAGGGCTGTAAAAAAAAGCCCGAACCAAATTGTTTCGAAATGAACTGCTTATTTCGGGTGTTTTGGGTTGGGTATTCTTGTTTTCGGGTTTTATGTGAAAAATCGGGTATCATAAAATACCCTATCCTCTTCCAGGTTGCTCCTAAATCCATCATTAGGTCTCTCGCTCCCAAATCCATCTTTTCCATCGCAGACAGGCTCTCCAGCTCCCAAATCCATTGTCTCCATTGGAGACTCTCCAAGATCATGAAGCTCTCTGGCTCTCGAATCCATCTTCTCCAAGATTGCGAAGCTCTCTAGCTGATGTACCTTCTCATTGTCTTTGCATTCTCTCTCTCTCTCTCCAACGCCCCTCATTGTTCCTCACGACTTCCATACAAAAGCGTCGAAGCGACCTCCCAGATCCACGAGGAGGACGGCAATCCGGTCCGTCTAAAGAGCAACTCAAACCAAATTATTTCACTCTCTATCTACACTCCACGGTGGTCAATTTCTCCTTCTTCTTTGTTGTTCTCGTTTCTGTTTCGTCACTGTTGCGTTTCCTTGGACTCACGAACCGAAGGAGGAGATTGGGTCCATTGATCTTTGCACAAGTTCCGAGTGAGATTGATCATCGGATAAGCTTGGTTTTGCTCTATACTAAGTGACGAAGTTGGTGTAAGTGAGGAGCTCAATTTGGAAATGGGGTTTTTCAGTATGTACTGGCCACGGGGAAGAGGAAGAACCACCAAAAAAAACACAAAAAACAAAAAAGACCCGCGAGAGGGGGGCAGGAACGGAAGCTGAGCGAAGCGGATCTCGGGGATGAAACACCTGCGAGAGGCTCGGACGCATTCGTATCTGTCACACCCCAAAACCTAGCAAGATGGGGAATGACACGGCCGTCCTTTCGCCCAAAGGACGCAGCCTCAAAACACCAAAGAGTTGGTTACAACATCAGAGTTTCTATAATCCACCAAAAGAACATGTACATCAAGAACTCAGCCAACCTGACGAACTAACACAATCTTACAAGCAACTCCAGAATCATACCCAAAAATCTATCTCCCAAACATCCCCGTGATAGCGCTCTCGTACTAAAGGCCGCTAGCCGAGGAACCTGAAAAGATTGGGGAAATAGAGGGGTGAGCAACCACAGCTCAGTGAATAGTACATCTCTTCTAAGTAGATCGAGCAATCACTATGCATGTGTACAAAGCAATACTAGAACTTCAGAAGCCAAACCCAAGGTTTAAAATACATATAGAATCACATAAGAGTTATTTTGTTCATCAAAACTTTGTACAAATCACAAGTACACATTTAAATCCACCATCACAATTCAAACTATCAATGGTCAAATCCATTGATCAATCTCTATAAACACCATGTCAATGGTTCATTCCATTGACTAATCTCAAATCACACATCAATGGTCTATTCCATTGATGAATCTCATATCATATCAAATGCCGATGGTCCATTCCATCGACCAATCTATTGCTCAATATCTAACCATGGTCACGACACAAAGCCTTGTGACAAGGCTACCAAGATTCCCCCTTGGCAAGGTCTCCACCTACAAAGCCGGTGGCTCGGCCCAGAAGGATATCCTAAACCCGGTATGCATACCCCAAAGCCCCTCATTGGGCTCACAGCCATATTGAGCATCAAACAATCATCATCCAATATCAGAAATCCAATCCAGAATACATTTCACAAACCAAACAAATAACGTTCTCACAATACGGCTCATCCGCCAGAAATACATTTCGTAACGCACTTCTCAAATCATTTCCAAACTCATTTGATAAACTAGTTCGTAATGCAATACACATATGTATCCTTTCGCAATATTTTTCCAAAACAATTTCCAAATCATTTTCAACTATTAAAAAGTAGTAAATGCCCGATCCATACTTTTATGCAATAAATATGTTCTTTCGCAACTCGTACGATTACTCAAATCCTTATTACTTTCAAAATATGAGTTTATAAACTCAAAGAAGAGATAGCACCACTCACCTGAAATCCCGAAATATCAAACAACCTCCCTCACTCGAATCGACGGTTCCAAAATCCTATCAAACATATGGAAAAATGAATCAAAATCGAGTAATATTTCCCCCTAACGCGCGACTCGAATAAGCTAAGGCTAACTATCCAATAATCCGACACCCTCGAGCCTACGATGGCTTGCTCCAAGGAAAAATCTAAGTTCTGAGATTCAGACCCAGAAGCTAAAATTATTCAGACCCAGAAGCTGAAATTATTCAGACCCAGAAGATTCTTCAGATGCAGACGCAGAATTATCCAGACGCAAAATTCAGAACACAACAACTTGTGGTTTGTCATGGATTTCACAAAAGGAAAGTCTTGATTGTTTAACTTCCTCCACCGGACTCCGTTTTACGCGCTCTTATAGTCAAAACGAAGCTCATCTAGCATACTATGGATGTCCCAACATAGCCAACCCAAACAACAGCCCAAAAACAACAATAAAAGCTCTAGAAAGTACTGTTCACGAAATTCCAAATTATGCTCTCAACTTGAAAATTTGATTTCGGACAAACCGCAACTCCAAATCGATATCCGTCAAAACGCACGGCCCCACAACACCAAAATCTTTCATTTTCATGGAATTTAAGACTTGGTACCCCAAAAATATAGATTACGCAGCTCAAATCCACATTCCTCTCATTTCCAAGCCCTAATTTCTCATTTCCGAGCCCTAATCGAAAAATTACTCCGATAGGACTAACGAGGGTTGCGAGTACTTACTAGTCGTTGCGTTACGTAGTCGGAACGACTCGGCGAGGACCCGCGCGCACAAACCCTCATTTTCTTCTTCTTCTTCTTCCTTCTCTCTTCCTCTCTGTCTTTCTTTCCCTTTTTCTTTCTCGGCCGTGCACCTCCTTGGCTAAATAAGCTGAAGTGCCCACTGTTCTGCTTTTTTGACTTTTCAATTCCTTTCTTTTCTTTTTACTTTCTTCTTCAACCTAAGTCTTTTGACCCGGTCAAAAAAGGAGACAAATATTACAGTATCAGAGGAGGGAACCAACCACTACCGAGAGAGAACATACTTGTGGAGAGGTTTGGACTCACGAACGAATGGATGATTAATGGAGGCTTGACCCAGTCAATTCAGTAGTTTATGTCTGAAGTAGATGAACATATTTATGGCACACTAATGGCATAAGCATAGAGTGCGAAATTTGTTTACCAATGTATGAGAATAATAATGCCCGATTTGTCAACCCCATCATGCTATTACAATTTTTTCTTTTTTTGTGGCTATCTAATGCTTATATTAGCATCTCTTTTAGCTGTCAAAACTAATTTTTAACCTCGGTTCTGGACCATTTGAAGTGTAAACTGTTGGAGATTTTAGTCAGTTTTTTCTTTGGGCCAATTCAGTTCATAGAATATAAATAAAAAAACAAATGCCAAAATTCTAAATCCATCAGTGAACTAAGATCTTTCAGTTGTATCATACAATTACTAAATTTTTTTTTTCATACTTTATCTTTATTATATATTATGTTTACTTTACGAGTCTAATTCTTATTGTTCAACAAAATCCATTTTTTTATTATCTATTTGCATGTATAACTTCTGTTTTCTTATTTTGAGAAAGCCGCGTGCACATGAGACCTATTTTTGTACGCCACAAAATCACTCTCTTTTCAAATTACTTATGGATATTCAACGATTTAAAGGTAGCCATTTACTAATCTCCCCGATGTGCTCCATTCCAAAATTCTTCAACTTTTGAATCATAAAGATGGCTATTGTAAAGATTCTTGACGTTCCGATATAAAATTGAAGGCTTGCGAAGGCTTTATTTAACGGGGACTTCAACCAAAAAATTCCTGTATCCATAGAAAATCCAGTCTCTTTGGAGATAATGTATTTATGTTACTGCATGTCGACACCTTAATTTTTTTTGTGTAAAAAAAATATAAATATATAAAAAGAACAGAAATTCAATCCAATTCACAGAAAGAAAAAGCCCCCCCTCTCTCTTCTCAGGAGATTCAAAGAGGAAGAGACCCGCAGCCCGTGTGGGGGGCAGAAACGGAACCACGCGCATACCAGAATCGAGCGATAATCCTCTCTCCGGTTCCCTCGCCTTTGCCAGCCACCAACCGACGCCAACATCTGCGGTTCACTATCTCTGGCCGCCATGCCTCCAGTCGCTGGCCAACGGAGAACCGAGAATACCAGAGCAAAGAGGAGGACGTGCAAAATTTTCATCGTCTCTGATCAAGAAGATTCTTTAGCTTCTGGACCTAGAAGCGACGCTAGCATTCACGGCTCACCACCTCCGATCGCTGAAGACTTTCATATTTTTTTCCGGTTACTGGCCACCATAGATAAGAAAAAACCGAAGCAGAGCAGCATTTTTTGGACAGACGAAGCTCAGTGAGATTTCTCTCTCTCTCTCTCTCTCTCTCTCTCTCTCTCTCCCTCTCTCTCTCTCTCTCTTTCTAAGCGTTTCCTTAGCCTAATTCACATTCTCCGACCTTCTCAGGTCACTGACAGTTATCCCCGCTGCCGTTCGACGTTTCCAAGCTGCAGTCGAACCAGCTCTGTTTGCCCCTGTTTCCGAGCCAAGGAGTCCGAAGTGTTCATCTCTTGCGCGACACTCCCCCGCCAACGCCGATCTTCATCTCTGACGTGTCTGGGACCTCCAGTCTCTGATTTTCTCATGGCTCGAGGCTAGAATGCCGGTCTTGCCAAGGTAAGAGTACATGCTCTGTTTCTGTTCTTTTATGAGCAAAAACAGAGGCCGAGAATCCTAGCTTCTGTTTGTGAGAGGTTCATCTGCGATTGAAGTTCTATTGATGATCCCAAGCTGTAATGATGCTGTTGTGATAGTCTAGGTATGAAATTCCACTTAGTTGTGGCATTTAGACTGCATGGGCGAGACACCTACCACCTTGCTAGATTAAATTCCTGAACCGTAGTAACAGGCTGTGTTCTGATACTTTGATGTTTGCTTGATTGTTTCTTATTTGATTAAGAAGTTCTTAATGGCGTACTATACTTGCTTGCCTCAGATACATATATTACCAAATGCTTCTCTATGGATACTAGCTTTTTCTCTTTTGCTCTCCGTTCATTTGTAGTAGACATGTAAGAATATTGATGCTGCGATATGTTGACCTCCATTGATTGAATTGATTGGTGAATAGATTACGTGATATGTGGTTGATGTTACATAGAAGCTAAGCTTCAGCTGAGAATACTTCAATTATATATATATATATCGGATCTGTAAGGTTGTTTTGATTGATGTCATGTCGTTTTGCTCTGCATTGGCTGTGGACCTTAGAAGTCGATGAGTCCTTATTCTTGTGAATGTTTGAATGGTTTTTGTTCAGTGGGAGTCCTGTTAATGACTAGTATGAGCTAATTCTTCGGTTGACAAAGGTACCTATATCTTCTGCACTCTTGAAATGGAAACGACCATTAAACAAACTCTGAGAGGCATGAGCAGAGAGTACCAAAGAGATTAGTGAGGCGTTTTGGGGTTGGTTGTGCTTGTGTATTGGTGGAAGTGAATGGAGGACAAAAATGGATTTGAGTAAAATTGAAAGAAGGAATAAAGGTAGATTGAAGAAGTAAGAACTCCAAAACTTGCGTCCCATATTAGTACCAATTAACTAATTGACTAAATCCAGGTCTCAAGACTCTCTAAACTCAATCAATAATGCTTCAAATCTCAAAGTAAAAAGCTAAGCTAAACAGCAATCCAGTTTTCTCTAATGGCTTCTTCCTCACAGCACAGACGAAATTACGACGTCTTTCCTAATTTCAGAGGCGTAGACATCCGCAGCAACTTTGTGGGTCATCCATGCAAGGCCTTGGATCGGGCCGGCGTAAGGACGTGCAGGGATAGCAAGGAACTGAGGAAGGGAGAGGGAATATCGCCCTCGATCATGAGGGCTATCAAAGAATCGCTCATTGCGGTCGTCATCTTCCGGGAGAGCTACGCTTCATCGCTGCGGCGTCTGGAAGAGCTGGTGAAGATATTAGAGTGCAAGAAGATGAATGAAACCGAGGAAACTAAGAGGAAGGGAATTATGGGGAGGCACTGGCAAGTGGCAAAGCATGGAGTCAAGTTCGAACCAGACACGTATGGACCAGTCCCCGAAAAGCCATGGACGGATCAGGTTAGCAAGTGCTTGGAACACAGAAAAAGATGAATTAATGGAAAAATGGCAATGGAAGTGTCGGTCCTCCAGTGCTCAGATTGACCCACGTTGCTGGGAGTTACCTTGACTGCTCAACCTCTGTTGTTTGAATTTCTTGATAAAGTTTTAATTGTGATTGTGCAGGCAAACATTTGGAGTAGCTGATTGTGCACGATCATACATAATGTTTATGCCGAGATCCCGTCAGCCTTCTCATCACAATGAGAAATACCTGCATGGATCCTAAATCAAATGCATGATAATCGTAAATCTTCTAAGACTCACATGTGGCACTCTAAGATCCACAAAATCAGATGTTGTGATTCACCCAATCCAATGGACCGGGTCCAAGGAAGAAACTCCCCAACGCAATTTATGGGCAGTGCACCAATGTTCTATTTTTTGTGTGAAGCTTCCAGTGGACTATTATTTGGCTTCAATAAACATGCATTCTATCTAAAATGTCATTGGCATATATTTCTAGAGTAACAGTTCATCAACCAAGTTCTGTTTTTTTTGGTTGGGTGGCAATAATTATGATCATCGTGATGTAGAATAGTGTCATATTGATACCTGAAGGATAAGTCTCTTTAGATATATGTACGTTTAATTTTCACCATAGATAGTATTGACAGCTAGATGCTATGCAAAAAGGTCAAGAGTTATGAGACTTTATGTATGAAATTAATCCATCACGTCCATGTGTGGCAGATAATTGGTGAATTTTAACCATAGATTGTATATATAGATAGATGCTCTGCGAGAAGGTCAATTTAGAGAACTTTATAGATCAATTCCTCAAATTATAAATTTTTCAGTCGACGCTATTTACGAGCTTCTTCCAACACATCTTCCGCAAAAACAGGAAGTTGTAGCATGATTATTTCATTTATTGACAAACACGAAAGCGATAGCTCACGCACATAACGAGTGAGGGCTATTCTATATACCAAGGGAAAACCTGTTTCTATCTCACTTTTGCCTAAATTCCAAAATTTGCCCTCTCATAAAAGAAGTCTTGCGTGAAATAGACGGATCTATCGAAGTGCTCAAAGGGTGTATAATTAAGAAAATGGCACTTGCATGCTCAAACTTACATGGTATTAACTTCCACCTTGATAAACTTTTTATGGACTAATCTTCTACTCCCTGACGGTGTATAATCATAAACTATTGAATCTTTTTTAGTAATTTGTACAATGTTAACTTGACCTTGATCACTAATACGGTAGTAGCATTAAATCTAGATAGTTTCGTAAACCTTATAACCGATTTATTCATCTTTTAATTCTGGTAGTTAACTAGTCATCGTCCAAAAACGAAACATCCTCCAATATTCTTCCATATTTTGTTATGGCATTGAAATTTACATTCTCAAAGTATTTTTTTTTTCTATTCAAAAGTTTTTGAGTCCTTCATATGAAACTTTCCCATGCATAGCCGACGTATGTCCATTGCATGTCTCTTAAATATCCAACCATCACATTAACATATATTTTATCTCACGTTCATGTATATTTGATGCATGAACCATGGAAAAATTCCCAAAGAAATTGGGTAGGTTCAAAATGTTCGAACTAAAAGTAAGAATAGTGCCATGTAAAAACCTGTTCAGATTGTCATCTATTCAGTTAGCATCAATAGAAAATGGATTGTTCATGCAAGTAGCCTTTGTCCATTCATGTTCTTAAGATCCACTTATAGAACGAAAAGAAACAAACATGATCTTCCTATTTAAAAGCGTGCTTAAAATGATTAAAAGAAATTAACCCCTTAAAGTGGGCTTATAAAAACATTGTTTTTAGGAAACTTTTTAAAAATTCTAGTAGAATATTCATAAAATGACTGGGTAAAATATAATTAAGCGTATTGGTACTTGTTATGAAGAATAATATACGATGATGCATGATTTCTTCAAACAAGGCCAAAAATTTTTATGGTCTCTAACTCTCTATTTCATAAGAAGAAGAAGAAACCCCAAAACGTTCCGTTAGGTCTACGGCTTTGTCTACCAATGAATTGGAGACCTCCTTGGGAATGGATTAATCCGAATACATTAGTAAAGTTAATAAAGACAATCAACCTTATGAAATGGTGGAAAAGGAAAGCCACTAGTTTTTCGATTCTTTCCACCATGGCTCGTGACTTACTAACCCCACCGGCATTTATGATATCATTATGCTATCATATGATAGCAACCTTATGCTCACGTTTAATACTAGTCCATAGATCTTGGAAGACATAAAGTGCAGCTTGTTTGCGGAAAACTTAGAAATGCATGGTTCTAGCATGACATGATTAGTTTTCCCACGAATTGACTACAGAGAAACACGCACAAAATGAACGAGATGACAATGACGATACTGTATCATCCAAATCATGGTGGGGATCTCGACATTGAAGACAGAGAATCTATTAGACATGTATTCATTATTAGGGTACCATTATGTGTTTTCTTTTGCAAAATATCTGAAGATATACTCGCATTTCAATTTGGTTTTATCGAATGAGTGTTCTTCGTTAATTCTCAATTAATTTTTATTATTTTTAAAATTTGCTAAAAATATAGCTAATTTATTCTTGAATTTTTTCATTAAAAATTAAAATTAATATTTGAAAAAAATGGGCCCGAGCCAATCGTGGCCCAACCCGACACGTGGGCCGGCATGGCCCAATGGCCACTCCTCGCTGGCACAGCCCAAGTGTCACGCCCCGCACCCTACGATGGCGCAATCATCCCTCGATGGTCGAACATTGAATGCGACGTCCCAGATACGTCGCCGACCCAACCCAAACATCAGAGATTTAGCACGCGCGGAAATAAATAAAAACAACCCAGACAATTAAAAACATGACTAAGGAATAGACATCGAAATTTAATAAACACCAAACATTTTAAATCCTCCAATATTACAAAAAAAAGGCAACCCGGCTTCCAAAATTAACCACAGTTTTCAAAAGAGGACGGTGGTTGACAGGCCTATCTTCTCTACAAAAGGGTACTCAAAAATATACAGGGCAATTGATCTGTCCTTCAATCCCTGTAGCACTCCGGCGGTCTCTCCAAATCCATCACGGTCGTAGATCTGAAAGTGGTTATATAATAACCGTGAGACAGAGTCTCAATAAGCAACAACCTAAACCTAACCTAGGCTAATGCGTACCCAGACCAGTCTAACATGCAAACTACCAGTCGAAACAGTCAATTGCACATGAAAGGCTTACCTCGCCTCGAACCACGTGCCAACCCTGCATATTAGTCTAAACATGATAATGCAAGTACAAATCATCATCGTACCACAGTCATCCGACACACGCGATCTCACTCGCATTCAACCAAGCTAGCCAAGCAATCATACGTTCAACCAACTAACTCAGTCACACGTTCAACCAGCCAAATCGGTCACACGCTCAACCAGTCAATCAGTCACACGCTCATCCAGCCAAATCAGTTACACGCAACCAGCCATTTCAATCACACTCAAATCACATGCGTGTCCGAACATCTTTCTCACAACTCGCGCCACTGCGCCTCAAATTCAATCTCACAGGCTCATAAGCCTCACATTTCAATCAATTCTCATGGCCGCCGTCAACACGTCCCAAGCCATATCATTCAATTCATTTCCAGTGGCCGCCGTCAACACGTCCCAAGCCACGATATTCGAACAATTTCCAACGACCGACGTAAACACGTCCCGGTCCAATCACGCCTCAAACGGGCCACCGTCAACACGTCTCAAGCCCGCATCCATTTGGCACATCGGCCAGTCAAGCTTTCACACGGACCGCCGTCAACACGTCCCAAGTCCGTATTCCAATTGGCCCATCGGCCGTTCATGCCTTCACACGGACCGCCGTCAACACGTCCCAAGTCCGTAGCCCTCCGATCGATCCGGGCTTAATCTCTCACAGGCAGGCACACGCCACTCAATTCAATTAAATTCACGCCAAGTCACATCAAATCACTCATACCCAACACTCAGTCCAAAATCACAGTCGCCACCTCATCCACCAACCCGACGTTCTAGTCGGTCATGCACAATTTCACTAATTAGGCATACTATTTAATCTAATCTAAATTGCATAAATAAATCACCATAATACTAAATTAATGCTCGCCCTAGCCGTTCTAGCCCGAAACTAGTCAATGAAATACCCAAAATACTAAGTAGGGTTTAGGGAGTCGCTTACGAAAATTTGGCCCGGGAAAAGTCGGCTCGGGCCAAAAATTGCACGGGGGAGAAGTTTTGACCGGGCGCGGGCGCAGGCCACACGAGCGTGCTGACCGGCCAAAGTGGGCACAATGGCCGATCGGCGTGCCTAGTGCGCGGGCGCGGCGAACGCGTTGCGTGCCCGGGGCGCTCGGGCGCGCGGACGGGCTACGCGCCTGGGCAACTGGGCACGGGCACGGGCAAGGACACGGGCGATGGGCACGGCGACGGGCACGGCGATGGGCGTCGGGTGCGCGGCTTGTGCGCACGGGCCACGGGCACGGGCACACAAGCCACGGGCCGGCCACGGCCTAGGCAAGCCCGGGCACGGCTGGGCAAGGGCTTGGCTGGCCGACTGGGCTGGTCGGTCGGGGCTAGCTGGCCGGCGGCGGCAGCGGCTGAGCAGGGGCGGGGAGAGTTGGCCGGGCGGTGAAGGGGAGAGGGGAAGGGAGAGGGAGAGAAAGGGAGAGAGAGGGGGCGGGGCTGAGGGGCTGAGAGGGGTGAGGGGCGGCCGGACGGGCGGACGAGCCGGCGAGCGGCAGCGACGGGGCGGGCTCGGCTTGGGTGCAGCTGGAGCCGAGGAAGGGAGAGGTAGGGGGTGGCGGCTGGTCGGTCGGGCAGGCGACCGGCGGCGACGGTTGGACGGCACGGCGCGGCAGTTGGTCTGACTGGCGGCGGCGACGATGCGTGGTGCTGGGCAGCGACGAACAGGGAGGAGCCGCGGAGGAGGAGAGGAGAGAGGGAGGGAGGGGGCTGCTGTGGCGACGGCGGCGCGGCGGGGCGACGGCACGGCGACGCGGCGGCGCGACGGTCGGGCGGAGGCGGTGGCGCGCGACGGCAGGCGGGCTCGAGCGCGGGCTGGTCGGGCGGAGCATATCCGGCCAGAGGAAGAGAACAAAATGAAGAAGAAAAAGAAGGAGAAGGGAAGGAGAGAGAGGAGAGAGGAGAGAGAGGACGGTCAGGTCAGTAGCATGCAGAGAGGAGTGGACGGGGAGGGGACGTGCATGGTGACGTGCACGGCAGTGAGGAAAAGAAAAGAGAGAGAGAAAGGGAGAGAGAGAAAGAAGAGAGAGAGAGAGACGGGCGTGTGCGTAGGGGGGGTTTCGGCAGAAGAGAGAGAGGAGAGAGAAAGAGAGAGAAAAGGGTTTAAAATTTTAAACTTAATCGCGATTCAATGGACACGGTCCAAACTAAAAATCGACCTATCGGTCCCGATTTAAAATCAGAAAAAGGCCTAATAATCCATAATAAATTCCGACAAAATTCTAATTCACACGGCCAAAATAAAATAACCCAAACGCACTACGAGGGAGGTCTACCGGTCCAAATTTGTACCCGGTCCAAAAATCCACTTTTCCACTTTTCCTGACAATCTCGATGCTGGCCACAATAATATCGACACCGTCCAATTTATTTCGTCTCGAAATTCCCGGAAATCGACTGCCAAGTTCAGGGTATAAATAACGGCCAAATTCGATCGAGTGCGATTCTAGCGGAATTTCTATTTTTAAAAACAAGAACCCGAGAGTGATCAGTTCTCGGGCGAAATTCCATTATAAGCGCACTGACGAATTACACGTTTTATAAACCCCAAAAATGGGCCAAAATCCGGACTGTCACAATTCTTCCCCCCTTACAAAAATTTCGTCCTCGAAATTTACAATCCAACCCGACCACTTAAACAAATGGGGTACTGGTGTCGCATCAACTTTTCACCTTTCCACATCTCACATTGGCTGTTTCAATTGACTAATAAACCAACTTGGGACCCGTGATGCCCATCTCACCCACTTCATCCCAACAAACCGGCGTTCTGCAAACCCTGCCATATAATGCCCCAAACGGTGCCATTCTAAAACTCTGTTGATAGCCATTACTATACGCAAACTCAACCAAGGTAATTATTCTTTCCAACTTCCCCAAAAATCCAATACACATGCTCGTAGCATGTCTTCCAAAGTCTAAATCGTCCTCTCAGACGGGCCATTTGTCTGCGAATGTTAAGCCGTACTAAACTTTAACCTCGTTCCTAATGCCGTATGAAAACTTATCCAAAACGCGGCAGTAAACTTAGAATCATTGTCCGAGGTGATCATCACTGGTACTCCATGGAGACAAACTATGTGTCGTACATATAAATCGGCATACCTTCCCAAGGCAAAAATCTTTTCGTACCGGTAGAAAAGGTGCTGACTTTGCCAACCGATCCACTATCACCCAAACCGAATCATGGCCCCTCTGGCTCCTCGGTAGTCCCATTTCCACTTGAGAATTTCCAATGGTTGCAACTTTCCACCCAGCCTGTAATATTGTGCCTTCATTTGTTGGCATGTGAAACACTTAACCACATGTTTAGCCATATTCACTTTCATATCGTTCCACCAATGATGTTGTCGCAAGTTCTGGTACATTTTCGTACTTCCCCGATGAATACTGTAATTGCCACGGTGTACTTCCGACAAAGCCTCTCCTCTTAATTCTGCGTCACTGGTTACGCATAACTGACCACGGAACATCAGAATCCCATCCTCGAATACCTAAAAGTTCAATTCCCTTTCTGGGGTAACCATATTCAAATCTTCTAAATCTCCAGGTCCGTCGATTGTAAAGCCTTCATCTTAGTCTAGATTTCCAGTTTACTCCTCAATGCGGTAAGTAGACTCTAATTATGACTCGTTTCACATTTAAATTCCGAATCCCGAATTTCCTCCAACAGGGCCCATTCTTTGACCATCATATGCGCGATGCACGATCTCCAACTCAGTGCATCCGTTACCTTATTATTCATTCCAGGGTTTTATAACATATCGCAGTTGTAGTCCTTAAAGAGTCACATTCAACGACGTTGTCTCATATGTAATTCCTTTTTGGGAGAACAAGTATCTTAACTCTGATGATCCACATAAATCTGAGGCTCCTCTCCACACGAGCAGTGTCTCCAAATCTTAAGAGCGAAAATAATCGCAACTAATTCCAAGTCACACGTCAGATAATTCTGCTCATATGGCCTCAATTGCTGTGATGCGTATGCCACTACTCTCTTGTATTGCATCAGCATGCATTCCAATCCTCTTAACGATGTGTCACTATAATTCTCATATCCTCTCGGATCTGACGGGATCGTCAATACTGGCGCGGTTGTCAATCTTTGGTTTAAATCCCTGGAAACTCCTGTTTGCACTTATCCGTCTATTCCAATTTCCTTTCCTCCTTTAGCAAACGTGTCCATGATATAGCTAACGCTAATAAACCTTTCCTCAAAACATCTGTGATAACCTACTAGACCTAAGAAGCTCTAAATCCCGATTACCATTGTCGGTCTTGGCCAATTCATGATGGCCTCAATCTTCGTCGAGTCTACTGCAACTCCTTCCCCGGTATCCCATGTCCTGAGAACGCCATTTGATGAAGCCAGAATTCACATTTATTAAACTTAGCGTAGAGTGTGTGTTTCCTTATAGTTCGTAGAACCCTTTTTCTAAATGTAACTCATGCTTAGCAAGAATCCTTGAGCATACCCGATTACCATCTATAACCACATTTACAAACTGATCCTGAAATTCCTCAAATACCCAACTCATTACGTCCGTAGAAGCTGCAGGGACGATTGTCAGTTCAAACAGGCATCACCATGAACTCGTAGTGTCCATTCCTCGTCCTAACTGCCGACTCCGATGCATCCTCCTTCTTGATCCTCAATTGATAATAATCAGTCCTCAAATCGATCTTACAAAATTTTGATGCCCTTGGTAACTTGTCGAATAGGTCCTTCACTCTTGGCAATGGGCGTTTATCCTAATAATCACTTGATTCAACTGTCTGTAGTCAATGCATAACCTTAACAATCCGTCATTCTTCCTCGCTAATAGAACTGGCGCTCCCCATGGAGACCCACTTAGACGAATAAAATTTTCATCCAACAACCCTTGCATTTGAACCTTCAATTCTTTCAACTCTGACAACGACACCTAAAAAGGTGCTCTCTATATTGGTTCCATCCTAAGGTTAACTTGATTACAATTTCCACTTCTCGATCAGGTGGCAATCCCGGCAATTTCTGAGGAAAGGCATTGGGAAGATTACACACTTCGGCTATGTCTTTTAGCCTTAATTCCTCAATCAACAAATCAGCCACAAGATAATTATCTTTTCACACCTCAAAAACAAAGTTCAATCCATCCAACTTTCATTCCAACAGTTTCCCAAAATAAATCACCCCGGTTCTTTATAATATCCGAAATTTCCAAGCATCACTCGTCCTTCCGGATTCGCCCAAGAAAATCACTAGTGAATCAGAAATCCATAAGTCGATTGCGTCTAATCCACTATAATCAATTATACATCGTACATGACCATTAGAGTTACAACTTCAAAATCATCGCCTATTGTACTCAATATCGACATGTAACGCCTCTAGACTTTCGCGGCACATTCCCTGATTCCTTCTCCACCACAACGTACATCTTTCCCTATATCCATAGCCGATTCTGATTAATTTGCAGAGCAGCTCCTGCTTAATGTCCTACCTGCGGTTGCTGCGATTGCATTAGCGATATAACCTGTCGGTCCAACAATTTCTCACCTGGTGACCTTACTGTCCACATCGACAACATGCTCCACTCCTACCTTGGCAGTGGCCAATCCTATGCCTCTTCCCATAAGACCGACACGCAGCGCTGGAGTAGCAGTTCGGCTTTCCAAAGTTCTTTCTTACTAGAGGGACAATTCTCGTTTCTCTGTCATATGACTCTTTCCAAAGTCCCCATTACCCCTAGCCGGCGCGAACCGCGATCCAGAAGCGGCCGTTCTTTCACTCATATCCGTGTCAACCATCAAACTCTCTCATACAATTCGTTATAATTCCTTAAGACCCGAAAGTACTAACTGATTGTGAAATTTCGGTTCCAATCCATCCTGAAACCACCTTGTCTCATCCACATGGTCCTTGACCATCTTTAGTGCGTACTTAGGCAATCTCACAATTTGACCTTGTACTGCTCCATTGACATTCAATTTTAACGAAGCCGAAGAAATTATGCCATTCTCTATCCTTGCTCACTCTCTAAATATGCTTCTCATTGAAGGCCTCAACAACGACACTCAGCTTAAAAATATGCCCTCTGAGTTGATACACTCGAATACTTATCACTTGCATTTCCTGAAATGTCCTACTTCGGGGGTCCTCTTACCCATCACTTGCACTTCCTTAGAGTTAATACATAGTCAGGGTCACCTTTTCCTCATCAGTGCACCCGATTACCTCAAAAGCCTCTCCTCTACTCAAAGTACTGTAGCCTTAGGGTCATCTCTTCCCATCGAATCTTGCAAGTTTAAATTTCAAAAAAATTTCCCACTCAACTAATGCATCCGTCTGACTGCAATAACTTGTCATTGACCTTGATTCCCAACATTTCCATTATACCCATTATTCCCGTCATTCCCATTGACAACGACGATAGTGGCCTCAGCATCACTGGTAACGTAACACTTCGTTCCTCAGTCTGTCTACTCATTAAAATTCTAACTTCCTCGATTTCCCTCAAAGTCTCATCCCCATCTGGGATCCCCCTCAATTCCAACTTGCGGACTTACTAGACCTCGACCTCAACCTCGACTACTCTTACTCACAGGGTTCACACCACCCACTTACTCATACTCACAGGGTCACACCACCCACTTACCTGCTATAATTCCTCTCAGGAACTAAAGACTTAAGCCAACTATACCAGTCTAAGCCTTAGGCAATGAATCACAACACAATTCATTCAGTAGGCAGCCAATCACAAATAACACCCAATCACAGCCAATAAGTTCGGGCACTTACCTCAAGTCCCGACGCACCTGCACCTCACATATATTGCACAACAATCACTTAGCAATCACAATCACACTGTCTAGGGTACGCATAGCACGCGAGTCTCCCTAACTGTCTACCCCAAAGTCATCGCTCCTTATCACTCCAGGCTTCGACCATCTTGGTTCGAGCTGACCTAGCTCTGATACCAAATTAAACGGGGATGTCACGCCCCGCACCCTACGATGGCGCAATCATCCCTCGATGGTCGAACATTGAATGCGACGTCCCAGATACGTCGCCGACCTAACCCAAACATCAGAGATTTAGCACGCGCGGAAATAAATAAAAACAACCCAAACAATTAAAAACATGACTAAGGAATAGACATCGAAATTTAATAAATACCAAACATTTTAAATCCTCCAATATTACAAAAGAAAGGCAACCCGGCTTCCAAAATTAACCACAGTTTTCAAAAGAGGACGGTGGTTGACAGGCCTATCTTCTCTACAAAAGGGTACTCAAAAATATACAGGGCAATTGATCTGTCCTTCAATCCCTGTAGCACTCCGGCGGTCTCTCCAAATCCATCACGGTCGTAGATCTGAAAGTGGTTATATAATAACCGTGAGACAGAGTCTCAATAAGCAACAACCTAAACCTAACCTAGGCTAATGCGTACCCAGACCAGTCTAACATGCAAACTACCAGTCGAAACAGTCAATTGCACATGAAAGGCTTACCTCGCCTCGAACCACGTGCCAACCCTGCATATTAGTCTAAACATGATAATGCAAGTACAAATCATCATCGTACCACAGTCATCCGACACACGCGATCTCACTCGCATTCAACCAAGCTAGCCAAGCAATCATACGTTCAACCAACTAACTCAGTCACACGTTCAACCAGCCAAATCGGTCACACGCTCAACCAGTCAATCAGTCACACGCTCATCCAGCCAAATCAGTTACACGCAACCAGCCATTTCAATCACACTCAAATCACATGCGTGTCCGAACATCTTTCTCACAACTCGCGCCACTGCGCCTCAAATTCAATCTCACAGGCTCATAAGCCTCACATTTCAATCAATTCTCATGGCCGCCGTCAACACGTCCCAAGCCATATCATTCAATTCATTTCCAGTGGCCGCCGTCAACACGTCCCAAGCCACGATATTCGAACAATTTCCAACGACCGACGTAAACACGTCCCGGTCCAATCACGCCTCAAACGGGCCACCGTCAACACGTCTCAAGCCCGCATCCATTTGGCACATCGGCCAGTCAAGCCTTCACACGGACCGCCGTCAACACGTCCCAAGTCCGTATTCCAATTGGCCCATCGGCCGTTCATGCCTTCACACGGACCGCCGTCAACACGTCCCAAGTCCGTAGCCCTCCGATCGATCCGGGCTTAATCTCTCACAGGCAGGCACACGCCACTCAATTCAATTAAATTCACGCCAAGTCACATCAAATCACTCATACCCAACACTCAGTCCAAAATCACAGTCGCCACCTCATCTACCAACCCGACGTTCCAGTCGGTCATGCACAATTTCACTAATCAGGCATACTATTTAATCTAATCTAAGTTGCATAAATAAATCACCATAATACTAAATTAATGCTCGCCCTAGCCGTTCTAGCCCGAAACTAGTCAATGAAATACCCAAAATACTAAGTAGGGTTTAGGGAGTCGCTTACCAAAATTTGGCCCGGGAAAAGTCGGCTCGGGCCAAAAATTGCCCGGGGGAGAAGTTCTGACCGGGCGCGGGCGCGGGCCACACGGGCGCGCTGACCGGCCAAAGTGGGCACAATGGCCGATCGGCGTGCCTAGTGCGCGGGCGCGGCGAACGCGCGGCGTGCCCGGGGCGCTCGGGCGCGCGGACGGGCTACGCGCCTGGGCAACTGGGCACGGGCACGGGCAAGGACACGGGCGATGGGCACGGCGACGGGCACGGCGACGGGCGTCGGGCGCGCGGCTTGTGCGCACGGGCCACGGGCACGCGGGCCACGGGTCGGCCACGGCCTAGGCAAGCCCGGGCACGGCTGGGCAAGGGCTTGGCCGGCCGACTGGGCTGGTCGGTCGGGGCTAGCTGGCCGGGGCTGCGGCCGGCGGCGGCGGCGGCTGAGCAGGGGCGGGGAGAGTTGGCCGGGCGGTGAAGGGGAGAGGGGAAGGGAGAGGGAGAGAAAGGGAGAGAGAGGGGCGGGGCTGAGGGGTTGAGAGGGGTGAGGGGCGGCCGGACGGGCGGACGAGCCGGCGGGGCTGGCCGGCGAGGCGGCACGGCCCGGGACTGGGCCGGACGAGCCGGCGAGCGGCAGCGACGGGGCGGGCTCGGCTTGGGTGCAGCTGGACAGGCCGAGAAAGGGAGAGGTAGGGGGTGGCGGCTGGTCGGTCGGGCCGGCGACCGGCGGCGACGGTTGGACGGCACGGCGCGGCAGTCGGTCTGACTGGCGGCGGCGACGATGCGTGGTGCTGGGCAGCGACGAACAGGGAGGAGCCGCGGAGGAGGAGAGGAGAGAGGGAGGGAGGGGGCTGCTGTGGCGACGGCGGCGCGGCGGGGCGACGGCACGGCGACGCGGCGGCGCGACGGTCGGGCGGAGGCGGTGGCGCGCGACGGCAGGCGGGCTCGAGCGCGGGCTGGTCGGGCGGAGCAGATCCGGCCAGAGGAAGAGAACAAAATGAAGAAGAAAAAGAAGGAGAAGGGAAGGAGAGAGAGGAGAGAGGAGAGAGAGGACGGTCAGGTCAGTAGCATGCAGAGAGGAGTGGACGGGGAGGGGACGTGCATGGTGACGTGCACGGCAGTGAGGAAAAGAAAAGAGAGAGAGAGAAAGGGAGAGAGAGAATGAAGAGAGAGAGAGAGACGGGCGTGCGCGTAGGGGGGTTTCGGCAGAAGAGAGAGAGGAGAGAGAAAGAGAGAGAAAAGGGTTTAAAATTTTAAACTTAATCGCGATTCAATGGACACGGTCCAAACTAAAAATCGACCTATCGGTCCCGATTTAAAATCAGAAAAAGGCCTAATAATCCATAATAAATCCCGACAAAATTCTAATTCACACAGCCAAAATAAAATAACCCAACCGCACTACGAGGGAGGTCTACCGGTCCAAATTTGTAGCCGGTCCAAAAATCCACTTTTCCACTTTTCCTGACAATCTCGATGCTGGCCACAATAATATCGACACCGTCCAATTTATTTCGTCCCGAAATTCCCGGAAATCGACTGCCAAGTTCAGGGTATAAATAACGGCCAAATTCGATCGAGTGCGATTCTAGCGGAATTTCTATTTTTAAAAAGAAGAATCCGAGAGTGATCAGTTCTCAGGCGAAATTCCATTATAAGCGCACTGACGAATTACACGTTTTATAAACCCCAAAAATGGGCCAAAATCTGGACTGTCACACCAAGGACTGACCCTTTCTTCTACTAGGGCTCCGTTTGGTTCAGCATTTTCAATGCTCATTTGGGCTCTAAAGGCCCTTGGTCAAATGTAAATGGTGTTTGGCAAATCTTTTTACTCACTTTAGGGAGATGCAATTGTATTTCTAATGCTCATTTGGCCAAAGCACCTTGAAAGGTCCATTGGGAATGCTTATTTTTGGAATGCAACTGGTATTGTTTACTGGAACTATTCATCTTCTCCCTATAGCTCCGGCGGCCGGCGACCATCGCCTAAGGGCTAGCCCAACCCTGGCGACCATCGCTTGGGGGTTGGGCGACACCGGCGATTGTCGCCTGGGGTCGCCAGACCTCGGGCATCGCTTGGGTCGCTCGACCCCAGGCGATGCCTCAGGTCGCGCGACCCCAGGCGACGCCTCAGGTCGCGCGACCCTAGGCGACGGCCGCCGGGGTCGCGCGACCTCAAGTGTCGCCTGAGGTCGAGCGACCCCGGGTGGCGATTGCCGGGGTCGCGTGACCTCGGGCGACGGCTGCCCAGGGCGGCGCCACCCTAGGCGGCCATCTCCGGGGTCGCGCGACCCCGACGGCTATCGCCTGGGGCCGCATGACCCCATTGATCGCCGCCTAGGGCCGCGCGACCCCGGCGATCGCCACCTGAGGTCGGGCGATGGCCACCGACGCCGGATCTGGCTCGCCGGCGGCCGTGGCCCTTCGCCGGAACTGTTCATCCAAAGAGTATCTTTTTTTTTGAAAAAAATACCTCTCAAAGATCATTTGTAAAAAAATAATCAATAACAATTACATTTTCTCAAATTGTTTTCAAATGATTTTTTACGAAACGCCATTTGCATTTCTCCAAAGTGACTTTCACCTAAAGGTATTTACATTTCCCAAATGAGCATTGGAAATGCTGAACCAAACGGGCCCTAGGACTTTCTCCATTAGAGGTCTTTTTCACTTGGGGTTGGAGTCCGTGCTCCTCAAGATGCATGGGGTAGACAGCTTTGTTGAGGATATCTGCAGCTTTGAATTAAAATATCACGCACGTGCTGCAAGCCAGTTGGCATTTCACCAGGAACAAAATTTCTAAATTCTTCATGATGGCAATTCAAGTGATTTCTTCGTTCTCTTGGATACCACTAGCGCACATGCAATGCGTGTCTCCTCGTAGGCTTTGATTAATCCAGACAAGGATGCTAAGACGCTTTCTTCCTCTGCCTCCTTTGGGGCGAATATTAATCTTCAATGGTGCAACAGTAATCTATACACCATCCTTCTCGAAGGAATAGGTGTATCATCATCTTTTTTTTTAATATTAAATTAAAACACACACGATCAGCAAGGAGCTGATCGTGTGCTGCACACGGTCAACATTTGTTGACCGTGTATACTTTTAATTAATTTAATTTTATAAAATTAAGAGTGCAAGATCATTTAGCACATTAATATATGTCCACTTTAGGTTTGCATGTGCATCATATGCACGCACGCTCATGACTGAAAATAAATGAAATTAAATCACATTTAATTTAATTACAATCTCACTAATCAATTGCTATATTTGCAAACATATTTGCAACATTGCATCCTCCGTACAATGTCATTCTAAATTGGTTATGGTGTGTGACATCCCTAGGTTCATCACTAATCTAGTAGTAGGACTTACACCAACACGTTAGTACTCCCAAGAGAATTGATTGTCCCGATCAACCTCTAGGTCCTACAAGCCATGATTGACATCTAGCAATATGTCATAGCTACCCAGACAGTGTGAATGTTTTAAGAACATAATGAACCTGTCAGCTTTGATTACAGCGTAATTCAATCCCTCTGCCTTACTATGTCCTGATCGAACAAAGACCATGGAATATTTGTCAAGTCACCAATTCGATCATATGCACAAATGTAATTGATATGCACTTGATATGAGACATGAACAGTTCATTCTCGATTACAACCCCGGCCGAAGATTTTAATGCAATGTCAAGATTAGATTGCATAGGACATCATCATAGTACCTTGCGTATAACAAGGAGACAGATTCCATTTTGCGCACACGTATAACTTCGTATGTGAACGAACTATGGCCATCAAGTACAAAGACGGATCAACGAACCAACAATATGTGCACATGTGAACCATAGCCATCCAACACACAAGTCAACACTGTGCCTCAGGTCTAAGGATTATTTACACAAGACCAGAGCATGAACGATTAAACATTGACCACGCTAAAAGCTTCCATGTTGCTAATCGATATATGCGTGTCACGTTCAGTGAACTTGTCTGATACAAACACCTGTGTTCTAGCTCGGGTATCATAATACCCAATGACTCGTGACTTGTCATTCCCTTAAATATCCAATATTTAATGATGAAGCTAAGAACACACCGGTCTCAACAGGATTATTGATATCCACTCAATGATCCATCGACCGAGAACAATTTAAAGATTCAGTCTAACTGTGAACCTGTCACACATATTCTTAACGTCTCAAGAATAGGTCCAGTCACAACTGATCTTATGGAATCATTCATATATTTAAATAATTGGACAAATGAATGAATACGTCCTTGCCATTAAATAAATAATTAATTTGAAAATACAACTTAAATCCCTAAGATGTAACTATTACATGACAACTTTAGGGCATACATCTAACAAATCTATCATCGGCAACTTCAACTTCTCGGTCGTTACAGCTGCTCCAACATTCTTGCAGCCTCCTCCATCCATTATAGCATCGCAAACCTCGCCATGTGACAGGCACTTTGTGTGGAAAACATTGCAGTGCCCTTTGTTCGTCACCTCTCTCAGCCTTGTCTTTCTCTCTCAAGCCAGGACAGATCGTCTCCTTCATTGGCACACATTCATGCACAAATCTCTCTCTCTCTCTCTCTGACACACACAAATCACAAATCATTATAAAATTTCACAAACATATTAATAGAAAAACAATTTGTGATTTGCTGAAAAAAAGTCATTAAGTTCCATTTTTTTGGATTTTACATCAAAATCCCTCGCCAGATCTAGCCATGGCGAGGCTCGCCCTCGCCCTCACCTTCATCGGCGAGGCTCAAGCCCTCGCCAGTGGCTGCACAAGGCACGACCTCGTAGGATCTGGCGAGGTCAGGCCTCGCCCATGGCGATGAGGCTTAACCCTTGCCAAATCCTACGAGGGCGAGCCTCACCAACCCAATGCGAGGCTACCCTCGCGGCCATCCGATGAGGGCAAGCCTTGCCAGTAGCCGGCAAGGTCGACCTTGCCGTCCCTAAACTCTGGTTGATTGCCGACGTTCGGCAACAGGCTGGAGGAGGAAGAAAAGGAAGAAAAATAAATAAAGAAATAAAGAAAAATAAATAAAATAAAATATTCTAAAAAGTTGAAATATTATTAAAAATTATTCACAACAGTATCGGCGGTGCCACGGAGGCCGGTCGATGTCCACGTCAGTAATATTCGGCCAAAATTAACTGGAAGAACTGAATTAGTACTAGATCAAAAGGTTTAGGACTAAATTAATACCAAAAAAATATTTAGGACTAAATTGATATTAATATAATAGATTTATGACTTTTCTGATACTTTTCCCTTGAAATCTCAGTTGCTCATTCTGTCTGCTGTAGAATTTTAGTGAAAACTTGCACTGTCATCACAAACAAATAGGAGGAGACAGGATCACCTGTTCTTACTCCATTCTGCCCTCTAAGAAAGCCAACAAGCTCCCCAATAACAATTATAGAGTACATAAGAGTAGTAATGCATCTTTCCGCCCAAGTCAAGAATTCAGTGAGAATACCTATTGCAGTCAACAAATTCACAAAAAGAGATAACACTTTAACCTTGGTAAGTCAAGAATGCAGTGGGAACATCATCCGTTTGTTTGTTTTTGGTTTGAAATCAGGGACATGTGATGCCATGATATTTAACTCTAAAAGTTCAAATAAACACGAGCAATTTTTGGCCCAAATATAGAATATGCTCCATAGTATCAAGTATTTACACACAAATATAAGTTAGGCAATTTATTAAACACGTTATATCCATATAAATAAAACGGAGTAGCAATGGAGGGATGCAGAACCATTTTATAGTTGTCTGGTCCAAACGGGTGCCAACTCCATTTCTAGAGACTGGTTGAGAGTTATGCCTAATCAACTATACTTGACGCCTCATACAAAGATTGATTTGCAATGGAGCCAACATCCATTTATAAAAACGGCACACTCTTTTACAAAGGTACGTTTTCACAAGATTGACCTCTCAAGAATTTGATTGCAAAGTGTATGCAAGAGGGAGGGATTTTGCAAGTACTAGTGTACATAATTACCCAAGGCAATGAATTATTCTATTTATAGTGGAATAGAACTAAGTCAACTAGCCATAAATAGCACTTAAAATGGCTAGAAATTCTACCATTGAGACTTCTGGGTATCTGACTAAAAATAACTTGGACACCCGCTGAATTAGGCGGACAAATCCAAATCCAAATCCAAAACTACAAGAGCTGGCCATTTGGAGGTAAACTAGCCCAGTGTTAGTCCAATACTTAGGTTTTTGGCGTAAGTATACTAGAAGTCCTAAAACTTATCACGAAAGTGCAATTGAGTCCTAAAAATTTTTAAAAAGTGCAATCAAGTTTTAAAACTTTATTATGAAAGTTCAATCAAATACTATAACTTTTAGAAAATGCAATCAAGTCCTAAACTTGACATAAAAGTGAGATTGAGGCTTGAAATTTTCAAAAAGTGCAATCAACGAAAGGACCTGATTTGATCAATTTGACAAGTTTTGTTGACACCTAAATTTTACCGACAATCATTTAGTCGTAATTTGCATAGAAAATTAGGGATTAATTTTTAATCCCTAAACAAAAAATATTTAAATTGCATAGGTTCATTTTTAATTTAATTGCATTTGCATCAAATTGGCGATGGCAAACGAACTTAAATTTTATCGGACAAGACTCGGCTCATTCGGAATGCTAGCGCCGGGAATTTCACGTCACGTGGGCTTGGTTGTTTTAATTTGAATTTAGCCCAGGTTAATTCAGCCTATCTAAGTTTAATTAAGAGCCTAAGCCCAAGTTTAAGCCCATTAGGACATTAAGTCCATTTAATTTGACCTAGATTAATCTATATAAACATAACTAGGTCAGAATTAGAGAGGGCTCTCACAATTTTCAAAGCACGATTTTTGAGAGACACACGTGAGCGAGAGTAAGAGTAAGAGAGAATCATCCGTGAGAGGAAGAGGGCTCTCACAATTTTCAGAGCACGATTTTTGAGAGACACACGTGAGCGAGAGTAAGAGTAAGAGAGAATCATCCGTGAGAGGAAGAGAGCTCACACAATTTTTAGAGCACACAATTTGATACACGGCCATAGAGAGAATTTTCGGTTCAGAGATTCGGAGAAGTCGGAGACTATACGTCCAGGGGAGGCTTCGTTCAAAGGGAGGTCTTCACGTGCTGGTCTTTGGAGCAGAGAACGAAAAAGTGAGAGAGAAAAGACAAAGAAAAGTCAAAGAAGAGAGCAACAGACAGCTACAAAGCAAGAAGAAGGGGAGGCCATATTGAGAAGACTCGGTCAACAGAGGGGGCTCTTCTTCAGGAAAGATTCTGACAAGAAACACACGGCCATTATTCAAAAGACGAGAAGGAAGTGGTCAGGGAGGAGGCAGTGCAACACTTATACATGAAAAGAGAGAGGGAGCTTCCTTCCACGTAGGTGCACCATCGAACTCTCTTCCACGCACACGTTTTGCAAAGTCAAAGTAATTCTCCACGGTGAAGTTCGCGCATCCCCGACGTGCTTGTCCGACACATACACCACCACAACGCCAACATCTTCCGAAGTTGTTGCCATCCCTGACGTTCGTCGCCCTCCTGTGGTGAGCTGCTGCTGTTCCGCAACTTCTGAAGATCGTTCATCGCTGCTATCGTCTACCCGCGCAAGCTTGTTCAATACCGCCGCTGCTGTCCCGTGGGGGGTCGCTGCCCACCGCCGCGGCACGTCCGCCGCCGCTCCCGACGTCGCACCACCATCGCCGTCGTCGGTCATCCGTTGCCGGTCCACTCGCCGCGATCCCGATCCGCCATGAATTCAAATTTGGAAGATATCCGCAAATTAGGTAAGATCATTATCCGAATATTTCTTTAAATATTTAATTTCCTAGTTTTCGGGTATTTGAATATTTCGTGAATATTTTGGTGGATAGCGAGATATCTTAGGATAATTTCATGATATCCGCAATATTTGAAAATATCCAAAATTAGGAGTCATTCCTAATTTGGCAACGTATCTGGACGACTATTCGACCTTATCCCTAAGGTACGATACGCGGCGATACGGAAAATCGTTATCCTGTCCATAATCACTTGGATACGATAATAGATTTTATTTGCTTTCCAAATTTGAACAATCGACTTTCTGTTGATATCTATAACTCTATAGATATGACCGATAGTTTGATTTATTTGCCTTATCTGAATTTGAAGAATCTTGCGGATTGCGTGGATTGTTTGAATGTGGTTGTTATCTTTATTTGACTGTTGTTTTTTAAAATAAAAAATCCAAAAATAGTAGATAGGATCTAAATGAGAAATTTTGCATGTTTAGGGAATCTTAAATATATCCAAAAGAATAAGATAATTATTTGATTTAAATTGGGATTTAGGGTAACATATTTCCTAGTTTAAATTAGAGATTGTTTTAATCTTAGTGGATTATTTAGGATATTTAATAATTTCGAATTTTAATAAAAATCCCAAAAAAGAATCACTTTAGGATAGATCAATCATTTTCTCTAGGATAGATTGCATGTTATTTTAGACATTTTTTAAATTCCGAATTTCATTGGAAAATACCAAAAACAAATCATTTTTCCATCATTAGAATTAGGTCACGTCGTCGCATGGCATATAGTTTGCATGTTAGGTTGCATTAATCGCATGTTAATTTTTGCACGTCATTACATATAGGTTAGCTTTCATTTAAATAAGTGAAAACCCAAAAAATATTGAGTGAATTGCTTGTTAATTAGAAATCATATTAGGATTGTTGATGTGATTTTCTAGCTAATCATGCAGATGCTTACGTTGCTTCGAGGTAAGTAATTCTCTCAATTTTGCAATTTATTTAATGTTTTGATTATTGGGTGTTACTTTGGTGGTTTGTGCACCCGCATGATCATCTCACATGCTAGTGACTAAGTTAAAATGGATCCAAACTGCATGCATAAACATTTTTTGAAAAGAAAAGGTACCGAAAGGGCGTTAGACTAGATCTAGCGTAATCAAGTCCCCGAGCTTAGAATCTCTGGTACGTAGGAATAAAACATATCTCCCCATGTTTTATTTAGGTTTCTAATCGACCTACCGCAAATAGATTAGTGGCGACTCCAAGCATAAAAACTTTTGCACGTTAAAAACTGAAATCCTAAGTTGCGAATTGGTAGGGCTTGGGAGGGCTCGAGTTAAGCTTAGTCTTAATAATCCATTAGCCTAAGAGAAAATTTAGGTCGCGACAGCTTGGCGACTCCACTGGGGATTTGAGTTAAAACTCTTAGTGGACTTAGGCCAGTTTTTCTTTTCACAAAAATATTTTTTGCTTGGCAGCGAGGATCCCAGGTACGTCCCTAACATTTTAGGTGTTAAATGTTTTTGCAGAATGGGAGGTATAAGGGGAGGTGTGATTGTTAACCTTTGTTTTGCAGGAAGGTGTTTCGATGTATGGTTTACTTTATGCACGAAGCGCTGTATGATATAATCTGTTGTGCATGCCTTGCATTTACACTACACCGCACACACTACCCGCTGCCGGACCTGGGCGGCACAGGTTTAGGATGGTACTGAGATAGTGGACACCCCGACCACACCCGCGTGGTATGGGTCGCCCTTCTTGGTCCCGAAAGTTTTTTCACGGTGTTATTGAGTTCCCACCACGGTTGCACCCTTTGCAACCCGGGTCGGCTCCTTGACTAAGCCGGAGTCAGGGGAACCCCGGCCTAACCACAACCATGACTGGTTTAGCCCGGTAATCCTCGCGTCTCCACTTTGCAAGCCAGAGTCTAGATAGAAATCGAACCTCACGTTTCATGCGCATGTCTATGTGGTTGTCATGGTCCTACTGGGTGAAGTAAGTCTTCTGAACTCTCCTTTTTGCAATTAATTTAGTTATTGCATTTTTCGGGTCGGTCCATGATAGGTCTAGGTTGGTTTTAAATTTGAAAGTAATAATCATTGAGTCTTTTTAAAAAAAAAGAAAAAAAAAGCTCTTTTAGAGAATTTATTTTCAATCTATGTCTTTATTTTCCTAGATGTGTCATAGGTAATTATTTTCCTAAGAAGTTTGTCGTCATCTTTCTTTTACAAAAAAAAGGCTTTAGAGAATTTATTTTCAGGTCATAATTTCTAGGGAGTCTCAATTTTTGTTTTTCATAGTTTTATGATTAGAGATTTTGGTGCTTTTATTTCCTAGGTTGTATCTAGGGCGTTATTTACATTTCTTTGCCTAGATCACTTTTCATAAAGTCTCGATCATAGACGAATATTTTCACGAATAAACAAAAAAGGACTAGAAAGCGTGTCATGGACCAACATTGTCTTGACCATGTGCTTATCTGGTTCATTTTCTTTACATTAGGTAACTACGGACCGATCACGTTCCCCTATTCGCACGCGGTCAAGAGCTAGAATGGCCGATCAAACTGAGTTACAGGAGCGCGTCGATAGTATGCAAGATCAGATCAGGCAGCTTGCTGTTGCAATGCAACAAATGACCGCTGAGATTAAGACTCTTCGGTCGATCCCTGTTCCGGCACCCCCTGAAGTACCAGCCCCGAAGCATGCAGGTGGAAAGAATGTTGACATTGAGGAAGATGATGATATGCCTGAATTAGAAGATGACCCCGTCCAGATTGTCGTCAACAAACCTAAGCCTGATGAACGAGTCAGTAAACTGGAGGAGAGAATCAAGCAGCTGGAAGGCTCACATGATTCACCTTCAATCGACTTGTCTCTGTACTCACAGATCAAAATCCCGAAGAAGTTTAAGATGCCAGACTTTGACAAATACAATGGCACCTCCTGCCCAAAAGCCCACCTGCAGCTATATCACGTACAAATGACACCGTACGTTGATAATGAACTCCTAATGATTCATGCATTTCAGGCAAGTCTGACGGGTCCTGCCTTGAACTGGTATCTCATGAAGAAGATAAATGCTCTCAAAACCTGGAAGGAAGTTAGTGAAGCATTCCTAAAGCAGTACAGGTTCATAACGGACATCACTCCCACCCGCGATGACCTCGAGCGTGCTCAGATGAAGAAGAATGAGTCATTCAAGGATTATGCTATCAGATGGAGAAACATAGCCGCACAAATTATCCCAGAACCCATAGACAGTGAATTGAAGAGGATGTTCATTAAAACTCTCCCGTTCGAGTACCGTAATCGGATGGTAGCCATTCCGGCCGACAACTTCAATCAACTCATCCCTATAGGCGAACAGATTGAGATAGGGCTAAAAGATGGGTGGTTCGTGGAGCCGTCTTCCTCGACCAAAAGATTTGGTGCGAGAAAGGAGAAAGAACCGGCAGCTGAAGTGAATGTGGCTTACACTCAACCGGGCCGACGGAATGTTAATCTTGTTCCAGCAATCCAAGTAGCAGAAATTCAACAGCAGAACACTGGCCGTCAACCCTCTCAGAGGAGGAACAACAGGAGGCAATTCACCCCTCTCCCGGGGTCGTTGTCCCAAGTACTAGCAGTACTCCAAAAGAAGGGCTTGCTTACCACCGAACCAAAGCGACCTAACTCTGAAAAGTACTATAACTATGACCCGTCTAAAAAATGTGATTATTATATGGGCGAGGTGGGGCATTCAACTGACGACTGCTTTACCCTCAAGCACCGAATCCAGGATCTCCTGGACACGAAGGCTTTCTCATTCCAACCCGCCAGGCCGAATGTTCAGAACAACCTGCTTCCTGATCACACGGGCAATGTGAATGCCATATTTAGTGTTGATGCTGGTCGAATCAAGAATGTCAAGGTGTATACCACTGATGTCTACGATGGGTTAGTGAAAGCAGGTTATTACCCGAATGATGAAGTGCCTCCCCTAACTGTCATGAGGGAAAGAATATCCAAAATGGTGGAAGCTGGGATGATCGTATATGCCAATCACACTGGCATCGTCTCCGCTATCTCTGAAGTGGTTATTAATTGGGAGGAGGAGTTTGCCGCATTGAACACCATGGAGGACAAGGGCGACCCTCTGGCTGAAGACATGCCTCCACTCGAAGACGCGTCTGATGATGAAGAGATCGTAGAGAGCACGCCTAAAGCTGATGAAGGAAAAGAGGTGATCGACACTTTGGGGCAACCGAGCGGCAAGTTCGATTATTATGTGAAATACTCAGCGCCCCCGAGCTTCTATGTTGACCCCTGTGACATTGTTCTCGATGGATGGGGAGGTATAGATGATCCAACACCTCTAGTGATAGAAGACCCTGATGATGCAATGGAGGGAATCACTGCCCTGTTCGATAATTTCCTCATTGGAGTCATTGAGGAAGGACTGTCGGACGGAATGGGCACTGGCCCGCAAGAGTAACACCTTTACTTTTTTCGTACACACCCCTGCGTGGGAATTTTTACTGCTTTTTAGGACTTGTCCCTTTTCGGGAGCTGCTTTTTAGGATTTTTCATTTCTAGGACTCATTGTTGCAATTTCCATTCAATAAATGTAATTCATTTGGTGATAATCAATGAAATTACAAGTTTTTTATTTTTATTTTTGAGGGCATGTTGAGGTACATCAAACCAGCCCGGTGATGATATCCAACCGATAAAAGAAAAATACAATCCAAGGAGAATTCTGAGGCCTGGGCTTCTTCATGTTCCCTCGTGTTAAAACCTTTTGAAAAAAAAATTTCAAAAAAAAAAAGAGAAATTTTTAAAAAAAAATGCAATGTTTAACCCTGTTTGTCCTTTTGAATCCCTTACTTTATGTTTCAGGGGCAATCTCGTGACACGTGAGGGTATGGGAACGGTCCAATCTGATGAATTATGTGCAGCCGAGCTTGATCCCAATGACACCGACGAACTCGACGATTCCTCAGATATTCAGCGCGATCTAGAGCATCATGAAAGACCCAAAGTCCTGACGGTAGACCAAACCATCACCGTCAACTTGAGTAATTCCGGAGAACCCAAAAAGGTGAAGATAGAGACAACCCTCCTCGAAGGTGAGACGAAACGCTTGATCCAATTGCCACATGAGTAGGTAAGTCTTTCAACCAAAAAGTGCGTCAAAGACATTTTGAGGTAAACGATCTAGTCCTAAGGAAGGTACTGCCAGTCTTTCCTGTTCCTGGGGGTAAATTTGCCCCAAACTATATTGGCCCATATGTGGTTAAAAAGGTGCTTCCCGAAGGTGCCCTGATTCTCGCAGAAATGGACGGTCGTGAGTTCACCACTCCTGTTAATTCTGATGCTGTGAAGATGTATTACCCCTGATAAGATCTAACTTTGCAACAAAAATTTTCAAGTGTTTGGTTTTATATTCTGAATTGCAAACATTTCGTTAATGAATAAATGGTTTCAATCAATTTAAAGACGGAATGTGTGCATTGGCTTTAAATTCTGCATGGTTATTTTGTCAGTCTGCGTCACCGACTTCAAAAGGGGAATCTATTTAGACAATCTGATAACTCATGTAGAATGATTTGAATATGTTGAATGAGGTACATCGGGATGATGAAAGGCAAGCCCTATTCTATACACAGTCCCATGCACTAATCTCCAGTGAGTTGAGTAAAAAAAAATTCCATGTTTGCAAGGTAAAGGGTTATCTCGCAAAAGGTACGGCAGCCGAAGTGACGAAAGGCAGTTCATTTCTCTATCCCAAACACTACAGGTTGTCCATTGTTTCGCCACTTTGAGCCTAAATATTTGGAGAAATCCTTTCAAATTACCCCTGTCAAGAACTACCCCATATCGGGGTAAACTGGAGGTAAGTCAGCGTTATAAAGTGAAAAATGAATAGAGATTTTCTTGCTCTCACTTGCATCAATCTTCGAGTGTTGCTTTTTCAGAAGAATTTATACGAAGTTCAAGTGCCTTAGGATGACGAAGAGCATTTCTTTTTCTATCCTATACACACTTTATCCTTTGCTAAGCCCAATTGAGCCTACAAATTCATTTCTTAAACCCAGTTAGTGATCATCCCCCACACTGGGGCAAGGTAAAAGCCATCACTGTCCACGCAGCATATTTGGAGGGCCAATAGAAGACGAAGACCCTGAGAGTTCAAATGTTAGTCATTCGGTCAAAACAAGCTAAAGTGTGGCTGGGCAGTGTATTCATTATAGATAGTGTATGTCAAAAGTCAAAAATGAAAAAAAAAAGGAAGAACTAGGGGGCATGAAAAAGCAGTGTGCCTGGTAAAAGCAAGGCCAATGCCCGAAAGAAAAAAAAAAGAGAAAAGAAAGTCGAAAAAAAAAAGGAAGAACTTTAGAGGAAAAGTGTCAAGATAGGACATCTCAAAGTCATGAATCCCAGTGGAGCAGTGGTCTTACAAGTCTCAAACAAATCAAGTGGTGAATTCAAGCCCAATGGAACGTCTACCGAGAAGACAATCCCTGGCGAAAAGGAAGACTGGTGACAATACCGAGATGATCACCAACTTATTCACCCTATTTATACACATTTTGAGCCTAATGATTTTTTCATTTCTCAACCCATGAGCCTAGCCTATGTTACGTTCTTTATAAAGTCTCTTCAGATTATGGCACTTGAACTAACGTATGATTCGGATGTTTATAAGCTTAGCTCGAAGAAGTGCGAGCAAGTCCATTTCTATCCAATTTTGCAGGGTTCTTGACTTGTAAACCCGGAGACAGTTGCGGAGTATTGTTCTTTCAATAGCCTCGACTCAAAGAGTCCCCTTTTGCTAAGCCATTGACCAAGCCAACGTTACAGTCCTAATAAAGACCTCTCAGATTGGTAAGGTCGTACCATTTGCGAGAATACTCGGACCCTTGTCGACATGATGATGGTGAGATAGAGTGAATTTCATAAATTAGCAACTTTTCAATGAGAGTGAGTGAAAGCCCTTTCAGACTGGAAGTCCCTCATTTAACATTTTCAAGACACCTACTTGTGAGTTCGGATTGTCTTATTATAATTTTCCCCAGTGAAATTTAGTAATGCTGATTTGACAAAATCGTCATGCATGAAAACCAGTTCAATTTATAGTACATGAGTATATATGTTCTTGATTGCCCATGAATGCATATTACTTGTTGTCTATAACCGTGTCTAGTAGGAGACACGCACTCAAGAGTCAGAGATATCAATAGGTAAGTATATCTCTACCCCTTCAGGTGCCTGTGTTTATCCAGGTATTCATTCACCTGTTCGAGCAATCGATAGGCTCCATATCTAATCAGTTTTGTTGCAGTCACTCGACGTCTTCGACAATGTCCAGACGTCTATATATTTCCCATCGAGTGCCTGAGGAGAAATCCAGGTATCTCATTCAAGTATCCGAGGAGAAATCCGGATATCTCATCATGTTTTTCATTCGAGTGCCTGAGGAGAAATCCAGGTATCTCATCCGAGTGCCTGAGGAGAAATCCAGGTATCTCATTCGAGTATCCGAGGAGAAATCCGGATATCTCATCACAATATTTTTCATCCGAGTGCCTGAGGAGAAATCCAGGTATCTCATTCGAGTATCCGAGGAGAAATCCGGATATCTCACAATATTTCTCAACCGAGTGCCTGAGGAGAAATCCAGGTGTCTCATCCGAGTATCCGAGGAGAAATCCGGATATCTCACCCGAGTGCCTGAGGAGAAATCCAGGTATCTCATTTGAGTATCCGAGGAGAAATCCGGATATCTCACCCAATTGCCTGAGGAAAAATTCAGGTATCTCATATCTCATCAGATTTTTCACCCGAGTGCCTGAGGAGAAATCCAGGTATCTCATCCGAGTATCCGAGGAGAAATCCGGATATCTCACCATATCTCTCATCCGAGTGCCTGAGGAGAAATCCAGGTGTCTCATCCGAATAACCGAGGCGATATCCAGGTAATTCGAATTACCCTTCGTGTGTCCTAATTGAATTGCAGGTCACCAGCGTTCATCAGGCGATACCTTTGGGACAGAGTTCAAATATTTGCCAAACAGTCTCAAGAATCATGGCAATGCTTCAAATTACTTCACCACTCAAGTTAGGTGAGTAACTCCAGGTATGTTTTATTCACGTCAGCATGCATCATTTCTTATTGCATTTCAAAAATGGGACTCATAATCCCGACAAAATATCATTCATTACATTTGCATGGTTGAAATTTAGGTATCATTTAATCTTTGAATGCAACCTCTGCGAGCTCACCTTCAAAGAGGGGCAGCTGTTGACACCTAAATTTTACCGACAATCATTTAGTCGTAATTTACATAGAAAATTAGGGATTAATTTTTAATCCCTAAAAAAAAAATATTTAAATTGCATAGGTTCATTTTTAATTTAATTGCATTTGCATCAAATTGGCGATGGCAAACGAACTTAAATTTTATCGGACAAGACTCGGCTCATTCGGAATGCTAGCGCCGGGAATTTCACGTCACGTGGGCTTGGTTGTTTTAATTTGAATTTAGCCCAGGTTAATTCAGCCTATCTAAGTTTAATTAAGAGCCTAAGCCCAAGTTTAAGCCCATTAGGACATTAAGCCCATTTAATTTGACCTAGATTAATCTATATAAACATAACTAGGTCAGAATTAGAGAGGGCTCTCACAATTTTCAGAGCACGATTTTTGAGAGACACACGTGAGCGAGAGTAAGAGTAAGAGAGAATCATCCGTGAGAGGAAGAGGGCTCTCACAATTAGGGGTGAGCGGTTCCCGGTCCGGTCCGGTTCCAAGGTGGAACCGGGAACCGGACCGAGAAAACCGGTTCCCAATTTTGAGAACCGCGGACCGGACCGGTTGATTTTAGGACCGGGAACCGGACCGAACCGTCGGTCCGGTCCGGTTCCGGTTCCGGTCCAATGGAACCAGTTACATAAAGTTTGGAGTTTTTTTTTTGTTAAACACTTAAAGTTTGGTTCACATTTTACTAATTTTTTTCAATAAATTTATGTTAATGAAGTTCACTTAGTGTTTAATTTACATTTTACTAATTTTTATCAATGAATTTATGATAATGAAGTTCACTTAGAGTTTAGTTTACATTTTATTAATTTTTTTAAAGAAAAAAATAACAAAAATATATATTAAATAATCGGTCCGGTCCGGTCGGTCCGGTTCCCCCTTGGAACCGGGAACCGGACCGCCCGGAAACCGGTTCCGTTTTTAGGAACCGGGAACCGGACCGATAGTCCCGAGAACCGGACCAAACTCGTCGGTCCGGTCCGGTCCGGTCCGGTCCCAGTTTGGGCGGTCCAAGTTGCTCACCCCTACTCACAATTTTCAGAGCACGATTTTTGAGAGACACACGTGAGCGAGAGTAAGAGTAAGAGAGAATCATCCGTGAGAGGAAGAGAGCTCACACAATTTTTAGAGCACACAATTTGATACACGGCCATAGAGAGAATTTTCGGTTCAGAGATTCGGAGAAGTCGGAGACTATACGTCCAGGGGAGGCTTCGTTCAAAGGGAGGTCTTCACGTGCTGGTCTTTGGAGCAGAGAACGAAAAAGTGAGAGAGAAAAGACAAAGAAAAGTCAAAGAAGAGAGCAACAGACAGCTACAAAGCAAGAAGAAGGGGAGGCCATATTGAGAAGACTCGGTCAACAGAGGGGGCTCTTCTTCAGGAAAGATTCTGACAAGAAACACACGGCCATTATTCAAAAGACGAGAAGGAAGTGGTCAGGGAGGAGGCAGTGCAACACTTATACATGAAAAGAGAGAGGGAGCTTCCTTCCACGTAGGTGCACCATCGAACTCTCTTCCACGCACACGTTTTGCAAAGTCAAAGTAATTCTCCACGGTGAAGTTCGCGCATCCCCGACGTGCTTGTCCGACACATACACCACCACAACGCCAACATCTTCCGAAGTTGTTGCCATCCCTGACGTTCGTCGCCCTCCTGTGGTGAGCTGCTGCTGTTCCGCAACTTCTGAAGATCGTTCATCGCTGCTATCGTCTACCCGCGCAAGCTTGTTCAATACCGCCGCTGCTGTCCCGTGGGGGGTCGCTGCCCACCGCCGCGGCACGTCCGCCGCCGCTCCCGACGTCGCACCACCATCGCCGTCGTCGGTCATCCGTTGCCGGTCCACTCGCCGCGATCCCAATCCGCCATGAATTCAAATTTGGAAGATATCCGCAAATTAGGTAAGATCATTATCCGAATATTTCTTTAAATATTTAATTTCCTAGTTTTCGGGTATTTGAATATTTCGTGAATATTTTGGTGGATAGCGAGATATCTTAGGATAATTTCGTGATATCCGCAATATTTGAAAATATCCAAAATTAGGAGTCATTCCTAATTTGGCAACGTATCTGGACGACTATTCGACCTTATCCCTAAGGTACGATACGCGGCGATACGGAAAATCGTTATCCTGTCCATAATCACTTGGATACGATAATAGATTTTATTTGCTTTCCAAATTTGAACAATCGACTTTCTGTTGATATCTATAACTCTATAGATATGACCGATAGTTTGATTTATTTGCCTTATCTGAATTTGAAGAATCTTGCGGATTGCGTGGATTGTTTGAATGTGGTTGTTATCTTTATTTGACTGTTGTTTTTTAAAATAAAAAATCCAAAAATAGTAGATAGGATCTAAATGAGAAATTTTGCATGTTTAGGGAATCTTAAATATATCCAAAAGAATAAGATAATTATTTGATTTAAATTGGGATTTAGGGTAACATATTTCCTAGTTTAAATTAGAGATTGTTTTAATCTTAGTGGATTATTTAGGATATTTAATAATTTCGAATTTTAATAAAAATCCCAAAAAAGAATCACTTTAGGATAGATCAATCATTTTCTCTAGGATAGATTGCATGTTATTTTAGACATTTTTTAAATTCCGAATTTCATTGGAAAATACCAAAAACAAATCATTTTTCCATCATTAGAATTAGGTCACGTCGTCGCATGGCATATAGTTTGCATGTTAGGTTGCATTAATCGCATGTTAATTTTTGCACGTCATTACATATAGGTTAGCTTTCATTTAAATAAGTGAAAACCCAAAAAATATTGAGTGAATTGCTTGTTAATTAGAAATCATATTAGGATTATTGATGTGATTTTCTAGCTAATCATGCAGATGCTTACGTTGCTTCGAGGTAAGTAATTCTCTCAATTTTGCAATTTATTTAATATTTTGATTATTGGGTGTTACTTTGGTGGTTTGTGCACCCGCATGATCATCTCACATGCTAGTGACTAAGTTAAAATGGATCCAAACTGCATGCATAAACATTTTTTGAAAAGAAAAGGTACCGAAAGGGCGTTAGACTAGATCTAGCGTAATCAAGTCCCCGAGCTTAGAATCTCTGGTACGTAGGAATAAAACATATCTCCCCATGTTTTATTTAGGTTTCTAATCGACCTACCACAAATAGATTAGTGGCGACTCCAAGCATAAAAACTTTTGCACGTTAAAAACTGAAATCCTAAGTTGCGAATTGGTAGGGCTTGGGAGGGCTCGAGTTAAGCTTAGTCTTAATAATCCATTAGCCTAAGAGAAAATTTAGGTCGCGACAAGTTTTATAACTTGAATACATTTTTTTGAAAGTTTTTGAATTCAATTGCACTTTCACAATAAGTTTTAGGACTTCATTGCACTTTTTAAAAGTCTTAGGACTTAATTGCACTTTCGTGACAAGTTTTAGAACTTTCAATACACTTATCTCTTTTTTTTTTGGGTCGGCTCATTACTTAGTTGAAAATGTCCAAATTTTATTTAAGTCTTGCAATAGAAATAGACGGTGTAAATTGTCACACCCCGAACCCTATCAACCTCGCGACATCCCTCTTTTGGTCGAATTAGTGCGACGTTCCAAGAAACGTCGCCGACCCAAATGATCACATCAGAGTTTGCACACAGCGGAAATAAGAACATAAAACCTGACAGTAAGATCATGGGGTAATAGGGAGAGATAATTCACCAAGCCACCAAACATAATATTACATCTCGATATATATATACAATATCTATTCTCAACCATTACACCACCACTAGTCACGTCGTTGACTCACCAAATTTATATCAAACTATGATGCAGATACAAACTGGCTTCTACAGATCATGTCATCAACTTCAAAAAAGTTAGTGGTCTGGGTATATTCTATTTCCAAAAATGGGACACTTCAAAAGGCTTGGCTACCCCTAGTCTAGCCCCGACACCCTGTAGACAGCGTCCATTTCAATTCGGTTTCCCCAGAATCCGAATCTGAATCCTCTTGAGGCACGTGCTCCTTTGAAAACTCGAAATCTGCCTCGATCTCGATCGGATTATCCTCATCCCCCGACTCTAATGGCACCACAATCCGTTCCTCTGTTTCAGACTTCTCCTCCAAATTTTCCTTATATTCCTCTCATGGTTCTTCCTTTGACTCTTCTTCTGGTTCCTCCTATGGGGCCTCTTCATACTCTTCTTCGGGCGGCTCTTCTACAGGTTCCTCCTCCGACTCTACATCTAAGTCTACGTCCATCAGGTCGTCTCCGGCCTGTGACTTCTCTGGCTTCGAATTCCGCTTCGCCACTGTAGGCTCGGGCACTGCAGGAACATGCTAATGCCCTAACTGTGTGAGACTAATGTTTATGCTAGTCATCTCGCCATCGGGAGGGGGTATAGCTGACGGGTCCTAGTCCCCCACTCCGTCAAAGGGGACAGCAAAACCTCGGACAGAGCCAAACTTATCAAACCCATCCCGAAACATCCGGGCGATATAGGTGTGGGCTTGCCAGAGGGGTTGCCCTATGTCTACCCAGACTACGGTCATATGTTTGATCCAAGCCATATTGTCGTCTACCGGATACTCTACAACTGAATGCTCGGTGTGCATCGGTATACCAAAATGCTGGGGCGGTGGTGGATTCATGGTTCAAGGCGGGGTTCTGAAATGATTTGGTTAAATAACCATGAGACGAATCTCAATAAGTTGACAACCTAAATCCCACTTAAGCTACCACGTATCTCCAGACAGGTCCAAACATACAATCATTCAATACATACATATCACGCACATAAATGCACTTACCTGAGCTTGACCTGCACATTAGTCTCAAATACACGAATTTCAAACCACATGCATATTCCAAGCTATTCTCATGCCCAAAAGCATACGTCGTACACGTGACATTTCCGAACTTCACATTTCACACTCATTCATGCACTACCACATCATTTTCATTTTACTTGCCAACGACCCGCGTAAACACGCCTCAGGTTTGATTTCACGTTCACTTGCCACAGCACACGTCTCATTCTCATTCTCTTTTCACAGCCCACGTAAACACGCCTCAGGCTACACATTTTTATCGGGACCCACGTAAACACGCCTCAAGCCCGATCACATTCTCACTTGCCACATCGTACATCTCATTCTCATTCTCTTTTCATAGCCCACGTAAACACGTCTTAGGCTACACATTATTATCGCGACCCGCGTAAACACGCTTCAAGCCTGATCACATTCTCACTTGCCACATCATACTTCTCATTCTCATTCTCTTTCTACAGCCCACGTAAACACGCCTCAGGCTTCATAGTCTTATCACGACCTGAGTAAACAAGCTTCAGGCCGGTTCAATTTCCCGTGTAAACACGTCTCAGGGATTTAGTGATCATGCGAACATGGAAACACGCCGTATTTTATCTGTACCCCGTGTAAACACGCCTCAAGACTTTTTAGTGATCACACGCACATTGCACGCCTCAAATCTCACATGTTCACATACTCGGGCATTAAGTACATGCACTCAAACGCACCCAGATCGACCGTCACAATTCAGCCCATATACATACATACAACCGTCATATAGTACGCTATTTTTCACCACAAAAATCATGGCACAACAATCATGGCGTTACACGGCAATTTCACACAATTAATTGCCGAATCAGACTATCCATTCCATGTGCCAAACAGAATTTTCCAGCATTCAAACCAATCATTCTCAGCCCTTAATTGGCCTCTAATTTTCCCCCCAAAATGCCACAAATTCATCCCTAAGGCCCTTAATCCAAATCAGCCCCTAAATTACACTAAAATGTGTCTAAACGAGTCCGTTAATACCCGATATCCTAAATAGGATTTAGATTGTAACTTAATTGAAATTTTCAAGCAAGCACAACCTATCCAAGGGCGACAAGGCGGCTACGGCGGTCCGGCTGAACAGCGGCGATCGGCGATGGCGACGGCAGCTTGCTTAGCCGGCTAGTCACGGCCACGAGAGAGAGAGAGAGAGAGAGAGAGAGAGAGAGAGAGAGAGAGAGAGAGAGAGAGAGAGAGAGCTGAGAGGAAGGGAGAGAGACACCGGTGGTGTGAAGGTGGGGGTGTAGCTTGCAGCAAGCTGGTGCCGGACGGGCGGTGATGGGGCGGACGGTGGCTGGGTGACGGCTGCGCGGCAAGGGGGAGAGTGGGGCGATTGGCCGGTGGGGGAGGGAGAGAGAGAGAGAGAGAGAGAGAGAGAGAATGGCTTAATATACCAATAATTGTCCCCCTTTTGGCAAAATGACCATCTTACCCCTCTCTCTACTTTCCAATTGATGGCTGCGATTTGTTCTTATTTTGAGATTAATGGCCGAAATCGAATTTTTTCCAAAAATATCCAAGGGTAAAATGGAAATTTCACAAAAAGTCTAAAGGCAAAGTTGTCCAAAAATTATCATTTCTAAAGTGAGGGTGAAATGACCAAAATGTCTTTCTCCCATTATACTTGGCCTTAACAAAGTCCCAAGGGTAAAACGGTTATTTTCCATTTCTCGCTGAAATTCGATTTTTCTGAAGGATTCGGACAATTCTAAGGCTGATCACGCTAATAACAACATCGTCCAAATGTTCTGTCGTGATTTTATAAATTTCCAATGCCCAACTTGGTCTCTAATTAATAACTAAATTTTAAATGACGTAATTTGAGCTTATCTCAAACTAACGGGCGGCTTTCGGGAAAATTCGTATATTCAACCCGTGACCGATACTAAATCAAGCCACGTTTAAGTTCACTCGAATCGTGATGACCTTGGTTGTCATGTAATCGCGAGGATCGATCGTTAGTTCCGACGGGCACAATCGTTTGGTATAGGTTTAAGGTCATTCGCCAATTCATCCCGTGATTAAACGGAATCACTCGTGATCCACTCGCATGATAGCGGCAAATCAGCCAGTAACTATCTTCAGATTGGCCTACATTGGCTCAAAATATCATCTCGAAATTTCTATGGTAAAAAGTCAGTTCGCGATCGAGTTTCTTTGGTCTCGCAAATTTAAATCCCTAATTAACCTTTCCCTAACGGTTAGTATCCCATTAATGATCAGTTCCGGGTGAGATCTAACTATAAGTACGTTCATAAATCATCAATTTCATAATCCCAAGTGGGTCAAATTTTCATATTATCACATAAATTATTTTGCGGCCAAAGAAGTGACGCTGGCATTGGGGCTCGTTTTCAAAAAGCTCGCCAAAGGAATTAATAAAAAAAAAATATTCGATCGAAATCACGGCTTGTTACTCCATTCGAAGTCATCACAGTCAAAATGACTGAAAAAGCTGAAGCCTTGATTTCGAACGACGCTACTTGGGTATACCAAACTAGAATATTCCATATGTATTATGTGTAAATAATAGACAAAACTCTTATGTTAACCGTGTTAAACATATTTCCTTTTTCTTTTTCGTTCAAAGCGATCGACAAAATAATGTAAACACGCACATGACTCCCTCATACCATTCTTAAACAAAAGAAGGCTACTTTAAAATATCAAAATCAATTAATGGCGAAAAAACAAAATTATATCCGGTACGCATTAAAAAATCTATTCCTTGACTCAATTTCTGTGGACATAGTAAGGTTTTTTTCTTGGTTGAAGAGGACACGATGAGTTGAATAAGCACAAAATCTACACAATTTCTTACTTGCTATACAAATTCATGAGAAGTTAAGATCAACAATGTAAAAGATTCGTTGCCTTTCATAGAAGATGAAATATTGGAATGGAACATATTGGAATTGGGTTGTGAATGATAATTTTTTTTTATTGCGATACATAAATTCATAGCTAATATTTTATATATGCTCTGAATAATTTTAAACTTCGGCAAATAAAATAAAGTCACTTTCCGGTTTTTCGTAAGCCACAAAACAAACAATTTTAAAATAAAAATGAACGAAAACAAAAACTTCTCGTCCATTTGTGAAAAATTAAAAGAGAAAACAAAAAAGAAACGGCGCTTTTCCTGACACTACGAAGCCAAGCTAATCTCACATTCTACCTTTCCAATGTTTTCTTCTTCCTGACCCGATGCGACGTTCGAAGTTCCTCGGTCGGCATCGATTTCTCGACCCACTCTACGATGAAGCATCGCCCATCGCTCCACACGAATCCAAACTAGCCTCACTTTGCGTCTTCCCATGTCGGCGTCTTCTTCTTCTTCGTCCGAAGCAAGATGGCCGTTCGACGTCTTCCTCAGCTTCAGAGGCGAGGACGTCCGCCACGGCTTCGTCGCTGACCTCCACAGGGCTCTACTCCACAGCGGCATCAACGCCTACATCAATAGCGAAGACTTGAGGCCCGGGGACGAGATCTCGCCGGCGCTCACGAAGGCCATCAAGGACTTGCGGATCGCCGTGCTCGTCTTCTCCGAGAACTACGCTTCGTCTCGGTGGTGCTTGGACGAGCTGGGTGAAGGTCATGGAGTGTAAGAGGCTCAAGGGACAGCTGGCATTCCCCTGTCCTACAGAGTGGAACCGAGGGAGATTTGAGGGCACAGAGAGAGTTATGGCATTGGCCAGGCACAGGAAGAAATTGGGAAAGGATTCTGCGAAGGTGAAGAAGTGGAGGCAAACCCTAAGTGAAGCCGCCAATTTGATATCGACCTTGGTTGATTTGATATCCATCCACGTTTAAGTTTACTTGAGCCATGGTGACTTTGGTTTTCATATAATTACAAGAGTCAATTCCTAATTCCGAATGACACGATTGTTAAAAATTGATTTTGGAGCGTTCGAAATGCATACAACGATTAAACGGAATCACTCGTGACTCAATTGTATAACATTGTTAAATTATTCTATAATTATTTTTGGATCTGCCTATAGTGGTCCAAAATATCCCATCGTCAATCCTTATGGTCGAAGTGTCGATCTAGATTTTAGTTCTTAGGTCGTGTGTACCGAAATCCTAACTAACCATTCCCTAACGGTTAGTATTATCAAGAATGGCCAATTCCGAGTGAGATATAACTGAAAGTGCATTAATGATAGTATCACTTCATAAATCTTGAAAGTGGGTCGAAATTCAGAATGTCACGGCACCCTTCATCTTCGAGAGTTATCTTTACTCTTCCTTGTACTTTTGTTTCCTTGTTCAATTCCTTGTAATTTCATTTTGATGTAATTGATCGTAATTATAATTCCAATGCACTGAACATTTTCTCATGCTTAGATTCGTGGAGTTTCATTACTCCATCTAAAGCCACATTTATGCAGTGTGAAATTGAGGAGCAGTTTCGATCGTTTTCCAATTATTTGAACCAGCTTTAAAGTGACTGAGTTCCAAGAAGTCACTTGACAGTTTAGCCTTGATTTTAGCTCTAGACATCTCAGTCCTTTGAGGTCGAGTTTCTGACTGGAGATGATTGTAGAATTTCTCAAAACCAAATTTCACAGTAAGAAATGACTCCTTATCTCCATTCATGATGATCAGATCATTGTTAGCAAAGTATAAGTAGGCGAAATTTTAGTTAAAACTTGCACTGTCGTCACAAACAAATAAAATGACGTAGGATCACCTTGTCTTAATCCATTCTGCCCTCTACAAAAGCCAACAAGCTACCCACTAATAATTGTAGAGTATCTGGGGAGTAGTATTGCATCTTTCCGCCCAAGTCAAGAATACAGTGGGAGCACCAGTCGCAGTCAACAGATTCAAAAAAGAAAAAAAACACTTTTAACCTTCATAAGTCAAGAATGCAGTGGGAACATCATCTTCTGGTTTGTTTTTGGTTCGAAATCAGGGAGGACTTTATGCATGTGGTGCATGGAAAGTAGAGCAGTCGGTGCATTGTCAGCTTTATCGATCGAATAGCCTTTGTCCTGTTGTGACCTTGGGCGAATATAACGTGGGAAGCTGTCAATATTACAAAAGCTTATGACATTGTCTGAGGACCATTATGAAATGTGGGAAAAGGGCAAAAGGATGCATGTGCCTCTCTGCATTTGGCGTGTCAATATATCAAGTGCCTCTTACACTTGTTGATCATACTTTGGTTTAGTTGTGTGTTATGATGAAAATGGATCACTAACTCTTTTAAATTATCAACATGTGATGCCATGATATTTTGTCACGCCCCGCACCCTACGAGCACGCGATCATCCCTCGATGATTGAACATTGAATGCGACGTCCCAGATACGGCGCCGACCCAACCCAAACATCAGAGATTAAGCATGCGCGGAAACAAATAAAAACAACTCGGACAATTAATAATGACAAAGGGTAACCATAGCACAAAATAATAACTGTGATTTCTACACTTAACAAATACATACGACGCCCACAAAAGACAATCCCTAAACTAGGCCACAACAACAGAACCACATCCATCAAAGGTTCGCCACTTAACTCCTCTACAATGGGGGGCTCAAAATACCGAGTACTTGACCCATCCTCGATCTCCGAGCTACCCCTTGCATCGTCTCCCATCACTCATGGTCGCGGATCTGAAATGGTTATATAATAACCGTGAGAACGAGTCTCAATAAGCAACCCCCTATACCCCACGTAGGCCAATGCGTACCCAGACAAGTCGTACATACAATCAAACCGATAACGCATATATAATTCACATCAATGGACTTACCTCGCCATCCAATCACCTGTCCTCTTTGCACATTAGTTAAACAGGATAATGAAATAATATTCCAGTAATATAACACAATCATTCAAGCACAATCCACCCTCGCACCCAACTAATCCAACCAATCATCCACATGCACCATCAGTCAATTCGATCAACATTCACACGCTCAATCAGCCAATTCAGTCACACGCTCAGCCAGCCATTTCAGTCACACGCTCAACCAACCAAATCAGTCACACGCTCAACCAGCCAAATCAGTCACACGCTCAACCAGCCATTTCAGTCACACGCTCAACCAGCCAAATTTCCAATCACACTCAAATCGCATGCGTGACCGAACATCTTTCTCACGACCCGCGCCACTGCGTCTCAGGTCCATTCTCACTGGCTCACAAGCCACACAATTCGATCAATTCCAATGGCCGCCGTCAACACGTCCCAAGCCATATCATTCATTCAATTCCAGTGGCCACCGTCAACACGTCCCAAGCCACGATATTCGAACAATTTCCAATGACCGACGTAAACAGGTCCCGGTCCAATCACACCTTTAACGGGCTACCGTCAACACATCTCAAGCCCCCATCCAATTGGCACATCGGCCATTCATGCCTTCACACGGACCGCCGTCAACACGTCCCAAGTCCGTAGCCCTCCGATTGATCCGGGTTTAAAATCGACAGGCATGCACACGCCATTCAATTCAATCACATTCACGCCAAATTGCATCAAACAGCTCAAATTCACAAATTCGGTCTAATCCACAAATCGCCACTTCAACCACAAACCCGACGTTCAAGTCGGTCACACACGATTTTCCCCAAATCAAGCACAATTAAAACATAATATAATCTAATTTAATCACAATATAAATAAATTAAAAACACGCCCTAGCCGTTCTAACCGAGACAAGTCTATAAGCACCCACGTTCACATCACAGCCCATCTCACTTGCCCGCAAATCCGTCATTCACACCTACCACATATTAGCCTCAAGCCCACCCACGAAAGCCACAACAACAATATCAATCAGCCCAACAATTCTCCCAATTTAATCTATTAATAAAGCACGTACTAAAATTGCCCATAATCCGCATTAAGCCCCTAAACCGGTACTAATTATCCCCTAGACAAGTCTAATAATACCCAATGTACTAAGTAAGGTTTAGGGAGTCACTTACCAAGTTTTGGCTCGGGGAAAGTCGGCTCGGGCCCAAAATGGCCCTGGTGAGAAGTTTAGACTAGGCGTGGGCGTGGGCCACACGGGCGCGCTGACCGGCCAAAACGGGCACAATGGCCGATCGGTGTGCCTAGTGCGCGGGCGCGGTGAACGCGCGGCGTGCCCGGGGCGCACGGGCAAGCGGATGGGCAACGCGCTCGGGCGACGGGGCACGGGTACGGCGACGGGCGCGCGGCTTGCGCACGTAGGTCACGGGCTTAGCTGGCCGGTTGGCTGGCCGGCGGGGCTGGCCGGCGGCGACGGCGATCGGCAGCAACGGCGACCGGCGGCGAGCGGCTGAACAAGGGGTAGGGAGAGGTTGGCCGAGCGGTGAGGGGGAGAGGGGAAAGAGAGGGAGGGGCTGAAGGGCGGCAGCGGCTGGCGGACGGGCCGGCGAGCTGGCCGGCGGGGCAGCACGGCGCGGGACCGGGCGGGGCGAGCGGCGACGACGGGGCCGGCTCGGGTTGGGTGGAACTGGACCAGGAGGAAGCCGAGGAAGGGAGAGGCAAGGGGGCTGGCGGAGTTGCAGGGGACGGCGGCGACGGCGACGGGGCGGAGGCGGTGGCCGGATGACGCGCCAGCGGCTGAGTTGGCTTCGGGCACGGTGAGCAGCGGGGACCAGCTCGCTGTCGCGCGCGCGAGAGAGGAGGAAGGGAGCGGCCGGGGCGGGCGACGCAACGGCGGCGGGGCTGGCTGGGCGGCGCGGCGGTCAGGCAGTCGGGCGAAGAAGAACCAGAGAAGAGAAAACGAACGAAGGAGAAGAAGAAGAAGGAGAAGGAGAGAAGGAGAGGAGAGAGAGAGAGAGAGAGAGAGAGAGAGAGAGGACAGAGAGAGAGGTCTGACAGGGGGGAAGGGGACGTGAGCATGAGTGCATGGGGAAGGGGTAGCGTGCGGCAGGCCGGGGGAAAGAGAAAGGAGAGAGAGAGAGAGAGAGAGAGAGAGAGAGAGAGAGAGAGAGGGTAACGTGCGCGGGGAAAGGGGAAACCGGCAGAGGAGAGAGGAGAGAGAAAGAGAGAGAGAAAAGAGTTTAAATTTTAACTTCAAGCGCGAATCAATGGACATGGTCCAAACTAAAAATCGACCTATCGGTCCTGATTTAAATTCGGAAAAAGGCCTAACAGTCCACAACAAATCCCGATAATAATCTAGGGCAAATGGCCAAAATACAAATAACCCAAGACGCACTACGAGGGAGGTCTACCAGTCCAAATCCGCACCCGGTCCAAAAATTCACTTTTCTACTATTCCTGACAATCTCGATGTTGGCCACAATAATATCGATACCGTCCAATTTATTTCGTCCCGAAACTCCCGAAAATCGACTGCCAAGTTCGGGGTTTAAATAACGATCAAATTCGATTGAGTGCGATTCTAGCGAAATCTCAAAGTTTAAAATAATAACCGGGAGTGATCAGTTCCCGGGCGAGATTTTACTATAAGCACACTGACGAATTACACGTTTATTAAATCCCAAAAATGGCCAGAATCCGGAATGTCACATATTTAGCTCAAAAAATGCAAATAAACACGAGCAATTTTTGGCCCAAATACAAAATATGCTCCACAGTATCTGGGAAAAGTGCCAAAAAAGTCTTAAACCTTTTGTATTAGTGCCAATTTAGTCATAAATTTTTTTTTGTGTCAATTCAATCCTAAACCTTTTGCATTGGTGCCAATTTAGTCCAAAACTTTTTTTTGTGTCAATTTAGTCATAAACCTTTCAAATTGGTGCCAATTCAGTCCTAAACCTTTTGTTTTTATGCCAATTTAGTCCTTTCGGCCAATTTTGACTGGAATTTGCTGACGTGGATGCCTGTCGGATGGTGGCCAGTCATCGATGCTGATGTGGATAACTTAAATAATATTTTAATAAATTTTGAATTTTTCTGTTTTTTTTCCTTTTTTTCTTTTTTTTCCACTTTTTTTCTTTTTTTTTTCTCCCTCTTCCTCTGGCCGATCGCCGGTCCGACGATCGGCCAGAGGCCGACGAGGTCGAGCTCGCCGGCCACGGCGAGGGCGAGCCTCGCCATGGTCGGGCGAGGCCCAACCTCGCCGAAGGCCATGGCGAGGGCGAGCCTCGCCATGGTCGGGTGAGGTCAAGCCTCGCCCGACCAAGGCAAGGCTCACCCTTGCCGGGCGAAGGCGAGCCTGCCCTCACCAGTGGCTAGTAAGCTCGACCTTAGTAAGCTCTGGCCTCTAGCCGGTCGCCGAATCGGCGACCGACCAGAGGAAGAGGGAGAAAAAAAAAAGAAAAAAGTGAAAAAAAAGAAAAAAATAAGGAAAAAAACAGAAAAATTCAAACTTTATTAAAATATTATTTAAGTTGTCCACGTCAGCGCCGATGACTGGCCGCCGGTCGACAGGCATCCACGTCAGTAAATTCCGATCAAAATTGGCCGAAAGGACTAAATTAGCACAAAAACAAAAGGTTTAAAACTGAATTGGCACCAATTTAAAAGGTTTAGGACTAAATTGGCATCAAAAAAAGGTTTAGGACTAAATTGGCACCAATGCAAAAGGTTTAGGACTGAATTGACACCAAAAAAAGATTTATGACTAAATTGGCACTAATGCAAAAGATTTAGGACTTTTTTGGCACTTTTCCCCATAGTATCTAGTATTTACTCACAAATATAAGTTAAGCAATTTATTAAACATGTTCTATGCATATAAATAAAAAGGAATAGTGATAGAGAAATGCAAAATTATTTTAAAATGATCCTGTCCAAATAGGTGCCTACTCCATTTTCAGAGACTATTCGAAAGTAATGCCTAATCAATTATACTTGAAGCCTCATACAAAGATTGGTTTGCAATGGAGCCGACATTCATTTATAAACACGGCATACCATTTTACAAAGAATGCTCTCACAAGATTGATCTCTCAAGATTTTGATTGCACAGTGTAGACAATAGGGTTGAGACTTACCAAAAAGAAAAATGGTTGAGATTTATTCTTCCACACACGGTCAAATTTACACAACAATTTACCCCATTTTTGTGGGATCTACAAGCCTGGTTAATCAAATGGAAGTAGAGTTTACTTCAATGAATGTCGGTTGAAAATTGGCTCAGACATTACTCAATTTGCTGAAGTTATCTGTAAATAAGACCAAGAAAAAGAGCTAAACAAAGAATGTTGATGAAGATATCTAATAGAGAAGAATACAAATAAAAAGAAAGGAAAGGGTTGCAATCGATTGTGGCGAAGGTCCGACGTTCAACCCAACAGAAAATGGAAGTGAAATTTACAATACTTTACGCACCAGCAAATGGACGTCCGACACAGTGAAAGTCTTATTTAATGACGTTTTAGGAGATCATGCTCTTGCTTATGACGAACTGTTGCAAGCCTTTGTAAACCGTCATAAATAAAAAAAAAATATTCAAACTCGCGGCGTTAAGTTATTAGTTTCGGTGGAACGTTGTAGACGTTAGGGCACCTAACACGTAGAGCTAAAGTTGATGGTGGGATTCTTCGAAAGAAGTAAAAATAAAGGGCACGACTCATTGAATCGTTTGGATTATCAATACGATATTCACATAATATCGATTTCACCACTTTAAAAGGCTTTCTTTCCCCTAAGCCAATCAATTAACCAATCTGGCCTCCAATCAAGATTCTACGAAATCAGGGTCATAAAATTTATCTTACGGTCAAATTCATTAATAAATAAGTTAACAATAAATCAACGTTAAATATATATTTGTATCGATCAGACATCTAACTAACGCGGTAAATGTGATCTTTAATGAAGAAAAGTTTCATGCGCAGATCATTAACATTTTCACGTACCTGATATGCAAGATAATAATACTGAAAGACCTCATAATATTCCATGATTTAGGCAAGGCCGTCTTTTTTTACCCTTTCAAAATCCTTTAGATAATCCTCAGATACAACAAATATAATTCCAAATAATAAATAACATATTTGGGTGAGGTTCTTTATAATCATCAAAATTAAATTAGGGTCAACATAGACCAAATTCCATAATGTTTTAGGATAGTTGTGAAAATTTCTTTCATTTGAATATAGTGTGTATTAGTCCTTCCAAGCATGTCTTACTCGAAATCACGGCTACAAGGAGTTACGTGAAATTGTAAGCGATGTGTCTCGAGTGCTATCGAGAGCACCCGACAATCATTGGCAGAGCCTTCCCAACCAGCATACACAAATGTAAATTTCATATCAAATAAACAAACACACATCACATTCTGAGCGGTAATTCCTTTCCTGCCTCTAAATGGGATCTGTTTCGACACTGGTACAGAAGCATGAATGTGAGTGCCATCAATAGCGCCTATGCAGCCCTGTCATTTCAGCAAAGACTAGCATTATACAAGTTATCAACAAAATGTAAATGACTGTGTAAAGGAATATATGAAAATCCTACCTTGAAGTAAGGATTATATTTAGGATTGATAAGAATTTCTTCTGGGACAACATCAAATGAAGGTGGTACGATAATTTCTCTTGCCAAATTCAGAACTGCTTGCAACACTTTAGCAAAATACTTGCTAATAGTTTGTCCTGAATATTGGAATCTCTCACATAAATCTCTATTCGAATTCTTGTGAGAAATCATAGATAAAAATATCCCAACTTGTTCGTCTACCCTAATGTATCGACTATCTACCAACCAACCCCTTACCTTCATTAAATCACAAAGGTTGAGAAAAACATGCCTCTCCAATCGAAAAGCTTCATATATCCTATCTGAATGTCCATAAAGAATCTCTCTCATCCATTCAGGCCATGACAATTTACTGTCCCTAATAGGTTCTCTCGTGTGCATAGACATGTTCGACGAAACAATACCCATCCATGCTTTCAGTATATTAAGTTCAAAATTATCGAAGACTTGCTCAATTGGTTCAACTGATGCTATTAGACCATTATTGCTGCTACTTTCACCCCCTTCTATATTACCTATGCCCTCGCACGAAGAATACAAACACAACAAATAAGTTAGGAATCAACAATAGCCATAACGTCATCATAGTTCCATAATTAACAATAGCCACGTCATCATAGTTGCATAATTAAAAACAAACCAAAGTCATCATAGTTCCACAAATAAAAACACACCAAAGTATCTCAAGGACGCAAGTTATTAAGTGAAAATAAAGCAAACATGAAAAAGTCATCGTAGTTCTCAACATCTATTCAAAGAGATTCAAGAAGACCGCATCTCCTTTCAGGTAAAGATAGGACGAAACCCTCTCTCCAGTTGGCACTAAGGCATGCTTGGTTCATATTGTTGTAAAGATTCTGCTCTAAGTCAGGCATATCATTTGAGATGGCAACCACGGCTCCCATGGAGTAGGGGTTCTCGGGTGGGGGGGCATGTGAGGTGACAGAGCCACTTGTTGATTGACCCCCCGCCTTGGACTTGATCATATCTTGAATGGCTTTGCAGGCACTAGCAATATCATATATGCTACTCTTTCTCCTCCTCTTAGCATTTGGAGTCCTATCCAACTTGTGATTCTCACGAACTTGCATGGCACTCACGTCAGGTGTGAAGACTCCATCACTAAGTTCATTTGGATCACCTACCAAAGCACCACCACCATTGTCACCACCACTACCATTATCTTCCCCCTCCGACACCACCAAGTATTCTGCATTTCCTACTGCGTAATCTCCAGTAGTATATGTATCGCCAAACACGATACACAGATCAGGATATTGAGGAAACCCATCTTTTGGGAATTTAGCCCATTCGATGTTATCCTGCAATTTCAAAAATAGTGATACATGTCAGCAACATAATCGAAACATACATCCACAATAAGAACAAAATGACCCAAGTAAACTGATACCTTGATGTGATCATTCCATACACTTGGATCCTCCACAATAACCGTTTTGTTAACATGATCCCATCCAAATCCAGATTGTGAAAGAAGCTTCTTATAACTCCCACACTGTCTCCTCAATTTGTTTGTCCTGTTCTTCAACTGAACTACAATAAACTGGAATGTTGTTTGTTTATTGAACTCGGTAACTATGTTATTCCACCCTACTTTGTTGTAGGTAGTAGTGGTGCGATTTCCTTTTTTTACCTCATTTACCATTAAGCTTATAAGCAAATTGGTTAAAGGCTCAGTCCACTTTGCCACAAATGCCTCTTTTTGAGATGCCATTTACCCTTAATTGGTTGAACATCAAATGAAGCACATCATATGGTGTACCAATTCAAATGCAGAAGATGTGATGTAAAGAGTCATATCATCTACAATTTGAACCGTTCGATGTACATGTGCTTTAATGTTGAGTGTTCTGATAGATAATTAGCGCTAACTTTATTGTTTGAGAAATTCAGAAGAACTCAGCAGAAGTTCAAATGATGTAGGAATATATTGATATATTTAGGAAAAACTTCGTAAATGGAAAATGAAAAGGAAAGTAAAAAGCCAAGCTTTATTTACTAAGAAGACTTGAGCAACTAGAGTGTGGAGAAAAGTCCAGGTGGCTCTCCCAAGTTCTCCTTTACTTATAGGTGCAGCAGCTTGTACAAAAAAAAATATATTTAGTTAGAGTTTCAAACAGGCAACTATTCTTGTTGAACTCAAAACTGAAAGTACATGACTGGAACAGAATGATAGGAAACCAGAAAACCAAACAGTGACCACTGTCAGTGGTTTTCCACAAGAGCAACGTGATTAGCATCATAATGATTGCCAGTAATGTCCAAAAGAGGGGAAGAAATAAAAATATTTGCACAAAGAAACCGGATAGTATATGAAAAGGGATAAGTATATAGCTCATTAATAATAATAATCACTAGAAAGAATGATCTTTAGACTTAGGGCCTATTTGTTTATGTTTTTTTAAAAGTAAGTAGCAACTTTTTATTTTCAAGCAAAAACGTAAATACTATACAAATTTTAAAGAAATTATAATAATTATAAATAAATGTATGTGTCAGCATTTGTATATTGCAAAAGATTCAAGGAGCCAAGATAAAGTCAAATTGTGTCTGCTGTAAGATTTAGATTAAGCAAATGGTAAAAATCCCACGCCCTTAAATAACTAGATGGCTCTCTAAAATATTGAAGATACATGTAAAATCTCTCTGGGTGAAAATATAGGCAATAGCCAAATTAAAGGGTCAAAGCTATCAATTTTTGTATCAGTTTTTTTTTTCCACCACCCGCCTGGGTGGCGCTGCTGGAGCGCGCACTCTTCCTCTCGCAAAAGGTTGAGTGTTCGAATCCCGGGTGCCACAAGGTGACTTAACCGGTGACACGTGTGTGGTGGCTAGCACGTGTCGCCTCCAGGGTTTACTCCCCGGCTGTCGACCGTGCGGGGGTTCCCTGGGTTATCAAAAAAAAAAGTTTGCTTTTTTCCTCTCTCCTGTTGTGCTTAATTATAGTATGAATCTACAGTTGCACTATCGCAGAAAAGTATAAGAGAGAAAATGGCATAGTACTAGTCATCAATCATATTTCAACATTTTTGAAATTCAATAAGGTTTGCATGCCATAAGAACAGCACCATATGAAAGTTACAGCGGCAAATAGAGTTCTGCAATGGTAGCTAGTAATAACTTCTGCACATAAAGCCAACTTTTTCTTCTTGTTTACATTTTCTATAAGATAAGTAAAACGGAATCCACTGGTAAAAGACTTGGATGTCCTTGTAAACGACGAAGCATAGACAACAAGTTGCTACTAGTGCAACAACTACAACAAAGGGGATAAACAGCAAAACCGACTGTTGAAAATCACACCAAATTTCAAAGGAAAACCACCATTTAGGATTTGCAACTGTCATCTGATCCATCCATGGGGCAAGACAGTTCAGAGAATTGCAACTAAATAATCGCAATTAGGCCCTATGTGTCTATTTATCTAATATCATGTCCGATAGCCCTCATGTTGTAGTTTAGTTGCCTGTTTCATGCATGCAAGCAGCAAAACAATAAGCTCCCATGAGTGTTTGTGATTATCACCAAACTACCTCTGCCGCTGAACATGATCTGGGGGAGGTCGAGTGGCCTCGCCATGGCTAAAGGAAGAGATAACTCTAAAATATTGAATTTTTCATACAAAGTTCGCTTCGATCGCCTTGACTTGCGAATGCCCAACAGATCATGTTACACTCTAAAATCCCACGATAGCAATTCAATCAACTGAAAAAATAGGGGACACATACAAAGCAATCACGACAGCTTCAGCCCCCGAATCAAACACTAAAAACAACGTAATTTTCCCCAAACTTACCGAGGGAAAGCAACAGACGCCGAGACTCCTAGGAGTAGGGGTGGTGACTATCTCTTTCACGATATGAAGGCCCTGCGCATGAGCAAAAGCCCACCACGTAAACGTAAAAAAGCCGGCGACTTTTCGAGACGTCAACCTCGTTCGCACACACCCATTCTGTAAAAATTAAGGATTTTTAAATTCAACGAACAAAAAAAAAGGAGGAAAAAACCTCCATGGAAATGGTGAAATGCTGGCGGTCGACCTCGCCTAGGTCTGGCGGTTGACCTCACTGTCGCCCAGATCTGGGCGACGGCGAGGTCGACCGGCGGCCATGGTGAGGCTGCTTGGCCTCCCCCAGATCCGGGGGAGGCCGAGCGACCTTGGCTAGAACTGGGGGAAGCCAAGCGACCTCACCTAGTTCTAGCCGTCGATCTCGCCGTCGTCCAAATCTGGGCGATGACGAAGTCGACCGGCGACCATGGCGAGGCCGAAGCTAACCCCCTCGATCACGACGACTTCCAAATCTAGAAAAGAGAGAGATGAGAGGAGATCCAGCGCATGATCGAAGCTTACATGGAGCAGGAGCGAGCGAGCGAGCGGCCTTGGCTTCCTCTCGGCCGGAGCGAGCGAGCGAGTGGCCCTAGCTTCCTCTCGACGGCGATAGAGAGAGAGTACAGAGAGAGACGGGCTTCTAGATCAGAGAGATGAGCGGAGACGAGAGACAGACGTGTTTTTTGAAGAGAACGAGTTCTTCAGAAATGATTCTGACTTTTGTTCAAAAAATGAAAAACTAACTTTTTTTTGGTTCTGATTTCTAGTTCATAATCGATTCTGAACAAAAACTTGTCCTAAAAATAGAAAAATGAAATTGCGTTAACAAACGGGTTTTTGGTCCAAAACTGATTCTGGGAACAAAAAATCAGTTCTGAACAGAATCAGAATGGTTATCATGCGGTACCTTACTTCCCCGGAAATGTTAAAAAGCATTGATGTCGAGCAACACCACTTCCAATTACCATGTTCATGGGCTGGAATCTTTCGTACATATCATGTGAGCACAAAGGCCCACCTGGTTAGCCCCTCCGAGTATTCCCCTTTTTCAAAAATAAAGTAAAATAAAGGAGAGAAGAAAACTTTTCAGTTGGATCAATGCAGCCAAAGTGAACGTAAAATATTCACATCTTGACAAAGCGATGTAAGCATTCGCACATGACTCAATGTTACCCTTCTTAAATGAATGGCTACTTTTTTTTTTGTTGGACGTTAAATGAATGGCTACTTGAAATTAGCAATTTTCGCAATTTCCCAACATACCACCATCGGCAAACTGAGTCTGTAAAACAAAACCTTGTGCTATCAAAGAGCCTTAAGAACAGATTTGACGATCCAAGAGAGCCTACGCAAGAAATCAACCTAATTCAGCCCAAGGGACTACATTCATGTGCGACGTTCGATGTATCTCAGTCAGCATCGATTTATCGGCCAACTCTACGATGATCTCCAGACGAAGCCTCCCAGGGCGGTGAAGCATCGCTCATTGCTCCACGCGAATCCAAACTAATCTCACTTTCTATCTTCCCATGTCGTCTTCTTCTTCTTTTTCTTTTTCCGAAGCAAAATGGCGGTTCGACGTCTTCCTCAGCTTTAGAGGCGAGGACGTACGCCGTGGCTTCCTCGCTGACCTCCATGGGGCTCTGGTTCACGGCGGCATCAACGCCTACATCGACAGCGAGGACTTGAGGCCCGGGGACGAGATCTCGCCGGCGCTCACGAAGGCCATCGAGGACTCGCGGATCGCCGTGCTCGTCTTCTCCGAGAACTACGCTTCGTCTCGGTGGTGCTTGGACGAGCTGGTGAAGGTAATGGAGTGTAAGAGGCTCAAGGGCCAGCTGGTGCTGCCCGTGTTCTACAGAGTGGAGCCAAGGGAGATTCGAGGGCAGAGAGTGAATTATGGCAAGGCATTGGCCAGGCATGAGGAAAAATTGGGAAAGGATTCTGAGAGGGTGAAGAAATGGAGGGAAACTCTAATCGAAGCCGCCAATTTGTCCGGTTGGCATTATGACCATGGGTAATCACAGTATTTCTATTCGACCCTGCACAAGAATTTGGAATTCTCTAATCATCGATTAGTGTTAGGGCAATGTTTTGGACTGTTGAAGAGTGATTGTTTACTTGGGGTTAGTTTTAGTTAGTTCAATGGATTGTATATGTCCATTTATTCGCGTTCTTTTTGTTGCTTTGTTTTGGCAGAGATGATACCAAGTTCATTGAGAGCATTGTCAAAGAGATCTCGACTATAGTAGGACGAGTGCCCTTGAGTGTTGCCAAGCATCCTGTTGGTGTAGGTTGCCGGGTGGAAAAAGTAATGTCATTGTTAAGTACGGGCTCGGATGATGTTCGGATGATAGGAATATGGGGAACTGGAGGTATTGGGAAGACCACTGTCGCTAAAGATGTCTATAACAGTATTGCTAGTCAGTTTGATGGGTGCAGCTTTCTTCCAAATGTTAGAGAAACTTCCAGTAAACCTGATGGCCTAGTTCATTTGCAGAAAACACTGTTATCTGAGATATTATGGAAAGAAAATTTAGTGGTCTTTAGTGTGGATGGAGGTGTAAATCTGATACGAGATAGACTCTGCAGCAGGAAGATTCTGCTTGTGCTTGATGACATGGATCATGGGAACCAGTTAAATGCATTAGCTGGAGAATGTGAATGGTTTGGAGAAGGGAGTAGGATCATCATTACGACAAGCGATAAACATGTACTAACTGCTCATGGGATAGATCAGGTATATGAAGTTAAAGCATTAGATCAAGGTGAAGCTTTTGAACTTCTGAGATCATATGCTTTTCCAGGAAACCAGACGAAAGACATAACCAGGGATCTCATAGATAATATTTTGGGCTATGCTGATGGCCTTCCCTTAGCGATTGTGGTGTTGGGTCCGTTTTTATGTGGTAGAAGCAGAGGGGAATGGGAGAGTACATTGGAAAAACTTGCTGAAAGTCCTAATAAAGATATAAACAGTGTTCTCAAGATAAGTTTTGATGCGCTAGAGGACAATGAGAAGGACATTTTTCTTGACATTGCTTGCTTCTTTAAGGGGAGAAAACGACATTATGTAACCGGAGTACTTGATGGTTGTGGATTAAAGACATTAATTGGGATTCAAACTCTAATAGAGAGATCCTTAGTGACAATTGAGGATGACAGAAGTGTACAAATGCATGACTTGATTCAGCTAATGGGTTAGGATATCATTAAACAAGAGTGTCCAAATGACCCTGGGAAACGGAGTAGATTATGGTGCTATGATGATGTTTTTGAAGTACTGTCGGGGGATACGGTGAGAGCTTCTCATGAAACCGTTGATAATCTTATCTTCTTTAATTTACATGCTATTACCTAATCGCGGTTGGTTTAATGATTATTTTCTTTTCCCTGACAGGGAACCAATGCTGTTAAAGGCATAGTGCTGCAGTTGCCTACACAAAAACAGCTAGACATCAGTCCCAGTGCTTTCACACACATGAGGAGACTGAAACTGCTCGTACTTCTGAATGCACAAATCAGTGGAGGTTCCATATGTCTTCCTAATGATTTAAGGTGGCTTGAATGGCCTGGATGTCCTTTATCCACTCTGAAGTTTAGTGCTGTTCCAAAGAAACTCGTATGCTTTGATGTGCATGACAGCCGGATGAAGGAATTTGGAGGGAACTTAAAGGTACATCATAAATTCTTTAGCTGATGGTTTTCAATTTCGGCGCATACAAATTGAATTTATCGAAATCTTGTTCAGCTGCTCTTTTTAATTTGCAGCGTTTTAGGAATTTCAAGTTTCTGAATATTCGCCACTGTAAGTTGTTGATTTGTGTTCCTGACCTTTCAGAGGTGCCAAATTTAGAGATATTGAACTTAAGTAGGTGGTCAAACCTCAAGGAACTTCCAAGCACTTCCAAGTTACTAATATTAATTTGAGTGATTTACCAACTCCTAACGGGATAGGGTACCATCTAGTGTTAGTTTTTCTAACTCTTATTTGATTCGGTTAATGAAGTTTACTTAATTGTTTCGAAATCACTTTCCGATTTAATAATTTACCAACATTTAATTTGCAGATGTTATCAGCATGTAGAAGTTTACTCTTACAAAATTTACTGATTTTTTTTTGAGTCCATTAACCAATCTTTATTTGATTGTAACTTAAACAAGTTGGAACGTTCCCCAAGCAAACATGGTAAATTATGTGTACTTTTGAAACAATCAAATAAAAGTTGGTAAGCCACTCAAATAAGAGTGAGTGACTTAATCAGCACAAATGATGGTAATTGTAATGATGTCAATTATATTCAACATAATTGGTAATTTCATAAATGAGTGGTAATGTTAACATGCTAGTAGGCTTTCCAAATTAACCTTGGTAAACTATTGAAACAGTGGGTACTTCTTAAACAATTAAATAAATATTGGTAATTAACTCAAATAAGAATTGATAATTTCGGATGAGTTGTTAACCATTTCCAATTGGTAAGTTGCCTCAAATTTTAGTAAATTATTGGAATGGTTAGTACCTTTGAAACAATCAAATGAATATTGATAAATAACTCAAATATTGAATTATTGGATTAGCTGGTAATTAGGAAATAGTAGGTAATTTAGTATAGGAGTTGGTTCGACTCGTCGATAACTTCAACAAATAAATATCGGTAAAATATAGAAACAACTAAAACAAAGCTATAGAAACAACTTTAATTTTTACAAACAATTTAATAAACATTGGTAAGTGGACTCAAATAGCAGTTGGTAATTTTCTAGAAGAGATAGTAATGTAAACAAGTTGGTGAACTGGCAAATAAACATTCATAGATTATTAAAATAGTTCATAATTTCAAAACACTAGAAAAAACATAAGTAGTGATTCAAATAAAAATTGGTTATTTTCTTTAAAAAGTGTAAATTTAATATAACTCAGACAAAAAAAAAAATACAGTATGGAAAAAATGGTTGTTAATTCCAAAAACGAAATAAACATTAGTAAAAGGACTCAAACAAGGGTTGGCAGTTTTATAAAAGACAGTAAATTTAACATTTCAATAAGCTCCGCAAACAATTGTTGCTAAATCATCACAACCTTTAATAATTTCAAAACGATAAAATAAATGTTGATAACTCACTCAAATGAGATTTAGGGCTTGTTTGATAAAATGTGTAATCGACTAGCAAGAACAAATTCAAACATTAATCATCAACGAGAAATCAAATGCATAATATTAAACATGTGCACAAGTACTTACGTGGTGTCCCATATCCGGCCAATTGTGCATACATCCTCAAAGAGAAATTGAGTTTTCTAAAGATAAAGTTCCTAAGGTCTCATTGAATTTCGAAAAATGCAAAATGAATTTGATATTGGCATGCTTTTGCGTGTTGTTGCTACCACTAGAACTACAATATCTTACCTTTTGACTTATACTACTATATAAGTTATAGGCATGTATGTATGTGCAATTATATTTGTATTCATATCATCTATGCTACTATATAAAGTAAAAAGTGCCTTCGATGGGATCTCTTTGTTTTTTCTTTGCCGAAATGTAGTAAATTACTTATTTTGCAAATGTTATGTCCATAGAGAAATACCTAATTTAGTAAGTTTATTTGATCTCTCACATGTTTCAATATCAAAATTTGACTCTTTTTTTTATCCGACAACAAATATTTTTATTGGAATCATGAAATATCTTTTTTCCTTTCACATACATTAATAAGTTTCAATGTATTGTGTATTTTATCAACAATTTCTTTCTATTAAACATTTCTAAATTGGTGGTTTTGCTCAATTTTTCAAGTATCGATTTTGTACATACACTTAACTCGTGTGCACATGGTACTATAATTGTAAAACGTCTCTTATATTTTTCTCTCCCCATGCTTCATATGGGACAAACTTATTGTCTTTCAATTTTTCTGTCTTGCTCGTTGGTCCCACGGACTTCGGATTGTGTTGAAGGAAGAAATAATAAAAAAGTGTTTTTTGACCTTAGTGAGGTGCAAAACACTACAATGAATGGGAAGGACGAGATTAGATAATCTAGGTCTCCCTCAGCCAAATAACCACCACTTTTGTAAGCCACTCCAAGGACACAACACTCTCTTGATCACTCTTGAGTTCTAGGAATCCACTACAGGGGCATAGAGACAGACAAAGAAAAAACAATAAGGGACAACACCCAAGAGTAAAACTTCATTTAATAAATAAACTATGTTTCAGGTCCAAAAGAAAAATAAAAAATAAAAAAATGAACTGTGTTTATAGATAATATACTATACAGCTGAAACAATTTGACTGGACTCTTTTCAAAATTGAGCATAGAAAGAGAAAGAGAAAGAGATTTTTCTTACTTATTTTCTTCATCATTGAAGTGAGTGCGCCCTAAAAGCTTTTGATTGAACCTTCCAACGTTTTTCGATTTTTGTGGGTAATCGTGTAACAGCAAAAGGACATAAAAGATGCTTTCGATACACCACTCTGAGCAATTTTGAGTAGTTTGTCTCACCAAATTATAATATGCAAACTCAGCTTGAACCAATAACAAGTCGCATTGTTTAACATGTTTTCCTATAAAACGCCTTCATAAAATGCCTAAAATTCTGTTAAAAGCCTCAGCTTGTACATTGGTTTGAGGATGGCCAGGAGAATTGAACTAAGGTTGAGTCTCCATTTTTCCCCATAATGTACTCCAAAAGTGACTCATAAACTTGACATCACTATCAAAATGGGTTGCCTTTGGAATGAAATCTAGGCATACAATTCACGAAAATAAAACTCAATAACATGTAAAGCATCGATGGCCTTATTTAATGTACAAAATGTGCAATTTTTTAAAAACGATCAACCACTCACTACTTCCTACTAAGTGATGACTTGGAAAGATCCACAGCTTCCACAGCCTTTGCGAGATCTATGGGCGGGTGATTGCAAATCTCTACATAAGATTCCACATCTGTCAATTGCCACCTATGTTGGCTTAAATTGATGGGACGAATTAGTTGGCAAAGGATGGAGCACGGCTCACGTGCTCCACTTGACATCACTCTCTCACTCTCACTCTCACTCTCTCCGAATTACAAGCATTTTTTTTGCACCCGTATGTTGTGGAAGAGGGAGTTCTCTATATACACCATATGATCAAGTGAATTCTGATCACCTATGGCTTGAATTATGATCTAGTGATTTTTATTAAAATATCAGAGCCAGATTTTGATTTGAATTTTTATTTCATTTTGTTTTTCGTCCCAAATGTCTATCCAAGTTTGTTTCATTATTCTTGCAGGACTTTCAAAACATAAAGTTCCTTAACGTGAGTGAATGCCAATGGCTGGTTTGTATGCATGACCTCGATTGTACTCCATATCTCGAGGAATTGCATCTCCGTGGGTGCCAAAACTTGGAGCGTGTTCACCAATCAATTGCATTTCACAGAAAGTTACGGTTTCTGAATTTACGAAAGTGCTCTAAATTGCAAAGTTTCGTTGATATTCCAGATAAAAATAAAGGCTTGCGAGGACTTATTTTATATGGGACATCAATTAAGGAACTTCCTGCATCCATAGAAAATCTTGTTTCTCTGGGGGGTATGGATTTACGTTATTGTAAGAACCTGGCGATCCTTCCGTCTAGCATTTACAGGTTGCAAAATCTTACCATTTTGAGGTTTCGTGGCTGCTCAAAACTAAGTTTCCAAAGGCGGAGGAGGATTCCAGTGATCCCCATACGAAGACTGGATTTCCTATGTTAGAGGAGTTAGACCTTAATTTTTGTTGTCTATCTGAAGTAGATTTCCTGGAGAATCTTTCATGTTTTCCCCGCTTACGATCTTTGCAGTTGATGAGAAACAATTTTACTAACCTTCCTTCATGCGGGCATCTATATAATTTGCTCAAACTGAACGTTTCGGGTTGCCAACAGTTACGAGAGATCCTTAAAATTCCAAGGAAATTGGGAGAACTACAGGCAGCTAGTTGCAAATCTCTGCGCAAGGTTCCCTCCAACATATGTGATGTTGACAATACTCAATTATCTTCATGTCATGAACTGATCCGTAACGGGTTCATCGCGGATTACTTTGTCAAGCTTGAGGTTAGACTCTCTCTCTCTCTCTCTCTCTCTCTCTCTCTCTCTCTCTCTCTCTCTCTCTCTCTCTCTCTCTCATTAATATGGAGTTGTCGACATAATGGCCACACCAAGTGTTTGTATATTGCCGAAGGCCAAATTCCTAGATCTGTGGGCTAAATAAGAAAAGAAAACGTAGAGAAGGTAATTCTACAGGTTAATATCACGGAAAACCTTAAATTGATACATTTGTGACAAATTAACCAAAACTAATCTTTTGACTTTAAAAAACCCCAAACTGGTACGCCTATGGCAATTTTACCTTCCATTAGTTTTTGTTAAATTTTACGATCAAATTGCTGAGTTGGATGATACGGAGCGTTAGATAGGTGTGTCATTTTGGGGTTTTAGCTGCTTCGTTTATTATAGGATTATCAATTTGTGATTTTTCGTGGTATAAATTTAATTTAACAGAGGCTAAATTTATCGCAAGCATATTAGTTTGGGATCTGTGGTGGTGAAAAAATTAATTTGGGGCAAATTTGTCATAGGTTTATTAGTTTCGGGTGGTCAAAAAATTAGTTTGGGATAAATTTGTCTTAATTGTATCAGTTTGGGCTTTTTTGTGATATTAACCTTAATTCTCTCTCGCTCTCTCTCTCTCTCTCTCTCTCTCTCTATATATATATATATATATATATATATATATAATAGGATATCCTCTCTATTTATAAGACTCCTGTTCACAATGGGAGGGAAAATACCACAAAAAAACTCCAAACTTTACCACCTGTGATAGATTTACTCTAAACTTTTTTTTGTAACACGAAAAACCCTAAGCTATACCACTTGTGACAAATTTATCCTGAAATTTTTTTTGTGATATTAAAAGCCCCAAATTATGCCCATTGTGACACATTTATCCCATTAAACTATCCCTAGGGCGTTTTCATCTTTTTTCCTTTTTCTGCTTTTTTTTTCTTCTCTGGTGAGGGCTTCCCTCGCCCCGCCCAGGCGAGGGCGACGCTCGCCTGACGCTGGCGAGCGTCACCCTCGCTGGATTTGGCGAGGGCCACCTTCGCCTGAGTTGGGCGAGACTCGGCGAGGGCTTCCCTCATCCCGCCCAAGTGAAAGCGAGCGTCGCCCGATGCTGGCGAGCGTCGCCCTCGCCTGGGCTGGGTGAGGGAAGCCCTTGCCGGCGTCCGGCGAGCATCGCCCCCTCCGGCATCCGGCAAGGGCCTTAGCCGGAGAAGAAAAAAAAGCATAAAAAGGAAAAAAGACGAAAATGCCCTAGGGACAAAGTTTAATGGGGTAAATGTGTCACAATGGGCATAGTTTGGGGTTTTTAATATCACAAAAAAAAGTTCAGGGTAAATTTGTCACAAGTGGCATAGTTTGAGATTTTTTGTGTTACAAGGAAAAAGTTTAGAATAAATTTGTCACAAGTGGTAAAGTTTGGGGTTTTTGGTAGTATTTTCCCCACTATGGGATTATAAGGATCACCCAATGAAATACTTCGACAACACATTCATCAAATTACAAATTCTTCAACAATGCATATCCTATTTCCACCAGTTAAATACAAAAAATCTTAGTAATGCTATTGCTAACTAGCCATCTACATTTGACAGCAATTTCATCCCAAAACAAATTGTCAAGTTATTCTACCTGGACGAGAGATGCCAAAGTGGTTGCTCCCTAATAAAGAGGGTTATATATATCCTTCACAGCTTCAAAGAACTTGTATAAAAAGTTCCTAGGATTAGCAATCTGTGTTGCATTCCAAATAAAAGGTATAGATGAGTGTGCTTCATTTGAGCTTCAAGCATCCACCAATTTCAAAGTGTCCGATCACTCCAGGATTTTCAATTATTGTAATTCAGATCATGTGTGGTTTGAGTATTTTGATGCAATGGAGCTGTGGGAAGTAGACGGATTTGGTCCAAATGACTTGAGTCATTTCCACTTTAGCATAACAGCAGATTCACATCCATATAATAGTGTAATTGTGAAAAAATGTGGATTTCGACTTTTATGCAAAACACTAGAGAACAATATGGAGGTTTCGTTTCAAGACAACCAGTTGTTGGATTCAACTTTACTGTACGAGTTTTGGAATGAAGATAGTCAAACGAGCACAGAGGAAGAAAGTTCAAGCAAATTAGTCCACGAAGGAGTGAATATGAATGATTTCTCAATTGAGGTCTCTCTCTCTCTCTCTCTGCTCTGCGCACGCACTCTCGCGCCTGTCTCTACATGAGTGCCTGCATGTGCGTGTGTTGATATGGAGTGTATGCTGGTGCATTGTGTTTTTTTTTTTTTTTTGGTAAAGGTAAGAATATGTATTACTTTTCAACACACCAAATACAAACTAATGCCAAAACCATCCTCTGACCCAATTAGGACATGGAAATGTCCAGACAGGGCCTGGTGCATTGTGTTTTTTTTTTTTTGGTAACCCAGGAACCCCCCGCACGGCCGACAGCCGGAGGGGTAAACCTGGGGTGACGCTAGCGCAGGACCCACCACCACGGCGCCACACTTAAGAATCCCTAACGACTACGCTGGGGTTTGAACTCTGGTCCCTTCGTGGGGGGACCAGAGCGCAAGCCAACGCAGCCGCTGCGGGCGGTGGTGTGCATTGTGTTTGTATAATGCAGAAACTAAAATTCTAGACAAAAAGACAAATCTAATATAAAGTGATTCTACACGTATATGTAATAGGGGTGGTACAATACTCGCAAGGGAATGATTTCTATCCCATGAGTATTTTATATAACGCAAGGAAGACTTCATATGCCTAATTATTATAGAACTGTAGCTGTGGTTGAATTACTGGATATATGCTCAGATCAAACTCTTGTACTTGTAGTAATTACAGATTTGGGTATTTCTAACAACTTATCCGTATAACAGAAGCATCGCTATTCCAATATTGAACCCACTTACCGAGTAGTTCATCCTGGAGGAGATGTGCCAAAGAAGTTTGTCCTTGTTGAGGACGGTACCATATCTTTCATGGCTTCAGAGGACTTGTACAAGAAGTTCATAGGATTGATTTTCTAGGTTGTTATCGGTGTAGAAGATGGAGAAAAGGAAGTATCTTTCGACATCGTGCCGCATGTTAACAAACAAAGGCGAAATGTGCTATTAGGAACTCTTGGTTCATTTGACTCGGATCACATGTGGATTCAGTTTCTCGAAATAAATATGCCGTGGGGAGTACTGCAGGGAGGAGTTAATTTTGACCAATTTGAGGACAGCTATTTACGATTTAGCCTTAGACTTACAGTATTGGGTGGAACCTTGAAAAAGTTAGGATATGTGATAAGATGCCGGGAGCTGGAGGATGATTTGAAGATTGCTATTGAAGACAGTCAATTTCTGGATCCTGCTGTACTCTGGGAATCTGACTATGACACCCTATGGGAAGACGTTTTCGAGGGACTCGGTATATGAGATGCGTACAGAAGAAATTGGGAGCCAGTGAAACAGATGCGTATGGAAAGACGTTTTCAAGGAAGGAATCTGAGGATTAGCACTTCGGGTTGTTGTCGGAGTAACAAATGGCATTCATTTTTAATCTCTCATGGGAGGTTCAAATATATATGAGAGTGGATTAGAGGATGACTTGGCGCACAAGACGCTTTGATTCATTAGAACGTGGGCGGCATCATGTCTGGCTCAAGTATCTCCGGCATGTACGGTGCAGGAGGTAAGCAAGGCTTTGCAAAAGATAACTGGGTGTTTTGGTTTAATAGTGCAAACGACAAAGAGATAAAGAGGCATGGATAAGATGTACTATATTGTGAAATTCGCAATTCTGCAAAGAAAGAAATATTTGGATTGCTGTCTGGTGTTAATACCGCATATTGAGACGTTTTCCTGAGATGCTCACCAAGTGCTTGGTGGAATGCATGTGTTAAATCTGTGACCCTTACCTCGTGTTGTTGATTGATTAGGAAGCAAAACTGACATATTCGGATTGATTTTGTTCGACGATACTGATTATGAGATGTGGTTGTTAGTCTATGCATTGTGGATAGCATTTTTTCCTCATTTGCTACGGATCTGCTGTCCAGCACACTTTGTGGTCTTTGAAAATGTCATTGACAATCTATTTTTGCCATTTTTTTTGCATCTATATGGCCCCCATGGTGATTGGTCGTTTTGCTTGGCGAGAAACATAGCTTGAAATCTTTGACCCATACGTTGATTAGCTTGGTAATTCTCGCTCTGGTTCAGTTCTTACGCTTATATCCTGCATGTCTTTTCGCAAATCTCGGCTTACGCATGACAGTTAACGGATGATGGCGGTGGCTCCCAGCGACTGAAGCCAGACAATGGTGACGTTCCATTTGATGCTTGAATACGTCGATCATTGATGGGGTTTGAGTTTGTATATTTTAGTAGAGCAGAGCTCTCTCAGGATGTGCACGAGGAAGATGATAGAAAGAAGACGATAGGAAAAAAACGATTTTAAAAAAAAAGAGAGAGCGAGAATGAGAATAAATAGAAAAATGGGTCAATTCTATGATTTGAGCCCAGTTTGAATTGTCGATTGAATCCTGCTCTTAAGGCAATAAGCCCCATGACTTGTGCCCATAGATCTGATATGCGAGACTTGTGTTCAGCTCGTGTCTGTGCCGGGTCTGAAGGCCCAGCCTAGACTCGTAGTATATAATAAAATAATAATAAATAAATGGAATTAAAAAATATATAAAAAATAATAAAATCGAAAATAAGAATAAAAATTTGGAAAATGGTTAGAAACATAGACCCTGATTAGGTTGTAAGTTTTAGCACTAGATTTAACTTTGCATCATTTTAGTTAGCGTAATAGTTTTGTGATTTTAGTGAGTACATTCGATATAGCTTAGTTTTAGTAGTTGATCTTTTAGGTAAAAAATTGAATTCGATTTGAACTTAGCTCATGGGGGTTGCTGTCCTAGGATTTTAATGACAATGCCAAGTATATTCTCTGCCTACACTTCCTTGAATTTACTTCTTTATACTTTACATTTATTGCATTGATTGCGGTTGTTTATCTTTCCTGACACTCATGCATGGATGTTATTTAGTGGCATAGATTAATAAAATGGTTGAAGATTGCTTGAATCATTTCGGTAACAAATCAATCAAATTAGGGAACTGAAAGGACACTAGTTAGACAATTAGTATAATCAAATCTCTAACTTAGATCTTTGATTGCATAGGAAGCGAGAAATCCTCTCGTATCTCACTTGACTTCTAGTCGGCCTTGATAGGTCAGTGGCGGCTCTTGGTTAAGTTGAAGTCAACATGACAACCACATCACATGAGGAATGAGAAAAAGACCGGGCTATGTTATATTCCATCGGATAATTTTTCTTCAAGAGAAAATGTTGTCCGGGGACAATTAGCAATTCGAACTTCCCAACGTAGTACCATCGGCAAACTGTCCCTAAAACAAAACCCTGCGCTATCAAAGAGCATTGACAACGGACTTGAGAGCCCAGAGACAACGTGAGAAATTTATGTAATTCAACCAAAGGCCTACGTTCATGAGTGGAAGATAAGAGTCAAGGATTTACGACTTAGAAGATGGCACCAACTTGTCTTCACGTGTGAGCTCTAGGGAGAATCATCTTCCTTTGTTTCCTCTTCTTCATTTTTTTCTGAAAGTGATGAGCAAATACTCACTTGGGTTTTCGACTAAGCAAATAAAAAAGATATTGTGAGGACCGATTTGATGCAAGTGAAGTATAATGTCATCGAGTCTAAGCATGTGTTACACGGTTCATGTTCATCAAATACAAATCGAGGTCCGGGTATGTACCTATACAAGTAAAAAAAGGTTAATATGTAAACGTTACTTTAAAAGTAAATCATCTAAAGTAATGTTAGGGGCACATATTGGTTCCCATTTTTACGACATCTCATTTTAAGAGGTACTTACTGTCAACATGAGTAACATTTAACATATTTATCACTTAAGCTCACGATTTTCCATTAAAGAAAATAATTCAATGATTGAAAAGCAAACTCGCACTTTGGAGATGTCAAGACCGAATTGAAGGAAAGTGGGCTGAAAGGTGATTGCTAGTGTGGCTTGTGAAATTATTTCTTAGAACTAAAGACTTTTAAGCACGCGTGAGTGGACAAATTGTGATCACGTAGTTCGAATTGGTGAAGTAAGTGATGCTTAGTTTGCCTCAAATCTATATATTCAAACCAAAAGTGAGGTCTAACTTTTGGCTTTTCAAATTTACCCTTACATTATTCTTCTCATCAAGATTAAGGAACTAGACAATGTTTGATTCATCGCTATGTTTGCCTACTTGATTTAATTACGATTTTTTTTTTGATATCTATCATTTTGCCGACTGAAATTTTAACTACGTGACGTAAGAAAGAACAAAATCATTTATGAATTTGAAAGATGGCTTGGCCATAGAGTGAGGGTTTAAAGCTTCCAAAGCAATTGCCAACTACGTGAACAAGATTATCTCGTTCCGCCATTAAGACTTCAGAATTACAGGCTAAAAATGGCCCGGACATCCACTGGATTGGGTAGACAAACCCAAATTCAAAACTACATGAGCTATCCGGAGGTTAACCACCGGATCTCTGGCTAGCCTGATGTCTGGCCATTACTTTGGCCGAGTACCCGGACTTGTGTTTTTCGGTGGAGACGGTCTTTTTTACACTTTCCGAAATCCTGCAAAAAATACTTGAATACAACAAATATAAGTCCAAGTAATAAATAACATATTTGAGTGAGTTTCATAATAGTCAAAATTAAATTAGGGTCAACATAGGTCTAGTTCTGTAATTCTTAAGGATAGTTGTGAAACTTGGTCAACATAGATCTACTTCTATGATTCTTGAGGATGTTTTTTAAGCTTTCTTTCATGTGAATAAAAGATGTGTTGAACTTTTAGTGAAAATATTTTCGTAAGTGAGAGTGAGAGTTTGAGTTACATTAATATGTCATTCGAGCCTCAAGGGGATAAAATCGTGAATGGCGATGTTAAATGCTTTGAAGTGCAAGGACCGTCGTCTTCCCAAATGGCTTAACGCTCCAGGGCAAGTCCCACTCGACTCTCATGAGGAATATTCTTTAATGTTATAGTAAATTTTTATTTAAGTCCTGAAAATGAAATAGGCCGAATCAATTATTTTGTGGCCGAAGAAGCGACACTAGCATTGGGGCTCGTTTTCGAAAAGCTAGCTAAAGTAATTTGGATAAAAATATTTAATCATGATCACGGCTTATTGCGGCTTTATAAGTCGTCTCAATCGAAATCACGGGACATTTTTAAAAATAATAATAGAAAATTATAATTAAGGACATGAGAGAGGTTATTTTTTCAAAAGAGGATTTAAAGTAAATATTATTTTAATAAAAATTCGAAGTGGCTAAATTGATCTCAAATAAAGATATGAGCCCGTAGGCCGTACGAATGTTCACCGATATTTCTAGCGATCGGAATATGGGCATTTTTGTAACAGAAATGCAATGGGAATCAGCCACTGGACTCATTGTCCCCTTGAATTCGCTCCAGATATGAGCATGTGGAGGGAACAAGGTGGTGGGGGCCCTCTGCCCATCCCAAATCAACTTTATCATTCTTCTTTCCCGAGGAAAGTCGCGTGCGGTGAAGCTACCACGAAAGTGATGAGCAAATTTTCCCATGCGCTTTTGACTAAGCAAAAGAGAAAGAAAAAAAGGTCAGATATCATCAAATCAGATGGAATTCATAATGATCGGCGTAATTAGTGGGCTCGATTGACGTTAGTGATGTTCATATGTAGCATCAATTTAGATAGTAACAACATAAGCTAAACTCTTGATGTAATTCCCAACACATCCAACATTAGTGGACGCTTTGCACTTTTAAAGTGCCATCCTTCATTGAAGTCCAAAAGCGGAAATCCTCTTTTCGACTAAATAATCTGAATGGAATGTGTTCATTCACACTTAGACGAAATCTTTCTTACGAACTCATGTCTGAAGTATCCAATACTTTTTAAAATGACTTGCACTTTGATTTGCCTGGGAATAACATCGCTAAGCAAATGAATTCCAAAAAAGCATCCAATGAAAAGGGCCCTACTCGAGCGAAAGATCCTTTGCTTCAAAGTAATAGAAAATAAACTGTTGGCATGCCATTTAATCATCAAAAGGTGTTCTCCTAGAAAATTTTTCATTTCTTTCAATTTATACATTAGAACCAACTGCATTACCTTCAATTGAATAGAAAGCTTGATCTATTTTCATGCCTAACTTATGAAAGTAACAGGTAACCCTTATTCAATTTGTAACTAGAATGCCTAATGCATAGAAAATGTGATGTACTGATTAGTGGTGAAGACATACTCAGATCGAAATCCTTTTGTCAAATCAGCGCAAGTATCTTCATACTTGCATGGCTAATACATCTTGTGCAGGATATTACAATTGATTAACATGTTAAAGCTATCCTCTCGAGTTACCCAATAGGCCCCCACTCTAAATTTGGATTTCTTCATTCCCATTGGATACTGATTTTATTCTAGTTAGCGAATCATGAAAGGCATAGCAAAAAAAAGCATGCGAATTTTAGCCACCAAAATAGTAGCATGCAACAAATCACGCTAGCGACATTTGCTTGTAGAGCCCACCGGGCCCCACCTTCTCCTTCTCTACAATATCCTTCCTCATCTGTCTCACCGGCTTTGCCCACAAAGCTGAAAGTTAATATAATATTCTTTATTGACCCCCGAAAAAGAAAGTCATGCCCTTGAGCATAAAGAAAAAGATTAATATCACGAAAAATTATAAACTGGTACATTAATGATAATTTTACGCCGAACTATTTTTTTGACCACAAAAAATCCAAATTAGTTCATCCGTGATAAATTTATCCTTAATTATTTTTTTGATCACTAAAAACTCTAAATTAGTATACTTGTGACAATTTTACCCCAGCCTATTTCTTTGATCACCAAAAACTCTACACGGTACACCTGTGACAATTTTACTCCCAAACTAATTTTTTGACCACTAAAAATCTCAAACTGGTACATTTGTGATAAATTTACTCTCTGTTAGTGTCCGTTAAATTATATTAATATCACAAAAAATCATAAATTGGTAAACTTGTAACAAACAAAAGGGTAAAACCCAAAACCGGTACACATGTCAATTACCAAGTGTCATTAAACTTCGCAATTTGACAGTAAAATTTAACGGAAACTAACGGGGGGTAAATTTGTTACAGGTGTACCAGTTTGGGTTTTTGGTGGCCAAAAAATTAGTTCAGGGGTAAAATTGTCATAGGTATACCAGTATTGAGTTTTTGATGGTCAAAAAAATAGTTCAGGGTAAAATTGTTACAAGTGTACCAGTTTAGGATTTTTTGTGGTAAAAAAAATAATTTGGGGTAAATTTACTACAAGTGTACTAGTTAGGGATTTTTCATGGTATTAACACTAAAGAAAATACCGAGAAGATCCAACGGGGAAAAAAATCACATTGCTTGCGAATGACATTTCCTGGAAGCCATAGCCTAGTATTTTATGGAGTAGCTTACCTTTTAAGCCACAGCCAAGTATTATATATACATATGTATGTATGTATATATAATTATCAACTGAATTTGCATGACGATTTAGCAGAAATTCCAGTAACATAGATATAGTTATTGCGAAAGATAGTTAAAAAATTTCGGCGAGACTTGCAATAATGCATTTATAACCTTATGAGATTGCCATAATTTCTTACATTTCCCATATCGTAAACACTATGTAGAAAGAATGATCAAATATACTTGTGTTAGTACCCAATTTTACTCATTTTTCCCCTCCAAAAAGTGTGTTAAGCTACTCCATTTACTCGAGTGGTTGCCCACAAAATAGGAGAATTTCATGCAAAGTGGACAGACAAGGTGCCACTTGTTTTGAAGAACATTAAAGAATTTCAAGCTAGTTCGACCAATGCACCCTTCATCTCCGAGAGTTATCTTTACTTTTCCTTGTACTTTCATTTCCTTGTAATTTCATTTTGATGTAATTTCAATTTCAACTCTTTCAATTCATCGTAATTGCAATTCCATTTCACTTTACGTTTTCTCATGCTTAGACTCGTGGAGATTCATTACTTCATCTAAGGCCACATTCATCCACTTTTTTGCTCGAGTGTGAAACTGAGGAGCATTTTCGATGGTTTTCCAATTGTTTGGACCAGTTTTAAAGTGACTGAGTTCCTAGAAGTCACTTAATAGTCTAGCCCTGATTTTAGCTCCAGACATCTCGGTCCTTTGACGTCAAGATTCCGACCAGACATAATTGTAGAATTTCTCAAAACCAGATTTGACGGTAAGAAATGACTCCTTATCTCCACTCAAGAAGATCAAACGATTATTAGCAAAGTATAAGTGAGTGAGTGAGTGAGTATGGCCAAACAGAAGTATGAGTGTGTAAAGCTTGAATTTCTTGTGCATAGGTTGAAATCTCAGTTGCTTATTCTCTGTTGCATAGGTTTCTGGCACCCTGGAATCTCTCAAAAAAAATGTGCGACGACTCTTTGCTTTTCTAACAAGAGTTTCCTTTTGTTTTGTCCCTGCAACCCACAATTCCGTTTACATAAAACTGGTTCGCAGGAACAAAAGACCAAGGCCTTCCTGCTTGATTTACCTTTACTCTTTTGGGGTATCGAAGGAGGACGAACCCTTTTATTACATCATAATCTGACTTGGTGCACAAATAACATACAATTCGCAAATTAGATCTCATGGCGCATCTGAGCATTTGTAGACTAATTACATTAATAAGGAAAAGTATTCTGTAGGTTTTTTTTTTGGTCGAAACAGTATTCTATAGGTTGATTCTATGAATTCATATATGTTGTCATTTGATTTTCAGATAAGCCTTGAATGTAAATGATTGATAGTCTATTCTAGCAAAACAAAAAAAATGATTGATAGTGTATGTCCATGTTCTTTGGTACACAGAAAATGCAGAGAGTATGTTACAAGTACACGAGTATTTGGAAAAGGAAATGACTTCTAGGCAATAGTTTTTCCACCGAAAGCTAATCCTTGGAATCGGGTAAAGTAAGTTGCAAAGGGGAATATTTCATTTCATTATAATTATTACGAACCTCAAAGCAGAGTATAAAGAAAAAGAAAAAGGAAACCTTAGAAGGCACAAAGAAACGGACGGGTAATGACGAGGAACAATCAAAGTGAAAGTCCCGTCCCACTAAGTAAAGAAGATCCGCATTTCACGGATTAAAGAAGGGAATGCGCCAATGACAAATGGAATCAAATGAAGAGCAGCAAATCAAAAAGTAAAGTTACTCGAGAATCTTTCCTGTTTTTTTTCAAATTATAAAGAGTAGCCTTCCTCAGCAAAGGCATGATGAACATCACTTGATCATGCATGTGCTTTCAATTCAATTCGATCCAATTTTTTTATGGTAGCCTACCGTGTCAGATCAATCAGAATTTTTCTAAGGGTGTAAGCAGAAGGGAAGCGAACTGCTTTTGGCTTTTTCTTCTTTTTTCCGCCCTTTTTACTGTTCATTGTTTGCTCAACTTTTTATACCAGACCTTATCGCTGTGTAAGTACTTCTTTTCTCCCTACTTCATTCGATTGATATCTAAAATAACGTGGGTGGGGTCCCGCATGTCACGAGTCCATCCAGACAAATTGTGATGAACAAATATTTATGCTTGTGATTCCATGAATTTGTCACCCAAAAAGTTGCGGTGTATTTTTTCTGTTCCTTTCTTCATGATTTTGTAGAGATATGTATCAAAACTAGGTTGGGCGTATGCTTCCTCAATGACCGCATGATATTGACATTCCAATTTTTCCTTGAGATATGTCTATCATAGAAGGCTTCTACTGCAATAAATTATGTTCCTACAGTCCTCATTAGGATAATGTATGGCACGTCTCACTTTTCATTTTTTCCCCTCAATCGAATCACAATCTCATTGACTGATGCCATCCTCGACGATGTATATCACTTGGATTAATTACATTTTGTAGCTGAAAAAGGCAATTGATTGGTCAAAGAAAACAATCATTGTTACGAGACGAACATTTGTTATTAGCTTCTCATGTCATTGTCGCGAGTAAGATGTTGGAGTTTCAAAATGTAAACTTTTTGGTCGATATGGCCTTCTTCTTCTTCTTCTTCTTTTATTTGTTTTGACCGGTTATGTTGAGTTTACTAGATCAATTATAACCGGAGTGGCCTGACATTTCTACCAGTTGCAACATCTCATTGTAGGATTTGGATGTTTGGTATTCAATTCGTTATTTTATTGGTTCGCGATTTAACTTGACATGTAACAGTTTATACAAACTCCAAATTCTCAATGGCAAAAGTATGGAAGATGAGCCTTTTTGTGTTTGAACACGTGCAACCAAATATATATCAACTCAATTTGCGTGACGATTTAGCGGAAACTCCAGCAACATAAATAAAGTTATTGCAAAAGATTTTTAAAATTCTTCAACGAGACTTTTAATAATGCATTTATAACCTTATAAATTTGTTACAATTTCTTGTATTTCCTACATGGTTCACACTATGCAGAAAGAATGATGAAATATAATTGGGTTAGTGCCCGATTTTACTTGTTTTTTTCACCAAAAAGTGTGTTAAGCTAGTCCATTTACTCAAGTGGTTGCCCACAAATAGGAGAATTTCAAGCAAAGTGGACAGACATGGTGCCACTTCTCTTGAAGAACAGTAAAGAGGTTGAAGCGGCAGCTTGACCAATGCACCCTTCATCTCCAAGAGTTATCTTTACTTTTATTTGCACTTTGATTTCCTTGTTCAATTCCTTGTAATTTGATTTAAATGTAATTTTAATTTTAACTATTTCAATTGATTGTAATTGCAATTCCAATACACTTTACATTTTCTCGTGCTTAGATTCATGGAGATTCATTACTTCATCTAAGGCCACATTCATGCACTTTTTTGCTCGAGTGCGAAACTGAGGAGTGTTTTCGATCGTTTTCCACATGTTTGAACCAGCTTTAAAGTGACTGAGTTCCAAGAAGTCACTTAATAGTCTAGCCTTGATTTTAGCTCCAAACATCTCAGTCCTTTGAGGTCAAGTTTCCGACTGGATATAATTGCAGAATTTCTCAAAACCAAGTTTTACGGTAAGAAATGACTCCTCGTCTCTATTCAAGAAGATCATATGATTGTTAGTAAAGTACAAGCGAGTGAGTGAGTAAATGGCCAAACAAAAGTATGAGCGCGCAAACTTGATTTTCTTGTGCGTAAATCTCCATTCTCTGCATCAGAAATTTAGTGAAAACTTGCACTGTCATCACAAACAAATAGGAGGAAACAGGATCACCTGGTCCAAATCAATTCTGCCCTCTAATAAAGCCAACAAACTCCCCGCTGGAGTAGCTAGTAGAGTAGCTAGGAGTAGTAATGCATCTTTACGCCCAAATCGAGAATACAGTGGGAACACCAATTGCAGTCAACAGATTCACAAAAAGAAAGAACACTTTAATCTTCATGAGTCAAGAATGCACTGGGAACATCATCAGTTTGTTTTTGGTTTGAAATCAGGGAGGGTTCATGGATGTGGTGCATGGAAGGTAGAGCATCGGTGCATTTTCAGCTTTATTGATCGAACAGCCTTTGTCCTGTCGTGACCTTGGGGGAATATAATGTGGGACAAATGGCAAGGTGACGATGAATCATCATAATTCAAAATTATCCATATTTATGTTCTTCGTTACAGCCGTGTGTCCCAACCTGTTGTATATTATTGTAATTAGAAAAAGATTCCAAATTCTTAGTTATAATAAACTGTAGTATATTTCAAAATAGGAAACTGTCATAATTTCTAATTCTTAAAAGTATCTATAGGTGTAATTAAGTAGAGCCAAGTCGATGCACAATTAAGCTCAAGTTTGACTCGACTCCACTCGCATACTCGGTGCTAGAAACTCAACTCGAGCTCAATCAAGTATCAAATTTCCTACTTGAGATACTCGAACTCAACTTGACTTCACTCAGTCACAATCAACATATAAATATGGAAAAATGGCACAAACAGTCTCTAAACTTTGGTCTAATGTGCAATTTGATTCATGAACTTTTAATTTATTCAATGTAGTCCATAAACTTTAACCAAATGTGCAATGTAATATCTGAATTTTTAATTTGTTGAATATTATCCCTAAACTTTTGGTACATGTTCAATTTAGTTCCCGAACTATATGAAAATATTCAATGTAGTTCTTTCCACTAATTCAAGTTGGGGGGCTATATTGAATATTTTCATATAGTTTAGGGACTGAATTGAACATGTATCAAAAGTTCAGGGATGACATTGAACAAAATAAAAGTTCAGGGACCACATTGAACATTAGCCTAAAGTTTAGATATTATATTGAACAAATTAAAAGTTCAGGGACCAAATTGCACATTGGATCAAAGTTCATGGACTGTTTATGTCATTATCCCTATAAATATAACTTGATCTCGGCTTGCATAAGCTCAACTATTATGTAACTTTTAGTATTTTCTATCTATTTTTCTAATAATTAAATATTTGTTAAAAGGCTCATGAGCCTATTGAGCTGAATATTGAAAAGCTTGAGTTCAACTCAAAACTAAGCAATTCGAACTCAAGAAGTCATCAGGTCGAGTCCGAGCAACTCACAAGTAGTTTGTCTCGGTTTCACCCCCAATGAGTATCTACAGTGAGATCCATCCTTCTATATGCCACTGCAAGATTTCACAAGTATATTTCCATTAAATTGTTTGGACCTTTTTATGCACAACGATTGTGTCTTATCAGAATAACCATTTTCACCGTACCTACATATGTTAATTAATCAAGCGAGCTAATGTTAGTGTACGCGACACAAATAGGTAAATATATATGAAAACATATTGCAAAATATTCGCATATAACAATATCTAATTTAAACATGTTAAATGTGTTCAGTCATTCATCACATTCAATAAGGCAAAATGATACTATAAGCATCATAAGTTGTGTATGGAGATCACTTTAATACCATAACTTCTTTTCGGATCACTTTTGTGCTAAGTAGGAAGAAAAGAGATCACTTTAGTGACTCCAGCCAAAATTCCAACCAAAAAAAGAGCCATGTCAGATTTTCAGTGAGTCACGTCAGATTTCTAACAAAACAATATCAGCATCGGAAATTAATAAAAAAAGAGCCACGTTAAATTTTCGGTTGTCATGTCAGCATTGACACTAAAGTGATCGTTTTTCAAAAAAGTTGGCACCAAAATAATCCGAAAAAAAGTTACAGCATCAAAGTGATCTTCGTACACAACTTATGGCACTTATAGTGTCCTTTTGCCCATTCAATAATTATGTCATGTTTCGATTAGACCAGAACTATCCGCGACACCTTTATGAGACAATAAATTTACAAAATTTTACGATGCTATGTCGTAATCAAGGACAAATTTATCATAAATCTGATGTTCTACTCCGTTCTCATCGTGTTTACAATGAGGTGTCCTAATGCCGTAAAATCTTTTAAAAAATAAAAAGGAATGGGCATTTGCCGTTTTGAAAACCTGGGGCATGATACAACAATCTACTACAAAAATCCCCATTGTCTTCTCTATTATTTTGAACATTTCCACATACCACCGGCACCACCACGTTCAGGAAAAGACCACCCACAATCATTCACCTTTCACTAACTAGTTAAACACAAATTATTAAAAAAAGAATTTTTTTTGGTAAGGTTAAAAAAAAAAGAATCCAAATTAAAAAAAAAGAAGTTTTTTTTTTTTGGTAAAGGTAAATGTTTGTATAACTTTTTAAGTCACCAAGTACAACCTAAGCTCGGACCTAAACCTGACCATATTATGACACAAAAAGATGTCCCGACAAGGTCAAGAAGGTCCAGCAGGAACTAAGTACAAAACAGGCCGGGGCCCCAGCTAGAACGAGAACAAGTAGACTCGACTAGAACAAGAATAAAAAACCAACCAGCAAAAGACACAAAGCAAGTGGACAAGAAAGTACAGATGTGAAAACTGGATCAGCAACAAGATATCCCAAGCTTTGCAGTCAACTCATGGCACCTGAGCAACATCAGGACAGCAAAGAAGGAGATCCAAGGTTCCGAAACCATCGGGAGCAGCAACATACAGCAAAAACCTTCAGACAAACCGGAGGAGCTGGACGGCAAAGATAGGGGTCCTGTCACCGAGCCTAGCTAGAGCAGCAACAGATCATCGAAGGATTGAGGTGGATGCCCACAGCAGAACAGCGAAAATATAGGCCCTGACGAGAGCAGCAACAAGAGAACCCAGCCGAGTGGAACAGCAAAATAATGTGATACCCAACTAAGAGAAGATGGAAGGAGAGAGTTCCCAGTTCCTTTGAAGTCTTCTGTTTTGCGGTGTGCCAACAATTTTTCCAAGGGAAAGAACCTTGTCTTTGACCATCTTGATGATGTGCTTACAAATTCCAGGGATGAAAATATCCTTGTTCCTGAAGAGGGAGTTGTTCCGCTCAATCCATATAGTATGGCATAGAGCTCCCAAAGAAAACCTGGCAAGCCTATGTGCGAAGGAAGGGCCCCCACAGACTCTACTTGCCCACGCAATAAGCTCTAGCCACGGTCGGTTGCGCCATTGAATATTGCATTTAGTAGCCCAAAAAACAGCTAGCCTACTAGTAACGGAGCATTCGAAGAAAAGGTGATTGATGGAGTCTGGAACAAGACGACAGAAAGCACAAACACCTGAATCAATGCGACGATTTTGAATAAGAAGGACCTGCGTGGGAAGCCGGTTTAAAGACACAATCCATAGAAGAAAGGAGTGCCGGGGGGTCAAGTGAGAATCCCATACAAATGAATGCCAAGATGTTGGCCGGCCTTTCTTCCTTATGTGGTTCCAGGCCTGTGCGACCGAGAATGGTTGAGTTGGATCAGGATTCCAAATGAAGCTATCCGGGGTATCTTCCTCAAAGCTTGGTGGAGCTTGAATCCAATCCATAATAGAGTGAAGTGAGGGTGATGGTTGCCAGGTGGAGTGAAAAAAATCCCATACCGAGGCATCACGTGGAATCCGAGACTGGTATATGTCCATGTTGCTAAAGGTGGGATAAAGGGGCCCTTTAGAGTGCCACCTATCAAACCAAAAGGATATCATCCGGCCATCTCCAATCTTCCACCCGAATAAAGTCCGGGCTAGAGCTCGCAGGTCAAGGATCTTCTTCCAAGTCCATGAGCAAAAGGTGGGTTTGGAAACATTCCAGAAATTTTTCTTTTGTAAAAAGTTTGTATGAATCCATTTGCATCACATAGATTCTTTGTCGGAGAAGAGGATCCATATGTGCTTTAGCATCATTGCTCTATTGTAGTCGAAAAGACATCGTATCCCGAGGCCACCTTCTTCTTTTGGGAGACAAACAGTATTCCAGGCTACCTTAGCACCACCTGTTCCTAAGTCAGGGCCTTTCCAAAGGAACTGTCTAAGTATGGTCTCAATATCATTTAAGACACATATGGGAAGTGGAAATATCGCGGCCCAGTATACTTGTATAGAATGCAGAACCGATTTTATAAGTTGCATGCGACCCGCAAAAGATAAGAATCTTTGTGTCCAAGAACGAGCTCTCGCCATGATGGAATCAACCAAGAGCTTGCAATCCTCTTTTCTTAGCCTGGAAGAGATAATAGGCACACCCAAGTATCGGAAGGGAAGAGATCCCTGTTGAAATCCGAGACATTGGAGAATACCATTATGTGACTCCGAGTTACCTCCCGAGAGGTATATGTTGCTCTTATTTGGGTTTGGACTTAAGCCAAACCAACTTGAGAATAATGTTAGAGATTCCTTGATAAGCTCTATCGATCTCATATGCCCTTGTGAAAATAAGATAACATCATCTGCAAAGAACAAATGTGATATACGGGGTTTCTTGCAACGCCAATACCAATGGAATTCCGGGTTTTCAGTTTTGGACTTGAGAATAGCCGAGAAGATTTCCATAGAAAGAATGAATAAGTATGGAGACAAAGGGTCCCCCTGACGAATCCCACGGTTACTAGCAAAATAGCCATGTAGTTCGCCATTGATCGAGATGGTGTACTTTGCAGTTGAGATGCATGCCATGACCATCTTAATAAAAGAAGCTGGAAAGTTAAAAGCAGTGAGAACCCTTTCAATAAAGGCCCAGTCTATCGTGTCAAAAGCTTTATGAAAATCCACCTTGATGGCGCATTTAGGTAGATAAGCTTCGTGATGAAAGTTCGCAAAAAGTTCTTGAGCTAACAAAATATTGTCGCTAATACGGCGGCCTTTAACAAAAGCTGTTTGGGAAGGTCCCACCAACAACGGGATGACCCTTGCCATGCGCCTAGCAAGTATTTTAGAGATACATTTGTACAAAGTATTGCAACAAGCTATTGGTCGGAAATCACTCATACTCGAAGCATTTGGGACTTTCGGCACTAATGTGAGGATGGTATTGTTGATCTCCTTAAGCAGGAAACCCGTCTCGAAGAAAGCCTTAACCGCATCTAAGATAGATTTTCCAATGATTCCCCAAGAGTGTTTGAAGAATTCAGCATTGAAACCGTCAGGACCAGGAGCTTTGTCATTTGCAAGAGAGAAGAGAGCGGTTTTAATTTCCTCCTCAGATATCGGCTGAATTAAGGTGGCGCTTTGGTTTCCATCCAGGGCATGTCCAAGGAGAGCCTTCAACTCCAAGGCAGTGGGAAGAACCGTTGCTAAACTGCCATTTAACAAGCTCTGAAAGTGATGGACAATATGGTCTCTGACTTGTTGAGGTTCGGTGATAAGGCCCCCAGCCTCTGTCGATACTGAAAGGATTCTATTGTGCTGCCTCCTTTTGTTGACCTGGAGGTGAAAGTATTTTGTATTCAGGTCCCCTTGCTTGAGCCATCTTATTCTAGATTTTTGTCTAAAGAAAGACTCTTCTTGGGAACGAAGATCTGAATAGGTTTGCAGGAGTGAAGCTTCACTTGTTCCGAGGTTTTGATCAAATGGATTTGACTCCAGAGCTGTCTGAACAGCCAAAAGGTTCAATCTAGCCTGTTCCGTTCTTGTAGAAATGTCTGAGAAAGAAGACCTGTTCAAACGCTTCAAATGTATCTTGAGAACCTTAAGTTTACAACAGACAATAAACATAGGTGAGCCAGTAACATGGGTATCCCAAGCATGAGTAACTAACTCCAGGAAATGTGGATGAGTGGTCCAAAAGTTAAAAAACTTGAACGGCTTTTTGCAGGGACTAGGGAGAACAATCTTTATTACCATCGGGGAATGGTCAGAGATTCCAGGTGGAAGAAAATTTGCTTCAGAAAAGGAGAATTGTTGAAGCCAGCTACCATTTACAAGAACCCGATCAATCTTGCGCATTTTGCGGTTAGCTCCAGTGGAATGAGACCAAGTGTAGCGACACCCTACATAACGAAGGTCCTCCAAGCCCGCCTGACTAAGGCCATCACTGCATTCATCAAAGGCCGGAATCCATTGGGTAGTGCTGCCGACCCTGTCTTCCTGGTCTCTAATTGCATTAAAATCACCTGCAACGATCCATGGAAGATCGTCATTAGAGAGACGATAAAGGTCAGCCCAAAGTTGTCTACGTTTAACAACGGTATGTTCCCCGTAAACAATGGAGAACAAACAAGAATCCCGGAGATCCAAGAGGCGGAGCTGAAGATGGATCATTTGGCTAGAAGAAAACACGAGACTAATGTCCAGAACATTTGGGTCCCAGCCAAACCAAATCCTACCGAGAGGAGAGGAGTCGTAGTTAGAAATCCAACTCCAATTTAGATTCAAGCCTCTTGATATCATAGCAAAAGAAGAAGCCTTCACTTTAGTTTCCAAAATTCCCATACAGCAAAGGTGATGTTTGCTAATGAGAGCACGGATTTCAGCTTGCCTCAGGGGTGCAACTAGGCCCCTAATGTTCCAAACTCCAAAAAACATAGTAGACAAGGAAAACTATTTCTGAGATTTCCTAGACTTCCTCTTCTTAGCGATATTTAACGAAAACTAGTGGAGGATAAAATTGTCATAGATATATTAGTTTAGGGTTAGTTTGGATTAAACTTGTCATAATTATATAAATTTGGAGTTTTTCGTTGTATTAATTAAGAATAAAAAACTTTAAAATCTGATCTCTCTTCAATGAGCACCATGCCAAAAGATGCTTGACGGCCAGAAGAGAACAACAAGTGGCACTTGATTAAAGAAAGACTGTTGCGTTCGGTAAAATCTTTGACCATCAAACCTCCGATAGTGGTGCACATTGTGCCGCCACAGAAAAACAAAAGACTAAGGAGATCCAATACATCATTTTCCATATAAAAAAAAGAAGGATTAATGCAACCAAAAATCCTAAATTTGTACATGTGTGACAATTTTATCCCGAACTTTTTTTTGATCACCAAAAACCCTAAACTGGTACACATGTGATAATTTTATCCCGAACATACCTCAAAAATCTCAAACTGGGTACACTTGTGACAATTTTACCCTGAACTAAAATTTTAATATTATTATATTTTTATTTTTTTGAATTTTTTTATATTTTTTTCTTTTCTGTTTTTTTTCATCTTCTACCTTTGGCTAGTCGTCGCTCCAGCGACCGGCCAAAGGCGAAAGCAGGTGAGGTCGGCGAGGTTGGCCTCGCTGGCTGCTGGCGAGGGTTGCCCTTGCCGGCGTCGGGCGAGGGCGACCCTCGCCCAACGTCGACGAGGGCGACCCTCGCCCAACGTCGACGAGGGTGGCCCTCGCCAGATCCGGCAAGGGTTGATCTAGCGAGGGCGACTCTTACATGCGTCGGGCGAGGGCTACCCTCGCTGGCGTTGGGCGAGGCCAGCCCTCACCTGGGTAGACGAGTGCAACCCTCGCTTGAGTCGGGCGAGGACAGCCCTTGCCCGACACCGGCGAGGGCGGCCCTCGTCGGATCTAGCGAGGTCAGCCCTCGTCGGCGTTGGGCGAGGGTTGTTCTCGCCCGCCCAGGCGAGGGCAACCCTTGCTGAACGCCGACGAGGACAGCCCTCGCTCGACACAGGCGAGGGTCTCCTTGCCTAGGCGGGCGAGGATAGCCCTCGCCCGACGCCGACGAGGGTAGCCTTAGCTTGAGTCGGGCGAGGGCGACCCTCGCCAGTAATCGGCGGGGCCGACCTCGCCGGCTTTCGCCTTTGGCCGGTCGTCGGTCCGGCAACCGGCCAAAGGTAGAAGATGAAGAAAAAGAAAAGAAAAGAAAAGAAAAAATAAAAAAATTCGAAAAAATAAAAAAATAATATTAAAAAATTATTACTTCGGGGTAAAATTGTCACAAGTGTGCCAATTTGAGATTTTTCGTAGTCAAAAAAATAGTTTAGGGTAAATTTATCACGGGTTTACCAGTTTGAGGTAAAATTGTCACAGGTGTATCAGTTTGAGGTTTTTAGTGGTAAAAAAAAGGTTTAGGGTAAAATTATCATATATGTACCAGTTTAGGATTTTTGGTGATATTAACCCAAAAAAGAAAAGCAAAGATTAAAGAGATGGGAGCCATTTCCCAGAAACCAACCAATCAATGAATCGATTAGAAGACCAAGCTCAAATCAGGATCGGATGAAATTATGGTCATAAAAATTTATCTGTTGTTGACCGGTGGCATCTGCTTGTCTTCCACGGCGCAGAAGCCCGAGCCGAGCTTGTTGAGCCTGGCGGGCCCCACCGCATTCTCTCCAATTCCCTCATCCCTCTCATCTGCTTTGCCCGCAAAGCTGAAAGTTAATATAATTTTCTTTGTTGAACCGCGAAAAAGAAAGTCATGCCTGTGGCTATCCAGAAGATACCGAGAAGCTCCAATGTCGAACAAAATCTCATTGGTCGCGAATTCGATTTCCTGGAAGCCACAGCCAAGTACTTTATCGGGGAGCTCATGGAGTAGCTAACCTTTTAAGATCTCGGTTCATCCTTCAGCACCTTCATTTTCCAAAATTCCAAGCAAACACACAAGAACCTGCCCCGTTTTACCAAATTCTAATGGTTGCTTCTTCTTCTTCTTCAAAACGTAAGAGAAATTACGATGTCTTCTTGAGTTTTAGGGGCACTGACGTTCATAAGAACTTCCTGAGTCATCTATACACAGCTCTAAACCAGAATGGCATATTCACTTACATCGACAACGAGGAAATGAGGAAAGGAGAGAAAATATGGCTGGCTCTTACGAAGGCGATCGAGGTATCACGAGTTGCAATCATCATTTTCTCCAAGGACTACACGTCCTCTTTGTGGTGTTTGGAAGAGATGGCGAAAATCATGGAGTGCAAGGCACAAAAGGACCTGATTGTGTTGCCGGTGTTTTACAAAGTGAAACCAAGAGAGGTGAGAAAAGCGAGAGGGAGTTATGGGAGAGCTATGGCTAAGCATAAGTCCAAATTCAGGAAGGATTCACACAAAGTGAAGAGATGGAAGAAGGCTTTCTTTGGCGCTGATAACTTGTCTGGGTGGCACTTGAACGATGAGTAAGTTGTAATTGATGTGCCACACTACTTTGTCCCTGTTTTATATTTGCTTATTCACATCTTCACTTTGTTTTTTTGGAACTTGATCATTTCTTTGAACCGCTGAATCAATATGTCAAGTACTTTTCCGGTTTTTTTCAGAGTTGAAGCAAAGCTTATAAAGAGAATTATGAAGGATGTATCTAGGCAGCTGGACCGAAGACCCTTACATGTTGCTAAGCATCCGGTTGGGTTACATCCCCGAGTGGTGGAGCTGGAATCAATGTTAAAACTTGAGTCCGATGATGACATTCTCATGATAGGTTTATGGGGACCGGGAGGCATAGGGAAGACAACCCTAGGTAAAGCCCTTTACAATGCTATTTTTAGATAATTTGAGGGTTCAAGTTTTTTGGCAGATGTTCGCGAAGCTTCAAAAGATCCCAAGGATTTACTTCCTTTGCAAAAAAAATTGTTGTCCGAGATATTACCGGGACAAAGATTAGCAGTGTCTAGTGTTGATGGAGGTATTAATTTAATGCAAGATAGACTTTGCCACAAGAAGGTTCTCCTTGTTCTTGACGATGTCAATGACGTAGAACAGTTAAATGCTTTAGCCGGAGAGCGGGATTGGTTTGGTGAAGGAAGCAAGATCATTATTATTACGAGAGATAAACATTTGCTAACTTCTCATGGGATAGATGAAGATCACATCTATGAAGTTAAACCTCTAGAGTATTGTGATGCTCTTGATCTTCTCAACAGACACGCTTTTCTGAGAAACAACAAAATAATATTAAGGGGGGATCTTGTGGATAGGGCTTTGCAGTATGCTCATGGACTTCCTTTAGCACTTAAGGTATTGGGTTGTTTCCTGTGTTGTAGAAGAGAACATAAGTGGGAAAGTACAATGCATAATCTGGCCAATATCCCTAACAAAACCATCAAGCATGCTCTTATGTGGAGTTACGATGGACTAGAGGACTATGTAAAGGAAATCTTCCTTGATATTGCTTGCTTCTTCAAGGGCCAATCTAAAGAGTATATTATGAAAGTTCTTGACTCTTGCAACTGTGACCCTACTATTGGAGTACAAGTTCTTGTTGAGAAGGCCTTGATAATTGAAGAGAAAGAGACCCTACAGATGGGTAGCTTGATTCAGTTGATGGCCATGGATATCGTTAAAAAAGAATGTCCTTATGATCCTGCAAGACACGGGAGGTTATGGCTTTTTGATGATTTTCGTAATGTTCTGTCAAGGCATATGGTAAGATTTGCTGGTGTCGATACTAATTTTGGTATCTTATTGTCTAACTTTGTATATTAATTGCAATGCAAATTCTATAAATACAGGTAACAGATGCATTACAGTCGATAGTTTTAAATTTACCCAATCCAGAGAAGATAAACATAGGTCCTAATGCTCTCACAAATATGAGAAGGTTGAGGAAGCTCATCATGATTAATGTGCATAACTCTTTCCAAGGTCCTATTTATCTTCCTAATGAACTAAAATGGTTTGAATGGCCTGAATGTCGTCCTTGGATCCAGGAATCTTCCTCTGGTCCTAAGAAGTCAGCTCGACTTGATCTGCACGAAAGCAACATCCAAGCACTGAGTAAGCAATTTGAGGTGCGCATTTAAATGAATAGTCTTTATTTCCTTATCTTCTACATATCCATATTAATATGCATATGAATATGAATATGCATGTGTATTATTGAAAACTTCAAATGCAACAATTACTAATTCTGATGATGCTCGTTAATGTGCTTATCGGTAACTCTTAAGTACAGAAAATTGGAAGAAAAACTTAATGGTGATATAATTTAACGATTGAATGATGAATGTGCCTACTTTTTTAATAAACATGAAATGACAATTTAATTTTTATGTTTATTGAAATGATAGTCTCTGAAAATGTTATTCATGATTCTATATTGTATAGTAGAGACGGACTGACTAGATTCTTTTCGAAATTACGTATGGAAAGAGAAAAAGATTTTTCTTGCTTATTTCCTAATCATTGAAGTGAGTGTACGCTAAATACTTTTGACTAAACCTCCCGTTGTTCTCTCTCCAACGACATGTGGCCGAAAATGGAAAGACATACAGAAAGTGTGCAGTGAAGGTTTTTTTTGTAGGAAGCAAGTCTTACTTAAATTGGTCCAAGCTTGACAAATCTAATACAATGGTCAAAAGTTCTCATGTCTCTTTTGGTTGGACTAACCTAATCGACGATTTCTAACTGAGTATTAATTTCTTTATTTTTAGAAGGAAGAAGAAGCAAAACTGCAAGAATTTTTATGGATAACAAGTTCAATTTAAAATATAGTCGGGACACTTCATCCAAGGAATCTCTCCTTCTAGTTCAAAAAATGTAACTCGTTCCCCTCCTTTCCTTTCAATTGAGACATTGGTCAGTGCCTTTTAACTTATTTCATCCTGAAGTAAGAAATCACGAGACAGAGAGCGACTCTTCTCATCCCCTTGTTGGGGCGTCCTATTGCCTAGCTGTAGAATAGTTAGGAAAATAGATTGATCATCCAATTCTATCTCTTGCTTTTGAAAACAAGGCTTGCGGAGTGCAACTCTATAGAAGATCCTTACTCTACAGGTGCGCTAGGGTGCTACATCTAGCACTTTTTTTTTTTGGTAAAGGTAAGAGGTTTATAACTTTTCAACACAAATGTATAAGAGGGAGCCGAACACAAAAACCTTCGAACCAGGATGGACACAAAGTGTCTGACCAGGTTCAACGGTGTTACGGCAAAAGCTGACAAAGGCAAAGGCCCCGAAAAGCAAGGCTAAACAGAGACCGACTAACGGGCCAAAGAACTACAGAAGACTCTAGCTAACATCAAGTGAAAATGGAGTTGGAAATGCCCCAATTTACTTGTATTCTTCTATTAAGAGGATTATCTTGGACCGGCTTGAGAGAGAGACCTTTGTCTCTAACGACCTTGGCGAGGTGGGACCGGAGGGACGGTATGAAGAGGGTACCATTCCTGAATAAAATGTGATTACGTTGTATCCATATGAGATGGCAAAGTGCCCCAAAAGCATACCGAGCAATGCGATGCTGGAAGGTATTTCCACTTATATACCGGGAGGCCCACCGGAGGTTGTATTGCCACGATCCATTCCGCCAAGGGAGGCAGCATTTAGTAGCCCAAAAACGCGCAAGGGAGCCCGTAACATAGCAACCGAAAAATAAGTGATCGATAGAGTTAGGTCTACCTTGGCAATAAGCACACACTCCTTCAGCAATTCTATGATAGCTCAACAATAGAACCTGAGTGGGAAGCCTCTTAAGTGATATCAACCACAACAAAAAGCTATGTCTTGGTTCTATGTGGCAATCCCAAACAAAAGAATGCCAGAATACTAGTTGACCCTGTTTCCGAATCAAATCTCACGCCGAGGCGATAGAGAACACTTCCGAAGGATGTGCTTGCCAAATAAGCTTGTCCTCACTGACCATGTTAATAATAGGGACAGGTGCCAACCAAGAGTTGATTGATTGCTCTTTACCCAAAAAAAAAAAGAGTTGATTGATTGCAACACGTTAGACCGGTTCCATTCCGCAGAAAGGAAGTCCCATAGAGATGCAGCTCTCGGAATGCCCGAATAAAAGATATCCCTATTAGAGAAGAGTTTATAAAGCGGACCTTTGATATGCCAAAAGTCGAACCAGAACGAGATAGACTTTCCATTTCCAATTTGCCATAGGAACTGTTCCTGGAATTCTAGCCGAATATCATGGATTTTCTTCCAAGCCCAAGAGCAAACCGTTGGCTTTGGAGCGACCCAAAAGTTTTTCGATTTGAGAAATGTGGAATGAATCCATTTGCACTATAGTGATTCTTTGTCCGTAGAGACCCAAGCCACCTTCTTGTTTGGGGAGGCATACCTTGTTCCACGCAACTTTTGCCCCTCCCGTCCCTAGATCTGGGCCTTTCCAAAGAAATTGTCTAAGAACAAGTTCAATCCTTGATAAGACCGACCGAGGAAGAGTGAACATAGAGGCCCAGAACACATTTATAGCTTGAAGGACTGACTTGATAAGTTGAACTTGACCCGCAAACAATAGAAAACGTTGGGACCACGAGCGGGCTCGAGCAGTAATAGAATTCACTAGTGATGAATAGTCAGCCTTACTCAAACGAGATGCAATAATAGGGACACCAAGATAGCGAAACGGAAGCATACCTTCTTGGAAACCGAAAGATTGCAAGATCTGATCTCTTATGTCATGCGTCCCCCCAGAGAAATATATCTCACTTTTAATGATGTTTGGCTTAAGGCTAGACCACCGAGAGAATCGTATAAGGCCTTCCTTAAGGAGGTTGGTTGAAACCAAGTTTGCCTCAGCAAATAAGAGGACATCATCAGCAAAGAAAAGGTGAATGATTCTAGTAGCTTTGCATCGCCAGAAATATTTGAACCCAGGGAGTTGTGTTTGAGCATTGAGGGTACCGGTGAACACTTCCATGGCCAAGGTGAATAGGTATGGAGACATAGGATCACTTTGGCGAATGCCTCTTCAGCTCGGAAAGAAACCATGGAGAGCACCATTAATGGCCACCGAGAATTTAGGGGTTGTGACGCATTCCATAATAAGCTTAATAAACATTCTGGGAAAGCCAAATGTTTGCAAAGTTAGCTCGAGGAAATCCCAATCAAGAGTGTCAAATGCTTTGTGGAAATCCACTTTGATGGCACATTTAGGAAAATAAGGTTGGTGGTGAAAACCAGCAAACAGTTCTTGGGCAAGAAGGATGTTGTCTCCTATACGTCACTTCTTGACAAAAGCATTTTGGGAAGGGCTTATAATAGAAGGCAAAACTGAGGCAATTCTATTAACTATAATCTTGGTGATGCACTTGTATACGTATTGCAGCATGCAATGGGCCTAAAATCATTCATAGATAATGCATTAGGTACCTTAGGCACAAGTGTGAGAATGGTAGCATTAGTCTCCTTGAGTAGAGATCCGGATTGGAAGAAGTCCTTGATAGCCTTCGTGAAGTCAATGCCGACAATATCCCAAGAAGAGATAAAGAATTCAACATTGAAACCATTTGGCCCCGGGGGCTTTTCCTTTAGGGAGGGAGAACAGAGTGTTCTTGGTTTCTAAGTCAGTAACCTGCCTAGATAAAAATTGTATTTGGCTCTCATTGAGGGAACATTGAATCATTTCCTGAATATCCCGCCTTGATAGCAAAGTGGTTGAAGAAGTTTCTGCAAGCAAGTTTTGGAAATGTGCCACAATATGTTGGTGAATCAAAGTCGGCTCAGTAAGAACAGAACCCTCTCCATTAGAGACCGACATGGTGCGGTTCTGCATATGTCTTTTGTTGACAAAATGGTGGAAATATTTGGTGTTGCGGTCCCCTTCTTGCAACCATTTGATTCTAGATTTCTGCTTATAGAACAATTCTTCCTGGTTTCTGAGTGTTGAGAAAGCTTGAAGTTGAACCTTTTCAAGATTAGCCAAAGACAAGCTAGAGGGGTTGATGGCGAGAGCGTCTTGGGTTTCAGTTAACTTTACCCTTGCCCTAGCAATGCGCCTAGATATATCAGAGAAGGACTTCCTATTAAGAATTATCAGACGACCTTTGAGAGCCTTTAGCTTATGATAAAGGATGAACATGGGGGTGCCAGTGATGCGGGAATCCCAGGCCTGGTTGACAGTAGTCAGGAATGAAGGGTGGGACAACCAGTAATTAAAGAATTTAAAAGGTTTCTCAACAGAAGATGTAGGCATAACTCTGACAATCATCGGAGTGTGGTCTGAAACACTTGGTGCTAAGAAAGTAGCCTCCGAGAGTGAGAAGGTTCTGGACCACTGATCATTGATCAACACTCGATCAATCTTCCTTTGTTTACGAGTAGTACCAATAGAAGTTAACCACGTATATCTGTGGCCTACATATTTAAGGTCTTCGAGACCAGCTTGGTCTAGGCAAGAAGCAAGCTCATCAAAAGTGGGGATCCAAGAGTTGGAGCTCCCGAGCCTATCAGAATGGTCACGGATGGCATTGAAATCCCCCGCAACCAGCCATGGTTCATTTGCAAAAGTCACGCTCGACTGGACAAGGTCATTCTAGAGTGAACATCTAGCAACAAAAGTATGCTCACCATAGACAATAGAGACATAGCAGGTCTTATTCAAAACCAGCATATGTAGACGCACATGGATAGCTTGAGCAGAAGTAGAAAGGATATCCACATGTACCTCTTGGGAGTTCCAGCCAAACCAAATTCTCCCATGAGGGGAGGATGAGTAATTAGAAATCCAGCTCCAACCCGGCAAAAGACCAGCGGAGATGGTGTCAAAAAGAGACTGGGTTACCTTAGTCTCGATAATGCCAACACATGAGAGGTTGAAAGATCTTACAAAGGATTTGATCTTGGCTTGTTTGAGGGGTTCATGAGACCCCTAATATTCCAAACTCCAAAAAACATATATCAGTAATGATAGAAACTACCTTCTCTTTGGGCATCCCCGTCTCCTAGACTTTGAGTTGGCCTTCTTAGTTGTACCTAGGCTACTGTCTAGAACAGAAGGAACCAGCAAAGGAGCAGGAGTAAAGGAAGCTGGGCAATTGATAGGAGGCTCACCGCTATGAGGCAACCCTGATCTCAATCTAGTGGTTGGCGGAGCAGGGAAGGGGGATTCCTCTTCCATTTCACTGCCAATATTGCTGGCTGGACCTTCCTCAGGGTCTTCCGAGTCAGAAAGGTCTTCAGAAGTGGCTGAAGATGGCAATTCTAGGATAGGGGAGCTGTTTGGAGACAAGGCTAGGTAAGTCCGCAGGGGCACACGAAACTAGATCAGGTCCAGGGACCTTTGATGAAGCCGAAGCTCTAGAAATAACCACATCATTTTTTTTCCTTATTGTTTCCCACTTGCTCTCTCCCGCGGGAGGGCCTTCTACAGCTTCAGCTGCTTGAGTTGAAGGTTCTTGAATAGGAGGGTGTACATCGGTGGGAGGAGTACACTTATGGCCAAAGGTACCGCATATCCCACACGACAAAAGTCGCCATTCATACTCCACAGTAATGGACCAGACAACCTCATTCAGCAAGACGTCAATCGATTCAAGGAGGGACTGAACAGCCTTGATCTCAATGCACACCCTTGCATAGGAGATCATTCTCATCTTCTCAGTCTAAATATCAACATATAGAGGTTTGCCGATGGCACTAGCTACCGCGCTAATACCTGCTGCCGACCACAGAGCATACGGGACGTTTCTCAACTTAACCCAAACAGGAAGTGATTTGTGTTGGTCTTTCTTCAACTTTAGGTTCGGATGCCATTGTTGAAGGATCAACGGCACTCTAAGGATGGTAGGAGGGCCACTATCCAGCACTTTCCGACGAAAGGAGTTATCCGGAATATGGAAGAAAAAGAAGCCATCTACATTTGCAAGAACATCAACTAGTTGTGTCCCCCAAAGGTTTTTGATAGCATTCTCAGTCATCTTGAATGGTAATTTCTTACCAACAAAGTAACCCACTAGACACTCTTGCCATTTGGGGTTTGTTTCTTGCAAAATCTCATCAGAAATTCTAACGATGGGTTTACCATTAACCATAGCAAGTGGGATGTAAGAGAGGTTATACCCTTTCTCAGCCAATTTTGCAATTGTAGCCCAGGAACGCTGGGTAGTTTGAGGTGCATCTTCCCCTCTACTACGACTACATCCAGCTATATTCCGAGTTTTAACTTGCATTTGTTGGGAAGTCCCAGCATCGATAGAGTTTATAAGAGGCCTATTAGGATCAGTCCTACCAAGACTACGCCCACGACTTCTATGACGTTGGGTTATCAGAGCAGGGTTGACAGTAGCGGGCACACTCACTTCAGCATTCCCAGCTATAGATTTATCCTTTAACGCAGAAGTAGGTCGCACATTCGCATCCAGCTAGCCAAGATTATCACAAGAGGAGGGTTTAGTATGTACCTTAGGTATCTTGGCTGAAGCCACAGCCTTAGATTGTTTCGGCATTGAAGACTCCCTTGAATTGGCGAGATTGATTGCCATGGATGTCTTCATTCCGACAAACACTACAAAAAAAATAGATTTTTGCCACGAAAATTTTCCAACTAAAAGTTTTTGTCGCAAATTTGCGACAAATTTTCCAAAGAATGGCAAAATTCGTTAGAAATTTCCAACGAAAATGTTTTCGTTGGAAAATTCGTTGGAAATTTCCAACGAAAATGTTTTCGTTGGAAAATTCGTTGGAAATTTCCAATGAATTTTCCAACAATTTAAAAAAAATTAATTTTATTTGGCATTTTTTATATTCGTTGGAAATTTCCAACGAATTTCAATTTTCGGCAATTTTTTTGTAGTGTACAATTTTTGTTGGAAAATACGTTGAAAATTTCCAACAATTTAAAAAAAAATATTAATTTTATTCGACATTTTTTATATTCGTTGGAAAATTCGTTGGAAATTTCCAACGAAATTTCCAACGAATTTCAATTTTCGGTAATTTTTTCATAGTGTACAATTTTCGTTGAAAAATTCGTTGGAAATTTCCAACGAAATTTGCAACGAATTTCAATTTTTGGCAATTTTTTCATAGTGTACAATTTTCGTTGGAAAATTCGTTGGAAATTTTCAACGAATTTTCCAATGATTTAAAAAAACATTAATTTTATTCGACATTTTTTATTTTCGTTGGAAAATTCGTTGAAAATTTCCAACGAAATTTCCAACGAATTTCAATTTCCGGCAATTTTTTCATAGTGTACAATTTTCGTTGGAAATTTCGTTGGAAATTTCCAACGAAAATGTTTTCGTTAGAATTTTCCAACGATTTAAAAAAACATTAATTTTATTCGACATTTTTTATATTCGTTGGAAAATTCGTTGGAAATTTCCAACGCAAAATTTTTTGTTGGAAATTTCCAACGAAATTTCCAACGAATTCAAAAAAACCCGGTACTATTCAGCATTTTTTATATTCGTGGAAAAATTCGTTGGAAAATTCCAACGAATTATCCAACGAATTTTAATTTTCCGGCAATTATTTCAGTGTGTACAATTTTTCAACGAATTTTGCAACGAAAAACCTTACTACATTTTCGCGCTCGTTCAATTTCAAAATTCATTCTCTCTCTCTCTCTCTCTCTCTCTCCTTCTCCCTCTGTCTCCCCCTCCGCCTCCTCCCCCGCTGCCCCCTTCTCCTTCTCCCTCTGTCTCCCCCTCCGCCTCCTCCCTTGCTGCCCCCCCCTCCGGCTCCGGTGCCATGGACACCAAGACTCCGCCGCCCCCCTCCTCCTCCGCGACGTCAGCTCCTTCCCCAAAGGCGCCGCCGCGGCCATCCAAGGCCGCCCCCGACGCCACCATGGGCCGCCCCCGACACCATCAAGCCTCATCACTGGCGAGGGTTGAGCTTGCCCAGATCTGGGCGAGCTCGAGCTCGTCGCCGGCGCGGGCCGAGCTCGCCCAGATCTGGGCGAGCTCGTCGCCGGCGAGGGCCGAGCTGGCCCAGATCTGGGCGAGCTCGAGCTCCTCGCCGGCGACGAGCTCGAGCTCGCCCAGATCTAGGCGAGCTCGGCCCTCGCCGGCGACGAGCTCGAGCTCGCCTAGATCTGGGCGAGCTCGGCGCTCGCCGGCGACGATGCTGGCCCTCGCCGGCCATGGCGAGGGCCGAGCTCGCCATGGCCGGCGAGCTCGAGCTCGCCCAAATCTGGCCGAGCTCGCCCAGATCTGGCCGAGCTCGGCCCTCGCCGGCGGCGAGGGCGAATTTTCGAAATAAAATTTCCGAAAAAAAAATTCAAAAAAAAAATTTCGAAAAAAAAATTTTCGTTGGAAAAAAATTTCCACGATTTTTCGAACAAAAAAAATTTGTAATTTTTCCAACGAAAAATTTTTTGTTGGAAAAAAAATTTCCATGATTTTTCGACCAAAAATTTTTTTTTTGTAATTTTTCCAACGAAAAATTTTTTGTTGGAAAAAAAATTTCAACTATTTTTCGACCAAAAATTTTTTTTGTAATTTTTTCAATGAATTTAGCCACGAGTTTTCCAACGAATTTTTCAACGAAATAAAATTCGTCGCAAATTTGCAACGAAAATTGAAATTTTTCGTTGGAAAAATTTCAAACGACCTATTACCAACGAAGTTTTTTTCGTTGAAAAATTCGTTGGAAATTCGTTTTCCAATGAATTTTTCCAAATTTTTCGTTGAAAATTTCGTCGGAAAAAAGCAGTTTTTTTTGTAGTGAAAGCCATAGAGAAATATGGGGGAGCAAGAGGCGGAACCCACCTATGTTGAAGGCTGTCTCCAACGAACCACACGCAACACCAGCAACGCGAGTACCGGGAAATATCAGACTAGAATGCCAAAACCCCAAAAACCAGATCTACGTGCAAACCCAGTAGAGCAACCCAGACAAAATCCCAACGGTGAAGGAGGTAATCTTATTGGCTATCCCTGGGTCCGAAAAGGAACGGGTGGATCAACCAGAAGCAGAAGAATCCAACGGGTGTGATCTAGCACATGAGCCTTCTTCTCACGAAAAATCCGCACAAATAGCTTACTCCTTTTCCACAGCAAATCGATAACGCAAAGGTGAAGAATTCAACAAAATCAAGGAAAGCTATTAAGAGAGAGGGGTTTACATTATTACTGGATGCTTTCATTTTTTTATTCATATTATTTTACGTGCTCGAAATATTGCTTATACTTATATTATTATAAAATAAACATTGCTATTTTATGTCTTATGATTAATCTACATGATGAGGTTTGGTTTAACTTTAAATAAAGTTTCCATGTAATCTCCAGCAGCGCAGAATTTAATTAATGTGGATACTTATTTTGGTATTGTTTTTGTGCATATATCATATTTCTCTTGCAAAAAATTCACGTCGGTATCAACATTTAAAACAACACAAACACACAGGCATCTTACTAGTTTTCTATACAATTTTAGTAACGTTAACTTATTGGTAAGTTACTTAAAGATATTGGTTTATTATTAAAGTAGTTGGTAATTTAAAACTATCTAGTAACTGTAGATACTTTCTTAAATGTGTTGTTAACTTACCAATGCATTAGTTCCGGTCAAAGTTTAGTTAGACACATAATTTGATAGTTACCAACGTCTTTCAACTTTTACCAACGCGTGACAGTGATCCGATTTTTGCATTATGGAATAGCAGAATCGTCCTTCTATAATTTGTTTAGAAAAACTATAAGCACAATCTATCTACTCGTGGACAAATAGAAGTAGTTACTTGTTCATCAAAGTTTTCTGATAATGCTTATGAGTAGTTACTTGCTCATCAAAATTTTCCGATAATGCTTACAAGTTATGATGGGTGAAAATTTTTGGATATAGGTTCCCAGTAAACGGCCATACCACTAGGTTTTTATTAAAAATCATGGACAGTTTGGAATTGAATATTTATCTCAGATTGTCCTTTTCGTCCAGAATGTCTATCCTAATTGGTTTCATTGTTCTCACAGGACTCGAAAAAATTGGAGTCCAATAACTTCAGTGGATGCCCATCGCTGGTTTATATGCCAATCTTCGATTCGACATACGGATATCGTAAGTTACGGGATTCAGCAAGATGCAATCTATCAGAAGTAGACTTCCTCGAGAATATTTCTTCTTTTTCCCGCTTAGGAATTTTGCGTTTCGCGAGAATCGATTTTAAAAGACCGAGCGATCCTTAGTGATAGCTCAAATTTGTAAGCAAATGCACGAAGTTCAAGATGGGCTTCCTTTAAGCAATTCTAAGCAAATGCGACAAGTTCTCTCATTATCTGATTTATTTCCCAGCAAATGATCAATTGATTCATAAATGCCAGATTTTAGCTCACAAATATGTTTTCTAATTAAGTGCGGATGTTAATGGATTCTAAATTGCTATAGATGGTCGGAGAGCAAAACAGAGGTTGATTTCGGCAAATAGGAGTACATTTCTATCACTTATGGTAAAGTTAATACTTCAATTCTTAGACGTACTTCCTTTTAGTTTATACATCTTTTGAGCAGCGACAGCGAGGTTTCTGTTGCCCCCATCTAATGTCTCTGAAGAGGCTCGTTAATGATGAATGTTTTCTCTTTGAGATTTTCACTTTTCAGGTGTGCAATTTGTAGAGAGGTTTGGACTCACGAATGAAATGATGATTAATGGAGGCTTGACACAGTCGATTCAGTAGTTTATATCTTAAGTAGATGAGCATATTCATGGCACACTAATGGCATAAGCATAGAGTGCAAAATTTGTTTACCAATGTATGAGAATATTAATGCCCGATTTGTCAACCCCATCGTGCTATTACAATTTTTTCTTATTTTGTAGCTATCTAATGCTTATATTAACATCGCTTTTAGCTGTCAAAACTAATTTTTAACCTCGGTTCTGGACCATTCGAAGTGTAAAATGTTGGAGATTTTAATCAGTTTTTTCTTTTGGCCAATTCAGATCACAGAATATAAAAAAAAACAAATGCAAAAATTTAAATTTATCAGTGAACTAAGATCTTTCAGTTGTATCATACAGTTACTAAAGTTTTTTTTTCATACTTTATCTATATTATCTATTATGTTTACTTTACGAGTCTAATTCTTATTGTTCAACAAAATCCATATTTTTATCTATTTGCACGTATAACTTCTGTTTTCCTATTTTGAGAAAGCCGTGTGCATATGAGATCTATTTTTGTACGTCACAAAGTCGCTCTCTTTTTAATTTACTTGTGAATATTCAACAATTTAAAGGTAGCCATTTACCAATTTCCCCGATGTGCTCCATTCCAAAATTCTTCAACTTCTCAATCATGGTGATGGCTACGGTAAAGATTCCTAATGTTCCGTATGAAATCGAAGACTTACGTAGGCTTTATTTAATGGAGACTTCAACTTAAAAATTCCCGCGTCCATTGAAAATCTAGTCTCTTTTGAGATAATGTATTTATGTTACTGCATGTCAACAACTTAATTTTTTTCGACACATCAAGCATAATTTGTTTTTATTTTTTTTTGTAAAAAAAATATAAATATATAAAAAGAACAGAAATTCAATCCAATTCACAGAAAGAAAAAGCCCCCTCTCTCTTCTCGGGAGATTCAAAGAGGAAGAGACTCGCAGCGCGCGAGTGAGGCAAAATCCTCTGTCCGTATCCCTTGCCTTTGCTGGCCACCAGTCGACGCCAACGTCTGCGGTTCACTATCTCTGACCGCCATGCCTCCAGTCGCTGGCCAACACAGAACCGAGAATACCAGAGCAAAGAGGAGGACGTGAAAAATTTTCATCTTCGCTGATCGAGAAGATTCTTTAGCTTCTGGATCTAGAAGCGACGCTAGCATTCACGGCTCACCACCTCCGATCGCTGAAGACGTCCATATTTTCCGGTTGCTGGCCACCATAGATAAGAAAAAACCGAAACAGAGCAGGATTTTTTGACAGACGAAGCTCAGTGAGATCTCTCTCTCTCTCTCTCTCTCTCTCTCTCTCTCTCTCTCTCTCTCTCTCGCAGAAAAGAAAGAAAAAAGAAAAAAAATAGAAAAAGGAAAAAGACGAAAATGCCCTCTGCCAAAGTGTTATGGGGGTAAATGTGGTACAATGGGCATAGTTTGGGATTTTTAGTGTTACAAAAAAAAGGTTGGAGTAAATTTATTACAAGTGACATAGTTTGGGATTTTTCATTTCACAAAAAAAAGTTTAAGGTAAATTTATCACAAGTGGCATAACTTGAGATTTTTTGTAGTATCTTCCCTACTTAGTAATTTGTACGGTGTTAACTTGACCTTGACCACTAGTATGGTAGTAACATTAAATCTAGAAAGTTTCTCAAACCTTATAACTGATTTATTCATCTTTTAATTCTAGCAGTTAACTAGTCATCATCCAAAAACGAAACATCCTCCAATATTCTTCCATATTATGTTATGGCATTGAAATTTACATTCTCAAAGTTTTTTTTTTCTATTAAAAAATTTTTGAGTCTTTAAAATGAAATTTTCCGATGCATGGCCGACGTATGTCCGTTAACATATATTTTATCTCACGTTCATGTATATTTGATGCATGAACTATGGAAAAATTCCCAAAGAAAGTGGGTAGGTTCAAACGTTCGAAATAAAAGAAAGAATAATGCCATGTAAAAACTTGTTCAGATTGTCATTTATTCAATTAGCATCAATAGAAAATGGATTGTTCATGCTAGTACCTTTGTCCATTCATGTTCTTAAGGTCCACTTATAGAAAAAAAAGAAGCAAACATGATCTTCCCATTTAAAAGCTTGCTTAAAATGATTGAAAGAAATTAACAGTTTGATGTGGTTTTATAAATACATTGTTTTTAGAGAACTTTTTAAAGATTTTAGTTGAATATTCATAAAATGACTGAGTAAAATATGGTTAAGCGTATTGGTACTTGTTATGAAGAATAATATATGATGATGCATGATTTCATCAAACAAGGCTAGAAATTTTATGGTCTCCATTTCCTAAGACGTACTTAGGAATGGATTGCTTCAAATACATTAGTAAAGTTGATAAAGACAACATCAAAATTCTAAAATGGTGAAAAAGGAAAGCCACCGGTTTTTTCATTCTTTTCATCATGGCTCGTAACTTACTAACCCTACCGGCATTTATGATACCATCGGGCTCACGTTTAATACTAGTCAACAGATCTTGGAAGATTTTACAAAAAGTGTAGCTTGTTTTCATAAAATTTAGAAATGGTTCTAGCAGGACATGATTGGTTTTCGAAAGAATTGACTTTAGAGGAACGTGTCCAGTATGAACAAGAGCACAGTGACGACATTGTATCATCCAAATCGTGGAGGGGAACACGACATTGAAGATATAGAATTTATTAGACATGCTATTTGGTGTAATTTGTGTGTATTCATTATTAGGGCACCATTATGTATAATTTTCTTTTGCAAAATATTTGAAGATATAATCGTATTCCAATTTGATTAATTCTCCTCAATTAATATTTTATTATTTCTAAAATTTTCTAAAAATATTAGTTAATTTCTTCGTGAATATTTTCATCAATAATTAAGATTAATTTTTTTAAAAATGGGCCCGAGCCAATTGTGGCCCAACCCAACACGCGGGCCGGCACGGCCCAATGACCACTCCTAGACTGGCAAAGCACAAGGACTGACAATTCTGTTTCCATAAAACTGGTACCAGGAACAAAAGACCATGGCCTTGATGCTCGATTAACCTCTACTTTTTTTGGGTATCAAAGGAGGACGAACCCTTTTATGACATCATAACCCGACTTGGTGCACAAACACCATACAATACATGAATTAGATCTCACGGCGGCACTTAGCCAAGACAAAAGTTTTAGCATCTGAGCATTTGTAGCCTAATCACATTCGTAAGGAAAAGTATTCTCTAGATTGATTATATGAATTTCTGTGTGTTATCATTTGATTTTCATATAAGCCCTGAATGGAAATGATTGATAGTGTATAGCTATGTTCTTTGGTGTACCGAAAAGCAAAGAGTATGTTACAAGTGCACGAGTATATGGAAAAGGAAAGGACCCCTACGCAATGGTTTTTACACATAAAGCTAATCCTCAGAATCGGGTAAAGTAAGATGTAAAGGGGAATCTTCAATTTAAAAAAGATAACCTTAGAAGGTACAAAAAAAGGCGCTGGTGATGACGAGGAACGATAAAAGTGAAAGTCTCACTAAGCAAGAAGATCCGCATTTCACGGATTGAAAAAGGGGCATGCAATGATGACAAATGGAATCGCGTGAAGGAACAAATCAAAAAGCAAAGTTACTCAAGAATCTTTCCTCTTTTTAAAATTAAAAAGTAGCCTTCCTCAGCAAAGGCATGATTAAAATCACCTAATCATGCATGCGCTTTTAATTCAATTCGTTCCAATTTTCTTATGGTAGCCTTCCGTGTCAGATCAATCAGAATTTCTTTTTTAAGGGAGTAGACAGGTGGGAAGCGAACTGCTTTTGGCTTTTTCTTCTTTTTTCTACTCTTTTTACTGTTCAGTGGGTGCTCGGTGCCAGAACTTATAGTCGTGTAAGTACTTGTTTTTTGCCCACTTCATTCGATTGATACCTAAAATCACGTGGTGGGGTCACGCATGTCTCGAGTCCATCGAGACAAATTGTGATGAGCAATTATTTATGCTTGTGATATCGATGAATTTTACGCACGAAAACTTTTTTTCTGCTCCTTTCTTCATGATTTTGTAGAGATATGTATCAAACCTAGGTTGGACGTATGCTTCCTCAATGACTGCATGAGATCGACATTCCAAATTTTCCTTGTGATTACAAAAGAGAGTTAAAATTCTTTGGCGAGACTGGTAATAATGCATTTATAACCTTTTAAGTTTGTTATAGTTTCTTACGTTTCCTATATCATAAACACTACGTTTCCTATTTCAATTTCAACTATCTCAATTGATCGTAATTGCAATTCCAATACAATCTACATTTTCTTGTGCTTAGCTTTGTGGAGTTTCATTAGTCCATCTAAAGCCACATCCATGACTTTTTTGCTCGAGTGTGAAACTGAGGAGCATTTTCGATCGTTTTCCAACTGTTTGAACCAACTTCAAAGTGACTGAGTTCTAAGAAGTCACTTAATAGTGTAGCCCAGATTTAAGCTCTAGACATCTCGGTCCTTTGAGGTCTAGTTTCCAATCGGATATAATTATAGAATTTGTCAAAATCAGATTTTATAGTGAAAAATGACTCCTTATCTTCATTCAAGAAGATCAAATGATTATTATTATGAGTGAGTGAGTAGATGACCAGACAGAAGTATAAGTGAGTAAAGCTTGATTTTTCTTATGCATAGGTTGATAATCTCGGTTGCTTATTCTCTGCTACAGAATTTTAGTGAAAACTTGCACTGTCATCACAAACAAATAGGATGAGATGGGATCACCTCGTCTTAATCCATTCTACCCTCTAAAAAAGCCAACAAGTTCCCCACTAACAATTACAGAGTATCTAGGAGTAATAATGCATTTTTTTCCACCCAAGTCAAGAATTCTGGGAACACCAATTGCAGCCAACAGATTAAAAAAAAAAGAGCCACTTTAGCCTTCATAATGCCAGCTTTAATGGTGCATTAGGGGTAACGAAATGAATAATTTTGTCTAATACACGGATTAATCATGTCAACAATTGAGCGTGGACTTCATAAAAGCTTTAATAGTAACCAACTGGAGGACCACAATTTTCTGTTTCATTCCTAAAATTAGAGTTCTTTCCGTTAGATAGATTTCTTAAAGAGTGACAAGTGTAAAAAGAACTGTTCGTAAAAAGAGTTACTGATCACCTGTTTTTTTTAGTAAAAAAGTTACCGACACTTTATGAAATATATGATAATTTTTCTCTAAATTTTGTATTCGAAATATGACGCAGATAATTTACTTAACTAATGGAATGCTTTCTTTATCTCTCATTCCAAAAGATGATTATACGCATCGGACCTACGAGGAATCATACATTAACGTACCCCGTGGGCAATTTGAGTATGGACAGATGGAGTCCTCGCTAATTGAATAAAAACAAAATGTGAATGGACATACCGTCCATTATTTCATGAAAAGAGCAACATCATCTGTTTATAATATAATATAAACAAGTTTTGTCATTACATCACTTCTTTTTCTCCATTATTTTAGGACTTTTCATAATATATATTCGCTGATGCCACATCTGTCCCGTGCATGGATTATTTTAAAGTAGATCATCTGTTTGTTTGTGCTTGAAATCGGGGAGCGGCTCATGCATCTCGTGCGTCGGTGCATCGTTAGCTTTCTGAATCATATAGCCTTTGTCCTGACCAGGGGGCAAGTATTTGGTTCAATAAGTTACAACTCAAAGTGGAATCAATCGAAATTATGTATTTTATATTTTGAAGTGTAATCAAATTAGTATAATCAATCAGAATGTTGTGTGAAATAAATTTTTAGTGTAGGAAATTCGCTCAGCCCTTCCAATAAAATACGAAACGCATGGAAGGAGACTTCCTAGACTCCCTAGCTCGCCCAGTTCTAATTTGAGTTGCTTACTAATGTGTATTTCAATTTCTTTTTGTTAATTTATCTATTTTTATACTAAGTTACTACTTTTATTTACCTTACCAACTTTTACTCTACAATTAAGTCACCAATTAATTTTGAATTACTAACTCTTATTTGAATTAGTTACCGACGGTTGTTCTTTCAAATTATGAACTTTTCTTAGAAAGTTCTCTTATTATTTACCAACACCTCAAATTGAACAACTGTTACACAAAATTGCTAATGTTTATTTGGTGACTTACCAACTTTATTCCTCATTATGTAACTCAATATAATAGTTGGTAAGTTAATGAAAAAATAAATGTTGGTAATGAACTCAAATGATAATTGATTACCTAAAACTACTTGATAACTTAGTTGGAGAAAAACTGATAAATTACTTAAATTAAAGTTGATGATGCTATAGAAGAGTTGGTAAATAGAAGGCCTAATAAACTTGGTAAGCAATTCAAATTAGAGTAGGTAACCTAAAATTATTTGATTGAAAAACTCGATAAGTTATTCTAACAAAGGTCGGTAATCTTAAAAAATTTGATAAACTTAAAGAGCTAATAAGAACACGCAAATTAAAAGAATAGATAAACAACAGTAAATAATTCAAATGAAAGTTGGAAAGCAAATTTTAGTTGATAATTTCTGCGAAATGATGGAAGAAGGCTCTCTTTTAATGCCGGTGGCTTGTTCGGGTGAGATTTTTCTTTTGGTCTGGAATTGGGGCGGGATTTAAATGCTGGGAAAGTAGATACTGATGTGATACGACATTGTCTTTAATATGCTGTATCAATAACTACGTTGAGGATGTCATGGGTAACATCACATCGCACGTTGAAGATTGCCTCATCAATCATCAGTAGCTAGTAGCTAGTCTTTCTTTCTTTTCCCTTTTAATTGGAAAAGTCGGCATGAACCACTTACCATGTTATATTCCAAGCTGGTTTGACCAATGCACCCTTCATCTCCAAGAGTTATCTTTACTTTTCCTTGTACTTTCATTTTCATGTAATTTCCTTTCGATGTAATTTCAATTTCAACTTTTTCAATTGATGGTAATTGCAATTCCAATACACTTCACATCTTCTCGTGCTTAGATTCGTGGAGATACATTACTCCATCTAAAGCCAAATTCATGCACTTTTTTCTTGAGTGTGAAACTGAGGAGCATTTTTAATTGTTTCCCAATTGTTTGAACCAGCTTTAAAGTGACTGAATTCCAAGAAGTCACTTAATAGTCTAGTGCTAATTTTAGCTCCAAACATCTCGGTCCTTTGGGGTTGAGTATCCAACCGGAGATAATTATAGAATTTCTCAAACCAGATTTTACAGTAAGAAATGACTTCTTATCTCCATTTAAGAAGATCAGATGATTATTAGGAAAGAATAAGTGAGTGAGTAGATGGCCAAACAGAAGTATAAGTGCGTAAACTTGATTTTCTTATGCATAGGTTGAAACCTCAGTTGCTTATTCTCTGATGCAGAATTTTAGTGAAAACTTGCGCTGTCATCACAAACAAATAGGAGGAGATAGGATCACCAGGTCTTAACCCATTCTGCCCTCTAAAAAAGCCAACAAGCTCCCCACTAACAATTATAGAGTATGTAGGAATAGTAATGTATCTTTCCGCCCGAGTCAAGAATACAGTGGGAACACCAATTGCAGTCAACATATTAAAAAAAAAAAAGAACACTTTACACCTTCATAAATCAAGCAAGCAGTGGGAACATCATCTTGTTTGTTTGTTTTTGGTCTGAAATCAGGGAGGGGTTCATGCATGTGGTGCGTGGAAAGTAGAGCGTCGGTGCATTGTCAGCTTCATCAATCGAACAGCGTTTGTCTTGTCGTGACGTGGGGGGAATATAATGTGGGACACTGGCAAGATTACAAAAGAGAGACGACTATTTCTGTGTGAAATGTGGGGAAAGGGGGCAAAAGGATGCATGTGCCTCTCTGCACTTGGTGCGCGAATATATCAGATTCCTCTTGATACTTGTTGATCATACTTTTGTTTAATTATGTATCGAGATGAAATTGTTTCACCAACTCCTTTAATTTATCAACATGTGATGCCATGATATTTAGCTTGAAAATTCAAATAAACACCAGCAATTTTTGGCCCAAATATAGAATATGCTCCATAGTATTGAGTATTTATGCACAAATATAAGTTAAGCAATTTATTAAACACATTATATGCATATAAATAAAAACGAGCAGTGATAGAGGAATGCAAAACCGTTTTATAGTGGTCCGGTCCAGATGGGAGCCTACTCCATTTCCAGAGACTGTTCGAAAGTACTACCTAATCAACTATACTTGAAACCTCATACAAAGATTGGTTTATAATGGAGCCGACATTCATTTATAAACACGGTGCACCATTTTACAGAGAATGCTCTCACAAGATTGATCTCTCATGATTTTGATTGCAAAGTGTATACAAGAGGTTTGAGATTTACCAAAAAGAAAAATGGTTGAGATTTATCACACACGGTCAAATTTATGTAACAATTTACCCCATTTTTGTGGGATCTACAAGCTGGTTAATCAAATGAAAGTAGAGCTTACTTCAATGAATGTCGGTTGAGGATTGGCTCAGACATTACTCAATTTGCTGAAGTAATCTATAAAAAAGACCAAGAAAAAGAGCTAAACAAAGAATGTTGATGAAGATATCTAATAGAGAAGAATACAAATAAAAAGAAAGGAAAGAGTTGCAATCGATTGTGCCGAAGGTCCGACGTTCAACCCAACAGAAAATGGAAGTGAAATTCAAAGTACTTTTTCTTTTATTGGGAAATTTACGTTACTTTACGCACAAGCAAATGGACGTCCGACACAGTGAAAATCATATTTAATGACGTTTTGCAAGATCATGTTCTTGCTTATGACGAGCTGTTGCAAACCTTTGTAGACCGTCATAAATAAATTAAAAAATATTCAAACTCAAGGCGTTAAGTTATTAGTTATGGTGGAACGTTGTAGACGCGAGGGCACCGACTCGTAGAGCTAAAGTTGATGGTGAGTTCTTGGAAAGAAGTAAGAACAAAGGGCACGGCTTATTGGATCGTTTGGATTACCGATACGATATTCACTTAATATCGATTTCACCACTTGTAAAAGGTTTTCTTTCCCCTAAGCCAATCAATTAACCAATCTGGCCTGCAATCAAGATTGTACGAAATCAGGGTCATAAAATTTTATCTAACGGTCAAATTCATTAATAATTCAGTTAACAATAAATCAACGTTAAATGAGTATTCCTTACCAAAAAAAAAAAACGTTAAATGAGTATTTGTATCGATCAGACATCTAACTAACAGGGTAAATGTGATCTTTAATGAAAAAAAGTTTCACGAGCAGATCATTAACTTTTTTCAAGCACCTGATATACAAGATAATATTACTATAAGACTTTATAATATTCAGTCATTTAGGGCAAGGCCGTCTTCTTCTACCCTTTCGAAATTCATAAAAAAAAATTCAATACAACAAACACAATTCCAAATAATAAATAACATATTTGAGTAAGTTCTTTATAATCATCAAAATTAAATCTGGGTCGACACAGACCAAATTCCATAACGTTTTAGGATAGTTGTGAAAATTCTTTCATTTGATTATAATGTGTCTTGGTCCTTCCAAGCACGTCTTAGTCGAAATCACGGCGAAAAGGCGTTACGCGACTTTCACATCCCCGGAAATGTTAAAAAGCACTGATGTCGAACAACACCACTTACAATTGCCAAGATCATGGGCTGGAATCTTTCGTACATATCATGTGTTAGTAACAGGACAAAGGCGCACCTGGTTGGCCCCTTTTTCAAAAATAAAATAAAATAAAGGAGAGAAGAAAATTTTTCACTTGGATCAATGCGGCCAAAGTGAACGTAAAATATTCACATCTTGACAAAGCGATGTCAGCATTCGCACATGACTCCGTGTTACCATTCTTAAATGAATGGTTGGCTACTTGAAATTAGCAATTTTCGCAATTTCTTAACATACCACCATCGGCAAACTGAGTCTGTAAAACAAAACCTTATGCTATATGTTGAAGAAAATCTCTAATTAGTTTTCAAAAATGACAAAAGAATCTTTTTCTGATCACAATTACATTTAAATTATTTGATGCAGGTAAATACTGAGTCATCAGACTCAGTCGATGAAAGGATTTTGTTATTAGACTCAAAATTTCTCGTCAGATTCAATAAGTGTTATTTTTGGCAAGTTTATGCAGGTCAATCAAATTGATTATATAATCGATATCTCAAGATATCCTAATTGACAATCACAAGATCATTCCTTAAACACCAAGAACTACACTTATGGAAATCAAGATTTGATTATATAGGCGATTAAATCACTCGGAGATAATGATTCTTTTTCTAATGGCTATGCAACTTCTTTTGGGAAGTTTGTTCAACAGGTTAAATTGGAGATCAATCATCTGAAGAATGTCCAACGGATAGTTTGGGAATAGAGGAGTATAAAATGAGTGCATACGTCGTACAAAATAACAAGAAAGAGAATCAAAATTGAGAATTCCAAAGTCTGAATAGAGCTTCAATCTTACACACTTGTGATTATAGTATTCGATGTTGTGATTTTTTAGAGAAAATTACTTAAGTGTAGAGTGTATGTGATAGTACAATTTATCATCTAAAAAGCACTGTTTTTGTAATCTTTCGGTGATTCAATAGTGAAACACAGCCAATAGGTTGCCAATGTGAAGAGTGGACGTAAGCTTGAGAAAGCCGAACCACTATAAAGATCTGTGTGCAGTATTCTCTATTCTAAACTCTCATTTATTATTATTGTCATTTTACTACATACATATCTATCAAACAAGTTCATCAGAACATCATCATGCTCATCAGATGTAACTATATGACGACAACTTACGTACTAGTTTATCAGATGCATCCATCTGATATTGCACGAACAAGTTGTTGATCTTGACTATAATCATTCCGCACGTTTGAATTATCAAATTTGGTAAAATCACATATTCACCCCCTCTAGGTGATAGCACTAGCTGTAACAATTAGTATCAGAGCCTAGGTACTCATTTATTTGAAGTGTTATTTTACTTATGAGCTAACGATTCTTAATGGCTAGTAATGCTGAGTCAGGTCACAACAACATACTACCTTACTTTAATGGAACTGAGTATAGCGTCTAGGAAAACAAGATGAAGACATTCATCTTGGGAATAGACCAGGATATATGGGACATTGTTGAACATGTAATCATTCCAACTGTTTCATCCAAAGCAAACTGTCCAGAAGCTTCAATTAGGCAAATGAGACACCTTCTGACGAAGAAAATAGAGACCAAATCAAATCTCCAGCTCTATCTCTCTCGGCCAAGGAAATTTCCAGAAGGATCTATCTAGATGCAAAGATCAAAACGACCATATACAATGGTCTAGCACGTGTTGAATACAAAACGATTTGCAAATCTCAAAATTGCAAAAGAAATTTGGGATTATCTCAAGCTTGTTCATGAAGGAATAGAAAGAGTCAAGGAGACAAATCTCAATATTCTCCTTGGGCAATACGAGTCCTTCACTCAGAAACCAAATGAGACAATTTCCGAGATGCAGAGCAGATTTACTGAGATTGTAAATGGGCTTGAATTCCAAAATAATCCCATCTCAAAACCTATGAAGGTGAACAAGCTGCTGAAAGCTCTTTCAAAAGAGTGGAACAACATCAAAGTTTCTATTCGAGAAACTCAGGAAATCAGACCACTCATAGTGGACGAACTTATCGAAACTTTTCAATCTTGTGAAATTGAAAAGTTCATAGAAACAGAAGAACCTACAGGTAAGAAATCTGTAGCTTTATAAACTAGCATTGATTCTGATGATATAGATTCAGATGAAGATGAGGATGAGGATGAAGAGTTGGTTCTAATGGTTAAGAAACTGAAAAAAAAAATGGCAAGAAAGGCAAAGTTGAATAAGTCAAAGAAGCAGTTCAAGAATTCTGAGCCATTAAAAGCCAAGAAGTTAAACTTTCAAAAGAAACTGAGTGCCGAAGATGAAGAAAACAAGGATGTAATGTGTTTCCACTGCAAAAAGAACGAACACATAAAGCCTAAATGTCGTCTTCTCAAAAAGAACAAAGGGAAGTATGAACGATATAAGAAGGCTTTCAAAGCTAAAATGTGGAGTGACTCAGATGATGATGAATGTAAACAAGAGTATGCCAATATCTTCTTAATGGCAAATTCAGACTCAGAATCAAGTTCTGACGAAGAAGACGAAGTAAGTAATTCCAAAATTCTTGAAGTAGTTACAAATTATATTGATGTGTTAGTCTCTGTCAATAAAACTACTTTCAAGAAGATTTCTGAATTAAAGAAGGAGATTTCGACTTTAAAAAGTGCAATTCAAAACAAAGAAATTGATGAGTCGATTGCAAACAAAAATGAATGTTTAGAAAGGGAAAACAATCTCTTAAAATAGAAAGATATATCACAAAAGGATAAGATTGATTTTTTGCAAAAAGAATTTAATCTTATTAAGGAAAATAAAGAATTCCTTGAAAAGAAAAATGATTTATTAAAAAAGGAAATTTCTGATCTGAGAAACATTCTTCAAGATAAGGAAATTTTTTTCTCATGTCTCTAAAGAAAACAAATTTTTAAAAAATGAGATTTCGAATATAACCAAGAAATTTTCAATAGGTTCGAAAAATCTTCAACATATTTTGTCAATTCAAGTTCCCTATTATAATAAATCGGGTTTGGGTTTTGAGAAAAATACTGAATTGAAAAATGATTTCCCCAATGTCAAAGAAAGACTAAGGAAAAGACCTTCCAGATTTGCATATCAAAATCACTTTCAAAAGCAATTTGTGAAATCTTATGGTCAAACTTACTTTAAGTGCTCAAATTGCGGTGATACAAATCACTTTAAAAATGAATGTCCTAAGGTTTGGAGACATGTTTAGAGGGACATTCTGAGAATGATTGATCCTAACCAAAATAGACCCAAAAATATTTGGATACCAAAGAAAAAGTGAGTTACTTATTTTTTGCAGGTACAAAAGAAAAGAAAGAAACCACTCGCCTGGGTGGTGCTGCTAGAGCACGCACTTTTCCTCTCGCAAAAGGTTGAGTGTTCGAATTCAGGGCGTCGCAGGGTGACTTAACCGGTGGCACGTGTGTGGTGGCTAGCACGTATCGCTCCCAGGGTTTACTTCCCGGCTGTTGGCCGTGCGGGGGTTCCCTGGATTATCAAAAAAAAAAAAGAAAAGAAAGAACAAGTGGTACCTAGACAGTAGTTGCTTAAGACACATGACCGGAGATCCTCAAAAATTCATTCAATTAGAAAGATTTAAAGGAGGAAGCATATCCTTCGGAGGTAACAACAAAGGAAAAATAATTGGCAAAGGAACTGTCGGAATTGGAAATCTCATCATCAATGAAGCCTCACTAGTTAATGGTTTGAACTTCAATCTGATTAGCATTTGTCAACTATGTGATATCGGTTACAGAATTATTTTCCAAGAGAACAGATGTTTCAGAATAAGTAAAGACAACAAGCAATCATTTATGGGTCGAAGACATGAAACATTTATCTACTAGACATAAAGTCTAACGACCTGTGTTGTCTCGTTTCTATAAAAGATGTCACGCCCCGAACCCCACGACGTGCGACAACCCAACTGAGGTCGATTACAAGTGCGACGTCCCCGGATGCGTCGCCGACCCAAAACCCAAATCTCGGAGAGCACAAAGCACAACGGAAATAACCAAACACTCGAACAATTTAAAACCACACAACCAAGGATAGCCACTCAACAAACAACATGAACAAATATACACTTGTATTGATATTGAGGACCATATACAATATCCATTTACTGCTTACGCTCCAAAAATCAAAAGCGGATCAATGGCCACTACTAACAAAAAGGGACAAGTGGCCTGGGCAGTCAGGGTTACTAAGAATAGAAAGGCTCCGATCAAAAAGGTACTGGCCCTTTCTATCAAGGACTAAGGCTAAACCTACGGAACCCAGTCCAAGTCGGATCCCGATGACTCGGAAGAACTATCAGGTAGCTCAACCTCCGAGTCTAAGGAATCCCACTCGGACTTGGCCCTAGCTAACTCCTCCTCAGAATCTATCGGCTCGGCCTCGTCCTCCTGCTATATGTCCTGCTCTATGGGCTCTAGTTCCTCATCCTCCGAATCCATCGGCTCCAGGTTTGAATCCCCATCCTTCGGTGCACGGTCAGGGCTCGCCAATATCCCAACGGGACACTGAGGATCAACATCCCCTGAATCGCTAAGCGGAACCTTAAAAGATCAAAAAGGCCCGTAAGTCTCTGCATGGTCCCTGATACACCACACTATATATCTGTGGGCCTGGTCTAACTGCTCGCCCGCATCAACCCAAACTGTAAACAGGTATTTAACCTAAAAATCCCCATTCCCTGTGGGGTATACCATCTTCTCCCGGTCTATCCAGTAAGGGATCCCAAAATGAATAGGCACAGCTAGCATCTTAAGGTTGGGGGTCTGAAAAATTGGGTTTATACAACAGTGAGAATGAATCTCAGTGAGTAGGCCCCCTAAACCTAAGTTAGGCTAACATGTACCTTCTGATGAGTACTAAACAACACACAATTTAGAATATGAGTGACTTAGGCCCTCGGGCCTAAACCCAAAACTTACCTTGACCCTGCAGGCTAGACACTTATAAAACACAATAATAATACAGAACCCAATTATGGCACATGCGCACGTCACTTGGTCACATCGCATATCATGCATATGCTTGTGCTCACACTCGTGCTCATGTCTCATCAATGCACTTTGCACACTCGCACTCTTGCACACTTACATTTATCAATTCTCCTCCAACCCGCATCAAACGCATCAGGTCTGATCGGCGTAAAACGCATTAGGTCTATCACTTCGAAATCGATCTTTAGCCCGCGTAAAACGCATCAAGCTCATGGCACAAAACCCACATAAAATGCATCAGGTTGACCATCTTCCCGTAGTTCGGGCATCGTCCCGCGTAACACGCCTCATGACGGGTTTAGTGCCCTGCGTAAAACGCTTCAGGGCTTTATGTGATCACACACTTACATACACCAGTTATTATCTGAACTCCGCGTAAAACGCATCAGGGCATTTTAGGTGATCACGTGGTCATGTCATTTGTGCACACTCGCATATGCACGTATTATGCCAATGTTCGAGATGCACACCCATGGCCATAAAGTTCACACTTGGGCACTCACGAATTTCACAATGAGCATTCAATTGCACAACACCACTTATTCAATTCATGATGCAACATGCTCAATTCAATACACCATAAGCCCAACTAATCAAATCATCTAGTCTAGCCATGACATAAACTTGGCACATGAAATCAAGAAATTAAATCAACAAGGATTTGCGTACTCGAAGCCCGCCAAGCTACTCCAATCTTGGTCACACTAGGCATATGACATAGCATCGCAAAATTAATTACAATCAAGGACAATTAAGCCACTCAATAAGTCAATCCAAGCATTTTCGGTAATTACATCATTAACCCCAAATTGATCGCGCCTTGTCCAATTCAATCCCAGTATGGACAGCCACCCAACAAGTCACTTTAGGCCTATAAATATCCTCAAAATACTCCATTAGGCTCCCCAAAACATCACCCAAAATAGCCATCATGAGGGCCATATTGGGCGCGCATTATATTCCACAATTAAACCCGAACTCACCCCAAATTTGGGCCGAATCAATCCAACTTTTCCAGTCACCACCTGGCACATTCTAAGCCGCTAAACCTCAATTAAATTATCACAATAAGCTGCGAAATCAGCCACAATATCAGCCCCTATTAATCTCCACAATTTAACCCCTAAAATACCATAATTAACCCCCTAAAACCCATCTAGAAATGTAAATTAGCTTAATTAGGGTTTAGGGTTGTACTCACTTGGATTCCTAAGCTTTAAGGAAGGATGAACAAGAGGCGAGGGCGGTTGAATAGTGATGGGGCAAGTGGCGACGACGGGCGGCCTTCACGGTGGCGGCACTGGCTGCAGGTCGCGGACGACGATCCTAGGTGAGGGCTAGTTCTCATGCGGCTGGGGAAGGAAGAAGGAGGGGACGGGACGGCCGGATGGTGGTGATGAGGCGAGGGAGACGGCGGCACACAGCGGCGGCGGTACCGGCTCCTGCGAGCAACGGCGGCACCGGCTCCAGTGAGCGACTGCTGCATGAGGCCGGGAGAGGGAGAGCTCGTGGGAGAGGGGAGGAAAGGAGGGAGTGGCCGGCTGACTTGGGGAGGAGGAAATGGGGGGAGAGAGAGAGAGAGACTAGAGAGTATATATGGGCATTGCTTAGTGGGAGTTGGTGACCAACTTTGCCATAATGACCATCATGCCCTTCATCCAAAGGTTGAGACCCAATCAAGTCCAATAATGGAGGGGCAATTTTGTCCATAACATTCTGAATTATTGGGGCTGATTAGACCATAAATTGAACCCCAATTAACGCCAAAATTCGGAACACCATAATTAGGCCTAGGGGCAAAACGGTAATTTTTCGGTCCCGGAGTAAATTTTTCAATTTTGACTCTATCGAACCCAAATATGATTGGCCACATTAAAATGATGCTGTCCTTGCAAAAATAGTCATGTACGCCCATGAAATTCGATACCGAAATCTGGATTCAATTCCACGATCAATTTCGCTAAATTTGCGATTTTATCGTCTCTCATTAATAGACGGCTGTTTAGAGATTACATGTATCGACCTAGGGTACTCAAGTCGTGACGATGTCGATTTCCCAGAGAACACGAGCATTTATCGCTAGTCCCAAGGGTTGCGTTCGTCTGATAATAAGTTTGAGATTGTTTGTCACGCATACTCTCGATCATGCGGAATCACCTGCTATCTGATCGAATGTCGTCGGTCAAACCAAATCCGTCATTCTCCTTGAATCAGCCCACATCGGCACAAAATATTCCCTCGTCGCTTCTCGGAATCGGACTCGATTCGCGGTCAAGTTCTTGGGTCCACGTACCGTTTTCCTAGTTAGTTATTCCCTAATGGTCAGTATCCCAAGAATAATCAGTTCCTGGCGAGACTCACTAAAATGAAATGAGAAATAATAATCTATTTAATTAATCCCGGAAATGGGTGAATTTCAGGACGTTACAAAAGAAGAGTCTTATCAATGGCACATAAAGCTTGGACACATAAGTGCCAAGTTGATTTCCAAGTTAGCGTCAAAGAAACTGGTTAAAGGATTGCCAGAACAGAAATTCAAAAGCACTGAGTTGTGTTTAGCTTGCTTTAAAGGTAAACAGGTAAGTTCGTTTAAATCAATAAACTATGTCAGCACTAATCGAGCTTTGCAGTTACTTCATATGGATATTTTCGAACCTACTCAAACTCTAAGTCTTGGAGGTAAGAGATACTATCTAGTTATTATAGACGACTATTCAAGATTTACTTGGGTATTTTTTTTTTTTGGCTACAAAAGTGAAACATTTGAATATTTTTCAAAGTTTGCCAAAAAGATACAAAATGAAAAGGGTTATACCATTTTTAGCATTAAATTTGATCATGGTAAAGAATTTGAAAATCAAAATTTTTCTAATTTTTGTGATAAAAGTGATATTCAATATAATTTTCCTCTTTCTATACTCCTAAACAAAATGGAGCAATTGAAGAAAAGAATAGAACTTTGCAAGAAATGGCCAGAACTCTTCTATTTGAAAACAAAACTCCCACACATTTTTGGGCTAAAGCTGTATCAATAGCCTGTTATATTTAAAATCGAATCTTTCCAAGACAAATTCTTGAAAAGACCCCTTATGAATCGTTCAAAGGTAAAATTCCTAATATTTCTTACTTTCGAATACTTGGTTGCAAATGTTTTATTCTAAAAAATCCTAATGATTGTGTTGATAAGTTTGATGAAAAGTTATATGAAGGAATTTTTCTTGGATACTCAACTATGAGCAAAGCTTATAGAGTATACAACAAAAATACTCAAATATTGGAAGAATCAATGAATGTCAAATTTGAAGATTCAATTCAGACTCAACAAGATAAATCTGACACTGAAAATCCAATATCCGAAGAATTTGACAAAACATCTGATGAACTGATGTCAAGTGAAAGTGATTAGAATCAAAGATCTGATGAACTTTAGGAATCATCAAACCAAGAAAATAATGAAGAATCATCAAATCCCGATGATGAAGACAATGAAATATTCAACAAAAACTGGAAGCATAAATCCAATCATCCGAAAGATCTTATCATTGCAAGCTTAGATGAAGGAATCAAAATCAGGGCAAAGACAAAAGAAGTTATAAATACTCTGGCTCTCATCCCTGAAGTCGAACCAAAGAATGTTAAAGATGCCTTGAAAGATGAAAGCTGGATTGAAGCCATGTAAGAGGAACTGTGACATTCCAAATTTCGGCCCATTTTTGAGATTTATAAAACGTGTATTTTTTTAGTGCGCTTATAATAAAATCTCTCCCAGAACTGATCACTCTTGGGTTATTTTTAAATTAGAGATTTCACTAGAATCGCACTTGATCGAATTTGACTATTATTTAGAGCTTGAATTTTGGTGTTGAATTTCTCGAAGTTTCAGGACGAATTTAATTGGACGGTGTCGACACTATTGTGGCTAGCCTCGATATTACTCGGAATATGTAAAAAGTGAAATTTTGACCGGGTGCGAATTTGGACTAGTAAAACTCTCTCGCAGTGTGTTTTAATTGTTTTCTTTTGGCCCTTTTTCCTAATTTATAATTAGGGTTTTTTCGTGGACCAGTTGGATCGACTCCGAGTTTGAACGTGGACCGTCAGATCGCACTCAATGTCTTTGACTCTCTCTCTCTCTCTCTCTCTCCTCTGCTGCACCTCTTCCCCATGCACGTCCCCTCCCCCTTTCACATTTACGTCTTCTCTCTCTCTCTCTCTCTCTCTCTCCTTCTCCTCCTCCTTTTTCTTTTTCTTTCTTTCTTTTTTCTTCTCTCTTCTTTTTTTTCTTCTTCTTCCTTCGTCCCCGTGCCGCTGCTCCTGCTCCTCTCTGTTGACCGCCGCTCGCCAATGCCAGACCATCGCCGGTTGTCTGCCTTACGCCATCGTCACCCCGATCGAGCTGCATTGTTGCTCGTCACCTGTGACTGATTGTCACAGGCTTGCCTGCGCTGCATGCAAGCAGTAGCCCGCCGTTGCATTCGCCGCGGCCGACACTGCCTAGCTGCCCACTAGCTCATCCTCCGTCGCTTGGCCACCCGCGATGTCGCTGCGTGACCTCCCCTTTTCCCCAGGTTTTCTTTTCCTCGGCGCCTTCCCCTGTTTCGGCCCTTTCACCGCCGCCATTCCAGTCGCTGCCGCTCCACCTTCGCCGCCTAACCTTTCCCCTCAGCCACCTCTATCGCCCAGCTGCTCCCCTTGGCTGTCACCACCTTCTATTCCCTTGTTTTTCCTTTCCCCCTGATGCCTTTCTTGTTTTAGAGCTCTCCCCAGCTCTGTCTCGTCTAGCTGTCGTGTGCCGCCATTTTGGCTGCCGTCTCTAGTCCGGTCGCCACCACCCAACTCTCAGCAACCCTGCCCAACCACCTACAGTTGTTGTGCCCGCCTGGACAACCTGACATCACCCCAGCTCAGCCTTGGCCGAATTGTCCTGGCAGTGGCCAAGCCTCCGCCGCCAGCCACCGTCGCCATTATCGTCGTCGTCGGCTGGTTACCCTACGGTTCTGAGCCCAGCAATTGCCCCTACTTCAGCCCCCTGTCCGCTTCCTCTCCTGTGTGGTAGTCACTCATCTATTGCCGCCGTGAGCTGCCACGGGTCCGCTGGAGTCGCGGCTGTGCCGAGGTTGCTGCATCTACTATTCTAGTCCCCCTCGTTGCCTTGCTCAGCTTGTTCTCGCTTAAGCCTAAGGTAAGCGACACCCTAAACTTTATCTAGGACATTGGGTACTAATAGACTTGTTTAGGGGCCAATTAGTGGGGACTAAGGGCTGTTTATGGGCTGATTTGGTTGCTAGATTAGCAGATTGATTATGGTTGGATTATGAATTGTTTGTGGCTGATTTGATGATTGATTGTGGCGAGCTTTGATGGCTGGTTTGATGGAATGACGTGGCTGGGGCTATCAAGTGCAATGTGTGTTAAAACATGTTGGAATGGCGAGCTAGGTTGTGGCCAAGTGTTGTTGGACGTGTGAGCTGATTTGGTGCACGAATGGTGCATGTTGCTTGTTGTTTTGAAGACTGGTCATTGTCGCCATTAGTTGTCCCTTGTGAGTATGCATTTGCAATATTAATTGTTGGAATTGTGGCAGTATACGGACCAATTTGGTGTGATTGATTGAGGGGCCAAGTGCGTTGAATGGCAGGCTGATTTGTGATGATCTAAGTGTGAGTTGATGCTTGAATGTGGGTTTGATTGGGTTGGCTAGTTTGTCGTATGGTCGACTTTTAAAAAGAATGCATAATGTGGCATATGCGCTTGTCTAAATAGCCCAAGGCGTGTTTACGCGGGCCGTGAAAGGAAAGTTAGACCTGAGGCGTGTTATGCGGGTCATTGGAGGATGTTGAGCCTAAGGTGTGTTTATGCAGGCTGTGGAAGGAAAGTTGGACCTGAGAGGTATTTACGTGAGTCATTGGAAAAAAAGTTGGGCCTGAGATATGTTTAAGTGGGCTGTGAGAAAGGGCTCGAGACGTGTTTATAAGGGTTGTGAGAAAGGGCCTGAGGCGTGTTTACGTGGGTGTGAGAAAGGGTCTGAGGTGCGTTTACGCAGGTAGTAAGAATGGACCTGAAGCATGTTGACGCGGATAGTAAGAAAGGACTTGAGGGGTGTTTACTCGGGTTGTGAGAAAGTTAGATGGATGCGCGTGTGAAATGTGTTTGGGTTGAATCGGGTGAATGTACGTGTATTGGCGCTTGAGTGACTGTGATATGTGCTTGGGCTATTATTGCATTATAGTGTTTGACTAATATGCAGAGCTGGCGTGTGAATATAGGCGAGGTATGTATGTTTATGTGATTTCTAGTACGTCGATTGTTAGATTGCATGTTGGGACTCGTCTGGGTACACATTGACTTATGTGAGGTTTATGTTGTTTGCTTATTGAGATTTTTCTCATCTCCCGTTGTTAAATATTTTCAGGTTTAGAGTGACGAACAGTTGTCACGTGTGATTCGGAGATCGGGAGTGGTGTTGGATATTGATTCTTCATCCCTTTTGTGGATGTCCCCTTTTTGTATAGTGAAGTAGGCCACCCAACCACTGCTCCTTTTGATGAACGTGATTTAATGTTATGTATAAGGATGTTGTAAGCAATTGTTTGATTTTATGCAAGTGCTATCCCGTCATCATTAGTTATTGTCTGGATTGATTTAAATTTGCTTCCGCTCATGATTTAATTTGGGCGTTTTGTTTGGGTCGGCGACGCATCTTGGGACGTCACGTTCTTTACGACCGTCGGAGGAGTGTCGCGAGCCCGTTGGGGTACGGGATGTGACAAGAACTGTTACAATTTAAGATCAATCAAGTATGGAAACTTGTTCCCAGATCAAAGAATTACCCAGTTATTGGAAGAAAATGGATATTTTGAAATAAACTGGATGATCAAGGAAAAGTCATCAAAAATAAAGCGAGACTTGTGACCAAAGGATATTCACAGCAAGAAGAAATAGATTACAACGAAACGTATGCTCTGATGGCCAAGTTAGAAGCAATAAGAATTTTATTAGCTTACGCTTGTTTCTGAGATTTTAAACTATTTTAGATGGACGTCAAAAGCGCATTCTTAAATGGCTACATCATATAGGAGGTATATATAAAACAACCTCCAGGTTTTGAAGATCCTCATAAGCCTTATCAAGTATATATTCTCAAGAAAGCATTATACAGTTTCAAACAAGCACCACGTGCTTGGTACGAAAGACTAAGTAGCTTTTTGGTAAAAAATGAATTCACAAAAGGTAATGTAGATACTATCCTATTCGTCAAAAGAAAAGATAAGGATATTTTAATTATTCAAGTCTATGTATATGATATTATTTTTGACTCTACAGATGAAAATTTGTGTAAGGACTTTTCAAAAATCATGCTAAGTGAATTTGAAATGAGCATGATGGGTGAGTTAACTTTCTTCCTTGGCTTACAAATTAAACAAACCAAAAATGGCACCTTTCTTTGTCAAGAATAGTATGGCAAGGAAATAGATAAAATGTTTGGTATGGAAAATTGTAAAAAGACAGAAACTCCAATGTTATATTCCATTAAACTGGACAAAGATGAAAAAGGAAACAAGTAGATAAAAAATTATATAGAAGCATGATTGATTCCCTTTTATATTTAACCGTTTCAAGACCCGATATTCTGTTCAGTGTTTGTTTGTGTGCGAGATTTCAGTCAGAACCAAAGGAATCTCACCTAACTGTAGTTAAACGGATTACCAAATATGTTGGCACCAATCCTACACTTGGATTGTGGTACCCAAAGGAATCAAATTTTACTCTCATTAGATATTCTAATGTTGATTATGCTGGTTGTAAGATTGATAGGAAGAGTACCTCTAGAACATGTAAATTGTTAGGACACATGCTTGTGTTATGGTATTCAAAGAAGCAACAAACCGTAGCTCTCTCTATAGTAGAAGCAGAATACGTCTCGCTTGGAAGTTGTACTTAAATCCTTTGGATAAAGCAACAATTGAGAGACTTCAACGTCAAAGATTCAACTGTGGAGATCAAGTGTGATAACACCAGCGCCATTAATCTGACCAAAAATCATATTCTGCATTCAAGAGCAAAGCATATCGATATTAAGCATCATTTTATCCATGATTATTTTCTAAAATGAGATATTAATGTTCAATTCATAGATACTAAATAGCAATTAGCTAACATTTTTACCAAATCTCTAGAAAAGAAAAGTTTCGAGATTATTAGAGATAAACTAAACACTATTAACCTTTTTACCAAAAAAAAAACTAAACATTATTAACCCGTTTTATTGAGCTGTGTAGTTCCAACTCACATTTGCATCTGATGACTTATTTGCATCTGATGATCAAGCCCAAATTTGAAATGTCTAGTTTTGTCATGCAAGTCATCTTATAAAAGGTACGTATCTCTCATATATTTGATTGATACATTTGATTGATATGATTGCCTGAAATAAGGTATTTTGAAGATACTGTTTGGGAATTAAAATCCCAAAATTTTATGGAATATAATTTCCGAAATTTCCATTAACAGTTAATTGACAGTTTTCCAAAAAGGGTTTTATAAGAACTGAACCATTGCACTTCTCGATTTAAACTCTTTTTCCTTCTCATTTTCTCTCTCTCACGAATACACGACTTCTTCCTCTGAAACCCTAAAAATCTCATCTTTCTCTTCCTAAAACTCAAATCTCTTCAATGGTGCCTAAGTCGACCTTTGAATCGAAGAAAGGAAAGAAGGGCTTTAGGAGATCAAATCGTCTCGCCAGAATGATCACTAGGGCTAAACACAATGGAGAACTAGAGCAAATCGACATCTCCGACACGAGTTCTGACATACAGTTGTCTGAAGGTAAGAAATCTCCAAGAATCCCTATCTATGAGCATGATCGTTTTGTTCAAGTAAGGCAATTGATAAAGACCATCAAAATGCTACGAGCAAATCGAAGTGATCAGAGTACTACAAACATAATATGTAAGTCACTCGGTTTTCTATATGAACGAGAGGCTGTGGAATAATATGAAAGAGGGCTGAGAATGAAAACTACACCTGCTGCTGAAAAGGGTGTCGTATTCAAGGAGACATCTACTACTGAGAAAGGTCTTAAGGAAACCCCTACCGCAAAGAACATAGGGATGTCTAGAAAATGAAGGGAGAAAATAGGGGAACGGTTAGATGTTGGTTCAGATGATAAATTTGTTGGCGAAGAGGAACCACAAACCGTAGATAAAAGCAAAGACATTGACTCCAGAAAGGAGGACAATGATGAGAAATTATACACTGAGTTTGTGCCTATTTTTGGCATTCCTCTTGATGATAAGAAAAAGGACAATTTGTTTAGTGGCAAAGCACATCAGATTACTTACAACTCTCTTTTGGCCAGAGGAGTCATGAATAACAAGATAGTAGATTTCAATTTCTTTGAAAACTTCAATATCAAGATTCAGAAGCCAATTGAAAATCTTGATCTTTATAGAATGTGTTCTCTCTCACACAAGGTTTATTCTGAACCTTCCGCTGATTTCTATTCCAACCTATCTTTCAATTCTCCTGTTGAGATCGAATTCTCTATTCTTCAAAATGATTATAAGTTCACAACTTTTGATCTTTCTGCCATTTTAGGAGCAAAATATACTGAATTTCCTTTCATTCCTACTACTTCAGATTTGGCATACTGATCTTTATTTGGTAACTTATCTTTTATCATAGGATTAGCATCTCATGTACCTCACAATCTCTTTCCTCTCAACTCCATTGTGTTACACAAAATAATCATAAACTGTTTCATGCCCAAAGGATCATCCAAAACTGATGTATCTAGATATGAGGCAAAGCTGATCTGGGTAATTCAGAACACCATTCCTATTTCCCTATCGCAAATGATCTTTCTACAAATGTACAGATATGTTAAGAAGGGTAAATGTCAACTCCCTCATGGAGCTCTGATCATCGCCATTTTTGAGTACTACAAAATCAACATTCCTACAAAACTCAAAGGCAAAACCTCTTCAAACCATGACTGTAGGGGAACTTATGATGACCAAGATGGGCTATAGGTTTGATGGTGAAAGTTGGAAAAATAAGAAGAATGAAATTGTTCCAGTTGAGCTGGTAAGTGATTAGCAAAAGAGCTCTGTAAATGTCCTTATTAAACCTGATGAGGAAGAGTCGATCCAACCTGTAGTGAGACAGAGGAAAATGAAGAAGACTGTCTCAAGATCAGATAGGACAACAAAAAGAAGACAAACTGTGGCCAGTGATTCTGATGCAATGGAGATATCAGATGGAAAATCTGATGAATAATCTCAAGCCGATGACAAAAGCATTGAGGAAAGAAGGTTTACACAATGGTTACTTGATGAAGAAGCCAAGTATAAAACTCGTGAAGATAGACATGCTGCAACTCAGCTTGAAATACAAAGGTTGAGAAATGAGGATGAAAGCTTGATGCAATCATTCAGTGACCTCATCAACAAAATTGTGATGGAGAATCAGCAAAAGAAAATGGCCACTACAGAGAAAGAAATCAAAGAAATACAGTTTTTTGAAGAAGGACCCTCTAGGGAACAAGGGAAGTGTGAGCATGAAAATGTTCTAGAGGCTGATAGGCAAGGGGAGCATGAACACAATACTGAGGAAACTGACTTTAAACCGGCTGACATTCAGGGGGTGAAAATTCAAAGTGAAAAAGAGATAGACCCTTCAAAAGCAACATCTGTAAATTTCTCTCTTGAAGGAAATGAATATGAACATGTTAGTCAGATTCCATATGAAGCTCAACATATAAGAAAAGAGAAGCAAGCAGAATCAGCTGACACTCAGACTACAAACACTCCATCTAGATATAACATGTCATCATCTATGTCAGATCATGAAGCGATTACAGATCTGAGGTGGAGGCAAGCAGCAATTCAAAATGAAGTTAGGGAACTAAAAAATAACCTAAAGAAGGAATCCAGGAACTGAAGGACTTGATGGAAGCCAAAATAAACAATCTGAAGACACAAGTCAGAACATATGTGCAACTTGCAACTATTCACACTACAAATATTGAAGAAAAGATTAATAAGCTTTCATCAAATATTAAACAAAGATTGAATCAACTTTCTTGATTTAATATAGTACAAGTGCCTTTCCCACCTGCACCTTCTGGACCTTCATCATTTGGACCCTATGGTCCATCAGCCCCTCCAAAAAATCAAACCAACTGATCGAACTTTTGCATGCTGAACTTTCGTGTGCTGAACTTTCGCTTGTTGAATATTGACCAAATTTTCGCGTTTTGTCTGGATTGCGCTTGAATTTTTTTTTATGCATTGAGACTTGGTTTGAATAATTTTGGTGTGCACTTTGACATGAAGTTTGTTGGATGTTGAACTCTTACATTGGACTTTTATTATTATGCTATTATCGTGTTGCAAATCTGCTACTAATACTTTCTGCTGATGTCAAAAAGTGGGAGAAATACATATGCTACAAAATGTGAAAGTTATATAGATGGGTTGTTATGCTGAGATATTATGCTAGTATCAAAACTTAACACTACTTTATATGCTTTGACTATCATATCTTCTAATAATATTTTTAATGCATATGGATAGTTTTGTCCTCATAAAAATGGGGAGAATGTTGAAGAAAATCTCTAATTAGTTTTGAAAAATACAAAACAATCTTTTTCTGACCACAATTGCACTTAAGTTATTTGATGCAAGTAAATATTGAGTCATCAGACTTAGTTGATGAAAGTATAAAACTCAAAATTCCTCGTCAGATATAATAAGTGTTATTTTTGGCAAGTTTATGCAGGTCGATCAAATTGATTCTATAATCAATATCTCAAGATATTCTAATTGGCAATCACAAGATCGTTCCTTAAACATGAAGAACTACACTTATGAAAACCAAGATTTGATTATATGAGCAATCAAATCACTCGGAGATAACGATTCTTTTTCTAATGGCTATGCATATTCTTTTGGGAAGTTTCTCTAATAGGTTAAATTGGAGATCAATCATCTGAAGAATGTCTAGCGGATAGTTTGGAAATGGAGGAGGATAAAAGGAGTGCATATGTCATACAAAATAACAAGAAAGAGAATTAGAATCGAGAATTTCAAAGTCTATATAGAGCTTCGATCTTACACACTTGTGATTACAGTATTCCACATTATGATTTTATAGAGAAAATTACTTAAGTATAGAGCATATGTGATAGTACAATCTATCATCTGAGAAGCACTGCTCTTATAATTTCTTGGTGATTCAATAGCAAAACACAGCCAAAAGGCTGCCAGCATGGAGAGTGGACGTAGGCTTGAGAAAGTCGAATCACTATAAAGATCTGTGTGCAGTATTCTCTATCCCTAAACTCTCATTTATTATTGTTGTCATTATACTGCATATATATCTATCAAATAAGTTCATCAGAACATCATCATACTCATCAGATGTAGCTATCTGATGACAATTTACGTACTAGTTCATCAGATGCATCCATCTGATATTGCATGAACAAGTTGTTGATCTTGATTGTAATCATTCCGCTTGTTTGAATTATCAAATTTGGTAAAATCACCTATTCACTCCCCTCTAGGTGATAGCACTATCAAAGAACCTTAAGAACAGATTTGACGAGCCAAGAGAGACAACACAAGAAATCAACGTAACTCAGCCGAGGGGACTACATTCATGAGTGACCAACAAGAGCAAAGATTTACGTCTTAGGGAGTATAGTGAAAGGGAAAGAGCTATCAAAAGCTACCATCGTCGCGTCGTAGTTTTAGAGTGAAATTAGCATGAACTTGTTTTTACATCTCAGCTCACGAGTGAATTATCTTCCTTCACTTTTCACTACTTCCTTTTTCATGAAAGTGATAAGCAAATAATCACTTGGGCTTTTGGCCAAGCCAAAAAACACAAAATATATATATACGATGAGGACCGAGTTGATACAAGCAAAGTATAATGTCTTAAAGTCTAAGCACGTATTACACAGATCAAGTTCATACGGAACAAGGTCAGAGTATCATTTCAAGTTTTGTTTGGGGGCAAATTTTGGATCCCATTTTTACTACATCTCATTTTGGGAGGTGTTTAATGTCAAAGTGAGAAACGTTTAACAGATTTATCATGTAAGCTCACGATTTTATATCAAACAAAATAAATCAATGGTCGAAGAAAACAAATTTTGCACTTTGGAGATGTCACGACCGAATTGAAGGAAAGTGGGCTGGAATGTGTGGCTTGTGAAGTAAGTTCTTAGAACTAAAGACTTTTCAGCCCGTGTGAGTGGACAAATTGTGACCATGTAGGTTGAATTGGCGAAGCCAGTGATGCTTGTGCCTTATATATAAATATACATATATATAAGCTTGCTTACTATGTTTAATTAATATTTTTTTGTTGTGATATCTTTCATCATTTTGTTGATTGAGAATGTCTGGCGTCTAAGATAATCTGGATGTATTTTAGTGTCTATTCCACAGTCACAGAATAATTTTCTATCTTCTTTCCCTATGAGAAATTGGTGTGATTTGACATTCATGTGCCGAATAATTTTGACGCTCTAGCAATTGAAGATTTTATTGGCACCCTGAACTTTAAATTTTATGTCCTCACTAATTTTGGGGCTTGAATCCAATAACCTTTTTCTTAGATTCGTAAATGCCAACATGTATCCGAATATAGAGTTTTTGTTCAATTTAATATATTTATTGAGAATTAGGTAATATATGGCCTATCTTGTAGTTAGATTTCAAGGCACGGGGTACGAGGTTTTATTATATATAGTTGGGGTGTAAAGTTCAGTCTAGATTAAAAATCGGCAAAAGGACACTATAAGTACTATAAGTTGTGTACGGAGATCACTTTGATGCCATAACTTTTTTTCGAATAACTTTGGTGTCAACTTTTTTGAAAAACGATCACCTTAGTGCCAATACTAACATGGCTCATCAAAATTCTGACGTGACTCTTTTTTATTAATATCGGATGCTAACATGGCTGGCTGGAGAGTCCAGTCAGCCCTTATAGCGAAAACAATGCCGTTGAACCTTTCTCTCCTCAATATAAGAACCCTAAATCGGCTAATTGGACATATTCCCCAATTGCAAACCCTAATCGGCCATATTATTTCCTTGTTTTTCCCGAAATTGATAGCTGAAGGTTGCAAATGGATGGCAAGAGCTTCACTCGCAGCTCAAAGTCATTTGAACGAAGCGAAGAAGAAGGTCGGTTCTTCTGCTATTGTGGGTTACCGAGTCCAAGAAAAACATCTTGGACTCGATTGAACCCCGAGAGAAGATTCCATAAATGCGCTAGGAATAGAGAAGGTTCGAGTGCAAATTCTTTAAGTGAGTTGATGCGAAATTTTCAGATCGAGCAACAAAGGTGATAATAAAGCTACTTGAAGCTTGACATCAACCTCCACCTACATTAATGGACGAGTTGGACAATGTCGACTCATTGCAAGCTGAAATGAAGGCTTTAACATCTCTGGCCAACAATTTGAAGAAGGAAGTTCGAATGATGAAAATTGAAAGAAAGTGTTATCGATTGTTGATTGTGTTATTGATATTTTTTATAGCCTATTTTATGGTCAAATGTAACGTCAGTAATGAGCAAAAGTTTCTTAGTCTACCATAATTTAAGATAGGCTTCTACTATGTACTTGTATTCGGCAATTTGTAGCTATGGTTATGTTATTAGCTTGCTGCAATTTATGTATGTAACAAAAGGTTTGCTGCAATCTATGACAAATGGAAGGTTGGAATTTATTAGTTCTCAATCTTGAGTTGCTTAGTATTTTATTGCTGCATATTTTGATGCAGTTTTGCCTCATTGGAAGCATATTTTTGCTCATTTGCTTTATATTTTTTTGCTCATTTGTTGTACTTCCTCATTGCTGTATATTTTTGCTCATTTGCTGCACTTCCTCATTTGCTGCATATTCCCTTACTCATTTACTGCATTTTTTCATTTGGTTAGATGGCTGCATATTATGGAGTAAGGCTCACTACTGGAAAATAAGGTGTTGCAAGTGCTACAACTCTACATAGCAGCAAATTATGGAGACGTCACAAGTTCAACAATTAACATTTTAGTGCCAAATATTTATAATCGTGGTCACTTGGGCTGCGAATGGTAACCATTCTATTTCTTTATTTCTGTTCCAAAAATAGGTATAGAATAAAAATCCGTTTGGTAACGAAATTCCAATTTCTATTTCTGGAATAAATTTTTGTTCCAGAGATTGGTTTGGAATAGAAATCAGAAGTTAAATTTTTTTTTTTGGTAAGGGTAAGAATTTGTATAACTTTTCAAGGTACCAAAAACAACCTAAGCTCAAACCAAGTCCTGACCAAATTAGGACACAAGCATGTCCAGACAAGGGCAAGAAAGGTCCAGCAGGGACTAGATACAAGGAAAGCCAAAAGGCCAACTAGATACAAGAAACAGGAAAAGAAAAAACGCTGACACCAGCCAAAGCTAGGAGGTCTTCCTTTGTCTTCGGAGCAGCAAGACAACGAACCAGCCAAAAGGCGAGGAACCGAACCACCATAAATGCCCGAAGCGCCGGCTAAGAGGCCGAAGTCACATGAGAAGGGGATATAGTAAGGCCCCACCTTCTTTGGAAGATACGATTCGCAGGAGTGTCATCAACCGTCCCAATGGATATAGCTTTGTCCATCACCACCTTGAGGAGGTGTTTGCGCATACCCGGGATAAAGATTGTCTTGTTTCTGAATAATGCATTATTCCTTTCAGTCCAGATAATATGGCATAATGCACCAAAGGAGAACCTCGCTAAGCGATGGGCAAAGGAAGGGCCCCCACATACTTGCATGGCCCACTCAATATGCTCTTGCCAAGGTTTGTTGAGCCAGGGAAGGCTACATTTAGTAGCCTAGAATGAAGCCAGTCTACTGGTCGAGGAGCACTCGAAGAAGAGATGATTAATAGAGTCCGGAACTAGGCCACAAAAGGCACAAGAAGCATCGGCAATCCTACGGTTTTGTAAAAGGAAAACCTGGGTGGGTAGCCGGTTAACAGAAATGAGCCAAAGGAGGAAGGCGTGGCGAGGAGTGATACTCCGATCCCAAACAAAAGAATGCCACGTGACTGTAGGACCTTTCCTCCTAATGTGATCCCAAGCATGTGCAACCGAGAAAGCTCCTGAGGAATGAGGCGTCCAAGCAAGAACATCTAGTTGGTTATCCAAAAGAGGTGGTTGTTCGTCCATCCAGCCCAAAATAGAGTTCAGAGTATTGGAAGGTTGCCAGGTATGTTCAAAAAACCCCTTGACCGAAATGTCTCTTGGGATCCTTGATTGGTATATCTCAGCATTGCTGAAAAGCTGGAACATAGGGCCTCTGTTGTGCCACCAATCAAACCAGAAGGAAACAGATGACCCGTTCCCAATTCTCCATCGAAGCAGCGAGTGGGCCATAGGTCTCATATCCAGGATTTTCTTCCAAGTCCACGAACAAAAAGTGGGTTTGGAGGCCACCCAGAAGTTTGCCTTGTGTAAAAAGTTGGAATGAATCCATTTGCACCACATGGACTCCTTGTCAGTAAAGAGAAGCCATATGTGCTTGAGGGTCAAGGCTCGATTATAATCCAGGAGACGTCGAAGCCCAAGGCCACCCTCCTCTTTGGGAAGGCAAACTGTGCTCCACGATACCCTAGCACCACCTGCTCCCATAGCAGGGCCTTTCCAGAGGAATTGACGGAGGATAGTCTCAATCCTATCCAAGACAGAGATAGGTATGTAGAAAATGGAGGCCCAATACACTTGCATAGAATACAACACCGACTTGATCAACTGGAGGCGACCAGCAAAGGAAAGGAACCTCTGAGTCTAAGACCGGGCACGAGCGGTTATGGAATCAACCAGATATTTACAGTCTTCTTTGCGTAATCTAGATGAGATAATAGGCACGCCCAAGTAACGGAAGGGGAGAGTACCTTGTTGGAATCCAAAACAGTGGAGGATTTGGTCACATAACGCCGGGTTTCCCCCAGAGAGGAAAACGTTGCTTTTAGTCGGATTTGGTTTCAGTCCAGACCAATCAGAGAACAAATGAAGAGCATCTTTGATTAACTCCACTGAACTGAGGTGCGCTTCTGAGAACAAGAGCACATCATCCGCAAAAAATAGGTGGGACAGGCGGGTCTTTTTACAGCGCCAATACCAATGGAAGTCCCGACTAACTGTTTTGGAATTGAGAATACCGGAGAAGACTTCCATAACAAGTATGAAGAGGTACGGCGATAGTGGATCTCCTTGCCGTATACCTCGGGAGCTACCAAAGAAACCATGCAATTCCCCGTTAATTGCAACCGAGAACTTAGCCGTTGTTATACAGGCCATAATCAGTTTAATGAAGGGTTCAGGGAACTGAAATGCCAATAAAACCTTCTCAATAAAGATCCAGTCAACGGTATCGTAGGCTTTTTGGAAGTCCACCTTGATTGCACACTTGGGGAGGTAAGCGTTATGGTGGAAGTCCGCAAACAACTCCTGGGCAATCATAATATTGTCGCTAATTCTGCGCCCCTTGACAAAAACTGTTTGGGCAGGACCAATCAGAGAAGACAGAATACGAGCTACCTGCCTAGCCAAGATTTTGGATATGCATTTGTAAAGGGTGTTACAACATGCGATAGGTCAAAAATCAGACATGGCAGAGGCGTTAGGAGACTTCGGAACAAGTGTAAGAATAGTGTTGTTAAGCTCTTTGAGCATACATCCAGAATCAAAGAAGTTCCTGACCGCAATAAGGACGGACGGCCCAGTGATCTCCCAAGTTGTTCTAAAAAAGTTAACACTATATCCATCAGGCCCAGGGGCTTTACCCTTCGCAAGTGAGAAAAGGGTAGACTTGATTTCTTCATCTGTAACCGGCAGCATCAAATTGTTTCTCTGGTCCTCGTGGAGAACTCGTTCAATGTAGATACTAATATCCGGCCTAGAGGCTTGTATGGAAGCAGACGGCCCATTGAGTAACATCAGATAGTGGTTAACAATGTGGTTTCTAACCTTTAATGGATCATGAAGAAGCAACCCCTCCTCTGTCGATACCGAGATAATGCGGTTGTGAAGGCGCCGTTTGTTGACGAAGTGATGGAAGAATTTAGTGTTCTGATCTCCCTCCATAAGCCACCGGATCCGGGACTTCTGCTTGAAGAAAGATTCCTCTTGGAGCCTGAGGGTTGAGAAGGAACGAGTGAGCTCCACTTCCCTATTCAAAAGATTTTGGTCAAAAGGCTGAGGTTCCAAGGCAGTTTGAACAGCAAGTAGGTCAGCCCTGGCCTTCTCAGTCCTGGAAGAAATATCAGAGAAGGAATTCCTGTTAAGTTGTTTCAACTTTGCCTTTAGAATCCGCAGTCTACAGCACATAGTGTACATAGGAGTTCCATCCAGCGGAGTTTCCCAAACTTGCTTTACTATGTCAAAAAAGGAAGGGTGAGTAGCCCAGAAGTTGAAGAACTTGAAGGGCTTCTTTGCATTGTAAGGCAATGTAATTCTAATCACCATGGACGAGTGATCCGATATCCCAGGAGGAAGAAAAGAAGCTTCCGAGAATGAAAACTGCTGAGTCCATATATTGTTGACAAGCACCCGATCGATCTTACGTAACTTTCTATTCGCACCTGTAGAATGAGTCCAAGTGAATCTAAAGCCAACATAACGAAGATCTTCAAGGCCCGCCTGGTTCAGACAATCACCAAAGTCATCGAAAGCTGGAATCCAAGGGGTTGAACTCCCTATTCTGTCACTGGGTTCTTTGATAGCATTGAAGTCACCGGCCACGACCCAAGGTAGACTAGAGGAGGACAAACGTATTAGATCCGCCCAAAGGAGACGCCGCTTAACAAATGTGTGTTCACCATAAGCAACTGTGCAGAGGCAGATCTTGTTTAAAGAGAAGAGCCTGAGCTGGGTATGGATGACTGGTCTGAAGAAGACAAAACATTCACCTCCATCTCATCTGGGTTCCACCCAAACCAAATTCTTCCTAAAGGGGAAGAATCGTAGTTCGAAATCCAACGCCAGTTTCCACAAAGATCCCGAGAAATACTAGCAAAAAGGTGGGCTTTTATTTTAGTTTCGACAATGCCAATACAGGAGAGGCGGTGAGCCCTGATAAAAGAGCGAATCTCAGCTTGTCTGATGGGGGCTACCAAGCCCCTAATGTTCCAGACACCAAAAAACATTTACGGGGAGGGAGAATTATTTGTGAGGTTGCTTGGCCTTCTTCCTCTTGGCTTTCTTAGAGGAGGACGACCTAGGAACCTTACCATGGTCACTCAAACTAGGAAGAGACTGTTTGGAGGCTTTATGACGAGACCGGGTGTTTGGAGGTGAGAATGCAGCGAGTTCCTCCCCCAATAAGTCCTCAGAATCACTATCATTCACTCCTCCAAGAGGGACCGAAGAACAATCAGAGGAGTTGACGCCATGGTCCTCATTTTGCTGATCAGGAACAGAAGGATGAATCAGCCCTGTGTTGGGAACAGGTCGTAAGAAACCATGGTCAGGGGAAGACTTGAAAGTAGAAGCCCGACCAGACGCCTCCCTTGGGAAATCTGGACAATCGCGGGTCTCGGGGAGATCAGGAGTCACCTGCCTTGCAACAGCGTCTGAACGAGAAATAGCCTGGACAGAGGATGGGCCGAAGGGAGAAGCCTGGCCAGTCACCCCCACTGGATTCACCTGAGCGGATGAGGTGAAAATTGCAGCAAGATCCAAAGGCAAGCAGTCAATAGTGGGGGAAGTGTCAGGTATAGAGTTGTCCTGATGTTGAGGAGAAGGGCCAAGAACCAAGGGTTTAGAAGTCTCCCCCCTCGGTTTCACAATAGGTTCACGATCTGGAACAGAGCTGGACTGAAGAGAAGCTGGATTCACTGGCGTTCTGCCTTTTTCCCTGGTTACTTGGTTCCATTCTACAGTTCCTCTATGACGGAGTGAAGGTTCTGAGCTGGTAATGGCTTGAGGATGGGCCTCATCGACTGCATCAGCAGCGGTTTGGACCTGTGCACCTTCGAATCCAACTGATTCCTTGTGCAGGAGATGGACGGCAGAAGTGCTGGTCAAGTTAGCAATGGCTGTCTTTGGAGGGAACAAAGTCGGTGCAGAAGCAGTGGAAGCCGCAGATGCAGCAGACATAGCGGTCTCCTTCCTTAGAATCACCTCTAGCGAGGGGTCAGAAGCTGGTGTGGGTTGGGCTGCATCAGCGCGTGTTGAGCCTGAGCCTTTTCCCCCGCTGACCTGAGTGCCGACTGAAGAAACTTGACGACGCAAGGGGGGATCAGGTCTGGCCAAATCTTGATGCTGTGGTGCTAATACAGGATCCTTGGAACTTGTACTTGCAGGTCCTACTAAGGCAGGTTCAGTATCAGTAGCTATAACAGTGGCCTGTGAGCTAGTTCCACCCACTTCATGTACGAGAGGAATGCTTGGATCAAGATGCTGCTGGACTGTAGACATGTCGCGGGGAGGGTGCCCTTTCCTACGATTAACCTGAGTCCACCCTTCAGAAGCTTGTGGATGGGAGACCTCAGCACGTGTTTCAGGTTGTGCAGCCTGCTCAGGAGCACAAACAAAGCCCTTGGTTCCTGGTTTGTGGCCAAAGAAACCGCAGGAGGGGCAAGCCAAGGGTTTCCACTCATACTCAACGTTGATGAGGTTCACTTCCCCATCCCATCTAACCTTTACCGTGTCAACTCGAGGGCTGGAGGCTTGAATTTCTATGCAGACACGCGCAAAAGAGATGCGGGTCAACTGTTCAGTATGCACGTCCACGTATAGCGGTTTCCCAATGGCACTTGCTATGTGTCCAATACCGACGGGTGACCATAGGGAGAACGGAATGTCCCTAAGTCTAACCCAAACCAGAAGGGACTCAAGCTTACCTTTTTGAAGTTTCAATTTGGGATGCCATTGTTGAAGCATCATGGTACAACTAAAAATGGAGATTGGACCCATGTCCAATATCTTCCTGCGGAATTCATGGTTTGGGACATGGAAAAAGAAGAAACCATTCTCGTGCAATTTTATATCCATCACTTGGTCGCCCCAGGCTTTTTTAATAGCTTCCTCGGTCAACTTAAACGGGACCTTCTTGCCAATATAGTGACCCACTATGCACTCTAGCCAACGAGGATTTACCTCAGCAACTATCTCCGGTGTTATGTCAATAATGACTTCCCCATTCTCCACCAAAGGCGGGCTATAAACTAGGGTGTACCCCTTGGTTAAGACCTTGGCCACATTGGCCCAAGTTCTGGTCATTGGTGCAGGAAGGGGTGGTCGACTAGAGCTCTTACGCCCCTTAGAAGCTTCTGAGTTTGGCCTATTAACAGGACCAGTTGAAGTACCAGCAATGTGGACAGGTTTACTGGCATTGCGTTGGCTTGTGGATCGACCCCTGCTTCTACTACGACTAGCCTTGTCTCTCTGAATAATATTGAGGCCAGGGGGAGGACCATTTGTTTGGGATCTAGAGTTACCCACCAAAACAGAACGACTATCAAGAATCTGTTCATCATCTTGACTCACAGCTAAGGATTCCTTTCTGGGTACAGCAGCTGCACAGATCATTTCCGAGCCAATAGTCACCTGAATAGGGTCTAACTCAGGGGTTAGACTAGCTTCTAAACCAGGGGAAAGGTCTGTCAAAGCAGCGGAAAAAGCCTCTGCCATATGGGCAATTCCACAAACAACTACTAGTCAAAACCCATTTCCTTAGACCAGCACGTTACCCACGGTGGCCCCTCCAAAAAGTACGCCCTCCAAATCAGCAAATCACAACCAGCCAGTAAGGACACCACTAAGATAGATAGCCTAAGCCAGACCTTCCCCCAAAAGCTCCAAATCAAACCACCAGCAGAGTCGTTCCAGAATTGTTCGCACCAGAACAGGAAACCACCAAACGAGAGACAAGACCAGAACAACCACCAATACAAGGCCAGCAGGAAGTCAGCGAAAGGAGATTACCTAGCGTGGGACGGACACCAGGGAGCCCGACCAAACCACAGTCTCAGATCAGCCACTTTCCTTAGGCGAAAAACCCACGATTGTGAAAAACTCAGATCTGTGACCCCAGCTTTGGTGCTGAACAGAAGAGGAATTCCTTTGGAGAGATGACCGAGGAGTGTCTCAAGGTCTCAACCTCCAAATTTCAGGCCAAACGGTGGCCGGAATCAGCCGGAGTAGCCTGCAAACCAGCGGATGAACAGTAACTCCATTCCAGCCGGAGTATGACTCTTCATCTGTTTGTCATGCATTAAAAATGAGAAACAAAAATGAGAAACAAAAATTTTTGTTTTTCTATTTCTCGAATAAAAATGAGAAACAAAAATTTTTTGCTCTTCTCATCACTTTCACTTGCTATTAGCCTGTCGCTCACTCGTCGCCCATTATAAGCCGCTTCCACCCGCCGACCGCTGCCAGCCGCTGCCAGTTGTCATCACCGACCACCGTCTCCTGCTACCGACTACCCTCCTCCCTTTACCGTTAGCCTACGGCTGCCACCCACCACCAACCACCGTCTCCCACCGCCACTCGCCTCCCACCCCTAGCTTCCCTCCTCCTGCCATTGCCGCCCGCCTTTGGCCGCCGTCCACCTCCCACCACCGGTTGCCATGGGCCACCGGCTGCTATGGGCCGCCGATTGCCATGGGCCATTGGCCGCCGTATCCTGCCGGCACCCGTCTCCCACCCTCGGCCTCTCTCCTCCCGCCAGCGCCGCCCATCTCTCACTGTCAGCCGCTTCCAACCGGCAACCATCTCCCATTGTTGGCCATCCTCCTCCCATCGCTGGCCGCCACGGTACCGCCTGACATCCACCAGCCACCATCTCCTGTCGATCGCCATCCACCGTCCATCGTCTCCTGCCGCCAACCGCCACCCACCTCCCATAGCCGGCCGTTCATCGGCCACCATCTCCCGCCATCGGCCACCATCCTCCTGCCACTGCCTGCTTCCCACTGCCGGCCACCGTCTCTCGCTGCCACCCGCCCTCCTCCCGCTGACTGCTCGAGAAGAAGAAATTTTGTGTCGTTATCAAACAAATTTCTGTTTCTAGAATAGAAATTTTGTATCGTTATCAAATATGTTTTTTTACTTAGAAACTCTTCCAGGAACAGAAATAGAAAAATCAATTTCTAGCCAAAAGTTGATTTCTGAAACAGAATGGTTACCATTCGCAGCCTTAAGTGCCAGTTATGATTCAAAAATGATCACTTAAGTGCCAGTCGTGGTTCAAAAGTGATCACTTAAATTCCAGTGTTGGTTAAAAAGTGATCACTTAAATTCCAATTGTGGTTAAAAAGTGATCAATTAAGTGTCATGCCGTGTGTTTCTTTGAAAAAGAGAGACTTTGGTTCCAACAAATCAATCTTTAAACCAGATCATTCCAGGACTAAAGCAGTAACTGTACTAGCACCAAACCGCCCCAAACCATACTCATAAACTAGTTCAAACAGCTCCCAAACCATATTCAATCACTAGCACGAAACAGCCCCTAAACCATTTCAAAAAACCGGTTCAAAATGCTTGCACCAGCACATGCTGGTATGCTGGTGCAAGCACCATACTACACTCCTAAACATAACAAAATCAGCAATTGCTATACTACACTCCCAAACAATACAAAATCAGCAGTTGGTGCAAACACCATACTGCACTCCCAAACAGCACAAAATCAGCAGTTAGTGCAAGCACCATACTGCACCTGAAAATAGCACAAAAAATCAGCACTGGCAATACCAATTCCCACCTTTCCCACCAACTACAGTTTAGTGTCAAACATCACATAATGAACCAGTCTCTTCGAATATTAACTTATTAGTGCAACTTGCAAGCACCCCACTACACAAGTTCTATACTAAAACAAAACAAACACATCTGCAAAAATATGAAAATCACAACCATCTTAATCATGATAAACATCGAATTTAGTCATTATGCACAACATCCCATTTGTCAAAATGACAAATCAACCTTCCATTAGTCAATATGACAAACCTCCCTAATTTTACAAAAATTAACAAGCACCTTAACACCTCTCATTAGTCAATAGTGATAACTCCACACTTTCCTTTCCTTTCGATAGCTTCTTGAATTGATTCATAATTCTTTGACTCTTTCGAATTGGAGGAGCTGCAGGTTGTTCTTTTGAAGATGTAGGTTCTTCAATAGCTGGAGTTGCTTCTTCTTGAACTACGAGAGCTGCATCTTCTTCAACAATTGGAGCTGCTTCTTCTTGAACTGCTTGAGCTGCATCTTTTTCAATAGCTAGAGTTGTTTCTTCTTGAACTGCTCTAACTGTATCTTTTTTAACTGCTGGACTAGCAGGTTGTTCTACTGGCCTTTTTGCTTGGGATTTCTTCTTTGGCCCAGCAACTGTCTTCCTCTTACTAGTATTGGTGGCTATTTTGGAGTTGTCACCATGTGCTGGTTGATCAAGAACTAGTGTTGGATTCTTTATTGGTGGCTGTTTACGAACACTCTTCTCTGCAGCCACCCTTCCTCTCTTTAGACCAGCCACTTGCGATGTTGGTTGGGTTCTTTTTGGTGCAGCCTTTAACTCTTGGCATGGGCCAACTTGACATATGAGAACCATTGAACTCCTCCTAGGCTATAACAACATAATCATGGATGAGAAGAAGCGATATTGTCATGAAAGTGAAAAACTCAAAAATGAAATGCATGAGATGTACAAAATTTACATGCAAAATAGTCATTCCAGTATTGAAGTCCGTACAAATTCCATAACCATATTGTCTTAATCTTTTGCCGAGGATCCCTCTTGTTTGATATGATGCCTCACTTTGAGGAACCTGAGATGCTTATTTAGTTGGTCTTCTTCTCACCTGATAAGAACAAAATAATGTCAACTAAAGCTAAAGTCTGCTTACCAAAGATTAATACAAATACATATATTGAATAGTTTACTAGATATTTTCTCCAGGCCTGTGCAACGGTCGAGGAAGAGGTTGCCTTTGAACCTATGCCTCTAGTTATCTCTTCAGTTGGTTCTTGAACTTGGCCTTTAGCAGTCTCTCCAGCAGGCCTTTCAACTGGCCCTCTAGTAGGCCCTTCAACTGGTTCTTGTGCTGGCGCTGCACTTGATCCAATCTGAGTCCCTCCATTTAGCTTGTGAAGCAACTGATGTTGCTTCTTTAAATGACAATCACTTTTGTTGTGACCTTCCTCACGACAATATGAGTATCTTACTTTTGCACCTGACCTGCTCATCTTCGTACTTCTGGGCTCTCTTTCTTGCTTTCTTTGTCTCCTTTTAGGCCTTCCTATTTGCTTATTAAGTGGCAAAGGATAAGAAGCTTCATGATTTGTTGGCTCTTAGAATTTTGTACTTCTAATAAGCTGCATCATGTACTGGTACACAGCAAGATATGTGCTTTTGTGGTAGAAACCATGCAGGTATTGTCACGCCCCGAACCCCAACGGACTCGCGACACTCCTTCGCTGGTCGTATTAAACGCGACATCCTAGGATGCGTCGCCTACCCAATAGAAACCCTCACACGAGTATGCAAGTGGAAGCGAATTTAAAACAACCCAGATAATAAAATATGACAGAGGGGTAACAATAACGCAAACCAATAATATCCTAACAATAGAAGACCGTCACTTACAACATTTGGTCATACAATTCAGGCATTAGGCCTCTAGGGTTAGATCTATCGTAATCATAAAAAAGGAACAGATGACAAGGTAGATTACTGAATACACAAAAATGGCCCTATAAAAAGTTCCTACACCGAGTACCCAAACACCTCTATGGTACCTAATCCGAATCAGATCCCGAAGACTCAGACCCCGTGTCCGAACTGATCTCGATCGACCGCTCCTCAATGTTCGGCTTTTCCTCACGCTCATACTCTATAGGCTCCGGTATAGGCTCGGGTTCCTCTTCAGGCTTAGGCTCCATGGGCTTTAATACGAGCTTGGGTTCCTCTTCAGGTTCAAACTCCACAAGGTCGCCGAGGTCTGTTACTTCGCCATCAAGAGTAAACCTATCCAGGGCTCCCAATTCACAGCACCCTCATTCCCATGCTGCAGCCCTTCGAAATCACAGATTGGCCCTATAGTCTCCAACCTAACATGGTGGGTCTAAGCCAAGTAGGCATGATGCTCCAATTCCTCTAAGCCTACGTCTACCCATACTGTAATGAGATGCCTAATGTAGGATCGATGTGGACCTAACGGGTACTCAATCTTCTCATGTACCATATGCATGGGGACCCCAAAACGCCTAGTTGGTGGCATGCTCAAGGGTGAGGATCTGAAATGGTTATATAATAATCGTGAGAACGAGTCTCAATAAACAACACCCTAAACCCCACGTAAGCTAATGCGTACCCAGACAAATCTAACATGCAATCTAACCAATAACGTACAGAATTCACATAATTATATTTACCTCGCTCAAACCACATGCCTACTCTGCATATTAATTAAACACCATAATGCAATAATAATAAAAAAAACATAACATCACCAATCAAATGTCATAACCATGCATATTCAATCACACTCAATTCGCATGCGTGTCCGAGTAACTTTTTACGACCTCTTAGGTCTTTTTCACACTGCCTGCGTAAACACGCCTCAGGCCCATTCTCACAACCCGCATAAATACGCCTCAGGTCAGCTCTCCGATCAATCCGGGCTCAGTCCCGCATAACTACCCGTCAGGACATTTTTCCCCCTTCCAATGACCTGCATAACCACGCCTCAAGTCTGGTCATGCCTTTCTCACCATACCCGCATAACCACGCCTCAAGTTAGCAGTTCTCTGATCAATCTGAGCTTTTCTCATGCACATGCACTACGACACAATTCATCATTCTCACAAAGTCGTACCATTCAAACTCAAGGCATGCTCACCACATCACAATTCGCCATTCAACATGTCGTACGAATTCAAATCACATCACAAGCCCATCACACTAGCCTACAAATCCAGCACTCAAGTCGGCCTAATCAAATGTCAATTTCACCCACACATGCCACAGCAATCCAGTCCTTTAACTAACCATAAGTAGCCATGCAATCACCACAATTTAATCTACCACCTACTACATAATCCATGTACTAATCACATTCTAACCAACTAATCCATTCTCTAAGTTAGTCACTAAACCAATTCTAATTGACCTCTAAACAAGTCTGAAAATATCCATTATACTAAATAAGGATTAGGAAGTCACTTACCTAAGTTTGGCCCGAGAAAAATTGGCTATGGCCAGAAATGGCCCGGTCGGAGCTGCGGTGACTCGACGTGGGTGAGGGCGCGACGGGCATGGGGCTCGACAACGGCTCGAGCGACTTGGCCACAACCTGAGACACCCAGCCACGGTAAGGGCAGCAGCTCGGCATGGCTGGGTGAGCTGCCAGGCGCGGGCAAATGGCCGAGCGAGTGAGCGGGCAAGCGGGCGTGCGGCTAGGACGGCTCGGGCACGACGGGGTAGGCGACGGGGCAAGCTCGGCCACGGCTAAGGCAGTGGCCTTGGCTGTCCAGCTACGGCTTGGGCGAGCTCGGCACGGGTAGGGGCGGCGGCCTAGGCCACGGGTGAGTAACTGGGCAGTTTGGGTTGGTTGGCTGGCAGGCTGGCTAGCGGCGAAAGCGACATGACGGTGACCAGTAGCGACGACAGGAGGACGGTATGTGGCGACGAGCTGGTCCCGGCGAGCTAGCATGGTGATGTAAAGGGGATGACAGGCGAGCAGGCGACGGCGACTGGCGGATGATGGTGGAGCTGAGCAAGCTGGTGACAGCGTCGAACGGCTATTGGGTAGCGACGGCAACGACTATAAGCTCGGGCAGGGCATACGGGTGAGCTGGCCGACGGCAGGCTACGGTGACGGTTAGGCACAGCGAGCTGAGTTGGTGAAGGGTGGTCCGGCGAAGGCAACGATGCACAGTGGCGATGAGCTGCCACACCCACGTGAATGAGAGGGGGAGAGGCAGTTGGCCTAGGGGGCACGGCAGCGGACGGACAGTGTGGTGTGGCATGGAGGTCAGGCTAGCTAGACAGATGGTGAGGCGGCGATCGGGCATGGCGAGCGGCTAGGCTGAGGATCGGTTGCGTGGGCAAAGCGACAGGAGAGAGAGAGAGAGAGAGAGAGAGAGAGAGAGAGAGAGAGAGAGAGGGGACAAAAGTTAATTTTTGTCCTTGAATGCGATCCAACGGCCTACGTGCAAATCTGAAAATGATCTAACGGACCACAAAAATCCCCAACTACAGTAATTAAAATAAACTTAGAGGGAGGTCTATCAGTTAAAATCCGCACCCGGTCCAAAATTTTACTCTTCCACTATTCGTGACAATATCGACGCTGACCACAAAAATATCGACACCGTCCAATTAAATTCATCCTAAAACTTCAAGAAACTTGACACCAAAGTTTGGACTCTAAATAACGGTCAAATTCGATCGAGTGCGATTTTTGTGAAATCTCTAATTTAAAAAAAATAGTTTGGGAGTGATCAGTTCCGAGCGAGATTTTATTATAAGAGCACTAATGAAATACCCGTTTTATAAATCCCAAAAAAGAGTCGAAATTCGGAATGTCACAAGTATTTCTCAGGATTTTAGTACTTCGCTTGGATGGCACAAATGGCATGTATGTGGGGAATTCTAGAAAGTTGCCAACCTCGACATGAGCACTTTCTTTTGTCCAATTGGACAACATACCTGTCTATCTTTTCCATGACCTCATAGCCATCATCTCCATTCCAAATAGGATGACAGAGCCTACTACTCGCTAAGTTGTCATCTAATCTTTTAGCAATCCTAGGACTACACTATCTAGTCCACTTCATAGCCTCATCTTTCTGTTTTTGCAACCTTGTCATGACTATCACTCGAATGTCCTCAAGCATGCTGATGATTGGTTTGCACCTCACCTCTAAAATTCTGCCATTGAAGGCTTCACTGAGATTATAATTGATGATATCGCTCTTGAATTCTTCACTGAAGAAGGCCTTGCACCAATGCTTGGGTTCAGTTTGGAAAAGTGCTTCATAATAGTCCTTCGTCAAGTTAAGCAGCTGCTATTTGTGAATTTTAAAATCAGCCATATTAGTGCTCTTAGCTATCATCCAAAATTGCTTATATAGTTTCTCCCCTTTGTAGATCTTTGCCCAGTTTGCATATATGTGTCTCACACACAATCTATGTTCAGCAAATGGCATCAACTCAGCTAGAGCAGGAGGAAGTCCCTATAAAAATTCATACATCAAGGCATTAATAAAAGCATGTGCAAGATAAAATATGTCATAAATATTGTTTGTGCAATTGCACCAGCATTATCTTTTGTTGGTCACTCATGAATGCTCAACCTCTTCTATTAGTGATCTCAAGGTTCGCCGTCAAATTTTTCAAGAACTACGACCAAGTGTCTTGCTTTCTACCTTCATAATAGCTCAAGCAATTGGAAACATCTGGTTATTGCCATTCCTCCCAATGGGAGCCAACAATTCTCCCTTGCACACGCCCTTCAAGAAACATCTATTTAACCCTATGACTCATCTACAACTAGCAACAAATCCCTACTTGCATGCATCGAAGCAAATATAAATTCGGTCAAAGTTAGTCCCATGGTTAGGCAGTGGCCGCTCCACAACCTTAACATAAACTCGATTACCCTGGTTTTACAGTCTACATTCTCCGGTATATTCCCAAATTTGACCATATTCTTCCCTGTATCTCCCTAGAAGTTTTTTCATCACCTTTTGATTGGCTCTTTTGCATTGATTGAGTTACACATTAATCCCTACCTACTGCTCTTTCACCAACTGCTTCAGTTGAAGACACTTCACATTAGGCATCGCTTTGATGGTATTGAAGAAGTGCTTTGACAACCAAGCACTTGTTACCCTTTTGTTATCAAACATGATGGAACAAGTATGTTTTTCCTAGAGTGACCTAATTTAGAATTACCCTGTCCCTCTTTGAATGTGCACTATATATCTTCCACGAACAATTAGATTGAGAACACTTTGCTCTAATATAGTCCTTTGTATTTTGGGTGAATTGAAGACTCCTATGTTCAACTGTTAAATACTTGATAATCCTTTCTTTGAACTGTTTGGCATCAGAAAATTTCATATCTATGGTCAACACAGAAGAAGAAGAGCCAGGATCATAGAATGGATACTTACGTTTCCTTCTGCGAACAACAGGATCATCTTCATGCTGATTTTCAGAACTATCATTTTGTTCATCAGAGCCACTTTCTTCATAATCAGTGTCGTTACCTTCAGCTGAAACTCCATTAGTGCTATGTCCTGGATCAACTTCACACAATCCTCTAAGTGCGACTACTGATTTTTTTCCAGATTCACTTTGCTTTTGCCTTGACTATGCAAGTTCCTCATCGTCATAATCACTTGGGAAATTTACATTTGCCACACTCTCATAATCTGATTCACTAGATGCAGCAACTTCCCACAACAATCCAGTGAACTCTTCACTCGCTGCATGGCTTGCCTCCCTCTCCTCCCTCTCTTACCTTTCATGTCCAGCTTCATCTATAATAGAACTAGCACCAACCTAAGCACTAGGTAAAGCAGCACTATCCCCTACGTCTCCTCTCTCAACCCCTTCATCAGATTCACCATCACTATAGGACTCAACGTACACAACAGCTTCTTTTTCATGAAGATAATGGTAGATGATATCCTTAACACCATTATCATCATAAAAGTTTCTAATGCCATCCTTCAAGTTGCTTCTAGGAACACAATAATGCAAACTTCCTATTTTGCATCTTAATTGTTGAACTATATCCCGCACAAGATTAATATATATAGGCTTGCTTCTATCGAAATAAACAGTACCTTTAAGTCCCCCAAAGTATTCCCACTCGTCAATGCCGATGACAAATTCTCCCCCATAACGAACAATGATGTCGAGAATTGTGTCTTTATCCCCCATGTCGACCTTGCATCGAAGGAAAAAAACCAAAAAAAGTCAATATTTTAGCTTTCGGGACCATACCACGTGAGAAAAAGAGCACAGCTTCATATAGAGGTCCCCCACATGGTCGACAAGATTGAAAAAGCCACTATCAGACCACACGGGTGATAATGACAGAGGTCCCCACATGGACCACAGTCTATGCTTAGCCCGGCACCAACACAACCGAATCCATTTCCAAGCCCTAATATTCGAACAACTAGCTATAATTTGTGAAGTTCAAGCTTTAATTTTGGAAGTTCAAGACCTAATTTCAAGTTCGAGCCCTAATTTCCGACTTCAAACCCTAATTTCCCGAAGGCAGCCCTAATCTACCAATTAATTGAGTGAAACATAAGACAATAAGGCACAATGTGTCAATCAATTTAGCAAAATAGAAATTAACAGCCCTTATTTAAAGACTGACCTTCATAATTTGCCACGGAGACAGGATCGACACCGATGGGACAAGTAATGCTCAGTCCACAGGATGAGGGAGCGACGCCGACCGACCATGAGGGGAAGGCAAGAGACTGCGATGGTGATGGCGACGGGATGAGGGCGCCTCGAGCGATGAGCGACGAGCGTCAGCAACAGGATGAAGGTGCCACAAGCGACGAGCGACGACGATTGGATGAGGGAGACAGAGCAGAAGAGCCGGTGTGACTCGCGACACGATGACAGCGATGACGTGATGCTAAGACCTTTGACTGAGCGATGTCGTTTTGCTCGTCCACATGGAAATCAAATTTTGAACTGAATATCCATGTCATGCTCTTTTTCTAAATGAAAAATGCCAAGTCAACTTTTTGGTCGGAATTTTGGCCGGAGTCACTAAAGTGATTTCATTTCCTCCGACTTGGTACCAAAGTGATCTCCGTATACAACTTATGGTACTTATAGTGTCCTTTTGCCATTAAAAATCCAAGTTGGTTCGCAATCGTCTGTAGAGTCTGACTCACACTTCAATAGCATTCACTTCACATTGAAGAAAGATTGCTGTGCTCGATAACCACCTCTCTGACAATCAAACCTAGGAAATTGGTGCACATGGTGCCACCACAGATCTCATAGCACATTTCATTTAATAATGACAATTAATTAGTGTCCCGTCCACCAATTTATAGGTACATCGATCCTCACTCAAAAAATTTGCCATATAGTCACTGCAAAGTATTTCCTTGATGAGATGAGATACTTTATTTTCCTTGATGACAGCGACGACGTGATGAAAATATTTGTCAAGCAATTTGAATTGATTTTAGAGCCTTTTTCCTAACATGTGAGATGATCAAGCGAGTGCATAATTATAAATAATCAGCAGTCAAGACAGATATGCAACCTAAGGTTCTAGTCTTGACTAAGGTGAACAACATTCAAAACATAACAATTTATGCAATTAAATTCTAATTAAAAATAACATGCATAATAATAATACGACAATAATTTAAAACATTCAGATATATCACATAATTTAGAAAAATATTCAACAATACTATATCTAAATCACATTAAAAGAAAATAAAAAAATTTGAATTTTTTTTAAAAAAATATTATTATTTTAATATATTTTTAAATAAAATACTATTATAATATTAAACCGGGTCAGGTTGGTGGATCCTAATAGGTCAGAACTGACCTGGGTCAACAAACCCGACCCATCGCATTTATCCGGGTCGAATCTGAACCGGCTCAAGGGTCAATCCGGGTCATTGACCTAGGTCTAGATCGGATCGGGCCCGGTCTGATGGATATAGATAAAATAGGGCAGGTTTGACAAGGTCGAACCTGCCCTATAAGGCCAACAGACCAATTCAATCGGTCTACAGGCCCATCCAGGGACAGCTTCCGCGTGTTTGGACACACGGGAGCCTTGGCCGACGAGATTCAACGTCTCGTCGACCGACTCAAGCCACCTATGGCCCGGGTCTCTTCCTAATGAACCTCAACCTACCTTCTCCGACCACCAGGCTCGCCATCCAATTGCCCATTCATCGACCGGCGACCAAAAACAAACCCAGCATCTTTAAGGCATTTCATCTAGCAAAAGGAAGGCATAACAAAAAAAACGAGGAACTTCGACCTCATCCGGTGATATGGTTAGCTCCGACTGCCATGATGCACCTCCAATGGCGAGTAGGGGTTGGGACCGAAGACTGTATGGGCCAGGATTCGTGTGACACGGCTAGCGTGAGTCCCGGCCAAACGTTGCTAAAAAGAAGAGGCCGAAACAGGAGGTGTTGAGGCCGGGAAGGCTCACCGATCTGTGCTAACTTTTGAGGGGTCTCCGGCCTTCCTACTGGTCATGACGGAGCTACTGGTTGCCTTTACCGCTCCGGCATCGCCTCAGTAAGCTCTCTTTCTCTCAATCTCTCTCTCGGTATGTCTCTTTCACTCTCTTTTTTTTCTCTCAAACGGTCGACCCTTTGGCTGGCCTCCTCACCGGTTTTTATAGCAGATGTTGGCCACTCACCTCTGTCTCCATCCTCTCTATTAATGGCTTACACCAGCCTAGGCTTGCTCAAGACTTTTGTGGTTGTTTAGGCCGGTGCAGGGGGTTGCTCTGAGTCAATGAAGAAGGAAGGAAGAAGGAGAAAGACGAGGCTGAGAATTGGGGAAGGATGGGACTAGCCATCAATGCCAATCCTGTTACGTGCCTTCTTGGTCCATCTTTTGCTTGATACGGATGTTAAGGTTGTTCCGCCGTTCATCGCTTCTACAGTCAGATGTAGGGGTGAACAGGGGGGAGAGAGAGAGACAGACTGGCGTAGGGGAGAAGAAGATAAAGGAGCTGGGCCGGGTCAGGCCCAGCCCGCGTAGGGAAAAAGAAAAAAACAAGGGCTGGCTGGGCCCGCACAGGGGAAAAGAAGAGAAGGTCGGGTCGACCTGGCCCGATCCAAAATTTTTTTTAATAATATATTTTTTGAATCTTTTTTAAAGAAAATATGCTCTAATAGGCCCTATTAATGCAAATGTGCCTAATATTTATATGCAATGTAATTAAATATAGGGTTAATACCATAAAAAAACCCTAAACTAGTACACATGTGACATATTTATCCAAAACTATTTTTTGATCACAAAAAACCCCAAACTGATATACCTGTGATAATTTTACTCCGAACTATTTTTTTGACCATTAAAAACCCCAAATTGATATACCGGTGACAATTTTACCCCAAGCTAATTTTTTAATATAATTTTTTTTTCTAATTTTTAAATGTATTTTTTTATTTTATTTTATTTTTCCTTTCCTTTTCTTTTTTTATGAACCCCAAACTCCTCTCTCTCTCTCTCTCTCTCTCTCTCTCTCTCTCTCTCTCTCTCTCTCTCTCTTTGTACTTCGATCAATTCATTGGAAGAAGAAAGAGAAGAAGACCTAGATGACCCAGATGACTACTCGAGCCAGGGAAGCCTTCCTCCTCACCCCACACGACCTCGAACCAGAATCATCGTCCGGAATGAGAATTTGCACCACACCCCACCTCCCCTCCCCCTCCTCACCGCTTAAAAGAGAGGAGGAGAACCTTTGAAGCCCGTTCTTTTCCAAACGTTGCAGTGTCTGAATTCCTTTCTCTGTCTATCTCTCTCTCTTCTCCCTTCATTTGCTTCTTCCTCCTCTTCGTGTTCATATAATATATCATCATTCTCAACGCTCTGTTTGTTGATATCCACCACACTTCGCTCACAATACGCACAAATCCTTCTTTATTTCTCCTCCCACTTTTTCATTTTCATTTCCTTCCTTCCTTTTCGCTGTTCTTGGATTATTATAATTGGAGGGACTTTTGTCATTGCGTTTGCATTACATTAGCTAGTGCGCACGCTATATAGTCAAAGATACACTCATGCTCCATCATCACCCCACTATTGTGCGCACCCCTGTAGACCCCCTCTTTACCCTCGCAGCGACGGCGAGGTCGAGCCCTTGCCAGATCTGGTGAGGCTTGAACTCGCCGGCAACTGGCGAGGTCGACCTCGCCTAGAAGCGGCAAGGTTGAGCCTCGACCGACCTCGCCAGTCGCCAGCGAGGCTGAGCCTCACTAGTGGTGGTGAGGACGACCCTTCGCCAAGGGTGGGCACAGCCGACCTTGCCAATTGCCAGTGGGGCCGACCTCGCCGACCCTTGCCTCTAGTTGGTCGCCTGACTGGCGATCGACCAGAGGTTGAAGACAAAGAAGATGAAGGAAAAAAAAAAGAAAAGGAAAGGAAAAAGAAAATAAAAGAAAAAATATATAAAAAATTTGAAAAAACTAATAATATTATTAAAAAAATTAGTTCGGGGTAAAATTGTCACCGGTTTACCAGTTTGAGATTTTTGGTGGTCAAAAAATAGTTCCGAATAAAATTATTACAGGTGTATCAGTTTGGAATTTTTTGTGATCAACAAAATAGTTTGGGGTAAATGTGTCACATGTGTACCAGTTTAGGACTTTTCGTGGTATTAACCCGTAAATGTAAATATATTTTTTTATTTTAGGAACTAAAAAATTTAATTCCTAATTTTACGCAATTAACCTTGGGCAAATTAAAATAGGTGTTAACAGTTACCTCTCTTTGAAGGTGAGCTTGCAGAGGTTGCGTTCAAAGATAAAATGACACCTAATTTTGGCTCGTGCATGTTCTACGAATGCTATTTTTGATGGGACCATGGATCTCATTTTTTGTGATGCAATATAAGATGATGCATAATAAAGCAAATAAAAACATACTTGATGTTACTTACCTTGCCAAATGATAGAGTAATTCCAGATAATTAATGTTGTGTGTTGAGGACTCAAACCTATCTTCGGTTGCCTTGAAGGAGAAAATGGTTTGTCTAAGACCCGAACCTATCTTCAGTCGCCTTGATGAGGGTTCTCACGAAATATCCGGATTACACTTCGGATAATCGAGAAGAGGGGTCTTGTGAAATACCTGGATTATACTTCGGATAATCGAAAGGAGATTCGCGAAATACCCGGATTACACTTCTAATAATCGAGAAGAGGTGTCTTACGAAATACCCGGATTACACTTCGGACAATCGAGAAAGGGTGATCGATAAACGTTTGAAACTGACCAGAGGCGCCTAACGACTTTGGTGAACAAAGGGAATTAACTCAAATGTTCGGGGACTTTAAGCTGCAGAAACAGTGTCCATTTCATGGGGACTCCAGGCTGCCGAGGCACACTGTGTCCATTAAAGGGGGACTTTAAACTACGAAAGTAGTGTCCATGAAAGGGGGACTCCAAGCTACCAGGGCATGCCGTGTCCGTTCTGCTGGAGAGAACATTTGAGAGTTTTTCGGACCTCTTTAGAGACACTCCAAAGGTGAGGTGCTCTTTGAGTCTTCGAGGATATTTTACCTGTCAAAGACTATTAGCGCAAATATGGATGCATTCATAAAGGATATAGACAAGTTAGGTTATTTTCAAAATGCGCATTTCAAAGTTCACTGAAGTTGTAGATAACTCAATTAAAGCTCATGCATGATCATTTTGTTATGTTTGTATCACCAAATATCCACCGAGGGTAATTATCAATTTAGACAATTTTCACTCTCAAGGTGGACTTCTCAAGATGCTGAACGAGGGACTGTCAGTCAAAAAGGACTTTCCACTCGCTCTTATTAAAAAGGGTTGTTTTTTGCTTATCATTAATGTGGGAATATTAAAAACACTCAATCTGACCATCGTTACATCAACAAGGGTTTGAGTTTTCTTATAAGTAGTACGATTTTAATTTGAGAGGTCTTTATCAGGACTGTAATGCAGGCTTGGTCAATGTCTTAACAAAGGAGACTATCTGAGTCAAGGCCATGAAAGAAAATACTTCGCAAACATCTCCGGGTTTACGAGTCAAGAACCCTACAAAATAAGATAGAAGTAGTCTTGCTCGCACTTACTCGAGCGATGCTTATAGACATTTGAAACTCTATGTTAATTCAGATGCCCTAGTCAGAAAAGACTTCATGAGGGACGTAACGTAGAATTGGCTCGAGGGTTGAGAAATAAATGGGTCACAAGCTCAACAATGTGTGTAAGGGTGAGAGTTGATAATCAATTTGACATCGCCAACAGTTTTCCTTCTCGCTGTCGGGATCCTCTTGGGAAAACTTCCCAGGGTAATTTAGCGCTTTGGCTTCTTGGCTTTTTGTCCGTCAATTGCAACTTAGCTTGGGGGTATGAATTTCTTTTTATGATTAAAGCCATTCATTTTTTGATCATTTTTTTCTAGGGCATTAGCCTTTACTTTTACCTAGCACACTGCTTTTTCATGTCTCGAATTTGACATTTTTGTTCATTTTAAGGGCGTTGGCGTTGCTTTTACCAGGCATACTGCTTTTTTACGCCTCCTAATTTTCAACATTTTTTTAGCATTTGTTTTTATTATACTTGACTTATGGATTGGCCCAGGTAAGTTAAAACAAAGTAGTGATATTTGACTCCTAAGGTATTTATCTTCGGTCAGCACTCCAAATCTAGCCCCTTGAGTTGGAGTGACTTTTGCCTTGCTCCTGTGTAGGGGATTATCACCAATTGAATTTGTGCGAAACGAAACTACAGACTCAATTGGGCTAGCAAGGGATATAAGTGTGTGGGATAAAAGAAGAACTACTCTTCATCATCCTACGATACTTAAATCGTTGTGAGAGTTCATCTATAATAATAACGCTCAAAGATTGATGCAAGTGAGAACAAGCAAATTTCTATCTATTTTTCTCACATTGCGATGCCGATATACCTCCATTTACCCCAGTACGGGGTGACTCTTGATAGGGGTAACTTAAAAGGAATCTCCAAGTGTATGGGCTCAAAAATGTTTAAGCAAAGGATCACCGGTAGTGTATGGGATAGAGAAATGAACTACCTCTCGTCATTTTGGCTACCGTACCTTATGTGAGAAATCTCTTCATCTTGCATACATGAAATCTTTTCACTCATCTCGTTGGGGATCAGTACACGAGGATGTGAATGGACTAAGGATTGCCTTTCGTCATCTTGACACATCTCGTTCAGCATACCTAAGTAGTTCGACACAATTTGTCGAATTGTCATCTTGACAAATTTTCACATAGAATTGATGAATTAAACAGGTAAAATTGCCATGCAAAATTTCTTTCCAAAAGGCATACAATGCACTTGAGGGAGGATTAAGTATCTATTTGCTTTAAATTGCTTCCTCTTTCTTTGATTCTTTCTACTCTTATAAAAAAAGAGTTTTAAGGGAAAGAAATACTTACTTGTGCTACAGTAGCGGTGAGGCAAATCTGCAAGGTAACAAGAAAGATTGTGTTAATGAACGATTCTTTGAAGGATAGAAATTGGGAAAGATACAATACTACCTTTCGTGACTCCTTGAGCTTTTCTCGAATGTTAACAATTCCTATTGACAACAATATGAGCTTATTTTAGAAATGCGATGATTGAGGATAAATTGAAAACAATATAAATTACCCTTCTTCCATTTTACCTTTAAAGCTAGCAGAGTCTTTTCCATTTTACTCTTATAAAAAAAGAGTTTTAAGGGAAAGAAATACTTACTTGTGCTACAGTAGCGGTGAGGCAAATCTGCAAGGTAACAAGAAAGATTGTGTTAATGAACGATTCTTTGAAGGATAGAAATTGGGAAAGATACAATACTACCTTTCGTGACTCCTTGAGCTTTTCTCGAATGTTAACAATTCCTATTGACAACAATATGAGCTTATTTTAGAAATGAGATGATTGAGGATAAATTGAAAACAATATAAATTACCTTTCTTCCATTTTACCTTTAAAGCTAGCAGAGTCTTTTCCATTTTACTCTTATAAAAAAGAGTTTTAAGGGAAAGAAATACTTACTTGTGCTACAGTAGCGGTGAGGCAAATCTGCAAGGTAAGAAGAAAGATTGTGTTAATGAACGATTATTTGAAGGATAGAAATTGGGAAAGATACAATACTACCTTTCGTGACTCCTTGAGCTTTTCTCGGATGTTAACAATTCCTATTGACAACAATATGAGCTTATTTTAGAAATGAGATGATTGAGGATAAATTGAAAACAATATAAATTACCCTTCTTCCATTTTACCTTTAAAGCTAGCAGAGTCTTTTCTTTCAAAACTACTTTCATGGTTGGTCTTGAAGCTCAAATGAAGTCCTCTGTAGCCAAGGGTGCTCCCAATTAGAAGGTCCTATTCTTGACGCATGTTATGTCAATGCAGCTCCGGTACATTGAGGAGCTTCTTAGGAATCATCTGATTCCTAATTGCGTAGGGCATGTGCAATTGCTTGCATGGGGATCTTCGCAGCAAAGCTAATTTCTACTTTAAATGTATTTGACTAATGTGGGCATGACTAACATTGACACTTCCATGGTTGTCAGGATTAGTGTCGGTGCCATTTTGTCAGATGTAAAGTCCTTTCCAGCTGCTTGTGCCGAACCTTTACTCAAATCTGTCCTATATAAAAGGAAAGGATATGTCATTTCTACGCTAAGGTAGATGAACTTTTAGGAACAAAATACATCATTTTTTATGGACTGGGGGATTGCATGCCCTTCTTGACTCTATGATGAGCGAAACATCATTTCGTACAAAAGTTGGGGGCAGATCAAGAAGCGATTACCCCTTTTGAAAGAAAAAGGTATGCTTATTCCTTAACAAATTTTGGAAATGACATTCCATCCATTTTCTTTTGCAGATGATGAACTGAGAAGCCTGCTAGACTTTAACATGCTACCAAGCCAGATAGAGCACCAATATTGGGATTTCTCGAATGAAACATGACGAAATACTAAAAGGATGTATCTCGTTCCTTGTCTTAGCCCAAGTCCATGCAAACAACTAATATGGTTTTTCCTAAAAAGTACAAGAATCGTTTAATTGAGAGAATAGACTATGTTATTCTCTGGGACTGATATCTCCCATTGGTAGTTATGAGATTTGCCCAATATTACTTTTTGAAGGTTGGATGATCTTCACTTGAATTGCCCTTATCAGATTAGTTGGTCCGCTATCATCACTAGGGTCTTATGTGCTCTACAGTTTGTGTCATTTTCAAATGTCCCCTTCGTAATAACAAATCAAAAGGGAGTATGCTTTGAAACACGAAGTGAGCGAGTTAGAAAAACAAATAGGGCTATAAGCATGCACGTTTTTTTACCATCATTCTTTCTTTATTCCTTTTGAAGTATGATAATACGTTTGTTTTATTTTCAAAAGTTTATAAACGAGGAAGCATGAGGAAGCCCATGCCTCATAACACTATCCTTTACATGGCTGGATATCATCAACGGGCTAGTTTGGGATACTTTCTCAAACCCTCAAAACATTATTTATTTAGAACAAGTGGATTTACAACCTCAAGGGATGGGGAGTTCGAAAAGACATTTCTGCTAGAAAAAATGACGACAGAAAACAAAATACAAGGATGGTTTCTTTTTTCCGGGATTCATGCAAAAGGGTGAGAGGAGTTCTACTCAAGCGGGCTTGCACCCATGCCCTCTACCGGTCTGGAATGAGAAAGCTTTCTTGTTCAGCAAATTCTAGATTCGACGCTTAAGAGTATAGTACTCATCAGTTGAATGCCCTACCTCACTAATATGATAGTCACAGTTCTCGGACTAATCATAGTTGGAGAAGTTCTCAAGATTAGGGTGCGTTGACTCGGTAGAGAGTAAGCCCTTCTTCTAGAGAATTGCTAGCACCTAAGACAGGGATCCACGAAGTATAGTGAACTGCTTTTTGTTATTTCACCTTTGTGATGGTGTCACCCGGATGGTTATATCAAACTTGTATTGTTCACGTTGGATGTAATTTGGGCATGTGGTGCTCAATTCCTTAGGAACAAGGGACTTGAGAATATTGTCGGATATGACAACTTTGTCTTTCGGGTTGACACTAGATGGCTCCATTTGAATCATCACCTTTGATCTTGGATGATGAAGTGGAGTTACGGTGAGTTGGTCCAAGTGGACTGATAGATGTTCCACTTGTTTCGAGAGTGGTTGGAGAAAGGTGAAGACTTGCTTCATCTCGTTTTCCATGTTAATGATACGAATCGGCACGTTTTCCTCAGCTATTTTTGCCTGGCAAACGGGTATAATTCGTAACTACCTATCAAGAAGTGGCAATGAATGAGTATAACACCTCATAAGGGATCAGTCCATGGCTTAGTCTAACCTTGTATTTACATACCTTGTTTATCCATTTTTTGCAAAAAAAAAAGGAGAAGCAAAAAAGTTTTTTTATTTATATATTTTTACAACGGCGACCTTAGGGTTCGAACCCCGGCTGCCTCGAACCGCCTTCACTCCTGGATACCACCAGGCCAAGGTGCTGGTAGTGTCCATGGAGCGCGCTCTTTTTATTTAAACATCAAATTTTCTCCCCTGTTTTTTGAAAATGACAAGAAATCATGTAGGAAAATATAATGATTTATAATGCACTTTTAAAAATAGAGAGTGAAATGGAAGTAAATATTCTAAAAAAGTTTTAGTAACTATTTCTTCCAAAACGATCATGGCATTAAATCCACAACTAACCTAGACTAATCATGGACCGATCGAGATATACAAAAATAAGTAAATTGCAAAGTGCATGAATAAAAAACTTACTTTATTGGGAACCATGGCAATCACAGAGACATGCGCATGAAAGTGAGGTTCAATTTCTATGTAGACTGGTTCAGCAAAGTGAAGCTAAAAGGGTGCCTGACTGTCACAGTCTCGCATTGGTGTCAAGTCCTTTTAACCTTAGCCAACTCAAAAGGAATATTATATAGTTACGTGAATAGCGGCTAAAGATATTTCTTTACAATTTTTTTAGAAATAAATTTCAGGGAAAAGAAAAGCAACCTCTACATCGTGAGTTCACATTCGAGAACGTATCTTTCTTAATACCATCCTAAAGTGCCCTATCACGGTCCAGGTCCAGCGGCGTGGTTGTATGTGCAACAGTGTAGTACTGAATCATTAAAGCCTGCACAACAATTCATAAATAATCAATAATTTGAAACCTGCAAGAATATTTAACACCTTAATGTCAGGGTCATACCTAAGTTCCTCATTACCAAACAAAAATCATTTTTGAACAGGATAAAATTTTTTGGCTTGAGTTCACTTTTAAAAAAAATGCAAGTCCCCAGCGGAGTTGTCAGTCTGTCGCGACCAACCTTCGAGCTTTTTGGGCATAAAAGAAGGGAGGTCTCCCCTAGTACATGCCTAGATTCAGGACTTAACTTGGGCTCTCCCAAGCCCATACCATATCGCGACTTAGGGTTTAGGTTTTTAACCCGCATGTAATTTTTATCTAGGAGTGGCCACTAATCAATTTGGGGTAGGTCGATTAGAAACCCAAGTAAAGTAACGAGAGAAACATCCTACTTCTACAAACCAAAGATTAAATGAGTTCGGAGAATTGGTTACACTAATTGGATAACTAATACCCTTTCAATATCTTTTTACCTTGTTCATTTTTTAAAATATTTATCAAGCAATTTAGATTGATTTTAGGATCTTTCTCCTAATATGTAAGGTGATCAAGCAAGTGCACAATAATAAATAATTAGCAATTAAGACAGATATGCAGCCTAAGGTTCTAGCCCTGACTAAGGCGAACAACATTCAAAACATAACAATTTATGCAATTATATTATAATTAAAAACGACATGCATAATAATACAACAATAATTTAAAACATTCAGATATATCGCATAATTTAGAAAAATATTCAACAATACTATATCTAAATTATATTAAAAGAAAATAAAAAAATTCAAAATTTTTATTTTTTTAAATATATTTTTAAATAAAATAATATTATAATATTAAACCGAGTTGGGCTGATAGATCCAAGTCGATTAGAACTAACCCAAGCTAACAAACCCAACCCATTGCGTTGACCCGGGTTAGATCCGAATCGAGTCAAGGGTCAACCCGGGTCTAGATCGGATCAGGCCCGGTTAGGGCTTGGTCTGATGGATATGGACAAAATAGGGTCTGCAGGCCCATCCAAGGACGGCTCTTGCTTTTTTGGACATGCGGAAGCCTCGACTAACGAGATCCAGCATCTCACCGGCCTATCCAGGCCACCTATGGCCCGATTCTTTTCCTAATGAACCTTATTCTACCTTCTCCAACCACCAAGCTCGCCGTCTAACCGCTCGTTCATCAACCAGCAACCAAAAACAAACCCAGCCACTTTGAGGCATTTCATCGTGCAAAGGGAAGACATAACAAAAGAATGAGGAACTTCAACCTTGTCCGGTGACATGGCCGGCTCCGGCTGACATGGTGCACCTTCGACGGTGAGTAGGGGTCGGGATCGAAGAAGGTATGGGCCGAGATTCATGTGACACGGCCGGCGCTAGTCCTGGCCAAATGCTGCTAAGAAATAGAGGCCGAAACAGGGAGTGTTGATGTGACATTCCAAATTTCGATCCACTTGGTATTTATGAAATGCATAATTTTCAATAATGCACTTGTAGTAAATCTCGTCCAGACTTGATCACTCTTAGGACGCTAATTAGTTGAGAAAGGCTAATTAGGGATCTAGATTCGTGCGACCATAGAACTTGATCATGGACTGACTTTCGACCATAAGGATTGTCGAGGTGATATTTTGAGCTAATATAGACCAATCTAAGGTAGGTCATGGATCAATTTGTGAATGCCATATAACTAGATCGCGGGTCATTCCGCTTCCCCACGATATGAAATTGCGAACGATCCCAAACCTATTTTAATTGATCACGCTCTTTAGAACTAGTGATTGATCATCGCAATTATATATGACAATCGAGGTTGCCATGACTCAAGTGAGCTTTCGATTTAGTATCGACCACGGGTTGAATACATGAATTTTTCCGGAAGCCGTCCGTTAGTTTGAGATAAGCTCAAGTCGTATTTATTTGAGTTTGGCTATTAAATAGAGATCGAGTTTGGGCATAAAAATTTTTGATAGTTATGATACAATATTTGGACGACGTCAGAAGTATTGTGGTCAGTTTTGAATTTGCTCGAATTCATCAGAAAATTGGAATTTTTAAGGAAAATGGAAAATGACCGTATTGCCCTTGAGATTTTATGAAGGCCAAGTATAAATAAGAAGGGCATTTTGGTCATTTCACACCAACTTTAGAGATAAAAAATTTTGAACAGTTTTGCCCCTGCACTTTTTGTAAAATTACAACTTTGCTCTTAGATATTTTTGATGGGATTCGATCTGGGCCGTCTATTTTTAGATAAGATTGAATCGTGATCGTCGAATGGAAAGTAGAGAGAATGGCAAGATGGTAATTTCCTTGGAAGATAGACACCAATTATTGGATTGTTAGTATTTATTTTCTCTCTCTCTCTCTCTCTCTCTCTCTCTCTCTCTCTCTCTCTCTCCTCTCTCTCACATTTTTCCCTCCCTCACCTTTCTCTTGGCCGACCTCCCTTGTTCTCTCTTTCCCTCACGTGAAGTGCGAGCTAGCCACACCCTTGGCCGCCGTCGCCGCCGTTTCATTAAGCTACCGATCGCTGCCACTCACGGATGCCAGTGCCCCTTTTCTAAGGATGCTACTTCCACTGCTGTTTGCTCTCTATCCAGCCACCTTTGAGGGCTTGAATTTGCATGGAATCACAAGTAAGTGAATCCCTAACCCTCGCCTAGGATAACGAGTGATTTTGGGATAGTTCAAGCCCGTTTTAGCAAGTTTTAGGGGTTATTCGTAGAGAAATGGTTGGACTGCTTCTGTTTGGATGAAATTGTGATGATTTTTGAGGTGGATTGGAGGTTAGAATTGATTGATTTTGTGATTGAAATAATTACGAGTGATTATTGTGACTTATTACGTGAAAAACGGACCTAAATGTGCCGTTATAGTGATTTTTTTTTGTGGTGGCTGAATCATTGTTCATTCTGTGGCTGAATTGATGCATATTGGTGTTTGAGGCATAGTGCGTGTTGGTTTGGGGTTGTCAGTAGGAGTACGATGCCCGTAAATGGTAAAATTTGGCTTAAAATGCTAAAATTCGCATTAAATTATGCACGTGCAAATTGAATTGGTAAAATTATAAGTTAACATGGCTGACTGGTAGCTTGTATATGTTGGATGATGTGTGCGAGTTGGTCGTATGAAATTGGCATGTGATTGGGTGATTAATGTGCTGCACGATCATTAAATACCCTAAGGCGTTTTTACGTGGGGTCCAGAAAACAAATGGAAAATGTGTGCACGTGTGATAACATAATCCCTGATGCATTTCACGCAGGTAATTGAACCCGTCCTGAGGCGTGTTACACGGGACGATGCCCAGTTTTATCAAAAGACCGCCAACCTAATGCATTATACGCGGGTTATGTCATAAAAAGGAGATCGATGTTGCACCTAAAGCGTGTTACATGGGCTAGAGACACTGAGCCCGAGGCGTTTTTACGCGGGCTATAAAAGTGTTGTACAACCTCATGCGTGTTTACGCGGATTGTGTTATAAAACGGGAGATAGGTGTTGCGCATGAGGCGTGTTTGTTTACGCGGGCTGTAGAAGTGTTGTTGAATATGAGGTGTGATTACGTGGTTCGAGATCGATGGCTAGTTTTTGGACTTGAGGCATATTATGCGGGTCAGAAATGAATTGGATGCATGTGCCTGAGTGAAATGATGAAAGTATGATGTTGTGTCTATTATACGAATATTGGTGTGGTTTTGGTTTGAATGATATCTTTGAGAGTGGCTTGTTATCAATTGTTAATGGTAACGCTTGATTTAGCATGTGAAGTTTCGTGTGTATCAAGTTGAGATGTCGGTGCCTGCAATTGTTCTGGTTTACTGATTGTGTGATTGGCATGCTTAAATGTGACCAGAGATACGTGTTAGTCTAGGTTGGGTTTAAGGTGTTACTTGCTAAGAGATGATCTCATGGTTTTACTTAAAACCATTTCAGACCCTAGACCTAGATATGGCTAATCCGTTGCCTCACCATTTTGGGATACCAATGCTTTTTGACCACTCAACAGTAGAGTTCCCTGTAGATGAACAGTATACTTGAATTAAGCACACCAATGAGCTTCAAGTAGACATAGGTGTCCTAGCGTGGTAGACTCACACCTATACAGCCTAGACTTTCCGAGATGGGACAGAGGAATTCAAGTTTGTTAGAGATTTTGATGCTTCCTACAATGCATTTGGGGATTGGGATCCTTTTACAGTTCTTCCCTTGAATGGTGAGTTGACTAGTACCAGCCCTAGCCTTATGCAGTCAGCCCCCCTTGGATTACCCCCATTGAGTCCGCAACTATGGTGGCTGAACCATAACCTGAGCCCGAGGTACCTTACCAAGGACAAATTCCTATGGATCTAGTCTCATATGACGAAATCGTAGAGCTGGAACCAATGGAGAATCCAGAGGTGGAGCCCGAGGAAGAGCCTAGGGAGGAAATCGAAGAAGAAGAGCCCAAAGCGGAACAGGAGGAAGAGCCTAAAGAAGTGGAACTAGAGGATGAGGAACCGGTTGAGGTCTCGTGGGAATCGAGAGATATAGATGACCCTATTGTGATCGAAGCTAATTCTGAGCCTACTGAGTCTTCGAAGTCTTTGGCGAATCAGACTGACTTCGATGAATTTGACTCTGAGTGGACCCCTCCTTCTATAGCGACTAGGGGTTAGTTAGGAGTTTAGGGGTTGGACCTGTTTTTCGTGACGAGCCTTTTGGACAAAGGGTTAGTCTACCGGGCCGCTAGTCCCTTTTTGTTATTGGCGGTCATTAGTTTCGAAAGTTTGCATGTGTGCTAGCTTGTAGTGGATATTGTATATTTTGCGGGTGTAATATAGTGTTTGATGGTTTGGTGACTTGTTCCTCCCTGTTACCCCATGATTATATCATCAGGGATTTGTGTAATTATTTTCGTTGCATTTGATTATGATGTTTTGGATGGGGTCGGCGATGTTTCCTAGGACATCGCACTAATTCGACCTCTGAGTGGTGTCACGAGCTCGATGGAGTTCGAGGCGTGACAACCAAATTGAATTAGTATCAGAGCATGGTCAACTCGATCTAAGTCGGTCGAAGCCTGGAGTGATAAGAAGTGGAGACCCTAGGGTAGCCATTAGGGAGACCATAGTGAGCCATAAGTGTGTCTAGCACTACACGTATCTCTGGTTTGTTTGTTATGTTTGAAGGGTGAATTGAGTGCTCTAATGGTTGAAGTGCAGGTGCGTCTAGACTCGAGGTAAGTACATGAAACTTATTGATTGTGATCTCATGTTGTGGTGGTTGATTTCTTGCTAAGTGAATTATCATCGTGATTCACTGCCTAAATCTAGACTGGTATAGTTGACTTAGGTTTCTAATTCCTGAATGGAATTATAGCAGGTGGGTGAATGATAAAAATTGTGAGAATGAGTAGCCAAGAAAAGGGTGTAGGAAGGGGTGCAGAAGGGGAGTCAGAGGTTGAAGTGGTGCTCATGCTAGAGCTGTAGAAAATCCCAGAGTTGATGAAATTTTAAGAGCACTTGAGGAAGTTAGGACTTTAATGGGTAGGTAGACTCAGGAGCGAGCTGCCAATATAGCTCAGGCTGCTGAGGCCACTGCAGCTGCTGCTGTTGCCAATCATGGGAATCAGGGTCAAGGTCAGGGATAAGCCCAAGGACCAGTAAATGTGAATAGGCAAATGCCATAGTTAGTAGAGCAATTCTTGAAGTTGAAACCCCCAAAGTTCGATGGTAAAGGTCATCTTGAGGTTGCATCGCTTTGAGTAAAAGAACTAGAAAAGGCTTTTGAGGTTTTGGGGTACACGAAGGAAGAAAAAGTGACTTTGGCGGTATATCAATTGCAAGGAAATGCAAGTGATTGGTGGAAAGCCACCAAGGGTTGGGTGTCCCCCGCGGATGTCGCTCATACATGGGTTGTATTTGTGGAAGCCTTCAATGGCAAATATTTTTCAGAGAGTGCTCGAGAAATGAAGTTAGCTAAGTTTATGTGGCTTCGTCAAGGGTAGATGTCAGTAGATTAGTACGAGACAGAATTTTCTAGATTATCTAAGTTTGCCCCAAGAATGGTAGAAGATCCGTGGGATAAGGGTCAAAGGTTCCGAGATGGGTTGAAACTGGACCTTTGTAGTCAGATGGTATCGCTGAATTTGAGAGACTATAATGAAATTTATGAGCAAGCCCAAGTGATTGAGCGTGACTTAACGAATAGAGCCGCTAATTCTGGGTTGAGATATGCTCTGTCTAGGGACAACTGTCGTTTCGGGAAAAGGCCAATATCGGGGAATTAGCATTTTGTCCTTCCCACTAGGAAGAATATTGGGAAACCAAATCGTTTTCACCATGTCGCCTGTGTGGACAAAGGCACGGCAATGGATCTTGCCCGAATAGAGGTGGAGCTTGTTTTGGGTGTGGTGGAATAGGACATCATATAAGAAATTACCCCAACATCAAGCAAACAGGACCGCCTGTGCAATCACCGTTGCCCCGGCAAGGAAATCAAGTTGGAGCTGCCCCTTCGACTAATCAGAATAGGCCGACAGCATAAGGACGGGTATATGCAATGGCAGGAAGGGAAGTCGAGGACGTGTCAGGCGTGGTCACAAGTATAGTCTCTCTCTGTGATCATGCTGCATATGCTTTATTTAATCCGGGGACGTCACATTCATTTGTGTTTGAACAATTCGTTAGATTAACTGGAATAGAACCAAAACAGCTTGACTTTGTGTTGTTTGTTGCTACTCCGTTGAATGATAGAGTGCTAGTTTTGCTAGGTTGTTTGGATTGCAAAATTGTGATTGGTAACGTAGAAGATCGAATAGATTTGGCTATTCTACCTATGTTTGATTTCGATGTGATTGTGGCTATGGATTGGTTGATAAAGCAGAGGGCCGTAATGGATTATAGTAGCAGAGTGCTCTAATTTAATCCAGTTGGACATCCTAGATTTGAATTTGTAGGAAGTTGAGGAGGAACCTCGATTTCTTGGATTTCGTCACTAGAAGTGACTAAGTTGTTGGATGTAGGGTGCCAAGGATTCCTAGCGTCAGTAGTTGATTCAAAGATTGAGGAGTCGAGGCTAGAGGATATAGCCGTGGTGCGCGACTGTCCCGATGTCTTTCCTTAGAAATTGCTAAAATTGCCACTAGAAAGAGAAGTAGAGTTTGTAATCGAGTTGGCCCTTGGAACAGAGCCGATCTCAAAAGCACCCTATAGGATGTCGTTATCAAAATTGAAAGAATTGAAAGTACAGATGCAAGAGTTGTTGGATAAAGGTTTTATTCATCCAAGTGCGTCTCCATGGGAGCATCAATGTTGTTTGTAAGGAAGAAAGATGGGGTCATTGAGATTGTGTATTGATTATAGGCAGTTGAACCAAGTGACTATCAAGAATAAACATCCCCTGCCAAGGATAGATAATTTGTTTTATCAATTACAAGGGGTTTCAGTATTTTCTAAAATTGATTTGAGGACAAGATATCATCAGTTCAGGATTAGGAAGGAGGATATACCGAAAACCGCATTCAGGATGAGATATCGGCATTATGAGTTTACGGTAATGCCATTTGGGTTGACTAACACCCCTGCTACCTTTATGGATTTAATGAATCGAGCATTTAAGGAATTCTTGGATCAATTTGTGATAGTTTTCATAGACGATATATCGGTATACTTGAAGAGCCCAGAAGAGCACGAGTTCCATTGGAGTAAAGTTCTAAAGATGTTAAAGAAACATGTACTGTATGCCAAGTTTAGAAAGTATAAGTTCTAGCTTAGTCGAGTAGCATTTCTTGAACATGTGATCTCGGGGGATGAAATTTCAGTAGATCCGACAAAGATTGAAGCCATGATAAAGTGGCCGAGATTGATGACGGTAACCGAGGTTCGAAACTTCTTAGGTTTGGCAGGATACAATAGACGCTTTGTGAAAGGATTTTCGGCTATAGCAATGTCGTTGACACATCTGTTAAAGAAAGAAACGAAGTTTAAGTGGACTGACAAGTGTAAAAGGAGTTTCCAGGAATTAAAGCATAGATTGACGATGGCACTGGTATTGACTATTCCATCAGGATCTGGAGATTTCGAAATCTATAGTGATGCATCGTTGAAAGGATTAGGATGCGTGCTAATGCAACATGAGTGAGTAGTAGCCTATGCATCAAGGCAATTGAGGCCGCATGAATTGAATTATCCGACGAATAATTTGGAATTAGCCATAATCATTTTCGCCCTTAAGATCTGGAGACATTATTTGTGTGGGGAAAGATTTCAAATTTATATAGATTATCAGAGCCTCAAGTATCTGTTTTCTCAAAAAGAGTTAAATATGAGGCAGTGTCGTTGGATGGAATTACTGAAAGACTATGATTATGATATTTTGTATCACCTCGAAAAGGCTAACTGGGTAGCAGATGCGTTGAGTCGGAAGTTGAGTATCGCGCATATGATGGTCAAGGAAAGGACATTGTTGGAAGAAGTGCGAGACTCGGAGTTTAAGTTTGAAGTAAGTCAAATCTCGAGTTTACTCACTACACTAAGGATTGAACCGGAAACTCAAACTAAGATCAAGGCCTTACAATCTATAGACCAAGAGATTCAGAAAATCCTAGAAATGAACGCTACTATGAGAAAACGGGACTTCCAAGTGTCTGAGGATGGAATCTTGAAGTTCTGTGGGCGGTTGTGCATGCCTGACGATGCAGAACTTAAAGAAAACATATTGTCGGAAGCACATCATAGTAATTATAGTATCAATTCGGGAAATATGAAAATGCATCGGAACTTAAGGCAGTATTATTGGTGGAATGGAATAAAGGTAGATAGAGCCAAGTACGTGGCTAAGTGTTTAACTTGTCAGCAGGTGAAAGCATAATATTGTAAGCCCGGAGGATTGTTGCGACCATTAGAAATCCTTAAATGGAAATGGGAGTACGTGACTATGGATTTTATAATGGGATTACCAAGGAGCCAAAAGGGCCTTGATTCCATTTGGGTAATTATGGATAAATTGACAAAATCAGCACACTTTTTGGCAGTGCGGAAAGACTTCGCATTGGATCGGTAAGCCGAATTATACGTATAACAAATAGTTCGTTTGCATGGAGTGCCAATGACGATTACTTCAGATCGTGATCCCAGGTTTGCCGTCAACTTTTGGAAATGTCTACAGACGGCATTGGGATCAAAGCTGCAGTTTAGTGCAGCTTATCATCCGTAAACGGATGGTCAGTCTGAGAGGACAATTCAGACTCTAGAGAACATGATTCAGGCATGTGTATTGGATTTTCAAGGCAAGTGGAAAGAGCAATTACCCTTAGTAGAATTTGCGTACAATAATAGTTTCTAGCCGAGTATCGGGATGGCGCCATTTGAAGCGTTGTATGGCAAAGCTTGTAGGACGTCCGTATGTTAAGACGAAGTTGGAGAAAGGAGTATAATCGGGCCAAAATTAGTTCAACAGTCAGTTGAGGCGGTTAAGATCATTCGTGAAAGATTGAAAATAGCACAAAGCCATCAAAAAAGTTATGCAGACAAAAGACGAAGACCTTTGGAATTTCAATTAGGGGATCACATATTCCTTAAGGTATCGCTAATGAAAGGATTCTCCCGATTTGATAAGAAAGGGAAATTGAGTCCACGGTTTGTGGGACCTTTTGAGGTGTTAGAAAAGATTGGAGATTTAGCATATCGACTTGTCTTGCCGCCAAATTTGTCTTAGGTGCACAATGTATTTCACGTGTCGATGTTGAAGAAGTATGAACCGGATCTGACCCACGTGCTAAACTACGAAGAAATAGATGTGGACGACAGGGTATTGTACATGAAAAGACTAGTGCGGATCAAGGATAGGAAGGAACAAGTCTTAAGGAGCAAGACGATTCCGCTGGTCAAGATGATTTGGGAGCATCACTGGACCCAAGGCACTACTTGGGAAAGCAAGGAGTTAATAAGACGTCATTACCCTCAGTTGTTTGAATAGATTGGATTTTGATTGTAAATTTTGAGGACGAAATTTTTATAAGGGGGGAAAAGTTATGACATTCCAAATTTCAATCTACTTTTTTTTTTGGTAAAGAACCTACCTGATATTTATGAAATGCATAATTTTCAATAATGCACTTGTAGTAAATCTCGCCTAGACTTGATTACTCTTGGGACACTAACCAGTAGGAAAAGGCTCATTAGGGATCTAGATTCATGCGACCATAGAACTTGATCATGGATTAACTTTCGACCATAAAAATTGTCGATGTGATATTTTGGGCTAATATAGACCGATCTAAGGTAGGTCATGGATTGATTTGCGAATGCCATATAATTGGATCGCAAGTGATTTCGCCTCGTCAGGATATGAAATTGCGAACAATCCCAAACCTATTTTAAACAATCGCGCTCTTTAGAACTAGTGATTGATCCTCGTAATTATATAAGACAATCGAGGTCGCCATGACTCAAGTGAGCTTAAACATGGTTCGATTTAGTATCGACCACGGGTTGAATACATGAATTTTCCCGAAAGCCGCCCGTTAGTTTGGGATAAGCTCAAGTCATATATATTTGAGTTTGGCTATTAAATAGAGATCGAGTTTGGGCATAGAAATTTCGATAGTCATGATACAATATTTGAACGACGTCAAAAGTACTGTGGTCAGCTTTGAATTTGCTCGAATTCGTTAGAAAATTGAAATTTTTAAGGAAAATGAAAAATGATCGTTTTGCCCTTGAAATTTTATGAAGGCCAAGTATAAATGAGAGGGGCAGTTTGGTCATTTCACACCAATTTTGGATGGTTTTGCCCCTGCACTTTTTGTGAAATTCCAACTTTGCTCTTGGATAATTTTTATGGGATTTAATTTGGGCTGTCGATATTTAGATCGGATTGAATCGTGGCCGTCGGATGGAAAGTATAGAAAACGGCAAGATGGTAATTTCCTTGGGGGATAGACACCAATTATTGGATTGTTAGTATTTATTTTCTCTCTCTCTCTCTCTCTCTCTCTCTCTCTCTCTCTCTCTCTCTTTCTCTCACGTTTTTCCCTCCTGCACCTCTCTCTCGGCCGACCTCCCTTGTTCTCTCTCTCCCTTACATGAAGTGGCCAGCTGGCCACACCCTTGGCTATCGTCGCCGCTATTCCGTCAAGCCATCGATCGCCGCCGCTTGTGGACGCCGGTGAGTCGTCGGTGCCCCTTTTCGTGGGATACCGTCGCCGTTGCTGTTTGCTCGCTGTCTAGCCACCTTTGAGGGCTTGAATTTGCATGAAATCACAAGTAAGTGATTCCTTAACTCTCGCCTAGGATAACAGGTGATTTTGGGCTAGTTCGAGCCCGTTTTAGCAAGTCTTAGGGGTTATTCGTGGAAAAATGGTTGGACTGCTTTGGATGAGCTGTTTGAATGAAATTGTGATGATTTTTGAGGTGGATTGGAGGTTAGAATTGATTGATTTTGTGATTGGAATAATTACAAGTGATTATTGTGACTTATTGCGTGAAAAACGGGCCTAAATGTGCTGTTATAGTGATTTTTCTGTGGTGGCCGAATCACTGTTCATTCTGTGGCTGAATTGATGCATATTGGTGTTTGAGGCATAGTGCGTATTGATTTGGGGTTGTCGGTAGGAGTATGACGCTCATGAGTGGTAAAATTTGGCTTAAAATGCTAAAATTCGCATTAAATTGTGCACGTGCGAATTGAATTGGTAAAATTGTGAGTTAACATGGCTGACTGGTAGCATGTATATGTTGGATGACGTGTGCGAGTTGATTGTATAAAATTGGCATGTGATTGGATGATTGATATGTTGCACGATCATTAAATAACCTGAGGCGTTTTTATGTGGGGTCCAGAAAACAAATGGAAAATGTGTGCACGTGTGATAACATAATCCCCGATACATTTTACACAGGGAATTGAACTCTTCCTGAGGCGTGTTACGCTGGACGATGCCCGATTTTACCAGAAGACCGCCAACCTGATGCGTTTTACGCTGGTTGTGCCGTAAAAAGGAGATCGGTGTTGCGCCTAAGGCGTGTTACGCGGACTAGAGACATTGAGCCTGAGGCGTTTTTACGCGGGCTATAGAAGTGTTGTCCAACATGATGCGTGTTTAAGCGGGTTGTGTTATGAAAAGAGAGATCGGTGTTGCGCCTGAGGCGTGTTTGTTTATGCGGGCTAGAGATACTGAGCCTAACGCGTGTTCGTTTACACGTGCTATAGAAGTGTTATTGAATCTGAGGTGTGATTATGTGGTTTGAGATCGATGGCTAGTTTTTGGACATGAGGTGTGCTTACCCGAGTCAGAAATGAATTGGATGCATATGCCTGAGTGAAATGATGAAAGTATGATGTTGTGTCTATTATGCAAATATTAGTGTGGTTTTGGTTTGAATGATATCTTTGAGGGCGGCTTGTTATCAATCGTTAATGGTAACGCTTGATTTAGCATGTGAAGTTTCGTGTGTATCAAGTTGAGATGTTGGTGCATGCAATTGTTCTGGTTTACTGATTGTATGCTTGGTGTGCTTGAATGTGACCAGAGATACGTGTTAGTCTAGGTTGGGTTTAGGGTGTTACTTGCTGAGATGTGATCTCATGGTTTTACTTAAAACCATTTCAGACCCTAGACTTGGATAATAGCTAATCAACTGCCTCACCATTTTGGAATACCAATGTTTTTTTACCACTCAATAGTAGAGTTCCCTATAGATGAACAATATACTTGGATTAAGCACACCAATAAGCTTCAAGTAGACGTAGGTATCCTAGAGTGGTAGACTCACACCTATACAACTTGGACTTTCCATGATGGAGCAGAGGAATTCGGGCCTGTTAGAGATTTTGATGCTCCCTATGATGCATTTGGGGACTGAGATCCTTTTACAGTTCCTCCCTTGAATGGTGAGTTGACTAGTACCGGCCCTGGCCCTGCGCAGTCGGCCCCTTCGATTACCCCCGCTGAGTCCACACCTATGGTGGCTGAACCACAACCTAAGCCCGAGGTACCTTACCAAGGACCGATTCCAATGGATCTAGGCTCAGACGACGAACCCGTAGAGATAGAACTAGTGGAGAATCCAGAGGTGGAGCCCGAGGAAGAGCCTGGAGAGGAAATTGAAGAAGAAGAGCCCGAAGCGGAACAAGAGGAAGAGCCTGAAGAAGTGGAACTGGAGGATAAGGAACCGGTTGAGGTCCCATGGGAATCGGGAGATATAGACGATCCCATTGTGATCGAAGATGATTCTAAGCCTGCTGAGTCTTCGAAGTCTTTAGGAAATCAGACTGACTTCAATGAATCTGACTCTGAGTAAACCCCTCTCTCTAGAGCGACTAGGGGTTAGTTAGGACTTTAGGTGTTGGACCTGTTTTTGGTGAGGAGCTTTTTTGACAAAGGGTTAGTCTACCGGGCCGCTAATTGCTTTTTGTTATTGGCGGTCGTTAGTTTTGGAAGTTTGCAAGTATGCTAGTTTGTAGTGGATATTGTATATTTTACGGGTGTAATATAGTGTTTGATAGTTTGGTGACTCATTCCTCCCTATTACCCCATGATTATATTGTCAGGGATTTGTGTAATCGTTTCCGCTGCAATTGTTTATGATGTTTTGGCTGGGATTGGCAATGTTTCTTGGGACGTCGCACTAATTCGACCTTCGAGGGGTGTCACGAGCTTGATGGAGTTCGGGGCGTGACAGTCGAGGTCGGAAAGGCTCACCGGTTTATGCTGACTTCTGAGGGGTCTCCAGCCTTCCTGCTAGTCATGACAGAGCTACTGGTTCCCTTTACCGCTCTGGTGTCGCCTCGATAAGCTCTCTTTCTTTCTATCTCTCTCTGGTCCGTCTCTTTCTCTCTATATTTTTCTCTCAAACGGCCGACCCATTGGCTGGCCTCCTCGCCCGTTTTTATAGCAGATGTTGGCCGCTCACCTTTGTCTCCATCCTCTCCATTAATGGCCTGCACCGGCCTAGGCTTGCTCAAGACTTTTGTGGCTGTTTAGGCCGATGCAGGGGGCTGCTCTGAGTCAGTGAAGAAGGAAGGAAGAAGGAGAGAGAGGAGGCCGGGAATTGGGAAAGGACAGGATTGGCCATCAATGCTAATCCCGTTGCCGTGCCTCCTTGGTCCATCTTATGCTCGATGGGGACGTCAAGGCTACTTTGCCATTCATCGCTTCTACGGCTAGATGCAGGGGCGAATAAGGGAGAGATAGAGAGAGAGAGAGAGAGAGAGAGAGAGAGAGAGAGAGAGAGAGAGAGAGAGAGAGAGAGGCTGGCGCGGGGGGAGAAGAAGATAAGGAAGCTACGACAGGCCAAGCCTAGCCCGCGTGGGGAAAAAGAAAAAAAGAAGGGCAAGCTGGGCCCGCGCGGGGGAAAAGAAGAGAAGGCCGGGTTGACCCGGCCCGATCCAAATTTTTTTTTAATAATATATTTTTTGAATTTTTTTAAGAAAATATGCTCTAATTGGTCCTATTAATGCAAATGTGCCTAACATCTATATGCAATGTAATTAAATGTAAATATATTTTTTTGTTTTAGGAACTAAAAAATGTAATTCCTAATTTTGTGCAATTAACCTTGGACAAATTAAAATAGGTGTCAACATGTGAATGCACTTGGATCAATGCTGCCAAAGTGAACGTAAATATTCACATCTTGACAAAGCGATGTAAACATATGCACGTGGCTCCCTCTTATTATTCTTAAAGGAGAGGAAAATTTTTCAAATCTGGCATGCGAACGTAATTGGATCAATGCGGCCAAAGCTAGAGCATGCGAGAAAAACATAAATATTGACATCTTTGACAAAACATAAATATGCACGCCGCTCCCTGTTACCTTTGTCAAACAAAAGATGGTTACTTTTTTTTTTGTCGGAAAAAGGTGCTACTTGCAATTAGCAATTTTCGCAATTTCCCGTGCTTATCGAGAACACGATCCACCAGACTCGCCGACTTAGCATGCGATAAATAGTGAAGTCAACATAACCACCACATGACACGAGGCAGGATAAAAAGACAGTGCGAACAAGAAAAGAATCTTTCTTGCTAATTATGAACAAGACCCATCTGCCACGGTGACTCAGCAGGTAACAAAAAGCGACTGTACGGATCACGTGGCACGTAAATATCCGTCCAATAAGTTCTCTTCACGAAAAGAATCTTAACTCAGGACAAATAGCAAGTTGGTCTTCCCAACACACCACCATCAGCAAACTGACTGTAAAATTAGAACCTTGTGCTATCAAAGAGCCTTAACAACAGATTTGAGAGCCAAGAGACAACATAAGAAATCTACGTAATTCAGCCGAAGGGACTACATTCATGAGCGACCAATAAGAGCACAGATTTACATGCCAAAAGTACAGTGAAAGAGAAAGAGCTGTCAAAAGCTACCATTAACGCGTCTTAGTTTTAGAGTGAAGTTAGTAGGAACTCGTCTTCACGTGTCAGCTCGCCCGCGAATTATCCTCCTTCGCTTTTCACTTCTTCCTTCATTCCGAAAGTGATGAGCAAATATTCACTTGGGCTTTTGGCTGAGCCAAAAAAAAAAAAGATATGATGAGGACGAAGTTAATATAAGTGAAATAAAATGTTATAAAGTCTAAGCACGTATTGCATGGTTCAAAGTTCATACGGATCAAGGTCGGAGAATCTGTCAATACAAGTAAGAGTGGATTAATATATAAACAGTGCTTTAAAGTATATCATTTTGAGTTATGTTCTGGGCAAGTTTAGATTCCCATTTTTACCGGATCTCATTTTAAGAGGCGTTTAAAGTCAACGTGAGGGACATTTAACAGATTTATCACGTAAGCTCACTATTTTTTTTTTAACAAAATAATTCGATGATGGAAGAAAAGCAATTTTGCACTTTGGGGATGTCGAGACCAAATCGAAGGAAAGTGGGCTGGAAGGTGATTGCTACTGGGGCTTGTGCAATAAGTTCCAAGACTCTTAAGCACGTGTGAGTGGACAAATTGTGATCATGTAGGTCGAATTGCTGAAGCAAGTGATGCTTAGTATGCCATAAATCTCTCTCTCTCTCTCTCTCTCTCTCTCTCTCTCTCTCTATATATATATATATATATATATCTATATATCTATATATCTATATATATATATATATATATATGTTTGCTTACTTTGTTTAATTAATAATGTTTGTTTTGATATCTTTCATCATTTTGTTGATTGAGAATTTTTGGTGTCTAAATATGGTAAGAGATAATCTGGATATATTTTAGTGTCGATTTTCATCTTCTTTCCCTATGAGAAATTGGTGTGATTTGGCAATCATGTGCTGAAGACTTAGACCTCCCACATTCGCGTTCTCTCTAATATCACTCTCTATGTGTAGTGATGGAAGGACTTCGATACTCTAGCAATTGAAGATTTTATGTGCATCCTAAACTCTAAATTTTATGTCCTCACTAATTTTGGAGCTTGAACCAGATAACCCTTTTGTTCAATTTGAAATATTTATTGAGAATCAAGTTCCATATGGCCTTCTTGTAGTTAAAATTAGTCACAGGGCATAAGGTTTATATATAGTTGGTGGGGGGGGGGGGGGGGGGTGGGGCTGGGGGTTAAAGTTCAGTCCAAATAAAAATCCAAGCTGCGTTTGCAATATTCTCTAGTCTAACACACACTCCAGTACCATCATTCAGGGACCACTTTCACTTCACATTAAGCAAAGATTGTTCCGTTCGATTCCCAAAATCTTTGCCATAAAAGCAACGATAGTGGTGCACATGGTGCCAGCACAAATCTCATTGCACCTTTCATTTTATAATGACAAGAAATTAATTGATTAATGAATTTGATTAGTGTCCGGTCCACTACTCTAGAGGCATATCGATCATCACTCACAAATTCGTCATATAGCCGCAGCGAAGTATTTTTTAATGAGATGAGATACTTTATTTTCCATATAAGAAAAAGAAATACAAAAGACTAAGGAGATGGAAGCCCTTTCCACCAAAGCTATCATGCAATCAATCAGAAAACTCGTCTCCAAGCAGGATTGTATGAAATTAATGTCATAAAATTTATCCTACTTTGAAGGCCAAATTCATTAACAATTTAATTAGCAATAAATTCGTCATCAAACAAAGATTTTTGTCGACCGGAAATCTACTGAAGCGGTGAATATGATTTTCCATGAAGAAAAGTTTAATAAGCAGATTGTAAGATGTTGGCTTTAAGTACCTTTATTAAAATATTCTTCCTTGCGAAATTGAAGTCATGCATCTGGGTATCGAGATTATATAAGAGAAGATCAAATTGAACAAACTACTACTAACAAAGAACCAAATCTTAGGCAACTCATTGCTCATTGTTAACCTCCTCCGTTTCCTGATTCTAATGGCTTGCTCTTCTTCCAAGCTCATAAGTACTTACCATGTGTTTTTGAGTTTCAGAGGTCTGGATGTCCGCAACAACTTCCTCGATCATCTCTACGCAGCTCTAGACCAAGCAGGAATACACACTTACGTCGACAATGAAGAGCTGAGGAAGGGAGAGCATATACCGCACGCGCTTATGAATGCAATTGAAGACTCACAAATCGCAATCATCATTTTCTCCAAGGACTATGCCTCTTCACCGTGGTGTTTGGAAGAGTTAACGAAAATCATGGAGTGTAGGAAGCAAAAGCGCCTGATTGTGCGGCCAGTGTTTTACAAAGTGGAACCCTATGAAGTGAGAACACCAAGAGAGAGTTACAAGAAAGCCATGGCTAAGCATGAGGTCAGGTTTGGGAAGGATTCAGAAAAAGTGAAGAGATGGAAGAAAGCTCTTTTTGATGCTAGCTTCTTGTCAGGGTGGCCTTTTACTGATGGGTACGTGAGAACTCTTCTACTACTTAATTAGTGTAAATCTTTCCATACTTAATTTGCTCTATGGTTTGGGAGGCTACAAAGTTGGGGGTAAATTTGCCCCTAAATCTTTCCCTCACGCAAACTAGGGGTGTAATCGTTTCGGTTCGGTTTGGTTTTCTTAAAAAAACCAAATCGTTAAGGGTGCACCCTTGAGTTGAATCGAAACTCGCCCGAACCGAATTGGAATTGAACCAGGAAATCGATTTGGTTCGGTTTGGTCCAGTTCAGTTTTCAGTTTCTTCTTCTTCTTTTTTTTTTGCTTTTTATTCATGGCTCTGTTTTAGGGTAAAACCGAAGTGTTTATTTCAGTTTGGCTCGATCCAAACCAAACTGAAATAAAAAAAAAATTGGTTAATTTTGATTATCTGAACCAAAACCAAAACCGAATCGAAATGCACCAAATTTTCAGTTCGGTTCGGTTCGTATCTCGGTTCGATTTTTGGTTCGGTTCTGATACCCCTAATGCAAACCCACTCTCATCAGACACTCACACAGCACGGAGCACACTTATGCGGCACACGAAATAGAGCACCATGTGTGAGCCATGTGTCCTCTCCGAGCCTTCGCTGAATCTCGACATGCCGCCAGCCGAGTGCTCCCATCCCCACACTGCTCCAGCTGCGTCACCTCAGCCCCTCTCCATCTGTGTCAAGCGGCTTTAGGTGACAATCTAGGCTCGGGCGATGGTCGCCGGAGGCTGCCTGTGATGGCCGAGACTTTCCTCTGTCTTCGGTGACAGAGGGACAAAAACAGAGATAGAGGAAGGCTTGTTATATTGCAAGTATCATTACCATTAAGATTAGCCGCTCTCTTTACAGGATCAAAAATGAATGATTTTACCTTTTCTTGCTACTTTCTTTGGACATCAAGGATGTGAATTGAAGCTTGTCCCTCAGGCTTCTTTAATTTCGTCTCATTTTGAAACTACGTCAAGCCTTTCGTTGACCAATATAGCATTTTTCCCATCTTTCGTATCCACGGTCATTTTCCTGAGCGAGAAATTTTGTCGGGAGAGTATTTACTTCATCCCATTACACACAGGAGAAGATAACTCTGGTATTCTGTCAACCTTTTTTTATATATATATTTTAGAAATGTTTATTTTATTTTTGATTAGAAGAAAGAATGAAAAGCTAGTTTTTTCTAAAGAAAATACTGCCTAATGGCATTCTCGTATATACCAGAAGCTGCAAAGAGGAAAAGAGTAGTAGATCTTGACAATTCCAATCAACATTTAGTATATCCATTACTAACTTGAATTGTTAATAAATGCACAAAGGATTATCAAATAACGTAAGAATTAGTCTTAGACTCTTGTGGACTCCGGCATCTTGCTAGTTGAACATTTTTGGACATTCATCTCCAAATATATTGCAAACTAGTTTCTTACTCATCGATTCTCTTTGAACACTTATTCATTTGTTTGGATTTCTCTAAAAGCAGTTTCAACTAATTTTCCCTTGTCAGATATGAAGCGGTGCTTGTGCAACAGATTGTTCAGGAGATCTCAACTCAACTAGGTCGAACACTATTAGATTTAACCAAGTATCCGGTTGGGATAGATTCCCGAGTACAAGAGCTCAAATCAATCTTAAATCTACAGTCCGAGGATGATGTTCTTATGGTGGGTTTATGGGGACAAGGAGGTATAGGAAAGACAACCCTTGCTGAAGCGATTTATAACACTATTTTTAGAGAGTTTCAAGGTTCTTGTTTCTTGCAATGTATGAAAGAAAATTCCAATGATTTGGCTCCCTTGCAAGAAATATTGCTATCAGAGTTGTTGCTAGGTAATAAATTAACGGTTGCCAATGTTGGTAAAGGAAGTCAATTGATTCAAGAGAGACTTTGTAATAAGAAAGTTCTCATTGTTCTTGATGATGTCAATGATCTACACCAGCTAGATGCATTAGCTAGAAAATGTGAGTGGTTCGGTAAAGGAAGTAGGATAATTATCACAACAAGAAATCAGCATCTGGTAACTTCTCATTGGGTAAATTCGCATCGTATGTATAAAGTTAAAGCTCTCCAGGATGATAAAGCTCTTGAACTTTTTAAAAGGCATGCTTCTCTAAGCAATCAAAAAATAGAAATGAGGCGCAATCTTGTTCATAGGGTTTTACATTATTGCAAAGGCCTTCCTTTGGCACTTCGGGTGTTGGGTTGTTCCTTTCGTAATAGAGGAGAAAAAGAATGGGAAGACATCCTGAAAAAACTTGCTGGCAGTCCTAACCAAGAGATCAATGATGTGCTAAGGGTAAGCTATGATCGATTGGAAGACAATGAAAAGCAGATTTTTCTCGACATCGCCTGTTTCTTCAAAGGACAAAGCACAGAGTACATTACAAAAGTTCTTGGTAGTTGTGGTTTTTACACAACTATTGGTTTACAACATCTCATTGAGCTCTCCTTGATTAGTGAAGAGAATGGGACCTTACAGATGCACGATTTAATACAATCAATGGGTATGGATATTGTTAAAGAAGAATGTCGTGATGATCCTGAAAAGCGCAGTAGGTTATGGTTTCATGGTGATGTTCTTGATGTTCTATCAAGAAATGAGGTAAGACTTGTTAGTGTGCAAGAATTCATGTTCTATTTTTATCTTTGACATTGTTTACTATAGTTACAAAGTAACCTAAATTTATTTGAATAAATATACAGGGGACTAATGCAATAAAAGCCATAGTTTTGAGGCTACCAAAGCCAGAGAAGATGTATATTCATCCTCATGCTTTCACAAACATGAGAAAGTTGAGGTTGCTCATCCTACATAATGTAGATAATTCTTTCCAAGGTCCCATCCATCTCCCTGATGGGTTAAGGTGGTTTGAATGGCCTCATTGTGCCTCGATTCCAGAATTTAGAGATGGTCTAAAGGAGTTAGTTGGATTTGATATGCGGAATAGCAAGATCGAAGTAGGGCTGCGACAATTTAAGGTGCGCATTTATTTGATCCTTTTTTCATTTCTTATAACTATAGGTATTAAATCTGATGATGTTTAATATTGTCCTTAGAAAAATAGCTACAATGATTTTATACTTTATACACATATTGAAGCATCAAATGTAGGCTGTCAATCTATTTGTACTTCGACTGCTTTTCTAATCAAGTCCATGTTTTTTTAATTTTCCCAATCAAGTTATTTTTCTTTCATAAATTGTATAATCAAGTCTCTCCGGCATCAAATCCGGCCAAATTCAACAGAAGTGGTCTTCGGAGGACGCCGGAGTGTGACGTGGATTGAATATTGCCTACATGGAAACCCCCGTGGATACTGAATGGTGGGAGATGCCATAAGCTGTTTGACTAGCTTTCGCTTTAAGCTGGTTCTAAGAGTGCCCAATGTATGTGCAATACTTAATCCACATCACACTACGGGGTCATTCAATGGTCGCATAAGCTAAATTTGGCTAAAAGAGACTTGATTATAGTAAATAGGACTCCATTAGAAAAATTAAAAGTATAGGGACTTTATTAAAAAAAATTCAGGGATAAAAAGTAAAAAATTTTCATGCATGTATGAAAATGGCCAAAACTGAGCTCAAACCATCATGACTTTGAGCTGAAAATTGAAACAAAAACTTCTGAGGATGTAATATATCATCTAAACGCTGAATGTGCTTAAGATATACCATGAAATGTTTTATTTGATTTGTAGCTTTTTGATATATAGTTGGCAATAGTCTAAATGTTTTTAAAGATCCTGCCCTTGAGAGAATTGCAAAGCCAGGTCTTTAAAACTCTTTGGATGGTAGGTAAATCTCCTTTACTTGTTAAGTTTCAAGTAGTGTACTAGATAAAATATGAAAATGTCATAATCAAATTTAACGAATTCGAAGGGAATCAACAATTCTATCAATGTGATTGAGCTTGCTCCATCTCATATTAGAAAATATTAAAAACGCTATATTCGTAATTAAGTACAAAAAAAAACATTTAGAGAAAAAGTCATCGTTCTGTTTTAATTAGTTAAACTCATTCTAAAGAAGGACCAGCAGCATTATGTAATGCAAATTTCTAGCATAACCGTGTGGGAAAAAAAAGAATATTGTTTCATGCTAGTAATTTCTCAAAAGTGTTGTAAATTTCAAAATAGTTTCGATCGGCAACTTATTTTGCGTGTCACATGTTAGTGAGTTAACTAAAACTACCAGTACTTATTTAGCCTGGAAACATGTTAGTAAGCTACCCAAAATTTTATGGAAGTACCAACAATTACTTCATCATTTTAAATTACAAACTATTTTTTGTAAATAACCGATATTACTTGGGCAACTTACCAACGTATTAAAATTACTAACTTTTATGAAGAATTACCGACTCCTATTTGAGTCTATTTACTAAGTCTTATATGATTGTATTCAATTTACCAATTGCTCCATGAACTCATCGATATTTAGTTACTAGAGTTATCAACGTATTAAAGTTACTAACTATTATAGGAAGTTACCAATTGTTCCAGGAACTTATCAATATTTTTTTACTAGAGTTACCGTCGTATTAAAGTTAGTAACTATTATAGCAAGTTACCAATATTAATTAGAGTGATTTTGCAACTCCTCACATGTTAGGTTACCATCTAGTTTTAATTTTTCTAACTCTTATTTGATTCAGCTATCGACATTTATTTAATTGTTTCGAAATCACTTCCCCAACATTTAATTTGCAGATGTTACCGCATGTTAAAGTTACCAACTCTTACAAAAATTACCAATATTTATTTGAGTCTATTTAGTAGTGTTTATTTGATTATAAATTAAACAAGTTGGAACGTTGCCCAAGCAAATGTGGTACACTATGTGAATAGTTGATACTTTTGAAACAATCAAATGAAAATTGGTAAGTGACTCAAATAAGAGTGTTTAACTTAATCGCCACAAATAAGTGATCGTAAATTATTGTAATGATGTTGGTAGTATACAACAGAATTGGTAATCTCATAATAGACTAGTAATGCTAACATGCTAGCAAGCTTTCCAAATTACCTTGGTAAACTATTGAAACAGTGGGTACTTCTTAAACAATAAAATAAATGTTGGCAATTAACTCAAATAAGAGTTGATAATTTCGGATTTCAATTATCAACCTTTTCCACTTGGTAAGTTGCCATGCACAAATGTCGGATTTCACTCAAATTAGCAATGCATATAATTGTTGGTAAATTATTGTATGTACAGTATTGAAAAAACGGATGGTAATTCCAAAAATCAAATAAACATTGGTAAAAGGACTCAAACAAGAGTTGGTAGTTTTATTAAAGATAGTAAATTTAACATTTCGGTAAGCTCTGCAAACAAATGTTGCTAAATTATTATACCCTTTGGTAATTTCGAAATAATAAAATAAATGTCGGTAACTCACTCAAATAACATATAGGGCTCGTTTGATAAAACAGGTAATCGACTAGCGAGAACAAATTGAAACATTATTCATCAATGAGAAATCAAATGCAGAATATTAAACACGTGCACAAGTATTTACATGGTGTCCCGTGTCCGGCCAATCGTGCACACATCCTCGAAGAGAAATTGAGTTTTCAAAAGATTAAGTTCCAAAGTCTCATCGAATTTTGAAAAATGCAAAATGAATTTGATATGGGCACGCTTTTGCGTGTTGTTGCTACCACCAGAACTACGATATCTCACCTTTTGGTTTGCTCGGGACGTATTCCCAGGCATTACCCCACCCCTAACCTCCATATCACAAAGCATGCTTATTCAAATTTTGACGTTAAGTACATCATGTTAACAATTTAGTTTTTATGTTCCATTCAACACGAGTATTCTCTTGGGGGTAATCCAGAAATTATCCGATCTGTGCAGAAAAATTAATAACAGCACTCGCCAAAATTAATCGAATACTAAAAGATTCTCAGGCCTCCCCATTATATATATTCGAGAAATCTCCCAAATTTGTCACAAACTTTTGACAAGGAGGCCGGGCCATCATATTTTAGTTAAATAAGCCAACCTCAGACAATTCCTTGCATGGTGTATCCATAGAGAAATGCCTAAGTAAGCAAGTTTGACACATTGGTAACTTTTCACATGTCGGTTGCTCCGCAAATAAAGTTATATACGTATGTATGTATGTGTAATTATATTCACATTCATATCATCTATAGTACTACATAAAGTAAAAAGGATCTTTGATGGGATCTCATTTTTTTTATTCCCTCAAATGTCGTCAATTACTTAGGCTTCGCTCGTTTCAAGAAAAATGTTATGTTTTTGGAAAATGTTTTCCAAAAATTAATTTTCCGATATTTGGCTGAAATCTGAAAAGTCTTGGAAAATATTTTCAATTGTTCAGTATTAAAAAGATTTTCCCCCCTTGCACTACTTTTAATAATTTTTTATTTTTATTTTTTTTTCCTTCTTCTTCTTCCTCAGCCGGTCGCCGGCCAAGGTAGTGGCCGACGACCAACCACAAGCGAGCTCGAGCCTTGCCACAGGCCGGTGAGGCTCAAGCTCTCCAAATTCCAGTAAGGTCGAGCCTCGTCGGCCTATGGCGAGGTTCGCTATCACATGATCCAACTAGGCCAAGCTTGCCCAAGGCCAATCGAGCGAGCTTGGGCCTTGAGCAAACTTGGCCTCGTTGGAGCCTCGCCACAGGTTGACGAGGCTTGAGCTCGCCTGTGGCCGATTGCCGGCTGCCGTCGTGGCCAATGACTAACCGGAGAAGAAGATAGAAAAGAGAAAGAAAGAGAAAAAATAAATAAAAATGAAAAATGAAAAAGATCATTAGAAAGAATAAAAAAAATTAGAATTTTAAAAAAAGAAAAAATAATAATTATGATGAATGATGAAAGACGGAGGGGGGAAAATTACTCCTTCAAAAAGTGAAAAATATTTTCCTCACTTTTGAATGTGTTTTGTCCATTGAGAAAAAATATTTTCCATGACTAGTTTATTTCCCATAAAACAAACACCAAAAAATCCATAAAATATTTTCCTGAAAGTTATTTTTGGTGAAACGAACGGAGCTTATTTTGCAAATGTGTAACCATAGAGAAATGCGTGAGCTATTAAGTTTATTTCATATCCAACATGTTTCAATATCAAAATTTGAATGTTTTTTATCCAACAAGAAGATTTTTATTAAAATCTCGAAATATCCTTCTTCTTTTTCCGCGTACATTAATATGTTTCTATGTATTGTGTATTTTATCAACAATTTATTTCTACAAAATATTTCTAAATTCGTGGTTTTGCTCAATTTTTCAAGTATCAATTTTGTGCATACACTTAACCCGTGTGCATGTAGTACTATATAAAAAGTTTCTTGTATTTTTCTCTTCCCATGCTTCACATGAGACATTGTCTTTCAATTTTCCTGTCATGCTCTTCGATTCCACGAGCTTCGGATTGTGTTGAAGGAACAAGTAACAAAAAAAGGATTTTTTTTTAATATTAGTGGGATGGAGAACACTCCAAGCCACTCCAAAGACACAACACTCTCTTGATCACTTGTGAACTATAGGAATCCGCCAAAGGGTCAAAAAGACAGACAAAGGAAAAGTAATAAGGTACAACATCCGAGAATAAAACTTCATTTAACAAATCAGCCGTGTTTACAACGCGGGACCCAGAGGGTGTTTATAGCTAGGGGCCCAGCTATAAAATCAACCGACCACTAAGGGTGAGCAACTTGGACCGCCCAAACAGAGATCAGATCGGACCAAACTGGATCAATGGGTTTGGTCCGGTTCTCGAGACTATCGGTCCGGTTCTCGAGACTATCAATCCGGTTCCTAAAAGCAGAATCGGTTTCAGGGCGGTCCGGTTCCTAGTTTCAAGGGGAAACCGGATCGAACCGGACTAATCGGACCGGACCGATTATTTAATATATATATATTTTTATTTTTTTCTTTAAAAAAATTAATAAAATGTGAACTAAACTCAAGTGAACTTCATTATTATAAATTTATTGATAAAAATTAGTAAAATGTGAATTAAACCTTAAGTGAACTTCATTGACAAAAATTAGTAAAATGTGAACTAAACCTTAAGTGTTTGACCAAAAAAAATAAAAACTCTAAGTGACCGGTTCCATTGGACCAAACCGGTCCGATCCTCAATTCCCAAAATTGAAAATTGGTTCTTTCAGTCCGGTTCCCGATTCCATCTTGGAACCGGACCGGACTGGGAACCGATCGCCCCTACCAACCATCAGTTCCTAATAAGTGATGACTAGCAGAGTTTCTCGGCCTTCCACCGCCTCTGAGGGATCTACAGGCGAGTGGCTGCAAATCTCTGCATAAGATTCCAGATGTTAGCGTAAATTCATGTGATGAATTGGTTGGCAAAGGATTGAATGTGGCTATTGTGCTGAAATTGAGGTCTCTCTCTCTCTCTCTCTCTCTCTCTCTCTCTCTCTCTCTCTCAGAATTACAAGTATTGTTTCTGCACGTATATGCACCAGAAGTGGCCATGCCACTCTAGTGCGTGGTGAAATTACAAGCATTGGCGAATTTACAAGAATTACTTACTAAACTCATATTTATAAAGTGAGAGGGAGTGCTCTATATACATCACATGATCAAGTAAATTCTGATCACCTGTGGCTTGAATTATGATCAAGTGCTTTTTATTAAAAAATCAGAGCCAGATTTTGAAATAAATATATATCACTTTTTTTCTTTGATCGTCCGGAATGTCTAAGCAAGTTGGTTTTATTGTTCTTGCAGGACTTTGAAAAATTGAAGTTCATTAACTTGAGTGAATGCCAGTCACTGGTTTGTATGCCGGACCTCTCTTGTTCTCCAAATCTCGAGGAATTGGAACTCTATGCATGCAAAAACTTGGAGAGTGCCCACGATTCAGTTGCATATCTCTGTAAGTTAAGGTCGTTGGATTTAGGTAATTGCTCTAAATTGCAAAGATTCCCTGATATTCCGGATAAGAACGAAAGCTTGCAAGAAGTTTATCTAGAAGGGACTTCAATTGAAGAACTTCCTACATCCATAGAAAATCTTGTCTCTCTCAAGAGGATGTATTTATTTGATTGCAAGAAACTGGCATTCCTTCCGTCTAGCATTTATAGGTTGCAAAAGCTTGAAATCCTGCATCTTGAAGGCTGCTCAAAACTAATCAAGTTTCCAAAGGAGGAGGAGGATTTGAGTGAACCCCATACAAAGACGGGATTTCCTATGTTATCATGGTTGAACCTTGGATCGTGTCATCTATTAGAAGTAGAGTTCCTGGAAACTCTTTCCTGTTTTCCTAGCTTACAAAAATTAGATTTACGAAGAAACAATTTTACTAACCTTCCTACATGCGAGAAACTTTATAAGTTGGAAAGTTTGGATGTTTCGTATTGCCAACAACTACAAGAGATCCCCAAGATTCCTGGGAAATTGAGAAAACTAGAGGCAAGTAGCTGCAAATCTCTAAGTAGAATTCCCTCCAACATATGCAACGTTGAGATCGTTGAGTTATATTCACGTCAGGAACCAGTTCGTAATGGGTTCTCCGTGAATGATTTGTTCAAGCTTGAGGTAACTCTCTCTCTCTGCCTCTCTCTGTCTCTGTCTTTGTTTCTCTCTCTCTGATTAATATGGAGTCATGTACATGTTGGCTGCATTGAGTGTTCGTGTATTGCAAAAGGCTAAAAATCCTGGAATGGTGGGCTAATTAAAAAAAGTAAACATATATAAAGTGATTATGCATGTATATGTGGTGGATGTTGCTATAAGGCAACGCAAAGGATATTCTCGTTATTTATAGAACTCTAGTTCGCTATTGTATTACAAGGATCACCCAATGAAAAACTTCAATAATACATGTTCATCCAGTTCCAAAGTCTTCAAAAGTCTTCAACAATACATGTCCTGTTTCCACCAATTAAGTACAAAAAAATATTTGTATTGCTATTGCTAACTATATCTAAAACTCTAGGACTACCACTTAACTCATTGAAACTCCTCTTTTTAGGTGCCAATTTTGAAAAACTAACAGTCTACATCTATTACAGAAATTTCATCGCCAAAAAAATTGCCGAGTAATTCTACCTGGAGGAGAGATGCCAAAGTGGTTGCTCCCCAATAAAGAGGGTTATATATCTTTTGTGACTTCAAAGGACTTGTATAAAAAGATATTAGGAGTAGCTTTTTGTGTTGTATTTCGAGTAGAAGGAAGTTCGCTTTTCCCATTTGAGCTTATAGGATCCGTTAATTGCAAATGCACGAAACACAACAGGCATGTCAGGCAATTTGATTTGGACCATGTGTGGCTTGAGTATATGGAATCAAAGGAGGTGTGGACAGTAGACGATTTTGGTCCAAATGACTTGAGCCACTTCCACGTTAGCATTAGAGTATCCGAATCTGATTATGGTCCACGCAACAGAGTATTTGTGAAAAACTGTGGATTCCGGCTAATATGCAAACCACTAAAGAATGATTTGGAGGTTTTGCTTCAAGACGATCAGTTGCTAGATCCAGCTTTACTCTATGAGGTTTCGCATGGAGATAATCCAACGAGCACAGAGGAACAAAGTTCTAGTGAAACAAAAGATTTACAAGATAGTGAGACGTGCACAGAGGAAGAAGGATTGAATATGGTTGATTTTTCAATTGAGGTATCTCTATCTCTCTCTCTTTGCGCGTGTATCTGCATGTGTGTTGATGTGGAGTGTACGTCGGGCACATGTAATGCAAAGGATGAAAATTCTAGACAAACAAACAAATTTAATATAAAGTGATTCTGTGCATGCATATAAAGCTTAACAAATTCTCAAATTGATGCGATGACAGACCTGATGTTTGTAATTCCAGTGTAGAAAAATAATGTTGAAATCCTAGAAAATCTAACGAACAATCGACACGTGATTCTTGATGTTGCAGTTGATCATGACAACCAACACCAATAATAGTACTAGATCAACTTACGGACCAAGATAAAACTACACAACGACAATAATTCAATAATTCGACATGAGACCTTTTTCACTCTTGGGTGTTTGTTGCTGTTATGAGAGAAGGGACCGTCACACTACATGCCTTGCTAGCCACATGCGGATTACTTGGACAGTTTGATTTAATTTTATTGATAGAGAGTATCAGATTTGAGATTCTACCATTATATAAAGTTAGAACAGACATAAAAGGTGGAAGTGGTTGGATGAGGATGGCCTGTGGAGAGGGCATGCATTGGATTTTCCTTTTCAATTTTCCATTAGTTTGAGTGCAAGTAAAAGTTTTTTATTTTATTTTATTTTATTTTTTAATAATGTTAAGTTTGTTGCAAGTAAGTTGGAGTTCAATTGGGACAGTTTGTGTTGAAGAATCGGCTATGTCTAAAGTGAAGTCTGACGAGGACGATTAATTTCTTGGATATGCTGTTCTATTTTCCATCAATTTTTCACTTCCCATATAATACACTCGTATTGCATGAGCTACGTCTAGGGGGATTCGATCTAATATTAGGGGTGGCTAGCACTTGCAAGGGACTGATTTCCAACATAAGCAATGATCAATATGTCTAATTATCAATATGTCTAATTATTTCCTTACCAAAAAAAAAAATATGTCTAATTATTATAAAACTCTAGCTTTAGTGGAATTACCAGGAAAATGCTCAAATCAAACTGTTCTTCTTGAACTAATTACAAACTTGGATACTTCTAACAATTTACCCATATAACAGAAGCATCGCTATTCCAACCTTTGGTGTCAATACCGAAATGTTCGCCCTGGAAGAGAGATGCCAAAGGAGTTCGTCATCGTCGAAGACAGTACAATATCTTTCATGGCTTCACAAGACTTGTACAGCAAGTTCCGAGGATTGTATCTTTGTGTCATCTTCAGTGTAGAAGATGAAACAAGGGAAGTATCTTTCGAAATCATACCCCATGTTAATGGCCAAAGGCGGAATGGGTTAGCAGGAACTCTCGGTTCATTTGATACGGATCACGTGTGGTTTCAACTTCTCATGCCAAATGTGCTGTGGGGAGTGTTGGAGGGAGCAGTTGACTTTGGTCAATTTGACGAGGGATATCTACAATTTAGTCTTAATATTAGAGTGGCGGGTGGAATTGTGAAAAAGTTGGGATACGTGATACAGTCCGGGCGACTAGAGGATGTTTTGAAGGTTGAGCTTGAAAAGAATCGATTAATGGATCCAGCTTCACTCTGTGAGGATGATGAGAGTCCATGGTACCGTATCAGACAGAAAGGACATCCTTCCAAGAATGTTTCGCAAGCGTAGAGGGTGAGACTCAAATATATGGGGATGGACAGAGGTTGAGACTCGACACACAGGACGCTTCAATACATTAGAAGAGGGCATCATGTCTGGCTCATGTGTCTTCAGCATGGGGCGCTGCGGGAGGTAAAGCAGAGGTTTTTGCGAAAAGATTCATAGTCATTTCCAAGTTAGCCTTGCACCGTCCCTCGGAATAGATCCCGACTTCTGTGTGGACGTGCGCGAGTGACTGGCACTTGATAGTATCTGTTTGTATAAGGGTTGTGAGTGTCTTCTTTTCGTTTTTTAATTTATATATTTTTTTCTTTTGTGGCCCGATGAGCGGGTGGGTAAAATCCCTCCCTTAGTTTTTTTTTCGTAGGTCACTTATTAACGTCTTATCTTCCAAATATTTGAAATGCTTTTACATGCTTGCTTTGTGGGGGATATATGTGATCTTAAACAAACGAAAGAATTATATAATCGAATCTACTGTCAAAGTTATATGTGATGTCAATGACTGATTTGTATAATATTGTTACATGATAGTCAGGATTACCTCATTAAATCATTAAATCATGGAAAGAAATAATCAGTAAAATACACGACAAGAAGAATGTGATTGAGGATGTAACAACGAGCACAATTCATTACTACTTCCGATAACACAACTAATCTTACTTGTAAAAAGTATAAATGCACGAAGCTCATATGTATAACTAACTCTCAAGTGATATAATATGCAGAATTTCATGTACTCGCTTATCTGTCAATTAACTTCACAAAACCGCCAACCTCATCACTGGCTTATATAGAGTTTATTTAGTTAAAAGGACGGTCGCTTGTAAAATATCATTGGTAAACTCTCATTATAAATAGCTAATTTGAACTGTTACTCACTGCTAACACCTGTGTTTTGCTGGCAAATCGAACACGCATTTTTGTGATATATGTAAAAAAAAAGTAAATAAATAAATGGGCAATAAAAAATGATGGATGAATAAAAACAACCACCGTAAAAGAGGCGGCTTCCTTTCTGCTCCATCCGCCATCGATCGATCGTCTACCATCTCCGATCAGTAACAGCCGCCATCAAATCTCCCTCGCCGGTCACCGCGGCCTCGGCCGTGACGGAACAGAGCATGGACGCTCATCACCCCCAATCGAACTTCTCTCCTGCTCTCTTTCTCTTTCGTCTAACGCATCGGAGATTCCTTCTAAGCTAACGATTTCACACTCTGGCAGGAAAAATTTCACGACGACCACCACGATACACTCGCTGAAGCTTTGGTACGTGCGCGAGAGCTGAGGAACCGAGCGAAGCAAGAGCAAACACGCACAGACCGAGAAAAATATCTCTCTCTCTCTCTCTCTCTCATCTTCAGCGCTCTGGACCAAATCCAGTGTCTACGCCCGCGGTCGAAGCCAGTGGCAGCTGAATTGCTTCATCGCCTAGCTTCGTCTTCGTGAGATTCTCCAAGTGTTTCAGTGTCTTTCATTTATTAGCAGGTAACCATTCGGATCTCCCTAAGGGAGGATGCGGTCGATTCATGGAGACTCGATCATAAGATTGTTCTGTATTGCCTTTTGCCGAGAGCTTCAAGTTGTTATCTCAACTGTTGTCTGTTATTTGGTCTCGGATTCGTCGATTCCTCTCCAGCAATTTTTTAGGGGGATTTCTCATGTTTATATTCCTCGCCAATTGATAGGAATTCCTATTTGTAGAACATCTCACCCTTCATGATCACCACCTGTTCGACGTTTTGCCTCAGAGATGATAATGATGAATTTTTTTTTGGCATCGTTGATCAATCTGAGATTCCGTAGAGTGGATTTGGATGTTGTTGTTCGTCATGCTGATCATATATATTGCGAATTGATGCTTCATCCTTTGATGGCAATAGAGTTCCCTTTCCCTTCGTGCTTCAGTTTTACTTTTTACTTTGGTTGTGGGACCGAATTGTCATCTAATAGTAACGATAAGTCACAATACATGCTCATGAAAGACCCTTCCACCAAAGTTTGAGAAAGAGAGTCCTCGACCTACTTCGAATTCAAAAGAAGCGGGAACGGTTATAAAACTTCACCAAGCTTGAACGTGACAAAGTAGTTGACGAGAAATGCTAAGGGATTGGAAGTTTAGTTAACTTGAGAAATCACGGATGCGTGAAAGCAGTTAAGTTAAGAAATCATGGATATATGAAAGCAGTCAAGTTAAGAAATGGACATCGACCTTGTAACAATCGAAGGCAATTTAAGACTTACAAATAGAAGAAATGCAGAGGAAGAAGATATGTTCGAATTACGACGAAAGCCTGCCGAAATTACTGCTGATTTCCCTTTGAGTATTGTTGTAATGTTCCATGCCAATGTTTCCATTCGAGCGTCATTTTGTACAAACCGTGATTAATTTCAATTCCAGCAATGTTTATGTCCTAGTAATCTCGTTTTCAGTTAATTTCAATCGACTCTTTCCTTTGAGCCTAGTGTTCTTTGCTTTGATTGCCTTGATTCCTTGCAGTGCACCTTTAAATAATTCACAGTACTTCCACTTTAATTTCCACGCAATTGACTGTTCTTGTTGATTAGATCGATTTCCATCAAATCATTTCAAACATTTCTTTCAGGATCTAGCACGCATACACGCACACCCAAAGCCATCTTTCGAAAAATTGTTTTGTGGAAAGTTTGATCGCTTTAGAGTCAGGCTAGAATCAGAAAGTAAGCTTGTCATTTGTTTTCCCAACCGCTTGACAATCAGATCAACTTACATCTAGCGAATTTGCAACAACAATATCATATAGCTAAACACGCCAATGTACATAAGTGGTTGCACTGTAATAGGATTCTAAAGTTAGCCACCATCGGTTCAAGACGTGGCTCCCACCATGTAGCACTTTATTCTAATGAGATTCAGGAGGCGACTTCCATGACGTAACACTTTGTCCCATGTGGCATTTTGGTTTGCATTGTACACAAATGTTGGGCCATATTTGATGCACATGCAAGATGTCATCCGTTCATGTATCTCATGCTCGATATCTCACACAATGAATAATGATTCCTCAAGCAGATCTGTGGTATGCGGCTATGTACTTGCTTTCCGACCCCATATGGTATTCAAGAAGAGTGATTGATTCCTGAGCCGAAGGAATGTGCCAAATCTACATACCAAATTGATCTGGCTCTAGAAGAACTTGTTACGTGTCTGCTCGCTAAATTCCAATGCGAAATCTGTAATTGACGCAAGCTTCGCCATCAAATTACTGATATGCCAAGAGAATTGTTGGGTGCCAACATTACATAGTGAACTATGGCTCAGAAATATCAATAAAAAAGCACGATATATAGTTTCTACCTTTTCTTATGATATTATGAAGAGCGGTGTACTAGACCTAAATTTTGTGATAGCAACTTCGAATTTTCTTTGCGGGATTTCGGTGCATAGACTTAATTCTTACTCAGCTCATAAATCAGAAAATTCTCAATATTAATGTATATATTTTTTTGGCTTGACCAACATGAAAATATGAGAGAGCAAGCTTGCTTCATGTCACAGGGTGTGTTTGATAGATACCTTCCATGACTTTGATAATGCCATACTCTTGGATGACCGATTCAGTAGTTATTTTATGAGCGAAGTGAATAGATGATGTTTGAGGATAATCCGTCCGCTGGCTTTACTAAATGAGATAATCTGCATGTTACGTTTTTCTCAAATGAAAAAAGAAGAACAAGTTAGATTAAAAAGGTAATTTGGTTTTATAATGTTACCATCAGTTTTTAAACTTTTCATAGCCAATTGAGATCTCAAACAACCTAATTTTATTTTAACGATACTAGAGTAACTAAAGATTTACTATCTCGTGGTGTACAAAGTGAGGTGACGGTTGACGTGGCGGATTGCGTTGGCGTTTGATATGTCCCCTAGCAAACGCTGAGTCTGTAAAAATAATAGAAAAAAAGTAAATCAGAATAGTTGAAGATCACGTCTTGTATTTATCCTCTTTGTCTACCTCAAGTCTACATCGTCCGAATTTCCTTTTTTTATTACCGATGTCTTGTATTTATCCTCTTTGTCTACCTCAAGTCTACATCGTCCGAATTTCCTTTTTTTATTACCGACGACTTCAAAGAAGCTTGATTGATCTCTCGTGAGTCGTGATTGGTTTCACTTTTCACGCTAACTACTAAAACTCAAATAGTTAAAGGAAAAACCATAAACTTTAGTACCAGCCGGCAGTCGGTGTAATGAATTAGCAATATTTCATTGAATTATTTATTATGTGCTTACCATAAGGCAATCGAGGATCATGTGAGACCAATGAGGCTCGAGTAGGCATCGTCGGCGTTCCTGATCAACTTTACTTCACACCAAAGATCAAGATCATGCTGGTCATGACCCTCGTCGGCTACATCTGCTCATTGTTCTTGGAGCTGCAGTACCCTTGTTCTCCGGCTGCGGAGCTCAAGCTGAGCTTGTCAAGCTTGGTAGGCCTCACCGCCTCCTATGCAATTCCCTAATCCCTCTCTCATCTGCTTTGCCCATTAATATAACACTTCATTTCCTTAATTAATCCTATGTTATTTCGTTGGATGCTATTTATCCTATTTTCCGAAGTGGGTACGGTTGCAACCGAAAGGTGGCATGACGAATCGTAATTTCATTCCCTACATTAGTCATAGATTTGGGTGAGACAAGAATTTAATTGTTCGACATGCCTCGTAAGATTTCACTTTTTGGCCACTGAAAAAAATGAAAAAAAAAATCGATCAACTCTTGAAGCAAAAGCGCGTGAGGGTTAATAATTGATCTATCTTTCAAGTAGCCATGAATTGTTATTTATTATATAATTTGCGAAAAAAAAAAAGAGAAAGCAAAGAAAGAAAAATATCTCATTGGTTGCGAATGACATTTCGTGGAAGCCACGACGAAGTATTCTATTGGGCGCCAATGGAGCAGCCAACCTTTTTTAACGAGATGAAATACTTTATTTTCCATATAAGCAAAAGAAAAAGGCGAACTAAAGATGTTTTCTTTTTATTGGAATTCAATGTCCACGCTTTTCCTTTGAGGGTGCCCGGATAGGGAGAGATGAGAGCAGAAGAAGACTTCGTATCTGTGGAAAACGTGTGAACAAATAAAAGTCTTCTCTTTTCATTAGAATTCAATGTCGATGTCGAGAGACAAAGTGGGTGGGGCCTTCCGATAAAGACAAATGGACGACATTATGTTTGATTGAGTCAGTTTGGCTTTTAGCTTCTCCAAGGAACACGGCATTATTATTGAACGTTTGGACTGGATTATCAAAACGATGTCGAACCTCATTCGGATTTTTCAACACTTTGAAAAGGCTTTCTTGCCCCAAACCCAATCAAATCATTTCATTAGAAATCTGTGCTCCAATCAAGACCGTATCAAATTATGGTTACAAAAATTTAGTTTATGGAGAAAATTACCAAAATAGTCTTAAACCCATTGTAATTGTGTCAATTCAGTCCTAAACATCTTTTTTGTAACAATTCAATCCTTAACTGGTTATATTTATGTCAATTTAGTCCATCCAGTCAATTTTGGCCGGCTGGTACTAATGTGGACACCAGCCGATGTCGGCAGTCCGGTCGGCGTCAATGTAGCGATTTTTAAATATTTTTATATTTTTTTCTGAATTGTTTTTATTTTTTCATTTTTTTCTCTTCTTTTTTTTTCCTATCTTGTTCCCTGGCCGATCCAGCGACCGGCTCCGCCACGTCCACACAAACACCACCCCCAATCAATATTCAATTCCACTTTTCACGCTAACTTCGGGAACACATATAATTAAAAAAAATAAAAACCAAACTTGAAAATCCCATCTCTCTTCAATCAGCACCATGCCAAAAGATGCTCGACACTAAAGGCTAGAAGAGAACAGACAAGTGGCTCTTGATTAAGGAAAGATTGTTGCGGTCGATACAGAGAATCTTTGACTAACAAACCTACGATATTGGTGCACATGGTGCCCCCACAGAAAAACAAAAGAACTAAAGAGATTAACGAGATGGAAGCCATTTTCCAGAAACCACTCAATCAATGAATTAATCAGAAGATTGACGTCAAATCAAGATCGTGTGATATTATGCTAGTAAAAATTTTATCTGATGTTGACCGTTGGCATCTGCTTGTCTTCCACGGCGCAGAAGCCCGAGCCGAGCTTTGTTGAGCCTGGCGGGCCCCATCGCCTCCTTCTCCCTAATTCCCTCATCTCTCCCATTCGCTTTGCCAGCAAAGCTGAAAGTTAATATAATTTTCTTTGTTGACCTGCGAAAAAGAAAGCCATGCCTCTGACTATGAAGAAGATACCGAGAAGCTCCAACGTTGAACAAAATCTCATTGGTTGACGGTGGGAGCTCTTGGCAAGAAGCAAAGACAAGAAGGCTGAGAGGGCAGCGAGGGTCACGCTAATTTTTTGGCAGCGTCCCCTTGTGCCATTTGATTGTCCCCATCTCTCTGTCCATCCAATTCCATCCCTCTCTATTATTATTATTAATATGCCCTCAGAATTTATTGGCTCTGTCTAGTTTCTACCCGAGTCTATGCCGATTTTTGGGTTGTATTACGTGTTTACATACTGTTTGCCAAGGCCTATCGACTTGTAGTGTCCCTAATCATGCTGCCGTGCTTTTAACTTTTTTTTTTTTTTATAATATAGCCTCATCACATTCGCATGCATTGAACGGTCATGGCACGGCAGGCTTCTTGTCGTTTTGCTATGGCATCGCACATTGGATGCCATATGGACTCAAAACAACTTATGATGACACTGTATTTGATTGACTCAACTCTATGAGATTTTGGATGGAAGTCAAAGGAGCACAGAGGGAGATAGTTCAAACATGTTCGTCCACAAAAGGGCTGAACATGGCTGACTTCTCAATTGAGGTCTCTCTCTCTCTCTCTCTCTCTCTCTCTCTCTCAAAAGCAAGGATCAATATGTCTAATTATTATAAAAATCTAGCTTTGGTTGAATTACTAGGAGAATGCTCAAATCAAACTTTTCTACTTGCACTAATTACAAACTAGGGTACTTCTAGCAATTTGCCCATATAATAGAAGTATCGTTACTCCCAAATTTCTCCTGCTTACCGAAATGTTCTCCCTAGAGGAGAGATGCCAGAGCAATTCGTCCTTGTTGAAGACGGCACCATATCTTTCATGGCTTCACAAAACTTATATGACAAGTTGCTAGGATTGGCTCTCTGTGTTGTTTTCGGTGTAGAAGATGGAGAAAAGGAAATATCTTTTGACATTGTGCCACATGTTAACAACCAGAGGCGGAACATGCTATCAAGAACTCTTCATCCATTTGAATCGGATTACATGTGGATTCAATATCTCGAATCAAATGTGTTGTGGGGACTGTTGGAGGGAGGAGTTGATTTTGGTCAGTTTAATGAGAGTTGTTTACGATTTAGCCTTAGAATTAGAGTATTGGGTGGAACCGTGAAAAAGTTGGGCTATGTGCTAAGGTGCGGGCAACTAGATGATGATTTCAAGGTTGTGCTTGAATACAATCAATTTGTGGATCCAGCTGCACTCTTTGAGGATTTTGATGGATCAACTGGTTTAAGAGAATTCCTAAGAAAATGTCACCTACCTATAGAGGAACTAGAATCCAGTGAAAGTGAAGAAGATTAAATGGGAAGAGGCGGGTGTAGTAGTGTTGGCTTGCAGCTCTCAAGGAAGCAGTCATTAAGCTAGTGAAACAAATTAGTGTTTCCTTATACCGCAGGACATGTATGAGGAATTCCTATTATTAGAACTGTGTTGTTGTTGGAGTAGCAGATCCCTTTTAGTTCAATCTCTCGTGAGATTTAAAGATATGTGAATGGAGAGAGGATGAGTTGGCACACAAGGCGCTTGAATTCATCATAACAGGGCATCATTTCTGGCTCAAGTATCTCCGGCGTGGTGCGCTGCGGGAGGTAAGCAAGGTTTTGGGAAAAGATTCAAGTCATTTGCACGGTAGCTTTAGACCATCCCAAGAAATTGTGAAGAATTGGGGAATTCGTCTGATATTGCAAGCAACAAGATGATAAAATATATTTCAAATCTGAGTCTGTAAATAAAATATGGGATGAAACGAGGTGGTAAATGGTCACGTAAAAGGAATATATGGATCTTGCTGTGGAAAGTAAAAAACAAATGGCCACATAATTTTCTTTGCCAATGAGTCGATCAAATAAAAACAAATCAAAAGAGGAAAGTTAGGTTGACCGAATATTATATTTTTCTCCTCTTTGGTTCATCCTGTCGCAGTAGTGGTGCAGAGAAAGAATAAAAAAATATTCTTGCCTTATTACTTGTGAAAGTCACGATCAAGATTGGAAAGTCCAATGGACTTGAAGACCAATATCTCGGTCACCTGGGTTCATATATATATTCTGATCGTGGGTTGCTCCGTTCGCGATGCATAGTGAAAATCTTCTTGAAGCTCCGTTCTATGAGTGTTTGGATGTGGATTCATGATTTTATTCGTAAAATTACACTAAGAGTTCAAGTATCTATAGCGATTAAATCTTATGATAAGATTTATGTATAATTTTTTTATGAGATTGAGAAATTATTTCGTGAGAAATTATTAGAGATAAACACCGCGTGAGTTATTGGGTATAATTGAAGCTGGAAAAATACTGAGAGTATTTGAGCGATTCGAGTATGATTGTAATCTTCGTTATATCGATTGATCTATAGTGAAATTTTATGTTGCTCTACCTGTGGACGTAGATTATTACGATCGAATTACGTAAATCTGGTGTCCGATTTATTTTCTTATTCTGTCAATTTTACTGTTTGATCACTTGTTTCCGCAAAACAAGATAGTGATTTGAGGGTTGTGATCCTGCAGACTTACCCTATATAACCAGCTCCGTTTAATCATTAATAGTTGTTCTTCTAGAAAATTTTTCATTTCTTTGAATGTATAAATTAGAACCAATCGCATTACTTTTAACTGAACCAAAAACTTCAACTTCAACTTCTCGACCATTACAGCTGCTACAATATTCTTGTAGCCTCCTCCATCTATGATAGAATTGCAAACCTCGCCATGTGACGTGCACTTTGTGTGGAAAACATTGCGGTGCGCTTCATTCGTCAACTCTCCGTGCCTTGTCTTTCTCTTTCAAGCCAGGATAGATCATCGCCATGTGACCTGTCAGTATGTAGGAGTAGTAGTGCAACTTTCCGCCCTAGTCACGAGTACAGTGGGAACACCAATTGCAGTCAACAGATTCAAAAGAGAAAAAAAAGAACAATTGAACCTTCAAAAGTCAAGAATGCAGTGGGAACATCATCTGCTTTGTTTGCTTTTGCTTTGAAATCAGGGTGGGTTCGTGCATGCATGTGGTGCGTGGAAAGTAGAGCGTCGGTGCATTGTCAGCTTTATTAATCGAGCGGCCTTTTGTCCTGTTGTGACCCTGGGGGGATACAACGTGGGACGCTCGGAAAATTACAAAAGCTCGTAAAATTGTCTGGCCACTATCACTATATGAAATGTGGGGAAAAGGGGCAAAAGGATGCGTATGCCTCTCTGTACTTGGCGCGTGAATATATCGGATTCCTCTTGACACTTGTTGATCGTACTTTTGTTCAATTATGGATTTTGATGAAAATGTATCACCAACTCTTTTAATTTATCAAGATGTGATGTCATGATATTTAGCTCGGAAAATTCAGATTCATCCGGACCCAAGATTGATGGCAAGGGCCCGGGAACACGTAGAGGGGTTCCATGCCCAAACGTAGGGTTTCTGGTTTACACGCTAATATCTAATCATATTTTAAAAAATAATTTATGATATTTTAAAGTAGAAATCATTTTCTTGAATTTTAGTATAGATTTTCTGTTGACTCATTTTTCTAAGTAATTCAAATATCAGAAAATGAAGAAAATGTTTTCCCAAAACAAAGGGAGCATAATCATGGAGTGTATTTTCTAATTTTCGTGAATCTTCACAAACAATCTTCATTGTGAACCATTGCAATTAAAAAAAACTGAAATTCACAACGTTCTATACTTCGTTACAACGTGATGTCGTAAATATTTGTAAATCATCATAATTTTAAGATTTCAAATTTACGACACTTTACTCTTGGTTATGACGGAACCTCATAACTCTTTGTAAATCCTCATAATTACCATCCACATTTACGACTTTATGTTCTTTGTTACAACCATGTGTCCGAACCCTTTGTAAATTGTTGCAGTTAAAAAAAATCTAATTTTATGATGTTTTGTTCTTAGTTATAATAAATCATTGTAAAGGCATGATGAACATCACTTAATCATGCATGCGCTTAAAGAAGGGAATGCAACAATGACAAATAGAATCAAATGAAGAGCAAATCAAAAAGTAAAGTTACTCGAGCATCTTCGTTTTTTCAAATTACAAAGTAGCCTTTCTCAGCAAAGGCATGATGAACATCACTTAATCATGCATGCGCTTTCAATTCAATTCGCTCCAATTTTCTTATGGTAGCCTACCGTGTCAGATCAATCAGAATTTTTTTTAAGGGAGTAGATAGAAGGGAAGCGAACTGCTTTTAGCTTATTCTTCTTTTTCTACCCTTTTACTGTTCATTGCGCGCTCAACTTTTTGTGCCAGAACTTATCGTTGTGGAAGTTCTTGTTTTTTGCCTACTTCATTCGATTAATATCTAAAATCACTTGGTGGGGTTACGCATGTCACGAGTCCATCCGGACAAATTGTGATGAACAATTATTTATGCTTGCGATATCGATGAATTTTACACACGAAAACTTACGGTGCATTTTTTCTGCTCCTTTCTTCATGATTTTGTAGAGATATGTATCAAACCTAGGTTAGGCGTATGCTTCATCAATGACCGCATGAGATCGACATTCCAATTTTTCAAACATAGATTGAAATCACGGTCTTCGTTGAAATCATGGAGCATCTTTGAAAATAATGAAGTAAGGTCATTTTCTTAAAAGAGGATCTAGAATATATATTATTTGTAAAGGGTCTGAAATAACTAAAACAGTCTCAAATAAACATTTGAACTTGTTGGCCGACTAAATGTTCGCTGGTTGGCAAGCACATGACATTTTCAACCACCAGAACGGGGGCATTTTTGTAATGGAACTACAATGGAAATGAGCCACTAGACAAGCCTTTGGATTCGGTCTAGATATGGGCATGTAAAAGGAACAAGGTGGTGGGGGCAACCTGCCCATCAAAATCAACTTGATCATTTTTCTTTCCAGAGCGGAGTCGCGTGGAGGGAAACTAGCACGAAGGTGATGAGCAAATATTCTCTTGCGCTTTTGACAAAGCAAAAAGGACAAAGAAAAAAAGGGAGAGATATCATCAAATCACATGGAATTCATAATGATCGGTGCAATTAGTGCTCTCGATTAACATTAGTGATGTTCTTATGTGACATCCATTTAGATAGTAACAAAAAAAGCTAAACTCTAGACGCAATGCCTATCACATAATGCCACGTTAGTGAAAGCTTTACACTTTCCAAGCGCCATTCTTCATTATAGTCCAAAAGAGGATCGGACTAAATAATCTGAATGGAAAGTGTTGTTTCACACCTAGACGAAATCTTTCTTACGAACTCCCGTCTGAAGTATCCAATGCTTTTGAAAATGACTTGCACTTTGATTTGCCGGGAAATAACATTACTAAGCAACTGAATTCCGAAAAAGAATCCAATGAAAAAGGCCCTACTCAAGTGATGGATCCTTTGTTCCAAAGTAACTGAAAATTAGCTATTGGCGTACCAACCACGTTACTTTTGACTGAACAAAAAGCTCGTTCTATTTTCATGCCCAAGCTATGAAATAAAAAGGTAATCCTTATATCATTTTTAACTAGAATGCCTGACGCATAGAAAATGTGACGCACCAATTATTGGTGAAGACATACTCAGATCAAAACCCTTTCTCTAATCAGCACAACTATCTTCATACTTGCATAACTAATACATCTTGTGTAGAATATTATAATTGATTTACATGTCAAAGCTATCCTCTCGAGTTACCCAATAGGCTTGCACTCTAAATTTGAATTTCTTCGTTCCCCTCGATACTAATATATCTCCAGTAAGCAGATTATTTAAGCAAACGATTACAAAAAAATGAAAGCACCATCCTTTTGCATGAAGGGCATAGCAAAAATAATGCAAATTTTAGCTACCAAAATAGTTTTCGTGCCTAAGGCTACGTTTGTTTCGCGAAAAATATTTTCCTCATTTTTTAGCGTTTGGTTCACTTATGACTGAATTGGTAATAATATAATAAATTTAGGACTTTTTTGGTACTTTTCCTCAAACTTCCGCAACAAGTTATAGACTTCAATTACATCAAAATAGCCATTGTAAAGACTGTTTTTAGCTCTGAGCAGTCACTATAGAAAATGGACTGGCAAGTTTCTAGCGTTGCAAAGTCTGTTCTTAGGCAAATTCCACAGGAACTTGTTAATTGGTATAACTTGTCTATAATTTGCAAAAAAAGAAAAGAAAGACAAAAAGTCCCTGGTTGCGAATGCCATTTCCTGGAAGCCCCAGCGGACTACTTTTTTTGGAAGCCAATGGAGGAGCTAACCTTTTCCAAAGAGGATACACTTTACTTTCCAGATGGGACGAGCTAACTTTTCTTAAAGAGACGAGATACTTTACTTTCCATATAAGAAAAAAAAAGGGCAGAGGACTAAAGAGATGGAAGCCATTTCCTCGAAGCTAGTCCATTAGTTACGGAAGATGCTCCTTCAATCATGCCTTTCAGTGATGATTTGCCAACACGAAGGTTTGTAACCAATCAATCAGAAAACTGGGCCCCAACGAGGACTGTATGAAATTATGGTCGTACGAATTTATTGTACGTTGACCGGTCAAATTTATTAAGATTCGATTAATAATAAATTTAACATTAATAAAAATTATTGTCTATCAAACGTCTCACTAATGCGACAAATGTGATTTGTTAGCGCAAATTGTCAACACTAACAGGCGCGTGATGCCCACAATTATATTATTAAAATAACTAATAATATTCATCTTTGGCCCACGAAAAAATGGAAGACGTTCGTCTGGGTATAAAGAACATGCCGAGAAGATCAAATGGTGAACAAACTGCCTCAAACAAAGTACCAAATCTTAGGCAATTCATTGCTCATTGTGAACCTCCTCTCTTCCTTGATTCTAATGGCTTCTTCTTCCTCCAAGCCTAGAAAGAGTTACCACGTCTTCTTGAGTTTCAGAGGCCCGGATGTCCGTAAGTACTTCCTCGATCATCTCTATATAGCTCTAAACGGGGCCGGAATAAACACTTACAAGGACGATGAAGAACTGAGGAAGGGAGAGCAGATACCACACGCGCTTACGAATGCGATCGAGGACTCACGAATCGCAATCATCATTTTCTCCGAGGACTATGCCTCTTCGCCGTGGTGCTTGGAAGAGTTAACGAAAATCATGGAGTGTAGGAAGCAAAATGACCTGATTGTGTGGCCGGTGTTTCATAAAGTGGAACCCCATGAAGTGAGAACACCAAGAGAGAGTTACAGAAAAGCTATGGCTAAGCATGAGGTCAAGTTTGGGAAGGATTCAGAGAAAGTAAAGAGATGGAAGAAAGCTCTTTTCGATGCTAGTTTCTTGTCGGGGTGGCATTTTACAGATGGGTACGTGAGAACACTTCTACTACTTCAATTAGTGTAAAATCTTTTGATACTTAATATGCTCTAAGGTTTGGGAGGCTACAAAGTTGGGGGTAATTTTGCCCCTAAATCTCTCCCTCACGTAAACGCACTCTCATCATACACTCACGCAGCACACGAAACAGAGCACCATATGCGAGCCGTGTGTCCTCTCCGAGCCTGCGCTGAATCTCGACACGCCTCCAGCCGAATGCTCATGTCCCCGCACTGCTCCACCTGCCTCGCCTCAGGCCCTCTACATCTGTGTCAAGCGCATTTAGGTGACTTTCTAGGCTCGCGACTACAGACCTGGGGTGTCGAGCGTAGATCGGCGATCGGTAGCCTCGGGCTATGGTCGCCGGAGGCTGCCTGTGATGGCTGAGACTTTCCTCTGTCTTCGGTGACAAGGGGACAAAAACAGAGATAGAGGAAGGCTTGTTATATTACTAGTATCATTACCATTGAGATTAGCCACTCTCTTTACAGGATCTAAAATGAATGGTTTTACCTTTTCTTGCTGCTTTCTTTGGACATCAGGGATGTGAATTGAAGCTTGTCCCTCAGGCTTCTTCAATTTCGTCTCGTTTTTAAATTACATCAAGCCTTTCATTGACCAATAGAGCATTTTCCCCTTCTTTCGTACCCACGGTCATTTTCCTGAGCGAGAAATTTTGTCCAGAGAGTATTTACTTCATCCCATTGCACATAGGAGAAGATAAATCTGGTATTCTATCAACCTTTTTTATATGTTAGAAATTTTTATTTTATTTTTGATTAGAAGAATTAATGAAAAGCTAGTTTTTCTAAAGAAAAAACTGCCTAATGGCATTGTTGTATATGCTAGAAGCCCTAAAGAGGAAAAGAGTAGTAGATCGTGACAATTCCAATCAACATTTTGTATATCCATTACTAACTTGAATTGTTAATAAATACACAAAGGATTATCAAATAACATTTAGAATAACATAAGAATTAGTCTTAGACTCGTGTGGACTCTGGCATCTTGCTAGCTGAACATATTTGGACATTCATCTCCAAATATATTGCAAACTAGTTTCTTGCTCATCGATTCCCTTTGAACACTTATTCATTTGTTTGGATTGTTCTAAAAGCAGTTTCAACTATTTTTCCCTTGTCAGATATGAAGCGGTGCTTGTGCAACAGATTGTACAGGAGATCTCAACTCAACTAGGTCGAACGCTATTAGATTTAACCAAGTATCCGGTTGGGATAAATTCCCGAGTACAAGAGCTTAAATCAATCTTAAATCTACAGTCCGAGGATGTTCTTATGGTGGGTTTATGGGGACAAGGAGGTATAGGAAAGACAACCCTTGCTGAAGTGATTTATAACGCTATTTTTAGAGAGTTTCAAGGTTCTTGTTTCTTGGAACGTATTAAAGATAATTCCAATGATTTGGCCTCCTTGCAAGAAAAATTGCTCTCAGAGTTGTTGCTGGGTAATAAATTAATGGTTGCCAATGTTGGCAAAGGAAGTCAATTGATTCAAGAGAGACTTTGTAATAAGAAAGTTCTCATTATTCTTGATGATGTCGATGATAGACACCAGTTAGATGCTTTAGCCAGACATTGTGAGTGGTTCGGTAAAGGAAGTAGGATAATTATTACAACAAGAAATCAGCATCTGGTAACTTCTCATTGGGTAAATTCGCATCGTATGTATAAAGTTAAAGCTCTCCAAGATGATAAAGCTCTTGAACTTTTTAAAAGGCATGCTTCTCTAAGCAATCAAAAAATAGAAATTAGGCGCAATCTTATTGATAGGGTTTTACATTATTGCAAAGGCCTTCCTTTGGCACTTCGGGTGTTGGGCTGTTTCTTGTGTAACAGAGGAGAAAAAGAATGGGAAGATACCCTGAAAAAACTTGCTGACGGTCCTAACCAAGAGATCAATGATGTGCTCAGGGTAAGTTGTGATCAATTGGAAGACAATGAAAAGCAGATTTTTCTCGACATCGCCTGTTTCTTCAAAGGGCAAAGGACAGAGTACATTACAAAAGTTCTTAATAGTTGTGGTTTTTACACAACTATTGGTTTACAACGTCTCATTGAGCTCTCCTTGATTAGTGAAGTGCATGGGATCTTACAGATGCACGATTTAATACAATCAATGGGTATGGATATTGTTAAAGAAGAATGTCGTGATGATCCTGAAAAGCGCAGTAGGTTATGGTTTCATGGTGATGTTCTTGATGTTCTATCAAGAAATGAGGTAAGACTTGTTAGTGTGTACAAATTCATATTCTATTTTTATCTTTGACTTTGTTTACTATAGTTACAAAGTAACCTAAATTTATTTGAATACATATACAGGGGACTAATGTGATAAAAGCCATTGTTTTGATGCTACCAGAGCCAATGGAGATGTATATTGATCCTCATGCTTTCACAAACATGAGAAAGTTGAGGTTGCTCATCTTACATAATGTAAACAATTCTTTCCAAGGTCCTATCCATCTCCCAAATGGGTTAAGGTGGTTTGAATGGCCTCATTGTGCCTCGATTCCAGAATTTAGGGATGGTCCAAAGGAGTTAGTTGGATTTGATATGCGAAATAGCAAGATCGAAGTAGGGCTGGGACAATTTAAGGTACGCATTTATTCGATCCTTTTTTCATTTCTTATAACTATAGGTATTCAATCTGATGATGTTTAATATTGTCCTTAGGAAAATAGCTGCAATGATTTTATACTTTTTACACATATTAAAGCATCAAATGTAGGCTGTCAATCTATATGCACCTCAACTGCTTTTCTAATTAAGTCCATGTTTTTTTAATTTTCCCAATCAAGTTATTTTTCTTGCATAAATTGTATAATCAAGTCTCTCCGACATCAAATCTAGCCAAATTCAACAGACGCGGTCTTTGGAGGACGCTGGAGTGTGACGTGGATTGAATATTGCCCACGTGGAAACCCCTGTGGATAGTGAATGGTGGGAGACACCATAAGCTGTTTGACTAGCTTTCGCTTTAAGCTAATTCTAAGAGTGCCCTATGTATGTGCAATACTTAATCCACATCACACTACGTGGTAGTTCAATGGTCACATCAGCTAGGTTTGGCTAAATTTGATACTAGAGAGACTTGATTATAGTAAATAGGACTCCATTAGAAAAATTAAGAGTATAGGGACTTCATTAAAAAAATTTCAGGGATGAAAAGTAAAAAAAATTCATGCATATATGAAAATGGCCAAAATTGAGCTCAAACCATCATGACTTTGGGCTGAAAATTGAAACAAAAACTTCTTAGAATGTAATATAACATTTAAATGCTGAATGTGCTTAAGATATACCATGAAATGTTTTATTTGATTTGTAGGTTTTTGGTATATAGTTGGTAATAGTCTAAATGTTTATAAAGATCCTGCACCTTGAGAAAATTGCGAAGCCACGTCTTTAAAACTCTTTGGATGGTAGGTAAAGCTCCTTTACTTGTTAAGTTTCAAGCAGTGTACTAGATAAAATATTAAAATGTCATAATGAAATTTAACGAATTCGAAGAGAATCAACAATTCTATCAATGTGATTGAGCTTGCTCCATCTCTTATTAGAAAATTTAAAAATGCTATATTCGTAATTAAGTACAAAAAAAAACATTTAGAGAAAAAGTCATCGTTCTGTTTTAATTAGTTAAACCCATTCTAAAGAAGTACCTGCAGCATTATGTAATGCAAATTTCGAGCATAACCGTGCGTGAAAAAAAAAGAATATTGTTTCATGCTAGTAATTTCTTAAAAGTATTGTAAATTTCAAAATAGTTTTGATCGGCAACTTATTTTGCGTCACATGTTAGTAAGTTAACTAAAACTACGAATACTTATTTAGCCTGGAAACATGTTAGTAAGCTACCAAAAATTTTATGGAAGTACCAACAATTACTTCATCATTTTAAATTACAAACTATTTTTTTTAAATAACCGATATTACTTGGGCAACTTTCCAACGTATTAAATTACCAACTTTTATGAAGAATTACCGACTCCTATTTGAGTCTAGTTAGTAACTATAACAGGAAGTTACCAATTGTTCCAAGAACTTATCAATATTTTTTTTACTAGAGTTACCATTATATTAAAGTTAGTAACTATTATAGCAAGGTACCAATATTAATTTGAGTGATTTTGCAACTCCCCGCACGTTAGGTTACCGTCTAGTTTTAATTTTTCTAACTCTTATTTGATTCGGCTATAGACCTTTATATTTAATTCTTTCGAAATCATTTCCCCATTTAATAATTCCCCAACATTTAATTTGCAGATGTTATCGCATGTTAAAGTTACCAACTCTTACAAAAATTACCGATATTTATTTGAGTCTATTTAGTAGTGTTTATTTGATTATAAATTAAAGAAGTTGGAGCGTTCCCCAAGAAAATGTGGTACATTATGTGAATAGTTGATAATTTTGAAACAATCAAATAAAAATTGGTAAGTGACTCAAATAAGAATGTTTAACTTAATCGCTAGAAATAAGTGATGGTAAATTATTGTAATGATGTCAGTAATATACAACAGAATTGGTAATCTCATAATAGACTAGTAATGTTAACATGCTAGCAAGCTTTCCAAATTACCTTGGTAAACTATTGAAACAGTGGGTACTTCTTAAACAATAAAATAAATGTTGGTAATTAACTCAAATAAGAGTTGATAATTTCAGATTTGAGTTATCAACCTTTTCCACTTGGTAAGTTACCACAAATGTCGGTTTATTATTGGAATGGTTGGTAATTTTGAAACAATCAAATAAATATTGATAACGAACTCAAACATCCACTGGAAGTTTCATGTAAGAGTTCCTAAATTAGCTATGCATATAATTGTTGGTAAATTATTGGATTAGTTAGTAATTTTGGAAACAGGACTCAAATTAGCTATGCATATAATTGTTGGTAAATTATTGTATGTACAGTATTGAAAAAACGGTTGGTAATTCCAAAAATCAAATAAACATTGGTAAAAGGACTCAAACAAGAGTTGGTAGTTTTATTAAAGATAGTAAATTTAACATTTCGGTAAGCTCTGCAAACAAATGTTGCTCATTATACCCTTTGGTAATTTCGAAATAATAAAATAAATGTCGGTAGCTCACTCAAATAAGATTTAGGGCTCGTTTTATCAAACGGGGAATCGACTAGTGAGAACAAATTGAAGCATTAATCATCAATGAGAAATCAAATGCACAACATTAGACACGTGCACAAGTACTTGCATGGTGTCCCGTGTCCGGCCAATTGTGCACACATTCTCAAAGAGAACTTGAGTTTCGAAAAGATTAAGTTCCTAAGGTCTCATCGAATTTCGAAAAACGCAAAATGAATTTGATATGGGTACGCTTTTGCGTGTTGTTGCTACCACTAGAACTATGTTATCTTCACCTTTAGGTTTGCTCGGGACACATTCGCGGGTATTACCCCACCCCTGACCTCCATATCACAAAGCATGCTTATTCAAATTTTGAGGTTAAGCACATCGTGTTAATAATTTAGTGTTTATGTTCCATCCAACACATGAGTATTCTCTTGGGGCTACTCCAGAAATTATCCGATCTGTGCAGGACTATTAATAACAACACTCGGAAAAATTAATCGATTACTAAAAGAGTCTTAGACCTCCCAATTATATATACGAGAAAACTCCCAAATTTGTCACTAACTTTTGACAAATAGGTCGGCCCATCATATTTTAGTTAAATAAGCCTACCTCAGACAATTACTTGCATGGTGTATCTATAGAGAAATGCCTAAGTAAGTTTAACACACTGGTAACTTTTTACACGTTGGTTGCTCCGCAAAGTAAGTTATATACGTATATTTGTGTATGTAATTATATTCACATTCATATCATCTATAATACTATATAAAGTGAAAAGGATCTTTGATGGGATCTCATTTTTTTCTTTCCCGAAATGTTGTCAATTACTTATTTTGCAAATGTGTATCCATAGAATATGTGTAAGTTAGTAAGTTTATTTGATCTCTAACACGTTTCAAAATCAAAATTTGAATGTTTTTTATCCGAAAACAAATTTTTTATAGAAATCTCGAAATATCTTTTTCTTTTCACGTACATTGATATGTTTCTATGTATTGTGTATTTTATCAACAATTTCTTCCTACAAAATATTTCTAAATTGGTGGTTTTGCTCAATTTTTCGAGGATCAATTTTGTTCATACACCTAACTCGTGTGCATGTAGTACTATATTTATAAAAAGTCTCTTATATTTTTCTCTTCCCATGCTTCATATGAGACATTGTCTTTCAATTTTCCTGTCCTGCTCTTGGATCCCGCGAACTTCGGATTGTGTTGAAGAAACAAATAATAAAAAAAGGGGGTTTTTTTTTTTTATCTTAGTGAGATGGAGAACACTACAATGAATAGGAAGGAGGAGACAAAATAATCTAGCTCTCCCTTAGCCGGATCACCACTGTCGCAAGCCACTCCAAGGACACAACACTCTCTTGATCACTCGTGAACTCTAGGAATCCACTAAAGGGGCAGAGAGACAGACAAGGGAAAATAATAAGGGAAAACATCCGAGAATAAAACTTCATTTAATAAATCAACCGTGTTTACAACGCGGGACCCAGAGGGTGTTTATAGCTAGGGGCCTAGCTATAAAATCAACCAACCACCACTAGGGATATCATAACCGAACCTAACCGAACTAAAAATTTTGTGCATTTTAGTTCGATTCGGTAACATTGTATAGCCGGCATTGACATAAACAATTTTTAATAATATTTTAATATTTTTCGAATTTTTTAGTTTTTCTTTTTTTTTTCTTTCTTTTCCTCTTCCCCTAGTCGGTCGTCAAACCGGCCAGAGGCTAGGGTCGACAAGGTTGCCTGCGATAGCCATGGTGAGGCCCAACCTCGCCACCAAGAAAGAGAGAAAAAAATAAAAATATATTATTAAAAATTATCCACATTAGCATCAGCCGGTTAAAATTGACTAGATGGACTGAATTGATACAAATGCAAAAGGTTTAGGACTGTTTTGATAATTTTCCCCGGCTTGGATTCTATTATTTTTCATTTTTTTGTTATATATATGTGTGTGTGTGACTATTTAGGCGTACAAAATATGCCATTTTTAAAATTAAAAAAAAAACGATCGACCAACTACCACTTCCTAATAAGAGATGACTAGAAGAGATTCCCGACCTTCCACCGCCTCTGCGGGATCTCCAGGCGGGTGGTTGCCAATCTCTAAATAAGATTTCCAGGCCTTAGCTTAAATTGATGTGATGAATTTGTTGGCCAAGGATTGACCGCGGCTCACGCGCGCCCAGTGGAGGTTACAGGCTCTCTCTCTCTCTCTCTCTGAATCACGTGGCCACGCCGCTCTAGTGCCTGGTGAAATTATGAGTATTATTCTTTTTTTACTTCTCTTTTGGCGAATTTACAAGGATCGCTTACTAAACTAATATTTAAAAAAGGAGAGGGAGTGCTCTATATACACCATATGATCAACTGAATTCTGATCACACGTGGCTTGAAAGATGATGATCGAGTGCTTTTTATTCAAAAACTCAGAGCCGGATTTTGGATCAAATATATATATCTATCTCACTTTTTTTCTTTGTTCGTCTGGAATGTCCATGTAAGTTGTTTTTATTGTTCTTGCAGGGCCTTATAAACTTGAAGTTCCTTAGCATGAGAGAATGCCAATCGCTGGTGAATATGCCGGATCTCGACTGTACTCCAAATCTCGAGGAATTAGATCTCGGTAGGTGCAAAAACTTGGAGCGTGTCCACGAATCAGTTGCATATCACAGCAAGTTATGGCGGTTGGATTTATGTGGGTGCTCTAAATTGCAAAGATTCCCTGAGATTTCAGATAAAAACAAAAGTTTACGACAACTTTTTTTAAGTGAGACTTCAATTGAGGAGCTTCCTGCATCCATAGGAAATCTTATCTCTTTAGAGGAAATGCATTTACAAAAATGCAAGAAACTGGCATTCATTCCGTCTAGTATTTACAGGTTGCAAAATCTCTGTCAGCTACATTTTTATGGCTGCTCAAAACTAATAAAGTTTCCAAAGGTGGAGGATTTGAGTGATCCCCATACGAAGACAGGATTTCCAAAGTTACATTCGTTAGGTCTCGGTGGATGCAATCTATCAGAAGTAGAGTTCCTGGAGAATGTTTCTTGTTTTCCCTACTTAAGGGTATTGAGTTTGTCGGGAAATAATTTTACTAGCATCCCTACATGCGAGAAACTATATAACTTGGAATCGTTGGATGTTTCTGATTGCCAACAACTACAAGAGATCCCCAATATTCCAGAGAACATGGGGAGGGTAAGTGCAGCTAATTGCAAATCTCTGAGTAGAATTCCCTCGAACATGTGTGACGTTGGGTACGTTGACTTTCATTCATGTCATGAACTGGTCCGTAATGGGTATGGCGTGAATGATTGGTTCAAGCCTAAGGTTAGACACACACTCTCTCTCTCTCTCTCTCTCTCTCTGATTAATACGGAGTCGTGTACATGTATGCTGCAGTGAGTGTTTGTGTATTGCAAAAGGCTGGAAAATCTTGCATTGGTGGGCTAATTAAAAAAAGCAGGCATATGGATCTACATGAATATGTGGTGGAGGTTGCTATAAGGCAACGCTAAAGATATTCCCTTTATTTATAGAGCTGTAGTTCACTGCTGTATCACAAGGATCACCCAATGAAAAACTTTAACAATACACGTTCATCCAGTTACAAAATCTTCAACAATACGTGTCCCGTTTCCACCAATTAAGTATAAAAAATATTTGTAATGATATTGCTAACGATATCTAAAAACTCTAGGATTACCCACTTAACTCATTGAAACTCCTCTTTCTGGGTGCCAATTTCAAGAAAAAAACTATCTAATAGTCTACATCTATGACAGAAATTTCATCACCGCAGAGACGAAATTATTCTACCTGGAGGAGAGATGCCAAAGTGGTTGATCCCTAATAAAGAGGGTTATATATCTTTCATGGCTTCAAAGGGCTTGTATAAGAAGTTCCTAAGAATAGCTTGCTGTGTTGTGGTTTGTTCGAAAGAAGTGAGGTTGTTCGGGTTCTCAGCTGCGGGATTCGTTAATGGCAGACGAGGTGGTGATGTTGGAAGTTTGTCTTCCCACAACAATTTATCTAATTCAGATCATGTGTGTCTTCAACTTTGGGAACCAAAGAGCCTGTGGAGAGTGGACGATTTTGGTGCTAATGACTTGAGACATTTCCACCTTAGCCTTAGTTTAGAAAAATATCCAAATAGTAGAGTAACTGTGAAAAACTGTGGATTCCGACTATTATGTAAGCCACTAGAGAATGATTTGGAGGTTTTGCTTCAAGACAATCAGTTGCTGGATCCAGCTTTACTCTACGAAGTTGGGTATGAAGATAGTCAAACAAGCTTAGAGGAAGAACATCCAAGTGAAACAGAAGATTTACAAGATAGTCAAACGAGCACCAAGGAAGATAGTTCAAGCGAATTAGTCCACCAAGGATTGAACATTGCTGACTTCTCAATTGAGGTATCTCTCTCTCTATATATGTGTGTGTTGGGCGCACTGTGTTTGTATAATGCAAAAGCCGAAAATCCTAGACACACAAACAAATCTGATATAAAGTGATTCTATAAATATATAAAGCTAAATAAAATCTCACAATGACACAATGTTCATAATTCCTATATTGAAAAATAATTGTTAAAATCTAAGAAAATCTAATAGACACTAGACACGTAATTCTTGCCGTTACAGTTGATCATAACAACCAACACAACTAATAGTACTGGATCAACTCTATGGATCAAAATAAAACTGCACAACAACAATAACTCGATAATTCGACGTGAGAATTTTTTCACTCTCGGGTGTTTTCTGTTTGTAGAGTTGGATTAAGTTTAAATTTTTTTTTGCAATGAATTCGTGCGCTATAATATTAAGCTAATATTATTTGTCTATGTCTTTAGGGTGAGCATATCTCTGTTCACTCTCAGGTGCTTTGCACTTCTACAATCAAATCCAAAACAATTATAATCTCACGACTGTGAAAAAAGAATGTTAAATTTTTAACCATGAAAACGTTACTGTCATGTTAAGGTAATTGAAAACGAGATTATAATAATCGAATCTACGTTGATTTTTTAGGCAATTTGGTAAATCTTTTCAATGCACCCTGTGCAGTGCAATTCCAGCTTCAGGACCGCCGTGGTCACCGGAGGCTGAAATGTATCGCCATTAAACAACACACAAACAAGCTCAATTAAAATACTTATATAAAAAAAAATAATAAATTACTTAATATACACATTTTGTGAGTTAATTTTAATAAGTCTAACATCATTTTCTAGTATAACGGATAAAAGTTCTAAGCAAATAATTCATCCCTGGATTGCCAAAATCTCACTTTGATATAAAAAGAAAAAGAAGACAAGCAGCATCAATCGATCAAATCGAAGTTATCAAAACAACAATCAAAATAATGGGGCGAGACAAAACGAAAAGGCGTAAAAGCCCAAGAGCCTCTCTTTTGAGAATCAAATCTGGTTGGATTTTCATAAACTTTAACATCGGATAATTGCTGAGCCTAATCGACATTCCTATGTTTGAGCATCACAACTTAGTTTCATCTATTAAACTCGAAGAAGAAAAGGTACACGAGTTGCTACTGTGATAAGGAGCCATCGCACAACCTTGCTGGGTGACATGTGTCAACCGGCACATGGGGATTACCTGGGACAATTTGCTTTAGTTTACTTAATTGAGAGTATCGGATTTAAGATGTTCCTTATATATAAAGTTAGAGCAGAAGTTTTTCCTTTTGGATTTTCCATTGATATAAATGCGAGTAGAAATTTTTTCTTTTATTTATCCTAATAATGTTAAGTTTGTTGCATTAAGTAAGTTGGAATTCAATTAGATCAGTTTGTACTGAAAAATCAGCGATGTCTAAAGTGAACAAATAACAATGAACATTAGACTGCCGGGTCTGACTAGGATGATTAATTTCTTGGATATGCTGTTCTATTTTCCATCATTTTCACTTCCTATATAGTACACTCGTACAGTATGAGCTACATTGTAGGGAGATGTCAATCTAACATTAGTGGTGGCTACAACACTTGCTAGGGAATGATTTTTATTGCGTGAGTAATGTATATAACGCAAGCAAGGATCAATATGTCTAATTATTATAGAACTCTAGCTTTGGTTGAATTACTGGGAATATGTTCAAAATCAAATTCTTCATCTTGAACTAATTACAAAATTGGGTACTTCTAACAATTTAGCCATACAGCATAAGCATCGCTATTCCCAAATTCCTTCTGACTTCCGAAATATTCGCCCTGGAGGAGAGATGCCGGAGGAGTTCGTGCCTGTTGAAGACGGTACAATATCTTTTATGGCTTCACAGGACTTGTACGACAAATTCATAGGATTGGCTCTCTGTGTTGTTTTCGGTGTAGAAGACGGAAATGAGAAAATATCTTTCGACATCGTGCCACATGTTCACGGCCGAAGGCGGAATGCGCTATCAGGAACTCTCGGTTTCTTTGATTCGGATCACATGTGGATCCAGTATCTCCAACCAAATGCGCTGTGGGGGGTGTTGGGGGGAGCAGTTGATTTTGGTCAATTCGAGGAGAGCTATTTACCATTTAGTCTTACAGTTCGAGTATCGGGTGGAACCGTGAAAAAGTTGGGATACATGCTAAGATGCAGGCGACTAGAGGATGATTTGAAGGTTGTGCTTGAAGAGAATCAATTAGTGAATCCAGCTTCATTATCTGAGGAATTTGATTCGGAGGATGACACTTTGCCTAACCCAAGAGATTATTCGCATGCAAGATACTGGCGCAATCAACATAAATACTGGCGCAACATTCGCCGTATTATCGGACTGGAAGGCAGCGAAACAAATTATATGGGAAGAGGAGAGTGGAGTAGTGTTGGCTTACAACTCCCAAGGAAGCAATCGTCAAGCCAGCGAAACAAAGTAGGGGTGGCATATGTTTCTTGATATGTGAATGGATAGAGGGTGACTTGGCAGTTGGCACCCAACATTCATAGCCAGGGTGTTTGTATTTCCATATTTCCCTTGTTGATCGAATCGCGATCTCACTAATAAATGTCATGTTCTGCGCAACATGCTTTGCTGCATGTCGTTTACAGATTTCAGTAGCGTTAGCGCATTCTTGTAATAATCTTGAGAAGTCGGCACTTTTAATTGAACACTGCAAATCATTTTTATCCCAACTGCACCTACTGGCTACTAGGAACACTGTTCTGAGCATGGTATTTTTCTTATACAGCTTGTAGATATCAAACCCCGTTGGTAAAATTATATAACCGGCAACCTACTAGTGGTTAGGTATGCTCATGATGATTTAGCAACAATGTCAGCAACTTACGAACGTGAAATGCAATGATTAATTATCAACTTTTTAAATATATTTACCACTCAAATCAAAAATTTAACGGCGAACATATTTACCACATAGTTCCGTTTTCTAAAGGGAGCAAGTGATTGCCAAAGTAGGGAATTTACCAACTTTAAGTGGAAAGCAAATCATCTACTTATTATGTAGATAGTTACCGCTCGAAGCACAAACTTAGCAATGAAAGTAGCAACTTATCAACATAGTCCGCTTACAAACTAGTTAGTTATAGATAAAATCGAAGTTAGTAAATCATCGTTGGATTAAGTAACTTGCCAATGTAGGCCCACTGTAATATGTTACCAATAATTTTGAGGAATTTAAGAAAGCCAAATTCAACAGTAAGTCGTCAAGCTGTCTAGAAATTTGCTATTGAAAGTAAAATCTTACTATTCAAGTTTGTAAGTCGTAAGCTGGACGGAGGGAGAGTAGGAGGAGTTGCGTGGCCGTTGGATCACATCATAAGCTGGACACGTGTTGTCCATCGGGTAAGGGGACAGTACGGGGTACACTACGAGCATTGCCCTCGGCCATAAGCCAATCATGTCACAGAAAAAAATACGATATGGCCACATCTCGTATAGAAGTTTTCACATGATACGTTAAGAATTTCTTATTCAAAAATTTAAATTATTAGGAATGACCATAAATAAAGACCCCGTTTGTTTCGCGAAAATTAATAAATCGGAAAGCGTTATCCTAAAAGTGATCGCTTGAAATAATTAGTTAAAAAAAATTTTTATTATTATAAAAATAATTTATATCTAAACATTTTTCATGGACGATGGTAATATTTTTCATTCATTTGTTTTTGTACATGATACAAGCGGTAGTTTATAGAAAAATATTTTTAAAATTATTAATTTTTGCGAAACAAAAAAGTACTAAATATGATTATAAGAATGTTGCGAGCATATGCCGCTCCTACCAAGATAGAGCCCGTTATAGTTGACATTTCCACCTCAGAATTCAAATTGGGAACAATATTTATTAACAAGAAATTGTTTGTGGGCAATTGGGGAGGTTCCTTAAGAAGCTAAGCCCGCGTGAAGAAGCAACAGAGACTCTTGGCTTGTAATCTGTTGCTGGGTCCACTTCACATAGCGTTGAATGAAGTTCATGCCCTGTTAAGTTTCATCGACAAGAAAGAGCGACCAATCAAATCACACCCTAGCGTTGATCAAAACATATGATTAATTTTCAAAGATTGATGAAGGAATAGTTTAATATTATTGCGTGAATTTATTCTCATGAGATTTTGCTCATTTTCTGTTCTGAAAAATAGTATTTAAGTATAGCATGACGCGTGAGTACAAAATAAAAAATTGAAAGAGAAAAAAGAACGTTGCATTAAATACAACATGTTACGATAGTCATAGAATGAGCCTATCTAATATCTTATATCATATGATATATGTTATGATGGCGATTCATTTCTTTAAAATTCCATTTTAGTACAACTCCTTTTTACTCCTTTAAAGCATCAATGAGGTCTCTGCCTCATTTTAAGTTCAAAATCTTCAAGATTACAACAAGAGGGTAACTCTCTCTCTCTCTCTCAAAATGAAGAATGTCAACAACAGCAATACAAGGCTCATCCTCCTCCATCCTTACATCCAGAAGCAAGGAAGCTCCAACTTCAATTTATTATGAGGTGGATTTTCATCTTCATCTCTTCCTGAAATTCTCTCAAACTTGCCATTGGTGTAGAGACCTTGAAATTGTTTGTCAATGCCAGAATGTATCATGAGGGGGATTTTGGAGTTAAAAGAGTTAGTCCTTCTAAGTTTTTTCTTTTCCACCTTATCCCTCAAGGCATTATTGTCTTGCTTGACAAATTGCTTCAATGCAATATGGCGATTGACATACCATGAACAAAAGAATTCATACTTCCATTTCTTTGCGTGGAAGATATTTTCGCCCAAAAACTGCCTTTCACATAAATGGAAACTCAACGATATCGCTCATTATGTGAGTATGCATTGACCATTATTAGATAGAATATAAATAGCCCAAGTGTTTTAACTTCCCAAAGAAGGATCAATTCATGTAGGCTTCTTCACGAACTAATCAATCCTTTATCTAATCAATTGGTGCGGACTTCTTCATGAACTAATCAATACTTCACGCTAATCCATACGTAATATCTCTCGCACACCGACAATGTATGAAATCATGCACTATCGCCTTTTATTTTTAGTAATTTGTACAATGTTAAGTCCAGCTTGATCATTAGCATGGTAGTAATATTAAATAAAAAAAGTTTCTTAAACCTTATACTTGTTAAATTTCTTAAAAATTTTGGTTTTGAAATTTTTACAATCTCATTATCGAAAAATGAAACATTTTACAAGTTTCTCCCATTTTTTGTAATGGCATTGAAATTCCGATTCTCAAAGTATTATTTTCTCTTTTAAAAGGTTTTTTTTTTCAGTTCTTAAACCACGAAAAGAAAATATCGACCAAAAATAAAAAAACCACGAAAAAAATTCAAAGTAAAAAACAGAAGAAGCAGGAGAAGAAGGTGTGCAGTAGTATCCCTTGTACGTTCGGACTGATACTTCTTCAACTTCCGAAGCAAAATGGCCGTTCGACGTCTTCTTCAGCTTCAGAGGCGAGGACGTCCGCCGCGGCTTCCTCCCTCACCTCGACGGGGCTCTGCTTCATGTAGGCATCAACGCCTACATCGACAGCGACGACTTGAGGCCCGCGCTCACGAATCGCCATGCTCGTCTTCTCCGAGAACTACGCTTCGCCTGGGTGGTGCCTTGGACGAGCTGGGTGAAGGTAATGGAATGTAAGAGGCGCAAGGGACAGCTGTTGTTGCCTGTGTTCTACAAAGTGAAGCCAAGGGAGATTCGAGGGCAGAGAGAGAGTGAGTTATGGCAGGGCATTGGCCAGGCACGAGGAGAAATTGGGAAAGGATTATGAGAAGGTGAAGAAGTGGAGGGAAGCCCTAATTGAAGCCGCCAATTTTTCCGGTTGGCATTATGTCCATGGGTAATCACAATAATCACATGATGACATCGATTAGTGCATTAGAGTAATGATTTGGAATGTTACAGAGTGATTGGTTACTTCGTGTTAATTTTAGTTAGTTCAATGGATCGTATATTGCCATCTATTCCCATTCCCCTTTGCTACTTTATTTTGGCGGAGATGAGACCATGTATCTCGACTATAGTAGGGTGAGTACCCTTGAGTGTTGCCAAGTATCCTGTTGGTGTAGGTTGCCGGGTAGAGAAAGTAAATTCGTTGTTAAGTACGGGCTTGGATGACGTTCGGATGATAGGAATATGGAGAACTGGAGGTATAGGGAAGATCACTATTGCTAAAGCTGTCTATAAGAGTATCCACAGTCGGTTTGGTGAGTGTAGCTTTCTTGCAAATGTTAGAGAAACTTCCGGTAAACCTGATCCAAGATATTGTGGAAAGAAAATTTAGTGATCTTTAGTGTGGATGGAGGTGTTAATCTAATACGAGATAGACTTTGCTGCAAGAAGATTTTGCTTGTGCTTGATGATGTGGATAAGGGCGTCCAGTTAAATGCATTTGCTAGAGAATGTGAAGGATTGGAAAAGGGAGTAGGATCATCATTATGAGAAGAGATAAAAATGTACTAACTTCTCGCGAGATGGATCAGTTATATGAAGTTAAAGCATTAGATCAAGGTGAAGCTTTTGAACTTCTCAGTTCATATACTTTTCCAAGAAACCAGATAAAAGACATAAGCAGGGATCTCATAGATAATATTTTGGGCTATGCTAGTGGCCTTCCCTTAGCGATTGTGGTGTTGGGTTTGTTTTCATGTGATAGAAGCAGAGGGGAATGGGAGAGTACATTGGGTAAAGTTGCTGAAAGTCCTAATAAAGATATAAACAGTGTTCTGAAGATAAGTTTTGATTCACTGGAGGATAATGAGAAGGACATTTTCCTTGACATTGCTTATTTCTTTAAGGGGAGGGATAGTGATTATGTAGCGAGAGTTCTTGATAGTTGTGGTTTAAAGACATTAATTGGGATTCAAACTCTAATAGAGAGATCTTTAATAAATATTGGGAATCAGAGAAACGGTACAAATGCATGACTTGACTCAGTTGATTGGTCGGGATATCGTGAAACAAGAGTGTCCAGATGACCCTGGGAAATGGACTAGATTACATCATACTTGCTTTTGTTGATGGTTTTCATTTTCGATGCCTTTCACAAAGTGATATTTATCAAAATCTTGTTCATCTGTTCTTTTTTATTTGCAGCATTTTAGAAATTTTAAGTTCCTGAATTTCAGGTACTGTAAGTCACTGATTAGTGTTCTAGACTTCTCAAAGGTGCCAAATTTGGAGACATTGAACTTAAGCAGGTGCTCCAACCTCAAGGAGCTTCCAAGCAAGCTGAAGCTGAAATATCTTCAAACACTTGATATAACTGGCTGCTCTAAGCTTGATAAGTTTCCTGATATTAAGAATATAGAGAGCTTAACAAAACTTTATTTATCTTAGACCTCTATAAAATAACTTCCTGCGTCAATTGAAAACCTAATATCTGTTAAGGTTTTGCTTTTGGATTCGTACAGAAGTTTTATCTGTCTTCCTGGTAGCATTTACGAGATGTAAAGTTTAGAGCACCTTTCTCTGGAAGTTTGTTCATTGTTTGGTTGTTTCCAGGGAGCAGTGAGAGCTCCAAATCTCCCTAATGGTAGGCTTGGATTTCCAAATCTGGTCTCCTTGAATCTTAGTGGGTGCAGTCTATCTGAGGCAGAATTCCTTCAGAGTCTTACCCGTTTCTCTTCTGTAAATATTTTGCATCTCTTAGGAAATAACTTTGTTAGTCTTCCTACATGCATTAGCAAGTTTGAGGAGTTGATGTTCCTCAAAAAATTAGATGATTGTCAGCAGCTACAGGAGATCCTAGAGCTCCCACCAACATTTGCACCCTTGAAGCATATGGCTACAATGCATAGATATCCAAAGTTGCCTGTTTAGTGCATTAAGTCCCATGTCAGTGTATGTTCGCTTAGATTCACGTCATGGACTGGTTCGTGCAGGTATTGACCAGGCTAACATTACACATATGCATGAGCTGGTGTGATTCTGATTAATAGATTTGCTACAGAAGGATGTTCATGAGATGGGTCACTACATGGATACTATACTTCCTAGTAGAGAGATAGCATGTTGGTTTATCCAAAGTCAAAAGCGTTCTGTCTCTTTTTGGGTACCCCGAGATTTGCATGGGAATATCCTTGGATTGTCTTTGCGCGTTGCTTTTGGATTGGAGGAAGAAATTGAGGCTGTCGTTTCTGTGAGGTTTGGGTATTGGTGAATCATGTTCGTAGTAATTATGATACATGAACATTCTATTTTACACGCTGTTCATTTGATGAGCTAGATGAGATGCTAGAGACTGAGTGGAGTCTCTTCCAGGTTACATTTGAAGTATCAGAAGCAACACTAAAAAGGTGCAAGTTTCTCCTTATATGCAAGCAAGTCGAGAATGACATAAGGGTTCTATCTATGCTAGCATGAATTGCCCTTAGGAAGCACCTCAAGCTTTTAAAGATAATCTCAATTATTGGAGATATTCTTGATTCATGGCAGAAAGGTCCACCTCAACGAATGCCAGTCGCTGGTTTGTATGCCAGATCTCCCTTGTACTCTAAGTCTCAAGAAACTGGATCTCTGTAGGTGCCAAAACTTGGAGCATGCCCACGAATTAGTTGCATATCACCGCAAGTTACAGCTGTTGGATTTAAAGGGATGCTCTAAATTACGAAGATTCCCTGATATTCCGGATAAAAACAAAAGCTTACGTGAAGTTATATTAAATGGGACTTCAATTGAGGAACTTCCTGCGTCCATAGAAAATTTTGTCTCTTTGAAGCATATGTATTTAGAAAACTGCAAGAAACTGGTAATCCTTCCATCTAGCATTTACAAGTTGCAAAATTTTAGCGCTTTGAGGCTTGGTGGTTGCTCAAAACTAATCAAGTTTCCAAAAGAGGAGAAGGATTCAAGTGATCCCCATACGAAGACAGGATTTCCAAAGTTACACAATTTATCCCTTGGTGGATGCCATCTATCAGATGTAGAGTTCCTGGAGAATCCTTCCTGTTTTCCCCGCTTACAATCTTTAGAATTGTGTGGAAACAATTTTACTGACCTTCCTACAATCTTTGGATGTTTCTTATTGCCAACAACTACAAGAGATCCCCAAGATTGCAGAGAAATTGATAGGTCTAGTCGCAACTAATTGCGAATCTCTGAGTAGAATTCCTTCCAACATACGTGACGTTCAGTTCGTTCTATTAGATTCATGTCATGAACTTGTCGGTAATGGCTTCTCCGTGAATGATTTGTTCAAGCTTGAGGTTAGACTCTCTCTCTCTCTCTCTCTCTTTGATTAATATGGAGTCGTGTACATGTTGGCTGCATTAAATGTTTGTGTATTGCAAAGGCTGAAAATCCTGGATTGGTGGACTAATTAAAAAAAGCAAACATATGGAAAGTGATTCTACATGTATACGCGGTGGAGGTTACTGTAAGGCAACACAAAGGATATTCTCTTTTTTTTATAGAACTCTAGTTCGATGTTGAATTATAAGGATAACCCAATGAAAAACTTCAATAATACATGTTCATCTAGCTACAACATCTTCAACAATATATGTCCTGTTTCCACCGATTAAAGTACAAAATTATCTTTGTAATGCTATTGCCAACTGTATATAAACTCTAGGGCTACCCATTTAACTTACGGAAACTCCTCTTTTTTGGGTGCCAATTTCGAAAAACAATCTAACAATCTACATCTATGACAGAATTTTCATTGCAAAGCATGTTGCCAAGTTTTTCTACCTGGAGTAGAGATGCCAAAGTGGTTGCTCCCTAATAAAGAGGGTTATATATCTTTCGTGGCTTCAAAGGACTTATATAGAAAGTTCCTAGGAGTAGCTTTCTGTGTTGTATTTCGAGCAGAAGAAAAGCGGTCTGTCTCTTTTAAGATTCAAGCACTCGATAATGGCAAACGAGGTTGGGGTTACATTCAGGTTTTTAGGTCATCTTATTTGGATCATGTGTGGCTTGATTATCAAAAAGCAAAGCATTTGTGGGAAGTAGACAATTTTGGTCCAAATGGCTCGAGTCATTTTCAAATTAGCATTAGATTATCTACAGTTCCAGCTAAGAGAGTAATTGTGAAAAAGTGTGGATTTCGACTAATATGCAAGCCACTAGACAATGATTTGGAGGTTTTGCTTCAAGACGACCGGTTGCTGGATCCAGCTTTACTCTATGAAGTTGGGTATGAAAATAGTCAAATGAGCTATAACAGTCCGGATTTTGGCCAATTTTTGGGAATTATAAAACGAGTATTTCGTCAGTGCGCTTATAATAGAATTTCGCCCGGGAACTGATCACTCTCGGGTTCTTATTTTTAAAAATAGAAATTTTGCTAGAATCGCACTCGATCGAATTTGGTCGTTATTTATACACTGAACTTGACAGTCGATTTCCGGGAGTTTCGGGACGAAATAAATTGGACGGTATCGAAATTATTGTGGCCAGTATCGACATTATCAGAAATAGTGGAAAAGTGAATTTTTGAACCGGGTGCGAATTTGGACTGGTAGACCTCCCTCGTAGTGTGGTTCGGAGTATTTTATTTTGGCCGTATGCCCTAGAATATTGTCGGGGATTATCGTGGATTATTAGGTCTTTTTCCGAAATTAAATCGGGACCGATAGGCCGATTTTTAGTTTGGACCGTGTCCGTTCGTTCGCGCTTAAATTTAAAATTTCGAACTTCTCTCTCTCTTTCTCTCTCCTCTCTCTCTCTTCTGCCGTTTCCCCCCATCCCGCGCACGTTACCCCCCTCTCCCTCTTCCTCTCTCTCTCTCTCTCTCTCTCTCTCTCTCTCTCTCTCTCTCTCTCACTGCCGCACGTCCCCTCCCCCGCTCCCTCCCCATGCATGCGTCCCCTCCCCTTTCTGCATGCCTACCCCTCCCCCTATCCCTTCTCTCTCTCTCTCCTCTCTTCTCTCTCCTCCCCTCCCTTCTTCTTCTTCGTTTGTTCCTTCCTTTGGCCGCCTGGTTTTTGCTTCGCCCCGCCCCTGCTCGCCCGTCCTGCTCATCGCGCCACCGCCTTCCGCCTGACTGCCGAGCTCCGCCGCCGCGCCGCGCCGCCCAGCCGGCCCAACTCCGCTCGTCGCCCGCCTCAGCCGCCCTTCCTCCTCTCTCTCGCGCGCGCGACAGTGAGCTCGTCGCCGCTGCCCGCCGCGCCCGGCGCTCGTCCAGCTCGCCGGCGTGCCGTCCGGCCGCCGCCTCGGCCCCGTCGCGGTCGCCGCCGCCGCCGCCCTCTGCAGCCGACCCCTTCCCCCCTGCCTCTCCTTCTCTCTCCCGGCCAGCTGCACCCAAGCTCGAGCCCGAGCCAGCCCCATCGCCGTCGCCGCTCGTCCGGCCGCGCGCCGCCGCGCCGTGCCGCCTCGCCGGCCAGCCCGCCGGCCTGCCGGCCCGTCCGTCCGGCCAGCCGTCCCTCAGCCCCGCCTCTCTCCCTCTCTCTTCCCTCGCCCCTCCGGCCAGCCACTTCCCCGCCCTGTTCAGCCGCCGGCCGCCCTCGCCGCCGGTCGGCGCCGCCGCGCCAGCAGCCCCGCCGGCCAGCCTCGCCGCCGGTCCGTCCGGCCGCCGCCCCTCAGCCTCCCTCCCCCTCTCTCCCTCTCTCCCTCACCCTCAACGCCCGGCCAAGCCCCTTCCCGTCCACTGTTCAGCCACCGCCGCCGTCGCCGTTGGTCACCGTCGCCGCCGTCGCCGTCGATCACCGTCGCCGCCGGCCAGCCCCGCCGGCCAACCAACCGGCCAGCCAAGCCGTGGCCCGAGCGCACAAGCCGCGTGCCCGTCGCCCGTGGACGTGCCCGCGCCGTGCCCGCTCCCGCGCCCGTGCGCGTGCCCGTCGCCCGAGCACGAAGCCCATCCGCGCGCCCGAGCGCCCCGGGCACGCCGCGCGTTCGTCGCGCCCGTGTGGCCCGCGCCCGCGCCCAGTCCGAACTTCTCCCCCGGGCAATTTGGAGCCCGAGCCGACTTTTCCCGGGCCAAAATTTGATAAGCGACTCCCTGGACCCTACTTAGTATTTTGGGTATTTAATTGACCAGTTCGGGCTAGAACGGCTAGGGCGTGTATTTAGTTTAATTATTTTATGATTAAATTAGATTATGTGGTGATTTAATTTAGTTAAATTAGACCGATTAGAGTGGAGTGCTTGGGTGAATAATTGTGCGTGACCGACTTGAATGTCGGGTCTGTGAATTGGAGTGGCGAAGTGTGAATTGGACTGAGTGGTGAATGTGAGTTGTTTGGCGTGAATTTAATTGAATCGAGTGGCGTGTGCTTACCTGTGAGAGAGTCAGCCCGGATCGATCGGAGGGTTACGGACTTGGGACGTGTTGACGGCGGTCCGTGTAAAGGCATGAATGACCAGTGTGCCAATTGGAATGCGGGCTTGAGACGTGTTGACGGTGGCCCATTAAAGGTGTGATTGGACCTGAGGCGTGTTTACGCGGGTCATTGGAAAGAAAGTTGAGCCTGAGGCGTGTTTACGCGGGCAGTGAGAAAAGCCTGAGGCGTGTTTACGCGGGCTGTGAGAACGGGCCTGAGGCGTGTTGACGCGGGCAGTGAGAAAAGACCTGAGGGGTGTTGACCCGGATTATAAGAAAGTTAGATGGATGCGCATGTGATTTGAGCGTGATTGAAATGATTGGCTGAGTGTGACTGGATGGATTGGTTGAGCGTGTGGATGTTGATTGAATTGACTGATGGTGCATGTGGATGATTGGTTGGATGGGTTGGGTGCTTGTTTGGATTGACTGGCTTCGAGTGGAAGCGTGCGTGCTGGTGATTGTGATGTGGCAGTAATTTGTACGTACATTATTATGTTTGGACTAATATGCAGGATTGGCACGCAGTTCGAGGCGAGGTAAGCCTTTCGTGTGCAATTAACTGTTTTGTCTGATAGTTCGCATGTTAGACTGGTCTGGGTACGCATTAGCCTAGGTTAGGTCTAGGTTGTTGCTTATTGAGACTTGTTCTCACGGTTATTACATAACCGCTTTCAGATCCGCGACCGTGATGGACTCGGAGAGACTACCGGAGTACCTTTTTGTAGAGGAGATAGGCTTGTCAACCACCGCCCCTTTTTTTTGAAAACTGTTGTTGATTGTAGGAAGCCGGGTGGCATTTTTGTAATATTGAAGGATTTAAAATATTTAGTGTTTATTATTATTTTTTTTTATGTCTATTCCTTAGTCATGTTATTATTGTCTGGGTTATTATTACATGCTTCCGCTTGCGTATTTCGTTTGGGTCGGCGACGCGTCCTGGGACGTCGCGTTTCAATTATCGACCGTGGTCGGGATGTCGCGGGCTCGGTGGGGTCCGGGGCGTGACATCCCTGTTAAATTGGTATCAGAGCAAGGTCAGCTCGAACCAAGTCAGTCGAAGCTTGGAGTGATAAGGAGCGATGACTTTGGGGTAGACAGTTAGGGAGACTCGTGTGCTATGCGTACCCCAGACAGTGTGATTGTGATTGCTAAGTGATTGTTATGCAATATATGTGAGGTGCAGGTGCGTCGGGACTTGAGGTAAGTGCCCGAACTCGTTGGTTGTAATTGGGTGCTATTCGTGATTGGCTGCCCGCTGAATGAATTGTGTTGTGATTCATTGCCTAGGGCTTAGACTGGTATAGTTGGCCTAGGTTTCTAATTCCTGTGTGGAACTTTGCAGGTGCGCTGTTGTGAGAATCAGTAAGATGAGTGGTCGAGGTCGAGGTCGAGGTAGAGGTCGAGGTCGAGGTCGCGTAGCCCCGCAAGCTGGAATCGTGGGGGATCCTAGATTGGATGAGATGTGGAGGGTACTTGAGGAAGCGGGATTGTTATCGGGTAGACAGACAGGAGAAAGAAGTGCCACAGTCCCTGCGGCAGCTGCCAGCGAGATCATCGGGAATAATGGGGATCAGGGGAATCATGTGAGTGGTGGAAACTCGGGGATGATGCGAGTAAACATGTTCAGGCCGATGTCCAAGCTAGTGGAACAGTTCCTGAGGCTGAAACCCCCGAAGTTCGATGGGAAAGGTGACCCCGAGGCTGCCCCAAGATGGGTAGAGGAACTAGAAAAGGCCTTTGAGGTACTGGGGTGTACTGAGGAAGAGAAAGTAACGTTGGCAGTCTACCAGCTTCAGAACAATGCAAGTGATTGGTGGAGGGCCACCAGGGGTCAAGTGTTCCCCACTGGTACTGCTCCGAATTGGACTATCTTTACGGAGATCTTTAATGGCAAATATTTCTCGGAAAGTGCCCGAGAGCAGAAGCTGGCTGAGTTTATGAGGCTACGACAGGGTCAGTCGTCAGTGGATCAGTATGAGTCCGAGTTTGCAAGATTGTCCAAGTTTGCCCCCAGGATGGTGGAGGACCCAGTAGACAAGGCTAGGAGGTTCCGAGATGGGCTGAAACCGGACCTTCGCAGTCAAATGATATCTTTGAATTTGAGGAGCTACAACGAAATATATGAGAGGGCTCAAGCTATCGAGCGAGATCAGGCGGATCGGGCTGCCGCTTCTGGATCGCGGTATGCCTCGGCTAGGGACAACCGTCAATTCGGGAAGAGACCCATGATGGGGAACAGTCGCTTCGTCCCGCCAGTTCGAGGGGCTATTGGGAAGCCCAACCGTTATCAGAACGCCCCGTGTAGGCTATGTGGGGGAAGACACGGAAATGGACCTTGCCCGAGTAGGAACGGGGCATGTTTTACGTGTGGCGGGAGGGGCCATCAGATGAAGGACTGCCCCAACAACAGACAAGCTGGGCAGCCTGAACTACTGCCACCGCCGCCGGCCCGGAATGGGAATCAATTTAGAGCTATCCAGCAGAATAGGCCGCCAGCCCAAGGACGGGTGTATGCTATGGCAAGAAGGGAGGCGCAGGACGCGCCGGGCGTGGTCACAGGTACGGTTTCTCTCTATGATCATGCTGCATATGCCTTGTTTGATCCGAGGGCGTCGCATTCGTTTATTTCTGAGCAGTTTATTGAATTATCTGGGATTGAGCCAAAATTGCTTGAGGTTATGCTGTGTGTTACTACTCCGCTGAATGATAAAGTGCTGATTTCGTTAGGATGTCCCGATTGTAAGATAGTGATCGGCGATAGTGAAGGAAGGATAGATTTGGCGGTGTTATGTATGCATGACTTTGATGTGATTATTGGTATGGACTGGTTAGTCAAACAGAAAGCTGTTATGGACTGTAGTAGCAGGGTGATCCAATTTAATCCAGCTGGACACCCTAGATTTGAGTTTGTGGGAAATCGAGGAGGAACCTCGATCCCTTGGATTTCGTCGCTTGAGGTATCGAAGCTATTAGATGAAGGGTGCCAAGGATTTCTGGCGAATGTGGTCGATTCAACAGCTGGAGAGCCGAGGCTAGAGGACCTAGCTGTGGTGTGCAATTTTCCCGATGTCTTTTCTCAGGAATTGCCGGAACTGCCACCTGATAGAGAAGTGGAGTTCGCGATTGAGTTAGCCCCAAGGACTGAACCGATTTCGAAAGCACCTTATAGAATGTCGATGTCGGAATTGAAGGAATTGAAAGTTCAAATGCAAGAATTACTGGATAAAGGTTTCATTCGTCCTAGTGCGGCTCCATGGGGAGCGCCAGTATTGTTCGTAAGGAAAAAGGATGGATATTTGAGATTGTGCATCGACTACAGGCAGCTGAACCAGGTGACCATCAAGAATAAGTACCCGTTGCCAAGGATTAATGACCTATTCGACCAGTTGCAAGGGGCGTCAGTGTTTTCTAAGATCGATCTGAGGACTAGCTATCATCAATTGAGGATCAAGAAGGAGGACGTGCCGAAGTCGGCATTCAGGACGAGGTAGGGGCACTATGAGTTTACGGTGATGCCGTTTGGACTGACGAACGCCCCTGCAACCTTTATGGATTTAATGAATCAGGTATTCAAGGAATTTTTGGATTAGTTCGTAATTGTGTTCATAGATGACATTTTGGTATATTCGAAGAGTTCCGCCGAGCACGAGGTACATTTGGAAAAGGTCCTTCAGACCCTAAGGGAACATGCACTCTACGCCAAATTCAGTAAGTGCGAATTCTGGCTTCATCGAGTGGCATTCTTGGGACATGTGGTATCCGGAGAGGGAATTGCAGTGGACCCTGCGAAAATTGAAGTCGTCGTGAATTGGCCAAGACCGACAACAGTAACCAAGGTTCGGAGCTTTTTGGGTTTAGCAGGGTACTACAGACGCTTCGTGGAAGGGTTTTCAGCATTAGCGATGCCGATGACGCGGTTACTAAAGAAAGAGACAAGGTTTGAATGGACAGATAAGTGTGAAAGGAGTTTCCAGGAGTTGAAACAGTGGTTAACAACTGCACCGGTGTTGACAATCTCGTCTGGACCGGGAGGATATGAGATTTACAGTGACGCATCGTTAAAGGGATTGGGATGCGTGTCGATGCAACACGGGAAAGTGGTGGCATACGCATCGCGGCAATTGAGGCCTCATGAGCAGAATTACCCAACGCATGACTTGGAGTTAGCCGCGATCATTTTCGCCCTTAAGATTTGGAGACATTATTTGTGTGGGGAGAAATTTCAGATTTTTACGGACCATCAAAGTCTAAGGTACTTGTTCTCCCAAAAGGAATTGAATATGAGATAGCGTCGGTGGATGGAATTGCTGAAGGACTACGATTGCGACATATTGTATCATCCCGGGAAGGCCAACCGGGTAGCGGATGCCTTGAGCAGAAAGTCGAGCATCGCGCAATTGTTGGTCAAAGAGTAGATTTTATTGGAAGGAGCGCGGGACTCGGAATTTAAGTTCGAGGTAGGACACCTCTCCAGTCTGATGGCGACATTAAGGGTTGAGCCGGAAGTGCAAGCCAAGATTAAGACGTTGCAGTCTACGGACCTCGAGATTCAGAAAATGGTGAGTATGGATGACACTAAGAGGAAGCTGGACTTTCAGGTGTCTGATGATGGAATTCTTAAGTTTCGAGGACGTTTGTGCGTGCCCGATGATTTAGGACTTAAGGAAGAGATTTTGTCGGAGGCTCACGGGAGCAATTACAGTATTCACCCGGGTAGCACTAAGATGTACCAAAATCTTCGTCAGCACTATTGGTGGAATGGAATGAAAGTGGACGTGGCCAAGCACGTGGCCAAGTATTTGACGTGTCAACGAGTGAAGGCACAGCATTGTAAACCCGGTGGAATATTGCAACCGTTGGAAATCCCAGAATGGAAATGGGAGCACATCACAATGGACTTTGTAACGGGATTGCCAAGGAGCCAGAGAGGACACGACTCTATTTGGGTAATAGTGAATAGATTGACCAAGTCAGCGCACTTTCTGGCGGTGCGGAAGGACTTTGAGCTTGAAAGGCTGGCAGAATTATATGTGCGTCAGATAATTCGTCTTCATGGAATACCGGTATCGATCACTTCGGACCGTGATCCCCGGTTTATTGCGAACTTTTGGAAAAGTCTGCAATCAGCCATGGGAACTAAGTTGCAATTCAGTACGGCCTATCATCCGCAGACGGATGGCCAGTCTGAAAGAACAATTCAGACTTTGGAGGATATGCTGAGGGCATGTGTGCTAGATTTTCAGGGCAACTGGGAAGAACAGTTGCATTTGGTAGAATTTGCCTACAATAACAGTTTTCAGCAGAGTATCAGAATGGCACCATTTGAGGCATTATATGGCAGGGCTTGCAGAATACCGTTGTGTTGGGATGAGGTAGGAGAAAGAAGTATAACGGGTCCAGAGTTGGTTCAGCAGTCGGTGGAAACGGTAAAGATTATCCGGGAAAGGTTGAAGACCGCTCAGAGCCGCCAAAAGAGTTATGCGGACCGGAGACGTAGGCCGTTGGAATTCCAAGTGGGGGACCACGTATTCCTCAAGGTGTCACCAATGAGAGGATTGTCGAGGTTTGGTAAGAAAGGAAAATTAAGCCCGAGGTACGTGGGTCCATTCGAGGTCTTAGAGAGAATAGGCATCTTGACTTATCGTCTTGCGCTACCGCCTAATTTATCTCATGTGCATAATGTGTTCAACGTGTCTATGTTGAGGAATTATGAACCGGACCCGACCCACGTACTGAATTTTGAGCAAGTAGACGTGGACGACAGGGTGTCGTACGTGGAAAGGCCAGTGCGAATCGAGGACAGAATAGAGAGAGTGTTGCGGAACAAGAAAATTCCGATGGTCAAAGTAATTTGGGAGCACCATGGGACCGAAGGTGCGACGTGGGAAAGTGAAGAGTTGATTCGACACCAATATCCCCATTTATTTGAATAGCTGGGTTGGATTGTAAATTTCGAGGACGAAATTTTTGTAAGGGGGGAAGAATTGTAACAGTCCGAATTTTGGCCCATTTTTGGGAATTATAAAACGAGTATTTCGTCAGTGCGCTTATAATAGAATTTCGCCCGGGAACTGATCACTCTTGGGTTCTTATTTTTAAAAATAGAAATTTTGCTAGAATCTCACTCGATCGAATTTGGTCGTTATTTATACCCTGAACTTGGCAGTCGATTTCCGGGAGTTTCGGGACGAAATAAATTGGCCGGTGTCGAAATTATTGTGGCCAGTATCGACATTATCAGAAATAGTGGAAAAGTGGATTTTTGAACCGGGTGCGAATTTGGACTGGTAAACCTCCCTCGTAGTATGGTTTGGAGTATTTTATTTTGGCCGTATGCCCTAGAATATTGTCGGGGGTTATCGTGGATTATTAGGTCTTTTTCCGAAATTAAATCGGGACCAATAGGCCGATTTTTAGTTTGGACCGTGTCCGTTCGTTCGCGCTTAAGTTTAAAATTTTGAATTTCTCTCTCTTTCTCTCTCCTCTCTCTCTCTTCTGCCGTTTCCCCCCATCCCGCGCACGTTACCCCCCTCTCCCTCTCTCCCTCTCTCTCTCTCTCTCTCTCTCTCTCTCTCTCTCTCTCTCTCTCTCTCTCTCTCTCTCTCCACTGCCGCACGTCCCCTCCCCCGCTCCCTCCCCATGCATGCGTCCCCTCCCCCTTTCTGCATGCCTACCCCTCCCCCTATCCCTTCTCTCTCTCTCTCTCTCCTCTCTTCTCTCTCCTCCCCTCCCTTCTTCTTCATTTTCCTTCCTTTGGCCGCCTGGTTTTTGCTTTGCCTCGCCCCTGCTCGCCCGTCCTGCTCGTCGCGCCACCACCTTCCGCCTGACTGCCGAGCTCCGCCGCCGCGCCACGCCGCCCGGCCGGCCCAGCTCCGCTCGTCGCCCGCCTCAGCCGCCCTTCCTCCTCTCTCTCGCGCGCGCGACAGTGAGCTCGTCGCCGCTGCCCGCCGCGCCCGGCGCTCGTCCAGCTTGCCGGCGTGCCGTTCGGCCGCCGCCTCCGCCCCGTCGCCGTCGCCGCCGCCGCTGCCCTCTGCAGCCGACCCCTTCCCCCCTGGCCTCTCCTTCTCTCTCCCAGTCAGCTGCACCCAAGCTCGAGCCCGAGCCAGCCCCATCGCCGTCGCCGCTCGTCCGGCCGCGCGCCGCCGCGCCGTGCCGCCTCGCCGGCCAGCCGTCCCTCAGCCCCGCCCTCTCTCCCACTCTCTTCCCCTCGCCCCCCTTCGGCCAGCCACTTCCCCGCCCTGTTCAGCCGCCGGCCGCCCTCGCCGCCGGTCGGCGCCGCCGCGCCAGCAGCCCCGCCGGCCAGCCTCGCCGCCGGTCCGTCCTACCGCCCTCAGCCCCTCAGCCTCCCTCCCCCTCTCTCCCTCTCTCCCTCACCCTCAACGCCCGGCCAAGCCCCTTCCCGTCCACTGTTCAGCCACCGCCGCCGTCGCCGTCGATCACCGTCGCCGCCGGCCAGCCCCGCCGGCCAACCAACCGGCCGACCAAGCCGTGGCCCGAGCGCACAAGCCGCGTGCCTGTCGCCCGTGGACGTGCCCATGCCGTGCCCGCTCCCGCGCCAGTGCGCGTGCCCGTCGCCCGAGCACGAAGCCCATCCGCACGCCCGAGCGCCCCGGGCACGCCGCGCGTTCGTCGCGCCCGCGCACTAGGCACGCCGATCGGCCATTGTGCCCACTTTGGCCGGTCAGCGCGCCCGTGTGGCCCACGCCCGCGCCCAGTCCGAACTTCTCCCCCGGGCAATTTGGAGCCCGAGCCGACTTTTCCCAGGCCAAAATTTGGTAAGCGACTCCCTGGACCCTACTTAGTATTTTGGGTATTTAATTGACCAGTTCGGGCTAGAACGGCTAGGGCGTGTATTTAGTTTAATTATTTTATGATTAAATTAGATTATGTGGTGATTTAATTTAGTTAAATTAGACCGATTAGAGTGGAGTGCTTGGGTGAATAATTGTGCGTGACCGACTTGAATGTCGGGTCTGTGAATTGGAGTGGCGAAGTGTGAATTGGACTGAGTGGTGAATGTGAGTTGTTTGGCGTGAATTTAATTGAATCGAGTGGCGTGTGCTTACCTGTGAGAGAGTCAGCCAGGATCGATCGGAGGGTTACGGACTTGGGACGTGTTGACGGCGGTCCGTGTAAAGGCATGAATGACCAGTGTGCCAATTGGAATGCGGGCTTGAGACGTGTTGACGGTGGCCCATTAAAGGTGTGATTGGACCTGAGGCGTGTTTACGCGGGTCATTGGAAAGAAAGTTGAGCCTGAGGCGTGTTTACGCGGGCAGTGAGAAAGAGCCTGAGGCGTGTTTACGCGGGCTGTGAGAACGGGCCTGAGGCGTGTTGACGCGGGCAGTGAGAAAAGACCTGAGGGGTGTTGACCCGGATTATAAGAAAGTTAGATGGATGCGCATGTGATTTGAGCGTGATTGAAATGATTGGCTGAGTGTGACTGGATGGATTGGTTGAGCGTGTGGATGTTGATTGAATTGACTGATGGTGCATGTGGATGATTGGTTGGATGGGTTGGGTGCTTGTTTGGATTGACTGGCTTCGAGTGGAAGCGTGCGTGCTGGTGATTGTGATGTGGCAGTAATTTGTACGTACATTATTATGTTTGGACTAATATGCAGGATTGGCACGCAGTTCGAGGCGAGGTAAGCCTTTCGTGTGCAATTAACTGTTTTGTCTGATAGTTCGCATGTTAGACTGGTCAGGGTACGCATTAGCCTAGGTTAGGTCTAGGTTGTTGCTTATTGAGACTTGTTCTCACAGTTATTACATAACCACTTTCAGATCCGCGACCGTGATGGACTCGGAGAGACCACCGAAGTACCTTTTTGTAGAGGAGATAGGTTTGTCAACCACCGCCCCTTTTTTTTGAAAACTGTTGTTGATTTTTGGAAGCCGGGTGGCCTTTTTGTAATATTGAAGGATTTAAAATATTTAGTGTTTATTATTATTTTTTTTATGTCTATTCCTTAGTCATGTTATTATTGTCTGGGTTATTATTACATGCTTCCGCTTGCGTATTTCGTTTGGGTCGGCGACGCGTCCTGAGACGTCGCATTTCAATTATCGCCCGTGGTCGGGATGTCGCGGGCTCGGTGGGTCCGTGGCGTGACATGAGCTTTGAGGAAGAATGTCCAAGTGAAACAGAAGATTTTCAAAGGAGCTCTGAGGAAGATAGTTCAAGCGAATTAGTCCACAAAGGATTGAACATTGCTAACTTCTCAATTGAGGTCTCTCTCTCTCTCTCTCTCTCTCTCTCTCTCTCTCTCTCTCTATATATATATATATATATATATATATATATGTTGGGCGCACTGTGTTTGTATAATTCAAAAGCTGAAAATTCTAAATACATGTAAAGTGACTTTTTACATATATGAAGCTAAACAAAATCTCTTAGTGAAGCAATGACAGAGACCCAATGTTCATAATTCCATATTGAAAAATAAATGTTCTAACAAAATCTAGCGAACAGTGGACCCGAGTTCTTGATGTTACTGTTGATCATAACAACCAACACCATTAACAGTACTAGATCAACTCTACGGATCAAAATTAACTGCACAATGACAATAATTCAATAATTAGACTTGAGAATTTTTTCACTCTTAGGTGTTTTCTGTTTGTAGAGTTGGATTAAGTTAATGTTTTTTTGCAAGGAATTGGTGCGCTATAATATTAAACCTATATTATTTGTCTATGTCTTTAGGGTGAGCATACCCCTAATCATTGTTGTGGCCTGAGTCTCGTGATTGTAGCAATGAAAGGGCAAATTGAAATAACAGCTATATGATTATATTGAAGAGTAATGATAATTGTATTAAAGAAAGTGATAGTAGACCATTAAATAATCCGTTATATTAAACATTTAAATAAAAAATAAAAAATTACTTAAAATACAAATTTTGTGATTTAATTTTAATAAGTCCAACATCATTCTATAGTATAAAGGATAAAAGTTCTAAGCAAATAATTCATCCCTGGATTGCCAAAATCTCACTTTTATATAAAAAGAAAAAGAAGACGAGCAGCATCAATTTATCAGGTCGAAGTCACCAAAACAATAATCAAAATAAAGGGGCGAAATAGAGGTAAAAAGCGACAAAACGAAAAGGCATAAAAGCCCAAGAGCCTCTCTTTCGAGAATCAGATCTGGTTGGGTTTTCATTAACTTTAACATCAAATAATTGCTGACCCTAATCGACATTCCTATTTTTGAGCATCAAAACTTAGTTTCATCTACTAAGCTCGAAAAAGAAAAGGTACACGAGTTGCTATTATGATAGGGAACCATCGCACAACCTTGCTAGGTGCATGTCTCAACCGGCACATGCGGATTACTTGGGACAATTTGATTTAATTTATTTAATTGAGAGTATCATATTTAAGATTTTCCTTTTATATAAAGTTAGAGCATAAGTTTTTCCTTTTCGATTTTCCATTGATATAAGAGCCAGTAGGAGTTTTTTCTTTTATTTATCTTAATAATGTTAAGTCTGTTGCAAGTAAGTTGGAATTCAACTAGAACAGTTTGTACTGAAAAATCAGCGATGTCTAAAGTGAACACATAACATTGAAATTTAAACTGTCGGGTCTGCCTAGTAATGTACATAACGCAAGCAAGGATAAATATGTCTGATTATTATAGAACCTCTAGCTTTGGTTGAATTACTAGGAATATGCTCAAAATCAAATTCTTCTTCTTGAACTAATTATAAACTCGAGTACTCCTAACATTTTACCCATATAACAGAAGCATCGCTATTCCAATATTCATTCTCGTCACCAAAATGTTCAACCTGGAGGAGAGATGCCAAAGGACTTCGTCCTTGTTGAAGACGGTACCATTTCATTCAAGGCTTCACAGGAATTGTACGATAAGTTTATAGGATTGTCTCTCTGCATTGTTTTTTTTTTTTTTTTTGGTAAGGTGTCTCTCTGCATTGTTTTCGGTGTAGAAGATGGAGAAAAGGAAATATCTTTTGACATCGTGCTGCAACTTCACAGCCAAAGGCGAAATGGGCTATCAGGAACTCTCGGTTCATTTGATTTGGATAACACATGGTTCCAATTTCTCGAACCAAATGTGCTGTGGGGATTGTTGGAGGGAGCAGTTGATTTCGGTGTATTTGAGGAGAGTTATTTACGATTTAGTCTTACAGTTAGAGTATTGGGCGGAACCATGAAAAAATTGGGATATTTGCTAAAATGCAGGCAACTAGAGGATGATTTGAAGGTTGTACTTCAAGAAAATAAATTAGTGGATCCAGCTTTACTATGTGAGGTTTTCGATGAACCAACAGATGAAGACAAACTTGAAGCAACGGATGAATCAACATACAAAGAGAAACTGGAATCATTTTCTAGATTAATATATGAAGAGGAACTGGAAGCAAGTGACAGTGAAACAGATTAAATGGGAAGAGGCGAGTGTAGTACGTGTTGGCTTGCAGCTCTTAAGGAAGCAAATCATTGAGCCAGTGAAACAAATTCAAGGTGGCACATGTTTCCTGATACCTCGGGACATCTGTGTCGTCGGAGGAGGAGGAACAGATAGCGTTCAATTAAGTCTCTTATGTGATTATGCAAATATATGTGAATGGATAGAGTGTGACTTGGCACACAACATTCATAGTAAGTTTTTGTTTTTCATATTTCCTCGTCAATTGGATCATGATCTCATTGATAAATGTCATAGTCTGCACAACATGCTTAGCTGCGTATCGTTTACTGATTTTAGTGGCAGTAGCATAGCCTTCTTTTGAGAGGTGAGCACTTTTAACTGAACTGCAGATCATTTTATCACAATTGCACTCGCTGGCTACCACGAACAATGTTCCGAGCATGGTAATTTTCTAATGATCCGGTATGCTCATAGTAATTTAACAACAATCCTAGCAACTGGCGAATGAGCAATGCAATAATCAATTATGAACTTTTTCATACATTTATTTCTCAGAACAAAAACTTGATGGTGGACGTTGTAATTTCCCAATGAAATTAATAACTTACCCACACCACACAGTTCTTATTTTCAAGGGAGCAAGTGATCATTTAAGTAAGAACGTACCAACTTCAAGTGGATATCAATTATCTACTTATTATTAAGAAAGTCACCACTCAAAGCATAAACTTAGCATAGCATACGAACTTACCAACATGGTCCGCCAGCAAACTAGTTACTTACAAAGGAATTTGCCGCTGCAGATAAAATCGAAGTTAGTAAATTATCGTAGGATTAAGTAACTTGTCAATGTAGGCCCGCTTTTACCGTAGTATGTTACTAACACTTCGAGGAATTAACAAAAGCCATATTCAATAGTTAGTTATCAAGCTGTTCAGAAATTTGCTATTAGAAATAAAATCTTACAATTCAAGTTAGCATCGTTACAGAGAAATCAATGACTGGTCATACCAATGTAGGCTGCCTCGATGGTGGTTTTGTTGAGAGCGTAAAGAGGACAGCACGGGGCACACTTCAAGTACTGCCCTCCGCTGTAAGCTAACCATGTGGCGGAAAAAATACAATATGGCCACATTGAATCTCGTATAGAAGTTTTCACATGATAAGTTAAGGATTCCTGCTCAAAAGTTTAAATTATTAGGAATTACCGTAAATAACAAGACTCCGTTTATTTTGCAAAAATTGAATGATTTGATAAATATTATCTTAAAAATGTTACTTGTATTGCTCGAAATAATTAATCAATGAAAAATATTTTCATTATTGAAAAAAAAGTTATGTTTAAATAATTTCATGAATGATGAAAATATTTTTCGTCTATTCATTTTTATACATGATGCAAGTGATCGTTTATAGAAAAATATTTTTTCAAATTATTTATCTTTTACGAAACGAATAAGGACTAAATATGAATATAAGAATATCGCGTGGAGGGGACGCTCCTATCAAGATAGAACCCGCTATAGTTGACATGTCTACCTCAAAATTCAAAATTGGGAACAATATTTATTAACAAGTAATTGCCTGTGGGGCAAATGGGGAGGTTCCTTAGGAAGCGAAGCCCACTTAAAGAAGCAACAGAGACCCTTCGCTTGTAATCTGTTGTTGGGTCCCCTTCACATAGCGTTGAATGAAGTTCATACCCCATTACTTTTCATCGATAAGAAAGAGTGATCAATCAAATCGCACCCCAGCGTTGATCATATCATTTGATTAATTTTCAAAGATTGATAAAGAAATAGTTTATTTATTATTGCGTGAATTTATTCTCAGAGACTGTGCTCATTCTCTGTTCAGAAAAATAATGTTATAAGTGTAACATGACACGATAGTACAAAATAAAAATTTGAAAAAGAAAAAAGAACGATGCGGTTCATTCAACATGTTTCAATGATAATAGAATGGGCCTAGCTAATATTTTATATCATATGACATATGTTATGATAGTGATTCATTTCTTTAAAATTCCATTTACCTACAGCTCCTCTTTACTCCTTTAAATCATCAACGAGGTCTCTGCCTCATTTTAAGTTCAAAATCTTCAAGATTACAAGAGGGGGGGCAACTCTCTCTCTCTCTCTCTCTCAAAATGAAGAATGTCAACAACAGCAACACAAGGCTCATCCTCCTCCACCCTTACATCCAGAAGCAAGGAAGCTCCAACCGCCTATGGCTCCTCGCCTTCATCTCCTTCTTGACCACGGCCTTCGTTGTCACCCTCATTTACACCAGAGAGTATTCCACGACCGCCGCCTCTGCTGCCGCCACTGCTGCCACCTTTCCCTCCGCCACAACTGCCTACACCAACGCGCCTCTACCATCGACCGTCATCAACACCCTCCTTCACTACTCATCCAAGTCCAACGACTCTTTCCGCATGTCCTACTCCGAGCTCAAGCCCATCTCGGACGTCCTGAGGAAATGCTCCGCCCCTTGCAACTTCCTAGTCTTTGGCCTCACTCATGAGACCCTCCTCTGGAAAGCCCTCAACCACAACGGCAGGACCGTCTTCATCGACGAGAACCGCTACTATGCCGCATACGTTGAGCAAAAGCATCCCGAGATCGATGCCTACGACGTCCAGTACACAACAAAGATGAGCGAGATGCGGGAACTCATGGCCTCCACGAGGGAGCAGGTGCGTAACGAGTGCAGGCCCGTGCAGAATCTCTTGTTCTCCGAGTGTAAGCTGGCGATCAACGATCTCCCCAATCACGCTTACGAGGTGGACTGGGACATCATCCTCGTGGACGGGCCCCGCGAGGAGTGGCCCAACGGTCCTGGCCGGATGTCGGCGATATTCACAGCAGGGGTCCTGGCGAGGAGCAAGAAGGGCGGGAACCCGAAGACGCATGTGTTTGTGCACGACTTCTGCGGGGAGGTGGAGAGGGCATACAGTGAGGAGTTCTTGTGCAGAGAGAACTTGGTGGAGTCAACTGAGAAGCTTGGTCACTTTGTGTTGGAGAGGATGGACCCTAACAGCTTCCACTTCTGTGGCAACCGCACTCATCGGCTCCATCACCCAGTTCACTAGTATATCATCATATGCTCACCGTAATCAAAATGATGTAAGAAAGTCAATAATTTATCGCACAAAGCCTTTTTTTTCCTGAATGGAAAATAAATTTTGCCAAGCAAATTGCACCAGTCATTTGAAATCTCCAGTTGTTCACCCTTCTCTGGTATTCGTTTGAAGGATATTTTATCTCTTACAAAAGTATGCGGAGGTATAGAGAACTCTCAATGAACATTTCCAGCGTTTTCATCGTAACATGAGCTTCGAGTATTCATACTATATCGCTCTGTAAGCTTCATTCTGCATCTGCAACTGCAACCACAAGCCACCACGGGATGAACTGTGTTTCGTCGTCTGAATTTTTAGCCAGGACAAGATTTAATAGGATAGAATATGAAATCCGAGAGATTTGTTATATCATATCTACTATTTGGTGAATCACAATAAATAAAGCCGGATATTTTCACATATTATCATATATATTATTTCCTATGAATATTATATCAGTTTAAATGAACCTAAAAATTGCACAAATGGAAATGATAAAAAAATTTCACGACACTCTTACCTATTTCATTTTTATTTTATTTATTTATTATTTTTCCTTCTCTTTTTTTAATTAATTAATTTTTTATTTCTTTCCTTTCCATCATTCTTTTATAAAATTTTATTAAATAGTAAACTGTACAAATATGCCTAAAATATGTAATAAATATAAATACTAAATGTGTTTCTATCATAAGATAGAAAGAAATTTGAATATATAAATAAAAAGAAGAATAAATAAAAACGAATTTATTGTTATCATTTTGTTATTTTGAATTTTTTATATTAAAATTCAAATATTATTTATATTCAAATATTATTTTAATTTTATTAATTTAACAAGTTTATTTTTTGAGAAAAATAACTTTTATAATTGTGGATATTAAAAATCCTATCCACCTTTATCCCACCTCCCCATGGGATAATTTTATCCGGACTATATCCTCCTCATATTCGACTTTATCCTATCTTGAGCATGCACTAAACATGGGATATAATAAAATTTATCCTATCCCGAATTTTATCCGGACTACCAAACTTAGCCTAAGTATATCCGTCCTGGCAATTGAATGAGGTTCACTTGCATATCCATGTCAAGAAGAGCTTGATTTCCTCCAAACATTTCAGTTCTTATTCCGTGCAAAAACAGAAAGGTGCAGAGTCCCAAGGCATGACTATATAACTGTAGATGCCAGGAGAGATTAAATATCCAAGGATCCAAAGCTAACCTAAATTAACAGATGACCTAAGAAGTCAAGTTAATTGACCAAAAAAGGCTTATAAATTGTATGATGTGTATATAAAGCAAGACAGGTTTTCTTTTCTTGAATGCTAACCATCAGCTGGACCACATCAATTTCAGAATGAATTGCAGCATCTACCAAAATAAAGCAGGCCGGTGAGTCATGAACACCCATCTTAATGTGCACTCATTGCTTAGCCCTCTTCCAAACCACTAGCAAAATATCCAGGATGCGCCTGGAAGTAAGAGAAATGGTTTCGCTCTCCTTGCTGATGCTTGAAGGAGCATCCCAAGATCAAGTAATCAAAACAATTAGAGAAAACCCAATCTATCCAAAAGTGACAAGAAAATTCTCACCACTAGATGGGCACCTATAACATGGAATGGAGATGACCCGTTAAAATGCCCGCAGGCTATTTGGAACCCCAAATATTACATTAATTTAGCCAGAGAAACACCACAAGCAGCCTGCACCTAATACAAGGTAAGTTCAACTGAACAATAAACAGTCACAAGTCGAGACGTTTTCAGTAATATATCCCACAACAAAACTTTCTCCACGTGACATGCTCACTTCACCGTGAAAGAAAGAGGGACCTCTATTTTCCATGTGTGCCTGTGGCCTTGAAAAACATTTTGGCCAACATAGCACAAAAAGAATCAGACAGAGACAGTAAAGTTAAAAAACCAGGCCCAACTTTGGTGCCACTAAAGCTTAATATTCGAAAAAATGATCAAGTGGCAGAACCATTCGCTGAGATCCTTTCTACATCCGTATCGTTAACATATAATGGGATTCTTAGTCCCAAGTCCCTAAGCTTATCAACCAGACCGTAAAGAAACTCAAAGGTCAGTTTGGATTGTGCATTGAGCTCGTCCCTCACCTGCGGATGAATCCTGAACCAATCTCCCAGCATCTTGTGCATGTGAGAACGAATCATCCTCCACGGGACAGGATATTTTTCGCAAAACTTGAGATACTCCACCAGTAACTCTGCCTGGTCCAGCTGTCCATCTTTGTGGCTTTCTTCACTTCCAACTATCCAGTCAGCAGTTCGAAACCCTGCAAAGAGAGCTGGATTCTCTAGGAGAGACTCTGCTGAAAGCACACCATCAGCTCCGGTTTCTTTTAACAAGCTCTCTACATCATCCATGTGCCGTATGTTTCCATTGGCGAGGACTGGTATGCTTAGAGCGTCTTTTACAGCCTTTATTGCCGACCAATCAGCACGAATTTTCTTCCCATCTTTCTCATATCTTGTTCGTCCATGGACAGCTAAAAGAGAGCATCCAGCTTCCTCTAGCATCCTGGCATAGTTAAGTGTATCATCCAATTTCGGGAAGACTCTGATTTTGCAAGAAACGGGGACATTCAAGTTGAGGGCTAGCTTCTGTACTAGGGATTTTACCAAAGGAAGGTTATCCATCAAAAATGCCCCATAGTTTCCTCGCCTAGCAATACGCTGAGGGCACCTACAGAGTGCAAAATTACCAACTCACTTTTATGACATAACACATAATATCAGTGGTTCCTTGCATAATAGCCTACAGGATGCACAATCTAAGACAAGCCCCACTGTATCTCCCTCTTAGATGATCTTCCAAATTCGTTCAAAACTTTTTCACAATCAAGCAGGTATCACATCCTATTGGATCGTGACTATGGTGTGACACTCAATAAGGGCTAAGACGGTCAGCAATATATTGAGCAAAAGACCCTAAAAAAAAGCTTCAGAAGATGAGTTAGTCAATTAGATCAGTCAAATTTCTTATGTACATTAATGCAATCAGAGAAAAATCCTTCCAGTGATAACATATGATATGCTTACTAATTTCAGTGTGTACCAGTCAATATGATACATCAACTAAAAATATATCATGTTGCGATAAATTGACACATGTAAACATGTCCATGTAGGTGTCAAGATGATGGATCAAATCTTACCCCAAATTTATATCGACATAGTCACAATAAGGTTCCACTCTTTGTGCAGCTTCCAACAAAATGTCTGGATCATTGGCACAAAATTGAACAAATAAAGGGCGATCCTCCTGCCAATTCAAAGGATTTACAGAAAAATTACATTACAAGACGAACTGACAAATTAACAATATATGCTTCTTCATCCTAGAAGAGTTGTATGAATCATCAAAAGTTGCCTAAAATCAGTCACAACTAAAAAACCTCAATCCATTTGCATGAAACACACTGAAAATAACAAATCAAACAAATTAGCATGCGATTTACACGTTGACCTTAAGCGATACTCACAAAAACTGGAACAGAATTAGAATAACAGCAGATTCAAAGATGCAGATGAAAGTCAAAGCTAGACATGATGCTCTAATACAGACCAGCAGCAAAAGCCATTTATTGGCCTTGGCAATGAAATGTAATATTTCTTTTGTTCAAATCAAATACATTCCAATGTCAGATCAGTTTTTGGGAAAAAGATGCCAGATAAGTTTTCAGATTTCTATGAAGTGAATTATTGTCACATATTAAGGGCCAAAACAAATAAGAGGGTGTTAATTAATAGATCTAAGCATTAGATATCCATTTTCAGGGCACGATAGGATATGATATATGGTTAATTAAGCTTGGAAACCTTCAAGTATGTCACACTGAGAGATAGACTAAGATCCAACTCTTCATTACTAAGAACTCCCAAAATATTCCAAAAAGCCATGACAATTTTAAGCATTGACTGCAGGAGCAGTCCACTGGATATTCGCCGATAACATAGAGATATCTTCTCCACTACACAATATATACTGGCAATATAGCTAATTCCAAAGAACAAGTTCCATGTGTATACGCTCTTTTAATAGAAATTAAAAACCTAAAAGTTTATCAAAGCCAAAGAACTTCAGAATGAAGCCCATTGTCACACTATCTGTACTTCGATGATTCAGCCAAAAATATAAATTGAAGCGCACGAGGGATGGCTCCTGAATGATTTGCCGGGTTCTTTAACCCCAAATGCCATCCATTAAAATAACCCTAGTAAAAAGACAAGTAAGGGGAAAGAACCATCTCCTCAAGTATAACACTTCCATCGCCAGAATCTGCATACAAAATAATGTTGGCCTTGTTCTGAATTGGATCATCATTCTTAGAAAAAAATGCAGGCCAATGAATTAAAGACTTGCGATGAAGTTCTACTTTGCATGGGTTGCCACATTGAGCAGAAGAGGCGCTCATGGATGAGGATTTCTTGGAAGTGGATTTGTGAAAGAGTAGGAAGAATAGGGTGGAGCAAGCCAAATACCATCTCCCCCCAAAACGAGAAATGTATCTTTTTCCCGTGCCCCCCTCCAAACCACCCCAAACAAGGAATGGATCTAAGGATCACGGTGGATCCATGCCCTATACCATCCGTACCCCTTGTTATTCCGACAAGAATTGAATTGAGATGAGTGTTGGTGCAAAGAAAAGAAGTGCACAAGAAATGGTTCCTTAAATGATTTTCCTGGTACTTTTAAACAACAAAAGCCATTCATTCTGAATAACCCTATTCAAAAAAATACTAATGGAAAGAACCATCTTTACAAGTACATATTGTTCTAAATTGGACCATCATTCTTAAGCAAAATGATGGTTGATGAGCCGAAGATTGAACATACTCCTCTCTGATAGCAAAAAAACACATGAGCGCACTTCACACAGTCTTGACACATGTTATAGAATATAGATGGGCCGGCCCCTGTGGATAAACAGAGATAAAGACTAAGTAGGCTATGAACACCCTATCTGCTTTTTCATTCCTCAAAAGAAAACAAGATATTCTCATCAACAATCGAGTCAGCAATACATTGAGTACATCATGATAGAGAGATTACAAAGGAACCACCTCTTTAATCGTATTTCTAATTGCCTATTTGAAGAGCCATGCCAATTTTAGTCAAGTTGATTGCAGCTCTTTAGCACTAGAGCTAACAGCTCTTACCAAGTCAACACAAAACATCTACATGAATGCTCCACCACGTTACTACCACCTTAATCAGCCTCCACCCAGTCACCAACTTAAGCCAGCTTAAGCAAGTCCAAACTGCAATCAACGGCGTTATCTAATGTGCTCTCCCGAGGACAGAATCAACTTAAATCCCATTCCAACCCAGACAAAACGGAACAAATTACACAGAGCAATGGAGCAGCAAGAAACCACGGCATCACAATCCAAAAAAAAAAAGGCAACTTCGACAAGATTTACCTTGCAGGTGGTGAATTCCATGCTCCTGTACTTCTCATTCTCGGTGAAGATCCTGGAATGGAGCATGGGCGTGTAAGCCGCTTGGGCGCCGTACTTGCGACACAGCATCCGGAACGGGAGCTCGGAGTTGTCCACCATCGGCGCCACCATCAGCTTCGGCCGGCCGACCTTCGCCCAGTGGGCCCACGCGCGCTCGGCCCTCGACGAGGCGCTCAAGCACCGGCCCGGCGAGCCACCGGAAAACGGCTGAGCGTCGTCGGTCGGTTCGTGGTCTTGGGATCGTGGGTCGGAGCAGAGGAGGTCGTCGAGGTCTTGGGGAGGCTCGGGAGGGGCGGAGGTGTGGAAATCGGGGGAGGTTTGAGCGAGGGAAGAGGCGGCCATGGAGAGTCTCGGAGGGGCTCTGGCGGCGGGGAAGAGAGAGGGGTTGAAGCGGTAGGGTTTGAGTTTCATGGGTGGGCGACGGGGGGGAGAGGCCGCCCATCGCCGCCGCCGCCGCCTGAGCGCTCTCTAAAGGCCGTTGCGGAAGGGTTTCCTTCCTACGACGAATCAGAACGGAGAAGTAAGCTTTTCGAGGGAAATAAGATACCAAGTCATGTTTACCAAAGATTACGGGGAAAATACCATAAAAAATTTCAAATTATGTCACTTATAATAAATTTATTTTAAATTTTTTTTATGACACAAAAAATTTTAAATTATGTCACTTGTGATAAATTTACCTTGAACTTTTTTTTTGTGACACGAAAAACCTCAAATTATGCAATTTATGATGCATTTACCTCACAATACTTTAGTCCATGGACATTTTAGTCTTTTTACTTTTTCTATTTTTTTTCTTTTCTTCTCCGGCGAGGGCAGCCCTTATTGGCGTCAGACGAGGGCTGCCCTCCCCGGATCTGGCAAGAGCGACCCTCACCACGTCGGGCGAGAGTGCGTTGGGCGAGAGCGACCCTTACTCGACGCCAACGAGGGTTGCCCTCGCCCGACACCGGCGAGGGCAACCCTTGCCAGCGTCAGGCGAGGGCGAGGGCAGCCCTCACCTGAGTCGAGTGAGGGCTGCCCTCGCTCGACGCTGGCAAGGGTCGCCCTCGCCAAATCCAGTGAGGGCAGCCCTCGCCTAACACCGAATCTAGCGAGGGCGATCCTCGTTGGAGAAGAAAAGAAAAAAAAAAGAAAAATACGAAAATGCCCATTGGCCAAAGTATTATGGGGTAAATGTATCAAAGTGACATAGTTTGGGGTTTTTTGTGTCACAAAAAAAGTTCAGAGTAAATTTATCACAAGTGACATAATTTGGAATTTTTGGTGGTATTTTCTCAATATTATATAACGAATTTTCAACGCATTACTTTTTCTTGTATCATATGCAAAGGTATAATAGAAAAAAATAAGAAAATAGTACACTTATCTCGCAAAAAATAAATAATTTTTAAAAAAATTCTAAAAGTATTTGCTTATATTACCTACAAAAATAAATGAAATAAAAAATACCTTTTCCGTCTACGAAAGTGTTTAAGCATATATTGTTATTGATAATTATCTAATTATTTTAAACAATATAATCCATCATTTCTAAAAAATTATTTTACAAATTATTCATTTTTTGCAAAAAAAAAGGGAATAAAAAATGTGACACTTCTTAATTGTCCTGTGAAAATATAAAATGATTTTTAGATTTAAAAGTCTTGTGGAATGGATTGTTGTCCGCGGTACGCTTCAAAACCAAGCGAATCTATATTGACAAGGCAAATAGAATTGGAGATAATTGTGCGGTTATTAAAAAATCAAATCATCATCAGTCGAATAATCTATACTATCTATACTATCATATGAAGTAAAAATAGTCTCCCGCTTTTCAAGAATATCAACCATTTTTTTCTTCCCCCAACTTCCTCAACATACACAGGGATAAATTCATTAGAAGTTCTAAAACTTATCATGAAAGTGCAATTGAACCCTAAAACTTGTCATGAAAGTGCAATCGAGCCCTAACATTTTCAAAAAGTGCAATCAACTCCTAAAACTTATAAAATTGATCCAATCAAGTCATTCTATTGATTGCACTTTTTGAAAGTTTTAGGACTTCATTATACTTTCATGATAAGTTTTAGGACTTGATTGCATTTTATTAAAATTTTATGACTCGATTACACTTTTATGACAAATTCTAGTCCTTGATTGCGTTTAGAACTCAATTGCACTTTAGTAACAAAATTTCAGACTTCTAGTGCACTTATCCCATGCACATATTGAATTAATGGACAAACCCGTAAGTTAATAATTTTATATAATCTCTCACGAGTTTCAATATTGCGGTATGAATATTTTCTATTCTACAACAACCTCCGTAGAAATATTTTAAATATGGATTTTTCCACAAATATATCTATACATTTCCATTGTATGCCGTGTAATTTATCAACAGTTTCCTCTCATTGTTTAATGCTTCTTTAGTAATGAGGTGGTTTTCCTTAATCTTTCACGAGTGAATTTTTTCATACACGCGTATGTATATTTAATGCTGCAAAAAATGAAAAATTTTATTAGCAAAATAGTAATGATCGGATAGTTTTTAATTCCTTTAGATGTTTAGCGGAGGCAAATAAAAAGAGGGAATTTCTATGATCCTTCGAAAAACTTATCAACCGTCCTAAAGTGTCATATTCAATTGCATTTTATTGTACCTCATAAATAAAAATATTGCACGACAAAATATCGTACCTCACAAATACTTCACAAGTTTTCACTAAAGTTGCATGATCCAATGGTCAACGATCCTCGAGGATCCGATCTTGGAGATTCATAGAAGTGCCCCGCGAGAAGAAGATCGCTCAACAACATTTAGCCAGTAAGACTTCTTCTTATTCCTCGGTATCCAAACAACCAACCGCCTTGATTTATACCGTTTGGAATCAAGCATGACACTCGGCTCGAACCATATGATAAAATAGACCGTGCATCTAACCTCCTCATGGAATTCCGCCTTTCTCTGAGTTGCTTAGCAATTCATGTCATGCCAGTCGTATTCATACCGAACATGATTCTGAGGAGCTTTTTCAATTTTAAAACGAGTGAAAACGAGCCAATAACCTATCAATTTCGAATAAATTCATCTGTCATCGGAGCCGTGCTGCGTGTTTCAAGAACGGGCATGTTTTTTATGGCTCCGGTCGGCACCATCCGGCAGGGAGAGCGCGACCTCTCATCTTCCTTGTCCAAGAGCCGCCACCAATCACCACCCAATGATCTCCTCACGTCGACCTCGCTGCATCCTCTGCTTTCGTTTCTGCAGTTGGTAAGAAACGAGAAAACAAAGATTTGTAAGACTTCGGGTGCAGTTGCTTCTTCAACCCAAAGATTCCTCCATTGTGATGGACATCATTGGATGGCAACATGACCTCAACCACCGTCTCCGTCACCCGTCACCATCACCCCACCACCTCCCCTCCCTCCCAGCTCCAACCTTCTCATCCACCCTTAATATGTATCAGCTTGCTCTGTAGAGAGAGACAGAGAGAGAGAGAGAGAGGAGAGGATGAAGCTCTTGGCAATGCGGCAGAGCCATGCCGACAGCCAGAGCGGTCCCGCCCTCCGAGGAGGACTATCCCCGCTTGACTCCTCCAAGTCGCCGGCGACAGTCTTCTGGCTGGCGGTTCATGCGGTATGCTGCCTCGGCAGCCTAGTGCTCGGGTTCCGTTTCTCTCGGCTGCTCGTCTTCCTCCTCTTTTCCACCTCGCCAATGTTTCGTGCCACTACCAAAATGACCGCCAAAGATCCTATCGTCCTTCCCTCGAACCTGAGCCAAGCCCCGGTCAATGAGTCGACGCTGCCTGTGGCGGTGGGCCGGCACGGGATCCAGGTCCGACCGTGGCCCCACCCGGACCCCGTCGAGGTCATGAAAGCGCACCAGATCATAGAGAGAGTGCAGAGAGAACAGAGGGCTCAGTCCGGCACCAAAAATCCTGACCCGAGGTCTTTGATTGTGATCACGCCAACCTACGTACGGGCATTCCAGGCGATGCATCTGACGGCACTGATGCACTCCCTGATGCTTGTGCCCTACAAGGTAGTTTGGATAGTGGTGGAAGCTGGCAGGGTGAGCAGTGAGACGGCGTCCCTGATCCGGAGGCCGGGTTTGAGGACTATCCACGTGGGGTTCGAGCAGGAGATGCCTGAAGCCTGGGAGGATCGGCCCAGTTTGGAGGCGAAGATGAGAGTTCATGCATTGAGGTGAGTGGGACTTTTGAGCGTCGAGCCTCTTTGCTTCTATTGTTCTCCTGTTCCTTTTGCTATCGGTTAGCGAAGGGTTGCAATTGAACGGTCTTGAACATTATTAGCGGGAGCCATATGATCTCATCTGGTGTTTCAAAAAACTATTTGGATCGACACTGATTCAATGATGACTAGCTCGACTGGTAAACTTTGTTCAATCTTGCATTTTCCGTTCCTTGGAAGATGTTAGTCATAAATCAAGTTTTCTGGTACTCACTTTTCTTTCAAATTGTCGTTCTTGTTTTGATTTGAAATTTATTATCTGCAATGAACCGAAAAATCTCAATCGTTCCCATCATTTGAGAAACACTTTTCTTTCTAGTCTGTGAAGTGGAAAATGAGAAGGCCTAACAATTTCCGATCGATTTTGTTTGCTTTCACTGATAATGGAAACATAAACGGGAATTCCACCTGTAACAGATGCCTTCAATAGAAATGGAAACTGAACCTAACGCAGAGAATTCTGGTGTATCAGAATCGTGAGAGAGAAGAATCTGGATGGCATTGTGATGTTCGCCGATGACAGTAACATTCACAGCATGGAGCTCTTTGACGAGATCCAGACTGTGAAGTGGATCGGTGCTGTTTCTCTAGGAATTCTTCCGCATTCAACTGTGGATGATTCGGACCAAGCCATTTCGAAAATCATGAATGAAAGCAATTCACCAATTGCTGTCCAAGGTCCGGTTTGCGATTCAGCCAATCAGTTCATTGGCTGGCGCACCGATAATAGGTCACCTAACATGCACAGGGAAACGACTCATGTAGATGATCGGGGCTCGCTTTTGCCGGGAAAGCTAGAATGGGCCGGTTTTGCACTAAACTCTAGGATGCTGTGGAAGGATGCTGAAGATAAGCCGGAATGGGTGAGGGATTTGGACTTACTCAATTGGGATGATGATGTTGATAGTCCTCTGTCTTTGCTCAAAGACCTTTCGGTGCTGGAGCCACTAGGAAACTGCAGCCACCGGCTTATGGTTTGGCGGCTTCATGTCGAAGCCCATCCTGGTAGCGAATTCCCTAAGGGGTGAGTGTCTTGCCTTTAGAAGCTCATCACTTTAAATATCCACAATGCTTTGGATAATCAGGTCTTTGCTGTCATTGACAATGGAGTTTCTCTCTCTGATGCAGATGGCTCATAGACCCTCCCTTGGGGATCACGTTACCCTCAAAGCGCACTCCATGGCCTGATGCTCCTCCAGAACTCCCATTTATGGAAAATGCAAGCAGCGATGAAGAGGAGATCGACCAGCAGCCAACTGAAAATCAAAGGCACAAACGAAGTTTCAGGATTAAGATAAGGCACGAGACCGAAACAGTCGAGCCCCAACTGCTCAGAAGGGAACCTGTAGAAATCTGACAGCTTATCTTAAAAACAAGAAGAGATGCCTGGCCTCGGAATTCGACAGGCTTTTTCTTCAAGGTATTTAAATATTGCCTTGCAGGTATTTAAATATTGCCTTGCCTGGGCAAACTTCGAAATTAGCCACTTTGGTCGATCTGGATCGCAAGGACATCAGATCAAACTCTGTTGCATTGGTTTTTATGCTTGTTGGGGGTCGTGAAATCTTAGGAATCACAGTTATCTTTTTGTTTACACTTCCTTATTGCTCGCGTACTCTTACACATGCAAGTGTTTTAGGAGAAATTTAAACACCAGACAGTCAGACATACGAAAAGTACATCTTCAGCTTCCTCATTTGGTTTTTGTACGTTACAGAAGTTGCACATGGTATGACAACTTTACGGGACATTTGTTTGATTGTAAGAAAAGTTGCACGAGTTCTTTCAAGTTTGAACATCTTTGTGAAATCACGGTTCATGCCTTGGCTTCAAAATGCCAGACAGCTGGGTGCCGCGAGATATGATCGTAGTTAATCAGGAGGGCTGGTTTTTCCATTATTCCATCGGCACCGACTGGTTTGCAGGATTCGTCCATGCAGGATTCAAAGATCAGTTTCTATGCCTGGTTGTTCAACTCGCCTTCTCAACTAGAATTGTCAAAGGATCTACAAGCTTGAATAGCAAAATCAAATGGTAAAATCGTACAAACTTCGATGAAAGCTTGCAAGATAGCGCTATTCCTGTTAGTAAAATACAAATTATGCAAACAAGATCACTATGCTTATCCGCATGAATCGCTTTTCGTCAATTAACTCGTATTGAAATTGATGTACTAAACTACAAATATGGATAACAGAAAAGGTAGAAAACACAAAGCTCAGTGTTAATCAAAAAACAAAATGGGCCACTCCACTAGTACTATTGCTTGGGGTTCCTCAGTCCAGATATTTCACCCAGCAGCCCAAGTAACAAAGATCGGCGAAACGCTTTAGACGCGATTTCACCAATTTTAGCAACCCGACACACGCCTCCGATTCCAAGGTTTCGACAAACCTCCAACCCTTCAGCGATCTGCATTGTCTGTTGTTACATCTAGGTAGCTTCTGTTGAAGCGGTGAGATTTTCTAACAGATGTTCTTGCTCATGCTTCACGTAGGGTTTTATCTTTGAAGTATACAGTACCAGTATTACAGTATAAGTTCATCTAAAGTTCTCTGTCATACTTAATAAGCCAATTATGAAGTACACAATTGCGATTCATTCAACAAATTTCCTGTCTCTGGATAGCTTGAGACAGCATAGCAAATGGAGTCACTTGGAAGTCGAAGTTGCTTTCTCATCTCCTTCAGTTGGTCATCGTCAAAATTAACACATGGATACTTTTTTTTGTAAATTTTTTCTGGAAGAACGGACGATAGAAACTTGAAAATTCTAGTTTAACTAACTCATTGATAATTCCTACTTATGATGGATACGTGTGATTATATATATAGTTTTTTAACTGTCTTTGCTATTATTGCTTTAAACATTTTGTTGGTATATAAGATTTGGTTGTTTGGTAAAGAAAACCACTGGGTACCCTGAAGACTATGAAAACAAATTTTTCCAACTACCTTAGCGTTATGGGAGTTTCAATGGATCACAAGGTAGATTTCGAGTTCGAAAAGATTGAGCATACAATATCTCCATGGCAAAGGTTTCCGGGGCGACATATACTCCATCCACTGTACGATGTGATGCATGGTGAGTCTGTGAGAAGTTGATGAAAGTGTTTGATGGAATGAATGTGAGTGTTTGGTGTGTTTGAGGGAAAATAACTTCGGATATATGAGCTCAGCACCAAAGTATAAAGAAATTAATGTTCCACCAACTGAGAGTAAAGAATCTTATAATTCATCATCAATTGAATGGAGAATTGAAAGATTCACTTACTAGAGAGAAATTCTCATATATTATCAACTCAATTCTAAATGCTTACAATCGAGAATGTACCTCTCTTAGTAGAGGCACAGGAATTAGGAGTCATTATAAAGGAAACAATAAAGATACGGGAAAAAGGAAACAGTGAAGACATTGGAATTGGGAAACATTATGCCGGGAATTGTTAAATTAGGAAACAACTCTCCAGCCTTGATCAAATCAAATCTACCTTTATTCTTCAACTTCTTGAATTTCCCATCTTGAGGGCCTTCTCTTCGTTAGATCCATCGGATCATGTTATGGCCGCAATCTACTTTTGCTTGCATAAATACGAAATGGGCGCAGTTGATTATGAGACGTGAGCTGGGCTTGTGAGATTATGGTATTTAATAAAATTTTACGCTCCCGCATTATAATTACACACTTGTTAGAAGATGTCATTTCTCAGTAATTTTCCATCAGAAACACTGATGAATTGGTAACCCTCACAATTTCGTTTCTTTTTATTTCCAGCAAAAAAAAGATGATAGTTTCCCTTGTCTCCGATACCGTTGTTTCAACCCATAGATTATGAATATGGATATCACTTAAATTTAATTTTAATAAAGTTTGCAATTGACTAATGTCCGCACAAATATTATGAAAGTTTGATGATCAAAACAAGAACTCTCTTAAGTGCTCTCCAAGATTAATCACTGACCCATCCTATTTTTAAGGAAACGTTGTACTTTCTCTCCATGTAATTTTATTGTTTTCATAATTAAGTCCATGTGCTATTGAATTCTTAATCAAGTCCTTTTACTTATGCATAATGTCTTATCAAATCCTTTGGTACAAAATCTAGACAAATCCAATTGACTTGGCTGTTGGAGGATGCCAAAGAATCACGTGAACTAAAAACATGGCCTACGTGGACACCCCGTGGATATTGGATCAATGCCCCATGGGTGTCCACATGGGCATTGTTTCATTCATGTCACACTCCAGCATCCTCCAATGGCCACAACATATAGATCTTGCCAGATTTTGTGTCGAACAAACTTAATTAAATGTTCTATGTCAATAAAAGGACTTGATTAGATAGAATTGAAAGTATGGGGACTTCATTAGAAAAGTACTGAAAGTACATGGATAAGAAGTAAACTTCCAATTCGATGGCCATGGGTTAGTTAAGGATCCAAGTGCAGATTCAAGAGAGGAAAAGAAACAACAAAGCAAGCAGGACCATCCTAGACATACGAGCTTTGGCAAAGATGAGAAAGATCAAAACAGCAATCGTGAAAGACCAGCTGACCGAGGAATGGGCAGGGAGTGGCGGACGAGGTTGCCTGAGAATGGGACCTTTGAAGAGAGACACAGTGGAATGGTAGTTGCATACTGTGATCCACCTTTCGCCGGTGTTGACCACGCCCATTCAATGTGGCTGCAGGCTCGAAAAAGGGCAGGTATCGTGTAAATATGGAAGGTGGTTGAATCAATATTCCTGCCAAAGTATAAGGTGGGGGGGAAGTCTGACCCGAATCAGAGCCACATTGTGAGTAGGTGGATTTGCCCACAGACTGTTCAGTAGCATGTGAAATCAATTAGTCTCTTTGATTCTATATTGTGATTGCTTTTTGCTGATTTCATTTCCTTTCTCTCTAATATCTTGTGACAATTTAGGAAGTCTCCATTTAGTTATAAAGAGTTCCTTTTTTTTATTGCTGAAGAGTAGAGGAAATGAAGAACGTGAATGGTGACATCTGATTAGCGACGGGATATCTTTCTTCATATTCGACACTCCTAGTTTGGTCTATCATCATATGCCTCCATATCGTGGGAACTCATCACGACAATCACAGGGTCATAATCTCAATCATTAAGTGGTTTGACCTGTTTTGAAAAAAAATTTAGTCACATGTCCTTATGGTTTTTGGAGTTTGAGATTTATCACATCATGTGAGAGTAAAATCCTGATTATTGAAACATTGTCTTAGGGATACACCGTCTTGAATGTTATTGACTGTTTCTGTATTTGCATGCCTGGACATTTTCGCCGCGTTTATCTTCGCACAACATTTATATCAAATAACTTAAGGTGTTTGTGCTAAATCAAATAACATGAAAAGCTGATATATGTATGTGTGTCTACACACATACATACACATACACACACACCTATAGAGATAAAAAGGCTGTCTTTCTCTTCATTTTTTCTAGTGCTTTTGATTTTTATATAAAAATAAAAGTATAAACCACAAATCCACCTTTCAAAGCATGAATTGATTCTCATAAACCCCTTTATAGAATCGCAGTTTAAAACAAAGACATCACTTGGAAACGCATACTCAAAAGTCCGGATAGACAACAAAAATGAAAATTCAAATTTCCTCCCCTTTTTCTTTTTTCCCACCCTCGTTTTGGAATTCCCCTCGCACAATTGAAAATCTCAGATGCCGAGTGGGGACTCTCTGTTTCCTGCCAAAAAGCACAGCAAGGCACCCGGAAACATGAAACCAAGCCAGCCACAGCTTTAGTGAGGGAGTCAGATCATTTCTGTGGCCAGAAGCTCTTTGGTATTTTCGACAAGTTGCTGCTGGTCCGAGTTGAACTGATGAAATGTCATCCTCTGTAATGCCCTCGAGGTGTGACTGAGAAGATCCAAATTGAAGCGAAGATATAGTAGGAATCTACTATCATAGGTAGGTGTCACGCAAGTCTAGGTAGAGCAATGTCTAGGATAGAGTAATGAACACCCCCCCCCCTCGCGCCGCAGGGGCGAATAGTGTTTGCGTTCATAATCTAATTCCTTTTCTTCTTATAAAAATAACACAAATAATTTATAAATTTTGATCTAATGAGTAATGCGATTTATGAATTTATAATTTGTTCAATATAGTTACTGAACTTTTTATACAATTTCAATTTAGTCCTGACTAAATAAAAATATTCAATTTAATTTTTCCATTAATTCAAAATTAAGGACTACATTGAATATTTTCTTATAATTCAGAGACTACATTGAACATACATCAAATATACATAGATCCCATTGAACAAATTAAAAGTTCATGAACCATATTGAATATTAAGTTAAAATTTAGAAACTATATTAAACAAATTAAAAGTTTACGTATCAAATTACATATTGGATCAAGTTCCATTTGTGTCATTATCTCTTTCCTTTTTGTGCCAAAAATATAGGGAGTACCGCAAAAATGTTTTGCCTAAACAATTTGCATGGAATTAGTGAGATTTGAATATGCAACCTCTAGTTCTTGAATTGGAAGTCCTATGACACTCCAAGCAACTACGCCAACCCGAGTTGATTTTATATATGATTCAATTTTGATTGTTTTCATTTTTAACACCCTCAAGTTCGTCTTCTTTTTATAATACCATTGGGATGTATGACTTCAATTAGAAACGGATTAATATCTACCGCGTGCAACATTCCTCCCGTTTCAACGACATCGAATGATTACAAAACCCCACTCATTCACGACTCTTGAGGGTGATCCTAAGGTCCTACAGGGGTGGTGTATTCTCCCTTTGCCTTTCCAGCATGACAAGGCACCCAACTAAAGCAAATAAAATAGGATGAAACAACATAGACAACAGGAGTATGTTCGGGATATTCGTAAACAAGATCCATATTATTATCACTACTCTGATGCAATACCGACCCTCTCTCGTATCAAGCGATCGCGTTGGAACCATTCCCTATGTGTAAGAAATGTTTTGAGGTTTGCTTTTTCCCCAGAAGGAGAATTAGCTTATATCTCCTGCATTTTGCAGTAAAACCGAGGATATGAGTTGCAGAGAAACGAACAAGAGTTGGAGTATGGCTAATGGAAGAAGGAGAGACCCATTAATGCATTAAATGCATGGCCATAACTTATCGGCTCCACTAGAAATGAAAATATCATTCTCGGAGTCCCAAGAAACATGGCTCGCTCTTCTTAAAGCTTTCTTCTTTATTACTGCCGTCAAAAAGCGCGGAATTCAACTTCTTGTTTTCAGTGCAGGAACTTCTTTAGGGCAAAACAATGGAGAAGAATTCATTAAATACTCGATTTTAAAATTATTAATTATGCATATTATCGGTGCGTGTCGAAATTTAAAATATTTCCTTTTATGGTTATTTAACAAGTACCCTAAAGACGCTTGCTAACAAATTTAAAGAGCTTTTAGAGTAATTATTAAATAAGTAATTTAAAGATGACGGGGAATTTTGATGTATTAATGGCTCTTGTGGTGCGTGAATGTGAAGCTATTCTCGTAACATATGCTTCATAAAGTATCTTATAAACGCGTGTTGATAATATCTTAATTTTTTCTAACATCCTTTGAATTCAAATTATAACAAAACATATATGTCATGCAATTGAAATTTTTAGAATAATATTCAAATCTAGTTTACCGAATTCACATGAGCTCGTATCAAATATTGAATATGACCCATTTGTTTCAACAGAATTTCCCACGTCACTCGATTTACCAATACAACAAATCGCTCTTATTGTACATAATGTTATTCTCTTGTTTATATCACATAACTTGTTGAAAGGCTAGCCAATAGCACTGCTATTCTTATATTTGGGATCACTTGAATCGGTTTTTCGACCACTAATGAGACCACTCAAATTTAGTAATATCACGTTAATATGTTACTCGTAAAGTAACACATGTAATATGAAATTATTTTTTGATTTAGTTTCTGAGAAGTTCTCTAATTCTATAAAAGTTTGCAATCATCAAATGCATATCTTTACATGCAAAATAGTCTTTGCGGATCAAAGTTAACGTAAAGAAATTTTGGAAATCAAATATCGTAATTTTGTCATAGTGAATCAACAATTTCGTGAGTTTGTAAACTAATCAAATTTCACCTGCAAATTTACTGTTCAATGAATCTGACTGATGCAAGAAAAAAAACACCACCTATATAATCTATGGCAGATACAGTGAAACTGACTTTTTCTCATTGAATATAATTAATGTTCTTTTTTCAACTTTGTCAATTTTTTTACTCATCGAATGCAATTAATATTTCTTTTTTCTTTTTTGCAAGTAAAATATTATTTTCAAAAATTTTGATTACAAATATCTAAGCTGATCATAATGGATAATTTGCAATTCATTGTAACAAAAGGAAAATAATACGAAAAATCCATCGAAATTGACCATGCCTGAAATTATGTTATGATGATAAGGCTTTTCAAATATAGAACTATATATAAGCATATAAGTATAACGTACTTGATCGACCCAAAAAAAAAGTAGAACGTACTTATATACGATATAGTTGAAGTTTGCTACAAAAAGGTACATAATGGACACAACAATAGAGGTGTGCAAAGGAACCACCTGAACTCAGTGGGACCGGTTCAATGGACTCACTCGGAAATCGAATCAACCTGAAATTGGGAACTGCCGGTTCGATTCCTGGGTGAGGGTGATTTCTAGTTTTAGGTGGGAACCCACCACCTGGACCATACTTACCCCTACACAACAAGCAAGATCATATATTTCTTTTAAGTTATGCAACAACTATGCGGAGCTGTTGGTATATTTGCCTATTTGTATTATATCAAACACCATTAGTTTTTTTTTTTGTTGATACAATGAACATCGTGTGTCAAAATAGATCAATATGAAATTGACAAGGTTCCATTGTGATTCAATTACATATTAAATCAAAATTACGAATTATAAATACGATTGACACACCAATTTCCAGTCCTTGGATGCACCTAAAGAAGCGGCCATCAATCTCTTCCATAATTTTCCTTAGCCAATCGAATTCTTTCTTTTTTTTTGGTCGCGAAACACATTGGTTTTTTGGTAAGGGTGAAACACATTGGTTCACCTTCACTTAGCCCAAAAAAATAAACAAAAAAAAACGATAAATTATTCTAAAATTCGTAAAAAGACGAAAGAATACAGAATTCTCATCTGACAGAATCATCACCCACGCATGAATATTCTAACCATTTCCCTCGCCTTTATAACCATTCTTGCACCAAACCTTCTTCTTCCCTCCTCAAGCCTCTCCTTGTCTGTTCTCTATCCCCACCCTCCATCTTCCTCCTCCAAAGGAGGAGAGCAGAGTGTAACAGAGAGAGAGAGAGAGAGAGAGAGAGAGAGAGAGAGAGAGGCTCAACAGCTCAACCATGGCAATGACAGCCGCACCGACCATTCTCGCCGCTCTTCTCTTCCTCGCCCTGACCTCCGCGGCATTATCCGACCCCACGTCCATCATCGACTACGCCGCCAGAGACCGGAGAGACCAGACTGCCTCGGCCCCGAGGACCGACGGAGAGGTCATGGAGATCTACGAGCTCTGGCTCTCGAAGCACGGCAAGGCGTACAACGGCCTCAGCGAGAGGCAGATGAGGTTCGAGGTCTTCAAGGACAACCTGAGGTTCATCGACAAGCACAACGATTCCCAGAACAGGACGTACACGTTGGGCCTCAACAGGTTCGCCGACCTGACGAACGACGAGTACCGAGCCATGTACCTTGGCACGAGGAGCGAGGCCGAGCGCCGTGTGATGAAGTCCAGGAACGCCAGCGGCCGGTACGCCGTCCGAGCTGGGGACCGGTTGCCGGAGGCGGTGGACTGGCGGTTGAAGGGCGCGGTGAATCCTGTCAAGGATCAAGGAACTTGCGGTAATTCATTTTTGATTTCCCTTGTTGCCATCGCTTCATTTATTTGCAAAGTTGGCTTTCTGGTCGGACTATAGTCTCGTGCCAAAACCCACATCGTAACTTAGTGCTAAGAAGATATTAACTTTTCACAGTAACTCAGGTCTTTTCTTAGCTTGGAATGTTGTAAATTTATGTTTTGGCGATGCGTCACGATCTCAAAGTTGATCATACCTACACGGACAGGTCTGAATCCGAAAGGAAGAAAACTTGCTCTCGGTATATCACTTCTAAGTATGGAGAGCTTTTCAAGTGTTTTTACCATTTCTTGAAGAGGCACCCGAATTGATGTCATGAATTGTTTGTTTACTAAGAGAGAAACAAAAGATGTAATTCTTGGGTCCTAAGAGGAGGCACAGCACTTGTTGAACGAGGGTTTTGGAACTCAACGTTTCCTCTTAAAAATAGGTGGGCGGTCTAGTGTTTTGGACCAACAGGTTCGGACTGATCAGCTGGGAGGTGTACCAAACCGTCTATGCTTTCCACTGGTAACTTCAATTTATGTTTCTCTGTCCACGTCCACCGAAAGTCAGTAAAATCTTGGTTACCGTCAGCATCTAGGAAACGTTAGGTAATTTTCTTTATATCTAGTATCCCGTCGTTGTTGGTTCCGAGTCTAAAGGACATTAGGAAGAGCCAAACATTGACGAAAACGAAATATTTATGTAGCAGGTTCAATATATATGGTAATGAAGATTGAAACAGAAACTACAGAGGGACTGCAATATTCCGATGCTATCTAAGAAATTGTTGAGCAATTGAACTTTTTCAATCTTCACCGTTTCTTTGTCACTCTTACACACGGGTGCAACAGAAGGATCCTCTGCAATGGACTGCATTAAAAACTACTGTCATCGCACAGTCAATGTAAATCTTGGTTTATGCATTTTGTAGCAAATGGAAACAAGAATACTCTTGTCAAGGGCAAGGCTAACTATATACGATATCCTGTTTATCACCAGGAAGTTGCTGGGCGTTTTCGACAGTGGCAGCTGTGGAAGGAATAAACCAAATCGTGACGGGTGAATTGATATCTCTATCAGAGCAAGAGCTGGTGGACTGTGATCGAAAGCATAATTCAGGCTGCAATGGAGGTCTCATGGACTATGCATTCCAATTCATCATCAAGAACGGAGGGATGGACACCGAGCAGGACTACCCTTACAATGGCGTCAGGAGCAAATGTGACACTTCTAGGGTATGTATTATTGTATATGATTTTAATGACTGCTATTTCTCTGTTCTTTCATCGAGATCTTGAGGTTCCATCGGTCAGATTCTCGACTATTGAAGTTATTTTGTTTTTTTTTTCAGGTGAATTCGAAGGTTGTCACAATTGATGGATATGAAGATATTCAACCCTATGAGAGTGCACTTAAAAAGGCCGTGGCACATCAACCAGTTAGTGTCGCCATTGAAGCCAGCGGCAGGGCCTTTCAACTTTACCAATCTGTAAGTATAAATTTCCAATGTTCAGTTGTAGCTACACCAAGAAGAAAAAGTATTTGAATTTCATTTTAGTAAACAAACAATCTGTACCATTGAGGTGGTTCGTTCAAGTTCCTTAAATTATAGAAATCGAATGACAAACTGTCTCAGGAAACAGAACATACGAAGTTGTGTATAAGAACATTTAAAAACACATGATGCATAACGCAAGCGAAGATGGTGCTGATTGAATGTTAACTTGGTTAAGTGAACCAAAGTTTTAGTCCTAGTATTCTCTAATTATGACAGGAAATCCAGCTAGCTTTGTATTTTCTCAGAAAGAAAGCAGGCCATCTTGAAGGGGAACTAGATTGAGAATTATTATCAAAGGTAAACCAAAAGGCTTAGTTAGACTGAAACATCACTCATGATCCGAGCAGGGTGTATTCACTGGCGAATGCGGCACTTCCCTTGACCACGGAGTGATTGTCGTTGGGTATGGAATCGAAAATGGAGTGGATTACTGGATAGTGAGGAACTCATGGGGCACCAACTGGGGCGAGGATGGTTACATCAGGATGGAACGCAATGTCGCCAACTTCTTCGGCAAGTGTGGCATCGTGATGGAAGCCTCATACCCCACCAAGACCAGCCAAAACCCCACGAAATCAGAGTCGAGGACAATGACTACACTAGAAGTCCTCGAAGAGTCTGTTCTGGCTGCTCTGAGCTAAGGGAGGAGGAAGAACTTGAAGAACGTTGGGAAGCGCTTTTTTCATGTTTCTCGAATCCTTATTTGGTGATTGTGTTTTTAGATAATCCGTTCCTTTTAGGCCTGAAGTTATAATGAAGGAGCAGGCTTTCATTCTTAGAATTCGGCAGTCATTGCTGTGCATACTTATGTGTTGAAGTCGAGCTGCACCTGAGGGAAGGAACCTGGTCGCGGTTTTATGTAATCTTTCGCAATGCTCATGAGAATGAATGTATTCAGCTAGCGTTTATGAAAAAGGACTCTCTATGAAAGCTTATTTCTTAGCTTCCATTACGTTCGCCATTAGTGGTCGGCACGAGATTGAAATTTATCCAACTTAAATCAAGGAAATTAATATCGCCTGCAGAAACTAGTCATTCCATAGAAACGGATGGAAAAGCTTTTCTAATTTCTTCAGACTTTTCTGTCTCATATGCTGAGCTTGCTTACCTCACTGTCCTGTATAGCATTTAACTTGTAACTGTTGACGCATCCGCTGTCCAAAAGAGGGAAAAAACTTAGTGAAGAACAGACAGAACTACTTGTTTATGATAAGAACCGAAAGGTGCACGGAGTGTAGTAATCCGCAGACATTGGAAGCTCCATGTCTTCTTTTCATTCATCTGTTATGTCCAGTCCAAGTCTCCTTTCGTATGCCTAAATCTGGGTCTAGAGAACCAACAAACAAGCAAGGGCAATTGAACCTAGAAGATTTGCCGAGCCAATAAAAATGATCAGAGACTTTATGCCTAAGAAAAACTTTTCAGGTCTTAATTTTGCTTCTTTCTAAACACTGAGATCAAGCCGCGAGAAAGTCGTTCCTTGCGATTTTACAATTACAACGTGGATGTCTCGTCTTCAATCATAACGAAGACACAAGCTTAGTCAAAACTCATCCAAAATACCACTCTGCCTCCAAACACTCGAGAGAAGGACTAAGAACTGGTGTCTGGCGTCAAACACAGACTGATTCAACCTAGGATTACAAGGAAATTCTCCGATCTGCTGGGTTGTTTTTCAAGGTAAAACTATCACGTGAGAAAATCAGAGACCAGATACGGTAGAAGGTTGAAGCCAGGTGTTGCAAATTTGCCATAGATGCCTTCTTCCATACGTTGGTGTCGCCAGACAGTATCAACGAGCCGGAAATTTCCTGATTCCATTCAGCCCGGGACTGTTAAGAACGAGACAGATCCTCGTGCTCTGGAAAAGAACAATCCCATTTGGACCGATCTAGCACGGGAGAGACCAGAAAAGAGACAAGTCAGAAACAGGACAAACCGATGGTTGGTCGCAAGGGACAGCTTTTGACTCGCTCAAAGTAATCGCAAATGAAGGAGACTAGACTCCAATGAACGAGAAAAGGCGAAAAAGAGGAAACGCGAAAGTATCCTGGAAAAAGCCGCTTTGGAGACCGAGGGAGGATGCAGATTCGATGGCTTTTTATCGCCAGCCCCCGCCTTTACTCTTCTCCAGTAAGAACCGCGCAGAATGGAAGGCATACAGCTCTTCATGGGACACCCGGAACTCCGAAAAAAGGTGAATTTTGACAATGGCAACATAATTGCACCTTTAGCAGATATACAGAGTTCAAATTTGCTAATGACTCGAAATGCTACATTCGACCATAAAATAGCTAAACAGCCCCAAAAGCAAAAAAGTTCTAGCATGGCTATGTTCATTGTCATTTTGAAGCAGCATCATTGAGAAGATTGACACGAGGACGGAAACAAAATCATTCAGAAGCATGCATGAAACAAAGGGTCACTAATCACGCACATGAACTGGACAAAGAAAACAAAAAGAACTCAAGTTTCATTTCCAAGAAAAGTTGCACGAGGCAAAAGAACGACGATAGGTACAACATTGAGGACAAGAATTGTCTAAGGAAGGTCTAAACATAACGAAATCTCAACAAAACAAATTGCAGCACTTACAACATTTAGCAATCACGATTTTCCATTGGAACTATTTTCACCGTTCGACCACCTCCGGAAGGTGCAAGCCACTAAATTCCTACCCGCGAAAAGACCTAGTTTTGCCCTATACAACATGGACCTCTCATTGCTACCCGATGGCACATCGGAAGCATCCACGGGAGGAAACTCCACCGCGCTTTCTTGGACTCCGATATCGTCCAAGGCTTCAATTTCGCAAGCATCCAAATTGAAGACCAACGACCCTCTCCGCTCCTTCAACAGCTCCACCACTTGCCCGCTCACTCCTCTGCACTTCCTCACCTTAATCTTCACCAGATTGGGGCACCCCTGAGCAAGGGACTCGATCCCCACATCAGAAACGGGGCAATTCTTGATGCAAAGCTTCTTCAAGGCTTCGCACTTTGCGGCGATGCACGCAATCTCCGTGTCGCTAATCGTGTTGCTCCCACAGAAGGCTAGCCTTTCCAATTTCCTGCAGTTGGAACCGATCAAGCCCAAGCTCGAATGCGTCACGCCGACGCCGATCAGGACTAGCTCCTGCAACTGAAGGCACTGCTTGGCGACCTCGACGAGACCCTCGTCGCCTATCCTGTTTATTCTCCACCCATCAATGTGGAGCTTCCTCAATTGCCTGCAATTCTCGGCAATGCTGGAAAGCCCTAAATTCGAACACTCGGGGACCTTCACGACGTGCAGGGTCTCGATACCCTTGCAATTTGCAATCCCAGAAAGACCGCAGTCGCTCACCTGAATTCTCTCCAGATGAACTTCTAATAAACCTGGATTCGACCCCCCAATTGTTTGGAGAACGTTATCCCAATCGCCCAAACAGCGAATCAACTTCAAAGTCGAGAGCTTTCCCGCTCCAACTAGGAGGGGAGCGAAGCACTGACCATTGATGAGCTCCTTCAAGCAAATGGATCTCAAGGACTTGGCCGCCGCTCCCGGCCCGATCGGCTCGGCCCCGTCGTGGATCCCCCTGAGCCGCTTAATGGACAGCTCCTCCAGATTCACGCAGTGATCGAGCACCGCATTGATGGCTCTGGCGCCGAACGAGCAGGAGCCGCAGGAGAGCTTCCTCAGCCGGGTGCAGTTCTTGGCGAAGGTCGCGACCCCGAGATCGGTGAGCTCGCGGCAGCCGCGGAGCTTGAGCCGGGTGAGGCTCTGGCACCTGCGGGAGATGAGGACGAGCGCCTCGTCGCCGAGGCTGATGGACTTGCGGTCGCACCGGAGGGCCAGCTTCGAGACGGCGTCGAAGCGGGCGAAGACGGAGTCGAGGGAGGGGAGCAGCTCGGCCCGCGCGTGGAGCGAGAGCCGGTGCCGGCTCTCCCCGTCGACGCGGAGCCACCGCCGGCACACGGCGGAGCACCGCTTCCGGTCCCCGGTGCCGAGGAAGTGGAAGACGTGGGCCAGGCACTCGTCGGGCAGGTCGCCGGTGTAGTCGTACCCGCCGCCGCCGCCGCCGGCGGCTCCGCCCTCCTCCTCGCCGCCCTCGCCCTCCTCGTCGAAGGAGGGGACGAGCTGCTCCAGCGAGGGGAGGGAGTCGAGGCGCTGGCTGGACGAGATCCCGCGGTGGCTCGGCTCCGGGGAGGGGGAGGCGGAGGCGGAGGCGAGGGCGGAGGAGGAGGGGACCTGGCCCATTTCGCACGGCGGCGCGGGAATCGGGGGGCCCCTGGAATTTTACGGCGAGCGAGAGGAGGAGCAAATGGGGCGCGTCGTCGAAGGGACAAAAAGCTGGGGAACCTTGCGAGATCTCGGAGGGGGGGATCGTCGAGGAGCTGATGAATCGAAGAAGACGGTGGCGATGGTGGTGGCGGTGGAGGTGGTGCAGGTGGTGGTGAGATGATTATTATATGGTGGAGGTGGTGGACGTGGTGGGGGAGATTATTCGCGTCAGATGTGGGGGGGCGTTTGTTCGCGGTGCGTGTCCACGTCGCGGTCGCCAAGGAGACGAATCATCGCGCACTCTTCCCCTTTTCCCCTCTTTTTTATTTTTTTTTAATATATTCTTTGCGTTTTTTTTTTGGTGTTTTTTTTCCCGGGGGGGGGGGGGAGTTGGGGGGACGCGTTTTGTGGGAGCGCATGATTGGTGGTGCGGGGCCCCGGCGGGTCCGATCTGGACCGTTCGATTCCCTAATTCGTGTCGCCTCCCTCTTTTTTTTTTTTGGAACGGACGATGGATGATGCGTCTGGGGATGGGCAAAGGGGGGGCGGAATTTGACGTGCGGTGGAGAGGAAAAGGGTTGACTGCTGTGGGTGGGGTAGCACTGAACCCTTTCCGATGTTCGTTAAACCGCCTCGACGCTCCCGTATCCGTCATCCGCCTGGATCTCCCAAAGATAATTATAATTTATAAATCCCTTACATCGATTGGCTCCGATTTTTCCTTAATTTCTTGACCGATTTAAATTTCCGCGAACAACGCATTTCGACTTTTCTCCTTGATCCGCGATGCCCGAAATTTTTCGCGATTCACAAATCTTGCTACACCAAGATCTACCCGTAAATCTCTTTTTTTTTTCGAAGCATTGTCAAATTGGGATGGCGTTTCCAAATTTCGACGCCGTGATGATTTTCCTTGCTTTTCTGTATGAGCACGTCAAAGATAGTTGGAGATTCTTTTTTGGGATAATTTCATGTAATAAAGATATCTGATAATTTTGTCGATTTTCTATATCTCTCGAGATTGCGCGCGTATATTGATTGATTTGTTATCTTGAATAGTCGTCTAATTGAGTTTATAAATAACTCCGTGTATTCTTTTTTATATATAAATGAAAATATACAGAGATTCCTCAAATCTATCTTCCGCGTTCTTATTCTTGACGGAGCACGGATGAACATGTCCACAGAATTTTATTCTTAGCATGCTGTGGTTTCGAGGGATTTATTCAACTAATCTTATGCTATAAGCCTAGGTGCATGGACATGAGGCCTTCGTATTTATTAAGCGACTGTTATGTAACTTTTCCACTGGTTTTAGACCCGTAGCTTTGAAAATCGACGAAAATTAGAAATCTCACAATCTAGGTAGACCAAAAGTCAACCCAAAAATTGAGCAACCATTGAGAAAACTACCTGCATTCGATTTTATTGTTTAATTTCCTTTATATATTTAAAATCCATTTTTGAGTGCCTTATATTATGTGATATGAGGTCCACACAGTTTTTCTTTTTGTTGGTTTTATCATTACCTTTGTATGTCACGCTAGCTTGAACATCATTCCGTCTTTACTTTTCTCTACAGAGGTGCTCGAGTACGTGGACATTACTCAAGTTAGAATAGATAAAAAATCAACAGATGAAATCAATATGGTGTACATTTCAACCTTCAACTTTACATTTTTCTAAACTTTCGGTAGGGACAGGACGGGAGTTTCCGACACTCCATGACAACACGCGACTTAACACGACATGAGATTTAGAGGGATCGGTTACTGTTAATCATGGTCGCACGTATCAATCCGTTTGACACGATTAATAAACATATCATGTTAGGGTTCAAGCCATGGAGCCGAAAATTGGCCATTCTATCCCGTTTAATAAAATGGGTCGTACAGATATGATTAGTGACTGACCTGCGTTTGCCTATTTAATTTATATATGTTGATTTTTTAAAATATTTTATTACTAATGACTACAGTGTGAGTGAATCTTTATATTATAAGTATTGTTAGTCTCCAATAGGGTATTATGCTCACGAAGATTTTGTAGACTATTTAAAAAGGACATCGAATTTCTACATAAATTACTGAAAAAAGTTTTTAATATTTTCTTTAAAATTTCGTACAGCATTTACATAATCATGTTCACTTATTAATCACATTCATTTCATACAAAGTCATAAAATCTGAATTTTGTCTGATCGATGCCATTCGAGTTTTTCTTCGAAATATTGATTGTTCCATTACAACCCAACTAATGAAATGAGCCTTATGAGTCGTGCTCACGGTATCTACTTATTTCATTCATCAAATTCGGATTGAATATTCTTACACGATTATCCAATGGGGGCAAGTTTGCCTTGAGCAGATTTAAAAGAGTATATCTTTAAATTGACAAGACAGAGTTATGCGAGTTGCCATCTTCTTTTCTCCTATTACTTAAAAAAGGAAAATCTTGCGATAAAAAGGTAATGCATTATATCTCACCATAAAAATGTATTGGTTGACCCAAAAGAGCTGGGGACAAAAAAATTAGGAGAATATATATTTACACTCTTTAAACTTTCTTTTTAAGGATTCTGACCCAAAAAAAAAAAACGAAAAAGAAACAAACTTTCTTTTGTAAGGCGTGGCACAAATCCCCTCCTCATCGATATCTTTTTTCTAAAATTCATGACAAAAAAAAAATCATCTTCAGAAGGACAAGCCTGATGCATAACCCGTCCTTTGCAAATCAATAAAACTTTTCTTACTACAGATTTCTATAAATCTATATGAACGGGGCAATACCATAAGAACCTCACATTTGTTACGTAATATTCACTTCGAGCTATAGTTGCTCGTCGTTGAAGGTCCGAGGAGAAAAGTATCAAAAAAATTTTAAATATGTTGCATTAGTACCAATTTAATCTTAAACCTTTTAATTGGATCAATGTAGTCATAAACTTTTTCACATTGATATCAATTCAATATATCCGGCCAATTTAGACCAGAAATTGTTAATGTGAACATTCGTCGTCCTACATGGCACGACTAGCGCTAACATGAATATTCTTTTTATAATATTTTTAATTTTTTAATAAATTTTATTTTTCTTTTTTTTTCCTTCTCTTCCCTTTGCCTGTGGCTTGTACTCGGCCATTGCCAATGACTTGCCACAGGCAAGGGCCGGAAAGGGCGTCACAACCCTCTTCGGCTCTAGCGAGGGCTCGACCCTCGCGACTTAGGTGATGGCCGCCCTCTTGGCCTTTGGCAAGAGGCGCCCTCACCAGTCATCACCCATGGCAAGTTGTCAGCCATGGCCGAGTATCGGCCACAGGACAAAGCAAAAAGAAGGAAAAAAATAGAAAACAAGGAGAAAAAATATTTAAAATATTAAAATATTATTGAAAATGTCCACGTTAGCGCCAACCATCCGCTGACTGTGCCACATAAAATGGCTGACGTCCACGTCAGTAATTTCCGGTCTAAATTGACTGGATGGAATGAATTGGTATCCATGTGAAAAGTTTGAAGAGTAAATAAGTACAATTAAAAAGTTTAGAATTAAATTATTACTAATACAATAGGTTTATGATTTTTTTTTATATATATACCCTAAGGTTCAGGTCTTGGTTGACAACTCTATCGCCGGGCTCCGCCAGCATAATAGATGTGAAGGAAGTTTTCGTACGGGTTGGTACAAGTTGGCGAGAAGTCTGCCCCGCGACATGATTGGAGGTTATTATCTCGGGAAAACGCATCTGAACCGGCCTTTTCACTCGTTAAACCTATACGAAGACGAACATCGTACGAAATTCAAATCTCCCTCCAATGTCATGTCCCAAAATGAAACTCCGAAACCGTATCGGGGGGGATCTGACCAAAAAAAAAGGAAGAAACCCCGTATCGGGGGGTGGTCTTTATGGACTTTCCACGAGGCATGGACATCGGGAGGTTCATATGGGGAAAGCGCTTGTGCGGTCGCGTATGATTGAAAGGAGCGCTCCCCTTTTGTGGAATTCTCTTCTTGAATTAGGCTCTGGGGTGGCCCAATGCACCTTCGTTCGTGTGAACGGGTGTTGGCTCACTACGTTAAGTAAAGGCCAAACTCTCTTTTTCCCCCCACAAAGCAAATGTGCAAAGCTTTGGTTTTACATGGTTTGTTTGTACATAAAGTGAAAAATTTTGGTTCCATCTCTCATTTAATAATCCAGATCACAGAGATTTATGTCCGGAGAATCCATAAACATTGACCATCTACCAAAAATTAGAAAGCTAGCACCACCGTTGTCCGTGTCGGGCACGGGAGCGTATGAATTTTATCTTTCCACGTAAAGGGGATGTGATAATATATTAATTAAATGTACGGTTAGATTAGTATGACCACAGCATAAGACAAGATATGCTGTTCTATTTTCCTAAAATTACGCAAAGAAACCTAATTTGTCTTTCATTAGTATCGACAAACCCCGCGATCAAAAGAGGAGGGCAAAAAAAATGAGCACTCTCGCCTAAATGATAAGCTTCGATTCTATCCGAATCCAAAGGGATGGAGATGGGTGGTGCTTTGACCACGGTTTACTTCTTGATGGAATTTTGAAAACCTGTATATAATTACCTTCCGTTTATTTTGCGAAGAATGAATAAATTTAAAAAATATTTTCCTAAAAATGATGGCTCATACCGCTTAAAATAAGTAGTCAATGAGAAATATTTTTATTATCGGCAACAATTTATGTCTATATATTTTCGTAGACGATGAAAATATTTTCTGAATTATTCATTTTCTGCAAAACAAATACACCCTTAAAATCATTTTTCCGCTTAAATATGATATTGTGAAAAACAAATAACCCTTTGTTTTTTATTTTTTGCCCCTGATTAGTATAATTAATGCATCTGCTTTCGGTCTCGGATCCCACATTGGCATACTGAAGAGCGACCCCCGTATAGCAAGTGCAGGCCGTGCACGACCACGTTCTAGATGCCATTCATTCAACACGAAACATCCCCTGATTTTTTCTTCATTTTTTTTTTGGGGGGCGACGATGAAGGGCGCACTGCGAAAAGAACGATAGACCAATCCACCGTTCGGGATCCACCCTGGAAGCCCAGTCAAGTACGTTAGGAGCGACCAGAGGACGGGCCAAAGGTCAAAGGAATCAAAAGCTTCACCACGTGTTTCCAGGGATCGTTCTCGGTCAAAATGTGGAATGGAGAAGAGCCAAGTTCCAGGGTTTGGCCGTTTCAATGCTTTTGACTGCGATGGTCCTCGGGTGTTGTGTGTGCTTTTCCGGGCCACGCGAGGGGAAAAAGATTCCCGGTTCGCGGGCTCTCGACAGGCTTCTAATATGGCAATAGAAGCAAGAATGAATCGAATTGCTTGCCGGGCGAGAAGAGAATAATCTTGGGTTACGTACGTAAGATTGGAAAATTAACTTACAAGATATGTCTTCTATGGCAATGGCAATTGGGTGGCCTTTTGAGAAAGGATTTATGTACGTCAGAAGACAGGATTGTGAGGTCCGGTATAAGATGGGTCGGAGAGCATGGTACCTCGCTCGATAGTTGGTTAAGCCATGAAGTCGAAAAATGACGTTAGAGTAGGAATCCCTCTGCCTACTCGAAAGTGATAGCCTGATCGAAAGTGCCCGAGCATGGTGCAATTCCCGACAAGCTTCTAAGATGATACATAGGGCGTCAATGGACCGAATTGTCTACCAAATTGGGGCAAGAGTCTCCTATGGTTGCGCATGTGAAAACGGAATTCACTCACAAGAAGCGCCTTATGATATAACGACATTATTTAACATTGAAAATCTAATATAAAGTGAGCTCAATTTAGAGTACTACCAGAATATTGACCTCTTAAGAACATGTTCATATATACGCCAAATGACATAACAATAGGCGATTCGGTATGTGAGATGGGCCAAATCGAACAAAGCTCCGAGCGACCACGGGGATGAAAGCTAAGTTCATCATGGGTTGTTGTCGTTTGCTCCTTGGATAGTGCCGGTGCATCTCGAGTCGGATTGATTGATTTTCAATCGTAGCAAGTCGCTCTCAGGTCAGCACCAATAGGTTTGCGTAATGGTTTGGCTGTGACCAGTGTTGGTCGATCTGGAGTCGCCTTCAGCGGTCCCAATTTATCATATATCGATCTCGGGTTGCGGTCAATTATAGCCTATACGGCATGGCTATGCCGTATAGGCTATATAATTGACTCACATTATAGGCAAACAGGAAATAATCATCAACCTTTTAGAAATTTTCGGATGTATGATCATGCACTTTACTTTTGTTCTGTAGAATATGCTATGCATAGCGAACTAGGAACACAGCTGTAGTTACATGCTGCACAAAAGAGAATCGTTTGTCCCCTTTCTTTACCCGAAATCATGTAACAATTCAAGATTCGAGGAGTGTGGAGAAACTGGTTTTTCATCAACATATCATCACAACTTCAAGTTCAGACATAGAGAGTTCAATATTTTCTCGTGTAGGAGATTAGCAGCAGCTTTGAAAACGACGTGAAGAGCAGTAGCGAATTATCACTGTTTACAGAAGTACATGATTTGTCTTTCTTTTTTTTTTTTTGGTAAGGTCTTTCTTTTATCTGTTCTAGTCTTTATAATTTGATATGCGTTTCATCTGACTGGGGGAGATTCATCCATAGCGTCAGCTGCTGCATCAATTATGCCTGGAGAAAAAAGAATGAAGCATAAATCAGCATCTATCAGTTCCCGCTTTGTAGAATGAAGATTTGGAACAGAAGGGCTGAAGCAAGTGTACACATGACGTGTTTCCAGGAGCGGTATTTGCAGCGCGACTAAGTGCACGTATAACGTGAATTTATAGAATGTGGAATGACTGATTATATTTAATCGGAATCCATATGTTTCACTAGAATAAGAATATGATTTTTCTACTGGCGGTCCACGAGACAAAAGTTCTAGAAGAAAAAGCACGGTTCGATTTCGACTTGCCTTGGTGGTTATGTTGCTGGATAACCAATCCAGACCTTCGTAGAGTCCTTGGCCATTGGTTGCACAGGCTGCCTGTATGTACCTGAACCAGCCAGTCACCAAAAAGAAGAATGACTGATCAACTATATAGTACAACATCAGGATATGCTTTTAGCATCTGTATTACATACCATTGACAAATGTTAAAGTTGATGTTTCTGAAATCAATCTGATGCAATGATGGTTTTCCTTGCGAAAACGCATAGCGTGCCAAAAACAGGATAGACCCCATAATTGAACTGGGATGAATACATGAATGAGGACTTCATTCATATTTCATTCAACGACGACAATCGAAATGTGGTACGAAATTGAAGACTCAAGCCTCTGTCACCCCATTAGAGAAATTATTGAAAATCAGTTGAGGTGTGATACATGTGTCGGGGTACAGGACTTTTCTTTCATCAGATAGTCAGTATTTACCAGCGGCGCTGTCGGAGTGAGTGCAGGCCCAACTTATCGGTAATCTCAGAAACTTTCATCGCATTCGGAAGGTCTTGCTTATTCGCAAACACAAGCAGTGTCGCATCACGCAACTCGTCCTGCAGTTGTTTCACATTGAAAGACTACCATGTTTAGTTCGCAGCCGTTAGTAGCATGAAATAAGGAAAACCAGTGACCAGAAAGAAATGAGTTTAACCTCACTCAGCATCCGATGAAGCTCATCCCTAGCTTCCGATATCCTCTCTCTGTCATTGCTATCAACCACAAAGATAAGTCCCTGGGTGTTCTGAAAATAGTGTCTCCACAGGGGTCGAATCTGCACTTTAGCCGATCCATATGAGGCAACCAAATCTTGCACGAGGCATTAAGCACTTTGCAAAGAATATCACGCTTTTTGAAGGACATATGGATCATGTATCCGTGGAGATATAGTCACAGAGATATCAAGATTATGCTAAAGTATGTAGACTTTCATTTTCTTTGTATACAAGAAAAAAAAAAAACAAAAAAGAGTTGAGAACTGCTATGGTACCTTGTCCTGTCCGCCGACATCCCAGACGGTGAAGCTCACATTCTTGTACTCGACAGTCTCAACATTGAATCCTGCTTACAAAGTTCGTCGTTAATCAAAAAGTTCTGCTGATGTTTACGGTTCAAGTAACTGATGTCCAAAGTATCATGTATTTTAGTTATTAGTTAATTGATCGTCAACTATCGCAGGGGGATCAGCTTTGACGCAATTTCATGGCTTCTTCAGTAAAAAATTGATGTACTTGCAAGAAAAATTTACTGCCTAAGCCTTGATCCTTTCTTTCCAAGTCCTAATGCCACTCAAGAACTTAGAGAAACTAATCTGAGTCAAGATTGAACTGCAGATATATTTAAGAAAAACACATATCTGCGCACATAACCAAACGCCTCAAAAAATTGGAATCGGACACGGTACCAACCGATTGTGGGAATTGTGGTGACGATTTCGCCGAGCTTCAACTTGTAGAGGATGGTTGTTTTCCCGGCGGCATCAAGACCCACCATCAGAATCCTCATCTCCTTCTTGGCAAACAGCATCTTCACGAACCGAGATATTGCCAAACCCATCGTGGCGACTGATGCAGCAAAGAAAGCGTTTGATACAATCAAAACTAATTTAATTCCATCACCTTACACATCAAGGAAGACATTACATGATCTAAATAGAACAAGGATGAAGCATGAACCTGTTAATATTTACTTACTGCGAAAGATGAAAGGAGAAGATGGGAGTTTGTGGTGCAAATGGTTGAGCTTAAACAGAGAGCAAGCAGCAAGGAGAAGCAAATGAATGCACTGAGTATAAGTTCTAGGAACAAAAAGGAAGGTGCTGAGGACTTGCAAAGGAGGCATAAAGGCAAACGGAATCAGATTCGGATGAGTCCTCGAGAGAGAATAAAGTGGAGTCACTTTTTTAATGGAATATCAGCTCACGGTTGAAATAGAATCTGGCGAGTCCATTTGCAAATTGTTCTCAATACCAGGTGTGAACTGTGAGGGGATGGAAGAACTCGTCCCGATCTTTTATTTTATTTTTATTGAAAATGCCTTCGAAGACAATTTTTTATTTTGCCAAAACGACTCAATATTTTTTTGTCTGAAAAAGAAAAAAGCAAACTGCACCTAACTCATTTGTACACCTTTGGTTTTTTTGCAAAAAAAAAAGTGTTGTTGCACAAACTTGATTTATAAATTTTTGTCGCTAATGAACCTTGAAACTTTAAATCTCAAGTTCCCGGAAAAAAAAACATCCCATAGGTGTTTGCTCGGCATACTAAATGCAACAAAATGTTCAAGCAATTGCAAGATGAACACCTAGATTGATCGCGGATGGTGGAAAGTATTCTAATGAGGGCCGACCCCGACCAGGGCAATCCCAGTAGGATGTTATTAGGTGTTGGATATATCTACTATGCTTGGCTAGGACTCTACGAGGTTTGAGGAGAGTTCAAGTTTGTGCCACAAGCATCGGTGCCTAACTTGATTGTAGATATAACTTCTCTTTCGATAACATGGATGTCCAATCAGCAGTTCAAAATTCCTAATGGATACATATAAATCACCCCATCCACACGCATCGGATGAGGATAATCAAATGAAGTTTGAACAAATCTTCAATTGCCTATTTTTACTTCCGTGAGTTTTTCTATTGTAATATTTGTAAAATAAGCAATATCATTCGGGAATATGTTTGAAGATTTCTTTTGTTTTATTATTTTGTAAGTTTAAACTCAAATATTGGAATTGCAGTTGGAAAAAAAGACAAAAAAGCTGTATTACAAAACTTAACGTTTATGAGCTTTCTCCTTATCAGTACTTTTTAAACATAAAATAAAATGCAATTCTTTGTTCATTTTTATTTTTCTGATGCATTGAATCAAATTTTTGAATATATAATAACCTAAAACTTACCAAACTTAAGTTTGGTTTGGTTTGCTTTTGTTTAGTTTAAGTGAGTGATTTTGAAGAAGAAAACAGAAATATTCCTATTATGTGTGACAATACCAATGCAATTAATTTAACGAAGGAACATTTTTCTTTATTTCACTTTAACATAATTTTTTTTTCTAGATTAAAGAGATTTTGCTGATTTGATGAATTATATTATTTGAGTGAAGATTTTATCATTGAGTAGTAAATTAGAAATTATATTCCAAATAAGTCGTATCAGTTAAGAGTATAATCGAAGAATCTTTATTTAATTTATCCATTTCTTTTATTAATCTCAATAAAAGATAAAATTTAGCTATACATTTTATTCATACATATTTTAGATCTAAATTTGATAACAGATGAAGTTTGGAGATGACATATCGGTTATCTAAAAGCTTATTAACTGAACTTTGGGTCATGTGGTAAAAAATACGCAATGTATCTAGCTACGCGGCAATACCGGCGGCAAAATGAAGTGTCATGTGGGCGCACATAATAGTGAACATTCTCTCGACTCCGACTTTGATAATATGTTATTGAATAGACGTACGATAACTATCAAGTCCAATGAATATCACAAAAGCAAATACAATGGCCAGAATGTCAAGACGTCTAAGATTCTCCAAGGGAATCACCAAAACAAATCAAGATGCCGTTATTTTGACGATGAAAACAATAAACTGACGGGAATATATCCTAAATTCAGTACAAGGAATTGATTCCATACACTCTAGGGGGACCAACGGCATCTCAGAATTAACTTCCGATATTAAAATTTGTGTTAAGGAGAAGAAACTATCTATCATCTACATCCAATAAACAAACGATTGGCTTCATTTCCCAGTGATGACATCCTTAGCAGATTGAAGGGTAGATTGCACTGCAGCGGCAGCTTCGGCCGATACACCTCCGCTCGACGTGGAATCATTGCCCTTTGGAAGGATTTGGTGTGTTATTTGCACATCCCTTTGTTCTTGGCCTTGCCCCGGTGATGAACGATAATCAATCGCATCCACGGCGCTTACTTGCTCTGCTCTCAATGCATTTTTGTTGTCGATGACCTGAAGAAAACATCCTCAAATGGAACATGTTAGCGATTTTAGCAATGAAATTTGAACTGCAAAAGTAAAATAGTATCGGGATCAATTCAGGTTTGTGAACAGGGATTTACCCTGCCGGTTGAGGGATCCATGGTGAATTTGTCACTCAAAAATTTGCTAGTTGAAGATCAAAAGCTCTTCCTTCAAAGGAAAAAGAAGGTTCAATAAGCTTTTGCTCAAAAGAGATTGATGAGTTATAGGGTTGATAAGCTATTTGTTCCCATTCGACCAAAAAAAAAGCTATTTGTTCCCTTAATTCGTGCAAAGTTGAATTGGTCCGTAGCCTTTTGATTCTGAAAGGAAAAATTATTTTGCCGCCTGTCTTGTTTGGAAATGGAGACAAGTGAGCTGGAGCCACGTGGTTCAATTCTGTTGGTCCGAGTTGGCATAAGTAGTGGCTGCGAATTAATAACGTGTTTAATCTCATGCTTTTTACCTGACCTTTTGTAATAATGTGTAAATGGTAGAGATAAACGGCTAATTGCTTGACATCTTCTTTAGAGGTCATAATTGTATATCTTAACAAGGTGATGTTTGCTTAAATTGTGTTCATTAGGTACCACCCCCTTACACTTTTTCGTTAGATGAAAATCTTGGTGCTTAGTTCGACAGTAAGTTCAATATTATGTTATATGTAAGAAGAAGACTAGTGGGCATGAACTTGGCCAGCGAGTCGTCATGTCCATGATCAACTATATTCATAAAAATAGTGTATGCTGTTAACATAAGGATGGTCATTGGACTTCGAAAGCCATCAAATGACTGGTGAGCATGAATTTATTGCCATTATAAAGGGAAATTTTTTTCTATGATGACAACAAAGAGTTGCCTAAACTTGTCCGTAATGAAATTTTGTATAACATTGTAAGGCCAACCCAATCAAGTTGGGTCAGATCTCATAATTAGAAAGTCTTGTCTAAGCCTGCTCAAAAGTTGGGGTGATCGGTTCTCACCTTGAAGTTGGGGGGCCACCCACTACGGATTGGTTCCAAAAAATTAGAATCGAGAACCGCCTATTGATTCCATAGACTCACCCAGGAACCATACCATCAGTCCGATTCGATTCCCAAGTGTATCGATGAAACCGGTCTAAATGTCCTCAACAAAATCACGACATTCTACACAAGTGAACATGAAAGGAGGTTTTCAAAGGATGACACAGAATTTGCATCCCTAATTCCATTTAGGATAAAAGAATGATAAAATGAAGCATATTGGCCATGTTTTGCTTACAGGAGAGCCAAAACATTGGAGGAGCTAGAAGGCGAGAGATGGAGAGGCAACGAGCAGGAACATACTCAACAATGATCAGGATGATATAATCAAAGTCTCTCATTAATGGAGATAAATATCTGCTAAGCACAAAATTTTCGATTGCATTAGAATGCAAAAGGTATAAGCAACAAAATCAATTGCACGATTTGGAGAGTTTCGACTTATGATGACAAAGTAGGAAGTGACGAAGAGAAACCCTAAGGGACCAAAGGCACACCAGGTGAGAGTCCCCAGGAGGAAAGCTCTCCGATGCTAGACGCGAAGAGGCCGACAATGAAGATCAGCAGGTTGCCGAAGACGACAGACATCCACTTGGGAGGGGCCAACTGGATCAAGGTCAGGGCCTCCGAGAGAGCTCCTTGCGCCAACATCATGTTGGTGACGTCTCCAGCTAGGAGGGCCGAGGCTTGAGATGGAGATCCGGAATGAACGGTGGTGTTTGGAGAATCGATGAGGGGAGGAAGAAGTGAGAGGGAGGAATCGCAGGGGATTTAGAATGAAGGAGGGGAGTTGACAAAAAAGACATCTTCGATGGGTTTTTGAGTGGCATGCGGAGTAACTGCGATGAGTGAGGCGAGAGATCGAGAGAGACAGGCAGGAAATTAGGGCTTTCATCTGAAAACATAAACATTTAAAGGGTTAATACTACGAAAAACTCTAAACTGGTACACCTATGATAATTTTACAACAAACTTATTTTTTTATCATGAAAACCCCAAACTGATACACTTGTGATAATTTTACCCCAAACTAATTTTTTGATCATCAAAAACCCCAAACTGATACACTTGTGACAAATTTACCCCAAACTAATTTTTTTATCACAAAAATCCCAAAACTGATATACCTATGTCAATTTTACCATCCGTTAGCTTCCGTCAAATTTTATCGTTAAATTTGCTGACGTGGATGACACATGGTGATGTGATATGGTGACGTGGAAAGTCCACGTGAAAATTCATAGGATAATTATCACAAAAAACCACAAATTGGTCCGCTAACTAAGGGTAAATTTATCACAAGCTTATTAGTTTGGAGTTTTTTGTGGTCAAAAAATTAGTTTGGGGTAAATTTATCGTATGTGTATCAGTTTGGGGTTTTTTATAGTCAAAAAATTAGTTTTGGGTAAATTTGTTACAGGTGTATCAGTTTGGGGTTTTTCATTATCAAAAAATTAATTTTGGATAAAATTATCACATATGTACCAATTTTATGTTTTTTTGTTGTATTAACCCAAATTTAAATATATGTATGTGTATCGGTCCGGTCAGGATGGGTGGTTCCACACCTAGAACCGAGAACTGAATCGGTCCCCATGAGAACCTCTAGCTCAATCTAAGTCCGGGCGTTCTTTGTTCTTTTGCACACTCCTACTCAAAGGTGCCTTTCGAGTCAATATGGAGGCTAGCTTATGGGTCGCCGGCCCATTATCAAATCTAGTTACCACCTAACATTACTAGGCTCGCTCTTCTTCTCACACCCTCTCTCCTTGATCCTACTTTGGGTGTTATTATGCGCAAGGCTTAACCGTTTTGAAGCAAAAGGATTTTGGGAGCAAACATTCTCTACACCATACATTGCATGTGAGTTCTTTTATTAATAGTTTTAACATGAGATAGCTCTTTTCTTTGTGTGTCAACAATCCATGTGTTTCTATAAGAAACCCTTTAACCCACCCTAAGGTACCCTATTCCTCAAGCAAGTATTTTATGTGTTATCTACACAGCTGACAAGGTGTAGCCGACGACCATTCACATCACGTAGTGCTGCCATTTTTGAATTACTCGTTTTTTGTTGACTTGTTATACTACCTAAATACTTGACATTGTCATGTAATTTTACCATCGTATCAAACCACTTCTCATTTTCCTCACCGTTGTAACACAAGGGATAAAATAATGAATTGATAACACAAGCTCTGGCTGAGAGGACTCTAATGAGCGATAAAATAATGAATTGATAACAAAAAAGGGCTTGGCGACTCTGGCGGTTATCAGTACCTATAGCCCTAGCCCATGCTTTGCAAACGTTAGCATAATACGAAGATTATAAGTTAACGTGGGCTTTTCATTGTTCGTTTTTTTCCTTTCCCTTCTTTGTTCTGACGAAGGTGTCGGGCTTTCTGTTTGTGGGTTAAAGATTAGTCCGGGATTTTCTCATGCAATAGACTCTAAATATTTAACCAAAATTTAGGTGTCAATAAAAATCATCCAATAGAACCTTGACGGAGGATAAGTGCATCATATAGGTATAAATTTAGAAAAAGTTTAGTATAAATATGTCACAGTAGGTATAGTTTGGGATTTTTTATATCACAAAAAAAGTTAAGGATAAATGCATCACAATGAAAATAGTGTAAGGTTTTTTTTATGGCTTTTCTCAAAGAAATATTAGTAAATTGATTTCTAAGCCCACAAAGGAATGCTAATTTCTTGGGTTTAGGCATGGAATCTCATGTAATTCCTTTGAAATTAGAATTTCAAGTTTGATGTCTTCCAATTATACACATGTATTTCAGTCAATGAATTGCAAATCTATTAGGAAACATTTCAACGACATAAATGGCAGAAAAGACAATATCTCTTTGACATGAAACGATAAGGAGATGAGTAATTTTAAACAACGTTTTCTGAGCAAAGTAATGTGCAATTTGTATCTATCATTCCTTCTGTCCCATACATTCTTCTCTACAAGTACATGATTTATTATTTTGCTTTAATTGCGAATGCGATTCTCCAAACTCTTTAGGGGCTTAAGATTTCTTGCAATTTTCCGAGCATGAATTCACACATCCTTCGACTTTTTTGGCATTTGCAATAAAAGAAAGTACATAAAAACTCATATTATGCATTTCCAAATATTGAAATACAAAAAAAGATAATTAAAAGAATCTTTATTATGTATAATTTTTTCCAAAGTCAATAATCAATCAATATGCACATACGCTAAGGGTGTTCGTTTTCTAGTTTTTCATCATTTGTTTCTTTGGGAAAATAGGGCTAGAATAATATTTTTCATTGTCGATAAAAATAATATCTACGCTTTTAAAAACTAGAATTCATTAAGACTTCAATCATCGTCATTGGCCATTCAAAGCTTGGAAAAAAAGACTCCAAAAGCAAAATCGAGGTCTTGATGCCCGAAAAAACTATTCTATGGTGTATTAAAGAATATATAGACCAAGCCCATTTGCACCATTAACCATGCGGGACCCACATGATTATCAATTTGGTGATTCACTTGATTAATAGTCCAAATGATGTTTGTCACGCCCCGCATCCTGCGAGCGCGTGATCATTCCTCGAGGGTCGATCATTGAATGCAACGTCCCAGGCAAGTCGCTAACCCAACCCAAATATCAGATATTAGGCACGCGCGGAAACAAATAGAAATGATCCAGACAATTAACAATGACAAAGGGGTAACAATAACACAAACCGATAATAGCCTAATAATAGAAGGCCGTCACTTACAACATTCGGTTGTACAAGTCAAACATTAGGTTCCGAGGGTTAGATCCACATGATCAACAAAAAGGGGTAAGTTGGAGGGTAGGCTAGCGAGCTGCACAAAAAGAAGGCTCTACCAAAAAGGGCTTCCAAGCTCGGCACCTAGACGCCTCTATGGTGCCTAATCTGGATTGGATCCTAAAGACTCGGACTCCGTATCCGCTTCGATCTCAACCAGCTTATCTTCGAACTCCAACTCCATGGGCTCTCCGTCAGACTCGGACTCGGAGGGTTCGACTACAGGCTCCGGCTCCAGGTCAGATTCCATAGGCTCTGACTCAGGTTCCGGGTCAGGGCTTTCGGGGACGAACTCCGGATCGATAACTTCACCATCGGGAGGGACAACTTCCATTGGGTCCCAGTCCCCTAATCCCGGCACTAAACCTCCTTGGGGAACGTCAACCCCTTGTATCGACCCCATCAATTCCCCATCATTCTCTCGATATAACCAAGCCAAAAACTTCATGGGCTGTCAGTTCATGGTACCCACGTCTACATACACTACACTAGCATGCCTATAGTACACCGGGTTCTCCCCTACTGGATATTCTGTCACCACGTGATCGATATGCTCGGGTATCCTAAAATACCAAAGCAGCATGATCAAGGACGGGGATATGAAATGGTTATATAATAATCGTGAGAACGAGTCTCAATAAGCAACTTTCTATACCTCACGTAGGCCAATGCGTACTCAGACAAGTCATACATGTAATCTACCCCATAACATATAAAATTCACATCATTGTACTCACCTTGCCATCAAGCCCATGTAAACTATGCATGTTAGTCGTCATGTGATAATGCAATAATAGTAATTAAATAACACATCACAATTGCTCAAATACTAACCACACTTGCACTAAATCAATCCAACTAATTCAACCAGCCAATTCAATCAGACGCTCAACTAGCCAATTCAATTACACTCAATTCGCATGCGTGGCCAAACATCTTTCTCACTACTCACGCCACTACGCCTCAGGTCCATTCTCACTGCACGCGCTACTGCACCCCAGGCCCATTTAGCGCACCATCCATTTATGCTTTAACACGGACCGTCGTCAACACGTCCCAAGTCCGTAGCCCTCCAATCAATCCGGGTTCAATTTCCAATGACCGACGTAAACACGTCCCGGTCCAGCACACCTTTAACGAGCCATCGTCAACACGTCTCAAGCCCACATCCATTTGGCACATCAGCCATTCATGCCTTCACACGGATCGCCATCAACACGTCCCAAGTCTATAGCCCTCTGATCAATCCGGGCTTAAAATCAACAAGCATGCACACACCATTTAATTCAATCAATTTCACGCCAATTGCATCAAACGGTCCATATTCACAACTCAATCCAATTCACAATTCGTCACATCAATCCACAAACCCAACGTTTAAGTCGGCCACGTACGATCACCCAAATCATGCATATTATTTTATCCAATCCAATTAGCCCAATTATATCATAATATAATTAAATTAAATCACGCCCTAACCGTTCTAACCGAAGACAAGTCTATAAAATACCCAAAGTACTAGATAAGGTTTAGAAAGTCACTTACCTAAGTTTTGTCCGGAAAAAATCGGCTCGGGCCTAAAATGGCCCGAGTGAACAGTGCTGGACTAGGCGCGAGCTTGGGCCAATGGGCACGCTGGCCGGCCAACATGGGCATAGCGGCCGGACGATGTGCCTAGCGCACGGGCACAGTAGCCGTGTGACGTGCAGCGTGCCCGGGGCACACGGCTGAGCAGGATGGGCAACGTGCCCGAGCGATGGGCCGGCTGAACGGGCAACGCGCCCGGGCGACGGGCAAGGCGTTGGGCACGACGGGCAAGCAGGCGCGCGGCCTGGTCTCGTGAGCAACGGGCTGGCCATGACCTGGGCAAGCCCAAGCACGGCTGGGCTGGTTGACCGGGGCTGGCTGGTTGGCCGGTCAGCTAGCTAGCTGGCTAGGGCGGCGACCGGCAACGGCGACGATGTGGCGGTGACAGCGATGGCGACGACGACACATTGGTAGCAAGCTGAAAGGGGGGAAAAGGTGAACTGGGGGTGAGGGTGAGGGAGAGAGAGAGATCGGGGCTAAGGGAGAAGGGCGAACTGGTGGCGATGGAGCAGCATGGTGCAGTGACGGCGACGGCAGTGGCTGCCGGCGGGGTTGGGTGGCATCGGTTGGCTGGCTGGAGTGACGGTGAGCGGCGACAAGCGGCGGAAAGCGGAGGGGGAGCTGGAGGGGAGTCACGGCGGCGACAGGAGTGTCGGACGACGGCGACAGTAGAGCTCAGGCATCGAGCGGTGCTGGGGAGCTGACTAGACGGCTGGACAGTGGTTGGGGCTCGTCGAACGCTGCGGCAAGTGGCGGCGAGCCGAGCTCGCGTGCTTGGGGAGGGGGAAAGGAGAAGACCGAGAGAAGGGGAGGCAGGGGCTCGGCAGTGACAGCGGTGGTGGCGAGCGGCGTGCGGAGGTCGAGCGGCGACTGGGCTGGCGAGCAGTGACGGCGGCGACAGATGGGCATGCGGCGATCGCGGCGACGAGCTCGCCGCTCATGCGAACGGCAGGAGGAGGGGAGTGACCAGGCGACGGGGGCGGCTGACAAGACTACAGGCGGCTGGCGAGCGGCGGCGCAGCTTGGTTGCGGCGGCGCAGCTTGGTTGGGGTGATGGAGGCGCGAGGCGGACAACGGGGTGGACGGTGTGGCGCGACGGCAATAACAGAGGAGGCGGAGCAGAACCAGTTGGGGGAGAAGGAGAGAGAGGAAGAAGAAGAAGAAAAAAAAAGAAAAAAGGGAAGAAGGAAAGAGGAGAGAGAGTGTAATGGTAAATTTTGGCCATCCAAAAAATGGAGAATCAATGTCATATGCTCAAAAACACATCGCCCAATCCAAAACGAAAATGACCCAATACACTTGGTGGCGAAATGACCTAATTCCCTTATCAAAATACCGATTACTACCGTATCTTCTCGATTCATAAGAAATAAAATTTTCATGAAAATTCAGGGGATTTTCTTTGCTTTGCTGATGATAACCTTAAACCACCCAACAGTAATTGTACATGGAAAAATGACTTGTACTTGTCTTGCATTCATTATGTCTTATGTGGATGCGTAGAGTTCATTCAACTGTTCATCTACGATGCCCCATTGTCATAACACGACAAATGCCTGAAACTGGTTGATGTCTATGATCCAAAGAGAGGCAACTTTAGGACTTGCACTTCGTGAATCATCTTAGGAAAGAAGCCATTGATGTCCTGCGATGAGGTACCTAGAAATGAGAATCCAGTGCTCCCAACAGGAGGTCGAATCGTCACTACAGCGAGCGGCTTGAGTGGAGAATTTGTTGGGACCATCCCTTCTTTGATCCAAAACTAGAAGAGTACAACCTTGTCATTCTTGATTAAATGAAGATTGGTCGAGAGTCCCTTCGAGCAAGCGAGAGATAGACGGACAGAGATAGAGAGTACATGATTGGTGAAGTGACTTCTTTCGTTTGCATTTGATTTCACTGGTTTTGTCATCCGAAATATTGCGAAAAGAGTAAACTTATCTTTGTTACGTTATATATAATTAACTTGGAAAATATAATAAAATGTTTTACAGTAAAATTCGCATGAAGTTTGCGTTACAGCACAAGCATTTAAAGTACCCGCGTTTGAACTCATAATGAGTGAATTTACTTTAATAAATGATTTGCTTTTCGAATACAATAACATATATTCAAGAATATATGTCTTCTTATAGGCCACATATATACAAAACAACAGCCCATTTGAAAAATCAATAGAATGCGTTTCTCAAGTATCTTGTGACGTAGACAAATCATTACAATTAGAGCAAAAGTCACCAAAAATCTTAAGGTATGCCGATACATTTGCCTTAACTTTTTTTTGTGACACCAAAAATTTCAAACTTGTACCCATGTAATACATTTACCCTCCCTCCGTCAAAGTTTCATCAATAAAAAACATTAAATCTCTGCCTACATAGACATCATAAAGCAAATAATGTTAATATGACACCCACGTTACTTAAATCAAATCCAACATAACCTTAATGTAGGGTAAGTATGTTGAATAAACACAAGTTTAGGGTTTTTGTCACAAGAAAAAGTTTAGGGTAAACGTGTCACAATGAGTGTTACAAAAGAAAAGTTCAAGCTAAATTTGTCACGGTGAGAATAGTATGGGGCTTTTTGTGACTTTTTCCCGAAGAAATATGGGCAACTTCATTTCTAAGCCCACAAAGGAATGCTATTTTCTTAGGTTTAGGCCTGGAATCTCATGTAATTTCACTGAAATTAGAATCTTCTTTGACATGAAACGATAAGAAGATGAGTAATTTTAAGATGCCCAATGACAATTAATTAGGTAAACAATGATTTCTGAGCAAAGTAACGTGCACTTTGTATCTATTATTCCTTATGTCCCCTACATTCTTCTCTACAAGTACACGATTTATTATTTCGCTTTAATTGCAAATGCGATCCTCCAAACTCTTGAGGGGCTTAAGATTTCTTGCAATTTTCCGAGCATGAATTCACACAACTATCGACTTTCTTGGCATCTGCAATAAAAGAAAGTACATTAAAACCCATAGTATGCATTTCCAAATATTGGAATACCAAAAAAAAAGATAATTAAAAGAACCTTTATTAGCTATTTTTTTTCCAAAGTCGATAATCAATCAATATGCACCTACACTAAGGGTGTTCTTTTCCTAGTTTTTCATCATTTGATTCTTCGGGAAAATGGGGCTATAATAATATTTTTCGTTGTTGACAAAAATAAGATCCATGCTTTTAAAAACTAGAATTCATTAAGACCTCAATCATCGTCATTGGCCATCAAAGCTTGGAAAAAAGGACTGCAGAGGACAAATCGAGGTCTTGATGCCCGAAAAAACTATTTTATTGTTTAATAAAGAATATGTAGACGAAGCTCATCTGCACATGATTAATAATAATATGGTGATCCACTTGATCAATATTCAAAATGATATTGATCTTTGTGATTTACAAACCAGGTAATAACGTCTCCTCAATGCCCAAACTTATCGCATAAACCCAACTCTCAAGGACCAGTCCCAAGAATATATATGTAAGAAAATGTTTATAGTTTCTTGTTAACAAGCGCAGGAAACTAATTTCATGTCCAGCCAAATAAAAGTAAACTCCTTGAAAGTAAAATCAAGCTGTCTGCCAAGCAGACGGATCCCAAATGTACAAATAATAGGAAAAATGTCAAAAAAGTCCTAAATCTTTGGCATTGGTGTCAATTTAGTTCTAAATCTTTTTTTGGTGTCAATTCAGTCCTAAACCTTTTGTCTTTGTACTAATTTAGTCCTTTTAGCCAATTTTAACCAAATTTTGCTAACGTGGATGTTGGCCGGCCGGCAGCAGATCACCGGTACTAATGTGAACAACTTTTAATAATATTTTTCTTTTCTTTTTTTCCCTCCCCTCCCTCCTTCCTCTAGCTGATCGTCGGACCAACAACCAACTAGAGGCCAGAGGCCGGCGAGGTTAGCGAGGCTTACCCTAGTCAACGATGGCGAAGGCGAGCCTCGCCATGGCTGAGCGAGGCTAGATCTTGTCAGATCTAGCGAGGTCGTGCCTCACCCAACCGCTGGCAAGGCTTAAGCCCTTACCAAAGGCCTTCGACCTCATAGTCTCCGGCGAGGGCGCGAGCCATGGTTGAGGTTAGGCGAGGCCTGACCTCAAAGGAGTCCGCGAGGTCGAAGGCCTCTGGTGAAAGCTTGAGCCTCGCACGCCCAGCACGAGGCCACTCTCACAACCATCCGGCGAGGGTGAGCCTCGCCGGCCTCTAGCCTATGGCCAATCGCCGATCCGGCGACTGGCTGGAGGAAGAAGGGAGGGGGGAAAATAAATAAATAAATAAAAATAAAAAAAATATATTAAAATATTATTAAAAGTTATCCACATTAGCGTCGGTGACCAGTCAGCAAAATCTAGTCAAAATTGGTCGGAATGACTAAATTGGCACAAAGATAAAAAGTTTAAACTGAATTGGTACAAATGCAAAAGGTTTAGAACTGAATTGGCACAAAAAAAAGGTTTATGACTAAATTATCATCAATACAAAAGGTTTATGACTTTTTTTACACTTTTTCCTATGAATAATAGAGATAGTAGATTTTTATTCCATGAAACAACAGTAAAATTCTCTTGCTTTTACGAGCAGTCTAGTTATCAAACAAAAAGTTGAAGGTTTTAGCTTATCACAATTGATGAACGAAGAAAAACATACATCTTTTTCTATTCTAAAAGGTGAAGGTTTTGTTTTCTTACTAGGATGCAGTTCAAGACATCTGGACTCCATGCAATCGAGGTTGCATTGGCTTTCGACCGTCACAACCTCCGATACCCCTATGCAATTCCTGTAGCACGTGAGATAGCAAGCCCTTTGGTTGGGGATCACAGAACATTCAGCCAAGCATTGGACCTTACACAAGTCCGATTTAAATCGGTTCCCCTCAGTGAGGGATGCCTGCAACGCTATCATGGCCACGAGCATCAGCAACACAAATTTACCACAACTCTTGACATCCATGTCTGATTTGTTTTCAACCGAGTAATGATTCACGTTCTATTTATTGTATTTTGGTATAAGAGCAATGTGATTCTACTATATATATATAGATGCAGGATACTGGGATAATCTTGATTTGTTTATATAATAATGCTTATCTATGGATTATTTCTACTTTCTTTGTATGGAAGGCGAGTATATGGATTTTTCGGGAAAGATTTATAGTCAAATCCCAAAATCTCATTACAATAAGTTAAGATTTTTTGTTCAAAAAAAAGAAGTTAAGATTTTCTTTCCTTGTGGGGCCACTACCACTCCCATTTTGACTAAATCCCCATTTTCCCTAAAGAGACACAATTGCCTAAAAAAATCCAATAGAAGTTTAAAATGGTGGGGCTAAATTTATTGTTTTTCCTTGTTTTTCCTTGTTTTTCCTTGTTTTTCCGTTTTTCTCTAACAGATTCTCATGGCTTTTCTTTTCTTTCTTAAGTGGGTATCACCATTCATACTAAAAGCACCTTGCAATCTTTTTCTTTATTATTATCATACTTTACCTCTATACACTTTAGCACTATAGAAGAGAGAAAGTTTCAAAATACTTAATTCTCACGTAAAAAAACTACTTTAAAGATTTCCCAAAGTAAAAGCACAGTTACATTCCAAAATACGCCCACTGTGATATGTTATCTTAAACTTTTTCTATGATATTAAAAATCCCAAAGTTATATCTATGTAACACATTTATACTCCGTCAAGATTTCGTCAGTGGATATCGTTAAAAATTTGCCTAAATGAACGTCAGAAGGTAAACGGTGTTGACAGGACACCCGCATGACTTAAATGAAATAAAAACAACGTAGTTTTAGCTGAAAAGTCACCCGACAGGAATTTGATTGAAAGTAAATATGTCACATTAGTACAAGTTTTAGGTTTTTTATGTCACAAGAGAAAATTTAGGACAAATGTGTTCACAGTGGGTATAGTTTTGAATTTTTGAGGTCACAATAAAAAAAAAATTCAGGATAGATGTGTCTCAATGAATATTTGGTGGCTTTTTCCCTTATGCTTATGTCCGTTTTCAATAATTTAGAGTGCGCGAATGCCATGCTAATTAGTGGACCACACTCCATTAATTTGTTTGGTGACTCATTACATTTTTCTGTGACTCGCTACATTTGTAAATGGATAGTTGCATATATTAAAGTACTTGCATGCAAGACGAAATGAAAGGCTTCTTAGTGGTGCTGAATCCCAATATATAATAACAAATCACTCATTATTGGACTAGGATACGGAATAGATATATGGATAACCTCTTACTTATTCTTAAAAAAAAAGGAAAAAAAGAAAAATGATTGTTCTACTAGTATTATTCAATCACTTGTGAGGTTGATGCTTATGGAACCTTTAAGCATTATCATAGAGCAACACAATTTTTCTTCAAATTTTTAATCACTTATTGTTACATGTGATTATCAAGAGATGTCTACTTGGCTACCTCCACTTAGGTTGCATGTTTTTCTATGGAACTATCCTTTTAGCTAATATGAATGAATAGCGTGATTTTTTTTTTTGGAGGATTAGTTTTGAAATTCCTCTGGACCTACTCTCCCAGGGACGCCCTCAAGAGGTAGATCGTGAAAACAAAGGGCAATATTGTTAGATCATTGTGTTAATGAGTTTTAACAATAGAGGGAGTAACAAAACCATGGCCCTTTTAAAAAGACCAAGGACAATTAATTAGGTAAACAACGACTTCTAAGCAAAGTAATGTGCACTTTGCATCTTGCATTCCTTTTGTCCCATACATTCTTCTGTCCAAGTACACAAGTTATTATTTCTCTTTAATTGCGAATGCGATCCTCCAAACTCTTGAAGGGCTTAAGAATTCTTGCAATTTTCCAAGCATGAATTCACACAGCCTTTGACTATCTTGGCATCTGCAATAAAAGAAAGTACATAAAAAGCCACATTATGCATTTCCAAATATTTAAATACAAAAAAAGATAATTAAAAGAATCTTTATTATGTCTAATTTTTTCCAAAGTCGATAATCGATCAATATACACCTTCACTAAGGGTGTTGTTTTCCTAGTTTTTCATCGTTTGTATCTTTGGGAAAATGGGCCTAGAATAATTTTTTTCGTTGTTGATAGAAATAAGATCTATGCTTTTAAATATTAGAATTCCTTAAGACCTCAATCATCATCATTGGCCATTCAAAGCTTGGAAAAAAGACTCCAAAGGCAGGAATTGAGGTCTTGATGCTCGAAAAATCGTGCTGGTGTATTAAAGAATATGTAGACTAAGCCCATGTGCACCATTAACCATGTGAGACCCGCGTGATTAACAATATGGTGATTCACTTGATTAATAGTCCAAATGATATTCTTCTTTATGATTTACAAATCATGTAATATCTTCTCCTCGATGCCTAGACTCGTCCCGTAAACCCAACTCTCGAGGACCAATCCCAAGAAAATATGTGAGAAAAAGTTTAGAATTTCTTGTTAACAAACATAGGAAACTAATTTCATTACAGCCAAACAAAAGTAAATTCCTTGAAAAACACAGGCATTTTCTGAAAAAAAAAAAATCAAGCTGTCTGTCAAGCAAATGAATCCCAAATGTACGAATAATAGAGATAGTAGATTTTTATTCCATGAAACAACAGCAAAATTCTTTTGCTTTTATGAGCAATCGAATTATCAAACAAAAAGTTGAAGGTTTTTAGCCTATCACAATTGATGAACGAAGAAAAACGGACATCTTTCTACCTAAAAGGTGAAGATTTTGTTTTCGTACCAAGATGCAGCCTAAGACATTTGGACACCGTGCAATCGAGGTTGCATTGGCTTTCGAATTTCTCAACTTCTGATGCACCACCGACGCAATGATTGTAGCACTTTCGAAAGCAAGCCTTCCTGTGAAAACTCAAAGCACATTGGAACCCGCAAGTTCCCTTACAAACAATTGATTTGAATGAATTCACCTCGGTGGCAGATGCCTGCAATGCTATCATGGCCACCAACATGAGCATTACCCATTTAGCACAACTCTTAGCATCCATGGTTGATTTATTTTCAAATGAGCAATGATTCGTAGTTTATTTACTCTATTTTGGTATGAGAGTGGTGTGATTCTGATGTTTATGTAGATATAGGAGACCGGGATAATCTTCATCTATTTGTAGGGTAATTTGGCTTCAACACTTGTTCATCCGATAGTATTGATGATGTGTAAAGATAAAATTCTATCCATCTTTATTAAACAAATAATTTGACCACACGGGTCGAGCTCAGTTAATGCCTATTGATAATTTTTACTTTTTTTTGGATGGAATGAGAATTATTTGAGGATCTGGTTTTTCCTAGGATTTCTTATCTTGGGGCCTACTCCCTATTAGGACTAAATCCTCCATTTTTAGAAAAATTCAAATTTTCCTATAAAAATTAAATATAAATTTAAAATGGCGGACCTAAATTTATTTATTTTTCCTTATTTTTCCCTTTTTACTTTTTCTAGGCACATAGATTGTGACATAGCTTTTCTTTTATTTCTTAAGTGGGTATTACGATTCATACTGAAAGCACCTTGTAATCTTTCTCTTTTTCGTTTCCTTTATTATTATTATTATTATACTTTACGTCTATACGGAGAATTTTTCAAAATACCTAATTCTCCAGTAAAAAACACTACTTTCAAGATTTCCCAAAGTAAAAGCACAATTACATTCCCAATTTGAATGAATGGCGTGCTTTTTTCTTTTTTTTTTGAGGATTAGTTTTGAAATACCTCTGGACCTACTCTCCTAGGGAAGCCCTCAAGAGGTAGGTTGTGAAAACAAAGGGCAATATTGTTAGATCATTGTGTTAATGAGTTTGAACAATAGAGGGAGTAACAAAACCATGGCCCTTTTAAAAAGACCAAGGACAATTAATTAGGTAAACAACGATTTCTAAGCAAAGTAATGTGCACTTTGCATCTTGCATTCCTTTTGTCCCATACATTCTTCTGTCCAAGTACACAAGTTATTATTTCTCTTTAATTGCGAATGTGATCCTCCAAACTCTTGAAGGGCTTAAGAATTCTTGCAATTTTCCAAGCATGAATTCACACAGCCTTTGACTATCTTGGCATCTGCAATAAAAGAAAGTACATAAAAAGCCACATTATGCATTTCCAAATATTTAAATACAAAAAAAGATAATTAAAAGAATCTTTATTATGTCTAATTTTTTCCAAAGTCGATAATCGATCAATATACACCTTCACTAAGGGTGTTGTTTTCCTAGTTTTTCATCGTTTGTATCTTTGGGAAAATGGGCCTAGAATAATTTTTTTCGTTGTTGATAGAAATAAGATCTATGCTTTTAAATATTAGAATTCCTTAAGACTTCAATCATCATCATTGGCCATTCAAAGCTTGGAAAAAAGACTCCAAAGGCAGGAATCGAGGTCTTGATGCTCGAAAAATCGTGCTGGTGTATTAAAGAATATGTAGACCAAGCCCATGTGCACCATTAACCATGTGAGACCCGCGTGATTAACAATATGGTGATTCACTTGATTAATAGTCCAAATGATATTCTTCTTTATGATTTACAAATCATGTAATATCTTCTCCTCGATGCCTAGACTCATCCCATAAACCCAACTCTCAAGGACCATTCCCAAGAAAATATGTGAGAAAAAGTTTAGAATTTCTTGTTAACAAACATAGGAAACTAATTTCATTACAGCCAAACAAAAGTAAATTCCTTGAAAAACACAGGCATTTTCTGAAAAAAAAAAATCAAGATGAATCCCAAATGTACGAATAATAGAGATAGTAGATTTTATTCCATAAAACAACAGTAAAATTCTTTTGCTTTTATGAGCAATCGAATTATCAAACAAAAAGTTGAAGGTTTTAGCCTATCACAATTGATGAACGAAGAAAAACAGACATCTTTCTACCTAAAAGGTGAAGATTTTGTTTTCGTACCAAGATGCAGCCTAAGACATTTGGACACCGTGCAATCGAGGTTGCATTGGCTTTCGAATTTCTCAACTTCTGATGCACCACCGACGCAATGATTGTAGCACTTTCGAAAGCAAGCCTTCCTGTGAAAACTCAAAGCACATTGGAACCCGCAAGTTCCCTTACAAACAATCGATTTGAATGAATTCACCTCGGTGGCAGATGCCTGCAATGCTATCGTGGCCACCAACATGAGCATTACCCATTTAGCACAACTCTTAGCATCCATGGTTAGATTTATTTTCAAATGAGCAATGATTCGTATTTTATTTACTCTATTTTGGTATGAGAGTGGTCTGATTCTGATGTTTATTTAGATGTAGGAGACTGGGATAATCTTCATCTATTTATAGGGTAATTTGGCTTCAACACTTGTTCATCCGATAGTATTGATGATGTGTAAAGATAAAATTCTATCCATCTTTATTAAACAAATAATTTGACCACACGGGTCGAGCTCAGTTAATGCCTATTGATAATTTTTACTTTTTTTGGATGGAATGAGAATTATTTGAGGATCTGGTTTTTCCTAGGATTTCTTTTCTTGGGGCCTACTCCCTATTAGGACTAAATCCTCCATTTTTAGAAAAAGACAAATTTTCCTATAAAAATTAAATATAAATTTAAAATGGCGGACCTAAATTTATTTATTTTTCCTTATTTTTCCCTTTTTACTTTTTCTAGGTACATAGATTGTGACATAGCTTTTCTTTTATTTCTTAAGTGGGTATTACGATTCATACTGAAAGCACCTTGTAATCTTTTTCTTTTTCTTTTTCGTTTTCTTTATTATTATTATTATTATTATTATACTTTACCTCTATATAGAGAAATTTTCAAAGTACCTAATTCTCCAGTAAAAAGCACTACTTTCAAGATTTCCCAAAGTAAAAGCACAATTACATTCCCAATTTGAATATAATAAAGGAAAAAGCCACCAAAAAACTCGAATTATGTCAACTGTGACATATTTGCCCTAAACTTTTTGGACACTGCTAATATAACTGTACATTTATTTTAATCCGGTAACAGTGCAAGGACAGCCACACATTTCACTTTAGATGGAAAGGGCAACCGGCATTTCACCGAAAACAAAAATTGATAATACCCAGCAAAGATAGTAGATTGTGGACTTTCACTTCTTCTTTTTTAGGTGTATTTACGTACACAACAACAAAAGTTCTTTTTACACATTAAATTCAAATTAATCTTTCTTTCTAAAAAGAAAAGTACCAATCTCTCTTAATTTTCTCAAACAAAAATAAGAAGTATCTAGCGTAGAATTTTCGTTGTAATCTGTCCACATATTTATTTCGTCTTGAAATAAAGATTATAAAACTGATCTTTTATAATATTTTTCAAATGAAGGAATTTGTCTGACAATAGATTAATTGATGAAAGTTGTGTTATCACAGACATTGAGATAAATTATTCAATTGTAGATACTAGTAATCCAAGAAAGGGATTGTAATATTAGGACACATCAAATATGCATTCACTTTACACGTGTTATGGAGTCCATTAACTTATATAATGAGATTTAAAAAAATTGTTAGAGCAATTTTTAAGATGGCCTCAGAATTTTGAACTCAAAAAGAAAAAATAGCTAAGAGATTTTTTTATAGTTTTTTTTGTGGCCAGCAGGTATAAAATCACAATAAATTAATTTTATACAAATAAAAAAAATCATAGCTTTTGATCATGTTTATTTTACAGTTTCTCATAATGTAAGATTTAAATCCAATTGGAAGATTGATAGTAGAAAAAGTAATCAAGTTAATCTATCACGCTTTCGACCAAAAAAAAAAACCTATGACGCTGAACCGGAATAAATAAACCATCTCGTACTTCTAAGTATCTAAATTGTGATTGTTTTTTCCTTCTTTTCTTTTTCCTTGTTTTCATTGTGGCCAACCTTTTCTAAATAATAAAATTTAAGCAATAGAACTCAGCGGGATTTGCGAACAAGAAACATTGCATCAAGTGTGATTCTAAATTTCTTAAGGAAACCGACTAAACCGAGCAACCATGTAATTTCCGAGCATCGAGATTTCAAGCCTAGCACTAAGGTCGCTGGCCGAGCTTCACTTGGTTTGGGGTGAGGGCATCGTAAACCTCATTGAGCACGGGCGAGATTTCAAGCCTAGCACTAGGGTTCAGAGTTCCGAAATCTAGAGGTGCCAATGAAGGTTGAGGACACAGGAACATTTAAATCATCTCTCTTAAAATAATTTATTTAAAAAAATACTTTCTAGCAACGTCCAATATTTGATGAAAAAAACCTACTCAAAGTGAGAGAATAAGAGTAGTAGAATGACTTATTGTGTTTAGGCCGGATGATATGTGTCTCTTTTTCTCCTATCTTCTGCCATAACGCTTGGGAACCAATTAAACTCGTTAACCAGCTGCCTCAAGGGAAACTAGTGGTGCAGAAGGCACCGCCATTCTTTAAAAAAGTAATAGACAGCCACATGAGCATTATCCAAACTTTTTTATTTGATACCAAAAAGATCAAATTTGTATATATGTGATACATTTATCCTTTATCAAGATTTTGTCAATGTTAACATATAATTTTGAGCTTATTTTTGTCATATTTTCAAAAATTCAAAAATTAGGTCTAGAGATCTTGGCTAAGCCTAGAAACCTATTTCTAAACCAAAAAATAATTTTTCAGCATTTTCTGCATTTTTCTTAATTTCTTTTAGTCAAAATAAGCAAGAAAATCAAGAAAAATAGTAAATAGAATCAGAAAATTCCATAAAAATAGTCATTAGTCTTATTTTAAATCCAATTTCATAAATACACTGTCAATTTTAGAAAATATCAATCAGATATATGTTTTTCACAAAATTGGGCAAAATTAAACCCGAATTGAACCAAAAATGAAATTAAATTTTTTCTAGACATTTTTAAGTCATAGTATCTTCATAACAATTGATTGCGGGATCTTTAATTGCATAATGGTCTACCCAATTGCATAATTTGACATAAAAATCCAAAATTCCCAAAATTTGATTGAAAATAAAAAATTTTGAATCCAAATTGGGAATTGTGCTCAAAATGAAATTGTCGAAATGTGAGACTATCATTTCTAGGGTTGATCAGGGGTGGGTAATTTAATTTTGGCATCAATTTTTCCTAATTAGGTCATTATGACATCAAATTAAACAAAACCCTATTAACCCGAATATAAAAATGAGAAAATCTTGGCCACAATTATAATAAAAGTTGGGGAAAATTATATGTATGGGTTCGGAATAGGATGGGAAATTCAATTTTGGGGTCGAATTTCGAAAATTTGGTGGAAATCGAACTTAATTTACGAATTTATGCAAAACCGGAACTGCCGGGTCAGGTGAGGTCGGGCGGGTCGACCTGACCCAACCTGAACAGTTCATCTTCTTTACCTAGTTCATTAAACACAATGAAACCCAAAAAAAATGACTAAAACCCAGCACTTTGCTGATCATTTCTCGTTAATTTAACACGTGGAAATTAATAAAGCCAGCTGGAAAATGTCTAGCTGGCACCGGTTAACAACCCAAAACCAATTGGAGTTCGGTTCCAACCGAATTTGAGCGCGAAATCGCATAACAAAAAAGAAGAAAAACTGAAGAACGGTGAACAGAAAGTGTTCAATGGTTTTCCCGAGAGAGAGGAGAGAGAAACGGGGAAAAACAACAGAAAATCTAGAGAGAGAGAGGGTTGAGGATCCCCTCACGAGTATCCGGCGGTGCCATATATGACGGAGCGCCGGCGAATCGTGAAGAAGCTGTGATCTTCCCCTCATGGCTTGAACCAGACAAAGCTTACCGCAAAGGCCTGAAAATCGGTCTCGGCTAGCGCATCCGGACTTGTTCCGGCGAATCCAAAAGCACTAGGAGGACGATTAAACATCAAGGAACAATTCTCAAGTCGCCAATCAACTTGACAATCTCGTTTGAAGATTGAACGAAGCAGGTAAAGTCGGCCGAGAACTAGTTTTTTCAAAATTTTCTAGAATTCAATTTCAATATTGATATGCATGTTTGTGTGCTTTCTTTCGCAAATTTGAGTTCGTTGATGCTTATAACTAGGTTCTAATCATTTTTTGTGTTGATTGATTGTATTTTGGGCATAAAAAAACATATAAATCGAGTCGGCCCCCCATGTAAACCCCCTCACCGGAGCTCCGACGACCTTGCTGGAGCATTGCCGTGGCCGTAAGGCCATTCAGGTTAGTTCTTTGACCTTTGTTTGATGATTTGATAGCTGTTAGAACCGATTTAGACAGCTAGGACGGCTTGTTTTATAATTAGTGTTCTGGAAAATATTGTTTAGGATAGTGTTAGGTTTGGATTTTCCTATTGGTTTTTTGCTGGCCGACAAACAACTAGCGGCGATGTGATTGGGCTAAATTGAAAATAGAACATATAGACTTGATGATAGTACCAATGGAATGGCAAAAAAACTATCGGAAGGTCGCCGGCAATGAACCTGAACCGGCTACCTCGAGAATATCAAGTCAAAATTCATGCATACCACCAGTTCGACATATTGCCCCAGTGAAAAGGGCCCGAAACGGTGCCGTTTTGGCATCGTGCCTTCTGGAAACGATGATCGGCAACCGGCGCTAGTGACGCCTGATTCGGCCCAGCCGAACCGAGTTGAACCGGTCCAGTCCAGTTCCTCCCTCGACAAGAAAATTCAAAAATTTTAAAAAAAAAATAAACAAAAAATTCTAAAAAAATATAAAATAAAAATAAAAAAAATCACAAAAATCATAAAAAAAATTAGATTTTCTTAAAAAAATTCGAAAATTTGCAGAAAATTTATAAAAATAAAAAAAAATACAGAAAATTTAGAAAAATACAAAAATTTTCAGAAAATCCATAAAAATTTTGAAAATTCGGAAAAGACAAATAAAAATTTTGAAAATTTTGGAAAAATCAATAAAAAATTGAAAAATTGGAAAATTCACAAAAAAAAATTCCAGAAAATCATAAAAAAAATCATTTCTCGATTTAAAGAAATTTTTCCAAAAAATTCGAAAAATTCGAAAAATTTAAAAAATCTGAAAATTTACAAAAAGGTCCAAAATCATCGTGGCCACACACAAAAAGTGAAATTTGAATTTTTGAAGTGCCCAAATGGAACCTAAAAAAAATTTAAAAAATTCACATAATGATTCAAAATCATTGTGGCTAGTCATAAAAATGAAATTTGAGTTTTTCGAAATGCCTAAGTGGCATTTTTTGGAAAATTCCAAATTTAGGGATAAAACCCCTAAAAAGCCCTAAACCCTAAAAATGTGTAAATCATGAAATGAATATGCTATTAGAGTTTCATTAGGGTTTTGGTGTTTTGTTTGATCTCCATTTTTAGTGGCCAAATTAGGATTGTTATAATTGATTTGCCATTGGATGTGCATTTAATTCTTGAGTGCTTAATTGTCTGTTCATGATTAGATTAGTGAATTGACATTAGGGATCCGTGTGACACGTTAGACAAGTTATATCGTTCTTAGGTACCGAAAGGGCGTTAATGGTCTCAATTTAGGATCATTAATGTAATCAAGTCCTTTATTCAGAATCCCTAGATCGTAGGATTGTGATACTTCTCCAGTACCTCAATTAGGTTTCTAGTCAACCCACCGTAAATGACTAGTGGCGACTCCAAGTTCAAATTTAGATCAAACAAATATTGCTGTCATGTGAAGTATGGTCTGGGAAAGGCCCGTATAGAAAAATACCTCCATTCTAGCAAGCAAGAGTGGGGCGCGACAGTCAGCGAGCATCATTAAAAATTTGCCCTAGATGGACGCGGGAAGGCAAATGGTGTTGACGTGGAGCCCACATGACTTCAATGTAATAAATCGACCTTGTTTTGGTTAAAAAATCATCTCATGAAACTTTGATGAGAGTAAATGTGTCTCATAGTCACAAATTTGGAATGTTTTGTGTCACGAGAAAAAATTTAGAATAAGTGTTTGAAAGTGGACATAGTTTGGAGTTTTTGATGTCATAATAAAAAGTTTAGGATAAATGTGTTTCGGAAGGTATAAATTGGGGTTTTTGATGACTTTTTTACTTACGGTTATGTCTGTCTTCATTATTTTGGCAAGCACAAATCATTAATTAGCAAGCCTATCGCTAAGACCCGAATGTGTATTATCATTCTTTTGCAGGCACTGTGACTACTTAGTGGACGACACTCCATTAATTTGTTTGGTGACTCGTTACATTTGTAAATGCATAGTTGCATATATTAAAGTACTTGCATGCAAGACTAAACGAAAAGCTTGTTATAAAATAACAAAACACTCGTTATTGGACTAGGATGGTGATTAGAAATATGGATAATCTCTTACTTATTCTTAAAAAAAGAAAGAAAAAGAAAATGAGTGTTCTAATAGTATTATACAACCACTTGTGATGAATCTAGTGGCTGGCGGTGGAAGTCCAGCGGCGGCCATAATGGACGACCAATGAAAAGTGGTTCAGCATTGGCCAGTGGCGTCGTTTTTAGACGTGAATCTCCGGCGAAGAGTTCATTTGAAGAAGATGACTCAAGGTGGAGATTCGGGAAGAAGATAAAAACAGGAAATAAAAAATAAAAATAGAAAAGGATATTATTAAAAAAAATACATAGAAATATGGGCTGAAGGTTTTGTGAAGCTGGGGTTGAACGTATGGGCTGACCTAGGTTTTGGGCTTGGATCAATTAAAAGGAAATCAGAAATTTGGGCTTGATTTGTCGGAATTGCCTGAGCCCATTAGACCAAGGTCGCATTTGGATCAGTCCCGAAAGCCGGTACGAATTTGAGACCCAACCCGGACCTTTAGGGTCTGGACGAGACCCACAAACCAGACCGGGTTCCCTGACTCCGAAGTCCAATTTTTCTACAATAAAACATTAGTCTCTTCGGAGACATCCGATAAAATACAATAAAACATTAAAAAAATCAGAAAGTTCAGAAAAAAAAATAAAAAATGTGGGAAAAGCTAAGAATTGGAATTCACCAAGTGATCACCTTAGGTTTGAACAAAATTTGATTCCAAATTGAATAAGCCTTTAGGGCTAAACCTTAGTGATTTTTTATTGTCTTTTTTTTTTTCTTTTAGAGATGATACTAGGTCGTTGTTTGTACATCTTTATTTTGATTTCAATTGATTGCGCACTTTGAATGCATCGATTGTTGTTTTTCCTTTTAGAATGGTTAGGACGAAATTTAAAATTTTCGATTAATGAAAGACTGAATTTAGTTTGGTTAGCAAATAGTCAATTTTAGGTACCAAAAGGATATTAGTTGAAAAAACTAGTGTAATCAAGTTATCGATCCCTAAAAATCTCTTGTTGTGTTGTTCTCGAGATGACATTCCATATTTCGATTAGGGTTTATAACCGACCTTTAATCGTAGCTAGTGGCGACTCTTATCAGACGCATGGATTTAAACAATCAATGTCACTCGAGGTATGGATTTAGGGAGGGTCCAAAAAAATATCTCTGGACCTACTCTCCTAGGGCCGCCCTCGAGAGGTAGGTTGTGAAAACAAAGGGCAATATTGTTAGATCATTGTGTTAATGAGTTTTAACAATAGAGGGAGTAAAAAAACCATCGCCCTTTTAAAAAGAACAATGACAATTAATTAGGTAAACAATGATTTCTGAGCAAAGTAATGTGCACTTTGCATCTTGCATTCCTTTTGTCCCATACATTCTTCTGTCCAAGTACACAAGTTATTATTTCTCTTTAATTGCGAATGCGATCCTCCAAACTCTTGAAGGGCTTAAGAATTCTTGCAATTTTCCAAGCATGAATTCACACAGCCTTTGACTTTCTTGGCATCTGCAATAAAAGAAAGTACATAAAAAGCCACATTATGCATTTCCAAATATTTAAATACAAAAAAAGATAATTAAAAGAATCTTTATTATGTATAATTTTTTCCAAAGTCGATAATCGATCAATATACACCTTCACTAAGAGTGCTGTTTTCCTAGTTTTTCATCGTTTGTATCTTTGGGAAAATGGGCCTAGAATAATTTTTTTCGTTGTCGATAGAAATAAGATCTATGCTTTTAAATATTAGAATTCCTTAGACCTCAATCATCATCATTGGCCATTCAAAGCTTGGAAAAAAGACTCCAAAGGCAGGATTCGAGGTCTTGATGCTCCAAAAAACTATCGTGCTGATGTATTAAAGAATATGTAGACCAAGCCCATGTGCACCATTAATCATGTGAGACCCGCATGATTAACAATATGGTGATTCACTTGATTAATAGTCCAAATGATATTCTTCTTTATGATTTACAAATCATGTAATATCTTCTCCTCTATGCCTAGACTCGTCCCATAAACCCAACTCTCAAGGACCAATCCCAAGAAAATATGTAAGAAAAAGTTTAGAATTTCTTGTTAACAAACATAGGAAACTAATTTCATTACAGCCAAGCAAAAGTAAATTCCTTGAAAAACGCAGACATTTTCTGAAAAATTCAAGCTGCCTGCCAAGTAGATGGATCCCAAACATTCGAATAATAGAGATAGTAGATCTTTATTCCATAAAACAAGAGTAAAATTCTCTTGCTTTTACGAGCAGTCCAATTATCAAACAAAAAGTTGAAGGTTTAGCCTATCACAATTGATGAACGAAGAAAAACGGACATCTTTTCTATCTAAAAGGTGAAGATTTTGTTTTCGTACCAGGATGCAGTTCAAGACATTTGGACACCATGTAATCGAGGTTGCAATGGCTTTCGAATTTCTCAACCTTCAATTCGTGATGGGGACAACGATCGTAGCAATATTTAACGCAGGCATCTTTGTGGACCTTCAGAGCACATTTGATCCTGCAATAAATCTTACAAGCGAACGAATCAAATGAATTCACCTCAATGGTAGATGCCTGTAATGCTATCGGGGCCACCAACATCAGCACCACCACCACCAATTTAGCACAACTCTTAACATCCATGGTTGATTTGTTTTCAAATGAGCAATGATTTGTAGTCTATTTATTGGATTTTGGTACGAGAATGGTGTGATTCTACTGTTTATATAGATGCAGGACACTGCGATAATCTTCATTTATTTATATGGCAATTTGGTTTGGAATAATGACACAAACAGTCCCTGAATTTTAGCTAAATGTGTAATTTGATCCCTAAACTTTTAATTTTTTAAATATAGTCCCTGAACTTTAGCTTAATGTTTAATTTGGTCCTTGAACTTTTAATTTATTCAATGTGGTCCCTGAACTTTTGATACAAGTTCAATTTAATCGCTGAACTATATGAAAATGTTCAATGTATTTCCTGAACTTGAATTAATGGAAGGACTATATTGAATATTTTTATTAATTCAGGGACTAAATTGAACATACACTAAAAGTCCAGGGACCACATTGAACAAATTTAAAATCCATGGATCAAATTGAACATTTAGTTAAAGTTTAGGGATTACATTGAATAAATTAAAAGTTAATGGATCAAATTGCACATTGAGCCAAATTTCATAAACTATTTGTGTTATTTTCCTATTTGGTTTCAACACTCGTTCATCTGATTGTATTGATGTGTGAAGAGAAAATTCTATCCATCTTTATCAAACAAATAATTGGACAACACAGGTCGAGTTAATGCCTGTTGATTATTTTTACTATTTTTAGGACTAAATCCCCCATTTTTTCTTAAAAAGACAAAATTGCTAATAAAAATCCAATAAAGATTTAAAACGGTGGACCTAAATTTAATTTTTTATTTATTTTTCCATTTTTAGTTTTTCTAGGCAGATTCGCATTGCCATTGTTAAGAATGTGACATAGCTTTTCTTTTATTTCTTAATTGGGTCTTACGATTCATACACTTCGTAATCTTTTTCTTTATTATTATTATCATATTATCCTCTATACACTTTATCACTATAGAAGAGAGAAATTTTCAAAATACCTAATTCTCCTCTAAAAAAAACTACTTTCAAGATTTCCCAAAGTAAAAGCACACTTACATTCCCAATGCAGATATAATAAAGGAGAAAAGCCACCGAAAGTCCTGAATTATGTCACTGTGACATATTTACCCTAAATTTTTTTCTGTGATGTCAAAAATCTCAAACTTGCAACTATGTGATAAATTTACCCTCTGTCAAGATTTTGTCAGCAAGCATCATTTAAATTTACCTACATGGATGCTGGAAGGCCAACGGCATTGATGTAGAGCCCACCTGACTTCAATGAAATAAATCGACCTTGTTTTGGATGAAAAATCATCTCATGAAACTTTGATAGAGTAAAAGATTCTCATAGTTACAAATTTGGAATGTTTTATCTCACGAGGAAAAATTTAGGATAAATTTTTTAAAGTGAGTATAGTTTGGAGTTTTTGATGCCACAATAAAAGTTTAGTCTAAATGTGTCTCAGAGGGCATAAATTGGGGGATTTGGTGACTTTTTTACTTATGCTTATGTCCATCTTCAATATTTTAGCGAGCGGGAATCGTTAATTAGCGAGCCTATCACAAAGACCCGAGTGTGTATTATTGCATTCTTATGCAGGCACCGTGACTACTTAGTGGACCCCACTCCATTAATTTGTTTGGTGACTCATTACATTTGTAAATGCGTAGTTGCATATATTAAAGTACTTACGTGCAAGACTACATGAAAAGCTTGTTAGTGGTGGTGAATCCCAAGATATAATACAAATCACTCATTATTGGATTAGGATGATGATTAGAAATAAGGATAATCTCTTACTTATTCATAACATAAGAAAAAAGAAAGAAAAAGAAAATGAGTGTGTTCTACTAGTATTATACAACCACTTGTGATGTTGATGCTTTTGGAACGTTGAAGCATTATCATAGAGCAACAAACAATTCCTTTCCTCCCTTAGTGTTATCTTCCCCTTTTGTCCATGGCCACGTGAAGATCTTTAATTACCCTTGTTCGCTTCTCCAAATAATCAATCACGCACAAATGGTAGGATTTGCCATCTTATAATTCTCGGCCATTATTAACGGGCTTTGGCAGATTTCCATGCTCTTGTAAACTTAGTCCAATTAAATCAATTAGGTTCAGAACTTTTAACTGGGAGCCCTCCTGTTGCCGCTTCAATTTTATGCAAATGTATGGGTCTATTACTAGTAATGTTCCCAAAATCTATATGCAATTCAATAATATTTTTGTTTATGGGTTAAAGATTAGTCCTTAATTTTTTTATGTAATTAACTCTAAATTGTTAGATAAAATTTAGGTGTCAACAAAAATCATCCAATAGAACCTTGATGGAGGGTTAGTGTGTCATATAGATATAAATTTACAAAAAGTTAAGCATAAATGTATCACAGTGAGCATAGTTTGAGATTTTTGATATCATAAAAAAAGTTAAGGATAAATGCGTCATAATGAAAATAGTTTGAGGTTTTTTTATGGCTTTTCTCAAAGAAATATCAGTACGTTGATTTCTAAGTCCACAAAGGAATGCTAATTTCTTAGGTTTAGGCCTGGAATCTCATGTAATTCCTTTGAGATTAGAATTGCAAGTTTGATGCCTTCCAAATATACGCATATATTTCGGTCAATGAATTGCCAATCTATTGGGAAACATTTGAACGGATAAATGGCAGAAGAGACAATATCTCTTTGACATGAAACGATAAGATGATGAGTAATTTTAAAAAGCCTTACGACAATTAAATAGGAAAACAACGATTTTTGAGCAAAGTAATGTGCAATTTGTATCTATCATTCCTTTTGTCCCATACATTATTCTCTACAAGTACACGATTTATTATTTTGTTTTAATTGCGAATGCGATCCTCCAAATTCTTGAGGGGCATAAGAATTCTTGCAATTTTCCAAGCATGAATTCACACAGCCTTCGACTTTCTTGGCATCTGCAATAAAAGAAAGTACATAAAAACCCAAATTATCCAATCAATCAATATACACCTACACTAAGGGTGTTCTTTTCCTAGTTTTTCATCATTTGTTTCTTTGGGAAAATGGGGCTCAAAAAATATTTTTCGTTGTAGATAAAAATAAGATATATGCTTTCAAAAACTTGAATTCATTGCTCAGAATTTATTTTTTGACCACCAAAAATCTTAAACTGGTACACATGTGACAAATATACTCAAAACTAATTTTTGGACCATCAAAAACCCCAAACCGATACATTTGTGACAATTTTACCCTCTGTTAATTTTCATTAAATTAGATTAATATCACAAAAAATCACAATCGGTACACCTATGATAAATGGAAGGTAAAACCCCAAATTGATACACCTATCAAGTGTCACATATTATCCAACTCTATAATTTGACAGTAAAATTTAACGGTAACTAACGGAGGGTAAATTTATCAAAGATATACGAGTTTGGGGTTTTTTGTGATGAAAAAAATAGTTTTAGATAAATTTATCACAAGTGTACCAATTTGAGGTTTTTTGTGGTACTAACCATCAAAAGAAACAAGTCATACAATGTAGATGAAAAACTTTGTCAAATATAGTACAACACTTCACAACTATGACAATAATTTCTTCAATCTTCATTGGGATGCATCATGCATGGACCATTATTAGGTGCTCCTTAATCATCACCTGACCTTCTTCCAAATATTCATGATGAACCGATTTAAGAACTTTGATTACTTTCAAATTTTTTAGATCAAGCCTTCATTAGGGCAATCCAATGTATGCGCAAGAAATTTTATGTGATTAATGGGAAATTTTCATATAAAAGGTCTAAGGTGGGACATTTTTCTTAAAGGAATGCCCATAGTAGACATTATCTCAAATACGCCCCTAAAGTGGCCAACTTAATCGTAAATAAAGACCCGAGCTAACCAGTCAGTCAAATCTTCCTTAGCTGGCAAGTTTGTGCATCTCATACGCATCTTTTGTATGCATGGAAGATGCACATGACATGCAAACGAGATGCACAGGCTCGCTAGTTAGAGAAGATTTGGTCAGCCGATGAGCTTGAGGTCTTATTTGATACTAAGTTGGCCACTTTAGGGCCTTAGTTGACACGAATTCAACAATTAGATAAATAGAGATAGTAAGTATATTTAGCACCTGGAGACAACATCCCTTCATCCGGCAAAGCGAGTTGTTTAGACCATCTCCCACGCAAGGCAACATTCACGCAGCCTTAGTCATTAACAAAGTACCACTAACATATGGCTGTACAGCTATCGCTGTAACAGCCCGAATTTCGATGTAATTTCTGGGATTAATAAAATGAATGTTATTTCTCATTTCATTTGAGTACGACTCGCCCAGAGCTGATCACTCTTGGGATACTAACCATGGGGAATGGCTAACTAGGACGCTAGTACGTGGACCAGGGACTTAGTCGTGACTCGGGAGCCGATTTGAGAAAGAATGAGGGAATATTGTGAACCAGTGAGGGGCCGATCTTAGGAAAAGTGATGGAAATGGTATGGCCAAGGCTAACGATGCACAATTGGGATCGCAGGTGATTCTGCTTAACCAAACGTGCTCGTGGCCAACCAATCCTGAACTCGAGCCAAATGATCGCGACCCCGGAATTAGTAATAAACCCTCTTTCTCTCGATGATCGGAACCATTGAGACTCGGATAGCCCTAAGTCGATACGCGTATGCCTAAACAGCCGCCTGTTAGTGAGAGTTTCAGAAAAATTGAAATTGAGAGAGAGTTGTTCACGGAATTGAACCCAGATTTCGGTGTCGGATTTCGGGGACCCGGCGGACTAATTTTAGGATTTTGACGCCAGTAAATGTTGGCCACATACATATGGGACGCATGGGTGCGAAAAATGGAATTTCGGTTCGGGATGGAAAAAGGACGGAATTTCCTTGGATTAATTAAGCTTAATTCCGAATTTTGGATAATTAATTTGGTTTAACCAAGGTTGGTTAAGTTAACTAAGATGGTTAAGGGTTGGTTAAGGGCTAAAGACAAAAATGCCCCTCAATAATTGATTTGAATGAATGTAAACCATTGGATGAGGGGTAAATTGGTCTAATAGGCTAAGATCATGACACATGGAATCCACTAAAGGGGGATTTGACTAGCTTTGACCAATTTTGGTCATGTTTTTCTCTCTCTCTCTCCTCCATTTCGCCCACCCTCTCTCCCTCACGTTCGGCCATCTCCTCCCCACCGTTCCTTTTCTTCTTCGCCGGAGCAAGCCCCACCGTCGCCGCCCTTGCTCAGCCACTCGCCGGAGCCGTGGGTCACGGCTAGAAACGCCGTGGAGAGCCGGACCAGCCCCAAGCTGCCGTCCTCAGCCACGCCTCCCCCTCTCTCGTGGCCGACCAGCCTTGGACGCCCCAATCAGCCACCCCAAGCCGCCGTTGGCCATGAGGGCCGAGCCACCGCCGTGAGCCGCCGTTGTCGAGCCGTGAGTGGGATGTACTTGTTCCTTCCGCAAATCGTCCACCCAAACATGAGTTTTATATCTAAACTTAGTTTAGGCTTAATTGTGTTTAGTTGGTTTAGTTTGGATTGATTAGTGGACATTGAGTTAAATTGGTGTTTTGTTAGTGATTATGTGGTTAATGGCTGAAATAATGATGTTACTAAGGGTGGATTTAAGGTGGAATTATGGTTGATTTGTGATGGTTTGAAGGCTGTTCTTGGTAGGCCAGATTCGGAGCTCTTGAGAGTTTGTGTTAAAAATGGTGATTTTAGGTCCAATTAGGCTTGATTTGCTTAATTAAGTTAAGTATATGCCTTATATATTTGAGTGGGACCTTGGCTGAGTTAATTGAGGCTAAATGGAGTGTTTTGAGTGTGTTTTGGCCATGTTTAAAGTTGGGGTTTAGTCATGGCCGAATTGCATGTGTTAGGATACAAATGCTAGAATATGTCCATTGTTTGTAAATGTTGGTAATTGTTGTGGCCTTTGTGTTCATTGTTATGAAAATGCATGTCACGCTCATGGTATGTCGAGATTGAGATTTGAGATGACATTATGTGATTGTGCGGGTGTGACATTGCATTGTGTGATCACAGTAAACGCCCTGAAATGAGTGGATTGGGCTAAGATAAAATTGATATGTGTGATCACTTAAGGCCTTCGGGTCGTGGCCTACGGGTCGAGTTCCGTCCTCATGCACTTTGTAGCAGGACGATGCCCGGTTAGACCGGAAGACGACCATCCTCATGCACTTTGTAGCAGGCTCTGGTTCGTAGGTGAGCGGTGTTGCGCCTCAGGCACTTTGTAGCAGGCTAGAAGACACCGGGCGGGGACGTAGTATATACGCTGGCCATGAAGTGTTGTGGCCTTCGGGTCGGGCCCTAGTGTGGGTCGTAAGATTAAAAATGAACTGATCGTTGCATTATGTGAATTGCGAATCATGCAGTATTGTGATGAGATTGTGAGAATTGTTAGCATGTGACTGCATGAGGCATTCGTGTGGGATGCGATGATTGAGTGATTTGAACAATTTAAAGAATCTGAGCACGCGTGTGTGAAGTACGCCTGCCCGTATGTACACGTATGTGGGTGTATATATATATGTTGAATTGCACTAACTTGCAGGGGTTGAATCACGTTGAAATATATTGAGTTTTATGTTTGTTGGCTTGAATGCTTGATTTTGAATCGTTAAGAGACACACTTTAGCCTAGCCTAGGTTTAGGTATTTGATTCACTGAGCTAGTCTCACGGTTGTGGTAAAACCGAACATTTCAGAACCTACCCCCTAGGATGCCGGAGCCGCCTCCACTTTTTGGGATTCCTAGGCAGATATTACAGTCTGAGGAGCATTTCCCAACGAGAAATGACGAGATCCATGTGAGGTTTAGGTCAGTTCTCTACGTTAATGTGGGTGAGGATGAGCATCAGAAGCGAGAGTACATCGCATGGTGTCGTAGGGCAGCGGACGGGACCCTCAGTCGACCTATCCGTACTTTTGACATTCCAGTAGACGTTGATGGCGAGTTGGAGCCAGTGATTGCCGATGGCGAGTTGGAGCCAGTGATTGCCGATGGCGAGGTGGTCGATGCTTCTCCACCTGGCGCTCCGCCAACCGTCGAGGCCCAGCCAGGCCCCGGAGTTTGGTATGATGATCTAGAGCCGGAACCTATGGATGAGGATGAGGACGACCCCGAGCCAGAGGCGATGGAACAAGAGGATGAGAATGGTGAGGTCGATGAGGTAGGCGAGGATGTAGACATAGATGCCGTCGAGGATACAGCCGAAGATGTAGACTTTGAGGACAACTTTGATTCCGAGGCTGAGGCTGACGCTCTCTTAGCAGACTACTGGGGAGTTCAGGAGGGTCAGGCTGATCAGGAGGACTCCGACATGGATGTGGATGAGCCAGAGCCGGATCGCAGCTCTTCAGAGGAGTCAGCTGAGTCTTCCGTTGAGCTCGACGATTCCAGCGACCCAGACTATGAGCCTTAGACTAGTTGGTCGACGATAGGGATCCCTACCTTTTTGTTATAGTGATCCTTAGTGCAGACCTACTCACCCGGCCACCGACACTTTTTGGATTAGTGGCCTTTTGACTTCGATGTTAGCTTGACCTTGACCTAGACCTGTTGTGGATATGACTGATCATGTATCTGCGTTCTTTGTAAACAGTTTATATATATATATATATATGAGAATGAGGTTTTACCTGGTGAGATTTTGATTGTTTGGCTTCCTTGCTCATCTTTATTTGTCAGGGTTTGTAATCTGCTTCCGCATGTGTTTTTATACTCTGATTGTTGTTGGGTCGGCAAGGTCTCCCGGGGACGTCGCACTATGATCGACCGAAGAGATAAGGGGATGTTCGCGTTCCGATGTGTTAGTTGGGTTCGGGGCGTGACAATCGCCATGGTGGAGCGAGGGTTTGCATGACCCTCACCTTGGCAGCACAATGATCTCTTGGCCTCCTGTCCAATCTCAACAACACCCGACCGTGCTCGCCAACCACTACTTCCCATCCCCCTTCTTCTATTAAATTTTTTAACTATTTTTTAAATTTTATTTAATTTAAATATTTTGCATTTATGTTAAACTCAATGTAGGTTGATAAAAATCTTGGGATGCATCGTAAACATGTGAACTAGATCCGGGTGTAGGCAATACCCGCTCCCGAAGATTATGGCCAGAGACGGTGAGTCCCCACAAGTCGCCGCAAAACTACAATCGGCCCCCGTTTTTCTGACGAACTCCATTACATGATGGTGCAAAGCGGAGGTCCGTCATGACTTAGGCCTCTGAGGTTGAACCATCAATTTGTTGCTCACATGTTGGTTCGTATTTCGTAGCCTTCGCAAACTATTTGCTTGGAAGCTTTCTCTTGACAACCGTCCACATTGTCTGAATACAAGAATTTTGCCCTAGCGGTATGCCAAATTCCAGCTTACACTTGTTGGACTTATGCACAGCGATAGCATCTGAGCTAATTCCGAACAAGACCACTGACCACTCAATGTATATTTTGCATGGATTAATATGCGACATTATGATTCTATGAGAGCAACCATTGCAATCTTATCATCACAAGGGATGTAGCCACAAGGCTTTTGTTCTTATCAACGTAACAGGTCCAAGATTACGGAGACTAAAAGAGCCGATTGCTTATGAGACTCAGCCTACTCAAAAATAATCTAGAAATATAAAAACCATCTAACTTGGTTGGCCCAATAATCGCGTGCTCAACTTGTCTCCCATGAAATTGCAAAGTTTGAGTCAATGGCGAGTGACCAACCGACTTTTGTACACGAGTCCTCCTATCTCGACGAAAATTATCCAAAAAGTCCTAAATTTATTGTAGGCGGTCACTTTAGTTCTAAACCTTTCAATTATGCCAATTTAGTCTTAAATCTTTTGATGATTTGCCAATTTAGTCCTAAACTTTTCAACTATGAAAATAATTGGAAAACTTACAAAAGATTGAGAACTAAATTTACACAATTGAAAGGTTTAAGACCGAACTTGTCACGCCCCGGCCCCTAACGAGCTCGTGACACCCCTACGGCGGTCATATCGAATGCGACGTCCCAGGACGCATCGCCGACCCAAACGAAATACCCACATAAATAAGCAAACAGAAGCAAAATAAAATAACCCAAACAAAAGACAATGACATAGGGATAGTAATAGTTCATAACAATAATTTCATAACAATGGAAAGCAGTCGGATATTGGGCTCCTAGGGTTAACATCCACCATTATCATCAAAAAGGGACAGATGGTATGGTAAGCTAGCTAGCTGCACAAAAAGGGTTGTACTAAAAAGCTTCTAAGCTCAGCACCCAAACGCTCCTACGATGTCCAATCTGAAGCAAACCCTGAGGACTCTAACTCCGTGTCAAAGTTGATCTCGATCGGCTCTTCCTCGTGCTCGGACTCCAAGGCTCTAGCACGGGCTCTGGCATAGGCTCGGGCTCTTCAAATTTCTCTTCAAGCTCGAGATCCGCAAGCTCTACGGGTCCTAGTACAAGCTCAGATTCAAGACTAGGGTTCTCCGAGGGATCTTCGGCATCCAGAATCTCACCATCAGGAGCCTACACATCCCTATGGTCCCAATCCACGACATCCTCGTTGCCGTCATGCTGTCCCTCAAAACCCCGAACTGGGCCAACTAGCTCCAACCCATCATGATAGAACCAGGCCAGGTAAGTGTGGCGCTGCAAATCCTCTAAGCCCATATCTACCCAGACAGTAGTGAGGTGCTTAATGTAAGTCTGATTTAAACCTACCGAATACTCGATCTCCTCATGCACCATAAGCATAGAAACCCCAAAACGCCGAAGTGGCAGTATGATCAAAGTCGGGGTCGGGGATCTAAAATGGTTTACACTACAGCAATGAAAATAAATCTCAATAAGCAGACAACATATATCTCACCTAGGCCAATGCGTACCCAAACGAGTCCCGGCATGCAATCTAGCAATCGACATAATAGAATTCTCATGCACACTTACCTTGCCTCAAATCACCTGTCAACTCTGCGCATTAGTCAAATCACAATAATGCAATAATAGTCCAAAAACATAATATAAACACTCGAGCACTCTAACCATGTACATTCACTCAATTCAACCAAACACATTTCGCATACATGTCCAACCAACTATCCACGACCCATGCCAACACGCGTTAAGTCCAGCCCTCCAATTAATTCGACCTCAGTCCCGCATAACCAGGCTTCAAGACATTTCTCTCGACCCGCGTAATGACGCCTCAGGTCATTTCTTGCCTTTCTAGCCACACCCACGTAACCACGCCTCAGGTTAGTAGTCCTCCCATCAATCTGGGCTCAGTCTCGCGTAGTCACACCTCAGGACATTTCTCTCGACCCGTATAACCACGCCTCAGGTCATTCCTTGCCTTTCTTGCCACATCCGCGTAACCACGCCTCAAGTTGGCAGTCCTCCGATTAATCCGGGCTCAGTCCCGTATAACCACGCCTCAGGACATTTCTCTCGATCCGTGTAACCACACCTCAGATCATTTCTTTCCTTTCTAGCCACGCCCGCATAACCACGCCTCAGGTTGGCAGCCCTCCGATCAATCCGGGCTCAATCCCGTGTTACCACATCTCAGGATATTTCTCTCGACCCGCGTAACCACACCTCAGGTTATTTCTTGCCTTTCTAGCCACACCCGCGTAACCACACCTTAGGTTGGCAACCCTTCAATCAATCTGGGCTCAGTCCCATGTAACCACGCCTCAAGACATTTCTCATGCATATATGCCACAACACAATTTATCAATACCAATCTAATACGTCATATTATTCAAATTCAAGTCATACTCACCACATTAGCCTAGTAATCCGACCTTCAAGTCGGCTACATTCAAACACTGATTTCACCTACAAACACCACTATAATTCAGTTGTTGAACTCATCTCGATCGATCACTAATTTAGCACAAAATCACCACCACAATAAACCATAAACTAATCACATCCAATTAACTAATCCCTACCTAATTTAGTCACTAAATCAATACTAATCACTCATAAACAAGTCTAATAATACCTGAAGTACTAAGTAGGGTTTCGGAAGTCACTTACTTAAGTTTTAGCATAAAGAAAATAGGCAGGGGACCAAAATGGCCCTGTGAAACAATGGCAAGCTTGGCGTGGCATGGGCACAACGGGCAAAGTGGCCGACCACGGCTCGGCACAGCCTTTGGCCACGGCCTGGGACTCTCGGCCACAGCCGAGCGAGCGGCCAAGTGAGCAGGCAACGACTGGGTAGCACTAGGTGAGCTGCTAGGCGAGCTCGGCCATGACTGGAACGGCGGCCAGGCGAGCTTGGCCACAGCCTAGGCAACGGCTTGGCAACATAGCCGGCGAGCTGGGGCGACGGCGAGCTGGTGACGACGACAACGGTGATGGCAATGGCGACGAGCTTGGCCAGGCGAGCTGGAGAGCGACCGACAAGCTAGGCTGGCAGCCGGCGATGATGACGGGCACCTGGGCCGGCGATGGGTGAAAGGGGGAGCTGGGGTGGTGGTGGTGAGCCGGTGAGCGTGGCAGTGGCCAGTAGCGACGGTGGCAGTGGGTGGCGGGCTGCCGGGGCGACAATGGGCGAGAGAGGGAGCTGGGGTGGCGGGGGACTCGGCCAGAATAGGGGGGAGGGAAGGAGAGGGGGGAAGGGTGTCGCGGCAAAGATGGAGCGACCAATGGTGGTGCGGTGGGACTATAGGCGCCTGGGCAAAACTAGGCTGGCCGACGGACAGCTGGGCAGCGCCGGGCCGCAGCGGCGAGCAAGCTGCTGCCCACACGGAGGGACTGGGAGAACAGCCAAGTTAGGGGAGTTGACTAGACGGATGACAGCCCTAGCGGCGACAGATGACCAGACGGCGACGCACGACGGTCAGGAGGATAGTGTGCGGCGGTCAGGCGTCAACGAGCGACAGGCAAATGGTGGAAGGGAGGAGAGGACGATTGGGTAGAGAGAGTGAAGGAGGGGGGAAAGGAGAGAGCGGGAAAGAGAGAGAGAGTGAGGGGGGGAACATGCAGAGAGAGAAGGGACGTGAGCGTGAGGAAGGGAGGAAGGGGATGTGCGTGCAAGGGGGAAAGAGAGAGAGAGAGAGAGAGAGAGTCAAAAAATTAATCGAGTACAATTCAATGGCACACGTTCAAACTCGAAGTCGATCCAATGGTCTACGAAAAATCCTAATTATAAATTAAGATTAGGCCAAAAGACACTAACTAAAAATACCCTAAGAGGGAGGTTTATTGGTCAAAATTTGCACCTTGTCCAAATTTCACTTTTCACCAATTCTGGGCAATATTAACACTGGCCGCAATAATATCGACACCATCTAATTAAATTCCTCATAAAACTCCGAGAAATTCGATACCAAAGTTTAGGCTCTAAATAACGGCCAAATTCGATCGAGTGCGATTCTAGTGAAATCTTTACTTTAAAAATACCCAAGAGTAATCAGCTCCGGGCGAGATTTTACTATAAGCACACTGACGAAATACACGCTTTATAAATCTCAAAAATAGATCGAAATTCGGAATATCACAGAACTGGCCGTCATACAGTAGATTTAGGATTTTTTGGATAATTATCAATCTTATCTTGTATGGAAGGTCACGGAACATTGGCGCATGCTTGTGGGACTAGAATGACGGGTTCGCGTACCCTTGGACACTCAAGTGGGGTCTCGCTGAACAACTATGGTCCAAATTAGTGGTGGCCACGGGCCGGTTTTGGCTCGGAACCGGCCCGGTCAAACCCGGGCCCGCGGCTTGGAACAGGAACCGGTCCGTGGCATACGGGCCCGGTTCCGGTTCCAGAAAAAAAAAAAAGATGATGAAGAAGTTGCAATGCTGCAGGCTGCGCTGCAGCACAGCCTGCATTGCAGGCTACGCTGCAGCAGCAGCCTGTAGGCCTCCCCTCCCCCTCTCTCTCTCTCTCTCTCTCTCTCTCTCTCTCTCTCTCTCTCTCTCTCTCTCGCTCTGCATCAGTCCATGTGCATCTTCTCCTTCTCCTTTCTCCTTTTCCTCCTTCTTCTTCTCCTCCGCCCACCCCCTGGCCCTGTCTTCCCAGATCTAACCCCCGCCGCGTTCGCCGCCGTCACCCTCGCCCATGGCCGCAGCCGCTGACGCCGACGTCAACGCCCACTCCTCCTTCCCCCTCGCTACCCTGCTCCTCCTCCCCTTTTCTCCTCCGCCCGCCCCCGGTCTCCCCAGATCTGACCCTCGCCGCCGCCACCGCCGCCCCCCATGGCCGCAACTGCCGACGCCCCCTTCTCCTCCCGGACCTCCCCTGCTCCCGACCCTGGAGGAGGACCCCCCGCTCCTCCTCCCCGTCCCCGTCTCCGAGCCCGTCGCCCTCCCGGCCCCCTCCTTCTCCCCCTCGTCGCCGCCCCCGTCTCCCACTTCATCTCCTTGCCACCTTGAACCCCGCCACCACCACCATGGCCAAGGCCGCGAAGCCCGAGCGACGAACAACGGAGGACCAGGCCTGCAATTTTTATTTTATAATTATTTTATTAAATTTTAAATAAGGAACCGCCTCCTTGCGGTTCCAGTTCCGGTTCATTTGTGGCCACGAACCGGAACCGGCGGTTCTCGAACCGTGGCCATGTCTAGTCCAAATCCAATGTCCTGTAATCATCATAAGATTCTTAAGATTAACTTTGGTAGCTTAACCACCCTTTTTGTTGACATAAAAATCCAAACGTATGAAGAAAAAAACATGCATGAATGCACACTTGCACTGAAAGAATGGTCAGAGAGTCGGGCTATACTTGCATGGCTTCGCTTGACTTTACCTTTACATACAACTTCCATTTCTATAATTCAAAACTCTATACTTGCATCTAAGATTTCATTCTTAATTGAAATATTTGACTCCATTAAGTGGAAATTTAGGGCAACTGAGGTGTTAAACCGCATGGTTTTGGACCTAGATAGTCTCAAAGAATTTTTGGTTATGAGGTATAGTTTTCTCTAACCCTGTCTCTAATTGGTGAATAAAAACTTAGGAAATTCACCTAACATGTTTTAACTAAATATAAACATTGGCGACGTCATGTTCATAGCCCAACAATAGAAGACTGGTCAAATCTTAGGGTGCAAAGTTGATTTTTCTTCAAATCCTAAGATACATGTGCAATTTTTTGAAAGGAAAATGACACAAACGGTAATGAACTTTGACCCAATATGCAATATAATCCCTGAACTTTTAATTTGCTCAATGTCATCCCTGAATTTTTAGTACATATTCAATTTAGTCCCTGAATTATATGAAAATATTCAATGTAATCCTTCCATTAATTCAAATTCAGGGACATTGAACATTTTGCACACAGTTCAGGTATTACATTGAATACGTATTAGAAGTTTCATGAATCAAATTGTATATCGGGCTAAAGTTTAAGGACTATTTGTGTCCTTATCCTTTTTTTTGAAATCGGAAGGTCCAAATTATGAGGGTAAAGTTGAGGATAGTTTTATAATTGTGAAAGAAAAGCTATAGTATTAGCACTAACAGTATATCCTTCCACTACATGCCAAAACTATATGTATGTATGTATGTATGTATCTATATCTTAAAATTTGTACTATAGCTTCCTAATTGAGGCAAGATGCAATCACTCTAATTAGCTTCATAAGGTAATTAATAGTCCTTAACCATGCACCCTCATTATTGTGAACTGTGGTGTGTGGAGAATTAGTTAGAAATGAGACTTCGTTTATTTTGCAGTTGACGAATGGTTTCAAAATTATATTTCTAAAAATGATCACTTGTATTATTTGAAATAATTAGTTAATGAAAAATATTTTCATCATCAATAACAATTTATGTCTAAACATTTTTGTGAAAGAAAAAAAATTCATTCATTTTTATAATGGATATAGACGATTATTATTGGGATAATATTTTTCAAATCATTTAATTTTTGCAAAACAAACGGAGTTGATAATATCCCATCTTTATTTTCCAAATAGATATCAAAACACGAAATCAATCGATCACAGACACATGTCTTGTTTGAAATGAAGACCTGCCTGGTTCAATTCTATTGGTCTGAGTTGGCATAAGTAGTGGCTGTGAATTTATAACGTGTTTAATCTCATCCTTTTTACCTGACCTGTTGTAATATTGTGTAAATGGTAGAGATCAACGGCTACTTGCGTGACATCTTCTCTGAAGGTCATAATTGTAGGTCTTAACAAGGTGATTTTTGCTTAAATTGTGTTAATTGGGAACCACCTCCTTAAACTTTTTCGTTACATGAAAATCTTGGCACTTTTTCAACAAAATTCAATACCATGTTACACGAAAGAAGACGACTAGGGGGCATGAAAGTGCCCAATGAGTCGTTGTATCCATGATCAGCTATATTTTTATAAATAGTGTATATTATTAACATACGGATGGCCATTGGACTTCAAAAGCCATCAAACTACTCATGAACGAGAATTCATTGCTATTCTAAAGGGAATATCGTACTTTTTCCACCATGACTACAAGGTGTTGCTCAAATCTGCCTAAAAAAAAAAAAATTACGTATAACATTGTCAGGCCAACTCAATCAAACCATATCAGATTTCATAATTAGAAAGTCTTGTCCAAGCCTAAGCAAAAGTGCCTTTCAAGCCAATGTGGCTCAGGCGGCCTGATGGGCCACTCCGTCATCAAATCTACCTACCACCTAACATTCAAGTTTACTAGGCCCGTTCCTCTTCTCATGCCCTATGTACTTCCTACATTTGGTGTTATTAATCTGCAAACAAAACGACTTTGGGAGCAAACCTTCTCTACACCATACACTACACTTGATTTTTTTTTTCAATAGTTTTAGCATGAGATAGCTCTTCTCTATGTGTCGATAATCCGAATGGTTTTCCATAAGAAACCTTTTAACCCACCCTATAGTGACCTGTTCCTCAAGAAAGTATTTTTTATGTATTATTTACAGAGTTTATGTGGTATAACCGACGACTATTCATATCATCCGCATAATGTACATCTCATCCAGCATGGCGCTAAAAATTTTAAAGTTACGCATTTTTAATTGACTTTGTATGTTACCTGATTACTTGGCGTTGTCACGCAATCTAACCGTCATATCAAACCCTTTCTCCTTTTCCTCACTTTTGGGATACAAGAAAAATGGCACTGAATCACAAGCTTTGGCTGAGACGTCTCTCACTAGTAATAAATGAATGAATTAATGACAAAAAAAAATGGGAGCCATCCAATACTTGCGAACATAACATATTATGAACGTTATCGGTTATATCTAGACTGCAAGCTAAACCAGCAAAGGGGGTTCGAGTAAAATGGGCTTTTAATCAAGTTCTTGATCCTGACTGGCCCAAAAAGAAAAAGTTCAGCACTTCTTTTCTCCCTTGTCTTGGAAAGGCTGTACCCGATGCAGGTGAGCCCAACTCAAGAGAATGATACACACGAATTGATCATTATAGCGCTTCCTCTTGATCCTAGAAAACATCTTAAGAGAAAACCTTCTGCACGAGAGCAAGCACTGGGAAAAGTACGATAAGTAAGATACATAATTTTGAGTGTGGTCGAAAATCGGAAATTAGAAATCGACAGAGTGGCTTGGGATGATATGCTAGATTTGTCGAATTTCTTAAGATGGAAGCACTACTGTCGCCAATCCATCGGCAGGAGGCAATGCCAAATGCAGACGCTGACCTATGGCTTCTCCCTTTTGCTATAGGGTCATGTTACCATCTTTTTCATGACCCGTCTAAGCATTACATCATACAAACAAATAGTTATACTTTTGCTCCGATATCCAGTAATATCTGCTTTTTTGCCGTTTTAAGATTTTTGAAGACTCTTTTGCAAAAAGTCCAAATTGCCTCGAATTAAACTCTTGAGATCACAATAAGCTATTGAAGTAACTGACTGATAACCGTCTAATAATCATAAAATGGTAATCTGAAATATATAATATCTACTCTAACAGTTCAAGCTTTTGAAGTAGACAATTGCATTTTTGAACTTTTAAGTTAGTATTAGAGTTAGAGGTATCGAGTTGTATTCCTCTCTCTCCCCATTCATTGATTTATGGGTCAACTCCTGTTATACTTTTTGGGTCCTCTAACAAAAATCCTTTCACGTTCATTAGGCTTTCGTCATACTGTCAGCCTTCACATGAAGGGGGTGTTATGTAAACATTGTAAAGTATGTTATGTACGGCACTGTAGTAGCTTAAGTTTTGTATGTAAACGATTGAACACATAATTTGAAGTAAGTTAACCGAGAAATGATAAACTTGCAGAAACTTTAAACCTATTTAAAGATCACTTAGATATGTCATAATGTTGGTTGTAATGAATTGTAAATTTTGGCCAGCCAAAAAATGGAGAATCAATGTCATATGCTCATAAACACATCCCCCCAATCCAAAATGAAAATGACCCAATACACTTGGTGACGAAATGACCTAATTCCTTTATCAAAATATCAATTACTACCATATCATCTCGATTCACAAGAAATAAAATTTTCATGAAAATTCAAGGGATTTTCTTTGCTCTGCTGATGATAACCTAAAACCACCCAACAGTAATCGTACGTGGAAACATTGACTTGTCCTGCATTCGTATGTCTAATGAGGATGCGTAGAGTTCATTCGACTGTTCATCTACAATGCCCCGTTGTCATGACACAACAAATGCCTGAAACTGGTTGATGTCTATTATCCAAAGAGAGGCGACTTTAGGACTTGCACTTCGTGAATCACCTTAGGAAAGAAGCCAATGATGTCCTGCGATAAGGTACCTAGAAATGAGAAACCAGTGCTCCCAACAGAAGGTCGAATCGTCACTACAGCGAGCGGCTTGAGTGGAGAATTTGTTGGGGCCAACCCTTCTTTGATCCAACCCTAGAAGAGCCCAACCTTGTCATTCTTGATTAAATGATGATTGGTCGAGAGTCCCTTCGAGCAAGCGAGAGATAGACGGACAGAGAGAGAGAGTATGTGATCGGTGAAGAGACTTCATTCGTTTGCATTTGGATTCACCGGTTTTGTCACCCGAAATATTGCGAAAAGAGTAAACTTATCTTAGTTACGTTATATATAATTAACTTGGAAAATAGAATAAAATGTTTTACAGTAAAATTCGTGTAAAGTTTGCGTTACAGCACAACCATTTAAAGTACGCGCGTTTGAACTCATAATGAGTGAATTTACTTTAATAAATGATTTGCTTTTCGAATACAATGACATATATTCAAGAATATATGTCTTCTTATAGGCCACATATATACAAAACAACAACGCATTTGAAAAATCAATAGAATGCGTTTCTCAAGTATCTTGTGACGTAACAACTCATTACAATAAGTGCAAAAGTCACCAAAAATCTTAAGGTGTGCCTATTGTGACACATTTATTTTAACTTTTTTTTGTGACATCAAAAATTTCAAACTTGCTCCTGTATAATATATTTACCCTCCCTCTGTCAAAGTTTTATCAATGAAAAACGTTAAAAATTTGCCTACATGGACATCATGAAGCAAATGATGTTGATATGACAACCACGTTGCTTAAATCAAATCCAACATAACCTTAACGGAGGGTAAGTATATCAAATAAATACAAGTTTGGGCTTTTTGTCACAAGAAAATGTTTAGGGTAAATGTGTTGCAACGAGTGTCACAAAAAAAAATTCAAGCTAAATTTGTCACAGTGAGAATAATATGGGGCTTTTTGTGACTTTTTCCCGAAGAAATATGGGCACCTTCATTTCCAAGCCCACGAAGGGATGCTATTTTCTTAGGTTTAGGCCTGGAATCTCATGTAATTTCACTGAAATTAGAATCTTCTTTGACATGAAACGATAAGAAGATAAGTAATTTTAAGATGCCCAATGACAATTAATTAGGCAAAAAACGATTTCTGAGCAAAGTAACGCGCGCTTTGTATCTATTATTCCTTTTGTCCCATACATTCTTCTCTACAAGTAAACGATTTATTATTTTGCTTTAACTGCAAATGCAATCCTCCAAACTCTTGAGGGGCTTAAGATTTCTTGCAATTTTTCGAGCATGAATTCACACAACCACCAATTTTGTTGGCATCTGCAATAAAAGAAAGTACATTAAAACCCATAGTATGCATTTCCAAATATTGGAATACCAAAAAAAAGATAATTAAAAGAACCTTTATTAGCTATAATTTTTTCCAAAGTCAATAATCAATGAATATGCACCTACAGTAAGGGTGTTCTTTTCCTAGTTTTTCATCGTTTGATTCTTCGGGAAAATGGGGCTAGAATAATATTTTTCGATGTTGATAAAAATAAGATCCATGCTTTTAAAAACTACAATTCATTAAGACCTCAATCATCGTCATCGGGCATCAAAGATTGGAAAAAAGGACTACAGAGGACAAATCGAGGTCTTGATGCTTGAAAAAACCATTTTATGGTTTAATAAAGAATATGTAGCCCAAGCTCGTCTGCACATGATTAATATTAATATGGTGATCCACTTGATTAATATTCAAAATGATATTGATCTTTGTGATTTACAAACCGGGTAATAACTTCTCCTCAATGCCCAGTCTTATCGCATAAACCCAACTCTCAAGGACCAGTCCCAAAAATATCTATGTAAGAAAAAGTTTATAGTTTCCTGTTAACAAGCGCAGGAAACTAATTTCATGTCCAGCCAAATAAAAGTAAACTCCTTGAAAAACGAAGGCATTTTCTGGAAAAATCAAGCTGTCTGCCAAGTAGATGGATCCCAAATATACGAATAATGAGAAAAGTATCAAAAAAGTCCTAAACATTTGGTATTGGTGCAAATTTAATCATAAACCTTTTTTTTATACCAATTCAATTCTAAATCATTTGCATTTGTGCCAATTTAGTCCTAAACCATGTTTTTGTGTCAATTCGGTCCTAAACATTTTGCATTTGTATCAATTCAGTCCGAAACCTTTTGTCTTAGTGCCAATTCAATCCTTCCAGCCAATTTTGGCCAAATTTTACTAACGTGGATGCCGGCTAGCCGACAACCGATCACCAGTACTGACGTTGATAACTTTTTTAACAATATTTTTGAATTTTTATGTATTTTTTTCTTTTCTTTTTTTTCCCTTCCCTCCCTCCTTCCTCTAGCCGGTCGCCGGTGAGGGTGAGCCTCACTAGTGGGCCTCATCGGCCACTGGCAAGGCTCGCCCTCACCAGCAATGGCGAAGGCGAGCCTTGCCAGATTTGGCGAGGTCATGCCTCACGCAACCGCCGGCAAGGATGGGCCTCGCCCAGCCGCTAGTGAGGCTCGAGCCTCGCCCACCCAGCATGAGGCCACCCTCTCGGCCATCTGACTAGGGAAAATCTCACCGACCTCTAGCAGGTTGTTGGTTTGGCGACTAGTTTGAGGAAGAGAGGAGAGGAGGAAAAAAAGAAAAAAATAAATAAATATTCATAAATTATTAAAATATTATTAAAAATTATTCACGTCAGCAAAATTCGGTCAAAATTGGCCGGAATGACTGAATTGACACAAAGACAAAAGGTTTAGGACTAAATTGGCATCAATGCAAAAGGTTTAGGACTAAATTGATACAAAAAAAGGTTTAGGACTAAATTGGCACAAATGCAAAAATTTTAGGACTTTTTCTACACTTTTCCCTACGAATAATAGAGATAGTAGATTTTTATTCCATGAAACAACAGTAAAATTCTCTTGCTTTTACGAGCGGTCTAATTATCAAACAAAAAGTCGAAGGTTTTAGCCTATCATAATTGATGAACGAAGAATATACATCTTTTCTATCTAAAAGGTGAAGGTTTTGTTTTCGTACCAGGATGCAGCTCAAGACATGTGGACACCATGCAATCGAGGTTGCATTGGCTTTCGAATGTCACAGCCTCCGATGGCCCTATACAATTCTTGTAGCATGCGAGATAGCAAGCCCTTTGGTTAGGGATCACAGAACATTCAGCCAAGCATTGGACCTTACACAAGTCCGATTTAAATCGGTCCCCCTCAGTGAGGTATGCCTGCAATGCTATCGTGGCCACGAGCATCAGCAACACAAATTTAGCACAACTCCTAACATCCATGTTTGATTTGTTTTCAAACGAGTAATGATTCGCGGACTATTTACTGTATTTTGGTATAAGAGCGATGTGATTCTACTATATATATAGATGCAGGATACTGGGATAATCTTCATTTCTTTATATTGTAACGCTTATCTACGGATTATTTCTACTTTCTTTATATGGAGGGTGAGTATATGGTTTTTTCGGGAAAGATTTATAGTCAAATCCCAAAATCTCATTACAATAAGTTAAGATTTTTTTGTTAAAAAAAAAAAAAGTTAAGCTTTTCTTTCCTTGTGGGGCCACTGCAACTCCCATTTTGACTAAATCCCCATTTTCCCTATAGAGACAAAATTGCCTAAAAAAATCCAATAGAAGTTTAAAATGGTGGGCCTAAATTTATTATTTTTCCTTGTGTTCTTCCGTTTTTCTCTTGCTGATTCTCATTGCCATTGTTAAGAATGTAACATGGCTTTTCTTTTCTTTCTTAAGTGGGTATCACCATTCACACTAAAAGCACCTTGCAATCTTTTTCTTTATTATTATCATATTTTACCTCTATACACTTTAGCACTATAGAAGAGAGAAAGTTTCAAAATACCTAATTCTCACGTAAAAAAACTACTTTAAAAATTTCCCAAAGTAAAAGCACAGTTACATTCCAAAATACGCCCACTGTGATACATTATCTTAAACTTTTTTCTGTGATATCAAAAATCCCAAAATTATATCTATGTAACATATTTATACTCCGTCAAGATTTCGTCAATAGATATCATTAAAAATCTGCCTAAATGGATGATAGAAGGCAAAAAGTGTTGACAGGGCATCCACATGACTTAAATGAAATAAAAACGATATAGTTTTAGCTAAAAAGTCATCTGACGAGAATTTAATTGAGATTAAATGTATCACATGGGTATAAGTTTTAGGTTTTTTATGTCACAAGAGAAAATTTAGGACAAATGTGTTCACAATGGGTATAGTTTTGAATTTTTGAGGTCACAATAAAAAAATTCAAGATAAATGTGTCTCAATGAATATTTGATGGCTTTTTCCGTTATGCTTATGTCCGTTTTCAATAATTTAGAGTGCGCGAATCCCATGACTAATTTGTGGACCACACTCCATTAATTTGTTTGGTGACCCGTTACATTTTTTTGTGACTCGTTACACTTGTAAATGCATAGTTGCATATATTAAAGTACTTGCATGCAAGACGAAATGAAAGGCTTGTTAGTGGTGGTGAATCCCAATATATAATAACAAATCACTCATTATTGGACTAGGATACTGAATAGATATATGGATAACCTCTTACTTATTCTTAAAAAAAAGGAAAAAAAGAAGAATGACTGTTCTACTAGTATTATTCAAGCACTGGTGAGGTTGATGCTTTTGGAACCTTTAAGAATTATCATAGAGCAACACACAATTCTGCTTCAAATTTTTGATCACTTATTGTTACCTATGATTATCAAGAGATGTCTACTTGGCTACCTCCACTTAGGTTGCATATTTTTCTATGGAATTATCCTTTTAGCTAATATGAATGAATCGCGTGCTTTTCTTTTTTTGGAGGACTAGTTTTGAAATTTGAATCGATTTTTTGGCACCGTTTGAGATTTATGAAGAATAGTGTGATCTAACGATCATAAATTCAAAAACTAATTATAAAAAATTGCGAAAAATAAATGATTTAGAAAATATTTTTCTGAAAATGATCGCACGTATCCCTGAAATAATTAGTTAATGAAAAATATTTTCCTTATCGATAACAAATTTATATCTAAACATTTTCATCTACGATGAAAAAAACTTCCATGTACTAACTAGTTGCTCTTAAACTAGAGATTCATCATGTAGGCGGGAGAAAAATAAAATTTTGGATTAAAACTTATATGGAATTTTATTTATGTATAGCTGTAAAGTTGTTGCGCAAGAAAGGTATAATATTACTGTTTAAATTAGACATTCAAAAGAAACAAGTAATACAGTGCAGATAGAAAACTTTGTCAAATATAGTACATCACTTGACGACTATGACAATAATTTCTTCGATCTTCATTGGGATGCATCATGTCATGGAACATTATTGAGCGCTTCTTAATCATCACATGACCTTCCAAATATTCGTGATGAACCGATTTAAGAACTTCATTTACTTTCAATATTTTTAGATCAAGCCTTCATTAGGCCAATCCAATGTATGTGCAAGAAATTTTATATGATAAAGGGCAAGTTCAATAAAAGGTCTAAGGTGAGACATTATTCTTAAAAGAATGCTCATAGTGGACATTATCTCAAATAAGCCCCTCAAATGGCCAACTTAGTCTTAAATAAAGACCCGAGCTTCCCTACCAGTCAAATTTTCCTCAGCCGGCAAGTCCGTGCATCTCATTTGCATCTTTTGTATGAACAAAAGATGCAGCTTGATGCAAATGAGATGCACGGGCTCGCCAGTCAGCAAAGATTTGGTCATCCGGTGAGCTCAAGGCCTTATTTGACACTAATTTGGCAACTTAAAGACCTTATTTAAGACGTGGACTCTTCTAGAGAAAATAGCTCCACTTACCTTTATTTGAATCTTCCCCTATGACAAGCATATGAAGAGATGATTTGCCGATATGTACTAAATGCAATGTTAGTTATTCACTACTATCTTAACTTTGTTTTGGTGGTCAACTTGCCTTTGTAAGGTGTTAAATTATCTTACATTGCTAACTTGTGGGGTTTATATGTGTCACGCCCCGCACTCTTCGGCGCGCCACATCCCTCGCAAAGGTCGATTCGCGTGCGACGTCCCAGGACGCGTCGCCGACCCAATACCCAACGCAAAGATTTAAAGCACATGCGAAAGTATTTAAAATCACCCGTACAATATTATACACACAACCAAGAATAGCCACCGAAACAAACAACAACGACTACGAAATAAACACTTGCACTAATACTGAAAACCATATACAATATTCATATATAGCCCCATCATCAAAAATCAAAAACGGGTCAAGGCCACTACTAACAAAAAGGGGTAAGTGGCTCGGGGGTCAGTTTACTACTAAAGGTGGGGCACTGGTCAAAAAGGTACTGGCCCTACCAAACTAAGGCAAATGCTAACTCTTACGGTGCCTAGTCTAGGTCAGAATCAGAAGACTCCGAGGATGAAGAGCTGTCAGGTATCTCTTCCTTAGACCCTGATGAGTCCGTCTCAGACTCGGCCTCTACAGCCTCCTCCTCCGAGACCATATCCTCAGACTCAGCCTCCGGCACGAGATCCTCCTCAATCGATTCTAGCTCCTCATCGTCCGGCTCCATCGGCTCCGGATAGCGTCCCTGTCGTCTGGCTCTATGTCCATCGGCTCGAACTCATCTACCTCGTACTCTACTGGTACACCGTCGGAGCTCGTGCTCTCCTCGGCTGAAGAGCCAGGGTCAGTCATCTCGCCATCAGGGCATCGAGGGTACCGAGTGCCCAACCCGATGAACGAGACATCAAAAGCCCGGAGAGGACCATACTCTCCGAGGTCGTCCCTGAAGCACTAAGCCATGTGTTGAGGAAAACTCCTATTGATTTTGAAGTTGACAAAACCTTCCATAATATTTGAAAATCTGATGCTTATTCTAAACCTTCTCATTTCAGGAATATATGTTCTGGAAGCTAAGAATGAAGTTATTCAGATTTTACAAGTTAAGAAGAATTATTTAAGTTCTGAGAAATTTTCCAGACGCAGAAATAATTCAGACTCTATGAGTTCTTGAGGACCCACGAAAACTAAAGTTCTGAGATTCAGGAATTTCCAGAAGCAGACACAGAAGCTGAAATTCTTCAGAAGCAGACGCAGAAGCTGAAATTTCCAGAAGCAGACGAAGACGCAGTAATTCTTCAGAAGCAGACGAAGACGTAGTAATTCTTCAGAAGTAAAACCCAGAACGAAGAATAACAGCTAGTGATCTGGAATGGATTTCATAGAAGGAAAGTATTGATTTGTTCAATCTTAATCAAATTGATTGACAATCAAATACTAAGACAAGAATGATCTACAACGGACAAAAACTCTACTTATGGAAATCAAGATTCTGTTTGTATGGGCGACCAGAATCAGTGGGATTCAGAATCTATCAACTAACGGCTACTCAATCCTTAGTTTACAAATCTGTCCAAGGTGAAGATTGGAAGATGATCCTCTATGAGTTGTCCAACGGCTAGTATGGATGAAGAGGTGTATTTAAGGAGAACATGAGCAGCAGAAGGTAGAGAGATTCAAGAATCAACAAGTCCAAAGTCTGAGTTCACTCCAATCTGTTCTCTTGTCGTTCTGAACTTAAGATTAAGATCTTGAGGATTACTTTGTAAAGAGTATTTGTGTGAGATAGAGAGTCCTATCATACACAATAGTGCTGAGACTCAAAGTCTGTAAATTCCTCTTGATTACATAGTGAAATCCAGCCAGTAGGCTGTAAGCGTGGGAGAGTGGACGTAGGCTTGCCATAAGCCGAACCACTATACATCTGTGTGCAGATTCTCTTTTCCTCATCTCTCATTTTACGTTCTGCATTTCAGTACTTTGTTCTTCAGATCTAACTTTAATCTGAATTTTATTCAGACTCTTTTGTTCTACATTTTATTTCCGCGAAATTTAGAAGTATTGTTAAGGATCACCTATTCACCCCCCTCTAGGTGACCCATGCTAGCCACTTCAATTGGTATCAGAGCAGGTTGCTCATTTTACTGAAGTGTTTTACTTCTGAGCTAACGATCTATATGGCTAGCTATGGTGCTCCAAGGCTCATTGAAGGACAGAGTAACAACAGACCACCATTCTTCGATGGCAAAGAATATAGCATCTGGAAAAACAAGATAAGGCATTCATCAAATCAATCGATCACATGCAATGGGATGTGATTATTAGAGGAGTCAATCCAAAGTCTTCAGACTCAAAAGAAAAGGCAGATGCAAGCAAGCCAGCAGATCCTCCTCTATCTCAAACCGAGATAGCTAAAAGAGAGACTTTAGATTCTAAAGCAATTTATTCTCTTTATTGTGGATTATCTCCTATTGAGTATAAGAAAATTGCTGCTTGTGAATCTGCAAAAGAAATCTGGGATACTCTTTATGTTACGTACGAAGGAACAGATCGAGCCAAGGAAACTCAGATCAATATTTTGCTTGGTCAATATGAATCTTTCAAAATGAAGCCTGGAGAACTAATTGCTGATTTTTATGACAGGTTCACTGACATAGTAAACGGTCTTGCTTATCAAGAACAGCCAATCCCAGATGCATTGAAAGTAAACAAACTTCTGAGAGGACTAACAGAACAGTGGGACAACATCAAAACATCACTTCGTGAGACACAAAGGATCAAGCCTCTATCAGTGAATGAATTGATTGGAACTCTTCAATCATATGAAACTGAGAAACGAAATGAGCAAAACATATCCAGAGGTAATAAGTCAATTGCTTTGAAAACTAACGTTGATTCTGATGCAGAAGATGTAGATGTTGACGATGAAGAATTGGCTCTCTTCATAAAGAAGTACAAGAAAATGAAAATCAGAGGAAGAGACCTCAAAGGAAAGAAGCCTTTTGAAGACAAGAGATCCATCGATGAAACACAGAGTACAAAGGAGATAATTTGCTTTCACTATAGGAAACGTGGACACATCAAGCCAAACTGTCCACTTCTGAAAAAGAAGACCAAATTCGAGAAAGCTAAGAAGGCCTTAAAGGCAGAAACTTGGAGTGACACAGAATGTGAAGATAGTGATGAAGATGTCTGTCTGATGGCAAAGTCAGATTCAAACTCAGATTCTGATTCTGATCCTAGAGTGGAAATTGAGGTAAAACCTTCTGAAATGTCTATCGAAGTGTCAAACTATATTGATGAATTGTGCTTTGAATTCAAGACTGCTCTTAAAAGAATCTCTTCTTTGAAAAAGGAAAATTCTTCACTACGGCAACAGGATGCTTCTCAAAAAGAAAGGATCGATTTTCTCCAAAAAGAGTTTCATCAAATCAAGGAAAGTCGAGATTTTCTTTCCAAAGAAAATGATGTTTTGAAAAATGAAATTTCAAAAATTACTTCAAATTTTTCAAAAGGTTCAGAAACCTTGAAGCATATCCTTTCCATTCAAATTCCTTACTATAACAAATCTGGTCTTGGATTTGTAAAGGAAAGTGATAGCTTAATCGATTTTCCAAAAGTCAAGGAGAGATTAAGACAAAGACCTCCTAGACAAGTTTACAAAAACCATTTCAAAAGGAATTTTGTAAAACCTGTTGGCCGAAGTGCACTCAAGTGCTCAAAATGTGGAGATCCACAACATTTTGAGAATGAATGTCCTAAGGTCTGGAGACCTGTTCGAAGGGATTTTATTAAGACAGCCTATACTAATATTCATGGACCCAAGCAAATTTGGGTACCAAAGAAAACTTGAGTTGTTGTGAATCTTGCAGATCACCACTAAAAGAAAAAGAAAGTGGTATCTAGACAATGGATGCTCCAGGCATATGACAGGAGATCCAAGCATATTTGCTGATCTACAAAGTATGAAGGGTGGAAAAGTTTCCTTTGGAGGAAATACTAAAGGACAAATAATCGGCAAAGGAACAGTTGATATTGGAGGACTAAGAATCAATGACGTGTCGTTGGTAAAAGGACTCAACTACAATTTGATCAGCATAAGCCAGCTTTGTGATACAGGATTCAGAATCAACTTTCAAGAAGACACATGCTCAGGAACAAGCAATGATTCTTCTCAAACATTCACAGGAAGAAGACATGGCAATATCTATCTTCTGGATGTTAATCCAAACTCCAATCACTGCTTGATTTCAATCAAAGAGGATGAAGATCTTTGGCACAAAAGGTTGGGACATATCAGCATGAAACAGATCTCAAAAATCTCTAACAAGAAACTGGTTCGAGGTTTGCCAGATTTGAAATACAAAAAGACAGACTTATGCAATGCTTGCATGCTAGGAAAACAAGTAAGAAGTTCTTTCAAATCAATACATCATGTTTCAACTGATCGTGCTTTGCAGCTTCTCCATATGGATCTGTTTGGACCAACAAGAACACAAAGTATTGGTGGTAAGAGATATTGTTTAGTTATTGTTGATGACTTTACTAGATTTACATGGGTGTTCTTTCTTGCACATAAAAATGAGGCATTTTCATATTTCTCAAAATTTGCAAAAAGAATTCAAAATGAAAAAGGCTATACCATTTCCTGCATTAAAACTGATCATGGGGGAGAATTTGAAAATCAAAATTTTTCAGACTTTTGTGAGGAAAATGGCCTTCAACATAACTTTTCTACTCCATACACACCAGAACAAAATGGTGTTGTGGAAAGGAAAAATCGTTCTTTGCAAGAAATGGCAAGAACATTGTTGATTGAAAGCAGGATTCCTTTTCATTTTTGGGCAGATGCAGTTTCTACAGCATGTTACATTATTAACAGAGTCTTTCTCAGACCCATTCTTGAGAAAACCCCCTATGAGCTTTTCAAAGGCAGAAAGCCTAGTATTTCATATTTTCGAGTGTTTGGTTGTAAATGCTTTATTCTCAAAAACTCGAATGATCGCCCTGGTAAGTTTGATGATAGAGCAGATGAAGGTATCTTACTTGGATATTCCACTTCAAGCAAAGCATACAGAATATTCAACAAGAATTCTCAGACTATAGAAGAGACAATGAATGTAAGGTTTGAAGAAAATGTTCAGACTCACAAAGATGAATCTGAATCACTTCCCTATATTTAAGTATCTTCAAAAGGTCATCTAGAATCTCAAAAGATCGAAGATTCTGTGGAAGAAGGAAAAGAAGACTATTTACAGACTCAACCAGAAAATCTAGAGTCTGCAGATATTCAGAAGGAACGTTTTGACAAAAACTGGAAACATGAGTCCAGTCATCCGAAAGATCTCATCATTGGAGAAATAGAAGATGGTATAAAAACCAGATCCAAACAGAAGGAGATCATCAGCAACTTGGCATTGATATCTGAAATAGAACCAAAAGAGGTTGGCGAAGCCTTAACAGATGAAAGCTGGATAGAAGCTATGCAAGAAGAACTTCAGCAGTTCAGGATAAATGAAGTATGGGAGCTTGTGCCAAGACCCAAAAATCGTCCAGTAATTGGAACAAAATGGGTATTCAGAAACAAACTAAACGACAAAGGAAAGGTCACAAGAAACAAGGCAAGACTGGTTGCAAAAGGCTACTCTCAAGAAGAAGGCATTGATTATGATGAAACATATGCACCAGTTGCAAGGTTAGAAGCCATACGACTATTATTAGCATATGCTTGTTTCCATAACTTTAAACTTTTTCAGATGGACGTGAAAAGTGCTTTCCTGAATGGGTACATTAAAGAAGAAGTATATGTGGATCAACCACCTGGTTTTGAAGAACCAAGGAAGACAGATCATGTTTACAGACTCAAAAAGGCTCTTTACGGTCTGAAGCAGGCACCCAGAGCATGGTATGAAAGGTTAAGTAATTTCCTTCTACAAAATGATTTCACAAAAGGTAAGGTAGATACTACTCTTTTTGTTAAGAAAAAGGGTAAGGATTTTCTACTTGTTCAGATCTATGTTGATGATATTATATTTGGATCTTCTAATGAATTACTTTGCAAGGAATTCTCTAAAAATATGCAGAACGAGTTCGAGATGAGCATGATGGGAGAACTAACATTCTTTCTTGGCTTACAAGTGAAACAAATGAAAGATGGTACTTTCATTTGTCAAGAAAAATATGCCAAGGAGATTGTCAAGAAGTTTGGTCTGCAAAATTGCAAGAAAACAGACACTCCAATGCCTCATTCATCCAAGCTAGACAAAGATGTGAATGGTAAAAAGGTTGATCAGAAGGTATATAGAAGCATGATAGGTTCTCTATTATATCTTACTGCATCTAGACCTGACATATTTTTAGCGTTTGTATGTGTGCGAGATTTCAGTCAGATCCAAAGGAATCGCATCTTTCTGCAGTAAAAAGGATAATCAAATACATTGGAACTTATCCAATGCTAGGTCTTTGGTATTCCAAAGATTCAGATTTTACTCTTACTGGTTATTCAGATGCTGACTTGGCTGGATGTAAAGTGGACAGGAAAAGTACTACAGGTACATGCCAACTGCTTGGGAATATGTTAGTATCCTGGTATTCAAAGAAGCAGAATACAGTCGCACTATCAACAGCAGAAGCAGAATACGTAGCCTTAGGAAGTTGCTGTGCACAGATCCTGTGGATGAAGCAGCAGTTGCGAGATTTTGCTGTTGAAGACTCAAATGTTGCAATCAGATGTGACAATACCAGTGCCATCAATCTCACTAAGAATCCCATTCTTCACTCTCGGGCCAAGCATATTGAGATCAAACATCATTTTATTAGAGATCATGTGCAAAATGGTGATGTGAATATTCAATTTATTGATTCTAAGAATCAATTAGCTGATATATTCACAAAACCCCTTGATAAATCATCTTTCGAATTCATTAGAAATAAACTGTGTATTACTTATCCCTCTTGAAGTGTTTTGACAGACAGGAAAATTCTTCAGACTCAAGCAGTTTCGGTCTGAACATTCTTCAGACTCTCAAGAACGGTACGTACATAGTTTAAATTTTGGCGGGAATATTCTTGGCAGGATATTTACACATTTGGAAGTAAATCAGGTACGTATCTAATTTTATCTGATTAATTGAGCTTAGAATATTATCTGATCTTTTTGCTTCAGAAAATATATTTCCTCTCTATTTACCTTGAGGTTATTTATTACCTTCTAAAAATAACCTCTTATTTCAAAAAGATTCGTCTTTCTCGTTTATACACCCCTTATCGTCTCTTTCTAAAACCCTCATCAGTACACTTTTCGGCTCAAACCTTTTTCGACTCTCAGAAACCCTCTTCATCTTCCTTCTCCAAAGTTCAAAACTTTTCGATCAAGAAGACTTCAGAATGCCTTTCAAGCGAAGATCATCACGTATCTTGAATCAAGAATCGAAATCTTCTGCTCCGCCAGAGTTTATGGAAGTATCAGATACAGAATCGGAACATCTCGAAGAATCTGCTCATGTTACACCCCTGCCTCGGTCGTCTTCATACAAACCAGAGGGTGACAAAGATTTTCACTTCAAAAACATCAAGCTCTTATGGCAGAATTATCAAAGACTGAAGAGAGGTAATGCTGCTGCTGATACTCTTCTCAAATGTCTTAAAGATAATCACTTTCGGTCGGAAACTCATCTAGTTTAAGAGTATTCCAAACTTTCTGCTGGGTCTGGTCCAACCCTTGCTACCACAACTCCTTCCTCGCATCGCTCCAAGAAAGGGAAAGAAAAGGTCGGAGAATCATCTACTCCGTCTGTACAAACGCCAGTGGTAAGCCCTAAATCCTCCTCGAAATTTGTCGTTCCAGAGGATGACGCTCGTCTGTTCGAGCTTTTTGAGAAGAAACTGGGGATTGCCTCTAGAATGCCAGGAACAGGAAGATTGTTTAGAAGTCCTGAACATCACACATGTTATCAGCTTTTACTTGCTCGTGGTGTTATGAATCACAGGACTGTTGATTTTGTCTACTTAGAGAATGCTGGATTTTGTGTTCAACGCAAGTTTGAAAAGCAGGGAATCTATGAGTTCTGCCTTCAGTCTGCGGAAGTTTATTCTGAACTAACAGCTTATTTTTACTCTAATCTCTCAATCTTGTCTCCCAACTGGATTCAGTTTACAGTCGGTGACAAGAAGTTTGATATTAAGAGTGATTTGTTAGCAAGAATAATGGGGACAAGACAGTCCAAATTCATTCCTTTGGAGGTAAGTTATGAAGAAGCTTCCAAGGTAGCTTCTGAAGATTCCACTTTTGTTTTGGAACCAAAAAGGCATACCACATACTATGACTTATCCAGAAGATCAATCATTCTGCACAAAATCATCATCAATTGTTTGAAGCCGAAGGCAGCCTCCAAAACAGACTTGTCTAAATCAGAAATGAAACTCATCTGGGCATTACTGAAAGGTCAACCCTTTTCTCTTCCTCACATCATCATATTCCACATGTACAGGACACTTCACAAGGACAAGGGACAACTTCCCTATGGAGCATTGATTTCACGAATTTTTATGTTCCTACAAATATCAATTCCTGATGAGTTGAAGCAAAATAGTGTTCCCTGTATGATTGTTGGAGAAAGGATGCTCTCCAAGATGAAACAGTTTGATGATATTAGGGAAAAGATCAAGGGAAAAGAGACGGTTCATTCTGAGGCTATTCCTTCTGACAAGTCATGTATAAGAAAAACAGCGCAGAGCAAAGGGGCAGAAAGTAAGAAGAAAGAAATTCCAGTCCAGGTGAAAGTGTATAAAAAGAGAAAAATCCTTCTGCAAGATGAGGATGATGAAGCAGAAGCAGACCACTTTCATACAGGTCATGCTGAAGTTCCAGAACACGGTTCTGCACCTGTTCCAGAACATGGTTCTGCACCATTTCCAGAACCAACTTTCACAGAACATGTCTCTGAGAAACAAGCACCTGTTCAGGGGGAGTTTCAACAAGAAGCAGCCCAAGGGTTCGATCAGCCTGAGCAAGCACATGTCCAAGAACAGTCTTCCAACAATCAGAACATCCTTTCTCTTCTGCTTGAGATCAAAAGCAAACAAACTGCACTGGAACAGGAAATCCAGAATCTGCAGAAAATCATTGAGGAAAACAACAACTCTCAACAACTTCAAGCAACAGTGAACCAAGCAGAACTTAAGGAAGCCATTGCTCAATGCAGTTCAAGGATTGATGAAGCCGTTTCCATTTTGGACAATTTTCAATTGATCAGAACCCCTTCCAAATCTTAGCTTGTTTTCAATTTTTCTCTCATATTTTCTTTGGTCTGTAATGACTTTGACATTATCTATTTATCTTGTTATATCAATGCTTTACATTATCTTTTTGCTGATGACAAAAAGGGGGAGAATTTTTATGCAGATTTATTGCAGGTTATAGACAAAGGAAGAAATGAAGCACAGATTTTTTTACAACAGAGTTTAATTCTTTCAATCTGTGATTTAATGCGCTGAATATGATTGCTCACTTCAAATTTATTCTAAATTGATTCAATCTGCAGGAAAGTTTTGTCACCATCAAAAAGGGGGAGATTGTTGAGGAAAACTCCTATTGATTTTGAAGTTGACAAAACCTTCCATAATGTTTGAAAATCTGATGCTTATTCTAAACCTTCTCATTTCAGGAATATATGTTCTGGAAGCTAAGAATGAAGTTATTCAGATTTTACAAGTTAAGAAGAATTATTTAAGTTCTGAGAAATTTTCCAGATGCAGAAATAATTCAGACTCTATGAGTTCTTGAGGACCCACGAAAGCTAAAGTTCTGAGATTTAGGAATTTCCAGAAGCAGACGCGTAAGCTGAAATTCTTCAGAAGCAGACGCAGAAGCTAAAATTTCCAGAAGCAAACGAAGATGCAGTAATTCTTCAGAAGCAGATGAAGACGCGGTAATTCTTCAGAAGCAAAATCCAGAACGAAGAATAACAGCTAGTGATCTGGCATGGATTTCATAGAAGGAAAGTATTGATTTGCTCAATCTTAATCAAATTGATTGACAATCAAATACTAAGACAAGAATGATCTACAACGGACAAAAACTCTACTTATGGAAACCAAGATTCTGTTTGTATGGGCGACCAGAATCAGTGGGATTCAGAATCTATCAACTAACGGCTACTCAATCCTTAGTTTACAAATCTGTCCAAGGTGAAGATTGGAAGATGATCCTCTATGAGTTGTCCAACGGCTAGTGTGGATGAAGAGGTGTATTTAAGGAGAACATGAACAGCAGAAGGTAGAGAGATTCAAGAATCAACAAGTCCAAAGTCTGAGTTCACTCCAATCTGTTCTCTTGTCGTTTTGAACTTAAGATCAAGATCTTGAGGATTACTTTGTAAAGAGTATTTGTGTGAGATAGAGAGTCCTATCATACACAATAGTGCTGAGACTCAAAGTCTGTAAATTCCTCTTGATTACATAGTGAAATCCAGTCAGTAGGCTGTAAGCGTGGGAGAGTGGACGTAGGCTTGCCATAAGCCGAACCACTATACATCTGTGTGCAGATTCTCTTTTCCTCATCTCTCATTTTACGTTCTGCATTTCAGTATTTCGTTCTTCAGATCTAACTTTAATCTGAATTTTATTCAGACTCTTTTGTTCTACATTTTATTTCCGCGAAATTTAGAAGTATTGTTAAGGATCACCTATTCACCCCCCTCTAGGTGACTCGTGCTAGCCACTTCACCATTTACTCGTGGGTCTGATAATGTGATTCCCCCATGTCCACCCATACTTCAGTATAATATCTAATATATGACTCCCCGTTCCCTACGGGGTATATCGTCCTCGTCCGCTCTACATGATGCAGAATCCCAAAACGCACTGGAACTGTAGGCATCTCAAGGCTGGGGGTTTGAAAAAGTGGTTTTATACAACGATGAGAATAATCTCAGTAAGTAGTTCCCTAAGTCTGAACTAGGCTAACGTGCACCTCCTGACGAGCAGTAAGCAACGCATAACTCAAAACATAGACTGACTCAGGCCCTCGGGCCTAAATCTAATTTTTACTTGACCCTGCAGATTAGGCATTCTATATGAATAGTCACAACAGTACCATAGAATTACATCGCGGCACATATACACATATCACTTAGTCCCGACGTATGTAATGCATATGCTTATGTTCGCGCTCATGTTCATGCCTCATCAATGCATTCACGCACACTTGCATGCTAGCACTCTGCCATTTACTAATTTCTCCTCCGACCCGCGTTAAACGCATCGAGTCCATCACTTCGAGATCGATCTCTGGCCCGCGTAAAACGCATCAGGCTCATGACACATTATCCGCGTAAAACGCCTCAGGTTGGTCATCTTCCGGTAAACCGGGTATCGTCGCGCGTAACACGCCTTAGGACGGGTTTACTACCTCGCGTAAAACGCATCAGGGTTTATTGTAATCACACATTCACAAGCACCAGTTTTTATCTGAACCCCGCGTTAAACGCATCAAGGCATTTTAGGTGATCACAATGCACATGTCACTCGGGCACACTTGTAAATGTACATGTCGTGCTAATGCTCGTGACGCACACCCACGACTAAAACAATCACACTTTAGTGCTCACATTTTTCACAAAGAGCATTTAATATCACTACACCACTTGTTCAATTCGTCACGCAATATGCTTAGACCACAATTCAATATACCCAACCGCATATTAGCACAACCATGGAATCAATTCAAGCACTCCTGCACAGTACATAATTCACACGCATAAATCACACAACTAATTCAATATGAATCCACAGAAATCGAGGCCCACCAAGCTATTCCCTTCCTAATCGCATTAGGCATATGTCATGGCACTACAAAATCGCTCGCAGTCAAGGACAATTCAGCCACTAGTTCGGTCAATCCAACATTTCTGACAATTACACTACTAAACCTCAAATCAATCGTACTTTGCCCAATTAAATTCCGATGTGAACAGCCACTAAACCGGTCGCACCGAGCCATTCAATAACCTCAAAATGCTCCAATAGACTCCCCAAAGCACCATTTTAATCAGCCACCACAAGGACAAATAGGGCGCGCACTATAATCCACATTTCAAACCCGAACTTTTCCAAACTTGGGCTATTTCGATCCAAATCTGTCCAGCCATTGTACAGCGCCTCTCGGGCCCCTAAAGCTCCATTAATTCAACACACTAACCCACCAAATTAGCCACAACAACAGCCCCTAATCATCTCCACAATTTAACCCCCAAATTACCCTAATAAACCCTTAAATCCCATCTAGAAATGCAATTTATCCTAATTAAGGTTTAGGGTCAAACTCACCTGATGTCCTAAACTTGGATTGAGGCTGAGCAAGTGGTGAGAATGGCTGGGCAGCAACGGGTTCTCACCAGAATAGGAACGGCGAGCGGCAGCTCCGGCGAGGGGGCCTTGTGCAGCCGGGAAAGAGAGCGCGCGGGAGAGGGGAGAGACACGGCTGGGGGAAAGGAGAGAGAGAGAGAGAGAGACGGAATGGTGAGGGTGGCGAGGTGTGGGACAGTGGCTCTCAGCGGCAGCACCGGCGGCGGCGGCTCCTCCGGCTAGCGGCGGCGATGGCGACGGCGACGGCGTGAGGGAGAGGGAGAAATCGGGAGAGAGAGTGAGAGGGAGAAGGGGGTTGCCGGCTGGTGGAGGAGAAGAATGAGAGGAGAGAGAGAGGATAGAGAGCTTATAGGGTGATTGAGTGAGTGAAGTGGGTGAACAATTTTTCCTAATACCCAAACTACCCCTAATCAAAGGATTGTGGTTCAATCAAGCTCACTAGTGGAGGGGCATTTTGGTCATCAACATTTTGAATAATTGGGGGCTGATGAGACTTAATTTTAAACTCTAAAATAATGTCCAATAAAGCCCAAAATTCGGAATTTCAACTTAGGGATACAAGGGCAAAACGGTAATTTTCCGGTCCCGGGTCAAATTTCTAATTTTTGACTCTATTGATCCCAAATAGGCATGGCCACATAAAAATGATGTCGTCCTCTCAAAATAGTCGCATACACCCACAAAAATTGACATCGAAGTCCGGACTCAATTCCACGATCGTTTCACTCAATTTGCAGTTTGAGCGTTTCTCACTAACGAGTGGCTATTTAGGGGTTACGCGTATCGACCTAGGGCTACTAGAGTCGTGACGGTCTCAATTTCCCAGAGAACACGAGGATTTATCGCTAGTCCCGGGGGTCGCGGTCATCCGAAATAAGTTCGGGATCGTTCGTCGCGCTTACTCTCGATCGTGCGGAATCACCCGCTATTCGATTGTACGTCGTCGATCGAACCAAATCCGTCACTCTCTTTAGACCGGCCCACATTGACACAAAATATTCACTCGTCTACCTAGAGATCGGACTCAATTCACGGTCGAGTTCTTTGGTCCACGTACCGTTTTTCCTAGTTAGCCTTTCCCTACTGATCAGTATCCCGAGAATGATCAGTTTCGGGTGAGACTTACTAAAATGAAATGAGAAATACATCAATTTCATTGATATCGAAAGTAAGTTGAATTTCGGAACGTTACAATATGTCCTTTGTCGGTGTCAACAGTAGGATTGAGCACGGCAAATTGCAGTGCTCAAAGCAATTGGACCGCGGAACGAGCCCTTTAAGATTAGGATTAATTAAGTTTATATGCACCAGGGAACAAGGGAGTTTGTGTAACAATGGCGACACTAATATTCAATGCCAATCTTTGCTCTAGGAGAAATACCTAGCGATGGGTAGTCATTATGTCAAAAGAAGATACAAATAATGCAAATTGCAAATGCTAAATAGCCCTAGATGAACAAGAGGAAACCACCCTAATGTAGGTAGACCTCACATGTCCCGCCAATAGAAAAGAAAGAGGTTAGGAAAATGGTAAAAGAAACCGTTGATTATGTCCACTCCCGTCGCCCACACGCCCAAACTCCACCGGTTTGGAGTTTTTCTTCAAACCGGTATGATGATAACACGACTGGAGGGACCAAGCAGAGATCCTTGAAGCAAATCGTAAATTACTCGGTCTTAGATAACACTTTTGTGCCCTGTTTCACTCAAAAACCGATCCCTTCAAGTTGTCAGTCGGAGAAAATTAGAATATTTTCATATATTAGAGCTAATTAGAATATTTCTACTGTTTTTCTATATCTCTTCAGATTGTACAATATCTTTTTAATTGTGCACATCTTGATTGATATATGTTACATTTGATAGTCTCTCATAAAGCCTATATAGTATCTCTTCACATTTTACTACTGTATCATCTTGATTCATAAGAAATAAAATTTCATGAAAATTCAAGGGATTTTCTTTGCTCCGCTGACGACAACCTAAAAACACCCAACATTAATCGTGTTGAGGAAAACTCCTATTGATTTTGAAGTTGACAAAACCTTCCATAATGTTTGAAAATCTGATGCTTATTCTAAACCTTCTCATTTCAGGAATATATGTTCTGGAAGCTAATAATGAAGTTATTCAGATTTTACAAGTTAAGAAGAATTATTTAAGTTCTGAGAAATTTTCCAGACGCAAAAATAATTCAGACTCTATGAGTTCTTGAGGACCCACGAAAGCTAAAGTTATGAGATTTAGGAATTTCCAGAAGCAGACGCGTAAGCTGAAATTCTTCAGAAGCAGACGCAGAAGCTGAAATTTCCAGAAGCAAACGAAGATGCAGTAATTCTTCAGAAGCAGATGAAGACGCAGTAATTCTTCAGAAGCAAAATCCAGAATGAAGAATAACAGCTAGTGATCTGGCATGGATTTCATAGAAGGAAAGTATTGATTTGCTCAATCTTAATCAAATTGATTGACAATCAAATATTAAGACAAGAATGATCTACAATGGACAAAAACTCTACTTATGGAAACCAAGATTCTGTTTGTATGGGCGACCAGAATCAATGGGATTCAGAATCTATCAACTAACGGCTACTCAATCCTTAGTTTACAAATTTGTCCAAGGTGAAGATTGGAAGATGATCCTCTATGAGTTGTCCAACGGCTAGTGTGGATGAAGAGGTGTATTTAAGGAGAACATGAGCAGCAGAAGGTAGAGAGATTCAAGAATCAACAAGTCCAAAGTCTGAGTTCACTCCAATCTGTTCTCTTGTCGTTCTGAACTTAAGATTAAGATCTTGAGGATTACTTTGTAAAGAGTATTTGTGTGAGATAGAGAGTCCTATCATACACAATAGTGCTGAGACTCAAAGTCTGTAAATTCCTCTTGATTACATAGTGAAATCCAGCCAGTAGGCTGTAAGCGTGGGAGAGTGGACGTAGGCTTGCCATAAGCCGAACCATTATACATCTGTGTGCAGATTCTCTTTTCCTCATCTCTCATTTTACGTTTTGCATTTCAGTACTTCGTTCTTCAGATCTAACTTTAATCTGGATTTTATTCAGACTCTTTTGTTCTACATTTCATTTCCGCGAAATTTATAAGTTTTGTTAAGGATCACCTATTCACCCCCCTCTAGGTGACCCATGCTAGCCACTTCAATTGGTATCAGAGCAGGTTGCTCATTTTACTGAAGTGTTTTACTTCTGAGCTAACGATCTATATGGCTAGCTATGGTGCTCCAGGGCTCATTGAAGGACAGAGTAACAACAGACCACCATTCTTCGATGGCAAAGAATATAGCATCTGGAAAAACAAGATGAAGGCATTCATCAAATCAATCAATCACATGCAATGGGATGTGATTATCAGAGGAGTCAATCCAAAGTCTTCAGACTCAAAAGAAAAGGCAGATGCAAGCAAGCCAGCAAATCCTCCTCTATCTCAAACCGAGATAGCTAAAAGAGAGACTTTAGATTCTAAAGCAATTTATTCTCTTTATTGTGGATTATCTCCTATTGAGTATAAGAAAATTGCTGCTTGTGAATCTGCAAAAGAAATCTGGGATACTCTTTATGTTACGTACGAAGGAACAGATCGAGCCAAGGAAACTCAGATCAATATTTTGCTTGGCCAATATGAATCCTTCAAAATGAAGCCTGGAGAACTAATTGCTGATTTTTATGACAGGTTCACTAACATAGTAAACGGTCTTGCTTATCAAGAACAGCCAATCCCAGATGCATTGAAAGTGAACAAACTTCTGAGAGGACTGACAGAACAGTGGGACAACATCAAAACATCTCTTCGCGAGACACAAAGGATCAAGCCTCTATCAGTGAATGAATTGATTGGAACTCTTCAATCATATGAAACTGAGAAGCGAAATGAGCAAAACATATCCAGAGGTAATAAGTCAATTGCTTTAAAAACTAACGATGATTCTGATGCAGACACTGAAGATGTAGATGTTGACGATGAAGAACTGGCTCTCTTCATAAAGAAGTACAAGAAAATGAAAATCAGAGGAAGAGACCTCAAAGGAAAGAAGCCTTTTGAAGACAAGAGATCCATCGATGAAACACAGAGATCAAAGGAGATAATTTGCTTTCACTATAGGAAACATGGACACATCAAGCCAAACTGTCCACTTCTGAAAAAGAAGACCAAATTCGAGAAAGCTAAGAAGGCCTTAAAGGCAGAAACTTGGAGTGACACAGAATGTGAAGATAGTGATGAAGATGTCTGTCTGATGGCAAAGTCAAACTCAGACTCAGATTCTGATTCTGATCCTAGAGTGGAAATTGAGGTAAAACCTTCTGAAATGTCTATTGAAGTGTCAAACTATATTGATGAATTTGTGTTTTGAATTCAAGACTGCTCTTAAAAGAATCTCTTCTTTGAAAAAGGAAAATTCTTCACTACGGCAACAGGATGTTTCTCAAAAAGAAAGGATCGACTTTCTCCAAAAAGAGTTTCATCAAATCAAGGAAAGTCGAGATTTTCTTTCCAAAGAAAATGATGTTTTGAAAAAGGAAATTTCAAAAATTACTTCAAATTTTTCAAAAGGTTCAGAAACCTTGAAGCATATCCTTTCCATTCAAATTCCTTACTATAACAAATCTGGTCTTGGATTTGTAAAGGAAAGTGATAGCTTAATCGATTTTCCAAAAGTCAAGGAGAGATTAAGACAAAGACCTCCTAGACAAGTTTACAAAAACCATTTCAAAAGGAATTTTGTAAAACCTGTTGGCCGGAGTGCACTCAAGTGCTCAAAATGTGGAGATCCACAACATTTTGAGAATGAATGTCCTAAGGTCTGGAGACCTGTTCGAAGGGATTTTGTTAAGACAGCTTATACTAATACTCATGGACCCAAGCAAATTTGGGTACCAAAGAAAACTTGAGTTGTTGTGAATCTTGCAGATCACCACTAAAAGAAAAAGAAAGTGGTATCTAGACAGTGGATGCTCCAGGCATATGACAGGAGATCCAAGCATATTCGCTGATCTACAAAATTTGAAGGGTGGAAAAGTATCCTTTGGAGGAAATACTAAAGGACAAATCATCGGTAAAGGAACAGTTGATATTGGAGGACTAAGAATCAATGACGTGTCGTTGGTAAAGGGACTCAACTACAATTTGATTAGCATAAGCCAGCTTTGTGATACAGGATTCAGAATCAACTTTCAAGAAGATACATGCTCAGGAACAAGCAAAGATTCTTCTCAAACATTCACAGGAAGAAAACATGGCAATATCTATCTTTTGGATGTTAATCCAAACTCCAATCACTGCTTGATTTCAATCAAAGAGGATGAAGATCTTTGGCACAGAAGGTTGGGACATATCAGCATGAAACAGATCTCAAAAATCTCTAACAAGAAACTGGTTCGAGGTTTGCCAGATTTGAAATACAGAAAGACAGACTTATGCAATGCTTGCATGCTAGGAAAACAAGTAAGAAGTTCTTTCAAATCAATACATCATGTTTCAACTGATCGTGCTTTGCAGCTTCTCCATATGGATCTGTTTGGACCAACAAGAACACAAAGTATTGGTGGTAAGAGATATTGTTTAGTTATTGTTGATGACTTTACTAGATTTACATGGGTGTTCTTTCTTGCACATAAAAATGAGGCATTCTCATATTTTACAAAATTTGCAAAAAGAATTCAAAATGAAAAAAGTTATACCATTTCCTGCATTAAAACTGATCATGGGGGAGAATTTGAAAATCAAAATTTTTCAGACTTTTGTGAGGAAAATGGCTTTCAACATAATTTTTCTACTCCATACACACCAGAACAAAATGGTGTTGTGGAAAGGAAAAATCGTTCTTTGCAAGAAATGGCAAGAACTTTGTTGATTGAAAGCAGGATTCCTTTTTATTTTTGGGCAGATGCAGTTTTTACAGCATGTTACATTATTAACAGAGTCTTTCTCAGACCCATTCTTGAGAAAACCCCCTATGAGCTTTTCAAAGGTAGAAAGCCTAGTATTTCATATTTTCGAGTGTTTGGTTGTAAATGCTTTATTCTCAAAAACTCGAATGATCGTCCTGGTAAGTTTGATGATAGAGCAGACGAAGGATTCCTACTTGGATATTCTACAACAAGCAAAGCATATAGAGTATTCAACAAGAGTTCTCAGACTGTAGAAGAGACAATGAATGTAAGGTTTGAAGAAAATGTTCAGACTCACAAAGATGAATCTGAATCACTTCCCTATATTCAAGTATCTCCAGAAGGTCATCTAGAATCTCAAAAGTTCGAAGATTCTGTGGAAGAAGGAAAAGAAGACTATGTACAGACTCAACCAGAAAATCTAGAGTCTGCAGATATTCAGAAGGAACGTTTTGACAAAAACTGGAAACATAAGTCCAGTCATCCGAAAGATCTCATCATTGGAGAAATAGAAGATGGTATAAAAACCAGATCCAAACAGAAGGAGATCATCAGCAACTTGGCATTGATATCTGAAATAGAACCAAAAGAGGTTGGCGAAGCCTTAACAGATGAAAGCTGGATCAAAGCTATGCAAGAAGAACTTCAGCAGTTCAGGATAAATGAAGTATGGGAGCTTGTGCCAAGACCCAAAAATCGTCCAGTAATTGGAACAAAATGGGTATTCAGAAACAAACTAAACGACAAAGGAAAGGTCACAAGAAACAAGGCAAGACTGGTTGCAAAAGGCTACTCTCAAGAAGAAAGCATTGATTATGATGAAACATATGCACCAGTTGCAAGGTTAGAAGCCATACGGCTATTATTAGCATATGCTTGTTTCCATAACTTTAAACTTTTTCAGATGGACGTGAAAAGTGCTTTCCTGGATGGATACATTAAAGAAAAAGTATATGTGGATCAACCACCTGGTTTTGAAGAACCAAGGAAGACAGATCATGTTTACAGACTCAAAAAGGCTCTTTACGGTCTGAAGCAGGCACCCAGAGCATGGTATGAAAGGTTAAGTAATTTCCTTCTACAAAATGATTTCACAAAAGGTAAGGTAGATACTACTCTTTTTGTTAAGAAAAAGGGTAAGGATTTTCTACTTGTTCAGATCTATGTTGATGATATTATATTTGGATCTTCTAATGAATTACTTTGCAAGGAATTCTCTAAAAATATGCAGAACGAGTTCGAGATGAGCATGATGGGAGAACTAACATTCTTTCTTGGCTTACAAGTGAAACAAATGAAAGATGGTACTTTCATTTGCCAAGAAAAATATGCCAAGGAGATTGTCAAGAAGTTTGGTCTGCAAAATTGCAAGAAAACAGACACTCCAATGCCTCATTCATCCAAGCTAGACAAAGATGTGAATGGTAAAAAGGTTGATCAGAAGGTATATAGAAGCATGATAGGTTCTCTATTATATCTTACTGCATCTAGACCTGACATATTTTTAGCGTTTGTATGTGTGCGAGATTTCAGTCAAATCCAAAGGAATCGCATCTTTCTGCAGTAAAAAGGATAATCAAATACATTGGAACTTATCCAATGCTAGGTCTTTAGTATTCCAAAGATTCAGATTTTACTCTTACTGGTTATTCAGATGCTAACTTGGCTGGATGTAAAGTGGACAGGTAAAGTACTACAAGTACATGCCAACTGCTTGGGAATATGTTAGTATCCTGGTATTCAAAGAAGCAGAATACAGTCGCACTATCAACAGCAGAAGCAGAATACGTAGCCTTAGGAAGTTGCTGTGCACAGATTCTGTGGATGAAGCAGCAGTTGCGAGATTTTGCTGTTGAAGACTCAAATGTTGAAATCAGATGTGACAATACCAGTGCTATCAATCTCACTAAGAATCCCATTCTTCACTCTCGGGCCAAGCATATTGAGATCAAACATCATTTTATTAGAGATCATGTGCAAAATGGTGATGTGAATATTCAATTTATTGATTCTAAGAATCAATTAGCTGATATATTCACAAAACCCCTTGATAAATCATCTTTCGAATTTATTAGAAATAAACTGTGTATTACTTATCCTTCTTGAAGTGTTTTAACAGACAGGAAAATTCTTCAGACTCAAGCAGTTTCGGTCTGAACATTCTTCAGACTCTCAAGAACTGTACGTACATAGTTTAAATCTTGGCGGGAATTTTCTTGGCAGGATATTTACACATTTGGAAGTAAATTAGGTACGTATCTAATTTTATCTGATTAATTGAGCTTAGAATATTATCCGATCTTTTTGCTTCAGAAAATATATTTTCTTTCTATTTACCTTAAGGTTATTTCTTACCTTCTAAAAATAACCTCTTATTTCCAAAGATTCGTCTTTCTCGTTTATATACCTCTTATCGTCTTTTTCCAAAAACCCTCATCAGTACACTTTTCGGCTCAAACCTTTTTCGACTCTCAGAAACCCTCTTCATCTTCCTTCTCCAAAGTTCAAAACTTTTCGATCAAGAAGACTTCAGAATGCCTTTCAAGCGAAGATCATCACGTATCTTAAATCAAGCATCGAAATCTTCTGCTCCGCCAGAGTTTATGGAAGTATCAGATACAGAATCGGAACATCTCGAAGAATCTGCTCATGTTACACCCCCGCCTCGATCGTCTTCATTCAAACCAGAGGGTGACAAAAATTTTCGCTTCAAAAACATCAAACTCTTATGGCAGAATTATCAAAGACTGAAGAGAGGTAATGCTGCTGCTGATACTCTTCTCAAATGTCTTAAAGATAATCACTTTCGGTCGGAAACTCATCTAGTTCAAGAGTATTCCAAACTTTCTGCTGGGTCTGATCCAACCCCTGCTACCACAACTCCTTCCTCGCATCGCTCCAAGAAAGGGAAAGAAAAGGTCGGAGAACCATCCACTCCGTCTGTACAAACGCCAGTGGTAAGCCCTAAATCCTCTTCGAAATTTGTCGTTCCAAAGGATGACGCTCGTCTGTTCGAGCTTTTTGAGAAGAAACTGGGGATTGCCTCTAGAATGCCAGGAACAGGAAGATTGTTTAGAAGTCCTGAACATCACACATGTTATCAGCTTTTACTTGCTCGTGGTGTTATGAATCACAGGACTGTTGATTTTGCCTACTTAGAGAATGCTGGATTTTGTATTAAACGCAAGTTCGAAAAGCAAGGAATCTATGAGTTCTGCCTTCAGTCTGCGGAAGTTTATTCTGAACTAACAGCTTATTTTTACTCTAATCTCTCAATCTTGTCTCCCAACTGGATTCAGTTTACAGTCGGTGACAAGAAATTTGATATTAAGAGTGATTTGTTAGCAAGAATAATGGGGACAAGACAGTCAAAATTCATTCCTTTGGAGGTAAGTTATGAAGAAGCTTCCATGGTAGCTTCTGAAGATTCCACTTTTGCTTTGGAACCAAAAAGGCATACCACATACTATGACTTATCCAGAAGATCAATCATGCTGCACAAAATCATCATCAATTGTTTGAAGCCGAAGGCAGCCTCCAAAACAGACTTGTCTAAATCAGAAATGAAACTCATCTGGGCATTACTGAAAGGTCAACCCTTTTCTCTTCCTCACATCATCATATTCCACATGTACAGGACACTTCACAAGGACAAGGGACAACTTCCCTATGGAGCATTGCTTTCACGAATTTTCATGTTCCTACAAATATCAATTCCTGATTAGTTGAAGCAAAATAGTGTTCCCTGTATGATTGTTAGAGAGAGGATGCTCTCCAAGATGAAACAGTTTGATGATATTAGGGAAAAGATCAAAGGAAAAGAGACGGTTCATTCTGAGGCTACTCCTTCTGTTAAGTCATGTAAAAGAAAAACAGAGCAAAGCAAAGGGGCAAGAAGTAAGAAGAAAGAAACTTCAGTCCAGCTGAAAGTGTATAAAAAGAGAAAAATCCTTCTGCAAGATGAGGATGATGAAGCAGAAGCAGACCACTTTCATACAGGTCATGCTGAAGTTCCAGAACATGGTTCTGCACCTGTTCCAGAACATGGTTCTGCACCAGTTCCAGAACCAACTTTTACAGAACATGTCTCTGAGGAACAAGCACCTGTTCAGGGGGAGTTTCAACAAGAAGCAGCCCAAGGGTTCGATCAGCCTGAGCAAGCAAATGTCCAAGAACAGTCTTCCAACAATCAGAACATCCTTTCTCTTCTGCTTGAGATCAAAAGCAAACAAACTGCACTGGAACAGGAAATCCAGAATCTGCAGAAAATTGTTGAGGAAAACAACAATTCTCAACAACTTCAAGCAACAGTGAACCAAGCAGAACTTAAGGAAGCCATTGCTCAATGCAGCTCAAGGATTGATGAAGCCGTTTCCATTTTGGACAATTTTCAATTGATCAGAACCCCTTCCAAATCTTAGCCTGTTTTCAATTTTTCTCTCATATTTTCTTTGGTCTGTAATGACTTTGACATTATCTATTTATCTTGTTATATCAATGCTTTACATTATCTACTTTTACCTTTTTGCTGATGACAAAAAGGGGGAGAATTTTTATGCAGATTTATTGCAGGTTATAGACAAAGGAAGAAATGAAGCACAGATTTTTTAACAACAGAGTTTAATTCTTTCAATCTGTGATTTAATGCGCTGAATATGATTGCTCACTTCAAAATTATTCTAAATTGATTCAATCTGCAGGAAAGTTTTGTCACCATCAAAAAGGGGGAGATTGTTGAGGAAAACTCCTATTGATTTTGAAGTTGACAAAACCTTCCATAATGTTTGAAAATCTGATGCTTATTCTAAACCTTCTCATTTCAGGAATATATGTTCTGGAAGCTAAGAATGAAGTTATTCAGATTTTACAAGTTAAGAAGAATTATTTAAGTTCTGAGAAATTTTCCAGACGCAGAAATAATTCAGACTCTATGAGTTCTTGAGGACCCACGAAAGCTAAAGTTCTGAGATTTAGGAATTTCCAGAAGCAGACGCGTAAGCTGAAATTCTTCAAAAGCAGACGCAGAAGCTAAAATTTCCAGAAGCAAACGAAGATGTAGTAATTCTTCAGAAGCAGATGAAGACGCGGTAATTCTTCAGAAGCAAAATCCAGAACGAAGAATAACAGCTAGTGATCTGGCATGGATTTCATAGAAGGAAAGTATTGATTTGCTCAATCTTAATCAAATTGATTGACAATCAAATACTAAGACAAGAATGATCTACAACGGACAAAAACTCTACTTATGGAAACCAAGATTCTGTTTGTATGGGCGACCAGAATCAATGGGATTCAGAATCTATCAACTAACGGCTACTCAATCCTTAGTTTACAAATTTGTCCAAGGTGAAGATTGGAAGATGATCCTCTATGAATTGTCCAACGGCTAGTGTGGATGAAGAGGTGTATTTAAGGAGAACATGAGCAGCAGAAGGTAGAGAGATTCAAGAATCAACAAGTCCAAAGTCTGAGTTCACTCCAATCTGTTCTCTTGTCATTCTGAACTTAAGATCAAGATCTTGAGGATTACTTTGTAAAGAGTATTTGTGTGAGATAGAGAGTCCTATCATACACAATAGTGCTGAGACTCAAAGTCTGTAAATTCCTCTTGATTACATAGTGAAATCCAGCCAGTAGGCTGTAAGCGTGGGAGAGTGGACGTAGGCTTGCCATAAGCCGAACCACTATACATCTGTGTGCAGATTCTCTTTTCCTCATCTCTCATTTTACGTTTTGCATTTCAGTACTTCGTTCTTCAGATCTAACTTTAATCTGGATTTTATTCAGACTCTTTTGTTCTACATTTCATTTCCGCGAAATTTATAAGTTTTGTTAAGGATCACCTGTTCACCCCCCTCTAGGTGACCCGTGCTAGCCACTTCAAATCGTACATGGAAATATGACGTGGACTTACCTTGCATTCAAATGTCTTCTGTGGGTGCGTAGAGTTCACTCAATTGTTCATCTACGGTGCCCCATTGTCATGACACGACAAATGCCTGAACTGGTTGATGTCTATGATCCAAAGAGAGGCGACTTTAGGACTTGCATTTCACGAATCATCTTAGGAAAGAAGCCGTTGATGTCCTGCGATGAGGCACCTATACATGAGAAACAGTGCTCCCAACGGAAGGGCGAATCGTCACTACAGCGAGCAGCTTGAGTGGAGAATTTGTTGGGACTACCCCTTCTTTGATCCAAACCTAGAAGAGCCCAACCTTGTCATTCTCGATTGAATGATGATTGTTTGAGAGTCCCTTCAAGCAAGCGGGAGACAGACGCACAGAGATAGAGAGTATATGATTAGTGAAGAGACTTCTTTCGTTTGCATTTGGATTCACCGGTTTTGTTACCCGAAATATTGCGAAAAGTGTAAACTGATCTTAGTTACGTTCTATATAATTAACTTGGAAAATAGAATAAAATGTTTTACAGTAAATTCGTGTAAAGTTTGTGTTACAGCACATGCATTTAATGTACGAGAGTTCGAACTGATAATGAGTGATTTTACTTTAGAAAACAATTTGCTTTTCGAATACAATAACATAATTCAAGAACATATGTCTTCTTATAGGCCACATATATACAGAAAAACAACCCATTAGAAAAAATTAATAGATTGCGTTTCTCAAGTATCTTGTGACGTGACAAATCATTACAATTAGGACAAAAGTCACCAAAAATCTTAAACTATATTCATTGTAACACATTTACTCTAAATTATCTTTTTAAACACAAAAATCCTATATTTGTACTTATGTAACACATTTACCCTCCATCAAAGTTTTATCAATGAAAAAAGTTAAAAGAAACCTTGATGGAGGGTAAGTGTGTCAAATAAATACAAGTTTGGGATTTTTATATCACAGGAAAAGATTTAGGATAAATGTGTCACAATTGATATAGTTTGAAGTTTTTTATGTCATAAAAAAATTTCAAACTAAATGTGTTGCGGGAGGCATAATTTGAGGCTTTTTGTGACTTGTTCCCAAAGAAATATTGGCACCTTGATTTCTAAGCCCACAAAGGAATGTTATTTTCTTAGGTTGAGGCCTGGAATCTCATGTAATTCCTCTGAAATTAGAACTTCGAGATTAATGTCTTCCATATATACGTGTATATTTCAGTTAATGAATTATCATTATATTAGAAAACATATCAACGACATCAATGGCCGGAAAGACAATATCTCTTCGACATGAAACGATAAGAAGATGAGTAATTTTATGATGCCCAATGACAATTAATTAAGTAAACAACAATTTCCAAGCAAAGTAATATGCACTTTGTATCTATTATTCCATTTGTCCCATACATTCTTCTCCAAAAGTACACGATTTATTATTTTGCTTTAATTGCAAGTGCGATCCTCCAAACTTTTGAGGGGCTTAAGATTTCTTGCAATTTTGCAAGCATGAATTCACGCAACCATCGACGTCCTTGGCATCTACAATAAAAGAAAGTACATAAAAACCCATATTATGCATTTCCGAACATTGGAAAACAAAAAAAAAAGACAATTAAAAGAACCTTTAATAGGTATAATTTTTTCCAAAGTCGATAAGCAATCGATAAATATCTACATTGAGATTGCGTTTGGTTGTCTAGATTTCTAGTCAGGATAGGACTAGATAAAATAAAATATGAAATCTAAGGAATTTGCTATATCATATCTCTTGTTTGGTGAATTGCAATAATAAAACCGGAGATTTTCACATCTTATCATTTCCATTATTTGCTATCAACATCATATTAGTGCAAATAAACCTAAATATTGTACAAACAAAGATGATAAAAATCTCTCACGACGCTCTTACCTATTTCATTTTTATTTGCTTTTTTTTATTATTTTTCCCTCTCTTTTTTAATTAATTTCTTTTTTTATTTCTTTTTCCCCTTCCATCATTCCTGAATAAAATTTATTAAATAGTAAATTATACTAATATACCTAAAATATTAATAAATATTAATAATAAATGTATTTATTTATATAAATGAAATTTATATCATATGATAGGAAGAAATTTGAATATTTAAATAAAAATAAAAATAAATAAAAACGAAATTATTTTGTGTTTTTGTTACTTTGAATTTTTTATATTAAAATTTGAATATTATTTATATTCAAACATTATTTAAATTTTGTTAATTTAACAAGTTTGTTATTCGAGAAAAATAACTCTTATATTATGGAAATTAGAAATCATATCCACCACTATCCCACCTCCCCCATGGGATAATATTATCCGCACTATATCTCTCTTATATCCGACTTTATCATATATTGGGGAGACACCAAGCACAAGATAGGATAAAACATACCCCATTTTGAATTTTATCCCAACTATCAAACAGTGTTCTTTTCCTGGTTTTTCATTGCTTGTTTCTTTGGGAAATTGGGGCTAGAATAGTACTTTTTGTTGTCGATAAAAATAAGATCCATGCTTTTAAAAACCAGAGTTCTTTTTTTTTTTTCTGTCTTACCCTAACTATCAATTCACTCTCATACATTTGCCTCACCTCTTGCATGACGTGAAAGTTGAAACCCAGATCTTAAACTACATATCCCCACCCCTTGCCCCCTTGAGAAGGTGGAAATTCGAACTCCCTACCTCCCCCTTCCCAAGTAGAAAGGGTGGCCACTGGGGCAAACTCTAGTGGTTAAAAAAACTAGAACTCATTAAGACCTCAATTATCGCCATTGCCCATCAAAGCTTGGAAAAAAAGACTACAAAGGACAAATCGAGGTCTTGATTCCTGAAAAAACTATTGTATGGTGTAATAAAGAATATGTAGACCAAGCTCATCCGCACATGATTAATAATAATATGGTGAACAACTTGATTAATAGTCCAAATGATATTGATCTTTGTGATCTACAAACCGTGCAATAACTTCTCCTCAATGCCCAGACTTATCGCACAAACCCAACTCTCAAGGACCAGTCCCAAGAATATATATGTAAGAAAAAGTTTATAGTTTCTTGTTAACAAGCGTAGGAAACTTATCTCATGTCCAGCCAAACAAAAGTAAATTCCTTGAAAAACGAAGGCATTTTCTGGAAAAATCAATCTGTCTGCCAAGCAGATGGATCCCAAATGTGCGAATAATAGAAATAGTAGATTTGTATTCCATGAAAAAACAGTAAAAATCTTATGATTTTATGAGAAGTCTAATTATCAAACAAAAAGTTGACGGTTTTTAGCCTATCACAATTGACGAACGAATAAAAACGGACATCTTTTCTATCTAAAAGGTGAAGGAATTGTTTTCACACTAGGATGCATGTCAAGTCATTTGGACACCAAGCAATCGAGGTTGTATTGGCTTTCGAATGTCACAGCCTCCGATACCCCTATACAATTCCTGTAGCACGCGGGATAGCAGGCCCTTGGGTCAGCGATCACAGAACATTCAGCCAAGCATTGGACCTTACACAAGTCCGATTTAAATCGGTTCCCCTCGGCACCAGATGCCTGCAATGCTATCGTGGCTACGAGCATTAGCACCACTAATTTAGCACAACTGTTGGCAACCATGTCTGATTTGTTTTCAAATGAATAGTGATTCGCGGTCTAGTCACTGTATTTTGGTATAAGAGCGATGTGATTCTACTGTATATATAGATGCAGGATACCGGGATAATCTTTATATGGTAATGCTTATCTGTTGATTATTTCTACTTTCCTTATATGGAGGGTGAGGATATGTTTTTTTGGGAAAGATATAGTCAAATACCAAAATCTCATTCACCACCCGCCTGGGTGGCGCTGCTGGAACGCGCACTCTTCCTCTCGCAAAAGGTTGAGTGTTCGAATCCCGGGCGCCGCAGGGTGACTTAACCGGTGGCACGTGTGTGGTGGCTAGCACGTGTCGCCCCCAGGGTTTACTCCTCGGCTGTCGGCCGTGCGGGGGTTCCCTGGGTTACCAAAAAAAAAAAATACCAAAATCTCATTATAATAAGTTAAAGAGTTTCTTTCCTTGAGGGGCTAATACGACTCCCATTATGACTAAATCCCCATTTTCCCTAAAGAGACAAAATTGCCTAAAAAAATCCAATAGAAATTTAAAATGGTGGGCCTAAATTTATTGTTTTTCCTTGTTTTTCCTTTTTTCTCTTACAGATTCTCATTGCCATAGTTGAGAATGTAACATGGCTTTTCTTTTCTTTCTTAAGTGGGTATCACCATTCATACTACAAGCACCTTGCAATCTTTTTCTTTATTATTATCATATTTTAGCTCTATACACTTTGGCACTATAAAAGAGAGAAAGTTTCAAAATACCTAATTCTCACGTAAAAAAACTACTTTTAAGATTTCCCAAAGTAAAAAAGCACAATTACATTTCAAAATACGCCCACTGTGATACATTAACTTAAACTTTTTTCAGTGACATTAAAAATCCCAAAATTATATCTATGTAACGCATTTATACTTCGTCAAGAATTCCGTCAATGGAAATCGTTAAAAATCTGCTTAAATGGACACAAAAAAAAAACAACATAGTTTTAGCTGAAAAGTCATCTGACGGGAATTTGATGGAGAGTAAATGTGTTACATAAGTACAAGTTTTATGTTTTTTATGTCACGAGAAAAAATTTAGGGCAAATGTGTTCACAATGGGTATAGTTTTGAATTTTTGAGGTCATAATAAAAAAGTTCAAGGTAAATGTGTCACAATGAGTATTTTGTGGCTTTTTCCCTTATGCTTATGTCTGTTTTCAATAATTTAGAGAGCGCGAATCCCATGACTAATTAGTGGACCACACTCCATTAATTTGTTTGGTGACTCGTTACAGTTGTAAACTCATAGTTGCATATATTAAAGTACATGCATGCAAGACGAAGTGAAAGGCTTGTTAGTGGTGATGAATCGCAATATATAATAACAAATCACTCATTATTGTACTACGATACTGAATAGATGTATGGATAACCTCTTACTTATTCTTAAAAAAAGGGGAAAAAAAGAAAAATGACTGTTCTACTAGTATTATTCAACCGCTTGTGAGGTTGATGCTTTTGGAACCTTTAAGCATTATCATAGAGCAACACACAATTCTGCTTCAAATTTTTAATCACTTTTTGTTACATATGATTATCAAGAGATGTCTACTTGGCTATCTCCACCTAGGTTGCATGTTTTTCTATGGAACTATCCTTTTAGCTAATACGAATGAGTGGCGTGCTTTTTTTTTTTTTTGGAGGATTAGTTTTGAAATATGAACCGATTTTTTGGCACCATTTGTTTTGCGAAAAATAAGTGATTTAAAAAATATTTTCCTCAAAATGATCGTCTATATTGCTTGAAATAATTAGTTAATGAAAATTGTTTTCCTTATCGATAACAAATTTATATTTAAATATTTTCATCTAAAATGAAAAAATTTTCCATGTATTAACTAGTTGCTCTTAAACTAGAAGATTCATCATGTAGGAGGGAGAAAAAAAATACATAAATTTTGGATTAAAATTTATAAGGAATTTTATTTATGTATAGCTGTAAATTTGTTGAGCAAGAAAGGTATAATATTACTGTTTAAATTAGACATTCAAAAGAAAAAATAATACAATGTAGATAAAAAAAAACTTTGCCAAATATAGTGCAACAACACTTGACGACTACGAAAATAATTTCTTCGATCTTCATTGGGATGCATCATGTCATGGAAAATTATTAGGCGCTTCTTAATCATCACGTGACCTTCTTCCAAATATTCGTGATGAACCAATATGAGAGCTTCATTTACTTTCAAAATTTTTAGATCAAGTCTTTATCAGGCCAATCCAATGTATACGCAAGAAATTTTATATGATAAACAGGGCAATTTCAATAAAAGGTCTAAGGTGGGACATTTTTTTTAAAAGAAGGCTCATAGTGGATATTATCTCAAATAAGCCCCTAAAATGGCCAAAATGTCTTAAATAAATACCCGAGCTTACCGGCCAGTCAAATTTTCCTCTATCGGGGAGTCTGTGCATCTCATCTACATCTATTGTGCATAAGATGCAAATGAGATGCTCAGGCTCGCCAATCAACGAAGATTTGGTTGGTTAGTGAGCTCGAGGCCTTATTTGACATTAAGTCGGCAACTTAAGGACCTTATTTGGGATGTAACGTCCCAAAATTCGACTCACTTTCGAAATCAATGAAATTGATGCATTTCTCATTTCATTTTAGTAAGTCTCACCCGGAACTAATCATTCTCGGGATACTGACCAATAGAGAAAGGCTAATTAGGAAAAACGGTACATGGACCCAAGGACTCGATCGTGAATTGAGTCCGATCCCGAGGAACGACGAGTAAATATTTTGTGCCAATGTGGGCCGGTCTAAAGAGAGTGACGAATTTGGTTCAATCGATGACGTACAATTGGATAGCGGGTGATTCCGCACGACCGAGAATACGCATGACGAACAATCCCGAACTTATTATAGACGACTGTGACCCCCAAAACTAGCGATAAATCCTCGTGTTCTCTGGAAAATCGGGACCAGCACGACTCGAGTAGCCTTAGGTCGATACGCGTAACCCCTAAACAGCCGCCCGTTAGTGAAAGACGCTAAAACTACAAATTGAGTGAAAACGATCGTCGAATTGAGTCCGGATTTCGGTGTCGATTTTCGTGGGCGTACGCGACTATTTTGCGAGGACGACGTCATTTTTATGTGGCCATGCCTATTTGAGATCAATAGAGTTAAAACTTGAAAATTTGACCCAGGTCCGGAAAATTACCGTTTTACCCTTGTAACCCTAAGTTGGAATTCCGAATTTTGGGCTTTATTGGACATTATTTTGGAGTTTAAAATTAAGTCTCATCAACCCCCAATAATTCAAAATGTTGAGGACCAAAATGCCCATCCACTAGTGAGCTTGATTGAACCACAATCCTTTAATTAGAGGTAGTTTGGGTATTAGGAAAAGTTGTTCACCCACTCTACTCACTCAAGCACCCTATAAGCTCTCTATCCTCTCTCTCTCTCCTCTCATTCTTCTCCTCCACCAGCCGGCAACCCCCTTCTCCCTCTCACTCTCTCTCCCGATTTCTCCCTCTCCCTCACGCCGTCGCCGCCGCTCGCCGGAGGAGCCGCCGCTGCCGGTGCCGCCATCGAGAGCCACCATCCCACGCCTCGCCACCCTCACCATTCCGTCTCTCTCTCTCTCTCTCTCTCTCTCTCTCTCTCTCTCTCTCTCTCTCTCTCTCTCTCTCCAGCCGTGTCTCTCACCTCTCCCACGCCCTCTCTTTCCCGGCCGCACAAGGCCCCCTTGCTGGAGCCACCGCTCGCCATTCCTATTCGGGCGAGAACCCGTCGCTGCCCAGCCATTCTCACCGCTTGCTCAGCCTCAATCCAAGCTTAAGATATCAGGTGAGTTTGACCCTAAACCTTAATTAGGATAAATTGCATTTCTAGATGGGATTTAGGGGTTAATTAGGGTAATTTGGGGGTTAAATTGTGGAGATGATTAGGGGCTATTGTTGTGGCTGATTTGGTGGGTTAGTGTGTTGAATTAATGGAGATTTAGGGGCCCGAGAGGTGCTGTACAATGGCTGGACAGATTTGGATCGAAATAACCCAAGTTTGGAAAAGTTCGGGTTCGAAATGTGGATTATAGCGCGCGCCCTATTTGGCCTTGTGGTGGCTGATTAAAATGGTGCTTTGGGGAGTCTATTGGAGCATTTTGAGGTTATTGAATGGCTCGGTGCGACCGGTTTAGTGGCTGTCCACATTGGAATTTAATTGGGCAAGGTTCGGTTGATTTGAGGTTTAGTAGTGTAATTGTTGGAAATGTTGGATTGACCGAACTAGTAGCTGAATTGTTCTTGACTGCGAGCGATTTTGTAGTGTCGTGACATATGCCTAATGCAATTAGGAAGGGAATAGCTTGGTGGGCCTCGATTTTTGTGGATTCATATTGAACTAGTTGTGTGATTTATGTGTGTGAATTGTGTACGGTGCATGAGTGCTTGAATTGATTCCATGGTTGTGCTAATATGTGCTTGGGTATATTGAATTATGGTCTGAGTATATTGCATGACGAATTGAACAAGTGGTGTAGTGATATTAAATGTTCTTTATGAAAAATGTGAGCACCCAAGTGTGATTGTTGTAGTCGTGGGTGTGCGTCACGAGCATTGGCACGACATGTGCATTTACAAGTGTGCCCGAGTGACATGTGCATTATAATCACCTAAAATGCCCTGATGCGTTTAACGCGGGGTTCAGATAAAAATTGGTACTTGTGAATGTGTGATCAAAATAAACCCTGATGCATTTTATGCGGGGTAGTGAACCCGTCCTGAGGCGTGTTATGCAGGACGATGTCCGGTTTATCGGAAGATGACCAACCTGAGGCGTTTTACGCGAGTGATGTGTCATGAGCCTTATGCGTTTTACGCGGGCCAAAGATCGATCTCGAAGTGGTGGACTTGATGTGTTTAACATAGGTCGGAGAAGAAATTGGTAAATGACAAAGTGCTAGCATGCAAGTGTGCGCGAATGCATTGATGAGGCATGAACATGAGCGCGAACATGAGCATATGCATTACATACGTCGGGACTAAGTGATATGTATATATGTGCCGCGATGTAATTCTATGGTACTGTTGTGATTATTCATATAGAATGCCTAACTTGTAGGGTCAAGTAAAAATTAGATTTAGGCCCGAGGGCCTGAGTCAGTATATGTTTTGAGTTATGTATTGCTTACTGCTCGTCAGGAGGTGCACGTTAGCCTAGTTCAGGCTTAGGGAACTGCTCACTGAGATTATTCTCATCGTTGTATAAAACCACTTTCTCAGACCCCCAGCCTTGAGATGCTTACAGTTCCAGTGCGTTTTGGGATTCCCCATCATGTAGAGCGGACGAGGACGATACACCCCGTAGGGAACGGGGAGTTATATATTAGACATTATACTGAAGTATAGGTGGACTAGGGGAATCACATTATCAGATCCACGAGTACGTGGCTTGGTGCTTCAGGGACGACCTCGGAGAGTATGGTCCTCTCCGGACTTTTGATGTCCCGTTCACCGGGTTGGGCACCCGATACCCTCGATGCCCTGATGGCGAGGTGACTGACCCTAGCTCTTCAGCCGAGGAGAGCGCGAGCTCCGACGGTGTACCAGTAGAGTACGAGGTAGATGAGTTCGAGCCGATGGACATAGAGCCAGACGATGGGGACACTGTTCCGGAGCCGATGGAGCCGGACGTTGAGGAGCTAGAACCGATCGAGGAAGATCTCGTGCCAAAGGCTGAGCCTGAGGATATGGTCTCGGAGGAGGAGGCTGTAGAGACCGAGTATGAGACGGACTCATCAGGGTCTGAGGAGGAGATGCTTGAAAGCTCTTCATCTTCGAAGTCTTCTGATTCCGACCCAGACTGGGCACCGTAAGAGTTAGCATTTGCCTTAGTTTGGTAGGGTCAATACCTTTTTGACTAGTGCCCCACCTTTAGTAGTAGACTGACCCCCGAGCCACTTACCCCTTTTTGTCAGTAGTGGCCTTAATCCGTTTTTTATTTTTGATGATCGGGCTGTATATGAATATTGTATATGGTTTCCAGTATTAGTGCAAGTGTTTATTCCGTAGTCGTTGTTGTTTGTTTCGGTGGCTATCCTTGGTTGTGTGTATAATATTGTACGGGTAATTTTAAATACTTTCGCATATGCTTTAAATCTCTGTGTTGGGTGTTAGGTCGGCGACGCGTCCTGGGACGTCGCACGCGAATCGACCTTTGCGAGAGATGTGGCGCGCCGAAGAGTGCAAGGCGTGACATCCCCATTTGATTTGGTATCAGAGTAAGATCAGCTCGATCCAATTAGGTCGAAACCTGGGGTGATAAAGAGCGATGACCTTGGATAGCCAGTAGGGTGACCTCGTGTGCTATGTGTACCTCCTGACCGCTTGTGTTTGATTGAGTGCCTGTTTTAGTTGACCCGTAAAGTGTAGGTGCGGCAGGACTCGAGGTTAGTACACGTATCCTCGTGATTGAAGTCTCGTGCTATTTATGCTTAATCGTGTGCTAAGTAATTGACTGCTATTATATTGAGTCCTTTGCTTAGGACCTTAGACCGGTTTAGCTTGGCTTAGGTCTCTAATTCCTGATTGGGATTATAGCAGGTAGGTGAGCATGTAATTTGAAAGGATGAGTAGCTAAGGAAGGGGTAGAGGTTGAGGCCATGATAGAGATAGAGGCCGAGGTCGTGAACCAAGTTGTGTAGAACTACAAGTGAGAGTTGCCGAGGACCCCAGAGTAGATGGAATTTTAAGGGCTCTTGAGGAAGCTGGAATTTTGGGAGGTAGACTAGCCCAGGAAAGAGATGCCATAATTGCCGCTGCTGTTGAGGCTGCCATCGCTGCTGCTAATGGGGCCAACGAGAACAACGGAAATAATGGGAATCAAGGGAATGGTGAGAATCCAATCCCGGGACCAGTGAATGTAATCAAACCGATGTCTAAATTGGTAGAGCAGTTCTTAAAATTGAAGCCGCCTACGTTCAATGACAAGAGTGACCCCGAGACCACACCCCGTTGAGTTGAGGAACTAAAGAAGGCCTAATGTAGGTAGACCTCAAATGTCCCAGATGAACAAGAGGGAACCACCCTAATGTAGGTAGACCTCAAATGTCCCGCCGATAGAAAAGAAAGAGGCTAGGAAACTGATAAAAGAGACGGTTGATTATGTCCACTCTCTTCAAGTTGTCTGTCAGAGAAAATTATGATATTTTCCTATATTAGAAATTAAAATATTTCTATTGCTTTCCTGTATCTCTCTAAATTTTGCGATATCTCTTTTGATTTTGCATATCTTGATTGATATATGTTAGCTTTGATAAGTCTATAAATAAACTGATGAACTCTTTATCATGATATATCGAAATATATAAAAAATTCTCTAACATCTCTAATATAGGAAAATATCCTAATTTTCAGTAACATTGTCGACTCAATAATAAGAATCATTGCAGTTTGACTAATCAACGATACTGGTCAAGCATCGGAGTCCTCGTACTTCAAATTGACAAGCAACTGGGCATTGAGGAAGGAATAAGAACTTGATGAATGGATTCTAAAACTGATGAAATGGATTCACTAATGACAGCACAAATCTTTATATTTTCACAATGAATATTATTAATCGAAATTCGAGAAAAAGAAAAGCCTCGCAACTAAATTCGAATGAACAAACCAAAAGTTTAGAAAGGGGTCGCTTCTCGTAAGAGAGAGGTCGCGTAGACCCTTGCTTGCAAGCCATGACGCTCATCTCAATTCGAGCCACCAATTCAACGATTAGATAAATGGAGACACTGAGTAGATATATCACCCACGAGACAACATCCCTTCATCTGGCGGAGCGAGAGTCGCTTAGACCATCTCCAACGAAAGGTAACATTCACGCAGCCTTAGTCGTTGCTAAAGCACCACTAACAGATGGCTGCACAGCCATCGCCATGGCGGAGCGAGGGTTTGCACTACCTTCGCCTTGGCAGCACAATGAACTCTAGGCCCCCATCCAATCTCAACAACACCCGACGGTGCTCGCCAACCACCACTTCCTATCCCCCTTCTTCTATTAAATTTTTTTAACTATTATTTTATTTCATCTAATTTTGATAGTTTGCATTTATGTCAACCTCAATAAAAATGGTCATCTAATACTTAGTACCTGGATGTCTAAAACTCTTAACGGAATATTTTATGTTGACTCGATGCGTATAAAAAGCTTATAGGATGTGGTTGTCAGTGTGTAGATTGATAAAAATCTTAGCATGCATCAATAACATGCAAACTAGATCCGGGCGCAGGCAACACCCGCTCCCGAAGGATATGGCCGGTGACAGTGAGGCCCCACAAGTCATCGCGAAACGACGATCGGCCCCGTTTTTCTAACGAACTCCATTACATGGCGGTGCAAAGCGGAGGTCAGTCATGATCTTAGGCCTTAGAGGTTGAACCATCAATTTTCTTGCCGATATGTCGGTTGGTAGCATCCGCAAGCTATTTGCTTGGAAGCTTTCTCTTCACGACCGCCCATATTGTCCGGTTACGAGAACATTGCCCTAGCGGTACACCCAATTGCAGCTTATGCTTCTTGGACTTATGCACACCAATAGCATCTGAGCTAATTCCAAACAGGACCGCTGACCACTCGATGTATGTTTTGCATGGATTAACATGCGACCTTATGATTTCACGGGAGCGACCATTGCACTCTTATCACCAAAAGGGATGTAGAAATAGAAAAACCTTCTAGCTTGGTTGGCTCAATAACCGCGTGCTCAACTTGTCTCCCATGAAATTACGAAGTTCGAGTCGATTGCGAGTGACTGACTGACTTTTGTTCATGGTTGCTCCTATGTTGTATGGAGGGTTATGGACCATTGACGCGCGCGTGTGGGACTAGAATGATGGGGTCGGGTACCCTTGGACCCTCGAGTGGGCTGGTGCTCAATAAATATGGTTCAAATCCAACATCTTGTAATGTTTGTAAGATTCTCAGGATTAACTTTGGTCACTTTAACGCTCCTTTTTGCTGATAAATAATCCAAATATATGAAGAAAAAACATGCATGAATGCACACATGCACTAAAAGAATGGCCGGAGAATCGGACTATACTTGAGTGGCTTCACTCAACTTCAGCTTTATTTACAACTTGCATCCTCTACTTTCAACACCCTGTACTTTGGATCTAAGATTTCAATCTACACTTGAAATCTTCAAGCTTAATGCCATTAACTGGAACTTGAGGGCAATCGAGGTGTTAAACTGCATGGTTTTCGACCTAAATGATCTGAAAGAGTTTTAGGGTACCATATCCCTAATTGGTGAATTACAACTTAGGAAAATCACCAACATGTTTCGACTAAATATAAACACAGGCGACGTCATGTCCGTAACCCAACAACAAAGACTGGTCAAATCTTAAGGTGCAAAGTTGATTTTTCTTCAAATCTTGAGATACATGCGCAATTTTTTTGAAACCGGAAGGTACAAATTATGAGGTTAAAGTTAAGGATAGTTTTATAACTGTGAAAGAAAAGCTATAGTATTAGCACTGACAACATATCCTTCCACTACATATGCCAAAACAGTATATATCTCCAACAATTTGTACTATAGCTTCCTAATTTAGGCAAGACGCAAGCACTCTAATTTGCTTCCTAAGGTAATCAATGCTCCTTAACCATCCATTGCACCCTCATTATTGTGGACTATGGTGAGTGGAGAATTAGATAGAATCGAGAATATGCCGTCTTTTTTTATTTTCCAAATAGATATCAAAACACGAAATAATCAATCACGGAAACTTTCAAACCCTAAATCACCAATCGATTGATGATTGGTGAAGAGACCCTTCTTTTGTTGGCATCAGCACCACCAGCACCATGGTGTGAAATGTTGTTGAATTTCGAGGACTCACCGGATTCAAGACTGCACATTAGGCGACAAGAAATCCCCCAGCTATGTGGAGCCCCTTTGCTTTGATTATGTTCGGTGAATTATTGCTCTTGTCACTAACTACTTATTCGTATGTTATTTGTCCTAAGTTCGATATTATATGAACGAAAGGATGAGATCAAAGGCTCTGGTAGTGCTGGCCAGAACTCAATGACATGATAGCAACCCACCACTTTTTTTTTGGGCTGAGATGGTCAATTATAAGGTTTGATTAAAGTATTAGTTGTTCCAAATTCTTTGCTTTCTTAAAAGAGAATTTGAGCATTCTCACTCCGCAATCACTTTCGATGTTGATAGTTTTGGAAGCTTTGGTCAATTATTGAATTGATGAGTGAGACAATTTTGCTTTTGGCACTTGGATCTAACAAAACCAATGTGCCCTTTTTCCTATAACTATTTGATGCACAAAACTTTCTGTGTGAGTTACTCAATTTTTCCCCTCAAAAAATCGTACTCGTGTTTCATTACCACGTCATAATTATTCCAATGATCCGGTCGGGAAACTAATTTACCCATCCTAATTTTTTCTGCCACGTTATTTACTATACTTAGTTTTGTAAATTAATCTTAATGTATCTAGCATCATTCTAACGCATGAACACGCGATCCGAATTTGATTACGTAAAACGAAGTGCCAGCCCTGGTGTAGAGTCGCTATAAATTCTCTTATTCAACTCCTTCAATTGAACATTGAACTTGTTCGTGTGCATGTATAGTTAGACATTAGTAGGTTTAGATAAATAAATTTTTAAAAAAAGCCATTGGTAGAAGCATGAGAACTATTTTGGAATCCGCTAAAAACTGAGACAGAAGCACAGCACTCTAGACAATCAAATACTTAGGGATAAACAAAATTATCTTAATTGTGCCTTATCCCCTCAGAGGTTTCTTTCTTCCTTTTTTCTTCCCTTTTTTGGGGGGGAAGAATTAACTCCTTTGGTGAGTTATTGGTCAAACTTCAAATTTTCATCACCTCCTATACAACTTGGTTTACCAATTGAGGTATGTACATGTAACCGTATGAAGAGGGTAGCCCAAAATAAGACCAAAACACATAAGATTACGCAATGAATAATTCATAGATTGGGATATCATTCACGATTCACGAAAAGCTAACCTACAATCAAATCAAACAAATACGGACGAGCAAAAATTAATAATTGGTGATCCATAGTCATGAAGGATCCATTTATTTCGTTTTCCTAAAACTAATCGCTTATATCGCTTGTGAAAATAAAAGAATAAAGAAAAATTCATCATCCACGAAAATATTTAGACACAATTTTTTGTCGATAATGAAATATTTTTCATCGACTAATTTTTCCAAGCGACACGAGCAATTATTTTTTAAGAAAATAATTTTCAAATTATTTATTTTTTACGAAATAAACAGCACCGAAATGTCATTAATCTCTCTCTCTTGCAACGTCCGGAAGTCCAACTACCTTTGAAGCTGTATGGACTCGAAGTACCTTTCAATCACTTCGAACTGCCTAGGGGCCCACTTTTGAAATTAAATCTTCAAGGCCCATTCATCCTTGCCGATGTCGTCATTAGAGTATTTTTTGATGAATTTCTAGTATACTTTATAGACCCGACTTGCACTTATGTGGAATCTACGTGAAGACATTCGTGCTTTTAAAATGATAGACTATTATCATATTCTGATTTCATAGAAAATAAAGAAAAGAGAGCAGTACGTGCGGTTGAAGAATTAGATGTTTATTGCGCAATTTGGAGGACTTTAGTCGCATAAGATTCATATTCCACTAATGTCATGGAACGGCTGTTCATGTAAGAAACTCTTGCTCTCGAAAATCGATTTTTATATGTCAAGATCGATGCATGCATTATAAACAGGTGATTAGCAATCGATCAAATATCTCCACACGTGCTACCTAGTTTAGAAGATTCCATAATGTTAATTACGACATTCGGTAAAAAAAAAAACAATACACAACTTTTAACCTATTTTTGTTGTAGAATTAACACAACCTTTTAAATGTCTAGGAAAAATAATACAACATTTTTATCATTGTTGTGAATTTACAACGAAACTTTTAAACGTCTCGAGAAAATATACACGAACTTTTATTACTGTTGACAAATTCAACATCCGCCGATGTTCCGTCCATTCTCGTCGCCGCCTCTCCCTCGGGGTTAGATATGAATCGGTACGAATTTATCATATAGCGTAATTAACGAAAAGGGTGTTTTGAATTACACGACTTCACGTGATCACAAACCACAAATATGACGCGCGAACACAAATCGCCGGCCCTAATTTTTACCATCATTTGATATGGAAGTAAACTTTAACTCACAACAAACCCCCCGAAACCCTCAATAACCCGAGTCTCTCGTCCTCTTCAGCCCTAAATTTCAAATTAATTTCGATGAGCAAGAGTTGCACGATGCCGTTATGAAGGGGTAACATTCCTTATGTGCATGTTAGCACAACAACAAACACGTTGTTTGACAATGGCAAAACGTTGCGTATTTTTCCTTTCTAGGAAACGTTATCTACAGTTACGCGTTAGATTTACAATAATGTTTAAAAAAAATTTTGGGTATGCTTGCGAATTCAGTGTTGATCATGCAACAAATGGTTAGAAGGTTGCGTACAACTGTTGCTCATAATGTTTCGGAAAGTCCGGTTGGACCGGTGTGGAGAAAGAGGACCACCAAAAACGGGCCCCCATCAAACGCGCAGTTCCATCTAAGGCTTTAATGCCCTTACGTGATTTCCCTCCGGATTATTCTGTAGATAAATATCCTTAAATCGCTAATTAAGGTAATAAATCTGGTTCGCAACTCGTTCAATTTCCGTTTCGTAATCAGGCCGCAAGTTAAAAGATTAAATTTTTCGAAACAATTAGCAAGTCAATGACTTCTCAGATGCTTCCCAATTCCCACTGGACAGTCCCATGCGACCTCAAAAGAGGGGGTATAAAACGCCACACGCTGTCGACTTTTAGAGGCTATTATTACGCCTGGCTGGCATTCAATTTCAGTCGACTTTCCCGAGAAAAACTCTTATCCTCCGAATCTGGCACCTGAATTCGTACCGTGAACCACATGAGGATATAAGTTTTCCATCTGGGTTCAACCCAAAATCCGAAAAGCCACAGGGAAAAAAAAAGCACAGCAAACTTTCCTTAAAAGACACGGTTTTTGTCCTCATTTTACCAAAACCTCGACAAATTTTGTAACCTGTTACTCTCTAATTTTCCTCTCCAAAGAAAGCGAATCGTCACTTGCTTAAAAGAGAACATCACAGCAAAAGGATCTGGCGAGAAAGAAAAAGACTGGACAATCATAGAGCTTCGGAATTGAACTTACGAAGTTCGTTCTTCTTCATTTTTTTCGGGCTTTTTCAAGTTTGAAATTTTCACAAATTTTTTTTTTCTGCTCCTTCGTCTTCTGCTGGACCCAAAGGCCTGAAGAGACACAGATCAGAGGTGTTCTTCCATGTCTCGCTCGAGTCTCTCTCTCTCTCTCCGGTTCTTTCCCCACTGTACATCGCGGCCAAAATTATTCGTTTTTTTTTTAACTCTACTTAAAGTTAAAAATAAAGAAAAAAAAAGAGGAGGAAAAAACGGAGTCCCAGTTTTTTCCCATCGCTTCAGAGCATCCTTTCCCGTTTGATTTTTTTTTATCCCTTCCTTCTTCTTCTTCCTTGTCTGTCTTCACTCGATCTTGCCAATCCCGATTCTCTTCACGACGGCGTTCCTTATGTCGGCCGCCGCGGCCTGCGAGCACATCCCCGCCATGTAGTTCCTCACCTCCGCCCTTATCATATCCTGCATCACCGCCATGAACTCCGCCCTGAACGGCGAGAAGTCGGTTCCGACCCTTGGGGCGGGAGGCGGGTAAGGGAAGATGTTGATGCCGCCACCGCCGCCGTACCCGCTGGGGTTCTCCGGCAGCGCCACCGCCTGCGGCGGAGCGGCCGCCGGCGTCGGGGCGGGATCCGGCGCCGCGGCCAGTAGGGAGATCGGGTGGGTCGGCTGAGTCGGCTCGGGGGCGACCCGGGTGGAGACCTCGCACGGCTCGGCGACCCCCGGGAGCGACAGGCTCAGCGACGTCGGCGGATCTTCGGAGGACGGGGCCGCCTCCACCGGCGGTGGCACAACCGGGCCGGTCCTCGCGACGGGCCTGTACACGAAGTGGATACTGGAGTCGCTCATGCCGGACCCCGACGGGCTCCCGGGGCTCAGGCAAGGCCCGGCGGAGGCGGACCGCTTCGCCGGCGGCTCCCGGGGGCTCAGGTCGCCGCCGCCGACGTCCTCGTGGGGGAGGAGGGGGGGCGGGGGCGCGGCGGAGCACTTGCGCTTGAGGGTGGAGTTCCAGTGGTTCTTGATGGCATTGTCGGTGCGGCCGGAGAGGAGGCGGGCGATGGTGGCCCACTTGTTGCCGAACCGGGCGTGGGCCCGGGCGATGACGGCGTCCTCGTCGGGGGAGAAGGGTCGGTGCTCGACCCCGGGGGAGAGCTGGTTGCACCAGCGGAGGCGGCAGGACTTGCCGGAGCGGCCGGGGACGGAGCGGCTGATGAGGGACCAGTTGCGGGGGCCGTGCCGCTGGACGAGGAGGCGGAGGGCCTCGTCCTCCTCGGGGCTCCACGGTCCCTTGATCCGATCCACCTCTTTCCTCGAAGCCATCGATCGAAGCCCACCCGCGACGACGGCTCACCCACCCAAAAAGGAACGATCTTCAAATCGGATGCACGGCTCGCGAACTGGTGCGTGGGTGAAGAAGAAGGTGAGTTTCGGGTTGAGAGAGAGAGAGAGAGAGAGACTAGAGAGAGGAGCAAGGGGAGGGGGGGTATATGAAGGTGGAAAGCGTGGGGTGGTGGGGGGGTGACCGGTTGGGCCGGTGGAAGGGGGGAAGCGGTTGGGGTTGGGATACAGCTGGCGAGGGGAGGGGGGACACGCGTCGGATCTGAGTGTTGCACTGATTTACACAAGTCGCTCTCTCTCTTTTTTGAACTTTCCTTCAATTTTCTCTCTCTCTCTCTCTCGAGGGGAGCGTCTGCTGCACTCTCCCTCTCTCTATCTCTTAAGTAAATTGAGAGTCGTTTCGAAGGACGAATGATTGCGGCCCCTTTTGACCTTCCTGGCCCCCTTCCTTGCAGCGCTCCCTTATCTCCTCCTCCCTCCCTCCTCCCTCCTTCCTTTTTTTTTTTCTTTTTCTTTTACTTTTTTTTTGTCTCGGTTAAATTTGATGGCCCAACGGTTTCGTGGTTTCGATGGAAAAGCACGGGCTCGGTTAGGAATTTGAATCTCCCAGACCAGCTTTCGTCACGAAATCCGACAAAAGAAAGAAAAAAAAGGCGCTCCTTTTTATTTATGACTTAAGATGTTGGCCTGGGCGAAATCGTCAGTTCATTGATAAAAGTTTGAATTTTTTAAAGCAGCATTTTCCAGAATATCTCCCTGTTCAGGGAAGTTCGTTCTTCTTTTGATAATCTTTTCGGTTTACAGATGGGTAGTGCCCGTTTGTGCTGACTGGATGGGTGGGTGTATCTTCCCCTTTTGAATTTCAAAACGGGCAGTTTCCAATTTCGTTCGTTGCGTCTTGTGCGTTTTTTCTTTTTTGGGGGGACATGAAATGTAATCTTTATCCTGGTTAATTTGATGAACAGCACAGATAACATTTCCTTCTCGGGAGAGTTGATCCGGTACACGACTGCTTGCCTATTGTATCTTTTGAGTAAAAGAAGTACCCTTGTTATTTCACTGCTTGAATTGTTCTTGCACCAGAGACAGCATTTAATTACATCCCGAATAATTTCGATGCCGATAGACCCGTGACACGGTCGGGTCGGATTTAAGTCGGGTCAAAAATAGTCCAATCCGAATTAACTCATTTAATCCATTGGACTCATTTTTATGCAATACAAATCTAATGAATTTTATTCGACCCAGCTCATATCATGTTCATATTGCCAAAACACTTTTATTTTTAACTAAATTCAGGATAGTTTATACCCAAATTGAGATGAGAGACTATAACCAAAAAAAAGAAACCTGAGGTGAGAGCACAGAGTGAGCGAATGCAAGTTCGAGACAAAGTCATAAAAGTAGGTTGGGTCTAAATAAATTGTAAACCCACTTAATACCCATATTATTTTGGGTTTTGCCATTTTAAACTTATTTATAACCCATTTACTGAATATAACAAGCTAAATAACAACTAAATAAACAGCAACCCACATTTTCTAGGTATTTCAGCTCCCTATGTTTCTTCCGGACAGTATGCCAAAATTACATCATTTCACCTTTTAGAAAAATTAGGATTTAAATGAATTATTGAAAAGTTTTAGTTTTTAGTGTCCTTTTCCCCAATGGAAAATAGTCTAGATCCTAAACTTTGAGGTTTGTTTAGTTTCATTTATTGCAGCTTTGAAAAATCGCACGCGCGCCAAACGAGTTGTTTTGATATTTTCATGACGATTTTATAATTGAAAACTCTTAAAATTACATTAAAATTGTACATCGAAACTTGATCAATTTGATTAGATCCTCATTAATACACTCAATTTCCCATAGTGATCTCTTTTCGGTGCATATCGGAAGAAGGGCATCTCAATTCCATACCTTATACCAAGTATTTGTTGTTAGTCGTTAAATTAACAATTACTATCCGGAAAAAAAAAATTTGTTGCATTGGTAAATCATATCGTAAATTTGCTCCTCTCAATGACCCGATACCCGTTAGGCGTCTAGGGGCCACCATTTCTTAAATCATGCGAGGATTTGGCATTATAGGAATAATATAACAATCGAGAAGACATAAAAAAAAAAAATCAAGGCCAAGGTTATCAAGACAAGTATGAAGAAAAACGATCAAATCACACGTTCCAAAAATAAATTAGACATGCACAGCGAAAGTACATTCCAGGTCAAGGATAATTTCGAGCACAATCCAGAACTTTTGTGGGGGGTCAAATCCACACAATTCACAAAATCCCCGGGTCAGAAGTGAAAAGAGCTCCCAGAAGGAGGACTCCCCAACAATAAAACGGTTCGAGTGGGATGAAAAAAAAAAAAACGCAAAAGAAGAAGAAGCACAGATCCAAGGCGCAAAGGGACACGGGAAAAGTCCACAGCACCCACTGCATCGCCATCACTTCAATATGATATGCATGGGCCGGTGGAGGCGGGTGCCCGACACGCTCCCACGCGAGCGCGTGCCCCAACAAACCACGGGCCTCGCCTTCCCGCAGCAGCAGCAGCAAGCAGCAAGCCGCAAGCAAACCGGCACTGTTCTGGAAGTTAATGGAAACCGAAACACCTAACGTAACCATAATTAATTAATGACAAAACAAAGAATATCGCGAGACCAAAAACACGTCATTAAATAATTTAACGATTTTTTTTTCCCGAGCGCGGATAATAACTAACGGTTAAGCCTGCGGGGTCCTGACTTTGACCGGAGACTCCTTCCAGGCTGTCGAGCATTATCGCTGCTGTCCTGTCCGCTCTCTGTCGCGTATAAGATAATATATATAAATATTTATTTTATTTATTTATTTTATTTTATCATCAAAGAAGAAACCGACCTTAAACGCGATTAGGAAAAATAGAGAACCAACGGCAGCACGGAACTGCTGAGCTGGCGCAAAACGACAAGAGCGGTCGCCGATCCGGAGGGCGAAGTGCCGGATACCGATGCCACCCTGTCAGGTCTTAGCCTGGGGGACCTCCAACCGCAACGTAACGGCCTTTTCCTCCTTCCCCCGACCCGACCCGAAACCTCCCACCGACACCTGCCCGTCACCCGTGCTTCACCCGTGCTCCCCACCCAACCGCCCCGCGTACGACCGAAACCGCCTCGTCCGGTCATGCATGTTTAGCTCTCTACTTTTGGTAAGGACCGTTCCTCCCCTTATGTGTACTTGTTGTTGATGGGTCGATTTTGAAACGTTGATTATAGTTATACACAAGGCAAGGAAAGCAATTTATTTGAAACTTATGAACTTCTTTTCTTTTTTATTTTAACTAGTTGACAAATGCTTTGTTAACGAAGCCACGCATGCCCTCGAAATACTACTTAATCGTATTCAATGTGGTTCAAAGGCATAAGATTAGGGCTTGTTTATACTGCTAGCATAAAACACGAGGATAGTCAGTACATTGAGACCTCATCAAGGTATTGCTCAAGAGGTCGCTCAACATGTGCCTCCGGAACACTAGCTAACAAAAACCCTTTTTTCTGTAACGCGATTAGCATACTCGGGCATATAATTAAACACTCGTTAAAGCACGGTCAAAGATATTATAAGTCGACACGCACGCTCCCCCACACAGAGGAGGGGACCTTCCACGGAGCTTCGTGGGGACAAGATCTCGAGACCCAATTAATCAAAGTGGAGCCCATTATTTAAGGTCAATCAATTGAGGATTTTGGGAGAGTTAGGGATGGGGATTAGGATTAGGGGAATAAAGAGGATATTTTCGATCTGATTAAATTAATACCTTTTTTGGGACAAAAATTAAATTAACAATTAAAAAAAGGGGAGAGGTTGGGGGGGAGAGCGGTTTTGTATTAAATGAGGAGGAGGAGATGTCCGGATCCGGTTTTCTGTTACAGGGTACGACGTACCTACTCGCACCTAAAATGCCTGCCGTTTGGTACGGGGGGAAGAAAGACCGAAGAAAAGTTACGTCTTCATTTGTATGATTCTTCGTGTCACTCGAACCCTCTTTTTGAATGCCATGTATGTTTGGCATTGAAGATTTGGCCATCTCACGAACGTGAAATTACGTTAGGCATTCAATGCAATTCCCAAACCAACTGCCCCCCCTTGATTTTTGTTTTCTTTTTTCTTTTTTTTCCCCTTTTGGGTTGTTACAAAATTGAAGGTGCGTTCTCATTTGCAGCTTAAGATGGAGCACTCTAGGTTTCTTGTAGAATTTTATTTTTTTTACTAAAGGAAAAAAAATTAGAATATCAGTTACTATAAATATTAGTGTCCGTATAATTTTTTAAAATTTTTAGAAGCGTTTGATAGTAAAAAGGATGTAAATTGACTAGAACGTACAAATCTTCGAAGGCTTTTAAATGTGTTATATTATTCGATCGCTTAGTTCGAATAAAACTAGAGGCATTCTAATTGTTTGATAGCCATCTGGTTCTAATGACAATCAATCGAAATGCAAACATCTCGTGCTGTGGTTCGCCGTTTTTGTGTTATATTCGGGAAATTACTAAAGCGTGTATCTCTTTCGTGAAACTATCCGATTTAAGTGATTCGAGTGTTTTCAGAAAGTTTAGTTTTTAAGTGTTCTTAAAACACATATGACATCACAATTTCTTGCAGTTTGAGAAATTTAACTAATGAACACAAACCAACCATAGCATCAGTCCAAAACAACAGGAGTTAGCGAGCATTTAGCTTGGTGACTCGCCCTTATTTCGACTCATTTTATTGTTTAGGGTTCTTGTTAAGTTCCAAATTTTGTCCGGACAAAACTTTCATACTTTGTCTTATTACAGTACCTCTTTTATTAGTTAATGAGAACTCTGATCAAATTTGGCTGTTGATCACCCAATCGACTCGATTCTTAATGCACCAAAAATCTTGTTACTTGCATTTCATGAGAATGCTATATGATTAGGAAAACTTACAAAACTTTTCTCCATTGTCAAGATCGAATGATCCGATTAGAAATATATAATATCTTAAAATTCTTTGGTCAAATATAAATGTTGAAAGAAATTAGCTCTTCATGAGAATTGTCAAAATTTTACTCTTAATCCCGAGATCACATTTGTACAAAAAAGATGAAGGACAAGAACCAAAAGTGAATTCGGACCAAAATATATGGACCATTTTAATAACGTATCCAAGAAAAAATTAAACCAAATCATACAAGTTTAGACCGTATCTAGAATATATCACCGGGGACATGCCAATTAACTACTATGCCTTAATGAAATTTTTGTAATATCAATTATCTTACTAGTATGATAGGAAATTGGTAGGGAGTAACGTGGAGGCTGCGAAGACAGTGGTAGCAATAACAACGAGCTAAACTTTGACGTCTGAATGCTAAGCTAAGTTGATTAGAGCTTTCTGTTCGCAAGATTTTTTTTTATGATTAGGATATGTAGAATAATTATAGAGGCATTTTTGTGAAGAAAAGTGGGCATCGTGCCAATTCAGCATTTAATGTGAAAATTCACGGTAAAAAGCATGTGATTTGAGATATAAAGGAGGGGGCAAAGCGAAGTTATTCTAAACGGTGATGAGGATTTTCACTATTTTCCCGTGAGATAATCCACGGTATGCAATTACAAAATGGTGAAATATAAGTAGTAATTTCGAATTGTGTCAAAAAGATTTTCAAAAAAAAAAAGAAGAAAAGAGAGAGCTGTAAAATCGTCCGGTACTTTTCCTGAGCAAGGTGCAAAAGTTTTACCCGGCATCGGAGAGCTGGCTTTGACTCTTGACCCGTCTTTCCGGGGATTTTTTCCCTCAGAAAAAAGGCTTGATAAAATATTTACAATTATTAACTTATAAAAAAAGATAAAGAACAAAATAAATAAATAAATAAAAACGAGATATGGGCGGAAGGGAGAATCCTACTTTAAAGCCCTCGCAACCGTCGGATCACGACACCTGTCAGTCGATCCCGCGGCCCCGATGTTTTTCCCCGCATTGATCTCATTTCTCCTCCGCGTGGGGTGAAGCGAAGGCATGTGCGGGGGGGCGCGGGCGACTTTATCACGTGCCCGGGCCCGGCATAAAGGAGACACACGTGCGACTTGCGCCCTCCCAGAGCAGCAGGCGAATTTTCAGACGATAACCTCAAATTATTATTAAAAAAAAAAACTAAAGATGAGGAGAGGTTAATCAATTGAAAAAGCAAATTACAGCTATCTCCTCAGATGAGCCCCTCTTGGCGAATAATCCAAAAGGACGCAGCAGAGAGCGGAAAATTAATTTTATAAAAAAAAAAAGACAGAAAAAAAGAAAAGGGAAAATGCAGGGAAAATGGGGGAGTACGATCTGGCAACCGTGTCGTACGATTCCGGAATAAAGTAGGGGCGGGTTGGATCGCACGTGATGGGGGAAGGATCGCCGGGGGTTTCCTTTCGCGCCGATCGAGTGAGTGGTGTTGGGTGGGTGGGGGTGGTGGGTGAGCTGGATTAGGGTTCGCTTCCTCGTTCCTTCCTTCAGGATCTGATCGTTATTGACGTTTTTGGTGGACTTTTCTAATTATGTGTCAATTATTGGGAAGAAGGTGGCTCTTTTTTGGGTGTTCATGAATTTTCTTTCCTTGGATATTATTTGTATGAGAATTTGTGATTTTGGGAAATCTGAGCTCACAGAAGGAGTCGTGTCCGTTCGGCTCTCGTCAATTACTGATATATCGATTTTGGGAAAAGAGCTGCTCGCTTCTTAAACGAGCCTCTGATTGATGAGTGACGCACTTAAGTAACATCCTATACAACTTTTACTTATGTGCATCAGACGATATTAGAATATATGTGATTGGTGAATTGGAGTTAACGGGCCTTTGAAACTTGAGAATTGTTTCTTTAAAGCCCCATTTGTGTGTGATATTTGAGTAACTTTTTTTTTCTTTTACAAATGGACTTACATAATGCATGTGAATAGAACGACTTGAATGTATCCATATAGGGATTGATTGAGTTAAGAGTTGCGATGAAATCTTACCTATCACACATGGACAGGGAGGTGAATTTTGAAGTCAACAATGGAAATTATTACGACGTGAATTGATCATCGACCAGCTATTAACCATGGACCGATATTGTACGAACTAACTCTCAAGTGGATGGCCCAAACATGAGATATTCAAATATGATGTGGTAGTGTACTACGTAGGATGATCAACGATGATTAGACTACAACGATTTCCATTGAAAATTGAACGGAAAAGCTACATTATAAATTCCGCATAAAAGTTTAAGACTAAATTGACAAAATTAAAAAGTTGAGGACGAAATTGATATCCGTATAACAGGTTTATGATTTTCTCTTCTCTTCTTTTGCATGCATCTAATATTCAAGAAAAGAAAAGAATATTGCATGGATAAGAATAATAAAATCAAACGGTTAATTTTTGAGATTCAATTTGAAGTGATCGTTGAAAGGACCTCGATCGCAGAAATGCATCAAGAAGTCACAATATCTATCTCAACCACGATTTCTTTTAGATTATTGCAATTAGACCTGTCAAAATGTATCATAAATTCATTTCTTAACCCATATATTAGTAAATGAGTCATAAATGGGTTAGTTATATTTATTAAATGGCTCATAAATGGGTACAAGTTTAGTATTAGTATTAAACGGGTCATAAATGAGTTGTAAATGAGTTTATAATTGATTTAAACTGAACTCATTTCTCTCACCCTTATTCAACCTTGCACTCACTCGCTTTGCACTCTCATTTTAATTTGAGTATGAATTTTCCTACATTTAATTAAATATGGAAGTGTCTTAGCAATATGAATCTGATCGGGTATATATTGAATATGAGTCGGGTCGGATATTGGTCAAGAAAATTACATTATGCATAAATGGGTCATAAATGGATTAATGGGTCAATTTGGATCGAACCATTTATGAACCGATCCAAACTCGACCCGACCAATCCATTTGACAGGTCTAATTGCAATACACAATTATTACTTTTATTTGGGAAAGTTTAGGGAAAATTTGGTGATTGGAAGTGCTGCTGACGGTCCATTCCATGGTTAAGATCACCGACGGTTTCTAGTGGCCGTCCCTTTCGGAGAATCTCCCCAGAGCTTAATTGGATATTCCCTTTCCGAAAATTAAAGCTGATAATTTGCAAGCCTAAATATTTCGTTCGTGTCTGATGGAAAAAAGAAAAGAAAAGAAAAAAGGAAACATGGTTCATTCGGGAATATATGCGTGCCCAGATGCTTTTTGATCGGCAAAAAGGGCTGGAAACAAATGACTGGCGTCCATGTTCCCCCAAACGTTTATCACATGAGCTTGACATCCGCGACGAAAGATTCGATTTGAGCTCTAACTACCGTGCATTTTTGAGAGAGCATATAGTTGTTTGTACTTTGCCAGGACAAAAGAGGCCTTTCAAAAAAAAAACAGAAGTAACGGGAGGCAAGAATTTTGGCGTCCCGCTAACGAGGATTTGCTTTGTCATGAAGTCTATGTACTTCTCATGTATCATCTAAATACAATTTTTTTCGACAAAAAGAAGAAGAAATAACTGTTATTGACCTTGTAAATAATAACCATGACTCGGAATTAGTGTTTGAAAAAGCAAACAATTTTCCCCCTTACTCAATTAGCCAAAATCGAAGTGACCATACAAACTGGCAACCGTTTCGAGGTACATGTAACTTATAAATCAGTTAACAGGGTCTCTCATAAGTCATATCCGACATGGGACATTAGGATATCGTGCTTTATTTATCCATTTTTCCATTTGATGGTTACGGATTAAACTTTGAATGCCAGGAAAAATTCGATTCAAATAATGGTGTGAGTATTACCACGAGTTCTTCACTAATTAGATATCTTGTCTCATCTTTATACACAGTATAATTTTGGAAAGCTTTCTTGTTTTTCCTTGAATTTTTCCATATGATAAATTCAAATGATGGGCACGAGTAATGACAAAAAACAGCTGCCAACAGAAAACGACCCATCGATAGAACAATTAATCCCGAGCCAAAAGAGATGTATGCATCTATTAATGGAATTTGCTATTTGATTTTAGAACAATAAAACATGTAATTGCAATCCTATAATTATTTAAGTAAATGATGTAAACCCAAATGAAAAACCATTGTTTTTTTTTATCCCAAAGAAACAAAACATATAGTTATTCTTTAGTGAACTTAATATCTAATTAAGATATAACGTTAAAAGCATAATGAGTGGTAAACTTTAAACGAGCTGAATTATTCGATAGGCTTTCATGTTGATACCACAATTGAGCTCTACATCAGAGACTAAAGCACGGATTAGTTAATTCTCGATACCCACTTTATTATCTCGACTACAATCCAAAAGCCAAAATGAAAATCAAAACTTATATTAGAAACTAAATAAAAATAAATCGAGTATCGTTTTTTTTCGGATTGGTTTATATAAATTAATCATGTTTGCGTACTTGATATGACATATATTCCAGGTTTTGTTAGTGGACTGCCGGTTCAATGGCTGCGTGATTACTATTTACACGAAATGATTTTATTTATTTATTTAATTTGCTTATAGTGTTCTGAAAGTGATATAAGCCAAGAAAAATTCAGAATAAAGAAAACGAAACGTAACTAGCTGAGGTTGGGCCTTATAGCGACCCTTCAACTAATCTGCATGACTTATTAATCGAACGGTAACTGTCTCAACTTCCATGCATTTGTCCTGGGAGTTCCTTAATGAGAAGAACGGTCGTGAACCTAATTGCCGATAATATTAAGATTAGCTTATAAAATTAATTTACTAAATTGCATGGTGCGACCTTTCCATCGGATAGACTTGCTCTACCTATAGAAAAATATATTGGATATTGAAATTCATTAGGTAGGTTGCTTTGGTAAGCAGTTCGGAATCATGTCAACGAGGTTCTTAGGATATTTATTAAACATACTTAGTAAAGAAGGATTCGATTTTTCTAATATTGATTATCAAAATGACTTAAAAATTCTAGAAAATATTATTTCAAATCGAGTGAACATATAAAAAGAGGATATTAGTCCATTTTCAAAATGTATCAGCAAGGGTTATTATCTCTACTTTTAATTAACTTAAGTAATTTCTCAAGGGCACTTGTTAAAACGACCATTTCCAATACTCTGACTTTCTATATAAACATGGGTAATTAACTTGTTCTCATAACAAATATATTACAATCCATTGTTTTCTCACTCAGTCTCTTGAGAGTCTATATCCGTTCTTAACAAATCACACTTAAATTTATTTTTATATTATTCTCGTGCAAAATCTATCATAGAAAAAAAAACTATTTTCAATATGACTAATACCATGAAAAACCCTAAATTAATACATATGTAATAATTTTACTCCAAATTAACTTTTTAATCACCAAAAACCCCAAACCGGTACACTTGCAACAAATTGACCCCAAATCAAAAATTCCAAATCGATACACTCGTTATAAATTTATCATCAATTAGTTTTTGTTAAATTAGATTAATACTACGAAAAATCACAAACTGGTGTATCCGTGACAAATAGAGGATAAAAATCATAAATCGGTATATCTATCAACTGTTATATGTTATTTATCTCAGCAATTTGACGCTAAAATTTAACGGAAATTAACGAAGATCGGTGCACCAGTTTGAAATTATTGATAATTAAAAAATTAATTCGAGATAAATTTATTATAAATATATTAATTTAAAATTTTTGGTGATATTAATCACTCTCAACGGAAAGGATACGTTAAGGTATGGAATTTCGCGTCCTAGAGATTTCCATGAGACGGATTCGGGGACCACGGCGGTCCAAATCAACGAGAAAAAAAACAGAGAGAAGAAGAAGGAAGGCCCCCCCCGTCCATCATCATTCATTTATCTCTTTCTCTCTCCTGCATTATTGGCCACCGCCGCACGCGGAAAACGTGCGGTTATTTGCAACGGTGCCCTCGAGCAACACGACAACCTCCGACAGTTGTAAATTGGAAAGAGGGAAAGAGGAAAGAGAAAGGTGGTGAGGGTGGGGTTTCCTGCCGCTCTTCCCAACGCACCGCGCACACGCGGTCAATTCCGGCGGCCGCCACGTCGGCGCCCGGCCCCCCCGCCCAACCGAAAAACGGCTCCTCGTCATATTCCCCCCGGTCCGAATGGGCCAAGCCACGGTCGGACCCCTCGGTTCGCGCCACGTCGTCACGGGGCCGTTGGGCGCTTCCGCCCCCACCGATGTCCTTCTTTTGTCGTCTTCCCGGCTGACGTGGCGGCCGAGCGAGCATCCCGCCCCGGCCCGCCGGCCATTAGACCCTTTCGCCCCCCGGGGAAGAATAATAATAATTGAGAAAACGATTTTCTTTCTCTTTTTTTTTATTTGAAAATTCGTTAAAGGCGCGTTTTTGAAAAAATATAGGATTATAGAATTGGGTTCGGTTTCCAAAGCGATGACGGAGTGTTTTGCTCTTTTTTTTTTTTCTTCTGGGGTCGGAGAAGATGATGGAATTGAAATAGGGGATAAGTGAACGGGCTATTATATATAATTATATACAGTTTTAGATCCATCGTGAATTTATACCATTCTATTTGTGAAAACCTTACCTTAGATGAAGACTTTTGTGTATATGGATATTTTAACAATACCCCTTTCCTTTTCAATAGGACCCGCTTTATATTAATTAGACATCTTTAATTTTTCGGTTGATATCATCGAAAATTTCAAACCGGTACACTTGTGACAAATCTATCCACGATTAATTTTTTAACCTCAGAAAATCCAAAACTGGTACATTCGCGACAAATTTACCCCATGATAGTTTTCATTAAATTTTACCGTCAAATTGTTATTGGTGTGCCTGTTTGGAATTTTACCTTTCGTTTGTCATAGTGTACTAATTTGTGATTTTTTTGTAATATTAATATAATTTAATGAAGACTAACAGAGGATAGATTTGTCATAAATATATCAATTTGAAATTTTTGGTGATCAAAAAATTAGTTTAGGATAAATTTATCACGGACATATAAAAAATTAATTTAAAGTAAATTTATCATAAGGGTACTAATTTGAGTTTTTCATGATTTACTAATTTGAGATTTATAATGACATTACATATAAAAAAATTTTTAATTTAGATTTATAATGATATTACACATAAAGAAAGTTATCGATAACATACCGACTCTGAAGATGTATCGATTCATAAAGGGCACGTGCCTAACCTTTCGTATCATCGAAGGAAGGCTCTAACAAAAACATCTCGGTTTTTTTTGCTGGGATCACAAAAACATCTCGTTAATGATGAAAAAAAGAAGAATTACTTTTTTTTTCTTTTTTAATCTCCTTTTTCCGAGTGGAATTTCAGGAATAAAGAAACGTTGCTGTTGGCTTTTGAAGCGTCAAACTGATGGATAAGCGAAGGGCACGCGACGTCGCTCTCGGTGGAGGAAGGAGGGGGGGGGGAAGTTCTTTGCTTTTTCTTTGCCAGCTATAAGGCACTTCGCATCGGGGTTATCAAATTTTTTTTTTTTTCAGAATATCATTATGAACAGAAAGGATTAATTTATGAGGCTTAGTTTGATCGAATATTATTATTATTATTAGTTTCTTTTGCTTGGAAAAGAATTATGAAAAAAGTGAAAATAATTGGGGGGTGAGCTTTTGGAAAGGGACAGCATCTGCAGCAATTGCGTGGGGGATCGCAACCCATGATTCCCGCCCATCACCCAAAAGCCGTATGCATCCGTCGTACTGTGTAGCTTGTACCCTCAAACTCTACTCTTCTCTCTCTCTCTCTCTCTCTCTCTCTCTCTCTCTCTCTCTCTATCTCTATCTCGCCCTCGTGCGCATTCTTTTCTTCTTTCTCGTATTTTTTAAACCGGATAAGATAAGATTGCTCCGGGAGATGGATGGTGTCTGATTGATTTTGGCGTTTTATCTTTTGGTCATGTTGTCGTTATGTTCAACTATTGTGAAGCCACGGTCACTGAACATATGTAATGAGGAGACAAAAAGGTGTTAGTGAGTAGAATGGAAGTCGAGTTGATTTTTATTATTAGTCGTTTGGTTACTTCACGGGTGTGTCCGGAGAACTGTTTTTGACGGAAATTTCAATTGTGACGAATGGTTGGAGATATATGAGCGTTGAAACTCGTAGATATTTAATGGAGTTGGTGAATAAATTTGAAGGACGGAGGAGGAGAAGATGAGTATGGCTCTCATTGAGATTTTTTCGACATTTGTTTTGTAGCTTTTGACTTTCGGCTTTATTCGAATGGCTTGAGACCATCCGGAAAAGGGCCGTCCTAACGGTCCTTAAATTCTCTTATTTGGTTTGATGTGGGGTGACAATGTGTACCTTTCTGGTGCTCAAACTTCCCTCCCCCGAATGTGGAATATCATCTTGAGAAGTACTGGGATGGAGTTGAATCCCGACCACAACGGTTTACGGATTTCGGTCTTTGGAGACTTGATCAACCCAACGAGATTGGACTAAACAGTACAAGTCAGTTTGAAGATTCAAGGCCCACCGAAATTGATTTACACAATGGTCCAATCACGTGGTAATAATACATTCGAAATATTTAGCAACGAGAGACGAAAATTTCGAAATCCAAAAACGTAAAATTTAATTGAGATACATATCACGTGAACGTCATGATTGATCTATTAAGTCACTCGATTGCGTGGTTTAATGCTTCAGATACTTTTTTCTAAGGATGTAAAACGAGGAGGCAACCTTTAGGAATTCACTAGGTCCAGTGGCCATAGGGTCGGGATCTAGCTAAAGAGGACGGGATCAAATCTCAGAAATAGGAAGGAGAACGAGAGCAGTAGAAGTTAAGAGAACTGCAAAATTAGAGGGAGAAAACTAAGGGGGTTCTGAGAGACAGTGCACATGCTGGGTAATGAGGGGACAAACTTATCTCGAGCAGATTCATGAAACTATAGGTATAAACGCATCAAAAAAATGGGCGTCCATAGGCGAAGTACCTGGTACTTAGCAGATGCAAAATTTCTTTATTTACTTGTAGACATATATGTGTATTATAAGTCTGCAAATTTTAAAGTTAGATAGCACAACTTCTGAAAAGCTTCCGTAAGCTGCTCCAATTAAGGCTGTGCAACTGATCTAGTTCTCGACTGCCAATAGAAACGGGTCCGGTCAGAACCTGTACTGTGTGAGTAGGTTTCCAAATTGTGGGTGCTAGACCCACCCACTCACCCGAGAGCTAGTTAGAACTTGTCTTATGAAATTGGAAAAGAATGATTTACTTTTCTTAAATGAGCTTAACTTTCCTATCGCTATACATTTCTATTTATTTTGTATAAATATTTTACTTTGACCTGTTTTATTACTCATATTATTTTGTCTTGATTTTTTTAAAAAATGAAGCAAAAAAAAGAAAAAGAAAAAGAAAAAAGAAACCAGTTTCCGGATAAACTCTAGAGCCAAACTGTACAAGCGTGGGATGTCTGCAAAGATTTGGATGTCTGCAAATAAGTTCCTGGACAAATAGTAAGGTCCAATCTTCAAAAACCGGGAACAGGGTAGCTTCCGCATCTGGATGCTACTCACTTACGAACAATCACACTCCTAGCTCCAATAATGGGAGGCACTGCCAGCGTGGGATGTCTGCAAAGCATAGAGGCCACAACATACTTTTCACGGCTTACCATCTGAAACCGTACCCAAGTTAACCATGACCCAAAGGAGTTGCGTAACATGTAACATGACATCAATCTGTAGAGTCGCTGTTTGTAAGTTAAGCTTTCCTTTCTTATGGCAGGAAAAAAGGGGCTAAAAGAAAAGAACAAAAGGAAAAAAAGGAACATTTTCACTTACTCAAAAGGGATAAAATGAACTTCTTTAATTCCTCTTTATTCCTCCATGGGCTGGAATAACGCCACACGTGAATACGCTTCTCTTTGAATTTCTTTATGCGCAGACCATGCACAACTCTTTCAAATTCCTCGTTCTTCCAGGGCTCCCTGACCGGGCTAAATGCCTCATTTTAGGTTTTCCAACCATTTATTGCACTGTAAATAGTTTAATAACGTCCAAGCTCGTTGACAGAAAAGGGATTTTTTTTTGCTTTTAATCGCAACAGTTCATAATATACAATGAAAATACAGAAAAAAGAATAAAATCAATAAGGGGAGAGAGAAAGAAGATACTAGCTCTGGTAGCTGCTAATTATGCCGATCCCCTAATTTTACAGGATATACACTTTGATGTTGCAAGTGCTCCTTCACGTTCGAATCCACAAGGAGATGATGAGCAAGGAAACGGTAGCTAGTTAAAGGAACTTCACAAATGTGTAGCCTCGATTATGGTCGAGTCGAGGTTTGATTTCAACCAGGTCTCAATTCTTCCTTTCAGTTCACCAAGCAGGTGCGACAAATCCTGCCTCCATGACCAAGTAGGATTATTAAGGGCGCGAATGGAATTAAGACAGACGAGGAGGGTACCACCTTCATGCAAAAGGACCTGCATTTTGGTTGAAACAACTGAGTTATAGGTACCCAGAACAAAGGCCAGGGATGCAATTGGAATGTGACATTGGGTCAATGTGAAGACTTAAGGAGGCATTGCAAGAAAGTATGCATAGTGTTCTTCTAATGAATTGTGGTCATTGGACATGTACTTAGCGTCAGTAACTCCACGATGCCCCAGTCAACTAAGAAAAACATCTCTGTCACACCTTAATTTAATCGTATGAAACTGTAGTAAATAATAGAATGACAGTTCCATATGCACATGGAAGTTACACTATGCACCCTATTGCAATGGGGTGACAATGTGAGAGAAACTGCACTATGCCCCAAGCTGCAGCGGTTAGGATCAACAGAAGCCCAACGAACAAACAAAGACGAACACATCACCGATGTGAGTTAATTTGGTCAAGGACATATTGGAACTTTTATTTTCAACAAACTCGGTATTGGTGCATTATAAGCAATTTATTGGATTATTGCCATTATCAACTCACAAGGTAGACTGAGGAAATATCGAGAATGGCTCAGAGCAAAATGATCAGAATGAATCATACCGTCAACCACAAGGGAAGAAAACCCAATACAGATGGTAAGGAGGCCAAAAATATGCAAGATAAAGCAAGAGCCACATTCTGCTTAACCTGCAAGTAGATAGTGTCAGAAACCATGACATGATGTCCATACGGGAGATACAAGGGACAAGCATTCTTAGAAGACATAGACAAGAATAAATGATCATGCATCGAAGTACCAGGGACGTCGTATGCCGTGACTTGGCAATAGAGAATGGAACACCCGATATGTTATCTCGCAGCAACAGCACGTCAGCAACAGCGACAGCAGTTGCACTAGCACGCTGAGCAAGCACGATACCCACCGTAGCAGCAGCAAGAGCAGGTGCATCATTAATACCCTCACCAACCATAATAAGGCCTCCCCCTGTAAACAAATTCCAAAATACTTTACCTAACAGTGACATATCGTGCAAATACATTATGCAGGAAGAATCAAACTTTATCCCCGATAACAAATCCTGTTGTAGAGTATGTGGCTCAAAAGATGCGAAAGGAAGGGAGAAACTAAACCGGCATTCCAATTAACACAATGGAAGCCTATCAAGCAATAGCAGTAAATCTGGCGCACCAACTCCATTTTGGAAAGCAGATATCTTGAGTTTAGCCATTAAAATGAGTAATCAATTGAACGAAGAAAAAGCATAACGAAGAAGAGGAACTTGCAACTACTAATTCGTTTAATATTTGATACAGAAGAATCATCAAACAAGTATGTAGAAACTTGGGGTCAATATGCATCTGATGGTTTCCATGAGCGTAGGCAACAGTTGAAAAATTGAGTGTGAATGGAAAGATGCTTCTCGGTAGAGTGGAAGCAACCAACACAAGACATCATGTGTCAAACCTTTTCTGTTCTGAATTGTCAAGAAAACACCAAATGTGCGTCCATTTTGGACCTGGATAGTCCATGTCTATGAAAAATCAGTTAAAGCCAACTCATGGACCCCAAGGATGCCATTGTATTCACCCAAAAAATATAAACTAAAAAATTCAGGGGAAACAGTCGATAAAATTAATAATTAGCAGATTCGAAATGAAGAATACAAAAAAAGCAATTGCTACTCATGGAAACAAACTACATATCCATAAGCACAAAAACCTATTGTAAAATGTGATGAATCCAAGAGAGCTAACAGGTCAATTGCTACTTATCAAACAAACTTTGTGTTTATAAGCACAAAACCACAGCAGTCATCATTCATCAAGAGTGATTTTAACTTCAGGTTGGAAGATCACCTGTATCTCTTGAGATGCTTCTTATGTAATTAAGCTTATCCTCAGGCTTCAGGCCACAATAAACTTCATCGATACCTACAGAATTTGCTACTCTCCATGCACTTGACTCATGGTCACCAGTCAGCATTATTACACGCAGATTGGCTTCATCTTTCAATGCCGCAATCACTTCTGCAACCCCTTGCCGAGGTCTGTCCTCGAGATGAATAAGTGTTATCTGCATAAACTTATAAGCAAGCTGAGTATAGTACTTCAATTTTGCCAAAAGTAGAGCTATTGAACACGTAGTTTCAATCCATAATATCTATACAAGCCACATAAGTCAGATTTGAAGAGTGGGTGTCAGGTGTCAACATGTATCCCAACATCTTAGCCGTCCATTTTCCAATTTATGGTATATGTAGACCCACCAGCATATAAATATACACGACCTTTGCCGTACAACTTCGTTGAAAGTAAGCACATTTTACTAACACAACAAGGAATAGCAGCATCACTTGAGCATTACCTTTTTATTAACAATAAGAGCAGCATGAACTAAATCCCTTCCATAAGAAGATGCGGTAACAGCCTCCTTTATCTTCTTTGATTCATTTTCAGATTTAACAAATGAAGTTATAAAGTCGATGGAACCAAGTGATGCCTTCAAACTTTTGCCACCTCCACTTCCTGCCTATAGTGAAACAGAGAAAACACACTCTGATATCAGTGAAATGCAAGTTAAGGGATACAAACAACTCCCTCTCAGTCTAGGATTCGTTGTACCATCCATGTGATGATAAAGGCAGAAAACTGACATTTGTGAAACATACAGATACCAAAGGAATATAATATAACATTATGTTCAGTGAAGATAAGAATCATGTTGCAATGGAAGAAAATGGCATTGCTATGTGACTCACGCCATTGTACTTTGCTCAAGCAGGCATCTAGAACAATGAGCTGCATCTCATTTGATTATGCTTGCGAAAAATTGAGATGATTAAAGTTGCTGAGAAAATATCCATTGAGTAGAGGTTCTTTAAAGCTGATAACATTTGTGAGAAAGCCTGTCTTCATAATAAATGTTCACCAGCTGCAAATCTCCAGATCAGTGTCCTTGATCACCATATTTTGCAGATGAAAACTTTCAGTTTGACTAAGCCAGAAATAGTTTGGCTCTCCAAAACCAAGAGGCCAAAATGCTTGAATCAAGCACAAAGTGAATGTTAAGAGGCCCACACTTAGCCCATCAGCATATCATAATAATAGGTGATAGTCGCCTGAATATAATAGATTGAGAAACATATGATACTGTAACTATAATCAAGCTCAGAAGTGAGAACTAGAGAGGGAAACTCTTTCCTCGCCGTAAAACTAATGGCCAACACCTGAAGGTTCCAGCTGACACGATCCTACGTCTAGGTTGGAGATCATCTGCGGCTGTTGTTTGGGTTGTTAATGAATGCTTAGGAAGATGATTGAAAGAAAAAATGAGGATAGACCCATGCTCAATTTTTCACCATCCCTTATGCTCTTTTTCCACTACTCAATTGATAAAAATGAGCATAAAGATCGGAAATAAATCTCCACAGTTAACTTTTCTTGGACTTTCCATCAGAGTAGACCTATTAAAGGAAACCTCAGAATTTAAATAAAAACGACATCCATTGTGATGTTCTTTTACAATCGAAATGAAAACAATTGTCAGTAATTTAGACAACCTGAAAGCTCTAAACTTCACAAGATCAAGCATTTGATCCAATTAGAGCTAAACTTTCTTAAGATTGGAAGTTTCTCCTTTAAAACGATCTATGGCCCTCAACTTATGCTCCAAACTTTGTGAAGTCCTTTTAGGATCAAATGAACACATTTATAAGTAAGTTAGACAATTAGAAAATTCTTCACCTTAAAGTCAAGCATAAACTTTTTTAGGATTCAAAGTTCGTCCTCTAGTACGAACTATAATCCTCAACTTGTGCTCGTGAAATTCTTTTTAGGATGAGGGGACAAACACACTAAAAATTCTTAAGTGTAGCATGAATAGATTTCTGTGGCAGCAGAGAACTATGCCAACGGGCATGATGGAAGTATTTTAGAGGCAAAGGTCATGTAAGCCCCTGGTAAGGTTTAATAAGTTCAAGTTCATTTCAGATGGACAATAGCTTAGTTGCTGGGTGCATGGACTAAAAATAGCACGACCAATGCATTGGCCGGCACCAGTTGTCATGTTAAACAGTAAGTAGATACTTAAACAACAGATCGCAAAGTGGTCTAATTAGTAACTCGCATCTTGATATTGATTTTGAGAATACACTTTCTAACCATATCAATGCTGCTTCCTAATTAAGGGTTCTTCAAGCTGTTACAAAGCTAAACGGTTTGCTCAATAAGATACAGATTTCCAATCAAGGGTTCTTCATGCTATTACAAAACTAAACGGTTTGCTCAATAAGTCTTTCGAAAGATGTCAACTTTTGTTATTTCCTGTTGTCCTTCATTAATTTCCTTACAACCTAACTGCTTTAATAATTTCTTACCTTTCAAGCCCTCAATGAAGCTGTTGGTTCAGCGCCACTTCAAGCAGTGCGAGAGCCACTCAGAAATACTGAAGTAGCGGCTGCTCTCACCTTCTGAACTAATCTAGTTGACAAATAGTATCAAAATTGCAGGGAATTCCTCATAGGACATTTATAGGATGATACCACTTATATTACTACCAGGAGGTACATCAATTGATTTCACCAAATATGATCATTTAGGTTTATTCAATGCAACTGCTCCTTCACCCAGGAGCATTTTGTGCATTACAATGAGGAGACGTATTTGATACTTGAATCTTGAAGTAGATGCCTACATAGTTGGTACTTAGCCTTCAGAGACTGTGAGTGTAGCAGGAGATGGCTATGCAGAACGATTCAATTCTCAGGAAAAGGAAATCTTGAATCAAACCATTTGCATTGACTTTGACAAAGGAAACCAAATTCTGCAGTGCAATCTCCAAATTTGAAATGGATTGTCCTACAGCCATCAAAACAGTACATGGCTAATTTATCTCATATTAGGCAGCATAATTATGTGGTGTTGATAGTTAAAAAAATACTTATTCGACAGTTTGCCTATTAGACTTGATGCACCCAAGGGATCTGCAGAGAAGCTGAGGTCTTCTGGAATTAATTAATCCTACAGAGGTCTTGACCTCTCAAACTGCTGTCACTGTTAGTTATATACTATAATCTCATCCTTGACGACAATACTGTCACACCAGCAGGATGTAGGATTGTAGTGATTGAAGAAACTCATAGCTAAGACATCCTCTTGAATATACCACAGAATTCAACCAAGTGGCATTTACTCAGAGGAAAACTCAATCCATGTGCTGCCAATATTAAAGCTTCTAACAGATCTAGGGGTATATAGAATGAGACTGCACATCGAAAAATAATAATGAAGCTGTGAAGCAAAAATTTGCAAACAAAAAATTTGGTGTTTGTGGAAACTCTACCTGCGTATTGTTCAGAGTGGCAATAAGACCTCTACCAGGAAAATACTCAAAACTCTCAACAGAAATGGAAGGAAGGTCCTTCCCCACACAATGATCTACGACAGCTCTGCAACAAACAAAAAAGGCAAGTTCTTCCATAAGTAGAGCAAAAAGTGTATATCAATATTCAAGAGACAATAAGCACACCACTTCAATAAAAATACAAGCAATTTCATATTTCAGATAATTGAACCAGCGTGCATAGCAGTACAGAACACTAAAATAGAGTACTTTTTCCTCTTGAACAAGGATGGGTAGTCATCTTCAACAGCCTGAGGCTTTAAAGAACGAAAGCTGTTTTCTTAGCGAATGTCAAAGAACTTATAACAAAATCTCGTTTTAACAAAGTATAGTAGTAGCCGATACATTCACTCTTATGCACAATAAGTAAATTTTCTCGGACACACATGTTTGAGAAAACTATTCCCTAAAGAAAAGGAACTCCAATGTCATTTAGTTTACAACAGAAACGAGAAAAAGACAATCAGGGTTCTGCTCAGTATCAGCAGTGGACCATGGCCGTATTAATCACGTTGCCAATGTTCTAATTTATCCCTATGCAAAAACTTTTTTTAGCCACCTCTCGTAATAACGTGGCAATCTTATTATTGAGAACTGATATACTTGTCCGGTGCACCAAATGGAGCTGATCACTCTAGCACATTTTACAATGTTAGAAAATTACAATAGAGCACATAAACGTATCGATTGATTTACAGACATTCTCTTGTTACAGCCAACTAGAAACAAAGTAGGTGATGCTCGTATGAGTACACGATGGACAATATTCACAGGAGATGGACTTTTAATCAGACCTTGATTATCAAACTACAGAATGAAAGAATATAATTTCTACCCTTCTGTAATGATCTGGATTGTCAACTAGTAGCACTCGATTACTACAACTACTATAAATGGATGTCATAATGAGAAACATGTAAGGGAATACTTTAGAACTTGTTTTTTTATAATTGAATGAGGATGCCAAGGTTTTTTTTTAGCAATAAAATGATGGCTGTTGATCCATCCATCAACTTAAACATACAAATGTCAAGATGAGGTAGAGCCAAATGTGACTAAGGCATAAGAAGTCAAATGAGAAAAATCCGTAAAACTGCGTCATGTTTACCTGACTAGTATCCTAACATCCTGTCCAAAAGAATTCCTCTTTATTATTTTGACTTTTTCAAACTCTGCAACGAAGGAGGTGCCTCAATATGCTGAAGCCACTCCTGAAACTTTATAAGAAGCTTGCTCTTTCGACCCAATTGGTATTTCACTGCTGGTAAATCTAGGGGTGAAATGCAAAGAGACTTAAGACCTTCCTCATATGTTAACAGATCCGTAATACACAAGTTCTAAACCGTTTCTACAGATTACAACCATATGTCATCAATCTGTAACATCCAGCAATGAACCCAACACAAATGTTCACAAACGACTATTCATAGCCTGCAACCTCAATCATTCATATCCTTATGCCTAATCAATTAGGAATTTGGGCACTTCATATACCATCAACTAACCGTAGAAAACCTTTCCTTATAAATCATGCTCTTTTGAGATCTTGCTGACCCGTGTCATATCTCTTAGCATTAGCACATTAAAGAACAACAACTAGAAATGCTATATCACAGTAAGTTTCCGACAAAGAATATCTGTAAGGAAAGAATGTCAACATTCAACAGAAGCCTGCTTCATATAGCCAGAAGTCTGGCAAAAACATGAAAAATCAAGCAAAGTACCTTCCAATAGGATGTGTGGTACCCTTCTCCATTGCAGCTGCTACAGCGAGAGCTTCTTCTTCACAGCTTGGATTGCAACAAGAAACAATTTTTGATTCGTCTTCTCTTTTCCCATGACCATAGATAGGTTCTACTGCTTTGAACATTAGCCCGCCAGTGGTCAATGTCCCAGTTTTATCAAATGCTACAGTGCGGCAAGAAGCTAGAGCATCTAAGACGTGCCCACCTTTCAGCAATATCCCCTAGTAAAATTAAGATAGTATTAGACATTATCATAATCACGAGCAACTTATGTACTTCTCCCATCTGTACAGGTGACAAGAGAAATGACCGGTATAAAAAGAGCGACTCTAAAAAATGTAAAGGCACAGAACTGTATATACTGCCGTATAGTTTAATGCAAACATGTGCAAAGCATCTTATGAAATGGTATACAAAGCCATGTTTATCTATCCGTTGAGCTTTGCACCTAACTTCAGATATTTTACCAAAAGATAGTGAATTCACTCGTAATAAAAAGACCATATTCAAATATGCCAAGCATAAGGTCATGATGCTCATTAACTGAATTGCTAAATTTCAAGAATTTACCAGTAATTGTGCTAAACAGAAATGGATAGCCAACACTTAATCAGAAAAGAAATTAATTTTATTGGAGTTAGTTGACAAGTACCTTTCTTGCACAGGAACTAATTGCAGTAGCATAGGCCAGCGGAGCTACGGCTAGGGCACAGGGCGATGCTGCTACCAAAAGGCCCAATGCTCTATATATTGACCCTCGACAATCTGAATGATCATGAAATCGGAGGGCTAGAATTAAAAGTGCAATTGTAAACTCGCTGTAAGAAAAAGAGGTTATTTAAGGATGTCTCCAGAGTCATGACCCAACAGTAGGCCTAATCCCAAACAATGATCGATTATTTCCGATTAATGCTCCTCGTGAAAATTCTGATGATCTCATCAATTTAGTCAGAACATTCCAAGTTTCTATAGAGATATTTCGTTATATCTCGGATGTATTTAGTGTGGTCTTAATGATCGGTTCCGGTAATTAAGGTGTACGAATGTTTTGACTAAATCAAGCGATTTGGTACATTCTTCAACAATGAACACTCGTTAGCTCAAATTGATCATTACTAGATTGGTAAGGCCTAATTTCAGGCAATGACAATATGTGTGTGCATCCTTACTAATTGCTCCACATACAATTATAGAAAGAGAAACAAGAGAGAATAATTGTTCCTATGAATAACCTAAGTCGTGCTCAGCATAAGGAGATCTTTCGTGCGCGCGCGCGAGAGAGAGAGAGAGAGAGAGAGAGAGAGAGAGAGAGAGAGAGAGAGAGAGAGAGAGAGAACTCAAGCATCGCCCTTCTTAGGTAGCTTAAGACTTTCATGTACCTATCAAGAATGGCAAACCTCCTATATACAGCTTGTCCATCAAATGTCTGAATAAAGCGTGACTATACAACAGCAGCATCTCCCTAAATCTAATATTTTGTATATTCTAGTTTAATATTCTATTATTCCAGTATGATAATTTGCTATTCATAGAGAAGGGATTGCTTTTCAGTGTAAAGTATCAATCACGTGCAGGAGATTTCCACAACCAGACAATCCATGCACAATGGTTTGTCCACCTATGTTGTCAGGATCTTTCCAGAATACTTGTTAATTGCTAAAAAAAGGAGCCAACCAATGGCTAGGGTGTATGGAGTTTTCCTACACTTGTTAATCTAGTTAAAACCACGCTTCCTCTCTTAGGAACAATTAGAATGAAAACTATGGCCATTTACCCAATAAAGCTGGTTACTTTACAAGCATAAAAAGACTTAGATGGACACTTGTCACAAAAGTAATTCTGTACTGACGTCATACCTGAGGTGCTAAAAAATGGCCAGTTGAACAAGAGCGGGCCAACAATGGCAACTGCAATCGATAGAACTACAACCACCTTGCTGTAATGCTCACCAAATTCATCAAGCCATCTTTGAAGCTTGGGCTTATTGAGTTGTGCTTCTTCTGTCAACTGTACGATTTTGCTCAGTGTTGATTCTTTCCAGGTCTTTGTTGCCTAAATGAAAGTTGAAAATATATTTTTAAGAAAGAGAGAACATACACAAGTTATGTTGAGCACCTTATAGGCGGCATCATAGTAGGTACATTCTCTTGTAAAAGTATCAGGGAGTACTCAAAGGTTATCCGTACATGGTACTTATATGGTACATATACCAATTGCTGGATATCCATGCTTTGTAGATTAAATCATTAATATGTAAGATTGAGAAAGCTTATTCTAATGACTGAAAAAGCAAGCAACAAAAGCTCAGTCATACAATTCAGCTCATACTCCAACACCCAAGAATTCAAATTTTGAAGTGCAAGTTTTTAAGGACATTTCACTTTACTATACCTCAAGGTTATAAAATAACAAATCCACATTTCACAAAACATTTGAAAGTAAGCGGAGCTGAAATTGGCAAAGGGAAAAGCAGATAACACAATATTCAAGAAGATAGCTTCATGACATTTTTTAATATTCTGAAAAGGTTAGAAATTATCTGTAGGACACGGTACATACCTTTACAACTATTCTACCATCCAAGTTCCTTGCACCGCTGGGAATCCTATCTCCACATTTAGCCTCTAATGGTTTGACTTCTCCAGTCAAGTGCTCAATGGTTATGGTTGCACTACCCTGGAGAACTTCACAATCTACAGGCACAGACTAACCACAACACCAGCGTTATTCTCAGATGTTAGGAACTTTCAAGACATAAAAAAAATAGTAAAAACAAATCATGAACTTTCAAGAAGAAAAAAAAGAGAAATGTGGGAAGCACTGGAAGTGTAAAAAAGTCTCGGCATCATTCACAGGACTAACTAATACACAAAAAAGTCAAACTTCTCTCGACCAAGATTTGTTTGACAAAAATTTTGAGGAAACGCGATGGTTCAAAGATGAATAAGTGAGGCAATTGGCCTTTGCTGACCTCTCCAGCTCCAACCAAGATATAGGAGCCGACTGCCACATTTTGCACGGGAACGCTTCTATATGCTAAATCAGAGAACTTAGGTGATTCCTCATCATCCACATCCAAGACAAGCGCAAAATCAGGATAATTTTCCTTCAGCTCTCTCACGTCAATCATTGAACGGCTGGTGAAGTACTCCTCAGCTGCAAATTATACGAATTAGCTGGGACATTCCCAACTTGTATTAGGTGCATCAGAATCAGAATAGCTAGCTCTGCTCACCAATATGAGCCAGATTAAACATCGCCAGAAGTAAGCCCCCTTCCAAGGGGTTTCCCATGAACGTTGATGCAAAACCCGCAAGAGCCATCAACACATGGATGTTTACTGTTCCAGCCGCAATATCAGTGAGTGCATCAAGGGAAGCCGATACCTAAGATAAACCACAACATGGGGGATCTTTATCACATCGAATAAATTTTGGAAAAATGACAGAGACACTCGAAGTTGAGTAGAACTAGACAGCATGCCCCATATTATCTAACAGTACAGCTGATTTTGGTATTACTTTGTGTATCACAGCAAGAGCTGAGGCCTAATTCAGGAAAATATCCTTTCCTTTTCTGATAAATCCTCCCTTTGAAACAAATGTAGGCCAGAAAGCACAATCCTCCTAAAACATGTCTCCACGGTGCTAAGTTCCATTGTTTAACTTCAATTACATAACTTAAATAGGCCTCCCACAGGAACTGGCAGTCCTGTAATCAGAAAAAATCTAATCCGATTAATTTCATCGGATAATGCTTCAACTTTCCCCCTTGATTTTCTTAAGACAGACCAGACAATGTAGGAAAGCACAACGAAACCGACAAAATCCAGGAACAAAGGCTCCACATTGGGTGGCAAACTAACAAGTAACATGAAAAGCCAGATAAAATTCTCACTCCAACGAGGGGAAATGCGAGGAGAATCAAAGAGTTCTGAAACGGCTTCACCACCGGCTTCGGAATCAGGTAAGGGCAAGCAGCAGCGGCAAGGAAAAAAGCCACCGAGCAACAGCACGTCCGCAGATTCTCCCTCAACAAATTCGCCAAGTCCACCCATCCAATTGCTCTGGCGAACTCGTCCAGCGCCATCTGCGGTCCAGTCGGCTTCGCGTCGCCTCCATGATGGTGGCGGCCGTGGCCGTGGTGGCCGTGGTGGTCGTGATCGTGGTCGTGGTCATGGTGGTGGTGATGGCCGTGGCCGTGGCCGTGGTCGTGATCGCTAGCTTTGGCAACGGGACGAGATCGCCAATCGCGAGGACCACCCGAGAATCGGATTCGCAGCAACGAATCGAGCAAGCCGGGGTCGCCGGAAACCCGGAGCAGCGGCCGGGAAGCAGCGATTCGCGGCGGCGCGACGACGGCGCGAGAGGTCGGGGACCGGAATTTGCAGAGATCGACCGCGCGAGGGAGGGCGTCCATCGGTGACAGCGCCGAGGGGGAGGGCTCAGTTCAGGCCATGGACTGAAGAAGAAGAAGAAGGTGAAGAAGGAGAAGGAGGAGGAGAAGGTGGTTGGTTCGTCAGTTGGAATCAGCGCTCGGTCGTTTTGTCGAAGGAGAGGGGGAGAGACGACAAAGTTGGAAAAGTAGGGGCGGGGGTGGGGGAGGGATGGAGTTACGGTATCCACACCATGTGCTCATACTCGGCGACGCGACGGGCCTGCCGTTTCGCTCCTGTAACTTGGAGAGGGTCCTTCGACCCTCGCACGCAGAACAATGGCACCATAAGCACACGCGAACTTTCGCCCGTTTTACAATCGTGTGTCTTGACTCAATTATTTTCTGGCATTTAGGTACCGTTTGATTCAGTATTTAAAATGCTCATTTAGGCTCTAAAGTCCCTTGATCAAAATATAAATGGTGTTTGGTAATTTTTTTTAATTCACTTTAGGAAGATGCAATTGCATTTATAATGCTCCCCAAAGGACCTTTGTTGGTCAATGCTCCACTAGAGGTGCTTTAGAAAGTTACATTTTTTGAATGCAACTTGCATCATTTATCGATACTGTTCATCTTCCCCAGACCGAGGTCCGACGGTCATCAGGGTCGCGTGACCCCAGGCGGTGGTAGCTGGCGACCAGATCTGGCTGGCGGCGGTGGCCGGTGGTTTAGCTCCACCGGAGCTTTTTTTTAAAAAAAAAATATTAGCAAAAGTCCTTTAACCCAAATTGATTTTAAAAAATACTTACCAAATACTACTTGTATTTCGAAAAGCCCCAATAGCCCAAAAGTATTTGCATTCCTCTAAATGCATTCCCCCAAAGTCGAACCAAATGGGCCCTTAGTTCACTTGGAAAAATGAGTTAACGTAAAATGCTTTCCTATCGAAAGTTAAATTTAGAAAAATGATTTCCTCTTTGGAAGAATCGGAAAAATGTTTTTCCAAAAAATGATTAGGTATCGACGCTTGAACTCGAAATTTTATACTTGGACACGGAAATCCCAACATTGGTTCTCGAGTCTTGCCACTCACAAGTCTTTGATGATCGGGCCCGAGTCCATAACCTCGGTGCTTGAGCCTGGGTCCTCGACGCCCATGCTCGGGTCCATCAAGGCGAGGCTTGAACCCCTGATGCATGTGCCCAATGCTTCGACATCAAGCCTTGTCCATGATGGCTGTGCTTAGGTCCTGATGCTCGAGCTCTGATCCTGACTCTTAGGCTTAGGTCCATAAAGACCATGCGTGGGTTCTCGGCACTTGGGTCTTTAGTTAATGAAACATTTGTTCTTATAAAAATATTTTTGAAAATTCAAGTATTTATTTTTTTAAATTAGAATTTTTTTTTAAAAAAAGAATTGTTTTTATTTTATTTTTGCCTTTTCTTGCTTTTTATTTTTGCTTCTTCCTTGGTCGACGATGAGCAAGGCTACCGGCCTTAGGTGAGCTCGTGGCCTTTGGCGGCAAGGCTCAAGCTCACAAGAGGCTAGCAAACTTGGGCCTCGTCATATTGGGCGAGGCCTCTGGCAACGAGGCTCGAGCTCGCTTGAGGTTGGCAAGCCTTAAGCTTGCTTGAGGCCAGCAACCAACCAAGGAAGAAGAAGAAAAAATCTATAATGAAAAATAAAAAAAATAAAAAAAACACAAATTTTTTGATAATTTTCCTCCTCAGATTTTCCTTATATACTTTCTTGATTCTTTTTTCAGGTTTCAGCCAAATACTGAAATATAAAGTCATTTTACTTTTCTGGAAAGTATTTTTCAGAAGTGGTATATTTTTTACGAAACAAACAGACCCATAATTTGGCTTTGAATGTGGATTAGTGAGAGGTCTCCCTAATAATCGCAACTCGAAAATGCCAACTTAGACATTAACGCTTGTAAATAGTCATTAAGTGTCGACGTTGGCATCTAATGCATTTTCTTGAGATGACGCTGTGGTAGATACACATTAGATGACTAAAATGTTCGAAGCCAACACATTCTCTCTCTCCTCATCACCGCACATATGAACAGAGATGGCATAATTTTTGCTAAGTAAGCAACTCATGTAAGGATTTATAAGTGAACTTTGTCAAGTAAGCGAACCACGTCAACACAATCAAGTCACATGAGGAATTTGAAAGATTTAGGTAATCGATCGAACAAAGACAAAACTTTAGGTACTCAAAATATCATTGCCAAAGAAGAAAACTCAAAGACTTCAACTCAAAAATTTTTAATGCTACTTTAGGATGTTTTTCTGATTTGCCTGTAAGTTTATCTAGAACTTCATTTCTATTTCCTACATATATATATATATATCTATATATATATCACATCTTTTATTATTGTTTAGAATTTATAGTTCCTTAGCACAAAGGCATTGTCCTTATCAATTTTCTCCATATTTTTAATTTTTTTCCTTGTTACTCGTCCATAAAGCATAACACAATATAATTTTCTATCCTCTTCATATTCTTTTTTTTCTTGTTGTCAATCCTTTTATTTTCTTTTCCTCTACCCCCAAACATAGTATAAAATAAGAGAAAGTATGTAGCGTACAATTATGCTCCTTCGAGGAAGGGGGAAGCGTTCCGAACCTACTTTTAATCTAGATAATTCTATCCCATCGGGTTCTGTTTATTTTTATTCTTAAATTCATACTTTTGTGTTTGGATAATGCCAATATGTCGAGCCAAATATTTCGGTCGATGTCATGAAGACGATTAGAAGATACTGTTCACCCAATTCCTTGAGTCTCGTCCAAATTGATCATACGGTCAACTTATATTGATGTTTTTTTGTCCAAACCGATCACGCTCCGAATTAGGAAGTTTCATGGCATGAAGCTCGAGATTTTTGTGTTTAGCTTAACTATGAGTTTCAGGGTCCATGTCAAGTCAATCAGTTTTGGATTCCTCTTACTATTTAGAGTACTTCAATTATGGTTAATTATCAAAGTAATCTTCCAATTACAAGCTACAAGGAAAAAAAAAATGGAAAATGAGATGGTAACGGTCCGTTGTTGGCGATACAAGTAATGAACCATCGTCCACCGCCCACTTTCATTTGTAACCCAATATACTTGTTACATCGGTTTTCGATTTCTTACCCTTGCTGAATGCACACTGCCTATTATTGCCGGTTGCTAATCATTCGGGAAAGAGAGTTTGTGATGGAAAAGGCACCGTTATTTCTAGAGAATAGAGGTACCGTGACCTTAGCAGGGTTCCGAAAAGATGGCTTTTAACTCATCAATTTAACATTATAAGAGGATGAACAATAGTTGCATCAGAAGCTCCATGGTATAGCCGTTCCTCTCTTTTCAATTAAACACTCAATCCAGCTTAAAAAATTCATGATAGTCGCAGAACTACGTGATGATCACAGAGGATTTAATGTAATATTACACATAACAATGTCCCTTTCTACTTTCAATATTTGTGAATAATTCGAATGACAGGTTGACGCGAGTCTTTCCAATTTGACATAGACACATTCGACAAAACAAGTTAAACGATGCTGGCCTTGCTAGCCAGCAAAAACCCTTTTATTCCAAACTCAAACTCAAACCCCAATGAATGGAAACAACATGTAACTTTTGATATTGCAAAAAATAGAAATTAAATAACCAAATAATGAAAGGAACCATAAAATATTCTTAGTTTCAGCTAGCAATCGAAGTTCGGTCATCACTGTTTCGTGCCGGTGACGTGCCCGTGTCCTTGTCCGGGGCTCGGGCCCGAGTCCTTAATCCCTCCGAGCGTCTCCGAGTTGGTGAACTTGTGCCCCTCACCCGGGCTCGGGCCCGAGTCCTTAATCCCTCCGAGCGTCTCCGAGTTGGTGAACTTGTGCCCCTCACCCGGGCTCGGGCCCGAGTCCTTAATCCCTCCGAGCGTCTCCGAGTTAGTGAACTTGTTCCCCTCACCCGGGCTTGGCCCAGATTGCTTGATGGCCCCAAGCGACAGCCCATCAAAGAACCCTCCGCAGGCAACTCCCACCGGAGCTTTCGTCTCCATCACATTGAAGGGTCGAGCTTCGTTCGCAACGAAGATGGCGCTGAGCATCGCCAGGACCAAGAAAACGTGGAGAGCCCTTGTTGCAGTCCTCATGTTCGCTGAAATTACTGACACAGGCAATAGAGCGCAAATTTTTTTATTTGTTTGAAGGCGAGCTTGTGATGGGGAGTCTATGGCCGAGCGGGTGCTTTATAGTGCGAGCTACGAGGAGTTTTGTTTGACCGGCTCTTCTTGATGGTTCCGATTTCCCCGTTCTCCTTCCCCCTTTTCTTCACAAGTTAATCACTAGTTTCCTGTTCAAAGGCAACGTGAGGATTGCATTTCTGCATGCAGGCAGCTCGAGGAAGCAACGAGGGAGCTTCTGTTGTAGACCAGAAGAGCGCACATGCGAGTTGGGGAAGAAGGAAGAATGTAGCGCACGACTGATTGACCGTTTACCGAAACATGTCTGCACTCGTCTAAAAGGCTAGATACATTTTATATTTCTCCATTTCACACAAGTAGAGAGAGAGAGAGAGAGAGAGAGAGAGAGAGAGAGAGAGAGAGAGAGAGAGAGAGAGAGAGAGAGAGAGAGAGAGACCAAGTTTGAAGGTCTAGAAGAAGGGAGACAGAAGTTGGACTGTAAATTGCATGGCTAGTTTTTCAGCGGCCGAGCTCGCATAGTCTAAGCAGCCACGGAGAAGCATGGTTTTACACCAAACCGAAGACCAAAGACCACGGGGATGGAGGTGTATTTCGAAGACTACTTTGGGTCGATCGCTTGAATTTTCACAAGCAGACAATAATGGAACTGTTGGGGTAATCTCCCGAACGTCTTCGTCTGCGATGTGTATGTCCATCCCAACCAAAAGAGGTATTGACTTGACTTTGAATCACCGGACTAACACATTCCTCGAAAATCGACTCCAGGAGCAAAAGTTGGGGAAATTGCAGAATCATCGAAGTTAAGTGATCGGGTGTTTTAATTAGCAAAATAAAATGACAATGTTTGATAAACTGTTTTCCCACGAAAGTTTAAGTTATATAGAAAAGTGCCGACAATATATTTAAAGCATATTTCTTAACACTCCTTCTCATCGGTCCCCTACGCGCGCACGACCGGATGAGCAAGAAAACAAGCGGAATAACATCAATAATAGACAACAAATATTCATAGGAGGTGCTAGAATTGAAACTTTAAACTTGTGCTTTGTTGTTAGAAATCCAATATTTTATTAAAAAAACGTGTCAATAATGTGTTTATTGCATATTCCTTAACATATGAAAGTGTATGCAACATTCCTTCTTAGGAGTTCGATAACCCCGTGGGAACTATTTCAACCTCTATTTTTCGAAATCGCCTAAGTGCTCTTTATTATCAATCATTAAGAAATGGGTGACATTGCTAATTAAAAAGTGGTGGACAAAAGTGTAACTTAAATTGATAACACTATTAAAAGGCGTTTCATAAAATTTCTCCCATCTTCTAAACCTGAATCTTTCCTCGTTTCAAAGACTCAAATTAAATCAAAGTTTCAATATTTTATTTTGTGGCAAAGTTCTCTTTCTCTCTCTTCAATATTGTTAGGGCTAAAAGAAGATACAAAAAGGTATATATAGGCTTAACCTTAAGCCTAGCACAATTACAAAAAATGCCCCCAACTTGTTAACACTATAATAAATAATAAACCCAACACTCCCCTCAAGTTGGAGAGTACATATCAAAAAGGCCTAACTTGTCGCAAATGTATGAAACTCGTCCACGTCGAAGAGATTTGTTGAAAATGTCTGCTAGCTGTTCCTCAGATCGTGTGTGCACTAATCGTATATCACCACAATTCACCTTTTCCCGAACAAAGTGACAATCAATCTATATATGCTTTGTTCGTTCATGAAACACTGGATTGCTAGCAATGTGAACAATAGATTGATTATTACAATGAAGAGTAGATGATCCAGTCATAGGTAGTCTAATCTCAGTCAACAACATATGAACCCATTGGAGTTCACGTGTAACATTAGCCATAGCATGATACTCGGCCTCTACATTAGATCGAGAAACAACAGATTGTTTCTTACTTTTCCATGACACAAGATTGCCACCAACAAAGACACAGTATCCAGAAGTAGATCGACGATCCAAAGGGCAACCGGCCTAGTCTGCATCAGAGTATGTTGTCACCTTCAAAGATTTAGGGTCAGAATAACCAGCTATATGAAGATGACCCCCATTATGGAACACAAGTTCTTGACTCAGAGCCCCCTTCAAATAGCAAACAATGTGTAGAATGGCTTGCCAGTGAGTGGTACGGGGAGAGCTCATGAATTGACTCATCACACTAACAGTAAAGGAAATATCTAGACGAGTAATAGTGAGATAATTTAACTTTCCTACTAACCGACGATATTTCTCGGGATCATGAAGAAGCTCTCCATGTTCATTATCAAGTCTTACCCCAGGGTCCATAGGTGTGTCACTAGGTCTAGCGTCATGCAAGCCTGCCTCCTTAAGAATGTCAAGAGTATACTTTCGCTGAGAGAGAGCGATACTGTCATTAGTATATGCAACCTCTATGCTAAGGAAATATCGAAGATGACCCGAGTCTTTAGTATTAAACTCTTTCTACAGAAACTGCTTGAGGCACTGTATACCTTCCACGTCATTCCCAGTAACAATAATATTATCAACGTAAACAAGAAGAATAACACACCCCTTTGAAGATGACATACTAAACACGGAGTGATCCACACTGCATCGATGCATGCCAAAAGTAATAACTGCATCACTAAGTGGCCAAACCAAGCACGAGGAGATTGCTTAAGTCCATAAAGGGCTTTTTGCACTCGGCATACCTTCTCCCCCTAAGTAACAAACCCGGGTGGTTGCTCTATATAAACCTCCTCGTGAAGATCACCATGAAGGAATGCATTTTTGACATCAAGCTGATAAAGAGTCCACTTAAATCGGGCAGCCAAAGAAATAATGATACGAATGGAAGAAATTTTGGCCACGGGAGAAAAGGTCTCATCATAGTTAATACCATAAATTTGAGTATAACCCTTCGCAACAAGACGCGCCTTCAAACGCTCAATTGAACTATCAGAACGGTGTTTGATGACAAAGACCCAGCGACAACCCACCAATTGTTTGTCAGGAGGTAAAGAGACCAACTCCCAGGTCTTTTTATGATGCAATGCAGCCAACTCCTCCTCTATAGCACTAGCCCAACCTGGATGGGCCAAAGCCTCCTACATACTACTGGGCACAGATACAGATGCAAGAGATGACACAAAGAAAGACATCTGAGGGGTTAAATTATGATAAGACACAAAATGAGAAAGAGGATACAGAGATCGGGTACGGTGAGCAATCGGAGTACGCGGCAACGATTGATAAGGTCTGAAAGGTGGCAGAAGATCCATCGTTAATGGCACCTGAGGAGAAACATTGCCAAAATATGCCTGATCCTTGAAGAAAGTTACATTAGCAGAAACATACTCCCGATGGCGAGTAGGACTATAACAAACATATCCTTTTTGAGTACGAGAGTAACCGACAAATATACATTTTTCAGCACGAGACGACAATTTATCCAACCCAGGAGACAAAGAATGAACGAAACAGATACACCCAAAAATACGAGGACGAAACAGTCCACAAAGGACGATCAGGATGAAGAAGAGCATAAGGGATAGCTCCCTTTAACACAGAGGACAGAAGACGATTAATAAGATGACATACTGTAAGAAGAGCATAGCTCCAAAATGACTTAGGCATATGGGTATGGAGAAGTAGACAACGAGCAACATCCAACAAATGACGATTCTTTCGTTCAGCAATTCCATTTTGTTGCGAAGTGTGAGCACAAGAACTCTGATGTAAAATACCATGCGATGCAAGAAATGGAATAAAGATAGAAAAAGAAAAATATTCACGAGCATTGTCAGTGCGCAAGCACTTAACAGGATAGCCATATTGAGTATGAACTTCATTATAAAAATGACGAAAAGAAGAAAATACTTCGGTACGATCTTTGATTAAGTATAACCAAGTCGTACGAGTATAATCATCAATAAAGGCTACGAAATAGCAGAAACCAAAAGAGGACTCCCGACTAGGACCCCAAACATCGGAGTGGACTAGCTCGAATGGCTGAGACGCACAACTCAAAACACGAGGGGGAAAAGACACACGATGATGTTTCTCCACTTGACATGTTTCGCAATCAAACTGAAGACTAGAACTAGACATAAAAGGAAAATGTCGGAGTATGTCTGCTGAGGGATGACCAAGGTGACAATGTAATCGATAGGAGTCATCTACGGCCTTCTTTTGAACCGTAGTGGCAGCAACAAAAATCCCGAGGTCCAAAAAGTACAATCCACCAACCTGACACCCACCACCTATTTGGCATCTAGTCTTCTGATCTTGAAAAACACACGAAGAAGAAGAAAAGATAATATCACAATCAAGTTCACGGGTAAGAGAACTGACAGATAGTAGATTATGAGGAAAGTTTGGAATATGGTAAACAAATGGTAAGGACACAGAAGAACTCAATAATACACAATCAGAACCTGTCACTTTGGACTGAGAACCATCTGCCAAAGTGACTAAAGTGGATGAAGTTGATGATGTTGAGGTAAGAAGATGCTGATCACCAGTAATATGATGAGTGGCACCTGAATCAATAACCCAAGGACGAGGGGTTGCTGTAGTGGACAAGAGACAAGTATGATCATTGTGCTCTGCCAAGGTAGCAATTGAATCTGAAGGAACACCAAGTTGTCGTGCCCTAATCAGCTCATCATATTCTGCACGAGTCAAATGTACCATATCCTGTCCAGACGGAAGTTTAGACGAAGGAGCTGAAACATGTAGACCCCGTAGCTCAGGATGGAGATCATAGCAATAATTAACAGTATGTTCTGTAAGCTGACAATGAGTACAAAAACGACTCCCACTAGCTCTTCTAGAATCGCTACTGCCACCACCACAAGGGCACCTTGGCCCTGAACACCACGACCTCCTTTACCACCATGAGCCACCATAACACTACTGTCTTCAACAAGAATGAATGAGGGGCAACCGGTTCGACAGAGAGAACAACCCTGATGCAGATTTTATATTGAACACGGAACAGTAAGACAAATCAGGTTTCCTTTGAAACTACCAGAAAAGAACAAGAACTTGCCGAGTTGCTTCGGTTTACATTTGCACACATACGTAAATGCGGGAGCAAGTTTGACTGTTTCAGGTCATGCAACTTCTAGTGCATAAATGAAATAAACAACTCTTCCTGGTCAGTATGAATCAAATCTGTCAACACTATGGATGGTTCTCAACAAATTCAGTGTTCCTCCACCAATACAATCCAAGTGAAGTTTTCCGTGGAAGATAGTGGAAGTCAAGAAAGCTTGCAAGGACAGTCCTTCTCAAACATTTTGAAGCACTTCATTTGTCCACTTACGGGAAAGTTGTTTGAAGACCCACAGCAACGTCTCCACCCCCTCCAGCCATGACCATCTCTACTTCCAATAGCAGCAACAGGAACCCTTTCACTAGTTTCAGCCTCAGCCCTTTACCGCAGAGAGCTCACACGAGCTGGAGCAGGTCGCACGAACGAGCCAGATCAAGACCAAAGCTGCTGACAAGACTAATTCTTCGGCAATGACGTCTTTACATACGTTTTGCAAAATCTTCCTCTTTTATCATCTTCCTCGGATGCCAAAAGAAGAAGAAGAAGAAGCCACAGTTTTACTAATGAATTGAAGATGGGTCATCCTGAGATGCTAATATGGCTTTGCTCCAAATTCAAGAAACAGGACCAAGAAAAGCAAATGCCTCTCATTGAGGACAGAAATCAAACAGCTTACGTGCAGCAAAACGAGGAAAAACAAGAGCCCAAGACGAAAATATTGGAGAAGATCACCGTAAATGCGCGATGACCACCTCTCTTGGATCACTCGATCAGCATGAGTTTTGACTTCAACAGAAGCCAATTGGGATTTCAAGCGTGGTTTGTGCGAAGAACGAAGAAGAAGAAGAAATCCTTCCTTTTGGGAGACCGATGATCAGGGGCCGGCTGATTTCGCGAACCCAGATACGAACAGAGATTGGGACTCTAGCAGTCTAGCAAGACGACCCGAGCGTGATGTCGAGGAAACCGATGGTGTCCCCGCTAAAGAAGGGCTTGCCCTTGCTGATCTTGCCAAACGCGTCCTCCAGCAGAGATAGGCCTTCCACGACTTGGTCTATCGCAGTCTTCTTCGCCTCCCCCCCTTGCGCTCTTGCGATGCCGCTCATGCATGGAAACCACTTCTCGCCGATGTAGGCAGCCCAGAAGCGGGCGGTGGTGCGATCATAGGGATCGGAGGGGAGGATAGCTCAAGAGAAAGAGAGAAGAGAGCCTGAGCTCTGATACCATGTGGCAAAGTTCTCTTTCTCTCTCTTCAATATTGCTAGGGCTAAAAGAAGATACAAAAAGGTATATATAGGCTTAACCTTAAGCCTAGCACAATTACAAAAAATGCCCCTAACTTGTTAACACTATAATAAATAATAAATACAACATATTTCTTTTTTTCACCCTTCTTTTTTCACTATACTTCATCACACATGACTCGTTATGTATAAGAAAAAGATGCTATCTGACCACTACCTATGAACCCGCCAATGCAGCCGAAACGAGAAGTTGTCCGGAAAAATTACCAAAAAAATCTTAAATATGTCTTCAATCTTCAATTGTGCCAATTTAATTCTAAACTTTCTAACGATTTGCAAATACAGTTCTTCTGGCCAATTTTGGCCGGAAATTGCTAACGTGAATGTTGGCCTCTTACGTGGCACAATTGACGCCGATGTTGATAGTTTTTGTAATTTTAAATTTAATTTTTTTGAAATTTATTATTATTATTATTTTTTGTTTTTTTTCCCACTTTGGGCAGGAGTTGGAAAACAAGAAAGAAAACAAAAGAAAAGAACAAAAAATTCGGAATATTAAAAAAATTGAGGCTCTAGTTGCTTACACTAGCTTTGTTTTCTCAACGAGGTCTAGCCAGCTCAGGACAGGAGTTTCTTTGATTGTCTTTCTGTAACGGGCTTACTTCATTATTGGCTCTAGTTGCTTTCTCTGGCGTGTTTATAGGTGCTAGAGAAAGTTGGTGGATCTCCTATTGCCAAATCTAATTTTGCACCTAAATAGCTCTTAGATTCGCTAATTAATTCCCTTTTCCGACCAAATTTTTTTTTTCTTTACACCATGAACCCATCTTAGATATACTTTGAACTTTTGCAAAGACGAGAGAAATCAAGTGCCTTATGGATTGCAAACTAAGAGGAACTTGTACATCATGTGAAAGGAGTCCCAAAATACGATATCAAACTTATTTGTGGAACTCAGATTAAGAGTGTGTTTCGTGAAAATATACTATTCCTAGAAAGTATTTTCCAGGAAGTCATTTTTTAGGAAAATGAGTTCATTTTCCGGTGTTTGGCTAAAATCTAGAAAAGACTTGGAATGTATTTTCAGTTCAAAAATGAGCTCAGCCTTGCTGGTCCGCACTTGTGGCCTGTCACGGGCCTCAGCAGCTGGCGACTGGCGGAGGGACGAAGAAGGAAAAAGAAAAAGAAAAAAAAAAGAAAAAGAAAGAAAAAAATATTAATAAATTCAAGATGATCAATTCCAAAAAGTGTTTTCACCTTCTTAGATTAGAGAATTTATTTTTCTAATTTTATATACGAATGTTTTCTTTAACCAGAAAGTATTTTCAGTTGACTCATCATTTTTGATAAACCAAATGGCACAAATGTAAAAAGTTTATGATTTAAATAGCAAAAAAAGGTTTAGGACTGATTGTCATAATTGTAATAGGCGTAGAATTGTTTTGGTAGTTTTCTCGAAGTGAATCCTAAGTGTTAACTTGATATGATTCATTTATTGGATACTAATTTCAACCTGTATACTCACAAGTTTATTGTTCGTGCATAAACAAGTTGATTTCATAATCTCGTGGACAACGCAATCGCAATAAATTACAAGTCTTGTGAATAGGTTTGAGTCGTAAATTAATTGCCAGCATTAATACTCAACACTCATCTTTTTAATGAAATGCCTTTCATGTTTTGATGGAAAAGACTTGTCTGAAAATGCATAGAGGGGTCGGACCCATCTCATCTTTTGATCATGTGTTATCCATGCGATCAGTGATTGGGGTGAACATGATTTATATGCATCCGGGTCCAAATAAGATCCTCTTTTTGAGAAGGAGGGTTCTAACTACTAATGCATTATGCAACTGTAAAATTGTCGATGGAGTAGAGTCACAATCGATATATCATTACATGATTGCCTTATATGCCTACTTGTGAATAGACAAATGATTATTTCCCTGTATGGAAAGGACAAATGATAAGCTCCCAGCATGGCAAGACAACGGACAATGATTATTATCGTTAAATAAACTCATCAACTTTTAAACTTAAGTAGTAAAATAGTAGGTCACTTGCATTCATTTCACATTTATTAAAGAATATACCTGCGGTCGATGCAATTGAAGCCACCCTTGTTAGACATAGATGAAAGGACAAAATCCAAGAAGGAGCAAAGAAGCAATCCAGAAATAAAAGGACAAATATGATAGAAAAAGTTCAAGGGAAAAGGCAAGAGGAAAAATCTGGTGCATAAGAAAACATAGTTCTCGAGTGCTTTAGCTCTTCACAACATTACTTGGGAGTCGACGGCAGACTTAGAATTCGAGGTTCAAGATGGCCAGACAAAACTTTCACTTAAAAACCATAGATGTAAAAGAAAATTGGACCTAGGGGCCGACGACCACCACTGGCCCCCCTAGGCCCGCCACTTTGGAGCGCCTTATAAATAGACATGAATCTGAAATCGTAGCACTGCAAAGATCGAAAGGTAGTACCACAATGAGCATCCCACATGTTCTGGCCATACCTTTTCCCGCACAAGGTCACGTGATTCCTCTTATGGAGGTCTCGAAATGCCTTGTCGACTGTGGGATTCGAGTTACATTCGTGAACTCGGACTTCATTCACAAAAGGGTCATCGATGCGCTCGCGGACAAGGATTCTCTTGGAGGTAACATCCGTTTAGTTTCCATTCCTGACGGGTTGGAACCTGAGCAAGATAGGAATGATCTAGGAATACTAGTGGAAGCGATGTCCCGGGTCATGTCCGGGAAGCTAGCGGAACTCATACGAGAGACCGAGGAAAAAGGAGAGAAAATCACCTGCGTCCTTGCTGATGGGAGCATTGAGTGGGCTCTGGAAGTTGCGCATAAGATGAAGATTCCTAAAGCTGCATTCTGGCCGGCATCCATTGCGCTCTTCGCATCGGGATTGAGCATTCCAAAGATGATCAGTGATGGAATCATCGATGATGAAGGTGCGATGAAATTTATGCTATGTATAACAGGGTAATGCATCGGTAGAGAAATCATAGTGTGATTAAGTGTATGAGCTTACTTGCTTAACACTATCTCACTTCTAGGAGATGATACACAAAACTAAAAGGAAATTTGATGCCATACTGATGAACTTTGAAATTGAATCTAAACTTAGTCATTCAAAACTTTCTTCATAAAAAGAATATTTTGGCAATTTACTGAGAGGATAGTTCATCGGCAAGAGCCTAGAATGCCCTTTCATCCAACGGTCCACTCTATGGCCAGAAACATCAAACTGAGCTACACGATAAGCCTAATATAGTAATGCGCTGACATACTGCATTAGAGTCGATGAATTTTCACTATCCTCATCATTCGTAGTCTTGACTTTTTTCTATTTGCTGTTCCTCATTCTGCCTGCTCTCAGGAGTAGTGATTAAACATCAAAAGTTTCAACTGGCACCCGGCATGCCTGACATGAGCCCGGCAAACTTTACTTGGGCCTGCATTGGCGATGTAGCTACACAGAAAATCATGTTCAATGTTATGGTCAGAATCAGCAAAACCGTGGAACTCGCAGACAGGTTTATAGGCAACACGTCCTGTGACCTAGAGCCTGCAGCCCTCGGCTTAGCTCGTAGGATCCTGCCTATCGGTCCACTCTTGGCGAACCACCGGCTCAATAGCTCAGCTGGATACTTCTGGCCCGTAGACTCGGACTGTTTGATATGGCTGGATCAACAACCCCAAAAGTCTGTCATTTATGTTGCTTTTGGCAGTTTCACGGTTTTTGACCAAACCCAATTCCAGGAACTGGCCTTGGGGCTTGAACTCTGCAACAGGCCAATCCTATGGGTTGTTCGTCCTGACGCCACCGAACAGAAAGATGATGCGTACCCAAAAGGGTTCAAAGAGAGGATCTCAGGTCGAGGGAAATTAGTTGGTTGGGCTCCGCAGCAAATAGTCCTGGCTCATCCTGCCATCGCCTGTTTCATGAGCCATTGTGGTTGGAACTCCACCATGGAAGGAGCAAGCAACGGCATCCCTTTCTTGTGCTGGCCATATTTTGCCGATCAGTTCCTTAATGAGAACTACATATGTGACTTGTGGAGGGTTGGTTTGAGATTCGATCGAGATGAGAGCAGGATCATAAGGAGAGAAGAAATCAAGCGCAAGGTGGATCAGTTGCTCGATGATGAGAACTTCAGTAAAAGAGCTTTCGACATCAAGGAGAAACTCGCAAAGGGCATTGAGGAAGGCAGCAAATCTCACAAAAACTTCAGTAACTTTGTTGAATGGATGAAAACTTTATGAGCTATTGTTGAATTTCATAAGACCTAAAAGTGCAATGATAATGTCCAACACTATTTGTTGCTATGTCTGTCTTTGTATTATGAAAACCACATGTATAAGGTGGGCTTGGGCGAAAGATCATGAACGGGGAAGTTTCTGAGAGGATACTCTAAACGTGCATATGATTTAATGTCTTCGATGATTACATTTTCTTTTTGCGCAGAGAAATCTTCATCTCCAAATAAAAGAAGCAAGAGTCATTTACTATAGATGGAGAAAATATTTGGTGGTTAGCAACCACCAGGTCATCTACCTACATGGCGCACGTGAGCTTAGTTGGCTCCACTCAACTGGAGACACGTGGTGCTGAGTTAGACTTGCTGAAAAATGAAAAAGGTTTTCTTTTCTTCATCTGGCAGAAAAGGAAGGACCGGCGAAAAATTAAAATCCTGCTTAAAGCACTCTCTCTCTCCTCTTTTCAATTTTCAAGGCTTCTTTACCTGTTCTCGTGGGGAAGAAGACTCTCGTGGGGAAGAACACACACACACACACACACACACACACACACACACACACACACACACACACACACACACACACACACACTCTCTCTCTCTCTCTCTCTCTCTCTCTCTCTCTCTCTCTCTCTCTCTCTCCACCGCCTCTGCCTCCGCCTGTCCCAAGAGCCCCGCCGTCGCTCCGAGCTTAGATCTGTGCCCAAGAGGGAGAGCCCTGCTTTGCTCCAAGCTTAGATTTGCGTCTGGCACATCGCCTCCCCCAAGAGCCCCTTCGCCTCCGCCGAGCTTAGATCTGCGCCCAAGAGGGAGAGCCCCAAGTCGCTCCGAGCTCAGGTCTGCACCTGGCACGTCACCTCCCCTAAGAGCCCCTCCATCGCGACTCCTGGATCCCAAGCCCCTGTGCCTCCGCCTTCGGAGCCCCATTGGTGGCTACGATGTACGATTCATCGGCTAGCTCCTCTCTCTCTCTCTCTCTCTCTCTCTCTCTCTCTCTCTCTCTCTCTTTCTCACGCACCAAATTCTCGGCGGTTGTCGACGCGACCATCGAGCAAAAGGTCTCCGCTCGCATCAATTTGGGGAAACCTAGGGACGTCTACCTACGGCTGTGCCATCTCTCTCAACCTCGGCAACTTTTGGGCCTCTGTTCGATTGCGTCCCTCTCTCACACTCGGGATCTTCACTAAATATGAAAATGAGGAGGAAATACCAGATGACATGTGAGAGTTAGCAGCGGAAGTGTAATGGATGCATGAGTGTTTGTTATTGCTTTATTACGTGTCTGCCATAGTATCAAAGGGCTATTGGACCGGTAGGGAAAAGAACTTGCCAACATCATTTTGGAAGGTCCGGGGTCGGGTGGTGTTCGCGATATCTTTTTACCTTGTTGTTGGTTCCAAATGTGTCTTCCTTTTTCTCTCATGCTACATACAACAACATTTTATGTGAATCTATCATATATTCATCTGCTAGCTCCATTTTGCTCATCTCCGTGGCATTTTAGTGTTTTTTTTAACAACTGTTAGCTTCATAAGATAAAGTGGTAGTCTCCCTTTATGTAATTGAATTTAAGGAGCTGAATTCTAAGCACGTGTAATTTGTTTTAGTGACCCATTTCTTATGGCCACAAAAGCAATTGAGTATTACATGGTCTAAAGTAAATGCAATACGGGGAAGATACTGTGTTCGCATCCCCATGGCTCAAAAAATTGAGGTATTAATTGATGACAGGTTGCAATGTACAATTTTTGACAAAAAATTCATCAACATCACCTCCTAAACTACGACTCGAATGATCAATACTCAGTTGTTTATATTGTCTACATCTAAGAGGATGACTACGAACAACGTGGCTCTTGCTTGATCCCAAGTCCAGAAACATCGATATCTTCGTGGCAAAATTGTTGGCATGGGGCTTTTCGTCTTTAGACACATGAGACCCAGCTCCGTGAAATCACCCTCCGCCGACTACCTCTTGTAGTTTTGGTGCGCGAAGCCTTATGACTTGTTGCCATCCTTGGGAGATCATGCGGATCCAATTCTTGCACCGTCTGCCACCTCTTGTCTGTTGAGAAGGAATAATAGAGTTATGGCCTGCTATGTGTTAGGTTTATGAAACAACAACTATCTATACTACGAAATCAATCAACTAACCCGTTTCTACTCTTTGATAAAGTTCTTGCATCTTCCTCTTGGTGCCTTGAAACTTCATGTTCGCCACAACTTCATCCCAGCCCTTGCTCCTCTAATTGTAACCAAATGAACAAGTCAGTTCTTTAATTGGAAGGATATCGGGCATATTGAATTTGGCTTTTCTACTTATCTCAAACTTCATAGTGGGCTTCACAATGCTCTTGTGCTGGTTAACATTCAACCCCCGGTTCCTGTTAACAATTGGACTGGCCTCATTGACTTGTCCTGGTTTCCTGATGTTCTGGTTCTTGACGGAAGATGTTGTTCCATCCCCGACTTTGTGAGGATCTACGAAAAGAATTCAAGCACACAGTAAAGAAAACTCAGCAAATGGGGGACTCAAAATAAAGAACAAGAATGTTTGTGCAGTAAATTAATACCAGCAACATCCTCTGTGCCGTGGCAAAAACCTTCCACCAAAGCCTTCCATCCCTATGAGAGCAGGACCAAATTGTACGAAATGAACTTATTCTATAATATAATCCAGACACAATCTTAGTATGAGCGGCGCGGGGCTCTCCTTCTTGGGTGCAGATCTGAGCTCGGAGCGACGGTAGGGCTCTTAGGACAGGCGGAGGTGGAGGCGGTGGAGAGAGAGAGAGAGAGAGAGAGAGAGAGAGAGAGAGAGAGAGAGAGAGAGAGAGAGAGAGAGAGAGAGAGTCTTCTTCCCCACGAGAATAGGTAAAGAAGCCTTGAAAATTGAAAAGAGGAGGGAGAGTGTGTTTTAAGCGGGATTTTAATTTTTTGCTGGTCCCTCCTTTTCTACCGGACAGAGAAAAGAAAACCTTTTTCATTTTTTAGCAATTCCAACTCAGCGCCAAGTGTCTCCAGTTGAGTGGAGCCAACTAAGCTCACACACGCCACATAGGCAGATGGCCTGGTGGTTGCTAACCACTGAATATTTTCTCTTATAGATGTGTATCTATCCGTGACTTTAACAGGGGAGTTTCCGAGAGCACATTCCTATGGAAAAACAAATTAATCATATTGAAAGTGAAACTTTTAATCACTTTTTAAATTCCCACAAGCACAACTGGTAAAATTCTAGCGTCCGTAGGCCTAAAATTTGAGAACTTCCATGCTGGTTGTCAACTCTGTTGGTAAGAAAAGTTGGTGGATAATTTGGCTTGTTACATAATCTGTTTAATATGTTATCAACATTACCGAGTTTTATGGTAAATTATCAACTCATCAGAAATTGTACAAGAGTCATGTACCCACCACTATAATAAATTTACCAACACTGCACTAAATTAGTAGACACACCGATTTCTTACAAGTGTGGTTAATAAAATTTAAAATACCAAACCTAAAAGGAATTTATGAACCTCCCAATAAATACCAAACCTAAAAGTGTGGTTAGAACTTGATTATTCCTAATTGGAAACGATTCTGTTCCACTCACAAAGTTTCAGACTGTTCATAAATTATTTTCAATAACAATAAAGGGGAGAGTTGGAATTCGAGCATCTAACCTCTGTCTGGTATCATGTCGGAGAAATTATTCTTCTCAAATGTGGTAGAACTGCATCGTACATCAATCGTGCACATAGTTTTTACGACAATTATCGGTTACAACAAAGCCACACTCCTACGCTAACATTAATCCTAGAAAAAAGAGCCACTCTATTACATTATCAAAACCAACCCGTCATCGGAAACTCTAAAGTACTGGGCCATCTCCATACGTTAAGTATTAGATGACTGAGACAGAACTCTGTCCATGATTTCGTGTGGTTTGTACGATGCTTCCAATGGCTTTTTCTTGGGCATTGTCAACCCTTCACCCTCAACCACGTCAACTTCCTCTTCCCCAATCCTCTTCCATTCAAAGCACTGAATTAGGGAAGCCGAAGTTAAGCCCACCATCTTATGAGCCAACTGTGCACCAGGGCATGCTCTTCTCCCCAACCCAAAAGGCAACATCAACCTATTAATTTTTTCTTCACCGCTTTCAAATCTTTCAGGCTTGAAGCTCATCAGGTCGGACTAGTATTCCGTCTCTGTGAATGGCCCAAGCATTAAGTAGTACCATTGTGCCTCTCGACACGCTGTAGCCTCCTATTTTGCAGTCATCTGATGAATAGTGTCGTACAAGAAGTGGAGCTGGTGGGTGTAATCGAAGTGTTTCTGAGACGATATTCTGTATATAAGGTAACCTTGGAAGATCTCCTTCATCAACTAAACGAGTATGACTGATTTGGGAGTCAATCTCTGCTTTTGCCTTCTCCAAGATGTTGGGGTGATTAAGCAAATTGGCGAGTGCCCACTCCATTGTGACTGAAGATGTGTCGGTTCCAGCAACCAGGGTTGTCTGGCCATTTTAAAATGTTATATTGTGTTTTCATGTCTTGATCTTAATCACCCTTAGCAAATAGAAAGTGTATCTTTAAATCCTTTCTCCTCTTTTATCACTCTATCCGTTGTATTCATGGAGAATTTATTGCTGCCGCTCTACCTGTGGACAGGTTAATCCTAGTAAACCACATACTTCCTGGTGTCAATTTCTCTTCTCTCTCTTTATTTATCTCAGTTCACGATTTCTTTCACAGCGATGATTTTGATTTCGAGCAAAATTATGGGTGCATTCTTCGAAAAGCCAAACAAATCATAAGAAGCTAAGCAAAGAGGGAGAGAAAGAGCGGTCACCTGCACGAGACCCTTGATGATCTCGTCTGTGTAATACTCCGGCTGCGATGCCTGCAACCACAGGAGGTGATCGATCATGCTCCTTCTTCTCCTCCGTCTTCCTGTGATCGTCAACCAGTACCTGCAGCAACCGATCCATCTTCTTCCCAACGTCAGGCCCCCTCTTCACGTACCCCCGCCAATCAATCCATCTTAGAGCTCCCAGATAATCTGATGGATAAAGTGTCATGGCGAACCCCATAACCTCCTCGATCATGTCCCTGAATGCCTTGGCTTCATCGACATCCGTCATGTCCTCCCCGTAGTACCTCTTCCCTGCCATGACCCTCATCATCATGTTGAGCGGCAGGTCCATCAACATCGACTTCAGCTCAACTCTCGCGAAGCCGCTAGCTGATCTGTTCCGCCCAAGTTTCAGGAGTAGGCGCCCGACTTCTTCCCTTTGGATGTTGAGGGACGCGTCAAGGCTGTGCGAGGAGAGGATCTGGGTGGTGATGATGCGGCAGAGGTTGCGCCAGTGGTCACCACAGGGGACGGCCGAGACCACGGAGTAGTCGTAGTTGATGTGCTTGCTGAGAAGAAAGTTTGGGCGGTTGGCGACGACAGTGTCATTCCGAGTGAAGCATTCTTTGACGAGCGACCTCAAGGAGATGACAAGGATGCGGCGGACACCAAGGTGGACGTAGATGATGGGGCCGTGGGTTCGGGAGAGGGCGCAGAGGGTCCGGTGGACGGGCTTCTTTAGGCTGAGGAGGAGGCCGATGATGGGGACACAGGGTGGGCTTGGAGGGTGGTTCTTTTTGGGCGTTCTTGTGATTGACCTGTGCAAGATCTAGTGTGTGCAAACTATGGTTATTAGAGAGATTATGAATAATACTAACAGCGCGTTTTGTTCCTCCATGTTTGGTTTCTGCTTGACTTAAGTTGACGTCAATGAATGTCGGTTGAAGAAGTGAGAGGTTTAACTTGAAGAAAAGGTGCTTGATCGACATGAATGGCTTTCTGACTTTGAACTCTGGATGTATATTTGTTCTCGATTTATTAAAAAAAATATGGTGCCTGTATTTTTGTCTATAATATAGGCTCGTGAGTCATGGGATGGGAGTTGTTTTTTGGGTTCTTTAAGAAATTAGAATCAAGACGGCCATGCTATATGATGTCAGACTCTATTATTATTAAAGTGAAACTTCACGACAAGCATCTTAAACAAACAGTGGGCCATGTGACAATTCCTTCAAATCAGCAAAAAAAAAAAAAAAAACCAAAGATTAAAATAAGACTAGACATAAGCATCTTATGACACAAGATATTAGCATCTCTGTCAAATGTGTCTCCACACTCCGAATAAAAGAGAATTAATGACAAATAAAATATCATAAAAAAAAACCAGAACAACTACAATTTTGATATCTCTGCCAAATGCTGCTTATACCCAAAATAAAAGAAACTTAATAGCTAATAAACTACCGCCTTCTTTTAAAAAAAATCAGGAAACATGTATATAGTCAAATAAATGAAAACAAACTATTTTGAAGCCATAAGTATTCAAATAATTGAAAAGTAACTGTTAAAATAATCATAAGAATGATGAAAGTATGCAATACGTGAGACTACTTTGACTTAAAACAAAATCACATTGAAATCTTGGGCCTTTTTGGTTACGTTTATATTTGTTTTCATTTATAGATAGAAAATCAATGAACTCGTTATTAGTTTAATTAAATGTTCTTTTGATTAAAAAGCAACATTAGGTTATGCCAAATAATAAAATTTTTTTTTGGTAAGGAAATAATAAATGTTTATTTAGCTTCATTTTCACTAAACTATGATTGTAATGTCGAAATGCTAGCAATTATGTTTTTATTTATATTACCATTGTATCTTTCATAAAGTATATAGTAAAAATAAATATCAATTAGTTAGAACTAACAAAAGTAACACATTTATTTCTTCATATCATTAAAAAATTTCACTCTCCATTCATAACATCATCAAAACTGGTTATAAAAAGTTTCAATTATAAAAAGAGGAGCAAAAATTTCAAAGATGTCGATAGCTTTCATGACATCATATGATAGAATTCTACATTACTAACAATGACATTCGGCTGTCATTGAAATTGTAATCTCATCACTCATTATAACTTCAAAGGCACTAAAATCTCTCACCTATTTTGTGGTGAAGAACAAGTTCTAAGTTTGAAGAGATATACGCAATCATTTTCCTTCGTTAATCTAAATAATTAGATATAACCAAAATCACTTTTATAAATATAAAAAACAATTTTTTTCTTCTAAGACAATGGATTATGTTGGTTTTTATTTTTTAAGAAATTGATTTAATTCATAGTCATCCACATGGTGTTTTCAGCAAGAAAATTACTCTTTTACTTTCAAGAAAAGAAAAACAGTTTATGTAAACGTAACCATACGACTTCTTACTTCATCGGCGTTTTACCTCAAATATGTTTTTATCAATTCTTGCAACTTTTGAACTTTAAGTATGACATGTAATAAAATTCTAAAATTTCTCAGTTGGTACAAGTGGACCTAAATTTTCTTGAAAGGATGTAATTAAATACTTCCGATTACTGCCTAGCGATCTCGTATCATAACAATCTTTAAGGTTGCCGCACACATAATTTTCGGCAGCCACATAGGCATGCTCTAGTAGAGACTCTGACTGCACGTGCACTTGATTATACAAATAGAAAACGATATGAAATGTAGGACTCTCAGTAAATTTTTGTCTATGAAAAAGGGGGAAGTATTGGAATATGAATATGGGCATTTCATCTATGTCTAATTTCGTGTTAGAGAGACTGCCTCTTTCGAAAGTTGTTGAAATAAGGGCCTGCCATGTTCAGTTATGAACTAATACAAAAGGAATCTAATGCTAGCACAATAGTACATCGTTAAAAATAACCTGTTATCGAAAACTACAACGTAAATGAGCTACCCTCATACATCATGAGATGGTTAAGAGAGAACTCTATTCACGATCTCACGTGCTTTGCACAATGCTTCCAATGGCTTTTCCTTGGGCATTGTTAGACCTTCACCCTCATTCATGTCAACTTCCTCTTCACCAGTCCTCTTCCATTCAAAGCATTGAATCAGTGAAGCCAAAGCCAAGCCAACCATTTTATGAGCCAAAGGTGCACCGGGACATGCTCTCCTCCCCAACCCAAAAGGCAATATCAACCTATTCGTTTGACCATCGCCACCTTCGAACCTTTCTGGCTTGAAGGCCGTTGGATCGGGCCATTGTTCAGGGTCTCGGTGAATGGCCCAAGCATTGATCATCACGATTGTGTCGCGGGGCACGTCGTACCCTCCTATTTTGCAATCATCCGATGAGTAGTGGGGTATGAGAAGTGGGACGGGTGGGTGTAACCGAAGCGTCTCTGAGATAATGTTATGAAGGAAAAGTAGCTTCACGAGATCTGATTCGTCTATCAAATGATCCTGGCCGACTTGGGAGTCTATCTCTGTTCTTGCCTTTTCCAAGATATTGGGATGGTTGAGCAAATTGGCAAGCGCCCACTCCATTGTGACAGATGATGTATCAGTTCCAGCAATCAGAAGTGTCTGCTAGTTTAAAATACACTGGATCATGCCTCCTTGGATTGAGTAACTCATATTTTGGATGGCTCTTATCCATCACCATTGATTCGGATAAGTCAGTTTTTCAAACTAAAGCTATACAAATCTCTTCCAAAAAGTCATAACCATGCATATCAATGATAAAGGATATAGATTGTGTAGCAATAAGTTACGCATGCTGCGTAACATATTAAAATCCTAATTTTCAACATAAATTTGGTAAGCTTGACATTCAAGCAACGGTTGTTTTTCAAAATTCACCAACTCACAAGGAGAATCACTACAATGAAAAAAGCTTTTGGTCAAGCAACCTCAAAATACTCGGAGAGTTCCACTTAGGTTTGTGCATAAAAATTGAACGCATGGTAGAATATTTCCGAATATCGATTCTAACTAGAACTGTATCGTTCAGCTCAAGAAACTAGAGATTAAAACAATAATAAAACAAGACTTTTTTAGCTTAAGAATTGGACCAAGAATTGGATCAGTTTGTCATATTTTTTATTATAAGCACGATATTAATCACCACGTTGTTAAAGCTCGCATCGAAAACGATAACGACAACGTGATTTTCCAACTGTTCGTCCAGCTCTAACGCCTGTTTTACCGATCAAAGAAGGGAAAACAAAATACTTTATTTATTTGTCAAGTGGGCTTCCCCTATTTTGCCAAAGTCAAAAGCAGGCTCACTTATTGGCAGAGAAAAATTGATAAAGCAAGTCCACCGAGTTGCAATTTATCAAAAAAAAATATTTAAAAATTAGTATAAGTATCATATTTGGACGAAAAGAGACGGACTAATATGTTTTATGGTGAAAGCACATCGAAAGTTAGTTCCATACCCATTAAAATATCGAGCTAACTTTATAGATCCGATAAAATGTGGGCTCAAATTTGAATAAGTGACCTAGACACTAAATGTTTATAGTGTGAAAAATTGCACTTATGGTATGTATTATCCACAGGTACATGAAATTTTCATTTCTTAACTATCTAAATTCTACCCTACCAAGAAGTTATTGTACCGTTTATATACCATATTATCTAAACTATAATTATTTAAGATTCATATGGGTCGGTAAATTGTTAAAATTTCATTGGTTGGGTTTTCCGCTCGCTTCTTCCCGTCAATGAAACCAAAAACTTAACAATCTAGAGGACCACGGTCGCATCGCAGGCAGCTCATCGACAATAAGACACCGACAAAATAATTGGAAAAGAACCAGAGAGATCAAAACAAGCAACCAACCAAAATCCTCGCGAGACCAGATAAGAAAAACTCACCAGCAAGAACCCCTTGATGATCTCGTCCGTGTAATACTCCGGCTGCGACGCCTGCATCACCAGCAAGTGATCGATCGTGCTCTTCTTCTCCTCCTCCCTCTCCTTCTTCTTCCGATGGTCGTCGATCAGCCCCTGCAAGAACCCGTCCATCTTCTTCCCGAGCTTGAACATCCTCTTCATGTACCCGCCGTAGTCAATCCACCTGAGTGGCGGCAGGAAGTCCCCGGGATATGAGCTCCCTGAGTACTTCACGATCTCCTTGATGATGTCCCTGAAGGTCGCTGCCTCCTCCACGTCGCTCACGTCCTCCCCGTAGTACCTCTTCCCCGCCATCATCCTCATCATCACGTTGAATGTCAGCTCCGTAAGGGCCGCCCTCAGCTCCACCCTTGCAAAGCTGTCGCTGCTTTGGCACCTGAGCAGCTTCCTCATGAGGCGCTTGACCTCATCCTTGCGGATTCTGAGCGATGTGTCAAGGCGGTGTGAGGAGAATATCTCAGTGGCACCGATTCGGCGGAGGTTGCGCCAGTGATTGCCGTAGGGGGCGCCAACGACGGTGGTGTAGTTGTACCCGAGGTACTTGCCCATGATGAACCTGGGTCGGTTTGCAAGGACGACGTCGTTCTGGGTGAAGCATTCCTCGGCGACGGACATGGAGGAAACAATGACGATGGGGCGGACGCCGAAGCGGAGGGAGAGGATGGGGCCATAGGTGCGGGAAAGAGCGAGGAGGGTCCGGTGGACGGGCTTCTTGAGATGGTGGAGGTGGCCGACGACGGGGAGGGAAGGCGGGCTTGGAGGGTGGTTCTTTTCGGGCGTTCTTGTGATCAATCTGCGCAAGAGCTTGTGAGTGAGTGCGATGATCATTAGAGAGGTTGTGAACAAGAATAGCAAGTTGTAATTCTCCATTTTTGTTTGGTTTTTGCTTGATCCAAGTTGATTTTCGGTGATGATGTTTGGGATAATGGAGGGGTTAACGAAAGGGGTCGTCTTGTTGACTTCCCTGGGCGGTCGCTTGCTTAATGTGTGTATTTATATAAGCACAATATACATCGAGGTATACATAAAATATTCCTTATTTGTGGCTGGAGCAGGTGAGTTCCTTGGGTTGTTGAGCCAAGATGACCAAGCTAACCAGTTTCAACTTGTTAGGTGAAAATTTAGATGATTTTAATACTTCTCAGCTAATGTAACTTACATAAATTTGAATTTAAGCTGTAAAGAAACAAAGTTTTGGATTGTAACTCTAAGGTCTGAATTTCGAATATAATACACAAGAAATACCTTTTATAAGATTTGAGACATTTCATTGAGTTTTATAGACAATTTACATGTTTACCCATTAAATTCAACATGCAAAAGCAATTTGTACATCGGTAATCGTCTGGGGCTTCGGCTAAATTTTTAGGAAAAAATTCGAAAAGGTTGAAATTGAGGATAGGATTTGCTTTCTATAGAAAGAAGACATTTTCTACTGGTCAAGGAATATTATCTGTATTTGCAGGTTTGAATGGCAACCTCTTATATGTTTCCATCTACAAGTTGTACAAGTACCATGCTTGGGCAGGAGAACCTGTGAATTTTACGAAACTTGCGAAATTGGCATGACTGAATAGGTTATACGATGGTTATTAGCATTTACGAGGTATAGCATGCGCATGATAGCCGCGAGAAAGATACTAGAGACCCTACAAAATGTTTTCGAAAAAGGTATTTATGTACTAAAATAGACATCAGAATTTTATAAATTATTCGGCTGTATATTCCAACGGAAATTGTCTCTGGGTCTATATCACTATCGATGAGACTCTTATTCTGTCGCATGATGCCCTAGTGTTTTGCCACGTGTCACGTGCATGTGAAAAGTTGATTAAGGATGCCGCTTCTACTAATCTTCCTAGTACCGTCTCTACTAACCTCGTTTTATACACAAAATAATTGCCTTGCATATGCAATTATACATAAGGAAAATACTTTTTGAGTACATTAAGCAATGGTAAAAGGTTGATTTTACATAGGAAAGCTTGTGCTATTAGACAATTAGGAAAGTTTATGGTCTTTCTGAGAAGAATTAGATTATTAGAAAAGGTTATAATCTTCCAGAGAAGATTAATTGAACAGCGAATGGACATTTACATAAGCTATGAATATGCAAAGGAATTAAATTAATAGCTTGCAAATTTGAATGATTGGCTACGGTGGCGTCTCCGATGTGCAACTTATGTGGAGAAAGCGGTAAAACCTCTTCTTGCAGTGTGGAGAAGGCAATTTTTCGTAAACTACAATTCTACGTAACACAACTAAGAGCAACACTAAGAGGGAACTTTGTAATTATATACTTCTATTGATATTATTTGGCAATTTTTCATTATGATAATTGTCCATGAAGTTCCATTCTTAAGCCCATAGAAAACTAGATTATGATAATATAATTCGATATTTTTATGATCATTGTTAAGTCTCTTCATTATCGCACTTTTTCCGTAACTCTTTATTTTTGTCAACCACCCACTTCTACAGTAGCATTACAATTACCTTTTCTTTTCCTCTTTTCTTACGTGGATAATGCACACGTGAACGTGGGTGTCCCAGACCAAATGCATTCCTAACCAAAAGGACTACCAAGTCTTTAACATCTAGACATTTACAAGAAATTTATATTCTAAGTAAAAGAGAACAAGTAAATGTAAATGACCCACCCACTCAAACCAGATATATTATTAGGAAAAAACGTATTTTATTAACCAAAAACGTTTAAAATTCAATGGTGTGGAAGATAACAGAAGTTTGGTATTGGTTTGACCCACTTGATGGTCTCCAAAACCCAACCAAATGAAATTGGATCCCTTGATCGTTTCAAGTTCTAGATTTGGATTATTCAACTATATAATATATCGCGCCCTGCCAAATTTTTCCTCGGAAATGGGGAACATGGCGTAGCCTGGTACGCGCTAACGCTACATCTATGTCTGGGACTTAACTCGAGCTTTTCTAAATTCATATCATATCGCAACTTGTAGTTTAAGTTTTTAACTTGTAAATGATTTTTATCTATGAGTCATCACTAATCAATTTGAGATGGGTCAATTAGAAACCTAAGTAAAGTTGTGAGAAAATCACCCTACTCCTACAAACTAGAGATTAAGTGAGTTTGGAGACTTGGTTACACTAGTTAAATGACTAGTGCCCTTTCAGTACCTTTTATCCTACTCATTTTAAAAATACTTGTCAAGCAATTCGGATTATTTTTAGGACTTATCTCCTAACGGGTAAGGTGATCATGCAAGTGCACAATATTTAACGATTAGCAGTCAAACTAAATATGCAATCTAAAATTCTATCCCTAACTAAGGCAACAACATTTAACACATGACAATTTATATAATTATATTCTAATTAGAAACAACATGCATAATAATAATAACAATATTAGTAAAAATAGCACGTAAAATCCTAGCATGTAGTCCTATAGACTTATCCAATTTAAACATGATTATTAATCAAAATCACATAATTTAGAAAATTATTCAAAAATGATTTTTTAAAACTATTTGCTAATTTTAAAAGAAATAAAAAAATAATTTTTTTATTTTTAAAATAATTTTTAATATTAAATTATAATATTATATTGTAATGATAATATAATACATTATAGACGGATTTGGGTCGAATCTCTACACCCGACCCAAGTTCGTCGACCCATAGCCGGATCGGACCTAATTCATGGGCCCGGCCTAGTTCACAAAAAAGAGAGAAAATTACCAAAAAAGTCCTAAACCTTTTTGTAATTGTGTTAATTCATTCATAAACATTTTTTAGCCAAGTCAGTCATAAACCTTTTGCAATTGTGCCAATTTAGTCCATGTGGCCAGTGCTGACGTGGACGTCGTTCGGCGCGCGGCCGCCGGATGTGGCAATATTTTAATAATTTTTTTTTATTATTTTTTGAATTTTTATATTTTTCTCTTTATTTTTCTTCCCTATCTTTTTCCATGGTCGCCGGTCAGGTGACCGGCGAGTTCCACCTTGCTCGGTGACGGCAAGGTTGTCCAGATTTGGCTGGTTGGCCTAGCTATCGCCGGGCAAGGTCAAGCCTCACCATGGCCGAGGGCGAGGCTCAACTTTGACCGGCGATGGCGAGGCTCGACCTCGCCCGGCGATGGCGAGCTCTTGCTAGATCTGGGTGACCTCACCGTCGCCGGGCGAGGTCGAGCCTTGCCCCGTCATGGCGAGGTCGACCTTGCCCGGCGAATGCGAGGCCGCCCAAATCTGGCGAGACCTCGCCGTTGTCGCGCGAGCTCAACCTCGCCTGGCAACGACGAGGCTCGACCTCACCCAACGACGGCGAGGCCTCGCTCGATCTGGGCGAGGCCTCGCCGTCGCTGGTCGTGGTCAATCTATGGCGAGGTCGACCTCGCTCGATGATGGCGAAGCTCGCCCTTGCCAATGTCGGTGAGGGCCACCCTCGTCCATGGCCAGCAAGTTCCACCTTGCCGGCCTCAGCCTCTCGTCATTTGCCGGACAGACGATAGGGGAAGAAGATAGGAAAAAAAGAAAGAGAAAAAAATAAAATAAAAATTTAAAAAAAATTTAAAAAATATTAAAATATTGCCACATCAGTCGGCCAGTATCCACGTCAATGCTGGTTGGCCAAAAGTGATCGAATAGACTTAATTGGCACAATTGCAAAAGGTTTAGGACTGAATTGGCACAATTACAAAAGGTTTAGAATTTCTGTTTTTTGTAATTTTTCCCAAAAAAGGTCCCAAACCTCTAAAAACAAAATAAATGAACTAAACCTGGCCCAAAACCTATTTTCTAATCCAACCTAGCCCACTAAACTAAAGAAAAAGAGATTTTTATTTTTTTAGGAAATCGTGTTGGGTTCCTCGCCCAACCCGGATCCGACCCAACTTCCCCCAGTCATAGACCCTGTGACATCCAAAAATTTTGTAATAATATGCTTGTGACGTTAGAAATTTTCTGTGTTTGAAAATGATACTTAGATTTAAAGCTAAGTATTATTTTCGAGTTAGTATTCGTGCAAATACGTAGGAATTTTCGTTGGATCGTATTTCGCGAGGCGCGGATTCGGAAACGTAATCGTATCAAGTCCGACGCGTTTAATATTTAGACGTTATCGTGTATGTTAATCGTAGTGCGGTGTTAATTAAATTACTATTTTCTTGGTAATTAATGGGTATTATTATTATTATTATTGATTAATCTTGGTTAAGTAATGTTTTTGCCGTTGAGGAAACAAGGGGGAAGATATCTTCTTAAAATATCCCTTTGGACTCTTCTTCTCTCACGTGGCTATTGAAGGAAAAGTTGACAGAATGCCATTTGTCCCCTTGAGCTAGACACCTAAGTCTTGGGTAATCATTTTCCTTGGCCAATATTCTCACGATTAAGCCACTAATTTCTTCTACCTGGCTATGATGAAGAGATAAGGTGCTATATGTGAATACAACAAATTTACCCATCTCTTCGTATACTTCTTAGTTTTCATCTTTGCATGGGTAATTATCGAAGATAATTTCACCCAAACTAACATTCTCTCATTCACTTTCTACTCTCGCTATCACCGATCCGAAATTTCCGAGAGAGTTTTAACCTTTGGGATGTTCAGATTCTGTGCAAGGTAAGTGAAAACTCTAGGTTTAAGCTAAGTAAATCTACTTGGCACTTGTAACTTGGTTGCTTGAGAAAAGTTATTTTAATGTGCGATAGTGAGGTTATGATGATGATTGAATATGTTTTGCTAGTTCTGTGCACGTTCTAATGGATGTGATTTGTTTTCTTAAAGTATAGTGATAATCGGCAAGCGAAATGATTAAATCTGATCGTGTAAGTGTTATCTTTGAGGTGATTTTTAGACTCTTCTTATTGGTTTTATGTATGTTTAAACAGAATAGAAAATCGTTTCATTCAAAGTGATGATTATGTTTATTTTTTATACTCAAAGTAATGATTATGTTTACGTTTGATACTCAAAGTGATGATTATGTTTATTTTGAAACTGGGCAGATTTTAATCTCAAAATCTGATTCTATATATTTTTTAAACTATTCAGACTTTACCTTCAGACCTTACGTTCAGACCTTACCTTCATACCCTACCACTCAGACTTTACTTCAGAGTTTACCGCTCAGACTTTACTGCTCAGATTTTACCGTTCAAATTTTACCTTTAGACTTTAGCTTTGTGGGTCTGAACTCGCTTCTGAGTCTGAACCCGCTTCTGAGTCTAAACTCTCTTCTAAGTCTAAACTTCCTTCCGAGTCTGACTTGCTTCTGATGATTCGAATTTGTTTCTAAACCCGAATTTGCTTCTGAGCTAAGTTTACTTCTGAATTTGAAATGTATTGCTTCATATTTTTTAATTGCTCGAATGATGCATTTGATGGCTTTAAAGTACAAAAACCGTAATGGCCCGGAATGGGACGGGCCAAAGCAAATTTATGCATGCAAATACTTGGTTGTCATGATTTGCATGAAAATAATATTAATTTCGTCGCCCATTTAGTGGTGTGTGACGATGCCCCGTGTGTTGGGATGCTCCGGGGAGTGTTTTGGGATGCCTCGGGAGTCGAGATGCCCTGAGAGTATTTGAGAGGATGAAGTAATGAACCTAATCACATGAGCATAAATGTTTTACATTATCCTTGTGTCTGAGTAAAAATATCATGATATGTTGCATTATTCAGATTTTGCGGCACATTCAGACAGAAAAGGTATAACTTGCATTCAAGTTCTATGCATATCGCTTGCTATGCATGCATATATGTTTATGCCAGGTGAAGTGATAAGCTGATTTTCCTAACTTAAAACTAAAGATTTCATTTGCTGGGCTTAGGCTCATTCTATTATTTTTCAGACATGTAGGATGGATGTTCCACAGCCCCTACGTTTTGGAGTTCCTATTCATCATAACGCTGTTTATGAGGATGTGTTTGTGCCGAAGTTTGACGCCGTATATACTAAGCATAGTTCTACGATATGGGTTGATGTGGGGCTTCAGGAATGGGTTCTTTATCTTTTTGTTGCTTGTTATTTCAACTTAAAGGGCGAGTTGATTGGCCCGTTGAGAGGCTTCGACCTAGACAATGATGGTTCCGCAGCGGAGGGTGAAGTGATTGACTCGTGACAGCTTTGGACTTTAGGTAGACTTTTGGATGTAAGATCTAGTTGGAGATAGGCAACTTGACCTACCTAATTTTTGTTTTTTGTATTTGTATGATGCTTTGTCTGGGTTGTAAATCTGACAAGAGTTTATTAATTAGAAGATAAACTATTTTGACTAAATTTGTGTGATATTTATGTTTAGTCTTTGTCTTCCACTGACCATATTAAAGATAATTATAACGGATTTGTGTCGCGCGTGACGTTCTGGGGCGTCACAAACCCGACTTCTCTTCCTCTTCACCTGCGACGCTTAGCGTTTCACCTGCCATGGCCATGCGCTGACGCTTGACACCCGAGCCACCATCGCCTCGCCATTGTGATCTGAACCCGGCGCCGCTCCTCCACCCATGTCGCCGCCGACTCAACTCGCCTCCTTCTCACCCTCGACGCTCTACATCCTGCGCTGCTCATTCCTCTCGGCCTCGACAGAGATGGCAAACACTCAAAAGCGCAAATATCATGGGACGCCTCAACCACACCAAACGGTGTCCAGATGACTTGACCTTGACCAAAATGGGAAAACAAAAATTGGATCTAATGGAGGCATTTCAACAAATAGGTAACGGGCGCTCCAAAAAATGAAGGATTTTCGACTTAATCGTGACTCAAACCCGATCCGAACTCGACACATGAACAGGATGTAAACCACAGTTAGGCATGGGATGAACGGGAACCAAAGCCGCGTGTGCCGGATGGGCACGAGCTCTGGTTTGAGCCACCCAAAAAAACAAGGCCGAAACAAAGGGGGGTTGTCGGAGCAAAAAAGGGCCGCAGTGGTCGCCGGCCTTACTCGACTTGGCGACGGTGGCTAGGCGTCGAGCCTGAGACGACTTAGGTCATGGCTGGCCATCTTAATGCCATTGAGCCAGGATCCTCGGCAAAAACAATTTCGAATCAAATAAAAGCAAAAAAATAGCGAAACGGGATTTATCGAGGCTTGGCGTGGGGAAGAGACGCGGCCAAAGGGGGGCGTCAATCGCGACTGAGAAGTAGTGGTCATTGGAGGGACTCTCCGACTCTCTGTCTAGCTCCCTTTCTCTCTCTAGATCTCTCTCTTCTCCTCTCTAGATCTCGCTCACCAAAATCGAACTCCCCCTTCCCCCCCTGCGCCCCACCCTCTCTCTCTCTCTTCAGCTTTTATGGCGGCTGGTGGCCACTTGCTCCCTCCTCCTGGGCCGCACAGACTCTGCTCTGCCCTTGACTTCTCCCTGGCCGTGTGTTTTTACTTGGTTGAGGAGGCGCTCTCCTTCACTCGATCGTCGCTCATAAGAGTGATCGGTTCTAGAGTGGGTCGGGTCTAGACCTAGAACCTGAAACCAACCCTGTTATAATCGGTTCCCAATTTTTGGAATCTGAAACTAACCCTGTTTTCCCTGGACCTTATTTTGGAACCGACCCTATTTTTCTGGTCTGGTTTTAAGGTCTACCCGAGAACCTATTTTGTTTTTGTTCCTTTTTCCGGTTTCTTTTTTTTTTCAGCAAAATAATATAGATAGCAATGAAACAATTCAAAGTAAAAGATGAATAACAAAAATCACTATTCGCCAAAAGTAACAATTCCCAAAATGAATAATTGAAATTACAATCCATCAAAATCAACAATCCAAAAGCACTATATGGCAAGATATAGTCCAATCGCATAAATCTTTAAGAGTCACATTTCCAGGGAATCTGTTCAACATGTTTAGTTCTTTATTTTGCGCCATGATGAGAGAACTCCTGGCTTTTGTTTCCGAATTAAATATTTTGAAAGGAAAATCAAGAGACTTAGTAGTAAACCATCTGCTCTCACTAGAGAAATGTCTATATATCTCATCTGAATCACACAATATTTAGATGATTTTAAGGGCTGTACTATTTTGCTCATAGTTGTGAAACAGATCCTAATATTAAACCGAAAACTGGTTCTAAAACCGGTGAAGTAGGGTAACGTGATCTAGGATTTTTTCTTTTTTTTTTACATTATCTCAAAATCGATTTGGGTTGGTTTTTACTTGGACTCGAAAATTGGACCGGTTCTAACCGATTCCCAAAAAATGGAACCGGTTCCTAGACCTATTTTTCGGGTGGGCTGGTCCGATTTTCGAGTAAACCCGGTCCGGTTACACACCCCTAGTCGCTCATCCACGGAGACAGAAGAGAGAGCGAGAAGGAAGAAGGGAGGAGAGAGGGGAAAGGAAGAGAGAGGGAGCCAGGCCCTAAAGGGAAAAGGAAGAGAGGGCCGGGTTGATGATGATTTTTTTAAAAGAAAAATATGTATATTCTAATAATGCAAAATACACCTAAAGTCTACATGTCATGCAATTAAATAAAAATATTTTTGTTTTAAGAATAAAGAATTTAACTCCTAATTTTGTGTAATTTAATTGGGCATTTAAAAATAGGTGTCAATATAATATTATCAATGTTATTGCACATGAAAATGTGGGTGTGCAATGGGAACCACTAGAATCGTGAACCGCTCGGACCATACCAAATTGGCTAGTTATGTGCGGTTTTCAAAGGCGTTGATCTAGTTCCCAGTTCCAAGGTATGACCCAGACCACCCGGTCTAGACCGAATGTTTCATAGAGAAATCAAAATAAACATCTTTTCTTCGTCTTCTTTTATCTTCTTCTTCATCATCTTCAATGCACGGCCAGTGAGAAAAAGAGGGTACCTTTGAAGGAAAGGACCTCGTGGTCAGAGCTCTCATTGGAAGAGGGGGTCTTAATTGAAAGTCTTTGAGATGCGAGGTTGCGTAGTTGAATGATTGACTTCCTCTCAGCTTCTGTATCATTGCTTAAAGTTTTATGCATTTGTTCTCTTTGAATAATGTATAGCAGGTGGCATGAGAATGGGAGGATGAACACGCAGCGTCTCACATGGAGTGATGACAACGGATGAATCTTGATTTGCGCTTTCTCATTAAGTATTATTCTGCACAGATTGAGCGATACTTTGTGCGTCGTGCCTCACATGAACTGATAAAAGGAAACAAGGGATCGATCTTCTTTGATTCACACAGTTCTTGGTTGATTCGAAGCTTTTCTATCTTCTGTAAACATCCATTCGTTGTGGTTCTTGTCTCAAGCATCTTTGCCCTCTGCCTCCCCTCGTCCGATGGTTTGCCTCCTAGCCAAACCCTCCTGTGGCCATCCTCTCTAACTTCTTTCTCGGCCGGACCCTCGACTTGGTCGACAAGCTCGACATCCACCGGCTCCAGTGGACCGCCCAGCAACTAGTCTGGATTGGTTCCAGGACCATGTGGTCCGATTCCCGATTCCTAAGTGATTTCCGATTTTTAGGTGGGATTGGATTGGACCGGAAACCAACTGCACTATCCTATCCCACCTAGTGAAAAGTTAGTCTATCTAGACTTTTCTAATTAATTAATGATTATTTAATGAGGCAATTAGCCAAGTAATAAGAATTCTAAAAGATTGGGCTATCTTTTCTTTTTTTGTGAAATGCATCTTTAGAATGACAAGCCTTGTAAAACCGTTCTTGCGATGAGGCTGAATAAAATTGAATTTAACATTTTTCAATAGTTGGCACCCAATCGAAGGGGGATAGGTGTTGGTGTGCTGTTAGAATTTCAGTGGCAATCTTACACGTCATACTTATATGTACACATGGCGCGCATTTAACCCTATGTTGAATGCCAACAGTAGATAATGCCAGCGTATGGAGATGACGTCTCAACCCGGTTTCTGGCCCATCTCTCCATGCGATCTTATTTTCGTGACTATTAAATATTAGGGCTCCATTTGATAGAGCTATTGGAGAAAGTTTTCGGAGAAATGTAAAGAATTTTAGGTTAAAAGAATTTTCGAAATGCAAATAGCATTTGAGAAAGTATAATTTAAAAGTACACTAAAAAAACAACTTTGATTAAAATGAAGTTAGAAAAAATCGCACTTGTAAAAAATTTTTGCTATTCATTAAAAACAAAAAACTGAATTCAAATCCTTCAACTGATGCCATCAAAGGGCTCAAGCCACCGGCAAGCCAAATCTACCACCGGTTACCGTCATTGAGGTTGCACAACCTTAGGTGACCCTAAGCTGAGGTTGCACAATCCCAATGAGACTCAAAGGCCTTAACATTTGGCAAAGGGCCTTTAGAGGCTCAAAGGTCTTTGCCGTCCTATTGGCCCAAAAAATGAGCCAGATGAATATTAGCCCACCAGAATAAATCATTGGCTTTACTTGGTGCATAAGCCTTAGTCCATGAGATTTGATGGATCATGTGAAACCACATGGGACTGAGGAGATTTAATTAATTACATGAACTGTGCTTGCCACACCGGGTCTAGCTAATAACTTCTCCATACTGGAATTGGGTGTTGACCTTATAGTTATAAACCTTTCGAAGAAAACATAATAGCTGATTCGGGTGCAGTTGATTCGAGCCACTTATCAGGTCAGTAGGAGGTGGGACCAACATGATCCGCCGGTTGAATTAACTGGTTTTCGAATATAAACTCAACCATCCTACTATAACTTACAGTTTAGGAGTGATCGGTTACAAGGTGAGTTGGTTCCTAATTTAGAATCGGGAATTGGCCCTATGACTCAGTTCCCGATTCTACCTGGAGATCAACCCATTTTATATTTTGGGTAAAAAACCAAATTCTTAAAAACAAAAAATAAAAGTCGCACCATTTTTACCCTAAAAAACATTTGTTACTCGAGTGGTTATTTTGCCGGTAGTATTTGTCGCAAAGATATTATCTTCTCTTTTTTTTTTTTTTCCTAAAAGAGGCTTCAAAACTAGTTCAACTTGAGAACCGTATTGATTGAACCGGTTCTGGACTGTTTCTAGGTGAGTCGAATAGGAAATGGTTTGTCTAATTTCACGTTTGTAGCGACCTAACCCTTGAGGGCCATCTTGGGAGAAGTAGGTTTAGAGGTACTTTACGAGACACTTCCTAAGTCTGTACCTCACATGACGTTGGTTGTCTAAATTTACGTGCTCCATTTGGAGTTGTCACTAGTTACGATTAAATGTCGACCAGAAATCCTAAAATCAAAACGTGTGAGTATCGTCTCGATGTATACGCAACCAGAGATTTTTAGGGATCAAAGACTTGATTACAATAGTTTTTCAACTAATGCCATCTCAGTACCTAAATTCGACTATTTGTTAACCAACATGCCGGACTAATTGAGAATCTTGAAATTTCGTCCTAATCATTCGAAAGAGAACAACAAAGTATTTAAAATGCACAATCAATTGAAATCAAAAAATGAAAATACACAAACAACGACCTAACATCATCTCTAAAAGAATAAACAATAAAAAATTCCTAAAGTAAAGCCCTAACGGCTTATTCAATTTTGGATTCAATTTTTGTTCAAGCCTAAAGTGTTTATTGAAAGCCCTAAACTAAGAGAATTCTACATTTTTTATTTTTCCAAATCTTCTGAAATTTTTTATTTTTTTATATTTTACTTCGAAAAAAGAAAAGGACTCTGGACCCGGTCAACGAACCCGGTCTAATTAGCCGGTCAGATCCGGACTTTAGCAGTCCGGGTCAGACTCACAATTCGGACCGGTCCTTGGGTCCATTTTGAATTTGGGTCTCTTCTGATGGGCCATCACAACAAATCAAGCCCAAGTTTCTAACTTCTTTTTTTTTATTCATTTTAGCCCAATCACACCATCATTGAACCCTTTTTGCAGCCCAGCCTCCAACCCGACCTCAAATCTGACCCGAGTAACAACATCTGACCCGACTCTGATTTATTTCCCTTTTTTTTTAATCCCTATTTTCTATTTTTTATTTCTTTATTTCCCTTTTTGGTTTCCTCTTCTTTTTATTTTTTTATTTCTATTTTTCCGGTCTTCTTCTTCACGCCTTCACCGAAGTTTCTACGCTCACTTCACCAAAACTGTCCGGAATCTATTACCACCGATTCTCTAACCGTCGCCGTCGGCCATCTATTCCAGCCACCGCCGAACTTCCGTTGACTACAACTTACAGCCACCGTCGTCCCTCGTCACACACTGGCCACAACAAAAAACAGAGCCTCTTATTCAACCGGCCACCAATCTTCATCTAATCAAACACGCTAAATCTAAGCACACATGAACACATGAAATGAGGATAGAGAACTCAGTGTGGCGGCCTCAAACGGAAGTCTCATCCATGGCCGAACCGTTATACATGAATGCCACAGAATCAACGAAAAACACGGATTCAGTATTGATTCATCAATCAAGGAGCAAATCAAGAACAAAAGAACGAGCTCCAGGCATCAATTTCACAAAAATCAATTCGGTTCTTCATTGAAGCATTTTGTCAAATAGGAGTTGCGCGGCTTAAAATACGAACTTCCAGTTTGATTCGAAACATGATTCTCAATCGAGAAGCGATGTATAAGCATCTGAATCAAGTTATGCTATGACAGATCAGTCGCATTTTAGCAAAGGTTTTTTTTACAAACTCAGCAATCGGATCATCTTCTCTCGGCCAAAACAGTGTGTACACACAAGAAAGAAGTCTCACCTGGTTTGGAAGGAGGCCTTCAACATCGTCTACGAACAGGAACGCAATAGGTCTGGGAGTTCTCTGGTGCGGCTAAACAGTGACGAACAACACCGACTCGCACTTCCGAAGTAACGAACAACACCGACGCTAGCGAGAAGGAAGAAGCCAGCTCTGGCTCTTTTTCTTTTCTTTTCTTTTTTTGTGTGGAAATTCCTCCTTTCTTTCTTTGTTTATATATATTTTTTATTCTCATGACCCTTTTGTTTTTTCTATTTTTCGTTACTATATTTTTTGTTTTGCTATTTTTTCATTTCCGCTATATATAATTTTTGTATTTTCTGATTTTGTATTTTGTATTTTTTTTTTATAAATTGAGGTGTCAACACCGTTAATGGGACCCGATCCTCACCCCTATTTAAGTTGACTTTCCCCGTTTTCCGATCATTCGGCTCTTTCGCGATCGACTTATCCATTCTTTTAGCTTTTGAGCATTTTGTATACTTCTCTTATGCACATCTACGACCTAAATTTGGAATAATGGAGAAAATTGCTGAGGAAATTGGTCCCACACGCGTGCCAAAGGGATGTCCACTCATAGCGCATCATCATCTGTCGTATATTGAGACATAGTTTAACTCATGCGCCAGAATTGATGATTTTCAGAGCCACACCTGTCGTCCTTAGTATAGTGGTTGGATGAATAGTTTGAGAAAAAGAATAAAAAAAATGCTTGTGGATGCTGATGAGCCCCCAAAAAAAAAAAAAGGAAAACACTTTTCTTGAGTGTTTCATTTGCTTTCCTTCATTAACACCTCACCTAAAAAACCATAGTACATTTGTCTTACTCATCCTCTCCAAACTCATCCATTATTCAGACCCAAAGATGGAACTCTCTCCAACCTCCACCTTCTTTCCTCTGGCTCTCCTCCTCTTTCTCACTCTCAAACTCTTGTCCCAATGGCTAAACCAGCCCAAAAACCTGCCACCAAGTCCGCCTGCAATCCCCATCATCGGCCACCTCCACCTCCTGAAATTCCCCCTCCACCACACCCTCCACGCCCTCTCCCAAACCTACGGGCCCACCTTCTCTCTCCGCCTGGGCTCCCGCCGGGTGGTCGCCGTCTCGTCAGCGGAAATCGCTGAAGAGTGCTTCACCGCAAACGACGTCGTGCTCGCCAACCGCCCTGCCTTTCTCCTCAACAAGCACCTCGCCTACAACGCCACCACCGTCATCTCCTCCCCTTACGGTGACCACTGGCGCAACCTCCGCCGCATCTGCGCCCTCGAGATCTTCTCCTCCGCCCGCCTCGATGGCTTCTTGCCCATCCGGAGGGACGAAATCAAGCGGCTCCTCCTAAAACTCCACAAGATCTCATCCAGTGATCAAGCGCTTGATGAGGGCTTCACAAAGGTGGAACTAAAATCGATGCTCTCAGAGCTGACGTTTAACATCATAGTGCGGATGGTGGCTGGGAAGAGATACTATGGTGAGGACGTGAGTGATGTTGAGGAGGCAGCGTCGTTCCGGGAGATACTGAAGGAAATCGCGATGTACGGCGGGGCTTCGAATCCAGGGGACTTCTTGGGGGTTTTGAGGTGGGTCTTCAGGGGTTTCGAGAAGAGAGTGTTGAGGCTGAGCAAAAGAACGGACAAGTTCTTGCAAAGCTTGATTGAAGAATTCAGAAAAAGTGATAAGAATGGTGGTTGTGGTGGTTCAGAGAGCAAGAACACTATGGTGGATCACTTGCTGTCGTTGCAGGAGTCACAACCGGAGTATTACACTGACCAGATCATCAAAGGGCTTATGCTGGTAGGTAGATAACTCCAAATCTTTCTGTCTGATCCTTATCAGTTGGTTTTATCATCAAGATGACGCATATTATAGGTCATGGTTTATATTACAGGCAAGGTCAATTTGGTAGAGTGTTACCGAAACTATGGTAATTAGATCACACTCTCTCATGAACGTAGTGAAGCATGTTGATTTTCCACAAATTAAATTCTTAAACTAGAAGCTTAGTACTGATTAGTGAAGCAAGCGGAGGAGCTTCATGGACGTAGCGTTATCTATTCATGCAGACTTTCTTGAGATGACCAAGAGGGCCAGTAAACTAAAATTGCTTGAGATATCTCCTAGATATAGAAACAAGAAAAATGGCCATATAAAAGTTTGACGGGACGTCGTGTTTAGAGTAAGGTGAGAATAGTAGGTGATCCGATATCTTTCTTCCTCTACTTTTATAATTCCCATCAGATTGAAAATCGACACGAAATTAAGTTTATTTTGTCGTCTTTCTTTCTTTTTGTCCATTTTCTTTTTCTTCTTTTCCTCTTCTGTCCTTCCCCTCCCGATGCACTCCTGCCCGCTGCACCGCAGCAGCCGTCTCCGTCGCCCCGTCGTCCTCTTCCCCTAACCGCCATAACCGAGGGGTACACCCGCCACCGTGTGTCGCGTCACGTCGCAGCACCACCACCACCGCTCGGTCTCTCAGTCTGCAGAGGTCACTGGCCTCATGGGACCTAGATGGAATAGGTCGTCTGAGGCGGGGGAACCTTCGGTTCAAGAGAGATTCGAGAAGTGGCGCCACCCTCGGAATCCAACCCCTGCTCATATGGAGGCAGAGAGGGGAAGACAGCGAAAAAGGTGAGGACGCGGAGGGATGACAAGTTGTGGCCGAGTGAGAGACGACGGCTATCAAGCGTGGTGGCCGGGGTCGGTGTAGAACTCAGACAAGCGAATGTTGCCACTCACTAAATCTAATAATTCGAATGAATTAGTCTTACTATTATAGGCTATATCTGAATAAGGATTTTCACGTATAGGGCAACTTTTGCACGACGACTAGATTAAGGTTGTACGTGGCTCCTTGCATGATATTCAATAGCATTCACTTAATTTGCGGAGGCAAAAGAAAAAGGTTCTTTCATTAGATGCAATTATTTTTCATACAAAAGGGTAATTTATAAAAAGAATTTCATCATTAGGAGTCATTTATCGGTTACGCTTAAAGTATCATATTAATATATATCACGAATCAAGTTAAAAGCAAATCGAAATTCGAATGAATGGTCTGAATAATATAAGATTGCTTAGATTTATGCATTAAGAGAAACACAAAATTATAGGTAGTAAACTTTATAATTTGGATATTCCTCCAACCTTATGATATATGTGTTGTGTCATATTTTTCTCCATTTATTTGATCATTTATATGATTTTTGGTTACCCAGTATGGCTTATGGTTACTCCATAATAATATGTAGGTTAATTTGGATTTGAGAATTCCAATAATAGTTTTCTAAGATAAGTCTAAATAAGTTAGAGGGGCCGTTAGCCAACATTAAAATGCACAGCTAGAGCCAAAAGTCTTTTCCTTGTGTAAGTGCTTAAGTCAAAATTTGAAGGGGCAAAGCTACAATAGATACACATAAGATATGTTATTTTCATTTTTACATGCCACACAGGTTATGTTTTCAGCCGGTACAGACACTGCAGCTGTGACACTAGAGTGGGCAATGTCGGAGTTACTCAATCATCCTCATGCTCTGAAGAAAGCTGCCGAGGAGTTGGATGCCGTAATTGACAAGCAGCAATTGGTAGATGAAGCCAACATATCGAAGCTTCCCTATCTACAAAACATTATATCCGAAACCCTGCGATTACATCCAGCAGCTCCACTTCTCGTCCCACACGTGTCCTCGGAGGACTGCTCCATAGGTGGATACAATGTATCTCGTGACACTATAGTATTAGTCAATGCATGGGCCATTCACAGGGACCCGAGATTGTGGGATGACCCGACGAGTTTTAAGCCGGAGAGGTTTGAAAATGGTGAAGTCGGGCCCCACAAGTTGTTGGCGTTCGGGCGTGGAAGGCGAGCATGTCCTGGAGCTGGATTAGCTAACCGGGTAGTGAGCTTAGCTTTAGGGTCTTTGGTTCAGTGTTTTGAATGGAAGAGAGTGAGCGAGGAATTGGTGGACATGGCTGAAGGAAGAGGCATAACTATGCCAAAGGTGGTGCCCTTGGAGGCCATGTGTAAACCACGTACCGTCATGGCCAACATTATCGATCAATGAGAAGCGACGGACACATTGCTTGTCCTACTATTTATGTTTATACCATTTGTAAAATGTAATGAAACTTGATAGAAGTACACTTTCATGTGATAACGCAGCGTGTTGAGACTTATTTATAAAGTTAATCTCTTAAGTGATGTGGCAAGCTGTCATTATTTACTGAACAGAGTTTACTTGTTTAAACGTAGGCTTACGATTTGTTCAAATTAATATATTGGATGCTTGTGTGTGTCTTCTTCCATTTTCAAACGTCCTTTTAACCTCGGAAGGTTGAGGAGCCATTTTTGAACGTCCTGTTTCCTTGGACTAGCCGTGAATAACCATATGCTCAATTAATCCACCATTGATTTAATTGTTGTAGCTACCCACTCTTTAATTAACCATAAAATCAATGATAGATAAAGCCGCTTGTGGAACTTTTATGTTAGATTGATGGTGCATGCTTGATCAATCGTTTCCCAAAATAGCTCAAATAAAAAAGGCACGAAAATTTATAGAGTCCAATCAAATCTAAACATTTGAATAATGTAATCAAGTCTTTAAATTGTTCATATTAATGCAATTAATTAGTCCTGTTAGATTTGCCCAGTTTGAATAAAGAAAAAATTGACGTGATTTTTCTTTTCAAATAATTTGTATGGCACATGGCTTTGATAGGGCTCTATGTGGGCGTCACATCATTAAAAGGTCAAAAATACGAAAACAATGACCCGAAAGACCCAAAAAGTGAAGCAAGGGCGGAGGTAGGCGGGCAGAATGCACCACTCGCTGGACGAGGACCTAGGCCAACCCAAGCTCTAATTCTCAGCAATTTTTCTCTATAAGTTGTCTGTAAAGAACGGCCGACTCCATGGACTAGCTTGCCAAGTTGGTGAGGGAGCTCGGGTCAAGTCGTGGGCTAGAATTTTGCGTGTGGCATAAGAGCAATGTGGAGACGTGGGTGAGCACCACGCTGATGGATAAGACACCTCAGTGGACGGGTTCGGAGATCGGGTTACGGATGAGGGCGTGAAGGTGGTGGAGCGATGGGTGGTGGATGTCTTGCCATTCATCTATCTTTATCTTCATTGATGAAAGAACAACTTAAATTTTTGGAAAGTCAATGATACCGAACCGATAGTGGTGCAGCCCATATTCAAGACCAACAAGTTCAACCAAGAAGATTAGCACGCATTAAAGCTCGACGATGCTCTCATCAATAAACATAATATCGATAAACCTCATTGACAAGTGAAGAGTCTCTGAAAAACTTCACCTTTAACTTTTTCATTTTTCATTCATCGAAACTTGCATCAAGGCACTTTGGGACAAGTGGAAGCATTGGAAATATTGTTTTGATTTTAATAGCTTTAGCTCATACTTTCTAAGCATTTCTAGTTTCTATGTACTTATATAACTTCTGGTTTCTATATTTGACTTTAGGTTTTTGCTCTTATTTTGTTTTGCTATAAAAGGCCATCAAGCTTATATAAAAAAGACTTAATTTTATTGATGAAATTTGCTTAGTGCAATTCCTTGAATCTCAAAAAATTCAAATCTCTTGAAAGCCTATAAGAGTTTTCACTCCGTCCTAGAAGAGTTAGAGTTTTCAAAGTATGCATCTTTAAAGAGTTTTAGCCATCAATCTAGAAGAATTAATGCCATTTCAACTTCCTTGGAGGCCTAGAAGAGCAACCATTGAAGTTCTTATTCTTTTCCTAATTTGGTTCATTCATTTTCGTCCACTTCCTCCCCAAATCGACCACCCTAGATTACTTATCTAAGAAAATCTAAAACGTAAAAGTTGTAGATCCAAGAATTTTCGTACTTTTGATATTGGAATCAGGTCATTCCGATTTGTGTCGACAAAGTTGCAAATATTTTCCAGGGGTAGCGCATAACTAACATTTTTTATGGAGTTTCTGTGTATGTAAGTCACTCCCCCGATCCTATTGTTTGGGTAGTCATGTAGTGGACTACATCACACAGCTTGTCACCGTTTTACCTCGTGCATCTTTGTTTATTTTTCCCTTAAGATTTGTTCATTATAAAATCTCACATAGGAATCCTAGGCTTGATTATGATATGGACACAATATGTCACTAATAATTGTCCCAACACTCATGCTGGAGTCCATTAAGGTTGGGATCGAGACTCCGGAGTTTGTGCCCCGGTTCCCGGCACCTAGGTTGAGGTCTATCGAGGCCAAACCTAGGACCTCGGTGCTTGTGCCCGATTCCCCGACCGTGTACGTGCAAGTCACTCGTTCCTAAATAATATATATCTATTTAGAAAAATCAAATCGCATTTTCTTTACCAAACGACGGAATATATTTTTCAATTCATATTCAAGTTTCGGCCAAATACTATAAAATATTGAAGTTGGTCCAAATAATCGGTATACTAAATGGTGCAACAACTCGTGAGCGAACATATGAACAAATGAACTTTGTTAAATAATTAACAACAGCTTGCCGCATCACTTCACACATTAATTTTATACATAATTCTCACAACACAACATTATTTGATTAAAGTTTACATCTATCAAGTTTTGTTACTTTTTAGGATTGGTAAAAACATAAACAGAAGGAAAAGCAGTGTGTCCATCGTTACTCACTGATCGATAATCTTGGCCATGATCGTACGAGCTTTGCACATTGCCTCCAAGGGCACCACCTTAGGCATAGTCGCAACTCTTCTTTCAGTCATGTCCACTGATTCCTAGCTGACTCTCTTCCATTCGAAACACTGAAACAAAGACCCCAAAGCTAAGCTCACGATCCGTTTGGGCTAAGCCAGCTCCGGGACATGCCTGCCTTTCGCTTTCGAACGGCAAGAACTTGTTGGGACCAACTTCACCATTTTCAAACCTCTCTGGCTTAAAACTATAGTCAGGTCATCCCACAATTTCCGGTCCTCGTGGATGGCCCATGCGTTGACTAGTACAATGGTGAGATGAGGAACATTGTATCCACCTATGGAGCAATCCTCGGAGGACAAGTGTGGTGCAAGAAGTGGAGCCGCTGGATGTAATCGCAGTGTTTCAGGTATAATGCTTTGGTGATAGGGAAGCTTTGACGTGTTGGTTTCGTCTATCAATTGTTGCTTGCCAATTACATTATCCAACTCCTGCGCAACTTTCTTTAGAGCATAAGGATGATTGATTAACTCCGACATTGCCCATTCAAGCGTCACGGCTGAAGTGTCGGTACCGGCTAAAATCATAACCTGTGCATCGCAGAGAAAAAGAAAGTAAGAGAAATTATTGATATGAATCCATTGTAGGCGTGGCCTTCAAATTTTTACTTATACTCTTATAAAAGGAAAAGACTTGCGACTCGATGTGCATTTTAATGTTGACTGTAGTGCATTTGAATGTTGGCAAACCGCCCTTCTATTTGGTATTTTATTTTGACTTATCTTAGAAAACTATTATAGGAAGTGACAAATCCAAATTAACGGACAAATTATAATGGAGGTATGGTTCGTTCTCTTTCCCTTTCAAATAGATTTTTGTATTGAAAGCCACAAGCCGTACCAGAATAAACCCTTTAATAATCTGGTCAGTGTAATACTCCGGTTGTGACTCCTGCAACGTCAGCAAATGATCCAACATAGTGTTCTTGCTCTCTGAACCACCACAAGTTGTGACGGAGGAGGAAGAGTGTCTCTCTCTCTCTCTCTCTCTCTCTGGGTCTGTGCGTGCGTGCTGTGTGAAAGTTTTTACGTAGTTTTCTGGATGATCCCACTTTGTTTCATGGGATTGCATCGAACGTCTTGTGGGAGGTGATCTTCATCATCCGCTGACGTTCTCTCGATAGTTTGCTGTTCTGCAAGGAGATGGAAAGTTTTGGTTTTTGCACCCTTCACGTGTCCAGTCATAGATTGTTTCTAAGATGTGCTTATTGGTCTTGTTTACAACGACACTGTGTCTTGAGGCGGACTGTGAATCCGGAAGAGCTCGTTCTGGAGTCTGACCCTGCCTTCGGAACCACTCACCCGGGGCCGGAAACATACGTGCCTAGACCTCGCCGCTTCCGGCATATTCGACATCCTTCACCTGAAGGCCTTGCTGAGGTTTGTGCCTAGAGTAATCTTGTATCAAGGTTTCTTTTATACGCAAAAGCTTTATGTTTTGCATCCACAAAGCGAAGAAAAGCTTCATCTTTCTAACTTCAGACACTGCAAGTGGTTAGTTTTCTTCATATTTTGTTTTCCCCTCTTCAGAGGCTTGGATGTAATTTTGACAGTTATGCGTTAGGGGTGGCGAAATAGAATAGATCAATGAGAAAAGGTTCCCATCTTTCTAGCTTTTTTGTGTAATGTTGTTAAGTCTGTAACCTATGTGAAGTCTGCTTAAGGAATGTTGTCTCCTTGAATATTTCTCTGTATTGTCTGGAAGTTGGATCAAAATTTTTTTTTGGTGTCTGTAATTGAAACATCATGCTCAATTTTGCGAAGAAGATGTTGATGACTGTCTAAAGTCTTTGGAACGTATTCTTTCTCAGCAAAATGATGAAGCTCAGGTGCGGACTCCTTTTACTTATGTAGGTTCTGATATGGCGGAGGAAATGTCTGCTTACTGCAAGAGGCTTTCTTCCATTCTTGCCCTGGATTTCTCATGCTTGCTGTCCTCAGAGTACCTAGAGGAGATTACTTTTTCGGTAGAGAAGCTCGCGGCCGATCCCATCTTGACCAAGACCAAGCCTCCCCGTGATGGTGATTGCATCAGGAGAGTTCCCAAGACTAAGCCTCTCCGTGATGGTGATTACTCTATGTATAAATTTTTCTTTATGAGAATTGTCTTTTGCCTATTGTTGTTACTATCTGCGTGAAAGCGAAAAAAAAAAAAAAATCCCCGAAACCCGGCCCGGTCTAGGCCTTGGGGTGTACGGTGAACAGGGTATTGGGTGGGTTTGGGTGGGTCAAGCATGACCTTGTAGGTTTAGGGTCGGATTGGGTCGGGTATCAAGAAAGCCTGATCCTACCCGACCCATTGACACCCTACAACCACCATTTTTATAACTTTCTTGGTGTTCTTCAATCAAATTTTGCAAGAACTCCTCCGTTCTCTTGCTCAGCCTCAACACTCTCTTCTCGAAACCCCTACCCTATAGACCCAACTCAAAACCCCAAGAAGTCCCCTCTTGCTCAGCCTCAACACTCTCTTCTCGAAACCCCTACCATATAGACCCAACTCAAAACCCCAAGAAGTCCCCTGGATTCGAATCCCCGCCGTATCTCAAGATCTCCTACACTATCACTACAAAAAAACATCATTTTTCCAACGAAATTTTCAACAAAAAATTCGTTAAAAAACGAATTTCCAACGAAAAAAAATTCATCGGTAATTCTTCGTCGCAAATTTTTCCAACGAAAAATTTCAATTTTCGTTGGAAATTTGCGACGAAATTTTTTTCGTTAGAAAATTCGTGGCTAAATTCGTTGGAAACACTAAAAAAAACAACCTTTTTCCAATGAAAAATTTGGAAATCCAACGAAATTTCCATCGTTGCAAATTTTTTTGACAAAAAAATAAATTTTCTTTGGCAATTTCCAATGAAATTTTTTCGTCGCAAAATTTGTAACTAAATTTGTTGCAAAATTCGTCTCTAATTATTCGTTGTAAAAATGTGATAAAAAATTTTTTTTGGTCGAAAAATCGTGGCAAAATTAGTTTCGTAAAAAAAAAAAAATCGAGCGGGCGAGGGCCACACTCGCTGCCGGCGAGCTGGGCCCTCGCCATGGCCAGCGAGGGCCGAGCTCACCCACCATGGAGAGCTCGGCCCTCGTCGCCGGCGAGCTCGAGGTTGAGTTCGCCTGCCATGGTGAGGGCTTGGCTCACTGCGGTCGCGCTCGGCCTCGACGCCGCGAACGCGACGGACACTGCCCCCTTCATCGGCAGGATGCTCAGCGGGGGGAGCTTGGGCCTGGCGGTGGAGCAGTGCAGTGTGCCAACCAGTACGCGGTGGAGCAGGTGGAGGCGTTGATCGCAGAGAGAGAGAGAGAGAGAGAGAGAGAGAGAGAGAGAGAGAGAGAGAGAGAGAGAGAGAGAGAGAGAGAGAGAGAGAGAGAGAGAGAGAGAATGTGGAATTGAGAATCGTTGCGGGAATAATGAGCGCGAAAATGTTGAATAAGGAAGGAGTAGGGTTTTCGTTGCAAAATTCGTAGGAAATTTCCCACGAATTTTGTAATGAAAATTGTACATACTAAAATAATTGCCCGGAAAATTGAAATTCATGGGAAAATTCGTTGGAAATTTCCAACAAATTTTGCGACGAATTCAAAAAAACCCGGTATTGATCGGCATTTTTTAAATTCGTGGGAAAATTCGTTGGAAAATAGTTGGAAATTTCCAACGAAAAATTTTTCGTTGGAAATTTCCAACGAATTTTCCCACAAATTTCAATTTTTCGGGCAATTATTTCAGTGTGTACAATTTTCGTTGGAAAATTCGTTGAAAATTTTCAACGAATTTTCCCACGAATTTAAAAAATGCTGAACAATATCGAGTTTTTTTTTAAATTCGTTGGAAATTTCCAACGAAAAATTTTTCGTCGCAAAATTCGTTAAAAATTTCCAACGAAAAATTTTTTGTTGCTAATTTCCAACAAATTTTGGGACGAAAAATTTTTCGTTAGAAATTTCCAACGAATTTTGCGACGAAAAATTTTTCGTCGCTAATTATCGGTGAATTTTACTTTTCATTGGAAAATTTGTCGCAAATTTGCGACGAAAATTTTTTTGTCGCAAATTTTCGTGACAAAAATCCAGTTTTTTTTAGTGTATGTCTCGGAATGACGCTGCCTCCTTGACGTTGCTTATGTCGTCACCGTAGTATCTCTTCCCAGCCACTGTCCGCACTATGATGCTGATTTTAATTTGGCATTTTTAATGAAGTTTTTGGCTTTATATTTGTTCAATGTGCTTGGCCAGAATTCCATATTCTTATTGGTTCAGTCCAGCTTATCAATTAAGAGAAATCACCTTTACTTGAGTCGGTCCACCACCGGTCCAATGCAATTTTTATGGGTTTATTTAATGATACAAAATGCTCCTAAAAACTATATGCTATGCAATTTAATTTTAATATTTTTTTAGAAATTAAAGATTAATCCCTAATTTTTTATATAACTATCTCTAAATGATTGGCCAAGATCAAGGTTTCAACAACATATTTGCTCTAATCATGTGTGACAAGCAATGTTTCCTCGAAGACCAAAGAGTTCCGACGTTCGAATTGCTCTATGAAGTCTCATGATTCGTCCAAACACTTTTATCTCCAAACTACCTGAGGTGAGTTCCAGGAATCCCTTCAATTTACCTAGGGTGAGTTTTAGGTATTTCTTGGATATCTAAGGTGAGTTCTAAATATTCTGACATCTTTAAACTTATGGAGTAGTTTAGCTCTTTATTGACCAGACACTTTTCGAATATCTAAGGTAAGTTCTAGATATTTTGTTAAGACATCTTTAAACCCTGGAAATGACTTCAAATTGTTTATCAATTCGATCTTTAGATACCTAAAGTGAGTTCTAGGTATTTATCTGGTAAATCTTTTAGAGTACCTTGTTGACACTTGAGTTTTAGCCGACACATCTTATAAAGGTAAAACTTGGGATTAGGATTCCTAATCACGACAAACTTGACAACTCTTCTGGGGAAATGTGCTCTGTTGAAGATAAGTCATGATGTTGTAATACCATGGTTTGCCATCGGGTTCTTCTTCAATTCATGCAATAAGCTCGACGTTCCAAAATTTTAATTCTTAAACAATCTATGTCCAATCCATCTGTCACTTGTAACATCAAAGATGGAGTTGCCAAGACATTAGCGAACTAATATTGAGATCTTGACAAACATTTAAAAGATATTTCATCGAATTTCTCCACCAACTCTTCAAGGAATTTGTGATATGGGATTAATTTTGAGTTGCGCGTCTGCCATTCACATTCAATTTGAAGAATGATGAGCGCGAAATCAGCATATACTTGTAATTTTTTTACTTTCATATTAATAGCCAATTGCAAGCGAAAAATACAAGCTTCATACTCCGAAATATTATTTGTACATGCGAATACCAATTTACCTAAGATGAGTTCTAGATATTTTGTCAAGACACTTTTGTCTATCTAAGGTGAGTTCTAGATATTGAGAAAATTTTTAAACTTTGGGATGATTTCCAGTTTTTTGTTAAGTAAATTGTTAACTTTAAGGTGAGTTTTAGGTGTTTATCGGTTAAACCTTCTCATATATTCAAAGTATGTTCTAGATATTCCAAAATTTCTAAACTGCTCGGAAGTGAGAGATCTTCCCGAATATCCAAAGGACGTATATGTCCTAGATATTCCAAACTGGTACACATGTGACAATTTTACCCTTCGTTAGTTTTCTTTAAATTTTACGATCAAATTTTTGAGTTGAATGACATGTGGCAGTTAATGGATATACCAATTTGGGATTTTACCCTCCGTTTGTTACAGGTGTATCGATATGTGATTTTTTGTGTTATTAATCCAATTTAACAAAGGGTAAATTTGTCATAAATATACCGATTTGAGATTTTTGGTAATCAAAAAATTAGTTTAGGGTATTTTTGCCACAAGTGTATCAGTTTGGGGTTTTTCATGGTATTAACCCCTTTATTTAATGCTTTGATTATTGGGTGTTACTTTGGTGGTTTGCGCACCAGCATGATGACTTCACATGTTAGGAAAGAATAAAATCGATTCGAGCTGCTTGCTCAAATATTTTCATGAATTGAAATTAATGGCAATGATGGTATGTTGATAGGCGATGTTATTGATCCATAGTTTAGTAGTGTAACTTTGCATAGGCGAGTTTTTGGGTGCCAAAGTATAGGGTAGTATCGAATAAGAACCGACCTTCTTCCCAAAGTTAATGCATTGTATTTTTGTTTCTTTTTGTGCTTGTATTAATACTTGGAAAAAGGAAGATAATAAAAAAATGAATATGCGAATTATTCAAACTTGTCAAAGTCATGTTTCTTGTGTAATGTGTTTATTGTGCTTCCGCATACTTAATAATAATAACGGTTTAAATCATAGTTCTCATGTCGCATGTGATGTCCTAGGGCTTCACATTAGTATCATCTTTTTGACTTGATATTAATGTTACATTTGCCCTTTACAAGAATTTATCTATTCTCGAAGTCAACTTCACCACGAATGATCTTGTCCAATTGCAAGAACAACTCCCTCTTATTAGACATATGATTATCGCATCAAATATCATGGTACTAGATGTTGGTGTCCACGGTGCTCGAGTCATTATTCTTGCATGCTAGCACCATGTTTTTGTCAACATTGATGGTGTGCGCCTGTCCTGCATGCTCGTAAGACGTCTTTGCTTGGCATTCGGACTTATAATGTCCAAATTTGTTGCACTTAAAATACTTAACTTTTGTTTTGTCACGTGTTTTATAATTTCAGGTGGAATTGAAGTTTCCAACTTTGCATCCTGGGCCTCCTCCACGACCTCGGCCACCTTGATAGCCTCCTCGACTTGATTGAATAACCCGACTCTACAATACTTGGTTGGAATCCTAACTGATGGATCTTTCATTCATTCTTTACTTTTGCGAGCACAATGAATCCATCAACCACTCTAAACTCTAACATTGGGGTTGATGTATCTTGCCATTCTTCGATTGTTGTGACAGTGTAGTCAAATCTTTCGTCAAAGTTTGTCGCGACCCTCATAGAGATGAACCACCAAAAGGAAAGCTAATCGATTACTAAGTCTAAAGATTTAGCATGGACTCTCCCAAGCCTCTATCAACCGCAACTTTCGGGTTTTAATTTAATTAACTTAACATGCAAATCAATTTATTCAAGAGTTGCCACTAATCAATTATTGATAGTTCGACTAGACACCTAAGTGTGGGAGAGCACTATATTTCTATGAACTAGAGATATTATAGATAATGTGACTTGGTTACGATAGATTAATCTAATGCCATTTCGGTACCTTTTCTCTTTATTTTAAAAATATTTCGCCAGCAGTCTTGGTTGCTTTTAATTCTAAGCCACTATAATGCAATGGTTGTTCATTCGGGTATGTAATCAATAATGTAACACTCAATAAATCAAGAAATAGGGCAAATTTCAAGTCATTAAGCAAAGCATAACTTCTCTATGATAAATAGCCCAATATCTACAAGATGTTAATTAAAGAATGCATGCATAGCCTAAACATGATGTCTAAATGCAATGGCATTTAATTCTTTTTGGGTTTTTCTTGTTTAACATAATATTAAACTACGTGCAGTGCAAGAGATGCAATTTAATTCTAGGTTATGTCGATGTGATGCTAATCTAACTAGTAACATATGATATGGATTATCTAAATGCAATCTATATGTAATCTAACTCTAATATGACAGAATCTAATTTATATGAACCTAAACGTGCAATAAATAAATGACATTGATATGATGACATGGCAATATGATGACATTGCAAAATGATGTCGTGGCGTGGCAATGATGCAACTAATTCTATATAATATATGCATGTTTTTTTTTATGATTTTCTTTTAAACTAGAATAGGAAATTGCCTAAAACATGTAATTATCTAATTCAAACTAGGAAATAATTTATATTAAAAAATATTCTAAATTAAATAATTTCGTAATTTATTACATGAAACCTAAACACACAATTATCAATTAATAATACAATCTATCCTAACATGCATTGCAAGTTTTTGTATTTTTCAAAATGAAATCAGGAAAATATATTATAAACCCATATATTCACATAGTTATCTCAATCCAAAATAGGAAAATACCTAGTTCGGATTATATTCACATAGTTATCTCAATCCAAAGGCAATCAGGAACCTGATCATAAGTCTTCAAGATCTAATCCTTGATTACATGCACGATTCAATAAGAAAAACTTCCTAATCGGGATGCAACTAAAATCTCCACACAAATCAACTTAGAATCATAATAACCTAAATTTGGCAATAGATATTATTTTAATTGAAATCAATTTAGAAAAATACCTAATTTGGATTATCAACTCAAATGGACCGGTGGTGAGGAGGCCTATAGTGACCGATGAGGTGCAAGTGTGACTGGCGAGTGGTGGCGAGCACGGCGGAGTGAGATAGACCGGTGATAATGAGTAAGCCTGGCAAGAGGCTTGCAGCCACAGGCTTGACATGGCAAGGAAGTCTGTGATGGTGAGACTAATCCAGCGGTGGTGCGGTAAGATTGACGAGAGTGGTAAGGGGCATGGCTAGCGTGTCGTGGATGTGTGAAAATCACAATGGGATCTCTGGATCTTTGATGCCTAATTCCTTTGGTGAAGTTCAAGAACTAGGTGTCATGGAGGTCTCTTCAAAATTTTAATGCATTCCCACTTAGAACAAACGCATACTCACCGTTTTCATGAGACCGCGCGTTGAGCTCTCTAGTCTTGATCCACAAGTCTGACCCGGTTCGGTTTTCTCTATCAAAGAAGTACTTACAAATATTTTCTCATCAATATCTTACGGTAGTCTTCACGAAATTTGAGTGCGATCCAACAATTAATGAATGCTTACTTGAAACTGCGCGCTGGAATTTTTGGGGGGCAGCGAGAGAGAGAGACCTCGCGTGTGTTTGTTTTTTCCCTTCTATTGCCGACCTCTATTTGTCTCTCTTAAAACCCCAATTTTGTGAACTCCAAAGTCTCTATTAATAAGAGCAAGCCTACGGTTTCCTATTTCCTAATTTTGACATTCACTTATGTAATTTTCTGATTATTTCCTCTAGTTGAATTTTCATAAATTAATCTAAATTATCTTCCAAGTATACTATTTAATAATTCAATAATTCAATAATTCCAAGTTGGCTTTATAATCAAATTTCGGTCATATATGTATTCTATGGGCTTGACCAAAATTTGATGCTCTTATGTGCTCGGTTTAGTTTATTAATTAAGTTCAAAGTCATTATTTAAATCTATCTACCGCCAGTCTAATAAATGTACCAACTATTTGGATTTAATAATGCATGAAAAATGCAACTAATATGCAGATGCAATTATTGATTTTTTTGTTAGGGATCGAGGTCAATTCCTTAAATTTTTTATGGAATAAACGCCTAAATAAGTTATCAAAATTTAGGTGTCAACAAGGACCTCAAGAATTTTGCTACAACTCATACATTTTGGAGTTCTTCACCATTAACCTTAATTGGTTAACAATGGTTTGCACATGATCAAAATATGCTGAGATTGATTCATAATCATTCATGCATAAAGACTCGAAATCACCTCGAAGTGTTTGAAGCCGCACTGGTTTGACACGATCATCGCCTTTGCATGATTTTTGCAAAATATCACTTTGGTTGCATTCGCAAAATGGTTTGCCCATCTAGATCCCCATCCGACAAAGGCAAGGCAAAAAGCTCGGCGAATAGAGTCAAGCCAAACCACCAAAGCAAAGGATTTTGGTGAACTATTGAAGCTATCGAGAACTTAAGATAATCTACTTAGACAAGATACAAATACCCTATAGGAGTGTCAATCAATTGAGCCAGCAGGCATGCTGCCCCAATAAGAAGTTCTTGAGGTGTCGCTAGAGCTTCTTCCCGCTCTCATCCTCCTAAAAGTTTTCTCATAATGCTATAACAAAGCAAAGAGTCTGAAGCCGGTAGACATTTGAAGACGATGACACACTACTTTCAACTCATTGGTTTTTTTTTTATAGGATAGAATTTCTAACCCTTACAAAATAGGGCCTTGCCATGCTTGCATGCCTTGTGGCAGCTCAATATTTTTTCAAATATCGTTTGCTCCATAACTTGGAAGATCGCATACAATGCATTATAATCTTTCTTTCGGGACTCCACCGGTGAATCTTTCTCCTTCTTTAATAAAACATCAAACGCTTCAACATCAGACACTTTGTTGTAGCAGTTCTCCACCAGATTCCACAAATCCTGCGATTTGAAAAGAATCTTTATCTGGATGGACCAATTGTTGAAATTCCTTCCGCTCAACTTGGAGTTGCAATTGACCGGAATTAGTAGATGCCATTACTAGCTCTGATACCAAATGTTTGAACAAAAAAATAATATAAACATTGGAAATATGGAGTAAGGGCACAAATATAGAAATGGAGGAAGAACTTCTAATTGAAATGCAAATGCTTGTCTGATTTCGTACTGCAACTCTCTATTCTAAAGCTCACCCTGCTTGTGTGTCTTACTCCCAAACTTCACATAAACCTCTCTAATTATAGAGCAATGGTCGGCAGGCATGGTGACAAAAACTTCTGCCCGAGGAAACTATTGCCACCGAATATATTGAAGTCAAGAACCATATGCTCCACGTGTGATTGAGATCTTTGAGAAAGAACAACGCTTCTTCAATTATAGGAGTAAGCCACAAAAGCAGGAATGAGCTTTGTCGTGACCGACCTTTGTGTAATTTAATTTAATTGGGCAATTAAACATATCTGTCAACAAGCTTCATAATAGAGAGTTGTCGTACGAAACCAGAAAAGCATTTGCAATTAAATAAGAACTTCTTCCTCCGTTTCTACATTTGTGCTCTTACCCGAAATTTCCAAAGTCTATAATATTTTTTGGTTCCAACAATTTCATCATCCTCACCATCATTACCGAAGAAGGTGGCCGAGTAGGCCCTGTTATCTCCCCAACAAGCTTATCCTTGTAACTCATGTCCTTTTTCTTCTTCGATAAACCATCAATTCCACTTTGCTTTCTCGTAGAAGAGTAGAAATTTCTATCTTTAACTTGTTTTTTTTTTTGGTAAGGTCTATCTTTAAATTTTTTTCAAGCGAATAATACAATAACTGTAATAGTTGAGATTTTTGAACAAGTCAAAATATAAATGTTGGGGCCCACGACAAAAAAAAAGGAAAAGGAAAATAAGAAGCAAAAAGTGGTAGCCTTCAGCTTTAAAGACAGAGAAGGCCCAGACACGCTCGGGAAAGAAAGAAGAACAGAGAGGAAAGAAGAAAAAGAAAGAGAAAAGAAGAAGAGGAAAGGGAAAGAGAAAGGAGAGGGGATTCTCGCCACGGACGCATGACCGAGCTGGATTTATTACGCATTGCATTGCTTGGTAAGTGTTCACGCCCCTCATTCATCCAATTGAACTATTTTTTTGGTATTAGAGCGCAATTTCGGAGTTTTGTGAACATCAAGCCGCGTAATCTGATTTTTGAGTCATTGAGCTGCGTATATATATGTATATGTATTTATGTATATATATATATATGTATAGAATTGGTAGCTTAGGATATTGTGGGGCTGTGGGATTTTACGGAACTCGATTTAGACTTATAGTTTGCCCAATATAAATTTTTGAAGATGGCCGCGAGCGGTGAACAGTGCGCAACACCAGCTTTCCATGTCGATTTTCATCGCCTTTGGCCCTTTTTTGGGTCAGCCAAGCTGGGGTTCTTGTAGTACTCTGATTGGGCTTTCTTTTGACTATAAGCTCACTTGGAACGGAGTTTGGTGGAGAAAGTTATGGCGCAATCAAGTTTAGTGCTGAAGTTCCGCGTTGCGGACAGTTTTGGATAATCCTTTTGGACGAGCGATTTGTGGACACCTTTTAGTCGTTATGTTAGTGTCTAAGCCTAGTTTAGTCGAATCGTTGTTGAAATAACAGTTTACTCGATTTTAACGTTATTTCTCTCTTATTTGATAAGATTGCGAGTTTGACGATTCAAGTAATTTTTGTCGTTTGCTCGTAAGCATTTTCAGGTAAATGGTGCTATCTCTTCTTTGAGTTTATAAATTCATGTTTTGAAGGTGATAAGGATTTGAGTATTGTACAAGTTGTCAAAGCATGTTTGTTTCATAAAAGCCTGGATCGGGCAATTACTACCTTTTAATATTTGAGAACAATTTGAGAATGGTTTTAATAAAGATATTGCGAATGGATATATATATGTATTATGTTACGAACTGGTTTATGGAATGAGTTCTAAATGATTTGAGAAACATACTAAGAAATGTGCCATGACAGTTTACGTCTATGTATTGTTTTGTAAATGTGATTTGTGAAATGGGTTATGAAATGATTTACGGATTTGGTATTGTAGATTATTGGAGAATTATTGTTTGATGCTCCATATCGTTGTGAGCTTATTGAGAGGCTTGGGGGTATGCATACCGGGTTAGGATATCCTTCTAGGCTAAGCTATCGGCTTTGTAGGTAAAGACCTTGCCAATGGGGGAATTTTGGTAGCCTTGTCACAAAGCTTTGTGTTGTGACTGTGGTTTAATATTGAGCAATAGATTGGTTGGTGGAATGGACCATCAACGTATGATGTGATATGGGATTTATCAATGGAATAGACTGTTGATATTTGATTTGAGATTGATCAATGAAATAGACCATTGACTTGGTTTTTAATAAAGATTGATCAATGGACTTGACCATTAATGTTTGATTTGAGATTGTGGTTTAAACGAGTATTTCTTATTTGTTAATAGCCTTATTGAAACGAAAGAACTCATATTTGATTTGATATGTATATCATATCCTCGGATTGAAGTATGAGTTTATGGTATGGTTTATGTATACATGCATAGTAGTTACTTGATCTGCTTAGAAGATATACGCACTACTTACTGAGCTATGGCTGCTCATTCCTTTCTTTTCCCAATCTTTTTAGGTTCCTTGGTTAGTAGCCTTTAGAACAAGAGCATTGTCATGAGGACTTTTGAGAGTTGGATTGCTTGCTGTGGTTTGAGACTGCGTCCTTCTGGTGAAAGGACGGCCGTGTTATCCCTTATCTTGATAGGTTTCGGGGTGTGACAATAACAAAATTCATGTGTATGATTTTTCTATGCACTTAACTAAAAGAGGGATGGCATCGAGCATTAAATAAAAGTCATGGACCTTGTTACACCAATGACGAAAGTTAAAGAGGGCGTAGCAATGTTAACAATTTCACTTTTGTTTTTCTTGTCCCGAATGAGATTCATCCTCCCAATTTATGGGGATTCAATCACATGTTATGTCTTTAACTTTGTTGTGGTAATTGTATCATCATTCATACTACAATCTCATTTTAGTCTTACCACCCTTCTATAATTTAACACATGATATGGTCTTTTCGTTGAATATTATTGTTGAAAGAACAAGTTCAACTCCTTCCAGCGGTCACTCTCTTTAGAGCGAGCATGAATCCAACAAAGTTTCCACACCGAGACTAACACACCCGAATAAGCGAGCATGAATTAGACGAAGTCACTTTTCAGGAGACTAACATGCCCCTTGAAGCTAATGAACAAGACCAAGTCACCACGCTGGTGACAGATATGATTGTCTCAATCGATCAGAACTAGTTACTAGAATAAAATCACTCAATGACTCGTGTTGATTAATATAGCCATCTGACATACTCTTCTTATCAATTTAGTAGTTGATCGGAGCGGAGGATGTGGAAAACGCACGCATTTCAGGCACAGAAGGAACTTTAGTTATTGATCAGTTATTAGCTAGCTGCCCCGATTAGAAGAATCAATTACTTTCATACAGTATAACTTATCCACTGAAACTATATTTTAACAAGACGCCTGCAATATTTGCAACAACAAATTTACCCTCCGAGCATGAATTTTGAATGTTAGCTCAGGTCTGCTTGATCAAGGGCTAGGTATCATATGTTGCCGTGACCTACCCATCCCAATCGGGAGGGAGAATGTATGTATAGGTATAGGTCTAGAGGTATTTGTCAATGGACATGAATATCAGTTGGTTCATTCGAAGGACAAACCAAAATGCTCATCTATCCAATGACGGAGGTACTCCCAAATCTCATACCTCAAGCCACATGGAATTTTCTAATATATGTATTCATTAGGAGTCACCACCAGTCATTATAAAGGGTTGGCTGAAATGCTAATCGAAACACGGGAGTGCCATCTCGATACGTGCACAACCAGAGATTTTTAAGATCGGAGACTTGATTATACTAATCAACTAACTATTGCCTTTTGGGTACCTAAAATTGACAATTTTCTAACTAACGCGTTAGGACAGCCTATTAAAAATCCTAAAGTTCATCGTATCCATGCTAAAAATAGAAATAAAAATCGATATATTAAAAGTGCACAATGAAATAATCAAAATAGAAATAAACAACCAACGAAGGAAACAAAAGTCCTATGGCAAAGCCCTCAAAGGCTGATGCAAATTTCCGAGCTCAGTTTTCAAATATTTTCACATTTTTTCTATTTTTTATGCTAATTCTAGAATAAAATTAATACTAAGATCTAATGAAATTAACCCAAAAACTAATTTCTAAACCTTTCCTAATCTTTTTGAAATTTTTGATTTTTTATTATTATTTTAATTCTGGAAAATGGACCTCCGACGGGGCCGGGAGAACCTGGTTCGACCCGGCGGTCTAGCCCGGACCCCGGGTTCGGGTTTGGTCTGAAGTTTGAGCCGGCTTTGGGCCCGGTCCGAATTAACTAAATTTGGCCCAAATGAAAATTGATTTAAAATGAAAAACAGGCCCACAACCCTCTGAACCCAAAAAAACTCCTAGCCCAGCCCCACTTAATATTCGTGGTTGCTTCAACCACGAAGAGACGAGCTTGAGAGTGAGGAGGAGGAAGAAAATTAGAGAAAGGAAAGTGTGAAGTGATGAAGCCTCCATGATTGGGACGAACTTGGTAGTGGCGAAGGCTGTGGAATCCAATGATCATTGCAACTCTAGCGGAAAGCCTTTAAAAGCACGTTTTGCTCGCGGCCAAAATAACCATGTTGAGGCCGTGGCCTGATAAAATAATCATTTTTCGCCCTGCAAGGAAAACGTTGATGCAATTATTGAGAGGAAATATCTACTCATGAAGAGGACATGCAGCTGAGATTTGAACACGTTCCCCATCAATAAAGATTCGTGCTAACCCCTCTCGGGACTTCAACATTTCTCAATAATTAAAGGGTATCCAAAAAGGGCCATTGTAGAATCAATGAAGACGTCGGTCGGAAGAAAACATGCAGATGGAATCGTTTTGGCTAAATATGGAACTCGGCCTACGTCTTGAGAGAAAGAGACCCAATCTTCTTTCCTAATGTGTAAAATGTAGTACCCTTTTTGTCTCTTTCCCTCTCTATTGTTGCTTTCTTTCTTTCCTGATGCATATTGACACGTGAAGGTCCCTATTGTGGTGCTCTGTACCTGCAAGAAATGATCATTCGCTCTTTCTTTCCTGTTTAGTTCCTGTACGCAATAAAAGTGGGCTCCCAAGTATCAAAGAGAAATCATAAAATAATCTCGACTTCCTTTGTATATATGGCAAATTCAGTGAAGAACGGGTCCTCTTTCTTGTTTTGAGAAAGATATATTGCTCAAATAATAGACATCACATATATGTCCACGCGTGCAATAATTCTTTCTCATTTATGAATAGTGCTAAGATCTTTTATTATTCCTCTTTTATTTCCTTTGTATATATTCTTATTACCATTAATGCAAATGCTCCTAATGTTTATATATTATGCAATTTAATGAAAATTAATTTTGTTTAGGGCTTAAAAAATAATACTTAATTTTTTTATGCAATTAAACCTTAAATTCTTAAAAAAAACCCTAAATTGATAGTTAAAATTTGAGTGTTAACATACGTATCAACATATCATCGTCTCAATTACCTTGTCTATAGCCAAGCTCATTGAAAGCACGAAACATTTGTCAATAGACTCTTGCTCAAAATCATCGACGGAACACACATTACCACTGTGATGTTTGCATGTCTCATGTTCATTAGGTATGGGGTGTGGCCAAGACTGAATGGTGACGTGGGCGGTTCTTGAGCCTCGCTTTGTGGTAATGGGACTTCTTATCCCATTTTCAAGTTCAAACTCATCTTCATGATTATCGCAATGTATGTTGTTACCAAATTTACATACTTCCATCTTTGTGAAGTATGACGTAGTGTCACAAGTTTCTTCAAAATTTTCGATCGAAATCGCAATAACTTGGCAGGAAAAAATGTAGAGTCACAACTATGCTGTTGCCAAATTCAAACTTTTGTGGCTATAAACAGTCCCATTCTAGACGAAACAACAAAGGGTTTTATTTTATTTAGATCAACATAGAACGAAACTTGTATTTAAGACTTGAACTATTATCATACACGCCACGGTTCTTAACAACTGATCATTTATTTTTGCAAACACCACACACAGACTAGTAGCAATATCTTCACTCCCACTCAATGCTCAGCAATCCTCGCCATGATTTTACGGGGTTTGCACATGGCTTCCAACTGCACCCCCTTAGGCATATTAATTGCTTCTTCACTTATTGTTTTCCATTCAAAGCACTGGATTAACGATCCCAAAGCTAAATTGATCACTCGTTGGGCCATGTCTTCTCCGGGACAGGCTCGCCTCCCACGCCCAAATGGCAAGAACTTGTATTGCCCATCATCTCCATCTTCAAATCTTTCCGGTTTAAAGCTTGTCGGATCATCCCACAAGTTCGGGTCCCTATGAATGCTCCATGCATTGATGAATACTATGGTCTGACGAGGTACATTATAACCGCCTATGGTGCAATCCTCTGATGACATGTGTGGAACTAGAAATGGCGCTGGTGGTTTCAAACGTAGAGTTTCCGATACAATGCTTTGGAGATAAGGAAGTTTTGCAATGTCTGTTTCATCTATCAAGCATTCTTGGCCAATCACACTATCCAACTCCTCAGTAGCTCTTTTTAAAGAATTTGGATTACTCAGTAAAAAAGACATTGCCCATTCCATTGTCGTAGTAGAAGTGTCGGTGCCTCCTACAATCATGACCTATGGAAGAATATACAACAAAAAGACATGACCATTAAATCGTCAAACTACGATGTTGCACAATCAAATACTTGAATATGAGGGTATCATCCATGTATCCCACCATGCTATCTTCTCCAAATATAAAATTCTATAAAGTAACTGAGAAATGATAATAAAAAAAAAGTATAGCTTTCCTATCACAAAATGGTTGAGTAAATGTGGACACATTAACAAAAATAATAAGATTTATTCATTATTTGTATTGACATTGTATCTCAAGTTTGATCTCGTAAAGGAAACCCGATCCAAGTAGGTTTCCTAGTTTATGTGATTTCCTTTTTTTTATTTGTGATTTCCTAGTTTATGTGATTTCCTAATTTGAGTAAATTTCATAAAAGGGATAACTATTTTGGATCCAAATATTATATAAGAGGGGAATTTTGGTTTTTACCCCAAGGAGGGCAATTGAGGTTTTTGCCATAACAATCAATTGTAGGCCGTGCTCGTAAATTACATCATTAAGAAATTGTGTTTGTTTCAGAGCCAATAGATCTTGTGATAAAATTTTTAAGTTCATTTGTAAGGTTGAGATATGGTTTTGCAAGTAATTGTGAGGTCTAAACACTGTGAGTTATTGAGTATAATTGAAGATTTGGAAACTCTGAAAATATTTGAGTAATTTGAGTATAGTTTAAATCTTTATATTTATCTTGATCTATACAAGAGTATTGTGCTGCTGTCCCAATGGACCAGGTCCCACTAAAATCCAATGTCCCATTTATTTCCTTGTGGAAGAAACTATTTTGGTCACGGAAATATGTTATCCTTTTTCATATGGAAACTCTAAATATGGCACCAATTTCAGTTGCAAGATTTATCATAAGATTGAAACAATCAATTATGTATTTTAAAAGACACGATGGATGATACGCCTTATGTGTACGCACTATTCCATGATGAGGATGAGATGCAAAGATTTGTCAAAATTCTACGTACCATTGCTAGCCCTTTGATGATCTCATCAGTGTAATATTCGGGCTGCGTGTCTTGCAACGAAAGCAAATGATCCACCATAGTGTCTGTACTCCTACCACCACCTTTTTTGCTACTAGCTCTGTGTTCTTCAATCAAATTTTGTAAGAAATCGTTCAATCTCTTGCTCAACCTAGACACGTTCTTCTCATAATCCCTGAAAACCAACCTCAAAATACTCAAGAAATCCCCGGGATACACACCACCGAAAGTATACTGCAGAATTTCAGATATCATCTCACGAAACGACCTAGCCTCCTCGACATTGGTCACATCTTCCCCGTAATACCTCTTCCCAGTCATCATCCTTACAACGATGTTGACTATCATCTCCAGGAACATCGATCTTAGCTCTACCTTAGTGAAGTCATCGGGAGCTGATGAGGTTCTTTTGTTTAGAGTAAGCAGGAGTCGCTTGATTTCATCCCTTCGAATGGGCAAAAAGGAGTTGAGACGGGTGGAGGAGAAGATTTCTAGGGTGCAAATGCGGCGGAGGTTGCGCCAGTGGTCGCCATACGAGGCCAGGGTAAGAACTGTGCTGTCGTACACAAGGTGCTTGCTGGCGAAGCTGGAGGGGCGGTTGGCAAGTGCGAGATCGTTTTCAGTACAGCATTCTTTGGCGGCTTCTGCTGACGATATGACGACGACCCGGCGGGAGCCAAAGCGGAGAGAAATGACAGGGCCGTAGGTTTGGGAGAGGGAGTGGAGTGTTCGGTGGAGGGGGAGTTTTATGAGATGGAGGTGGCCAAGGATAGGGATGGAAGGCGGGCTCGGCGGGAGGTTCTTGGGTTGCTTCAACCGCGAAGAGAAGAGCTTGAGAGTGAGGAGGAGGAAGAAAATTAGAGAAAGAAAAGTGTAAGGTGATGAAGCCTCCATGGTTGGGACGAACTTGGTATTGGCGAAGGCTGTGGAATCCAGTGATCATTGCAACTCTAGCGGAAAGCCTTTAAAAGCATGTTTCGCTCGCGGCCAAAGTGACCATGTTGAGCCCGTGGCCGAATAAAATAAACATGTTCCGCCCAGCGAGAAAAAACGTTGATGCAATTATCAAGAGGAAATATCGACATGTGGCTGTGATTTGGATAAGTTCCCCATCAATAAAGATTCGTGCTACGCACTTGCTGGACTTGAAGATTTCTCAATAATTAAAGGGTATCTAAAAAGGACCATTTATAGAATCGATGAAGATGTCGATTAGAAGAAAACATGCAGATCGAGTCGTTTTTGCTGGAAATGTACAAATTAGTGTACGAAATGATAACGTGGGCCATGAATAGATAGGGGTGACATGGGTTGCTCAAATGTAAGATTGCCGACACTTGAAGATGTAAGACACGATTAAACCTATATTTTATGTATAATTCACCTCCACAAATCCTCAACTACCACGCTATTTATTTGTGGTTTGATTTGTAATTAGATTGGGATTCTCTAAAATTACAGAGTAAATTTACATCATAAATTTAGCCCCCGCCAGTGGTGGCCCTCAGCCAAGTATGGGCGAGGGCTGGCGACCCTCGCTCGATTTGAGGGAGGGCGGGCTCTCGCCTACCGTTGGCGAGGGTCGCGAGCCCCTGGCTAGGGTTCGGCGACCCCCACCTGCCATTTCCCCCTCGCTGGCCCCTCCCAGTGATGGTGGGGCAACGACAGCGAGGAGGGAAAGCCCTCCCTCCCTGCCTATTCTCCTCCTCCTCCAGTTTTTTTTTGGCTTATTTTTTAAACATAATTTAAATAAAAATTAATATTAAAATAATAATAATAAGCCACGTCATCACCACATAGGATAAAAAACTAAAAAAATTCACATCAGTATTTTTCGTTAGTCAAATTGGACAGACTTTCATGACAAGTTTTAGTATTTTTAGTAAACATATCCCTTTCTTTTCTAATGCATATTGACAATGACACGTGAAGGTCCCTATTATGGTGCCCTGTACCTGTAAGAAAATATCATTCCCTCTTTCTTTCCTGTTTAGTTCCTGTGCGCAACAAAAATGGGCTCCCAAATATCAAAGAGAAATCATAAAATAATCTTGACTTCCTTTGTATATATTGCAGATTCAGTGAAGAACGTGCCCTCTTTCTTGTTTTGAGAAAGATATATTGCTCAAATAATAAACATCCCATATATGTCCTCGCGTGCAATATTTTTTTCTCATTTATGAATAGTGCTAAGATCTTTTATTATTCCTCTTTTATTTCCTTTGTTTATATTCCTTTGATCATGCATGAAGCCTCCATGGTTGGGACGAACTTGGTATTGGCGAAGGCTGGGAATCCAATGATCATTGCAACTCTAGCGGAGAGCCTTGAAAAGCATGTTTCGCTCGCGGCCAAAATGACCATGTTGAGCCCGTGGCCGAATAACTAATCATGTTCGGCCCTGCGAGGAAAACATTGATGCAATTATTGAGAGGAAATATCGACATGTGGCAGTGATTTGGACAAGTTCCCCATCAATAAAGATTCGTGCTACGCACTTGCTGGACTTGAACATTTCTCAATAATTAAAGGGTATCTAAAAAGGGCCATTTATAGAATCGATGAAGATGTCGATTGAAATGTACGAATTAGTGTATGACATGATAACGTGGGCCATGAATAGATAGGGGTGACATGGGTTGCTCAAATGTAAGATTGCCGACACTTGAAGATGTAAGACATGATTAAACCTATATTTTATGTATAATTCACCTCCACAAATCCTCAACTACCACGCTATCTATTTGTGGTTTGATTTGTGATTAGATTGGGATTCTCTAAAATTACAGAGTAAATTTACATCATAAATTTATCCCAATCAAACGAGTAACACATCAACCCCTCAATTAAAGGTCCGCATTAACCCACCACCACCAAAACACTGACTTCATAGAAATATTATTGCTTTTAATTGATGGACACCAAGTTAAAATTTAAAATGTAAAGTAGAAATTTTCCAAAAATTCCTAAACCTATTGTACGTCGATCAATTCATTTCTAAACATTTTGATTGTACCAATTTAGCCATAAAATTTTTCACAACTTACCAATTTAGTCCTAAACATATCAATTGCGCCAATCTAGTTGATAAGTTGCCAATTTAATCCTAAATCTTTTAATGATTTACCAATTTAGTCCTACTAATCAATTTTGGCCGAAAATAATTGATGTGGAGGTTTAGTCAGCATCGACTATCCTATGTGGCATGGTCGATGCTAACAATAATATTTTTTTACTTTTTTTCTATTTTTTTGAACTTTTTATAAAGTTTTGAATTTTTTTCTTGTATTTCTTTTTTTCTTTCCTTCTTCCTTTGACTGGTCACTAGGCATTGACAATGGCCAACGACCGACTAGAGATGAGTCACCAAGCCAACAAGGCTCGACCTTGCCGTCGTTGGGTAAGGTCGGCCTCTTCAATGGCTGGGTTGGCGAGGCTTGACCTCACTATTGCTAGGTGAGGTCAGCCTTGCCAGTGGTTAGCGATGCTCACCCTCGCTAACCACAAGTGAGGTTCGACATTACCAGATCCAGCAAAGTTGTTCCTCACCCAGCCACTGGTAAGGCTCAAGCCTCTCTAGTGGCCTCGGCAGCCTCGGGTGAGGCTTGCACTCGTTGGATCTGGCGAGGCTTGACCCTCGCCAGTGGCAGGGTAGGGTTGACCTTGCTAGCCATCATTTGGCTGGTTGCTGGCCATTGCCAAGGTCGACCAACCAACTAGAGGAAGAAGAAAAGAAAAAGAAAAAATTTATATAATTTATAACAAATTCAGACGATTTAAAAAATACGTAAAAAAAATTATCCACTCAGTGGCAGCCATGCCACGTAGGATGGCCGGCACTTACTAGACAGCCACGTCAACTATTTCAAGCTAAAATTTGCTGGAAAGACTAAATTGGGAAATCGTTAAAAAATTCAAGACTAAATTGGAAACTCATAAAAAGATTTAGGACTAGATTGTCACAATTAAGAGGTTGTTAGGAATAGATTGGCACAATTAAAAGGTTTAGGATTAAATTGGCAAGTTGTTAAAATGTTTAGGAATAAATTAACATAATTGAAAGATTTAAGATTGAATTGGCCACTGTACAATATGTTTATAACTTTTTGGACAATTTTTCCATATGTAAATATGTCCTCTAGATTTTGAGGATATCTATACTATTTACCATTTTCCATTTGTTGTTAGAGCTAATGTGTGAAGACAAAGAAGATTTTACTTGACGAAGGAAGATCACAAATTCAGAGTTTGCTTGTATTTATCGAAAGTACTTTTGACTTTCGATCCAAACAAAAAGAAATTTAGTGTGAATTTTAAAAGTTTTGACAAGCTCATACAATTTTAAATGACTTCAAATGGTGATATAGATGTACTTTTAATTTGAGGATTTCAACGGTAAGTGTCAAATCTTAAACATTCACAAGTAAATAAAATAAAGCAAAGAGTTAAAATAAGGAAAACTTCATTTTACCTCTTCAACTTTGGGATTGGTATAGGTTAAATCTCTAATTTTAGGTAGTTATATTTTATCCCTCTGAGCTTGCATTTTGTTACTGATTTACACCATTAACTTTTCCCTTAATATGTGCCATACACATGCCTTTTAAGGGGGTTAAATTGCAACTTTTTCTTCAATTTTGTATCGAATATCCTTTTCATCCTCAATTCATATATGTAACATATAAAATCAATACAAAAAGTAATATTTCCATGTTTAAATTTAAAATTACTTGTTTAATCTATTTAATTAAGAAAATTTAAATGAAAATAGACCATAGAGAATACTTGTTTGAGATTAATTTAGCTTTTAATAGTAACCATGTTTTGCCTGTGGCAAAAAAAATAAAAAAATGAAAGCTGGCCCAACAGCCTCCATCATTTCTATAAATAACAGAGCTGTATTAGCTACAAATCCTCATCGATAAGAATTTGGCAACCAGATGTAATTATTAAATGTGTCACATGTGGAAAAATTAAATATGACTTACATGTCAACATTCAAATGTGTCTAAGATGATACAAACGGCACGCCATTATTGGTAAAATTCTACCACCTTATGATTCATATCCATGTGCGCTATGCTATGACAATTGTTCATATCCTCCTTTGTGAAGAGTACAGTAAATTCAATTCTTAAAATAAAGTCAATAGACATGGGACTCTGCTAACACGAATGTCAAAAACTGAACCAAAAACCAAATCGAACAAAAAATCCATGTATTTTCGATTTGGTTCGGTTTCGATTCGAATAATAAGTAAATAAATTTGGTTAGCATAACAGTTTGGTTCAACTCGGTTCAAAGTGGATCGAATTTCAGTTTCTTAATGTTTTTTCCTTCCCTTCACACACTTTCTCTCCTCACTCTCACTATTCACTACTGCTTTCCTCTCACTCACTTTCCTCTCTCTCTCTCATTTTTCTACTTTATTTTCTCTTTTCCTCTATCTTCGCACTCTCTCTCTCTCTCTCTCTCTCTCTCTCTCTCTCTCTCTCTCTCTCTCTCTCTCTCTCTCTCTCTCTCTCTCTCTCTTTCCTCTTCCCTCATGCCAATTTCATCTCCCAAAAAGTGACAAGACACATTTTCTTTCACAATAATTGAGCCTCTTGAAGTTGGGCTAGGTGCCGCGCTTGAGGTGCTCAGAGGGGTCCGTACAGGTTGGAGGCGGAGATGGCTTCGCAGAGGGAGCACTAGAGCTTCACAGCCTTGGCTAGGCCGGTGTCGGCGTTGTGGGCAAGCATGGGCTCGAGGTATGCCTAGTATCACACTTTGTCCGTACCATGATGAGCCCCTCGTAGCGCTTGTTCATGGCCTTGGGCCTAGTGATTTGGTGGGGGCTTTCGATGGTGGGTCTTCGGCAACGGGTCAATTGAGCTGCTTCTTGATGGGAAGAAGAAAGAAGAGGCAATCTCACAGAGAAGGGAAGAGAGAGAGCAGAAGAAGAAGAGGAGGAGGAGGAGGAAAAGCGCAAAAAAAAGAAAAACAAGAGGAAAATTGAAAACTAAACTGAACCGAACAGAATTGAACCATATTTTCGGTTTGGAACATATTCATTTCATGTCATGTTTCGGTTCGAATCAAGCACATATCTAAACCGAACCGAACCAAATCATTGACACTCCTACTTGCTAATAAAATGATTGGGAGGGTGGAAACGCTAATATTATAGGTGCAGAATTCGACTCCGCTCTGTAAGTGGCAAAGTAAAAATCAGAAAATGAGAGAAATTAGAGATAGAATAGACAAAAAAAAATCTAACAATGAGGAAGGCCTTCCTAGCAATTTAGAGTTATATGTTTCAAGCTTAGATGCCAAAATTATGGAAGAGACTGTTATTGTATATGTAATAGATCAAAACCGGAGAGTTTTTCTTTTTGGTCGGAAAAACCCCCGAGAGTTACATGGCCTCATTTTTAGAGATTGTTAGAAAAGTCATAATAAGAAATGTAATACAGAAGGAGAGGAATAAGCTGAATTGCCAAAGAAATATCTATATGTGATGGTGTCGTTCTCTATAAAATAAGGAAAAAAAAAGTTGGCCTTATTGTAAAGGGTTAATACTACGAAAAATCTCAAACCGGTACACCTGTGACAATTTCACCCCGAACTAATTTTTTGACTACCAAAAACCCTAAATTGATACATTCGTGACAATTTTATCTCAAACTAATTTTTTAATCACCAAAAATCCCAAATTAGTACATTTGAGATAATTTTATCCCGAATTAATTTTTTAATTACTAAAAACCCTAAACTAGTATATATGTGACAAATTTATCCTCCGTTAGTGTCCGTTAAATTAGATTAATATCACAAAAAATCACAAATTAGTAAACTTGTGACAAACAGAGAGGTAAAATCTCAAACTTAGCAATTTGACAGTAAAATTTAATGGAAACTAACGGAGGGTAAATTTATCACAGATGTACCAATGTAGGGTTTTTGATAGTTAAAAAAATAATTCGTGGTACAATTATCACAGATGTACCAGTTTGGAGTTTTTGGTGATCAAAAAATTAGTTTGAGGTAAAATTATCATAAGTGTATCAGTTTAGAGTTTTTCGTGATATTAATCCTATTGTAAAATATAGGCATGGTTTTATTTTGTCTACTTGAAAGTCCAACAATTTTTTTTTATAATCCAGAAGCATGGGTGAAGATTTGATTATCTAGAGACCCGTGAAGCACCTGACAAGCTCCATAAACCAAGGAAGCCCGAATTACATTTTGGTAAACCATGTTTTGCGGCGGGTAAAGGACATTAATCAATGCAATCATCGAGAGAAGCCATAGCATAATCATTGCAAAGAGGACATAATGTTGCTGAGGACATAAGATAAATTCCTCATTCAAAATTAAGACAGCTTGATGGGAAACATGCAATGAGTTGAATATTTCTCAATAATTTAGCTACTATACATATATATATATATATATATATGTATATGTATATGTATATATATCATCTCAAACATGCGACAGGTTGAATACGTTGTTTAAAAGGAAAATGTTCAAATCAACTGTCGCGACCTACCCGAACGGGTGCACTACCTAGGAGTTGACTAATGGATTACTAAGTCTAGACCTAGCTCAGGCTCTCCCATGCCATTACCAGTCTCACGAGTTAGATTCAAGTTCTTAACATAGAAATCATTTTCATTTAGAAGTCGCCACTAATCTATTATTGGTAGGTCAATTAGAAACACAAGTAAAGTATTGGGAGATTTACTTTACTTCTACAAACTAGAAATTAAATGGATTCAGGAACTTAATTACACTAGATTATTCTAACACCATTTTGGTACCAATTCATTTTCTTGAAAATATTTAAGCAAGCAACTTGGATTGATTTTAACCTAGATTATCAACATGCAAGGGAGTGATCATGGGGGTATGCAATCATTAAAACAAAAATCAATAAACAAAGCAAAGAAATTAACACACCAAGGCAATCAAGTAAGTATTTTTGGGGTTTTCTTTTATCTTAAAATTAGAACTAACCTATATGACATGCAATTTTAGTTAACTACATAACTTAGTTCTAATAACGTGCAATTTCTAATTAAATGAACTTAACATGCGAACTACATGACATGCACATGACATAGCAATATGACGTGGCCTAAACTACATGACATGCATTGTTGACACCAAAATTTTGATAACCCATTTAGGTATTTATTGCATAGAAAAATTAAGGATCGATTCCAATCCCTAAACAAAAATATCACTTAAACTGCATATAGATTTTTAAGAACATTTATCACATAGTTTAATTACATTAATTGCATATTTTTCAGATTGGTGACGGATGGACTTAATTGAATTAATTAAATGAAGCTTTGGCCAAAATTTGTGATAATGCAAAATTTGCCGAACGTTGGGACATATTCACGGCAAATGAAGATTTCGGATGAAAGCATATCACGCATGGGGGCTTTGTTTTTTTTATCTCATTCTTTGATCAATCTATCTTTGTTTTTAAACAAGAAATAAGGCAAAAGGGATGGATACCTTCACCAAATATTTGGATAAGATCTTCACGTGTCCAAAGGGACAGGATAACATTAAGGAAGGAAAGGAATAAAATATACATTCCCAAAAGAAGAAAGAGACGAAATGGCGAGATATTTTAAATATCTAAAATTTGGTCTCTTTCTTTAGAAAACTTAAGCTATCTTTGTTTATAAAAGAGACCCGAAAAGTGATAAAGGGTAGAGGTGTCAAAACTAAATTGAGATACAAATCAAATCAAACTGAACCGAATCGAAAATTTAGTGCATTTTGGTTCAGTTCGGCTCGATTTTCGGTTTCGATAATCAAAGCTAACAATTATTTTTTTTCAATTCGGTTTATTTCGATTCAGTTCGATTCGAATCGAATTGAAAAAATAACTTTGTTTTTTTCCCTAAAAAAGCGAATCCCCTCTCTGTTTGGCTCAAATCTCCTCTCTTTCCATTGCTACGATGAATTGCAGCCATGATCCCAACCCTTTCAATGAGGAAGAAGAGGTCAATCCATTTTGGGTGAGTGCTCTCTTTCCCCCTCTCTCTCCCCTCTCTCCCTCGGACAAATCTACACTTATTTCTATGCTTCAATTTTTGCTTTTCTTCGAGCTGAATCTTCAAAATGTCCGAGTGGCAGATGGCAGAGGGTGTTGATTTGTGATAAGCAGGATGAAGGGATGAGCGATTGGACAAGCAACGAGCTGCGTAGGGCGAGCAGCGTTGGCATCAGGCGGCCACGCTATGAGCAGCGAATGGGGGGGGAGTGAATTGGGAGCAACATCGGCAGTTAATGGTGGTGGGTTTGTAGGAATGGACAGCAAATAGACAAACGACGAGTTGAAGGAAATGGCGGGCAGCGTTAGCTGACCTGCTAGCAATGGCTGGATGGGCGGCCACAACGTGAGTAGTGTCGGTTGACTCGTGAGCAATGGCTAGACGAGCAGCCACTTCGCAAGCAGCGGCTGGGGGAAGCGGTGGACGATGCCACGTGTAGTGGCAGGGGGAGTGGTGGGCGGCTATGTCGCGAGTAGAGGCTGAGGGGGACGGCGAGTAGTGATGACGGCCATGCCACAAAGAGCGACACCTAAGGGTAGGACTCTATGGCTGGCGGCTAGGGTTGGGAGCAACGCCTAAGGGTGGATCTTTGCTAAAGATCCAGTTGTTAAAGCTAAAGCGAACCAAATTGAAACCGAAATCGAACCGAATTGAACTCGGTTCATATACAGTTCGAGCAAGATTTGGTTTAGTTCAAGAGTGCATTTTCAACGGTTCGGTTTGGTTTGGTTCGATTCGATTTTTCAAAAAAACCGAACCAAACCAAACCAAACCATTAACACCCCTAATAAAGGGAGGGGCATTTTTTCTTTTTGTCTGACAAAAAAAGGACAAGAGAGAAAAGAGAGAGAGGAAGTCATCCTCTTTCTTCCGCCTGTACTACCCGATGCCATTGTTGCTGCACCAGAGCCGCTTCTGCTTGTTGCTATGCGACGACCTGCTGCCTCACAAGCCACAGAAAGAAACACTCGGCGAACTGCTGCAGCCAGCTGATCCTATGGAGGTCCTTGCCCCGATGAGCCTTCATCCTTTGTACTGCCCGACGACCATAGCCGCTACCGCAGCTCCTGTTCCGAGCCTTCGTCCTTTATACTATTCCCAAGCTTGAGATCACCTTAGAAAACGACGACGAGCTACTACTGTAAGAATAATGTGGCCACGTGATATTATTAATAATGATTTAATAAATATTTAATTACAAAAAAGTATTGGCTATGAGAAGATGAAAATGCGTAAATCTATTGAGGAGTTACAGTTCTTACAAAGAGGTGCGATTCTTACAAATTGAATATGTTTTGATAGAAGGCATCTATTGATAGACTGTATAAATAGAGTCTGGTCCTCTCTTCACTTGTTGTATTCTATCCTTTAATAGATAAAATAAGTTTAAAGAGAAAGTGGGTTAAGGGAGAGAAATTAGATTTCTACCTTTATTTTGTTTTGCAGCATTTATCTTCAAGGGCAACATTATGGATAAAGATATGTCTTCATCCCTCTTATTATGAAAAGGGCCATGCTTTTTCCATTCATTCCATAACTAATACACTCCCTATTTTAGTGTTTTGATCATATTATCCTCCATGGGTCTCACTTTTTCAACATCCTTATATTATTCTATCAAAAGTGTTCCCTTTTTTTCTCTCAAGTGTGATGTCACTTTGGTTTCTTTATTTTCCTTTTGTTGTCGGTCCCACCTTCTATTTTATCTCTCTTAACAAACAATGTTGGTGGTTACAATGGAGACTCGTTATGCTTTGATGATGTGGCCTCTTAGTCAGACCCCGAGGGAGCGGTGGCAGGAGTAGAAGGCATGGGCTCGGAGTTGTAACATCTTCAATTTCAGTTCCCGGGAAATGGCTATGGATCAGTTTGCTGAGGGATCGGGGGTCTGTCTTGGATGCGACACATGCCTTACTCGTACCTGTGAGCAAAGGGATGAGACCCATTTCTAAGCCTTCCAATATTCCTACACCCTTGGTTTTTGCTTGTGTGTGGTTATGGGTTGTTTATATGGTCTTGTATGCTGGTTGTGCTGCCAAATAGGTGTATTGTTGCTGTCCAAGTGAGGATTGTGATGCATGTGACTTAAATGGATAAAGATTGTTGTTTGGAGGTGGAAATGGGTATTGTATCTTGCTAGGTATGAGTTTTGTTGGGTTAACTTTAGTGGTTTTCCCAATCAGAGCCAATTTTTACTCTTGTTCTAGAAAACTCAGTTTTGAGTCCCTGGTACCACCTTATTTTGTTATTTTTGTGAAAACTTTTGTGATTCGAATTGTCAAACACTTCCTTCTTAAAATTTTTCCAAACATCATGAAGTTTTACACATTTTAATTTTGGAAATTTTGGACTTAATTTGGGTTGGACAATCATCTCATTTTCGGACCTTGTAAAACTGCCCAGAATGGGTATTTTTATGATGTTTACACTTTTTTAATTTTCTACAAAATTTTCTGGGCCGAGTTTAAATAAAATTCCTTTACAAAAGTTATTGAAAACTTCTTTCTATATGACATATATGAATTTGAGAATTTTTAGAGATGATTTGGATTCTGGAAAGAGCTTATTTTGAGAAGTAAGGATTCTATTCCAATGAACTGTTTTTAGTCTATTTTTGAGCTACTAAAAGTTATGTTTAAAGAAAGATCCAGATTTCATGTTTTGCATGGGAAATATTTGTTGAAGTCTTGTTTATAACATATTCAAATTTTAGAATTTTCGGAGTCCATTTACTATGTTGTTAAGTCTGATTTCCAGAATAGTGCAAAAACTACTCGGTTTTGCCATATTGCAAAGATTCATCATTTTGTATATGAAAACATTGAAATTTCGATTTGATGTACTCTGGAGACAAAATATACATATTCTAAGCTTTCTAATGAGGGTAATGATTTCCTTGGCTTAGATGTTCCTAAACTACTTAGGGCATAATTACCTATTTTTGTGGCTTGAGGAACAAGTTGTCTTAAAGACCAAGTTGCCTTAATTCATCTTGGAAGCTAGCCATTTAATGTAAGCTTATGTGTCCCTAAGAATTAGGACTATCATTACCCTATAGTGAGTTTTGAAGGAGGCATAGGGAAGATTTTAGTAGGAGTGTTAGAAACCGAACCGAAAACCAAACCGAAACTGAAACCAAACCGAACCAATCTGAAAATTCATGTATTTTCAGTTCAGTTCGGATGTCAGTTCAGATAGTAAGTAAAAAAATTCGATTAGTTGATTATTCGGTTTGGTTCGGATCAGTTCAAATTGGATCGAATCGAATTTCTATCTCCTCTTTATTTTCTTCCCTTCACATACACCCTCTCTCCTCACTCACTTTTCATAATTTTGAACTGCAACTCTCTCTCCCTTTTCTCTCTCTTCCCACTCACTTTTTTCTCTCTGCGTCTCCTTCTGATAGTGACGCCACAAACCATCTCTCTCTCCCTCTGCAATAATTTAGCATCCCAAGGAGAGAGAAAGAGCAAAAGGCAATGTTTCGTTCTCTTCTTCTGCTGCAGCAAGCTTCTTGGCTTGGATCTTTTAAAGAGATGTTTCACCCCCATCGCTTCACATGATCCCTCCTATTTCTGCCCCCTACGTCTCTGCAGTCTCTTTCCTCAAACCCTTTAACTTGAAGAAGAAGAGTGGTCGGGTTGGTCAAGAGCTTCAACGAGTGGTTGAGCGAGTACGACAAGATGAAGTGCAGGTGCTTCTTGTAGAGAGCTAGAGCTACGATGAAGAAGAAGAAGAGGAGTGGCGGCGGCGGCAGCGTTGGCAAGCCACATCGAACTTCTCGGCCACCATCGCCTCTTGTACTCGGGGAAGCTCGTGGCTACGACGGACGGTGATGGCGAGCTTGAGGACGACGTGGCCATGTCACCTGGCTGGGTTGGGAAAGGGAGGGTGCAAAGGGAAGAAGCGCAAAAAAAAAACAAGAAGCAAATCGAAAACCAAATCGAAAAGAACTGAATTGAATCGCGTTTTTGGTTTGGATCATATCTAATTCATGTGGCCTTTTGGTTCGGAGCAAGCACACATCCAAACTGTTTAGTTTGGTTCAGATTTCATAAAAATCCAAATCGAATCGAACCATTGACACCCCTAGACTCTAGAGAGTCAAAACTTGGGGAGCAAGTCTTGACCTTTATCTTGGTGAACAAGTTGGTTTGCCTATAAATAGAGGTACCCCTCCTGTTGTCCTCACCACACACCACTTCCTCTTCTTCTCTCATCTCTCACTCTTACATCTCCCTCTCTCTCCCTCACCCTCACGTCGATCACCTCTTTCCCTCTCTCTTGCCCATTCGTCTCCGCCGACTGCCATTTCCTAGTTCGAACCCCATAGACGTTTTCTTATGCTTATAGGTGAGTGAATTTCCTAACACTTGGATAGGGCGGTGCGTTATGTGGTTGGAACGTGGCTCGAGAAGTTGTTGCTTGAAATAGTTTTGTTCTTATTGGTGTTGGTTCTTGCTAGCAATATTCATGTGACCATTATTATTGTTGAGATGACTTTGTTTTCAAAGGTGGTGTACTTGTTCTTAAGTGAAATTTGTCATGTGTACACCTATACAAGTTTGTGCTTGTTATTATATAGTTTGCTCATGATTCATTTTGTTGAGAGTCGAGCACATCATGTGCATCAAAGAAAAGGTTCCTATCGGCATTGAATGTGAAACGTAGGCACGTCAGATCGGGCCTCTCTTAGGCTTGAACGATATTGAGGAATATTGTTCCAATGTCAAGTTTGGTCTAGGTCAGTTCTAAAGTGTAGCGATTCGAGTCTCAGGCCTTAATTCGTGCTCGGCATACCTATTTGTACTCAACCATGGTAAGTCATTTCGTATGTGTTTTGCATAACCCTGGGCTTCATTCTTGAATCAACTCAAAATGAAAGATAAGAACCGAAGTCTTATTTGCGACTGCATGATCATAGAAGGGACTAACCCGATACGAATGGATTTCAATTACGTAATAAAGGAACTCCATGAGAATTATTTTACGTTATTCTTGTGCATGATTGCATGATGCTTGAATGTGGTAGTTTGTGTGATATATGTTTTTAATCATGCTTGTTGATTTATAAGCTTGTGAGCTTTTCATGTGTACATAGCAACTAGGGCCTTATATGCGTAGATTAAGATAGAGGATAATAAATTGGCTTGTACGACCCATGATGTGTGATCACTAAATGAAAAAAGAAGACCGTTATCACATAGCGTTGGCGATGATGCCTCGATTGAGCCGGGATGCCCTGATTGAGTCGAGATGCTTGGGTTGAGCTCGGATGTCTCGGTAAGCTAGTCCCGGGATGCCTCGATTGAGCCGGGATGTCTTGGTTGAGTGAGGATGCCTAGCTTGAAGCTAGATGCCTCGGTTAAGCTGGGATGCTCTAGTTGAATCAGGATGACGATAAATAAATCTTATGTGTCTACTGGTATGTGTGTTTATTGATGAGATGAGGTTTTCCAGATGCCCGAAGAATTCCGAAGGACCCGTCACCCATGTATTGAGGAGGCAATGCCCAATGGATTTCAACTGTAAAATAAATGAATTCACGTATGATTATTTTCAGGTATTTTTGCATGTCAATTTGCAAGGCTTCACATGTAAATTTTCTTGTACATTTTTATGTGATCAGATAAATGTGAGCTTTCATGTAAATATAGCAAGGACAAGGTCAAAGACTTTGCTATTGATTTATCATCGATATAAGGCGGAGAAAATATTTGTATGTGTTAGTACGATGACGAGGCATCATCCTACCCTAGTATTAGTGAATTTACTCATTGAGTTTTCAACTTACTCTCGTTGTTTTCCATGTTTTTAGGATGAGCTCCGCGCCCCCGGCTTGTTTTGGTGTACCCGTCAAGATGGAGGTTGACATAGAGGAGCTAGGATTAACCCCGACCTTCTCTTGTGATGTAACTAGATATGGTTTGTACGTGAAACAGTCCGTAGAAAATGGCTTGAAAAATATGTTTATGTAATGTATACTGGCAGCAGTGTGTTTTGCTTGTTGTGTTTTCCCTAATTTCTAGCTACTATTTTGTTTGAGAGTTTGTTTGTACACGTTTCTGCATATGCTTATTAATAAGATAAAAGAAACGAGACGGCGACCAGCCCGAGACATCGCATTAATAACCCCAAGTTGAGAGGACATTATAGGAGTGGTGTTAGAGGAAGGGGGATATGAAGTCGGTGATGGGTGTGCCGGAGTTATTGGAGGAGGTGGTGGTAGTGGTGGCAGGCTTTGGTGTCAATCTCGATATCCTAAGAGTAGCCTCGATGAACTAGGGGGGATGAAGCTCAAACGATAAAAGATCAATAGGTGAACGCTCGACATGTGGTCGGACAACACTATTGATTGATTTCCCTCTAATTGTTATCTCTTTTTGTATCAATCCAAGTACTAGAAGAGTTTATCGAGGTGGTTAAAAGAATAGTTTGTGTGGGTGAATTAGAGTGAAGTAGGGAGAGATGAAAGAGAAGAAATGGTATGTTGAGGGTGAGACTGTCGGAGAGAGAGTCAAGAGTAGTTAGCTAAAGCAGAGGTTACATAGTATGTTTGTCACGGTGAACAAGAAGAGGAAGAAGAAATGGAGAGATCAAATTTAGAGAGAGAAAGAGAAGAGAATGACCACGATGTTGGTGGTCATGTAGTTCATGGTCATAATTCGGTTGACAATGACTATGTTGGGAGTCATGTTGTCGATGGTCATAATTGGGCAGCTGATGAAGAAAACAAAGAAATAGAAAAAGATCAAATCTGGTAATGAATGTCTCCAATTGCTTCCTATGAGAGCGAGAAAAATGAAATTTTGACTTTGAAGCTTCTTCTTTTTCCATTTCTTTCCATCTTCTTAGCTAATTAGTAAATGTAAATCATTTTTGGAGCGGAATTGAGGAGAGAGAGGAATATATTCATTTCCGGATAATCGATGAATTACCACTAAGAATTGAACCATGATCATATTTAATTTTTTTTGGTATAATCAGATTTAATTAAGAGGAATAAGAGAGGGCTAAAATTACTTTCAGGAGAGAGAGAACAGATAGAATTAAGGAGGAGGAAGGTGGGACCTGCAAGAAAAGAAAAATAAAGAAACTAAATAATGGAGGATGCTGAAAAAATGGGACCCACAGAAGATGATATGTTCAAAACACTGTTATAAAGAGTGTATTAGTTAAAGAAGGAGTGAAAAAAGCACGATCCATTAGTTATTATACTACCTCTTTTGCTTTGGTTAGTCACCTTCTATATTGGAAAATTAAATATGTACGATAAGTTTTTCATCCAAGTGGAAAAGTAGCCTTCAATTGCCATACTAGTAGTAACTTCCAATATAGAAAAATAGGTTTAAACATAATAATTCTACTTTTGGCCAAAAAGAGAGCATATATGTGTTGAAATTTTCATTTGTAGTGGGAAACTACTAAACTTTGGGTGATTCCTTTTTAATAGTCTTTTCAAGTGTATTTAGGTTTATAGCCTTGGATCCTCATTATCCAAATAATTGCAGCTCATTCCGACTCCCTTATGTTGACAAACAGTTGAATGGCAATGTTCATGCATGTGATGCCATTTTGAGATACCAATATTGGCACATGTTCATTCATTCTTAAGGGCAATTTTGAGAATAGGTTAAAAAAAAAAAAAGAAACAAGAGAGGAGCTCAATCTACGATTTCCATGTAGAAGATATGTGTCACGTAATGCGCATTTTCGATTCAAAGAGATGCATCACGTAATTTTCATGAATAATTTTTTTCCATTCCAATTTGACATGGAAGGACCGCCATCCAATATCGCACTATCTTTCAAGATTGTCCTTTCTCTTCGAAATATGATAGAGTCCATATCTTAAATTATTTTTCACACACCAAACGAAGTCCACTGCTAACACCTACACAAAAGATGCATTTAGTTAAGGTGAAAGGGAGAGTATCGTAGATCGGCCGTTATCAGCGGACTGTTTGCTCGTGATTGACCATGACAACTACATTATGCCTTTTTTAACACCGAAAAGCCTGTAGTCTTTGTCAGAAGCTTCATCGATGGCCCACGCGCCGCCGTTGAGATCAGGTACAAACACCATTCCCACCACTTCACACATTGACTAGTTTGCGGGATTACAAATTATATCGACTATTTTCGAATTATGCTTTACCTATACTTATATAATCATAGGGATGGGTAAATAAAAGATCGAGATTGGAAAGATCCTCTAGATGCGGAGCTCAGTTGGGGCTTAAATCAAGTTAAACATTATATAGGATTATTGAATGTTGTCGACATATTGAGCCCCTTGCATGGACCAAAAGCCCTGGAGCAAAAAACATTACCAACCTTGTTAACCCCCAAATAATTGCAGTCAACAGAAAAAAAAAAAGATAACTAAATCATTTTTAGACCTATTGCTTAATTATGTACATGCCTTGGGAAAATACTAACTCGACAGGTGGTGGCTGAAGAATTTCCCCCACCGACGAGGATAAGAGATATTGCCGGAACAAAAGAGAAAGCAAGTGACTTGCCCTGGTTTGAGTGAATAGAATGTGAATGGTTTCTAGAGAGAGAGACAATTATGCAAGACTAATAAATACATGAGATGGTGTATATTTTTGGACTATATTTTGCTCTAGTCATATCTTTTATTGGTAGAGTTTTTTTTTTTGCCACGTTTTGATTGATGGGTTACAAGGTGCGAATATCACCTATAACTCTGTAATTGGAGGACATTTTCTTTAATGGATGGAAAAACATAGGACCTTATTTTTTTTCCGATCTAATTATGAGGTGAAATACGAGACTGTTTTACTTTGTTTGTAGTAGCTAAAATCCAACTGAAGGAGCTATTTTTGATAAGTGACGAACTAGCTACAAAGGCGCATGATTCAATTGGAGTACTCAAATCTTGCTGACTACCATATAGATTAACTACATTCATGCGTTTTAGAACATAGTTTAATGATTTGAATTCTTCTTTTTGATACACTATTGTTAGTGTTAGTACATCTAATTGAGTCATATTTTTGTCCATCCCTGATTGCAGCTAGATTTTGAATTGATGGATTACAAACATGGACATCACTATACTCGGGGGATATCCACATATGTCATTCACCAATAAAAGACCTGATTAATGGATTTTTTTTCAACATTGTCCCAATTAACTTTTTTTTAATAATTTAAGAGCATGAACACAAAGGCTCAGCTACTTGGAGGCCCATAAAACATCATGTAAGCTCCATGACCAATTAAGTTTAGGCCTTTGGCCTATGTAGGCAAAAAGCAGTTCACAAGCAGTTAGTGAAATTAGATGAAGTAAGATCCGGTTTTTGAGCTGAAAATCCCATAACACCCAAACACAATCATGTCAATCCTGGGTTATTTATTTTGTTGAAATTATTCTATTTAACTTTGGTGATTTGTAAAAGGTCATTGACAACGACAAAAGTCATGGCGAGTAGTTGTGTGATAAATAGATAGTTCATCAATGAAGCGACCAAATACAAATAAACAGCGCAATGCAGGGTTTGGGAGTGTGGGTAAGGTACAAGTGGTTTTCTCGGGCTGCACAATCTAAAAATAAAACAATCGTAAGATTTTGTGTTAATCTTGTCAAATTGTTGCCCATCTATAAAAGTTGATTTTTTTGTCAATTATAGAAACCTTTCCAATTCTTTACCAAAAAAAAAATTAGAAACCTTTCCGATAATCGAATAGAACACTTGTCTTTAAGCTAGCATACAATTCAAGAAAAAACTTGTGAGAACGGGGAATTATAAAAGAAAAAAACTTTTTATCCTTTAATATGAAACAAACAGTAAAAGAAGCACGTTAGGGGCAGATTAGATGGTGTTTAGTATATTTGCAGGGAAAAAGCTACAGCTTTTGAAAGATTGCTTCAGCTTCAGTGTTTGGGAAATGGTGAGACATTGAAGCTTCCCAAGTTGCAGAACCTCTCAGGTGCTCTTCCAGGAGCTGCCCCACATTGCTCTAAGATGTTGCTCCGGTCTAAAACATGCAGTGCCAAAAGTCTTTACTATACGTGGTTAATTCATATCACAGCTCAGCTTCGAAAACATCAATGCAGCACCTTTATAGAATACCAAACGGGCCAGAAGTCCAGCAAAAAATGAACCCGCATCATTTTTGTGGTTTTTGTTATGTAATAAACATTCCTGGCGTGGACTATTTTGGTACCAGTAAATTATATGAATAGCACTCTAGAGCTGGCCAAGCTTAAGAATGTAACTTCGAGCGATATTGACAAACTCTCGATTTCAAATATCCCTCCACAATCAAATAGGTACGGAACTTTTGCTTATTTGATCTGGCTTTCTTTACCTTTTTCGTTAATCACCAATGTGAATCACTATTCCAGCGGTCGATAAGCTGCTAGTCGATATTCGTTTTGGGGATCGACTCCAACTGTAGCGGACCTGTTGCTTATTTTCACAAGGCTAGCTCTATAGATTTAAGGTTTATCTTTTGTGGTCTTTCAGTTGTATCGAAACAATTGACTCGGGGATGAAAGGATAAACAGACTGCTGTTGACACCGGAATTTTCGCCGACCAATCAAGCATCAATTTTTTGGTTAAAACATTAAAAAAATAGAAAAAAACACAATTGATAGCAATAATAAATAAATCAAAGATGAATAAGAAAGGCCTAGTCCGGTCTTCAATTCCCGAAGCCCAATGTGGAGGGTCCCTAATTAGCCCAATGGGCCCACAATTTGGCTTGACATGACCGTACCCCCACTATATTTGAGCCCATGAGGGGAAAAGAACAAAAGGCCTGAATAATCGAATTCTTTGGCCCAAGAAAAACAGGCCCATGACTTTCTCTTTTAACTTTCCACGTTGCACACAAAATAGGGAAAAACTCTGGCCATTCCTCTCTAACTCACGGTCTGTGAGCAAAAGTGTCTCACCGAGCAGTTCGCCGACGCCGGCGATAGTTGAAGCGTTCCAATCGCCGGCGGTGATGTGGCGAGGTATTGTCACCATAGAAGAAATCTAGAAAGCTCGTCGACAACGTCGTCAATTGCAGATTCGTGAATTTTCTCCGATTCTGCCTTATTTGTCCTTGCTTTTTCAGAAATCACAGCGACTGAGTTCAACCGATGGATTTGTGAATCAATTCCGTGGAAACGAGGCTAATCTGTGGAAGATAATGAGGGTTTATAGATCGATGTATCGTGTTTTGGTTTTGGATTGCGTTAAATGCAAATCAGAAGCTCACTTCGTAGATCGCATGTTAACTGCTCGACAAAATGTCTAAAAGAAGAACCGAATTCGTTTTTGTGAAATCAACGTTCTAGAACTTTGTTATATGCTTGATTCGTTCTAGTATGGTTGCTGACTTTACGTTTTCTTCGTTTTCCATGCGATTTTGTTGCGATTCGCATATCATCAGAGTCGGCCGTGCACTTCCTCATCCACCGGAAATTTCTCCTGCACCGGCGAAGCCCGCGGTTGGAGGCCGCTTCGGTCAGTATATCTTTCACAATTTGGTTTGCATATATGTGTTCCATGTGCTAGATTCGATTGAGTTTCAGTTTATGTGATTTTTAAGTTTGAAGATTTCTCGCCGGAGTTAGTCCGGCGACATAGTAACCGTCGGCCAACTAGTGGCCGGTGGTTATTCGCCGGCAATGATTTAGTGTTGGTGGGAATAGCTGATTGACGAGGAGTACTATGGCAGTGATCGGAGCTCGGGCATGAGGTTCACGGTGATGAAGTGATCTCGGTGAAAGCTTCAGTGAAGAATGAATTGGCCATCGGGGAAGTAGACCAGAAAAAAGGAATAAAAAAAAAGAAAGAAAAGGGAATAAAAAAATTAGAAATAAAAGAAAAATAAAAAGGGTCGAACATAATGGAGATCGGGTCACATTCTGATTTGGATGGAACGGAGGTGCAATTGGCCGTAGATCGAGTCAGGTAAATGGGCTCATTGTTAGTGTTACTGGGCTGAATTTGAATTAGACGTACATGCATAAAAACTGAAATATGAGAGTTTGGGCTTTTAATAGCTCAAGCCCATCAGATTCCGGCCATACTCAGACTGGGCCTTGGGCTAGTTCGATTTTCGGACCTAACCTGAACTTGTAGTCCGGGTCAGGTCGGCGAATCCGACCGGGTCAGAGTCCATTTTCCCATAATAAAAAAATAACAAAAATTTCGAAAATTTAAAAAATAAAAAAATTCAGAAAATTCAGGAAAAAATAAAAAAGGGGAAAAAGCTTAAAAAATGTAGAATTTTCTTAGTTTATTGCTTTTAATAAACACTCTAGATTTGAATAAAATCTGTACCCAAAATTAAATAAGCTTTTGGGGTTTTACCTTAAGGATTTTTTATTGTTTTTTTAGAGACGATGCTAGGTCGCTACTTATACATTTTCATTTTGTTTTCATTTGATCGCGCACTTTAAATAGACGATGCCGAGGTAGTCTTTTTTACTAATAGAGAATCTTGAAATTTCATCCCAACCATTCTAAAGAGAAAAACAACAAACAAAATTGAATACATAAATTTAGACAACTAACGTCAAGCGAGGTACGGACTTAGGGAGTGTCTTGTAAAGTACCTCTAAACCTACTTTCTAAGGCTGCCCTCGAGGGTTAGGTCACGACAAGTTTCACCTGAAAAGTTGGAAAGGAATTATCCTGCAAATGGTGGTGGCTTCACCAAATTTGTACCCTTGGATGGTTCCTTTGCAGAAGTTCCAGAGTGGCTATTCGTCCAAGCAACAATATGAGAAGTTATGTTACATTTATTGCCATTTACATTTCTTAAATGTCACGAGACCGTTCTTTAAAATTTTTATTTTCTTTTTAACCAATTATCTGAAAAGGACAAGTTTCAGCTTTATATGGTGTTGGAAATTGTCGGTGTTATCTTATGCACTGTAATTGAACGTAGTGGTCTTAAATTGGAGTACATTCATTAAGTTAATAGACAAGAGTTAATAAACGTGAGCTAAAAATTGAATCGCTATAATCGGATCACTTGAGTTAATAGACGCGGTGGGCACAAGTTGGCAATAAAAGATGGACATGAACTCAGTCAAATGGAACGGGATGAGAATTTAAAACTAACTCAAACATTCGGTCAAATAAGTGATGATAAGAAGAAGAGCTATGCATGATATGTGTCTCATCTTTCAAAAAGAAATAGCTTAGCAAGTAACAAAGACATTTATGTTTATCAAACACCCCTATCTTATAATTATTTCTTGTGGTTGCCTCGATCGCATCCCCCCGTTCTCCGCATTTCAAGCTCACTTACTGTGGACCTCCGCTGGATCCATTCACCAAAAAATCGGCCCATCTCCTTCGGCGTCAAGCCTTTGGTCTCTGACATTGTGATGAAGAAGACCACCCATGCTATGATGGAGACTATCGTAAATGAGAAGGCTATGGATAATATCAGTGCACTCGCCCCTTGGTTCGTAGAGAAGACAATCGTGCATCCCTATGCCCCCAGTTTAAGCGAGAATACCTCAAAGTTGAAAACCAAAGTGACTGGCCCTATCCCTACTGAGAAGAAGGCTACCTAAAAGAACAATGAGGTGATGCACACTTTTGCCACCCACATTTTCTTCTTGTCATTTGGGTCGATTTGGTCGATCTTCACATGACACGTTCCAAGGATGACAAGGGAAACGATCATCCCACCAATGCTGCTCAACAGCAACCGCCGTTGCCTGAGCTTGTCTAGGAGCAAAGTGGCCACGAGGATGCATATAGTCTTTGCAACGTCGACTAAGATTGTCCATAAGATCTTCTCGTTGGCGTATGTGAGGCCAGCCTTCTCTAAAATTTGAGCAATGTAAAGAAGGATAATATCAATTCCATAGCCCTTTTGGAATAATTGGATCACAATGGCACAGAAGAGCGTGTGGCAGATGGATGGGCTCGGGTGGCGGAGGAGATCCCGCCACAAGCCCTCCCCAGGGCTTGGCATAATGACAACATCATGGTTCCACTCTTGAGGGATGCCAGCAGCCGCCTTGATTCTGTCATATTGGAGTGTAGCTTCCTCCTCTGAGGTGGAGATCCTGGCGAGGACGCACTTCGCATTGACCAAGCGTCCTAGCATGATGAGCCACCGAGGGATTTCAGCATGGAAAGGACTATGATGGCGAGCAAGCCTAAGGAGACTGCTCCCCTGCATAGCATGGGACGCCCACCCTTGAATAGGGTCTTCGAGAAGATCTAATTGCAGGCGTAGCCGGAAATGATACCAGCGTTGATGAACACCTAAACCACCGAAACATATACAGATACATAAAAAAGAAGGATTGTTCATCATGAAAAAGACAAAAAATGATAACATATAAAAAAGTGGAAAAGATGTGCAAAATTAGAAGAAAAAAAAAGATAATGAGTGAGTACCTTGGGTAAGGAGGTGAAGAACCCACAATAAGATGTCGAGGAGACCTCATCAACATAGATTGCGGTGATTGTGATTGTGTAGCCGACGCCGATGTGAGTGATGATGTGGCCTCACAAGACGTCAGAGTAGTAAGAAGCGAAGCCCATAAAGAAGGGCCTAAAGAAGATGAATCCCACATTGAAGATGGTTAACCGGCGGCCGATCCAATCCGCGGTCTACCCTACAAACACCGACCCAATGAGTGAAAATATGTGGACGATCAGAGTTAGTTGGTCAACATGCTTGTCGGCTAGATTCTAGCCCTTTTTTATGGTATTTATTGTCTATATCAGCACTCCTATTCCTCCGAGAAAAAATATGAGAAGTTATGCTACATTTATTGACATTTACATTTTTTAAATTTCATGAGACCAATCTTTAACATTTTTATTTTCTTTTGGACTAATTATATGAAAAGGACAAGTTTTAGCTTTATATGGTGTTGGAAATTGTCGGTGTTATCTTATGCACTGTAATTGAACGCAGTTGTCTTAAATTGGAGTATATTCATTAAGTTAATAGGCAAGAGTTAACAGATGTGAGCTAAAAATTGGATCGCTGCAATTGGATCACTTGACTTAATAGATGTGGTAGGCGCAAGTTGGCAATAAAAGATGGACATGAACTCAGTCAAATGGGGCGGGATGAGAATTTAAAACTAACTCAAACATTCGGTCAAATGGGTGATGATAAGAAGAAGAGCTATGCATGATGTGTGTCTCATCTTTCAACAAGAAATAGCCTAACAAGTAACAAAGACATTTATGTTTATCAGACACCCCTATCTTATAATTATTCGCTTTTGTTGCCTGGATTGTGTCCCCCTGTTGTTCCCCACATTTCAAGCTCGCTTACTGTAGACCTTCGCTGGATCCATTCACCAAAACGTCGTCCCGTCTCCTCCAACGTCAAGCCTTTGGTCTCCGGCATTGTGATGAAGAAGACCACCCACGCTATGATAGACACCACCGCAAATGAGAAGGCAACCCCGCTGAGGGGGATTACTTTGTTCAGTGCTAAGAATATAGATGATATCAATGCACTCGCCCTTGGTTCGCAAATAAGGCGATCGCACATCCCTGTGCCCGCAGTTTAAGCAAGAATACCTCAGAGTTGAAACCCAAAGTGACTGGCCCCATCCCTATTGAGAAGAAGGCCACGTAAAAGAACAATGAGGTGATGCACATTTTTGCCACCCACATTTGCTTCTTGTCATTTGGGTCAATTTAGTCGATCTTCACAAGACATGTGCCAAGGATAACAAGGGATACGATCGTCCCACCAATGCTGCTCAACAGCAACAGCCGTTGCCTGAGCTTGTCTAGGAGCAAAGTGGCCATGAGGATGTATATGGTTTTTGCAACGTCGACTAGGATGGTGCATAAGATCTTCTCGTTGGCGGATGTGAGGCCGGCCTTCTCTAAAATTTGAGCAATGTAAAGAAGGATAATATCAATGCTAGAGGCCTTTTTGGAATAATTGGATCACAATGGCACAGAAGAGCATGTGGCAGATGGATGGGCTCGGGTGGCGGAGGAGATCTCGCCATAAGCCCTCCCTAGGGCTCGGCCCAATGACAGCATCATGTTTCCACTCTCAAGGGATGCCAGCAGCTGCCTTGATTCTGTAATATTAGAGTGTAGCTTCTTCCTCTGAGGCGGAGATCCTGGCGAGGACGCACTTCGCATTGACCAGGCGTACTCGCATGATGAGTCACCAGGGGATTTCAGCATGGCAAGGACCGTGGTGGCGAGCAAGCCCAAGGAGACTGCTCCCCTGCATAGCATGAGATGCCCACCTTTGAATTGGGTCTTCGAGAAGATCTAATTGCAGGCGTAACCGGAAATGACACCAACGTTGATGAACACTTAAACCACCGAAACATATACAAATACATAAAAAAGAAGGACTGTTCATCACAAAAAATGATAACATATAAAAAAGTGAAAGATGTGCAAAATTAGAAGAAAAAAGAAGATAATGAGTGAGTACCTCGAGTAAGGAGGTGAAGAACCCACAATAAGATGTCGAGGAGACCTCAGCAACATAGATTGTGGTGATTGTGACTGTGTAGCCGACACTGATGTGAGTGATGATGCGACCTCACAAGACGTCGGAGTAGTAGGAAGCGAAGCCCATAAAGAAGGGCGCAAAGAAGAAGATGAGTCCCACATGGATGATGGTTAACTGGCAGCCGATCCAATCCGTGGTCCGCCCCACAAACACCGACCCAATGAGTGAAAATATGTGGAGGATCAAAGTTAGTTGGTCAACATGCTTGTCGGCTAGATCTTGGCCCTTTTTTATGGTATTTATCGTCTAGCCCAGCACTCCTATTCCTCCAAGCAAAAATATGAGAAGTTATGCTACATTTATTGATATTTACATTTTTTAAATTTCATGAGACCATTCTTTAACATTTTTATTTTCTTTTTGACCAATTATCTGAAAAGGACAAGTTTTGCCTTTATATGGTGTTGGAAGTTGTCAGTGTTATCTTATGCATTGTAATTGAACGTAGTGGTCTTAAATTGGAGTACATTCATTAAGTTAATAGGCGAGAGTTAATAGACATGAGCTAAAATTCGGATCGCTGCAATCAGATCACTTGAGTTAATAGATGTGGTGGGCACAAGTTGGCAATAAAAGATGGACATGAACTCAGTCAAATGGAGCGGGATGAGAATTTAAAACTAACTTTAACATTCGGTCAAATGGGTGATGATAAGAAGAAGAGCTATGTATGATGTATGTCTTATCTTTCAAAAAGAGATAGCCTAACAAGTAACAAAGACATTTATGTTTATCCGACACCCCTATATTATAATTATTCGCTTTTGTTGCCTTAATTGTGTCCCTCGTTGTTCCCTGCATTTCAAGCTCGCTTACTGTAGACCTTTGCTGGATCCATTCACCAAAACATCGGCCCATCTCCTCCAGTGTCAAGCCTTTGGTCTCCGGCATTGTGATGAAGAAGACCACCCATGCTATGATGGAGACCACCGCAAATGAGAAGGCAGCTCCGCTGAGGGGGATCGGCTTGTCCAACGCTAAGAATATAGATGATATCAGTGCACTCACCCCTTGATTCGCAAAGAAATCGATCACGCATCCTTGTGCCCGCAGGTTAAGCAAGAATACCTCAAAGTTGAAAACCGAAGTGACTGACCCATTCCCTACTGAGAAGGAGGCTACGTAAAAGAACAATGAGGTGATGCACATTTTTGCCACCCACTTTGGTTTTTGTCATTTGGGTCGATTTGGTCGATCTTCACAAAATGCATGACAAGGATGACAAGGGATACAATCGTCCCACCAATGCTGCTTAATAGCAACTGCCATTGCCCAAGCTTGTCTAGGAGCAAAGTGGCCATGAGGATGCATATGGTCTTTGCAACGTCGACTCGGATGGTCCATAAGATCTTTTCGCTGGCCTATGTGAGGCGAGCCTTCTCTAAAATTTGACCAATGTAAAGAAGGACAATATCAATTCCAGAGGCCTTTTGGAATAACTGAATCATAATGGCACAGAAGAGCGTGTGGCAAATGGATGGGCTCGGGTGGCGAAGGAGATCTCACCACACACCCTCCCTAAGGCTCGGCACAATAACAACATCATGGTTTCACTCTCGAGGGATGCCAGAAGCCGCCTTCATTATGTTATATTGGAGTGTAGCTTCCTCCTTGAGGCAGAGATCCTGGCGAGGACGCACTTCGCACTGACCAGGCGTCCCCGCATGATGAGCCATCGAAGGATTTTAGCATGGCAAGGACCGTGATGGCAAGCAAGCCCAAGGAGATTGCTCCCTTGCATAGCATGAGATGCTTACCTTTGAATTTGATCTTGGAGAAGATCTAATTACAGGCGTAGCCGGAAATGATGTCGGCGTTGATGAACACCGAAACCACCGAAACATATACAAATACATAAAAAAAGAAGGATTGTTCATCATGAAAAAGACAAAAAATGATAACATATAAAAAAGTGGAAAAGATACTCAAAATTAGAAAAAACGAAAAAAGATAATGAGTGAGTACCTCAGGTAAGGAGGTGAAGAACCCACGGTAAGATGTAGAGGAGACCTCAGCAACATAGATTGGGGTGATTGTGACTGTGTAGCCGACGCCGATGTGAGTGATGATGCGGCCCAACAAGAGGATGGAGTAATAGGAAGCGAAGCCCATAAAGAAAGGCCCAGAGCATAAGATGAGTCCCGCATAGAAGATGGTTAATCGGCGGCCGATCCAATTCGCAGTCCGCCCTTCAAACACTGACCCAATGAGTGAAAATATGTGGAGGATCAGAGTTAGTTGGTCAACATGCTTGTCGGCTAGATCCTAGTCCTTTTTTATGGTATTTATTGTCTAGCTCAGCACTCCTATTCCTGCTGGCAACAATATGAGAAGTTATGCTACATTTATTGACATTTACATTTTTTAAATTTCAGGAGACCGTTCTTTAACATTTTTATTTTATTTTTGACCAATTATTTGAAAAGGACAAGTTTCAGCTTTATATGGTGTTGGAAATTGTCGGTGATATCTTATGCACTATAATTGAACGCAGTGATCTTAAATTGGAGTACATTCATTGAGTTAATAGACGAGAGTTAATAAACGTGAGCTAAAAATCGAATCGCTGTAATCGGATCACTTGAGTTAAAGGACGTGGTGGGCGCAAGTTGGCAGTAAAAGATGGACATGAACTTGGTCAAATGGAGGGAGACGAAATTTAAAACTAACTCAAGCATTCGGTCAAATGAGTGATGATAAGAAGAAGAGCTATGCATCATATGTGTCTCATCTTTCAAAAAGAAATAACCTAATAAGTAACAAAGAAATTTATGTTTATTAGACACCCCTATCTTATAATTATTCGTTGTGGTTGCCTAGATCGCGTCTCCCCGTTCCCCGCATTTCAAGCTCGCTTATTATAGACCTCTGTAGGATCCATTCACTAGAAAATCGACCCGTTTCCTCCAGCGTCAAGCCATTGGTCTTCGGCATTGTGATGAAGAAGACCACCCACACTACGATGGAGACCACCGCAAATGAGAAGGCTACCCCACTGAGGGGGATCAGCTTGTCCAACGCTAAGAATATGGATGATAGTAGTGCACTCGCCCCTTGTTCGTAGAGAAGGCAATCGCGCATCCCTATGCCCACAGTTTAAGCGAGAATACCTTAGAGTTGAAAACCAAAGTGACTGGCCCCATCCGTACTAAGAAGAAGGCGACGTAAAAGAACAATGAGGTGATGCACACTTTTGCCACCCACATTTGCTTCTTGTCATTTGAGTCGATTTGGTCGATCTTCACAAGACACGTTCCAAGGATGACAAGGGATACGATCATCCCACGAATGCTGCTCAATAGCATCCACCGTTGCCCGAGCTTGTCAAGGAGCAAAGTGGCCATGAGGATGCATATCGTCTTTGCAACGTCCACTAGGATGGTCCATAAGATCTTCTCATTGGCATATGTGAGGCCGGCCTTCTCTAAAATTTGAGCAATATAAAGAATGATAATATCAATTCCAGAGGCCTTTTTGGAATAATTGGATCATAATGGCACAGAAGAGCATGTGGCAGACAGATGGGCTCGGGTGGCAGAGGAGATCTCGCCACACGCCCTTCCTAGGCCTTGGCACAATGACAACGTTATGGTTCCACTCTCAAGGGATGCCAGTAGCCGACTTGATTCTGTCATATTGGAGTGTAGCTTCCTCCTTTGAGGCAGAGATCCTGGCGGGGGCGCACTTCGCATTGACCAGGCATCCCTGCATGATGAGCCATCGAGGGATTCCGGCATGGCAAGGACGCGATGGCGAGCAAGCCCATGGAGATTGCTGCCCTACATAGCATGAGACGCCCACCTTTGAATTGGATCTTGGAGAAGATCTAATTGCAGGTGTAGTCGGAAATGATTCCGGCGTTAATGAACACCTAAACCTCCAAAACATAAACAGATACATAAAAAAGAAGAATTGTTCATCATGAAAAAGACAAAAAATGATAACATATAAAAAAGTGGAAAAGATACTCAAAATTAGAAAAAACGAAAAAAGATAATGAGTAAGTACCTCGGGTAAGGAGGTGAAGAACCCACGGTAAGATGTAGAGGAGACCTCAGCAACATAGATTGGGGTGATTGTGACTGTGTAGCCGACGCCGATGTGAGTGATGATGCGGCCCAACAAGAGGATGGAGTAGTAGGAAGCGAAGCCCGTAAAGAAAGGCCCAAAGTATGAGATGAGTCCCGCATAGAAGATAGTTAACCGGCGGCCGATCCAATTCGCAATCCGCCCTTCAAACACCGACCTAATGAGTGAAAATATGTGGAGGATTAGAGTTAGTTGGTCAACATGCTTGTCGGCTAGATCCTGGTCCTTTTTTATGGTATTTATTGTCTAGCTCAGCACTCCTATTCCTCCTGGCAACAATATGAGAAGTTATGCTATATTTATTGACATTTACATTTTTTAAATTTCATGAGACCGTTTAACATTTTTATTTTATTTTTGACCAATTATTTGAAAAGGACAAGTTTCAGCTTTATATAGTGTTGGAAATTGTCGGTGTTATCTTATGCTCTGTAATTGAACGCAGTGATCTTTATTTTCCTTTTGTTGTGGGTCCCATCTTCCATTTTATCTCTCTTAGCAAATGATGGTGGTTACAATGGAGACTCGTTATGCTTTGACGATGTGGCCTCGTGGTCGAACCCCAATGGAGCAACGGCAGGAGTAGAAGGCAAGGGCTTGTAGTGGTGTTAGAGGAAGGGCAAGACGACGTCGCGGATGGGTGTGTCGAAGTTATTGGAGGAGGTGGTGGTATTGGTGGCAGGCTTTGGTGTCAGTCTCGATATCCTAAGAGTAGCCTTGGTGAACTAGGGGCGGATGAAGCTCAAATGATAAAAGATCCACAGGTGAACGCTCGACATGTGGTCGGACAACACTATTGATTGATTTTCCTCTAATTGTTCTCTCTCTGTGTATCAATCCAAGTATCAGAAGAGTTTATCGAGGTGGTTAAAAGAATAGTTTGTGTGGGTGAAGGAGAGTGAAGTAGGGAGAGATGAAAGAGAAGAAACGGTATGTTGAGGGTGAGACTGTGGGAGAGAGTCAAGAGCAGTTAGCTAAAGCAGAGGTTACACAGTATGATTGTCGCGATGAACAAGAAGAGGAAGAAGAAATGGAGATATCAAAATTAGAGAAAGGGAGAAGAGCACGACTACGATGTTAGTGGTCATGTAATTCATGGTCATAATTCGATTGACAATGACTATTTTGGGAGTTATGTTGTCCATGGTCATAATTGGGTAGCCGATGAAGAAAACAAAGATGCATAAAAAGATCAAATCTAGCAATGAATGTCTCCAATTGCTTCCGATGAGAGCGAGAAAAATGAAATTTTGACTTTGAAGCTTCTTCTTAGCTAATTGGAAAATGTAAATCATTTTTGGAGCGGAATTGAGAAGAGAGAGGATTATATTCATTTCCGAATAATCGATGAATTACCATCAAGAATTGAACCCTGATCAGATTTAATTTTTTTTTGTTCGAATCGGATTTAGTTAAGAGGAATAAGAGAGCTAAAATTACCTCATGGAGAATTAAGGAGGAGGAAGGTGGGACCCGCAAGAAAAGAAAAATAAAGAAACTATATAATGGAGTATGCTGAAAAAGTGAGACCCACGGAGAATGATATGGTCAAAACACTGTTATAAGGAGTGTATTAACTAAAGAATGACTGGAAAAAGTGCGACCCTTATGAAAATCATGAAGATCGATCTTGAATTTCAGAATTTTTTCCATATAAAAGGATTACGTTGATTGCTTAGAGTCGGTATCAGAGCACGATTTAGGATATCATGATTTTTTCGATTATGGTTTATGGGTTTGGATCCGTCAAATGATTTTGGTCTTTTTGTTATTTACCAAAGTTGGTGAAATGATTTCTTGTTCCAAATTCATTTCACCGGATCTTGGACCTGTGTGGCTGCGTCGACATGGTATTCAAAACCTACTCATTGACCTAGTCCGAGATGGGCTCTTAGAGGAGATCCGAATGGTGGAAGGTGCGGTGGAAACGAGGAGAAAAAAAAATGGTGAATGGGCATGATGAAGAAGGCACATGAAATCCACGCGCACGCTGCAGTTGCAAGCATGTGGATCCACGTGCCACATGCATGACGCGCACTTCAGATCAAGAGTGAGTCGTACACACGTCTGCGGGCATGTAATGCATGCGCCCACGTAGGCCCGTACGTGCTCGCGCAATAGTGAAGGCATGCGCCTGTTGCCCCCTTTTCGTTGGCAATTTACAATTCTACCCCCACCCCTTATGTGTAATTTTACGATTTTGCCCTTCCTTGCATGATTTTCCATTTCTGCCCTTGATCGAATTATTTACTGTTTTGCCCTTGGTTGCATTAATTTACTATTTTAGTCACCAAAGTAGCCGAACCTTAAGGTCTCTTGAATTTTTGAACAATTATTATGTTTTACAATTCAAGAATTCCATTATGAGTGGTTTGTTAGTCACCAAAGTGACCGAATCATAATGTCTTGAATACTTGAAATTGTATAATGTTTCATTCAATTAACCATGACTAATTGATGCTATAACTTGATATGTTACATATCCTTATAGGAAGTCATGGGTATATTGAAGTTCATTTATTATAAGAACTTAGGGATTGACCCAAAGGTTAATCAATTTCTAATATTTTATCAGCATAATAGTTGGTAATTAATATGTCTTGTTAGATATGTTTGTATATTTAAAGATATCAAATAAATTTTTAGAAGATATGTTTATAATTACCAAATAAAGTTATTAACATCATTATGGTTCATTGTATGTTTGTATATCATAGGATCACCCAAAGGGGAACTATGATGTATATGTATTGTTTAATTTGAATCTGATAATGTAATATTCTCAAAACATTAATGTATGAGTATATTCTTGCATATTTGCAGTATTTATACCTGTTTCTCTTCATTCGCATGTTTCATCTGTTCCTTTGTTCAATGGAATGAATTTCCCTGATTGGATTGAACAAGTCTAGTTTCACTTAGGTGTCCTAGATCTTGATTTAGCACTTCAAGTTGAGAAACCAACTGCTATTACTAATGAGAGCAATGATAATATAAAGTTTTTCCATAAAGCTTAGGCAAGATCGAACAGATTAAGCTTAATGTTTATGCGAAGGACAGTTGCAAACAACTTGAAAATCACTCTTCCCAAAACTGACGGTGCTAAGGAAATTATGAAATTTGTAGAAAATTCTCAAATTGCTGATAAGCCACTTGCTGGTACATTGGTGAGTACTTTGACCACCATGAAATATAATGGTTCACATACCATGCATCAACATGTACTTGAGATGACAAACTTAGCAGCAAAATTAAGAACTTTGGGAATGAACGTGGATAAGTACTTTTTAGTACAGTTCATACTTAATTTCTTGCCTCGTGAAAAATATGGGCCATTTCATATGAATTGTAACGTTATAAAGAATAAGTGCAATGTAAATGAATTGCCCAGTATGCTTGTTCAAGAGGAAATAAGGATAAAGAATCAAAAGACTTATTCTGTTCATCTATTAAGTCGTCAAGAAGTTAAAAAAAATTCCAAAAGGAAAGGTGTAAGGCGCAAGAAGAAAGGTTTACACAATCTGAATGACTCTTCTAAAGTTTCTCAAATCTACAAGAGGAAACACAATCTTATTAAGTGTCACTTTTGTGATAAAATTAGACACTGGAAGAAAGATTGCCTAAACCGTAAAGCTTGGTTCGAAAAGAAATGTAAGCCTTGTGCTTTAGTATGTTTCGAATCAAACTCTACTGAAGTTTCAAATAATACTTGGTGGATTGATTCTGGTACTACCACTCATGTTTATAATATGATGTAGGGATTTCTTTCAATCCAAACCTTAAAGCCAAATGAGAATTATGTGTTTACAAGTAACAGAAACATAGCTTTGGTTGAAGGCATTGGCACTTATCGTTTGATCTTAGATAGTGGGCATTATTTGGATTTGTTTCAAACCCTTAATGTACCTACATTTTCCCGCAATTTAGTTTCTTTGCCAAAACTAGATGTAGTGGGATTCTCTTTTAAGTTTGGTTGTGAATCTTTCAATTTATATAAGAATAATAATCTTATTAGAATTGGAAGTTTATATGATGGTCTCTACAAGTTTAAACTTGATAATGATTTTGCTGAGCCCTTAATGACCTTGCATCATAACATCGGCACTAAACGCAGTTTAGTGGATGAGAATTATGCTTACTTGTGGCATAAACGTTTGGATCATATATCCAAAGAAAGAATGAAAAGATTAGTAAAGAATCAAATAAAAGTCTTCCAAATTTGGATTTTACTAATCTTGGAGTGTGTATTGATTGTATTAAAGGTAAATAGAGAAAACACAACAAAAAAGGTGCTACAAGAAACACAGAGCTTTTTGAAATTATACACACTGATATACGTGGTCCTTTTGATATTCCATCTTTTAGTAGAGAAAGTTATTTTATCACCTTTGTTGATGATTTTTCACGTTATAGTTATAAATATTTATTGCATGATAAATCTCAATCAATGAATGCACTTCATGAGTATATTAAAGAGGTTGAGAGACAATTAGATGAAAATGTGAAAATAGTAAGTTTGGATAGATGTAGTGAATATTATGGAAAGTATGATGAATCGGGACAATGTCCGGGTTTATTTGCTGAATTCCTTGAAAGACATGGTATATGTGCTCAATACACAATGCCAAGTACACCACAACAAAATGGTGTAGTAGAAAGCTGTAATCGCACTTTAATGAAAATGGTTAGGAGTATGACGAGTTATTCATTTCTACCCTTATCATTGTGGATGTATGCATTAAAGACGTCTATGTATTTATTAAATAGGATTCCTAGTAAAGTAGGTCCAAACACTCCCTTAACTGTAGACGAGAAGAAAACCTAGTTTACGACACCTACATATTTGGGGTTATCCGGTAGACGTAAGAATTTACAATCCACATGAAAGGAAATTGGATTTAAGAATGACCGGTGGTTACTTCATTGGTTATGCAGAGAAATTCAAAGGGTATAGATTTTACTGTTCTAATCATAGTACAAGAATTGTTGAATCTGGAAATGCTAGGTTCATTGAAAATATTAATATCAATGGGAGTGAAAAAATGCGTGATGTTTGCATTCAAGAAGTTAGGGTGGAAGTTCCTCTACCCAAAACTTCTAAAGTTGTTGTTTATGATATTATAGTTCAATCCAATAATAATCAAGAACAACAAATAAATGATCAAACACTCTATAATGAAAATGTTAATATTGAACCTACGGTGATTGAGCCACAAGAAATAGCATTAAGAAGATTTCAAAGAGAAAGGAGGTCTGCTATTTCTAATGACTGTGATTTATCTACAAGTGTCAAAAATTGACTTAGGAATTTGTAATAATTTAGGTTCATTTTCACAAGCCATGAAATGTGATGATTCTACTAAATGGTTCAGTTCCATAGAAGAAGAGTTAAAATCTATGGATCAAAATCAAGTCTGGAATTTCGTTGAATTGCTTAAAGGATGCAAAAAGGTCAAGTGTAAATGAGTCTTTAAGATCAAGCGTGACTCAAAAGGTAATATCGAATGATATAAGACCAAACTTATTGCTGGAGGTTTTACGCAGAAATCCGGCATTGTCTGTAAGGAGACATTTTCACCGGTCTCCTAGAAAGACTCTCTTAGAATCATTATGACTTTGGTGTCTCATTACAATTTAGAGTTACACCAAATGGATGTCAAAACTATCTTTCTTAATGGGAATTTAGAGAGAGGTTTATATGGACCAATCCGAAGGCTTTTCAGCTAAAGGAAAGGAACACATGATGTATAAGTTAAAGAAGTCAATATATGAACTTAAACAAGCTTCCCAACAATAGTATTTTAAGTTTAATGATACCATAACTTCTTTTGGATTTAAGAAAAAACACTATTGATTGGTGTATATACATGAAAGTCAGTGGGAGCAAGTTTATTTTTCTAGTTCTGTATGTTGATAAACTTTTGCTTACTATTAATGATCTTGGTTTGTTGTATGAAACCAAGAAATTTCTCTCTAAGAATTTTGAAATGAAAGATACGGGAGAGGCAACGTATGTGATAGGAATAGAAATATTTCGTGATAGATCACAAAGATTGTTAGGGTTGTCTCAAAATGCCTATATTGATAAAAATTTTAGAGAGATTTAATATATATAAATGTTCAATAGGAGCAATTTCAATTTAGAAAGGTAACAAATTTAGCCATATGCAATGTCCAAAAAGTGAATTGGAACAAGAACGAATGAAAAGTATTCCTTATGCATCTGTTGTTGGGAGCTTAATGTATACCCAAACTTACACCAGACCAAACATCAATTTTGCTGTAGGAATATCAGGCAGGTATCAAAGTAATCCAGGATTAAATCACTGGAAAGCTGCAAAGAAAGTTTTCATATACTTGCAAGAAATTAAAAATCATATACTCACTTATAAAAAGATTTGGTCATTATGAGATGATTGAATATTTAGATTCAAACTTAACTGGATGTGAACTAGAAATGTCATGGATAATGCAACTTCGTTACACTAGATTAATATAATGCCCTTTCCGTACCTTTTCTCTTTATTTTAAAAATATTTCGCCAGCAATCTTGGTTAATTTTAATTCTAAGCCACTAACATGTAATGGGTGTTCATGCGGATGCGTAATCTGTGACATTCCGAAATTCGACCCATTTTTGGAATTTATAAAATGTGTAATTCGTCAACGTGCTTATAGTAAAATCTTGCCGAGGAACTGATCACTCTGGGTTATTATTTTTAAATTAGATATTTCGTTAAAATTGTACTCGATCGAATTTGGCCGTTATTTAGAGCCCAAACTTTGGTGTCGAATTTCTCGGAGTTCCGAGACGAATTTAATTGAACGGTATCGATATTATTGTGGCCGGCGTCAATGTTGTCAGGAATAGTGGAAAAGTAAATTTTTTATCAGGTGCGGATTTGGATTAGTAGACCTCCCTTGTAATGTGTTTTATTGGGTGTCTATTGATCCTTTCTTTATTTTGAATTGGGATTTTTAAGACTGTTAAATCAATCAACGAGATCAATCTATGACCGTTGGATCACATTCATTGTTTGACTTTTCTCTCTCTCTCTCCTCCTCCTCTTTTCCCACTCACGTTCCCCCCCTCACTGTCCCGTTTGTCCTCTCTCTCTCTCTCTCTCTCTCTCTCTCTCTCTCTCTCTCTCCCCTTCACGTGTGTGCCTTCCCCCTCCCCTCCGTTTCTGCTGAGCTCCTCCCTCTGCACACACTCTCTGCCTAGTCGCTCAGTCACCGCACGCTGTCCGTCCGGCTGTAGTGTGCCGTCCACCCCAACCGCCGTCCGGCCACTCATCCCAGCCCCAAGCCACCGTCTGCCGCTGCTGTCCTCCCCGAACCCAGCTGCTTCTTCTTCCTCCCCCTTCCTCTTCGCATGAGCAATAGCCCGCCAACCATCGTTGCGCCCGACCGACTGGTCGCCGCCATCGCTGCTAGTCGCCGCCGCCTAGTTTCCCCCCTTAGTCGCTTGGGCCGCTACTATTCCGACGAGACCTCCCTCCACCGCCCCATCCCCTGTTCCGTCCTCCCCTGTCTTATTCCCGTCGCTTGCCCGTCTGCCGTGCACTGCCGCCGTTCATCCAGTTGCCGCACGCCCCATCCGGGGCTGCCGTCCGTTGCTTCTAACTCCCTGGCCTAATTGTTTCCCCCTCCCTTGTTCCGGCCAGCTACCCCTTCCTCTGTTCATTCCCGTCGCCACCATCGCTGCCAACCATTGCTAGAGCTACTGCTATTCCAGCGAGGCCCCTACTCGCCCCCATTGCCGCCGAGCTGCTGCCACCTCAACCGGAGCTCTATTACCACTGCTGTCATTCGACCGTGGTCAAGAGCCTCACCGATCGCTGCCGCTGCGGCTGTCCTGACGATTTCTCCCCTACCCCACTCTGTTTTCCTTGCTCGAGTCGAGGTAAGCAACTCCCTAAACTTTGTCTAGGACATTGGGTACTAGTAGACTTGTTTAGGGAACAATTAGCATGGATTGAGGGCTGTTTAAGGACTGATTGGGTTGCTAGATTGGCGGACTGATTATGGCTGGATTTTGAATTGTTTATGGCTGATTTGGTGATGGATTATGGCGGGCCTCGATGGCTGGTTTGATGGAGTGACATCGATCCGGTTATCGGGTGAAATGTGTGTTAAATCGTGTTGGAATGGTGAGCTATGCTGCGATCGAAAGTTGCTGGCGGGGTGGGCTGATTTGGTGCCCGAACTGCGTATGTTGCTTGTTGTTTTGATGGCTGGATCGTAGTGGGATGAGGAAGTGACGTTGATTGGGTTATTGAATGAAATGCGGATTAGAATGTGTCGGAGTGGCGAGTTGTGTCGTGGGGAATTATTATTGGATTAGTAGGTTGATTTGACACTCGATTGGTGTATAATCTTCGTTGTTTTTATGGCTAGTTGTTGTTGCCTTGAGATGACCGATTGCGAGTGTGCATTTGTGACTTTAATTGTTAGAATCTCGATTGTCTGATGTGCTAAGCGTGGCTGATTTTGTGGCAGGTTACAGCTAAAATTATGGCTGAACTTATGGCTTGTTTGATGGTGGAATCTATGTCAAGAGTATTAGTTGTTCGTGTGTGATTCAATGCTCGATTGGCAGTGGTTCGCGTTGGTCATTTGTGGCTGGGTTAACGCAAATTATGTGAGCTTGAATTACAGTGATAGATGTGGTGCTTATGCTAGCTTGACGTGTAACTGGCACTTGGTTCGATTGAGTTGTATGGCGTGTGTGATTGCTTGAAAAAGCTCGGATTGATCGGAGGGCTGCCAACTTGAGGCGTAGTTACGCGGGTGTAGCGAGAAAGGCATGACCAGACTTGAGGTGTGGTTACGCGGGTCACTGGAAGGGAAAAATGTCCTGAGATGTGGTTATGCGAAACGAAGCTCGGATTGATCAAAGGGCTGAACCTGAGGTGCAGTAGCGCGGGCTGTGAGATTCTACCTGAGGTGCAGTGGCGCGAGTCATGAGAAAGATGTTTGGCCACGCGTGCGAATTGAGTATGATTGAATTAGCTGGTTTAATGTGCGATTGAATTGGTGGGATTAATTGAGTGAAAGTGTGGTTGGTGTTTGGGTGATTGTGATATGTTATTGAGTTATTATTATTGCATTATTACGTTTCGACTAATGTGCAGAGTAGGCATGTGTTTGATGGCGAGGTAAGTACAATGATGTGAATTCTATATGTTATGGATTAGATTGCATGTACAACTTGTCTGGGTACGCATTGGCCTACGTAGGGTTTAGGGTGTTGCTTATTGAGACTCGTTCTCACGGTTATTATATAACCATTTTCAGATCCGCGACCGTGATTGATTGGAGACGCTGCAAGGATAATCTCTGGGATCGAGGACGAATCAAGTACCCTATATTTTGAGTTTCCCCCTTTTGTATAGGAGTTCAATTTACGAACCATTGTCTCTTTTTAATGAACGTGGTTCTGTTGTTGTGGCCTAGCTTGGGGATTGTCTTTTGTGAACATTGTAAGTATCTACCAAGTGTAGGAATTATGGTTATTGTTTCGTGCTATTGTCACCCATTGTCATTATTAATTGGCTAGGTTGTTTCAATTTGTTTCCACTCGTGCCTAATCTCTGATATTTGGGTTGGGTCGGCGACGTGCCTGGGACGTCGCATTCAATGCGTAACCATCGAGGGGTGTCGCAAGCTCGTTAGGGTTTGGGACGTGACATAATCAATAATATAACACTCAATAAATTAAGAAATAGGGCAAATTTCAAGTCATTAAGCAAAGCATAACTTCTCTATGATTAATATCCCAATATCTACAAGATGTTAAAAATGCATGCATTGCCTAAACATGATGTCTAAATGCAATGACATTTAATTCTTTTTGGGTTTTTCTTGTTTAACATAATATTAAAGTACATGCAATGCAAGAGATGCAATTTATTTCTAGGTTATGTCTATGTGATGCTAATCTAACTAGTAACCTATGATATCGATTATCTAAATGCAATATATATGTAATCTAACTCTAATATGACAGCAATCTAATTTATATGAGCCTAAGTGCAATAAATAAATGACATTGATATGATGACATGGCAATATGATGACATTGCAACAAGATGACATTGCAACAAATGGCGTGGCAATGATGCAACTAATTCTATATAATATAAGCATTTTTTATGATTTTCTTTTAAACTAGAATAGGAAATTGCATAAAAAAATGTAATTACCTAATTCAAACTAGGAAATAATTTATATTAAAAAATATTCTAAATTAGGTAATTTCCTAATTAACTACATGAAACCTAAACACACGATTATAAATTAAGAATACAATCTATCCTAACATGTAATGCAAATTTTTGTATTTTTCAAAATGAAATCAGGAAAATATATTATAAACCCATATATTCACATAGTTATCTCAATCCAAATGCAATCAGGAACTTGATCTTAAGTCTTAAAGATCTAATCCTTGATTACATGCACGATTCAATAATAAAAACTTCCTAATCTGGACGCACCTAAAATCTCCACACAAATCAAGTTAGAATCATAATAACCTAAATTAGGCAATAGATATTATTTTAATTGAATTCAATTTAGAAATATACCTAATTCGGATTATCAACTCAAATGGACCGGCGGTGAGGAGGCCTATAGTGACCGATGAGGTGCAAGTGTGACAGGCGAGTGGTGGCGAGCACGGTGGAGTGACATAGACTGGCGATAATGAGTAAGCCTAGCAAGAGGCCTGCAGCCACAGGCTTGGCATGGCAAGGAAGTCTGCGATGGTGAGACTAATCCAGTGGTGGTGCGGTCAGATTGACGAGAGTAGTAAGGGGCATGGCAAGCGCGTTGTGGATGTGTTAAAATCACAATGGGATCTCTGGATCCTTGATCCCTAATTCCTTTGGCAAAGTTCAAGAACTAGGTGTCATGGAGGTCTCCTCAAAATTTCAATGCATTCCGACTTAGAACACACGCATGCTCACCATTTTCACGAGACCATACATTGAGCTGTCCAGTCTTGATCCACAAGTCCGACCGGTTCGGTTTTCTCCATCAGAGAAGTACTTACAAATATTTTGTCATCAATCCCACTGGACGAACTCAAGAACAATATCATACCATACTCTCCACAAAATTTGAGTGTGATCCAACAATTAGTGAATGGTTACTTGAAACTGCGCGCTGGAATTTCTGTGGGGCAGCGAGAGAGAGACTTCGTGCGTGTTTGTTTTTTTTCTTCTATTGCCGACCTCTATTGCCTCTCTCTAAAAACCCCAATTTTGTGAAATCCAAAGTCTCTATTTATAAGAGTAAGCCTACGGTTTCCTATTTGCAAATTCTGACATTCACTTAGGTAATTTTCTGATTATTTCCTCTAGTTCAATTTTCATAAATTAATCTGAAATATCTTCCAAGTATACTATTTAATAATTCAATAATTCCAAGTTGGGGTATGGCCGGTGGTGGGCCAAGACTGAATGGTGACGTGGGCGGGTCTTGAGCCTCGCTTTGTGGAAATGGGACTTCTTATCCCATTTTCAAGTTTAAACTCATCTTCATGATTATCACAATTTATGTTGATACCAAATTTACGTACTTCCATCTCTACGAAGTATGACGTAGTGTCACAAGTTTCTTCAGAATTTTCAATCGAAATCGCAATAACTTGGCAAGACAAATGTAGAGTAGTAACTATGCTGTTGCCAAATTCACACTTTTGTGGCTATAAACAGTCACATTCTAGACGAAACGAAAAAGGGTTTTATTTTATTTAGATCAACATAGAACGAAACTTGTCTTTAAGACTTGAACCATTATCACACACGCCACACTTCTTAACCACTGATTATTTATTTTTGCAAACACCATACACGGACTAGTAGCAATATCCTCACTCCCACTCAATGCTCAGCAATCGTCGCCATGATTTTACGGGGTTTGCACATGGCTTCCAACTGTACCCCCTTAGGCATATTAATTCCTTCTTCACTTATGCTTTTCCATTCAAAGCACTGGATCAACGATCCCAAAGCTAAATTGATCACTCGTTGGGCCATGTTTTCTCCGGGACAGGCTCGCCTCCCACGCCCAAATGGCAAGAACTTGAATTGCTTATCATAGCCATTTTCAAATCTTTCGGGTTTAAAGCTTGTCGGATTATCCCACAAGTTCGGGTCCCTATGAATGCTCCACGCATTGATGAATACTATGGTCTGACGAGGTACATTATAACCGCCTATGGTGCAATCCTCTGATGACATGTGTGGAACCAGAAATGGCGCTGGTGGTTTCAAACGTAGAGTTTCCGATACAATGTTTTGGAGATAAGGAAGTTTTGCAATGTCTGTTTCATCTATCAAGCATTCCTGGCCAATCACACTATCCAACTCCTCCGCAGCTCTTTTTAAAGAATTCGGATTACTCAGTAAAAAAGACATTGCCCATTCCATTGTCGTAGTAGAAGTGGTGCCTCCTACAATCATGACCTATGGAAGAATATATAACAAAAAGACATTGTCATTAAATTGTCAAACTACTATGCTGCACAATCAAATACTTGAAAATGAGGGTTATCATCCATGTATCCCACCATATGCTATCTTCTCCAAATATTAAAATTCTATAAAGAAACAGAGAAATGATAATAAAGAAAAGTATAGCTTTCCTATCACAAAATGGTCGAGTAAATGTGGACACATTAACAGAAATAATAAGATATATTCATTATTTGTATTGACACTATATCTCGAGTTTGATCTCAAAAAGGAAACCCGTTTCAAGTAGGTTTCCTAATTTATGTGTTCTCCTAATTCGAGTAAATTTCATCAAAGGGATAACTATTTCAGATCCAAATATTATATAAGAAGGGAGTTTTGGTTTTTACCCCAAGGGCAAGTGAGGTGTTTGCCATAACAATCAATTGTAGGCCGTGCTCATAAATTACCTCATTAAGAACTTGTGAGTGTTTCAGAGCCAATAGATCTTGTGATAAAATTCTTAAGTTCATTTGTGACGTTGAGATATGGTTTCGCGAGTAATTGTGAGGTCTAAACACTGTGAGTTATTAAGTACAATTGAAAATTACAAAACTCTAAAAATATTTGAGTGATTTGAGAATGGTTCAAATCTTCATATTTATCATAATCTATACAAGAATCGCGTGCTGCTCTTCCCATGGATCATGTCTGTTGACACCTATTTTTAATTTGCCCAAAATTAATTGCACAAAATTTAGGAGTTAATTTTTATTAATTCCTAAAAAAAAATATTTCTATTTAAATGCATTGCATATAGAAATTAGGCACATTTCGCATTAATAGGGCCTATTAGAGTTTTGTAAAATTAAAAAAAAAATTCAAAAAAATTTAAGTAAAATTAAGTAAAAAAATTATTAATTAATTAATTCAAAAAAATTGAAGAAAAGAAAAAAAATCGATTCGGGCCAGGTCGGGGCCGGGCCGACCCGGCCCGTTTCTCTCTTCCCCCCTCCGCGGGCCCAAGTCCCTTTCTCTTTTCTTTTTCTTCCGCGTGGGCTTCCTCCTCAGGCCCAGCTCACCTTCTCTTCTTTCTCCCTCGCGTGGGCTGGGCCTGGCCCGCCCAGCCCAGCCCCCTTCTCCTCCTTCCTTCTTCCCCATGCGCGAGCAGTCCCTTTCTCTCCTCTACTCTCCCTTGTTTTGCGTCGTCACGCCGACGCACAGCGGCACCGCCCCTTGTCATCTTCATCAGCAGGCCAGAGGAAGACCGAATGAGCACGCCAACGGGACTAGCATTAATTGCTAGTCCCGTCCGCCCCGTTTCCCGACCTCCCTCTCTCTCCTTCTCCTCTCTCCTCCTCCCCCTGCCTCTCTACCCATCTCAGAACTGCCCCCCTCTGCACCGGCCTATGGCCGCAGAATTCGTGGGGCATAGGTCCGTGCAGGCCTTCATCATCTGACGCAGGGAGGAACAGTGTCGTCGTCACCGGCCTATAAAAGGCCAGAGAGAGAGAGAGGCCGGTCGGCCATTTTCCAAAAAATTCAGAGAGAGAAAGACCGAGGGAGATAGGGAGAGAAGGAGAGAAAAACAGAGAAGAGAGAGGAGCCTCGGAGTGCCTTGCAGGTCCCAGTCGGCCTCGTCGTTGCCAGCAAACCGACCGGCGACTCTCGGAAGTACCCCTGGTCGGCCACAGAGAGAGAAAACAGAGCAGAGAGAGATTGAGAGAGAAGAGAGAATAGAGAGAGAGAGAGAGAGAGAGAGAGAGAGAGAGAGCGAGTAGACCGCGAAGCGCCGGAGGAAGAGGAAGGACCAGCAGCGTCGCCGCCGTCCCCTAAGATCAGCCGGAGGTCCCCTTTCGACGCGTCGTCGACGGTGAGACTGCCCCCTGGCCTGAACCGACTCTGTTCTCCCCTGTTTTTGCTCCGATTTTGGCTGGGACTCGCGCCGGCCTTATGGCGCGATTCCCGGCCCATACCGCCATCCCTCGCCGTCCGTGTGTCGCCGTCGTAGGTGAGGTGAGTCGCCGGAGTTGACCGACTCGTTGGAGGAGGTCAAAGTGTCTCTGTTTTTGTCGCGCCTACCACCTGTTCGATAAAATGTCCAAATGACGCTAGGTAAGTTGTGCTCGCCGGCCGGCGAGTACGTGGCCGGACGGCGAGCAGGGTAGTCGATGAAGTCTTATGGGTGTCCTAGGAGTGCAAAATCGGGCTTGATTTGGTCTGGGTCGGCCGGCGAGTCGCCAGATCTCGCCGGCCGACGTTCTCACGTGCCTGTCGCACGTGAGAACCGGTTCAGACCGATCCACAGACCGGTTCAGACCAGTTTGCAGACCGGGTCAGTTCATCTGGGCCGGTTCGACCCGGTCGAATCGGCCCAATTTTGTCCTCATCCGTCGGACCGGGCCCGATCCGGTCCAAACCCGGGTCAATGACCCGGGTTGACCCCTTACCCGGTTCGGATCCGAAAATCCGAACCAGGTCAACACAGTGGGTCGGGTCCATTGACCCGGGTCTGACCTGACCCGACCAGATTATTATATTATATTATATTATATTTTTATTTTATTTTTAAAAAATTAAAATATTATAAAAAGGGTTTTTCTTTTCCTTTTTCTTTTCCGTTTTTCTAATTAATTAAAAAAATTAATTAAAAAATTAAAAATCTTTTTAAAAGTTTTTTTTCTCTTTCTTTTTTCTTTCTTCTTTTTTCGTATTTTTTTAATTAAAAAAATTTTAAAAAAAATTTAAAAATTCAAAAAAAATATTTTAAAAAAATATTTTCTTTTTATTTTCTTATTTCGTTTTTTTTTATTTTGAAACCTTTTTTTCTAAAAAATTCGAAAAAAAAAATTTGAAAAAAAAAATTCTTTTTTTTTTGACTTATCTGAGTATGTTAATCCTTTGTCATGTTATTTTGCATGTTATTGTCTTATTTAAATTAGACAAGCCTGAAATCGCGCGGTAGTATGTTGCGTATTTTATTATTACCGTTGTGTTATTAGTATGCATGTTTTAATACAATTGCATGAACTGCCGTCTTTTAAATGTCATCTGGCTTAGTTAAGGTTAGAACCCTAGGCTGCATGACTTGTTGTGTTCCTGACTGCTAATCATTTCTGATTATACACTCGCTTGATTACCTCACATATTAGGAGAATGTTCCTAAAATCAATCCAAACTGTCTGATAAATGTTTTCAAAAATGAACAGAGTAAAATGGTACCGAAAGGGTATTAGTTATCCAACTAGTGTAACCAAGTCCCCGAATTCAGTTAATCTCTGGTTCGTAGAAATAGGGTGATCCTCCCGTCACCCTATTTGGGTTTCTAATCGACCTACCCCAAATCGATTAGTGGCGACTCCTGCATGTAAATTACCCACATATTAAAAACTTAAACCTTAAGTTGCGATATGGTATGGGCTTGGGAGAACCCGAGTTAAGCCCTGAACCTAGACTTAGCACGTACCAGGCGAGCCCTCCTCCTTTTTGCATGTTGTTCAAAACGAGGGCTCGGGAGTTCGGTCGCGACAGACTGGCGACTCCACTAGGGACTTGCATTTTCTAAAGTAGACTTAAGCCAAATTTTTACCCTGTTCAAAATAATTTTTTGTTTGGCAACAAGGATTCCAGGTATGAGCCTGACATTAAGGTGTTATTTGTTTTGCAGGTTCGAATTGGTTGTTTATAAATTGTTGTGCATACTTTAATGATTTAGCACTACACTATTGCACACACAACCACGCTGCCGAACCTGGGTCGCAATAGGACATTTTAGGATGGTGTTAAGAAAGATACGACCTTGAGCGCAAGCCCACGATGTAGAGGTTGCCTTTCTTTTCCCCAAAATTTATTTCTAAAAAATCGTAAAAAAATATCTTTAGCCGCTATTCGAGTGACTATAAGATATTTCTTTCGATTTGGTCGAGGTTAAAAGGACTTGACACCAACGCGAGGCTGCGACGGTCAGGCACCCTTTTAATTTCACTTTGCTAAGCCAGTCTAGATAGAAATCAAACCTCACTCCTCATGTGTTTGTCGTTGTGATTGCCATGGTTCAAGGAAAGGTATATATTCTATCCCTTCTCATTTTACTATATAGCCTACTCATTTAACTGATTTGTTACTATTAAACCACTCGTTGATTGCAGTCTATAGACAAGAAATTCTTTTATTATGGAGGTTGTTCATGAAAATAAACAGCTCCAAAAGACTGTGGATTCCCCATTATCTATGGAATGAGCATCCGGGAAGGGCGTCCTTTTTGTTAAAACCTCATATCTTTTATATTTTCATTGTAATTATGTTCAGGGGTTTTGGTTTTCTTCCTTAAAAATGTTTTTGGGTTGTACTAATGGTAATATGACTCGGGCCACTTTTTTACGCTTTAAATAAAATTTTTTGCCCCTTAGTGATACCACCGCGGCCTTCGGCCCAGTGGTATCCGGGGATGAGGCGTAACAGTCTGAGGCGACCGGGGTTCGAACCCCGGGGACGCCGCCTGTAATGTTGATATTAACAAAAACCCTTTTTGGCTTATTTTTTCTTTGTAAATAAAGAAAATATGTAATAATATTATGACTAAGTCATAAAATGCTTCTTTATTATGCATTATACTTATTTATTTCAACGTTTTCACAGGTAGTTAAAAAATGGCCGAAGAAAATGTCCGCCTCAATAACATGGAGACCGAAATGAAGCAAGTTTTCACCTTTCTTCAACAACTCTCAAAACAAGTCGAACATTTGTCAGTCCGCTTAGACCAACTCACCATGACTCCGTCTTGCTATCCAAGACCAGGGGTGAGGATTCAAATGGAGCCCTCCAATGTTAACCTAAAAGGTAAAGATGTCATAGATAACAATGTCCATGAGTCTCCTGATCCTAAGGAATCGAGCACCCTATGCCCAAAGTTCATGCAATGTGAACAATACAAACCCAGTATCCCTCCATCACAAAAGCGAAACAACCGGAGACAGTTCATTTCCCTCCCAGTATCTCCATCTCAGATGCTGGCAATACTCCGGAAGAAGGGATTGCTTTTCACTGAACCGAAGCGACCCAATCCTGAGAGCTTTTCAAATTACAATCCGTCTAAAAAGTGTGATTATCACATGGGCGAGGTGGGGCATTCAACTGAGGGGTGCTATACTCTTAAGCACCGAATTCAAAACCTGCTGGATACTGAGACTTTCTCATTCCAGACCGGTGAAGAGAATGGGTGCAAGCCCGCTTGAGTAGAACTCTTCTCATCTTTTCTGCATAAATCTTTGAAAAAGGGGCTATCCTTGTATTTTGTCTTCATTTCTGCCAGAAGAAATGTCTTTTTGAACTCTCCCCATCCTGAGATTGTAAATATAGATATTGTAAATAAATAATGTTTTGAGGGCCTGAGGAAGTATCCCAAACCGGCCCGTTGATGATATCCAGCCATGCAAAGGAAAATGTTCTGAGGTCCGGGCTTCCTCATGCTTCCTTGTTTTTAAGCTTTGAAAATAAAACGAGTGTTTTATCATTTTTCAAAAAGGCAAAAAAGAACAGTGATGGAAAAACGTGCATACTCATAGCCTTGTTTGTTTTTCTAACTCGCTCATTTCATGTATCAAAGCATATTCCTTTTTGATTTGTTATTACAAAAGGGACATTTGGAAATGGCACAAACTGAAGAACACTGGTAATGCTACCAGACCAACTCATTTGATAGGGGCAGTCCGAGCAAAAATCAGCCAACCTTCAAAATGAAATGTGGGGCAAATCTCATTACTTATAGTGTGTGAGATATCAATTCCAAAAAGTCAGAGGGAGCGCTGAGCATTCCTTGACACCATGATGAGCGAAACATCATTTCGTACAAAAGTCGGGGACAGATTAAGAAAAAATTACCCCTTTTGAACGAAAAAGGTATGTCTTATTCTTTAACAAATTTTGGAAATGACATTCCATCCCTTTTGCAGGTAATGAAATGGGGAACATGCAAAACCCTGACGTGCTAGCAAGCCAGGTAGAACACCAATGTTGGGACCTCTCAAATGAAGCATGATGAAGAAGTGCTTAATTGGAAGAGTAGACTAGGGAGCATGCAATCCCCCAGTCCATCAAAAAAGGGTGTATTCCGTTCCTAAAGTTCATCCACTTTAGAATATAAATGACACATTCTTTCCTTTTATGTATGACAAATTTGAGTAAAGATTTTGCATATGACAAGATAGAGTCAATTCTAGTCCCACCAATCATGGAGGTCTCGACGTCAGTCATGCCCACATCGGTCAAAGACCTTTAAAGTGGAGATTAGCTTTGCTGCGAAGATCCCCATGTAAGCAATTGCACATGCCCTGTGCATGTCAGGAATCAGAGGATTTTCGAGAAATACCTCAGCATGTCAGAACCGCATTGGCACATCTTGACTTTCCAATTGAAGGCACCCCTAATTATAGAGGATCTCATTCGAGCTTCGAGACCAAGAGCATGGAGGAGCAAACCGAGATAGAGAAGGCTGAATAAAGTAAAGAGGATAAAAGACTCTGCTAGCTTTGAAGGCACAATGGAAGAAGGGTAATCTGTATCGTTCCCAATTTACCCTTAATCATCTCACTTCTAACATAAGCTTATGTTTTTGTCAGAAGGGGATTATTGACATCCGATAGAACTCAAGATGTTGTCAATCTAATTTCAAATGAAAGGAATCATGAAGGGTAATCTTGTATCGTTCCCAATTCCTGTATTTCAAAAAGCCGTTCATTAACACGGTCTTTCCTATTGCCTTGCAAATTTGCCTCACCGCACAGGTAAGTATCTTTGTCTCTAAAAACTTTTCTCATAAAAGTACAAAGAAGCAAAGAAAGAGGAAACATGTTAAAGCAAATGAATGCTTAACCTTTCTCCAAGTGCATTGCATATCTTTTGGAAAGAATTTTGCATGGTAATTTTACCTATTTAATTCACCAATTCCCTGTGAAAATTTTGACAATTCGACAAGTGGTGTCGAACTGCTCTGGTGTATTGAACGAGGTGTGTCAGGATGATGAGAGGCAACCCTTGGTCTATACACATTCTCACGTACCAAACTCTTGCAAGATGAGTGAAAGAGTCTCATTTCTACAAGGTAAAGGGATTTCTCGCATAAGGTACGGTAGCCAAAGTGACGAGAGGCAGTTCATTTCTTTGCCCTATATACTACTATTAATCCTTTGCTTGACCATTTTTGAGCCCACACACTCGGAGTTTCCTTTCAAATTACCCCTGTCAAGAACCACCCCACATTGGAGCAGCTTGAGGAAAATTAGCCTCACATGATGGATTCAAACTCAGAGGAAACAAGAAAAACATCCCTTCCTGTTCGGTCACTGCCCCTGTGGCTTCGACCTCACTGTTTTCATGGAACCCGTGATCCTTGACAGAGTCCTCCAAGACAAACACACCATCGACGGCCGAACAGTCGAGACTAAGAGGGCTTTGTCAAGAAAGAAGCAGCAAACTAATGCCTGTTCAGAATGCCAATGATCTTACTGATAACAGTGATGTTTTCACTAAGCAAGACAAGAAGGATGAGGAGTTTGTAATATCTAAAACTTTCTATGATCATCCGCTGCAACAGCTCGCACAAGGAGAAAAGATGTATAGAAATTTTCTTGCTCTCACTTGCATTAATCTTTGAGTGTTTTTATTGCAGATGAACTCTCGCGATAATTTAAGTGCCCTAGGATGACGAAGAGCAATTCTTTTTTTATCCCATACACTCATATCCTTTGCTAGCCCAATTGAGCCGGCAATTTCATTTCGTATGAACCCAATTGGTGATCATCCTCCACATCGGGGCAAGGCAAAAGTTACCACAGTTTGAGCGTTACGGTCTCAAGTACCGAATGAAGATGAAGACTCCAAGAGCCTAAAAACATTGTTCTGTTCAACTTTGTTTAGGCTAGTCCTGACAACACCAAAAGAGCAGCTAAAAAAATGCTGAAAATTAGGGGCATGAAAAAGCAGTGTGCCTGGTAAAAGCAAGGCCAATGCCCATGAATAAAAAAAAAGAAAAAGAAGAAAAGGAGAAGAAGAAAAATGATGAAAAAGATGAGAAGAAATGAGTTCTTATTTTCTGGATAATGTGCTCTTAAATACCTCAAAGTTATCAAATGGTGAAGAATAGACAACCCCAAAGGATGTAGACTTGAGTTCTCCTTTGATACAAATTCCTACTTTAAGAACTCTGTCTTGACAAAGATTTTCTACATGATGGATGAAATGGTATCCAGGAAAATGCTTGACACAAAAGCTCCTCAAGGAAAAGTTGTTAAAGATGCTAAAACACAAGATTACCCGAGGAGTCTTCCAAAAGGATCCTGATGGTGGAGAAGAAGACTGGTGACAATGCCAAGGTGATCACCAATTCTCACCCTTACACACCTTTTTGAGCCTAAAGATCATTTCGTTCGTCAACCTGTAAACCAAGCCCACGTTACATCCCTCATAAAGTCTCTTTTGACTGGGGCACTTGAATTAACGTGGAATTTCAAATGTTTATAAACAACGCTTGAGGAAGTGTGAGCAAAACTATTTTTATCTCGTTTTGCAAGGTTCTTGACTTGTAAACCCGGAGGTGATTGCAGAATATTTTCTTTCATGGCCTTGACTCGAACAGTCTCCTTTGCTAAGCAATTGACCAAGACTACATTACGACCTTGAGGAAGACCTCTTAGATTGGCAGTGTCGTACCACTTGTGAGAAAACTCAGACCCTTGTTGATATGATAACGGTCAGACTGAGTGTTTTCGATGTTCCCACATTAATGGTCGGGACAAACAACCCTTTTCAATGAGAGTGAGTGGAAAGTCCTTTCTGACTGAAGGTCCCTCGTTCATCATCTTGAGAAAGTCCACCTTGCGAAAAATTGTCTTGATTGGCCCTTGGTGGATTTTTGGTAATGTAAACATGGTAAAATCATCATGCATGAACCTTCAAATGCACACTCTGGAATAGCCCAGCTTGTCTATCCCTGATGAATGCATGCATGTTTGTGCTAATCATCTTTGACAGCTCAGAGTTTTAATCCCCAGTGATAGAATACAAAAATTCGGGCACTGAAAAAGCCCTCATTATCATCTTAAGAGAGATGCCCCGAAAAAGGTTGGATATTCAGCAGATGATACATCAAACCTTCGAGAAAATGCCCAGGTAAGTACATTCTACCTTACCCAGTCCCAAAATCATCAGATTTCTTTTCAAACTACCCAGAAGGTAAACCAGGTGTTACTTTGAAAAAGAAAAGCATCTTGACTAGCTGGTCAAGATATTTCGTACAATATTCAGGAATAGCCTCAGTTGTCTATTTCTCCAATGAATGCATATGCGTTTGCACAAAGAAAAATTTGCCTGACAGGAGACATGCTCTTAAGAGGCAGGAACGTATCTAGGTAAGTATATTCTACTCATGCCTGGTTCCAAAAATCCATGTACCTATAATTATTATGGTACCCTTTGAACATTGGACTAACCCCTCTGTTCATCCTTCTGAGTACGGAACTGACTCCCTCTGTTCACATCAAATCCTTGGGCGAGGACCCCGAGGTGCTCATCGTTTGTGCTTTCCAAGACCTGATGGCGAGGACCCAGCAGGCAAACCATCAAATTCTCGGGCAAGGACCCCGAGGTACTCATCGTTTGAGCTTTCCAAGACCTGATGGCGAGGACCCAGCAGGCAAACCATCAAATCCTCGGGCGAGAACCCCAAGGTGCTCATCGTTTGAGCTTTTCAAGACCTAATAGCGAGGACCCAACAGGCAAACCATCAAATCCTCGGGTGAGGACCCTGAGGTGCTCATTGTTTGAGCTTTTTCAAGACCTGCTGGCGAGGACCCACCAGGCAAACCGTCAAATCCTTGGGCAAGGGTCCCTAGGTACTTTGGCAAAACAATTCCCAGTCAAGGCGACCGAAGAAAGGTTCGGGTTCTAGACAAACAAAATCCAGTCAGTCAAGGCGATCGAAGAAAGGTTCGGGTCCTCGACACACAATATCAACTGTCTGGAATTGCTCTACCCTTCGGCAAGGTAAGTAATACCAGGTATGTTTTTATTTGCTTTAACATGCATCATCTTATCGCATCATAAAAAATGGGACTCACAGTCCCGCAAAAAATAACATTCATTGAGCATGCATGGGCCAAATTTAGGTGTCATTTTATCTTTGAACGTAACCTCTGCGAACTCAAACTCTGCGAGCTTACCTTCAAAGAGGAGCAGCTCTTGACACCTATTTTTAATTTGCCCAAAATTAATTGCACAAAATTTAGGAGTTAATTTTTATTAATTCCTAAAACAAAAAAATATTTCTATTTAAATGCATTGCATATAGAAATTAGGCACATTTCGCATTAATAGGCCCTATTAGAGTTTTGTAAAATTCAAAAAAAAATTCAAAAAAATTAAAGTAAAATTAAGTAAAAAAATTATTAATTAATTAATTCAAAAAAAAGAAGAAAAGAAAAAAAAATCGATTCGGGCCAGGTCGGGGCCGGGCCGACCCGGCCCGTTTCTCTCTTCCCCCCTCCGCGGGCCCAAGTCCCTTTCCCTTTTCTTTTTCTTTCGCGTGGGCTTCCTCCTCAGGCCCAGCTCACCTTCTCTTCTTTCTCCCCCGCGCAGGCTGGGCCTGGCTCGACCCAGCCCTCTTCTCCTCCTTCCTTCTTCCCCACGCGCGAGCAGTCCCTTTCTCTCCTCTGCTCTCCCTTGTTTCGCGTCATCACGCCAATGCACAGCGGCGCCGCCCCTCATCATCTTCATCAGCAAGCCAGAGGAAGGCCGAACGAGCACGCCGACGGGACTAGCATTAATTGCTAGTCCCGTCCGCCTCGTTTCCCGGCCTCCATCTCTCTCTTTCTCCTCTCTCCTCCTCCCCCTGCCTCTCTGCCCATCTCAGAACTGCCCCCCCTATGCACCGGCCTATGGCCGCGGAATTCACGGGGCATAGGTCGGTGTAGGCCTTCGTCATCCGACGCAGGGAGGCACAGTGTCGTCGTCGCTGGCCTATAAAAGGTCAGAGAGAGAGAGAGGCCGGTCGGCCATTTTCCAAAAAATTCAGAGAGAGAAAGACCGAGGGAGATAGGGAGAGAAGGATAGAAAAACAGAGAAGAGAGAGGAGCCTCGGAGTATCTTGCAGGTCCCAGTCGGCCTCGTCGTTGCCAGCAAACCGACCGGCGACTCCCGGAAGTGCCCCTGGTCGGCCACAGAGAGAGAAAACAGAGCAGAGAGAGATTGAGAGAGAAGAGAGAGAATAGAGAGAGAGAGCGAGTAGACCGAGAAGCGCCGGAGGAAGAGGAAGGACCAGCAGCGTCGCCGTCGTCCCCTCAGATCAGCCGGAGGTCCCCTTTCGATGCGTCGTCGACGGTGAGACTGCCCCCCGACCTGAACCGACTTTGTTCTCCCCTGTTTTTGCTCCGATTTTGGCCGGGACTCGCGCCGGCCTTGTGGCGCGATTCCCGGCCCATATCGCCATCCCCCGCCGTCCGTGTGTCGCCGTCGTAGGTGAGGTGAGTCGCCGGAGCTGACCAGCTCGCTGGAGGAGGTCAAAGTGTCTCTGTTTTTGTCGCACCTACCACCTGTTCGATAAAATGTCCAAATGACGCCAGGTAAGTTGTGCTCGCCGGCCGGTGAGTACGTGGCCGGACGGCGAGCGGGGTAGTCGATGAAGTCTTATGGGTGTCCTGGGAGTGCAAAATCGGGCTTAATTTGATCTGGGTCGGCCGGCGAGTCGCCGGATCTCGCCGGCCGACGTTCTTACGTGCCTGTCGCACGTAAGAACCGGTTCAGACCGATCCACAGACCGGTTCAGACTGGTTTGCAGACCGGGTCAGTTCATCTGGGCCGGTTCGACCCGGTCGAACCGGCCCAATTTTGTCCTCATCCGTCGGACCAGGCCCCAACCGGGCCTGATCCGGTCCAAACCCGGGTCAATGACCCGGGTTGACCCCTTACCCGGTTCGGATCCGGAAATCCGACCAGGGTCAACGCAATGGGTCGGGTCCGTTGACCCGGGTCGGACCCTACCCGACCGGTTTATTATATTATATTATATTTTTATTTTTATTTTATTAAAAGATATTTAAAAAAATTAAAAAATTAAAAAAGGGTTTTTCTTTTCCTTTTTCTTTTCCGTTTTTTAATTAATTTAAAAAATTAATTTAAAAAATTTAAAAAATCTTTTAAATTTTTTTTTCTCTTGCTTTTTTCTTTCTTCTTTTTTCGTATTTTTTTAATTAAAATTTTTTTTTAAAAAAAATTTAAAAAAATTTAAAAAATATTTTCAAAAAATATTTTCTTTTTATTTTCTTATTTCGTTTTTTTATTTCGAAATTTTTTTTTTGTGACTTATCTGAGTGTTTTAATCCTTTGTCATATTATTTTGCATGTTATTGTCTTATTTAAATTAGACAAGCCTGAAATCCCGCGGTAGTATGTTTCGTATTTTATTATTACCATTGTGTTATTAGTATGCATGTTTTAATACAATTGCATGAACTGCCGTCTTTTGAATGTCATCTGGCTTAGCTAAGGTTAGAACCCTAGGCTGCATAACTTGTTGTGTTCCTGACTGCTAATCATTTCTGATTATGTACTCGCTTGATAACCTCACTTATTAGGAGAATGTTCCTAAAATCAATCCAAACTGTCTAATAAATGTTTTCAAAAATGAACAGGGTAATATGGTACCGAAAGGGCATTAGTTATCCAACTAGTGTAACCAAGTCTCCGAATTCAGTTAATCTCTGGTTCGTAGAAATAGGGTGATCCTCCCGTCACCCTATTTGGGTTTCTAATCGACCTACCTCAAATCGATTAGTGGCGACTCCTGCATGTAAATCACCCACATATTAAAAACTTAAACATTAAATTGCGATATGGTATGAGCTTGGGAGAACCCGAGTTAAGTCCTAAACCTAGACTTAGCACGTACCAGGCGAGCCCCCCTCCTTTTTGCATGTTGTTCAAAACGAGGGCTTGGGAGTTCGGTCGCGACAATGTCTCACTGACCGAATCACGTAAATCCAATGTCCCATTTATTTCCTCGTGGAAGAAAATATTTTGGTTGTGGAAATATGTTATCCTTTTTCAAATGGAAACTCATATATATGGCACCAACTTCAGTTGCAAGATTTATCATAAGATTGAAACAATCAATTATATATTTTATAAGACACGATGGATGATACGCCTTATGTGTACGCACTATTCCATGATGAGGATGAGATGCAAAGATTTGTCGAAATTCTACTTACCATTGTTAGCCCTTTGATGATCTCGTCAGTGTAATAGTCGGGCTGCGTCTCTTGCAACGAAAGAAAGTGATCCAACATAGTGTCCGTACTCCTATCACCACCTTTTTTGCTGCTAGCTCTGTGGTCTTCAATCATATTTTGTAAGAACTCATTCAATCTCTTGCTCAACCTAGACACGTTCTTCTCATAATCCCTATAAACCAACCTCAAAATACTCAAGAAATCCCCTGGATACACACCACCGAAAGTATACTGCAGAATTTCAGCGATCAATTCACGAAAGGACGTTGCCTCCTCGGCATTGGTCACATCTTCCCCATAATACCTCTTCCCAGTCATCATCCTTACAACGATGTTGACTATCATCTCCAAGAACATCGATCTTAGCTCCACCTTAGTGAAGTCATCGGGAGATGATGAGGTTCTTTTTTTTAGATTAAGCAGGAGTCGCTTGATTTCATCCCTTCGAACGGGCAAAAAGGAGTTGAGACGGGTGGAGGAGAAGATTTCTAGGGTGCAAATGCGGCGAAGGTTGCGCCAGTGGTCGCCATACGAGGCCACGGTAAGAACTGTGCTGTCATACCCAAGGTGCTTGGTAGCGAAGCTGGTGGGGCGGTTAGCAAGCACGAGATCGTTTTTAGTACAGCATTCTTTGGCGGCTTCTGCTGACGAGACGACGACAATCCAGCGGGAGCCGAAGCGGAGAGAAATGACGGGGCCGTAGGATTGGGAGAGGGAGTGGAGTGTTCGGTGGAGGGGGAGTTTTATGAGGTGGAGGTGGCCAAGGATAGGGATGGAAGGCGGGCTCGGCGGGAGGTTCTTGGGTTGCTTTAACAACAAAGAGAAGAGCTTGAGAGTGAGGAGGAGCAAGAAAATTAGAGAAAGAAAAGTGTAAGGTGATGAAGGCTCCATGGTTGGGACGAACTCGGTATTGGCGACGGTTGTGGAACCCAATGATCACTGCAACTCTAACGGAAAGCCTTTAAAGTAAGTTTCGCTCGCAGCCAAAGTAACCATGTTGAGCCCGTGGCCGAATAAAAAAATTGTGTTCTGGCCCACGAGGAGAACGATGATGCAATTATTGAGAGGAAATATCTACTCATGAAGAGGTCATGCGGCTGAGATTTGGGTAAGTTTCACATCAGCAAAGATTTTCTAGAATTTAGCCCACACAAAAATTGATGTAAAATTCAAAACAGACCCACAACCCTCTGAGCCACACAAAAACTCCTAGCCCAGCCCCACTTAATATTCGTGGTTGCTTTCAGCCACGAAGAGACGAGCTTGAGAGTGAAGAGGAGGATGAAAATTAGAGAAAGCAAAGTGTAAGGTGATGAAGGCTCCACGGTTGGGACGAACTTGGTATTGGTGAAGGCTGTGGAATTCAATGATCATTGTCACTCTAGCGGAAAGACTTTAAAAGCATGTTTCGCTTGTGGCCAAAGTAACCATGTTAGAGCCCATGGCCGAATAAAATAATCATGTTCCGCCCAGGGAGGAGAACGTTGATACTTATTAACAGGAAATATCTACATTTTAATAAAGATTTGAATAAGATCGCCATCAGTAAAGATTCGTGCTAACCACTCCCTTTTTTTTTTGATAACCCAGGGAATCCCTGCACGGCCGACAGCCGGGGAGTAAACCCTGGGGGTGACACGTGCTAGCCACCACACACGTGCCACCGGTTAAGTCACCCTGCGGTGCCCGGGATTCGAACACTCAACCTTTTGCGAGAGGAAGAGTGCGCGTTCCAGCAACACTACCCAGGCCACTCTCTTCACATGAACATTTATCAATAATTAAAGGGTATCTAAAAAGGGCCATTTATAGAATCGATTAAGATGTCAGTTAGAAGAAAACATGCGGATCAAGTTGTTTTAACCATATGTGGAAATGAACAAATTAGTGCACGACATGATAACGTGGGCCATGAATAGATAGGGGTGACATGGGTTGCTCAAATGTAAGTTGAGAGTGAGGAGGAGCAAGAAAATTAGAGAAAGAAAAGTGTAAGGTGATGAAGGCTCCATAGTTGGGACGAACTCGGTATTGGCGACGGTTGTGGAATCCAATGATCACTGCAACTCTAACGGAAAGCCTTTACAAGCAAGTTTCGCTCGCGGCCAAAGTAACCATGTTGAGCCCGTGGCCGAATAAAAAAATTGTGTTCGGGCCCACGAGGAGAACGATGATGCAATTATTGAGAGGAAATATCTGCTCATGAAGAGGTCATGCGGCTGAGATTTGGGTAAGTTCCACATCAGCAAAGATTTTCTAGAATTTGGCCCACACGAAAATTGATGTAAAATTCAAAACAGACCCACAACCCTCTGAGCCACACAAAAACTCCTAGCCCAGCCCCAATTAATATTCGTGGTTGCTTTCAGCCACTAAGAGACGAGCTTGAGAGTGAAGAGGAGGACGAAAATTAGAGAAAGCAAAGTGTAAGGTGATGAAGGCTCCACGGTTGGGACGAACTTGGTATTGGTGAAGGCTGTGGAATCCAATGATCATTGCCACTCTAGCGGAAAGACTTTAAAAGCATGTTTCGCTTGTGGCCAAAGTAACCATGTTGAGCCCATGGCCGAATAAAATAATCATGTTCCGCCCAGGGAGGAGAATGTTGATACTTATTAACAGGAAATATTTACATTTTAATAAAGATTTGAATAAGATCGCCATCGGTAAAGATTCGTGCTAACCACTCCCTTTTTTTTTTTGATATCCCAGGGAACCCCCGCACGGCCGACAGCCGGGGAGTAAACCCTGGGGGTGACACGTGCTAGTCACCACACACGTGCCACCGGTTAAGTCACCCTGCGGTGCCCGGGATTCGAATACTCAACCTTTTGTGAGAGGAAGAGTGCGCGTTCCAGCAACACCACCCAGGCCACTCTCTTCACATGAACATTTCTCAATAATTAAAGGGTATCTAAAAAGGGCCATTTATAGAATCGATGAAGATGTCGATTAGAAGAAAACATGCGGATCAAGTTGTTTTAACCATATGTGGAAATGAACAAATTAGTGTACGACATGATAACGCGGGCCATGAATAGATAGGGTGACATAGGTTGCTCAAATGTAAGATTGCTGACACTTGAAGATGTAAGACACGATTAAACCTATATTTTATGTATAATTCACCTCCACAAATCCTTAACTACCGCGCTATCTATTTGTGGTTTGATTTGTAATTAGATTGAGATTCTCTAAAATTACAGAGTAAATTTACATCATAAATTTATCCCAAGCAAACGAGTAACACATCAACCCCTCAAAAAAAGGTCCGCATTAACCGACCACCACCACCAAAACACTGACTTCATAGAAATATACTTGCTTGTAAATGATGGACACGAAGTTAAAATTTAAAATGTAAAGGGGAAATTGTCCAAAAGTTCTAAACTTATTGATTCATTTCTAAACATTTCAATTATGCCAATTTAGTCATAAAAAATATCATAACTTACCAATTTAATCCTAAACCTTGTTGATGAGTTGCCAATTTTATTCTAAATCTTTTAATAACTTACTAATTTAGTCATACCGATCAATTTTTGCTAAAAATAGTTGATGTGGCGGTCTAGTCTGCGTCGATTGTCTTACGTGGCATGGCCGAATATAGTTATCAATTATGACATGTTTAGTTGTTTTTTTAGTAATAACCATGTATTGCATGCGAGGATAAGAAAATGTTAATGCCATTATGGAAAGAAAGAGCCAATGCATGGTCAGGAATCATCATCATGAAGGAGACACACAGTTGACATTAGACAAATTGCTCATCAATAAAAATTCATGCTAATCAACCATCTGCCTTAAATGTTTTTCTGATAGTTTAGAGCGTGAATGATAACCGTTTTGTTTTTCTGTTTTTCTATTTCCGAGATTAAGTTTGGAACAGAAGTCAGTTTGATAACGCAAATTTATTTTTTAATTTCCTAGACAAATTTTTAGCCCAGAAATAAGTTTGGAACAAAAATTAGAAGTGGAAATTTTTTATTTTTCTATTTCTAGAAGAGAAACAGAAATAACAACTCACAACTCTTCTCACCGCTCACCCTCACCGCCCACCGACCACTCCTGCCTATCGGACGTTGGGAACAGAAATTTAAGAAGGCCTATTAAAAAAAATTGTGTCGTTATCAAATACTATTTTCTGCTCAGAAACTCGTCCAGGACACAGAAATAGAATATATTTCTGGCCAAAAATTGGGTCCGGGAACATAATGGTTAATATTCTCACCCTTAGTAGCTGGAGAATTGCATAACCAGTATAAATTTATTGCACAAATTTAAATTCAATCCTAGACTTTTTAATTGAACCAATATAGTCATTAATCTTTAAGTGAAAATACAATCAAGTTCCCCCGATCAAGTCTCATATAAATTATCTAATGCTAGTAGTCAAATCCTAAATCTTTAAGTGAAAAAAAAAACAAAAACCATGTTTTTCCCGTGGGGATAACACAAAAGTTAATGCAGTTATTGAGAGAGAGCCAAGAAGTCATGATCATCGATCATCATAATGAAGAGGACACACAGTTAAATTAGGTTGCCGGCCGGGATAAGCAAAAAGTTAATGCAATTATTGAGAGAAAAAGCCAACCCATTGTAAGCAATTGTCATTATGAAGAGGACACATAGTTGATATTAGATAAATTCCTCATCAATAAAGATTCATGCTAATCGACCACCTAACTTGAATGGTTCTCAATAGCTTAGTGAGTATATAAAAAAGGCCATTTGAAGAATTCTTAGTTTCAGTTTGGAGCGATGTCAATACTGATATATGGATGTTCGATTAGTGCATAACATATCGTAAATTAAGTGAACTTTTTTATTCCTTAAGCTAACTGAAAGCAATTTTTCAAAGGTATTATTACGAGTGTATGAACATCAGAGGGGAGTTGCGGTGAGGGTCATTGGAAGACTGGATGTGCATCACTGAAAGCCAGCAAGTGTTGCGACAGGCGAGCAATGCCGCCACGGTGGAATGAGCACTGCAATTGTTGAGAGCTGGCCGAAGAGAGAGAGAGAGAGAGGAAAATTAGAAAACCAAAAAGAAAAGAAAAAGAAGCATGGAAAATAGAAAGATGTATATACATATAAGCAATTGAATTGCTAAAGGATACCAAAATTAAGAGGAGCAGACCTAACACTGATGTGACGCCCCGTACCTCGGGGCCATTAACGTGACGTCCCGTTCATTAATATCTTTATTTACACACACGCGGAAGCATATCTTGGGACGATCACAACAAAAACAACAGCGGGATTAAGACAAGTATCATGAGCAAACCTTATATTACAGTGCCTGCAAATATGTTTTAACAAGCCCTTCGGGCTATGGAAAACAATACATATTTTCATAGCCATTTACACACAACAAACATGTGGCTTGGGTATCCTAAGCCCACTATTTCAGGTTCACGGCTCCTCGCTTTTCCCTGAACTCCAACATGGCTCAAGCTCCCTCAGTCGCCGCCGTCCATTTGACCATCCTATGTACCTGAGGGTGGGAAAAACGGGGGATGAGTCGGGGAGACTCAGCAAGTGAAAACACTAATATCAAGCGAGGATATGTCGATCGCCATTAACATAAGTCGGCCATTACCGCACCCGCATCAATGGCAGATCAATAGTAAAGTTCAACAAGAGAACATCAAGCACGGCTACATCGTGCACACGTTACAAACCAAGGCTCGGTTCTATCTCAAAACAACATCAAACACGAAACATGATCAAATCGAGAAATGAACCAACCACGACCAACCAAACGACCGAGAAACGGTCCAAGCAAACCACGTCACAACGTATCTCAACATCCTTTCCCGATATTAGGGAATTCACTTACACAACGCCAAACAAAACCAGAGAACAGGGTTCGAGATAGGTGAGCTCGAGAAATTTCGGGTTTTCTCCTTGCTTCCTTCTTGCTTGGCCGACCAAAACGAGGCCTATCAAGGCCAAACCGTGGCTCTTGGATGGTAACGAGAAGAGACACGGGCTGGTTCGGGGTTGATTCGGGCGTGAGTTTCTCGACTAAAGTGAGAAAATAAGAACAAAGGAAGAAGAAGAAGATGTTGGCGTGAGATTGGAGGATGGCGTGAGAGAGGAGGAGAGGGTGGGGAAGCTTCATGTGAGGCTTCTAGCTTCTTATAGACAAATAAGCTTGGAAAAGAAGCCAAGTGTGAATGCGCACAATAGTCAAAAGTCATGATGGCCTGTATTTAATGCCATTAATGGCTATTAATGGACTAAAATGATGAAGATGCTAACTTTGGTCCTCTCTCTCTCTCTCCCTCCCTCACGGCTTTTCTTTCTCTCTCTCCCTCTCTCTCTCTCTTTGGCCAAATGGCCTTCTCTTAATTTATAGAGACCAAAACTTGGGGCCAAAGAAAAGGATGAGGTAAGCGCTTAGGTCATCAGGGCAATGAGGTAAGCGCTTACCTCACAAGCCATCATGAAGGCCATCAAAGTCAAGAATCATAAATGCAAGCCATTAATTAGGCTTCTTGAACAAGCTTCATCAAGCTTACTTCTCAATTTCGTTTTTCCTCGGTCTGACCTCCGATCAAAGCACAAAATATCTCATTTGAAAGCTCAGAACGTCCACTTTAAATCACCAGAAGACACCAAGTCCAAATTCCAACGTTTTCATATAGAAAATGCTAAATCTTTGAAATCTGGAAAAACCGAACAGTTTTGCACCGTTCACGAAATCAGACTTAAAATCATAGTAAATGAACTCCGAAAATTCTCAAATTCGGATATGTCATAAACAAGACCTTAGTAAACATTTTTCGTGAAGAACACAAAATCTAATTCTCTCTGTAAATACCATTTTCAGTTACTCAAAGATAGACTAAAAACAGCTTACTGGAACAGTATTTTTATTTCTCAAAATAAGCTCTGTCCAGTATCTAAATCATCTCAGAAAATTCCCCAATTTACACACTTTATAGAAAAGGAAGTTCTCAGTAACTTTCATGAAGGAAACTTTTCCAAAATCGGGCCAGAAAAGCTTGTAGAAAATAAAGACGGTGTGAACATCACCGAAAAACTCATTCTGGGCAGTTTCACACGGTCTAAAAATCAGACCATTGTACCACTCATATTAGCTCTAAAAATTCTGAAATTAAATCATATAAGACTTCCAGATGTCTGGAACAACTTTCCGAAAGAAATCATTGGGAATTTCGGATCACAAATGTCTCCCCAAAAATAACAAAACAAAAGGGTACAAATGATCCGAAAACTAGGTTTTCCAAAACAAGATAAAACAGTTTAGTTCTGATTGGAAAACCGCCAAACTTAAATCATAGCCATTTCGCAGGGACTGAAATTGAGGATATTACAATTTACCTGCGGCTTCCCAGGCCCAAAAATCGGGATGTGACAACCGAGCTCATACTTGAGGGAGAGATTGTTGAAATGCACGTGTGAATTGTGCTAGAAAAGTCTTACATTGGAGAATTAATGTGGTGTGGAGCAATTAATATATCAAAAGTAGCTCATAACTCATTAACTTAAACTTTTAAGTGAAATTAGATCCAATCGAATATTTTGACAAGCTCAGACTTGAGCATTCTCTGGGTAATCTTCTTAGGCAAAAGTATCGAGTTTTTACTGTGCACTCCCAACACTAAGCCCAACACTGCTGGCTCGATGTCTAAGAATCCTAGACTGGCGGGTGGTGCCGTGATCATTCGAGACCATATGAGGAACTGGATATCGGGTTTCTCAGGGCTTTGTTTGAGTAGCGACTACACCAATGGCTCAACTCTGGTCTCTCTACGAGGGCCTCAAGCTGGCTAAGCGGCTTAATGTACTAGCCTGCATGTTGAACTTGGTGCGAAATTTTGGTCAATATGTTTGAATCTAATCTTTGCAATAATGAAGCACTAGCCATTTTTTCTCGAGTATAGGACGCTCCTCAGGATCTTCACCAACTACGGACTGGAACACATATGTATGGAAGCCAATAAAGGAGCAGATTCAATGGCCAAGAGATGAAGAACCCAAACGTCTCAGACTGTTGATTGAAGACCAACCTCCAGAAGCTACAGATTTCTTGTCGATGAAAAGAGAAGCTGCTGTTATATACGTCCTATAAGAATTTTGTAATATTGAAGTCTGTTGCTATTAGGATGTTCCCACCCGAAATAAAAGATCTAGTAACTTCATCAAGTAAACAATGAGGATATTCACCACGGCCAACTTTTACAATCCGTTGCAATATACCCCATGATATTTTCAAATTCGTGTCGGTTTACCCCCTCAACGTTGGCCAAGGCCAACTTTTACACAAAAATTTGACCAACTTACACACTAGATTAGGTGTGGCCAATGGTGGGCAGAATGACGACGTGGTTGGGTCTTAAGCATCACTTCCGCGTTTACACTTATTTTCATGTTTTTCACAATTTTTTTTGTCGATTTTGAATTTACATACTTTACGATGCATTATTTAGTTTCTTGAGTTTCTTCAGAATTTTCGCTTGAAATCATAATGACTTGGTAGGACAAGATGTTGAAGAGGCTAGCAAGGGTCACTAGAGGGGGGTGAATAGGTGATCCTAAACAGATCTTTGATATTTACGCAGAAATAAAACAAATAACAGAAGAGTCTGAATAAAATTCAGATTCAAGTCAGATCATATGGGAGATGATCTGATGTGCAGAATGTAAAGTAAGAGATAAGGAATAGAGAATCTACACAAGTTTATAGTGGTTCGGCTTATAGCAAGCCTACGTCCACTCTCCCACGCTTACAGCCTACCGGCTATATTTCACTAAATAATCAAGACAAATTTACAGATTCTGAGTGATATCACTCTCGTGTATGATAGGACTCTCTATCTTACACAAACACTCTTCACAAAGTAAACCTCAAGATCTTAATCTTAAGTTCAGAACGACAAGAGAACTGATTGGAGTATGCTCAGACTTTGGACTTGTTGATTCTTGAATCTGTATCTCTTCTGCTGCTCGTGATCTCCTTAAATACTCCTCTACATCCACACTAGCCGTTGGACAACTTGCAGAGGATCATCTTCCAATCTTCACCTTGGACAGATTTGTATAATAAGGATTGAGTAGACGTTGGATGACAAATTCTGAATCCCGCTGATTCTGGTCGCCCATACAATCAGAATCTTGGTTTCCATAAGTAGAGTTTTGTCCGCTGTAATGCATTCTTGTCGTAGTATTTGATTGTCAATCAATTTGATTAAGATTGAACTAATCAAAATTTTCCTTCTGTGAAATCCATGCCAGATCACTAGCTGTTATGTTTTTCGTTCTGAGTTTTACGTCTGAAGAATTACTACGTCTTCGTCTGCTTTTGAAAATTTCATCTTCTACGCCTGCTTCTGAAAAAATTTCAGCTTATGCGTCTGTTTTTGAATTTTCTCGTTTTGAGTCTGAATCTTAGAACTTTAGATTTTGTGGGTCTTCAAGAACTTATAAAGTCTGAATCCTTTCTGCGTCTGAAAAAATATCTCAGAACTTAGATAATTTTTCTAGCTTGTAAAATCTGAAAAACTTCCTCCTAAGCTTTCAGAACATATATTCCTAAAATAAGATAGTTCAGAATAAGTATCAGATTTACAATTATCATGGAAGGTTTTGTCAACTTCAAAATTAGTAGGAGTTTTCCTCAATAATCTCCCCCTTTTTGATGGTGACAAAACTTTCCTGTAGATTTAATCAATTTAAAATTAATTGGAAGTAAATAAGCATATTTAGCGCATGAATCAGAGCTTGAAGTTAAGAAAGAGCAAACTCTGTTGATATCTGTGTCTTTGCTTCCTTTGAACCTGTATATTAAATCTGCATATAATTTCTCCCCCTTTTTCTCATCAGCAAAAAAGGCAATAATAAAACATTTAGATTAAGCAATCAATTGGTCTAGCAAGAAATGTTAGTGTATATTACAGACCGATTGAAAGAAACAGGACTTGAAGAGAAATGTTTTTAAAACAGGCTAATTTTTTGAGGGAGTACGAATCAGTTGAAATTTTTCCAAAATTGAGACAGCCTCCTCAATCCTCAAACTGCATTGACCCACAGCCTTATCCAAGTTTGATGAGCATTGAGTAATGGCTTCCTCGAGTTCTGCTTTGTCTGCTGCTGCTTGGAGTCGTTGAGAGTTGTAGTTTTCCTCAACAATTTTTTGCAGATTCTTCACCTCTTGTTCTAGTGCAGCTTGTTTATCCTTGATCTCGAGCAGAAGTGAGAGGATGTTCTGACTTTCTGAAGGCTGTTCTTGGACATTAGCCGGCTCAGACTGATTGAATCCCATGGTTGCTTCTTCTGGAATCTTCCCCTGTACAGGTGCTTGATCTTCAGGGACATGTTCTTGAGGAATTGATTCTGATACCTTTGGAATTGGTTCAGAAACATGTTTTGGAGAATTAGTGTGGCCTGGACCAAGGTGTTCTGCTTCTGCTTCATCACTTTCATCACGCAGAAGAGTTTTTCTTTTCTTACTATACACCTTTAATGGGATTGGAGATTCTTTCTTCTTGCTTGCTGATCCTGCCCCTTTTCTCTGCCCTGTCTTTCTGATACTTGACTTTCCAGCAGATATAACCTCAGACTGATGAGCCTCTTTTCCTTTGATCTTTTCCCTTATATCATCAAACTGTTTCATTTTGGAGAGCATTCTTTCTCCAACAAATATACAGGGAATAATGTTCTAGCACAATTCATCAAGAATCGATATATTTAGGAACATGAAAATTCGAGAGATTAAGACACCATACGGCAGTTGTCCCTTGTCCTTCTGTAGTGTCTTGTACATATGGAATATGATGATATGAGGAAGGGAAAAAGGTTGACCTTTCAGGATTGCCCAGATGAGCTTGATCTCAAATTTGGATAGGTCAGTTTTGGAGGCTGCCTTGGGCTTCAAACAATTGATGATGATCTTGTGCAGATTCACGGATCTTCTGGATAAGTTAGAGTAGGAGATATGCCGCTTTGATTCTAGAGCAAGGTTGGGATTTTCAGAAGCTACCTTGGAAGCATCTTCAATATTTACTGTCAATGGAGTAAACTTGGAGTGTCTTGCTCCAATTATTCTTGCTAACAAATCCGCCTTTAAATCAAATTTTTTGTCACCAACAGTGAATTAGAGCCAGTTGGGCGACAAAATAGAAAGATTGGAATAGAAATAGGCAGTTAATTCAGCATAAACATTTGCAGATTAAAGACAAAATTCATAAATGCCTAGCTTCTCAAACAGGTGTTTGACAAAAATGTCAGCTTTCTCTAGGCAGTCGAAATCCACAGTTCTGTGATTCATGATTCCTCGAGCGAGCAACAGCTTATAACAGGTATTATGCTCAGAACTTCTGAATAATCCTCCTGTTCCTGGCATACTAGATGCTATGCCTACCTTTATTTCAAAGAGCTCAAAAAGTCGAGCATCATCTTCAGGAACAACAAATTTTGATGCAAATGAAGATTTAGGGCTTACAGAATACTTTACAGATGGAGTGGATGTTTTTCCGACTTTTTCTTTACCTTTTCTAGAAAGAGGCACATTTGGGATTGTGCTGGCTGGAAAGTGATCAGTTCCAGTGGAAAACTCAGAATACTTTTGAACAAGATGAGTTTCAGACCGAAGATCATTGTCTTTGAGGCATTTTAGAAGAACCGCAGAAGAAGCATTACTTCTTTTCAATCTTTGATAATTTTTCCACACAAGTTTAATGTTCTTAAAACGAAAATCTGTTGTACCCGCTGGTTTGGGTGATGACGATCGAGGAGGTGATGTCGCTTGAGCAGGTTCTTCAAGATGTTCTGATTCTCTATCTGAAATCTCCATAAACTCCGCCGATGCAGTAGATGTAGACTCTTGGTTCAGAATACGTGAAGATCTTCTTTTGAACGGCATTTTGATCGCTTCTGGAGCAAAAAGTTTCGATCTTTGGAGAAGGAAGACAAGGGGAGTCTCTGAATATCGGAAGGGTTTGAAGAGTAAAAATCGTACTGATGAGGGTTTTGAAAAGTGACGGACAGGTTTATAAAAAAGAAGGACGAGTTTTAGGAATAAAAGGTTATTTATAGAAAGTAAAAATAAGCCCAAATAAGTAGGAAGGAAATATACTTTCTGAAGCATAAAAGATCAGTACAAAATCATGATAATATTTTAAACACAATTAATCAGATAAATTAGGATACGTACCTGATTTGCTTCCAAATATAACAAATATGAAAATATCCTACCAAAAATATTCCCGCCAAACTTTAAACTATGTATGTACCGCTCTTGAGAATCTGAGAAATGTTCAGACCGAGATCACTTGAGTTTGAAAAATATTTCTGTCTATCAAACACTTCAACAGAAAGGATAAGTAATGCACAATTTGTTTCTAATATATTCAAAAGAAGATTTATCAAGAGGTTTTGTGAATATATCAGCTAATTAATTCTTAAAATCAATAAATTGAACATTCACATCACTATTTTGAACATGATCTCTAATGAAATGATGCTTGATTTCAATATGCTTGGCTCAAGAATGAAGAATGGGATTCTTAGACAGATTAATAGCACTTGTGTTGTCACATTTGATTGCAACACTTGAGTTTTTAACAGCAAAATCTCGCAACTGCTGCTTCATCCACAGAATTTGTGCACAGCAACTTCCCAAGGCTACATATTCTGCTTCTGCTGTTGAGAGTGCAACTCTATTCTACTTCTTTGAGTACCAGGATACCAGCATATTTCCAAGTAGTTGACATGTACCTGTTGTACTTTTCCTGTCCACTTTACATCCAGCTAAATCAGCATCTGAATAACCAGTTAGAGTAAAATCTGATTCTTTGGAATACCAAAGACCTAGCATTTGATAAGTTCCAATGTATTTGATTATCCTTTTTACTGCAGAAAGATGCGATTCTTTTGGATCTGATTGAAATCTCACGCACAAACAGACACTAAAAAGTATGTCAGGTCTAGATGCAGTAAGATATAATAAAGATCCTATCATGCTTCTATATACCTTCTGATCAACCTTTTTACCATTTTCATCTTTGTCTAGCTTGGATGTTTGAGACATTGGAATGTCTGTCTTTTTGCAATTTTGCAATCCAAACTTCTTGACTATCTCCTTTGCATACTTTTCTTGGCAAATGAATGTACCATCTTTGGTTTGTTTCACTTGTAAGCCAAGAAAGAATGTTAGTTCTCCCATCATGCTCATTTCGAACTCGTTCTGCATATTCTTAGAGAATTCCTTGCAAAGCAATTCGTTAGAAGATCCAAAGATTATATCATCAACATAGATTTGAACAAGTAGAAAATCCTTACCCTTTCTCTTAACAAATAAAGTTGTATCAACCTTACCTTTGGTGAAATCATTTTACAGAAGGAAATTACTTAACCTTTCGTACCAAGCTCTAGGTGCCTGTTTCAGACCGTAAATGGCCTTTTTGAGTTTGTAAACATAATCAGTCTTCCTTGGTTCTTCAAAATCACGTGGTTCTTCCACATATACTTGTTCTTTAATATATTCATTCAGGAAGGCACTTTTCACGTCCATCTGAAACAGTTTAAAGTTATGGAAACAAGCATAAGCTAATAATAGCCGAATGGCTTCTAACCTTGCAACTGGTGCATATGTTTCATCATAATCTATGCCTTCTTCTTGAGAATAGCCTTTTGCAACTAGTCTTGCTTTATTTCTTATGACTTTCCCTTTATCATCCAGTTTGTTTCTGAACACCCATTTTGTTCCAATTACTGGATGATTTTTGGGTCTTGGCACAAGCTCCCATACTTCATTGATTCTGAACTGCTGAAGTTCCTCCTGCATAGCTTCTATCTAGCTTTCATCTGATAAGGCTTCTCCAACATCTTTTGGTTCCATTTCTGATATCAATGCCAAATTGCTGATGTTCTCCTTTTGTTTGGATCTAGTCTTGATACCATCTTCTATTTCTCCAATGATGAGGTTTTTCGGATGACTGGATTTATGTTTCCAGTTTTTGTTAAATCTTTCCTTCTGAATATCTGCAGACTCTAAATTTTCTGATTGAGTCTGTATATTGTCTTCTTTTCCTTCTTCCACAGGATCTAAGATCGTTTGAGATTATAGATGACCTTCTGAAGACATTTGAATGTGGGGAGGTGGTTTAGATTCATCTTTGTGAGTCTGAATGTTTTCTTCAAACCTTACATTCATTGTTTCTTCCACAGTCTGAGAATTCTTATTGAATACTCTGTATGCTTTGCTTGTAGTAGAATATCCAAGTAAGAATCCTTCATCTGCTTTATCATCAAACTTACCAGGGCGATCATTTGGATTTTTGAGAATAAAGTATTTACAACCAAACACTCGAAAATATGAGATATTGGGCTTTCTACCTTTGTAAAGCTCATAGGGAGTTTTCTCAAGAATGGGTCTGAGAAAAACTCTATTAATGATATAACATGCTGTAGAAACTGCATCTGCCCAGAAATGAAAAGGAATCCTACTTTCAATCAATAAAGTTCTCGCCATTTCCTGCAAGGAACGATTTTTTCTTTTCACAACACCATTTTGTTCTGGTGTGTATGGAGTATAAAAATTATGTTGAAAGCCATTTTCCTCACAAAAGTTTGAAAAACTTTGATTTTCGAATTCTCCCCCATGATCAGTTTTGATGCAGGAAATGATATATCCCTTTTCATTTTGAATTCTTTTTGCAAATTTTGAAAAATATGAAAATGCTTTATTTTTATGAGTAAGAAAGAACACCCATGTAAATCTTGTGAAGTCATCTACAATAACTAAACAATATTTTTTACCACCAATACTTTGTTCTGGTTGGTCCAAACAGATCCATATGAAGAAGCTGCAAAGCACGATCAGTAGAAACATGATGTATAGATTTAAAAGAACTTCTTACTTGTTTTCCTAGAATGCATGCATTGCATAACTCTGTTTTCTTGTATTTCAAATCTGGCAAACCTCGAACCAGTTTCTTATTTGAGATTTTAGAGATTTGTTTCGTACTGATATGTCCCAGCCTTCTGTGCTACAGATCTTCATCCTCTTTGATTGAAATTAAGCAATGAGTGGAGTTTGGATTAACATCTAGAAGATAAATATTGCCATGTCTTCTTCCTGTGAATGTTTGAGAAGAATCTTTGCTTGTTCCTGAGCATGTATCTTCTTGAAAGTTGATTCTGAAACCTGTGTCACAAAGCTGGCTTATGCTAATCAAATTGTAGTTAAGTCCTTTTACCAACAAAACATCATGGATTGCGAGTCCTCCAATTTCAACCGTTCCTTTGCCAATGATTTTTCCTTTGGTATTTCCTCCAAAAGTAACTTTTCTACCATTCAGACTTTGTAGATCAGCGAATATGCTTGGATCTCCTGTCATATGTCTAGAGCATCCACTGTCTATATACAACTTTCTTTTTCTCTTTGTGGTAACCTGCAAAAAATCACAACATCTCAAGTTTTCTTTAGTATCCAAATTTGCTTGGGTCCTTGAGTATTAGTATAGGCTGTCTTAACAAAATCTCTTCGAACAGGTCTCCAGACCTTAGGACATTCATTCTCAAAATGTTGTGGATCTCCACATTTTGAGCACCTGAGTGCACTTCGGCCAACAGATTTTACAAAATTCTTTTTGAAATGGTTTTTATAAGCTTGTCGAGGAGGTCTTTGTCTTAATCTCTCCTTGACTTTTGGAAAATCAATTAAGCTGTCAATGGAAAGAATATGCTTCAAGGTTTCTGAACCTTTTGAGAACTTGGAAGTAATTTCTGAAACTCCCTTTTTCAAAACAACAATTTCTTTAGAAAGAAAATCTCGGCTTTCCTTGATTTGATGAAATTCCTTTTGAAGAAAATCAATTCTTTCTTTTTGAAAAAGATCCTGTTGTCTTAGTGATGAATTTTCCTTTTTCAAAGAAAAGATTCTTTTAAGAGCAGTCTTAAATTCAAAGCATAAATCATCAATATAATTTGATACTTCAATAGACATTTCTGAAGGATTTACCTCGATTTTCACTTTAGGATCAAAATTTGAATCTGACTTTGCCATTAGACAGAAATTTGAGATGTCTTCATTACTATCTTCGCACTCTGTGTCACTCCAGGTTTCTGCCTTTAAGGCCTTCTTTGCTTTCTCAAATTTGGTCTTTTTTTTCAAAAGGGGGCAGTTAGGCTTGATATGTCCACGCTTCTTACCGTGAAAGCATATTATATCCTTTGATCTCTCTGTCTCATCGATAGACCTCTTATTTTCAAAAGGCTTCTTCCCTTTGAGGTTTCTTCCTCTGATTGTCATTTTCTTATACTTCTTTATGAAGAGAGCTAGTTCTTCATCATCAACATCTTCATCTTCAGAATCTGCATCAGAATCAACGTTAGTTTTCAATGCAATCGACTTATTACCTCTGGTTTTATTCTCCTCATTCCGTTTCTTAGTCTCATATGATTGAAGAGTTCCAATTAACTCATTCACTGATAGAGGCTTGATCCTTTGTGTCTCTCGAATAGATGTTTTGATGTTATCCCACTGATCTGTCAGTCCTCTCAGAAGTTTATTAACTTTCATTGTATCTGGAACTGGTTGTTCTTGATAAGCAAGACCGTTCACTATGTCAGTAAACCTGTCATAAAAATCAGCAATTAATTCTCTCGGCTTCATTTTGAAGGATTCATATTGACCAAGCAAAATATTGATTTGAGTTTTCTTGGCTCGATCTGTTCCTTCATAGGTGATATAGAGAGTATCCCAGATTTCCTTAGCAGATTCACAAGCAGCAATTTTTTTATATTCAACAGGAGATAAAGCATAATAAAGAGAATAAATTGCTTTGGAATCTAAAGTTTCTCTTTTACAGATCTCAGTTTGAGATAATGCTGGTTTGCTTCCATCTGTCTTTTCCTTTGAATATGAAGACTTTGGGTTAACTCCTTTGATGATGACACCCCATTGCATATGATCAATTAACTTTATGAATGCCTTCATCTTGTTCTTCCAGACATTATATTCTTTGCCATCGAAATATGGTGCTCTGTTGTTGCTCTGTCCTTCAATGAGCCCTGGAGCACCATAGCTAGCCATGTAGATCGTTAGCTCAGAAGTAGAACACTTCAGTAAAATGAGCAACCTGCTCTGATACCAATTGAAGTGGCTAGAAAGCGTCACCTAGAGGGGGGTGAATAGGTGATCCTAAACAGATCTTTAATATTTACGCGGAAATAAAACAAATAACAGAAGAGTCTGAATAAAATTCAGATTCAAATCAGATCATATGGGAGATGATCTGATGTGCATAATGTAAAGTAAGAGATAAAGAATAGAGAATCTGCACACAAGTTTATAGTGGTTCGGCTTATAGCAAGCCTACGTCCACTCTCCCACGCTTACAGCCTACCGGCTGTATTTCACTAAATAATCAAGAGAAATTTACAGATTTTGAGTGATATCACTCTCGTGTATGATAGGACTCTCTATCTTACACAAACACTCTTCACAAAGTAAATCTCAAGATCTTAATCTTAAGTTCAGAACGACAAGAGAACTGATTAGAATATGCTCAGACTTCTGAGTTTTGCGTCTGAAGAATTACTGCGTCTTCGTTTGCTTCTGAAGATTTCATCTTCTGCGCCTGCTTCGGAAAAAATTTCAGCTTACGCGTCTACTTCTGAATTTTCTCATTTTGAGTCTGAATCTTAGAACTTTAGATTTTGTGGGTCTTCAAGAACTTATAAAGTCTGAATCATTTCTGCATCTGAAAAAATATCTCAGAACTTAGATAATTTTTCTAGCTTGTAAAATCTGAAAAACTTCCTTCTAAGCTTCCAGAACATATATTCCTGAAATAAGATGGTTTAGAATAAGTATCAGATTTACAATTATCATGGAAGGTTTTGTCAACTTCAAAATCAGTAGGAGTTTTCCTCAACAGATGTAGAGTACTTCCTATGTTGTCGCTAAATGCACATTTCCGTGACCGTAAACAATCACATTTAGACGAAACTAAAAGGGGTACTTTTACAAGTCTGCAGGACTTTAAGACTTTATTTAGATCACATACTTCTATCTATATTTACATACTTCTATCTAAATGTAACGAAAGTTGTCTTTAAGACTTTATTTTTACAAGTCTGCAGGACGCAATGAAAAGTATGCGCTTTTGGAGTTCGTAGCAACCTGATATGTCCTGCAGACACACGATACAACCTTATAGTTTTTGACTTTGGTTATTTGGAATCATTAGACATACTCAAGGCATCACTTAAAAAACCCCACGAACTCTATCTAAGCATTCCTTGCTAACCGTTATAACTTTTGCCTACAACTTTTGGTCACCATTTATCTTATCAGCAAGGAATTCAATTTACCCCTCAACATCTGCTATTCCAGAATTTCACCTTCTGTTGCTCACCGGCAGCCATCACTGGTCACCATAGAAACACGTGAAGCACAAAGCCATGGCGATAGTTCAACAGCGTACTCAGCAACTATGAAAGTACATTAAGAATCCTATCTAACAATTAACAAATCGGTTAATAACATGCGGACTATATCAAAACATCTTCAGATTGAGCAATTCCAAGAATTAATCCATGAATGTATCTCACGGACATATCATCAAACAGGTTTGTATACACTCGATTAAAGGAGAAACGATACATTAACGAGCTCGGATTTGATACTAATCTCTAATCCCATTCAGGATGATCGTAATCAATTAACCTACATTCAGAAAACATCTTAGCACATACATATATGTACAATTAATTTTTGTTTCATTGACCCAGTCACATATATGCAGCATATTCAGAAAGACAATGTGCAAGGAATGATTCAATTTCATGCAAGGGACTCCCGGATAAGTTCTGAGATATACCACACCAATTGATCTCATAAGTTCTGAGAAAGCATTCTCACATCAATTGCAGTTTCCGCCACCTCTCCACCGAGAGGCCAAGCTCGATCCTGTATAGGAAGGGACCGAGCGCTCTGGAGTCCACAACTCGGTCGATTTACGAAGGAATCCCTCCTGTCCACTGTCGATTTCTTCAAGCGAAACGATAGAGAGGCTAACCCACAGAGAGGGGGACGGAGAAGCTAGCTGGCTCTACCTCCGTGGCGTAGAGAACGAACTTGATGGAGGGAGCGACCAAGCGGTGCTGTCTCTTTGAGCGTGATTTTTTTTTTGTCGATCTTTGAAAGCGAATTGAAGAAGACGAAGCAAAGGAAATCCTAATTTTCCCTCAATGTTCAGAGCAAGAACGTCGACGTTTTCTGGAGTTATTCCATGTCAGCTTCGTGAATTTTGTACTGACGTGGAATTGCCACGTGAGAAGACTTAACGGTGATTTTTGACGGAAAGTTAACGAGAGTAGATTTGGGACTGGAATGAAAGTTGAGGGTTTTTTTTAAAACAAAAAAAAGTTTTTGGCAAATTTGAGGCTAAATATAAAATTTGGGTTTTTTTAGGGAATTGGGTCGAAGACATATGTTCATTCTTTCTAGAACCCACTTCGCTTAATACAAAAAATTGCAATTTTTCGGGGAAAAACAAGGCACAAACTTGATAAATGAAGCACATATATAAATGTCCACATTTTGACGGAAAATTATAGTGGTGGACAAAATTGTTGCTCAGGTAAAAGTTGGCACCTTTTTATGCGATACTCGCAAATTCGGGCCAAAATTATCTTTTAGGTGAAAATTGGTGCCTTTTCATGCGACACTCAAAATTTGGGACCAAAGATTGCCTTGGGCATGAAAAGTGGTACCTTTTTGAGTGAAAATCGGAAAAAGAAATATTGGGAGCTAGTTAATATGATTATAATGTTGGAAAAATTATCTGTAGGTTGTTTCCAATGAGATTTATATTTTCTAATTTAAATGTATCAGTCCAAATAAAAAACCATATATAAAATCAATATTCCATTGTCTTTTAACAACCAAACCATCAGAATCCCCACCCTCATGCCAAAGGCAATATGATAGTTCTTTAATTAATATCTCAGTAGCTTTCACTTCTAATTTAGTTCATGCGACTACACCCGTGCATAGCACGGGAATGAACACTAGTTCCTATTGAATTAGATTGTCAAGAGCTCTTAAGGGAGGGATTAGTGGAAAAATATGTAAGTCTCGATGATTAACTGAGAGTGTATTTTGTCCTAGCTAGAAGCCATAAAAGTGGAGAGGATAAGAAACACTTTCCTTTGCATGCACAAAGACCCATTCCTTGCATTTTAGGAGTCCGCGTCACACACAACAAGGGCATAACTTGTATTGATTTGTTATTACATGCTTATACCGATATAGATATGAATCAAATGCGTCAAAGTAAAATCCACCCTTACTCGTTAATCCTCTATTGAGAATAGTTTAGTACCTTCATGAAGTTCATGGAAACTCCTTATTTATTTATCGGTAATTAATCACTTTCACAAGTCTTAAACCATGGTGCAATCCTCTGATGGCATGTGCAGAAGCAAAAGTGGACCTCCTAGTTTCAAACGTAGAGTTTCCGATGTTTTCGAGGTAAGGAAGTTGCGCAATGTCTGCTTCATTTATCAAGCGTTCTTGCTCCAATTCTTGAGCGGCTCGTTTAAGAGCATGTGTATGATTGTGCAAATGTGACATTGCCCATTCAAGTGTCACGTTTGTAGTATTGGTGCTAGCTATAAGCATGAAATAGGGATAAGAAATATAAGGAGATATTAACATTTTAACTTGTGCTCCTCAAAACAGAACAGTTGATTATGAGGCGGTTATTAACTGATATCACTAGAGAGATGTTAAGGCAATGCCTAAAATAAAGATTTATACATTGAATAAAACTTTAAACACTATCAAGCATTACAATTTCGCCGCTCTCCCCGAAAAATGTTAACGTATTTCTTAAAATGTGTGCATGATACGCTAATTTATTAATTTACTTCGAGAAAGCATTCTACATTCTCGAGATTGTTGACGCTAAGCATTTAAAGGCATATGCTATGTCGTTTCCAATGACTCATAACCTTCAATAGTTTTCCTCTAATTGTATTGCGGAAGCCAAGCGATCAAATAATAAATTGGACAAAATAAGAAAATAAATCAGATATCAGATTTACATGGTTCGATCGTAGTGACTTACGTCTACGATGAGAGCAGCACGAAATTTCACTATAAATCAAACGATACAACGGAGATTACAACTACACTCAAGTCACTCAAACACTCTCACTGCTTCTCAAGTCCCACTTATACCCAATAACTCACACAGTGTTTAGCCCACAATTTATCACGAAATAATCTCTCAATCTCATGAATAAATTAAATACAAATTCTTACCACAAGAATTTAATCAACTACAACACACTCGGGTATCTCCAGGATGTAATTCACTAGCAAAAGTTCCTCTTTGATAATCTTCACAAATAACATCCCATTTTTATTTATAGGCAATAATTGGATCCAAATTAGGAAACCTCTTTTTGGGAAACCTTTTCCAACCAGGAAACCATTCAATTAGGAAACCTATTTAAAATAAGAAACCTACTTGAATTAGGAAACTTTCCTTTTTGAGCTTAAATTTGAGACATATTTTTAACAAATTGAATAAATATCACTGAGTGGTGGATGATAGAGATAGTAGCTTTAATGTTGCAACCCTCAGAAGTGTGCTTCCTATCTGACTATGGAATTTGTTATCTGTCTTGGTTCAAAGCGACACAGATCTTTGCTTCTCCAACTCCAAACGTAAATGATGTTAATGAGTGCTCCAAGAAAATGTCTTACAATGCCGTAAGGGGAAAAGATACATGCTGGCCATCATATGTGATTATCCATTTTACTCGACAAGATGAATGATATGCCATGATGAGGATCCAATGCAAAGTTTTGTGGTATTTCTACGTACCTGCATTAGCCCTTTGCTGGTCTCGTCAGTGTGATACTCGGGCTGCGACTCCTGAAGCGAAAGCGAATGATCCACCATAGCGTTGCTACTCTCTTTACCCCCTCCATTTTTGTGACTGTCTCTGCGTTCTTCAACTCAATGAGGAATAACTTTAAGTTGCGTAGCAATAAGATGCATGCATGTTAATAAACTAGGGTCAAAAGCGTTGGATTGCAAAGATAAATTGCTGAAAACGATGAAAGAGACTGATGATGTAGAGAACGAAACTTTTCTTTAAGACTTTTAACTACTACAATACAAGTCTGTACGAGACGATACAAGTTACGAACTTTTGACCTACTTAACAACTGATTATTATTTTTTTGGCGAATCTGAGAACACACAATACAAGAACTAGTAGCAATATCTCGGCTCCCACTCACTTCTCAGCAATCTTCGCCATGATTTTACGGGGTTTGCACATGGCTTCCAATGGCACCACCTTAGGCATAGTCATTCGTTTCCCTTCAGTCCTATTCGCCAATTCCTCACTTATTCTTTCCCATTCAAAACACTGGATCAGCGATCCCAGAGCTACATTGATCACTCGTTGCACCATGTTTGCTCCGGGGCAGGCTCGCCTCCCAAGCCTGAATGGCAATAACTTGCACTGTCCATCATCCCCATTATCAAACCTTTCAGGCTTGAAAGCCGTCGGGTCATTCCACAATTTCTCATCCCTATGAATGCTCCGTACATTGATGAATACTATGGTTTGACGAGGTACATTATAACCGCCTATGACGCAATCCTCCGATGACATATGTGGAATCAAAAGCGGTGCCAGTGGTTTCAGACGAAGAGTTTCTGATACGATATTTTGGAGAAAAGGAAGTTTTGCAATGTCTGTCTCCTCTATCAAGCGTTCTTGACCAATGATACTATCCAACTCCTCGGCAGCTCTTTTTAAAGAATGCGGATGACTGAGTAAAAGAGACATTGCCCATTCCATTGTGATAGCAGAAGTGTCGGTGGCTGCCAGAAGGATGACCTATAGAATAGAGAGCGAAAGGACATTATCATTAAATTGTCAAAATGGAAGAGTTGATTATACAGGTGATAATCTAAGCATCAATACCGGAGAAATGTTGCTGCAATCCATAAGTAATTGGATCAATTATTATAAAAGACTTCAAAATTAACGACTAGTTACAATTTAATATGTATATCCGCATAATTATGTATTTTATACGACAATGGGCAATACGCCTTGTATGTATGCGGTATTCCATGATGAGGATGAGATGCTAATAATCGTCGAATTTCTACGTACCATTATAAGGCCTTTGATGATCTCATCGGTGTAAAACTCGGGCTGCGTGTCTTGTGACGAAAGAAAATGATCCAGCACGGTGTCCTGACTCTCTCTATCGCCTCCTTTTCTGGGAGTATTTCTGTGTTCTTCAATCAAATTTTGTAATAACTCGTCCGATCTCTTGCTCAACCTAGACACTTTCTTCTCATAATTCCTAAAGATCAACCTCAAAATACTCATGTAATCCCCTGGATACACACTGATAGCGTACTACAAAATTTCAGACATGATATCACGAAACAACTTCGCCTCTTCGGCATTGGTCACATCTTCCCCGTAATACCTCTTCCCAGTCAACATCCTTACAGTCACGTTGAATGTCATCTCCAAGAACATCGGTTTTAGCTCCACCTTGGTGAAGTCCTCGCGAGATGATGATGTTCTTTTGTTTAGATTAAGCAGGAGTCGCTTGATTTCATCCCTTTGAACGGGCAAAAAGGAGTTGAGAAGAGCTGAGGAGAAGATCTCGAGGGTGCAAACGCGGCGGAGATTGCGCCAGTGGTCGCCATACGAGGTGAAGACGAGGATCATGCTGCCGTACCCGATGTGCTTGCCAGCGACGGTAGAGGGGTGGTCGGCGAGCTCCACATCGTTCTTGGTACAGCATTCTTCGGCAACTTCCGCCGACGAGACGACGACTACTCGGCGGGAGCAGAAGCGGAGGGAGAAGACCGGGCCGTATGATTGAGAGAGGGAGTGGAGTGTTCGGTGGAGGGGGAGTTTCATGAGGTGGAGGTGGCCGAGGATGGGGAAGGAAGGCGGGCTCGGCGGGAGGTTTTCGGGTTGCTTTAACCATGAAGAGAAGAGTTTGAGAGTGACGAGGAGGAGAAGGAAAGTTAGAGGAAAGAATGTGTAAAGTGATGAAGCCTCCATGGTTGGGACAAACTCGGCACGTACTGGTGAAGGCTATGGAGTCCATGCTTCTCATACAGAAAAAGGTGCCCGCAAAAGTCAGATATTCTTCGGTCACATTCTCCCTAAATATCATTATCTCAGTCTAATGCTTCTCGCCATGAGGAGTTGACTTTTGTAACTCTTGCGGAAAGTCTTCTGTAGTTGCCGATTACGACAACTTCTGTTTTAAGTGATGACCATGTTTTGCTTGTGAAAAAACCACGTTTTGCGGGGGAGGAAAAAGTTGATGCAATCATTGAGAGAAAAAGCTGTCATCAATCATATCTGCGAAGACAACACAAGGGTTGACATTAGATAAATTCCATGTCAAGTAAAGATTTTCAGGCTAATCAACCCCCGGACTTGAATCTTCAAAAGTTTAGTGGCAAAAAGAATAATCCCACAATCAATTCTAAATATATTGTATGGATTTAATTTCAGTCCGAAATCTTTTAATTGAATCATTGTATCCCTAAAACTTAAAGTGAAAACACAATCAATCTTTCCTATCAAGTCTCGTATGAAATTTCTGATGTAACGATTCAGTTACCATCAGCAATCTACCGCGGACGATGCGCCTTTTTCTTCTAATTTTTCTAGATATTTTTTAGTTACTATTTTCTTTTCTTTCCTTTCCTTCTTTTCCGCAAAGAGAGCTCCTCTTACTGTTCATCATCTTTAATCTCCCGATCACTCAGCCAAAGCTCCTACAATGCTCCTGTGTCGCTGCCCATTGCTGCTAGAGCACGGAATGGACTTACTTAGCTTCGTGAAAAGTCTAGGGCTTACTTCACCAGAGTAGAGCACGGGCAACGGTGGTAACTAGGGCTAGTTTCGTTGGCCATTGCCTCCAACGCCACTGTTGACACAAAACTAGAGAGCGGTTGCCACATCGATGGTTGCCGTCGTGCAGCGAGATGTCACCACCCTAGCCTCAATGCATAAACACCCCTCACACGGACAACCACACATAGAGGGCTAAGCACTGCCTCGTTGTAAATTTGCAGCAAATCTGGGAAAATCGCATTCTCTAATGAATATCACATTGACGTTGAAGGAGATGAAGACACAACAACTCTTAAATCAAGTGAGCCTCATGTGGGCCCACCCTATTCAATTATTGATCTAAAGCGGACTCACATATTCCAAATGCACACATGAATGTTCGTAATAGAGCTAGTGGGTCGTGCCATCGATACGGCAATGGCAATGGTGGAGTTACAAAAGGACAACAGTCGTTTCAAGTGGCAGAGCCGGTGGTAATGGCCGCGATGGCAACATATCAGATTAGAGAGAGACTTGAACTATGCACTTGAGTTGTCTAGGTTGAGGTTGGTTAGGTCATCCATGTATTTGCAAGTAGAATAGGCCCCGATGCCTCTGCGTATCAACTCAATTTCCAACCAGTACCGATTCCCAAAATGAATCTGCGAATCGCCTTACATGGCCCCGCCAATTTCGAAATGCAGAATAGAAGCCAAAAGTCCGAGTCAAATTCGGCAATTCAAGTAAACAAAGCCACAAAAAAATAACAGATTTCCTCCCTAAAATGAGCATGACCTGTCACATGTAGTCACATGACAAGCCATTCTGGCTACTCCTCAGCTGTGATTGCAAAAATTCGCAGCAAGCTGAGAATATCTTATCAAATACAAAGGGGAAAAACGAATATGAGAGAGAAGAAGGCAGACCGATCCAAATTCAGGGGGATGATATACAAATAACAGCAAAAGATGCAGAAGAACGGCGAAAATGAACCTTACAAGTGAGGTGATCATCTTCTCTCTTGCTAATCGCTCATAGATGAAGCAGGACGTAAGTACACAATGCCCAGCACTTCAAGAATCATGTTGGCAAGACTAAGGACTTTAATAAGAAGAGATCTTTAAGTAAGGCAATAGAAATGCATTGACAGCTTATCGATGTCATGGAAGGCGGACAAGCTTGTTGACAGCAGAATCTAGAGCATCAACATTCCTCCTCAGAATTTTTCTGAAGCAATGTCAAGGAAAACACAAATGATAGCACTAACCTTAAATTCAACTGAAAAAAAAAATAAGAAACTGTATGGCTTTTATTTGAATGGGTGTCGCTCATTTGTAAGAAGTAAAATGATGCTTTTCAACGAATTTCAAAGTTCAAAGGATAAGAATGTGTTCTAGGACGAACACCGCAACAACAATAAAGACTTTTTCCATCTAGTCAAGGATACAATTGTGTCGCTAGACTTTCCATGCCCTTCATTTCTTCATTTAATCTGCAAAAACAAGAATCCAAGCCAAAAAACTTACTAACACTCCAAATACCAATTACTAAAGAGCAACATGTGACTAAATTCCAAATAGCAACAGAGGTTTCACAAGGTGTAATGTTTGTCATGACTGGTCATTCAAAGGATTTCTTAAGTACCAAAGACAAGAGTATGAGTTCCATCAAATGAGGAAGAAACAAAAAATCCACCAACTTAACATCTAATGAACAGTGCAGAAGCTGAAATGGTAGCAGCAACAGGTTCTTCACCTGCATGAATACACTTCCCTTGTTCTTGATCAACGAAGCAAATAATCAAATGTTCTAGTCATACCAGCAAATTAATCTCATTCTATCATTAACAATAGCAAACTTTATGTGAAAAGAAGATGCAAAAACTTTGCCATTAAGTTCCACAGGAAAATTTTCCTGGAGTCAATTCAAGAACATTACATTTAAAACATAGAAGAACAACATTCTTGCATGTAAAACATGAAAGAGAAGGAATGGTAGAGTTCAGGTTACCAGTTTTCATAAGTGAGTAAAAATAAACAAACACAACATGAAGAACAAAAAGGCAAAGTTAGGCATTCAAAGCCTGAGTACCTTAGACAGGAATTTATGTACCGATTTCCTTTTGTTGCTGCATCAAGCACTACAAAAAAAGAGAAGGAACTACAAGGTTCAGATTAAGATACACGTAAAGAAACATCCATTAACATGTAAAATATCATGGAGTAATTTTTAACAAGACAATCCTCAACAATTAATGTCTCTAACCCAGCTCAATCAGCACGAAGATTTCATGAGCTTCATATCAATAGCATGCACCAAATGCTGTGAAAATCCCGTTAATTATCTTCTTTTGGTTACACTTTCAAATCGTTTGATTACATTTTGTGTTTGAATAGCATTTTCAAAAACTAGCAAACATCCTTGAATAATCTAGCCTGCAAACAATGTAAGCGTGTACTAATCGATACAAATGTATACATTAATCTCCAACATAAAAAAGGACGACAGTCTGCCAGCCGTACATCCAATCCATAATGTCAATACTAGTGAGCATGTTCCACACTTGACCATCATCAGTTGATGTTGCCAGAAAATGCACATAAAATGCTTGCTGACCAGAACAGGTTGGGGAATTTAGCTCCACATATGGACTGAATTCACAAAGGAAATTTCAGATTACTTGTCCACTAGCAGTCATTCATTAGTGGAAAAAAAATACCAGATTTTTACTTTATTTTAAAGAACTTACCAGATTCTTGAAGGCGCCCAGCAGCATCATTGAAGCACTGCATATGATCTGTTGAGCAAGAAGTTACCTGCAATTTTAAACTATCTAGCCAGATAAACACAGAGCTTGCAGTATCGGGAATAGCCACCAAAAAGTGATAGTTGTAATTTCTCTTTTAGCAGAATAAGGAGCTATTCCAACAGCACAAGATTCTGACTTTGAAAGGTGTCACACCTAAATAAAATTTTAAGACACTTCTTGAAATGTAAATTTTAACTGGACAGCACCTTAAAACTACATACATTTAAGACATCTCAAAAGAACACTAATATGCTATATTTGGCTCATAATTTTTTCCTTCAATGTGAGTATCATCAGACAAGCTTTATAAAATTTGATAAATCTTCCATATTACAAGCTAAATGAACTTCCAACCGCAAATAATCCTTAAAACATACCAAAGGTGCTCATGGATAACATGGAAAAGCGCATGGGAAATGTGTCTTCCTTGACACTTCATTAATACTAACAATTCCTTATCTCTAAAATTTATCTTGACAACTCTAATGTGTGACATAAGTAAACATTTACAAAGCATCAAGGACTGCTCACAGTTCCTCTCATGGTTTGCTGTCAAAAGTTACTTAAGAACCTACATAAATCATCAATCATCAATGCCTTATTTCTTTCAGCGTCATCTATCTTTCCAAATCTCTTCTTATGATTTACTTTCCATGAAGATGACAGGACCAACATATCTAATAATTTTATTAATGCTGCAGCATTCACACTGAACCTTGAAAAGCTGAGAGGGCTTTCAAATCATTCAGTTTCATCTTTAGGATGCACGAATCTCCTCTACAAATAATTAAATGGCATCAAACCAACTTAGTCTAGCTAGGAATTCAAAACAAAATGGAAAGGTCAAAGTCACAATCTGATCTAACTAACCTCAGAAAGGGCTAAGCGAAGCGAAGCAAATAGAGATGCGAAGCTCTCAGCAATTGCGACAGAGTCTCTCTCAACCACTTCAAGAGCTTCAACAATGTCGGTCTGGTTTGGCAAAGGCCTCTCTCCAGTCCTGTCCTGCCCGCTGCAGTTGGTCAACATCGGCAGAGATGTGGAAGATGAATCGTGATCTGGTTCTTCTTTCACTGTCTGCTGGTCCTGAAACTGGCATTTCTGATCTTCATAATCCATTTTCACAAATTTGCCTATACTTGCAATTCGTTCTCCACAGTCAGCCACTGGAGGCGGTGATTCAATGAAAAGCCACTTCCTCAATTCATACTGCATTTCAAAAGGTGATAAAGACAGCCACTCGTCATACACAAGATATAGACAAATCGCCATGATCTAAAACCTTGATAGAAGTGACCGAAACCATGACTCAATCTGCTAAACTGAGCGTCCCATATGAAGATAGCCCTTTAAAATTCTTCAAAGTAAGGGGTACTACAAATACAATTTGATTTAAACTCCAATTTGCATGACCCCATGAAAAAGCATACCAAGCTTGACATGTAAGCGGGAGACAAGAACAGAACAAGAAACCCAACTCACCAGACCACCACCTTGAACATCTAGGAGATGGGCATTGATCAATGCCCCCAAAAGCTAAAACCTTGACATATTTCGCAGACTCAGACCCCGAATTCCAGCAATTTCTCGCCCCAAAAGTCGAGAGAAGGCAATTTTCTTTTCCTTTATATGCCGCAAAATCAGAATCGAAAGGAATATTTCTTCAATTTCACAGCCAATCACTTCCAAAAATCGTAGCTTTATTCATCGAATTGAGGAGAGCGACAGTCGAGAGCATACCCTTTGGAGCAGGAGATGGCGGGTCGCTCAGTCCAAGCTACGAGGTTGCAACTCGGTCTCTTCTCAGACCACGCAGGTAGGTACAGTCGGAGGAGAAAAACCAGCAGCAAGGTTTTTAAACCCGGAGCGGCCGGTTCATCCGGTTGAACTGGGAACCGGCCCTCAATCCCGTCAGATTATTCATTGCCCTCCCATTGGTCAAAAACGTGAAATGAACCAGTGTGGCCAGCGGTTCAACCACTGAATCGGCGAATCGGACCGTGATTTGAACTCGATTGGGCCGGTCTAGCACGTGAATTGGCAGGATGAGTTGCCATTTTGGGATGTCGCATCAGGATCCGAAATTAGAGTTAAAAAACTAAATCATTAAAACTTTATAAGAAAGCGGATTCGATACTATGAATGGAATGTGGGGTTTGGAGCACTAGCCATCTCCAAAATTGTTTGTTTATACTAGGGGTAAGCCAATAGGTCGGTTCCACTTAGGAACCGATCTAAATCGATCTTACTCGATCGGTCAGTTCACAAGATGGTTAATCGGATTCTCAATTCCAAAAATGAGAAATCAGCTTTAATCGATTTGATTCTCGGTTCTACACCTTAAATTAGTCGGTCTTACCTAGAAATCTAAAACCCACATGTAAATTTACCTTAATTCTAAGTAAGGGTTTTTTTTTTAATCAATGAAAAGCAGTTCATTCTGACCAAAAAAAAATAAGTAAGGGTTTTTACTCTCTTTTCTTAAGCGAAAATATTTGTTGAAATTAAATATATTTGACATATTATCATCAAGTAAAAAGAATTGTATAACATGTTTGACACATATTGTATATACAATAAAATGAAATAAAAAAAACAAAAACAAAATGAAAGTCTCGATCGATTTCTCAATTAACCCTAGAACAGGTCGATTCAGTTCCAAATCAATTCTATGGTCAACATGATAAGTCCCATCTTTCAAGTTTAAAATCTATTCACCCTGAAAAATCACTCCTAGTTTAGACCATTGTTTATTCTTTGAATTTTAGTTTATTTTGCTTAGTTAAATTTTTGCAATATATCTCAAAATGTGATTTTTCGAGTAGATTTAGATTGCATAAAGATGAGATCATCTCGATCAATTTGATCTAAACTCATGTAATCCAATTTGATCCACTCGTTTTTCACCTTCATATTTTACACCACTCATTTTTGACCTTCACATTTTGTTTTGTCTTTTTTTATAACTTTTTTCTTTTTGTCCCTTTTTTCCTCTATAGTTGTTTTTCTTTCGCAATTCCTTAATTCCCTTCCCCTTAAACCCTAGCCAAAGTCTCTCCACAGTCGCTGCTCCGCTCGCGCACCTCGTCCCCCGGAAAAAATGGCGGCTCGGTACGGATCGCTGTCGAGATCCCTGATTCAGGCCGGAAGATCGTCGGCGCTCCGGCCGTCCTCCTCGTCTCTCCCCCGCGCGCGGCCTCCCCAGATCCCCCGCCTCCACTCTCGCCGTCCTCTCTTCACCGTCCCGAGGTTCTCTTTCTCTTCTCCTCCTCCTCCTCCTTTCTCGCTCTAGAAAGCTCGTGTTTTTTTTCCGGTTTCAAAGTGGATGAGTTTCGTGCCCCGCGATTGGTTTTCGGTTAGGAATTTGGGGCAATTGGGATGCGTTCAGTCGCTGATGCCGCTGCACAGCACGTTGGCTTCCTCCAGGCTCACGTCCCACATTTCTCTCGAGGCCCGCGCTTACTGCGAGCTGTCTCAGGGTAATTCGCAGCCCTTTTTCCTCCGTACCTGTTTGTTCTGGTGATTAGAATCGGCACATTGTGTGTGGTGTTGTTGATCTTGTTTATTGGGTGTGAGGAGTGAGTTCCAAACGTGTGATAAAAATCAAGAATTAGTGAAAATGCTGGGGATCGTGCGGGAATTTTAGAAGCCGATGGTGTAACTCGAAGCGCGCTTATTGCGAGTTGTCTCAGGGTAATTTGCAACCTTGTCCTCTGTGATTGTCTTGTTCTGGTGATTAGAATCGGTGCATTGTGTCTGGTATTGTTGATCTTGTTTATTGGGTGTGAGGAGTGAATTCCAAGTATGTGACGAAAATCAAGACTTAGTTAAAATGCTAGGGATTGTGCAGAATTTAGAAGCCAATCCTGTAAAAAGTTCGAGTGATTTTAGGGCTATGTTTATACCGGGAAAGAGTTGAATGAAAATTACGAAAGAGAGTCAGAACTTACGTTTAGTAGCTTAAGGAAGTATTTGATGATTTTGTGGTATGATTTTCCGGTTGTGTCATTTGCTTAGTTATATCTTGCTAATGGGACTGGTTTAAAAAGTCTATGAGACCATCCCGAGAAGGGAGTAGTTGAAAATTTCTCAAGGTGGTCAGCTGCGGAAAAAATTCTTTTGCTTGTAGTCCCTAAATGTTTGCTCCAAGGTTTATCGGAGGGTAAACTTGCTGGTTGGATTCCTTACAGGGATGCATGTGAAATGAAATCTCTGTAGGGCATCTGGTATGACGGACCAAAATACAGATATGCATCTGTTCAATTGTTTTTTTTTTGTCGAGGTAGAGCAATTTTAATTTGATTGTCTGCGGTACCGTGAATATACTGACTAGTGCGCAATGTGCATTGTTGTCATAAGATTCTGGGGTCATTTTTATTATCCCTCCTTTAGATGCAATGTCATGGAGATACCTCTCACATTGTTTGCTAGAGCCAGCCTAGAAATTTTGTATTGCATTGTGTTTAGCTTAGATTTGGAGCTTGCTGCAATATCTCCGGAAGCTGAAACTGCTCTACTGTGACATCCTATTATATAATTTATTATCGAGACCAATATCTGAAGAGCCAAAAGCAGGCTCACCTATGCTCAAGACTAATCAATGCTTTTAATTGGTATAAGGAGATACTTGGCAACAGAAGATGTAACTACTGATCAGCAACATTTTAATGTGCATTTCACTATTTGTATTGGTTGTCTCGTCAATGAACCATTATGTTCATTTGCTCCAAAAGATTGCTCTGTTCCTGAGCTAAGGCCAGAACTGCACTAGAACATCAAGAAATTCTGAGACATATGCTAAAGGAATTTTGTTATGTCACGCTCCCTTTGTGAAAGAAGCTGAGCACTTTCAAATTAGTGTAGTGCCAAACAATCCCCCCCTTCTCTTCTCATAACTGCTGATCAATGTTGGAAGTATTCTTGGTAACACGGATCATTAACATTGTGTTTGCTTGTAGGTACTTGAAGACACCTCTAAATCAGCACAGGAGGTGCTAAACAGTATGGATCTTGAAGTATACTCTCTGGGGGGCTACTTTCAAAAGTAGAATGCATCGCGTGACTTTCTCTATTAGCATTTTTCTGTTTCGATTTTAGTGTATTTTAGAAAATACTTTGGAATGCTTTAGAACTAGGTTGGTTCAAGTTCAACCTGATTAACCTTTAATCATTTTTCATCTTCCTTAATTTAAGCCTATAAACTGTCAGACGTTCAGAAACAAATTAGTTCCTGAGTGAGCATCTTGGAATTTCAGTGAATTTATTTCTTTCCAATAATGAGTATTGTACAGGTTAAATTCTATGGATCAACAGAAGATGGCATGATGGCATGGTTTTAAGTGCACTATTCACTCTTGGAGTTGAAGAGTTAGCTTTGTTAAATGCATTTGAACATGACTTTTTACACCTCTTCTGTAAACCGCAATGTAATAATGGCACTTCAGCTACGGTTGGTCTTTTCCTGCGCGAATGTCGCATTTACTTGTCTGAAAACTGGTGTGGATTGTTGAAAACTAGAGAACTTTTATCTTTTGCATCTCTTCTGGTGTTTCTCCTTCATTAGACCTGTCTGTTTCCTGAAGGGACTTACCGTTGCTCGGGTGTTCTTGGTATTCAAATATCGGATTGCTCAAGTTTCTATCAGCAGAATGGTAGAAGGCAATTGCCTTTGTTATGAGAACGATTCCTCTTTGCAATACATAAGTCGATTAAACCACGAGCTTCCCTCAGGAGTAGGTGAAGGGGGTAAATGGCATCCTGGTGAGTTACACGAGCTTACCTGGTTAATCGGTTCTTTCACCCTGCATCAGGTTCTGCATTGTGCCATAGGCGTGATGCTCAGTTAAGTAGGGTCGATTGGATTCAATTCTAGTCATTCAAGTCTTTCCCTTTAACTCAGAAGACGGAAATAGAACAGACATTCACAAAACGGAAAGCAAAGAAGTACGGTATAAATCTCTGGAAAATTTTCCTCAACAACTTCATCAATCATGAAATCTCGTATTGCACTTCATAAAATCATTAAAAACAAGCACAATTCATTGGGGCTTGAATCTTTACGGTTTCATTAAAGTTTGATTGCTGTGGCTTGAGGCAATAGCTTTGATGCATTGTCCCCCTCTTTTTCAGCACTTTGGATTCGGATCCAAAATATTATTCAAGATCGAATTACATTATTGCAAGATGAGCATATGAGTAGACTAGGTTGATACGTGAATGATATGCTTTGCACTTTTTAATGCGTTTACCTAAGATTCCGTGTATTTTTTGGGGCAAGAGAGTCCGATGTAATCAGCCCATCAACTCGGCCCGTTCTACGTAATAGCCCTAAAAAATACATGGGACAGTAAAGTTAGCAGAAGCTGAGATAGAGAAGGCACGCCTCCTCAGACGACAACCTAGGTTAGCCTCTTCAGTACTCAGCCTCACCATCAACCCTAGTCGATATCAGAATAATGATAAGCCTATCTAAATCAGGGCTTGTTAGAGTAAGACTTCAATTAGTTAGTGTCTATTGCTCGATTTTCTTCTTGTTCTCTTTTTCAATTCAGCTCTAGGGAGATGTTGAAGGGAAAAGTCTTGGAGGGGGAAAGCCTAGGAAATTATAAACTTTATAGCCTTAGGAAAAAGATGAGTCGGATTTCGTTTGCATGAACCTAGAATTGGCAACATCCCCTAATGACTATGTGGTCCAATACTGGGGACGTGGACCACGATGACAACCTTAGCTACATTACTCTTATTTGTTGTTTGTGTTTGTGACTAGGTTTGAATGTTTAGTTATACTGTCTATCTTTTGATTTCTTGATTACTCTTTTTTCTCTCACATTTTTGCTAGTTAAAAAAGGAAAGGATGAAAGGAGGTAACCTGGGTCGCTATTTTTTTTTTTTCGCATGATCGTGAATACGAGACTATGGGGAGGTTGTCGCCGAGGGTCGCTCGCAACCTCTGCGGTTGATGTAAGCATGCATTGTCGCCGTATTCCCACTGAGGTGCTAGAAGTCTGCGACTCACTCGCCAAAGTAAGATGCATGACTCGTTCCTTTGACAAAGTCCTTTCACATTCATCCAATTAACTCGGTAAGATCGATTTTTGGTTAAAGGAAAATGTGCGGATTGCAACTCAATCTAATGCGCATTGAGCGAAAGAATTTCAAGTTTAGCCTAATAAGTAAAAGTCATCCACAAGCACAATGAACTGTTTCATTTGAACTTTGGTTCCTGAAAATGTTTAGCTGATCATCTCTGATATGATTAGTTTGTAGTATGCGCCCAACAAATTTCATATTTTCTCTTCGAAGTTAACATGGAGGGTAAAGCCAGGATCCCCAGTATATAAAACTAAAAGCAAAGATTCCAAATCTAATCACATTCATACTAAAATTTAAAATACACGAGTAACTTGCATTAAAAAACAATTTGTTTCAAGTGGGTTGTTAAAGATATTTTTCTGATATTATGAGGATATTATCAATACATACATTCAGCAAATAATTCACGTATTCGGCATGTTATGTGTAGCTTCTACGTGGTCGGGTTTGTGTCTAGATTTATGATATGGTATATTAGACAGTATTTTCTCTGATTTGGTTTGAGAACATATAAAGAGGTAATAATTGTAATATCGAAGCTAACGATTTTAGAGGGGAAGAAGTGCCAAAAGTTATGTACAGAGCTTACTTTGGTGCCAAAAGTTTCAATCAGATCACTTAAGTGCCAAAAGTTGAGAAAAACGATCACTTAAGTGCCACTTCACCAAAAATCCGACGTGGCATTTTTTTATTAATTTCTCAAGCTGATGTGGCTCATCGGAGGTTGATGTGGCTCACCGGGGGTTGATGTGCCATTTTTTTTTCTTTTCTTTCTTCTTATTTGGTCGGTGTCCGGCCATTGGCCATGGTCGGCCTCACCGAGCGTTGCCTTCCTCCGGGCGAGGGCCGGCGAGGCCGCCATGGCCTCTGCGAGGCAATCGTGGCCTCGGCGAGGGCCATGGAGGCCTCGCTGGGCCTCGCCCAAAGGAAGGCAACGCCTTGGTGAGGCAGTCGTAGCCTCGGCAAGGGCCGGCCTTGCTAGATCTGGCGAGGCAAGCCCTCGCCAAGGCCACGGCGACCTTTCCGGCCCTCACCTAGAGGAAGGCGACGCCTCGACGAGGCCACCGTGGCCTTGGTGCCGAGGCCACGACTGCCTCACCGAGGCATCGCCTTCCTTTGGGCGAGGCCTAGCGAGGCCGCCATGGCCCTCGCCGAGGCCACGACTGCCTCGCTGGGCCTTGCCCAAAGGAAGGCGACGCCCAGCGAGGCCAGCCATGGCCGGTGGCTGGCCTCCAGCCACCGGCCATGATAGAAGAAGAAAAAAAAAGAAAGAAAAGAAAAAAGAAAAGAAATCAGAAAAAAAACATTTAAAAAATTGAATTATACACATGAAAATGCCACGTGTCATTAAAATTTAAATATAAAAGCCGCGTATTAAATTTGATCGGAATTTCTCACCGTTGGCACTTAAATGATCGTTTTTTCTCCGATTTGGCACTTAAGTGATTGTTGGCATAAACTTTTGGCACTTAAATGATCCAAATGAAATTTTTGGTACCAAAGTGAGCTCCGTATATAACTTTTGGCACTTCTGCTGTTCTTCTCCCGATTTTAGGGTTTTATCATTCTTCTCATTTTCAAAGTTCTATTTTTTTTTCGAAACAAACCATTTGCATTAAGTTGCAGAACTAGAAGAACAACAACGATTAGCGTCTAAACATAATAGATCCCAAAGGGATTGAGAGGGCTTGAAAAGCCAATTAGTAGGAAGGGATCCTAATTTATGGGCTTTTGCAATTCAATATACACGATCATTGGCTTCTCGTTTTCAAAGTTGGGTCGCCAGAATTCACTATTGATACGTGCATAAAGTTTCTCCCAGGTTTCAATTGATTTATGACAACTAGTAAGTTGGATACTACACGATTCTTTCTAGCCAAATACATCGAGATTGTTAGAAACCAACACTTTGAAATCAAATTTGATGTTTCCTTACCAAAAAAAAAACACTTTGAAATCAAAGCAGAATTAGGGAATTCCTCCAACATGACTTCCATGTATGTCCCCAATTGGCGTCCGATAGTTCAAAGACGCTCGATTTCAAGATAATTTGGTGAAAAAGCAAACCTAATTCTAGTCTCACTACGCCATGCAATTGGGTGAATTCAAAGAACCTATCGAGTCTCTAGAAAACCAATGTTCTATTCGACAATGTATTGACCTTTCCACTTACACGTTGATTCACAAGCAAAGGAAGAAGAGATTGGCCAAAGGAGACTTCGTCCTAGTCAAGAATTAGATGGTCATTCGGGTGACATTATTTTGGGACAAAAAAATATAATTTTGGGTAACGTTAAAGTTAATCCGAGCCAAACATATTGACCAATTCCTATGGATGTCTCAGAAATGTCAAAGTCAATTACATGTGATTTTTTTTTCAAAGAAACAAGTTGGCTTTATGTCGCCACAATGCATGACAAGCCGAGCACCCTTGTTTCAATCGAACCCAAAATTTAAGATAGACTTGTTTCTGGTCATATATATTTATAATAATAGTTTCGCTTGATGGGTTTTGGCAACGATGGAACAACTCCGAGTCAATTAAGAACACGTGAATACGTATGCTTTTATCAAAAATCAACGATTTAAAAAATATTTTCTTAAAAAAATGATCGATTTTATCCATCGTAAAAATGAACTAAAGAACACTATTCTCATAATCTATGGAAATATTTCGACATAGATTATTATTGACAATGAAAGCATTTTCGTTGATTAACATTTCTGAAGTAATATGAAGAATCATTTCTAAGGAATTTTCCACTAAACGTGTTTTAAAACGAAAAACTATGTCGGACTCAAATTCTTACTGAGAAATTATGTATAGTTTGTCTTTGAATGTATATAAGCAGTATGTAGATCTTCGATTGAGCACCCTCAATATTCTATTGTCGAAGCGCATTAACCCAATTGAAGTAAAGATGTTCAATGATATTATATGGAGTATCATTAAGTTCAACAAAACTATTTTGACTATATTAATACTTAAACTATGACATCCCGAATTCCACATCAAATGGGAGAGATCATGTTGAGCGGCTCATAATTGAACACACACCCTTAAATAGTCACCACCTTATGTGGTTACTCAGAGTATTTTTTGGGGGACTTGTCGCCAAATTATTAAAGATGATATTAGAGTAATACCTCCTCCGGTAAATACACGTTCATGGACGACCGTTACTCAAATGAACATAATTGATTGCTATTTTCATACAGCACGAATTAAATATAAAAATGCATCCGTAGATGAGTTTGATGCTGCTCATCAGCTCTAGTTGAGGGGTTAGCGTGAGGGATTTGGTCTTGGAGCATCATATATTCTACAGCCACCTTCACATGAGAGTAAAAAACAAGCAAGGTCAATTCAATCTTGTCTATCATTTCTCAGACTGTAGAGAGCCCGGTTGCTTCTACGTCTACGATGCCGTGGAATATGTTACTAGAATACCAGAAAAAACAACAAGAACTTTGTATCATCGTTTGACAAACCATTTCCCAATTGACCTGAACTCCTTCCCCCCATAATAAAATTCGTAATAATTCGCAAAATACGACACCTCCTAACGCAAGGTTGGATTTCGAAGTCACCTTTCAATGTCTATTCAAAATCCAGCCTTGTAATTGGATGGTAATGCCAGCAAACAAAACCGCCGGTGGCGATTATGGGGACATAAGTAGCATTCTTAAAAAGGAATCTTGGTACATTGTTTGAAAACATTACAGAAGAAGACACCAAACCCTAGTCTATTGGCAGCAGACGGGAGAAAAATGCATAGGAATCATTCTTGTTAAGAGACAGAGGAACAATGACAATCCGAGGGTTTGACACTTCGAAACACCTGCATTGCGTGTACGATTTGACCACTACTATGTTTTGGACCATCTGTCATCTAAAAGAACCAGACTTTATCGTAACAATTCATGCATCTCTTGTTTTAATTGATTGTGAATCTTTTAATCTTAGAGAGCATATTTACAATGTAAATCATTGCCTTCCCATTGCATCTCTCTCTCTCTTTCATCTCCCCGATCGGAGGTTGTCTACGGAGGACGACACACTTCCGAAGTCATTGAATCCGGTTTGTGGCAACCGATGAGAGAGAGAGAGATATATATATATATATACATATATATATATACATATATATATATATATATATATATATACATGGCTGAAATGGAGTTAGGTCAATGCATGTTAGCTAGGGCTTAACGTATCTTAAACGCGAATATTAGAACATAAAATAGAATTTGATGAATGATTAAACAGATATAGATTTATTCGAACTACATATACAGGGTACCAGATAGCTTTCTGCAAGATTAGGGTTTAGAGTGGGTACCGCCCCAAAACCAAGACACCTATTGTGTACTCACTAGTCCCAAAATTTTCAAAATTGAAACCTATTTCATTACTACCTATGCCAACTGTAGAATCTACTTGACCATACCGATTCAGTAGGTTCTAGAATAAAGAGATATTGATTTCCTAGAAGTTCTACCTTTATAAATTAAAAAATAGAGTTATTAAGATCTCTTTTTTGTGATCGTATTTCCCATCCTTTTTCTTATTGCGAATCCACCTCCCTTGGCATTTTTGTTCTTCAATCCACCAAACTTGTCCTACATCAGAGATACATCAAGAAACCCTAATTTGGAACCTCGAAATATTTTAATCGGTCTCTGTACCTTAAATTTGTAAATTCGGGTCACATTAAACTTTAACAATTGGATCAAAACTCACAAAAAAATTATATGTTATCTAGATATATCTTGTTCACTAACTGTCTTGTGCACTTCTGATTATCACACGATGCAATTAACACAAACAAATATGTCACTTAACCTATTGTATTATCACATTACAAGACCTAGAAAGTTAGGCGACACGTGTCTGCTTCGCCAAAGCAATAAGATTGGGATATGACCAATAAGAACACAATGATTGGTGCAGATCAGATCTCCTAGCGGCCAATGGCCATATTTTTCAACGTCCATAGACAACGAATGCATAACGTATGCTATTTATGTCTGTTCATCGATCTTGGACTATAAATTTATTTATGTCACAAATGGTTGGACAAGGTGGAGTTCTTTCTTCTTGTTAAACCTCCTATTTCACGTAACATATGTTCCATATGCACAAGAGGGGTGAGGAATAACAAGCCGAAGCGTGGACGTAAAGAAGTTCCCAGCAAGGGACGGTGTAGACTTTTAATATGGTCAAGGTCTCAATTTTCTAGTTCTAGATAGTTTTCATCCTATGATGATTTGGAATTCCGTGAAAGAAAGATCATGACCAATCAATGAAGGGATGAATAGCGGTATCGACAATGTCGAGCCTTATGAGAAGTCGACATAGTAATATTGTACATATGCATTTTGTAGATAATATGGTTGACGCTATACAGATGCGATCTCTGTTCATGAAATATATTAATTATGAAGAGTAAACTTTCGCTTGAAGTTGGGCCGTGTCTTTAATTGGTTTTGGTTACAAAATCGGGAGATAAAAAATGATAATTTAGTTCTGAAATTGTCTTTCCTGAGGATGTTAAAGAAAGACTTGACAGAATTTACTAGCTACGAGGGTTTCGCTCACTCAAGCCTGTCTTTTTCTTTTATTGGAAGTAGACATTACATGCGCACCAAAGTGTAGGTTCCACCACAAGCCAAACAGAAAAACAGTTCACGTAACACTAAATTTAGATCTTATTGACAAAGACGAAGACTATCATCTTAAAAATGAAGCATGAAGTAACTGCTATTATCCAATTTGGATTGATTCGATCGCGTGAATCCATGTAAGACCTGCCGGCGACGACGGTTCGAATCAGTCAGGTTCATGCACAACCAGGATCTAAGTACACAGTAAATACAAATTAACAGGTACTTGTCATATCTCAGCACCTTTTCGTGTGGACCTTCTCTCTAGTGCTGTCATGGTGCAAGTTGGGGATGACCTAGCTCTTCGATCCCAAATTTGAACAGACATCCGAGCATGGTTGGAAAAGCCAAATTCCTCTCATCACAGAAATTACTGAAAAGATAAACCCTTCATCTTATTTTATCGCGTAAATCGTGCAGTTATAGGAAGGAGATACATTGGTTGGTGAAAGGGAGCCAAATCTAATGCTAAAAATGGAGCAACATCTTTGAGATTTCGAGATATTATTGTTGCGAATATGTACGATTGACATCATGGCCAAGTTGGGCACCCCGTAATTTGGCACCGACGGGAACTTTTCATCCCACGCCTCGAAGGACTTTTGCTTGGTGATTGACAAATTTGACCACAAAATTGGTTCGCATGGAAAGGCATTTGCACATGTTTAGGCATAAGTATACATATACCAATCTATATTTACTCTTTTTTTCGGTCAATAATCCATATATACTTCAAGTATGCATGATCATACTCAAGTTTAAGTACGATATGTGCATGCGTGCAAGAGTTATCACAATCGCGATACGGGGAAAGTTGAAGACGTGACGAGAGCTTGCAGAATCGGACATCGGAAAAAAGGAAATACACTCTCTCTCTCTCTCTCTCTCTCTCTCTCTCTCTCTCTCTCTCTCTCTCTCTCTCTCTCTCTCTCTCTCTCTCTCTCTCTATTCAATGTATTTATTCTCATTTTGGTGGGAAAATTTTTTAAAAAATCCTAAACTTATTGTACAGGCTAATTCAGCCCTAAACTTTTTAATTTCACCACTTTAACCCTAAACCTTTCAACAATTTTTTAACGTAGTCTTTCTAGCCAATTTTGGGACAGAAATTGCTAACATAGATGATTTTTGCAGTTTTGCTGACCATTGCCGAGGCCTTGGCGACCAAGGGAAAGAAATAGAAAAAAAGAAAAAAAAAAGAGAAAACATTCAGAAAATTTCAAAAAAATTACAAAAATCGTCCAAGTTTTGGCCATAAAGGACTACATTAGAAAATTTTCGAAATGTTTACAACTAATTTGACCGAATTGAAAAGTTTATGATTGAATTGTCCAACGTACCATAGATTTATCAGTTTTCTAACAACTAGACCTCAAATTGGGAGTGGACCGAAGTGTCTTTGGTGCCTCAAAAGATTTTAATTTAGACCAAACTAAATGAGTAATTCTTGGATTCAAGTGCAATTGGTCCTTGCAATCTCATCTGACTAACGGATGAAAATAGCATCATATTTCATCCTATAAAGAAAAGCACCCACACATACAAACGTAGTAACCTTCATGTGAATTTCAAAGTTATTCTCACCACGTCCTGTTATGAGAAAAAAAGACCAACTTGCTGCTGGACCACCCTGCACTGGTCATATGTAGCGACAGCGACATTTGAATATGTTAACAAAATTCCTGTTGTTTCAACTCTCGACTGCCCTTCTTTTCATTTGAGCATCGACAAGGACATTCTAACTTGCTCCTCTTGACAAATTTAGCTAAACCCTAGATGGTTACCTCATGTTCCTCGGGATTCCTTCGATGTTTATATGATCTTTTTCTTATTCTTTTTTTTGGGTGATTTTTTTCTTGGGAAGATAAACGTTAACATGGAATAAAAGAAGAAAACCCCATTAAGAATTCCAAAAGAATTTAAAATATTGCCACCAAACTTTGTTATCCCAGTCATTCCAGAAAGATGTGAGGGAGAGGAAGCCATTGGAAAGCAACTGTCAGATGACGCGAAAACAATGCAAAACCTTCACCCACCACCGCTCCCTCCTCTCCCTTTTATATAAAACCTCATCACGAACCATGACGTGCACAACGCGTACAAAACAGAAACCATCATCGCCCTAATCAATTCTTTTTCTGCAAAATATAGAATTATGTCACGTCCGCGTGACCACTGCACCACCATGGATGGACGAGCTTCCCATAAGAATCCCCAATTATTCCATCCCTCAAGTGAAAAATAAAAACAAAAAACCGGAAAAAATTGAATCTAGCCGTTTATCATTCTTTATTTTTGCACAACATAAATTTTCTTTAAAAAGGGATAATGAAGTGAATAGTTCCTAAATTTTGGCATGATGTGTAATGTGATCCTTGAACTCTACCCAAATGTGCAATGTGATCCTTGAATTTTTAATTTGTTCATGTGGCCCCTAAACTTTTGGTACATGTAACATTGAATATTTTCATATAGTCCAAGAACTAAATTGAACATGTATCAAAAATTCAAGAACAATATTGCACATTTGGGTAAGGTTCAAGAACCACATTGAACAAATTAAAAGTTAATGGATCACATTACATATTGAGTTAAAATTCAGGGATTATTTGTATCATTTTCCCTTTTAAAAATTGAATTGTGTCAATTATGTCTAGATCAATACCAGCACGTTGCGCCAAATTAATATGCTTGAGAAATGATCGCAGACATCGTTTGAGAAAAACTTCGTCAGATTATGTAAACAAATGGTGCAAAGAAATTGGATGAAAAAAGAAATTGGGTAGATGAGAAAGGGCAGGGGGACAAAATAAGAGAGCGGCTTAACGTTGAATGAGACAAATCAAATCGAAGGAGAGAGAAAAGAGAACATATAAAAATAGAGATGACCTTATTTGAAGGTTATGTCTGCCTCTCCGCTTACCACTATCTCCATATCTTATGTAGTGCATCATCTTTACAATTTCCTTGTGTTTCTTCAAACAAAAGATCAAGGTGACGTTAGTTGGAGTTAGCAAATACTTTGGAGACCCTTGTTTCTCATACCGGGCACGCTCACATAAGCTTAGGAAAACCAAAGTGTAATCCGATAACATATAACCCCTGTGCACGGAATGCAGGGGTTCGGGGGCAGCGCCCCCGATACGAGGGTCTCGCTAACTGGACAGCGGGCGGGGATTCTGCTCCCCAATGAGCAAACGGTGGCCCCACTCGCCGGTGAGTGGGCGGTGGCTTGGGGGCAACGCCCCCAAAACAACATCGGGTTTGCTGGTCCGTTTGTTATGGGATTAAAGGGATTCGAATAGGCTTGAACTTTGAACCCATTTAAGTCTTATATATATTGTACTCATATGAGAAATCATTGTAATAAGTAGCTGTGGTTGTAAACCTAAATCATAGTAGAATCCCTTTATAGGACGTAACCCTATTCAAGGGTGAACCTGGGTAAACTCTTGCATTATTCAATTTTCTTCTATTCTCGCGTGATCGTTTTGATTCGGTTTGCGATACACCCCCATCAACGTTAATAAAGAATTTATTCATTATTATCAATAAAATTATCTAAAAAGTCATAAACCTATTACACTTTTACCAATTCAGTCCTAAACATTTTAAGTTTGCCAATTAAGTCTTAAATCTTTTCACTTCTTGCCAATTGAATCCATCCGACTAATTTTTGCCGCCTGGAATTGATGTGGATGCTGGTCGACGCCAGCCATCCGACTAACAATGATGTGGTAATTTTTAATACTTTGTTTTAAATTTTTTTCCTTTTCTATTTTTTTCTAACCTTCTTCCCTTTAGCGAAGCTTGCCCCTGCCGGCCACTGGCGAGGGTGAGCCTCACTGGCCCCTGGCTGGGTAAGGTCGAATCTTGCCCGACCTCACCGTCCCGACCCAAGCAAGGTCGAGCCTCACCCAGCCAAGGCAAGGCCAACCTTGCCGTTGCAACCTAGGCAAGGGAGACCCCGGTGAAGGCAAGGTCAGCCTTGCCTTTGCTAGGTGAGGTTCGACCTCGTCTAGCCAGGGGTTGGCGAGGCTTGCCCTCGCCAATGGCTAGCAAGCTTTGCCAAAGGCCTGCGAGGTCAAGAGAAGAAGGCAAAAAAAAAACAGAAAAGAAAAAAATATTTAAAAAACATTAAAAATTGCCACATCAGCGGTGGCTGAACGGCCGATACCGGCCAGCATCCACATCAACTCTGGGCAGTCAAAATTGGTTGGATAAACTCAATTGGTAAGAAATGAAAAGGTTTAGGACTTAATTGGCAAACTTGAAAGGTTTAAGATTGAATTGGCAAAAGTGCAATAGTTTTAGGACTTTTTAAACAATTTTCCCCATTATTATCCTTCGCTAATATACCAAGTTGTAGTTCTCCAAGAGTACACAATCATAGTAATCTTCATAGTTAAACTTAATATGGTAAACTCCAAATCAAGTTCCGATATGAGCAAGAACTAAAAGTTTCTCTTGAGATGCCTAGATGAAAAAAAATTCGATAGAGCAATTCTCTCAACAATCATTGAACAGATTGAAAAACTTTTGATGTTTATCCTTTGGGATCCGCCTCATCCACTGCTCAAATGTACGTGCCACGATAGACCCAATTGCCTATTGGTGGGATCCTCATTGCACCTCACCACGGTGTGACAAGGGAGTTCAAGACTGGTCGGTGATACATCTAAACACACGCCCATTCTTCGCAGACTAATCAATCTCATTGAATTATTCGAACGAATGAGATCAGATTTAACTTGTATAAAACCCCTACAAAGATCTTGTGCAGCACATTTGAAAAGCTACTTGAATTCATCGAGTAGCTAAGCAATGGCCAAACGTGGCAAACGTATATACTTTATAGATATGGGAAAATTATCCAAAAAGTCCTATAACCTATTGCAATTTGGCCAATTCAGTCATAAACATTTCAATTTTACCAATTAAGTTCTAAAAATTTTCGCGTTTTGCCAACTGCGTCCATCCAGCCAATTTTAGCTATAAATCAATAATGTGAATGCCAATCATCTTAGGTGGCATGACCAACGCTGACATGTATAACATTTATAATTTTCATTTTTTTCTTCGTTTTTTTCTTTCTTTTTCTTTCGAACCCAACGACAGTCACCGATCAACCCTCACCGGTCATAGGCAAGGGCTAGCCGACCCTTGCCCACAACTGGCAAGGGCTTCGCGATCGTCACCCAGATCTAGGCAAGGGCTGCGCTCACCCATGACCAGCAAAGGCTTCGTGGCCCTCGCTCAATGGCCGACGAGGGTCACCAACACTTGCCTGTGATTGGCTAGGTTTGGTAGGGGAAAAAAAATGGAAAAGAAAGAATGAAGAAAAACGAAAAAATAAAAAGAAATTATGAAGAAAGAAAAAGAAATACTTTTTAGGACTGAATTGGCTAAAGTGCAATAGATCTAGGATTTTTTGGACAATTTTCCCTCGCTTAGGAGATAGATATCCTAATCAGCACAAGACAAAGATATAGTTATCTATATAGACACCGGCTTCATTATTGCAAAAAACAAAAGAACCAATACAACCAACCCAAGAACAAATAAAATCATAGAAAAGCCCACACGGTCCTAGTGTTCTCCTTCCCCATACGCAACGGAAGAAAGGATTTGCATTTGGCCGTTTCTCTCTCTCTCTCTCTCTCTCTCTCTCTCTCTCTCTCTCTCTCTCTCTCTCTCTCTCTCTCGTATCTTAGCCGGCAGCCATTGTTGTTGTTAGTGAATAATTAGGGATTCTCCGGATAATTTCCTAATGCTACGGATATTTTGAGAATTCTCCGTATCTCTAAATAGTTGTGCATATCTCTCTAGGAAATTATCAAATATCACAAATATCTTAATGATTCTATCGATTTTTTGTATTTGTCAAGATTGCGTACATATTTTTCTTTGGTTGTTCTTACACGGGGAATCAAGCGGGATTTTTCAAAATGTCTCAAAATAAGGAAATTATCGTAAGGAATCCCTGATTATTTTACTAACAGATGTTGTCTTGAGAGGCCAACAAGCTCCTCTCCAAGAAATAAGAGAGCCGTGCGGACAGCGAGAGGGCGGCCAGGGTATATGTACAAGAGAAAATATTAGGTGAGTTGAACACTCCACATAGACTATACAACACACCATTTGGCCGATGACACGTGGCGTATAGGACCCACCGTTCAGATTTTGCAGTCCCCCGTTACTCCACTTTCAGATCTTCTCTCTCCTTTGTTACTCTCTTTCTTCTTTCACTGTTTTCTTCCGTTTCTTTTTGTGTTTCGAGACCATGGACGACGCTCGCGCTTGAATTGCAGTGTCACCAGCCAACCATTGACGACCGCTCACGAGCACACCGACGCTCATCCATGGCCGTTGTCGGCGTCGTTCGAGCATGCTATTGACCCCCTTGGGTATCCATCTTTCCCATCCACCATGGACGACGCTCGCGGCCAGCCATGGACGACGCTCATCCATGTCTGTGGTCGTCGTTGGCATCGAGCAAGGCCGGACGGGACGGCTCGATCTGGAAGTTTGGCCAGATCTGGAGCCATGGCCGCTCGTCGCTCGCGGCCACAATGCAGAGATTATGGCCCCAAAAATAAAATAAGAAACAAAAATGAAGCTCTGCTTCTGCATTGTGGGTCCATAATGGCGGTGGTGTGCTTCTGGTATGTGTACCAGAAGAAGAAGAAGATGGTGAAAAGTGGGCGAGACGGAAAGGTTAACGGCGGGGAGATAATATGCAGGGGGAGAAGTAAAGGAGAAGAGAGAGAGACAGATGAGAGAGAGTAAAGGTTTACAACGGGACCCACCTTGCCACGCGGCATTTATTGGATGGAGTGTTATACCATCCCACGTGGCATATTCAACTCACCTAATATTTTCTCATATGTACAACGGTACAAGGACCCGGACGAGGACCCGCTGACTTGGCCAACACGCGGGCCCCGCATGTCGCCCTGACCAGTGGCAAGCTTAGTTGTTACGGGCCCCGCCTGTCCCCCCTTCGCGGGGACAACTGCTGCGACACAAATATTTGCCGTGTCGCTGGCTCCGGAGTCGCTACCGTCCCTTCCCCGCCCCCCCCCTGCGTCCTACTTCCGAAAACCGCTATTCCTTCTTCTCCTGGACCTCCTCCTACGTGGACGCTGACACGGGATTATGCCCCGCACTTCGCCCGGCTATAAATACTCGCCATGTCCTCGCACGGTCTCTTCACTACACAACCCACCAGCAGACGTCTGTCTCCCCGCTTTCTGTTCACCGCACGCTCAAACCAACCCCCCTTCTCCTCTCTCTCTCTCTCTCTCTCTCTCTCTCTTGTCAACTTCCCTGACCTTCAGTCATGGCCATCGACTCCGCGATGCCGTCTCCGCTGGGCCCGCCGGCTTGCGAGAAGGACGCGAAGGCGCTCCAGTTCATCGAGGAGATGACCCGGAATGTGGACTCGGTCCAGGAGAGGGTGCTCCGGGAGATACTGAGCCGGAACTCGGGGACCGAGTACCTGGGCCGGTTTGGGCTCGCCGGCGCCACGGACCGCGACTCCTTCAAGGCCAAGATCCCCGTGGTGACCTACGAGGACCTCCAGCCCGAGATCCGGCGCATAGCCAGCGGTGACCGGTCCAACATCCTGTGCTCTCACCCCATCTCTGAGTTCCTCACCAGGTGCAATTATTTTTTCCCTTTTTTCCCTTAATATCGTGTCCGTTGTATGTTAATCCTGGTGATTTTAAGGGAAAAAAGAAGCTTGGAATCTATCTATTTTATGTCGTTCTATCTATGGAAGATGATAACCTTAATTAATGCGTGAGCATATAATGACGAGTGCACATATTCGCAGTTCCGGTACTTCGGCCGGAGAGAGGAAGCTGATGCCGACCATTCAAGAAGAGCTGGACCGTCGCCAACTACTCTACAGTCTCCTCATGCCGGTTATGAACCTGTGAGTATGCCTAAAAACAAATGATGGCGGCTATAACCAAATGTTTTCTGAATGAGACCTTTTTATAATAAAAAAAGACGCAACTTTGAGTAGCCTGATAAGAAATGATGGCCGGTGCTTCACTTTTTTAGTTTGCATTTCCTTGTAAGTATATCCCCGAGAAGATCCTATAGTTCTTTTGTGGTTGGTACCTTTCGTCTTTAGACCCTCTGCAGTGAAATGTATAATTTGTCCAAACGAAGTGTTGTTAGAAGACTTACAATGATCTATGAGTGTAGTGATATTGTGTTATAAAATGAGTCAAGAAAGCATTCCTCTAATCATTGATCTGGTTATTTTGGAAGTGATATCTGATTTTTTTTTTGACTTTTTTTTGTTGATATGTAGTTATGTGCCCGGACTGGACAAGGGCAAGGGCCTCTACTTCCTCTTCATCAAGGCGGAGACTAAGACGCCGGGTGGCCTAGTGGCGCGCCCGGTGCTCACGAGCTACTACAAGAGCGACCTCTTCAAGACCCGCCCCTATGACCCGTACAATGTCTACACGAGCCCGAACGAGGCCATCCTTTGTGCCGACTCCTTCCAGAGCATGTACACCCAGATGCTCTGTGGCCTCCTCATGCGTGAGGAGGTCCTCCGTGTGGGCGCTGTGTTCGCCTCTGGCCTCCTCCGTGCCATCAAGTTCCTCCAGCTCAACTGGCAGCAGCTAGCCCATGACATCGCCACCGGCTCCCTAAACCCTAAGGTCACTGACCCTGCCATCCGGGAATGCATGTCCAAGATCCTAAGCCCTAAACCAGACCTCGCCGAGCTCATTCGAAAGGAATGTTCAGGGGAAAATTGGGATGGGATCATAACTAGGATTTGGCCCAACACTAAGTACTTGGATGTGATTGTGACTGGGGCTATGGCTCAATACATACCAACCCTAGAGTATTATAGTGGTGGCTTGCCCATGGCATGCACTATGTATGCATCATCGGAGTGCTACTTCGGGCTAAACCTAAAACCCATGTGCAAGCCCTCAGAGGTCTCGTACACGATCATGCCGAACATGGCCTACTTCGAGTTCCTCCCCCATGACCCGTCAGCCCCACCCCTTTCCCGGGACTCCCCTCCCCGGCTCGTCGACCTGGTGGATGTTGAGGCTGGAAAGGAGTATGAGCTTGTAATCACAACCTATGCAGGCCTCTGCCGGTACCGGGTCGGCGACATCCTCCAGGTCACTGGGTTCCACAATGCCACTCCGCAGTTCCGCTTCGTGCGGCGCAAGAATGTGCTCCTGAGCATCGACTCGGACAAGACGGATGAGTCCGAGCTCCAGAAGGCCGTGGAGAGCGCATCAGCACTTCTCCGCGAGTTCAACACCAGCGTGGTCGAGTATACAAGCTACGCTGACACAAAGACCATCCCAGGGCACTACGTCATCTATTGGGAACTGCTCGTGAAGGAGCCAACCAATGCGCCGGCTCATGAGGTGCTCAACCGGTGTTGCCTCGCCATGGAAGAATGCCTCAACTCAGTCTACCGGCAATGCCGGGTTGCAGATAACTCAATCGGGCCTCTAGAGATAAGGGTGGTGAAAAATGGTACATTTGAGGAGCTCATGGACTATGCAATCTCTAGGGGTGCTTCAATCAATCAATACAAGGCACCAAGATGTGTGAATTTCACGCCTATAGTGGAGCTTCTCAATTCAAGGGTGGTCTCGGCGCATTTCAGCCCTAGTGCGCCGCACTGGACCCCCGAACGACGTCATTGATCGGATGAGGATAGCGTTCAGATCTAGCCAGATCGACCGATAAAAGGGAACAAGCTTTTGCTTCTGTCTCCGCCATATCATATCTCTTTTGTGCTGGATATGTTCTTATCTTTTCAAAAGTGTCTCTTTAGCTTATCTTTTGAATTCCCCACGTTCTGTGTGTTGGGGCGGAATAATAAGTTCAGTTGATCTGGGCTAATGATGTAACTGTCAATGTGGTGTAAGCCTCAATGTTTGTTCCGTTTTGTGTCGCTCTGCCTTCTCTTTTCTCTTTCACAAAAGTTGAAGACAGAGACTTGTGAAAAGGGGCTTGTCATGGAGGTGGGACGGTAATGCCAATCGTTCCGGATTTGTGGAACCTTCGAGGGGCAGTGTTGTGAACTCAGTTTGGATCGTGTAGGCATCTTGTGCATGGAGCTTTGTTCACGTGCTAGATATTCCTCTGCGAACTAGGGTTTCGTTGCTGTTGTTGGTGGGGTTAATGTGATGGCTAAAAATAGTTTTTCTTCATTCGCCTAATGTTTTTGGAAGCTTATCATCAGGTTTTAGTGGGTGGATGGGCATGTGAATGCGGTATATACTTGCAACTTTATGACGGGCTAAAGCCATTTTCTTTCACTTTCTTAAAATTTCCTTTTCGTATGCTTCAGTATTACTTTTGTTGACAGCATACATTGAAATTTGATCCTTTGTTTAGTGCAAGCAACGATCATTACTCAAGCTGAAAAGAAAAGGAAAGCAGCCATTTCAACATCTTTTTAATTGGGTTTGTCTGCAAGAGCTAAATATAGTCGTTAGCCAAAAGTTAACATGAACCGGATCTCCCCCAAACTCACGAACTAGCATCAAGTATAAAAAAAAATCAAATTAATGATATTGTAATTAATTAAAGATAAAAAAAAAAGGGGTAGAGCACATTAGTTTCACAATTCCTAAGTGTGGTAAACAAAATATATTCCACTTTCAAATGAAATAGGTATTTTGTAGCTTTTTTTTTTCAATTTTACTCTAACTTTCAATTCAATCTCAGACTTTTACCCTGCCTCTTTGTAGAACGTGGGAGTTAAAACCCACATTCGAAACTAAACATCCTCACTCCTGGCCCCTTGAAAATATGAGGAATCGAACTGCCCAAGGTATTTATAGCTTGACAAGTGGTTTTCTTTTAAACTAAAAGAACTAATGAATGTTAATAATGAGTAAACATAGATATAGTCCACATGTATATGTGTGTGTATGTATGCATAAGATTCGAACTATGAGTAATTGGGAATACATGGTTCACTCGTATAGATCTTATTATATTCGTATCTATATGACCAAATCTACCAACATAAATGCCCTTTTCTATGTGAAGGGAAACAATGGGAAGTCCAAATCACTCATATAGATTTGCTCCTCCAATTGACTAGTCTTGATGGAGAACTTAAACCACAGAAAGTTTGTTTGCTTTTGAAACTTGTAGAATCCATGCATATGTTGACCTACCAATCCTAGGGCAAGAAAATGCCCCTAACTACATATATTCGCCAAAGAGACATGATCAAGAGGGTCACATATTCTATAAGTAATTAGGCATATAGCCAATGTCGGCCACATTATAATGTTCTAATCCGCATCATTGCCCAATATTCATTTGGGATAAAAATCGTGTGATGTTGGTTCACCCTCTTATCTTTTTCCGCCCCTTTTCTTGCTGCATAACTTTAGTCTTCTCTTCCAATATTAAAAGTCTAATCGTACTGACACATCTAATAAAGACCAAAACACTAATTATATCGTCTCTACCTAGCTAGCGTTTGTCATCATTTGCTGCCACTAGTGAGAACAAAGCTACTAACCATTTCGTATAGGATTCGTCCTTTGACCTCTAGGGTGTATCCAAAGTACGATCGTTTTCGATAAGGGTAAATTATAGTTATATTTTAGCATTCCCTTAAGATTTTTCTAACAAAATAATTAATGTAATGTTACATACGTCGACACTTGATTAGTTCTCTAGAACCAAGAAGTCAACGACGCTATAGTTGTAGTCTTGTTCAAACAAGTACTTAAAAAACATGTTTTTATATGCCAGCGGTTGTTAGTAGTGTCGATGCGCAGCATTGCTGTAGTCCGTAAGCAATTCTAGATGCAGGCTACTAGTATTGGAGACATACAACATTTCGCCTATGAATTCAAGCCCCGACGCTGAGGACATTTTTTAAGTTTAATCGGTCATACTTTCGCTAAAAGAAATACACAATCAATGATGAGCAAACAAAGGCACAACTAATGATTATTGATTACTAATATTAAAGAGATTCGGTTTGTTTTTGTTGAAAATCAATGATATGAAAAAGATTTTCTTGAAAATGATTTTTTTTTGGGTAAAGTTCTTGAAAATGATCGTATGTATTATTTACAAAAACAAATTAACATAATTGATGCATACATATCCTCTAGCATATGAGATAGTTCATTATATGATGGTCTTTTTTCAATATAGTGCAGTACGTTAATAACTTTTTTAATAAAGTGATTTTTTTGTTGCAATAATTATCAATAAAATACCCTCTTTCAAACTTTAAAGGGGAAATAATGAAAAAAGTTTAAATCTATTACACTTATACCAATTCAGTCATATACATTTCAAATTGGCCAATTCAATCCTAAACCTATCATACTTGTGCCAATTTAGTGCTAAACTTGTTGCATTTATATAGTTCCAATTGTAATTTAGTGATCCATGCATGTATAGCTTATGTAGAATGCACACGAGTACAATAAGCATGTATATGCAATTCGAATGAGAAAGGAAAAAAAGTTTATATAGCACATTATGTATATACGAAGCTAATGGCAGCGAGGCATTGATTTTAGGACAAATATTGAGCACTTAGGCTATGTAACCATTTTTTTACATATCCCAGGTCTAACAAATTAAGTCGTACTACACATGCCTACGAGACATGAGTCCCACTTGAGACCGGACCAATCTAATATATCATACTAAAAGTAACTTTCACACAATAAATGCATTGATTTAATGAAGGGAGTCTTTTCTTTTCCGAACAAAAATTTAAGAGTTTCTCTAAGAAAAAGTGAAAGCTTAGAGAAAAATTTCTTGCCAATATGTAGTAATATTGACCTATACATGAGAATGAGAAAAAAAACTTCAAAAAGTTAAGAGAAAAGTATTCAAAATATTAACACATATAAAGATTACATCTATCTAGTAATATCTAAAATAATGAGTAGTAACAATAACTCTATGAGAACGAGAAAGTAATTATACCGATAAATACACGTAAGATTGATTCTATTATGCATGTTGCATGATGTGATATATTTGTAGAAAAAATTTACTCATTTTTGTAGAATAATATGTAGAGAAAAACTGACTAACATGCTTGCAACATAATACACCATAGAAAGTAAAATTACTTTGATTCCATCTGATACAACATGCATTAAGATAGCATATTATAGTTATTACTTAAACCAAACTAATTATTGAAAAAGAAATGACCAACAATCTAGTCAAATTGAGTAGAAATAATTCCCGATAAATTTCACTTTTGTAAAGTATGATGTAGAGATATTTGTTTATAGTGAATTTAAGTATTAGGCAAATAAGTCCATAAAATTCAATTATCTTCCGGATGATATTTATGATCTTCAAGTGATGTTTTTTTTACAATTTCATGATATTGTCACCTCGATAAGTATAAAAATACTATTTCCATATAAGTTGGATGCAGTAGAGAAGTGAACTTAATAAACAAAAAATTTTCAAGGAAAACATTATACGTAATATTAGCAATCTACGTAACTTGCAACGCTTAATTGTGAGAACGCAATCAATTCGATTTTTCTCTTTTCTCAGTATGATACTATCACTACAACTGTGAAGAGTTCTTGCTCGACAATAATTACCAAATCACTTTAAATCTGTCGTGCCTGCCAATCCCTCACAAAACCACAGGTAAGTCCTACACGTGGCTAAATGTTTTTGCCTTTTGCCCAAAGTTAACAGGCTACAGCTTTGATGAAATGGCAATATCTATTATATCTTGTAAAGTTGCGCCCAAAAGAATAATGTAAATCGACGAACTCGATCTTGTACGTTATTTTTGGACAGCAATGTGGGAAAAACTAGTCACGGGAATACTCAGATAGAGTCGGTACAAAAAGGGTTCCTGGAAATTGAAATGGCAAAGCATCTCAAGGCCTCGCAGGCCAGGGCAAAGCCGAAAGCGGTTCTTGGTCTTTAAAGGAAACCTTTGTGGCCCTCTAGAGAGTTTTCTCAGAGCGAATCAAAAGCTTATGATAAAGCGACCTTTGCACGAGCCACGAGTCCGGTCGCGTCCTGATAAAGAAAGGACTCGATTCATAGAATGCGAAACAAAGCAGTGGGCTGGCTGTTCAGCTTAGTATGAACAAGGTTTTGCGAAAGGAAGCTTCGCTCTAGGGTTAACCAGCCAGGTTGCTTGAGAGGCAAAACAGCAAAGATTCTCCAAAGTACTCGATTTCTGTTGAAGAATTCAAAAAGATCCCAAAAGTTTGTTTGGGAAAGAATGACTTCACTGAATCACGAGGGCGATTTCGCTGTCCCCTCCATCATCATTGTTCATTAATACAGCGTCATGATAAAAGGGAAAAGGCCAAAAGATTGGTCGTGGTTCAAGTTTCAATAACCATGACTTCAAACAGTCCAAAGCAACGCTTTTGCATGGCCTTAAACCGCCATTTTAGCCGTGCTAGCCGTCTCGAGTTCTAGCCAAGGCGCAACTCGGATCGAAGCCCAGAAACAACAAAGATTGGAGTTAGGCATGTCCAAGGACAGGGGAAGTAGGACCGGGGCACTCGAGCCCCGAGGCCCTAGCCTAGAATGGAGTTGAGTGAAAAAATTATCCAAAAAGTCATAAATTTATTGTACGGTAGACAATTCGGTTCTAAATCTTTCAGTTTTTCCAATTCCTAAATCTTTTTAAAAAGTTGACAATTTAATTCTAAACCTTTCAATTGTGTTAATTTAATCCTCAAACTATTGACTATTTGTCGATTTAGTATTAAACCTTTTAACGAATTGCCAATTTAGTCTTTCTAGCTAATTTTGACCAAAAATTGCTAACGTCAGCCCCAGCCGTTTTACGCGGCGCTGACATGGATAAATTTTTATTTTTTAAAAAAAATCTGAATTTTTTTATTGATTATATTATTTTTATTCTTTTTTTTCCCCTTTCTTCTTCTTCTTCATTGAGCCAGTGAGTTACCAGAGGAGGTGGCCAACCACTGGGCAAGAGCTGGCGACACCCGTCGGCCTAGGGATGAGAGCCACGAAGCCCTCGCCTGCCCTCACTATGGCCGGCGAGAGCCTAGGCGAGGGCTCTCGATGCCCTCGCTGGCCGCAACGAGAGCTCGTGAGCCCTAGCCAAATCCAACAAGGGCCACGACACCTTCACTAGATCTAGCAAGGCGAAGGCGTCGTGGCCCTCGCCTAAGCCATCGCCGGCCACAGTGAGGGCTAGCAAGGACCGCAACGCCCTCGCTATGGCTCACAAGTGAGGGCTCACGATCCCTCGCCAACCATGAGTGAGGGCTTCGTGGCCCTCACCCATAGGCCAGTGACCTTGCCCAGTGGCTGGCCACCTCTGCTAGCCCTCGGCCAATGACTCGCCGGCTCAACGAAGAAGAAAGGAAAAAAAAAAGAAAAGAATAAAAATAAAATAATCAATAAAAAATAGAATTTAAAAAGAAAAATAGAAAATTATCCACGTCAACGCCACATAGGACGGCTAGCGCCGACTAGACCACCACGTCAGCGATTTCCGGCCAAAAATAACCGGAAGGACTAAATTGGCAATTCATTAAAACATTTAGGACTAAATTGGCAAATAATCAATATGTTAATGACTAAATTGACACAATTGAAAATTTTATGACTGAATTAATAACTTTTTAAAAAGTTTAGGACTGAATTAGCAAAATTGAAAGGTTTAGGACTGAATTGGCCACCGTACCATAGATTTATGACTTTTGGACAATTTTTCCGGAGTTTGGCCATTGAGCGTGGGCTGAGCCTTCGACCACCGGAGCCCGATGGGTTTTCCAAAAAAAGTAAGCAACTACTGTAAAAAGTTCAGTTTCGAAAATATCTAGGAAACGGGGTTTGGAAACAAAACAAGAGATGCGGTTGTCACCGAACAACTTTAAGAAAAACTGGCTTGATTGGACACCAAGATGAACATGCGACTGCACCGATCGTTTGCAAAAACCGAAGAAGCTGCGAACTGGCGGCAGCGGGCTCCGGGCCTTTGTGGCCGAGCACTCGGTCTATCATATTGGGCATGAACTGGGCGCGTAGGTGACGTTTTGGATCCTTCGAAATTTGAGATTTAAATACAGTACATGTTGACCAAGATTCGGAGTATCAAAAAGTAGAATCTCTTGAGAGTGTTTTAAGGTTTGCCTCGAGTTTTAATGAGTGAAAAGAGAGATTATGACGAGCGAAACTTACTGACTGAGTTGAGTGTAACTAGGATTTGGGATTGAGAGATATAGAATAAGTTTTTTTTTTTGGTAAGGTATATAGAATAAGTTTGTAATCTTTGTTTTGTTAGAATATTTAAATATCAAGCTACGCTTTCGTCTAAAAAGGTCAAACTGTTATACGAAGGCTGTTGGAAACGTATGCGAAAAGCAAAAGACAGAACACCAGAAATTTACGTGGTTCGATTACGAAGTGATCTACATCCACGGGCGAGGCAAGACAAAGTTCCACTATAATCAAAAGAGAGTACAAATTTCAGAAGTCGAAGCAACGACAAAACCTCACGGCTCACAAAAACTCTCTGAAAGCAAAACTCTCTCTACAACAATGAGAAAACCTAGCCACGGTACAAATAGGGTTCCCGAAAATTTTTCTCGGGGGCGTAGCCCCCGAACCCCCTGCACATTGATTCACTTCCTCCAGCTTGGGCGGTCCGCTATGGAGATTTGTTCGCTTGCTGCGGGTTGGGCCTATCAGCCCAACCCTTCACGTCGCGAACTAAATCTCAATTTTCTTTCCACTTTCGGGTCGCACAAAAAAAATGTCGGGTCGGATCATGAACCGGACCGAGTACATAAAATTCAAGACATATTTAACAAAGGCGTATGTCTCCCTTATTTAGATTGGAATGATCATGATGATCCATCTGGTAAATAAGTACCCACTTCGAGACCAAGAAATGAAATTGAGTTTAAGCAAGAATGATTATCGAGCTTAAATTTTCACTTTTCTCGATGGGAATAAATAGATTATCCACAGTCGCAATAAGACTATATACAATCAATTTGGTAATCTAGTTTAGGAATAGACTAGTTGAACTTTAGCGGCACCCTTTCGTACCTCTACGAAACCTACTTCCATGTCCCACTTTGTCACAAGATATGTCAAAAGTATTAAACTTGCAATGTTACATTTATAAACGTCTAGTAAATTGTAACTGCATTGCACATGCTGAGATAATATATTTTCTTCAAAGTGTATAGAAATGAAATTTGTTTAATCATAATATGAGGATTCTTTATTCAACTATGAGTTTTCCTACCTAAAACTAGTTCCTGTTCCCGATTCAATATCGAAGTGGACGATTTCTAGCAAAGAATATGGATATGAATTTCAACAGCGAGGATGTGTGCTCATAAAAGTAAAAGACTTTTTAGATAACCGCTCAAAGATATCGAAATTTTATTACTCATGATATGCATTGTCCTCTGTACTTTTTTTCTATAATGAGACGACACAGTCTAGAGATGGCCACAGTTCGGAACCGACCGATTCCGGTTCGTGGCCAAGAATGAACCAGAACCGGAACAGCTAGAGGCGGTTCCGGTTCCGGTTCAGAACCGATTCGGAACCGGCTGGCCCTCGCCAGACGAGGGCGAGGCTCGCCGGCGTCGGGCGAGGCTCGCCTGAGGGTGGGCGAGCGAGGCGAGCCTCGCCCGACGCCGGCGAGCCTCGCCCTCGCCTGGATCTGGCGAGGCCGCGAGGGCGAGCCTCGCCGGCGTCGGGCGAGCCTCGCCGGCGTCGGGCGAGCCTCGCCTGAGGGTGGGCGAGCGAGGCGAGGCTCGCCTGAGGGTGGGCGAGCGAGGCGAGCCTCGCCGGCGTCGGGCGAGGCTCGCCTCGCTCGCCCACCCTCAGGCGAGCCTCGCCCGACGCCGGCGAGCCTCGCCCTCGCCAGATCTGGGTAGACGGGGGCGGGCGGAGGAGAAAAGGGGAGGAGGAGCAGTGTAGCGAGGGGGAAGGAGGAGTGGGCGTCGGCGTCGACGGCTGCGGCCATGGGCGGGGGCGACGGCGGCGAAGGCCGCGGGGGTTAGATCTGGAAAGACAAGGGCCAAGGGGTGGGCGAAGCCGTGGAGGAGAAGAAGGAGGAAAAGGAGAGGAGATTCGGAGAAGATGCACAGTGCAATGCACTGATGCAGAGAGAGAGAGAAGAGAGAGAGAGAGAGGAGAGAGAGAGAGAGGGGGGGAGGGGGGCCTAGCCTGCAGGGCCTGCAGGCTGTGCTGCAGCGCAGCCTGCACCCTGCAGGCCTGCAGCTTCCTCTTTTTTTTTTTTTAAAGAACCGGCCCGGAACCGGCGGTTCCGGGCCGGTTCAAATTTTTCTGGAACCGGAACCGGGCCCGTATGCCACGGGCCGGTTCCGGTTCCGAACCGCGGGCCCGGTCAACGGGTCGGGCCCGGGTTTGACCGGGCCGGTTCCGGGCCAAAACCGGCCCGTGGCCATCTCTAGACACACGGGTGTTTTTGTTATATAAAAAGTAGATACCGAATTTGAAAATTAGATTAGGTTTACATATGTGTGTATATGTATATAAGCTTTAATTGAAGGTAGTATTGGAAACGGCAAATTTGACTAATTCTTTTTTAATCTGTCCTCTTGGTAATGTAGATTACCAAATGCGTAGTATATACCTTGTACTGTTCCTAGCCAACCCATTTTCTCATGCATTATTAGGGAAAAGGGGGTGCTTTTGTCATGATTTAGGATGAAAACATGGGTCAATTCTTTAGCCAAGACACCCAAAAGACCAAGCCCACAAGCAATCTGCTTCTGCTGAAACTCTCTTCAACATGATTGGGTTTTGTTCTAATTGGGCCATGATGATGATGGACACCAAGCGTAGAGGCTCAGCCTGGTTTGATCCCTGGAGATGGAACAACTTCTGACCTTCGGCAAACAATCATATGTTAATGTTTGAGAATGACGTGCTTAAGGATGGACCTTGGCTCGTCGATGGTGGATTTCTATCGATTTGGAAATGGGATCCCAAGTTTCAGTAATCCACTGCTTCAATGTTTGAGAAAGGTGGCCAATCTTGTGGGACCACCATTGAGGATTGATCTAAAAACAGCAGGCAGCAAGAGCGGGGAGCATGCTCGATTTCGCATTCCAGTTTCAATTACTAAACCGCTTCAAGAAAATATGTTTGATTAGATGGAAGACGGCTCGCACTCCTGCACGAAGGTCATGAGAGTCTCTGCTTCCACTGAGGAATTGTTGGCCATAAAAAGGATAGTTGCTCGGATTTTTGAACGAATCACCCAAGTCTGCCGGCGGCGACAGAGAACTGCTCAGATGGAGGAGCTGCTAACCTTTGTTGCATGAATGGAGGAGATTGTTCGCGGAGCTGCAGCATTGCAGAATTGAGCACATTCTTAGGGAAGCTAATGGGGAGTGCGGATGCATCGGCAATGCTGGGAAAAGAGCAAGATGGACGGTTTGTCATGTATTTCCACTCCAGATCTTACTTATTGGGGAATTATATTGTCTAAAGAATCCAATGGGAGAGACTATATCTCAAAATGTAACTTGACTAATTTAGTTGAATGAAAGTTCATTGTTTACTAAACCAACAAAAAACTTCCAACCCCGACCTCGAACCCGACCATGACCTGGCTTTAATAACATCTCCACTATACTAGCTACGGAGGGAACTCAAAACCGGATGGCAGAAGGTGCTTCAAACCATAAACAGGACTATTCAAAACACACAAATATTAGCATTTGCTAATATGTTTCTTCGTCATTTTTTGAACCCAAAGTACCATTTTCAATTTTACGATTTATTAGAAACACAAGACAATCAAACGGAAATGTCGCGAAATCTTTCTCTCTTTTGGAGTATCCCCAATGCGGAGAAATATGTACACATGGTGTATGTGCAAACTCTCATTGACGAATCCTAGAGGGGGAGACAAATTAGAAGAGTCCTGGAAACTCCTAAAAAGCCAACAAGATGAAGAATGTGCTGGTCGTCAGTCCCCCTGGCCGGCACCAGCAACAGCATCCTCCTCTATCTCGTGCGTGCGTGCGTCTCTGCATTTATTGAGGATTGACTTTTGTATGATTTGCGAGAAGAAAAGTCGATCCCGAGACGCTTCCTCCGATGCAGTCCTTCACTCAGTTTTGTCTCCGATGAGGCATGTCGCCGACTGGCCTTTCAAACAGAAAGAGATTTGATGTGAAAACGACATCACATATCCGATCCACCCAAACTCGCAAAAACCGTCAATGAACTTTGAATTTCAGCCAACGGGACGAATATAGGATTTGGAATGAGGTTAGGATTTTGTTGTTGGAAAGTCGATGTCCGAACCCAACATGTATTGATTACTAAGATCTCTTACTTCATTTTCAATCCTTAAATACCCCGAAAAATCCCAAACTCGTACACTTATGACAAATTTACCCGAAATTAATTTTTTAACTGTCAAAAACTCCTAAACTGGTATACATGTGACTAATTTACCTTCTTTCAGTTTACGTTAAATTTTACCGTTAAATTACTGAGTTTATAACACGTGACAATTGACAGATATATTAGTTTGGGTTTACCCTTCTGTTTATTGCATGTTTACCGATTTTTTATTTTTCGTGATATTAATCCAATTTAATATAAGGTAAATTTGTCACAAGTGTGCTGATTTGAGGTTTTTTGTGGTCAAGAAATTTGTTCGAGATAAATTTGTCATACGTGTATCAGTTTGCAGCTTTTCGTAGTATTAACCATTTTACGTACATGATTATGAGAACCCGAAACGAAATTAATTGTAAGTTACACTTTTGATAAAAATTAGGGGTGCTCAAAAGACTCGATCCGACTCAAATCGAAAATTTCAAGTCTTTTCAAGTTGGATGTCCTTCTGGTAATAGGTGAAAAAAAAGGGCACAATTACACGCTTGAAAAACATCAGACATTTAACAAAAAGAGAAACCTAAACAATAAACAGCTCCCCTCCCTCCCTCATCACCGCCGGCTCCTCCCTCACCCTCTTCGCTGCCATCTCCCTCCCCTTCACCATCATGTCCGCCGACCCAAACTCCCTCCCCATCAACCCCTTTAGCTTCTCCAAGAAGGCTTCTATAGGGTAGCCCTTTGCCCTTTGGCTTGTCAGCCTCCTTTGTTCGCCTCCACTCGGCATCCATGTTCGACGGCTTCGGCCGAGTCAAGGAAAGCCAGGACTAGCGGTCACAAGCTCAAAGCGGCAACGCCTCTCAATGGGGAACTTGTCAGGGACAATTGTGGCCTTCGTCTATCTATTGAAGCCACGATCGCCTCCTCTAGATCAACGCTCACCTTCGACCTTTGTCAAAGCCGTTGTCCATGGTCATTTAGCTTTCCATGCAGTCTATATCTTGATATGTCCTTGGACATCTAGATCTCCAAAGCTACGTCGACACTCAAGCTCTGCTTCTCTCCTTTATGGCGTCCTAATCTCAACGAGATCGGCGGTCATCGAGCCCCATTGTCTCTGGATCAGGAGACACTCCAGATATGAAAGTTAAAAGAGTCACTCCCGACCTGAACTTGAAAACAAGTGAAAAAAGAGACTACTGGTGGTTGGGCTTTAGATTCATTAAAAACCCACATTGTATTGGATTTTACTACTCAAACCCATATCAATCCATTTAGAAAAACTTAGCTAACTTGTATATGATTATACATATCATATATGGATCAATAAATGAATCTTCAATCCATTTCGATCCCTTTCCGTTCCAATAGGAACCACCTTTTGCCTTTTGAATCTTGTAGGTCAGGTCAAAGATAAAGAAAAACAAAGTCTTGCAGACGATATGAAGAGTGTCCTGTCATTAGTCACCCTGGCAGGCATAAGCAACGGCACCTTCCTCTACCTCGCAAGTGTATCCGTGCCTGGCGCAATTAGTGGGTGATTGATTCCGACAGATTTGCGGGAACAAGGACGAGCCCGAGACGCCTCCAACACCGGCCGTTTCATCGAATGAAAGGGACTTGATGTGAAACCGATTCGACATGCCCAGCGTCTGGGGAAATGGAATTGGGACAGACACAGCGGAATCATCTTCCCCATCCAAATCCTAATAAGATAGTAAATGGATTTTGGAATTTCGATCAGCGAAAAATGGCTTGTTGGGATCAATTGCTCGAAACCTTATAAAACTCGAAATGAGTTTGGTAATTTTATAATCAGAAAACTGATGTCCGAACTCGATGTGCATTATTTTCTGGGATTCCTTATTTCATTCACGATCCTTATGCGATTAAGTAAATATACGTTATTATTGTAAAACCAAAACCAAAGTAACGATAATCTACTAATGACAACCGCCTTCTTAGCTTGACTATCTATTATTAATTTTATGATTCTGTAATAGTTAATCTTAAACTTTTGGAGATTTAATACGCGAATTTCCAACAAATGGTTATGTTTGCAAATTTGAAGCGATTTATTTTCTTAGTCTATCGTGAAGTATCTGTTTACTAAGAAGGTACAGTGGTAGGTTGCGGGTACCTGATTATTTTAGCGAGGCAAGTTTGGGATTTTATATCAAACCCGTGATGGATTCAGGATGGATTCGAGAACAATTGAAAATTAATGAGATAGATTTGAGGGGAGATCGATAATTCCAGATCCGTCCCGCTTCCATCGACAGCCGAGGATTATGTGTGAACACAAAAAGGTACAAGATCCTGTGATGAAATTGCAAGCGCTGTGTGCTTCATGCCTCTTACATAATCTATTTGGGCGTCTCCCCGACGAGTTCAACTTCATGCCTCCCTTCCTTGTTATGCTTTTTCTCATCTGTAATCCATCAATCATGTCATATGCTGGGGATCCATCACTCCTTATATCTTTAACTGGCAAATGTTTACAAACGTTAAGTACATGCAAAAATTGACATTTAAAAGGTGTCACAAGACCGCCATATTACAAATATTGAATTATTAATTAGTGGAAAAATAAAGATTCAAACTTGGTAAACGACACGTAAGGTTCAAATATTTTTTTTGTTCAAGAAAAAGTTAATGGGATTAATGGCCCATGCAAGTAAACAGATCGAAATGCACTACTTTTTAATAAAATTCGAGATTTAATACTATGCTGGGTAATTGATTTTAATGTTCCCCTTTCTCTATTTATGGTACCGGAATAGCCAATAGATGAAAAGGAAAAGAAAAAGAAAAAGAACCGAATGAATTAATGCATAACAAAAACAGAGGAAAAGAGTGCCAAGCTGCACAAATTATCATGAATGAATGACAAAGACAAAAGACAAAAACCAATTATCACGAGGAAGGAGAATGGTAGTTGTAAGCCCACTCCTCCCATCTACCAATCTATATTGCATAAACCGATTGTATATTCTCCAAAATCTATCTACAGCGCCGAATTCAACGATTAATCCACGATATCTAATGGTTCCAATATACACAAAAGTCCATGCACCCTGTTGCCAATCCACACGTTAACTTTTCTTTTCTAGGGATAAGTGTATTGGAAATATTAAAAATTATCACGAAAATACAATTGAGTTCTAAGAACTTTCAAAAAGTTAATCAAGTCTTAAAACTGATCGCGAAAATGCAATCGAGTTTTAAAACTTTTAAAAATGTACAATTAACGGAATGACTTGATTAGACCAGATTTGACAAGTTTCAGGATTTAATTGCAATTATTAAAAGTTTTAGTACTCGATTACATTTTCATGACAGGTTTTATGACCTGCAACAACACTTATCTCTTCTTTCTACCTACGCTTGGTAGTTGGAGAAGGCGGAAAATACCAAAAGCAAACTCCTCAAAAATCAAACCTCTCAAGAAAAGGAATAGGAAAATGAAAAAAAAATCTTGAAAATCAAACACGAACTGCCACAACTATATTCGAAGAAGATATTAAAGGTCAACGTCACAGCCAACCTAGAAAAGAGCACCAAAGCCTAATATATCTCCATTGGACTCCACAGCCAAAAGGCAAAACCTCTCTCTCTCTCTCTCTCTGCAATGCCACCTCAGCAACCCGACGTACAGCAGCCGCTCCTGCACGGCGCCGCCGGCTCGGACGAGGCGGCGTACGACCCGGCCCAGAAGATCCACGTGGTCGGCATCGGCGATGAGGCCGGCGGGGAATCCGACTCGGGAGCACCGCCGCCCTTCTCGTGGAGGAAGCTGTGGCTCTTCTCGGGCCCGGGGCTCCTCATGAGCATAGCCTTCCTCGACCCGGGGAACCTGGAGGGCGACCTCCAGGCCGGCGCGGTGGCCGGGTACTCGCTGCTGTGGCTGCTGATGTGGGCCACGGCGATGGGGCTGCTGGTGCAGCTCCTGGCGGCACGGCTCGGCGTGGCCACGGGGCGGCACCTGGCGGAGCTGTGCCGGGAGGAGTACCCGACGTGGGCGCGCCTGGCGCTGTGGTTCATGGCGGAGGTGGCGCTGGTTGGAGCCGACATACAGGAGGTCATCGGGAGCGCCATCGCCCTCAACATTCTCAGCAATGGGGTCTTGCCACTTTGGTCTGGCGTCATTATTACCGCTGCTGATTGGTAATTTTTGCCACTTTCCTCGAATTTTGTGCCTTTTCTTATGTTCAATCTTCTGGAGCAGTTTACGTTCATCCATTCATAGCTCATCTTCGCAAAATTTTATCTCTTCTGGACTAAATTATCTTGGAATTGGATGGCATGAGCACTGGATTTCTCGAAGGTTGTAAAGAACAGATCTTCAGAACTTACTTTTGATGCAGAGTTAAGATGACTTAAGTATTTAAGTATTACATAAGCATGTTTGAGGAATTCAATGGTTTGGCGCGCTCTGAAGCTATGATTTAGCAGGGACAAATTGCTATTTTTTTATACTAATTATGTTGTTTCACAGCAAAGAGGATGTCTTAGCACTGTTGCATTGCCTGCAGATTTATGGTGGTATTGGTGATCAATGAATATGATCTGTCTGTAGGAAACTAATCAAATGGATCATTCTGTTCTCAGCTGTAGTCATTGGTCATTGTTGTTCGTTTATTGGTGAATCCAGACTTCAAACTGAAGTTTCCTTCATTCTCCTGCTGTAGCTTTATCTTTCTGTTCCTCGAGAACTATGGTGTGAGGAAATTGGAAGCAGTCTTCGCCGTTCTCATCGCGGTGATGGCGCTCTCGTTCGCATGGATGTTTGGCGAAGCGAAGCCGAGCGGAGTCGAACTACTTCTCGGTAAAATATATTAGCTGCAAACGGTAGCAATCAAATGCTTCATCAGTAAGTTTCTCCAAATTATACACCAGTTTAGGACATGATCCGTAGAGCTCTCTTCTTCACAGGCGTTTTGATTCCGAAACTCAGCTCCAAGACGATCACGCAAGCGGTGGCAGTTCTGGGCTGCATCATAATGCCCCACAACTTGTTCTTGCACTCAGCCCTCGTGCAGTCCCGCGAGATCGACCGCACCAAGAAAGGCCTGGTCCAAGAAGCCATCAACTACAACACAATAGAGTCCTCTGCCGCGCTTGCTGTCTCCTTCATCATCAATCTCTTTGTCACGGCCGTGTTCGCAGAGGGGTTCTATGGGACTGCCCTCGCTGACAGCATTGGCCTCGTAAACGCTGGGAATTACCTCCAGGAGAAGTTTGGCGGCGGTGTCATTCCGATTGTGTACATATGGGGGATTGGTCTATTAGCTGCTGGGCAGAGCAGCACTATAACCGGGACCTATGCAGGGCAGTTCATAATGGGGGGGTTTCTCAATATAAGGCTGAGGAAATGGGTGAGGGCGCTGATCACGCGCAGCTGCGCAATCGTGCCGGCGATGATCGTCGCGCTCGCATTCGACACGTCGGAGGACAGCTTGGATGTCATGAACGAGTATCTCAACGTGCTTCAGTCCGTGCAGATCCCGTTCGCGCTCATTCCACTTCTCTGCTTGGTCTCCAAGGAAGAGCTGATGGGGAGTTTTCGGATCGGCCCCATCCTCCAGGTATATCGCCGAGTTTCGCTTCGAATTCCCGACGTTCTAGTTTGGAATTGTAAATACCCAGATGAATCCGATAAGCAAATCATTCACACGTGATTGCTTCACTCTACGAATTTCATATCAACCCTCATAATTAGCAAATTGCAATCTGCTTTCAGGTGATCGCTTGGCTGGTGGCTGCACTGGTGATGGCGATCAACGGCTATCTTCTGGTGGACTTCTTCTCTAGCGACGTTGAACTAGGAGCCATTTTTGGCACTGCGGTGTGTGTCATTGCGGTCGCGTACATTTCGTTCATAATTTACCTTGTTCTGAGGGGAATCGACCTTCCCGCTCTGCGCGATTTGTTACGGCCAAAGACAGTCGTCGCTAACATGGAGGACCTATAGTTGCTCATCTTCGGGTCGCCGTGTACATAGCATATCTCTGATTTTCACCATAGTTTTTGATGGCTATGCAAATCGACACGACAGATCAACATGACAGAGCATTCTTATTTTCGGCACAAACAGGCTCTCCCTGAACAGCGTACACGCTTCAGATGTATGAAGTGCCAAATTGCAGTCGTTGAGATGGGTTAACTGCAATGGTTCGATCTAAACAAAAGCTCATTCCGTGGTTATTGCTTCAATCTTGTCATTGACACCTGCAACTTTCTGTAGTTTTAGGATTTAACAAGAAACATAACATATTTTTTTCCCCGGTCTAGATTGGCTTTTACCTTTTATTTTTCCCCTAATCTAAATAATGCAGCTCGCGCACAGTAGCTTCTTTTAAAAATAGGTAAGTCCTCAAACTTTTACAACATTCAAGTGTTCACACCAACGTCACATATAATGTTTCATAATTTTCTAAAAGCTTAAACAAGATTTTACGTTTTGGTGGGATATTATTGCTTTTGTTTGAGTACAAACAAACATTGTAGCAATGACTAAAAAGAAAAATAATTTTTGGTATAATATTCAAATTAGTTTTTGGAATATATGATAATGATCAATGTTGCACTCCCATTAAAATAAGTTCAGGGATAACATCGGGTATTTTCATATAATTCAAAGATTAAATTGAACATATACTGAAAGATCAGAGATCATATTAAACAGATCAAAAATACAAGGATGATATTGCATATTAATTTAGGCTACAATTTAAAGATTACGTTGAACAAATTAAAAAATTTAAATATAATATTATATATTAAATTAAAATTTATGAATTAATTGTGTAATTATTCCGTCGAAAGATATGACCATTGTGTGGTCCCGTCATCATGATGCTGACGGGAGCCCACTGACTTGCAACTCATTTCAATGTGTCATGTACCCTGTCAATAGTTAGAGCGCAATGAACTCCGACTCCACCTTCCTCAATTAATTGTTGCATGATGGGTCATCGAATTCCATCGCAATGAAAGTCTTATCACCCTATCGACACCCTGTCGACATCCTATTGAATTTGCTTACTGTTATAGATAGGCATGCCCCGCCCCTTGTGTATATATATAAATATATTTATTGATTTATTTACTTGTTTGTTTTTTACTGAAAGCCTAATACGACTTTATTATAGTTAACGTCACAACTAATTAGACTTGGCAGTCTTAATTTTTTTAAAAAAATAGGGGAAAGGCCTTTGTCTTTTAATAAGATGGAGAAATCTCACGATCCTTATTGCTCAATCAACAAAGCTTTTGAGATGTTCTCGCTCACGTGTCACAAAGTCTTACTTTTACAGGAGATACGAATTTGGCAAGCTTTTTCTAAAATAAACAATGTGAGACCGCCCTCCAGGTATAAAATCCAAGGCAATGTCTCCGCTGCACTCCCAACTTACAAGAACAAGGGTAATGATACAGCCATCCTTTTACCTAAAGGACGGAGCCTCAAATATAGTCATAACTCGACTTGACATGGAAATATATACATCCATATACATTTGATAATATTTGACAAAAAGTCATCTGGTTACAACATCAAAGCCTTTTATAGTCCATCAAAAAGAATATGTACATGTTAAGAATCCGCCAACCCAACATCCATCGATAGACATACATACAACTCCAACGAACAACTAAATCCAACAAACTCAACTCAGTCACGTACAGCTAACTAAATTCATATCCAAAAATCAACCCCAAAAATTCCTCGTCGATATAGCATTCGTACTATTGGTCACTAGCCGAAAAACCTGAAAAACATTGAAGACGAAAATGGATGAGCAACTACAACCTAATGAGTAATACATCTCTTCTAAGTTGATTGAACATTTACTATGCACCTTTATAAACCGATATCAAAACCTATCTCAATCAATGTGTAATATACATATAGGATCCAATGAGTTATATCACTTTAAACTAATCATATAAATATCAGAAATATTTCTTTAATTAACATATATTAGAACATATATTACTGGTCGATCCCATTGATCAATCTCAATCAAATCAAACGTCGATGGTCCTTGACTAATGTAATGTTCAACATCTAACTATGGTTACAATTTAACGAATGTGACAGAGGCGACAGAGATTACCCCCATTGGCTAGGTCTACCACCTATATCAGTTGGTGGTTCAGCCTAGGAGTACGTCCTAAAACAGTATGCATACTTATCCTCTGAAAGTGTTTTAATCTTAGCGACATGAACATAATTTATCAACCTCAATCTCAATTAACCCACAATCAACACCATAAACCATTTCAAAACTCAGGCTCAATAACCAAATATTATCACTTTTGATGATTCAATATTTATCAACTTACCTTTCATAAATTGTATTAATAAACCATGAACTTCCATGCTTCTTTCATAGAAGGTATTGCAAACTGTTAGAATAATTAAATATTAAACCATGCATTCATCTAACAGTTTTAGCTTTTAGAATAGTTGATAATGATCTCACAAAATCTCACATTGTATCAGAGCAAGATCCCTTCAGTAGGTGAGTGAGTAGAAGAAAACATGTGGTTTACTCGGTCCTAAGAGGGCAGAGAGTGAATCACCGGAGCCAAAAGATGCTTGGACGAAGTGCGGCTCTCGACTTGCTCCTGAGATGACAATGAGGGTATAGGAAATAACTGATTCATCATTGAACAGGGAAAACGTTCCTAGATCTATGTGGTGAGTCTCAAGATGGGTATGCTATCACGTTATCAATAAGGAGAAAAACCTCCATTGATTTGCCAAGATCATGAGAATTCCAAATTAGGCAAAGAATGGTGTTTGCCAAAATGGTGCAGTTGGCGAAAAATGTCACACTTATTTGGGAAAGCACAAATAACCGAGGGTGTTGAACGACTCTAAACGAGAAAAGCCACTAGTGGAGAGAAGTTGTTTTCTTGGATGAGCGTCCACCACTCATGCAAGTCCCGAAAAAGCGGCTTTGATGGTGAGACTTGACGTAGGGAAGTGACAGAAGAGTCCCCAATGAGGACATTGCGGAATTGAGTGGAGGAGAATGTTACAGACTGTGATTCTCTCATGCTCATGTACCATTGTGACTAGTGCTTGGGGTTATTGGGTGAAGAATGAGGAAACAAAATGGATGAAATACAACTGAGTCATGGGAGTGGTGTCAGGATGGTATCAACTCAAGCCGTGATCAACATATACTTTCCCATTTCAATTAAGATTGATCCATATTTTATGCTATAAAAATGTCATTTTGTAAATCATAGTATATCCAATTCATATCACTTACAAAATATGAGTTTGTAAAATTAAAAAAAGAGATAATACTCACTTGGAAAAGCTAAAAACCAACCTATGAAACTTACTTGAACCAACGAACTCGAATTCCCATCGATTAATCGAAAAACGATATCAAAAATCCGACTAATATTCTAATGAGTGACTTGACTAATTACACTTATTCATTGATAAAGCGATACTTACGCACTAACAAGAAACCCGTTTATAGTAAACACTCATCAATCTCCATTACGTGTATTGTGTGTTACACGCGTGTAACTCGAACGCGAAACTTCAAAATTTGTTTCGATCAAATTGTACTTCAGAATCGATTTTTGTCCAACCCTAAAGCTCCATAACGTCCTAAATTATTTTTTTTCATATAAATTTATAGCTTGGTAGCTCTAAAATCAGATTTCGTAGCTCAAAATTCACATAACTTCGAATTTACAATCTAACTTAAAAAATTACTCCAATTAAATGAAAAATAGGCTTGAATACATACCGAGCATTGCAATTTGAAGTTGATTCAGCTTATGAAGACGTCTGGATTGATTAAGCGTGAACATTTCTCTATCCTCTCTCCTTTTCCTCTTTCCCTTTCTCCACCAACGAGCTTCACTTCCTCTTCCCTTTCTTTGGTTTTGTGGCCACCGCTTCTCTCTTTTCTTTATGCTTCGATTGCGTCGAAGTTGCTGAAGGAAATGGGAGAATGGGTTACATATGGGCTGAGGTCGTTATACTATACTTGGGATCGGACATGTTGAGCCATATTATTACAGTCTTTTTAAGACTCAATTCCTTTCATGGAAAATGTGACGTTTTTGAAAGTTATTTTTTAGGAAAATGTCAATATTTTCTGATATTCCGCTAAAACCTGAAAATGAAATGGAAAATATTTTTGCCATTCAGTATGGAAAATCTAATTTGATTTTCTACCTTGCACTCCTTTTAATATTATATTATTTTATTTTTTAAAAAATTCGAATTTTAAATAATTTTTTATTTTAAATAATTTTTCATATTTCTTTTATTTTCATTTTCTCTTATGTTTTTTTTCTCTCTTCTTCCTTCCTCTACCGGCCACAGCGATGGCCGGGGATTGGCCATAGGCCAGCCTCGCTGGCCTCGAGCGAGGCCGAGCCAGATCTAGCAAGGCGAAGCTCGAGCTTGTAGTCCTCAAACTTAGCCTCACCCAAGGCTGGCGAGTGAGGCTAAGCCTCGCCTATGACCGGTCACCGGCCACAGCAGCCGGCGACTAGCATAGGAAGGAAGAAGAGAAAGAAAAAGAAAAGAAAAAAGTAAAAGGAAAATAATTAAAAATAATTAAAAATTTTATTTTTTAAGAAAAGAAAAGAAAAACTAAAAGTAAAATGTGTTTTGTGAAAGGAAGTGAGGTGAAAGAAGATATGAAAAATATTTTCCGCTTTGTGAAAAGCGAAAAACATTTTTCTCACTTTTGAAGGTATTTTCTCCCTAGAGGGAAAATGTTTTCCATGATTATTTATTTTCCATGAAACGAATATTGGAAAATCTAGAAAACGTTTTTCTGGAAGTTATTTTCCATAAAATGAATGGAGCCTAAAATTCTAGGCAGAAGAAGAAGGCTCCTCCTTCCCCTCCTCCGCTGCCATCCGTTGCCTGTCCATCCATCTCCACCATAGCTTTATCGTTCTCCCGTATTGCCGCCTCCGCTACCTATCGCTAGTCATATGATCATCACCCCTCACCTAGCCACTGCCACATCTTGTAATCGCACCTTGACCATCATCACGCATTGCTCTCTACCATACCACTGGATCTCTCTATCGCATGCCACTGGCTCACCGCGAATGATCTCGCCTTCGCCATCGATCAAGCAACCGACACCGGTAGCGACCCTATGCTGCCCATCTCTCCCTCTCGACATCGCAGCACTCCATGCTGTCTTTCCTATCCATTTATATGGTGATTCGTATCTCCTCTCATCATCCCCGGATCTCCCATGGGCATCTGTCAATGCTTGCTCAAGCACCCACCACCATTGTTTCGGTCTAGGCCTTGCTAGGGTTTCAAGTTCCGTGAGTTTCCGGTGATAGAGCTCAACATGGGCGTCCTCTAGTGGTGGACTTCTAGGGCTTGCATATTCTTGGGTTTTTCTTTGGCGTGATAATGACACAAATAGTCCATAAACTTTGGCTCAATATGCAATGTGGCCCTTGAACATTTTTATTTTATTCAATGCAGTCCATAAACTTTAGCTCAAATGTGCAATGTGGTTCCTAAACTTTTAATTTATTTAATAGGATCCATGGACTTATGGTAGATATTCAACTTAGTACTTGAATTAGATGAAAATATTCAATATTATCTTTCCATTAGTTCAAGTTTAGGGACAACATCGAATATTCTCACATAGTACAAGACTAAATTGAACATATACCAAAAGTCCATGGATCAAATTGAACAAACTGAAAGTTCAGGGACGACATTGCATATTGAGTTACAATTTGGGTACCATATTGAATAAATTATAAGCTCATATACTATATTGCACATTAGGCCAAAGTTTAGTAACCATTGTGTCAATTTCCCTTCTTTGGCTCCTAGTTTCGTAGATTGAAAGTCCTCATCTCATTCCCATTTCAGGGGTCTTGTATGTTATCTTGTGTTACTTATTTGATTATTGACACAATCTTTTATTTTCCTAGAAGTCTCCATTATAAATTGTTGTTTTCCTTCCAAGTAAATAATAAAGCAAATATGCTTGTCCGTGGATTATCCCAGGACGCGGGGGCTCTCTTTTCCTTCTTCAAGAAAACTACTCAAAAACAAAATAAAGCACCTTTTAACATATCAGCCTCAAACGCATCAAGTCTATTCTTTGTTTTGCATGCCAATATCACCTGTAGCCGCTAAGGAGTATCAGAGGGTGGAAAGGCTGATTAAGCTTAACAATTCTCCCGAAATATTGTTATAGATAGGCGGTTCAAACCCGTTAAAAATGATCCATACAAATTATGGTTACTGAACCGCGCAAAAGGCCCATAGGACCTTCAAGAAGGGTAAGCATGCCACCACAACCCCGTCGACATCAACATATAGTGATATTGACCTTCTTCCGGATGGGATAAGGTTTTATCCTTGGTCACTACACTTACGTGCGGTCTATGGCTCGTTCATCTTTCTACAACTTTTATGCACAAAATAGGCTTTTCGGCAAAGTTACCAGGTATGTAAGACTGACTTTTGAACATTGATTGTGATTTTACTAATGCAACCAATATATTTAGACTAATCAACCCCACTAAAGTTTAAATCTACAATCTTATCTTACATGTACGCAAGCACACGCGCATAAACATTGTGGACAAATATAAGTGAGTTTTAGCCATCAATCATTTCTAATTAATGAATTGAATCAGTTTCCTAGTATAACCGGGAACCAACCAATTAGCTTCTTGGTTCCAATTTTTTTAAAACCAAGAGTCATAAAACCGGGAACCGATCCACGTTGAAACTAATCACCCCTAATCCCAAGTAACATTCAACCAGCTAGTAAGGTGACTTTCATTTCATTTCCATCTATAACATTTGCAAAATTTCGCTGCCTTGTTCCTAGAATTGTTAGGATCCATGCGTCACATGAACATATACATTTAACGACACGGAATGAATTTACTGTAATAACATAAAGTGATGACTGCACAATATTACCTAAATAAATGTTACCGAATTAAGCTTTATACTAAACCAGGCAAGTCAATTAGCTTAGATATAAGCTTGGAAACTCAGTAAAAACTCTGACGCACTAACTAATTTTCGTGTCATATCTAACCAATTCTTTTTTGCAAAAGACAGAATCGTTCCCCATTAAAATATGTTTAACAAGCCCCTCCTTATAACACAACTCCATCCCCCACATTTTGTTTAAGGGCACTTGATGCCGATCGCTCAAGGAAAGTGACCACATTTAAATCAAAAGAGGACAAGAAACATTGAAACTTCTGCATCAGGCCAGCCAACAACCGATCCCACCAAAAAAACAAAAAAGGAAACGAATTAAAAAAATAAAGAATAAAAAAACTTCCGACCAAACATGGGTTGCCCGTATACGTCGTCGGCTCGCGCCGAAGCTGCCCCCTCCCCCCGCCGACAATGGCCATTCCGCCGCTTCGCCTCGCCACGGCCGCCGCCGTCGTCATCGTCCCCGTCTCCCTGTGCCTGCTCCTCGCCTTGGCCCGGTCCGGCGTCTCGGCCGCGCGCGACGTCGCCGCCCACCCCACCGCCATGGTCCTCCCGCTGTTCCTCTCCCCGCCCCCCGACGCCTCCTCCCGGGCCACCGCCGCTGCCTCCTCCTCCTCCTCCCGCCGGCACCCCAATGCGCGCATGTCTCTGTACGACGATCTCGTCCTCAACGGGTACGTCGCCGGATTTCGTTATCGGTTCTCTAGTGGAGTTTGGGTGCGGTTGCTGACCTCATTTTTTCGGTGTGAGTTTGGCGTTTTGATTGTTCTCCGTTTTGGGCGGGATATTTTGTGCTTGAGGATAGGTACTATACTACGAGGCTTTGGATTGGAACGCCGCCTCAGAAATTCGCGCTGATCGTTGACACGGGAAGTACCGTCACTTATGTGCCGTGCTCTACCTGCGACCAGTGTGGCCGTCATCAGGTAGTTTTTTAATACTTCATCAAGTCCTTTTCTTTGTTAAGTTTTGTTTTTGCGTTGCTTTTACTAGTTGAATCCGGGCATTGACGTTGGAAAAGAATCCACCATCTAGCATCAATTCGTGGGTGGCATTTATCTTAGACCAACAGATACTGGACTTCTGATGTGTTTCGCTAAGCTGGTGTAACGTGGGACTTGTTATGGTGAAGTTGCAAGTGATGGAAGCAACACTAGGAATGTAGAAAGTGTGTGATGCCCTACCTTTCCTACCCTTTTGGTGCATTCATATCTTCAAAGAAGTAAAGAAAGCAAGGATCATACCAGACAGGAGACAGATTGGAAAGAAATTAGATGGGTAGAAAAATCCGATGGTCGCTGTATTCTTTTCAATAACTATTCATAAGAAAGCCTAGTTTCCGTTGACAGCATGGTCTATTTGTTGGAGATAATCCTTGTTGAGAATTCTAATGTGTCAAGAAGTGTACACAAAGATATTACATATCAAGAATGACACGCCATTATCCTTGCTCAAGTCAATCAATATATTTGAATGAGACAATTAAGAGAAAATGTAATGTTCTGCAAATTCCCATTCTCTGCTGCCCTGTTTTCGACCTTATGATGAAAAGGTGGTAGGGTTGAAACTTGCTGCTGTGAAACCAATTGCAGCCTTGACTATATAGAGCATGCTCTGTAGAGAGCAACTTCGTTTGACCTACTGATTAGAAGCTTGAATGCATACATTTTCAAAAAACTGAAGTATGCGCTAGCTGTGTACATTTTCAAATAGACTATTTCTGCTGACAACTTTGCACATAAATCTTTAGAGATCTCTATAGCTGAAAAATGCTCACATGATGCATAATTGACTTGTGGGTTGAAACTTGCTGCTGTGAAACCAATTGCAGTCTTGAGTCTCTTGACTATATAGAGCATGCTCTGTAGAGAGCAACTTCGTTTGACCTACTGAATAGAAGCTTGAACGCATACATTTTCAAAAAACTGAAGTATGCGCTAGCTGTATACATTTTCAAATAGACTATTTCTGCTGACAACTTTGCACGTAAATCTTTAGAAATCTCTATAGCTGAAAAATGCTCACATGATGCATAATTGACTTGGCACATGCCTTTAGCTGTTAATTTGTGCACTGACGTTGACATTTTCTCTAGGATCCAAAGTTCCAACCTGAATTGTCAAGTACCTACCAACCCGTCAAATGCAACATCAATTGCACGTGTGATGACAAGAGAGCACAATGTATTTATGAGACGCCGTATGCTGAAATGAGTACTAGCAGTGGTGTGCTTGGTGACGACATAGTATCCTTTGGCAATCTTAGTGAACTTGCACCACAACGTGCTGTTTTTGGTTGTGAAAATGTTGAAACAGGCAACCTGTTTAGCCAGCATGCTGATGGCATAATGGGGCTTGGCCGTGGAGATCCCAGTATTGTTGATCAACTTGTTGAGAAAGGCGTGATTAGTGATTCATTCTCCTTATGTTATGGTGGAATGGAAATTGGTGGCGGTGCTATGGTTCTTGGTGGAATATTTCCACCATCAGACATGGTGTATGCATATTCAGATGCTGGACGTAGGTATGCTTTGCAAGCGCAATATCTTGTGGTTGTAGTATGTAATTCAATTTATAGACCGCTACTTTTGATACATCTCACACATTTACTCCATTTTCGGGATGTTGACAGTCCCTATTACAATATTGATCTGAAGGAGATACATGTTGCGGGGAAGCAATTGGCTCTAAAACCCAGTGTTTTTGATGGAAAACTTGGAACTGTCCTGGACAGTGGTACAACATATGCATACCTGCCAGAAGCTGCCTTTTTAGCTTTTAAAGAAGCTGTAAGATTAGCTTCCCTCTTTTTTTTTTTTTTTTTTTTGGTAAAGCTTCCCTCTCTTTTTTTTTTTTTTGGGTAAAGAGCTTCCCTCTCTTTATTATCTCAAGAAAGTTGCATAAATATTCTCCCTCTTCCTAAAGGTGACCTGTGTGCTTAGCTAGGAGGGAAAAGGGAAAACAAAACCTTTACTCATTATACGACTACACTAGGATCATACCCGTGAATGCACGGATTGATCAAACACATAAAAGAGTATAATGATTTTATTGTCTCTGCAAAATAAAAAAAGAGGAATTGTAAGAAGTATATCATAAGTCCTAAAAAGATGACAAATCACCAAAAATTATTACTTTCAATTATTATCGTAACTCTATTATGGTAGATCATCTATTCAATTCAATTCGATTCTATCTATCATCATCATTTTTATTATTACTACTATCACACAGTTCAAATTTGGTGCCTACCATGTGATATTTCTTTTTTCATACGATGACTACTTCCTTACTTTCACGCAATGACAATATTTGGATAATATCTATTATTGACGTTTCAATTTGAAAAGAAGAAGAAGAAGAAGAAGAGAACAGTCCGCAATGCTATAAGCACCCATACAAACATCAATGCTTCACATTCCATCATAATACAATGTTTTTTGACGATATAATTTCAGATTGTAATTTTAATTTTTAAATAGTAACAGATAAATAAGTTAAAAAAAGAATTGAACTTAAACCATGAGCATTAAAAAGTATTCAAGAAGACAGATAACCACTTTAGTTACTAAAACTAATTTTGTATGAAATACATTCACTTAGTTTTATTTTATTAATTTTTCTAATGGTGGTATTTGGTTAGGTAGGAAGTAGGAATAGTAAAAGAATGAAGTATGAGAGTAAAATAAAAAATTAAAAACCATAAGAAATTCATATAAGAGGCCACATCACCCTTTCACCTTTCCCACACCATTCATTTCAATATGTATGGATTCAGTTCATGTGACTGTTCGCTTTGTAGTTATGTATTGTGACCAAGAGCTTAAACATGCGGACAATAAGTCGATGCATCGCATTCAACTTTTACGAGCAAGATATTTTAGAATTTGTATCACAATGTCGTTGTCTGTAAGATCAAAGTGTGATGGATGCTGTGGTTTCAGACTTCAGTGTCATGTTGGAAAGATGTAACTATTTTGTTTAACTAGTGGCTGCTTGTATTATATTTTGGTTTATTTTATCGAGGATGTACCACTACTATAGTTACAGCGGTATATTGATTGAATTATGATTTTAATGAATCTGGTCAAATATTGGTGTATCAAATAGCAGCCGAACAAAAAAGAAAGACAAATGAAATGGAAAAAAAAAAGGAGAATGTGATCAAGTTCCTCTTTGACATAATTAATATTTACCCAGATTAATGTATCGCATGATGCTGTTGCTGCTTATAAGACCATACCCATAGTGTGATACTCACTCATCTAATAGGTACAACCATTTAATAGGGCGATTGGTACCTCTGGGAAGGCTATTCGAGCTTCTCTGACATTCAGATTCACATCCCATTCATTCTTGGATGGTGATGTTAACTGACTATACGTGCTTCTATATTCTAAGAAGATTGAAAGATATAGCATACTATCTACAATTTTTAGCACCACCTGTATCGTTCCTTCCTTTAGTTGTTGTTATTTTTCTCTTTATTCTAGATTTACGAAATGTTTTTTCCCGCAGTGTTTTTTCTCTTTTTGAAACCTTTCTTTTCATTTTGCCTTTTTGCAACCTTATCTCATTGTATTTTTGTTTTGAAAAATTGTGTGCAGCTGATGAAGGAAGTCCAGTCTCTTAAGCAGATCCGCGGTCCTGATCCCAATTACAATGACATTTGCTTTTCTGGTGCGGGAAGGTAATTTCTGTCTCAATTGATGAACTTGCTTCGTTCTGAATAACTTCTGCTGCTTCTATTAGAGACTTAAGGGCTGCTGTGATTTTTCATTTAGTGACATTTTTCAACTCACAAAGACATTTCCAGTGGTGGACATGGTTTTTGGGAATGGGCAAAAGCTGTCACTATCACCTGAAAATTACTTATTCGGGGTGAGTAGCTGTATTTCTTCTCCTGGAGTATGTGAAATGGAGAGAAATCAAATTTATGTTTGCAAACAGAAGAGTGCATCTAGTACAAGCTCTTTTGGCACGCCACGTCGCTGTTTTCATCTCTAGTTGTTATTATACAATGAGTGATGGTTCTTCCTGTTTTATTTGTGTGCTATATCTTAAAGCATTCAAAGGTGCGCGGCGCATATTGCCTGGGCATTTTTCAGAACGGAAAGGACCCAACAACTCTTTTAGGAGGTGGGTGACGTGCTTGCTTATTTATTTATATACGTCACTATGTCACTAGCCCAAGTGTGGTTTGGAACCTCAATATTTCGGGAAAAAATTGTCATTGTATTTAGCATTGTGAAATATCTTCACCACTTATTGAACCCAAGTTGTAGATATGGTAATAAAAAGCATCCTTGATTTTGTGCTTGGTGCTTCTTTCTTTGAATGTGAAATCAGCACTTCCTTCACCACTGAGAGGCGACTCTAGAAGCGGGATTGCTTTAGAAAAAATTCTTTCATCTGGAGCTTTTGTTTTTCCTCGCTCGCTCCATAATTTGAGCCTAACCACCGAAACCAAAAACAAATTAAGAAAAGTCTTGGCCACCAGGCCTGAATTCATCTGGATATATCTTCATCTGCTTTCTAGTCAGAATTTTTCTTCAGGTCAGGATGCGTACATGCTTAGCAAGGATATTTGCGTGTTGTGCTCCACATCCAGAGATTTTGGATTAAGTATGATGTTATGTGGGACTGGGTTGTTTGAAATATTCGTTGATTAAACATACAACCCCACCAGTTCATGTGGACCAAAAAATACCTTATCATGTGTAATTTCAAAATTTTATTTGCAAATGAGCGATAACTTTTGTCCCCTATGTTTTGTCGTTTGTTAGGTATCATTGTGCGTAATACCCTTGTGATGTATGATCGTGAGCACTCAAAGATTGGTTTTTGGAAAACAAATTGTTCTGAGCTGTGGGAAAGACTTCAACAGTCTAATGCTCCTCCACCATTGCCTTCAGCTCCAGACGGAAAGGGCCCACCTGAGGATATGCCACCCAATCTAACTCCTAGGGCACCAGCAGATTTCAATATTCCAGGTTTTGTATGAAGCACGCTTGATGGTATTCTATCTTGCATTTCTATTTTGTGCTTCTCTTTGGATTCAGAGCTTTGCCAGTTGAAAAAGCAATTATATATACGATAGTAATCTGCGCTATGTCCCATTTGCTTGTTGCCAAAACCTTCGCCTTATTCTGCTTCAGAGTAGGTAGCTTATGTTGTATCAGTCAGTTGGGATTGGGATAGTATCACAAATTTAATCTCTTGGACTTGGTGTATTTTTCACCACCACCTTTGTGTGCTTCTTTCTCGGTCTTTTCAACATACACCTTTGTTAAACACCAGATTACCTACTTTGATTCAAAAGAAATGCGAAAGCTTTGGCGAACACCTTTATGTGCTTCTTTCTTGTTCTCTTCTCCATACACGTTTCTTCAACATTGATATGCCAGGTTACCTCTTTCTACTCATTAGAAACATGCTTTCTTTAGGAACATGCTTCCTTCCTTTGCCGGCCACGGCGACGGCCGGCGACTGGCCACAGGCCAGCCTTGCTAGCCTCAGTGAGGTCGAGCCAGATCCAACGAGCCTCGCCTGTGACTAGTCGCTGGCCATGGTAGAGGAAGGAAGAAGAGAAAGAAAAAAAAAATAAAATAAGAAAAATAAAAATAATAAAAATAAGAAAAAATTCAATTTTTTAAGAAAAGAAAAGAAATAATAAAAATCAAAGTAAAATGTGCTTTGTGAAAGGAAGTGAGGTGAGAGAAGATATGAAAAATATTTTCCGCTTTGTGAAAAGCGAAAAACATTTTTCTCACTTTTGAAGGTATTTTCTTCATTGAGGAAAAATGTTTTTCATGACTATTTTATTTTCCGTGAAACAAACGATAGAAAATCCAAAAAATGTTTTCCTGGAAGTTATTTTTTGTAGAACGAATGGAACCTAGGATTCTAGGCAGCATAAGAAGGTGCCTCCTTCCCCTTCTCCGCTGCCATCTGTTGCTTGTCCATCCATCTTCGCCGTAGCTTTGCCGTTCTCCCATATTGCCGCCTCCGCTGCCTATCGCTAGCCATATCATCGTCACCCCTCACCTAGCCACTGCCACATCTTGTAATCAAACCTTGACCATCATCATTCGTTGCTCTCTACCATACCACTAGATCTCTCTATCACATGCCACTAGCCCACCGTGAATGATCTCACCTTCGCCATTGATCAAGCAACTGACACCGGCAACAACCCTATGCTACCCATCTCTCCCTCTCGACATCCCGGCACTCCATGCCATCTTTCCTATCCATTTATATGGTGACTCATATCACCTCTTGTTTACATCAAAAAATGATCAACTTGTTGGCATGGTTCTGTTGACACTTATAATTAATTAAGTTATCGACAATTGAAATAAATAAAATAATAAAAGACGTTAAAGGGCTATGAGACGGATCACGTAAGCAAAACACTTGGCAAGCACTAGGAGATATTGGCGGGAATTTGAGATTGAAAAAGCTTGAGAACGAGCACTAAAGTTGTCGACGAAAGATTGTCATCGAGTACGTCGACAAGTAAAAAGGTAGGTGTCAAGCCAGGAAGAACATGATGACTGTTATTGTCCCGGGAAGGACAGATGTTAGAATAAGAAGAGCTCGATGACGGTTATTGTCCCGGAAGGACATGTGTCAAAATGAGAAGAGCTCGACGATAGTTATTGTCCCAAGAAGGACAGGTGTTAGAATGAGAAGAATTCTATGACGGTTATCATCTCGGAAAGGACAAGTGTCAGAATGAGAAGAGCTCAACGACAGTTATTACTCAGAAAGGACAGGTGTCAGGATGAGAGGAACTCGATGACAGTTACTGCTTAGAAAAAAATAGGTGTTAAGACAACATGAGCTCAATAACGATTACTGCCTCGAGAAGGACAAGTGTCAAGACGGTATGAACTTGACAATGGTTACCACCTTGAATAAAAAATAAGATCGATAGTAGTTGGTTGACAGATGTCACTAGATGGACGGTGAAGATGAGATCGACGGTGGTTATCGAACACGATGTCAAAAACGATTGCTAAGCTCACATTATAAATAGCACTCGGTCGCCAACCCTCCGAACAAATCAAACAATATGTTATCTTTCAATTATCTTTACTTTCCTGTACTGCACTTTACTTTTTCTTAGCTGTAGCTTTTCGATTAGCATCGTTGATTAAATTCTGGCGTGTATCTCTATCCCGAGTGTTACGTCATTGATTAAATTCTGGCGTTACATCTTTATGTACGTGTGTGGCTGTATTTTCAAGCTTTCTCATCGATTAAATTCTAGTATAGTTTGTACGTACATTCTAGTTCCAAGTTTGAAGTAAAAGTTCGCAGTTTTTCCTTGTCCTCTTGGATATTTTCTGGCTGGAGTCGTCACAGAATCCGGTCTTCTCTCATTAAGAACCAAAAAATAACTTTCGGTAAATTATATTTCTTCATAGGAGCATTTCTGGCGAAACACCTCTCATCATCCCTGGATCCCCCATGGGCATCTGTCAATGCTTGCCCAAGCACCCACCGCCTTGTTTCGGTCCAGGCCATGCTAGGGTTTCAAGTTCCATGAGTTTCCGGCGATAGAGCTCAACATGGGCATCCTCTAGCGGTGGACTTATGGGGCTTGCATATTCTTGGGTTTTTCTTTGGCGCGATAATGACACAAATAGTCCATAAATTTTGGCTCAATATGCAATGTGACAATTGAACTTTTAATTTGTTTAATGCAGTCCCTAAACTTTAACTCAATATGCAATATGGTTCCTAAACTTTTAATTTGTTTAATATGATCCCTGGACTTTTGATAGATGTTCAACTCAATACCTAAACTAGATGGAAATATTCAATATTGTCTTTCCATTAATTCAAGTTTATGAATAACATTGAACATTTTCATGTAGTACAAGACTAAACTAAACATATACAAAAAGTCCATGGACCACATTGAACAAACTGAAAATTCAGGGACCACATTGCATATTGAGTTATAGGTTGGGTACCATATTGAATAAATTAAAGTTCATATACTATATTACACATTATGCCAAAGTTCAATGACTATTTATGTCAATTTTCCTTCTTTGGCTGTCCTAGTTTCATAGACGGAAGTCCTTATCTCATTCCCATTTCAGGGTTCTTGTATGTTGTCTTATGTTACTTATTTGATTATTGACACAATCTTTTTATTTTCCTAGCAGTTTCCATTATAAATTGTTATTTTCCTTCCAAGTAAATAATAGAGGAAATATGCTTTTCCGTGGATTATCCCAGGACGCCGGGGCTCTCTTTTCCTTCTTCAAGAAAACTACTCAAAAACAAAATAAAGCACGTTTTAACATATCAGCCTCAAACGCATCAAATCTATTCTTTGCTTTCCATGCCAATATCACCTGTAGCCACTAACGAGTATCAGAGGGTGGAAAGGCTGATTAAACTTAACAATTCTCCCGAAATATTGTTATAGATAGGCGGTTCAAACCCGTTACGAATGATCAGTACAAGTTATGGTTACTGAACCGAACAAAAGGCCCATTGGACCTTCGAGAAGGGTACGCATGCCATCACAACCCCATTGACATTAACATATAGTGACATTGTCCTTCTTCTGGATGGGATAAGGTTTTATCCTTGGTCACTACACTTACGTGCGGTCCGCGACTCGTTCATCTTTCTACAACTTTTATGCACAAAACAGGCTTTTCAGCAAAGTTACTAGGTATGTAAGATTGACTTTTGAACACTGATTGTGATTTTACTAATGCAACCAATATATTTAGACTAATCAATCCCACTAAAGTTTAAATCTACAATCTTATCTTACACGTATGCAACCACATGCGCATAAACATTGTGGACAAATATAAGTGAGTTTTAGCCATCAATCATGTCTAATTAATGAATTGAATCAGTTTCCTAGTAGAATCAGAAATCGATCGGTTAGGTTCCTGGTTCCAATGTTTTTAATATCGAGAGTTATAAAATCGAGAATCAATCCACCTTGAAACCAATCACCCCTAATCCCAAGTAACATTCAACCAGCTAGTAAGGCGACTTCCATTTCATCTCCATCTATAACATTTACAAAATTTCGCCGCCTTATTCCTAGAACTGTTAGGATCCATGCGTCACGTGAACATATACATTTAACGACACGTAATGAATTTACCGTAACAACATAAAGTGATGACCACGCAATATTACCCGAACAAATGTTACCGAATTAAGCTTTATAATAAACCAGGCAAGTCAGCTGGCCCAGATATAAGCTCGGAAACTCAGTAAAGATTCCGACACACCGACTGATTTTCATGTCATATATAATCAGTTCTTTTTTTCGGCGAACGTCAGAATCGTTCCACGTTAAAATATGTTTAGCAAGCGCCTCCTTATAACACGACTCCATCCCCCCCGCATTTTGTTTGAGGGCACTTGATGCCGATTGCTCAAGGAAAGTGACAACATCCAAATCGAAAGAGGACAAGAAACCTCAAGACTCCTGCATCTGACCAGCCAACAACCGATCCCCACCAAAACAAAAAAAAACAAGAAAACAAGGAAACGAATTAAAAAAAATGAAGAAGAAAAAAGAAATTCTGGACCAAACTTAGGTGGGACCCACGCAAATCCGTTGACCTCTCTCCCGCTCTCCCTCCCTCCATACTCTTTTCCCCGTCGTCATCCTCTTCCCCTCGCCGAGATCTGCAAATTCCCGATTGCCAGATCTCCCGTTGCCCGTATCCGTCGTCGGCTCGCGCCAGAGCTCCCTTTGCCCCCCCGACAATGGCGATTCCGCCGCTTCGCCTCGCCACGGCCGCCGCCGCCATCGTCCCCGTCTCCCTGTGCCTGCTCCTCGCCTTCGCCCGGCCCGGCGTCTCGGCCGCGCGCGACGTCGCCGCCCACCCCACCGCCATGGTCCTCCCGCTGTTCCTCTCCCCGCACCCCGACGCCTCCTCCCGGGGCGCCTCCTCCTCCCGCCGGCATCTCCAGCGATCGGATAGCCCCAACGCGCGCATGTCTCTGTACGACGATCTCCTCCTCAACGGGTACGTCGCCGGGTTTCGTTATTGGTTCTCCAGTGGAGTTTGGGTGCGGTTGCTGATCTCATTTTTTCGGTGTGAGTTTGGCGTTTTGATTGGTCTCTGTTTTGTGCTTGAGAATAGGTACTATACTACGAGGCTTTGGATTGGAACGCCGCCTCAGAAATTCGCGCTGATCGTTGACACGGGAAGTACCGTCACTTATGTGCCGTGCTCTACCTGCGACCAGTGTGGCCGTCATCAGGTAGTTTTTTAATACTTCATCAAGTCCTTTTCTTTGCTAAGTTTTGTTTTTGCGTTGCTCTTTCTAATTGAATCCGGGCATTGACGTTGGAAAAGAATCCACCATCTAGCATCAATTTGCGGGTGGCATTTATCTTAGACCAACAGATACTGGAGTTCTGATGTGTTTCGCTAAGCTGGTGTAACGTGGGACTTGTTATGGTGAAGTTGCAAGTGATGGAAGCAACACTAGGAATGTAAAAAGTGTGTGATGCTTGTGCTTGTATACCAATTGGTGCAGGATGCCCTAGCTTTTCCTACCCTTTTAGTGCATTACATATCTTCAAAGAAGTAAAGGAAGCAAGGATCATACCAGACAGGAGACAGATTGGAAAGAAATTAGATGGGTAGAAAAATCTGATGGTCGCTGTATTCTTTTCAATAACTATTCATAAGAAACCCTAGTTTACGTTGACTGCATGGTCTATTTGTTGGAGATAATCCTTATTGAGAATTCTAATGTGTCAAGAAGTGTACACAAAGATATTACATATCAAGAATGACACGCCATTATCCTTGCTCAAGTCAATCAATATATTTGAATGAGACAATTAAGAGAAAATGTAATGTTCTGCAAATTCACATTCTCCGCTGCCCTGTTTTTGACCTTATGATGAAAAGGTGGTAGGGTTGAAACTTGCTGCTGTGAAACCAATTGCAGTCTTGACTATGTAGAGCATGCTCTGTAGAGAGCAACTTCGTTTGACCTCCTGGTTGGGAGCTTGAATGCATACATTTTCAAAAAACTGAAGGATGTGCTGTATACATTTTCAAATAGACTAATTTCTGCTGACAACTTTGCACGTAAATCTTTAGAGATCTCTATAGCTGAAAAATGCTCACATGATGCATAATTGACTTGGCACATGCCTTTAGCTGTTAATTTGTGCACTGACGTTGACATTTTCTCTAGGATCCAAAGTTCCAACCTGAATTGTCAAGTACCTACCGACCCGTCAAATGCAACATCGATTGCACGTGTGATGACAACAGAGCACAGTGTATTTATGAGAGGCAGTATGCTGAAATGAGTACTAGCAGTGGTGTGCTTGGCGACGACATAGTATCCTTTGGCAATCTTAGTGAACTTGCACCGCAACGTGCTGTTTTTGGTTGTGAAAATGTTGAAACAGGCGACCTTTTTAGCCAGCATGCTGATGGCATAATGGGGCTTGGCAGTGGAGATCTCAGTATTGTTGATCAACTTGTTGAGAAAGGCGTGATTAGTGATTCATTCTCCTTGTGTTATGGTGGAATGGAAATTGGTGGCGGTGCTATGGTTCTTGGTGGAATATTTCCTCCATCAGACATGGTGTATGCATATTCAGATGCTGGACGTAGGTATGTTTCGCAAGCGCAACATCTTGTGGTTGTAGTATGTAATTCAATTTATATACCGCTACTTTTGATACATCTCACACATTTACTCCAGTTTCGGGATGTTAACAGTCCCTATTACAATATTGATCTGAAGGAGATACATGTTGCGGGGAAGCAATTGGCTCTAAAACCCAGTGTTTTTGATGGAAAACATGGAACTGTCCTGGACAGTGGTACAACATATGCATACCTGCCAGAAGCTGCCTTTTTAGCTTTTAAAGAAGCTGTAAGATTCACTTCCCTCTCTTTTTTATCGAGAGAAAGTTGCATAAATTTTCTCCCTCTTCCTAAAAGTGACCTGTGTGCTTAGCTAGGAGGGAAAAAGGAAAACAAAACCTTTACTCATAATACGACTACACTAGGATCATACCCGTGAATGCACGGATTGATCGAACACATAAAAGAGTGTCATAAATTTATTGTCTCTGCAAAATAAAAAAGAGGAATTGTAAGAAGTATATTATAAGTTCTAAAAAGATGACAAATCACCAAAAATTATTACTTTCAATTGTTATCATAACTCTATTATGGTAGATCATCTATTCTATTCTATTCTATCTGTCATCGTCATTTTTATTATTACTACTATCAGACAGTTCAAATTTGGTGCCTACTATGTGATGTTTCTTTTTTCGTACGATAACTACTTCCTCACTTACATGCAATGACAATGTTTGGATAATATCTATTATCGATGTTTCAATTTGAAAAGAAGAAGATGAAGATGAAGAAGAGAAGAACAGTCCACAATGGTATAAGCACCCGTATAAACATCAATGCTTCACATTTCATCGTAATACAATTTTTTTGACGATATAATTTCAGATAGTAATTTTAATTTTTAAATAGTAACGGACAAATAAGTTAACAAAAGAATTGAACTTAACCATAAGCATTAAAAAGTATTCAAGAAGACAGATAACCACTTTAGTTACTAAAACTGATTTTCTGTAAAATACATTCACTTAGTTTAATTTTATTAATTTTTCTAATGGTGGTATTTGGTTAGGTAGGAAGTAGGAATATTAAAAGAATGAAGTATGAGAGTAAAATAAAAAATTAAAAACCATAAGAAAATCATATAAGAGGCCACATCACCCTTTCACCATTCCCACACCATTCATTTCAATATGTATGGATTCAGTTCATGTGACTGTTCTCTTTGTAGTTATGTGTTGTGACCAGGAGCTTAAACGTGTGGACAATAAGTCGATGCGTCTCATTCAACTTTTACAAGCAAGATATTTTAGAATTTGTATCACAATGTCATTGTGTGTAAGACCGAAGTGTGATGGATGCTGTGGTTTCGGACTTCAGTGTCATGTTGGCAAGATGTAACTATTTTGTTTAACTAGTGGCTTCTTGTGTTATATTTTGGTTTATTTTATCGAGGATGTACCACTACTGTGGTTACAACGGTCTATTGATTGAACTATGATTTTAGTGATCTGGTCAAATATTGGTGTATCAAATAGCAGCCAAACAAAAAAGAAAGACAAATGAAACGGAAAAAAAAAAAGGAGAATGTGATCAAGTTCCTCTTTGACATAATTAATATTTACCCGGATTAATGTATCGCATGATGCTGTTGCTGCTTATAAGACCATACCCATAGTGTGATACTCACTCATCTAATAGGTACAACCATTTAATAGGGCGATTGGTACCTCTGGGAAGGCTATTCGAGCTTCTCTGACATTCTGGTTCACATCCCATTCATTCTTGGATGGTGATGTTAACTGACTATACGTGCTTCTATTTTCTAAGAAGATTGAAAGATTTATCGTACTATCTACAATTTTTAGCACCACCTATATCGTTCCTTCCTATAGTTACTGTTATTTTTCTCTTTATTCTAGATTTACGAAATGTTTTTTCCCTTTTTTAAAACCTTTTTTTTTCATTTTGCCTTTTGGCAACCTTATCTCATTATATTTTTGTTTTGAAAAATTGTGTGCAGCTTATGAAGGAAGTCCAGTCTCTTAAGCAGATCCGCGGTCCCGATCCCAATTATAATGACATTTGCTTTTCTGGTGCAGGAAGGTAATTTCTGTCTCAATTGACGAACTTGCTTCGTTCTGAATAACTTCCGCTGCTTCTATTAGAGACTTAAGGGCCGCTGTGATTTTTCATTTAGTGACATTTTTCAACTCGCAAAGACATTTCCAGTGGTGGACATGGTTTTTGGGAATGGGCAAAAGCTGTCACTATCACCTGAAAATTACTTATTCAGGGTGAGTAGCTGTATTTCTTCTCCTGGAATATGTGAAATGGAGAGAAATCAAATTTATGTTTGCAAACAGAAGAGTGCATCTAGTACAAGCTCTTTTGGCACGCCATGTCGCTGTTTTCATCTGTACTTGTTATTATACAATGAGTGATGGTTCTTCCTGTTTTATTTATGTGCTATATCTTAAAGCATTCAAAGGTGCGCAGCGCATATTGCCTGGGCATTTTTCAGAACGGAAAGGACCCAACAACTCTTTTAGGAGGTGGGTGACGTGCTTGCTTATTTATTTATATATGTCACTGTATCACTAGCCCAAGTGTGGTTTGGAACCTCGATATTTCGGGAAAAAATTGTCATTGTATTTAGCATTGTGGAATATCTTCTCCACTTATTGAACCTAAGTTGTAGATATGGTAGTAAAAAGCATCCTTGATTTTGTGCTTGGTGCTTCTTTCTTTGAATGGGAAATCAGAAATTCCTTTACCACTGAGAGGCGACTCTAGAAGCGGGATTGCTTTAGAAAAAAATTCTTTCATCTGGAGCTTTTGTTTTTCGCCGCTCGCTCCTTAATTTGAGCCTAACCACCAAAACCAAAAAAAATCAAGAAAATTCTTAGCCACCAGGCCTGAATTCGTCTGGATATATCTTCGTCTGCTTTCTAGTCAGAATTTTTCTTCAGGTCAGGATGCGTACATGCTTAGCAAGGATATTTGCGTGTTGTGTTCCACGTCCAGAGATTTTGGATTAAGTATGATGTTATGTGGGACTGGGTTGTTTGAAATGTTCGTTGATTAAACATACAACCCCACCAGTTCATGTGGACTAAAAATCCCTTGTCATGTGTAATTTGATAATTTTATTTGCAAATGAGCGATAAATTTTGTCTCCTATGTTTTGTTGTTTGTTAGGTATCATTGTGCGTAATACCCTTGTGATGTATGATCGTGAGCATTCAAAGATTGGTTTTTGGAAAACAAATTGTTCTGAGCTGTGGGAAAGACTTCAACAGTCTAATGCTCCTCCACCATTGCCTTCAACTCCAGACGGAAAGGGCCCACCTGAGGATATGCCACCCAACCTAGCTCCTAGGGCACCAGCAGATTTCAATATTCCAGGTATTGTATGCAGCACGCTTGATGGTATTCTATCTTGCATTTCTATTTTGTGCTTCTCTTTGGATTCAGAGCTTTGCCAGTTGAAAAAGCAATTACACGATAGTAGTCTGTGCTATGTCCCATTTACTTGTTGCCAAAACCTTCGCCTTATTCTGCTTCAGAGTATGTAGCTACTGTTGTATAAGTTAGTTGGGATTGGGATAGTATCGCAATTTTAATTTCTTGGACTTTGTGTATTTTTCACCGCCACCTTTGTGTGCTTCTTTCTCGTTCTCTTCAACATACACCTTTGTTAAACACCAGATTACCTACTTTGATTCAAAAGTAATGCGAAAGCTTTGGCAAACACCTTTATGTGCTTCTTTCTTGTTCTCTGCTCCATATATGTTTCTTCAACATTGATATGCCAGATTACCTCTTTCTACTCATTAGAAACATGCTTTCTTTAGGAACGTTTCTCAACATATATGAAGAATAATAATCAAACACTTTCTAGGATCCTTTACTATGTTATTAAAACTGATTTAGGATGGCGAGTGAGCAACTTGTGTTGTAATTACAAAGGAAAATTTCAGTGGACAACTCACTCATGAAGCCTAAATTTTTGTAGGCATCACGCCTAAAGATCCTATGTGTAACACTTTGGGGAGTCTTAGGCTTTGTAGTTGTGAATACATTTTGTCACACGATTTAGAAACAAAGTTTTGCCTAAAGTCAATGAAATTCGGTCACCTCTTTTTAATAGGAACAACATAATCAAAACTTTACTGAACTTTTAGTTGAATGTGGAAAACTGAGAAATCCTACTTCAAGTGAATAAAGTGCCGAACTTTTTGAACTTAGTCTTTAATGATTTGCAGAGTGGTGATTTTTCTTTTCTTTTTTTTGTTTTCCTTATGATGCTTTCTTACAGTAACTTCTTCTATGAATAAAGTGCTTTGATGTTCAAGTTAAACCTATTACTCGGAATGTTTTCTAAAACTGCATTGATAAAAAGAATTTAATTTGTGACTGTTTCGAGGTTTGATGTTTCGATGGGTTCAATTGGTCTGTTTTAGATGATGTCGCCAACTTTCTTTTATTTGACAAATAAAAGTTCACAAGATGGGAAATAGTTAGAGACCCAGAAAGTAGGTCAATTGATTCTGTATCAATTTTATTAACTTAATGATGACATATTCTGAAGATGTGAACTAATTTAAAGATGTGAACTCATTTTATCAGAGTACTTTATTGCTTTGTTACTTTTGTCGTCACTTATTTTTCCTTTTTTTAAGGTCTTGTATTTCCACTTTCGTTTTTTTTTTTTTTTTGGTAAAGGTAAGAAGTATTTCCACTTTTGTTGAACATTACAAAAAGTAAGAAAACCAGTGCAATGCGTTTTTATCCAGTTGAACAGGTCTCTCCTTTTGTCCTGCTTTCTTTATTTTGACCAGGTCCAATATGTGTAAGTTGATCTGACCTGGGCAAGCCACAGGTACTCAGTTGAATTAAACCTGTCCCATCCAGTTTTTAGAACATCGTTTCTTCTATTGTTAAGTCTAGACAATAGATACTTGTTGCCTATGCACCTCTTTAGATGATACTTCCAAATAATATATGATTCTCTGCTTTGGGATATTTTCAGTGATATGTTTTCCAATGATCTCTCTCAATCTCTTGACATATTGCAGAAATTCAAATTGGAGAGATTACATTTGACATGTCCTTGAGCGTCAACTACTCAGATCTCAAGCCTCACATCACAGAGCTTACTGAATTCATAGCTCATGAGTTAGCTTTAAATGTTTCACAGGTTAGACAAATACAGTATACAAATGGGGGGATAATTAGCTGCAGAAATCCATAGAACCTCTAATTTATATGTGAAGTGCAAAGTACTGTGCAGAAGCCAACAAAATCTATGTTTCGGGTTGGCTCAATTATTGGATGCTCATATTGACTTCATTTTGCCTGGATGGTTTCAGGTCCATTTAGTGAGTCTTACAGCCAAAGGAAATGATTCCATTGTTAGGTGGTCCATCCTTCCTGGTGGAAAGGGGGCCTATATGTCCAATACAACTGCCATGGTGATTACAGAAATTTCAAAAGTTAACTCGTTCCTTGTCCAGTGGTTGATTTCTGACTAGGTGATTTGATAATGCCTGTAGGAAATTATTGCCAGGCTTTCTGAACATCGAGTGCAGCTTCCTAACACCTTTGGAAGTTATCAGTTCATTGAATGGCATGTTGAACCTCCTGTGGCACGGTATGCTACTTTTTTTTTTGTTGGTATGGTATGCTACTTTAACTTCAATAGATTAATCAAATACTGGATGATATGGTCCTGGTTCATCATATTAAGCATCAAAGTATATCCAAACAAAACAGAGGATAAGGGAGGCTTGTAAAAGATATTGATGGAGTTGAAAACTCACTAAAACATGTTGATATAGATTCAGTAGAATTTGTGATGTTTTTGCGAATCAAAAAGCATAATGTGTTAGTTTTAGCTCTTGTAGCTTCCGTGCCCTATCTCTTGCTGACAAATAGGACCAAGGAGCACTCATGAAATATCAGTGAGCTAGAGAGAGATTTAGAGTATTGCACACCTGTTGGTGTTTTGCTCATCTGTTCGCAATTGGTTTGAGTTAAGATTGTTTTTAAGTACTTCGGAGGATCTTCCACTGTCGCTTGAGTAACTTAGAAATGCAAATAAACCTTAGGATCCAGTTTCCCGTGTCATTTTTTATAGAATTCTTCTACCCTCTCATATTAGCCTTTAGCAATGTGTATGAGAGAATTATGACCATGGCCATAGTAGGTATAGTTTTGGGGTCCACCATTTCCATCATCTTGATATGCATATAAAACCTGAACTTGATCCTGCTTTCTGCTCTGCTATAACATTACGGAAGCCAGTTGCATCTCTTTGAAAATTTTATTCTAAAGCATGAATACTAGCGAAGCAAATAATTATATAAAAGCTGTAGAATATAGTTGTGAATGGACATGCAGTGAGAAGCTCTTTTATAGTGGCAGAAGCAAGCTATCTAAAGTGTACTGTACATCTTCTGTTGCATGAATACTCCCACTGTTGGTTAGCAGAATTCTCACAGATAACATTGTGGTTCGATTTTGTTGTTCTAAAACAATGCAGGACGTGGTGGCAAGAGCATTATGTGGTTGTAATTTCAGCAACTATCATTGCTTTAGTAATTGCATCTTTAGCTTCTGGCGGATGGTTTGTTTGGAAACGTCGACAGCAGTCTATAACTGCTTACAAGCCTGTTGACTCAATTGTTCCTGAGCAAGAACTCCAGCCCCTATGAGGTCTTTATGCTGTGTGTGGATGACTCTCTTAAAACTCATGTCAGATGTCAATGGGTTCACCATACCAGCCATGTGGCTCAAGATTTTTGTCTTTGCAGAGAAAAGGTTTGTACTTAGAGATGCAATTGTACCGCGTTACTTTTGAATTATTATACAGAAGAAATTGTTCACATTCTGGAAATAGGGAATTTTGATCATTTGCTTATTAGGTGTACATAACTGGTTATATGTCACAATGTGAATGATAACCCTGATTCTTTGGCTTTCATTTAAGCTCGTGTGATACTTCAAATCAACCACACCTCTATTCTTTTGCTAATAACACAAGTTTAACGTGGGAAATGTGTGCACATGCATACGTGCTCACACGTTTTCAAGTTTTGAGTTCTTTGGTTTGCTTGGAAATAACTTACCGATTTGAATTGAACTCATCAGTTTTTAGTTCTTCTTCATTCGTGTAAGAAGGATGGTGGCGAAAGAATGAGAAAATAGTTAATTGAACTTTTGATGCAGCAGTGCTTTTCTTTGGAAATACCTGCGGAGAAATTATTGCACTAGTGATCGCCTCTCTTGTGATATAGTAGCAATTCGAAACATTGATTGAACTATTCCGAAGATAAGAGTAAGGAAGTTTTTTACATGCTTTTGTTAGGAAATATGTTCGAACATAAGAATTCTCAGTGTCTTCACTAGTTAGCTATGCTGTATTGCTATTATGTTTAAATAGCCTCACTTAGTTTTATTAAATAATAGCCTTACTTTACTGCGTGATGGAAACACCCCTATATCTATGGCCCTTATGTTCCTAGTTTCTGTTTTGTTTATGAACCGCGCTCCAGGGGTTAACATACCATGTACTAAGATGGGATTAGAAATGTGGAGATTTGTTATACCTTATGTCTTCTATTTGGTAAAACGCCACGGCAAATGTAAATAGAAAGATGGTCAGCTCATGGTGGGAGCAGACCACTGCCACTGCAGGGGTCAACCGGGCAACCACTCTTGTGATGGTTGCATTTGTCGCGGTAATTGCTTGAGACCATGACAAAAAAGTTGAAAAGAGCATATCTGTCTCAATCTCGGGTCGAAATGACGACCCTTGAGCCGTTGTGCGGTGGTCTCATCTGTCGTCGCGTGGTCAACGACCTCCAAGAGAGAGAGAAGCGGTTGCCATACCGTGTCGCACTGGAAGGCAGCACCAAAGGTGGGATGCTACTTTGGTCAAAGTAGGCAGTTAAGTTTTTTGCTTTTTTCTGTTAAAAAATTATGAATAATGGAATTGAAAGTCCTAAAACTTGCCATGAAAATGCAATTAAGTTCTAAACTTTCAAAAAGTGCAGTCGAGTCCTCAAACTTGTCACGAAATGCAATTGAGTCCTAAAACTTTCAAAAAGTAAAATCCAATCTTAAAACTTATCAAATTGATTTAATTAAGTCTTTCCGTTAATTGCACTTTTTTAAAGTTTTAAGACTCGATTATACTTTTGATATAAATTTTAAGACTCGATTGCACTTTCGTGATAATTTTTAAGACCCGATTATACTTATTTAAAATTTTAGGACTTAATTATATTTTTTTGACAAATTTTAGGACTTTCATTGTCTCGGGTGAGATAAAATTATCTGCACATCCCTAAAGCCCGAATAAGTTACTCTTTATTTTATGCAAACTTATATGGGCTTATCTCACTTCGAAGGTGCCTTTAATAAATGCCCGATGGGATTATTCTTATCCTATCCGGCCTCTTCTCCGAGCTACAAAAGCACCTAAGCGCCCATGGTTGGTATACGGGCAAATTCTATGTTTGAGCACTGACCCCAAAAGTGAGTCCACAAATTGGGAACAGTAACATAGGGAATGAAAATAGCATAGTCCTGTTGTTCCAAACATTTATTGGTAACTTACCAAATTTTATACAAACTTACCAATAGAAAAAATTTCTATACAAAACCAATTTTAATACCAAAGTTATACCATTCTTATTAAGATATTGTACATGCGAATGATATTGTCTTAGACTCATTTTACTGAAAAAATTTTGCCCGAATCTCGCCTTCAGCTCATCTATCGATTATGTGAGTCCAACACAAATCAAACTGACATGATTATTTGGGTGCGGGCAAGAATTTCTTGTTTACTAAATTAAACTACATCTCATGTCAAGGGCATCAAGTTAAAGACTGAGATCATTGTTGCAGAGTTTGTAATGTGAATGCGTAAAAAAAAGGTCCCACGTATGAAAAATATAAGGAAACCATTTGGTTTAAATAGGAGAGCTTCTATGCAAGTGTTGTTTGAAGTTGTAGGCTCTCAAGGGGACATTGCGCATTTGATATACCAAATTATATTTGATATTGACATCCCACTTAGATGTATGGGCTTGACTTGTCTCAAAAAGATTTTATATTTGCAAAAAAATTCGAAATTCGGGAAATGTTATGTTTAAACACAATTTCGAAATTCCGTTTAAATAAATTGTAACTTTTCCGACAAACATGACCGTTGGAAATTCAATGATTGTGTTGGTTCACGAGACACACAGCTTCGATGTTCTTATATAGACATATTCTTCCATTCAGATACTATTTCAATTTTCGAGTGTTTATGTCCAGGGAGTTTGGAAAGTTGGGTCCACATTATTTCGTATTTCAATTTGCTTCTTTTATGTAATAAGAAAAAGCAATATACCATGCAGCATGGTAACATGATGATCCCATCAAGTCAACAGCAAGACGGCTAAGCAAGTTTTTTTTTTTTTAAATTTCACTAATGCAGTTTCTTCTCCAAAAGCAATGTGGGGTATGTTTTTGAAGCCAACGCACCACGTAAGGCACGCACGTACAAACACAACTTTGATATATAAACTTCTTAAATTACAATGTGAAATCACAGGTCCTCTCGTGAAATTTGAGTTTCTAGCAACAATACCTCTCGTCTTGTCATGCCTTCTCGAAACTTGTGGGCTACAGCCCCATTGATGACTAGAGACCCAACAACGACAACGAAAGCACATGATTCGGAGCTTATTGATCTCTCCATGTCAAACGATGTCGATTGTGCCTGACCTTAAGAAATTGGAGGCCACGTACCTTTCCAAGACAGAGCTAAGAAATTTCACTGACCATGATGCATTTGGCTCGATTGATCAAATCGCGAGTTTGTTCGTCAATTCTGGCGGCTTCAGTGGGTAATAGTTGCATATTGTATGCTTTTGCATGGTGTGAAACGAATCCCATAGTACGTGCGAGGATTTCATTTTCATGACTCAAGAGACTTCATCTTCAACCAAGAGCTAAGCCGTCTGGATGCACTCAACCTTTTTAAACCAATTGAAAATTGGCTGGGTTCTCGATGGGAGGGAATTTCTTCTGACCAATTTGTGATTGGTATAGCCAGGTGGGACTCTGATATGCCACGTGTACGATAAAAAAGAAGCAGAACGTGGGCTCACCACCAAGAAGATGGACCTAGTGGCAAAGGAGTCGCCCGTCTTCTAGGAGATCATGACCCACGAGTACGACGCATTGTAAGTGAACTCCTGAATGCCTCATGTTGCTCTGCCTAATCGCAATATATCAAGTGTGGAAAGACCTTGTGGCTACTAGTATCTTGGTGGGGTTATGACGACAAACGCCTCAATCTTGGACTTTCGAGTCACGAATAGCGCGGAGTAATAATAACTTGAATCTTGTGACTGTGTGACCCTTAGGTAACTATTAGAGGGAGTCGTTAAGATGGTCGATTCGACAACCACAGATTCGAGCATCTGTTCATCTCTCGCTCTTCATTCGTATTGCATCCGAGCAAATAGAGATATTATTCGTGCGAACATTTCTACAAGACTTTTCTCCACCTATTAGAAACACAAAAATTAATAAATAAATAAATGAGTGAGTGAAAGTTTGCAATTGAACGATACAAATGTTCATACAGAAAAATTCTTTTTAAAACTTTTTGGTAGAAAGGCCAAATGTTCTGCTCATGAAAAGCCCCAAAATACTCCCAAGTAGGAATGCTAACATAGTAAGAGTAACATACATTCAGCACAAAGACATAGGGTTTGAATTAAATCGAACTCCGTCAAATTCTACGTGATAGAGAATCGACTATGCATGCCCTCGTAATTACCTCGGCAGAGGCCGTTCATCCTCTCCCGTGGGATGGTGGGGGCAAAGTAGGTTTAGCGGCCCAGGCCGCAATTCGACGAGGCAAGAATCCCTTCATTTTCTCCGATTTTGCTAGGGTTGCGAAAGTAGCTGTCCCGTTTGCCGTGAGGTAAAAAGAATAACACAGTCAGCATTCATCACATCGCTATTTCATTTAACCAAATTTAGCTGCACAAGAAGAAAGGTAGACGATCAAAAATTGCATACATAAACGAATTAGATTGAAAGAAAGCAAGATCGAAGACAAGAGAGAAGGCTTTGGGAGAAAGTTTTGTGTATTCTCATCTATGTATTCCTCAATACATAATGTACAAATTTATAATACAAGGCATCAATGAAAAAAGGAAATAAAATATTTTACAAAATCAAATGTAATCAACTTGATGTACGCATATCATGCATATCAAATCAATGATATCGCATATCTTCCAACACTCCCCCTCAAGCTGATGGCTTGTAGATGTCCAAGACATTTAGCTTGCTCAGTAGATATGCGTGTTGTTTCTGACAGAGGGGTTTGGTGAAAACATCTGCGGGTTGTTCTGCAGTCCCTATTCCTCTTGTTTCAATTACCCCTTCTTGAATCTTCTCTCGTGTGAAGTGACAATCCACTTCTATGTGTTTCGTTCTCTCATGTACCATAGGATTAGTCGCAAGCTTGATGGCGGCATCATTGTCACAAAAAAGTCTGGTTGGGCCCTTAATTTGTACCCCAAGATCTTGTAGTAATCCTCGTAGCCATACTATCTCGCAAGTAGTTTTTGCCATTGCCCGATATTCTACTTCTGCTGAAGATAGTGAGACAGTCGGCTGTTTTTTTGTCTTCCAAAAGAGCAACGAATCTCCAAACTTAATGCAAAAACCTGTAACAGATCTTCTGCTCATTGGACAAGTTGCATAATCTGCATCACAATAAGCCGTCATTTCCATGTTGCACTTTCTAGAAAGAAGTATTCCAAGTCCTGGGCATTTCTTTAAATACTTGACAATCTTCAGTGCAGCATTCATGTGAGACTCTTTTGGTTTGTGCATAAATTGGCTGAGTGTCTGCACCGCATAACATATGTCTGGCCTGGTCATAGTCAAGTATATGAGCTTCCCAACAAGTTTCTGGTAGCTTGCTGGATCTTTGAGTATGGGATCATCTTCTTGAGAGGATCGTTCATCATATTCCGTCGTAGTCAGCTTGATATTCTGTTCGATCGGAACTACAGCTGGCTTGCAACCTGACAGACCTGCTTCTGATATAATTTCCAATACAAATTTCCGTTGGCTGAGGGAAATCCCTTGATCGGATTGGGCAATTTCAATTCTCAGAAAGTACTTGGGTGATCCCAGGTCTTTTATATGGAATGTGGAATGCAGATATTGCTTGAAGCTCTTTATGGCATTTTCATCATTGACCATAATAAGTATATCATCAACATATATCATTAAATAAATGGATGACATACCTTTTGTCCATGTAAAAAGGGCATAGTCAAAACGGGATTGCTTAAATCCTGCAGTTGTGAGTGCATTTGCAAATTTGGCATACCATTGCCGGGAAGCTTGTTTAAGACCATATAGGGATTTACGGAGACGACATACTTTATCCTCCCCCTGTCTCCTAAAGCCCTGAGGAACCTCCATATAAATCTCTTCATCCAAATCGCCATGGAGGAAAGCATTATGAACATCCATTTGGTGTAGATTCCAATTTTGAAATGCTGCAACCGACAGAAAAGATCGGACAGTGACATCTTTGGCTACTGGGGAAAAGGTTTCATGATAATCAAAACCTTCCCGTTGTGTAAAACCTTTCGCCACCAAACGAGCCTTATATCGTTCAATGGATCCATCTGACCGATACTTGATCTTGTATACCCATTTGCATCCAATCGCCTTTCTATGAGGAGGCAGTGGCACAAGTTCCCATGTGTTATTTTAGATCAAGGCTTGCAACTCAGTTGCCATAGCCTTTTGCCATCGTGGATTAGTACATGCTTCATCATAGTTGGAAGGCTCCCGATCTTCAGATATTCGGCTAATGTAGCATCTATGTTCTGACGATAGTTTTTTGAATGAAACATAAGCTGAGATGGGATATCGAATACCTGGTGAATTGTGAGTAGCACAGACATAGTCTTTGGTCCATGTGGGTGGACGTGTGGTTCTCCCAGAACGTCGTGGAGGATCTCTTGGAGGTGAAGGCGAAGTTTCCTCCATAATAGGTGATAATCCTTCGACATGTGAAAGATCTTCTGTGGTCTCATCGTCTTCCACTGGTTCTAATGTTGATAATGGAGAAGCATCTTCAGTGGGAAATATATCAGGTGTTGGAGATCTTCGAATAGTCGGAACATAAGTAGGCTCCCCGAAGCTTTCTCCTTCAATGGAATAAATATGAGGAGCGTTTGTTGCCCCTGCATCTTCTTTGGAGGAGTCATCTTCAAAAGGAAAGATATTTTCGTGAAAAACGACATCCCTGCTTACAAAAAATTCTCCTGTTGATGTGTCAAAAAGACGATAACCCTTTTGTAAATTCAGGTATCCCATGAATATACATCGTCGTGCACGGGGACTCATCTTGTCCCGAGGGCCTGTAGAAGTGGCGTAACATAAGCATCCAAAAATTCGCAAATGGTCCAGATCTGGCTCCTTTTTAAATAGGAGCTCAAACGGTGATTGTCCATTGAGTACTTTCGATGGCATCCAATTAATCAAGTAGGCCGCTGTTATCACACAATCCCCCCAAAAATTTTCTGGGACAGAAGCTTGAAACTTTAATGCCCGTGCTACCTCCAAGAGATGGCGGTGTTTTCTCTCAACCACCCCATTTTGTTGTGGGGTATAAATACATGAGCTTTCATGTAAGATTCCATGAGATGATAAAAAATTATTGCATTCATGGTTGAAGAATTCCTTTCCATTATCTGTTCGAATGCGTCGGATAGATTTTCCGAATTGTGTCTTTGATAGAGAAATGAAAGTCTTCAAGTGATGGAAAGTTTGAGCTTTAGACTGCATAAGGAAAACCCATGTAGCTCTGGAATAGTCATCCACAACAGTGAGAAAGAACCGAGATCCATCATGGTTCGGTGTGTGATATGGTCCCCACATATCAATGTGAATTAGAGAAAAAAAATCAGTAGCACGACTCTTGCTAAGAGAAAAGGGTTTACGAGATTGTTTTGCAAGTGGGCAAATATGACACTGTGAATAAGGAAATAAGGCACTATGTCCCATTCTAGAATGCATAAGGAAATTTTTATCATTGGCAGTCGAATTACACAATGATTTTTTATTGAAAGGAATGCATGATAAATCGAAATTTCTGGGAAAGCTGGTCCAAAAATATAATCCTTCAGAGAGATTACCCAAGCCCATCAGTCTGCCAGTCGAAAGGGCCTGAAAGAAACAAGTATCAGAATCAAAAAGGATTCGACAGGAATTTTCTTCACAGGCTTTAGACACAGATATGAGATTAAACCGGAAGTCTGGGACATAAAGGACATTTTTGAGTGTAATTTGTGGGCTAAGATTTACTATCCCTGTCGTAGTGACATGAGTAACATTCCCATTTGGCAATTTCACGGAGATAGGAACACTTAATTCACTATGAATAATGGAGAATAAACCCTTATCACAGATAATATGATCACTCGCCCCTGAGTCAATTATCCAGGCATTTCTAGAAATGGAGTTTATCAGGCAATGAGTAATACCTGAAAAAGCTACTCCCTTTGTTGGAAGTGTCCAACTTTTGTAATGCTTGCATAATGTGCTGATATTGTCCATATGTGATAGGCTGATCATCATTTGGACCAGTGACTTGATAAGCCGTAGCCGAAGATTCTTTTCCTTTCCTTTCCTTTTCTTGGGGTTTACCATGCAGTTTCCAGCAGTTGTCAATTGTGTGATGGGGTCGCTTGCAATATTCACAAAATTTTTTTCTTTTTAAATTCTGCCCGAAAAATTTTTGTGCACCCAAAAAAAATGGATCGTTGGATGTCTTCGAAAGGGGCTGTTGTGCACCGTCCGATTCCTTGATGGAGTCGGCGCCTCTCCAGCCATCAGATCGCAAGTCGCGATCCACGCCATCCATTCCACTTCTTTTAGTCTTCTCTTGTGTTTCTTTCTCAAACCCTCGCCGCTCCTTCTCTCGATCTAGGGTTCTTGGACCCAAATCGCGACGCTTGCCGCGGGTCGCGAGGGCGATGCTTTCTGCTCCCCTTGCATGTTCCAGCGAGGCGAGTCGTTGGCTCTCTTCCTGTACCGCTAGTTGGAAGATGCGTCCGAGCGGTGGTACCGGGTCCATTGCGAGGATCTGCGATCTAAAGGTGAGGTAAGACTCGTTCAAAATCAAGAGAAATCGTGTGACTTTCTCCCTGTCTTTGATCACCTTATACTGTTGTAGCGTGGCTTCGGGCCCTTCGAGCTTTTCTTCGACTGATTCTAGCTCATTCCAGAGGGCCGACAGCTTGTTGAAGCAAGCGGTTATGCTCATATTCCCTTGCTTTAACTCTGAAAGTTCCTGGGTGAGAGAAAAAATCCTCGCACGGTCTAATTTCCCGTACATTTCTTGTATATTTTCCCACATCTTCCTTGCATCTTCTGTGGGTGGAAGTCCGATGGCTATTTCTGGGCTAATACAGTTCCCGATCCATGTTCTGACGAGCTGATTGCATTTTCTCCATTGTCTTCCCATTCTTTCGTCAGTCGGGATCGGAACAGATCCGTCTATGAAACCATCTTTATCCTTCGTCACTAAGGCTCGTCGGAAATCTTGCGCCCAGATTGAGTAATTTTGAGATCCCGTGAGAAGGTGGCTGATGAGCCGCAACTCCGGTCCATCGGCGGCGGCGGAGACGTAGAGGACGTTGCCGGGTTCTGGTCGGCTAGTGATGGACGCCGGCAAGTAACCGGTTGGCAGAACCGGGTAGGGATTTTGACCCAAAACCGGATTTCCTGACCCGCTTGATACCCCCGCATTGAACGTCCCAGATCCTTCCGTTGGGCCCGCTCCACTTGCGGCTGGTGGGCCGCTGTTGGGCTGAGTATTTTCTTGGCTCGCCCCAGGCAATGATGCATTTGGGTTTGGCCCAAAATACCATGGATTCGGGATCCATTGAAAAAGCTGGCCCCCGATTGGCTGGCCCACGATGGGCGGGCCCGGTAGGAGCTGCCCTGTATTTGTCTGAGCCTGATAGGGTTGCCAAAAAACGGGCTGGGCCTGGCCTCCAGGAAACACAGTCTGTGGATTTTGTGGGTTGACTCCTTCCGAGGCATGTTGATCAGTAACATCCTCCAAGGCATGTTGATTCGTAACATCTTCTGGAGAAGATGAATCTGAAAATGATGATTGTTTCTGATTCATGATGAGGGTAAGCGTACAGCCTTTAGCCTTTCTTCGTCTTGCTTAAAAAAATTGATTCCTTCGCCGGAAGGGTACCTTGTTTTTTACAGGTCCAAATTCTCGGCAGGCAATCGTGGGAGACTTGCGGAAGCTAAATCAGGAGCGAAGCATGCTCTGATACCATGAAAGAAAGCAAGATCGAAGACAAGAGAGAAGGCTTTGGGAGAAAGTTTTGTGTATTCTCATCTATGTATTCCTCAATACATAATGTACAAATTTATAATACAAGGCATCAATGAAAAAAGGAAATAAAATATTTTACAAAATCAAATGTAATCAACTTGATGTACGCATATCATGCATATCAAATCAATGATATCGCATATCTTCCAACATAGATGGCAAAACGGTGGCATAGCCAATATTTACCCCCACACGAATGTGGGCAAAGACATCATTCGACAATGTGAATGCTCCTTTTTTCTCCAGCTCACTGACAAACAACTAAGTTGACAAACCGGTGACGGCACGTGGTTTGAATCAGTCATCACTTTTGATTGAGCTTGAAGCTTCCCTCGATGTTCTCTCGACAGTCCTTCCCTCGTCCTTATTAGTACTTCTAGTAGGTCGTCGTCTTCGTCTCCTCATGCCTTCACATTCTCAAGTCACCGAGAGAGAGAGAGAGAGAGAGAGAGAGAGAGAGAGAGAGAGAGAGAGAAGTGATGTTTGGGGTGATGACAATTGACAATGATCATTGGAGACTTTGGCCCGTAAGGTTCAACATGGGGAACCTTTCCTAGAGACGAGGCCTTTCTATTGAACTCCAATTAGTGACAAAAAATGATTGAATCGGACTAATCACATGTGTTAATCGATCGAATTTCGATGGATCTTTTTGAGCTCAACATTGAATTTGTATGAATGAAATTTTTCTACCAAGTCGTACACTTTCGATCGAATTTCAATAGATCTTTCTGGGTTTGATAGTAACAATTTATGAAGCATATGTCATCGATTATGTAAGGAAAATAGATGGTGGGGGCAGAGAGGGACATAATGTTTCTAACAATAATAACAAGAATTGAGCTAAAATCCAAGCACTCAAATGTTCAGAAGTTTCGGTCCTGACTATCATATGAATAGGACATGTCCAGCCTTTGTATAAGTTGTTGAATCTTCTGACAAGTCGATGCTATAAATAGAGTGGCACCTCAGTTCTTCTTCAGCCCTCCTCCAACATTTTCACAGAATTCTTCCAGCAAATTGAAGAATTTCGAATTCCCGAAATTCCTAATCGAAGCAAGCACCATGAAGGTGATAGATTGATGAGAAAATCACGAGTTGATTCATCGAATTCACCTTCTTGATTTTCTCTTGATTTCTCTTTTCTTTTTCTTTTTTTGCAGCAAAAGGTCGTGATTAAGGTGTCTATGAACAATCACGCCTCGAGGTTTTATTGTTTCGGCCCCCAAAACTTTCACTCCAAAGCTTTGAGACTTACGGGTGGCTTTCCAGGTGATTGTTTTAGCTATTTCGAGATTGAGAACAGCAGAGGGAAAAGAAATAGCCCACCATTTGAGTCGAAACTGAACCTATTTCCCCTGTTAAATTCTCTCCAGGAGTTCAATCCGTGGCGCTGGTGGGTGACCGGGATCAAATCGAGGCAACCGGGGAGATCGATGCGGTCAAGCTCACCACTTTGCTTAGGAAGAAAGTCGGGTTCGCGGAGATAGTGTCCGTGGGTGAGGTCAAGAAAGACAAACCCGACAAAACGGACACGCAGCCTGTCGCATGGTCATACCCACACCGTGAAGTCATCTACCTCGAGGATTCATACCCATCGTTCTGGCCCCTGTAGGATCGACAAAGATCGACGATGATGACCCATATAAACGATGTGATAAGCTTATTTACATGAGCAGTTTTGAGAAGTGAATAAAATCAATTCTCGATTTTCAACGATAACGAACTTTGTGATGGTACTATGGCCAAGACTACTCTGATTTTGACTAGATGGGGTCTCCAAGATTGACAATATTGAATTAATACATTTTTACATCTATTATAATTTTAGCATGGAGCGAGATCCATAGCCTTTCTATCGATTGAGAATATGAAGCGCTCCCTCGACAACTCGTGCTTTGCTCAACCCGTGCGGTCTCCCACGTCAGCTAATCCTTCCACAACGCCACCGATTCATGTCAGGAACTCGTCCAAGGCCACGGTCTATGACAGCCCGATACACTAGATCGAGAGTCTTAACAGCTAGCACCACCATTCTATGCTTGGCATCTCTCTCCCCCCCTCCCTCGAGCCTCTCTCTCTCTCTCTCTCTCTCTCTCTCTCTCTCTCTCTCTCTCTCTCTTCACTTTCAAGGCAGAGGCTGTGAACTCCAGTTGAAGACCTTCACCGCAAATCACAAGTCGTCTGCCTCAAGCTACCCAAATAGAGGGTTCCCTGAGGCCGAGCAACCTTCTGAAGTGAGAGACACAGGCGACTTGATGAAGAAGGCGAGCCATGGAAGGCGGTACGGTGACGTAGAGGCGCAGAGACTGAGGGATAGAAAGGAGTTGGTGTTTGGACTTTTTTGAGTGAATCCATCTTAAATTAAGGACGTATATTAATCTTTCTAAGGTAAGGGCAATATGCGTGCAATTGCTCCCTAATTTAAACTCCGTTTATTTCGCGAAAAATGAATGATTTGAAAAATATTTTTCGAAAAATGATCCCTTATATCGCTTATGAAAATTAAATAAATATTTTCATTATCTATGAAAATAGTTACACATAAATTATCGCCGATAATGAAAACATTTTTCATTATCTAATTATTTCAAGCGATCATTTTTATGAAATATTTTCGAAATCATCTACTTTCCGCAAACTAAACGGAGCCTTATAAAATCTTTATCCTTCTCTTATAAAAGGTGGTGGGTATCAAAAATAAAAGTTGGCAGACAATTCGAACTAGATTTGGTGACTACACACGAATTGGTAACTTACTCGAAGATGATGTCAGTGAGTCGCTCAAAAGAACGTTTTGGGTGAGCTTGTAAACAAAATTGAAGAAGAGTTAGTTAACTTGATACTGAATTTGCTGCACTGATCCCCTAAACACATCATAAAAGCTATGAATACTCCCAGTAGTTTCAAAGGCGTGCTCAAGCTAAAGGTTCAAAGAAGGGGCAATAGCTATAACGAGTCATATGAGAATTTCATGCTTAATTAATGTTGTGGGAACACACACTCTAATTCAAGCCAAGCTAGTAACAGTGGCATCTCACATCATATAAAAAGGACCTTGCTTTCTGAATTTTATGTACACTATATGTCAAGTTTACCTTAGGAGCGTGGGACCATGTAAGAGAACAAGCAACAGAATACAAACAGCACCTCGAAAATGCTATGGCAAGAATGACACCGTACAACAAGCATTCTTCACTGTACATTCTTATCATGAACTCCTGTTTTTTTAGCGGTTCCAGATAAGCGCGATAAAATGTCCGCCTCCCAGACTGTACGAACGACGACAACTTTGGTTATAATAATTATCTTTGACTTGATCAGTGGATCCAAGCAAATTGACCTGCACAGGAGCCAATCTTCGATACCATAGCATCGAAATATCTTCTTTCACCTGCTATGAGACGTAACTCTCACCACCGGTCACCATGCTTAAATAATTTCTACAATTTTCCATATTATTCACCTTTAGCAATCACCATAGATCCACAAGTCTTGCACGAAAACTTGTTGTTGGTCAAAATAATGCTAGCATTTGTCATAATTCCAACAGAAATAAGATTCTTGGTAAGACCAGGAATATGCATCACATCTAGAAATTCTTGTTTGTCCCATCTTTCATCTCCAGAATCACCTTTCCGTGGCCAACAATATCAAGCGTTGTGTCATCTCACATTCGCACTATATCTCCATGATGTAGCTCATAACAATAGAACCAATCTTTATGAGGCATCATCTGAAAAGATGCTTCAATATCAATTATCCATGCAGTGCAGTCACCATGAGCTAAATTACAGACGAGATATATGTCTCTCGTGCTACTATCAACATCCTTCTTTGTACTAGAGAATAGTGCCCCATCTCGCTTCTTTGGACTTATACTTTTTCTTCAACAATCCTTCTTCAAGTGTCCAACCTTTTTGCTCTTCTAATACTTTATTTCCGATCAATCTTAGCTTTTAGATCTTCCTCTAAACTTATGCATGTCACAAAATATGGATTTGGATCATTCATTGTGTTGAATATATGTCTCGAGTTTAAGCTCGAAGCGAAAATCTAAATATTTCGAATTGAATATTTTGCGGATTTTCGAAATCGAGCAAAAGGAAATTATTGAAAATTTGCTTTCCTAATATGTCAGAGTTGGCAGCAAACAAAAGAAAAGGAAAATAGAATGAATATTTTATTCTTTCCTAATTTTAGTGGGAGTCACGGTCTGCCAAAGAAAAAAGAAATAGGAAAGTCCAAACTTGGACTTGTTGACCGCATGGAATCCCTTTCCAAGTTGGAGTTGGCCACTGTACGTTTACTTCTTGGGCATACATATTTATTCTTGAACTTGGCCGCAAGAAGAACAAGTCTTGAAGAGCTATTGTTGATAAAGAAGTCTTGAAGCGCCGCAATTGACGTGAAGACGTTCGTGAGTGCTTGGCGGTGGGTGTTTCCGTGGATTCTCGTTCGTGAATTATATCCAAGAAGAATTAGTGTTCAAGCGTAAATCTTGTGATAAGATTTGTGTACAATTCTTTTACGAGATTGAGAGATTATTTCGTGAGGAATTGTGGGGCTAAACACTGCGTGAGTTATTGGGTGTAATTGGGGCTTTGGAAATACTAAGAGTGTTTGAGTGACTCGAGTGTGGTTGTAATCTCCGTTGTATCGCTTGATCTATAGTGGAATTCCGTGCTGCTCTCCCCGTGGACGTAGGTCGCTACGACCGAACCACGTAAATCTGGTGTCCGATTTATTTTCTTATTCTGTCAATTTATTGTTCGATCGCTTGGCTTCCGCAACAATTGGTATCAGAGCTTGGCTTGGCTAAGTTGAAGCGAATCGATGGCGATAGAAGAAGGAAAAGTGAGAATCGACAGATTTGATGGAAAAGATTTTGGTTTCTGGAAGATGCAGATTGAGGATCAACTATATCAGATGAAACTGCACGTGCCCCTGTCTGGGGAGAAGCCAGAGATGATGAAGCAAGCTGATTGGGAATTGCTGGATAGACGAGCTTTGGGTGTTATTCGGCTGACGTTGGCTCGTAACGTTGCGTTTAACATTGTGAATGAGAAGACCACTGCGGGTTTAATAAAAGCCTTGTCGGACATGTACGAGAAGCCCTCTGCGATCAACAAAGTCTACTTGATGCGACGTCTGTTTAATTTGAAGCTGAGCGAAGGTGTGTCAGTTGCAGATCATATCAATGAATTCAATGTGATCGTTAGTCAATTGAGTTCAGTTGATATTGACTTTGAAGATGAGGTACGTGCTTTGATTTTATTATCCTCATTGCCTGATAGTTGGACTACTACTGTTACTGCTGTTAGTAATTCCTCTGGGTCAACAAGTTTAACGTTTGATGGTGTTCGAGATTTAATTCTGAGCGAAGACATCCGTAGAAGAGAATCTGGCGAACATGTATCTGCTGCTTTAGTAGGTGAAAATAGAGGAAGAACTGGTACACGTGTTAGCAGAAGTAGTATGAACTCGAATAGACGAAGTCAGTCTAGAACTGGTGGTACTGTCTGTTGGAGCTGTGGCAAGAGGGGGCATCTTAGAAGAGATTGCCTTAAGCTAAAGAACGACAAAAGTAAAGGAATTAGAGTTGAATCTACGGATGATGTTGCAGCTATAGCTGATGGTAATTCGGATGATGCTGATTATGTCTTGTCTATCACTAATGATTCATCGTTTGATGGATGGATTATGGATTCTGGTTGTTCTTTTCATGCTACACCAAATAGGAACTGGTTTACTACTTATCAGTGCACGGATAATAGTAAAGTACAGTTGGGGAATAATTATAAATGCGATGTTATTGGTGTTGGTAATGTCAGAATCAGAATGCATGATGGTATTGTGTGGACATTGACTGGAGTGAAGCATGTTCCTGAGTTGAAGAAAAATCTGATTTTCTTGAGTGCCCTAGATTCAGCTGGGTGTCGGTATTCTTCAAAATGTGGAGTTCTGAAAGTTGTTCGAGGTGCTTTGGTGATAATGAAAGGAATCAAGCATAGTGGCCTGTATGAGCTTCAAGGAGAGACAGTGACGGAATTTGCTGCGGAGACGTCGAATGCATCGGTTCAAGAGTCTGAATTGTGGCATATGCATTTGGGACACATTAGTGAGAGAAGCCCGAAGGTTCTAAGTGAAAGAAATTTGCTATATGATTATGTGGCTAACGAACTGAATGTATGCAGGTGCTGTGATTTAGATCAATGGCGGAAAGTGCAGTTTAGTACGGTTGTCAGAGAAACCACGGATATTGCAGAATTAATTCACTTGGATATTCGCAGGTTGTCGCGATTTCCTTCAAGGAAGAGTGCCAGATTTATGCTAACAGTTGTTGATGACTACTCGAGGAAGACGTGGGTGTTTGTACTTAGGCACAAGTTTGATGCTGTTGTCAGGATCAGGCAGTTAAAAGCTTTGATCGAAAAGGAGACTTGTAAAATGATCAAGCAGGTGCGGACTGACAATAGTATGGATTTTTGCTCAGAGCTGTTAAACAAATTCTGCATGAAGGAAGGCATAGTGAAACACTGCACTAGTGCCAATGAACCACAACATGTTGCAGAGTTGATGAGCAAAACATTACTAGAGACGGCCCATAAAATGCTCTCTAGTGCTGGAATGGCTAGGAGATTTCTAGCGGATGCGCTTAGTACGGCAAGCTACCTGAAGAATAGATCCCCATCGACTGCGATTGAATGTCGGACTCCCGAAGAAGTGTGGTCAGGTAACGTTGCTGATTATTCTGTTCTTAGAATATTTGGTTGTCCATGTTATGTTCGAGTTAGTGATGGTAAGCTCGATGGAAGGACAAGAAAGTGCATGTTCCTAGGTTATGCACAAGGTGAACGCGGCTATAAGTTGTGGTGCCCAGAATTAAATTCACTTGTTATCAGCAGAGAAGTTATATTTGACGAGTCTCCAGTACTTCTAGCTAGGAGTGTTAATAGCAGTGTTCATACGGATCTGAATGGTGTTCAGCTTGAGGTGGAGTTGTAACCAGAAACTTCTGAGGTAGCGGGTGCTAGCGAAATAATCGACATGGATGGTGCTTGTAGCGAGGTGGAGCCTATTGAGTCAACAGTTGCTGTAACTGCTGATATTGATAAGGTGCGTATTCAATCTTTCAATAGATATGGATGCAACAATGGTTTTGCTTTATCTACGATTGAGGAAGTTGTGTCGGAAAATCCTTGTGGAACAGTTAAAGGTGCATGTGGAGTTGGTATTCTGATAAGGTCCACGGCTATGGCGAAGTTCAAGCGAGGTTTGGACTTGAAAGACTTCTGTGGCGGTTGAGCCCATCGGGGGCTGTGGGAGAGTAGTAGAGAAATTCGAATTTTATCAAAGTGATAGTAACTTGGCTCAAACGTCGAGCCAAGGTGGAGATTGTTGAATATATGTCTCGAGTTTAAGCCCGAAGCGAAAATCTAAATATTTCGAATTGAATATTTTGCGGATTTTCGAAATCGAGCAAAAGGAAATTATTGAAAATTTGCTTTCCTAATATGTCAGAGTTGGCAGCAAACAAAAGAAAAGGAAAATAGAATGAATATTTTATTCTTTCCTAATTTTAGTGGGAGTCACGGTCTGCCAAAGAAAAAAAAATAGGAAAGTCCAAACTTGGACTTGTTGACCGCATGGAATCCCTTTCCAAGTTGGAGTCGGCCACTGTACGTTTACTTCTTGGGCATACATATTTATTCTTGAACTTGGCCGCAAGAAGAACAAGTCTTGAAGAGCTATTGTTGATAAAGAAGTCTTGAAGCGCCGCAGTTGACGTGAAGACGTTCGTGAGTGCTTGGCGGTGGGTGTTTCCGTGGATTCTCGTTCGTGAATTATATCCAAGAAGAATTAGTGTTCAAGTGTAAATCTTGTGATAAGATTTGTGTACAATTCTTTTGCGAGATTGAGAGATTATTTCGTAAGGAATTGTGGGGCTAAACACTGCGTGAGTTATTGGGTGTAATTGGGGCTTGGGAAATACTGAGAGTGTTTGAGTGACTCGAGTGTGGTTGTAATCTCCGTTGTATCGCTTGATCTATAGTGGAATTCCGTGCTGCTCTCCCCGTGGACGTAGGTCGCTACGACCGAACCACGTAAATCTGGTGTCCGATTTATTTTCTTATTCTGTCAATTTATTGTTCGATCGCTTGGCTTCCGCAACACATTGTTCATTCCTCTAATGAAAAGAGTCTCATTCATTACACTATCAAAACCTACTCTCCTCATCTCCCAGACAATAAAGCAGCTACAACGCTTTCAAAGGATAGTGCATTAACATCAGTATGCCAATCAAAACAATTATACATTCCCATGAATTCAACAGTGAACACAACAAGGTACATGCTTTATCTTCCCCATCAAGATTAACATCAATAGATGTAAGTTACCCACAAATAGTATTAAACTCATTTAAGTATGCAAAAAAGGAATCACCTTCACTCATCCGAAGGTTGTACAATCGCTTCCACAGAAAGAACCTGTTCACGAGTGACTTGCTCTGATAAAGGCTTCCCAGCTTCATTTAAAGATCCTTTGGCATCTTCTCATAAGTCACATTCACTGGGACATTATCAGCAAGACATAGCCAGATCAGGCATTGCACCTTTCGATCACTGCTAATCCACTCCTTCAATTCAGTGGATGTCGACTCCTTCATCTTCTCCTTGGGACTCTCTTCAGGTTTATCATCTTCGATTACATGTCACAAATCTCTGTCCACAAGCAAGGCCTTTATCTTCAATTTTCGTAACTCAAAACCCTTTTCTCCGAACTTCCCTACTTCAATCCATGATTGATTAGTCAACATCTTTCCAAAATTCGATTTTTTGAATCTCTCTTCAACAGGAAACCCTAATCTCAAACATTGCTCCGATATCAAATGTTAAGATTAGGAGCACAAACATAATGAAATAAAGAATAAAGGCATGAAAGAGAAATCGAGATACAAGGTTTATCCTGGTCCACCCTTAAACTAAGACTACATCCAGTAGAGGATTCTATTATAATTATCTCAATTACAAGAGAAAGAGATTATATACATATAGACAGCACAATAGTTATTCGTGGGCCCAAGCTCAAACTATCAATAAAATACGAGCCCAAACTACAAAATTCCCCGTGCCTTCCTTTTTATGGGGAGTAGGAACCACAACTCAACAGTCGCACCCTGTGCCCATCCCTAATTCCACCGTCGTGATTCGCTGGAAGCCCGCGCTGAGTCAAGAGACAAGGAAGTTATATTGCAAGTACGTCCAAACATTTGCGTGGAATAATCTTGAAATACCATTCTTATCAAGATATTGAACATGTGGCTGATGTTGTCTGACTCATTTTACTAAAAAAATTTTGCCTGGATCTCGGCTCCATCTCATTTATTGGTTATGTGAGTCCAACACGAATCAAACTGACACGATTATTCGGGTGTGGGCAAGTATTTCTTTTTTACTAAGTTAAGCCACATCTCATATCAAGAACATCGAGTTAAAGACTGAGATAATTGTTGCAGAGTTTGCAATGTGAATGAGGAAAAAAAAGGTCCCACGAATGAAAAATATAAGGAAACTATTTGGTTTAAATATGAGAATTTCTATGCAACTGTTTGAAGTCGTAGGGTCTCAAGTGGATAGTGCGTATTGGATGGGCATGATTATATCTAATCTTGACATCCTACTAGGATGTATGGGCTTCACTTGTCTCAAAAATATTTTATTTGCAAAAACATCGAAATTCACGAAAAGTTATGGTTGACAAATTTCGAAATTGCATTTAAATAAATAGTAACTTTTTGGACAAACATGACCATTGGAAATTCAATGGTTTTGTTGATTCATGAGACACATTGATTCGTTGTTCTTTTCCTCCGTTCAAATACTATTTCAATTTTTGTGTCTTTATGTTGAGGGAATTTGGAAAGTTGGTTCCAGACTCTTTCGTATTTCAATTGGCTTCTTTATGTAATAAGAAAAACAATACACTATGATGCACTACAAAAAAACACGAAATTTGCGACGGAAATTTGCGACGTATTGTATTTTCCGTCGCAAATTTGCGACGGCAAGTACAATCCGTGGCAAATTTCGTCGCAAATTTGCGACGGAAAAAATTTCGTTGCAAATTTGCGACAAATAATAATACCGTCGCAAATTCGCGACGGCATTGTCAGTCCGTCGCAAATTTGCAACGAAAACACGCGTCCGTCGCAAATTCGCAGTTTATCAACCCGTGACATTGCAATCACTATCTCTCTCTCGCTCTCTCTTGCTGTCTCTCGCTCTCTCTTGGTCTCTGTCACTTTTCTCCCTCTTTCATATATCTAAAATCAGTAAAATCCGCTCACGCACGTGTTAATCTCGGTGAAGCTTTTGTACTGGTAAGTGCAAAATTGCTAGCTTCATGACTATTCGTCGTTGCATTGTAAATTTTTTTTTTAATATATGTTTCTGTTTGTTTTTTTTTGTATCTGCATCACCGGTTTAATGACCGACGACCGGTGACACCTTGCCGACCTTCGGATGAGTAGAATGGCCACGCCGTTTTACGACGGAATGAGGTATCCGTCTCAAATTTGCGACGGAAATTGTTTTCCATCGCAAATTTGCGACGGAAATTGCTTTCCATCTCAAATTTGCGATGGAAAAACGGTTTCGTCGCAAATTTGCGACGGAGAACCGTTCTCCGTCGCAAATTTTGCGACGGATTCTAGTATCCGTCGCAAATTTGCGACGGACAACCGTTTCCGTTGCAAATTTGCGACGGAGAACAATTTCCGTCGCAAATTTGCGACGGATTCTAGTATCCGTCGCAAATTTGCGGCGGATCCTAGTTTCCGTCGCAAATTTACAACGGATTTTTCATTTATTCGTGGCAAATTTGCGAGGGATGAATTCTGTTTTCATCGTACATTAAAAATTATTAAAAAATTAATATTGATTCTTATGTGATTAATCTTTTGTGGGTTTGTGCCTAATTGAAGGTCTCGCAATCCAAGTTGACTTTGCAATTTTCATCAAATTGATCACTTTGTCCTACCAATATTTCAGTCAAATATTTAGGTAAGTCTTCTTTACATTGTAATTTTTTCTATTTTTGCAATTTCATATTAATTGTTGCGTTATATAACAAAAATTATAATTTCCAAAATTTTATAGTGTTAATTAAGAACAATAGATATGATATTTTAAATATTTTACCAGAATTTTTTATTTTAATACAGACACAATGCAAAGAGAAAGGGCTTGGATGTATAATAAGAACTTACCTGGACATCAAGGATTGACAGATAAGTTTCGTACTGGGTTGGAACTATTTTTAGACTTTGCTAGTAGTAAATATGAGTTTATGGATGGAAATAAGTTAAGGTGTCCGTGTAAAAAGTGCGATAATGGTAAATTTCTTGTGTGTGATCAAGTTAGAGAATATCTTACTAGATTTGGGTTTACTCCAAATTATTATAATTGGACTTCCCATGGTTGAACCATTTATATCTAATGAAGGATATGGAAGAAGTGACTAATTTTCAGTTAGGGAAGAATGTGGCTATTATGAGCAATTGAGCCCATACAAGAGGATGGTGATTGATGCAGCTAGTTATAATTTTGTCCCAGAATCAAATCATGCAAGTACTAGTTTTACTCCTACACGTAAACAAGTGGGTACTAGTCATGCTTCACAATTGGAAGATATAGGAGTAACAGGTTTTGAGGAGAATGTGTATAATGAAACTTTTCAATCTAATCAGTTCTGGGATATGTTGAAAGTAGCAGATGAACCTCTATAGGCAGGTTGTGAGGACCACACTAAGTTATCGGTGACAGCCCGACTATTAAATATCAAGGCAGAGCATAATGTGTCTGCGGATTGCTTCAACTCTTTTGTTGAAGTAATGCGGGAATCATTGCCTTGTGATAACAACATGCCAAGTGATTTTTATGATATGAAAAAACTAGTGGATAACTTAGGTCTTCCGGTTGTAAGAATTGATGTATGTAGTAGGGGTTGTATGATATATTGGAGAGATGATGAAAATGCAGAATCTTGCAAATTCTGTAGCCAACCTAGGTACAAGATTAACAGGAGGCCGGGTCGTAATCAGAAGCGTAGACCATGCAAACAAATGTTTTATCTGCCATTAATCCCCAGATTGTAAAGGCTTTATGCATCTAAAGCCATAGATTATTCATGCTGGCCAGTTATCTTAACGCCATACAATCTTCCACCCGGTATGCGCATGATGACACCTTATACGTTTTTGACATTGATCGTGACAGGACCGCAAAATCCGAAAAAGTTGATAGATATTTATATGCAACCATTAATTGAGGAGTTACAACGGCTATGGGTTGAAGGTGTCCCTACGTATGACGTTTCTACCGATCAAACATTTGTAATGAAGGCTGCCCTTCTTTGGACGATAAATGACTTTCCAGCTTACGGAATGTTATCTGGATGGAGTACAACTGGGATCTTCGGATGTCCGATATGTTTGGAGAAGTCAAAGTCATTTAGATTAAAATATGGAAAGATGCTTAGCTATTTTGACTGTCATAGATAATTTTTGCCGCCAAGTCATCCTTTCAGAAGGAATAAGAAAGAGTTCATCAAGAATAGGACTGAAAGAACGTGTCCGCCATTGAGGTTGACCAACGATCAAATTTGGAAGCGTGTACAGGACTTTCCAACCGTTGTTGAGAACCCGCACAGTACAACTTTTGCGTATGGAAGTACATATAAGTGGACAAAACGCAGTATATTTTGGGATCTACCATATTGGAAGGCGCATCTTATTCATCATAATCTTGACGTCATGCACATAGAAAAGAATGTTGTCGACAATGTCATAAAGACTATGATGGATGTCGCCGGAAAAAACAAAAGACAACTTAAACGCAAGAAAAGATATGAGAGATATTTGCGATCAGCCAATACTAGCTGTGGATGCAAGCAGCAAGGGACCAAAACCGAAAGCAGTTTATACATTGGATAAGGAGCAAAGGCGAGTTGTTTGTCAATGGTTAAAATCTGTGCGGTTTCCTGATGGATATGCTTCGAACCTCGGGAGATGTGTTGATTTGAATGAATGCAAGTTGACAGGTTTGAAGAGTCATGATTGTCACATTCTGATGGAAAGACTAATTCCAATAGTTTTGAAGGAAGTTCTACCGAACTTTGTATGTGGCGCCATTACAGAATTAAGCAATTTCCTCCATGATATTTGCTCGACAGTGTTAAAAGTATCGCACATGGAAAAACTAGAGAGAGATATTCCAATTATTCTTTGCAACTTAAAAAGGATATTTCCTCCGGCGTTTTTTTATTCGATGGAGCATCTGTTAGTTCACTTGCCTTATAAGGTCAAAGTTGCAGGTCCCGTCCAATTTCGATGGATGTATCCATTTGAGAGGTAATGTTTTTTTTTAAAATACAATTCAAATTAGTTTATCATATAATATCTTCCGATAAGCTTCTTTCTATTTCAACTAGATTCTTATATCATTTGAAGAAAAAAGTGAAGAATAAGGCACGTGTTGAAGCTTCAATTTGTAATGCATATATTGTGGAAGAAGTGACAACATTTGCATCATACTATTTTGAGCCACACGTTCAGTGCAAGAGCCGGAGAGCAGGCAGAAATGATGAGGGCCCCATTGATCCTAATTGCACGGCATTCTCTATTTTTAATTATCTGGGTCGACCAAGCGGCGCATGTCAGTTTCGTTACTTATCAGGCGAAGAATTTCATGCAGCCCATACTTATATTTTACTGAACTGCCCAGAAGTCGAGCCATACTTCAAGTAAGTGTAAATTTACAAATATATATTTTGCATGTCAAATATTTGCTAATAATGATATAGTTTTTAATATTAGGATTTTCCAAACTTCAATATCTGGACTACAACCAAATGAGTTTGACCGTTTGTGCGATGAACAATTTGCAGCATGGTTCAAGACATATGTAAGTTGCCTATGGATCAAAACCAAGTTATTAAAATTATATACATCATTTAGTAAAATATATATTATTGACTTTGCATGTGTAACTTTAGGTTCACAGTAATTATGATGAATTTGGAGGGCAAGGATTGCTATATTATCTGTCATGGGGTCCACAGCTAAAAGTTCGAAGTTGGCTAGCATATTTCATAAATGGATATAATTTTCATACTCAAGAATACGGAATGGGAAAATCCACAATGAATAGTGGTGTGTCTGTTCGGTCTAGAGATGGCCACGATTCGAAATCGACCGGTTCCGGTTCGGAACTGACTGGTTCCGGTTCGTGGCCAAGAATGAACCGGAACCGGATCTGCCTCTGGCGATTCCGATTCCGGTTCCGGTTCGGAACCGGAACATAATATTTTTTTTCTTCGATTCTCAGGGCCGGCAGAGCCGTGGAGGTTGCCGGCCTCAGGCGAGCCTCACCTGAGGCCAGCGACCTCCGCTGGCCCTAGCCGAGGCTGGCGGAGGAAGACAAGAAAAAAAAAAAGAAAAGGAAAAAGAAAAAAAAGGAAAAAGGAAAAACAGAAAATAAAATAAAAAAAATTAAAAAATTATTGTTCCGGTGACGAAACATTATTCAATATAAATTGTAATTAAATTTGAGGACAAAAAGACAAGATAGAGCTTGAACTTAATAAATTATCATTAAGCACATTACAATTCGTTACAATGATCTATAAAAAAGGGAGCACAATATATATGCCATAAAATGATCCCAAAACCTAAACATTCCGTGCACAGGAGATCAGAGGTCACATGTCATCGGATTATACTTGGGTTTCCCTAAGCTCATGCGGGCGTACCCTATATGAGAAACAAGGGTTCCCGAAATATTTGCCAACTTCAATAGTTCTTTTACCCTCAATCGTCACTACCCATTCCAGTACCGGTAGCGGTAGTATCTCCATCGTTAAAGAATTCGGATTCATTATTCCGATCTATCTCTTGTTGCCGATATTGAGGCTTCATCCAACCAGCAACACAAGCTTGCATTTCCACTGATTCTGGATCTAATCTTGAACGATGTTCATCCAAAATATTACCTCCGGCACTAAATGCTTGTTCGACCGCAACTGTGGAACAAGGGGTTGAAAAAATCTATTTTGCAATAAGAGAAAGGATTGAGTATCGGCTTGCGTGCCTCTTCCACCAATCCAAAATTAAAAAATCTGTACCACCTTCGGATTCAGTAAACTCAAATGAAACGCTTAGATAACTCTTTAATTCAGAAATATTTCCTATTACTCCCTTTTTTTGTCTATATAATAAAATTTGGTACCCTATACTAATTTTACCTGTACTGTCACTTTGTATCTCCATAGATTGAGAAAATCCAATATCACCTAAATTATATTTAGTATAAAATTCATTATATAATTCTATTACTACGTTTTTAACATTACATACTATAGTTGTAACATGTATCTCATCACAATGTAAACATTGATAATACACACGCAAAAACTCATTTAAGCCATCCAATTTACAACGCGGATCAAAAACACAAGCAACTAAATAAATAATGGGAATTTCCCTATAATAATGTAGCCATTTCTTTTTCATTACAAGTATAGTATGTTGTAATTCAACATCATTTTCACATTCATCAAAAATTCCGACAATATTAGTACACTCTGCTAAAAATAAATGTGTAGTAGGATAATAAATACCGGACAAAATATAAGTTGCATCACTAAAAACCTTTAAAATATCTAAAATTTTTTGGCAAATATCCCACTCTTGTGGGTATAAATTAATCTGAGGTATATTTTTAGAAAAGAATGCACATAATAAATTTTTATATGCTAAAAATTCAGCAAGCAAGTGGAAAGTAGAATTCCAACGAGTTGGAACATCTCTTGGAAATCTTTTTGGCTTTTTGCCATTTTCTATACAAAATCTATCTCATTCTTTCATTTTTTGGGGATGTTTCCATAAAAATTGAATCGCCGTTTTTATTGATTGAAGAAAAATATCGCGAGTTTTCAAACCATCTTGTACACATAAATTTAAAACATGACAAGCACATCTAACGTAAAAAAATTTTCCACTAAAAGCGGGTTTACAAATATTTTCTAATTCGGCAATTGAAGCGGTATTTGCTGCAGCATTATCAAAACCAGTTGAAAAAATTTTGTTAAGCAAATAATATTCTTCTAAAATTTGCCTAATTATTCTATAAATATTATTTGCCGTATGATTATCATCGAAAACTCTAAATGCAATAACTCTTTTTTGAATACTCCACTCGTCATCTATCCAATGACATGTTATGCCCATGTAAGAATGATTTTGCCAAGGATCACTCCAAATATCACTACCTATATGCACGCATCCATTAAATTGCATAAAAATGTTTTGTAAATCTTTTTTTCCTTTTTTGTAAAGATCTTTAATTATTCGTTTAATTGAATTTCTAGGAACACGTTTTGCTTATGGAGCACATGCTTTTTGTACAAATTCATTAAAACCAAATCTTTCTCCAAAATTAAATGCCAAATGCTCAACGGAAATAAATTTGCCTAATTCTTCCTTATAAGTTTTATCATTAAAACGAAATAAAGGGGAAGTGTTAGGATTGACGTACTCGGAAATTTGTTGTTGCCCGATATCGATTCCTGTTTCGGTTGGATGTTTGCTCCTAAGATGTGGTTTAAATGTTCCATATCCTTGTCCACCTGTATATTTATATATTTTCCCATAATATTTACAAATTATATCATACCTTTTTTCACCAATATCAAATCTTTCCATTTTCGTGAAGTGATTCCAAATGTCAGATGTAAATTCTCGTTCCGCTTCCTTTGTTGTAGATATTTCTCCAAGAGGATGAAAACTTTCTTGAGTCGAGACGCGCTCCATATCGGGAAAAATGTTGATTTCATCATCTTGAAAATCTGCATATTCACGAGAATCAAAAGAATGATGGGATTCCGTGGCGATATTCTTACCTTTGCCAGATGGCACTCGACTTCCACTTGCCATTTTTCGAGTGGATTGAGAGAATTGAACGGATTAATTGGGAGAATTAAGAAAGAATTATGTGAATTCAGAAAATTGAGAGAATTTAAGAGAATTAGCAAATGGAGAGAATTTCGAGTATTCAGAAAATTTAAGACTTGAGAGAAGAGAAATTGAGAGAATTGTGTGAGTATTGAGAGAATTTGATAGAATTTATAAGAAAAAATTAAGAAGAAAATTAAAAAAAAGGAGATAACCGTTGCAATTTTGTAACGGTTATTATTATTATTTTTTTTACTTTTTGCCAGTTGGAGGCTTTTGCCCGTTTGGCAACGGGCCGCAAGCCGGGCCCACTGCGGGGCAATTTTTTTTTTCCCGTTGCTGACAACGGGTGGCCAAGGCCAATGGGACGGCAACGGCTGCAGTGCAGAGTGCAGACTGCAGACGACCGACCACGACCAGAGGTGGCCAGCCGCCGGCCTCAGGTGAGGCCGCCCTCGCCGGCGTCAGGCGAGGGCCACCCTCGCCTGGGCTGGGCGAGGCCGGCCTCGCCAGTTGCAGGCGAGGTCGAGCCTCGCCAGCGTCGGGTGAGGCCCGACCTCACCAACTTGATGCACAGGTAGCATAGCTGCCTGCAGTTTTTTTTTTTTGGAACCGGGCTCGGAACCGGCGGTTCCGGGCTGGTTCTAAAATTTAGGGAATCGGAATCGGGCCCGTAGGGCACGGGCTGGTTCCGGTTCTGAACTACGGGCCCGGTCAACGGGCCGGTTTCGATTTCGAACCACGAGCCCGGGTTTGACCGGGCCGGTTCCGGTCCGGTTCCGGGCCAAAACCGGCCCGTGGCCATATCTAAGTTGGTCATCCAATGGTGACAGTTGGAAAGATGATTTTTATGGCTTGTTGGATGAAATAATAGAGATAGAGTACCCTGGACCATTAATGATGCGGGTTGTGTTATTTAAGTGCACGTGGTTCGACCCCGTCAAAGGAATGAATGTGCATACGAAGTTTAATTTGGTTGAAATAAATCACAAGAAAAAGGTATATGAAGTATGGACCATTTGTCTTGGCACAACAAGCAATTCAAGTATGTTATGTATCATATCCTAGTTTGAAACGTGACAAAGCTGATTGGTGAGCTGTATGTAAAATCAAAACACGGAGGAAAATCGAGGAACACTGGAAAGATAGAGCCTACCAATAAGAGGAAGTGTGTAACACGGTTGAAATTGAGGAATATAATATACCAACTTTACGAGATCCGTGTGGAGCAATAATAGATGTGGATCCATCTGAAATTTGCGAATTAAATGTACAAGAATGTTCTGAATCTGATTTTCAGACAGATGACGAAGACGAGAACAAGGATGAAGACGAAGACGAAAATGAAGACGAAGATAAAGACGAAGACGAAGACGAAGATGAAGATTAAAATTTTTGTCATAAAACACTACAGATGTGTAATTATTAATGCTACAAGTGCTATTTTGGTTGTTATCATTATTGTTCTTGTTATTATTGTTATTGTGCTTTTTTATTATTGTTATTGTCGATTATTCTTTCTATTTTAATTTATCGTCCGAAATTTTATCCCTAAATGCCGACAAGTCAAATATTATTAACGTGCCGTAACATTTCCGATATTCTAATTTCCATTGCAAAATTTGAGATGCCAAAATTTTGGACTGAAAAAAAGATGTAGCAAATTTAGGACCCAAATCAATGAGACGCTAAATTTTTGACAGAAAAAAGACGTCACAAATTTACAACGATTATTTAGTATGTGCAAATTTGTGACGGACGGGTTGTATCCGTCGCAAATTTGCGAGGGAATTTGAACCGTGCGAAATTTGCGACGGACAAATTTTGTCCGTCGAAAATTTGCAACGGACTCAATCTATCCGTCGCAAATTTACGGCGGACTCAATCTATCCGTCGTAAATTTGCGACGGACTACAATTGTCCGTCGTAAATTTGACGAGGGAATTTTCTCGCTCGAACTTTGCGACGGATTTTTTATTTCCGTTGCAATTTTTTTTTATCGAAAATTTGCGACGGACCTCGAATGTCTGTCGCAAATTTTTGTCGGTGAAATATTTGCGACGGACCAAGAATGTCCATCGCAAATTTGCGACTGACATGCTTGGTCCGTCGCAAATTTGCGACGAACATTCTAGGTCCGTCGCAAATTTGCGACGGACATTAGAGTGCCGTCGCAAATTTGCGACGGACATTCTACGTCCGTCGTAAATTTTCGAGATTTGTACCCGATTTTCTTCCCCCTTCCTTCCCCGACGCCCCCCTTCCCCGACTCAAATCTGCCAAAAATTGCAGAGATCCGTCGCCGTCCCAGCCATCGCCGTCTTCGCCCAGCCGTCCCCCGTCGCCGCCGCCATCGCAGCTCCCCCGCCCGTCGCCGCCCAGCCCCGCAAGCCCCCCCCCGCCCATCGCCGGTCGCGGGCCAGCCGCCCCCGAGGCCCCCGCCTGTCGCTTGCCCTCGCCTCTGCGCCGCCCCTCGCCGGTCGCCAGTCTCCCTCGCCCCCGCCCGTCACCTGCCCCGCACCCCCGGGCCAGTTACGCCCCGCCCTCGCCCCCCGCCCCGCCCAACCCCCGTTGTCGCCCATCGCCGTCTCCCGTCGCCCTCGCCCCTCGCCCCGCCCCCCGCCGTCGCCCTAGCCCCCACCCCACCCCCGTAGCCCTCGCTGCCGCCGCCGTCGTGACCACCGCCGCCAGCCGCCGTCACCGCCGCCGCCGCCGTCGTGACCACCGCCCCACCGGCCAGCCGCCGCCACCGCCATCGTGACCATCGCCGCCACCGCCCTCACCGTCACCCACGCCCGTGCCGGGACCGCCACTGTCCATTCCGCCTGTTTTTGTTGTCCTTGAACCAAGTAAGTCAATTCTCTAAGCCCTAGTTAGTATAATTAGGTAATTAGTCGGATTTGGTTAGGGATTATTTAGGATTACTTTTCATTGGCTAAATTACGGGTCGATTTTAGGATTGCATGTGGCTTTGATCGATGGTCGACTGGTTAATTTGTTTATTATGTGGATGATTAAGCGTTAAATAACGATATGATAATTGATTAAGCGTTTTCACAGAAAATGCTTGAAAATTAAACAATTCTATAAAAAATCATGGAAAATTATGAAAACTTAAAAAAACAATATATGCTGACAACAAATATGAAATTTGACCGTAAAAGTTTTTTAAAATTTTTAACAAACTAAAATTTCATAATATCACAAAATTGCAAAAATTAATAGTGCCCACCCATTTTCAGTGAAATTTAGATTTTTTAACGTTCCGGGAAAAACATTATTAAAAAATTTAAAATTTTCATAACCTGATAAAATGGCTTAACATAACATAAATGTGGTTACCCATTGTGAGGAAAATTTTTTTTTGGTGAAGAAAAATTACAAAAATTTAAAATTTTAAAAATGCCCAGAATTGCCTAGAAAACATATGGCCATCAACTTGCAGTGAAATTTAAATTTCTTTAGATGGTAAAAAAAATTAAAATTTCCAAAATATCCAAAATTTCACGGAATGGCTTATAATACCTGTGGCCACCCATTTTTAGTTATATTTAATTTTTTTAACGTGCCCTAAAAATTATTAAAATAAAGAAGGACTAAAATTTGGGAAACTTTACCTAATAGCTTAGACTACCTGTGGCCACCCAATTTTAGTATGGAATTTTTTTTTTCAAGGAAAAAATTTTATATTGAAATTAATAATTTTAAAATTCTTAAAATTTTAAAATTTTAAAACTTTACAGAATATCTTAGAATATCGGTGGCTACCAACTTTTAGTGAAATTTTTTTTAGCTCCCAAAAAAAATTTAACAATAATAATTTATTTCTTACAAAACTTTACCGAATGATTTAGAATATTTGTGGCCACCCACTTTCAGTGAAATTTAAATTTTTGTACATGGTAAAAAAAATTTAATGAAAATGCATGCAATTCATATAGTGATGTTTGATACCTGTGGCCACCCATATCGTGCTCATATATTGATGTTTCATATAAAAATAAATGGGATTCATAGTATATTTGTTTGTAGGAAATTGCATGTCATAAACACTCGACATTGGCTCATTTCAAGGAAACATTTTCTCAGTCTTTCCATCAAAATGGTAAGCTTCATCATGTACATCATTATGTGTTCGTAATACGTGTCAATAGTTCTTTACATATTCACATAACCTTCCTATTTGTCAGTTTAAACGTGGAGGTCACATGTCTAGAAGACAAGGCTCTTCCTCATCCTCGTCCCCATCCCTTTCCTCTACTCCTATCCCGGCATCTAACCCTCAACCACAATATGGTCCGTCACAGTATGGGCACGTTGGCCCTTCCTCCCACCCTCAACAACATGTTACGAGACTTCACCACATGCGAACTGAACGTTTTCCAGTTCAATCTCCTGTAGCTCCCTCTCCTTCTGTTTCACCCAATTATTCGGCGGAACAATCGAATATTGACGGAAACAGAGATCAAGAAGATAACCAATTCTTCATATGCCCATTTGGAGATTCGTAAGTGCTTCATTTTTATTTTAGTATATGTCATATTTAGGGCTTTAGATATTGATGTCAACTGAATTATCCATGTTGCACAATATTCGTATGAATGTAGATTCACGGATACTACGTCTGTTGTGAGGGAATTGAACAAAATAGTAAAAAACTTCTGGATGGAAGAGTATATTAATTACAGAAGTGTTCCATAGGAAGTGAAAGAAATGCGGTGGAATGAGTTCAAGGTAAGTTTTACATATTTTATTTTCTCAACAATTAAGTTTGGTGTAGTATATTGATGGTCAAGAATGATGTAAAGGGACCAGAACAACTTTGTAGTTTTCGATATCTAAAGGACCAGATGTTTTCCCCGACATGAACTTTACAAAATCTGTCTTAATTTTAGTCTGGTGCATGGTTATGGATATGTGATCATCATAATAATTTTCAATTTGTGTTTTTATTCATTGCAGCGGAAGTTCACGTGAGACGAAGCGGAAGACAATGAAGTGAGAAGAATTTTCGATAAGAAAATAAGTGATTTTATGTGAAATGTTATGAATAGAGCGAAGAGCAAGCAAGCGAAGCCGTCTTTCTTTACAGCTGACAATTGGGTGGCAATTAACACATTTTGGGCATCTAACAGAGTCGGCAACTCTGTGAGCAGAATAAGAAGAATCGATCTTCTAGTTCTAGTGATGGGTCAGCCACATATGCCGGGGGCTCCATCAACATTGCGGAGCATCGCAAACGACTAGTAAGTCTGTTAAATGAGTTATAAGTTAATTTAATTCAATTACTCAAGTTTACATTTTGTAGGCACATGAATTGGGGATGGAACCGACATTTGCAGCTATATTTGAACGCACATTTCAAAAAAAAGATAAGACATGGACTGGCGATCGAGCAAAAGCTGTTAAGGTATGTAAGGTTATACTTTGATTTATATGTAAACTATAATGAAAACCGTGAATGCTTTCAATATTTATGATATATATATAGTGATTTTATTTTCATCTACATTGTTAATGTAAGAAAAATATGATGATCTTTTAATGAGCAGTGATAGTGATATTGATGATTGTCCTGAGTCTCAGCCACCAGTTGATAATATGGCATTATGGATGGAGGCAACGGGTGGGCCGAAAAAAGGAAAAATATTTGGGCTGGGATCGTTGTCAAGGATGTATATGTCGAATAATCCTGGAAGTTCATCATCCGCTTGGACTGGTCGAAGGAGGTCACGAACAGAGGAGCAATTGACCCAAGAAGTGGATCGTCTGAATAATTTACTTGTTAAGAAGGATGAACGAATAGATAACTTGGAAGAACAAATGAGAGTGGTTATGCAACACCTTAACCTCCAACGCAATGCCGAGCCTCCTGTACCTCCAGCCAATCCAATAGGTGATGACCAACACATTGATGCCGAGAATGCTGATGCCGATGATGATGATGATGATGATGATGATGATTTTCTCTAGTCTCCCTAGTTAAAATTTTGGGTAAGCTTGCTTCATAATCTTGGTTTTTCATAATTTCACTCATATTCGTATGTAAGAACATTTATGTTCGTTCTGAAATGTATTTTTGTTATTTTACACCTAGTTCCACATCCATGCTTAAACGCTATTTTTATATTCTGGACTGATTTATGTATCGACATTTCCTCAAGTCTTGACAAAGGTGACTACTTTTGGTGTCCTGCCATCATACCAAAGCCGCCTCTTCTTCTGTATGGTTTTTTTGCGTTTTCTATGGTTGTCCCGTCTCTTAGTTCATGTTTTGAATGTATTGTAAGATTATATGTCAAATAGCATCATGTCAGACTCTATAACTTTCCTTCTGTTATTTGTTTCAATTATATGTCATTGTGGCTGATTTGTCAGAATTTATGGTTTGTTCGTTTTTCTATTTCGATTATATGTCATTGTCTCCTTTGATTGATATAGACAATAATTTATGGCCGAAATGATGTAAAAATAACGACGAATATTTTAAGCCGAATTTTGCTATTATTAAAGTTTGTCGCTAAGTTGCGATCAAACTCGCGACAAATTTTCCGACGAAATTCGCAACGAATTTTTCGATGATTTTGCGATGAATTTTGCAACGAAATTTGCAACGAATTTTGCGACGAATTTGCGACGGATTTTTGCGACGAATTTTGCGACAAATTTGCTACGAATTTGCGACGGATTTTTTGCAACGAATTTTGCGACGGATCGAGTTCGTCGCAAATTTGAGACGAAATTTGCGATGAATTTGCGACGGATTTTTGCAACGAATTTTGCGACGGATTGAGTTCGTCGCAAATTTGCAACGAAATTTGCAACGAATTTACAACGGATTTTTGTGACTGATTGTGTTCGTCGCAAATTTGCGACGAAATTTGTGACGGATTTTGCGACGAATTTTGCGACAGATTGAGCTCGTCGCAAATTTGCGACGGAATATTTTCGACGAATTTTGCGACGGATTGTATTCGTGGCTAATTTGCGACGAATTTTTTTCGTCACAAATTTGCGACGAATTTGTGAATTTTCCGTCGCAAATATTTGCGACGCCCGAGTAGCGACGGAATTTTTTCCGTCGCAAATTCGATTTGCGACGGATTTTTCCGAAATTTCCGTCGCAAATTTTGTCGCAAAAAACAAGTTTTTTTGTAGTGGATGATCTCATCAAGTCAACAGCAAGATAGCTAAGCTAAGCTTTTTTTTTTTTGAATTTCACTAATGTATTTTCTTCTCCAAAAGCAATGTGGGGTTTTTTTTTTTGAAATCAATGCACCGCGTAAGGCATGCATGTACAAACACAACTTTGATATATAAACTAATTATCTATGATGCGAAATCACTGGTGTTCTTGTGAAATTTGAATTTCTAGCAATCATATCTCTCTTGTCTCGTTATGGCCTTCTTGAAACTTGTGGGCTACAAACCCGTTGACGACTAGAGACCCAACAACGATAACGAAAGCATATGAATCGGAGCTCATTGATCTCTCCATGTCAATCGATGCCTATCGTGACTGACCTTAAGAAATTGGAGGCCACAGACCTTTCCAAGAGCGAGCTAGAAATTTCACTGGCCATGATGCATTGGCTAGATTGATCACATCACGAGTTTATTCGTCATTTCTAGCAGCTTTAGTGGATTATAGTTGCGTATTGTATGCTTTTGCTTGGTTGAAACGAATCCCACGGTGCGTGGGAGTATTTCATTTTCATGACTCAAGAGACTTCAACTTCAACCAAGAGCTAAGCCATCTGGATACACTCGAAACTTTTTAAAACAATTGAAAATTGGCTGTGTCCTCGATAGGAAAAAATTTCTTCTAACCGATTTGTTATTGATAGGACCCTGATATGCCGCACGTATGATAAATAAGAAGAATCGAAACGTGGGCTCACCATCAAGAAGACCGACCTAGTGGTAAAAGGAGTCACCCGTTTTCTATGAGATTATGACCCATGATTTCGATTCGCATCGAAAGAGAACTTCTGAATGGGGCTCGTGTTACGCTGCCTAATCATGATATATCAAGTGTGGACAGACCTTCCGGCTACTAGTATCTTGGTTGAGCTGTAACGACGAACATGGCGACCTCAAATTTTCGAGTCGCGAGTGGTGCGAAGTAGTAATAACTCAAATCTTGCGGCTGTGTGACCTTAGGTAACCATTAGAGGGAGTCGTTAAGCCGGACAATTCGTCAACCACAGATTCGAGCATCTCTCTATCTCTCGCTCTTCATTCGTGTTGCATCCGAGCAATTAGAGATATTATTCATGCGAACGTTTCTGCAAGACTTTTCTCCGTCTATTGGAAATACAAAAATTAATAAATAAACAAGGGAAATTTTGCAATTGAACGATGCAAATGTTCATACAAAATACTTTACAGCATGATTATTTATGTTCCATAAAAATTCTTTTTAAAACTTTTTGTTAGAAAGGCCAAATGTTCTGCTCATGAAAAAACCCCAAAATACTTCCAATTTGGAATGCTAACATAGCGACATATAGACACACCTATCTAGGGTCCGAAGGCAATTAAATCGAACTCCATCGAATTGCACGTGAGAGAGAATCGACTACGCATACCCTCACGGTTACCTCGGCAAAGGCCGTTTGCCCTCTCCGTGGGGGCAAGTCGGTTTAGCGGCCCCGTACTGCGATTTGACGAGGCAAGAACTCCTTTATTTTCTTCAATTTTGCTTGGGTTGCGAAAGTAGGTGTTGTGTTTTGCCGTGCGTAAAAAGAATAAAAAGTCAGCAACCATCCCATTAACCAAATCTAGCTGCACGAGAAGAAAGCTAGAGGATCAAAATTTGCACAAATAAACGAGTTAGATGGCAAAATGTCGGCATATCCAATAATATAAACCCCCACACGAATGTTAGGTCAAGGACATCATCCACAATGTGAATGCTCCTTTTTTCTCTAGCTCGCTCACAAACAACTAGGTTGACAAACCAGCGACGGAACCAGGTTTGAATCAGTCATTGCTTTTGATCGAGCGTGAACTTGATTTTCCCTTGATTTTCTCTCGGCAATACTTCCCTCGTCCTATTATTCCTTCTAGTAGGTCGTCGTCTTCGTCTTCGGCTGCTCACACCATTGACTTAACATTCTCAAGTCACCGAGAGAGAGAGATAAGTGATGATGGCGGTGATGGCAATGATCATTGGAGTCTTTGGCTGGTAAGGATCAACTTGAGGGAACTTTTCTGGAGACAAGGCCTTCCTATTGAACTCCAATGAGTGACAAAAAAACTAATGAATTGGACTAATCACAAGTGTTAATCGATCGAATTTCGATGGATTTTTTCGGGTTCGAAGTTGAATTTGTATACGTAGTCGTTTATTTGGTTAACTCCATTGTATGAATGAAATTTTGCTACCAAGTCCTATACTTAACAGCAATAATCTCTGCAGCATATGTCATCCTTTATGTAAGGAAAATAGATGGTGGGGACAGAGGGGACATAATGTATCTAACTACAATAGCAAGAATAGAGCTAAAATCCGAAGACTCAACGTTCAAAAGTTTGACTCTGACTATCATATGAATAGGAGATGTCCAGCCTTTGTATAAGTTGTTGAATCTTCTACTAAGTAGATGCTATAAGTAGAGAGTGGTACCTCAGTTCTTCCTCAGCCCTCCAAAATTTTCTCAGAATTCTTCGAGCAAATCGAAGAATTTCGAATTCCCCAAGTTCCTAATCGAAGCAAGCACCATGAAGGTAATAAATTGTTGAGAAAATCATGAGTTGATTCATCTAATTCACCTTCTTGATTTTCTCTCGACTTCTCTCTCTTTTTTTTTTCTTTTTTGAAGCAAAAGGTCGTGATTAAGGTATCTATGAACGACCACGCCTCCAGATTTTATTGTTTCGGCCCCCAAAACCCTCACTCCAAAGCTTTGAGACTTACAAGTGGCTTTCCAAGTGATTGTTTTAGGTGTTTCGAGATTGAGAACAGCAGAGGGAAAAGAAATAGCCCATCATTTGTGTCGAAACTGAGCCTGTTTTGTTTGTTGAATTCTCTCCAGGAGTTCAATCCGTGGCGCTGGTGGGTGACCAGGATCAAATCGAGGTGACCGGGGAGATCGATGCAGTCAAGCTCACCACTTTGCTCAGGAAGAAAGTCGGGTTCGCGGAGATAGTGTCAGTGGGTGAGGTCAAGAAAGAAGGTGAGAAGAAAGACAAACCCGATGAAAAGAAGGACTCGCAGCCTGTCGTATGGCCGTACCCGCACCTTGAAGTCCTCTACCTCGGGGATTCATACGCACCGTTCTGGCCCCTGTAGGATCGACAATGATACTCATATAAATGTACAACATCGATGTGATAAGCTATTTATATGAGCAGTTTTGAGATGTGACTTGCGGATTTACACCGAGATTGAAAATATGTGACCGTGCTATGGCCGAGACTACTCTTTGATTTTGACTAGATGAGGTCTCCAAGATTCAGATTAGTGAAACCATGACCAATACTTTTTCACATCTATTATAATTTCAACATCGACCAGATCCTCATGCCTTCCTGTCGATAGAGAGTATGAACCACAACGCCACCGATTGATGTCTGAAACTTATCCAAGGCCGCAATCTTTGCCAGCCCGACACACCAGATCAAGAGCCTTAGTAGCTAGCACCACCATTCTATGCTTTGGCATCTCTCTTCCCTCCCTCGAGCCTCTATCAAGCTCTTTCTCTCTTCACTTTCAAGGCAGAGGTTGTGAGCTCCAATTGGAGACCTTCACCGCAAATCACAAGTCGTCTGCCTCAGGCTACCCAAAAAGAAGGTTCCCTAAGGCTGAGCAACCTTATAGAGAGAGACAGAGAGACAGCGAGAGGACTTGATGAAGAAGGCGAGCCATGGAAGGCGGTACAGTGACGCAGCTGCACAGAGACTGAGGGATAGAAAGGAGTTGGCGTTTGGACTTTTTGAGTGAATCCATCTAAATTAAGGACGTATATTAGTCCTTCTAAGGTAATGTGGGCAATGTACGTGCAACTACTCCCTAATTTAGAACATCTTTATCCTTCTATTATAAAAGGTGGCGTGCATCAACAAAAAAGAGCTGGCAAACAATACGAAGCAGATTTGGTGACAACAGGCGAATTGGTAACTTACTCGAATAAGATGTTTGTAAGTCGCTCAAATGAACGTTCTGGGCAAGCTTGTAAACAAATCGAATTAGAGTTAGATAACTCGATACTGAATTTGCTGCACTGATCCCCCTGAACACATCATAAAAGCTATGAATAATCCTGGTAGTTTCAAAGGCGTGCTCGAGCTAAAGGTTCATAGAACGGGGGCAATAGCTATAACGAGTCGTATGAGAATTTCATGCTTCATTGATGTTGTGGGAACACACACTCTAATTCAAGCCAAGCTAGTAACTTCGGCATCTCACATCATATAAAAAGGACCTTGCTTTCTGAATTTTATATATACTACATGTCAAGTTTACCTTCGGAGCGTGGGACCATGTAAGAGAACAAAGAACAGAAAACAAACAGCACCTCGATAATGATATAGCAAGAATAGCAAGAATGACACTATACAACAAGCATTCTTCACTGTACATTCTTATCATGAACTCCTGTTGTTTTTAGCGGTTCCAGATAAGTACGATAAAACATCAGCCTCCAAGACTGTACGCAGGACGAAAACTTTGGTTATAAGGATGATCTTTGACTTGATCAATGGATGCAAGCAAATTGACCTGCATAAGAACCATAACTTAACTTTTACTATGAAAGGTCAAATGTATTTCTTCTTTCCCAAAAGTGATATGGTTTAAAGAAAAGGAAGCACTAAGGCTGCTCGGTGAGCAAGCACCGTAATTACCATCATGATCTCGCACTTTGAGCTGGACCGTGTCGAAGCTGCCAAAACACTGAAATGGAAGTCCTGTAATGGAATAAGCACATGATTAGCATCTAAGCAAATCAAATAGTAACTCGTCCACGTGCAAAGTTCATGTCATAGAGACGGACAAATTACTTTGCAACCAATTTAACTATGGTTGAATAATCAAACAACAAGAAAATCAGTCTAGCAAAGGCCATAGCCTGCAATGAACCCTGTCAAAGGAGTTCCCTGAAAATCATTCCAACTTTGGTTTTCAAATGCATATTCGATAGAGTTTAGCAAACTATAAGAATTAGCCAGTATCTTTTCACCAATCATTCAAAAACCTAAACAAGAATAGGAATATTTCATCGCCGCCACCTGCATTCAGAGAAATCTAACAGACATCCCCTACATACAATTGAATCTCCTTGGCAGCCCATCCAAGGTGGAAATTCGAGCCCTCCAAGAGAATCAAACCCCTAAGAACTACAGGAGTCCTGGGAAAAAGAAGACGGCGCCTCATGTACAAAAATAGACCCCTTTGTTTTGAGAAGCCAATCTAGGACTCCTGAATCTCAGGAAATCGATCCCTTCAACAAAGGAGGTCAACCCATCATCTGTCATTGTATGGGACTGACAAATACACACGATCCTACAGACAATTTACTCAATACGAGTGGACAAAACATACGTATCCCCACTCAAAAAAATAATAAAACTAATAGTTTCAAACTCAATTTTGGCACACGAAAATTGACTTTAAGTCTAAAATCACCATAGTCAAATTAATAACCAAATGTACTTCAAGTTGAACCCGTCCAATTCCTATGGGGATCCAACTAGTATGGATAACAAACTAGGTTATGGAAGTAACATAGGAATATTTCTAGAAGTATTACTTTGGGCTTGTTGTTGTTGAAACTCCTCCTATCCACATTGCCAACAGTATTGACATCCAAATATTACTTGATTCTTTGTTTAATAGAGAAATCATGTTGACTAGGGGAGCAACACTCTCGACAAGAGCAATCAACATGGGTTTGAGCTCTTTCTCTTACTCTGGGAGTTATTGACACAAAAAGAAATCCGACCATCTTGAAAAGGGGCTAGAACATCCCATCCCATTTCGATGGGTCCTTTCTCTTAGGATTAAAAATTGATGAAAGCAAAGGAGTGTCATAATCCGACCAAAAAAAAATATAGGTGTCATAAAATTTTCTCCAAGAAGTTTAATAGCAAATATTAGGGGACAAGACACAGTCAGCAAACCTGTTTTTACAACGTTTCTCTATCATTGCTAACCCATGTTCCTTGTGATTGATGGACATCGTAGACTAGTGGCAGGACTCAAATATAGGTGAACCGATTGCTATTATTTAAAGGAATTGCGAAACATTTTCAGTCTACAAGTTAATGTGCTTCTTACACAGCTTACGCAACAAGAACACTTACCCTAAAGGGATCGCCTCTTAAAGACTGCACATACATAGAATTTCCAGAGTTCCCATCCTGCAAAGAATAGATTAGCGCACACGAACTCCAATATCTTGCAAACCTTTTATACAAAGGAGTCTTATAACAATTATTGATGTGTACCTCCAAGAAGACATCCCTCAGTCGCCTTCCAGTTTGAGCACAGCAGATGCGGACTACATGCTCATCACAACTTCCACTGATGACATAATCCCTTCCATTCATGTAATATGAACGTGTGTAATTATGAGCACTTCCAGTTGAAGCAATCTCAAATTTCATTTGGATCCTTCCATCACCAGCTAAATGCTGCTTGACCTGTAGCAGTCAACAATTAGCCTCCGCTGTTCTTCTATCGAGTTAAAGGACACCCAAACTTCATGATTCTTAAGGATAACTACTCAACCATTTCAATTTTTTTTTTGGGCTGGAAAAGGGGGCTCAGTGGGGGTTTTCAATAGGTTTTAAACACTGTAATTTACCCAACATCACAATCTTCACTACATTCTCCTGAAAATCCTGAAGAACCAAAAACATACACCTCCATCAAGCACATTCATGCAAACAAATGTGCAACATATCAAAACTTCAATGGGCTATTGAGGATTAGGACCAACCCTAATCAAAAGGGTAATGTCAGCAAAGTGTATGCAATAATGACTTTACAAGATTCAAGCGTATCAACCTCGAGAATTTCAGTCTGTTGTGCTATATGAAATATTAGATATGAGAAGGGTCTGGTCTGTTCATTGCAAAAATCCTCTGCCCATTCCACATGTTTATTGGTGTCAACAGCTGAGAAATGAAAAATGGCAAAAAAATGGGACATGTGTCTATGTGAACTACCTCGTTATCAACAGCGGAGACCAGTAGATAGTGGTCATCAGGGGAGAAGCAAACCATTACATTTTCTCTGGAGCTTGAAACTGTATAGCAAGGTCGCACCGGGGTCTCTCTCAGATCCCACATCTTGACATCACGGTCGAATGATGAAGTAGCGAACAAGAACGGAGAGTGATTTGCAAATTTAGCAACATTTATAGGTTCGCGGTGCAAATCCCTGAACAACTCCATGCGTCCACCAGTGGCAATGTCATAAAGAGCAATGTTTCTTGTGTATCCACTAACAAGAAGCCTATCGTCCATTGAATTAACATGTACGGAGGTCAACTGCTCAAAATCATCAAAAGTAACGGCATCATAACTGAATGAGAAGTCTGGAACTTTCGGTGGTATACAGTTGATGTCAAACAACTTCAACGACCCGTTGTCAGAACCTGCAATAAGCTACTTGTTCGAAAAACAGAAGACCATCAGTCACCACAATTCATCAAATGATGAAAGAAAAAGAGTACTGTGAAACTAAGAAGCTGTGAAGTAATATTAAACCTCTTGCTAGATGAAATATCTAACCTTGTCAATACAAGGTATAGAAAGAATTGTGGTAAGCAGATAGAGTTTATATCCATCCAAGCCAAGTGCTAAGCAGATAGAGTTTAGAGGAGTGGGCTATGACTATTGACTGTACATGAAACCAGTATAGAAAGAGCACATGTTCAAGTTCAATGTTTTACCTCAAGAATATGTCCCAGATGAATTGTGCTATGCAAGCCTTAAAGAGAGCAGTTAAACCAGCATCCCAATATATGTTTGCTTTTTCTTTATACAGATTGATGTTTTTAAATTGTACACGTCGGAACAAATGCTTATAAATTCATATATGCTATATCATTCGCTACTCCTTAGGATCGAGTAATGTAGATACCTTGGATGGATATTTCTTGAGCCAACAGAGACCCAAAATACTATTTTCCACTCCTGTTGATGGGACATAACCGACAATTCTTCCACCTTCATGGTTGGTTATGATTATTTCGCCATCCAAAGTTCCAAAAGCCATAAGAGAAGGGTCTGACGGATTGTACTCAAACTGCCTTGGTCGAAGTTGTGTACCCTCTTCTTTGATAAGATGGCTGATTTGTGAAACTGGTTGTATGACAGGCCACATGGACGATCCAAGTTTTGCTGCACTAAGAGATCTTGAGAAAAAATGTTGGCCTGTCCTAGGAGAAACTGAATGCTTTAATTTAATTGATTTTGGGTGGTAGAAGCTGACTTTTCCCATTTCACGTTGATGTAGGACTGCAATGACACTTTCTTTGTGCTGTCGCCCATAGGGTAAGTTCTCGTAGTGGCTCGAGAAGACATTTTTTGCTACTTCTTTGTCCACCTCATGGACAGGAAGGTTGTCCAATACTTCCAAATGAGGCAGACAAACAATCATATATTCTCTGTAGTATTTCTCATAGCATATAGGTGAGCAATGATGCGAGACATACTTTTTGAATGTTGCACTACCATTCGTTAACTTCTGCTTTTGAGCGCACATAAAAACCGATTCTTTGTCAATGATCTACAATCCGCCAAAAGAACCCTGTTATCAATCTAACACTTTCATCATCTACAAACAGAAACAATAATCCACTTCCCAAAATCGTATAGGTATATTGATGTAAAGCATACCCCTGTCTTACCCCATTTTGCAGCCTTCCCTCTCCATTTGTACGCAAACATGTACTAGATGATAGTTAAAATAGATTCATTCTTTTAAAGTGATTGACATTTATCATCAGTATCATTAAACGAACCATTATTTCTGCCCCAGAATTCATTGGCTATAGACAAATGCATGAGAGGAAGTAAGCTGCTTACTTGCGCAACTTCATCAAGAACTTTGTGTGTGGTGCTGCCATGAGAAACAGATTGTACAGCTTTGTAGGAAGGATAGTTCGGTAGAACTGAACCAGTTTCCTCACCAACAAGAAGATTTGCCTTTTCACTGTAGAGGGAAGCACACGGCCCAGTGTCCTGGCAACATAAGCATTTCTGGAATCGTAGTTCCACTAAAGAAGGAAGCTTAGACAATACAGCAGTTGTAGTCCAGAGATTAGCCACTCTTGTCTCGCACATTGATAAACGCATCAGATTTGGCATGCCAGAAAAACAGTCCTTGTGGAAGCTAGTGACTGAAGTACAGAAATCCAGGTTAAGGGTATGCAACTGTGTAAATCTACCAACCATGTTAAGCTTCTGAATTTGGAGGGACCAGAAACTGAAGACTTCACAAGAAACTCCCCTCTTGCTCAGATTGCTGTAAAGAGAGCAAAATAACTAAGACCAGCTAAAATGTCAATTGTCACTGTAAAGTGCATAGCATGACCGGTACTTAGGAAACTTGGTAAAGAAACCTAAAATTAACAAAAGTCTCACAAACAGTGGTAGGGGGGTTAATTGTCATTTTAAGCACTATAGGGGACCTTTTGCTGATAAAATTTTATGAGAGGTCAAGTTTCAATAGACCCAAAAAAAAAAGGAAGTGCTAAAACAATTTATTTTCTTTTGTTAGAGGGAGGGTGTGATAAACTGAATTTCTTGGCAAAGCACGAAATAAGCTCAAAGCGATATTAATACTAACCTTAGAAAGTCCTCCCCAAGGGATGAATCCTGGAGATTGACGGCATGTAGCTTATCACCAATCGCAAGCATCAAAACAATGAGATGTTCCGAGTTCAAGAGACGAGGTGAGTTATGAACAACGTCAACTGTGTCAACATCAAAAGAGTGGATTTCCACGAAAACATCAACTAGTGGGAGGAGATCAGTGTCCTGTAGATGATCCAGTGAGATAACAAGGTGACATCCTCCACAGGAATTCATCTCAGTCTTAGCCTGTGTAACAAAGATATTACAAAACCACGACATAAATTCTTTCAGACATCCAAGGAAAAATATGAAAAAGAACAGTGCAGTATTAACTCCAAATTCTGGATATTCGAGCTACATGAAGATATAAATAATTCAAGTTGACCTTGTTTCAACAAGAACCTAAAAAGTCCCTTAGGTGCCAAATATTGCTAATCTAGTTATGATTAATACACCAAAAACAGCAAAAAGTGAGTGCGACCTTCATATGCTTTAGTATAAAGCTTTGGCTTTTTTGCAACATAAAGCTCAATTTCTAGTTTAAGAGAAACCTAACCAAAAAGCTTTAGTAGTAGGTGCACCCGAGTGCATTTTCGTATATAGCCAACCTAGACCTTGTGAGTGAGCAATATGCTAAATGAATGCAAGCCCCCGCTTCAAATTGAAACAATGTAGCAGGATAGGGTTCTTTGCATGTAAAGCAAAAGCAAAGTGCAAACCATTACTATGTAAAACACCATCCAAGTGTCACATTATAAGAGAAGAAAAGAACAAGGACATGGAGGCAATACAAATTTTACACTCAAGCAATGTGGCATATCTAGGCTCAGTGAACATGAAATAGCAGTGGCAAAAACTGCTATGACCTCCAATCCTTTCATTCTGACTGAAAACTTGCCATTCCATATTCTACTTCAAGCATCCAAAGTGTAATTTGATACAGTTCTCCATTCTTCCATTTGGACCACAATGTTGAACCTTCCCATCAAGGACACAACGTTTAATTGAGGGCCAATTGCTCCAAATTAAACAGAAGATTTGTTTTCTGAATAGATAAATGTCTTTATATAGATAGGTATGTCCTTAATCAAAACACATACACAAGTTGAGGAAACACAATTTATGTGCTTTCAAGAGTCAATATCAATCATATCGCGAGACAGATTCTGCTCTGAGACTAATAATTTGACTATCCCCCTACATTTATTATAATCAGGCATCAAAAGCCTACAACAAATTAGCATTAGGTGCATCATACAATATACAAGCAATGCAGCCATTTTTTAGGTTAATCTTTCAACAAAGAAAACTACTCCTTTCTATGTAAGTAATTCTAGCACTCGGGAAATGGAATCCCTGACTGTCTTATGGTTATAAGGCTTTCCTCGATAGCAGAATAACAAAAAAAGGGCATTCATGCAAAGCCACAGTAGACAGTTCATCCAAGTCCGATATGTCTGCGATAAACTTGAGCAACAAGATGGTTATGATGTGAGATTCTTTCATGATATGCAACATTAAGCACTTGGACATATCATTGAGTAAAGGAATCCCATTACATCACAAGTCAAAGTCGGTACCTTCGAAAACCACGATACGACTTCAGCATTGGGTTGCGTCTGATGCCTCTTGCAAGAATCCAGATACCTGACAGTATAAACCAAGGACTAACCAAGATCAGAAAGTAATTATCATCCGATGGCCAATCACTTTACCCGGTTAGCGTACTTATAACAGCAGCTGGTTAGCGAACCGGTCACAGCCAATGAATGTAAAAAAGCAGGCAACAAAGAAAAAGCACAGCAAGAATCATTTTAAGTCATTCAATTAAACATCCAGCAGAAACAGGCGATACATTATACACAAACTCGCAAATACTTCATTTCTGAGTATATATTAGCTGCCAATTAACCCAACTCCAAGAGACAGATCTATGGTGCTCTGTTTTTCGATAGTGCACGCTGCAAAATTAGTTCTTTGAGCATAAAAAAATTTCAGCAAAAAAGAAAACGGCTAAAAATCCAGTCTTCGGCGTGATGACAACTGAACATTTAAAGCAAGACATCAAGCACGCTAATTCACTCGAGCAAACTCGTTTCCTTCAACCATTTCAAGCAAATTTCACTCATTACGCAACGCACTCGCAACCCGACACCGCAACACAAGCCGTCCTCCGACTTCATCGGAACACAGAATTCCGCAATCGCAGCGACAACGACAAGAGAACAAAACCCATTTCACGTGAAGGGGAAAAGAATCGCGGGGAGGCCAAAGAGAACCAAGACGAGGACGGAGCGTGCGTACCGAGCTTCCAAGCCTGGTGTCCCCATGAAGAAGGCAGGCTCGTGTTCCTTGGTCATTCAGCTCCTGCGCAAACGGGAAAGTGGGGAGCGGGTAAGCATTACACAAGCAGCGGAGTGTTTCAACGGGAACACACGGGTGAAACTACAGTAGGGATAACGCACAGGTGGCGGTGGCACCAGCTGAAATTTGTACGGACTTTTGTGGGGACAAAGACGCGACTCGATGTTTGAGTAAGAGAGAGACAGAGAGAACAGAGAGCGATTTTTGCAGGCACCCTAAGTATGGCGGGACCCGCCGCATGACAAGGACAGGAAATTTTTTACCAAACGAAAGAACGTGTTGCGGCGAAGGTACAGGTTCCGGGATGTTTCCTCACACCTTCTTCCGATTTTTGCTGTTTTGTTTCTTCAACAGAAAAATCTAATGTAGTTTCTTCAGCAAAAATTATATGATTTTCTTGTAAATGGAAAAAAAATGAATTGAGAGATTAAGGAACTCGTTTTGTGGGATAAGTGTATAAAAGAATGTTTACTGGAAACAGTTGATAGAAAGCCTTTAAATGGACGTATATGAGTGAAAAATAAAATTGGGACAAATGAACCTTCATTACTAAGGTATAAATGAACATGCCACCCGTCAAGAATAAAGAACATGACTTCGTAAAAAAACATGAAGTTAATCGCCCAAGCCTAAAATGAGTACCACCAGACTCTTTCATACAGTCAAAAATAGAAGAAAATTTTGGTTCACTACTTATAGAAATTGGATAGAGAACCGAAAATAGATATTCACTCACTTGAGTTAATTCTCGTGCATAGATTAAATTCAAGTCTTGTGTCATACAAATGGGATTGCACCTCTATTGGCAAAGGGACTCTTCTAAGCTAACAAAAATGACTCTTAGAATTCTATAACCGTAATGACTCTTGGATTGTCAACACACTTTGAAAGTCGTAAAATTAAGACTTCAAACCGACAAAATGGAACTAAGACAATTGATAGCAAGGACTAAATGTATTTAAATAAGACCAAATGCATAGTAACTTATATTAGACCCTCCAAATTCGTCTGCCAGCCTTGGAAGCTGAATAGCCACTTTGAAAGATCAACAACAGAGATGAAAATCAATTAGAACAGCCTCCAATTACTAAATAATTTATTAGAAGCCTCTAAGTCGACAATTAGTCTTGTAAACCAATAACTAGGCAGTCAATTGGTAATCAGAAAATCGATAACTTTTAACTTTGAACCAAGGAAGGCATTGTCATTGTAAGGACAAAATAGGAGTCGTGTCTATGAGGTATTCATCCCCATCCACGCATGGTCCCAACCAGCGGTCCTTGAGGCATGATGCACTTGAGGAGGACCGGGATCAAGCGAGAAGCACAAAGACACGGGACAGAGATAGCGACAAAGACAGAAAGACAAATGATTTAGATAATGTTCTTCACCAAATCTAGCAAAGTGGAACAAAAGATCTTACATGAAAAAGACTAGCCGGGAGAAGGAGGGAGAACATAGCTTGTCTAAAATGCTTTCACTAAGTATTTATTTTGTGGTTAGTCTAGTGAATTTTTCAAAGATATACCCAAACTGCGGGCTTAATTAGTTCTACCAAAGCAAGAGAAGATTTTAAATCAATTATCTCTTTTTTTCTTCGTGAGACGGTGAGACTACTTTAAATCATCTTGATTATTAATCTAAAACAGTTAACTCTCGCACTTATCAAATATCTCACTAATCACATAAGCCTAAGACACGGGAAGACTCGAGCTGAAACTCCGGTGAATATCTCGAAAAAGTTTATTATTTACCCTTTATTATTGGAGGAGCCGAACGTGTCACATTACATGGGTCGGTTCCGTTAACTATACATAAAACTCATTTTTTTACTAGTGGGCCAATTTGCAACCTATCAATATACGTATTGATGGCTTTAAGTATCGGTTTCAACCGCTTAGAACATACATGTCAAAACCTTTTAACCCTTTTACACATTTGGCAATATAAAAAAAGATGATCCGACATAGGTTCCGAATTTTTAGTCTCGATGAGAAAGATTTTTCAAGGCTTTTTCCAAGCCACGGGGGCTCTAAGATTTTGAACCTTGTAATGGAAGGTCTACCTCAACAGATCAGTAGCATTTTCAAACTGAAGGATAAGTAATGGAGAGAGATAAACCCTAGTGCACATAAGTATCTGCATGTACAAGTTATTTACTGGAACAAGGATGTTCATGGAGGTGCAATCCATCTGGACTCTCTCCATAGATATGTTCCATATCCCCTGTCCAGGTATATACTGCAGCCAGCAATTTGTGCTCGGTTGGCACTAAGGCAATAATTGATACATAAAGTAGATACCACATAATGAAAAATAAGGTCCATACCGTACATAATGACTCCTTAATAGATTCAAAATCGCTACCGCAAGAAAGATAGACAGGAACAGCATGATTTATAAGACATCAAACCAATTGATGCTAGGACCCACATGCACCCAGTTAAAGATAATGTTTTTAATGTAATTATATAACAATTGGTTAAAAATATATCAATTAAATGCAAAATGTCATTGTCTGTAAAACCCATTCAAATTCTTTCCAAATTCTCATAAATACATTATCTTTAGCTAAAGCCTGAAGCCAATCGTTGTATCGATCGACAACTCGATGATCCAGCCAATTAAGGCACCCTTTAAAAAAATTCATTAATAGGCACGCGATACGGGCATGCTTAAGATGTGTGATAACTACGATTGGAAGATAATTTAAGGGATTGTGCAAAAACGGACGTGTTTGAAATTGGCATGATAAGCAATTGGTGGTTGCTGAGAGAAGCAAAGGAGTCATGTTTCATGCATACAAAGTCTTTATCTTCTTCCAAACTGGATGGCTGCTCGAGAGTCACTGTCCAATCAAACGCATATAAATTATCATTTAATCTTCAATTATAATGAACATGGATATTTAATTTCTTTTTTGGTCAACTTCTTGTTCCGCGGGGATTATGACAAGCCCCAAAATCAAAATCGGCTCTGAGAATTCAGACGCCTTCTCGAGGAGAATCAACTCGTCAGGTAAGATTCCTTAGAAAGCAACAATGTTTGGTATGTATAGAGGACTCAGATAAGATATATCTCCCGTTTTGTTGACCTTATTAAAAAGGCGAAGTTATCTTACTGGTAAGAGAGATGGCCAAGAGACAATCTTTATGATAAGAGAAAATAGGGCATTGGAAAGAGACATTTTGTAATGCAAAATCAAGAGGAAAATGAAAGACTATGGGTGCATTTGGGAGGGGCATCCAAAGCCCCTTGAGCCAAAAAGCAGGTGTTTGGGAACAATTTTAAAAACCCCATTCCCCAAAAGTTGGCCTTGTAAAGGCTGAAAGCCTAAGGCAAATCTTAGGATGCCTTGGTCTTTCAGCTTTCTCAGCATGCAAGACTCCCGGGTAAGTAAAAAAACTTTCTTTCAAAACTACCATCATCTATTTTTTGATGTTCTGATTTTTGCCATCGTTTATCATTGTTCATCATCTTCTCCTCTTAACTCAGGCGACATGGCTATGAGGGGATGGTGATGGGCCCTAGAGAGGCCGTCGTGGTCATGCAACCCAATGACCATCACCTGGGTCACACGACCGCTATGAAGGGCCACGCGACCCAGGTGAGGGCCGCCTGAGGTTGCGCGAGTTCCCGGCAAGGTCACACGACCTAGATGGCCTTGGCTGGGAACTTGCGTGACCTCTTAGAGGCATCGTATGATTCAAGCATGGGCCGGTTGAGGTCATGCTACCCAAAAGACCCTCGAGGGTCGCCAACGACCCAAATCTAGCGCCACACGGCCGTCATCTAAGGTCAAACGACCTCAGGCAGGTTTCGCAACCCTCGTTGGGGGTCACTCAACCCCAAGTGGCCCTCGTTAGTGGTCGTCGGGGCTACCAAAGATCGTTTGACCTCAGACAACGACCACCGATATCAGATCTAGGTTGCCGGCGGCCCTCACCTAGTTTTTACAACCCTCATCGGGGGTTGCTCAACCCCGGACAGCCCTTGTCAGTGGTCACTAGGGGTTGCTTGAGGTCATTTGACCTTAAATGACCGCTGCCATCGCCAAATCTAGGTTGCCGCTAGCCCTTCGCCTGCTTCAATGAGGGTTTGAACTTTTCTTTATTAAAAGATAAAAAAAAATACCTTGCAAGAATAATTTTTCCAAATACTATTTTACCCAAAATTGTTTTGTAATGGACTTTCAAGTTACAATTTAACAAGCATAATTTGCATTTTGGAAAACTCCTTTAACTTAAAGTCCTTTGCATTTTTCCAAAGACTTCTCCCCATAGTGTTCCCAAACGCAGCCTATGTACCTCAGCATTACAACATCGAACGCGCAAATTGCTAAACAACAAACTAATAGTGCGTTTATTTTCCTGAAAATTTCGTGATAAAGAAAAACATTTTCCTTGAAAATCATGTTCAAAAAAAATAATTAATTTTTGATTATTTGATGGTTTAGGGAAAGTGAATTCCTTCATGCCAAAAGAGGAAGTTGTTTTCGCCGATCTAAGTTTGTTGTTTTTAATTCGTGAAAAACGTTTTCTATAGATCAATTGATTTTCCATCGTTCAAACATCAAAAAGTTGAAAAATAATTTCTCGAAAATAATTTTCCTTCAAGCAAACAAATCCCAAGATTCTGTTCAATACGGATTCAACCGTAAAAAGAGGTGTTGTGATTTTTATAAGGATTTTGGCAAGCACTTCACTAATCCGGTTATTTCAAAGTTACGTCAGCTTTTAGAAGACTTCCTCGCCCCACATTGAGTTGCCGCATTTTTTAAAATTTGTAATTACAAAAGACATCTACAACTCAGCATAGCTAGACTTTAGCTTGAGCTGTACCAAACAGGTTCTAAGTGATGTTTTAATAGGTTTTTTTTTTTCCTTTTTCAGCCACTTGGTGTTTCATAAGTTGAAACATGTTCAAAGATTTATAGTGTATATATCTAAACTATCTTGCCCCAATTCCTCGAAGGCCTCTATGTCCAAACCATCATTTTGATTAGTACACATCTCATCCGATAGGTTTTAAAATTTTAAATAACCTTCTTTTTCCTGTATGAACATAAATTCGTTTTCCAAAATAAAGTTAATTAGATTCCTTTGTTCCTTCAAATTTTCTTTTTTTATTGCACCTGCATACGTGTGTATAAGCCTTTATTCTAACGGAGACTTTTTACTGGCGGGTTGGCAAGAAGATGGATATCTATTGGTTTATTTTTATTTTCTCATCTTACGACCCTTTACACATAAGTATCTACATGTACAAGTTGATTATTGGCGCAACAATTTTAACGGAGGTGCAGCCCATCTATAAAAAATTTTATGTTCGGTGGGCACTAGGGTGGGTTGGTACTAGGGCAATAATTGATCGATTATGTCATTATTGTTTATTGGAGAATGAATAAGGTCCACACCGTACAATAATAACTCATAAATAAACTTGAAATCGCTATCGCAAGAAAAATAGCCAGGAGAAGCCTCATTTATAAGACATCAAGCCAATTGATGATTGACCCGCACGCACTCAAATTAAGATAATGTTCTTATTGTATTTTAACAATAATCGATTAAAGATATATCTCCTAAATTCATAATCCCTAGAACTCATTCATATTCTGCACTAGCTCTCAGACACTCAATCTTTTTGCTTGAGTCTCAAATCAATTGATGTATCGGTCAACAACCCCATGACCCCCGATACACAACCTTTGATGATCCTGCTTGCTTAGGAAAATTTCTTTAAAATTCATTAGCATCCGAGCACACGACACGTGCTTGAAATGTGTGATGGAAAATTATCAAAATTGGCATGATAAGCAAATTGGGGGTCGCTAAGAGACTTGAATAGAACTTGCGATGCACCTTGTTTCGTACAGAAAAGCGAAAGAGACGTGTTTCATCCATGCAAATTTCTTATCTTCTTCCAAATTGGATGGCTGCTCAAGAGTCGCCGTCCAACCAAACACTTATAAATTATTATTTATTTCTCAATTATTCGATGTGTTGCGTTGTAGGTAATAAACATGGATATTCTATTTCTTTTTTCGGATCAAACTTCTTGTTCCACGTAGATTATGAGCAAGTCCCAAGATCAAAATCGGATCCGAGAATGCAGACGCCTTCTTGTGGGAGATTCAACATGTCGGGTCAGATTTCTTAGAGGAATCAACAATCATTGGGCATGAGAACTCAGATAAGATATCTCACGTTGTGTTTGACCCATTCAAGAAGGCGAAATCCTCTTTGTGATAAAAGAGGTGGCTATGAGAAAATCGTTGTGATAAGAGCAGAAGAAAAACACATTGGAAAAAGAGACGATGCAATGGAAAATCAACAGGTGTCACTACCCAATAATTGTTCAATTGTTGATTTGACCTTTGATCTACTCATATCGGGAGATGAGTGCGAGAATTACAAAATAAAATATTGAAAAAATTCATACATGCTCTTGGTTTCTTTTTAATCAAGAAATTAAGCTCGAGAGCACAAGATGAATCCCTGGTTGAACGAAAGACTCTGTAACTTAGGATTATAACACCCAACATGCAAATGGCTATATAGCATATTAAGAGAATCCAATAATTTCGACTACGAAAAAGGAGTATTACGTTTCATAAGATGTTTGGCAATTACTTCGTTGATGTATCTATTTCAAATTTACAGTTGCTTATAGCGGCTTAAAAAAACTGCATTACCTAGTTTTGAGGTTTTGCAGTTTTTAAATATGTATCACCAACCATAAAAGTTACAATACTTCACGGCATAAACACTACACAACATAGCTAGAGTTTAGCTACGGTTATACCAAACAGGCTCTAAGGGGTGTTGCATAAGTTTTTTTCCTTTATTTGGCCACTTGGTGTTTAATAAGACAAAATGTTTTAAAGATTTAGAGTGCATATTCCTAAGCTATCTTGCCCCAATTCTTCGAAGCCTCTACATTTAATCTTAAATTTGGTTTTTTCGGAATCGCCAATGTCAAAACCATGATACTTGGTTAGTAAATAAATTAATTTTCGTGGATTGATTGAAAATATAGTGATGTTTATACTACATTGTATGTATTCTTTTTTGGCCTTTTTTATCTTAGTAACTCAATTAAACAGGCAACATGATTATACAGTATTCATTCTTTATTTTTCCTTTGGAGGGACTATGATCTAAATATATTGCAATATGTCTAGCTGATCACATTTCATAAATCATGTGAAATTTGTCTCTTCTTCTCCACACCTTGTTTAAGTAGTTCATGTTAGAAAGGATTTTGTTTGGGGCTATAGTGACCAGGGAAGTCAGGCCCATCCATCTTCTAGAGGTACAGGAAGCACGGTCCAAAAGCCCAACTGTAAATGGGTCACAAGGCCCAGAACCAAATAAATACATATGCATAGAACATACAGTATATTTGTGGTCTTATTAACAAATGCCCTCGATGCACTCGTTAACACGTGCTTAACGAGAAATTATTTAATTGTCAAGATATTAATAGTGTATATCACGAGAATAGACATCGTATCAAAATTGCAATACTTTTCATAAGTAGAACAATTGCAACATAGTTCAATGTAACCATTCGTTACTTTTACTTTAAAATAACATAAACTCAAAAACAAAGGAGTTGAACTATTGTTACACTAAGCGACATAAGTATGCTTATTGCAAGTCATTCGTATTGAAGAGTGCTTCGATATGTCCATATTTATTAGAATTTTCCTCAGTTACTAAAATTACGTACACATTTCTTAGTTAGTTTAGAAAATCGGCTTAATACCCTAAAAAACCTCCCACTTTAACTTTTGTCCCAATTCTATCTTTGAACCTCCAACTTTAGATCGTGTCCTAAGTTTACCCTAAACTTTTTTGGTCCAAAAAAAATACCCCAATTTTAGGTTCAGTTCCAATTCTACCATAAACTTTTTTTCTCATAAAAAACTTCCAACTTTGGACCCAATAACAATTCTACCCTAAACTTATTTTTGTCTCATAAAAAATTACAGCTTCAGGTCCAATTTCAATTTCACTCTAACTTTTTTTGTCTCATAAAACTTTTACTTGAGTTTCAAATCTGCTCTCTATTAACCCTCCGTCAAAATCGCCCTTAGTAATTTTGCACTCGTCAATCTTTCATGCTTGGGAATGTTCCATCTCTCATGTCCAAAGATCTTGTGCTCGGTATGCTTGAACAGCTCATACTTGGGAGTTTTCTATCTCTCAGTTGTCAACGAGAAATTTTGGACAGAGAGTTAATGGGGACATATTTGTGACTCAAGTAAAAGTTTATGATTTTTTATGAGACTGTAAAAATTTTAGAGTAAAATTGGGACAAGACCCAAAGTTTGAGGTTTTTCATAGGAGAAAAAAGTTTATAGTAGAATTGGGATAATACCTAAAGTTAATGATTTTTTATGGGATAAAACAAGTTTATGGTAGAATTAAAACTTGACCTAAAGTTAGAGGTTTTTTATAAGACAAAAAGTTTAATTGGGACATCAGTTAAAGTTTAAGGTTTTTTAGGATGTTAGGCCTTATAAAATCAGCCCATCAATCAATACTTCTCAATTTAAAGAAAATTTGGAAAATATTTAGGTGACACCAAGGATTTTATTATTTGCTAAATTAAATATAATTAGAAGACCTTTTGATTGTGACACCAAAGATTTTATTAAGATCCTTATAATTTTAGCAGCCTCACAATGTTTCTAATAATATCATTTGAATTTTTATCGCATCTTACAAGATCCATGAGGCTTATTGGGGGCACTCCAAGAGTCAAGGAAGGGTTTAGTTATCTGAAGTAGGCTTCTTCGTTGTAAAAAAGAAAAGACAAAAAAAAAGGGATCTACTTGAGAATAGTATTTAAGTGATCGCAAATAAAAATTATCAGGTTAGAAATCAGAAACCAGAAATAATAAATAGCTAGAAATGACAAAAGAGTTGGTGTTATTTAGAGACAAAATCAAGCAAGTGGTATGTTTTATTATAAGTGAAAAGGACGATCATCGTCGACCATCCTTTTGAATTTTCTATAAATAACATGTTACATGTTTTTAAAATGGAAAATGATTTTTTTTTACGCTTGCGGTTTGATAGTCAATAATGAGAGGTGGTAGCAAGTTGAGATTTATTATTTATTGAAAAAGAATTAAGGAATAAAAATGAAAGGTGGGTGCAAAAATTTTGATTAAAAAGTAAACTCTCGCAATGCTTTTTAATTAAAGAGACCATAGTGCTACCTTGACTATTTTAGCATGTCTATTAAGTGTTGTTTCATACCAATTTGAGTTTTAATAAACAGTTAGGATTGGACCTAAGTATGTTTTCAAAAGGTTTTATCCAGATCTTAGGATGTCAAAATATGAGGATATTCCAGACCACCCTCCGGAAGAAAAACACAAATAGGAGAGGGACAAGGGGTAAACACGTAGACAAGTCGCTAGGTCATTAAACAAGACGTTGTAACCTGTTCAAGTGGAAACACTTATCTTTGATGAGGTAAACCTGATCAAACACCAAGGATCCAAGGACGCCTCCGGTAGTGCTACCTTGACTAATTTAGCATGTCTATTAAATGTTGTTTCATATTGGTTTGAGTTTTCAATAAATAGTTGGGATTATTCAAAGGATTGACGATCAATTACTTTAATAAGTACCAACAACTGTTATCCTTGCTCAATTAATTACTCAAATAAGCATACAAAGGACACCGAAGACTATAATCTCCCTAGTAGAGGTGTGCAAATAAACTAGAAACCACTTGGAACCGGACCGAATCTAGAATCGACGGTTCCCATGGGACCAGTTTGATGCCCCATTCCAATTTACTAGAATCAGTAGATACCGATTTCAAGTATGGAACTATCTATCCGAACTGGACCGTTATAAGCCTTGTAAGGCTTGTAGTAGAGGTTCCTTGTGACACTCTGTTCAAGGTGTATTACACAGATTTAGGTGGTTTGTAGTGAAGACAAAAGGACAATAGATTAAAGACCATCCATAGAACTGTAGTGGTCATCCATGTCATATTTAACTCTATCTTCAATTTTTTTAATATGTGTGAAGACAGGTCTCAATATATCGACGGGGACTTTGTTCTTTGTGTCTGTAAGTGCTTGTTGTAATATATGAAGATCATCCTTCCTCTCCTTTAGGTTGGTCTCTCATTGCCCAGCTGTTGCAATGAAAACACCGAGTTATACAGTTCCCTTTGGTGCTTTGGGAATTCTGTAGCGAGTGCAGTGGTATCAATTGATGAATACAATTTTATAGGGATTAGGGACCATTTTGGTTCCCTAAGTGAATCTATGAAACCGGACCAGACGGATGGTTCGGTTTATGAGTGAAACGATAGAGAACTAATGGGTGATTTCCAATTCCAATTTTTCATATAGCTAAAAATCAACCGTTGATTTAGAAGGATTTATGAGATGATCGGAGGAAAAGATGGCATATCGAATTCAAGAAACACATGTTGGAATAAAATAATAAGGACTTAAGAAAGTTCCCCAAGCAAATTTAATAACATAACACAGCTGTCAAAAAGAGAATTATTGCTACCCAAGAGGGGTCCCTTTAAAAAGTTCTTTAGACCGAATAACAAATGAGGCTAGACAGAGCCAGCTTCCCTCAAGAAGCTCCCCCACAAAAGAATTACAAATGAAAAAGTCCCGAAACCAAACCGAATCCCACCGTCACCGGTCAAGATACAGATCATGGATTTTTCACTGGGGGTAAAGCACACAATTGAATATAGCAATGAACAACAGATGCAGCCCGTCATATGATGAAGATAACATGGCCCGAGGATAAAAACAAACGATTAAATGAATTCAAATGAACGGACAACAATCTCTCAGTCTCTCAGTCCTGTTTCTCTCTCTCTCTCTCTCTCTCTCTCTCTAGAGGATCAATCCGAGGACAGCCCATCCCAATGCTAGGCCTGAGGCTATCTTCTGCACGCTTCTCATGGCTTCTGCTCCACTCTGCAAAGCAATTGCCACCAAAAGATTCGAAAAGCTCAGAACCCCAGGACAAATCAAATGGCCAGAAGTTATATTAAATCTAATTTCCATCTTTCTGCAATATGTTCATGGGAGCAATTATGGCGAGCCGGCAAAGCACGTGCCCAGAGAACAGACATCAATGTTTTGTGTCTCGATGCATGCCTCGGGTTCTCGAATTTTCACAAGGGAACTTTCTTGGACAGTGAAGAATGCCAACATTAAATAGTATATCGAAAGCCCACAAAAAAAACAGAACTACAGTGCAGATCGTTTAGTCGAACGATTTGATTAACTGGGTTGAGTCTTACTGTGATGAACGAGTTGCGAGAGGATTCAGTTCTCGAAGTACAGAGTGAGTGCCAGCTATAAATGGAAGTAAAAAGTGCATGATACTTGCTGTTTTTTCTCAATGAACAAAGCTTTACTTCACTTGAAAGAGCCACTGGTGAGGAACTACGGCATGCATCAGTATCGTCGGATCTCTGAAGGAATTAGACAGATCTGAACTCGCAGTGCACATCTCAACCAAATATTTGATTTTGTTATGAGTCATCTAAGTGAAGAATGTATATTTAAATGCAATGTCGGTTGATTTACTGCCGTGATCCGACGAGAAAGTACCATTATTTTTTTTTTTGGTAAGTAACCATTTTTTTTTTATCTAAAGCGACGCAAACAATCAACTAGATGACCTGTACCAAAAAAAAAAAACAATCAACTAGATGAGAGAAGAAAAGTGCCGAGTGAGAACTTACCTGATCGTTCGATGAAGGTCCAGGAGACGATGCCTCATCCCGGCTCGCCCCAGGCGCCTCAGCAGGCGGTGCAGGTGGGCTGAGCAACGACGGCGACGGAGCTGCCGCGCTCTTCTTCGACTTCTTCTTGCTGGGAGCCGGCGCCGGAGCCTCCACGGCAGCCGGGGGAGAGCTCTCCGGAGCAGTAACCGGCGCGGGCGAGGGAGGCGACTTCGCGGGAGCCGGAACCGGGGGGGAGCTCGCCGGCGCTGGGACCGGGGGGGAGGACGTCGCCGGAGGCGGGGACGCGGGGGCGACGGCGGGAGCGGGCGCCGCGGCCTTGGAGGTGGGAGCCGAGGCCGGAGCGGGGGTGGAGGAGGAGGCGGCTGGGTCAATGCGCACGCCACCTTCTTGGGCGCGGGCGCGGCGGGGGCCTTGGCGGGGGCGGCGGCGCCGGCCACGGGGGAGGAGGCGGCGGGGGCCGGGGTGGCGGGGGACTTGGTGGGGGCGGCGGCGGGGGACTGGCCTCCGACGCCGGCGACGACGAGGCAGAGCAACGCGAGGGAGAGGACGTTCTTGCGATCCATGGCGAAGAAGAAGAAGCAGAAGCAGCAGCTTCGATGTGGAGAGCGAGAGAGCGAGAGAGAGAGAGAGAGAGAGCGAGGCTGGCGAGCTCGGTTGGCAGGGGTGGGAGGTGATTATATAAGGGCGAGCGCACGGTGAGGTGGGGACCACAGGGAGCTGTGGTCCCCAGGAAGTAGCCGTTGGATCTCGGCAGCGTCTGGGGAAAACGACGGAGGAGGGGAGGGGAGGGGAGGGGGAGGATCCGGCCAGCGTGGCGTTCGGTAGGGCACCGACAGTCTGGCCCCCCGGGGGGGCCCCGACCCGGCACAGTCGGTGCATGTGAGGACGATTAGCTAAGCAGAGGGGCGAGGATTCTATTATTGTGACAAAAAAGAAATAGGGAAATTCTATTTACAAAATTAAACTGTCTTTAAAATATTATAAATGGTATTACTAGTAAGTCTTTTTTTTTGGGGTCAGAAAGTGGTATTACCGCTTGAGGAGTTAAGATTTGGGTTCGAGGAATGCTGTTCTCTCTTTTATTGATCGTACTCTCTAGCTTTCACTTATGCAAACAAAATTCGTTTTCTGATTGAAATTCTGTATAAAAGCTGAATTCTTTGTAATCTGGAAAGAGAGGGGATGATTAGGGGCGATCGGTTCTCGGTCCGGTCTAGATCCAATCCCTCTTAGGAATTGGAATTGGACCACCTAGTTTTGGAACCGGACCGGACCGAGCCCTGGGGTGGTCCAATGGAATCGGTCGCAGATGGAGAGGGATAGAGTGTGAACAACGAAGCTTAAGAAGCAGAAGGACAGAGAGATGGAGTGACTGGCAGCAAATGGAGAGGGATAGAGTGCGAGCGAGAGGAAATTGGTAAGAGAGGAGAAAAAGCGTGAGAGGGCCATTGGAAAGAGGGACGGCAGGAGAAAGAGCTGAGAGGGAAAGACTGAAGAGAGGGGAAGGCTTGACTCGTGAGAGGGGAAAGGGAAATTGCAAAGCGGAAAGAGAGGGGAAAGGCTAAAGAGCATCAGGCTTTCTTTCTTTAAAGATTTTAAGAAAAAAGTAATAATAATAACCGGTCCGGTCAAAGTGAGCAGTTCACCCTGGAATCAGGAACCGGACTGAAAATCATTGGTTCCAATTTTTTGGAACTGGGAATCTGACTGGTAACCCCAGAAATCGCCTAGAATCAGCCGCTCCGGTCCAGTCCGTGTGGTCTCCAATCTAATCGGTTCTAGTTACTCACCCCTAGAGATGATAGTATTGTAAGAGGTGCTTGTGTTTGTAGAATCACCCATTGAGCTTCGTATGGAAGCAATACCATCTAAAAACTGTAAGATTACTCAGAGGATTCGAGCTTTGTTCGTAGCTATTAATATTGGGAGAGTGGACATGGCCAAATGGAAGGTCAAATTTTTATAAATCCATCTTGCAATATCTTCTATCTCTCTAACTTATATATTATATGTTTGATAGAAGCTATTGCATCTACATAATTGTGTTTCTTCCACTCTCTCACGTCCTTTCCATAAAGTTTAATTTTCTTCTAGCAACTCATTCACTCCCTCTCTTGGTTAGTATGTAAGTCATTTCAATTGGTTAGTATCAGAGCAAGTTGCTCAAGTATTTGAAGGGCTATATTTCAAGGGCATGTTTCTCAAGTATAATGATCAATGGTGTCTGAATTTTTCAAATATCTGTCCAAGTGATATTCTTAGACGTTCTAAGTCTGACTTGAAAAGTTATAATTCAAACAATTCAATTTGTAGAAATATTAGTTTGGATTCATTCAAGAGATGTAATGATTGTAAAGGAAAAGAAAGAGTGTTCTAATGACACATTAGTAACATCTCATATAATTATCATATATCTCTTGATAGGTTTCTCCCACTTTAAACCTATCATGAAATCCAAGAGAAGTTCAAAGAGAATCGTGAGTACATTGCTTTTCTTATGATTTAGTGACATTGTCTCAATTCCAGAATAACATAGTGGATGCAAATATCATTTAAAGGAAAGTGATCACACATCTCAAAGTCATCAATTTTCATTCGCCCACTTTTTGTTCGTGATTCTCATTCTCTCTCTTTGGCACGGCCACAGGCACCCGTGTTCGTTTTCATAAATTGTTTTTATTATTGACCCGACACATATTAAATGTTGCATGTGAAATTAGGCCAATCAACAAAAGACTAACAATGAACTCTTTTTGCAAAAAACACATGAACTATTTTCAACTCATGGAAGGATTAGCAGTTGCTGTCACTCAAAACACATATGCCCGTCCCATAAATGTAACAATTTCTCAACATAGAAAGATGATATTCGATGGTAACGTCCCGTTCGTTTTGTCTTTCTCTCTTTTGCAAAGAAAGAGGGAAGCGAACAAAGTAAGCTTGATGCGCTGACTGGCGTTCTGATCCGTTGTTAAGGCTGTACTCCCACGCTCCCACACAGCTGCATCATTTCATGTGGGACTCTGCAGGCTGATGCAGCAATGATTTTCGGCCACGATGACTTTTATCAAGACAAGACAGTTTTCAAATCATTGCGGTGGCTAAGTTCGCTCAAAGCGAGTTTGCTTTGAGGCCCCACAACATGGAACCTGGTCGAAAGACTCCAACAGGATCCATGCTCTCTAGACAAAGAGAGAACGTTCGAGGATGGATCTGGATTTGAAATTTGGTCCCTCGTTTGGCATGATTTTTACTGTGCTCTCCGATTTTTCTTTCCGTTTCACAGCCGTACCTTAGCAATCGGCGATGTATTTCCACTTGCCTGTGCCGCTCGTTGCAAAGGGTGTACACGAAATTAGATCAGAAAGGCTAGGAAGTTGCGCGACAGATTGAGGACAGGAAGAATCAAAATTGGCGATTGACTGGAAGGCAGGCAAATCTGCTAAAAGATTGCAACGGGGAAAACAATGGGTTGATTCCTAAAATATAGTAAGGTAAAGCAGGCTCGTACAATTAATTGTGGGTCAATGGCATGTGCTCACACTTAAAAGAAATTGAACTCTTTTGAAGAGTAATCGACATGTTTGACCATCCATGTTGGACGTAAGGAAGATATGTACATATACGTAAACGAACATATACCCGACCTTCTTTGTTTCCAGCAATAAGATTTCTAGTCCCAATTTACTGGCCTGGTTTCATGAAAATACTCCCACAGACATTGGAGATCAAGAAACGATTCAATGTTAACCATGTAGAATGGATTCTTCGCAAAAAGGATCTATTTATTTCACGGAAAATGATGTAATTGTGATGTGTATGATTGTCCTTTAAAAATAAAATAGAAGCCATTTGTTCATATTTATTGCCAAAAAATTATAAAATACACTGTTGAGAAAAAGACTCGAGTATAATTTCGGGAACCTAGGTCGGAGTCCCGAGTTCTAAGGTTTGAGCAATCGAGGTCTCGAGTCTGGGCCATCGGGTCATAAGCTGGTGCAACGAGGATCCTAAGTCCAGGCGATAGAGACTGAATGTGCTATAATGAGGACCTAGTTCGACGTGGTTGGTCCTAGGTCAATGCCATTGGGGACCCAAGTCTCGTTCGTCGAGACCCTGGTTCGTGTGCCAAGGTCCTAGGCTTGTTAGCTAGGCATTTCGGCTCGAGCACTTGGAACAACCTTTTTATGATGACAAATGTCAAGTTGTATTTTGGAAAAATGATTACTAATTTTCAAACGAAAAAGTCACCTCCCAGAATTTAAGTACGATTTTTTGTTGCTATGAAAAGGTTTCTTATTTACTTATTCCCTTAGGCAATCCAAACTGATGTCGGTATTTGTTATTGAAAAATTCTGAAAATTTTGTAAAGAAAAGACTCGAGTTTGTCAGGCAAACCCAGGTCAAGGTGTTGAGTCTCAGATTAGGTCAAGGTCGAGTTTTATCACACGAACCAAGGTCGGGGTCTTGAGTCTCAGAGCAGGGCTGTTGCTATTAGGGGTCCATTCCACGAAACTTGCATCTAGCTACTAGGACTCAGGTTCGGGCTGTCGAACTTAGTCATGTTTGAGCACTCGAGATAATTTTGTGATAGCGAAGGTCAAGCTGTATAATGAAAAATGATATCTGATTTTCAAGCAAAGAACGAATTCACAAGCATAGATTATAGGATGATCATGGAAAGGATTTACGTGGACTCATTTTTCCAAGCAATTCGAACACTGAAAAATGACGATAATACTTTTCAATGGTCAATTTTCCGAGAAATGAAGGAACCTTGTAGAATTCTCCTTCGCTGGGAGAACACGTGTATGGCTTTTGACATGCAAGCTTAGCTCATTGATGACCTGGCCCAGTCATTCTGTTTTTGACTCGATGGGCCACTGCCCAATCTGCTTATGATTGGGCCTACTCCCGTTGAGAGCCATCCGATCTTCGATCAAAATCCTAAGCTGCGCAAAAGCAACTATATAACAAAAAAAGAAATTGCTCTTTTAATTTCTTCTTCATTTTCCTTTTTGGTGTTCTTAACATTCGTGTGGTTTAGGAGCTATCCCGCGCGACAAGCTAAATCTGCCTCTTTAAGTCTTGTCAAAGATAGGCCATTCACATCGAGGGCTCCCTTGGATCTTTGGTGTTTTGGTAAGGGTTACCTTACCAAGGAAGGGTGTCGCCACCTCCTTGGGCTACAATGCCTTGTTTAATGACCCGGTGGCCGGTCTATTCAGGGACCCCCTGTTGCTAGGGATACATTTTTCCTGTCTTCACAATAGGCAGTATCCCCTTTGGAGTTTCACAACCCTGAAAATTTAAGAGAGAGACCTTAGGGTTGGAGTCTTTTAATGACATGCGCAGGTCTAAGCAAAAGCAAAAATATAACAAAAAGAAATTGCTCTTTTAATTTTTTTTCTTCTTTTTTCTTTTTTGTGCTCTTAACATTCATATTGTTTTGAACCTATCCCACGCGACAAGCTAAATCTGCCTCTTTAGTCTTGTCAAAGATAGGCCATTCACACCGGCTTCGGAAGTTTCGCGAGGGATTACTTTCTCATGACCTGATCTTAGACGACCCTGGCGAATAATAATCAAACCTAAAACCTCATGTTTCACGTGGGTTCATCCACAGATCCAAATTGTGACGTCGGTCAAGATCGCATTAGAAAATATCGAGGGACGCGTGGACGATCGATGAGGAGGAAGTTAGGTCGTGTTTCTTGAAATATCGCAAGCTTTGATGTGGATTGGCCATTTTATTATGCTTTCAACGGATTATGCAGTGATGCTCATACAATGGTTTATCCTCGATTTGATGAAATGACCCGTATAAAATAAGGACAGTGAATTTCTTTTCTAGATAACTCTGAAGAATATCATTATATACAACAATTCTTTCTACATGATGAAACAAAAACAATCAACTTTATTATCTCTGAAGAAAGATGATCCTAGTTCACATAGATTGTCGTATATGTCCATGTTCATTAGCTAGGGGATCCGGTTTTTCCCTACTTTACTTGGTCACCTTAAGTTTATTTCCCGGAATGATGGTTACTAATATTAGAAAGAGTGCACTGGCACATGACACATATTTGATAATCATCTTGGTACATTACTATGCTTTACAATAAAAGGACTTTATAACATATAGAATTTAAGATTTGAACTGAGTAAGTGTTGGAATCGACAAGTGTTAGATATTGTAAAGCGTTTTGCCGCCACGAGCAATTGCCTAATGCACGGGTCTGAAAACCCTAAAGATGAAGACCAGAACCGAACCTTGAGTAACGAAAAATCTAAATAGGAGTGCACGGAGTTATTTCTGGAAAAAAAAAGCTCAACATATTAAATGTAAGTTCTAACATTTTTCCCATGCATATTGCAAAATTATTGAACCTTTTACCATTGAAAATAAGCAGACTTTGCCAAATTCTATTTTCTATCGAATTCATAACTTTGGGAAATAAGAGAAATACCAATTATTTTTCCGGAATTTCATAGAAATCAAGAAATGTAGAAATCTTTATGGCGATACCAGCCGTGAGAAATGACATCGGAAAGGGCCACTGGGGTCGTAACATCCTAAATCATTAGAGCTGCCGTTGAGCCTTTGCCGCCATTGAGCCTCTAATGCTATACGACTTTCTAATTTTTTGCTTTTGACGTCTACGATCCGAATTTCACGATATAGATCAGTATAGAATTCAAGGGAATCTAATATAATCCCGCAGTGTTCAAACACATTCATTACTTTCTTGATGCCTGTCTAAAATCGAATAAATTCGCGTTAAATTTCCAAACTTACCTAATTAAATTTTAGAAGCAGAATTAGTGCATGATTGTGTTTTGGAGCTTGGACAAGCTAAGCAAGGTCTGAGCTAACCAAAAATCTCTCCCGCTCCGCTTGATCTACCCACAACATACAAACACTCAACCTCTGCAATTGCATAGATTCATTGGTCAAACCCTCTCGCTTGCAAAGCTAAGAGATTGCACAATGATGACCAGCAAATCCGCTGCCATAATCTCTGCAAATCTCTGACATTATCATTAAAAATTCTTCGCAAAACTATGCAAATCCCCTAAACTCACCATATGCAACCGCCACTCAAGCTCTCTCTCATCATTTTTGTCATATTTCCCAAGTCAACAGGCCTGGGATTCACACGAACGTGTGGCCTCCAAGCAGACCCTACGTAACTTGAACAAGCGAAAAACTTCATATAATTCACTTTCCCTCTGCGTAAGCTGGGGCTCACTGTCACAGCACACTCCCTCTCCCCTCATTCATTTCACTTGCTTGAGCTCACTCTAGAGTGAAAAGCTGTCTCAGATCACTCCACTGTCATTGCAGTCCCTTTCGCTCCCGTTTCAAGCTTTCTTCAAGGTAAGCAACTAAGGGGATGCAACGGTCCAGCTAAGGAATAGAAGGAGGTAGCGTGAAGACCGGGTTCAAGGAGCTCCAAGATAACCTAGTTCGTGGCCACCAACAAGGAGGAGAGCCAGGTCGAATTTGGGCTAAGGGAAACCTCGTGGGGTTGAGTGCGGATGGCTATCTTTCGTCTCTAAACTTGTAAAGAACTATGTCTAAAAACCTTTGTATAGAAAGATCATAGGATAATATGTTAGCATGGGTGCAATGTAAAGCGCTGATAATGCACGAATCTAGATCTATTAGAAGGGTTAGAATATCCATTTTGCACGTTTTTTCTTAAGATCCTAATGTGTTGGAGATGGTAGGAAACCATGTTTGCGTGTCGAAATTGTTAAAATCTCTGTTTTAGCTTTGAAATGTGATCACGGAAGCCCACGTCATTCTCTGAGCTTTCCTATATGTTTTTTGTTTATCAAGAACCAGATTGGAAAAAAAATTCGTGCAATTTCAGGACCATTTGCAATCTATGGAAAGGAACAATTCATGGACACTGGTAGCAGACACGATCATGCGCCAAGCTAGAAAATTTTGATCAGGATTTACCTTACCAAATCAATCTTAAATTTATTGTACGCATGCTAATTTAGTCCTAAACTTTTCAAACATTTGTGCAAAATTCTAATGTAATTCTTCGGCTAATTGACATTGAAAATTGCTAACGCAGCAATCCACGCAAGATGAAGCTCAGAGTAAAACTGTTCACGCCAATGCGCCATGCATGATGATCGTCAATGACTGTACGCCATAATGTTGGCAAATTTCCGACGGTAATTGGCCGAAATTACTACGTTTGGCACTTCGAGCAACAGCTTAGAACTATATTTGCAAAATCGAAAAGTTTTTTAGAATTGAATTGATATCCAACAAATTAAGGCAGGCTCGATGAATTATCTCCAAATGGGTCCTTTTTGGTTCGTGTTCCTCGACAGTGCAGCGGATCACGTGTCGACATTAACTCTTCGAAAAAGACTTGAGGAGGACTAGACGTTCCTCCAAATTGCAAAAAACAAGACGGGGACACGGAGGAGTAGGTGTTAAAAGAAGTAGATATGGATGGATTCCGTCGCACCACCCAACTTGATGCTTCGACAAAGACTTGAAAGAGGACTATACGTCAATAGGCTCGAGAAAGAATCATAGAAATTATTTGAAAATATCTTTGACAATTTATACATATATATTATAATGCGAAAAATTAGTAATTTTTTCGTTCTTTGTCCTCTCAAACAAATTATAATTTCTGCAAGATAGGTGGAACGTCATGTAAGAAAGTTGCATACACATGTAGAACGAACGTCTCGATAATGACTTTCTTATTAATAGCCTTGGATCTCAAAGATGGTTGGAAAAAAAAAAGTTGAAAAGGAATACTAAAAACAAAAAACGAAAGAGCAATAGGTATCAAAGCGACAGATGATTAATGGATGACTATAGATGCATTCTCTTTATATGTATTCGTATGTACAAGGCAATGATGCGTCATAAGAGGCAAGAAATTTTTCTAATGCCGATTGATTTTTACCCAACAATATGAAATTGTGGATTTAACGGGAGAAAGAAACATAAAGTCAATATTCAAACTTAACAATTAAGTAAATAATTTATTTTTGCTGAGGTGACATCTAGGTGGTGGTTACTTTTGTGGAGAAAGTACTTGGATATTTACTTGTAACAAGGAGAAGGCTATTCTAACAATATACCATCCTAAGGAGAGCACTTACACGCAATATTAAAAGGAGATTATGATAATATATTTATGTAGAGGATCAAAGATAATAACCTTTCGTATAACAAAAAGTGAAAATGCCATATTTTTGGATATTGAATCCATTGACATTGTGAACTTGCACCACCCGCCTGGGTGACACTGCTAGAACGCGCACTCTTCCTTTCGTAAAAGGTTGAGTGTTCGAATCTCAGGTGCCGCAGGGTGACTTAACTGGTGGCACGTGTGTGGTGGCTAGCACGTGTTACCCCCAAGGTTTACTCCCCGGCTGTCGGCCGTGCGGGGATTCTCTGGGTTATCAAAAAAAAAATAAGGACATTGTGAACTTGCATATAAAATGATATGTTGTTAACCCTATCTTATGAGGTGAGTTTCGTGAATATATTCATTATTTTAACGTATCGATATTTGTACACTTCACATTTTCAATTCTCTTATAAGAGAAGACAATACCTTCTGAAAGTTTTTCATATCAGTGATCCAGTAACTGATAAGAAGCCTATTTAAGACTTGCTGTGGTCCAAATGAACGGTGTTGGACGATAACTATCTTCCCAAACCACTTGTTTCTAAGCGCAGACCAAGACGGACAACGTGTTCAGGAAGGCTAACCGCCGTGCAGATACGGCAACAGGAAGAAACGACAAACGTCAGACGTCAGTCGTCTTCCTCGCTTATCTACGTAGTTCGTCGCTTCATTAATGAACCTTACTCTTTACCAGGAAGAAAGAACCAGAGAGTCTAACGCCGGTTCCTCTCAATGGTGTGTTCTTGACTCTTGAGACTGTCCAAGGGACAGGATCCCATGTCTTTCGACCTTCACGTGTGGACTGTATTATCCCCAGGTTGTCATGTCTGCGGTACTTGTTTTATTTCTTTCATTTGGGTTTCTTTAAGCAGAAGATGTTTACGTGTATACTTCAATACGATCCTTATATGTCTCCCGGTGGGTCATTTTCCTGTATGACTCCGTCGACGAGCTCGAGGTTCCTATGGATTCACCCCCTCGAAACCCGATCCTTGGGTTCGTAGAGTTGGTCCTCGCGGATAGCCCAAGCTTACGGCTGCAAACTAAGTACAGTAACCCTAGCAAACAAGCCGCATCACCCCGACGAGCAAGGTGTGGCATGAGCAACGAGCAAGATCTTCGCCGCAATCATCTTGACGCTAGCTTGATCTCGCGATCACCCGTGTCGCGTGGTGTCGTGCAACCCTAACATCACGCCACGACATGTCTAGGTTGCAAAGTTCTTGAAGATAGGTCTCCTCGCCATTGCAAATGATCTATGTTTTCAATTAAACTTTTAGATGTAGAACTATTTCTGTTTAAGCTCAAATCAACTTGTATCGTGTATGTTGCGGAAGCCAAGCGATCGATTAATAATATAGACAGAATAAGAAAATAAATCAGACATCAGATTTACGTGGTTCGGTCTTAGTGACCTACGTCCACGGGAAGAGCAGCACAGAATTCCACGATAGATCAAGCGATATAACGGAGATTACAACCGCACTCGAGTCACTCAAACACTTTAAATATTTCCCAAATCTCAATTACACCCAATAACTCACACAGTATTGAGCCTCATAATTTTTTGCGAAATAATCTCTCAATCTCATAAAGAAATTGTACACAAATCTTAATATAAGATATGTAATCGCTGTGAATACTTAAACTCTTGATATAATTTCACGAATAAAATCACGAAACCATAACCAAGCACTCGCTTGCGGAGCGGCGCTTCAATTCTTTCTTCCGTAACTTCTCGAAGCAACCCACCACTTTATATATAATAGCTGCCGACTTTAATGTGAAAGGAGGAAGTTAATTTCATAATGTTCATATTTCCTCTTTTTTCCTATCCGACACAATTGGCAACGTGGTCAAAGATGGGCTTTCCTTTTCTTTTTTTTTTTTCATTATTTCCTTTTCTGACACAAAGTCAGACTTCTCCGGCTTGAACTCCGACGTAGAAAAAGGAACCCACTTTGTCGACTCCAGCACATATTTGAAAAGTAAATTTTTAATATTTTCTTATTGCGCAATTTAAAATATTCACGAAATATCAATTTTAAAATATTCATATTTTTTTTGTTTCGAACTTAAATTCGAGACATATTTTTAATAATATAAGACTAACCTAATTAAGGTTCCACCACCCGTGCTAATTAGATTTTAAAAAAGAGATTAACATTGCCTCGCCTTGCCTTAATGGGTTAATTAGACTCATATGGGGAAGAGAAGTTCCTTTCTTCTTCCATTTCCCATCCCTAACACGCGGGTTGAGGTCCAACCTTTGTCAAAAGGGTGGCCAAGAAAACGATCTTTTTTTTTAGATTACTGCGAAGCAATAATTGAATTATAATACGATTCACTGAAATAATTATCAAATCATGTCACTATCAGTTTTCTAAGTGCATAGTTTATATTTGAAAAATTATGGGACTCCCCATCACACTTTGTCATGAGGACACACATTACAAAAACAACATATTTCTTTTTTCTGCTCCTTTGAAAACCGATTTGAGCACTTGAAAATTGGAACTGAACATCAAGCGCCCTACAGATAAGCCAAAGAGATCGTCTATAAAACAAAAGAGGCGACATTAGAATAAAGCGAGATGGCAGAAGAGAAAGCAAGGAGGCGAACGAATGAAAATGGGAAGGTGGGGAAGAAAGACTATTCTACTCCGTGCGATTCCTTCGTTGATGCTTCTCTTGTAACCGGGACGAGCCATTCCAGGGCCGACACGTAACCATCTCCCGTCAGATCCCCATCGCCACCAATCGCCGTCCATTCCTCCACCGCCCAACCAACCCCCGGCCGTCCGATTCCATCTCCCCTTTCAGCCCCAATCGCGACACTCCTCCTTTCTTTTTTGGAAAACGCCACAAAAAAGCGAAAAAACCTTCAAATTGCCCACCGGGACTTTTTTCTGGTAATATAAGAAACAACAGAGACTTATTTCTTTCTATTAAGATTCCGTTAAATAATTTTTAAACCAAAATAATGTCAATTTTATTTTACTTAAGCCGTACGTAATGTTAACACCGTTTGCTTCTTGACATTCCTGTTGGAAGAATTTTAATAATTTTTATTGATAGAACTTTGTATCACGGTAATACGAATTTGCGACTTATGGTGTCATGAAAAAAGATTTAGGACAAAATGTATTACCGTAGTTATAATTTATAATTTTTGGCGGTATTTGCACTTTCGATTTTTGTTAAATTGGTGATCTAGAGAGATGGACAAAACGGGAGTCACACAAATGAAAACTTAACTACAGCTCTTATTCTACTCCACATGACATAGAATCTGATGCACCTAGGGGGACCGACGGACCTATTATGCGACTGAGCGAATCGGCGGGTTTGAAGTCGACGATATCAGATTGAGCTCAAATTTGATCGGCTGAAGTGAAACGACGTGCTGATCAATACTTACCGCCTTTGGCCGTGACTAACGATGAATTTTCACGAATTGAGATTGTTTAGATGGATTTTTCTATTTTTTTAGTATTTTTTTGGGTTAATTTAAATTGGACAGTTTCGTAATTTTACATTTTGATGTTTACTAATCCTAGTAGGGTTAGATTTAGGAATATATATAAGCTTGTTTTAGGATTTCCTTCGAGCAGACTTTGAATTTTTTGATTTTGATAATCATATTTGGAGGACGAATTGTTCTTCTGTTGAACTTTCTTATTTAATTAAATTTTCTATCGTATTTTGGCATTAGAATCACGGAGGCAACACTGCAATTTACACTTGCACAACGAAGACCAAAGCCAATGAAACTAAGGATAGATAATAACTTTTTTTTTGGTAAGGAGGATAGATAATAACTTGCTAAAAGCATTCCCCAATAATCGAGGAAGGCGGATCCTCCATCCCCTTAACATGTCCCGACTTGTGTCGTGCATATAGGATCTGGACACTTATCTCTAGATTGTACGTTTGGACATGCTTATCGAACAGTGACACGCGTCGTTCTCCTATCCATGCTACATAGAACTAGTCACCGTTGTGAGATAGAGGGACTTCATGCACTGTTAGGTAGCAATGTCGTAGTTAATGTGGCGGAGGATGACGGGGATGACGGTGTCGGGGGAGCTGAGCTGGGGGAGGTGGCCGTCGGACTGCATGACCTCCACTATGGAGTCACCGCCGAGGTGCTGGTGCAGGTACTCGGAGACGGCGACGGGAACAGCGAGGTCCTTCATGCTCTGGACGATGTGGCATGGGACGATGACGAGGCCGAGGATGGAGCGCATGTCGCTGGTGAAGATGGTCTGGGCGACGCTGAGGGCGATGTCGGGCCTCATGTTGAAGAGCGTGCGGCTGAACTCCTGGACCGCCACCGAGTCCATGTCCCCACCGACTGCCATGGGCGCAAAGCCGGAGCACCACGCCTTGTAGTTCTCGCGCATCGCCTCGAAGAGCTGTTCCAGTTCCTCCTGCTCGAACCCTCCAAAGTACTCCGGGTCATTCACGTACCTAAAAATCGATCACATAAGTTACATTCATCAAGCCGTGCTTGTCATAATCGAGTATTACTAGGTATTTTTAACACTAATTAGTAAGATATTTTAATGGTGAATCAAGATATCATCGTTATTTCTTGTAAAATTAAGTTCGAATAAATAAATAAATAAAAGTTGTCCTGGAAGAGAGAGCTTCGTCGTGGCTAACACTCAGCCGCACTTAGTTGTGGCGCAATAAATGAGGGAAGATATGAAATGTTGAATATTTGGTACAAGACTTCTAATGAAAACAGGAAAAGTCATCATTTTTTTTTCCCACGATCCTTAAAACATGTGTTTTTTTTTTTGGTAAAGATAAAACACTAAGTTGTGTTTGTTTGCCTTTAAACAGAAGAAATTTTCTTTTCCTTTTTCTTGCTAAATTTCGAAAAATTACAATAATAATATGGGCACTTAATTTGGATAGATCCTTCATTTAGTCAAAAAAAATATATATATAACCCAAAAATATTCAAGAAAATAGTTAAAAATATCACCACGGTTCCAATGAAGTTCTATAACTTGTTTCGCTTATTTCATAATTGACTGCATTGCATGTCTTCCACATTTCACCAGCTTCTATTTTTGGAAAGCGATGAAACATTTCCCCGCAGTAACGGGCCGCTGATCGATTCCCATCGAATTTCATGCTAAACAATGGAGAACTAATCACAAAAAAAATTCCTTTGTTTCGATGCCTCGAGGAACCTTAGATCTACCTTGTATTCATTTATTTTTTCTAAAATAATGAGAAGGTCCACTGTACATGGATAGAATTTCGAAATCAATTCACCTGGGGGAGCCGGAGAGCATGACGATCTTGGTGAAGAGGTCGGGGCGGCTGATGGAGGCGATGGCGCCGACCATGGCGGAGACGGAGTGGCCGACGAAGACGCAGGTGCCGATGTGGAGCTCCTCCAGGATGGCGAGGAGATCGTAGGCGTAGCCCTCCAGGGTGGCGTACCGCTCGAAGTCGAAGTATTCCGGGTTGGTGGTGCCCGCCCCCATGTTGTCGTAGACCACCACCCGGTACGAGCCCACCAGGTGCGGCACCAGGTGCTTCCACACCGACTGGTCCGTCCCGAACCCGTGCGCCAGCACGATCGTCCGCTCCCCCGACCCCAGGACCTTCACGTTGTGCGCCTCCTCCACGATCCCCATGGCTCCCTCCCCGGCTCCTCGGATCCCGGATTCGGATCGAGGGTCGCCGGCGACGTTCCGGGTCCGGCGGTTTTTTGGGGTTCGCTCCTTTGTTTATTGCAATGTGAACGTGAGCGTGAACAGGCGAAGTGAGAAAGGGAGAGGTAGATGGTGGGCGAGACTCTCGCGTGTGGACATAAGATATAGCAAGCACCACATGTGGCAATTTCGTGATAAGATTATCTGGGAGCGGATTCGGGTGCGGGTGCGGCTCACGGGGACCCTTTGAGTGGTCGCCGTCGTGGCCGTTGGATTTGGATCTGGTGGTTGGTGCTTGCTTGATCATCACCATCATCAACAGGAGAGAGCAGGAGTATCTGATCCCAGGACCCTGCACTCGCGGAGGAAGCTATTTGGCGCGGCGGGCGAGTGCCGTGACGACCCACCCACTTATCGACGTGTATACCCGTCAACAAGTAGACACGCGCAGCATGCGGTCAGGTGTAGTCATGGCCACGGTTCACGAACCACCGGTTCCTGACCAGGTATGAACCGGAACTGGAACCGCCCATGGCAGTTCCGGTTCCGGTTCCTGTTCTGGTTCCGGTTCCGAGCCGAACCGGCCCGGTTCAGGGTCGGTTTAGGTCCGGTTTCGGTTCCGGGCCGGTTCATTCCGATCCCGATTCCGGTTCCTATTGGTTCCGATTCATTATTTAAATTTTTTAAAAAAATTTATTAAATAATGAAATAATGAAATAATGAATTATTCAATATAAATTGTAATCAAAATGTAAATTGTAATTAAATTTGGGGACAAAAAGAGAGAATGAGGGGCTTGAACTTAATAAATTATCATTAAGCACTTTACAATTTGTTACAATGATCTATACAAAAAAAAAAGAGTACAATATATATGCCCTAAAATCACCCAAAAACCTAAGCCTATCCGAACCCCCGCATTCCATGCGCAGGGGTCACATGTCGTCGGATTATACTTCGGTTTCTCTAAGCTCACGTGGGCGTACCCGGTATGAGAAACAAGGGTTCTTGAAAATATTTGCCAACTCCAACAGTTCTTTTATCCTCAGTCGTCGCTACCCGTTCCGGTAGCGGTACCGGTACCGATGGTATCTCCGTCGTTAAAGAATTCGGATTCATTATTCCGATCTATCTCTTGTTGTCGGTATTAAGCCTTCGTCTAATCATCGACACAAGCTTACATCTCCACTTATTCCAGAGCTAATCTTGAACAATGTTCGTCCAAAATATTACCTCCCGCACTGAATGCTTGTTTGACGGCAACTGTGGAACAAGGGGTTGCAAAAATTTGTTTTGCAATAAGAGAAATGATTAGGTATTGATTTGCGTGCTTCTTCTACCAATCCAAAATTAAAAAACATGTACTACCTTCGGATTCGGAATCAGTAAACTCAAAGGAAACGGTTAGATAAATCTCTAATTCAGAAATATTTTCTATTGCTCCCTTTTGTTTTGTGTCTATTTAATAAAAGTTGGTATCCTCTACTAATTTTACCTATACTCTCATTTTGTGTCTCCGTAGATTGAAAAGATCCAATATCACCTAAATTATATTTAGTATAAAATTCATTATATAATTATATTACTACGTTTTTAACCTCACGTGCTATGGTTGTAACATTTATCGCATCATAATGTAAACATTGATAATACGTATGCAAACAATCACTTAAACTATCTAATTTGCAATGCGGATAAAAAACACAAGCAACTAAATAAATAATGGGAATTTCGCCATAATAATGTAGCCACTTCATTTTCATTGTTCCTATAGTATGTTGTAATTCAATATCATTTTTATATTCGTCAAAAATTCCGACAATATTAATACGCTCTAATAAAAATAAATGCATAGTAGGATAATAAACACTGGACAAAGTATAAGTTGCATCATTAAAAACATTTAAAATATCTAAAATTTTTTTGTAAAGACCCCACTCTTGTGGATATAAATTAATCTGAGGTATTTATTTATATTCATAAGATTCACCAAGCAAGTGAAAAATAGAATTCCAACGAGTTGGAACATTTCTTGAAAATCTTTTTGGCTTTCTAGCATTTTCTCTACAAAATCTACCCCATTCTCTCATTTTTTGGGGATGTTTCCACAAAAATTGAATCGTCATTTTTATTGATTCAAGAAAAATATCAAGAGTTTTCAAACCATCTTATACACATAAATTTAAAACATGATAATCACATCTAACGTGAAAAATTTTCCGCCAAAAGTGGGTTTACAAAGATTTTCTAAATTGACAATTGAAGCAGTATTTGTCGCGGCATTATCAAAACCAATTGAAAAAATTTTGTTAAGCAAATAATATTCTTCTAAAATTTGCCTAATCATTCTATAAATATTATTTACCGTATGCTTATCATCGAAAACTCTAAACGCAATAACTCTTTTTTGAATACTCCAATCGTCATCTATCCAATGACATGTTATACCCATGTAAGAATGCGGTTGCCAATTATCACTTCAAATATCACTACCTATATGCACGTGTCCATTAAATTGCATAAAAAAGTTTTGTAAATCCTTTTTTTCATTTCTGTAAAGATCTTTAATTATTCGTTTAAGTGAATTTCTATGAACACGTTTTGTTTGTGGAGTTCATGCTTTTTGTACAAATTGATTAAAACCAAACCTTTCTCCAAAACTAAATGATAAATGCTCAATGAAAACAAATTTACCTAATTCTTCCTTATAAGTTTTTTCATTAAAATGAAATAAAGGAGAAGTGTTAAGATTGACGTACCCGGAAATTTGTTGTTGCCTGATATCAATTCCCGCTTGGGTTGGATGTTTGCTCCTAGGATGTTGTTTGAATGTTCCATATTGTTCTCCACCTGTATATTTATATATTTTCCCACAATATTTACAAATTATATCATACCTTTTTTCATCAATATCAAGCCTTTTCATTTTCGTGAAGTGATCCCAAATGTCAGATGTAAGTTCCCGCTCCGCCTCCTTTGTTGTAGATATTTCGGCAGGAGGATGAAAACTTTCTTGCGTCGGGACGTGCTCCACATCGGGAAAAATGTTGATTTCATCATCTTGAAAATCTGTATAATCACGAAAATCAAAAGAATGATGGAATTCCGTCATGATATTCTTACCTTTGCCAGTTTGCACTCGACTTTCACTTGCCATTTTTCGAGTGAATTGAGAGAATTTAGAGAATTGAGCGGATTGATCGGGAGAATTAAGAGAGAATTGCGCGGATTGAGAAAATTGAGAGAATTTAGAGTATTGAGAAAATTTGAGTGAAGAGAATTTGAGAGAATTTGAAAGAATTGAGACTTGAGAGTATTGAGAGAATATAATAGAATTTTAGAGAACTTATAAGAAAAAAAATGAGAAGAAAATTTAGGATAAAAAAAAGCTAGATAATCGTTGCATTGCAACGGTTATCTTTTTAATTTTTATTTTATTTTTAATTTTTTTACTTTTGGGGCTTTTGCCCGTTGCCAAGGCAGCCTTGGCAACGGGCCGCAGCAGGGCCTGCAGATGTGCAGGCCCTGCTACAGGTTTTTTTTTATTTTATATTTTTGGAATCGGGCCCTGAACTGTTGGTTCTGGGCCGGTTCCAAAATTTCTGGAACTGGAACCGGGCCCGTAGGCCACGGGCCGGTTCAGGTTCCGAACCGCGGACCCGGTCAACGGGCCCATTCTGGGCCGAAACTGGCCCGTGGCCATGACTGGTCATGTGGATGTTGCGGGAGACTCGTTGAGATCAAAGGTTGGGATGAACCGACGACGTGGTCTCGATGCGTCTTGATATTCTATGGCCAATGATGGTTAATGAAGAGAGTGTGATTAGGGGTGATCAGTTGCAGGGTGGGTCGGTTCCTGACCTGAAACCTGAAACCGACTCTGTTATAACCGGTTCTTAATTTTTGGAATATGGAATCTACTTTGTTTGCCCTAGATTATGTTTTGGAACCTACCATGTTTTTTCTATCCGATTCCAGAGTCTACCCGAGAGCCTGTTTTTTTTTTGGTTCCTTCTTTTGGTTTCATTTTTTCCATGTAGCAAATCGGAAAACTTATAACTCAAATAAAAGGTTATAAGTTTGATTGTGCAAACAATCTTAAGTATTCATACAAAAGTAGATTATCTAAGTTCCAATAATTTAATGGACGTGATAAAACAGCATAGGTTCCTGTTAGATATGTAGTTTCTTCGTTACTGAATAAAAATTTTAAGAAAAATGAAATTGCTCCCTATAATGCTTACAAGCTCTTAAATTAGACTATCCTTAAAAAATTATTACCTTCATCATCCTTCCTGATATAATACTTTGACTTCTAGTTATATAAAATTGCAAGTTGACCTCCATATAAAACCGGTTCTAAAATTAGTCCGGTTCCCAGGTGAGTTTTTACTTGGAACTGGGAACCGGAAACTAGACCAGTTTTAACTAGTTCCCAAAAAATGAAACTGATTCCTGGACCCATTTTTTGGGCGGGCTAGTCCGGTTTCCGGGTAAATCCGGTTCAGTTGCACACCCCCAAGTGAGATCTCTATAGAAATGCAAACTAGAGTAATGGTATCACAATCCAAACCGAACTGAACTGATATCACACAGAATTAATGGTTTAAAATTTGAAAAGTTTGGAGTGAGTGAAGCGGGATGAGTGAATGAAATAACCCCATGCGAATTTTTGCATTGTGTACAAATAAAGGAGACATATAAAATTACGAAAGAACGTGGAAATCGAAATTAAGAGCTCTGATCCCAGGACTATTCACCCTAAAAATTCTAATAAACTGATATTCATATTGATTTATTATTTAAATATTATAATAAATTTTATGATTAGGTAACTCTGATATCAAGCAAGCAAGAAGAATTACCTCTATCCCATTTCATATTCCAATCAATCATTTGGACTTTGGCTCGCTACGACTCTAGGAAACAAACATGCCAAACTCCATCATGGACTTTCCCTAAGACTAAACATACATGTCAATAATGATGGAATATATGAATAAAGGTTTTTTGGGTTTCGTTCAAATGTGTTGGACTTTCTTTTGTGAAAGACCGAAATCTACACGATAGCCAGATAAAGATTTTTAATTGAAAATCGAGCCGATAGATTATCATACATTTCGATATATAATTTTGTGTGGCTCGATTCGATTTGGCTCGAAAGATCAGTTTCTTCGATATCATCCAACCCACGGCGGTCCCGCCGCCCATGTGGGGCGGTACTTTTTGATCCACATGGTTAGACGATGGATACTGACGGGTCGTCATCTAGCTAGGGCCAAAGTAGATGCAGTGCGCTTTAGCTCCGCGCATGGGTAAAATATCAAATTGGAATCAGCAATTGGTCAGTCCGCGGAAGACATCTGGTGGCCTTTGCGAATATCATTTCTTGCCCTCTTATTGAAGCATCGCAGGAGTCGGTATCGGTCAAGTTTGTGGAAGAAATCTCATTGCCTGTGGCAGAATCATTTCGTTCGTGGTGGTGAAACTAGTTAGCTGCCTCCGAGTTTCAGGGAAATTTATCTGGTCGGTCCAAAATTTATTGTACAGATGCTCATTTAGTCCTAAACTTGTACAAAATCTCAATGTAGTTGTTCCGATCAATTTTCGCCGGAAATCATTAACGTAGGATGGCTGGTGATGACTATACCGCCATGTCAGCGATTTTCTGAGGAAATTGATCGAAAGCACTATAATTGAATTTCACGCAAAGGTTTAATGCTAAATTGGCAAAATTGAAAAATTTAAGATTGAATTGGCATTCGTATAATAGGTTTAGGACTAATAGGGTAATTTTTTCCTAGAGTTTAGTCACTGTGACTTCATTGATGTCATTTGGTATTGTCAAAATCCCAAATTTTGATGCCAACGCTTATATAGCGATTACACCTACTTTCACCAATAGTTATTGACGTAGGTGAGAATGAAAATAACGTGAATTAATTCGCAACAAGAGTAAAACTCGTAAACTTAAACGAAGCATACGCGATTCGGTAGTGATTTCTTCAAATTATACTGGTCGACAAAATGAATCATTGGCCAAAATTTTGCAGCTTCTGAATCCTCTTGAGAGAAGGCTAAAAACTCTTGAATGTTCTCTTGTGGACTAGGAATTGTCTCATCACATTTTCTGACTCTAGTTTCAACTTCACTGGCAACAAGATTGAAGGCTCTCTTTTTTTTTTTTTTTATCTCGCTTCTCTTTTCTATGTACATGTGTGTGTAGTTCTCACGGAAACCGAATTCCAAACCTAGTACTCTCCGGCCCCACCATCTCAATCCCTTAAACCAATAGGGCCGCATGCATGTTGGCATGAGCAAAATTGGAGAATTCACTTAGGATGTTTTGGAGATGACAAAATAATCAAAGGCTATTAATATATGTATATGAATATATTGAACGGACTATTTCTATTCACACGCCATACGCAGAGAGTGTCAACAACAGGACATCTAAAGCATAAAAAGGCTTTGTCTCTACAGAAGGAGAATAAACTATCGGATGGGGTGTCTGAGTCTAGATGGACCTTTATGGAAGGAGAACAAGCTATAGATCCAGGGTTTCTTAAAACTTGGATGGATCCACAGAAAGTGAACAATGTATAGAGCATCTATTCGTAGAAGGTGAACAGACCATACAGCGAAAATTCGCGAATGACCTGGAAGGACCGTTTTGCAAAAGTAGCTCGTGTTACTTACAAAGTAGATAGCTCTATATATGAGCCTCTATGGTCTTGGTGGAGACTCGGAACTTTATCAATTTAAATTGAACTCAAATTAGTGTTTGGCAACTGTCTTCAAGTGTTGGAATCCGCCAAAAGCAACTTGGACTTTAATCAGACTAGCTCTTGCCATTTTTACGAGAGCAGAAAAGACGCCAGGCATGGATGAAGATGCATTGGCATAGATGAAAATCGGATTTTAAAAGGCCGAGTCGTGTGAGGCGCGTGCTTTGGGTAAGCAAATCAAAGTCCTTTCAAGTCAAAGAATGTTGTCCCTGCTAAAAGGGCTATGCAGCTTATACACATGGATATGTTTGGATCGAGAAGAAGTAAGAGCCTTGGTGGTAAGAAAAATTTTGGTGATTATGGATGATTACACTAGGCTTACTTGGGTAGTATCCCTTGTCCATACACACGAAGCATTCCATTCATTATTTAAGTTTGCAAAGCGAGTTCAAAATGAAAAAAAAGGTGATAGCATTAGCTATATACGACTTGATCATTGGGGAGAATTTTAAAAATTATGAGTCGTCGATTAGCAAGTTATGAGCGAATGAAAGAAGCCATGAGAATTCACATCTGCCAATGAAGAAAGGAAACCTCTAAATGTATGAAAGAACATGAAAATCCAATTTAAGAGCTCCAATTCAGGACTCTTCACCCTAAAAATCCTAATAACTTCCACATTAATCAAATAATATGTAACAGTTTCAATCATTCATTTGACTTTTGGCCTGCATGCTGCTCGATTGCCAGTATTATTAAGATATGTGTGACTTTGAATACTACGAGTCTACAAACGAAACATGGTAAACTCCATGATCGACTTTAAAGGACTCCCCATTGCCGCAACCCATAATTAAGCTAACAAGAAGTGACTTTCAAGCTACAATGTGAAGTCTGACCAAAAGGAAAAAAGACAAAAAGCTACAATGCGAAGCAAAACTAATATATGAATAAAGGTTTTTGATTTTATTCAATGTATTGATTTTCTTTCGTCATATATTAGAGTCCAAACAATAAACAGATAAAAAAATTTCAGCCAAAGCTCATACAAATAGATCACCATACTTTTCAATATAGAACTTTGTGCGGTTCGATTCGATTCGATTCGACTCGAAAGATCAATGACCTATAGTTTTTGCCCCTAGCAACGACACCATTCACGTGCCATGTAACTTTTTGGTCCACATGGTGGTGAGTTGGTAGAAACTAAGATACTGAGGGCGTCAGCAGCATCTACAAGGCCGGAGTAAGATGCAATGCGCTTTAGCTCCACGTTCGGGTAAAAAAATCAAAGTGGAACCAACGATTGGTCAGTCTGTGGAAGAAATCTCATTGCCTTTCCGAGAATCCTTTCCTCGCCTCTCGTCAAAAGCATCGGTACAGTCGTTCGAAAAGCGCAGGATAGGTTCTTCTTCGACCACGAAAATGGAACTTTTTGGCCCTTCATATGTATGTGGTGGTGAGGTCCGACAACTAATTTGGATAAATGCCGTGTCTTGGGACCGATAAACGTAAGAAAAGAGAGAAGAAATCGGAGAAGAAGACGGAACCGCTGGTTCCGGTTCATAATTTAAAATTTTAAAAAAAATTTATTAAATAAAAGAAATAATGAAATTATGAAATAATGAATTATTCAATATAAATTGTAATCAAAATGTAAATTGTAATTAAATTTGAGGACAAAAAGAGAGAATGAGGGGGCTTGAACTTAATAAATTATCATTAAGCACCTTACAATTCGTTACAATGATCTATAAAAAAAAAAGAGTACAATATATATGCTCTAAAATGACCAAAAAATCTAAGCCTATCCGAACCCCCGCATTCCATGCGCAGGGATCACATGTCGTCGGATTATACTTCGATTTCCCTAAACTCACGTGGACGTGCCCGGTATGAGAAACAAGGGTCCCCGAAAATATTTACCAACTCCAACAATTCTTTTATCCTCAGTCATCGCTACCCGTTCCGGTAGCGGTACCGGTATTGGTGATATCTCCGTCATTAAAGAATTCGGATTCATTATTCCAATCTATCTCTTATTGTTGGTATTGAGCCTTCGTCCAATCATCGACACAAGCTTACATCTCCACTGATTCCGGAGCTAATCTTGAACGATGTTCGTCCAAAATATTACCTCTCGCACTGAATGCTTGTTCGACGGCAACTGTGGAACAAGGGGTTGCAAAAATTTGTTTTGCAATAAGAGAAAGGATTGGGTATTGACTTGCGTGCTTCTTCCACCAATCCAAAATTAAAAAACCTGTACTACCTTCGGATTCGGAATCAGTAAATTCAAAGGAAACGGTTAGATAAATTTCTAATTCAGAAATATTTCCTATTGATCTCTTTTGTTTTTTGTGTCTATTTAATAAAAGTTGGTACCCTATACTAATTTTACTTGTACTCTCATTTTGTGTCTCGGTAGATTGAGAAGATCCAATATCACTTAAATTATATTTAGTATAAAATTCATTATATAATTCTATTACTACGTTTTTAACCTCACATACTATGGTTGTAACATTTATCGCATCATAATGTAAACATTGATAATACGTATGCAAACAATCACTTAAACCATTTAATTTGCAACGCGGATAAAAAACACAAGCAACTAAATAAATAATGAGAATTTCGTCATAATAATGTAGCCACTTCACTTTCATTGTTCCTATAGTATGTTGTAATTCAATATCACTTTCATATTCGTCAAAAATTCCGACAATATTAATATACTCTAATAAAAATAAATGCGTAGTAGGATAATAAACACCAGACAAAGTATAAGTTGCATCATTAAAAACCTTTAAAATATCTAAAAAGTTTTTGCAAATACCCCACTCTTGTGGGTATAAATTAATCTGAGGTATATTATTAAAAATGAATGCACATAATAAATCTTTATATTCATAAGATTCACCAAGCAAGTGAAAAGTAGAATTCCAACGAGTTGAAATATCTCTTGGAAATCTTTTTGGTTTTCTGGCATTTTCTCTACAAATTCTACCCCATTCTCTCATTTTTTGGGGATGTTTCCACAAAAATTGAATCGCCGTTTTTATTGGTTCAAGAAAAATATCAAGAGTTTCAAACCATCTTATACACATAAATTTAAAACATGACAAGCACATCTAACGTGAAAAAATTTCCCGCCAAAATCGGGTTTACAAATATTTTCTAAATCGATAATTGAAGCGGTATTTGCCGCGGCATTATCAAAACTAATTGAAAAAATTTTGTTAAGCAAATAATATTCTTCTAAAATTTGCCTAATCATTCTATAAATATTATTTGCCGTGTGTTTATCATCAAAAACTCTAAATGCAATAACTCTTTTTTGAATACTCCAATCGTCATCTATCCAATGACATGTTATGCCCATGTAAGAATGCGTTTGCCAATGATCACTCCAAATATCACTACCTATATGCATGTGTCCATTAAATTGCATAAAAAATTTTTGTAAATCCTTTTTTCCATTTTTGTAAAGATCTTTAATTATTCGTTTAAGTGAATTTCTAGGAACACGTTTTGCTTGTGGAGCACATGCTTTTTGTACAAATTGATTAAAGCCAAATCTTTCTCCAAAACTAAATGATAAATGCTCAACGGAAACAAATTTCCCTAATTCTTCCTTATGAGTTTTTTCATTAAAATGAAATAAAGGGGAAGTGTTAGGATTGACGTACCCGGAAATTTATTATTGCCTGATATCGATTCTCGCTTGGGTTGGATGTTTTCTCCTAAGATGTTGTTTGAACGTTCCATATCTTTGTCCACCTGTATATTTATACATTTTCCCATAATGTTTACAAATTATATCATACCTTTTTTCATCAATATCAAACCTTTTCATTTTCATGAAGTGATCCCAAATGTCAGATGTAAGTTCCCGCTCCGCCTCCTTTGTTGTAGATATTTCGGCAGGAGGATGAAAACTTTCTTGCGTCAGGATGCGCTCCACATCGGGGAAAATGTTGATTTCATCATCTTGAAAATCTGCATAATCACGAGGATAAAAAGAATGATGGGATTCCGTCATGATATTATTACCTTTGCCAGTTGGCACTCGACTTCCACTTGCCATTTTTCGAGTGGATTGAGAGAATTGAGTGGATTGATTAGGAGAATTAAGAGAGAATTGCACGGATTGAGAAAATTGAGAGAATTTAAGAGAATTTGAGAGAATTTAGAGTATTGAGAAAATTTGATAGAAGAGAATTTGATAGAATTGAGACTTGAGAGTATTGAGAGAATATGAGAGAGTTTTAGAGAATTTATAAGAAAAAAAATGAGAAGAAAATTTAGGATAAAAAAAAGCTAGATAACCATTGCATTGCAACGATTATCTTTTTAATTTTTTTAATTTTTTTACTTTTGGGGCTTTTGCCTGTTGCCAAGGTAACCTTGCAGGTTGCCTTGGCAACGGGCCACAGTAGGGCCTGCAGACGTGCAGGCCCTGCTACAGGTTTTTTTTTAATTAAAAAAAATTTGGAACCGGGCCCGGAACTGATTCCAAAATTTCTGGAATCGGAACTGGGCCCGTAGATCATGGGTCGGTTCCAGTTCCGGTTCCAAACCGCGGGGCCGGTCAACGAGCCGGGCCTGGGTTTGACCGGGCCAAAACCGGCCCGTGGCCATGATTGGTCATGTGGATGTTGCGGGAGACTCGCCGAGATCAAAGGTTGGGATGCATTGACGACGTGGTCTCGATGTGTCTTGATATTCTATGGTCGATGATGGTTAATGAAGAGAGTGTGATTATGGGTGATTAGTTGCAAGGTGGGTCAGTTCTTGACCTGAAACCTAAAACCGACTCTGTTATAGCTAGTTCCTAATTTTTGGAATATGGAATCTACTTTGTTTGCCTTGGATTATGTTTTGGAACCTACCATGTTTTTTCGATCCGATTCCAGAGTCTACCTGAGAGCCTGTTTTTTTTTTTTTGTTCCTTCTTTTGGTTTCATTTTTCCATGTAGCAAATCGAAAAACTCATAACTCAAATAAAAGGTTATAAGTTTGATTGTGCAAACAATCTTAAGTATTCATACAGAAGTAGATTATCTAAGTTCCAATAATTTGATGGATGTGATAAAATAGCATAGGTTCCTGTTAGATATGTAATTTCTTCGTTACAAAATAAAAATTTTAAGAAAAATGAAATTGCTCCCTATAATGCTTACAAGCTCTTGAATTAGACTATCCTTAAATAATGATTACCTTCATCATCCTTCCTGATATAATATTTTGAATTCTGGTTATATAAAATTGCAAGTTGACCTCCATATAAAACCGGTTCTAAAATCGGTCCGGTTCCCGGGTGGGTTTTCACTTGGAACTGGGAATCGGAAACCGGACTGGTTTTAACTAGTTCCCAAAAAATGAAACTGATTCCTAGACCTATTTTTTGGGCGGGCCGGTCCGGTTTCTGGGTAAATCCGGTTCAGTTGCACACCCCCAAGAGATCTCTATAGAAATGCAAACTAGAGTAATGGTATCACAATCCAAACCGAACTGAACTGATACCACACAGAATTAATGGTTTAAAATTTGAAAAGTTTGGAGTGAGTGAAGCGGGATGAGTGAATGAAATAACCCCATGTGAATTTTTGCATTGTGTACAAATAGAGGAGACATATAAAATTACGAAAGAACGTGGAAATCGAAATTAAGAGCTCTGATCCCAGGACTATTCACCCTAAAAATTCTAATAAACTGATATTCATATTGATTTATTATTTAAATATTCTAATAAATTTTATGATTAGGTAACTCCGATATCAAGCAAGCAAGAAGAATTACCTCTATCCCATTTCATATTCCAATCAATCAATCATTTGGACTTTGGCTCGCTACGACTCTAGGAAACAACCATGCCAAACTCCATCATGGACTTTCCCTAAGACTAAACATACATGTCAATAATGATGGAATATATGAATAAAGGTTTTTTGGGTTTCGTTCAAATGTGTCAATTTTTTTTGTGAAAGACCGAAATCTAAATGATAGCCGGATAAAGATTTTTAATTGAAGATCGAGCCAATAGATCATCATACATTTCGATATATAATTTTGTGTGGCTCAATTTGATTTGGCTCGAAAGATCAGTTTCTTCGATATCATCCAACCCACGGTGGTCCCGCTGCCCATGTGGGGCGGTACTTTTTGATCCACATGGTTAGACGATGGATACTGACGGGTCATCATCTAGCTAGGGCCAAAGTAGATGCAATGCGCTTTAGCTCCGCGCATGGGTAAAATATCAAATTGGAATCAGCGATTGGTCAGTCCGCGGAAGACATCTGGTGGCCTTTGCGAATATCATTTCTTGCCCTCTTATTGAAGCATCGCAGGAGTCGGTATCGGTCAAGTTTGTGGAAGAAATCTCATTGCCTGTGGCAGAATCATTTCGTTCGTGGTGGTGAAACTAGTTAGCTGCCTCCGAGTTTCGGGGAAATTTATCTGGTCGGTCCAAAATTTATTGTACAGATGCTTATTCAGTCCTAAACTTGTGCAAAATCTCAATGTAGTTGTTCCGATCAATTTTCGCCAGAAATCGTTAACGTAGGATGGCCGGTGATGACTATACCGCCATGTCAGCGATTTTTTGAGGAAATTGATCGAAAACACTATAATTGAATTTCACGCAAAGGTTTAATGCTAAATTGGAAAAATTGAAAAATTTAAGAATGAATTGGCATTCGTATAATAGGTTTAGGACTAATAGGGTAATTTTTTCCTAGAGTTTAGTCACTGTGACTTCATTGATGTCATTTGGTATTGTCAAAATCCCAAATTTTGATGCCAACGCTTATATAGCGATTACACCTACTTTCACCAATAGTTATTGACGTAGGTGAGAATGAAAATAACGTGAATTAATTCGCAACAAGAGTAAAACTCGTAAACTTAAACGAAGCATACGCGATTCGGTAGTGATTTCTTCAAATTATACTGGTCGACAAAATGAATCATTGGCCAAAATTTTGCAGCTTCTGAATCCTCTTGAGAGAAGGCTAAAAACTCTTGAATGTTCTCTTGTGGACTAGGAATTGTCTCATCACATTTTCTGACTCTAGTTTCAACTTCACTGGCAACAAGACTGAAGGCTCTCTTTTTTTTTTTTTTTATCTCGCTTCTCTTTTCTATGTACATGTGCGTGTAGTTCTCATGGAAACCGAATTCCAAACCTAGTACTCTCCGGCCCCACCATCTCAATCCCTTAAACCAATAGGGCCGCATGCATGTTGGCATGAGCAAAATTGGAGAATTCACTTAGGATGTTTTGGAGATGACAAAATAATCAAAGGCTATTAATATATGTATATGAATATATTGAACGGACTATTTCTATTCACACGCCATCCGCAGATAGTGTCAACAACAGGACATCTAAAGCATAAAAAGGCTTTGTCTCTACAGAAGGAGAATAAACTATCGGATGGGGTGTCTGAGTCTAGATGGACCTTTATGGAAGGAGAACAAGCTATAGATCCAGGGTTTCTTAAAACTTGGATGGATCCACAGAAAGTGAACAATGTATAGAGCATCTATTCGTAGGAGGCGAACAGACCATACAGCGAAAATTCGCGAATGACCTGGAAGGACCGTTTTGCAAAAGTAGCTCGTGTTACTTACAAAGTAGATAGCTCTATATATGAGCCTCTATGGTCCTGGTGGAGACTTGGAACTTTATCAATTTAAATTGAACTCAAATTAGTGTTTGGCAACTGTCTTCAAGTGTTGGAATCCGCCAAAAGCAACTTGGACTTTAATCAGACTAGCTCTTGCCATTTTTACGAGAGCAGAAAAGACGCCAGGCATGGATGAAGATGCATTGGCAAAGATGAAAATCGGATTTTAAAAGGCCGAGTCGTGTGAGGCGCGTGCTTTGGGTAAGCAAATCAAAGTCCTTTCAAGTCAAAGAATGTTGTCCCTGCTAAAAGCGCTATGCAGCTTATACACATGGATATGTTTGGATCGAGAAGAAGTAAGAGCCTTGGTGGTAAGAAAAATTTTGGTGATTATGGATGATTACACTAGGCATACTTGGGTAGTATCCCTTGTCCATACACACGAAGCATTCCATTCATTATTTAAGTTTGCAAAGCGAGTTCAAAATGAAAAAAAAGGTGATAGCATTAGCTATATACGACTTGATCATTGGGGAGAATTTTAAAAATTATGAGTCGTCGATTAGCAAGTTATGAGCGAATGAAAGAAGCCATGAGAATTCACATCTGCCAATGAAGAAAGGAAACCTCTAAATGTATGAAAGAACATGAAAATCCAATTTAAGAGCTCCAATTCAGGACTCTTCACCCTAAAAATCCTAATAACTTCCACATTAATCAAATAATATGTAACAGTTTCAATCATTCATTTGACTTTTGGCCTGCATGCTGCTCGATTGCCAGTATTATTAAGATATGTGTGACTTTGAATACTACGAGTCTACAAACGAAACATGGTAAACTCCATGATCGACTTTAAAGGACTCCCCATTGCCGCAACCCATAATTAAGCTAACAAGAAGTGACTTTCAAGCTACAATGTGAAGTCTGACCAAAAGGAAAAAAGACAAAAAGCTACAATGCGAAGCAAAACTAATATATGAATAAAGGTTTTTGATTTTATTCAATGTATTGATTTTCTTTCGTCATATATTAGAGTCCGAACAATAAACAGATAAAAAAATTTCAGCCAAAGCTCATACAAATAGATCACCATACTTTTCAATATAGAACTTTGTGCGGTTCGATTCTATTTGATTCGACTCGAAAGATCAATGACCTATAGTTTTCGCCCCTAGCAAAGACACCATCCACGTGCCATGTAACTGTTTGGTCCACATGGTGGTGAGTTGGTAGAAACTAAGATACTGAGGGCGTCAGCAGCATCTACAAGGCCGGAGTAAGATGCAATGCGCTTTAGCTCCACGTTCGGGTAAAAAAATCAAAGTGGAACCAACGATTGGTCAGTCTGTGGAAGAAATCTCATTGCCTTTCCGAGAATCCTTTCCTCGCCTCTCGTCAAAAGCATCGGTACAGTCGTTCGGAAAGCGCAGGATAGGTTCTTCTTCGACCACGAAAATGGAACTTTTTGGCCCTTCATATGTATGTGGTGGTGAGGTCCGACAACTAATTTGGATAAATGCCATGTGTTGGGACCGACAAACGTAAGAAAAGAAAGAAGAAATCGGAGAAGAAGACGGAATTTTTTTCCACATCAACGATTATCTGCTTTGAAAGACTCCTGACAGCCGCAACCCATAAGTTAATTAGTGTAAAAGTAAAGTCTAAAACTAATATATCACTGAAAATTCTTGATTTCATTTAATGTATCGAGTTTCTTGCCTCATGGATTGGAAGCTAAACCATAGACTGACAAAAATACTTTTCAACTGAATATCAACGCCGATAAATCATCGCACTTTTCAGTATAAAATTTTGTTTAGATTGGTTTGATTCGATTCAATTAGATGAAGCTAAAATTACATTTTTAGGTATTTTCACCTAGTGATGACTGCACCGCTCATGTGCCATTTAACTTTGTGCGACACGTGGTAGTGAGTTGGAGATACTTGAGGGGTCAGCAGCATCTACTAGGGCCAAAGTGGATGCAATGCAGCTCAGCTTCACGTTCAAGTATATATCAAGATGGAATCACCGATTGGTCAGTTTGTGGAAGGAAATCTCATTGCCTTTCCGAGAATCATTTCCTTGCCTCTCGTCAAAAGGATACCAACACTCGTCTAAAACTGTAGGAGAGGTTCTTCTTCAACCACGAAGATGGAACTTTTTGGTCCTTCATTTGTGGTGGCGTGGTCCGACAATCAGTCGAATGGTCGTAAGTGTTCGGAATGTGTCTTGAATTTGAACCCATGAAGAAAAATGTTAAGGATCACATATACCCTTTTTCCTATCTTGTGGTGGTGCCATCTAATGCCTCTACAAATATAATGAAAGGCATAGCCAGTGGAACTGTCATAGAAAGTCACTATTCTTTTCTTCTTTTCTTCTTTTCTTCTCTCGTATTTAGTCGACTCTTCTTTCTCTCGCCTGCAACCATATATGGAGTTCAAGGTCATCAATCATGGCCATAGAGGTGGCCGGATCCAGGCAACTATGGGTGACGACAAATGAGTGTCGGAGGAGTTTTGGCTGAGTGATCACAAGCTTGAAGACAATGAAGAGTAACTCATGCATAGAAAAAGAAGAAAAAAAAGAAAAAAAGAAGGCAAATTAAAAAAAAAACATCAGAAAAACTAGAAGAAAAATAATGTTATCGTTACGTTGGTATTGTTAAATGTGGGATGACCGGCAATTATTAGATTATCACGTTAGATAAATCTAGCGAGATTTCGTCGAGAGAACTTGGTTGCATGTTCCCTCAAAAGTTTAGGACTACATTAATTTAATCAAAAGGTTTATGATTCAATCGGTCTCCGCTCAATAGGTTCAAGACAAATTGTGCAACTATCCCAAAAAAAAAAAACACATGACATGACAATCCGAATCATAATATTCGCCCAATTGGTGTCGAGGCGGCAACACAAAGCAGCAAATAAACACGTGACATAATGGTCAGTCCATAACCAAGTACAATTATCAGCACAAAGCCTGGGCCGATCAGCCGATGTCTAGTCCACAATCAACCCAAACGAGTGTCGATTGTCATTCCATGCAACGCAACCTACTCGAACTCGAACTTAGAGCTAATTATCGACCTCGATCTCCACACACTCTGCCCTTCTCAAAAGTAGATTATACCCCCAAAATTTAATCATCGATTTAATAACTTTGCGGCTGCTCCGAAACAATGCATCATGGCGTCGACAAACATGGGCAATGGGGTTTCCATCATTCGAGTTGTCAAAGAAGGCCGAAAGCACAGTTTGCCCAATGAAAAGCAGCCGACCTTGGACGACAGCACGAAGCTTAGCTGTCTCCTGAGTCTATGATTGGAACTTTGGTCTAATTACAATAACTTTCGCCGTCGTGGCTCGTTGATGCCAGCCCATGGCGATGCATTGGGAGTGGAAATTGGGTGGGCGTTTGTCGTCTCTAATTAATAGGATTCACTGCGTCACCCTCCCGCTCTTGCTAGTGACATTTGTTGTCATTCGTTATTTCGCAATTTGAATGATTCCTTCATTTCTATAAGGGAAAGTTGGCCACGTGAGCTTCCCCTAATTGGTCGTTCCCTGCCGTCAGATGAGATTTTTAATCGTGTGTTACACATCTTTGTCCTTTCCGAAATTTTTTTTTTCTGGGTATCTTTTGTTTTATCGTTTGCACTAGAACTCACATGACTAAACAATTTGTCAAGCATGCTACGTTGATTGTCGCTTGATCTCAATGAATTGAATAGGCATGACCGCATCGCTTCTGTTTTGATCATGCGGCCAACAATGGAGAAAGGAATGCAAAACTTGGTCTCGAATCCTGAAATCGAGGTCAAGATCGGTTCCGATGCTCAATCTAGCCGTATGCTCATCCTCATTTTAACTAAGTGTCTCCTTTTAAGTAAAAAACCTTCCCACATGGGTCTCCAGTAATGACCATTTCAAGAGAAATTGAAGCTACTAAAACTTTAGCTGTGGCTCAATGTGAGGCACAAATGTTGTCGATAATAAAAATATTTTTTATCGATTAATTATTTGAAGCGATACAAGCGATTATTTTTAGAAAAATGTTTTCTGAAATCATTTTTATCTTTTGCGAGACAAACAATGGCTTGCTATACTCGGATTCTCTATCACGTGAAACCACCAAACGGGGACCAAACTGACAAAAGAAAATATATCTGGTTGAGCATCAAATGGAGGATGCTCTCTGTTGCTCTCAAACAAAATGATCTGAGAATAAAGAATAAAGAGCACAGCGAAATGAGCACAAGTTGGCTTAATGGTCAAAGACGAATATGAAAGTGGATCAGGCCCTTTGGCAACTGTGAAAGATTCTTCAAGTTGGACTTAGTTTTTTCACCGTGCTAGTAAAGTAAAAAATGTCCCCTCAAGCGAGCTAAATTTCATAGTCTCGGAGTTCCTGATGGTCGGGAATCATAATTGGCTCCGGACATGCTGGAATTCAGAAATCAAAAGTTGCAGTTCTCAAGATTAAAATAAATAATTGATGATCAAGAAATGGGGAAATGTACCAAAAAGGTCTTGAATTTATTTGCACTAATACCAATTCAGTCCTAAACCTTTCAATTGTATCAATTGAGTCCTAAATCTTTTGACATTTTGCCAATATAATCGATCCAGTCAATTTTGGTCGGAAATCGCTAACGAGACATGGACAATTTTCGCAGTTTAGGACTGAATTGACATGAGTGTAATGGATTTAAGAATTTTTGCTTCTTTTTTCTCGAGAAAGGATATGAATTCATTCTTGAGTCTTGAGAAAGAAGTCTAGAAGGTGCGGTTCTCGCCTGTTCTCCGTTCGTTCGGGGTCATGACAAGAAAAAAGGAGCAAAAAATTCCTGTGGCTATACGCCCACATTATTCTAGGCTGACTGCAAAGGTATTGAAGGTGCAATAATTGGATCATATTCAGCATATCCATATGATACAGATTTTTAAGGCTAGTTATCAGCCTTTACATCCTAACAAAGGACAACGACAACTCTACAACTTATCCATTTTTTCTTTTCACCGGGAAAATGATTTCTATTCGGTTTGGAAACTGTCGTACCCATTGATAGAATGTTAGGTTTAAGTGCCAATAAAGCACCAATTGCCCATTAGGCGAGCTCGCCACCACGTCCCCACCGCGATATGAATGGGGAGCCCGAGACCGGCAATACACCTAAGCCCATGCCTAGTCTAGGCACACTAATCAAGGTTTCTTGCATCGGGAATAGGCCGAAGAATTGAAACTGTGACCTCCGACTCACGAAGCAAGTCTTGGACCACTTGACCAACCAAATGCACAGCGACAACTGCAAGTTGTAATCGGAATAAAGAATTTGTTGATGTTGCATGTGGTAGACCGATTGATTTTCTTAGGTGGTGGATTGATCAAAGAATTAGATAAATGTAACCGTAAGACACCTAATTTTTACCGAGATCTAACCAGCAGAAACCCCCATGAAATTTCAACCGAAGGGTGCAATTGGGTTGTATCCTGCAAGACATTTTTGACAATACCCAATACACCCAAATTGAACGGTCGGATCACTAGATATTACAACGGTTAACTATAGCCGTCCGATCCCAATGGAGTCGGGAAAAGTGCCGTTTTCCGCATATTAAGTGATGAGATCATATAGATCTAGTCTTAAAACTTTCCAACGCCAAGAACTGCCTCAGTTGGGTTTACAAATGGAGATGTCACGACCTTTCACTTCGGTTACCCAGGTTGGACCTATTCGCCAAAATCCACAGACCCTACAGTTTGCGGAAATCAAACCACATTTTTCGAAAGTTTGGTTTGCGAGCTTTCCGTGGACTCAAGAGTCAGTTCTATCGGACACTGAAAATAAACATACCGTCAAAGTTTGGTCAAATTTCAAAGAATTCAACAAAAAAAAGAGGGCTGACCGCCCAACTAATGGATGCCACATGGCAGGCACAGGAGCGGGGCCCCACGCCAGTGATGGGCTAGCGTCGGCCAGGCCCCAGTGCGTGCCATGGCCCTGCTCAAGGCGCCTAGAAGATCAGATTTGCTTTCAAAAAACATGCGAATTGAAAGCCCCTATGCAAGGTCGGGTCAGGCGCTATGCCACACCAACATGGCGCCGGCGTAGTGCCGGGCCGCCCCCCTGTGATTGCCACGTCGCATTTGCGGGTTGGCCCACATTGGCCGCTGCATTTTCCCTTTATGTTTTCTTTAAATTCATTTTCTTTCTACATTCGACCTAGTTATGATCATAAAAATCATCCAACCCAAAAGTCGAGTTGTTATTCCTTTCTCAACTAGCATCCTCACATTGGTAAGCACAACGACTGCAGTGCAATTCGATAGATTGTCATAATAAGTCGGGTGGATGTTATTGGCTTCTCAGTAGCAATTTTTGAGATAACAAGGTGCAAAGTAGTAAACGGGTGAAATGTGAACAAAGAATAAATTTCTCAAAGAATTCAAGCAAACCATTGTCGCCATGTAACTTGTAGTCGTATGTTATTGACATTCATTTTGAAGGGGCCCAAAGATAAGTTAAGAAATGATGCTCTGCAAACCTTAGCCAAAACGCAAACCCATGTCAAACAAGATCAAAACAAGGACCTCTGTTGATTCTTCCATTGATCTGTAACGAAGATAGGCATCTGTATGAGGCCATCAAGTACAAAGAAAATGGCTTGAAAGCAAGAATGGTCGAGTAGCATCTCATTTGGTCCATCTCTAATGAGATTTTCATTGCGCTGTATGTGTAGCTTTATAACAAACCTCACAACAGAACATCCCTCAAAAGTCACAAGCATCTACTACCTACGACTAGCGGATTCCCTGCGTCAGAACTTATGTACAACTGTCTAATCTATAGCGATTGTGTATGAGATGTATCGTCTTGGACACTCTTGTTATTGATACTGTACATCAGATTTATCTGATTTATAATACATCAGCAATCAGCTTCATCTGCATTATGTGAAAAAATATCGACAGGCACGGTTGTGCTGTCATAGTTGTCTCGACGCACAACTCTAGAATTACGAGAATCATGCGAGTGGTCGAAGAAAACCACAACCACTGATATATCGTCATGGAAATGCCGTCTTATGCCCTTCTTAATTTTCTTAATGTCATCAAATCGAATCTCTCTTTTCCTCGCGGCCTCCTGAAGGGCAGCTCTCACCAGTCGCTTGGCTATCCCCTGCAAATTTTGTTTCTCATGTCACACAACAAGATCATTTGCATCATGAATCGAGATGTCAAGCAGATGAATTTGATGGTCATAAATAGTTCGTGACAACTCAATTGTTTGCAGGCAGAAGTAAAATACTTTCCTTCTAGTTTGGGAAGCCAAAGATTAAAAGATATAATCACAGAACTCATCTGCCCAAATAAGCAAGTAGAAACAAGTAGGTCTTTGGATTGTCTGCATGCACACCATTACCAAGAAAGAAAGTTCTATCCACAAGCAGTATTAATCAAGTGACAAATGGTGAAGTTCCAATAACTATTCTTTGATTAGGATTGTTCCTGGAGAATATGTCCTTAAAAAGTTTTCTGCCATGAAAGTTGGCCGCTGGAAGTATCTACTTGTACATGATTCTACTTCTAGCATATGCATCAAACTAAAACCATAATTGCTCACATGAAGACATAGATAAGGCAGAATGAAAATCTAAAGCGATAAAGGAAAAGATACTCACAGCTTGTGGATATTTTGAGACAATTTCAACGGCTGTTTTGTCAGTCAAATGCTCCCAGAGACCATCTGAAGCGAATATTAAGAATAAGTCATTTTTCTTTAATTCTCGAATTACTATAGAGGGTTCCGCTGTCATTAAAGGCCTCCTTAATGGAATTGCTGGCCCCCATTGATTAAACTCAGGTCTCTTCAAGTAGAAATCTCCAATTGATCTTGACACCTATAAAGGAAAAAACATTAGGCAACTGGAAATTGTAAAGGCATTTGGTGATATAAATTACTGCTACAACAAAAACGCAACAACGAAAACCAAAGTTCATGTATACACATAATAGTGCATCACTCCAAGTCTAGAAAACCAGATGTAACAGAACTCCAAAAACGTCCTGATCGCAACATCACGCTTACAATAGCTTCATATTGGAAATTACATTCACTCTGCAGATGTCAAAGAATGGATTGACAGCTTAGTCACTGAGAGAAATAAATAAACAACAATATCACGATCATGGCTCATCCAGATGAATGAACTCCGTCTGAATATGAAGATCATGTAATTTACACGTATCAAATAGTGAATTCTTCGAAAACTGACGGAGCATTCTCTCACAAAGAGAGCAAAAACAGTAAGGTAGCCAGCAAATATTACATAGGCATCATGAAAGGGACACTTCCTGATTATTTTTACGAGCTTTTCAGCAGTACCACGGTAGTTCTTCTCCAACTAATTTTCTATACCTAAAAGACATTTCCAAAATCGCCTACTTTAACATTTGTGAAGACTGAAGAGTCGATATTCAACATCACGCTCGACCATTATAGTTCATAGATCTCCTTTGAGAGTTACTGAACTTATCAAGAGCCGCACTAGATGTGAATTTACCTTGACTATCACATCATTATGTTGATTAGTGTTACATGATTCAAGTTAAGAACGATTTCCAATTGTCATGGGTTTCACCCCAGAATAAGGATCCAATAGGCCTAATCCCCTGATTTTTCTTAACATGGTACATTTCCTGACTCGCTTCGGTTATGCCTGTCATGAGAGAGAGAGAGAGAACCCTTCTTGTCCAAACAATGTTAAAACTCATCTTGCTTTACATCCAAAGAATAACTGATTTGTAGTTTTCAACAAGTAAAGAGACTGAAGATTTACGCAAGATTTTAAGACACGTGTTGCAAATTCTCTTTATAGATCAATCGTACACCGATTTGTTATAACTGATTAAGAGTTTTCAATCAGTAAAAAGGACTGCAGAATTTATGCAAGATTCAAAGACACATGCTGCAAATTCTTTTTACAGATGAATCATACACCCAGTCGTATTATCTTTGGATTGTTAAACTGCCCAGTAAAGGAAGGTCATTTCAAAAGCAGAACTGCTTTAAAAGGGAAGTTTAATCAGTACCTGAATTATTCCCTTGATTCTCCAAACGCCGCGAGTATTCACAACAATACCTGAATCGTCCGGATGGAGGGCCTCCACCTCCTTCCTAATCTCCTCAGCACAAACATTATGATCAGTGGACAATCTCTCCGCCACCACCGTGCCACTTACATTTTTCTCTGGTACTCTTCGACCGAGCACTGCCCTTGAGTCACCAAGATTCGCCACATAGAGATTATTGCTCGAAATCACTCCAACAAGGCAACATGAACCCATGGACGCGATCTCCGGCCGGACGGGCCAAGATTGCCTCACAAAGTGCAAGAACTCTTCTTCTATATTATCAAATGCCTTTTTGATGATTTCAGAGGATACTCCACCATGCTCCGACGCACACTCTGACCAAATACGTAAGGAAGCAAATTTAATGAGGAGGGTATTTCGGCACAACTGACTTCGATCGAGGACTTGCACTATTATCAACGCTAAGTTTCCAGAGTTCAAAAGACACATCAAGCTGATCGATCAAGATTTATCTTTTATTCAATCTTCTTTGAAACTCACAAAAGACTTTCCCCAGCAGAGACCCAAAAGAACGGAGGGGACTTACTATGAAGGAAAGGAAACAGAGAGCGAGCGATGAAGCGGGACGCCTCGGGCCCGCCGTGGCCGTCGTATACCCCGACGTACGTCGTCGACGAGGCCGTCCAGACCTGAGCTTGATCCTCCAGGGATGAATTCGCCTGCACGGCGGCGATCGAGTAATCCCCACAAGCGTGCGGCTTCAGATCGACGTGCCACGCGAGCTTGTCGCCGCCGCCCCAGCCGAAGCACCGCTCCAGGTGCCCGTAGCACGATCCAGACATCTCAAGCTCCGGTTTTTCCCACCGGGGCAGCGATCTTTCTTGGTGGGTATCCTCGATCTTGGCGCCGGAAACGATCGCCGCTCGGTGGGAAAGTGAAAGCAGCGAATGGGGAAGGAAAGCGGAGAAAGACTATCCTGAGCTGGGTTTTGGGGGCATTAGAAAAACCGGATGCCGTGGGAATTGCGCGTCAAAGGAGAGAGACAGAGACAACAGCGGAATGGTCCAAAGGCGTGATTGACGAGGATTTGTTGGGTGCGGAGGTCTCGGACGGAAGATTCCAATGCAAATTCCGGGAGGCCGACAAGAATCTGAGTGGACAAACCAATATGACATGCTTTCCAAAGTTCTCTCTTTTTCATCTGTCAAAAATGGCTTATTTTTCCGCATGACATTTTTCCTTTTCTCCCTTCCATCCTAGCATGCTCGCGAGGGACAAGAACAAGGAGAAGAAAGAAGAAAGAGTGAGAGAAAACTCAATTCTTGTTTAGGGTCGGATTTTGTTCGGGACAGAACCGACACGGCGACAGTTGACAGCATAGCATTGCAAGGGGGGCGAGTTCGGGAGGGACTAGAATCAAGAGAGAAATTAGCCCTTTTCTTTTCTTCTTAAAATAGGATATATGCGGGTGCGGGATTAATAGGTATTTTTTGGGTTAATACCACTAAAAACCCTAAATTGATACATCTGTAATAATTTTACTCCGAACTATTTTTTTACTACAAAAAACCCCAAACCGGTACACCTGTGATAAATTTACCTCGAACTATTTTTTTGATCACCAAAAATCCCAAACTGGTACACTTGTGATGATTTTATCCCGAACTATTTTCTTGACAACAAAAAACCTTAAATTGGTACACCTATGATAATTTTACCCTAAACTAATTTTTTGACCCCAAACTATTATATTTGTTAACAAATTTACCATCCGTTAGTATCTGTTAAATTGGATTAATATTATAAAAAATCACAAATTGATAAACTTGTGACAAGCAGAGGGTTAAAACTCCAAACTGGTACACCAATTAACTATTTTTTTTGGTAAGGGTACACCAATTAACTATTTTTTTTTTGATAACCCAGGGAACCCCCGCACGGCCGGCAGCCGGGAAGTAAACCCTGGGAGCGACACATGCTAGCCACCACACACGTGCCACCGGTTAAGTTACCCTGCGGCGCTCGGGATTCGAACACTCAATCTTTTGCGAGAGGAAGAGTACGCGTTCCAGCAGCGCCACCCAGGCGGGTGGTCCAATTAACTATTTCGTGCCATTAAACTTAATAATTTGACAGTAAAATTTAACGAAAACTAACGGAGAATAAATTTATCACAAATGTACCGGTTTAGGGTTTTAGATGGTCAAAAAATTAATTCGGGGTAAAATTGTCATATGTGTACTGGTGTAGAGTTTTTGGTGATCAAAAAATAGTTCAAGATAAAATTATAATAAGTGTATCAGTTTGTGATTTTTTATGATCGAAAAAATATTTTAAAATAAATTTATTATAAATATATCAATTTGAGGTTTTTCATAGTATCAATTTTTTTTTAAATGGAGTCATTTGATTAGGTATAAAATGGGGTGTGTTTTGATTTTCCTTACCAGTGAAGTAAACGTCAAACTCAGGCGTTGACGTGGACCAAGAAGCTCATTCTCAGTCTCAGTTTCCACCGGTCAAACTTGGGATCTTTTGGATTTCTCAGCATTTCCAGCCTCTTCTGACGTGTCTCCACCGTGGAAAATCTATCATCTATGCCCCCTTTTTCTTTCCTTTTTCTGGCTTTTTTCTTTTTCTGAAGCTTAATTTACCAAGGAACGTGGATCCATGAACTAAACGATAACCCTTCTCTATACAGCCAACAAAAATTTATCGCCGTCATTGAATATGAATTTTCGCGATATTTCTTATTATACGTAACGGTTTGGTTACTCGTACATTATCATTACCGTTATATAAATTTTCCCGGATTACATATAGAGTTTCAATGTCGCGTGATATCCGGACGTGAGCGTAGGGGTGTAATTGGGTCGAGCTATATTGGAGTTACATGAGCTTGGCTCAGTTCCTATTGAGTTCGAGTAATCGAGTGCTTAGTTGAATTTAGCTCCAGCTTAAACATGCTTTTACTCAAAGCATCCCAAGCATAATCAAGCGATTGATCTTTTCGTATGTTTTAGTTACGCTTGTGCATTTTAAGTTTAATCGATAGCTAGTTTGGTTAATATCATATTGGAAAATCAGAGTTTCAATTCAATTTCGAGTTTAGCTTGAGGATTAGATGAACATTTACCTGCCTGATCAAGTCAGGTCGAGCTCGAGAGTCGATTAAAAACTCGATTGGGTTGGATTGAACTTGAGTTGAGTATCGAGTTGTGGATATATCCTAGTCTAAGATTAAAAACTCATTTGCTATTAGTGTTGCACACAAGGAAAAGTACCAAAAAAGTCATAAACTTATTGTGTTGGTACAAATTCAGTTTTAAACCTTTCAATTAAACCAATTCAATCCTAAACCTTTTCACATTGATATCAATTTAGTTTATCCGGCCAATTTATGCTAGAAATCACTAATGTGAATGCCAACCATCCGACGTGGCACGGCCAACTCTGACGTGGATAAATTTTAATAATTTTTTAATAATTGTTTTCTCTTTTTTCCCTTTTTTTCTTTATTTTTTTTTTGCCTTCTCCTTTGCTTGTGGTCGGTTGCCATGGCCGGCGACTAGCCATAGGTGAGGGCTGGCAAGGCGACAAGGCCCTCACCGGCCACAGGGGAGGGCAGCTGTCGCTGGATCTGGCGAGGGTTAGACTCTCGCGGCTTAGGGTGAGGTCACCCTTGTCAGATCTCAGACGACGATTGTCGACGCCAGATCTAGCTCGCCATGGGCCATAGCCCTTAGTCTGCTCCAGCGAAGGATTTGCTTTTTTTTTTTAATTAAAAAAATTCCCAGCCAAAGTCTTTTGCAAAATAAAATTTATTAAACACTATTTGGATTAAAGTAGCTTCACAAAAGATTTTTTATCAAATGTTAGTTGCATTTTCCCAAGAGGCTTTAAGTTAAAAGTATTTGCATTCCCCCAAAACACGTTTACAAAGGCGAACCAAACGGGGCCTAAAAACTCATTTGCCATGAGAGTCACATAGATGTGCCCGTCTCCACTAAAAGGAGTATCTCCGAAGCGAAAAAGCAAGGGATTTAATTTAGCTTGAAATTGAAAGTTACATACGTAGATGCACGCGGTCCCTCAGTTACTGGAAAACACCAAACGGTTAAAAATGTCAAATCATATCTGTATTTCACAAACGAAATGTTAATTAAAAAAAAACTTAAAACAGTTCTTTCTTGCGACATTAAAAGTAAAACAATAAATCATTTATTCGAGATTTTAGGTCGCACTTCGACTGCGTCATGAAATTAGCAGGAATTTTGTGGCGTCGGAGTTTACCATCCGAGACGAGCTTTCTCATCAAGGAAAAGAAAAAAAGGGCCCATCGGTCGTTATTCAATTTTGTCATCCTGATTATTACTATTCCGATCGAGTTCATTTTCGGGTTCGTATTTCGGACAGCATCATCTGCTGACTCTACTCACACCAAATAAGTACAGACATTGAACGTTAACTTTGAATCTTCCAGTACAAATCATGGACCCATCACTGCTTGGGAAAGTTTTGTTTCCACTGGAAAATAAGTCAATATACGGAGTCTTGGAAGACCAAGTCGAGCGCTCTCAGCCAAGTTGTTTTCAGACAAATCGGTGTTTACCAAGTCGCTTTGGGTTCGATGCCCTCTTCTGGTTTTTTTATTATCCTACTCAGATGTTGAAAACATCCTACTATTTCCCATTAGCATTCTTTCTTCTCGGAAAACATGTTAGTAAAACATTCATTTATTTCGCGAAAAATAAATAATTTTAAAAAATATGGCATTAAAGATTGCTTGTATCGCTGGATATAATTAACCATTAAAATATGTTTTCATATCGATAATAAGTTATGTCTAAACTTAATAAAATTTTGCCATTCGTTTATTTTTGTAAGCGATATGGATAATTATTTTTAGGAAAATACTTTCTAAATCATTTATCTCTCGCGAAATTAACGCGCCATAAGTATTGTTTTTCATACACCAATCGTACCATGAGATGGCAGCAAATGGAAAGATAGGCCATTTAGAAATGAGCAACTTAATATTCAAATGCAAAACTTGACTCGGACGCATACAAGCGGGGTTGACTTGTTTGACATGACCGACCGGCCTAGCCGTTTCATGTTGTGCCTTTTTTCTTTTGAATTTTTTGGCCGGTGGCCCTTAGGGTTGTTTCCTTAGATTGTTTGGGTCCAAAGGGCTTTTCGAGACACCAGAGCACAATATGGCCTAGCGACATGATGGCTTGTGCTATGACACTGCGCTACAATGCCGAGCATGGAGGGCCGATGCTCGACTATTTTTTTTTCCGGTCAGAAGGAAAAAATTTCACATCAAAGAGAGGTACATAACTTCAAGATAAAGATACAAATTCAACAAAGCAAGGAAAGTAAATCTAAAAGATAAATCAACTTAGTAAAGCCTGCAGAAACTCGCTCATTCCACAACAACAGATTTGTCATAGCGTCAAATCACAACCGGTGGGCAATCGCCGGATCTCATATCATTATCAATGATGAGCACACACGAAGATTTCCTCCCTAGTAGCTACGGCTTTACCAAAAGGCGATGCACACCTCAATTTGACGTCCCCAACACCATCACTGTAAAAAGAAGACCTGCAAAATAGATACCAGTTGATCAAAGGAATCACTTTTAGAAAAGCCAACCACTGAAGGTAGCAACGGATAAGTCTCGAAGACTTGCAAAGCGCTCAACTATATGGAGCAAGGGCCGGAGCCGGAGCCGGAGCGAGCAAGCAGATTCTTCCTAGGCACTCATGCGTCGATCTTCTGAGCTCACAAGACAAAACTCTGCACTTCCGCGGAGGATGTCTATAGCATCGTCAGCAAAATCAACGAAGTAGTCCTGAAAATGAGGAGATTAGGGAGAGGGAGAGGGAGAGGGAGGTCCCACGGGGACGTCGCTATAGAAAGAGGGCTGGGCGACGGCTGAAAGAGGAGAGGAAAACCTAAGGCAGAGAAATCCTTTGCCTTCTGTTTCCCTCTACTTCCGTGGACAATGCTCGGCTTGGTTAGCTATGTAAGCGAAGTAAATTATTTACCGTATGCATAAATAATTTTCCTTTGCTTGGAAAATTTGTAATCAAGGTCATTAGAAACCTTAAATTATTTAAAGGTTTGAAGTTTGGGATGGAGATTTACTTACACAGAAAGAAAAAGAAGAAAAAAAATGGAAAGTGAAAACCCATAGTCAGCTTTGATACATGCCTAATCACTTTACATCCTCTATTTTTAAAATTAGAAAAACTACAGTAAGTTTTCTAGTAACACCCTAACCTACACCTTATTGTAACTTCACACACAAAATTGCACTTGTTCCCCCAAATGCCTCTTACCATTCAAAGACCCTAGTTTCTCTCTCTCTCTCTTTCAAGAAAACTCCATCCACAACCTCTACTACACCTATCGCTAAATCATGGTCATCATCGTGGTCACGGGAAAATTGTCCAATTAACCCCAAATATATTATAAGGATATTAATTCGATTTTAAAATTTTTAATATTATTAATATAGTCTTAAATTTTTACGTAAAATTTTAATCTAATTATTTCGATCAAATTACGCTGAAAATGGTTGAGTCGAATTGATGATACACGTACAATTGGTCATCGGCAAACCTTGCCATGACCGGTGAGCAATGAGTGAGAGAGAGATGGTGAGGGGTGCTGGTGACGGGGGGTTGGATATGATGGCACTCTCAAGATAGATTTTGACTTTTGACTGCTAATCCGTCGTGGGGAGCCAAGTTGAAATAATAGGGTTCAGAAGCGGTCTTTGTCTAGTGAATGATGCTATCTGTCAGTGTTGATGATGCAGCACTGACTTTTCTCTCGCACTACCTTTTCCTCGTTTCTCACCACCTTCCGATGTCTCAGTCGATGATCATAACAATCCTCGACTTTATCGCCGTAATCAAAATGAGAACCAATTGAGCCCCAATGGAATCGATTGTCCATATGAAAGACGTAATTTGGAATGCGAAAAGTTCAACACTTAAAAATAGAAAACGCGGTCGACTTCGATCTAAAAGAGAACTATTTAATCCCGACGGAATCGATCGAGTATTTCAAGGACTTAATCTGGACGCGGCAAATTTTATATTTGAACATAAACATTATCAAATTCAATCAATGCAAGTGAACGGAGATACTTAAAAGGAGGGGTGTGCAAAATGGACTCTTCAAATTGGGAACCGTCCAGACTGGACCGAACTGGCCAGTTTGGTCCGATTTCTAAGAGTATAGATTTGGTTCCTAGTTCATAAAAGTGTCAATTTTCAGTTCCAACGGAAACCAGACCAATCGGACCAGATCGCTACTTATACTTTTTTTATTTTTTTCTTCACAAAAATAGTAGAATGTAAAACTAAATCCTAGGTGAACTTCATAGTCATAAATTAACTGACAAAAATTAGTAGAATGTGAACTAAACCCTAAGTGAAGTTCATTAACATAAATTCATTGACAAAAATTAACAAAATATGAACTAAATCCAAAGTGACTGATTCTATTACATCGGATTGGGAATCGATCACCTCCGCTTGCAAGCACCTATAGAGATTTGTGGTATTGGATTATTGGACTCTTGATATTTTATTATTCACTAAGAAAAAGCACTCCTGTGACAATAATAGCCAAGTAGGAAGGATAAGGATGTGTGGTTCTAAGGTTTTTACCGTGGTCAGAAAAGTGATCTTTGGGTAACCTCGGCTAACACCGGTCCATACGGTGCACCAACATTTTGATAAATGGAGAAAAATAAAGAATTATTTCACCTAATTAAGTAATCAAAGTATTCAGCTAAGGGTCACGTTTTTTCCACTCCTACCACAACTAAAACACTTCTTATCACGACATTTTGACAATATTAACTAATTTTGTGCGTCTTACCTTGTTTTAAAAATATCTTTTGTTTGATTGTGATATCTCATTTGTTTTCTTCTTTATGTTTTCTTATTGGTCCCATTTTCCTCTTTCTTTTTAGTTCTCTCCTTTCCCTGGTAGTTCTGATCATGGTTCATGTCTTGATAACATCTGTAAAAAAAAAAAGAACACTCTTTTGTGGTCTACCTATGTGACTTGTCATCCAGGCCATGTTGCACTCACCAATTTTTTAATCTTTTAACCTGAGTTTTTGATACCCAAAACACAATAGACCTAAAAGCTCTGGCATTGAACTTCTTAATGGCAATTAGATTACAAATATTCAAACAATTTATAGGCAATGAGGCCACCTCATCACATAAGGGCTTGGACTTGAGGGTCAAGTTCACAATCACCTCTCCAACTCTCTTAACTGCCAGTGATGGAAGCTCGGCGACCAAGATCAGCGTAGAAGTATGAGAGACTGCGGGAGCGAGGAGGCGAAAATCCCTACCTGTCTTGTGGATGGGATTGTCGTTCTTGAATGTGGCATTTTTCAATTTGTGTAAACAACTTAGTGAGAGCAGGGGGAATTCGAGACATGGATCTGGAGGTTGGTAGGTGATGGCGAATTGGCTATGACTGTGACAATTAGAACCAAGAAGACGAAGATGGAGAAGCAAACATTGCTGATGAGCATGATGAGGATATGGGCGAGGGCTTCAGCCCCTGGATTTGAATTTTTAATGGGGTTTTTCTTGTCTCTTTGATTAATCAATCGAAAAATTTGATGCCAAATGGGATAACAAATAGCACAAAGAGCGAAAGTGATGGAATGGGGGTGAAGAGTGAAGAGACATGAGATGGGTTTTTCACTTACAATTGAGCTTTGAGTTGAAGAAATATAGATGGAAGAGGACTAATTGGGTGAGGAGGAGGCTTTTGTAAATTTGGGCTTCAACTCCGTGAGTTGCTCGTGTCAATGACGAACATTTTTTTTATTGTTTTTTTTATGCCGGTGACAAACATTGAGGTGCCAAAACTTGTCTATCATTAGCATGAGAGAGAGTGTTTCAAAAAGAGAGAGAGAATAGAGAAATAAATGAGAAGAGGAAAGTGGCACAACGAGAAAAGAGAATGAAAAAAGGCAAATGAAGAATACTTAAAAAAGGTAGGTCTCACAAAGGTTAATATTATCAAAACATTTTGCTAGGGAGTGTTTCAGTCATAAAGGGAGTGAAAAAAGTGCGGCCCTAAGCAAATCACTTTTTATTTTCTAATCTTGTAATAATCAGGCGCCCAAGTATGAAATGGCGAAAGAAAAGGCCCCCGTTAAGCAACTTAAGAGGCCGAATGAAACGAAGCCAAGCCCGAATGCTGAAGATGAAGAGAAGGCCCACTGTCGGGTAATCACTTTGAAGGCCCAAAAAGTAACAGGGCATGATTCAATAGGTCTCTTATCAACTATACTCTGTATGCAATCTATAAGGCAAAAATAAAAGGATTGAGATCGTCTAAACTTATATGGAAATTTATATTTCGAAAGTTGTTCCTTCTATATAATTGACACATCACTAATGAGATAGAAACCGCACCTGGAAATACTTTGGCTTTATTTAAGTACCTTCGGACTTCTATGACGATGGAAGCAGGATGAGTTTGGAACGGCTTTACCTTTTTCCAAATCCTCTTGTCAACTTTCTGCTATTTTTCAAGTCCGTCTCGAACCTATCACAATTTTGACATCAACTCCTGAAGTTGTATTGCTGAAGTAGTTGAATGACCGTGACCCATAGTAGATTTTTTCTAGCCCATAGTTATCTAGCACTAAATCCATAATAAACCTCACCTAGTAACTGGATATCTGCGTTTTGACAAATAAAAAAAAACTGGATATCTGTGCCTAGACCCCAAATTATCAAAACTAAATATATAAGTAAAGCACATCAGTTCTACAAACACAACCCATATTCATAGGAAGAAGTGTCCAAAATGTCTTAAACCTACAGCATGACGGCTACATCAATGTTAAATTTTTTAATTTGATCAATTTAGATTTAAATTTTTTGACAATTTTCCAATATAATACTTCAGGCCAATGCCAAAAATTGCTAACTTTTTAATAATTCATGCATTGTATGGCTCTACTTTGAAATCCCATGGAGTTGCGATACCATAATTTGATAAGAACATTACCAATTTACCCATCTAATAAGTCTTGAAAAGACCCAAACCCCAACGAGACAAGAAAACTTAATGCACATACACTATATTACCTTAGTACTATTGTGGAAATAGATGTATTTTTGACAATGAACACATTATATTCGTGTATTGGATTTACCAACCCTAAAACCTCGTTTCCATCCCAAACCACACAGGTTTGATAATCGAAGCTCCGAAGTCCATTCACGTCTCCCCACGTCTCGTTTAGATTTCGACGGATCACCGATCATAACTCCCGAGGTTCCTTGCCTCTGCTGTAGAAGAAAACGATCCACCAGATGCGAAAATCTCTTTCTGCTCTTCTTGTTGGAGAGAGAGAGAGAGAGAGAGAGAGAGATGATCCTGATGGTGAAGCTGACTGACTGGTGGCGAATCTAGCGTTGGCTAGAGGAGGAGATGCTGGTTTTGGAAATAATCATTGTGGAAATGTCTGTTGTTCAAAGGGTCGATTGAATATGTGGTTATGTTCTCCTCCAACAACGATGCACTCAAATTAGACTTCTGACGATTGGTTCGCAAACATTCCTGTCCAATGTTTGACATTTCGTTGCACCACACACCTCGCTCTCCATCTGCCTGCGCAACAGACCCAGTAGATCTGAGCTCGTCGCCCTCTACAAGCCCACATTGACCTCGATTTGGGTCATCCGCGCCGTGCGACCTCCAATCTAACCTTTTCCGGGGTCAAGCAAAGAGAGAGAGAGAGAGAGAGAGAGAGAGAGAGAGAGAGAGAGAGAGAGAGAGAGAGAGTGGACAAACAAGATGACTGATGGTGAGCAACAATGGCGAAGGTGGAGCCTTACGGAGACGATAAAGCAATGGCGACGGCGACGGCGGCAGGTGGTCAAACTCTAGGAGGAAGAGGAGGGCGTCGCAAGTTTCATCCGCGGGTGTAGCACTTACCAACATGCAAAAGTTTCGACAGATCCGAACATAACCCAAACTAATATAACTCTCAAGAGAAAATGGCCAATGTCGAATGTTTTATTCATATCATCAGAAGTGTCACAAAAGAAACAAAACCACCAACGCTTTCTCTTTGACAGACACGTAAAGATCACGAGTTTCACACTACTTGAAGACTCCCTGACGATGGGCGGCCTCGGCCGTGGCGACCTCGGCCTCGGACGAGACGGCGCTGCCCGGCATGGTGGGGGCGTCGGTGGAGCCGGCGCCGCGGCCGGGCTTCGGCTCCAGGTGGCCCTGAGCGCCGTAGCCCCGGAGCTTGTAGTCCTCCAGGTCCTTATACTGCAGGTAAGGGCTGCTCTTCAGCGGGAGCCCCTCCAGGTCCGGCTTCTTCTCTTCGGCCTGGCCTCTCTTTCCCTGCGGATGCACCTCTTGCCTCTCCATTTCGGTTCTTTTTCTCGTTTCGTTTTGAGTTCCGACTCGTTGTCTCTCGCGCTCTCGCTCTGTAATGGATAGGAAATCTGATGCAAACGATGCATTTGAAACGGAGGTTCTTGCGAATGGATGGGGTTCGCTTTTTGTCCGTTTCTCTTGCCGGGCGGCTGCCACGTGTGGGACACGTGTGAGTCAGCGGGGCGATGCGGGGATCCACGTGTCGTCACTCCACGATTTGATCTGGTTATTATAACTTGTACTGTTTTCTTTTAATTTTATCCTTCTCTAAGGTAAATACTTTCCATCTTTTTCTCCTTTTCTTTCTTTATGTATATTAGTAGGTATAGAGGAGTACTCGGACATTTGATTAGATCCTATCGGACGTGCCAGTTCCTGTGCCAGTATATAAGTTTGTGCTCATAGGAGGCGATTTCAAGAGAATGCACAAATATAATGACTCAAATTCAGATCTCGAGTAAAGAGTACAACCATATTCATCTCTTGGAAAGAAAAAAAAAGATCCCGCTATCTTATCTCGCATTATAACCGGTCTCATGCTATGATCAGCGCTTTTCACTTTCCAACTAATAATAGGTAGATGTACCATGGCATAAGATAAGATATTTTCCGTCATTTCGTTTACTCGTGCTTGTTTGGATTTTGCAAAAGAAAAGGGGTGACTCATTTACTTTTCCTGTCAAAATCTAAAACACAATTAATTATAGAAAATTGTGAAGAATTATATATGAAGAGACGTGTCAACATTCATATTTCGTGAAAATACTGAATGCTCGAAATCGAATGGAGCCCAGATCTTTGCCCCGCGTAATTTAGGAAAAAAAAATAAAGAGCGAAACATAAAAACCACTCCCATTTATTTATTTATTTTTATTTTATTGGCTTTTGCGTACATTATCAATTTAACATCCCACTACGCATATATATTGCATCGAAATAACCTACTCTAGGTGATAAGGATCTTTCGGTCGATGTTCAAAGACTACTTACTTGCTTGACAAATAATTAAGATCCAACATTAGACACGGATCAACCGGGGGTACCTAGCCTGGCCTTGCAGGTTGATTCGCATTGGCCGCTAGGTAGGCACTGAGGATTTCACCCCAGGACTTCCCATGGAGGTGGCAAATGGCAATCGAATTGATTCACCGCCACGCTCCGGAGGATTTCTGCCCCCGTGGGGTATCCCTTCCCCACCTGGCCCCCCCGTTAATTCCAGGTATATATCTTTTTCTTCCCTGCCTAGAGGGAATACAGGAGAAGAACCCGAGTTTTCCTTTCCAGGAATTCCTAGGCCAGAGCCCCTTTAAGCCTTTTAAGAACATGGCCAGGTCCATACCTGCCCATCCCGTGATGCTCAATTGCATTTTCCTTGATCACAAGCTACCTAGGGTCCCATCACAAGTTCAAACGCACTGAACAGCCGTAAAGAAGAGGCCTAATTAAATAAAGAAATCATGACTTTACGTCCAATTTCGATTTTACTTCGAAGTTTTTTGTCCGTAAACAATTTCAATTTTAGGTTTGGTTCCAATTCTATCCCAAACATTCTTGCCTAAAAAAAACCCCTAAACTTTAGGTCCAATACCAATTCTACCATGAAATTTTTTGTCTAAAAAAAATCAAAACTTTAACTTTAGTCCCAAACTTCAATTTTATCTCAAATCTGCTCGCGTTAGCCTTTGTCCAAAAATTGCCATTAGTTGTTTGATGTAGCATTTCCATGTCGGTAATAAATCCACATCAATAAGGTGACGTGGAAAAATATCTTCAAAGTGAAACCGTTCTTTGATATGAAAGTAGGAAAATAAGGGATGACTAACGATGATTTTTGGATGGAGGCTAATAGAGGCAGATTTGAGACTAAAGTTACAGGTAGTGAATTATTTTAGGAAAAAAACAAGCTTGGGACGGATTTGGGAGTGCATGTAAAGTTGATGTTTTTTTTTCAACCAAAAAAAGTTTGGGTAGATTTGGACCGAATCTAAATTTGGAGATTTTTTTTAGGGTGTTTCAAAGACGATACGGTCAACTTCCTTCACGAAAATGGGGAGTTTTATCCTGTAAGCCCAGAGTTTCAAAGCGCAATCACCTCGGAAGAATCTACTCTTCCGAATCTGCTCGCTCGTTTCGGCTCCAGCTCCGGCTCCAGTGCTTGCTCCATATAGTCGAGTGCTTCACGAGTCTCCAAGGCTGCTTTGTTGCTGCCTTCAGTAATAAGCCTATCTGAAAGACATTTTGTGATCAATTGGTATCTCTATTGCAAGTTTCTCTCTTGATTTAGAGCTAGATTTAGATTTATGTGCTCTTCTATTCCGAGCTAGTTACAGATCTAGAATTTACAAGGCGCTTTTGGTGCTCTTTCAACCTATTGGTATTGTTGTTATCCCTATATGGTGATGGTGATGAGGACATCAAACCTAGACCTAGCATCGCCTTTCGGCAAAACCATAGCTACTAAAGAGGGAAATCTCTGCATGTGTACGCCACTGATAAAGATGCGAGATTTAGTAATCGTTCGCTGGTTGTGCTTTGATGCTATGACAGACTTGTCTTTGTGGAATGAGCGAGTCTTTGTAGGTTTTTGCCAAGTTGATTTATCTTCATATTTACTAGCTTTGTGGGGTTTGCATCTTTATTTTGGAGTTATGTACCTTCCTTTCATGTTAAATGAAAATTTTCTTTCCGACAAACAAAAAAGGTACAAAAACACCTCTAAATTCCTAAAAGCATAAACCATTGGGGGCAATCCCTAGTGGCAACCTTTCCCACTTGGGAAGGGGGAAATAGAGAGTTCGATTCCCCATCTTCTCGGGGAGGCTATAGGTGGGAATATTTAGTTTTAGATGTGGATTTCGATTTCCATGCTCTGTAAGGAGGCAGGATAAAAGTGTGAAAATGAGTTGAAAGTTAAAGTAAGATAGACAAAAAAAGATAAAAGTGTGAGAGTGAGTTAAAAGTTAAAGTAAGATAGACAAAAAAAAAGTTCTTAAAAGTGTTGACTTTTCTCATTCCTTTACTAGTTGGACAACCCACCAAAAAATATTGAACTCCTTCAGGCCCACCCCATCGGTCTCGCATTATCAAATGGTCCCTTGGCCTTAGCCCTATTTATAGCACGGGCGAATGATCAATCCAACATTGATTCATTTAAGTTCTTAAAAGGGATATTAGCACAAATAGTCTATCAACCTCGGTCCGATATGTAATGCCGTTTCTGAATTTTTAATTTTATGCAATGTGATCCTTGAGTTTTGGCCCAACATGAAATATTATGCCTAAACTTTTAATTTATACAATGTGTCCCTAAACTATTAACAATTATTCAATGTAGTCCCTTCAGGAACCACACAACATTGAACAAATTAAAAATTCAAGGTTGAATTTGCAGATTGAACCAAAGTTCAGGGATTGCATTGAACAATTAAAAATATCTAGGATGATATTGCACATCAAACCATAGTATAGAAATGTGTCAATTTTTTACTTCGTAAAAGCGTCAACTTTTCCCCTTCCTTTACTAGTTTGAGAACAAGCCACCAAATCGATTGGACTCCTATAGGCCCACCCCTATCGCTCTCGCAATTATTGGATGGGCCCTTGGCCTATGCCCTATTTATTGCACGGGCCGATGATGATCGACCCGACACCGATTCGTTCAAGCATTCCATCACCGACCATCTGACCGTCATGGCTTTTGCAGATGTACCCGCTGCCCAAACGCCAAATTGCTATCATCTTCATATGAGCTTCTAGCATCAGTGTACATATACACAGTCGCCAGCTCCAATAAATTTCAGTGCTTGAGATGTTTCCCCAGAGGGCTAAAGAACTCTCACAATCCCAATACATAATGCTGTCAAATTGACACACTATACACTGTTAAGCTTGATGAAAGAAAATGCAAAAAGAAAAAGACATCTCAATCTTGCCAACATTTCATGTTTGGCTCCTCGGATAGGACAAGCAAAACATCAAACACCAGCTCCTGGTTTCGCGTTATTTGCTGGAGAAAAGAACACAACCCCCATGTCAATCCAATCTTTTCTTTCTTCCCTTTTTCCCTAGAAATCATGCACCCCTCTTCGAGCGAGTGACCCAATTGAATTCCTAAATCTCCTTCTAAGTCCAGCTGAATGCCATCGGGCTCCGGACGGTCGTCTTCCCGTCCGACCACTCCAGCCGCCCGAAGACGTTGGTGTTCGACGGCATCGTGCTCCCCGTCACCGTCACCGTGAACGACTTCTTCTCCCCGGCCTTGCTGAAGCTCAGGGTGTCCGGCTGGACCGCTATCTTCACCGCGCCAGCCGAGTCCGGCAACGCCTTGGCCTTGTACGTCCCCGCGGAGCCCACGTTGGTTAGCGTCCTCGCGTACTTGATGGTGGTGGATCCGCCGCTCATCGAGTCGAAGCTCGCCGCGAAGGACGGGTAGTTCAGGTCGTAAAGGCTGTAGCTCTTGCTGGAGTCGCATGTGTAGTTCCTCCTGGTGAGGAGATTGATCTGTTTCGACGTGTAGTTGAGCCCGCAGAGGAAGTCCAAGTAATCCTGCACCGTCAGATCGTAGACGAGACCGGGATTGAGCGCGGACACGGGGTCCACGTGTCCGGCCCCGTGGTCGTACGGCGTGGAGTCTTTGCCCGTCGCCACGTCCTGCAGCTTCCCTCCGTTCTTGGAGGTCACGTAGGCGGTGGTCATGAGCGCCGACTTGATGGCGGCGGGGCTCCAGTCGGCGTGGGCCGCCTTGAGGAGGGCGGCGAGGCCGCTCACGTGCGGGCACGACATGGACGTCCCGGAGATGATGTTGAACGCGACGCGGCGGTCGTCCACCGCGAGCCCCGTCGGGCCGACGGCCCCCGTCCAGCCGGCGAGGATGTTGACGCCCGGTGCGATCATGTCGGGCTTCAAGATCTGGAGCGTGATGATGTTTGGACCCCTCGAGCTGAACGCCGCCACCACCGGCGACGGCTGGATCCCCACCTTGGTGCCTTCGAAGTGGATCGTGGCCGTCGGGTTGGGGTCCGAGAACAGGTAGCTCTTGATGGCGTCGCCGGACTTCTCCCCCACGCCGGTGGCGGGGAGGAGGTGGGCGTCCGCCACCAGCTCCTCGCCGTTCGCGGCGGTGTTGGCGAGGACCATCCCAGCGCCGCCGGCCAGCTTCACGACCCAACCCTTCTGGACCCGGGCGTTCATGCCGCGGTCGCAGAGGACGATTTTGCCCTTGACCTTCTCGGGATCCAGGGTGCCCATCATGCAGAGGTTGCCGCTGGTGGCGTTGCTGACATTACCAGCGTAGACGAAGGGCAAAAGCGTCCCCTTGGAACTCCCGCTGTACAGCGACACCCCCGAGAAGTTCTTCCCGTTGCCGAGGCTGACGTAAGCGGGGAAGTCCCGATCCAGCGTGCCCGCGCCCACGGTGGCGATCCACGGCGCCACGTTGGAGAGGCTGGACGAGCTCGGGCCGGCGTTCCCGGCGGAGCAGGAGACGAAGATGCCCTTCTCCGCCGCCGCGAACGCGCCGATCGCGACGCTGTCCCGGTAGAAGTCCGACATCCCGCCGCCGAGGGAGAGCGAGAGGACGTTGACGCCGTCGCCGACGGCGGCCTCCATCGCCGCCAGTATGTCGGAGCTGAAGCAGCCGCCGGCCCAGCACACCTTGTAGGCGGCGACCCGGGCGCGCGCGGCCATCCCGCGCGCCGTCCCGGGGGCGTAACCGAAGAGGTTGGCGCCGTCTACGGGGGACCCGGCCGCCGTCGACGCCGTGTGGGTGCCGTGCCCGTCGTCGTCCCTCGGCGACTTCGACTCCTTGGAGACATCGACGGGGCCCATCGTCGCCTCGTAGCCCTTGGAGAAGAACCGCGCGCCGATGAGCTTGGAGTTGCAGTTGGACGCCGTGAAGTTGGTGCCGGACTCGCACGCGCCGCGCCAGCCGCTCGGCACCGGCCCGAGGCCCGTGTCGTCGAAGCTCTTGCTCTCGGGCCAAACCCCAGTATCGAGCACCCCGACGACGACCTCGTTGGCCGGGTCCGAATCGGGGAACGAGGGGCTGCTCTTGTCGAGCCCCAGGAACTCGGGGGTCCGGGTGGTGTGGAGCTCGTACCGGAGCTCCGGGAGGACCGAGAGGATCCCGGGTCGGGACTCGAGGGACTCGGCCTCCCGCGCCGTCAGCCGGGCGGAGAAGCCATGGACGACGGTGTCGTAGGAGTAGATGATCTGGGCGGAGCCGGAGACGGACTTGAGGGAGGAGTCGTACCAGTGGGCGTGGTGCTGGAACGCCGCCGGCATTTGGGACTTGGCCATGTGGACGATGTAAGTCCTCCTTCCTTGCTGTCCATCTCCACTGGCATCGACACTGAAACAGAACACACCCAGACCAAGAACAAGAACAAGAACAAGAATCTTCATCTTGTGAGGGTAGAGAAGTGGGGGGGCAACTGTATGCCTCCTCCGAGACGGTGTATATATATATATATAGATAGAACGGCGGAATGCGAGGGAGTGATGGAGTGTGAAAGATTGAACAGATTGGAGAGAGAGAGAGGAGGAGGGGGAGGGGGAGGGGGAAGGGGAGACGGTGGGTGGTTGTCTGGATCTGTGAATGATTGCTTTGGGACAAAAAAGGGAGGGATGGTGGAAACAGCTTAGAGGAGAGAGAAAGGGGGTTGGGCTCTACTACTACTGCTACTCGGGCTACAATGGCTTCGATCACGTGTGTTCAGGCTTTAAAGATCCATGGGAGAGACTCTCTCTCTCTCTCTCTCTCTCTCTCTCTCTCTCTCTCTGCCTCTGCTGCAGCAACCGCGTTCCTTCTTTTGTGCCAGGAGGTAAGGGAGGGGGAGTGAGAGAGACAGACAGACCAGGGGAGGTGGTGAACCAGCACCAAACTCTTTTAATCAACCGCACGCAAGAAAACTCTCTTGAACAGTAATCTCTTTCTCTCACTCTCTCTCTCTCTGCTTGCTTTAAGCATAGGGCTACCTCAACCCGCCGACCGAGGTTCAGCATTCCGAAAGGGGGTTTCGTCCGGGGCGATCGGCCCGCGACAGGTTGAATAAGATTTCATTATGGGTTACTCGGTTCACAGTGGATAGGTTTTGGATTTGAAACTTGGGACTCATCGTGGCTTTCCGATCCGGTTCCGTGATCTACTGGAAAATCTGTTTGTTCTTCTCTTTTTTTTTTTCCTTTCTTTGGTTCCATTTTTTACCACAAAATAATATGAGTTATAAAACAGGTCAAAGTCAAAGATGAACGAGGGCGAATGAGCAATGACGAGATGGGAACGAGCGAGGGTGAGGTTGGGACAAGCAAGGGCGAGTTCCGAGCGAGCAAGGAGGAGGGTGAATCACGAGTAAGAGAGGGAGTCGTGAAGTGTCCGAGTGAGGTCGGACAAATCAGAGAAAAAGAGAGATAGAAAAAAAAGATATCAAGAGAAAAATTGGGTTTTTAGGCTTTATAAAACCAATTCCAAACTCTGTTAGATCATTTCGGTTTGCAAGGCAGTTCGATCCGATTCTCGAGTAGAACCGGTCTGTTTGCACAGACCTAAGATTTACTCTCATTTCGATTGAAATATTATCAAAGTCAATAATTAGTTGATTGCCACTTTCCATTTCAAATGGATTAAGGAGAAAAGGCCTAACAAGGAATTATTTGCATGGGAGAAAGATTGTTAAGATGCAATGTCATCGATGTCTAATTTGATGAATTGTAATGTGAAGTAGTTACTATATTTCAATTAACTTAAAAGTCATATTGAGAGATTTGACAAACAAATTTGTATTATTCTCCAAGAAACATGAGGTCTTAGATTTATGACATTAATAACTAGAGAAACTTTTGGTGTCATGTCATAGAGTAAATAATTCAGCACGGATTGCCTAAATTTTTCAATATGGATGATCTTACTTAACTGGATTTTTCCGAGGTATATTTGGGGCACGAAAAATGTGAACACACGGCAAAGAACAGGATCACGATAGTACGGCGCTAAATTTAGTCACGACTCATCATGAATAAGAGACATTAAAGTATTTAAATATCAAACACGCCATCATCTACTAAATTAAGCTTTCCAATGACACTCTAACACGATATCAGAATCATTTTTCGCCCCATATTCATTTCACATGCGAGGCCCCTTGTCAGGTAAATTTCACGCGTCATTTCCAATTGGGCCTCGTACACGAAATTGATGAAAGAGAGGCCGCGGCTTAAAGATTTAATTACTCAATAATCAAATACCAAATACTTTAAAGCAAGATATCTTGACTTGCACCTCCTTCTAGATCACGGGTGTCTGTCGCTAGTTATTACATCCATTACTATCCTTACACGGTTGGTGGTGATATTTCGAATTTCTAACCTCCAACCAACTTTATCTTAACATTTACAAATAAAAAAAAAAAGAAGAAGCCTCCATGAAGGTCACGAGTAACATTCCTGTTTATTAAAATTAAAATTATCGTATGACAACAAATAATTTGACCTATGTCGGGTCAAGGTTTTCCTCAATTGTTTCATGCCCTACAAGCACAGGGCAGTTGCTGGAGATTATTGCAACATGATTAATGTGATTATTGGGGCCCAAGCGCTCACATGAACAATTTTGGATGAATGATTAATCATAAGCGTCGAAATTTTGAGTGTCTTAGCAACAAAAGGTATCGGTCTCTATCGAATGGGACCGGAGGAGCCTAGTAACGTTGCCATCTTCAACCGTCAAGTTTCACTAAGAAGAAAACAAAGCGTTTGAGGAAACGAAAGAGATAAAAATTAGAGTCTAAGGCAAGGTATTTAAAACACTCGTAAGTCTCATTATCGTAAATTCTTTATAAAAATGGATAATGACACAAATGATTCCTGAACTTTGACCCAGTATGTAATATGGCTCTTAAACTTTTAGTTTATTTAATGTGGTCTCTGAATTTTTTGTACATGTTCAATTTATTCAATTTAGTCAAAGGACTAAATTGAACACGTACCAAAAGTTTAGGGATTGCATTATTTAGGGATCTCATTGTACATTCGGCTAAAATTTAGAGATTACATTAAACAGATTAAAATTTTGAGGGACCATATTATACATTAAATCAAAATTTATGGACTATCTATGTCATTTTTTCTTACAAAAATAGCAAGCAATTTTGGACTCCAATTGCCGCCACGTGCCCGAGTTAACGCGTGAATGGTGAGGATCGGTGTCAACGCCACTAAGCAAAGAGGGCTGATGGAGGAGTTTCCATTCTGGCTATAAAGGGTCGAATCTGTCAAGTTTAGTATGGGGGTCAACACTCGCGGATGCGGTGTGTGTTCTCATCTTTAGCTACACACAATAAAGGGAAAAGCACCCATTAGCCCTTAGCGTCGTCTCTCTCTCTCTATTAAATTTCCCTTTTCGGGCTAAAATCTTAGGTCGAAATTAGCACTCCGGGTTCGGACCACGCCGTGAGTACGCACGCCAGTACATGAAGTTAGGATGTGCTTTGTGATTGTATCGTAGCAGGTGATGCTCGCACTCGATGCGATTACGCATGTACAGACAATTAAATTACTATACGAGTGGCTGTTGGGGTGTACCCTCACTAGTCATCATCAATAAAAAGAACGGCGAATTTCTTTTGTATGCACAATTTTGAAACGAAAAAGACAAAGTGTTGCTTGTATGGTCTAGTTTGGATACAAGTTATGCACGGATTTAAATCAAAGTGGCGAGATTATTGCCAATTCAATCATAACTATTCACGCATGACAATTTAGTTATCACCTTTCCAATTTTGTCGATATAGTTCTAAACATTTGCGGGAAATTCTAATGTGGTATATTCAGCTAATTGCCACAGGAAAACCGCTAACATGACGGTCCATGCAAGATGTCATTTCGAGTAAAGTCGCTTCATGTTAGTATGCCGCGTAGGGCAGTTAGCGATGACCAGATGCCACGTTAGGAATTTTTCAACGGCAATTAGCTGAAATGACTACGTTTAAATTTCGCGCAAAGATTTAGAACTATATTGGCAAAATTGGTAGGGCTGAATTGGCATCCGTACAATAGGTTTAAGACCAATTCGGTAATGATCCCGACAAGCATCAAGAAGCCAAGAATCTCAAATTAAAATATATATACATCCCATGCGGATAATCCAATGGTACTATTCTTATGTTTTTTTAACTTCAGCATGAAGATAGACTCCAGCAAAGAGAAGTTTCTTGCGTGGCTGACATTTGGAATATACTCCATCTGGATTATCCGGATTCAAGGCCATTTTTATAAGTTACAATGGGCTATAATCACAAAATCATAATGAAAATTTTTCCTACCATAAGCTTTCTCTGCCGCTTATCACTAGGGGTGTGCAAAAGAATCGGGATCCGCCCGAACCGCTCGGAACCGGACCGGAACCGGTGGTTCCCAAGGGAACCTGTCCGGTTCCCGGTTCTAATTTTTTGGAATCGGTACTGTTTGGGCCGATTCTCGGTTCCTGGTGTGGAACCGCCCATCCACCCATCCGGACCGGACCGGTAATATAATAATAATATATTTAATTTAATTTAAATTTTAATTAAAAAAATCTAACAAAAAAAATAATAAAAAAGAAGAAATTTTGTTATCACGTCTGAAGCTCTTGTGTAGTTGGGATACCTTGGTCATTTTTCCCAATAATTAATGGGTACCTACTTGATTTATGGATGATGTAGTTAATATAATCGATTATAGTGTAGGAATTGTTTGAAAAATTATGCTCTTTTTCTTTTGTTCTGTTGATCCGATATTGATCCACAGATTTTTTTTTATTTGTCTACGAAAACTTATTGAGACCAGTTCCATGAACCCGCCCAAAAACCGGACTAGACTGGCGGTCCGATTCTCGGGCGGGTCCATGGAACCGACGGGTGGTTCTCGGTTCCAATTTTTGGAACTGGTCCTGTGGCGGGCGGTCTACGATTCCGAGGTGGGAACCGCCCACCCGGACCATGTACACCCCTACTTGTGACAAGTAGGTTGGACAAACATTAAGACACTCCACTGGGTTTGTACCTGCCGCATTTTCTTTAAATGGTTGCAAATTACAGTGACCATCTCCCCGCTTTCCTGCCTGCTTCTTACCTGCTGTGACAGCTAAGGGCTTCATTATTTAACTGGTTGCCAATTTATAATTTTTCTTCCCTATTTTATCATGTATAATAATTTTTTTTAAAATAAAGTGAGATAGGGTTTTTTAGAAGATTCTTGGAAGGAAGTATGTTTGAGGAAAACGACCCCCAAAAAAAAAATAATAATTTGGTCATTATTTAGGTGAGATTGATGTTGTGTGAGGTGGACAGATCTAAGGGGGATGCACTTTCTTGTCCTTCTGGGTAGTTCTTAGCAGTGAGGCAAGATGATGTATAGATTTAGACTCGTTTCTATATTTTACCAAAAAAAAATAAAAGGTTTTTTTTCCATTTTCCCCCAACTAGAAGAAGAAAAGGAATAATTTTCTATAAAAGGTGAATTCCGATGAAGAAAATTTGAAGACCATTTTATGAGGGGAAAAAATACCAAAAAAGTCCTAAATATATTGCACTTATACCAATTCTGTCATAAACCATTCAATTGTGCAAATTTAGTCATAAACCTTTTGAGATTTTGTCATTGAAATCGATCCAGCCACTTTTGACCATGTTGGCCGTCCTACATGGTACGGCTGACACTAACGTGAATAATTTTTTTATTATATTATTCTTTTCTTTCTTTTTTTCCTTCTTCCTTTGTTGATCGTCCGACCTCGGAGATAGCCTACGACTAGCCACATGCGATAATTGGCGAAAGTCACCCTCGCTGGACTCGGGCAGGGCTCCAGAGGCCAGCAAGGTCAAGCCTCGCCAAAGGCCTGTGAGGCTTAACCATACCGAATTTGGCGAAGTGAGAATCGCCCGAGGCTGGCAAGGCTAACCTTCGCTAGACTTTGGCAAAGTTCAGCCTCATCGAATTTGGCGAGGGCAAGCGTCACCCATGGTAGGCAAGGTCACCCCTCGCCGTCGACCATCTTCAAGGCCAAGCGAATGTCTAAGAAATAATGAAAAAAAAGAATATAAATATATAAAAAAATTATTAAAATTTGTCCATATCAGTATTGGTCGTGCCATATAGGATAGCCGGCATTCCTGTCAGTGATTTCGGGTCAAAATTGACCGGGTAGACTATATTGATAAAATATCAAAAGGTTTGGAACTCAATCGGTACAATTAAAATATTTAGAATTGAATCGGCACAAGTACAATAAATTTATGACTTTTTTGGTACTTTTTCCTTTACTAATGAGTCCCCAAAGTCGTGACAAATGTGAATTGAGGTATCAAATTTGGGGATAGCTCAGTAGTCGAGAAACGAATTTATGCGTGAATTAAGCGCATGATGCATAATTCAATTCTCTACTTCATTCAAAGCAAACAATCTCATATAAACAAACACATGTTCCTACAGTTTGAATATTGTACACATAAATTAAGGTAAAGTCATTAATTCACGTTCTTCCTATCCTCTAATATCCTTATGGGGAAACAATTGTACTCTCGATTTAAGGAGATAGATAGACCGATACGCTATCTAAAAAGTCGCGACACACATTACTTGAAATAACACGTGGGTGATTCAAATGACATTTATAAGTGAAAGTTCGCGATAACGATCGGCAAATTGAATCAAACAGAATACGAGTATCTCTCCATCTTTCATTTAATTTCACTTTACAAATCCATCCCTACTTGTCATTGCGAGCAACCCCACATTTGTTGATATTCATTTTCAATGCTTAAACGAAAGTTTTTGCAAGTTAGGGTCCCTCCCCTCCACTGAAGATGCACACAAAGATCACAGGAAGTAGCCCAAAGAAGAGAGCAAATGACAATGACTCCTAAGAGCCCCCCAAAAGGGACCAAAACAGAGAGCATTCAATGGTTTTTTGGCGATGGCCCTTGCAAGTTGAAAAGCACGAAACTTGAAACCTGCTCTGCTTTTGGGTTGCCCCGCAGCCAGTTGCATCAGCCGCAATTGTAGAGGAATCAGGCCACCACTGCTCTGCTCCGCTCGCAATTATGAGCATGTTCGAACTGTTTAGTTGACTGGATTGATGATCCGGTGACACGAGACCATTGGTAGACTTTCCCTGCACTGAATTCTAGACCATCACATCTGTTATATCAGTCGAATACTGTTGGATCAGAACGGAAAAAATTTCGACCGCCGAATGACTTTAGCAGTGTCTTGCGGATACTTAAAGGAAATGATTAATTATAAGATTAATGATGTTACTGTTGATTAGGGAAAACAACGACATATGAAGATGATTAATAATCGATAGGGCTCTGTCAGTTTACGATTTGTTGAAGGAATGCCGCGACCATGGAGGTGAGTTACTAACATTAGGAAAAAAAGATTTATGATTTATTAATGTTGCTTGTAATTTATATGTGATGTCATGAACGATACTCTATGTTAGGGGACTTCGAGGTAAACTGCATGTGAAGGATGTTTACTAACTTATAATTTATAAGGACTAACCTAAAATTATCATTGTTGATAAAAATTGCTAAGATATAGGTGTGACATCCGGAAATTTCGTAATAATAAATAATTGACGTGGGGATTTTCCATGATCGAGAATTATATGGGGATTATAAAGCCAAGAACTACTTAAGTTGGTATTTGTACGGATACGTAGAGATTTTCATCAAATCTTATTTCGCGAAGTGTGAATTTAGAAATGAAATCATTCCGAGTTCGACATGTTTAATATTTTAAACGTTATCGTGTACGCTAGTCGTAGTGCAATATTGGTGGGGATTATTATTATTGATTAATTTTCGTAAAGTAAGGTTAGCCTTTTTCTATTTTGGTCATTAAGGAAAGGGGATGAGATATTCTAATGAAAACATCTTCTGGACTCTCCTATTTCCTCACGTGATTATTGAAGAGGAAGCTTGACCGAAAGCCACCTGCCCCCTTTCGTCATATTCTGCCCAACTAGACACCTAGCCCAAGTAATGATTTTCCTTGGCCATCACTTCTTCTTTGATCTCTCACACGTGGCCATAATGGAAGGAGAAGATGCCACCTGTGAGTGCATTGAATTTACCCACCGCTTTGTATACTTCTCAGTTTCATCTTCGCCGGGGTAATGACCGAAGATAATTTCACTCAAACTAACATTCTCTCCTTCACTTTCTACTCTCACCATCACCGATTCAGAATTTCTGAGAAAGCTTTAACTTTTGGGATGTTCAGATTCTGCACTAGGTAAGTGAAAACTCTAGATTTAAGCTAAGTAAATCTACTTGGCACTTGCTTCACCCAAAAAAAAAAATCTACTTGGCACTTGCAACTTGGTTGCTTGAGAAAGGTTGTTTTGATGTGCAATAGTGAGGTTGTGATGATGGTTGAATCCGTTTTTGCTGGTTCTATGCATGTTCAAATGGATGTGATTTGTTTCCTTAAAGTATGACGATAATCGGCAAGCGAAACGATTAAATCAAAATGAGTAAGTGTAATTTTTGAGGTGATTGTTGGATTCTTATTATTGGTTTATGTATGTTTAAAAAAAATGGTAGAATATCGTTTTGCTCAAAGTGATGATTATGTTTATTTTGATACTCAAATGGATGATTTTGTTTATTTTTGAAACTGGACAGATTTTAATCATCAAAATTTAGTTTTGTGTACCTTGAAACTGCTAAGACTTTGTTATCAAAATCTGGTTCTGTGTACATTTGAACCTGCTCAGACTTTGCTATCAAATGAACCTGTTCAGACTTTGCTATCAAAATTTGGTTCTGTCTACTTTTGAAAAATATTCATACTTCAACTTCATACTTTACTTCAGACTTTACCTTTAGATTTAACATCCAGACTTTGCAGTTCAGACTTTACTTTTAAAATTGCTTAGACTTTGCCGCTTGGATTTTACTGTTCAGACTTACTGTTCAGATTCACTATTTAAAATTTACTGTTCAGATTTACTATTCAGGTTTTACTGTTCAGACTTACTTGTAAAACTGATTCAGACCTTACTATTCAAAACCAGCTTCTGAGTCTGAATCTGTTTCTGAATCTGAATCCGCTTCTGAGTCTGAATCTGCTTCTGAATCTGAATCTGCTTTTGAGTCTGAATCTGCTTCTGAATCTGAATCCTCTTCTGAGTCTGAATCTGCTTCTGAATCTAAATCCGCTTCTGAGTCTGAATCTGCTTCTGAATCTGAATCCGTTTCTGAGTCTGAATTTGCTTCTGAATATGAATCCGCTTTTGAGTCTGAATCCGCTTCTAAGTCTGAATTTGCTTCTGAATCCGAACCCGCTTCTGAGTCTGAATTTGCTTCTGAATCTGAATCCGCTTTTGAGTCTGAATTCGGTTATGAGTCTGAATTTACTTCTGAGTTTGAATCTGTTTCTGAGTCTGAACTTGCTTCTGATGACTCTAATTTGCTTTTGAACCCTAATTTGCTTATGAGCTGAGTTTGCTTATGAATTCGAAAGGTATTGTTTCATATTTAAATTGCTCGAATGATGCATTTCATGACTTTAAAGTACAAAAACCGTGATGGCTCGGTATGGGACAAGCCAAAGCGGACTTTTGCATACAAAAAAATTGATTGTCATGACTTGCATGGGAATAATATTAATTCCGTCGCCCATTTAGTGGTGTGTGACGATGCCCCGTGTGTCGGGATGCCCGGTAGGTCGAGATGCCCCGGGGAGTGTTTCGGAATGCCTCGGGAGTCGAGATGCCTCATTGATCGGGATGCCTCGGGTGTGTGCCGGGATGCCTCGGAGTTGGGATGCCCCGTTGGTCGAGATGCCCCGGGAGTGTTCGGGAGGATGAAGTAACGAACCTAATCGCATGAGCATAAATGTTTTACCTTATGCTTGCGTCTAAGTGGAAATATCATAATATGTTACATTATTCAGATTTTGCGGCACATCCAAACAAAAAAGGTATAACTTACATTCAAATTCTATGCATATCGTTTGCTATGTATGCGTATGTGTTTATGCCAGGTGAAGTAGTATGCTGATTTCCCTAACTTAAAATTAGAGATTTCATTTACTGGGCTTCGGCTCATTCCGCTATTTTTCAGACATGTAGGAATGGACAAATCTGCTATCGATGCTTGCTGGTTTTCTCTAAATACTATGAATGCCAGTACGTTGATATGTTTGCCCGAGAGCTGATATAGTTTGTATAAGATGTATATCTACTATATGGGTTGATGCGGGACAAAGGTTAATATGAAGGCGGCAGCATCTACAACTTGTTGTAAGGTCTACTTTTGTGCGGGCCGTCTTTGAAGTAAATGGTAGCATGGAGATAGGCAACATCGACCTACCCAGATGTTTGTTGTTTGTGATTTTATGGTGTATTGCCTGGTCTTTTAATTCTTTCAAGTATTATTAATAAGAAGAAAAAGTATTTTGACCAAATTCGTGTAATATTCATGATTAGTCTTTGACTTTCTCTGGCCATTTTATTAATAATATTAATTGGTACGTGTCGCGCGTGACGGTCTGGGACGTCACAATAGGTACCATCACTTACGATAGTTTGAGGGAATTTTTACTATGCCATTGGTTAATTAGTAAATGTTAGCATTTATATGTTATTAATTCTATAGTTAATTTACCATTTATAAAGGTAAAAATATTAGTTACATGTGCAAAGGAGTGACGGCCACTAGAGGTAAATTACGTTCCATAAGATTAAATTACTACCTATAAATGAGATCAATCTCATTATAACTTCAAGTAAATTATTACGACAAATTCTGGAAAATATCGACTAGAAGGGGACCCTTCCTTTTTTTTTTTTGGCCCACATAACCCTAGAAGCACATCTTTTTTGGCAAATCAACGAGAACATGTTGCGACTTCTAATGTGTGATTTTTTCTCATATAGTGTCTAGTCAATTCCTTTCGATATTAGAACTTTCTTTATCTAGCTCTCTTGTCCATACAAATGTCTCGGAGCACTCGTCCATGCAATCCTATTTTCGAATGCTTGGCTTCAAGAGATCCAGGACCAATACAGATCTCGCCATGTCCCCATATTGATATTTTGCCAACTACCCCATGAAGTGGATCTCTTGGTCCAAACTCTCCCATGCTTCACAACTAATTTTCCTTTCTTTTCTTTTCTTTTTCTAGGCTTAAAAAAAATCTGTATCATTAAATTGTTTTTCCACTATCTATTTGCATGTGTTTAGGTGCTACTAATGTATGTAGTTTGTGATACAAACCCATATGTGTTGTCGAGTTGTAGGATGCAATGCATGTGCATCTAGTCGCTAGGTCAAATGCGCGCATTGAGAGTATTGAATCGTCGACATCAACTAATTAGCAGATTCAACGGCATAATCTATAGCTCGAACACTTAAGTCAAATGCTAGTAATCTTGCCTGAACACCTCGCCAAATATGACAAATTTTTTTATAATTAGGAAAATTTAATGCTTTAATTACGTGTACTTAGGTTCCAACTAAACAAAAGCTAAGACTGTCGAAGATGTAGGACTCTCGGAAACACATGCATCTTGGGCAACCAAGCATGCATCTTGGGCATAATCATATCCCTTTGATTATATGGTGATAACCCAGAAATAACAGCAATTATTGCAATGGCGAAATATGATATTTAAGCAATTGCAAACAATAATGAGCTCCCTTGAGTGATCTTCAAGCTATATTTGATAAGCTTAGAAAAAAGGAAAAAGCAAAAGGAAAGGGAAAAGGAAAAGGAAAATTTCCATCACAATAGCCCTTAAAATCAATAGGCCATGACCAAATTTTCTCACATAGGATACTACCACCGTGATGACTTATAAAGGTCATTGTAATAATAGAACATCGTTTTGACTTTTCCCATTATGTGGCACGATGGTGATAATTGAGTACTGCCCTTTTGCTTTTGTGAAACATGCTACAAAAAATGCCAAGATAATTTCTCGATTGAAGGTATCATTGAAATTCATCATAATAAAGTCGGAAATGGATATGCCCACTTCTGACTAATTTCTAGTGCACTGCTTTTCCAACTTTCACTCAATGTAAAAGTCTATCCAAAATGATGGGATATCCATAGCTTGTCTAGAGATTCAATGTACTCTTTCTGTAAACGTGATCTCCCTCTAGTAATTAACTTAAATTTTTGGATTAAATTTTCTAATATGAAACTCCAAATTATAGTTTGGTAGTCTGGATTGGATAACAAATTATGCTATTTGGTGTTTAGCGACCTCCTCCAGACCAGATAAATCCGGGACATGAGGTGGGATTAACCCAAATAGGATTAAAAATTTTAAAAAGTAGCTTAACAAATTCGATTATCTTCCAATGATGGAGTGATGTAGTGACGCATCCTAATATTGCTTCGCCGATCACCATGCGAGGACCACCATCACAATAGCCGATTGTTGTCACTTTCGATAACTGTGCGATCGTCATCACTTCTGATCATCGCCAATCGTCATCACTTGCCAGCCGATCGTGTTTCAATAACTAAGGGTGATTTTGAGGAATCATAATGCAACCCAGTCACGCATTTGGATGTCCGAACTGACGAAAGGATTCTGGCCAAGGAATGTTTCATTCAATAATTAAAAAATGATATGATTCAACCTCAAAGCCATTTAAATGTAGCGAATAACAGCGGGATCTGAGAATTAATGCGAATTAGAATCATAGGAGCTAGTAATCGCCAATGACATCGATATCCGAACTAACAAAACATCAACGCAATGTCTTCTGGTTTGATCTTTTGCAAAGATAATGAACATGGTAATTTTGTTTTCCTATAAACGAGAAGATTACATAAATAGGAAATCCTTCCGTATCGGCGAACAAATCCCAAATTCCCATTGGAACTGCATTTGGAATTGACTTCTGATAATAGCCTCAATTCAACAAAAAATTGTCCGAAAAGTTCTAGATCTATTGTATGGTGGCAAATTCAGTTCCAAACTTTCAATTATACCAATTTAGTCTTAAAACTTTTAACGATTTGCTAATATAGTCCTTTAGTAATTTCTGGCCAAAATTTTCTAAAGAACTACATTGGCAAATCCTTAAAAGGTTTATGATTAAATTGATAAATCGTTAAAAGGTTTAAGATTAAATTTGCACAATAGAAAGGTTTATGACTTAATTGACCGTCATATAATAGGTTTATGACTTTTTGAACAATTATCTTTCTCAATTACCAGCATCGCAAGGGACTAGAGAAGTGTGATTAGGTTGCATCATGATTCCTCAAAATCACCACGGCCCTCACGCACTGAGGTTTGCATAGACAATGATGATCACGAGGAAGCTAATCGAGAGGGGTGACATACTCGAGGCACTGCAGGGAGTGCCGAAAGTGGCTGGTGGAGGCCGACCGTTGGACACAATGGAGGATTCTCTAAGATTTTTCAATCTCATCTTAGGTTGTACCAAACATATGATGGGATTTTCTACAATTCGGAGGATATACTCTAATCCCATCATAATCCAATTTATCCCAATCCGAATTATAGACGACCAAACGCAATCGATGTGATTAGTTTTTATATTCTCTCTAAAATAAAGTAGCTTACGGCAATATACTACGCATGACTTGTGGTATGCACTAGTCTATCTTTTGCAAAGTCGTGCTTTCTTTACATGCTTACCAAAGAAAATATTTATTTAAACCCCCAACCGCAATGAAAAGAAAAAAAAAAAAGAACAATTCTCACTCATGCGTCAAACCGAGTCCATTTTCGAGGTAGATCGATAGTTTCTTGTGCTCATAAAATATAAGGAGTTCTTTTATCTTTGGCAAGTGCCATGTCTTGCTATTTTTAATGCTTATGCATAGATAAAGTTGCCGAGCCGGTCCGAAATTGCTTTTGTAATGCATTTGAATAGAGAAGAATGAGATAGGCTCGAAAGTGATGATGCACGGCTTTTGCTTTTGCTTCCGGTTCAACTCCACTTCCGAAGCTTCTCTCTAGTTTCTTCACTTTTAAGTTAGGTTGACAATTAAGTGGGAATAATTAATAGCCAGACTAATCATATCGCATCAAGCAAGTTTTCGTAAGACCCAGAAAAAGGGGGGAAATTCAAATGTGACTCTCTATGGAAATACATGTTGGAGCACTTTGTTTCGTCTCCGTGACTGGTTCCATCTTCCACGAGACCATCGAAGCATTTGTCTAAATAATGTCTAGTGGCAATTTGCTTGAGAGAGAGCATCGTGGGGATTTTCCATTGGTCCCTCATGCATGCGGAATTGCTTCGTTGGTCGTCTTAATTCTTCTGAGACTTAGCTACCCTCAAAAGCATTTTCTTAAATAGAGGTTTAGTGGGGACGTCGTCACAGATTGCAGAGCGAATTAAATGATACACCTCCTACTTAGATAATCGCACGCACACCAACTAAGATCTACGTTTATTTGTGAGCTAAATTTGTTGTGCGAGCCGAGTCTAACAACATAATGTTAAGGTCATTTCTATGACGAATCACGCCGTAGTCCGATTTCAAGAATGTGAATCTTAGGGAAGCATTTTCATTGAGCAAAATAGTACCACGAATGGAGTTACCTTCTCTAATGGATTGCAAAGGCTAGGAGTTGCATTTTCCCCTCTTTGGCGTGCCTTGAGCTGTACACACATCACCACTTTTTCTCAAGTCCGTGAACTTAGTTTCACAGATAATTTTCCATTTTATACCTAAGTGTATCAATAATTTTAATTAAAGAATACCACCAGGATGATTGCTTAGTGAAATTGATGGCATCTTTCCACCTTTAATCAAGCAATAATGACACAAATAACCTTTGAATTTTGGCCCAATGTGCAATATGATTGAAAAGCAAAATATATTTTAAATATACCCACGACATCATACGGGGATAATTAGTGAGAAAGGAAATTACAGCCCGTTAAATAATCGATCTACTTATCGTGCTTCCATGATAGTTACATTTTCGATTATGTAAAATAAAAGGTACAAGTTGATTAGATAAGATGGAGAAATCATGAATCACCACCAAGCTTTAAAAATGCACGAGTCATAGAAGGAAAACTTTTTTGGGACCAATTTTCTTTCTAACAATTTCGAATTATAATTAGGGACATGAAATAGTACATCCATATCATGAAAAATCGCGAATTTCTATCTCGTCATAGTGGATTAATATGGTCTTGAATTTAAATAAAAACAATCGTACCGATAATTGGGAGTCATCTTTCGAATTCCCTTTCTATGTATGATTTCTTCTTTCTAGATGTATTATTCACGATACAACCTGTAGCCCTAATCAACACTTAATTGCGCAACAACATGTTTACTATCCTCATCGTGTCGAAGGCATGGGTTCAACACTAGTTATTATAATTAGTGGGATGGACAAGCATTGGTTATGTGTGGGATAATCGTTGACAGCAGCATTGCCTAGTCAAATTTCTCTTTTTAAGTCAAACAACACGACAGCCCAAATGTTGACTAAATCTTGAATCTATATTAATTTTATATTTAAATATTCTAATCTATAAACTTTTCTTGTAGGTCTTCACGATTCACGAGTCTCTTTCCTATTATTTTTTTCATCAAAATTATTTTCTTCTCGCGTGTTGAAAGTGAGCTCTCAAGGTTCACGCCAGAAAGGAAAAGTGTCCTTTTGCCCAAAAGGACACTTTTCCTATTGCCTAACTAAAGAGGCAAAGACCAAGAGGAACCCTAACGGGGCTTGAAGTCCACCTTCGAATTTACGAAATCAAATGAATAATAAAATGAAAATTAAAAAAACACAAATACTTACGAGGATTTTTATCCTAAGTTCCCCTTTTTCGAGGAAGGTGGTGATTTGGTGTTAATCACATGGAGTTGTCTATTTCGAATGTGTTAAAAATGATGGGGTTCACGAGGTTAACATCCGTGGAATTAATGTGAAAGATTGTTCTGCTAAGAGATAAGCCAATATTATAAATGAGAAGTTGGCTACGAGACAAGTCATAAGATCCGACCCAATTCGGTCGGATCGAGCCACAAAAAGAGTACTAGACAAGCGTACCCTCAAAGTGAGAATCCATTGGGGATGGGTCGTGTGCGGATATGTCGAAATAGGTCGTTAACGTTTTTCTTAATCCATATTTAATGGACTGAGTTGTTATATGAATTAATTATATTCAGTAAATGGATTATAAATAGATTTAGAATGGTAAAACCCAAAATAATATAGGTATTGAATGGGCTCATAACTTACTTAGATCCAATCCATTTCTATAACTTTTTCTTCACTCTCTCTCATTGATCTCATGCCTACTTACTCTGCGCTCTCTCCTTTGTTGGATTCGAGTTTTCCTAGATTGGGTTAAGTATGTAAATGTTTTAATAATTTGGATCGAGTTGGGTATAGGTCACTAGATTTGTATTGGATGGGAATTGATCAAAACAAGTTAAATTGATCAATTTGGATCAGATCATTTTCTATCAAACCCAAACTGGACTCAACCCACCCGTTTGACAGATCCAGTTGCATGTACGAATAATGACAAATTTTCTCACTTCGGCGGATGCAGGACTTGAGAAGTCACACAAATAAGGCGATCAGAAGGTTACGTGTTACCCTGCATAAAGGTTTACAAAACATTTCCCTGTTTTCCTCCAGAAACTAGCTACTCAACTTTCGTGGTGGCACTGTGGATGTTTGATTGCTTGTTGCCTCAACGTACAAGCACAGCTGCCAATCGCAAGTTGTGCATATTGCTTGAGTCCATAACTTTCTCGGCCTTCTCGGCAACGGGAAGAGCCTCTCCTTCTGATCCCTCGAGAACTCGAATGTCGAATGGAGGCGCGACATAGAAACATGGGCCAGTCCGGTTCTCCAGCCTATGTCTATATGCGAAGGAGGAGTAGAAATTCACCATACCTAATCGAATTTGCAAATCAGTAGGTGCGCGTAAAGAATTCGAGTTCGGGTTAACAGAGGCAAAATAGCTAAAACGACCAAAGACTTCATCAACCATACATGCCCGTCTTGTGCAGCCACACTGGCGTTAGCTGTTCATATGGCATGCTTGAACCAAAGCAGTAATCATATGTGAGCATATTATTTATCATGTGAGATATTCGAGCCTATTTTTATTGCATCGCATCTGCTTTCCGATAGCATCATTGTTCTCTCCTTTTGCAGCTTGAAGTCGAATTCTTGCTTGCTCTAAGTATCTATGTAAGATGAGGAAGAGAGAATTGTTGTCACGTTTGTCATGTTTCTGCAATGCGAGTACACCGAACTTAAGAAATGAACTTGAAAAATCAAAGTACACTATAAATGCATAACCCTTCTTTTAGGCTACTCTACTTAATTAGATCCTCCCATTTGCAGTACTGTCCACCGGCCAATGCACGGTAAAACCGATCCCTGCAATAGACCGGCCTACCATCAGCAGCCTCGGCTGCAGCTGCTGCTAGATCATCATCAGCCTTCACATCCAAGGGCAATCTTAGTAATTCCTGCTTGCTGCAATAAACGATTTGGATTGTGTGAGAACTTCAAGAGATGAAAGAGTAAGATGAGAAGAAAATAAAGAATTGATGGAGATGACTCCTTGTGTGTACTTGATGTTGAACTTTGAGTTCATCTTTGAAGCAGGAACCACAGCTGATGGGCTCTCCTTCCATGCGAATGTGCTTTTGAAGAAGTCCTCGACCGGAGTGGCGAAGATGAATAACATCGCTGATGATACTAGCAACACCCCCATTCCGACTAATGTTTGCTTCAGCAATTTGACGACTGGTTTAACCTGGAGGAACAAAATCATTCATGAATGTATGATAAAGTGACTAATAAGAGTACCGATCGTGGTTTAACCTGGAGTTTTGACCATGTAATGATAAGAGTAGGAAGTAACATGTACAAGTAATGATCCCAGTCCCTTGAATACACCAGACTCTCTCACCATGGAAAATCAAACTATAAATGAAGAACTGTATATTAAAAATTATGGTCTGTTATACCTTGTATGATCCCAGAAGCCTGTCACGAGCCAGGACCTTTAAAAAGAAGATTACAGAAATTAGCATAGATAGCACGAGCCTGTACTACATTTTCTGCTTTAAAATTTCATATAGTTGGCTGTGCTCATTCACGTAGTCATCTACAGTTCGCGAGCACAATCACAACCAAAGAATACAGCTTTAGCGCCGAAAAGCACAAGACAAGCGAATCTCATGTTGAAATTTGCATAGCTGGTGGTAACCTCTTCAAATGCTAACACAAAAGGTGTCCCCTGATTTGTTGAAATCAAACTTACGAGTCTTGTACTTTAGTTAGGACATTTGGCTAATCAAACATCCTGACGCCAGAATTCTGTTCACAAGGGGACATGAAAGATTCACTCGCGTTCTGGGCCAATTTAATTCCTTTACATTGGCTTTACCGTTCATTTTAGAGCTGTTAAACCTTATAACACACAACAGAAGAAGTTCATAATTTGCTTATACAAAAATGCACGGTAAATCTATTAGTCTACTCACTCAACACATCATTCTAATATCTGCAATTTGATAAGCTTCCATCTCCTTTTCTTTAGCTATCTACCCGGCTTTCAAATTAGAGGCAGCCCTGAGGATCTATCTGTCGAGGGCTACAATCTAATCGAAGTGTTCTGAAAATTAGCTTCCGGTATCTCCCTGAGTCCACCATTTCCTTCTGCAAAATTACAACAAGAGGAAATACGCATGGTAGTCGAAGGCACTAACCTCGGGCGGTTTCACCCACATTTGCCCATCGTACCATCCACTCTCTTCGTATGGTATCACTGCTGACAAAAGCCTATCGCCAACATAACTCCATCCCTGCAGCAGAAGCTGGCATTAACAACTTCAAGGCCCTTCGAGTTCCTTTGATTTGCAACTACTGACTCCAATCTACAATCTCTAAAATTGTTGCCAGGAAATGCATATTTTGGATCACCTGCTAATATACTTCAATTGGGCCACATGGGAATTTTGTCAAGTCTTTTTTTCTCAAATTATCAGTGTGAAAGGATAAGAAAAAGGTTCAAAAGAGAGACAAATATCCATGTATTATCATTCAAAACGCACCTAGAACATCACACAGGGATGCTTAAAATTTGCTCATCTTCTGAGCAGTTCCACTAAGTTGTTTATCAGCTAGCTGAAGCTCCAAGAATACCAAATCATAACAGAAGTAACCGGAAAAACGTACCAAATAAATTCTTAAGATAATCAACGACACGAGGAAAAGAGTTCCTGTCCCCGCTGCAAGCACGAATCGTAAAGGTTCCTGCCAGAGGTCAAGATGAGTGCCTTAGTACAAAGTCTTAAATTTAGAATTTGTGAATATGTACAGCAACAACGATGCTCACTCCATCATCAGATTGACTTTCTAATGGGAAACTAGAGACATAGAAACAAAGGACACGAAAATGGAATGAACTATGCAAAGGGACTTCAGCGATATGTTACCCTCGCAGGATTGAAGCTTGCAGCTGCAATCGGCACTCCAAGAACTGTGAAAGTCACAAACCAGAGACCCCCGAGCCTGAGGAAAAGTTCTCCTGGTCCCAGGTCACCCCACGAGTACAACGGTCCATCCTTCAGCGATGAGTATTCATTCACCTGATATTCAAAATCGATGTGATGATGACCTCCTACAAATTTTCATTCCACTTCGACATAACCGAGTGACAGAAGGTGCCTTTCGTATCTTTTTTTATGCTGTAATATATCCATGCCACTAGAACAGAGAATTATGTTTCTAGTACACGAGCAACCCAGTAAATAACCAAATCCGATTAATCGAACCTAGTTCTTCTATCCTGTCCAAGTTAGAAGGGTTCATGTCAAAACACTAAAATCTTGTTGATTCATGCTATTCGTGCATTCGCATCTAAGCAAGCCTTTCTCAGGGCAAACTTCTTTGAACACAGACAGCAGATCTGTACAATCGAACCACCACCACTTCAACTAGTAAGCAAATGCCGTATGTATCATATTGCTACAACTGTCTCGACTATCTTCATATCATACCGCTCTTGCTGCATGAATCGGAACAATACTTGCTAAGATTTAAAACTCTTAAGTAACAAGGCGCAAGGTTCTTTAATAGCTTGAACTTTTACAGCAAAATTGATTGCTCACATTACTTTCACTGGTACGAGAGCTAGGAAGTCTCGTGTTCGATTTGTCGTATTTCTGCTGGTTAAACACTCGGTTTAACAATATATCTCCCAACTTTTAACAAGCTAATCAAGTATCAAATAATCTAAACTCACCGGCCTTTGCTCGAATGGGACCTCGATCTCGAGCCCAGGTTCCCAGCTCCTCCCCGGCGGAACGCTGCCTCCACCGCTGCCACCGTTTGTCTCGTCCTTCAAGGCCTTGAGAGAGATTTCTCCAAGCAGCCTCTTGGTTCTGCTAGGCTTATTAATGACCCACCAAGAACCATAGCTTCCACTGGCGAATTGAACTTGTCTTGCACAAGAAGGGGTCAGATTGAGAGAGCAGTGCACATACAGCCTCAGCATTTAGCTCCAGAGCAGAAGCTGTTCAACTTCAAATCCTCAAGAGAGAATATATTTTTTTTGTTTTGGTTTTTCAGTTCGCGAGGATCCGCTCTGGTTCAGATATTGTTGGAATGGAGAGGAACTCGAGTGTAACAATCAAATGTATGGCCACAGAAAAGTTCCAATTTCAATGGGGCCATGCATTATTTACGTGGACGAAAACAACGCAGACAAACTGATCTCGTTGCTTCTTGGGCCCATTTGGTAGCGATGGTTAGGGAATCTAACTATCTATCTAATTTTCTTTTATTGAGAAAATGTGATGTTTTTTTTTCGAAATATAATTTCACTCATCTATCGTAGTCAAATATGAGAGGAAATTTTTTTTTGATCGGAAAAAGATACCTTCATTGCTAGAGTAAGACTCGGAACAAAGCAAATTCCAAAGAGGTTCGGGGGGATTGGTAAGCCAATCGTGGGACAAGCATTTGATCCGTTGGAAGAAAAATACTTGAAAAATCTAAAATGTAGTCTATAAAAAAAAAGGAGGAAAATAACTGTTTTTTTTTCATAATGATGATCGTATTTTTTTGAACTAAATTTTAACACGATGATGTGCCTAATTTTTTCCTTTATTTTCTTTATTAGATTAATTTTTAGAATTCAATTTACTTTTCTTTGTTTTATTAATAATAAAGTAGCCACATAAAAAACACGAAAGTTGCACTTGATTGGGCCAAATCAATTAACCTAGGGACGCTTGATCTCTGCACAGAAAGATATTGAGGACCCAATTGCAAAAATTGCACAAGTTAGGGGACTAAATTTGGACTTATCGAACTGATAAATTAAAGCATCTTATCCTAGAAAAAGTGGATGACTTAATGAAGTCCACTTTGCCACAACATCGAGATGAAGAACTCTAAAGATCAAGAGGGTGGCATTGAATCTTGTAATAATTAACGGTCAAACTCATTTTCCAAGTACCCATCGATATGATTTGTGTTTTTAATGTTATCTTGGTAGAAGAAGCATTACCTAATTTGAGGTGAAACGAGAGTTCATGTAGCACAATGTTTTACATGATGAAAACTTAAGGCGAGCACGGTCCGGTTCTGAAGTTGGAAACGGGACCCTTCCTCCACTTTTTACATTTTGATCAGTATATTAAAGATTAAATGCCCATAAAGTTCTATTAAAAATTTCTAAACCGCAAAAAAAAAATGAAGAAATAGAGGTAATAGTAATCGATTCACGCAGATTTGAAGATTCAAAGTAAGTCATTTGGCCGGAAAAAGAAAAGAAAATACAGCCTTTACTGAAAAGCCGGAAAAAGAAAAAGTGAAAAAGCAAATGACGTACGGGTGTGATTGGGGGCCCTTTTCTCATTTGGAGTTGTTAACTTTATTTAAACAATATTTTCTTAAAAGAGTACCTTAACATATTTAGATTCCTGGATAGAACGGGCAAGTTGAAGGCTCGGTCAGGGACCGAACAGAACTTAATTGTTTCTCCAGGTTTTCAACCTGTGAACCTATCCAGTTCTCTTGGGAATTGGCTTGAAACCAATCATCAAGACAAGGCTGACTCCATCGGTTTTGAAGTTGAAAGTTGAAAATGGACCGACGTTTATCGCTAGAGAGAGCCACCTTTTAAATATGTTTGGGACAAAGTGTTATTCGTAAGAGACACCTCTTTAACTTGCAAGAATCTGTTTATGTATTGCTCTAATTGTTACAAACGATATAGGGGTAGTACATCGACTGAAAAGTATGGAGCTTATATATCCCACCGGCCAATTACTATGGTCTCGGACCTTATGGACTGGTTCGATACAAACTATGACCTGGCGCTTCAAGTCCTACATTAATTTCAGGATAAATTGTTCAATGGTACGTAAGTGCAACTCATAAGATGATTATCTTGACTATTCCTTTTGAAGGCTCGATCTACGCGAGCCGACGAATCATTACGCCTTCTTAACTGTTGTAGCGTTTCTATTACTTTCAAAAGCATGGATGCCATATGCATATGCTGTCAAAGGCAATGCTAGAGACTAAAACATTAGTACCAAAATGTATGCATTGAATAATGTGATGATAACACATTGGGCATCGAAATAAGTGGGCGCATGAACAAAGCGACGGCCTTACTTGAACATGCAAAGGAAATAGTTAAATTCATTTAGCAAAATCATTTAAAATATAATTTTTTATGGACCGGGAAGGTAAATATAGTCCGATACATAAAAGTTGATACATAAAATTTAGTCCGATACATTTTTCCTATATTGAAGAGTCTCTGAATTTTGGTCCAATGTGCATATGGTCCCTAAACTTTTAATTTGGTTAATGTCGTCCTTGAACTTTTGGTACATGTTCAATTTAGTACCCAAACTATGTCCTTCTGTTAATTCAAGTTCAAGGACTACATTGAATATTTTCATATAATTCGGGGACTAAATTGGATATGTACCAAAAGTACTACTTTATGATCCAAAATAATAGAAAATATATATCAATAGAGGTAGCCGAAAGCATCTAACGACTATTAGCTGCGATTTTTTGTAATGGTCGGCAAGAAAAAGATGATAAAGGCTCAAATGTGAAGACATCTTTCGATACCACCTTCTCTTTTCCACCTATTTGTTCACAATAGAAGACAACATCCTATGCATCTCCTTTATTAACACAATCTTTAAACGAATGATTGTCCGCTTGATCTTTAAGTTAATATTATAGCATATCCCAATCAAATCCTACTACAACTTTCATCTTTTATTTTGATTGTTATTTTTGCAATGCAATCGTCTGTCTTGTGATAATATGCTCATGGTTTTGGAGTTGGCATTTTAGCATAAGGTTGTACACCCATCTCATGGAAAGTTATGCACGACATCATTTATCTAGGTGATGACTAATATATTAATCGTGGGATAAGAAAACGTCACATAATTACCATCAGAGTATGTGGTACGGTTTTTTTTGGAACACTTTGTAAAGGTGTTTGGCATACTTCACAACACAATCACATCGAAGCATAGTTACAGCACAACTAGAACTATATTATATCGATATTGTGAATCTATAGCTTCAGTATCCTAATTCGTAACGGGATTAAGACATGGGTTCGTTCTATTTGCACGTCTCTTTTGATTATCAATCTTTTTTGGGGTATATTGAACGGGAGCTGACTTTCACGTGCCAAACCAACATCAGTTTTCTTATTTTAAGTACCACTTTCGACCATCCATGTCGAAAATAAGAGATAGGGCGGACGTTTTTTTATGACCTAAGTCTCGGGAGATTAAATCTAGTAAGAGTAAGAACTTTGGAGCCCGCTTTCCTGAGATAATGTTTTAGAGGTTCCTAATCAACCTCTTATAAATAATCCGTGACACGTAAAATCTGCAAAAATGGATTTAGGAAATTGATGTATAATATGCTTTAATTGGGTGATTAGGGTTACCTTATATGAATATACCTACTCATCGAAAATATACTAAATGAATTTATGAACGAGTTAATGAAATTAAATTTTCTAGCTCCGGGCATTACTTTGGAATTTTCCCTTTTATTTTCGTACAAAGCCTATGAGCCATTATTAGTCAACGAATTTCAGAAATTGTGGTTGCTATTGCAGCGAGATGGGGAGCCGCGAACTGGAGGGGGAGGTCGCGCCACGTGGCGCGCGATTTGCTCCCCACGCTCTCCTGTGCGCAACTCTCGTGGCTCCACGTGCCAAGCCGCACCTGAGCACACGTGTCCCACGTGAACACTTCAATCGTTGGTGTCCAAAGTTCTATGTACGTGACAATGGACGGACAGGGATCATCGAAAATGGGTGATGTGATTTACTCCATGAATTTTTTTTTAATCTCTTTTCTTTAATTTTTTATGTTATCATTTTGATGGAGAGTTGGTCGGTATGTTCCTTTTTTTTTTGTTAATTTTATCTTTTTAGGGTTTGATAGGTGACTGCCCAGATCATTTTTGTTTCTAGAAGATCCTTGATCAATATTAATTTTGCTAACGCCTTTTCTTCTTCGTCGGTTGGAAAACTAAAATTTGATAAGTTCGATTGTGTATTCGACCATTCGACAAAAGTCTCCTCGGGGATAATATGTCTTTGAATTTCGTCACGCCCGAATTATGGAATGCTCGATGACGGATTTGCTTTTCAAATAAACTCGAAAATGTTAATTGCTCGGTGCTCTTGACTCTCGAGCCTGAGGAAATAAGTATATGTCATATCTTCTAATTGGCTCAACTGATTATAATCTACGTAAGTTTTGTCGATCAAAAGAATCTTTCGTATGAAAAACAGGTTTTGTATTTAATCTAACAAACAAGAAATTAATGTACTTTATTTTCAGAATTTTAGAATGCGATACCCTTGATGATGCTTATGATCAGCGAAAAAAAAAATTCTAATATACCAAATTTTCTAGAAATTTTTCAATCTTCTTTAATGATATATTTATCATATAAGACCATCTTTTAATAATTTAGCTCATGTATATGTATGATTTGTTATTGGTATCAAACTATTAGATCCTTTCATAAGGAAAATTTGATCAATCGGTACCAAAGGCAACGCAAGCGCTACGAGCGCATTGAAGCAGAAAAATGTGGATAGTTACCAAAACTATTATGATTAGCAAATAATATTCGCCGATGATTCCGTGAAAGATTTCCGTGAAAGCTTTCATAAATGCCAAATTTCTGTCGAGTAGACCTTGTCGTCGTGGGAATTCTTAACTCACGAGTTGCAGGGAGGAGGGACTTCTGTCGCCACAGACAGAGACTGCAGTAAGCATTGGATTCAAAGCTGGCGTTAAAGCCTATAAAACCGACTTGTTATACTCCCGACTGTACGAAACCGAAGGTACCGATATCTTGGCAGCTTTTCCGAGTCGCTCCTCGTAAGTAAGTTTGGTGGCTCTAAATCGAGCCTTTCGGAATGACATAAAAATTCAAAAAAGGCAGCTTTCCTAAGATACTGACATAAAAATCTTTCTCAAGCTCTCTCACTTTTGTGATTGAAGTATGAGAGAGGAAATGCATGGAGAGACATGCCCCAATGGTTTAGATTTTAAGATTAAATGGTTGCACGGGCCGAATTCGTTTGATTAAAAATCATTTTTCGGACTTCTCAACATTTGGATGACGGAAAAGCCAGTCGATCGACATAAAGCTTTTCTCATGAATCGAAAATGACGGGCTTATATCGAAGAAAACAACTTCCCATTCCGATAAAAAGAAACCATTTTCCCCGATTCGTTGTCGACGGATCCAAGTGAGGCCCCGTGTATGTCGATTTCCTATCTCCTATCAACCGTCTCTTGAACATACTTCACTGATGCTTATGCCCTTCTATGTTCCGAATAACCCTCCATGAGGAATAATATCTCGCAAATACGATTTCGTAATTAATTTTTATTTTTTTTTTTCGTAATATTTATTATTTCGATGGATCATTGGATTAATGAAGAAGGCGTCGCTTCCATTTTGTTAGTCAGCACATGTTATTTTTTAACGATACAAACTGCTCTAAGTGGATTTACCTATCATCTCAAGTACCATAAAAAAACAAAAAAATTTTTTGTCAACTTGTCTCGAGGCGAATGAACATAAAAAGAAAAAACGGAAATTGAACTCTCTGGAAATATTTTCTTTCGGAATCCCAAGTGTTTCTCTTTTTTTCGCCGCCCCTAATAAATACTCGGCCCACCGGCCGGAGACTCAGCCGCCCGCTGACTTTGACTTGGCACGCGGCGGAGGAACCTTCCAGAGGGCGGTGGGGCAAGGAACCTCATTGGACCGTGACCACACCGCACGGTGACGCTATCGTTCTTCCCCTTCAAATTTCCCGGAAAATCACCTCGTGGCTGAAGACACCATCGCACCGTACGTAACGAAAATGAATAATACAAAAAGTTTAATACAACGAAAAATTTCAAATCGTACGCAATAATAAATTTATTCAATATTAATTTTTAAAATCCAAATCAATACATATGTGAAAAGTTTATTTTAAACCACCAAAACCCTCAGGCGTGTATATTTATGATAAATTTATTTTCCGTTAATTTCTATTAAATTGAATTAATACCGCGAAAAATCACAAATTGATATTCTCAAACTGGTATACCCGTCAATTGTCATGTGTCATTTAATTTATCAATTTGACGGTAAGACTTAACGAAAATTAATGGATGGGTAAAATTGTTATAAATATACCGATTTAAAATTTTTTGTGATAAATAAAAATAGTGCAGGACAAATTATTCAGATGCGTGCCGGTTTGAAGATTTTTGTCGAATTAACTCTAATGAATAAATACGAAAAAACAAACAAGAAATAAGATAAAATAAAATAAAATAAAAAAACAAAATCGTCTTCTTAAATCCCACCTCTCTCTCTCTCTTTGTCCCTCGCGAACGATCGCTGCCGTCTCTCGCAGGTCTCTCAGGCGAGCAATTTAGGGTTCCGGCCGGTTTCGGGTGGGGGAGGGGGGGAGAGGAATCACCGTCGCTCGATCGCGCCGCCGGAGCGAGGATGGGCGGCGGCAACGGCCAGAAAGCCAAGATGGCCCGCGAGAAGAACCTGGAGAAGTCCAAAGCCGCCAAAGGTATGTCCAGACCCCGCACACCACCCGTTCGTTCTCGCCGGCGATTAGTTCGATCCCCTCCTTTCGTTGTCGTCTCCCGGGGGTTGCGAGTCGCGGTCGGGACGAGATCCAGCCCCCGAGGTCGGATTCCGGCCGGCGGCTCGGCCCGTGGGGGTCCGATTTTTGTCGCGGGCGCTCGCTTGGTCTGGGCAAGCGGCGGCGCGCCCGAAATTTAGTTGCTTTTCGGTGTGGGGATTTTTCGTTTGGCGATTCTGTTAGTTTTGTAGATTTTGGTGGGATGTTGATTCGTGGGTTTGATCGGTGTCTGTTACGGTGTTGTTGTTGTCGTTGTCGTCGTCGCAGGGAGCCAGCTGGAGTCTAACAAGAAAGCTATGAATATCCAGGTACTCTTGAATTTTGTTCTGGTCCTTTGTTTGTTTGCTTGTTTGTTTTGTTGTTTGTTGATAGTTTCTCTTCTGTGAAGGTCTGTTAATGATGTCCGAGGTCTTTTCCCTCGGTGTGCTTGTGATGTTGGGGAGCTTGTTCGCGGAGGGTTATAAGTGAGTTTGAGATTTGCTGAACTAGCGAAGGCTGGGTTATGTTGGTGTTGAATTAAAGATTGATTTTTTCTCTTTTCAAAGTTAAATCATTGGCTGAGGGATTTGGGGCGATGGAAATCTTGTTGCGGACCTGTCTGATGCGTTAATGCGGTAAAATGACAATAGATCGATCGTCTAGGCAATGTGAACTGACAAGCTGTATAGTTATCGGATCAAAAGCTGTTGAGTTTTGTGAAGTCATAGCTGACACATTTAGTTGAGCGACTGCCTTCTTCTATATATTTCATGGAATGAGAGTCGCGAGACATTTCTTTGCCTACTTTGAGCTGGTTAGCCGTTCAAAGCGGGTTGTTTGTGGCCAAATTGGGAGACAGTATGGCCCTTTTCTGACTGGGGTAATGTGGTCTATCATGGTCATGGTGTCCCATTATGTGATGTCTATCATTCGTTACTGCTACCGTTACTTTTTGCTCGCTATTTCATTCCTTCTTATTAACGAAGGACCACATGAACCCTGGCTGCTCTGAGATTATGTGATGATTGATGATTGCTATGGCTTTCACTTTAAAGAGTGGTTCATTGTGTGTGTCACATGTACTGTATGGACATAACATGGCTATATTGGTCAGGCAAGTTGTAAAGATGAATTGTTGTGATAGTTATAATCCAGTTTATAATGCGATTGAAAGGACGATCAAAATGACATTACCTGTTTATTTTGTTGGGTGTAGCATGTCAGGACACACTATCCGTACTTTATAGCCAGAGTCTCCTCCTCCTTATATAACCCATCATATATGCAACAGATCAGCTACTGTTAGGTGTTAGGGCCAGGGTCTCTCTATATTGCCTTGGTTATGGCCGTCGATGATTCTTTGGCATGATGGAAACTAAACTGCGTTGAATATGGTCATGACCTTAGAAGCTAATACAGGACTCATGGCCGTTCACTCTGCTTCTGCTGTGTTTTCTTCAGATGAGTTGGATATATAAGATGTATGCATTTATATGTTCATCGCAATGGCCGCTTGTGCATCAGTCCAAATTTGTGGAGCGATCCGTTTATGGAACCGAGCTTTTGTGCATGTCACAGATTTTACTTCGCATTGATTATTTGTATGCTGTCTATTGCAGTGTAAGGTCTGTATGCAAACATTCATGTGCACCACATCAGAGGTGAAGTGCAGGGAACATGCTGAAGCCAAGCACCCAAAGAGTGATGTTTCTGCTTGTTTTCCGCATCTTAAAAAATGACGAGTCACATGTAAGTTTAAGCAGTTGGGGAAATGCTACACCGTTTATGTAAAGTGTCTACTATTGTGTTTAGGAATCCTTTTGGGACCGAAGCTGCTTGTTGGAAGTTGTGGATGTTCGTGTCAGTCAAAGTGAGGTCAGATGGACGGGGAGGAGAGGTCGATTTCGTTATCTTGTTTTCTCTACGTCCAATTTAAGTGTTATCATTTTGTTGTCTCTTATAACAGCACCTCACATGAGTAATTGGTTCTTTGAGCTATATACTGGGTTGGTTCTTTCTACTTTCTATTTTCTCGTGTTGGATGCTGTGTGTTGCGGTTCATCATTTCACTTGTCTTGACGAACACGTTCCTAAGGTACAGTTCTTTGCAATTTGTTATGCTTCTGGATTGGGTGCGTTGCTCTGGGTGTCCAGTCGTTGGTATAAGCAGTCTCTTCTTATGTGGTATCATAGACAGACGTTGTAATTACATGAAATCTAGTTACTACTGAAATATCTAGTCTCTTCATTCTCAAATAAACGAACTTGACCATACCTGTGTCACCTGTAGGGGTGTAAAAATGAACTGACCAAATCGAAATTTTGAGTGAATGTGGGTCGGGTCGTTTTCCAGTGTTTGGTGTATGAGCAAAAACAATTGTCTTCTAGCGGTTCGATTCGATTTTGGGTCATCAATACAAACCGACCTGAAGCACATTATCTAGCAAAAAACAGATAAGGCAGCTGGAAAACAATCACAAACACATGTACAACAACTCGGCTGAATACCCTCATCTTGCTTGTCCAGTCATTTACGGTGGTCGTTATATTTTCACTTCGTGGTGATTCGTCTCTCATTCTCTCTTAATCGACAACCAAAGCTTGTGTGTATTTCTAACAAAATCAAACGAGAGTTCAGGGGCTTTGGTTGTCAGGGGAGAGAGAGAGATATAGGGAGATGAACCTCCCAACAGAGATTACGACGATCAAGATGGTTGAGGATCGGACGAGCGAAATAAGAGAGTTTAGAGTTCCGGTTTGGTGTTGCTGTGTCTTGTTTTTCGGTCTGTCCTTTTCGGCCTGAAATATGAGCCAGGTCTGGTTTGCTTTGGTTTCGTTTGGTTTCGATTTGGGCGATTCTTCTTGACAAATTGGCTTCATGGACAAATTGGCTGCCAAATCCTCGAAAACCTCGCCTGCCAGTTCGTTTAGCATGCTCGTTCGTGTATACTTTCATAAACAATTATCCATTTCCTCGCCAAAATTTAGAATTGCATTTAAATTTCGAAAAAATAAAATCAAAATTATACGTGGATTTACGTATCAACATTTATATATTGTAATGGTTTAGGATGTTTCTGGCTAAAATAAAGAGAAAAAGTGTGTTTACCGTAAGATTTAGATTAAGCAAAAAGACAAAAGTTTTTTTTTGTTTTCTTACCAAAATTTAAGAAATTATCCAAAATTTAAAGTACTATGAAATAACTATGTGAATTTACATGTTAATTTATATACACATATATATTATAAAATGGAAACTTTAGGTATTTACGATTAAAAAAAAGTTAGCATAACTGAATATATAGTAAGTGAGAGGTGAAAAAGTAAAAGTTTATCCAGATGCAAATTTTCTCTCAAGCTTGATCATTGGCCATGGAAAATAAGGGCAAAATTGTCCAAAAAGTCTTAAATCTATTGCACTTTTGCCGATTCAGTTTTAATCCTTTTAATTTTAATTGAATCCTAAACATTTTCACGTTTTGCTAATTGAGTCCATCCGGTATCGCCGACATGGACGTCAGTCGTCTTATGTGGCATAGCCGGTGCTAATGTGAATAATTTTTTTTCTTTTTTTCTTTTCTTCTCTTTCCTTTTTTTTTTTTCCTTTTTCCTCTGCCGGGCCTTGTCAATGACCTCTGCCAGCCTCAAGCGAGGGCCGCCTCGTCGGTCTCGGGCAAGGGACACTTGGGCTTGAGCTGGTGAGGGACAGCAAGGACCGCCCTCACTTGGGCGAGGGTCGCCCTTGTTGGCCTAGCGAGGCCGCCCTTGTTGGCCTAGCGAGGGTCACCCTCGCTCGCCTAGGCTCAGGCGTCCCTTGCCCGAGGCCAACTAGGGCGGCCCTCGCCTAAGGCTGACAACCTTCGTTGGCTGTTGACGAGGCTCAGCGGAGGGAAAAAGAAAAGAAGGAAAAGAGAAGAAAAAAAAATTATTAAAAATTGTCCACTTCAGTGCCGACCGTGTCACATATGATGTCCGGTGTCCACGTCAGTGCCGATAGTGTCACGTATGATGTCCGGTGTCTACGTCAGCGATTTTAGGTCAAAATTGACCGAATTGACTCAATTGGCAAAACGTGAAATGTTTAGAACTCAATTTGCAAAATTGAATAATTTTAGACTAAATTGGAGAAAGTATAATGGATTTAGGAATTTTTGGACAGTTTTTCCTAAAAACAAACCTAGTCCTCACATGCATAATTTTGTTCTTTCCTATGGGCGCTACTTTTGCACACATGCTAGAATAAAGTATCTAAGATGGCAACCAAGGAAACTCTTCACTCAAAAATTCTCTAGCTCGTATTTTCATCCTTCACGATATTAGTCCTGGTAGCCAACGCTTGAATTCTCACTATAAAAATTTAACGTCCAACTTTCATGAATGAATATTCGTACTTACTACATTGAATTTGATGCAGGAAGATAATCCACGGTGCAAAACAAAAGCAGATTGAGGCTCTGTTAATTTCATGGTAAATATTTTTTGGAAAATCATTATCCTTATTTTACAGCATTTGGATCGTTTAGAAAAATAAGTCAACAGAAAATTTATGCCTAAATTCAATAAAATAATTTTCTCTTTTAAAAATTGATAATTATTTTTCAAATATATGATTAGAAATCGGCGCTTGGCCCAAAACTTTGCGCTTGGGTACGAGAACTCGAGCGTTCGTTCTTGAGCCATTAGTAGCAGACCGAAGCCTAGAGGTCAGGGCCAGGTCCATCGGGGTCCATTGAGGCCAAGCTTAGGTCCAAAGAGGTCGAGCCCAGAACCTCGGTGCCCAGGCTTGGGTCAACAAAGGTGGGGATCAAGACACCAGTGTCCATGAGTGGGATCTTCGCGCTCACGGTCTAGTTCCTGGCACCCGAGCCCAGGTCCATAGAGGCCAAGCCTATTATTTCGGTACCGTTGCTCGGCTCCCTAGCCCGAGTTCGTAGAGGCCAAGCTAGAGACCCCAATGCCTTATCCTTGGTCCATGGAGGTTGGCCTGAGGACTCCAAAACCCATGCCCAGATCCCCAGAGCCCGACCCTAAGTTTGAGTCCATTGACGCCGAGCTTGGGATGCTAGTGCCCGTGTCCATATCTCCTACGCTCAAGCCTGCGTCCATCGAGGTCAAGGCCTAGGACCACGGTGCTTGTGCCCAAGTCCCCGACGCTTGGGCTCGGGTCCGTCAAGATTGAAATTGTGACCTGGTGCATGTGCCTAGGTCCCCGACACCCAAGCTCGAGACCTCAATGCTTGTGCCCAGTTCCCTTGCGTCTAAGCCCGGGTCCATTAAGAACGGGCTTGGGATCTCAATATAGATGTTTTGCCCCAAGTACACAGATATAGATGTTGGAAAGCACGTATCTCAGCCCCAGGCCCAATGCAATGTCTCCTGTATCATGTGCAAGGACCATAGACAAACAGGACTTCCCATCGTGGTCTTCAGAGGGCAATTCAAATCAAAGGTTCAGAGCTTTTCGTCTATAGAATGGATATCATGTTTGTCGTCAAGTGTAGGCAGGATTTTTCATCTAAGTGAACTGGAACAATGCCGAAAAGATAAATTTCTACTGTGACACGACCAGACGAGTCTTGAAAAGCTAAAATAAAAACTTGAGCTCCTTCGATGATGAAAAATCACCCCGCAAACATTGCGGCGATGCCACTCCGGACCAATTTATGCTTTATGTTATTTGTACATATGTAATTGTTCCTATCAAAAGAGCCAATCACACCAACCCACAGGCGCACACATCAGCCTCCTTGGCTGTGAAAATGAACATTATTGCCTACCTGATACAAATATACCATTGTGACTCCGGGTCCTCATCTGTTCATGTCTTGAAGATGTACACAGCTTCTATGCTTGACTGAGTACTAGCCTAACACACAGTTCAATCGCTATATGTGCATATAATCCGTTGCCCTAACAAGAGCAACTTATAAGCTGCTCTGCTTCCACAACAATCTGCATGCTCAATCATTGCAACAGTTGAATCACACTGAAACCCATAAATATATCAAGTCAGTCGGGCATAGATTCCGATCGAAAAGTTATTGAGTCCGCATCCAGCTAATTTCTGCAGCCCTCACTTGAGAGAAGTATGGGTGGTCCTACACAAAGAAATTAGCAGGGCGTAATCAGTTATTTCTCACTAGAATAATGAGGACAGGGCAATAAAAGCATTAAAAAGGAAAAATTATCAAACAAGAACAAGTTCAAGAAGATGAACAGAAATCTTTGTGAAAGGTGGTTTATACACACACATGGAACTTGCGTGTACAGTAAACATAAGAAAAAATTTGGCGCATGTGGATATGCACTAAAAGTGGGTAAAAGGCCATGAACAAATTTGCATGTGCATGTGAACGAGGAGAAAGGGAGAGTCTAGATTAGCAGATACATACCATAGCTTCTTTGGCAGTTAATCTTTCTTGATGATCATACCGAAGTAGCTTATCAAGAAAATCAATGGCCTACATAGTGAATACACTCAAAGGATCAGCATAAAGAAACAAACTGCTAAGAGCACAGATCGTTAAATATCTGTGAAGAAATTGACCTCGGGAGAAACCAGATGCTGGTTGTCCGAATTTATGAATTTGGACCAGGGCTTCCTGCTATGCCTGTATTAATGCAAAGGGTAATATGGATCAAAGCTGTTCAGTAGCTGATGGAAGAGTGCTAATACCCTTATATTTGGTTTTCTAAAGGAGTATATATCCTCAATTTGACTTTTTTTGGGTCGGTCAATTTGACTTTGAAACAATGTACATTTGACTGTCGGAGTCCACGAGGTACATAGGGATCAAAATGCAGGCATGATGGCAACTCTAAAGTACACAAGGATACAAACTTGAGCAGGAGCATAATGCTACTTCAGTAGTTTTAAATGTTTTTGCTTCTTTATTCAGTCTATTCTCATACTATTTTAGGGTTATAAGTGGTAATGTGATGGGTCATGTGAATAATTAAATAGGTTGAATGGTTGATATAAGAAGTTACTATTTTAGATCAATAGTTAAGATTGTCTTGTCTGTCCTAGTTTAAATAAGTCTGTTAAGTCTCTTTTGACATTGGCTTCTTCTTCATTCAATAAGAATCGTTTGTTTCTTATAAACCCTAGAATTCAACTTGATTCTACCCATGTTTATGTTCTTTTTGCTAATCTTTTACTCCTCCAACTACATGAATTTGGTATGAAAGCGAAAAAGGGCCTCAACTCGCGATTAGGGTGTTTGTTTCAATGCGATGGTTGGACATGGAAGAGGTCGTGAAAGAAGCAATCAAAAGAGATGCTAAGATGAGACATATGATGGAAGACTTGTTGCAAGCTGTTCAAGCTTGGCAGCAACAGGAATCTTTAGAAGCCCATATGGAGAATCAGAAAGGCAACGGTGATCCCATCGACATACCGAAAGATGGTCTCAAGGACGAAAGGTATGATGACAAACATCCCTCTCATGATGCCAGACCAATGAATAATAAGGTAGGAGGTGGATTGGAAGAGCAATTGTGTTGTGCCTTAGATCTTAATGAAGAAATATATCCATTTCGTGAAGATTTTGAAGATGAAACAACAAGAGTTAAGTGGGAAGATGAGGAAGTCATGAATATAGTAGTTGTTTGGGATGACTATAATGATCAAGAAAAAGAATTTGAATATTTTCACTTAAGAGGGTGATGAATTGCAATTCATTGAGTACTCTTGAAGAGTGTCTTCATGAGGCATCAACAAGCGTCATAGAAGAAGATGAGCAAGCATGTGGAGGAGATGCTAACCCATTTAAGGAAGAGAGAGTTTTCTTCATGCCGAAGATATATTTTGTTATTCTAAAACAGTCTGTGGGTTCGATTGAAAGGTTCCATTGACAAGCTTTCATGAAGCAAAAAAGCCTTGATTGTTTGGATGATGTGATTCAAATCTTAATGATGATTGGATGGAAGTTGCTATATCTCACTATTCAATACTTCAAAATGCAAGATCAATTTTTCTCAAACCTGAGAAGGAGAGATGACAAGCATAGCAAGTTTATAGTGAAACAGTTGGATAATTCGCATATAAAAGCTACATGGGTTTTTGGAGAGGAGATGCACAAGATCGATTCAAATTTATCTGCCGGAGAAGTTAAAAGTCTTCATATTTGAGCTTGATCCTTTCCAACCCGGGGAGAACGAGCACAATCCTATTTTAGTAGTTTTTAAGTGTTTTTCCTCTTTACCTAGTCTTTTCCCATATTATTTTCGGGCTATAAGTGGTCATGTGATGGTCATGTGAATGTTTAATTAGGTTGAAAGGTCGAGATTAGAAGTTGCTATTAGTATAGATAGGTTTTTAAGTCTCTTTTATCATTAGTTTTTTCTTCAATCAATAAACGTTTTTATAAGCCTAGAATATCGTTTCCCTGTTCAATATTCAATTTAACTTGATTCTAGCCCTGTTTCTTTTTCTTTTTTTTTTTTTTCCTTTTGCTATATTTTACTTCTCCGACTATGTAAAAACTGCTACAATATCCAATCAATGTTCATACTCGCATATGTGTCCAATTTTCTTGTATTAGCAATAACAATAAAATTAACTGAAATCATCAAGAAGCCTTTCACTTGGATGTAAAAGTCAGAAGTTGACATCTCCCAGCTTCAAGTTGACAATATACATAAGACAGTGGACAATTCTTCATAATAAATACCTCCCAACAAGTGCGTCAAGTTGAGGATCAAGCTCCAAATGATACTTGTTCAGATATGCATTCAACTCATCTGTCCCAAGCACCTGAAATCAATTTACATTAGACTTATATTGCAGCTATAGTTGGTCAGATCAAAAAATTTACCATGAATAAAACCTTGTTATGGAACAAAGCTCTAATTTAACCTTCAGATCCACGAAGATGTTGACTTTAAGTGTCTGACATAAATCGATGAACTCCGAATTTAGATGTTTAAGCATTTTTGCGCTGTTTTAAAGTTTAAAAGGAGAAGGAACTACTCAAGTTACACCTTAAAGGAGCTTCAACTGCGAAGAACCACTTAGCAAGCAGGAACTCTAAAATCCACGGTCTAGAATAATCCCCATACAAGTATCAAATGCCCGATTAAATATTTTCTGATCAACAGTTATTCAATTCCTATAACCAATGTGCTAATTATTAGCACATAACAGACTGTAGAGATGTACCACGGCATAATGCTAAAAGAAAATTGTTTCTGTATGCATAAGCACAATTACTTTAGAGAAGCCCATAAGATGTCCTTACCCTGGCAATTTTAACGAGCTGATCTTGGTTGTCGTGGCCATAAAAAAATGGGTCCTTCCGAAAAATCTAAGCAGATTTTGCAAAGAAAAAGAAGACATTATATATAATATTCACAAAGGACAAAATGGGTAATTCCAAGTGACTTCACTTTTAAGAGCAAAAGATCATAAAGTAGACAAGCTAGAACTCTGACCATTCCTGCGAACATGCAACCGAGGCTCCACATATCCAAAGAATAGTCATAGTCTTGCAAATCAACAAGAAGTTCCGGTCCCTTATAGTGTCTGAGAAACAAGGAAAAAATTTCCAATCATTACAGTAATTCTGGATCATACTAGAAGATATGTAATGACTGCAATACTTGCACCTATAATTAAGAGATACAATACCGATCCAGAAGTTTTAATATTAGTATGTTCGATCCCTTGTTGAGGCGGTAAGCAGCGCAGGCTTCTTACTATTTTAATGTCTAAGAAAGATGAATCATCACACAGATAGGGTAACAAGGATGTGAAGTGCCACATTACATCATTATCAGAGACACTTTTTCTAAATAATTTTATATAGGTATCCATCTCCTGGTTCCATCAAGCTTTATATCCAGAAAGCCTAAAGAGTAAACAACTGTTTTTTAAGTTAAACGATTTTGCGTAAGAATACATCTCAACAGTTGATAGCAAGGTTGTAAGCGAATTTCACTTTCTTTTTTTTTTTTTTTGTATTTTCCACTTAAGTATTGCTAAATATTTCTCTCTGTTAGTTCAGTCAATAGCAACTCGTCATGTCAAGTTTTCAGCATGATCAAAATGCTGATACCCGTATTCCATTGTTCAGTAAGCAAATACTTATTTATATCTCTAGACAACATACTCAAGAAACTTTTGAATCAGAGACGTATGATCTACTAAGAAATAGACAGAACTTCAAAGACAACCAATAAGAGAAGGTAAAACATAGAGCGAAAATTTTTAAGGGGCTCTATATAGATACCTGGAAGCAACCCGCACATTGTATTCTTTGCCAGGATGATAAAATTCAGCTAGACCCCAATCTATCAAGCGGAGTTTGCGCAACTCATGGTCTATCATGACATTGTGAGGCTTAACATCCCTATGCATTATTCCTTGTGAATGGCAGAAATCTAATGCCTGCAATTCAAAGCAAATAGCTCTGTGCAATGATGCCCTTATCACGTTCATATGTTACTCTACAACTTGTCTGAAATAACATGTATATTATCACTACTAACACAATGTAGTAACAGTCAGATTCTGTAGAATCAGTATTGTTCACCAATTATAAAGTGGAAAACACTACGCATGGAACAAAATATTAATCACCCATATTGTTGACTATACAGAGTAATCAGTTCCTAATAAAATTTTCTAGTTATACTAGCTCAAGAGGGTGAAATATTTTTAACCAAAGTCTAGTACCCGATTTTTCAAGAAAAAATCCATGTTAAGGGTTTCACAGGTTCAGAGGAAATTTTAACAAAAGGTACCAACAGGCACAGAAGTCAATTAAGCACATTGCAGAACCATTCTGAAAACAGGTGCAAAAAAAAATCATCTATATTATACATCAATTTAAAGTCTTTAAAGAAGAAAGAAGATTTCAGTCTTGTATAAAAACTGAGAAGAGCACCCTTCGTTTTTTTAGCCAAGCCTGAGAAGAGTACTTAAACAATACTTTACACTTTCCCCTGATCAACACAATAGCCATCCTTGTAAAATTTGATGGTACATAATATACCAAAAATAAAAAGCTTTTCTATAAAGCCAAAAACCACAAAAAAAACCAAATATCCATAGGTGCACAAATTGCTGTGATTTCGGTGGTATCCATAAACTCATGCTGACCCGGCAGATGCCTTATGTGTATCTCTTCTGTAATTCAGCAAGACAGCTATTTAATGATGGTATTGATGCCTATAAGACATACAGAGCACCTGGTAGCAGATAGGTAGTCTATTTGTATCAATTCCACAACAATAATCACATCCACTTCCATTTTTTGTTGTCGTGGAGCCTCAACATATTCACTTCTCACGGTTCACTTGGGGTAGTTCTTTTCATACAGCACAATCAACAAAAATGAACTCTGCAAATTAAGTGTACATACATTCACAATGAACAAATGAAACCCAAGCTTGACTTGTTTTAAGAATAGGAGGGATAAAGGGATATACCTTGAGGAGCTCATATATGTAGTAGCATATGTCGTAATCAGTCAATGTGGGGTACAACACTTTGAAATCTGTACTGTTGACATACTCAAATATCAAACTAGGAGTCTTTGAATGCTGATCCCTGACAACATCAAACAGTTTCACGACGTTTGGACCCCCACACAGGTTCTGGAGTATTTTTATCTCTCTTTTTATCTGCTCAAAGGCAATAGTGAGATCACAATTACTCCTAGAACTTACGAAAATCTTCTCAACAATCATCGAGAGACCATGCAAGAGATCAATTAACATGTATGAAACCTAACCAACTCAATCATAAACGACAGAATCCAAAAAAAATAAAATAAAAACTGCACTCATCTTTTGGTTCCAAAGAGTGAAGATATAGACTACATATACTCAAGTAGAAGGATCACCAGAAAATCACCTTCTTCTTCTTGACAGGTTTGAGGATCTTGATTACACATTTCTCATTGGTATTGACATTTATTCCTTCAAAGACCTCACTATATTTTCCCCTTCCGACTTTCCGAACTACTTCATAGTCATCCTGGTTACTGAATAACAAAAAAAAAGAAGAGTAATTTGAATGTGCATATGAGAAAAGACACAAAGCATATGAAGTGAAGACACACACAAGCTTATCAAACACAACTACCAGCCCCAAGATCTCATCAGAGAAAAAGAAAGAAATCTCTAGCTTTACTTCCATCATTGCCAGGTCAAGATAAATGGCCGGAAAAGGTGGTCAAATCAACTTAACACTTACTTGGAAATGATACTTTTCTAAATCTAACGAACCAAAATGTTTGATTATCATCTACTTGGATGAAAACAATTGCATGTTCCGACTATAAAGTTGGAAGAAGGGCATATTCCATTCCCTCTGCCGAGTTATAACCATCTAGATACACATTATACAAATGGCAACTGACAAGCCCACAAATCTTGATTTTAATGATTTTTGTGCCAGTGATAATAACATAGAAAATCTCAAAATAATGTCAACAACAGCACGTGTTGACCTGCAATTAATAAAGAATGAAACATGAAATCCCAAGATCACTATGGCATAGAACAGGTTAAAGGATCAAACAGATAGTAATTGAATATTTCGTGCTACAAAAAGCATTGTAATGTGATAACAAAAAAAAAAAAACAATGTCAATTTCTGTTAACAGGGAAGTCCAGAACTTTGGAAAGAAGAAAACTTGATGCCAAAATTTCGATCTTTGAAAATACCTACCAACTGTTTCTAACACTACAATCTCTCTCTAGACAATTTCGTAATTCCGCATCATCGCACCAGATTATCAAGTCGAAAAACACCCTAACAAGATTTTACAACGTGAAATGCCAGTCTCAGTTAAGACAAACAGCGACATCTTAATTTCAGCATATCACAAAGATCACAAACAAGTCATTCGGGATCCGAAACAAGACATCACTAGCAGCATTCTTGTGTCCTCACAAGAGAACTTCACAGACCCTATCCACAAGAACGCCTATCCATCGCCAAACACCGAATTAAGCTCAAACAATCCACCGCGCGATAATTCAACCGATCTACTATCACCGCGATTTACCCCCATTGCACCGTGAGCGCCTCGTAATCCCAATACTCCTTGGGCCGGACCACGTTGACGTCGGCGTAAACCCGGGCCTTGGACATGCTTCCGAGGTCGCCCGGGCGCGAGATCTCGCGATCGCGGCGGCCGACGCCGCCGTCGAGGCGGGAGGCGGCGGAGCAGGAGGCGGAGGCGGAGGCGAAACTGCCGCGGAGGGGGCGCGCGGCACCGGGGAGGCGCGCGACCGGCGCGCGCGAGGCGACGAGGGCGCAGGCGAGCAGGAGACGGAGGCGGGCGAGGGGCGGCGGCGGCGCGCGGCGGCGCGGTGCTCTCATGAGCCGCTGGACCACCGCCGGGAGGAGCCCATTTGACTTCGCGACCTCGACGGAGCGTCGCCTCGCTCTCTTTCCCTCCGCCTCGCGACGAATGGCAGCGAAAGATGGACCGGCCGACTCCGTGGAGACTACCAGGATTCCATTTACCATAAAAGGATTGCAAGAATTCAAAAATTACCTCTTTCGATTTTATATCAATTTTGTCCAAAATGAAAATTTTCTGGATAAAAAAAAACCAGATCTCTCCCAACAAAATAAAAAAAGAAAATAAAAATTTTGCGGATTTTCCTTTTGTCCGACCGAATATTGTATTTTCTAATATGCCCACGACGCGAAAGCAGGTATTTATTCTGTTTTCGCGATGGAAATGATTATTCGATTCTCTTTTTCGCTTTTTCGTCGTGAGTTGATAAAAAATGTATTCTTTGATTCTTCGGTAACCCAAAAAAGAAAAAGAAAAAGGAGAGGGAGGGAGGGAAAGGGATAGAAATGAAAAATACGAAAAGATTCGGGTGAGGGTGACGATGATTTTATCGACCTATTTCACCCTAAAAAAGCTTGGAATTGGTGTCCGTTCCTACAAAGCCAATTTTTTTTTTGTTTGCCAATTCTATTTCCTTAATGGAGGGAACGATTTCTTCTCGGATCTTGCAAATATTTTGTGACGTTCCATATCCGTCGTTGTCGCTAAATAATCACCAAGGTTTTCACATGCGCATAGCGTGTGCAAAAACACTAATCGTTATGTAATAGCTTTTCCTTAGCAATGCCAATACCTTCACCGCAATAACTAGAAAAAAGTGCACTGCGGGTATGCCAAAAAAATTACGATGGAAAGAATTGCAATGTAAATTTGTTAGGGAATTTCTAGGTCGTTAGTCGATAAGAAAGATATCATGAACTTTTTTGACAAGGTTATTTATAAGATATGAAAGATTCAAAATTTTTAATTATGATACATGAAAGAAAATATAAAATTTATTAATTTACGCATTCATCCATTCGTGAATTAACTATAATTATAAGTAGTTAATTGAGGATATTTTGACAAGAAAAAAAAATGGCATTTCTCTAAAAGTAGGCTGTCCTCTTTGCTTTATCTAATAGTGTAGATAATAATTTCTCTTACCACTATTTAAAACTTGAATGTTGGGGTGATGATGGTGAAAAAAATTTATAATTGTTACGAGTATATAATCAATTTATGTGAATTCAAAGTATGGAAAAATAGAAAAGTGATCATAAAACAAAAAATGGTATATGGGAAATGCCTGAATTTTTTAAAGGTGCTGCGACATCACATCGGGCTTTCAGTAGCCTAATAATGTATCCTAGATGGATAGGACTCATAATTTCTTCTGACCTAATTTGGACATTTTTTTTTGTTGGTCCTACTTTATTTCTCACTCATGATACATATTCAGACTTGTGCCCTGCCTCTTGCAGGGCGTGGGCGTCGAAACCCACATCTTAAACCTCTTTTGGCATGTTTGATTCATAATGAATAATTATTCTATACTCAATCTATTTACGATGAAACAATTAAAGCATAATTTATAATAAACTAATAAATTACAAAGACTCTGAATATGTCAACAGTATACGAAGCCGTAATTAATTAATAAAACTAGAAATTATATCGAATACAAATATCATTGATATTTAAATGTATTCAATCACACACGTGCCGCTGGCTTTCAAATTTGGTTCCACTTTCTAAAGGTCCATAATACCCGAGACTATCGTCTATTGCTCTTTTCAGGCAACAAGTGGAATTACCTATGATACTTTTAATAGAAGAGAATAACAAAATAGCGATCTCTACTGCTGTGAGGGGAATAGGGGTGAATTTTATTTTACAGATTCGTTTGGATGGCCGTAAAATCTCACAGATAATTCTTTGATATTGCACACGTTTAATCAGTTTCCTTTCTTTTTTAAGTGATAAACTTTTGTGGAAGGACTTTTACATTTATGGGCCTTAGCAACCCAGCCCGCAAGCTTATTTCTCTATATAGGACAGTGGGCTAGCTTCAGATGTGGATATTGGGCCAGAAGTGTCTTGCAACTCGACCGGGTAGGACTGCCAATTTGAATACTTAGGGCCTATTTGATTATCCAATTAAGGGATGAAAAGAATATTAAAAAAAAAAATCAGCACTCAATGAGATTAAGCTTATTTAATAACTATAACAAACGCTGACTCAAAAGATTCAATTAAGTAAAAAGAGATCGTCAAATTGGGTAAGTAAGGAAAGGGTCACTCAATTCATTGAGTAGAAATAGTAATTGATAGCAATTCGAATCGTATCAATTATATTGCTAAAACCTGCAAAAAATGATCACAATTTCTTGTTACGGGATATGCTAATTTGATGTATCCCATTTGATATCTTTGTATCCAAGAATCAACAAGCCTTGAATAATTGGGTTTAGACATTGCTTCGGTGATTTTTAATCATTTCAAAATGGTAGCAACATGTCCCTTTTTCTAGATAGTGATGGTATCAACTCATATGGCCATGCTCTATGGGTGGAATAACCAAATATAACACCTAGGCTAAGGGTCAAGTCCTTGTCAATATTGGTATAAATGGTCTTTCCCTCGTGTTTGGCTATAGCGGTAATCATAATAGTGCGAAACGAAGGCCCGGCTCCAAGTTGTTCAAGAATAGTGGAATAGTGGCGTTACGCGATCAACTAGTAATATTTAGTGATCAACTTTCAATTACTTATACAACTTTCTAATTCTAATCAGCACTTTTATTTTGGTCGGATTATTCAGCACTTAAAATTGCCAGCACTTGAACTTTTAGCATTTATTTTTCAGTTTTATCAACCGAGCCATGAGATTCCTATATTAAATAGGCTCAATTGGAAATTTTTTTGAACATTGAAGACCCTGATGGTGAGATATTTACTTTATTTGTTCAGAGCACGACATGGGCACACCGAGCCTGAGGTCTAATCTATTCAATGTGAAGGTCATTAGATAATGGAAGCCAAGCTAGACTTATGAAAGAGAAAATCTTTTTTAAAGACCTGCAGTTTACTCGATAAACTAATTAGTCCATTGAACGGCAAAGCGTAGACTTCGAGCAAGAGGATTTCAATGTGCAATTTGGCATACGCACCAGAAAATATTTTAAATTGACTGCATACTGGCCAACATAATATCTTACAATTGAACTAGACGTGACGGGTTATGCCTTTAAACACCACATTGTGGAGCAACCATGTGAGAACCGAATCCATATAAAAAAGCATTTTAATGTTGACACAAAGTCGACTTTAGTCATCTAACTACCCTCGCGGTAGCTGGTAGCGATCACGTTACAAACGTTGCAATCCTTTGATGATTCTTTTTTGGGTCGACCAATCTTTTGGTGATATAGAGATCATCGATTTCAGTGGGAAAACTGAAAAGGCTCTAACCATTTCTCTATTCGTGGTCGACATCTTCCTCCTCTTCTTCTTCTCTTCTCCGTATCTCTCACAAATACATGCTCACAAATACAAACCTAAGTCCATAGCATAAAGCGAAGGCTGAGTTGAGTGCACGTCCCGCCTGCATTCGACCGCGATGGCTGCTTCCGAGGTGGCCGTTTCACTTGTGATTGGCAATTCGCTACACATGCTCTCCGAGAGAGAAATTCTCTCCCCTGGATTACACGATCAAATCAATACGGCTATTAATCATCTCCAGAAAATCTTGATCGCCTCGAAGTTACTGGAATCTGGCACCGACAACGACCAGCAAAGCAGCGACCGCAGATCTGGCCTCCTGGTTCGAGCTCGAGGTGCTGTGGACATGGCCGATAAGTTCCTCCTGGAAGCATCACAGCACTTGAAGTCCCACAAGGGCCGCCTTGCAAAAATTCGCGCATTAGTTCACTTGATCTCGCTCAGGATACGTGTACGCGCCACCAAAAATATAGCGCTTGATTTCATCACCAGAGTCAAGGATTTGTCCAGTCACCTGTCCCAAATGCAAGATCTGCCTCATTCTGATCTGCCTAACATTGATGACAATGCTTCATTGAGGAATGCGCACCGAGGGAATGCGCGATGGAATGGGAAGGTTGAGTCAGACATTGTGGGCCGCGAAGATGAAGCGCAAAAGCTCCTAGCTCAGTTGATTGTGGAAGATGGCGACCACAACGCGCTTCGTGTTGTTTCAGTGGTGGGAGGAGAAGCCATCGGCAAGACAGCTCTTGTGAGGAGCGTCTACAATAGACTCGAGATATACCATAGATTCCACTGTTGTGTCTGGGTTCATATTCCCGAAGATATCACCTGGAAAGATCTTTTGGTGAAGATACTGAAGCAAACACCTCTGCAAGAACTGAAGGATCTAGAGCACATAGAAGAAGAAAAACTCAATGAGATCCTTCACAAGTCCTTGATGGAATTGAGGTATCTCATCGTGTTTGACAATTTGTGTAAGCCCGAGGACATGGACGAGCTCATGATCCTCCTTGCAGACTCGAGGAATGGAAGTAGAGTCATTGTCACTACTCGGGATCCTGAAATTCCCGCACTTATAGACCCTTGGGCTTCTCCTCTCAAATTGAACGGATTAGATGCAGACCAGAGCAAGCGCTTACTGGGGGAATGCGGCTCTGTTGCTGAAGATCCGGGGCTCACAGCGAGGATTCTGAGCAAGTGCAGTGGCTCTCCTCCGAGGATTTTGCTGCTCGGAGGACTTGCTGCGGCGAGCGATCATTCTTCTCCTGTCATGGTGGACCAGCTCGCTGAGAATCCTACGCTCCTTGATATCGTGTCCTTGAGCTACCACAAATTGCCTTTCCTGCTCAAACCCTGTTTGTTTTACTTGTGCCTCTTTCCCAAAGACTCGGAGATCTCAACAAGGAGGCTCTTCCGGCTATGGCTTGCCGAAGGATTGGTCCAACCCTTGGAACATCCTACAGCCACAGGTGGCGAAGAGCAAGTGCTCAGGCCCACAGCCATGGCGTGCTTCCAAGAATTGGCTGGTCGAAACTTGGTTCATGTGGTGAGGCGTAGGAAGCTCAGTGGAAAGCCTAAATCGTGCCGCGTGCCTAGTTTCCTACACGATTTCTTGTGCAAGATGGCAACGCAACTCAGACTTCTTCAGATCCATTCTGACACCAAGTGCACTCATCACAGCGAAGAATCTAAGGTTGTTAATGGCTGCTCATGGATTGTCAAGTATCAAGATAATAATTATCACCAAGAATCTCAGCAGCGTGCTGAGACAGAGGATCATCAGCAGGGCGACATCCAACTCCAACACCTTCGTTCCTACGTATCCTTCAAAACGCAGAAGCACGGGACTCGCTCGAGGGAAGTGGAAGAGTTGCTTCGGCCCTTGATTTCAAAGGGAGACCCTGGTCTGCTCAGGGTGCTCGATCTGGAGGGGGTTTACAAGCCGTTGCTCCCAGACGGACTTGGCAACGTACTGCTGAACTTGAGGTACTTGGGATTGCGATGGACGGTCCTCGATTCGATCCCTGAATCAGTCGGGAACATGTCCCGCCTCGAGACATTGGATCTTAAGCACACTAACGTTACGAATTTGCCGAGTTCGATTTGGAAGGTGAAGTCCCTCCAGCACCTGTACATGAACGAGGTATGCTTTGATAATTCCACCAGTGGTCGTAAACCGTCGCCAAAGTACTTGAGCAATCTCCAAACCTTGTGGGGGTTATACATTGGAGCTGCTAAGAGTCCCATGCTTGATGTGCTTAGTAAATTGACCAGGCTCAAGAAATTGGCGCTGACGTGTAATTCTCCAGTGGTGGAGAAAGCAACCGAGCGCATTTTGAAGCTCACGATGCTTGAATCCCTCAAGCTGAGATCCAGGGATCTCTTCGGCCAGCCCTCGGATCTCAACTTAAGCGACATGACAGGACTCAACTCGCTTTCCGAATTGTATTTGCTGGGGAGCTTGCCTAAGCAAGACTGCTTGACGCTCCTTCCTCAGAACCTGAAAATCCTTACCTTGTCCATGTCAGGACTAGACGATGATCCGATGCAGGTCCTAGGAAAGCTCGAGAGCTTGGAAATTCTCCGCTTATTCGCAGGCTCTTATACTGGGTCAGAATTGGATTGCGGCGCAGATTCATTCCCAAGGCTTCGCGTCCTCAAATTGTGGATGTTGGAGGAAGTGGAAGAAGCTTTAGTACACGAAACCGCTCTTTGTTGCCTGGAAGAGCTGGAGATTAAGAGCTGCGGAGCTCTAATGTTTATTGAATCATTGGATCATATTAAATCCCTGAAACAAATTAGTTTGATTAAAGTGAAAGAGGAATTGGCGAATAAGTTAAAAGAAGGATTGACCCCAAAAGTATACATCAAAGAGAAGCAATTGGTGACCTCTTCTTCTTCCGCTCAGGTAATATTTCATCGTTTTTACGCGTTCTTTCCCGTGCATTTCTTCGTATACATTCTCTGTTTTTAGTACCTTGATTAAGTTTATCTAGAGGTATATTGCAAAATAGATGTGTAGGTGGTTTGACAAATAAGAGACGGGAGAGAAGTAAGAGACAACACTTATGAATTGTTGCATATTCGATATTCACGCGACGATTCTTTTTCTTCAATCTTAAAACGAATTTTCTATCCAAATATGCAGGCAACGCAGGATGATTGACGAAGAATGGACGAGGATCAGGATTGATCCTCTTTTCCAGCCATTGTTGTATTTACATCCTTGGTCTTTATCAATGTGTCATCGTGTATTGCAAATCAAATTTGATATTTGAAGCGTTCCAAATTCTATAGTGGACACATTCTATGTAAATTTCATTTACACAAACTATTTTAGATGCATGCTATTTATGAATTTGAATTCACAGCTGATTCTGCTTTCAAAAGTATCCTAAGAATACACATGGCCTATATTGAAGGCAGCCTCTGCCAATCAAGTTGTACACTAGCCATGCAAATGTGATTCATTTGCACGACTTAAAATGGCAATCCTTCATTGAAGCAATGCCTCTTCTTATCTTTAACATGAAGGTAACAAAATTTAGGAAAATTTTAGAAAATACTAAAAGAAGTAGTGAAAAAAAATGTTACCTAGTGGTTAAGGAGAGAAAACAAGTTCGTGAATTAGGCAAATGACAAAAGTTTTATTTCGTACATTCTCAAATACAAGCAATTTCACATCTCTTATAGGATTAACTCGTGTCTTGCTGAATCTATAATGTTAATGGGGAATTTCGTGGGTTCCATATTTGTTAACCTCGATGCCTTCATTGTTATTAAAAAAAAGAAAAGGAATAGATCGGCAACCTAGCGAGTTGGGTTGAATTTGTATAATATATGGGTCGTTTTGACCAGGTCAAAGAGTAGTAGTGGGACCCACTTTTAGTTAAAAAAAAAAAAAGAAGCACAGAGTTAGCAATTGGTGTCCTCCTCCTCTTCTTCTTCTGCGCCTGTAAATATTTCATCGCTTTTACGCGTTCTTTTTCCGTGCATTTCCTCATTTACATGCTCTGTTTTTAGTACCTTGATCAAGATTATCAAGAGGCAATCTTTCCACATAAATGTGTTGGCGGATTCAGAAAGAAGAGACAGGAGAGAAATCAGAGACAGAGAATGCTCATAAATTGTCGCATTTTGAATATCCACGAGACTATTCTTTTTCTTCAACTTTAAACAAAAAGTAAAATTTGTTTTCCTCTATGCAAATATGCAGGCAACGCAAGATAATTGACGAGGAATGGACGTGAATCACGACTGAATCCACTACTCCAGCCATTATCATGCGTATGTTCCTGATGTTTATCTATGTCCTAGTGTTGTGCAAATTAAGATTGGTATTTGAAGTGTCCCGCAAAAGAGAGTGCAGAATTGCAAAAGATTCTCCGCCTTGAACCCAATTCTATAGTAGACATTCTATGTAAAATTTCATTTAGACAACCTATTTTAGATACCAAAAAATTTGGGCCCAACTTGTATGAGAAAATATCATCCAGTGATTAAGGAGAACATACAAGTGTGTGAATTAGACACATGATGCAAATTCAATTTCCCACACCGTCAAATGCACCCCAAAACGACCATCTTTGTTTTTCTTATCTTGACAGACTTCTTGTCGTGGAAACGAAGTCAACTTTTAGCTCACGCATCGAGGAGGCAAAACTTTTGTCGCACCAAACGCCACCTAGACCCCCACTTCGCGTTCAACAATAATGTGGCACCTTCTTCGAAGCGCGATTGACATAGTATTATAAGGACCACCAAGATAAAAAGACAAACAACAAAGTGGCTTCAGCGAAGAGCAATAACTTTTATCGCATCAAACACGACTAAAATATCAATTTCGCTTTCAACAGTAATGTGGCACCTTCATTACGTGATAAGAACACATCAGCGTCCATCTCTCTCCCTTCCTCTCTCTTCCTCTTTTGCGTTTTAGCTTTTCTTTGTCTGTTCAATTTCCGGACGGGAGGATTTGACTGAGATCTTTCCCTCCTCTACCTCGTTGCCTATCCTTTTATTTTTTCTTGCTTCTTTTCTATTTTTGCCATCTAGTTTCAGATATGGGAAGTTTGCTTTCCCGATCTTAGATTTGAAAGCTTTTCTTTCCAATTTAATTCTAGATTTATGAGTTTTAATGAATAAGTATTCCGTCTTCAATTTTAATAGTGTTCACAGCAGTTTCAGTGTCAAACCGCTTGTTCAATGTGTTTTTGTTAAAAAACTTTTGCGTCTCGCACTTACTAAATGGCTTGTTCTTAGAGGTGTCAGATCGCTTGTTCAACATGTTTATATTATCTTCATTTTTGGTAGTGTTGGACACGCCGAATCTTGGTACACATAAAATCATAACTATAGATGGAGATCCCGATATGTGCTCATCACTGATGAAGATGTGTGATTCGATGATCAGCCGTCAATTCTTTTGCTTGGATGCAGTTGCAAATCTGTTTTTAAAGGATGTGCGTGTGATTATCTTTGTCAATTATATTATGATATTGTATCTTGATTTTTGAATTTTAGTTTGTTTAGGAGCTTTGCAAACTTATCTTGTTACGATGGCTTTTAAAATTCTCTATGGATCATTTTATATAATATTTTGATCATGAATGAAAATATCTTTTGATTAAAAAAAATTAAAGCGCGCTTGACATAGAATTAAAAAGGCCACCAAGATGAAAAGATAAACAACGAAGTGCTGCCTTCACATAATAGCGAAAATATCTGTCACATCAAACACGACTAAATTACAACTTTCGCTTTCAACAGTAAAGTGGCACCTTCTTCTAAAGTGTGATTGACATAGAATTATAAAGACGAAGAAGATGAAAAGACAAATAATAAAGTGGCGCCTCCACCGAAGAGCAAAAACTTCTGTCGCGTCAAACACCACTAAATTAGCACGTTCGTTTTCAATAGTTATGTTGCACACTTCGAGAAGCGTGATTGACATACAATTATAAAGACCATCAAGATGAAAAGACAACCAATAAAGTGGTACCTTTACCGAAAAGCAAAGCCATCTGTCGCATCAAACACCACTCCCGTTGCCACTTTCACTTTCAACAATAAAGTGGCACCTTCATCAAAGCACGATTAGACTATAAAATAAAGGATAAGAAATTGAAAATGACATAAACGGTAACATGTGTTTTTACCTCATTGGTTGTTGGGTTGACCATTTTACTGTAGAAATATTGGGGTTCGAGAGACTCGATTTTTCTTGCAGATTCGTCGTACGTCCAGCCACGTCCATTCTTTTCAAGCAGATTTGAGTGGATTTACTGATTCCGGATCATTTTTGTCCGGCCTGAAAAAATTATACCTGCTGGTTCCTTCAATAATCATACTTAAGAATGTCTGTGATGTAACATCTAAAACATAAATCATTTGAACCGCCCAATTTCATTGCTAGTGTTAATATATAGAATTAGACAAACATTTATTTCTCCTCACACTTTAAATTGTACGAAGTGACGAAGTATGAAAAAATATCAACTACAATGTGTTAGCCGAATCAAGATGTACATGACTGTACAACTATCAAGTAAGGAAAAGATCATCCTACACAATATCCTGTGTGATTCTAGAAATCACCTAGAATTCTTGATACACAAAAATATCTTGAAGAATCTCTATAGATTATCTCTAATTATTCAAACATCCCCTCAAACTTAATTGCAAAGAACTCGTCTGGAGTTTGGACGAGCAAACCGGAGAATTGTGTGGTAGGAAGAGCCTTCGTCAAACTGTCCACAATTTGATTAGCAGGAGGACATGGACAATATTGGTTCCTCAAAGGGGATTCTAGCAAGTAAAGCGACAGCCATTCTCAACGTGTTTTGTGCTCATGAAATTGCATTATTGGCAATCTGAATGGCGCTTTTACTATCACACGGAATAGCAGAGAGTGAATTCTACGGAATGCCCGTGTCTTCCAAAAGTCATCGCAGGCAGACAAGTTCAAAACTAGTATCAGCCAAAGCACAATACTTAGACTTAGTGCTAGATCGTGACTTAGTAGTTTGCTTCTTACTACGCCAAAAAATCAAAGACCGACTAGAAAGACGTAAACCTAATGTTGGCTAATAGTATCCCTATGATTTTAAGAAACTTGACAAAATATTGCGGAAGTAAAAGCGTCAAGTGTGATATAAGCGCGATCAGGTAAAATAGAAAGTTGATATAATTAGGTTTTGGTTATATCAAACAGTGCATTACGGTACATGAACATGAATAAAGAGATAGAGAACAATGCACTCAGAATTTATAGTGGTCTATCTTGACATAAGCATACGTCCACTCTCCCATACTAACAGTCTACTGGCTGGATTCCACTAGTCAATCATTGAGAAGTTAAAGTAGTAAGTGATGCTTATACTCAAACAATTCTTCTTGAAGCTGGTGTTACTTAAACTCAAGTTAATAGATCTCATTATCTCACACCTAAACACAAACTACAACACTGTCAACACCTTGCAAAAGATTACAAACTAAATGCTCTTAGAAGGCAAATGCAAAATGTAAAACTCTCTTTAAATTTGGATTTTTGAACTCTTAATCAATCTCAATTCTTTCACTGATAATATCAAGGTCCTCTTAACGCAGATATTACTTGAAACGCAAACAACTCTTGCATTTATCAAGATCGATAAAAATCATGGATAGTTTTATCAATTTCAAAATATATTAGGAGGTTTTCTCAACAAAACCTGTAGGATTGTACCTCCAACTTGGATCAAGAAGGATAGTGAAGATAACAAAATAAGGTCCCCTTGATGTAACGAAGAGTGTGGAGCATAGTAGCATTAGTGAGTAGAATGCGGAGAAGAACTAAACTGACTCACGGTATGAATTGTGAAGTCTATTTCAGGACAAGTAACAATGAGATGCATTAAATTGCCAACCATCCGTCAATAGAATGTACTCGTAAGGTAGCACCATCGAAAGAAGGTCTAGTTTGCAATTCGGCTCCAGCAGGGGTACAGATAACCTCATCGTTGGTCAAACCAGCTCAAGAAATAAAACTAACAAATAGTTGGCTTGAGCGAGATAGTAGCCATTTGAACTAGAAGAAACTTCTATACTAGGAAAAAACAAAGCCAGCCCAGATCTTTCGTCTCAAAATGACAACTAAGGAACTGTTTTAGATGAGTAATTCCCTTTGTGTCATCTCACGTGTTGATCACATCATCCAGGTAGATTAAAGTAACAAAATACACAGATTGCCGCGGCGAAGAAATAATGCTTCGACAAGAGAGTTGGATTTGTATCCAACTAGCTCTATGGTTGTACTGAATTTGGCAAACCATGGGTCCAGTGCTTGTTTCAATCCATAAAAGAATCTCCGGATATGATAAACATTATAAGGAGGACAATAATAGCCAGAAGGAGATTTATATGCATCCTCATGTGAAACAAATTCCAGTGACGTGCTAATGTAATCGCAATTAATCTTTTCCCTGAAGTAAGTGCGCATCAGGGGCTAAGGTCTCCGCAAAATCATTATCGTACATCCTATGTAAATCCTTTAGCGAAATGTGCTTTACATCGTTCAATAGATGCATTGCTTATGGACACATTGCAGCCTACAAAAGCCTTGAAAAGGAAGATCAACTAGGGTCCACCTATGATTTTTTTTCTAATGCCCCAAATTCTTCAAACATTGCTTGCTACCCCTGGCGGTTAGGCCGAACCTCATGATCTGATTGAGGTTCACCAAAGGTGGCGGAAAAACAATAATGATATCGAACATGAGAAGGAAGCTGTCTTACTCTAGTGGAATGGTGAACAGCTTAAGGATCAGGGATTCTGAAATGGTCGAATCTACAGATGAGGCTACGCCCGTTGGAGGCATGTCAATAGTCATGGGCACTTGCTCGAGCTCTGAAGAACTTGGAGCTGGGTCATCCCAGAATAACTCATTGTTGGGGTTACTTAAATATGACATGGATGGTGAGGAGACGATAAGAAATTAAGAAAGAGATGAGAACACAGTGTTTTCCCAAAAGACGACATGTTGAGATACTCAAAGACGATTAGAAAAAAGGATCCCAACATGCATATCTTATGTTCAATACCATAGCCGAGAAAACAAAAAAACCAAGCACGCGTCTTAAGTTTGTTGCTTTTAGGATTCTGAAATAGAACAAAGCATGCCCAACTGAAAAATTTTAGATGAGTGAAGCAGGGGGTGCCATATAATCAATCAAAAGGAGATAGATTATGAGTAATCAATTAAGAAATATGATTATGGTGCGCCCAGAAGTGAGGGAAGTGTTGTGGCTAATGATATAACCTAGAGGGGGTGAATAGGTTTTTTCCAAACTTGACAACTTTTTGTGGAATTGAGTAGAAACAAATTTATATGTGCAGGAACTTGGTATATCTAGAAGCTACGTGCGCGTTGCTTCTATTAAATAAATGAAACAGCAAGTTAAATGAGATGGAGCTAGATGCACGTAGGATTTTGGTAATTCAGTTTGGAGTAAGCCTACGTCCATTCTTCAAGACTAAGAGACACTAACAAGGCTGAAATTCACTAATAGCTCTTGAGATATTATAGATGTAGCTTGCGTAGCACTCAAAACTAGTAGATCACACCACCATGAAAACACGCACAATTACAACACTTGTACACTTCTCGAAAAATTAACTATTGGTGTCTAACTCTCAATAAGCAAATAAATTTATCAAAATAGGTAAGGTGTTCTCTCAATTTTCATAGTTGGTCTCTCAGGCTTGCGCTAGTCCCTTTTTATAGTCATTGATTTTTGAGTCAACTGATGAATGATCAATGTAGCCGTTGTAGATTGCAATAAAATCACTGGAGATTTGATTGTGCATATAATAAGATCTTCTAGCAATCTTGCCACTTTCATGAATAGAGTCTCCAAGTTAGAAAATAATCCTTGTCCAACGATATGACAATTTATATATTGGATGTTCTTCAAAGCAAATAAATCCATAATTCCAGGCTTGTGATTGGCTATCAGATTCCTTTGAATGTGTAATAATGGTCAAGGAAGTATGGGTCTTCATTATGTCACTTATCTAGATGCGATCTTCTCAGTTTAATGTAAGCCATAGCTTCTATCAACTTTCCTTGGTCCTTCCCACAGGTCCACTTGACAATTGTCGTGTTTATTAAACTCAATCGATTTTTCCCGAGCACATATGTTAATTAGACTTTCACGGATCTATTCACCTATTGGTTTTTTCAAGTCCTCACAAACTCCTCATTCTCTTTGACTTGTTCGCCCTTGAGGATCTTGCAATCTTTCAAGTTCTTTCAAATAATAGTTAGGAGAGTTTCAGTGGCGTTGAGTCATTAATAGTAACGTAATAGAAACAACACTTGCATCTCTTACACCAAAAATCATAAGAGATAATTTTGTCAATATTAATATCTTCGAAGGTTTTCTCAATAATCTTCCCTTTTTGATATTGGCAAAACTATTCGCTTATATGCAGATGCGATAAGCATAACAGATTTGAGATTTGAGATACAGTAAAATAAAATGTCAAGTGCTTTGAGTTTTCAAACAAGTAATTGATATGGTCTCTAAAAAGTTGATATCGACAAGTAAAAGCTAGAGACGATAGAAATAGTATATAATCAGAATTGAATTTATGTTTCTATATAGAGATTTAAGGTGTATGCAAACCACAAGCGAAATCAACAAATGTACAACACAATTAGGTGCTGCTCACCATCTATTCAAACTGATTACCGGTCTAGAAAGAGGCATGAACAATGCCATAGTGTGCTGTGGTGCATACCGATTTATTTACCGATATTTGCCCACAGTTTAACGATACATGGACAATAATCAAAGCAGTTTGATGGAAGGGGAACGGGTTATGATGTCATTAAAAAAAATTAATGAGTAAAATGAAACGAAAACAAGCGATGAATCTGAAACAGACAGATTCTAACGCGAACATGTACTCACGGTTTAGGGAGGCTGCAAGAATATTTGTGTCACTAGGCAAAAAAAAGGAATAAATGCACTGTAAGTCTTAAAACTTATCTCGAAAGTGCAATTGAACCATAAAACTTTCAAAAAGTGAAATTATATGCTAAAATTTGTTACGAAAGTGTAATTAAATTCTAAAACTTTCAAAAAGTGAAGAGGAGTGTCCGATTTCAAAAGTACAATCAAATCCTAAAATTTGTAAATTGATCCAATCAAGTTCTTCTACTGATTATACATTTTGAAATTTTTAGGACTCGCTTGCACTTTTATGACAAGTTTTATGACTTGATTGCACTTTTTGAAAATTTTAGGACTCACTTGTACTTTCGTGATAAGTTTTAGGATTTAATTGCACTTATTGAAAGTTTTAGGACTTGCAATGCACTTATCCCCCAAAAAAGAACGAACATTTATACTCCATTCATTTTGCAGAAAATGTTACGTTTGTGAAAAATGTTTTCCAAGAAGCCATTTTCCTAGAAAATGGCATAATTTTCTGCTATTCGGCTGAAATCTGAAAAAGACATGGAAAATATTTTCTGCCATTCGGTATGGAAAATCTGATTTGATTTTCTTCATTGCACTCTTTTTAATAATTTTTATTTTATTTTATTTTAAAATAATTTTTCATAATTATTATATTTCTTTTTTTTTATTTTCTTCTTTTCTTGCTAGTTGCCGGCCACCACGACAGCTGGTGATTGGCCATTGCGACGGCTAGTGATCGGCCACAGGTAAGGTTTAGCCTTGCTCGTCCAAGGCTAGCGACCTCAAGTGAGGCCAAGCCTCACCTTGCCGACCTCGAGCGAGGCCAGCGCCTTGCCAAATATGGCGAGGTGAGGCGAGGCCTTGCTCGCCCAAGGTCGACAAGCTTTGGCGTGGCCTAGCCTCTCCTCACTGGCGTCGAGCGAGGCCTTGCTCGAGCTTGCCGATCTTGCTTGAGCTTTGCCGGCCTCAAGCGAGGCTGAGCATCGCTGAATCTACCGAGGCTGAGCTTGAGGCTAGCAAGGCGAAGCTTCACTTGGCCCGAGGTCGGCGAGGTCGAGCCTCACCTGTGGTAGCTTGCTGACCACGGGCGACCAGCCAAAGAAGAAGTCTAAAAAAAAGAAAAGAAAAGAGAAAAATAAAAAAGATAATTAAAATTTATAATTTTAAAAAATTAAAATTAAAATAATTAAAATGAATGGTGAAAGAATGAAGAGGGACAATGTTTTCCACTTTGGAAGGTGTAAAATGTTTTCCATGGATAATTTTATTTTCTGTGAAACGAACGCTAGAAAGCTCATAAAACATTTTCCCAAAAGTTATTTTTCGGGGAGTCTAAGACTTCGTTTGTTTCGGGAAAAATATTACGTTTTTGGAAAATGTTTTCCAGGAAGTCATTTTCGATGTTCGGCTGAAATTTGAAAAAGTTTTGAAAAGTATTTTCTGTTATTTGGTATGAAAAAATTTTCTTCCATGCACTACTTTTAATAATTTTTTATTTTTATTTTTAAAAAATATTTTTAATTTTCTTTTCTTTTTTCTTTTGTTTTTTTTCCTTCTTCGTCTTCTTCCTTAGCCAATCGCTGGCCATAGCCGTGGCTGGCAACCGGCTAGCTCGAGCCTTGCCATAGGCCGGCAAGGCTCGAGCTCGCCAAATTCTGGCGAGGTCAAGCCTCACCGGCCTGTGGCGAGGCTTTGGCTCGCCTGATCTGGTATGGCCAAGCTCATCCAAAGCTGGTCGGGCAAGCTCGTGCCTTGCCAAATCCGACGAGCTAGGTGAGGCTCTGGCAACCTCGGGTGAGGCTTTGGCAACCTTGGGCGAGGCTCGAGCCTAGCCCAACTCGCCGAATTTGGTGAGGCTTGAGCTTGTTGGCCTCGGGCGAGCTCAAGCTTGTCAGCCTTGCCACAGGCCAGCAAGGCTCGACCTTGCTGGAATTTGGCAAGCTCGGCGAGGCTCGAGCTCTCTTGTGGCCGTGGCCGGCAACCGGCCAGAGCAGAAGATGGAAAAGAGAGAAAAAAAATTAAAATATGTAAAATGAATGTTGAAAGGAGGGGGGGAAATGTTTTCCTCTTTTCTAGAAAAATATTTTCCGCAAGAAGTTATTTTCCGTAAAACGAAAACCAGAAAATTTGAAAAATATTTTTTCGAAAGTTATTTTTTATAAAACGAATGGACCCTTAGTTTAAAGCAACGAAAATCCAGAATCATTACCATGCAGATACTGTGAGCGGCGACCGGATTTAGTTGCATGATTTGACGAAGTTTGGCCTCAGTGTCAGCCGAGGCGAGTGCATCACTTTTGGTCGAGAATCCTGGGGGTATTTGGCTGAGAATTAGGTGCTTGTTCAGTCGTGAATTCTGGCTGTACGTGCTGTATTGCTCTCACCCTCCGTCGGTCCTCTTTGTTGGGAGTGTCTATATCGGAAGCTCCGAATGTCCTCTGTTCAAACAGCCGTGGTTTCGTCCCTCAAATTGCTGAAATTTTTGGCTACACAATTTGAAAAGAAACCGTTTGTTTCCCTATTTCCATCTCGATTTTTCTGGTCTTCTTTCTTATTTTCACATGTGCAGCCGAGCTGCGTTGATTGGATCTTCCCTGCGTTGTCTGTGTTGGCCGCGCTTCCTTCGAGTGGTCTAGGGCCAGCCAATGCTTGCCCTTGGTCGCTTTCCCTTTGGTTTTGTTTCGTAATTGGGAACGGCACATGACACTCGTGCGTAAGCTTCGGCTAGGCCAATTGGGATGTGGCTGAGTTCATCAAAGGGGGTCGGGCTCGTGCGGGCTTGGTCTCGTAAAGCTCAAATGAGTATATGGTCCTTTACTTCTAAATGTGAAATTTGATGAAATCATTATCAACTATTTTAAAAACTTAAACTGTCAAATCAAAGAATGATTTAATATTTAATTACTCTAACACATATTTAGTTTGATTTTTTTGCCTAGTACTAAACGTGGACATATTTAATTAAGAAGGCAAATAGGATGTGGAAAGATTTAAATTCGAAACCTCTAACTCTGATACCATATAAAATTTGATGAAACCATTGCCAACAATTGGCGTGGTTTATTTAACCGAAAAAAAAAACAATTGACATGGTTTGATATTTAATTACTTTAATTAATTATAGACTCATTTTGCACGCCGGGTTGTCTATCAAGCCAATTTGAACGATCTTAATAACTAGGCCTATGTTTTACTCGATGCAAGTGTCTTATTCCTAAACATAAATGCCTCTAGTGCCTAAATGCGGAGAAATGCAATAACAACTGTGAATGCAAGAATATGCAAAGTTGATATTTGTATTTACGGTCAAATTTTATTGTTTTCAACGAATTTGATCCTTGTTATGATGAATTGCATTAGAGATCTTTGGCGAAAATTAAGGCATCGACATGTTCGTATCCGACTATGAAAATTAGAGATAAATTGTCCATGATCCTGTCTCGTACTGTGAAGCATACCCCATGCTTGATATTGGCGAGCCAAATAAGTAGTAGTATAACGTTGAACAAGTAGGTCCTACACCATTCTTTGTCAGTCTCAAACCTTCCAAATAGAAGATCAATGGATTAAACAGAGGTGTTGCGAATCCACGTGATTCTGTTGGTCCATTCTTGCAGTTTTTCGGCAATTATACTAGTGGACCGTGTAGGTTCAATGATATCTCCTTTCACATATGACCACAGTTTTCTTGTCTTCAAGAAGTTACGCATAGCTTGAACCCACAAGTTATTATTTGATCCATATAGAACAGTCTGACAAGTATCGAAAGAGAAGCTTAATGATGCATATTGAATCAACGAAACTAACCGAAAAAAAGATGCATATTGAATCAACAAAAGCTAACCTTAAATTCGGACAGAGAAGCATGAACAACACCAGGAAGCGGATCGAATCAGTTAAAAATTGGGTGAACTAGTCTGTCAAAGTCGAATCGATCCGGTCAACGACTGTTTGAATACCGTTGATGCGGTGTTGCTGAAGTGGTGTTGTTAACTTTGCCCTGCTATCGACCAAAAAAAAAAAGAAAACTTTGCCCTGCTAACGTGACATCGTTGATGTGGCGAGCGCTCACGTGGCAGATGACGTGCCTCTGTTGACATGGCAAATTATGTAGCGACACGTGTGTCGTGAAGGTAAATAGTTGATGTCGGCGCATGCAACGAGCGGAGTGTGTGAGCTGAAGAACTCAAGACCCGACCTGGCGCGTGAGGGCACGTGGGGTGTCCTTTTGCCGTCGAACTAGAGTAGTGACTTCCTCCACGGCCAATTCGTCGATTGGTGGTGGTTTTGTGGTGATCGAAGTGATCGGTGAGGCTAAAGTAGACGGATGGTCCTCTGAGTCGTGAGAAATTAGTTGTGGCCGCGACTTGACCACTGTGATGCAACCGAGGACGGAATGGAAGGATGACGAGAAGCGTGAGAAGGGGGCGGCGATGTGCAAACAGAAGGCGCGAAGGCGCAGAGTGTGGACAGGCGGTCGTTCGAACTCGGCGAGAAAGTCGGCTCTTTTGAAAAAAAGTGGCATGACTTTGGTTTTGTGTGAGCGATTTGTGAACCCAATTATCACGAGCAACAAGTTTGCGCATGATTGAATGGCCACAATATTTGCTCTGATATCATGTTAGACAAATTATTTTTCCCAATAATTCAACTATTTGGAAACGAGCCAATAATGTATTTGTGGCATTTAATATAACACTACCGCTCACGTATAAGCGTATAAGCCAGTATTGCATGTGCAAGACAGGTTCTCAAGGGAGCCAAATAGGAAAACAGGCAGAATACAAGCACAAGAAATTGAGAGAGGGTTAGGATTTGAACCCTTAACCTGTGTTGTGATACTATGTTAGATAAATCATTTTTCCCAATAATGTATATGTAACATATGACTTAACATTTATGAACTTTGAATAACTCGTGCTGTATTGCCTAACTGTGACATATCTCATATGGAGAAACTTCTTGGCTAGCATATTGGTGAGGTTATGATGACGGGCTCACTAATCTCGAACCTATGATTCACGAATGGTGCAGAGTAGCTATTGCTCAAAATCATGGTAACATACATAGGGAATACTTCTTGGAAAAAAAAAAACAACTATCCTCGACCTCGATTCATGACCAAGCACATGTGCTTGTTTATTGTCATTCCCAATTGGGGGCTGCAATTAGAAAAGGCAGTTGAAATATACAAAACATTAGCAAAAGGTTTGTTAGAGACCAAGATTTCACTCCTTGCTTTTTTAATCTCAATCTACAATTTGGTTAGTGGGCAAAGCATAAACAAAAGTTTTGTTGTAATATTAACTAATGTGGAAGCTAACCCGGATCTTGTAATTTATGTCAACACAAAAAATCACTAGAGAAACAATGAGAAAAGATAAAGGACACTCAAGATTTATCTAATTTGGTTCAACGTATCAGTATTTACATTCATGGGAAGAACCAACAGCAAATAATCTACTAATAATTGAAAAATCCAAGTTTACAATTGCTCACAATGCTCAAGTATTTCCCGCACATAGATTACACCCAAATCCCAAATGTTTACAAATAAACAACTCAAATAGACACAAAATCATCGTGTTTGGAACTCCTTGGCTCAATCAAAGAGGGGGTGAATTCGTTAAAAAACCCCAACTTTATATCAAGTCCCAAATTTGCCCAAACTTTTTTTTTATCTCAGAAAAAATCACAAATTTTAAATGTAGTTCCAAATCTGCCCAAAATTTTGTTTTGCGTAAAAAAATATCAACAAATTTCGATTTATTTTAAAAAATATAACCCCGTAATTTAATCCCAACTTGACGTGACACGTTCACGTCAATAACAAATCCACATCAGCAAAGTAATGGGAAAATATATATAGATCAACGTCTCATTTTCACTTCAATAACAAATCTAGCCCAATAAAAATTGTTGAAATTATCTAGAATAAAACCATTCTAAGATATGAAAGTTAGAGATGATAACAAATCCACCCCAATTTTTTTAATTTTAAATAAATACCTAACTTTTAGGTTTAATACAAATTTGCTATGAAGTTTTCTTTGTTTAAAAAAAGGCCGCATTATTTTGTTGATGTAGATTTGTTATTGACGCCACATCAAGTTGAGACTGGATTACAGGGATACATTTTTTTTAAAATAAATTGAATTTTTATTTTTTTTATACAAAATAAAATTCGGGGTAAATTTGAGACTGAACTTAAAGTTTTGAGTTTTTTCTGAGATAAAAAAAGTTCGGGATAGATTTTAGATTGGATCTAAAATTTGAGATTTTTTTAGATAAAAAAGAGTTCATGACATATTTGAGACTTAATTTAAAGTTGACATTTTTCAGGGAATTATGCATCAAAGAGGTGTCAATATATCATCCCCTTTCTTGCTTCGCGTGCGTCCTCTCTGGGAGTCCACTGTGCAGCTGCCTGCTCTTTTACCGAGAGATACTGTGCGGCCATTTTTCCAAGAGCTAAGACGAGAAGAAGACCCACGACTTCTCCGCTGTGCGCGGCTGGACTTTCCAAGAAAGGGAGGACAGCCAGAAAAACCCTATGCATTTTCCTTTTGTTTTCTTTGCTCTAGACAACTCCATGGGCCCCACTTGCCTTTCCTTTTACACGGCCACAAGACAAGGAAACCTGCCCCTTCGTTTTGTCTTTTAGTGATTTCTTTAGGGAGCTATTTTGCCTTGCTGTGCCCATCTTTCCTCCGATCTTGATGAGTCCAACTCTTGAATTTAATTACGCTGTCAAACTTGGATATTTATCGATAGGATCGGATTCTATAAACGATTTAAATTTGAGACAAAATTTAATCAGTTTTGTCTACAATTAGGCCTATTCATTAAAGAGCGCCCTCTTGACTCCGTGTTGACTTTGTCAAGTATAAGAAAAATACAGAAACAAAATACTGTTAAAGGATACAATGCAGCATCGGAAGGAATAATTGGACGCTCCCTTTATGGAGCCCCGCTTAGCTGACTTTTCTAACTAACCTTTTATCACATACCTCAATATCAGTCCTCTTTTGCTCTCCTCCTCCATAACCTCTCTCTTTCTCTCTCACACACACATACACAACGGATCGTTGTTCAACAGAAGACCGATCTTTCTTTGAACCAGTTAAGCAGCATTTTCACCATTGAGTCATGATATTGCCAGTTATTGGTAAGTAAAAGAAATTCACTTCATCTCTTGCTTCAGTGAACTTTGAGCTACAAGCAGTTTGTTAGGTTATGGATATCCAAGTTTTTCCTGGGCATAGTAGACTTGTACTCGTAGCAAAAGCAGAAAACTTCAAGAAGAAGGACAAAAACAAAGCAACTGAAGTAGAAAGATAGCGAGAATTTACTTTTGTTCTCAAATATATCAGCTTAAGAAACCATGTAAGCAACTCGTAAGGAGGCGAATTTTCTAAAGCAGCAAGGAAAGATAAAATCGCCTCGCCTATCTATGTTCATAGGGTTGCTTGGATTTTAGCACGAGCAGTTTAATTAGGTTATACAGCGAAATATATCTCAATAGCTTAACATCGTTGATCATTTTTGCCAAATGAGCAGTCATTAATGTCATTCTCGCACATTTTATAAGCAATGTACTTCCATCATTCTTTTGCTAATACAAAGAGTTGCATCTCAGCTGCTCTGAGCAGCGGTGTCGTCATGAAGAAGATGAAGGTGATGCAGGTCTTCTCTTCCCGTTTCAAAGAGCTGTGGGAAGAATGGGAGCTCCGCGGTGTCGTCTTCCTCAGCCTCATCCTCCAAATCCTGCTCATTTGTATGGGCAGTCGCCGCAAATACATCCACTTTGCCTGGTTCAGGGGGGTCGTTTGGCTGGCCTACCTAATGGCCGATGCGGTTGCGATCTACGCGCTCGGCATAATCACGAACAAGGTCACGAATTTGAACAGCCAAAGTGCAGACACGAAGACCCAGCTGAACGCATTCTGGGCGCCATTCCTCTTGTTACATTTAGGAGGCCCCGACACCATAACGGCATATGCCCTAGAAGACAATGAGCTCTGGTTGAGGCATTTGTTGTCACTAGTCACCCAAACTGGAGTAACATTTTATATCTTCCTGATGGCGTGGACCGGCATGAGTATGTCCATCCTCGCCATCATGATAATTCTCGCTGGGCTAGTCAAGTATGGCGAAAGGGTTTATGTGCTGTGGACCGCCAGCAGCGAGCAGTTCAGGGACTCCATCCCTGATCCGCCTCCTAATTATTCCAAGATATTGGAGCAACATAAGTTGATGGAGGCTGAGGGCTACGATGTCATATCGCATGAAGTGATCGAGGTCCGTGATGTGACTGTGGAATACAATGTGGATGGTGCCGATCTTTCATGTTCAGAGGAAAGCCTTCATGATCTGGGGAAACTTTATAAGCGTAAGCAAGGAGAATTGCTTGCGGCCAGAGGCTTGGTCAACATATTCCAACGCCTTTTCGCAGATCTCCTGCTGAGTTTAGAGGATCGTGACACAAGTCAGTTGGTGCTCAAGGATAAGAATTTCCTTGCGGCCTTCAAGATCATCGAGATTGAATTGGGAATTGTGTACAATTTGCTCTACACGAAGGCCAAGGCCATCCATACTAGTTGGGGCTTCGCTCGTCGCATAACCGGATTGGTTTCGATCTGCATCGTGTTGGTACTCTTCATCCTGATCGAGGATCAGCATTACTTGGTAGCTGATCTTTGTTTGACCTATATACTGCTAGCAGTGGCCATATTCCTGGAGATTTATGCTTTGGTGGTTCTTCTTTTCTCCGATAAGACGGCTTGTTGGTTGATTAAGGAAAAGAAATTCGCTGTCTTAGATTTCATCAATTGGTTGCAACCACTTACTAAACGGCGCCGATGGTCAGATCACATGGCTCAATACAGCCTGTTGAGCTTTGCAATCAAAGAGAAGCACCTTCCTTGCCATCAAATCCTCAAATTTCTGCAGATCGATGAGAAGGTCGAGAAGCCCCTTTACAAGCATCACAAGAAAGTGACCAATGATCTAAAGGAACTTATAATGTCACATATCAAAGGAATGCAATCCCCACAGACCACCAGAGGAAGCTGGGTGCTCAAAAACTACCAAATGGAGAGTTTGAAATGGAGCATCGAGTTGGAGTTCGACCAAAGCATCCTCATTTGGCATATTGCAACCGAATTGTTATGCCACCCAAATTCGAAAAACCCTGGTAACAAACCACAGGTCAACGAAAACAAATCAATATCCAAGATCAGTAAGCGCTTGTCTCGATACATGTTGTATATCCTTGTCATGTACCCCATGATGCTGCCAACCGGGATCGGACGCATCAAGTTTCAAGAAACCTATGTCGAGGCCATGAAATTCTTCAATGAGTTCCGCAAGCCGAGCAAGCCCAAGCCCAGAGCAAGCGAGGACACGGACCACAAGGCAGGATTCTGTGCAAGTCCTTGGCAACATATCAAGAATTTGATGAAGCCCAAGCCCAAGCCGATAGCAAGCGAGGACACAAACCCCAAGGCAGGATTCTGTGCAAGTCCTTGGCAACATATCAAGAATTTGATGAAGCGCAAATTTGACTTAACTATTGCCTACAACGAGCTAAGGGATCAGGTGAAGACAAATCTGAATTTGACGGTCTCAAAGGGAGACCGGAGCAAGTATGTGCTGTTCCATGGGTGTCGGCTCGCGTCGCAGCTGGACAAGATCGAGAAACAAGAGGACAAGTGGAAGCTAATAAGTGAGGTGTGGGTTGAGATGTTGTGTTATGCAGCGAGTAACTGTAAAGGGAGTTATCATGCACAGCAACTGAGGAGAGGAGGAGAGCTTCTGACTCATGTCTGGCTCATGATGGCTCATTTTGGCTTGACTAATCACTTCCAGATTCCACACACCCCTGCTATAGCTGAGCTGATTATGCAGTAGCACAACACTGCGTTTATTTCAAGCATATATTGTTGTTAAACAAATAGTTTAGCATGCTGTTCTGTATGGGAGATGCCTAATTAAATGGGAGTTCCTTTGTGGAACTGTGAGGTTTTGTACAATGTAATTCAATAATGGTGATTAAATATTTGTCAAGGATGATGACTGGAAATATAGTAACGTTTTGATTTCTTACCTTAGATTTAAGGACCATTGTTCTAGTGATCATCAGTACAAAATAATGTGTGTTGTGTTCTTACCTTAGATTTAAGTACCATTGTTCTAGTGATAATTAGTACAAAGTAATGTGTTGTGCTGAGGATTAACAATCACGTAATGTCTCTTTATACAGTCACTAATTGTGGCTACAACAAAGAATGTCATAACTGACTTGAATAATGAAAAGTTGAATGGTGATAACTTTGATTTCCAGCATTGGAAAGTGCAATTTGCGTTCGATCAACAAGAAGCGACAGAGGTTTTGAACCAAGTTATGGATGACCCTGGTGAGGGAAACATTACTCAAGCTAGGATAGGTCTAGAGGCTTTTAGGGCCTGGAAGGAAAAAAGAATAATAGCTCCGTGCTACATTGTTAGATGTATGGAAGGATGATTTCATAAGAGAGTTTGAGCGTTTCCCTGCAAGACGTGAGATGTGGCTTGCACTGAAAGAGAGGTACGGAATAATTAATCTCACCCAGCTCAGGTCATTGACTGTTAGGCTTGACATTTACAAGAAATGCTCCAATCATACTATGAAGTAACATCTATGAGATGTCAAACATGATGAGTGATAAGTCCAAGCTATTATCCGATCCATTCCTAATAGTTGGGAACATATGAAGGTTAACTTGACTGAGAATGAGAGCATCAAGATGTTTGATAACGTCATGAATCATTGCATCTTGGAGGATCGGCAATTGATGTTGACTACGAATGCTCTTGGTCATGCTTATGTGGCCGAATCTAGTAGGAGACCTTCGAGCAGCAAAAAGAGATTCACGAAATGGAACAAGTATGACAAGAAAGGGAAGGAAGGACTTGGTCCGAGGAAGAAAGGCTTCTTTAAGAAGGGAAAGAAAGGCTGGATTTAGAAGGAGAAGACCATAATGAAGTGCTTCCGTTGTGGGAAGAATGGACACTCCGTTTGGGGAGTGCACCGAGCAAAAGAAAGGTTGGTCTTATTCAAATACTCTGGTATTTGTGCTTCTAGTCTGGTTATGCTCACTGAATTTTTTCTTCAGGAATTGTAGACTAAGAAGCAACAGATCACGTAGCAAGGGATCGATGGTCTCTTGTAAAATACCGACGGATAGCTGCTGAAAGCAAGTGGATTTATGTAGTTACCAGCGCAAGTGTTGAAGTTAAAGGAGTTGGCACATGCAAATTGGTTTTGCGTGGAGACCAAACTCCGTGCCTAGTTGATGTGTTCCCCCCAGAAAATTAATGAAACTAGATCCATGTGGCTGCTTTTCTCCGTTTAGGGTTTACTTTAAATTTCTGTGATGTGGGTGTTAAACGCTGCCATGATTCATGTTAACATGGTTCTAGTGATGTTATAGATGATTTTATTGGACTTGAGGCGGATCCTATTATATACAACTCTTGAGCTAATAAGTGTTTTTCATTAAATCCCTCTTCTAGTGATGAGAATGCTGATGTCAATGTGGCATGCTAAATTAGGGCATAGTGCAAGTCAGGTGAATACATTGGGAAAAGAAGGTAACTTAAAACCATTTAATAAAATTGATCTACTCACTTGTGAAAACTGCCTCGCCGGAAAAACAACTAGAAAACCTTTACGAAAGGGTACTAGAGGTGAATATCTATTGCAAATAATGCACTCAAATATATATGACACAATGAATGTGAGGGCAAGACAGGGAGCTCGTTACTTTATCATGTTCATTGATGATTATACATGTTTTGGAAATGTCTATATGATTTCACATAAATCCGATGCATTTTTTTTTGTCTGTCTTATTTTAACTCTTAATTTACTCTCAGATTTTTACCATACCTCTTTATAAAATGTGGGAGTCAAAATCTACATATGAAACTAAACGTCCCCACTCCTCACCTTCGTTAGATGTACTTAGGCTATAACGGCCATGATTCTGGCTATGAAAAATGGCTATGGAACTGGTATGCCAATAATGGGGGAAATTGGCCATGGAGCAAGCCAAGGAACAATCATGGACCTATCAACCAGATCGGAAGGATAACCAAGGGATCAACTATGGTTTGATCGAAGAATTGACCCTGGAATGATCAAGGGATCGATAGTGAACCAATCCACTGATCTTGCAAGTGACTCGACCTATTCGACCATGGATTGGCTACTTGACCATTAGGGTTGGTCGTGGAACGATCAAGTACCATCACAGATCAATGGACAATCATGGATCGATTCTGCGCGGTCACATTCTAGTCACGGGTGATTTCACACGGTCATGTACCAACCGTGGACAACCATGGATCGATTCGTACGACCTTGTGTTGGTCACAGAACGATCGATCCCACGAAATTACATGACAATCGAGAGTCGGCTATGGATCATGTATGCTTGGCCATGGACTGGTCATGAACTAGCCATGGGCTACTTAGAGGGGTCACGGACCGGTCATGGATCGATCACGAATTGATTCGACGACCCTATCGATTAGGTCATGAACCAAGTCGTGAGCTAGACCTTATGCCAAGCCATGAGCCGGCCATGTATCCGGACTTGGACCCTACCGTAAGGCCACGAGCCAGGACAAGCACTGGCCAGCCCGTGGACCCTACTGTAAGGCTGCGAGCCAGGATAAGCACATGCCATGTGCCAGGTCAACCCAACCTTACACCCAATCAATGCTAGCCATGGAGCCCACACGATGGGTAGCTGACTTAGCCTTGCCTGGTAAGTTTAGCTATGACTAGCCTTATGCAATGGTAATTTGGATACGAACCTCAGATTGGTTAGCACGGTCGATCATGAATGAACATGATAAACTAACACCCGATCAAGTTAGTGCTTCCAATGACCTAATTCCTATGTTTACTATATTCTTTGAAAAGAGACATAATACAAGACTTTAGAACATTGGCCATTAATGCAAGGGATGAATCATCATCTTAGGTGGCCTTATGAAGATTTGGTAATGATAGCCAAAGATTTGGCTTGAAGAACAAGCTAGGCAAGAAACATGTGATAAAATCCGAACCCCATCATAACCGTATCTTGAGCATTTAATGAAGATGTGAGTTGTCTATTAAGGTGGCAAGGTAAGATATGGTAATGATGGCAAAAAGATTAGGCTTGGAGAGGAAGCAAAAAATTCATGGCTTAGGTAGCCTTATAGAGATTTGGTTATGATGGCCTAAGATTTGGCTTGAATAAGAAGTAAGTGACTTATGGCCTAAGTGTATAAATTGAAATGGCACACATTAGCCTTTCATTGTTCCCCTAGAAACTTAGGCATGCCACACCATCTCAATAGACATGCCACATCCCTTTAGTAGACTTGCCATCTCATTCTAGAAGGCTTGCCACTTCAAGAAGATCTATTGGACCACTTGGACAAGCAATGATGAGAATGGAGCCTATAAATAGAAGCACCACCTTTTTCAATTCCATCCTTTGGCTCCCTTTCTCATCTTCCCCTCCCTTGTACGCCATCTCCTCCTTTTAGGCCATTTCTTGGCGAGCCCCCTCTAGGTAAATGAAATTACTAACCCTTAGCTAGGGCGATATGCCACGTTGTTGAATTTGAACGTGTGCTCACCCGTATTTTGTCGTGTGTATGATGTTCTTTTGTATGGTTTACTCATGTGGCATGTTTGAGTGTGTTCATGCCCCGGGACAAGGTCAAGGTCCGTTTGGCTTGGAATCAAAGTTAAGGCGAGATAAACCAAGCCGCAAGGCCTTGGTCGGCATTGAGGCATGCCGGTTCCAAGTCTTGCTTGGTGCGAGGATCGGCTCTAGGTATTCAGTTCAAACCACAAATCAATGATTGTTCCTGGCATACTATATAGTGAAGGCCATGACACACACGCTCGTTTGAACACGGCCCAGGTCACGAATGAGTCTCGCTCGATTATGGAAATTAGCGTTGAGGCTTGATAGGTTGGGCCTCACTTGGCATTGGATCGGCATTGAGGCTTGTCAATTTAAGCCTCGTTTGACTTCTGACCAACATCAATGTGTGTTGGCCCCAATCAAGTGTCGCACTCGGTTCATCAATTTAGTTGTAATGTTATAGGTCATGACACACGTATACACCCGTGTGAGTACGCCTTCAGGCTAGGAAACAAAGATGAAAATCCAACTTGTGTGAATGCTTATCGTGTGGTCACATAAAGGAAATAGTCGTCACCAATGGATTTTGGTGACGTTACTCGGTGGATTCTGGATACCCAGCTTGAAGCTGGAAGCCCCTGAAAGTGTGGGATGTCCAATGAATTCTGGATTCCCAGCTTGAAGCTGGAAGCCTCTGAGAGTATGGGATGCTCTGTGGATTTCGGATACCTAGCCTGAGGCTGGAAGCCCCTAAAAGTATGGGAAGAACCGTGTGAGACGGTTAATGAACCTTTGATGAATGTTAATGTGCATTGTTGTTAAGTTTATTGATAGACCGAAGGTAAATTGTGTCTTGACGGTAAGCCAGAATTGATCAAATGCATATAATTGAGGTACAATAATAGTATTGCTATTGATCTGCCATCGATGTTATGGTGCGAGTGATGTTCGCATGCTGGGTTCAACGACAAGACGTCATCCTAACTCAGGATTAGTGATTTTACTTACTGAGTCTTTGACTCACTCCATCGTCTTTTTAAACTTGTAGATATGGACATCTCATCTTCTCTTCGTCATGGTGTGCCGATTTTGGAGCTGCAGCCTTGCTAAAGGAGATAGGAATTCCTCGGCCTACGTTTTTGAATAGGAGGATAATGTCAACAAGAAGTGCTCGTTAAAAAAAAGGGCTTGTAAATGTACCGAGACAATATGGAAGCAGTGTGTTTTGTATGGTGTTTTCTTGGCTGCTTGTTCGTTGTTTTGTCTAGGAGTTTGTTTGTATATGTTTTCCGCATGTGTATGTTAACAAGATAAAAGAAACAGGACAGTGACGAGCCTGGGACGTAGCAATAATAACCCCAGTGACCGTGGGTCGCAACATAGGCTCCGTTTGTTTTGTGAAAAAAAATGACTTGAAAAATATTTTTCTGAAAATACTTGCTCATATCGATTGAAATAATTAATTAATGAAAAATAGTTTCATTATCAACAATAATTTATGTTTAAATATTTCCGTGGAAGATGAAAATGTTTTTTATTCATTATTTTTGTAAGAGATACAAAGATTATTTTTGGAATTTTTTTTCCAAATCATTCATTTTCCAAGAAACAAACAAATCCTTAAGTAAATTAGAAAATCAATTAGATAAAGGAATGAAGACTCTTAGAACGGGTCGAGGACATGAATATCCGTATGATTAGTTTAAAGAGCTCTACAATGAAAAGGAATGACAAGGCAACCGGCTATTTGTGGGACTCCTCTACATAATGGAGTTGCTAAAAGAATGAACAGCACCTTGTTATAAATAGTTAGGTTTAAGATGATTCAGGCCAGCTTGTCAATTTCCCTTTGGTGCAATGCATTGTTGACTGCAGCTTATGTCCTTAACCGAGTGCCCTCGAAATCAGTTAATAGAACTTCTCATGAATTATGGACAAGTAGAACACCTGAATTAAATCATTTGCGACCTTGAGGGTTGGCAATGTATGTTCATGATTTATTGCACAAATATGGAAAGCTGGGCATGTAAGATGCATTTTTGTAAGGTAGTCCAAACATTCAAAAGGATATTTATAGGTAAACATACTGATAGAGTCAAGGGACTATTTGGAAAACACCCCTCTGGAATTTTGATTATTTCAAAACTATCCTTAGTACTAATATCTACTATGATAAGCGCAGATGCTGTGTCAAAACTATCTAGCTCCTCTGGAATTTTAATTATTTCAAAACTATTCTTGGTACTAATTTCTTGCAAATGTTTATGTTTCCTATGATATAAGCAAAGATAAGGAACTAGATAGTGGCAGTGAGGAGAACAAGTGTCAATATAACAAGTAACTCATTGGGACTTGGAGGTACCAAAGTCAATTTGCTGTTCTTGGAAGCCTTCTAAGACTGAAAAAGTCACAAGTATCATTGGGCTTGCAATCGCGTGTCATTACATTGTCACTAAAGATCGTCAACCGACTAGCTGATAATTTGCACATGCTAATAACGTGTATTATGTTTGTGTGAATACAGAATCTCAAGTGATGATGGTGAGGTACTCGTCCAAATGTGATCGTTGATCGTATAGAAAATGAGATGTTGCGAGCTTGGAATTCGCAGCAAAAAAGCAAGAAAAGAATTAGAAAAGCAACCGATAGCCTTTTGCCTCAGACCAAGAACTAGTGAAGTTACAGCTACAACAAACTCCATTTTAAGAAACCTATAGATATTAAAGAAACAATTGCAATGGGCAATCTCAATTCTGATAAAGGTCTCCACCTACCTTCAAGCAGCTATCTTGATCTTCTTTAGAGTCTCCAGCAGGTTTTTTGAAGACTTCCATATAAAGAGGATCGGTGATGCTTGAAGAAGGTTGGACGAGAGAAATACTGAGAATACTTATGTTGCACTTTGTCTTAGTTGTTTGAATCGGAAAGCTCCATTGTTCTTTGTATGATATTTTTGTATTACTTTATAATTACAAATAGTCAAGTGTACAAGTATAAGAGTAGTCATCGTGTCCCGATAGTGTGATCAATTATATGAGAGGAACAACACTAGTTTTGTAGAAATTAGCAGAGTCCAGCTTGCATAAGCGATGTTATCTTGAGAGTGGATGTGGACTTGGTGATAAAGCTGAATCACTATAAATTGATGTGTGCATTATTTCTCTAGCTCACTATCTTCTGCATTTGTTCACAATCATCTTTGACACTGATAATCGTCTCGTCTTACACTCTTTGCATATGATTGTTGTTGAAGACAGATGCGAAAAACAAGAGATAGAACACAGGGATTTACGTGGTTCAATCACGAAGTGATCTACGTCCACGGGCGAGGCAAGACAGATTCCACTATAATCAAAAGAGAGTACAAATTTCAGAAGTCGAAACAACGACAAAACCTCACGGCTCACCAAAACTCTCTGAAACAAATTCTCTCTGTACAACAATGAAAAAACCTAGCCACAGTACAATAGGGCTCCCAAAATTTTTCTTGGGGGCGTAGCCCCCGAACCCCCCGCGCATTGGTTCGCTTCCTCCAGCTTGGGCGGTCCGCTATGGAGATTTGTTCGCTTGCTGCGGGTTGGGCCTATCGGCCCAACCCTTCACGTCGCGAACCAAATCTCAATTTTCTTTCCACTTTCGGGTCGCACAAAAAATCTGTCAGGTCGGGTCATGAACCGGACCGAGTACATAAAATTCAAGACATATTTAACAAATCTCCACCTTGGCTTGAATTTCTCAAAACAAAATAGTCAAGAAGCCAAACACATTCTCTTGGCATCTCTAAGCCTACGTGAGCTAACTCGGTGTAGGAAACAAGGGATGCAACAAAAGAACATATCCACTTCAAAACACACAAATGTAGAACTGTCATTTACCTCTCCACCAAAGCCCCAGAAGGGGCAAACTCAACCAAGCATGCCAATCAAGTTCAAGCAATGCTTAAACTTGTTGGCGGGGACTGGCTTGGTCAACATATCAGCAGGATTGTCAGCTGTACCAATTTTCTTTACTGTCATGTTTCTCTCTGCAACTGCCTCGCGAATAAAGTGATACCTGACATCGATGTGCTTAGTCCTCTCATGATATGCTTGATTTCTAATCAAGTATATAGCACTATGATTGTCACAAAAGACAACCGAATTGTCTTCCTGCTGTAGCCCAAGTTCCTGAACAAGATTCCTTAACCAAATAGCTTCTTTCACTGCTTCTGCTGCTGCCATATACTCTGCCTCTGTAGTAGACAAAGCAACTGTTGACTGTAAGGTTGACCTCCAGCTAATAGCCGAACTAGATAGTGTGAAAAGATAGCCAGTTAATGATCTCCTCTTATCGAGGTCACCTGCAAAATCGGAATCCACAAATCCCACAACTGAGATACCGTTGGAACTGTTTCTATCAAATACTAGACCCAACTCTGCGGAGCCTCTAAGATACCTAAGTATCCATTTCACTGCCTGCCAATGAACCTTTCCAGGATGCGCCATATATCTACTAACCACACTAACTACCTGCGCAATGTCTGGACGAGGATATACCATAGCATACATAATGCTACCAACTGCACTGGAGTATGGGACACGAGACATCGCAGCCTCCTCAACCTCTGATTGAGGTGAATGTTGAGCTGAAAGTCTAAAATGAGATGCCAATGGTGTACTCACGGGCTTAGCGTTTTGCATGCCAAACCTCTCAAGTACCTTCTCAATATAACTCCTCTGCAAGAGATATAACTTTCCTACTTTCATGTCCCTCTGAATCTCCATTCCTAAGATCTTCTTGGCAGGACCCAGATCTTTCATCTCGAACTCCTCATTGAGCCGTTTCTTCAAGGTCAACACATCTGACATGTTCTTTGCAGCAATGAGCATGTCATCCACGTATAAGAGAAGATAGACAAAGGATCCATCTGAACCCTTCTTGAAGTAGACACAACTATCATAGTTGCTCCTCTAATAACCACTCCCTATCATAAAGCTGTCGAATCTCTTATACCACTGTCTTGGTGACTGCTTCAGACCATATAAGGATTTCTTCAATTTACAAACATGATCTTCCTTGCCTTCTACATAATAGCCCTCGGGTTGGGCCATATAAATAGTTTCCTCAAGCTCGCCATGCAGAAAAGCAGTTTTCAAGTCAAGTTGCTCAAGCTCTAAGTCAAATTGAGCAACTATAGCCAGCAACACACGAATGGAGGTGTGTTTTACCACAGGAGAGAAAACTTCAGCATAATCTATTCCCTCCTTCTGGTTGTAGCCTTTAGCTACGAGCCGAGCCTTAAATCTAGCATTTTCAACACCTGGAAGACCCATTTACACCCAATGGCTCTTTTTCCTTTAGGCAACTACACCAAGTCCCAAGTCTGGTTCTTGTGAAGTGATTCAAGTTCCTCAACCATAGCAATAGCCCATTTCTCTGATTCTGTGCAAGTAATAGCTTCTGAATAGGTAGAAGGTTCCTGAATACCCATATCTTCTGCTGTAGTGAGAGCATAAGCCACCAGATCAAAGAACCCATATTTCTAAGGAGGCCGGGTCTGTCTTCTTTCTCTGCCAGTAGCAATAGAGTATGGCTGCTCCACCTCATCTACGGCTTCCTCATCTGAACTTGAATCAACAGGAATATTTTGCTCGTTCAAAACATTCTGAGAGGTCTTTTCTGGAAGCTCCACCTGAACCTCCACCTCATTCATATCACTCTCATGTTTACCTGCAGACTCATCAGCAACTTTCCTTTGATCAAGCATATGCATTTCATTAAAAGTAACATCCCTACTAATAATGAACTTAGGTGAGTTAGGTTCCTGGCACCATAAACGATAACCTTTCACCCCATCAGCATACCCAACAAAAATGCATTTCTTTGCTCTAGGTTCTAGCTTACCATCCTTAACATGATAATAAGCAGGACATCCAAAAACCTTTAGATTAGAGTAATCACAAGGCTTACCTGACCACATCTCAAAAGGAGTCTTGCATTCTATTGCTGTTGAAGGAGAGCGATTAACCAGATAACAAGCCATGTTAACAGCTTCAGCCCAGAAATCCTTTTTCCATGCCAGCATTAGAGAGCATGCATCTTGCTCTCTCCAATAGAGTTCTGTTCATGCGTTCTGCCACTCCATTCTGCTGTGGAGTGTGCCTAACTGTACGGTGTCGAACAATACCTGCATCTGCACAGAATTCATTAAAATCGCCACCACAGAACTCAAGACCATTATCGGTCCTAAGATGCTTGATCTTCTTCCTTGTCTGATTCTCAACAAGAGCTTTCCACTTCTTGAAGGTTTCAAACACATCACTTTTTCTTTTCAGAAAATAAACCCAAACCTTCCTGGAATAATCGTCAATGAACGTCACAAAGTAAAGAGCACCACCCTTAGATGGAACCTGTGCTGGTCCCCATAAATCGGAATGGATATAGTCGAGTGTGCTCTTTGTCGAATGAGTCCCTGTACTGAATTTGACTCTGCATTGCTTGCCAAGAACACAGTGCTCACAGAAATCTAGCGAGGTCGTCTGCTCCCCACAAAGTAAACCACGTTTACTCAAAACTGACATGCCACGCTCACTCATGTGGCCTAAACGCATGTGCCACAATTTCGTTCTATCATTATCAGAAACTGAATTGCTTGTGCCAATTGAAGGACCCATAACTGTGCTACCCTGCAAATGATACAAGTGATTAACCTTGCTTCCTTTCATCACAACCAGATTGCCTTTTGTAACTTTAAGAACTCCATCACCACCTGAGTACACACACCCAATGGAATCCAAACTGCTCAACGATATAAGGTTTCTCTTCAAGTCTGGTATATGTCTTACTTCGGTCAAGGTTCTTATTGCTTTGTCGTGGCACTTAATCCGAACAGTACCAATACCCACGACTTTGCATACAGCATCATTCCCCATCAAGACTGATCCACCATTCAATGGCTCGTATGTGGTGAACCATTCCCTATTTGGGCACATGTGATATGATGCTCCCGAATCCATAATCCAAACATCATTGGACAAATTAACAGCAGAACATGCCGTAAGAACACTGTTTGACGCATTACCCTCATTGTCGTTTGCAACATTCGCCGAATCTTGTTTTTGAATATGCTGCTTATCCTTTTTCTTGAGCGAAGGACAATCTGACTTGTAATGTCCCTTTTTATGGCAGTAGTAACACTCAACGTTTGTCTTATCTCCTGGTGGCTTAGATTTTGAACGACCAACAGATTTTCCTCGGAAAGCTTTATCCCTGCTCTTGGGCCTGCCTCTCACAAACAAACCATCTGCTTTGTTTTCACTGGTATTCCCATTCAATTTTGTTCTCAGTTCCGCAGAATTCAAAGATGCTTTGACATCCTCCAAAGTTATGGATTCACGTCCATAAAGCATCAAGTTGACAAAATTCTCGTATGAGGCAGGCAGAACACGATCAAAGCTTGATCTTCATCCTCGAGTTTAATATCTAAATTTCTCATATCCAGAACAATCTTATTAAACTCATCCAAATGTTCCTGAACAGACGTACCTTCGCGCATCTTTAGGGTATAAAAACGCTGCTTCAAATAAAGTCTCGACGTTAGGGATTTCTTCATGTAGAGACTTTCCAGTTTCTTCCAGAGACCGGCCACTGTTTCTTCATCGGTGACTTCTCGCAAAACCTTGTCATCTAGAGATAAGTGGATCGCGTTATGCGCCTTCTCGTCCATCTCTTCAATTTCAGCCGAGGTCATATCGTCTGGATATTTTCCGTCCAGTGCCCTAACCGTACCCTCTCGCCTCAATAAAGCCTTCATCTTTATTCTCCATAATCCGAAGTTGTTCTGTCCGTCAAAAGATGAGATCTGAAACTTCAAAGACGCCATCTCAAAGAACCCTAGAATCGAACTAGGCTCTGATATCACTTGTTGAAGACAGATGCGAAAAACAAGAGACAGAACACAGGGATTTACGTGGTTCGATCACGAAGTGATCTACGTCCACGGGCGAGGCAAGACAGATTCCACTATAGTCAAAAGAGAGTACAAATTTCAGAAGTCGAAACAACGACAAAACCTCACGGCTTACCAAAACTCTCTGAAACAAATTCTCTCTGTACAACAATGAGAAAACCTAGCCACAGTACAAATAGGGCTCCCAAAATTTTTCTCGGGAGCATAGCCCCCAAACCCCCCGCGCATTGGTTCGCTTCCTCCAGCTTGGGCGGTCCGCTATGGAGATTTGTTCGCTTGCTGCGGGTTGGGCCTATCGGCCCAACCCTTCGCGTCGCGAACCAAATCTCAATTTTCTTTCCACTTTCGGGTCGCACAAAAAATATGTCGGGTCGGGTCATGAACCGAACCGAGTACATAAAATTCAAGACATATTTAACAATTGTTATAATCCTTGCTTGGTGCTTTTAATATATTCCACAAAAGTTTTTCAAAATCATCATAGAACCTATTCAACCCACTCCTCCCCCTCCCCCCCCCCTTTCTAGGTTATATTTTTAGTTTCAACAATTGGTATCAGAGTTTTATTTCTTTATCTGAAAGTGTTCTTACTTCTAAGCATAAAGATCTTTACTTATGGCTAAACTTGGAAGTTTTATTGCTCTTGATTTTCATGCTCAGCCACTATATTTCAATGTCACCAACTGTGGATATTGGAAGCAAAGAATGCAAGTTCACATTGAGGAACTGACAAACTTATGGGGGATGCCATCGTTAATGAATCTGCAAGAGCTAATGTCCAACAGGAAGGCAAAAACATGCAAGCATCCGCAGCTGTTGCTGTTGAAGCTCAACTGGATGAGTCATAGAGAAGACCAGCACAAAATGCTAAAGCTAAACTCTCCCCATGTGAATTTAACAAGATATCTTCATATGTTACAACTAAGGAGACATGGGACAGGCTCCTAGTCACATTTGAAGGAACTGACCGAGTACGAGAAACCAAGATGAACACCCTACTTGGAAATTGCAAGGTGTTCAAGATGAAATCTAATGAGACGATACCAAAAATGTTCACAAGATTTACAGAAATCGTGAATGGCCTTGTAAATTAGCAAAAAATCTTCACCAATGTTGAAATGGTAAACAAGCTCCCGATGGTACTTTCAAATGAATGGAGCCACATGAAAACGTTAGTACGTGAAACAATGAGGATTGAACTCATTGCCATGGATGAGCTGATAGGAGCCTGGATGTCCTATAAAGCAAAACATATGAACGAGGAGACTGTCAACAAAGGTAAAAAAAATCATTGCCTTCAAAGTTGATTATAATGATGCAGGTAGACCAACGTCATCTGAAGATGAAGATGATGAGGAAATGGCACTTCTGACAAGAAAATTCAAAAGTATAATGAGAAAACGAAATGGTTCCCAAAGGAAAACGGCAAATGAAGTTCTCCAAAGAAAGAAAATTTTCCAAAATGAAGGATGAAAACAAAGGAAAAAACATTTTTTGCTACGAGCGTAGAGTGCAAGAAGCCTGGTCACATCAAACCTGATTGTCCATTTCTCAAGAAGACTAAAGGGAAACCAGGAAAGAAGATACATGCACCGAAAGTTGAAACCTGGAGTCATATAGAATGTGAAACCAATGATGGAGATACTGAGCAAGCAAACTTATATCAGATGATGGCTGGCTCTAAAGCCGATGAGAAAGTCGAGGTAAATACTCTTGAACTTACTTACGAGGAAATGGGAGACTTCTTAAAGGAGGTTTTCGAGGAGCACAAAAAGGCTTCTAGAAAAATCTCTAAGCTAAGAAGAACAAACTCTTTCAAAACTCACTAACCAAGACTCTAAGCAAAAAGTGGCACTCGTAACTCTACGAAAGAAACTTGACAGTATCAAAGGCAAATATTTCCCAGAATGAACGAGCTTCTCTCCCAATTTTTATTAATCAATCTTAGGCTTTGCTAGCATAACGGAGAGTTTCAAAAGATGGAAGACTTTTTGGGAGATGAAGGGGTTTTGCTTTTTTTTTTTGTAGTTTAGTGGTTTATGTTTTTGCAGTGTACTTCAGTCTTCCTCAGTCGTTAGATCAACCTTCGAGAACCTACGACACAAGTTTGGTTTCTTTCCTAGAAGTGGATGGTCTGATGACTACAAGGACTACGATCCATGCTCATCCGACGACCAACAGTATAATCTTGTGCGAACAACAGCATGTTGTGGTGGTAGACAAATATTTCTACATAACTCACAATTTTTAGTCAAGCATAGCAGCATGTAGATAAGACAAACCAGAAAGTTCCTTTATCAGAGAAATCGCATCCACCAGGCACTTTCATCTTGATAAAACAGTAGAAACTTATTAACTGCTTATCAATTTGGTAGACAACACCTTTCGCTGTTTCCTTTTCCAAGTGATGTTGCATATTCATAGATTTGATGCTTAATCTTTTGGTCGAAGGACAACACCTTTGACGAGGAGTCCAGATTTCCAATGGCCACCCGTTTCGGAGAAGGAAAAGCTTATCTCGCCAACATTCTTTGGATTTGTCATGAATGTACCGACCAGGATGTCTATCCATTTACCCTTCTGCTTCTCCTCCAAATTCTCGATGCGTCCCAGTGTGGTTCCATCCGGTAGATTGAGGTTTAGGTTCACCGGAGCATCCCACCCGCTGCTTTTTTCGCTGATTTTCACCACGAATGAGACCTCATATGTGGTCTTCGGAGAGAGCATGATCGTCTTGAACTTGCCCGAAATATTTAGCCAGCATACTTTCAACAGCTCTGCCACAGGTATGTCTACTTCGCCACTGAAACTGAAAGTCCAAATTTGAAACAATTTTCTTGTTAATGATGAAACCTATGGATAATTTTTCTTTTCTTTTTATTCTCAGAAAAAGTCTTAGAAACAATTTGTCATAACGGATGGAGCACAAGTAGAATTTGATTATTCCAATCCAATTTGGTTTATTACTATGTTCTATAAGAGGTAATGTTTTCTTCGAGTTCTATCGATGTAAATCAAATCTATCCGAGACTTTCAAAGGCAAAGTTGATACTGTTATTTACATTTAACTGGAGAGTATAGTTCATTGCCCATCCATATCACATTTTCTTCTTTTTGGCCAAAACTTCCATATCGATCGAAAACCTTAAAATAAGTCAATTAATTCCAAGTAAATCAAGCAGCGATGGATACCCTTTCAAACGAAACTATGAAGTGATATCAATCGTTGTTTTCTTGTAGCACTCACTCTACTAGATAAACGCGTTTCATTTTTCCACAACAGATACAGTTAAAACAAACGAGTACCGACACATTTTCTACCATGGAAATGGTTATGGGTTCACAGTTGAAGAGAAAGTATAGTTACCATTTTTCCATCTCGTCGATCCAAACCCAATACTGAGGAGAGTCGATCCAAATGATGGATAACTCTTTAGCCAGCAACAAGAAGCAATTCTTGTCGAGATCTTGGTCGACCCAGAACTTCTGCAATTTTACACCAGAACAAGCTTGCCACACATTTCTCTTGTCTAAGTTAAACCATTAACGAAATGACATAGTTTCTATTATTTTACTTTTTCCTGAAAGAAAAACCATTCATAGAGTTGAATTACCAGTTTATTATCATGCATGAGTACTCCACCGTAGATCCGATTGCACAACTCTTCGACACCGATCGAGGAATCCACTCTCGTGGCTTTTCTAACAAACGTCAGGGCGAGGAGAGGAGGTCTTCTCTCTCTTATTTTCTCTTGTTGGGTGGCTTCTTCATCTGGGCTCATTAAATCCGTGACTTCCGCCCTTTGTTTTCTCTTCCATTTTCTCCCCATTGAGTTTCTCGCAGCCGACGAAACCTGTCTCAATTCAAGAAGATGTCCCAACACTCGCAGCTTTGTGATAAAGAGTGGGAAGATAAAGGGTGCTTGTCGAAGGTGGACTTTTCGGTCTTTTCCTGCGGCAGCTGATTTTTCGGTCCCAACTAACCATCAAAGGGTATTCATTTTTAATTTCGGACGCCTTTTGTTTTCATGAAACTTTCTGCGAATTCATTTTTCAAACCTTCATGTGTTTGGTTTGCTAGAAATTGATTAATCAACGAAAAACTATTTACAATAAAAAAAAATTAAAAAACCAAATTCCCGTTTCTAAATAGTGGAAACCATTTTCACAAGCATAACACACCTACTTCTTTTTTTTGGTCAATACATACATAACACTTTTTCGGCATAACACTAAAGAAATGAAAATTAATTTTTCACGGAAAACAAGTTCCTTTGTCGTGAAGTTTTTCTCAAACGAATGCACATGGAAATGAGCTATGTAAAATTCCGCTGCTTGTTTCATAAGGCTAATGTATCTAGCCACAAAATCGAGATTAATATAAGTTGCATAACCCATGCATATTTTCTCAATTTAGGGCTCTCTTTTTACCTTTGTATGTGTTTCAACCACGGAGACATAGCCCGATCTCATTATTTTGTGAGTAAATGTGAAGAAAAAAAGACTTGAACTGTAAATTCGGGTTTGGTTTGGCTTCGAGCTTGTTTGGTCTGTTTAATCGGCAAAAACCATGGTCTAATAAATTGAAAGAACAAACGCAACCAATAAGTTTGATTTTTTCCCTCACAATGTTCAATGGCTTCCCTATTCGAATAGTGTATAAAGAGATCAACAATCAATCTCCTAATGGTGTACGTGCTTTCTTAATTGACTTATTAAATAACTAGTTTTCAATCCCCGTGTTAACAGAATTTACATAACAAAAGATGTTATAAAAAAATTCATTTAGAGACTCTAAATTTAACTATATGTAATTAGGAAAAATAACACATATTTTTCAATAACCAATCATATTCAAGAAAATAACATATTTGTCACTATACCTCGTTGATAACATGTGTATTAAGATGAATGGATTGTGGATAGAGAATGCGCCATGTGGCCTTTGAATGAATTTTCAATAGTCTTAACTTTTTTTAAAAAAACCTATTACTTTATCCTGACTTTTTACCGACCCTAATACATCCGTTTTGCTATTTAATAAGAGGATTGAATAGCAAAAAAGCTATCTTGTCTGGAGGATTTTATGATGTTTTGATTAATTTTCTAATTACACTCTTAAATCAATGTGTTCAAACTCTTTCTGTGTCTAATCTAAAATGTCTTTTACAACACATATTCCAACAAAACTTTTTTAACTAAGATGAAATGAGGAGTATGAATTACATTTTATCGATGTTGTCTTTTTAGAATCATGAGTTGATTTTCTTCTTTTTCAATTTGAAAGTTGACAAAATATAATTGGAGTTTTTTATGGCAAAATTTGAATAGCATATAGTGCCGTGACTCTCTATAATTAGGGGAAATTTTTTTTTATCTTTTCATTTCAAATTAAAAAGTATGCCATGGCTGATGTTGTTTCTGGATAGTGATTATCTAGTTAAACAATTAGTAAGGTAAGACATGATTGATGTAATGGAAAGCGTGCCACATTCATAATTGAGTCCTTTAATGTTTATATAGAATAAGCACAGTAAAAAGTCCTAAAAATTATTGAAAAAGCACAATCAAATTATAAAATTTTCAAAAAGTACAATCAAATTCTAATATTTATCAAATTAGTGCAATCAAATCATTCTGTTAGCTTTGTCCAATTTCTATACTAACATGATTTTTTTTATCATTTTTTTAAGATATGTAGCGCCGATGTTGCACCCATCAAGGGGAACATTGGAAAAAGAAACCTGAAAATAAAATAAAAAAGAAAAAAAAAGGATAATCGATGAAAGAGCTAGCTTTTCGTTTTTGGGGTTGGACTCGCTTTGGGCCCAATGTAGAAGAACAACGAGAAGAAAATGCAACAAGAGCCATGAGCCCTCAAGCTGTGCTCTCTGGATCATAGACCTAAAGAAAAATGGAAGAAGTAAAATATTCTTGAATCCTTCAAATCACAAAGCACTTGTTGTAAACCTAGTCCTTGTGATCTAGATTTTTTATTTTTAGACGATGGTTTTGGCAATGAGAGAAAGATTTGAACGCATGAAATTCGCGTGCTATCTCTTGGACCGGTTCAAATCCCAGCAAAACAAGCTAGAGCATCCATGGCCACAAGCTCGAAGAAGCTCGATTAGCCATGGCCGTGAGCTTCAAGAAACTTGGAAGCTGGAGTGGTCATGGTCGAGCTCGTCAAAGCTTGAGCGGCCATGGCAAGGAGCTTGAAGAAGCTCGAGTGGCCATGGCCACTAGCTCAGCAAAGCTCGAGCAACCAGCGAACCACCAAGGTCGACGAAGCTCGAGCAGCCATGAACGCAAGCCTAAAGAAGCCTGGAAGTTGGAGCAACCATGGCCGAGCTCACCGAAACTAGAACAGCAAAGTTTTGCCTCTATTTTTTCTTAATTTTTTTTATCTTTTTATTTTTTCAATTCATATATTGTTTTCTCTTTTTCTCTCTCTTCTTCTTTTATTTTTAATTTTGTTATCATTTTTTCTTTTTAAATTTTCAATTTTAAGTAATAAGAGAAGTCACGTCAACATTTTCTAGTTAGCCAAATTGATGAAGTTAATGAAAGAACATAATTGCACCCATTTGATAAATTTTAGGACTTTTTTAGCACCTTTTGAAATGTTTATGGCTCAATTTGCACCCTCCCGGCAAGTTTTGACACTTTTAATGTATTTATATCATATTTACGGACAAACCCTAACAAGACTCCAAGGAAAATTACTCTAAATAGGGAACTTAAGTAAAAACATATACTCTTAACCATAGACAATGTCCAAACAACTAAATCAAATAAAGAAACAAAATGATAATTGACGGTTGGAGAAAACTGTCTCGCATCAAATCCTTGGCTTTATTCTGATCTCGTAGAATTTCACCTTAATCTTGAGTGATATTAGACCGTCACAAAATGTCCGATACACTTCTCTACTCCATCTAGTTTGCTTATTTATTCATTCGGATTGTACTTGGGTTTTAGGCTCTCTACGAGGGGTGGAGGTTGAAAGCGTATGAGAAGGGGCATCAAGACTACAAAGTTCCTCTCACACCACACCGTGTGCTCCACATATCAATTTTCTTTCTTTCTTTCTCTCTTTTTCTTTATTGGAAAAAAGAGAGTTATCCAGACTTTCAATATTGCAATATCTTCTTTTGTACGCAGTAAAACAAAGATCCGAACTCATGCACAAACGTGTGGGCTTTCTTCCTTTTCTGATTGAGCAAAAAAATTTAGGTTGCATTTGATTGTCCGAGTATAGATTTGGATATGATAGAATAAGGTGGAATTAGAAATCATCTGGATTGTCCTTCAAATTGTGAAAAATCTCATCATATGTTTGGAAATGCCCAAATAAGGCGGGATAAGAAAGCCTCCGGATTGTCCTTCGAATTCTTTGAGCTGTTGGACTTGGGAAATCATCTCGTTGATCAACATAACCTTTTGGGAATGTGTTACCACTTACCAGTACCTTCTCTCTTGTCCTTATTTTTGGCTAGAGTTGGGTATTAATAGCCTCATGCTGACATGGTTTGCTTATAGCTAGTTGCTCGGGGAGATCTCTTTCTTGACAAATTTTTTCTAGGTTGCAAATTGAAGTCATGCAAGTTTCATCTTATGTAACCATGTGGAGATGATCTCTCCTATGATGGTGAATTTTAATTTTTGTCAATTGTGTGCTGATTTTCATCCTGATTGTCCTTTGAAGAAAATGAAAGTTTGCGTGGATCAATTCTGGCACATTTTCTCTCAGCTTTCTTGTTGTTGATAACTTTTGAGGAACTTCCTTCAGAAGTACCTCGTTTTCCAATGCGCTCCTATTCAAATGTAAAGATTTTTATTTCCTTGGATTTCTATTTGTAAGCCAAGGGACGGCCACTTTCTAATTTCTTCGGTCGCGAATTACTTGAGGCTCTTTTTCGGGTCAAAGCACGTGTCAATGGCCTTCTATTTGAACAATTTGGACTTTCAGAATTGTTCTCTATCGTATTTGAATTTTGTTTAAGCTTAGCAGTATCGCCCGTTTGATTCCAGTTTTGCTCTGGCTGAAGCGAAGTGACACCAACCTCAACTACGAGCTGGGCTTCTCTTTGTTAGGTGAGAAAACATTTTCCAATCCGGGTTTATCCTGTCCCCTTCTCCAAATCTTTTTTCGGCATTTTATCTAGATTTATCCATTTCAAAAGACATTATCAAATACTATTCTATCCAAACTCAAATCCGAATAGGGTGTAGATACATCATCTTCGGCGATTCAAAAGCTTTTCGAGATACTTTTGCACTTTGGCCCTCAGTGAACACTCGGTATAAAAAGATAGCAAAACCCAAGATTTTCAATCGACTCCATCTCTCCATCGCTAAAGTCGACTCACTTGGGGTTTTGTCTAACTTTTATTCAGCATCGTTACGCATGGGCTGATGCAACCATCCTCAATAATTGCAAGTTCATCGGGAACTGCGAAAAGCTCTAGTGCTTTTGAAACCTAACCAGTGATCACAGCTTTTGCTTTTCCCTAAGAACTTTGACAGCTCGAAAACGCATTAAAGAAGATTCTGTCCATTCCGGATTTTCTCCCACCAGTGGCCCCCCGGAAATCGGAATCTTAGGATTTTGCACCTGGCCAGTTCTCATATAATTGCTTACTCCATCAATTTACATTGGGCGTGGCTTGCTGAGATTGGAACCAGACCCGATCATCAACCTGATTTCTAACATTTCCGAGCAGGCCCACGGTGCACGGGACCATCGTCTTGCCAGGGCCGTAGGCGTATCTAAGTTCAGGGCTTAAGCCTCGCGATACTTCTAGGACCAAATGGATGGGCCGGATTGGATTCAAGGTAGGTCCTAGGGATCATCCTCCAGAGCTGAACAGGATAGACCGTCTCTTGGCCGTCCTCTAAATTCCACAAATATGTGCGCATACTTGTCATTTTATCCGGATCGAAATTGATAAACATCTCTATATTGTCATATGCATGATCACGGGTTTGACTACCCATTAGCTTCCTCGCCCAAGCCCCCTTGGGCCCCAAAGCACAAAATGGATGGGTCTAGCCGGCAATTTCTACTTAGATTCGGGCCACTCACTAAGTCCTGCTTCAACCCGGCAATGATAATGTGTGATTCGGTAATCGGCCGCCAATCTTTTCGCTTAGATGTAGTCACAGAGCCGTTCTTAAAAGACGAGCATATGCTTACCTCTGCCGACTATGTTCTAATGATATACCTTAATTTTTGGATTTTTGTTTGTTTTGCAACTCTATGGGCCTTCTTTGCAATGGTGATTTCTGGAATTTCCTATGGATAATTTCATGTATCATTTTAGTAATGAATGAAAATTTCCTTTGACCAATAAAAAATATTGATATGGTCGCAACCCTCTCTCGAGGAGAGCAGATTTAGAGATATTGTTGAGTGGGGACAGACGGCCCTTGTACACAGGGTGCTCACCCTCATTCGGCACAGGTTCTCCCAAACCCCTAGCTCGTGCGACGTTGAGAAATTTCAATTTGATAATAAATTATGAGATTCTATCCTATTTTGGAAGTGCCATTAGCCTATTGGGGCCGACTATGAGCCAAATGAGACGCCGAAGGACATCCTACTTCTTATGAACCAGCAATTCTAAATTTGAGGACTTGAATATGCTAATAGTCTAATTAACGCTCTTTCGGTATCTAAAATCATTTTTTATCAAAAAATAATGTGATCTTATTCAATTTAAGTCTCTACATACGCCATACTAAATGTCAATGCGCGGTTATTTTCAAAAACATTTTAATCAAACATATGAGTTAAGAATCATATCAAATCAAAAGTAATGAAAGCCACCCTACTAAAGCATAAAAGTAAAGGCAACAAAAATAAAATGCGAGAAAATAAATTTGATACGAGTTGGCCAAAAAATATTACATGGCCTATTAAAATCCCGAGACATGAACCCCATCAGCTAAAACTAAAACCTCACATCGGTCAAATGGGATAAAAGAACGACAAAATGTAAAGTGCAGTAAAATACCAGATACAAGTCGGGCAAAGAATATACACCACCCATTATTAAGCTTTGGAACAAGAACCCCGTGGGCTAGGTCTAAAGTTAAGCCCACCTCTAATCCTAAACTAGAGAAACATGCTTAAGTGAAAAACTAATTGCTAAACATAATCCTAGAGTTTTTTTTTTATCATTTTCTTTCGGGAAATAACACAAACAGTCCCTAAACTTTGGCCTAATGTGCAATTTGATCCTTGAACTTTTAATTTGTTCAATGAAGTCCCTGAACTCTAATCCAATGTGCCGTCTCTAAACTTTTAATTCGTTTAATGTCATCCCTAAACTTTGATACATGTTCAATTCAGTCCCTGAACTATATGAAAATATTCAATGCAGTCATTTCCATTAATTGAAGTTTATGGACTATATTGAACATTTTCATATAATTCAGGGATTGAATTGAAAATGTACAAAAAGTTTAGGGATGACATTGAATAAATTAAAAGTTCAGGGACCACATTAAGTATTAGCCTAAAGTTCAGGGACTATATTGAACAAATTAAAAGTTGAGGGACCAAATTACAAATTGGATCAAAGTTCAGGAATCGTTTGTGTCATTATCCCTTTTTTTTTTCCTTTTATCAATTTTTATCTTTTTATTTTTATCCATTTCATCCAAAAGAAACCATAATCTACAATTCATCTTATTTCAAAATTCAAGAAATATGACTCCTTAACCTAGATGAACCTAACTATTGGGAGTTTACCCCAGTGACCACCCTTCTCACTTGAGAAGGGAGAGGTAGGGAGTTCAAATCTCCACCTTCGCAGGGGGATAGGGGTAGGGCCGCGTAATTTAAGATGTGGATTTCGACGTCCACGTCCTGCAAGAAGCGGGGCGCAAGTCTGACTGTGTATCGCGAGTGAGAAATAGAATAGGACCGACAAAAAAAAAACCTAGATGAACCTAAACTATATGAAATTCAACTGAAACTATTTTTAAGATGCAATTACCTAACTAAGACTTGCACCTTCCTATCATTTGAAATTTTCCTTTTTCTTTTTTTCAATTGTTTATTATTTTTTTTATCAATTTTTTTTATTTCTTATACGCCTCTTTTAGCAACAAAATTTTAGGGCGACAGAACCTTATTGTTTTCTTACATTTCTTCATGTAAGAACTCAACACAAAAAGACATACGAATCCCAAAACACAAAGACACACACAACACACACAATCACTCAACACAAAGGACTCGTTCACAGAGACTTATGAATCCTTGCTCTAAAGGAACTCTCCCACCAACACTCACACAGCACATACATTCTACTCTCTCCCTCTCTCCCCTCTCTCTCTCTCTCTCTCTCTCTCTCTCTCTCTCTCTCTCTCTCTCTCTCTCTCTCGATTCCATTGATGAGACCTCCAGTCCACCAAGGGCGCCAACGCCACTGGCGTGCAGGCTTTTTCCTCTTGCCGGCGACCATCCCCGACCGCCACAAATACATAAAAAGCAGAGAACACATTAAACTTGCTTCCACTGTCACTCTCGGCAATTACAGGGACTCATCCTTCCATGCAAAATACATATTGAACGCTGACAAGTATCAGACTAACCAATTACCATTCTCATGATCGATGCATGCAATTCGGAAGTATAATCTGTTGTTGACCGAGAAACTTAACAAACGTGAATCAAAAAATGTAGCGCAAATATTATGAGCCGTGAAGAACTTCCAAATCAAACAAGACACAGTCGAGCAATCATCAAGAATATTCCAGCATACAGCGTGCTACTATGGTTCAGGAATTGAATCGGACAGGCGGAGAGCTTGATGAACAAGATGATTAACAACAAAAACAGCTAACGATTGGCGGACAAAAGGGCCAGAGAAGCTTAGCTAAGCTTTAACAAATGTGAATCCACCAATCTAAAGACCAATGACAGACAATCGTTCGATGGAGCATATTCGGCTGAAACGAATCAGAACATGAGAAGTCTAATTCGACAAGAAGCCATTACCGGTAGCAATAGTCAATCAGAGCTGAAGGAGAAGGTCTCTGAAGCAAGGTCGTGAACTAAAATCGTCAAAGAGGCAGTGAGTACCTCGGTTCAAACAGCTCAGCAATGGCGACCGGGAACAGGGCCAAACAGATGAGATCTGACTGTGGCAGAACCGACGACGGTAGAGCGGCTACGGCGACAGCTTCTGGCAGATTCAAGGGCACGGAGGGGAAGGAAGATGAAGAAGTCCACGAATTCGATTCTCTAGGAGAATCTTGAGCTCTATGTGCGTGATTTGTTTTCTGGCATTCGGATGCGATGAACCTGTGGTGGCTGGCAATTGTAGACAAGCGGCAACTTCCGATACGAGTTAAATGGGTCAGTTTGGGTCGGACCATTTTCGAACCGACTCACCCGTTTGACGGTTACCAGTGATCCCAGAAAACCTCTTACTCCCATTGTTGGCCAACAACCTCATCACTCTTGTACCTACTCGACAGAACTCGAAAGACAAGAACCCCGTAGCTATGCCTTTTACTTTGGTGAGATTGGATGTGTGACAAACAATTGCCTCGGATTCAAACACCGGATCCAAGACCTACTTCAATCAAGCATGCTGCAGTTCGCGCCCAAGGAAGTAAGGAGCACTCAGCCTAATGAAGGGGAGTGAAGATAGTAGAATTGGATAGGGAGAAAGTCACCAGCCTAGCCATTTCTGCTCCTCCCGGTCTTGAAAAGTGAGAAGTTTAGCATCCAAATCGTAAATTTTCAGCTTGTCATGAGCCAATGGGTCAAGTATAAGATTGGAAATGGCCTAAGTTTCCAAATAAAATCACTTTTGGTGCCAAAAACTCTTAACAGAACTTCTTGTTTCTTAAAGTAAAAGAAAAATGAAAGAGAAAATAAAAAAGAAAAGGAAAGGGGGCAGGAAAAGTACTAAAAAAGTCCTAAACTAATTTCACTTATGTTAATTTAGTCATAAATCTTTCAATTACACTAATTGAGTTCTAAACCTTTTGATATTTTGCTAATGTAGTCCATCCGACCAAAATTGACTGAAAATCGCTAACATGAACAATGATTGTCCTAAGTGGAATAGTCGACACTGACGTCGACAATTTTTTTTATTCTTTTTGAATTTTTTTTTAAATTTTTTTCATTCTTTGTCCGTCCATTGTGGGGTCTTGGTGATTGCTAGCAACCAGCCAAAGGCGACAACTAGCAAGGGTTGGCCTCACCAGAGGCCAATGAGGGTCGGCCTCATCAGAATCTAGCAAGGGACAACCTTGCCAGCCTCGGGTGAGTCCTGCTTTGCCAAATCCAATGAGGTTGAGCCTTGCCCGAAGATAGTAAGGCTGACCTTCAACCTCATTGCTCATTGCCTATGGCTAGTCGCCGGCCATCGCTGAGGCCTGATGGCCAATGAAGGAGGAAGGAAAAAAAAGAAAGAAAAGGAAACAAATAAAAATATATAATAAAAAAATAAAAATTGCTCACGTCAGTGCTGGCCGTCCGCCGTGCCACGTAGGATGACCGGTGTCCACGTTAGGGATTTCCGATCAAAATTAGCTTGATGGACTACATTGGTAAAATGTCAAAGGGTTTAGGAGATATATATTAGAGATATTGAACTTACCTAATTGATAACGTTAGAGTTATCAATCCTTCCTGATTGATTGTATTTGATGTAATTTGATAATGTAATATTTTGTTGCTTTAGATAGTTATCTAGAATAGCCTATAAATAGGCTCATGTATCATCAGTATTAGACACACAGAAATATACAAAAATTCTCTTTTCCACTTTATTCTTTTCAGTTACAATTAAAATGTATTTGACTAAATTGACACAAATATAATAGATTCGTGGCTTTTTTGGTACTTTTCCTAAATGGGGGCCTAAGGTTGCGATGTACGTGTGCACACGGGGATTCCCGACCTCAAGGATGATTTGGTTTTTCTTTTTTTATATTTTTGGTCATAGAGGATGAGTTGGTTGAGATGCCACAAGAACTCGGTTAAGTTAGAGAGTTTTCATATGCAGCACGTCAATGGTACCTCTTTTCAGTCATCATAGAACTACCAGCAAATTTCTTACTTTGCCGGACGAAACATTGCTCGCTTCAGAGCGAGAAGTGATGAAATAAGGGTTTGCATGGGGAGGGAGTTGTTTTCTTTCGGTGCAGATTCAACAGGAGTCGCCTAAGGTTCCGAATTCCTCGAGTAGATCCAGCCTTCGGATCGCGACATTTACAGAAGCAATGAAACTCTACACCAGTAAATTGCAATGGAATTTGGGACAAAGTTAATAGGGAGTGATCTGCTCCAAAATAAAATGCGAATGATCTTGACTTTGCACCTAATTTTTTCTGGGGCGTATTTGACAGGACTTGCTGGGCAATATTTTCCCAATCAAACCAGTTTTTGGTATCCCTCGTGATTGTTTTCGTCGACACAATTCGGTATCACGAAAAGAGGCCAATTCGTTGCATATGAGATACACATACTTATTCACAGGATTCCTCCGCAAATGTGAATGACAAACTCGAGATCGAGATTGAGGTGCGAAAATATCAATGGATGCATCACCTCGATCGATTGCTTTTTCGCGCATCTGAGTTTTTAGCTTGTCCTGGATTGCTTCATTGATTAATTATAGACCTGTTAAATGGGTCTTAAACCCAGACATGGCCCATTTAAAAAATAAATGGATCATATATGGGCCATTATAACTTTGAAGAGCCCAATTTAAATGGGTCTTAAAATTTTAAGCTTATCATAAATGAGTCTTAATGGGTTAAGTGTGGAACTCATTTGCAATCCACCAATAAAGCCCACACATACTTTCCCCCTTTTTTAAAAATATATTTTTAAAAAAATCGAAATTATTTTTTTCTCTCTTTTTCTTTTTCTTTTCTTTTTTTATTTGCTTTCTTTTTTCATTATTTTCAGTGGGTGGCCAGCTGCCGGCTATAGAAGAGGGACGACCTCGCTGGAATCAGACGAGCTCGAGGCTTGCCAAATCAGCAAGGCTAGTTCATCGACCTCGGGCAAGCTCTAGCTCGCCGATCTAGTGAGGCCTCAACCTCACCTTGACCTCACCCGAGGCTAGCGAGCTCGAGTCTTGCCCGATCGATGAGGTTGAAGCCTCGCTGAAGGCCGATGAGGCTGAGCTCCCCCGATTCCAGTGAGCCCTAGGCCTCGTCGATCTAGCGAGACTTGAGCTCACCAGCCTCGGGCAAGCTCGACCTTGCTGGATTTGGCAAGGTGGAGCCTCGCCTGAGGCCGGCAAAGCTCAAGCTCATCCTTGCTTGTGGCCGGTGGCCAGTTGTTGGCCATGGTCGTGACCGGCCGCCGACCAAATATAAAGGAAATAGAAAAAAAATATATAATTAAAAATTTGATTTAAAAAAATGTTAAAATCATTAAAATGATTGCATGAAGTAAAATCAAATTAGATTTTGTATACCAAATGTCGGAGAATATTTTCTAGTTCATTTTTAGGTTTAAGCCAAACATTAAAATTTTTTTTATTTTCTTGGAACATGCCTTCATGGAAAATATTTTATAAAAATGTTGCACTTTTCACAAAACAAACAAAACCTCAATTTTAAAAATTGATCACTAGTTTTGTATTGTATGAAAATGTTTTAGTAGTATAATTGTAAAAAAAAAATCATAAGAAACAAGTTTTACTATATTGAATTAAATATATAAGTATTTTAGTAATATGGGTCGGGTCAGGTATGAGTCGGATATGAGTCAGGTCGAGTATGGGTCGAGATATTTACATTACAAATAAATGGGTCATAAATAGGTTAATCAATCAATTTGGATTAGACCATTTATGATCCAATCCATCCGTTTAATAGGTTTAATTAATTCTTGGTTGTTTCCCCTCATTCGCTTCCTCACATTGGGTTTTGGTTTCTTTTATTATCCATTGCTTGTGTTACTTGCGTTCGGTACTTACGTGATAGTGACCGAGATGAGGAATGGCACTTCACTTCAAAATCCCGAGAACAACGTTTGACCATTACCAAGCCAAATTGAGCCCACAAATTCTTACCATTACGTGCTAGCTGCATTTACCACGGGCTGTAACATCCTTTTCTTTAAACAACATCGATGGCCACCCCCGCACCGGGGCAAGGAGTCATAAGATGTTTCGAAAACTGTCAAATTCGGAAACTACTTGATCGCGTCGACTTCCTCGAGGACGAACGAAAGTCTCTCACTTCGTAGTCCTGTATCATTCTTACATCGCGGCAAGATTTGAAAACGATGTAAGAAGACCTCTGTGAGCCGACATCTTTTTAGCATATTATGGTTTCTTGTTAAACCCACTTGATGTCATTTAGGTTTTATCGACGAATGCACTCTTCCGATGTTCGTTGAAGAAAGGATGTAAAAGAGCCAAGATACAAAAAGGCAAATGCCATAAAAATTAAAGGAAAAAAAAAGTAAAGGCAAGTATAAAGGCCTGAAAGGAAAAGGTGAAAAAAAAAAGGGAAGCGTTTACAAGATTTCCTTCACACATTAGTTGCTGCTAGTCGTAATCAAAGGATTCAGATTTATGCAATGTTTAAACAAAATTTCAAGATCAAAATGTCACCAACAATTCAACTGAAGATTTATTCATAATAGGGCTCAGAGTAAACATGATCTCAAATAAGAGTTTAAAATGGTTAAGTTAATATCAAATAAATACCCGAACTCGTCGGCCAACCAAATTTTCATTGGCTGGCATGTTCCGATGGCTAGAACAAGGGGAATTCTGTCCAAAATTTGTAACTGGGTAAAAAATGTGTAAAGTCCTAATAACCATAAACCCCAAATTGAATTCTGATTAGGGTTCTTCCTGAAATTTTCTTTTTTCCCCAGGCTCGCTCTTCACTTATCTGTCTCAATCGGGTCCATCGTTCTTTGCTCAGTGATCCGATGGAACCTTCTTTCCCAGGTCCGCTCTTCGATTCTTCAATTCTCCGTCAATTCTCCATCTCGCTCTTCATGCATTTTGTCCGCATAATCCTTAGATGGATGTATGTAGTCTGTGAAATAACGAGATGCTCGCTGTTGTTATGCATTAGGTCGTGAATGATTGATTATAAGGAGATCTTCATGCTCATTATGGTCTTAATTTTCCAAATTTCCCCATCAACGATCTTCGTGTTCATGGAAGCAGGATCGTCTGCCAGCACTCTTGATGAGAGGACAAAGGATCAGATGGGCTAACATGCTCCATTCCTGCTTCCTTCCGCAGGGAGACTCAATAAAGAGACCACACGATCGCACACACAATGCTTCCATTCGTGTGCACACCATGTCCGAATAAGAAATCTGTGGTCGTCCTGTGGCGATCTCACTATTCCGCAGACTACGTGCATCCTTTGTAATAAACTACGTACACAAAATCCACAAAGAGTGAAGATCGAAGAATCAAACAGCGAACATGGGAAAGAAAGTTTGGTGGGATCACCGAGCCAAAAATGACGGTGACGATCCAAACGGAAATCAAAGAGCAAACTTCGAAAAGAAGGAGACAATCCACGGAGAACCCTAATCAGAATCCAATTTGATTTTACATATTTTTCACCCCGGAGCTGCAAATTTTTGACAAAACTGCCCCTGCTCCTGCTGCCAGAACAAGCCGGCTGGCGAGTTCGGGCCCTTTTGAGACTAACCTGGCCACTCCAAGTCTTAATCTAAAATAAGGTCAACTCTTAACCTTTTTTTCTTTAGAAAACGGCTCCACTTTGTAATGTCGTTTGACATTTTACCTTTTTTCAAGGCACTCACCATTGAAAATGAGAGCAAGCCTTGATACAAAACGTGTAACAAATGCAAGAAAAAGATCGTCACCCACTAGAAAACCTGGATGGGGAGTATTTAGGAAAGATGACCTATTTGAAATTTGCGTAAGGCAATCATGGACAAAAGTAAAAATAAAAGTTTTGTAAATTTTTGCATTTCGCATCTCTACTTAAAATCTTTTATTTTCTTCAAAAAAAATGAAAACTAGAACATTTAGTTCCCTTGGGAAAAAAAAGTTCAGCAAATAGGTACATACTTAAACTCGTGGTCGATAATGAAACAGAAGAAGTGAGCGTGACATTGTTTGAGATAGCGCAAAAAGTATAAAGCTTCGTTGAAGAATTTATCTAATTATCAAAAGTGGTATCGATTATGTTGGTTCTATCTATCAATTACGATCAAGCTGTATTTTGCTTAGCAAATGGATTCAATAACTTCATTATTCGTATCATAACAAAAAGGATTTCAATGAGCTGCATTCGCACAGTAAAAGGAAGTGCTACATCTTCCATACCAAACTTGACAAGACGAATGATGACTCAAATGCACATTGGGAAGAATGATAGCACAAGAAGGGATCGGGGAGTGACTCAACATTTACATATCTCCCTCGACTATTTTCATCTTTTTTAATCTATGGTTTTAATTACTATTCTCTTCTCTTGAAATAACTTCCAAAAGAATATAGAAACATTAAACAAAATTATAGGAGTTGGCATCATGTGCAATGCAGAAGAACCTCAACAAAAAGAAAGTAGAACAAAAGAAGAACTTAATCATTCAATCAAGAACTTTAAAAGATAGTAAACTTCATACTAAACATGTGATTTTTCGACGTAGATTTCAGCCAAAGAAAGGTGAGCTTTAAGACTAAAACAATTCGACATAGACCAGATGAGATGGATATGTAAGATTCAAGCAACAAGAAACTGATTTCTGAGACTCATCAATTGTAGCTATTCACTCTCAAGCATCTTAAGAAACAGCAATCAAAAATGAAAATTCAAGCTTAGCATGTATACATCGCAAATGAGCGCTCTAGATTGGACATCTGCCTCCACAACAAGAAATATCGAGATGGACTCGATTTACAAATTGCTTTTCTTGTACGTTGATGGGAAGAACAACCTCGTTTCTCTTCGTCAAAGAAGAGCACACCAAACATCAGGTTTTGTCTCCAAGCACTTAATGCAATCGTCATCTAGTCACAACATGTGAACAAGTAGAGAGAGAGAGAGAGAGAGAGAGAGCGAGAGAGAGAGAGAGAGAGAGAGAGAGAGAGAGAGAGTCAATATATTTATGATTTGGAACAAACCAAGTATCAGCTGAATGATCCCTCACATCTCTCTGTCTTCTAGTTCTGGAAGAAGTTCAAAGGACTAGCTAGTCAACACAGAGTTAAATAAATCGATGACTACTTAAGAAGCTGCGAAATAGCACTAAAGCCTAAATCCAAAAAGAAAAAAGTTTATCAAGCAGGCAACCATGCAGTAGCAAAAGCTACATTGTGTCCCTTCCATGTTAATACGAGATCATCTTCTTCCTTCTTCAATCCCCACCCCGCTGCATGCTCGTCGAGCATGGCCTTGACTTCGGAGACCGCATCCTCTCCAAACGGGATGGCCCGAAAGTCTGCGTTCCTCATCCGCTGCACCCACCGGTTCTTCGGCTCGAGCCTCTCGATTCTCTGAAGACCCTCTTGCGCGATGACGTTCTGTATCTTCCAGAATATGTAAGACTCGTACCACTGCCTCTGCTTGCTTCCCCTCGGGAGGAACGTGTCAACCGTGTCGTAAGGAATCCAAAGATAATTGAACGCTGACCGCAATCTCGAGGCGACATTATTCGATGAGAAGTCTGCATCCTCGTCCACTAAGACAACAACGTTCGGGTCTAAGCACCGAAGCGCCTTGAGAAGAGTCCACCGGGGAGAATATATCGACGAAGACTCAAAGGGGTAATTAGGGTTTGCTTCGGAATCCGATATTAACGGGACGGTCTCGTCGGGCACAAAGTGAAGCATCATGTGACAATTTATAACAAGTGCTTCTGGTTCACCAATTCCTCCTGAGAGCATTAGTTTCTGCATCCTGAGTTGTTCAATCAAGGACGAGAATCCGTCGGTGTAACTCGAAGAAATGACTTGAAATTCCATGTGTATGTTTCGGTACCTTGCGAAATTCACCAACTTGGATCCCAACTCTTCGTACGAAAGGTCAAGCATGGGCGGGGCATCCTCCACAGCGCCGGCAACCGTGAGCTTCACCAATGGGGGCCCTTCAAGACGATTGGCGATTGCATCAATAAGAGTAGGAATCTGCATGCAATGCGTCGTGCTCAAGTCGACTATGTGAACCACCGAGTACCCTTCAACTGCTTCGATTATGGCGGCATTTGCCGCGGTGAATCCAAACCGATGCCATGGCGTCAGGTCGACGAAATTCGCAAGCTCAATGATGGAGAACTTATGCGTCTCATTGCACAGGTTATCGTAGTTCTGGGCATTCGCCATGGCCGCCAGCATCTTGCACGTGCCGTTCTTGGCAGCCCGAGAGATGAGGGCCCGGAGGAAGCCACACGTCAACCGCTGATTTGAGTCGCCATCGGCCGGGGCGATGTTATTGAGGACCCATAGGATCTGCTGGGCGAGGGTCGCGTCATTGGTCTCGATGGCGTTTGCACAGTGCACTAGCAACTGTTCCATGCAATTCGCGTCGCCGAAGCTCCCCAAGGACTTCGGCATCGGGAAGCCGGGCCAAGGGCGAGTTCGGTGCACTTGGTTCTTGTTCATGGAGAGGCTAGAAAACAATGGTGTTGGTGATTGGTGGAAGGATGGAGGTTGAGGTGGGGGTGGTGGTGTTTCAGTGAATTGCATCATGGGTCCGTGGTCAGAGAGAGAGAGAGAGATTGAATTTGAGAAATTTTCTGGAGGAGGGAGCACAGAGAGAGAAAGAGACTAGACTAATAGCGGTACCTTGACATT